>CM051240.1:99414843-101841217 GCA_027917425.1 Gastrophryne carolinensis | reverse complement strand
TGTGCTTAGTTTGTCTAATTCTTCTGTTTTGCATTCTCCGGAGTCTACTACCCTTAAGGATGGGGAAGATAACCGGATTGATCAAATGGCTTGCCATGCGTTTGCTAGCGTTGGCTCGGCCTTGCGGCCTGTGGGTGCCTCGGCACTTATGGCAGTCGCTATTAGGTCCGTTGTTAGAGACCTATTGAATGCCTCAGGGCTTGATCCAGCCTCTGATGAGTTTGCCGCTCTTAAGTGATGTGAATTATTTGTGTCTTTTATACTTTCTGCTTTGGATGATACCATGGCCATGTGTAGCAGAACTTTCGCCTTGCTAGTTGCTATTCGGCGGTCTATATGGCTACGCCAGTGGGCGGCTGACACGGTGGCTAAGAAGTCACTTACAGCTCTCCCCTTTGGGGGATTGCGCCTCTTTGGTGAGAAATTGGATTCTGTCATTAAGGGAGGCAAATTGCCTCAGCGTAAGAAGCAACGTCGCTCCTTTCGGGGATCGGCCTCCTTTAACCCTTCCTTTCGTGGTTCCAGAGAGGCCAGAGTATCGGCCTTTTCAGCCCCAAGGGGGACTGCGTGGAACAGGGGAAGAGGACGTGGCCGTCCAGGTCAGAGTTGGGGGTCCAAGCCTAAGTCCACTTCTAAACCTGTCCAGCAATGAGGAGGCGCCCTCACCCATACGGGTGGGGGGACAGCTGCGGTTCTTTTTCCAGGCTTGGTTCAAAGAGGTATCAGACAGATGGATTTTGGAGGTTGTGTCCTCCGGATACAAGCTGGAATTTGAGTTCCGGCCTCCCCCCAGATTTTTCAGGTCTCGGATGCCCGCGGATCCAGTGATCGCGCAAGGGCTCCGGGAGGCAGTAGCGAACCTCTTAAACATGGATGTTATCCGTCTGGTTCCTCCAGCGGAAAGGGTTCTGGGGTTTTACTCCAACCTATTTACGGTTCCCAAAAAGGACGGCTCTGTTTGGCCTATTCTAGAATCAATCAATTTATTCGCTTCTGAAAGTTCCGCATGGAGTCGCTAAGGTCAACGGTTGACGCTCTCCGTCAAGGGGACTTTATGACGTCCATCGACATCAAGGATGCTTATCTGCACATTCCTATTTGTCCCGCTCACCAGAGATTCCTCAGTTTCACAGTGGAAGACCAGCATTTTCAGTTTGCGGCCCTTCCATTCGGTCTTACCTCATCCCCAAGAGTTTTTACCAAGGTTTTGGCAGGAGTAATGGCCATTCTCAGGCTCCAGGGCATTCGCATTGTGCCATTCTTGGACGACCTTCTCATCATGGCATCGTCTTTCAATCAGGTGGAATTGGACACCAGGATAGTGGTGGCAATGCTAGAGAGATTTGGTTGGGTGATATACCATGTCAAATTGTCTCTTTGCCCTGTCAGGGAGATTCCCTTTCTGGGCCTGATACTGGATACCCTTCAGGCCAGGGTATTTCTTCCTCAGTCCAAAGTTGTTCTGATTCAGGATTTAATTAGTCTGTTATCTTATCCAATCCTAACCGCCAGAGGACGGCAGCTCGGCGGTGCCCCTTCTAGCAGGCCCAATCACTCCAAGACTGTGGACACCACCAGCAGAACTTTGTGCCTGTGTGTGGCACTGCCAAGTAATGGGCCATATTGCATCTAATCCTGTCCCTAGATGCAGTGCCTATACAAGCAGCTGTTGCCCGTTTTAATTGTTCTGAGGAAGAAGAGAGTAGCGTCTGCAACTGTTCTGTGTATCTCTGCAAACAGCTCTTACCATAAAAGGGGGGCCCACCTAGCCACCCAACTCATTGCCACAGCAGATGGGGTGGGATAAATCAGTGGCTATCCTGGGCAAAATAATTCTGCATTTGCTCTGGGAAAACAAATTCTGCATCTGTATCTGTTTTGGGCAAAATAATTAAGGATCTGCATCTGCCCTGGGCAAATTTAATTCATCTTCTCCATCTCTCCCAAGCAAAATTATTCTGTGGCTATCCTGGGCAGAATAATTCAGTCTCTGCATCTTGGGGAAAATAATTTTGCATCTTCATCTGTCCTGGGGAAAATAATTGTGCCTACCATATTTCTTGGACAAAATATCCTGGTTGAGTCCCTATCATTGATTTGAATGGTAGTGCTTGTATTTTGTTTTGAGTTTGTTATTAACTGGCTCCTTTAAGGCGATCAGAATGCCAATATGGCCCTCTGTAAAAATTAGTTTGACACCCCTGATTTAACTAATGCTAATGCAGTCCAATAGGCAGTAACAGGGTTCGTCCAGCAGCAAGAAGTCTCCTTCAATTCTGGGAACATCTGATTACTTGAGGCAATGTGGAATAAGTGTGTTGGGGTCAAGAGGGATTACATTGAAAAGTTGTTGCTAAAGTGGGAGAAGTTTTCCTGACCTTGGGTAAAAACTACTGAATACAAATCCCAGAATCCTTCCACTGTAACAGGTGAGCTTATCCACAACTTTGGCTAAATCAAGCAGCAGCCATTTAGCTACTGGAGCACACGATTCTAATCTCCTCTAAAAATGTTGAATTAGGGGTTAAACTTGTTGTCTCTGCCTTAGCCAATCAGATGATTAGCAAGCCAGTCAGTGGGAGGACTGGCATAATTGGGGTTTTAGATGTCTGTCTTTGCTCAGAGTCTGCTGCTCTAGCCACTGTACTATCTGCTGTGGTATTGTTGCTGTGTGTCTGCTGAAGTGGTGTGGTTCTTCTCTGGATCCTAGAGCTGCCTTGTTTAACCTTACCTGGTGTTAATCATGCAGTGGTGATTCCTATAAATGGATGTGCCTGGCCCTGCCCCTTTGTTGAGCAATTCCTGACTTTGCTCTCAACCCCACTGCTATGCCTCTTTGCCCTTGGGGGTCTCTCAGGCCTTCTGAGTCTTGAATTTGGGCTCATGGCCTTCTTGTCCTTTGTTGTTTGGTTCTCCATGTGTTCTATTGTCTTTGCTGGGCCCTCAGCCCTTCCATTGTCGGTATTGTCTTTTCTAGGCCCACAACCTTTCCATTGTCTGTGCTGTCTGCGCTGGGCCCATGGTCCTTTACTGTCCATTCTATTGTCTGCCCACAGCCTTCCATTGCCTACAGCTGGGGCCCAGTTCTGCTGTTGTCTACACTGGGGGCCATTTCTGCCATGTCTCCACTGGAGCCCAATTCTTCTCCCAACAAAGACTAACCTCTCTGTTGCAAAGAGAATTCTTAGCATCAATTGACATCAAGGATTCTTATCTACATATTCCAATCTGTTCGGTACATCACATATTTCGCAGTGCAGGAGAATCATTATCGGTTTGTAGCCCTTCCATTTGGTCTGGAAAAAGCACCCAGAGTGTTTACCAAAGTGCTAGCATCTCTCATTACAATCCTGAGGAAACAAATACAATACAAATTATAAAAATATATATTATTATTTGGACGATTTTCTGATAAACGGACCAACATCTCTAGAAATGGAAAGCAGAGTGTCAGTTGTGCTCAACGTTATGAGCAAGTTTGGTTGGTAAATCAGCCTTAAGAAATCCTCTTTGGTCCTGGCTTCCGACAGAAAAATGTCTTTGCCTGATGGAACACATTCATGATCTGATTGTGCAGATTAATCTTTCACAGTTGCATAAGGGTACTGGGGCTGATGGAGTCTTTCATGGAAGCAATACCCTTTGCCCAATTTCAGACTAGGTCTCTGCAGCTTGTTATCCTTTCAGGATGGGACAGATCAGAACTGTTTCTGGACAAGTTTTGCTTTCTTCCAGCAGATGTCAAACTGGAGTTGACTTGGTGGCTTTAAATGGCTAAGATATCAATCGGCTGAACCTTTCTTCGGCCAGAGGAAATGGAGGATTATTACTAACAATGTCAGCTTGACAGACTGGGGACTGTTCTAGAGAATCTGTATAAGGGAAATGGGCTCAGACAGATTCCATGAAATCAATGAATGTCCTCAAACTAAAGGCTATTCTGTTGTCCTTATGTCATTGGTCAAAGATTCTGACGGGATTTCCAGTTGGGGGTGGCTTATATAAACTATCAGGGAGGCACTCACAGCAAGTCAGCCATGTCAGGTTTTCATTTGGACAGAAGCTCATGCCCCAAAATTATCGGCCATTCACATACTTCTGAACACGTCTCCCAACTACTGTATCCAGCAGAGTGGGAGTTGAATCAAGAGGTTTTCAATTCTATTTGTCGTCATTGGGGGATTCCAGAAGTGGATCTATTTTCAAACTGATTCAACAGGAAGTTTCTTCAGTTCATGGGACAATCAAGGGATCCTTTGGCGATGGGCATCAATGCACTTTGACATCCATGGCCAGGATTCAAGCTGGTTTGTGGGTTTCCTTCTCTCCCTCTCATACATTGGTTGTTAGGCAGACTCCATTTAGAATCAACTCAAGTGATTCTGGTTGCTCCAGACTGGCCGAGGAGGGAGTGGTATTCCGAGATAATCAATCTAGAGCTGGATGTTCCCTTCCTTCTACCTCTACGGCCAGATATTCTTTCTCGAAGTCGCACTGGTACATGCCCCGCCGCCATCCTAAACAGCTGACATAGGGGCATGTTGCACATCTGTCGACCTGGAACGAACTGACCAGATGTCGCACCTCCTACTGCAGGGGAGTCTGCCGGCATGTCGGGCGCCGTCACGTGCGCCGTGCCACATTTGGTCAGTGCGTTCCAGGTCGGCGAATGTGCAGCGAGGTGGTGACGTATACCCCTATGTCAGCTGTTTAGGATGGCGGGCGCTGGTTGCTGGTCCCTTGCACTGATGCTGGGGGATAACGAGAGGAAACATGGCACCATTAAGGTACATCCTGATGAAATGTTAAGGCGCTACCATGCAACACGTCAGTTTAATTGGTGATGTAATTATATTATACCCTTCCATATTGCACACAGCACCTTGCTTTATTGTAATTCTTGCACACATCACTTTGTTTTATTGCAGTTTTTGATATTAGGGTGAGTGGCATTGTACGGGATGAATTTGGCCTGTACGCCACCCTCACCTTGTAGGTAGATTTTTTGTGTGTAATGTTGTGGCACTTGCACTTTGTGTTTGTATGAATATTGATTGGCAAAAGCACTTCTATCCTTTGCTATATATCTTTTTTTGAGGGGAACATATTTTATGAATTTGAAATGATGTAGAACCTGTTATATTGCCATCATTGCTGTAGTCTTTTCTGTTTTTTAACTTGTCTGTCTTATATGTAATTTGTTGGTTGTCAAATATATATTTTTATAATAATAAAACTAACTATTTTTCAACTCTAGGGCCTTTTTACACCTTGCTTCTTTAAGTTGCGGGAGTAATACTCCAATGCAGTGATAGATACCTGCATCAGTTTTGAAAAAGTTGTGGCTTTCGTTGCTCGAGTACTGACCATGGTACTGACCAACTGTTGTTAGTTTCTGCTGTCTATGGTGCTGAATCAGCTGTACATTAGCACTGTGCATGCTCTTGGCTCTTATTTAGCTTTTAATGTACATTAATGGGGGTATATGAGCGCCCCCTGAGTGCATTTTACTGTGAGCATAGTTATTATCCGTGGGCATCCACAAATTTGTTTTTTCGCTATGTAGGTTCCCACAAGTTTTGGTGAATTACTTATCTTTCTATGCAAAACGCTACATGCGTGTCCTCTTTTCTCAGAACATTTTGCTTGCAAAACTGTGTTTTTAAAGCAAAAAACACACAGATATTCATTTTTTACCTTTACTAATTCAAGCCCCTTGTCTTAACATGTTATCTCTCCCCAATAGGACACAACTTAAAGCAGACCAACACTCGTTTCCCCGCTAATGGGTGTTGGTTCGGGTCTGTCCAAATTCAGACAGTCTCAGAGAAAATCCAGAATGCTGGTGCCCCCCCCGCAATTCTTACCACTTTGGTGGCGGCCAATCGGCCAATGCTTTCCCGATCGAGGGAGAAGTAAAAATTGCAGGTGTTCATGACACATTGCTTTAAAATATGATTGAAACTATATAAAAGTAAATTTAGTGAGAAATCTGAAATCAAATGTCTCAGCTAACATTAGAGATATATTCTGAAAAGCCCAGAGCAACTCTGATCTCCGAAAAGCACACATTAAAAGTTCTTTTATACATACGGTTTTTGGCATCACTCTAATGAAATGACTAAACCTGAATGTTGTTCTGGCATGTGTACATGAATACTAATGTTACACAGCTGACTCATTTCTGACCTTCATGAAATCTTCTGATGTCATGATAATATGTGCATAAGAGGTCGTCATCATGTATACCCCTATTTTCGTTCTTTATTCACACTGTGCATTATTTACCGGAGACTATGATTTTTCTTTTCCTGCTAATGCAGAGAAGAAGATCCCCAGAGATAGTGTATGATGCATTGCCATAGAACAGCCTAAATGTGATAACGGAGGAACTTGTTGAACCACCAATTCTTAGTGTAGTTCCAGGACAGAATAAAAATGAAATGTCAGGAACTGTAAAGGTTACACTGGAAGCAGTGTTCTAAAAGTGTTGCCCAAGATGTGAAATATTGCAGCATGTTGAATGTCAAGCAAATGCTTGTATAAATATTCAGGTGAGGATGCTATTTCACTAGGCCTTGCTTTTATGATTCTGTTCTCTCTAAAAGACAAAATAAATAATAATATTTAAAAAGTGGCAACATATTCTGCAGCGATTGTTCATGTACAAATCAATAAATAGCATAACAAAAAAGGGTAAGCGAATGAAACAAAAGCAATGAGGGCCCTGCTGGCAAGCTTATAATCTAATAGGAGAATAGGGGTGACAAAGAAGGTAATAAGTGCTTGCTTGCTCCAGCCATCTTGCCAAATATTAGAGTACATACAAGCTGTATGGGCCTTCCATCAGCTGATTTAGTGCTTTTTAGGTGCACGGGTGTGGTGAATGGTGTTGGATGATAGATCAGGTTCAGATAATAACACATCCACCACACCCATGCACCCTAATGTAAACAATGGAGAGCATCTCTGGGCTGGGGATGGGAGTGCACCTGCTTCTGGGATTGCATCCGCTTTTGCTCCGAGTGCACAGCATTAATATTCATGATAAGTGTCTCTGACTGGACGAGAGCCTGATAACATTTGCTGTAGGCCCAGGAAAAGATGAGTTTGTACTTGCCAACCGGGGGGTTTCACGCAGATAGGACTGGGGCACAGCCAGCGCTGATAGGCTGCTCGCGGTCAAGTGGGCATGTCACCTCTAGGAGCCTATCAGCGCGGTCAGCTGCCTAGCCTAACACCACTGGCCAGCGCTGGCAGTTGAGGCTGATAGGCTGCTCCACGGCAGCCGTAGAAGAGGACGTGGAAGATGTGATTTACCAGGAGGGCGTTTTTTTTTTCGTTTTAGTGTTGCCGATGCACAGTTGGGCAGCCCGGGTCATGCTGCCCTGCTGCTGTAAAAAGGGTCTATGATCATTTTGACCATAGTTCTACTTTAAGGTATATGTGATTATATGGTCTATGTAGTTGCCTAGACAATAGCTTTAAAGTGAGTTTTGTTCTGTGCATCCTGAATTTGGACACCCTCTGAGTGAAACCCCCCCAGAATGCTCAGAAAAAATTTCCTGGTCCAGCCACGCATGTACGGGCTGTCATCTAATCAGAGCCATTTGTTGTGACTATTTCATTCGGCAATTGTGACTATTTCATTCGGCAAACAGCTCTTCAAGACTTAATTGGGGAGTGAGAGCAGCCACATCCCCAGCAGCATGCACACTTCTTCCCCAGCCTATTTGAATACCCAGGCAGAAGCGCGCACAGCCCAAAGATGCAGGGGATGCGCCTGTTTTTGCTCCCCATAGTAAACAATCATAGCCTGGAAAACGGTTCTGATTGGATGAGAGCCCCAGCATGTGCCGCTGGATTGGAGTACGGCAAGTGTATACTGGCAATCTAGGGGATTTCCCCCAGTGGAGAAGCCTGAGTTGGGGGGAAGACCAGTGGTCGGTGCTGGAATCTTTTAGATGCTAGCTGCCCTGGGTTTTGTTCCACTTTAAATCTGCTAGCATGAAACCTAACAATGCCAAAACTTGCTGTGATTGATTGGGAGACATTCAGCCTGCCGATACAGGGATCAGCTACAGTAGTCTAATCAAAGCTGGTACGCATTGAAGAGTTGCATAATCAAAGAGAAACAACACACAGGAATTTCACTTTCCTGTGTGTTGCTCCTCTCACGCGGGGGCATCCCAAATTGGGATGCCCCAGTGTGTGTATCCCCCCCATGTTGCCCCATACACTTACCTACCTTTCGCTCCCATGGTGCAGACTCCAGCAAGAGCTAGTGTGCTGATTTGCTGAGTGTCATGCTCAGGGAATCAGCGCGCTTTCTTTGACTCTGCCCCCCGCTGACGGCCAACCCGCCTAGATGGCTAAGCAGCCGAGTGCACCGCCAGCTGCATCCCCCGCTCACATTCTAGCCATGGCATGCCTGCGCCGCCTATTCAGAAAAGCCGGGTGCGGGCATGGGCATGGCTAGAGAAGAGTGGGGATGCAGCCGCAGTGCAGCGACACAGCAAGGCTCCGGGAGAAGGTGAATGTATCTGGGCTTCCAGCAGGTTTTACACAGTGGGGCATCACAAGTCTTTTAGACTCCAGGGCCCCCGAAGTTCCCCCTTAAACCTCAAGGGAAAGGTTATCTATCTCAACCCTAAAATTATCTAAAGCAGACTGCTGTAATGCAGAACAAAGCATATATATATATATATATATATATATATATATATATATATATATATAACGTGTACGTGCTAAGTCTAGTCTTAGAGGCCGATTCATTAATAGCGCCAGGTAGCGACAGATGAGCGACAGTAGCGTTATTTTCACAGCGCACACTAGTATTCGCTGTGCTTGGCCGTTGTTCGGCTGTTGACAGCGACTCAGTCGTTGTGCGGTAATGTTGAATACGGGGTTAGGAGTCGCTGTTTGACAGGTTCCGCGCTGTATGGGAGCGCATGACAGCGAATGGCCATAGCGAACGGCTCCCAGCATATTCATTAACAAATCACGCTCAAAAAATTATTGCGCTGTGAAATGCTTGTTTAAACCCCAGAGCGCTGGCGGCGATGGGTTAAAAGTAGTTTTTTAACCCCCAAACAACCATATTTTTTGAAAAAAAAAAAAATGTTTTTCAAAACATTTTGTAATATGAATACATTAATATCAGACCTGTAATATCAATTCTGCACAATTTTTTTTTTTTTTACCTTAAAAAAAATATCTAACATTGCAGAAGTGGTCACAGAATTTTTGACATTTAAAATTTTTTTTTTTTTAAATTAATTATGAATATTCGCTGTCGCTGTTCAAGGTTGCTCGCTGGCGCTGTGGGGTGAGGCTGGAATAATGATGAATGATTCGCTATCTGGCGCTCTGTGAGTCGCTAAGCAGGATCGGCTTGATAAATGTGTGATTGCGGAGGGGAGCCGGCGTTCTTGTGGCGGTGACCGTCATTACCGTTCGCTCAACAATCGCTACCTGTTAAATAAGGGCCTTAGTTAACAATAGGTAGCATCTTTCTCCTGTTATTGTCTCTGAGGTCTTTCTGATCCCAAGTTTGTCCTCACTTCTTGTAACTCGTGAATCTGCATCATTTATTCTACTGAATATATTAATAATGGGCATTCCCCCCCAAAGGGAAATAGTTTTATGCTGCATTCAGCATGAGTTTTTGTTACAGACTACAATATAATTACAGCTGTACCTATTCATTTTCTTAGCTATTGCATCTATGTATAATTATTTAACTATAGGCTTTGCAGTATGTTTAAGTGCATTCCTGTAGATGTAGTATTTCATTAATAAAATGTTCCAGAAAGCTTGTAAAAGTCAAGTTTCCTTTATTGCCATAATCTGAAATAGTTAAAGGGATCACAGATCAGCGGATAATAACATAGTTTTCATTACAACAGTGAAAATGCATTTAATGTGTTTGTCACTGTTGATGTTTAATGATCTACTATTATAATTTGTGCTAAGTACACATTATATGTCATCTGTTCTGCTGGAGGTCATGCCGTGCTGCATAAATAAATGAATCAAAGTATTGATTAAAACTGGGATTTACATGTTGCAGAAAGCTTCCATTCATTTTCAGCACACAAACGTCGCCCTCCTGCTGTTCACGCCAGCAAAAGTTTTCTCTGTATTAATGAAAAGCATCCACAGTATACATTACTGCAGACTTACTGTCAATGAAGCTTCACATTTGGTTTTAGTTAATGAAAATGATCCAAATGTACAAGGCAAAGGGCCAATTCCAGAACATCTGGGATACCTGTATCAGTTTTTAAGTTTATGGGGTGAGATTTAAAGTACCGTATATACTCGAGTATAGGCTGTCCCGAATATAAGCCGAGGCACCCAATTTTACCACAAAAAATGGAACAAGTTATTGACTCGAGTATAAGCCGAGGCGGCTTTTTTCAATTGGAATTGGAGTTGACACACAGAAAGAGAGACACACACACACACAGAAAGAGACACACACACACACTGTGGGTACCTGCTGCTGCTGCCGCCGCTCTCAGACGCGCAGGTGTCGAGGGTCAGGGTTTGTCCGAGGTTACCCTGCAGAGGGGCAGAGGGTACAGCAGGGACCCGCAGCGGCCGCCCCTCACCCTCCAGCCCCTCATACAGGTCACCGAGCAGGGCAATAGAAGAGCAGCCACAGGTAAATGCCCCCATTGACAGTGGCTGCACACTGAGCTATGTGTCTCTGGCACACACACCTGCCTC
This sequence comes from Gastrophryne carolinensis, assembly GCA_027917425.1. NCBI lineage: Eukaryota > Metazoa > Chordata > Amphibia > Anura > Microhylidae > Gastrophryne > Gastrophryne carolinensis. Next base: position 101,830,480 of record CM051240.1, on the reverse strand, counting down.
CATCCCCCAGGTGAGGGACCTGCCGGGCACACAATGGCGCCTCGCACCCACCTTTATTGTCCTGTCCATGGTATTCTGCGACATGTCCGCGGAGGCTCAGCAACTCATAAGCTCGCGGCTCCCGCACACGGTGTCACGGCGAGCAGAGGGAGAACGGGGCGGGAGGCTGAGGGACCGGAGAAGACACCGGAGCCGAAAGGCCTCCCCTACCTACAGCCCATTACCTCACCGCAAGCGTGGCTGCCACACTGCCTGTTTTGCTTCACGCCCATCCAGCACAAGCCCCGCCCAGACCGGGGAGCTCGCGGCTCGTGAAACAAGTACAGTAGAGCGTACACGCCACGCAGCAGGATCCGCACTATACAGGAAAAAAGACCGGTGTGAAGAGAGGCTACAGGCAGTATTGAAGGCAGCCCAGCGGGAGGAAGGTGGCGCCGGTCAGTGTGTGAGTGTTTGCATGCATGAGAGCGGCGGCAGCAGCGGGTACAGCAGGGACCCGCAGCGGCCGCCCCTCACCCTCCAGCCCCTGGACTCGAGTATAAGCCGAGGCGGCTTTTTTCAGCCCAAAAAGTGGGCTGAAAAACTCGGCTTATACTCGAGTATATACGGTAATTGTACACCCAATAGCAATAATAAAGAAGCAACAACAGTGTGGTCATCATGCCATCCCCATGCTTGAATGCCAGAACATGATGTTGAAGGAGATATGCAAGTGTTATCAGTCAATACTTACTGTCTGCTGCTTACTACATTGATCTTATTTCATATTACCAATACCCATCCGCTTCAAGTTTGGGTAGACCAGCACTTTTCAAAGCAGGTTCATGAATTTCAAACACATTTAAAAGCAAATCAGTTTCAATTGTTCTGCAATTAATTGATTTATTTAAACAGACTATACACCCAATAGCAATAACAAGGCACCAAGCAGCTCACCTGGTGTCTGTCCCATGTGCATCTTCTCAATTGCCTGCAGCACCTGGTAGAAGCCATAGCAGGGCTCCAAAGTTTGCCCTATTTTAATTTTATTTCTCCAGGACCACACAAAAAAAGTGTTCTAATAATCAATCTGTTTCTTAGTGCTCTCAGCATGAGTAAGCATGACAAGCCACAATGGTCCCACAGCTGTCTCTGACCACAGCAGTACATGCGTATGACTCATACAGCTGCCCAGTACATGCTGTTTTCAGCTCAGCTACAACCCAGATAGTCAAGCAAAGAAAGCAGCAATTCCTAAAATAAATAAGATGATATTGGAGTTTTTGAGATGCTTTGAATGGCTTTTTTTCCACTGATCCGAAGGAAGGGAGGAAGTTAGTTTGTGTCTGGACAGGAACGTTATTAACCCATCTTATTTTTCTCACTGTATGTAAGGTCTTTGTTCAGTTGCACACATACTATAGCTGCCTAGTTCATTTATGTACAAGCCGCAAATCCACCTCAAAGTACTCTCTGCACCAGCACTGGAGGTGGCTGTAACTATGTCAACCTCAAACCATGACACAATGTTTTCTTTTTTGTTGCCTTTTTGTTGAAGGCGTTAACCCTTTCCTGACCATTTCAGAATGAAGTCTCTGAGGTAGGTCCTAACTACAACCACATTTCCAAAATAAATTCGAAACATAGAAGGTTGACGGCAGAAGGAGACCATACGGTCCATCTAGTCTGCCCTTATGTGTATACTGTATGTACTCTTTATCTTAGGATAGATGTGTGCTTATCCCAGGCATGTTTAAATTCAGTGACTGTTGATTTTTCAACTACCTCTGCTGGAAGTTTGTTCCAAGCATCTACTACTCTTTCTGTAAAATAATATTTTCTAATATTGCTCCTGATCTTCCCCCCCGACTAGCTTCAGGTTGTGCCCCCTTGTTCTATCATTAAGCTTCTTCTTAAAAACACTTCCCTCCTGAACCTTATTCAATCCTTTCACATATTTAAAGGTCTCAATCATGTCCCCCCTCTCCCTTCTTTCCTCCAGACTGTACAAATTAAGTTCTTTAAGTCTCTCCTGATAAGTTTTAAGTTTAAATCCTTCCAACATTTTCGTTGCCCGCCTTTGGACACGTTCTATTTGAATAATGTCTTTTTGCAGGTAAGGTCTCCAGAACTGCACACAGTATTCTAGCTGTGGCCTCACCAGGGCTCTATACAGCGGCATCACAACCTCCCTCTTCCTACTGGTGATGCCTCGAGCTATGCAGCCGAGCATCCTGCTTGCTTTTCCCACTGCCTGGCTACACTGTCCACTCATCTTGCAGCTATCAGTAATCAGTACCCCTAAATCTCTTTCCTCCGAGGTCCTGGCTAACACAGTGCTGCCCATAAATTGATGTAAAATGTGAAGAAAACAAGAATGCAGTGATTTGGAAATCTCATGTAACCATGCTTTATTCACAATACAACTTAGAACACATATTACAAGACAGAAGACATTTTACCACTTGAAAAAAAAAAAAAACTCTATAGAAATTGATGGCAGCAACACATCTCCAAAAAGTAGGGACAGGGTTAACAAAAGACGAGAAAAGTAAACAGTTCTAATTAAAACCGCAGTCATGGGCTAATGAACAACAGAAGAATGTTCCTGAACATTAAATTGTAAAGACTTAATATAAACAGATCACCATCTATAGTACATAAGATTATCACAAAAGATTCAGTGAATCTAGAGAAATCTGTGTGCACAAAGCCAATGGCCAACATTTGCTGCATATGAATAAAAACATAAATAGGTACATTGGTTAAGAAATACTTTTAGAAATGTTTGCAATCTACAAATGTAAGCTGTATCGTGCAAAGAAGATGCCATATATCAACAAGCAAGAAACTCTGTTGTCTTCTCTGGGCCAAAGCTCATTAAAAATGGAGAATGTGTGTGGTTTTCTATGTAAACCATGGACAACATGTCCATCCAGCTTGTTATCAGGTCACAGTTCAAAATCCGGCATCTCTGTTGGCATGGAGTTGCATTAGCAATGGTCTCTTAAAGTGGACCAACACCCAGGATTTTGACTATCCTGGGTATTGGTCCACTTCCCCGGGGCACCCCGATCGGGGGTGCCCCGCTGTGTGAAACCCCCCAGAAAGCCCCCGAAACTCACCTCTCCCCGCTCCCACGTAGCCGCGACATACAAGCAGCTTGCCCGTCGGCGCCTCCCGCGCGTCACTCTTGACGTGTGCGCGCCCGCACCGGCCATTCAGAGACGGCCGGCGCGGGCGCGCGCACGTCTAGAGGAGCGCGAGTGAGGCGGCGGCGGCGGAAGCAGCGGCTGGAGAGGTAAGGTTTTTTGGGGGTTTTGGGGGGTTTACACCCCGCGGGACATCCCGATCTCGGATGTCCCGCGGTGTGTGAGGTGATCGGCCCGGGAATCTTATAGCAAAAATCACGGTTAAACATGGCGCAAAATGGGGAAAAATGGCCTGTCAACAGATGGTGATAAAACTTCAAGTAGGCTGGCAATTTAAAGCGTTAATAGCACCTATGCATGTTGGGTATTGTTCTACTCGAGGGATCTTGTGCTTTCAGATTTAGCTTGTTTTTTCTTGTTTGCATATTGATATTTTAGGAAAATATGTTTTTATTCAGCTTTTTTATACTTTTTTTAAGGAAACCCTGTGCAACCTTAGAATTCTTCGAGGGATTACTTCCAGAAAGATGAGCCCACTACAACAAGCTGGGTACGCTTAGAAAGCTTAACATGTGTTCTTTCAGGGAATTTATGGTTTATGGGGGATATTCCAAATGTAAAGGGTTGTTTTGGTTGAAAAATTGCAAGTGCGCACTTTGTCTGCAGAGCTGAAATTTTCAAGTAAAATTGCCGTTATGCACATGCTTTACTTTGGGGTGTTTGCCAACTCTGTCCTTGACAGTGTCTATGCATGTTGGGTATTGTTCTGTTCGGGGGATGTTGCTTTTTCAGATTTGACTTGTTTTTTCTTGATTGCATATAGTTTGTTTTTAGGAAAATGTGGCTTTGATTCTTACTTTTTATTCTTTTTTAGGGAAACTCTGTGCAACCAAAGAATTGATTGAGGGATTACTTCCAGAAAACTACGCCCACATAAACAAGCCTGGTATGCCTAAAAAGCTTGAGGTGTGTACTTCCAGAGAATATATAGTTTGTGGGGGGTATTTCAAATGCGCATGCTTTACTTTGGGGTGTTTGCCAACTCTTCCCTTGACAGTAGCTATGCATGTTGGGTATTGGGTACTTCCAGAGAATATATAGTTTGGGGGGGGGGGGTATTTCAAATGTAAAGGTTTGTTTTTCTGGAAAAACTGTAAGGTGTGCATAGCACATATCACAGTTGTATTTTATCTGAAAATCTCCTAAAGCTCTGTTTCAGTTTGGGGGAGTCTCCTGGGCAGGAAAGGGTGTCTACCTATACATATGTGGTACGGCTGTAACCGAGAGAAATTGGGGTTTCACACGCAATAAAATGTTATTGACAAACTTACATTTTATAATTCAAAAAAACACTACAAATCGCAAAAAATTGATTTTTTTTTAACATTTTTGCACATATTTCACCCAAAACTATTGAGAATCCACTAAAAAAGGCCATACAAGACATTTCATGTTGAAGCCCACCCAGACTCTGCTGAAAAAAACAATATATAATTTTCCTGTCCCTTCAAAAATCAAGGTTAAACATGTGCAGCGCAAAATAGTGAAACTTAGTCTGGCACATAAAGGGTTAAATCAGGTCAGCATTTTTACAAGAAACAGTGCTATTAGGCTTCCTTCTTCAGGGCAATTCAGATTACTACACATAAAAACTGATTTATAGTTTTGTAACTCCTTCTGTGGTCAGATTTCCCCCCTCATCCCCTTGCATCCTCTGGATCTGCTAGTGAGCTGCAAAGAGGAAGTGCCGTTGGGTTTCCTTTCCCCTTCGAATTGTGGATTATGTTGGTTAAGTCCAGCCAGTGGCACTGCTGGAATGTTGTGAAGGGAAGTATCCTCCCCGGTGCTCCAAGATGGTTGGGACCAGAAGGAAATCAGTGAGGTGGATTTCACTTGTGAATCCTTGAAGAAGCAAATATACATTCTGAAAATTATTTGGTACCATAAATGCATTTGGACCAAGTTCATTTTGGGGGAGTTTTTTTATTTTAAACTGTTTAAGGCTGTTGGTCCTGTTTAACTGAAAAGAGATTACATTGTCCGTCACTGAAAAGAGATTACATTGTCCGTCACTGAAAAGAGATTACATTATCTGTCATTGCTTGCAGGGCATGGCCCATCACTTGGCTAGCAATAACTGAAAGCTAACCATGGTACCCATTTATAAATAATGGGCAGCAAGGGGGGGGGGGGGGGGTTAGTGTGGACAGGTCCTATGTCATATGTATTTAATCATTTATTTTTAGAGCTTATATTTTCGTCATTACACAAGGAATTGCGTGAATATTGTTTTTACGTTTTACTTTATACCTTGGTCCCTGGGTAAATATATTAATTTACATTCTATTTTTTTATGTAAGCTTCTTGCATTAAATCTGTGCTACAATTTGTACTTTTTTGTTGTTTCATTAAAGTAGAATTAAATACTAATTTATGCATCTCTTTTTGTCCAAGGGTTTTATTTAAAATGCGCCAAGCAGAAAATCACATAAAAGAATGCGGTCTCTAAGTGCATGTTATTGGTTTCCATTTTTATTTTAAATTTATTGGTTCTTACAATTTGTGTGTGAGAATTATTCATGAAAATGATCCTTTATGCATCTTATAATAGCAGAAATTATTTTTCATTATATGCTGACAGTTGTCTGTGATGAGCATAATTATATATAAAGAAAATATTCCTGGGTTAGCTATTTTCAGCAGCAGTTAAACTACACAAATTAAGCAGGGATAAGAATAGAAAATGAGTAGGAGGGTCAGATTTATGCGAGTAGTGGGAGTGGAAAAAAAGGAAACTGGCAATATTTGTTTTAAACTGTTGAATACTCATAGAAACCATTGGAAACAGACAGCTGATAAATTCATTTATATTTAAATACTGTGCATGTGTCGGTTGGAAAGAAACAGATTATAAGTATGTGTTTGGATAAACTTTCTTTAATTAAAGCCCTGTATTGCTTTATTAGTATTAATATATTTGCATTTTTCTGCTTAATAACAGAAACATATAAGATGCCTAATTTTCTTCTCAATTAAAGGGTAATTCCACTTTCAATGGCATTTTTAAAAGTTTCCATTATTGTGTGGCAGAATGATGTCTTCAATATGCTAAGCGTATCTTTATTTTTTTTTTTTTAATATTCTATTTGTTTTCTATAGCAACAACGTGTTTACCTTAGCTATGTACACCAAAGTGGTGATTTCAAGTACATATCATTGACCCCCTCACTCTAGCTTGCTAATTATCTAATTGGCTAAGGCATGGGTGACTAGTTTAACTCATTCTGCTGAAATTTAACTTCATCAGTTTGGAACGGTCACATGCTTGTCTTCCAGTAGCAAGGGTTAATGGCCGGCTTCTCAGCCGGATAGGTTAGGCTGCTTAGACTTAACCAAAGCTGCTAAATAGTTCACTTGTTGAATTGAAAGAATTGTGGGACTTGTAGTCTATTGCTTTACTCAAAGCCATGAAAACCACTCTCTGCTGTAGCAAAACAGAGTTCCAGGAATATGAGTACCATTAAAACATGTAGATAAGTAAATCACAGGTATGAGGGACATTCCAAACACCAAAAATATGCCAAAACGGGAGTTTTTCAAATATATTGGTATATATGGTCACAGCCTTCCCCATATGTATAAAATTGGACCAATACAAAGAACATTTCTCATGGCCCCTATGTCCCTAATCCAACCAGTTTGGGATGCCTGCCTGTTGTTACCTAGTAGTTTCTTCTAAATTTACTGATTGTGTACTACTGCCTTCTCCTGACATAATGCAGCCAGGAAACAAAAGAAAATAATAATTAGATTCACATATGTTTAATGCATCTTATTGATGATGGATTATTTCTTCTTGTATCTAGTTTAACAAAATAGTATGCCTTCTTTGTTAGTATGTTTTTTTCTAATTGTTTTAAATTTACATGGGTAAATTTCCACTGCGTCATCACGCTCAATCTGACTGCCACTAGCAGCGGTTTCGCTTTTACTCGCATCACCCACGGCCGGGGTGGCGAGGTTTTTTATCCTGTTGGACGACCCAAGGAGGAACATAGGAAGACACTAGAGGTGTTTTCTGCTGGATTGTGTTTTTACATGAATGTTTAAGCCTGCTGGAGGGTAAGCGCAATAAAGTTTTTTACTTTTAACCATTTGGAAGACGTTATTATGCTATGTCTGCGCTTTGATCTTCCCCTTGCATATTACTGAGAAAATACAATTGGGAGAACGGAGGCTACTTTAGTGGAACAAGATTGTATTGAGGATCAGTGTACCTGTGAGGAGCCGACATTATTATTGATGGGCCTTTTCTAAATCTTTATCTGGTACGTGCAACCTAATACTGGTGGCTGGGTCACGTGACATAAGACGAGCACTACTGGTGAAGTTTACAGAGACTTTTAACGCTTTGTTGTCCCGCGGAGTCAGTTCTATGTAATTACATAGTTTTATCCATTGTTTAAATTTACATGAAATTAATTTTAATGCAATCACATGTAACTTTTGCTAACAAAATAATCTTTCAAGCAGCACATATCCTATTCTTTTCCTATTTATTTATTGCACTGGTGCATTGTGCTGTCTTGAAATCTTAAATGCTTTTCTATGGCTTCTTTGTGATATATCACAATGGGATGAACTGGGATGTGACAGTTAATGTACCCGTTCTCTCCCGCATATGCTTCAGATGCTGTCTGACTCTATAAAACTCACCTGATGCCAAGATCTATTCCCCCGGCGTCCTTGCTTGCCCCCGGCACCTTGTACACCTCGTCACCAACCACTTCTTGCATTGAAAGTTACTGCCTCATCGCGACCCCTCCATGGCAATAAGTGGAATTGGGGTGAGGATGTGACATAGCCTGATGGTGCATTGGCTTCCAATGCTTGAACTTTTGAATAAAAGACACTGTTCAAGGAATCCCCTAGGGCACGTGTATCAAGGTCTTGGGATCTGGTAACAGCTACAGCACCAGAGCAGATATTGGTACAGTAACTTTGTATTTATTTTTATCCCAGTCTGGGGTGTCCCTTTACGGGTTAACATACAAAAATCACATTAAACAAACTCTTACCCATATCCAACATGTTTTGCGCAGACCGGCTTTTACATCTTACATCAGTCTCTTCTTGTAGCCATCTAGAGTTCTTGTAACATTCAAGTTCTTAGAACTTTTTGATTGGTGGCTGCAAGAGAATACATTCAAGCTCCAGTCATGACTGGATGAAGGTTGGAGGGGGGAATTGAAAGATTATCTTGTCCAAGGTGCGACACATTTTTTTTTTCATTAGATCTATACATTTTTTCTTGTTTTTTTATATTTTGACTTTTTATATATATGTTACTGTGTAGATGTCTGAAAATGTGGGATTCTGGCTCCTAGTCTCGTGCTCCTTTTCTTATTACACCTTCAGCTTTCCTTTCCACAAGCACTTGTACTGCAGTTTGTGGAAATTCTGTCTACTGACAATGTATAAGTCTTCTTTAAATTCAGAGGTAAAAATGACATAGCAAGTATTTTTTGACATTCTGCCCGCATTTCAGACAGGTCTGTATGCTTTATAATAGGAATAGTTATGTCTAGTGGGTGCATTTTCTTTTGACTTGCATGGCAGAAGCATTATAATAATAATTAATAAATAAATAATTTATACATAATTAATACATCAGTTAGCTAATCAAATGTAAAATGAGCTGCAGCAGGTACATTTTAAGTCCTGCATGTCAAGCATATGTAATGTTCTTTTTCAATGGAAAACATTGAGATGTAAATGAATTAACATGGTTGGACAGGGCCACCAGAGGATCCGCCATAGTCTCAAGAGAGTGACGCACTGATGATGAATAGAAGCAATGGTGGCAGGGCCAGAACTATCAGCAGTGGGGGCAGGGGTCAACAGCAGGGGTCAGCAGCAGAGCCTGGGCAGGGCAATTTCTTTAATACTGTGGACATTAGACTACAACAGTAACCCAGAGTGGCTAGCCCTGGAATCTAAAAGAAATTGAGTTCTGTGCCTGATGGTAGCCTCTCAGTCAGAAACCTTTGTCCAAATCCACACCAGATCTCTACAACCAACAATTTTTCAAAGTGGAACAGGTCACCCTTGTCCCTGGAAAGAACTTGAAAAGAGGGAACTAGATCGGAGGTTGTAGCCTGCCTAATACAGGTTTGGGTGCTTATTCCTTCCAATTTATTGGACAGTCCTTACAGTCCCCTATAACCATTAATGTTTTTAGGATTAGGGGCAATGTTTTGGTGTCTTTATTATTGGTCACAGTGCTACCTCTCAGGCATCCTTTGCTGCTGGGTAATTTTGGTTTTTCTGCTTGCTTTTTGTCATGGTCCGCTCCCCAAGTCGACACAGGTCCTTTAACCCCCTAAACTGAATGCTCAACTTTGGACAAAAATGTTTTCATCCCATTTCCTCTTTTTAACCCACATGTTCCTACTACATAACATATCCTGCACTATTTTTCCAGGATTAATGGTTGGTATGCTTTCAGTGAAAGTGTAATGTCTCGTAAAGTAAATAACTTGCTCCATTACTCTTTTACAATCAACTATTACATGTACCAAATATAAATTCTATCCTGTGTACCTGCTGCAGGCATTGCCTATTGCCGTAGACATATATTTTATATTACAAAAAAAGACATTGATTGTCAGCACTTCAGGATGAAATATTTCCATAGTAATTGTACATTTTAATAAGGGTTTCCATTGCCTGAACTCCTCAAACTTGATTTATTTTTGAAGCTTTATAATGACAATTTTCATTTTTTCTTTCATGAACTGAAGGTTTGGCATTTATGGATGTGTATATGTATGTCTGTCTTCATTATGCACACAGTTTTCACACAAAATATTCTGTATACTGCAATATATATATATATATATAATTATTGTAAATTGTTTCAGAGCCGCTGGCTAGGAGACTACAACCTTCCGTATGTTTCGCATTAGGACTATAATTTGCAGCTAGAGTTTAGAAAAAAAAATCCAGCAAATCACATTGTATGATTTTTTACATTTTGTTTGCATTGTATTGCATTGAATAAGTATTTTATACACTAGAAAACAGAGCCTAATATTTGGTACAAAAACCTGCAACTACAGAGGCCAGACGTTTGCACAAGTTTGTCGCTGGGAACATTGATTTTTAGCTCCCTCTAAAGATAGTCTAATGGGTTCAGATCTATAGACTTCTAGGATTTTGAAATGGCTTTTACGTAGCCACTCCATAGTAGCCCCGGGTGTGTGTTTCGGGTAATTGTCATGCTTAAAGACACAGCCATGGCCCATCTTCAATGTTCTTACTGAGGGAAGTAGGCTGTTGGCCAAAATCTTGCAATACCTGACCCCATCCATCCTCACTTCAGTGTAGTGCGGTTGTCCTGTCCCCTTTGCAAAAAAGCACCCCAAAGTATAATGCTTCCGCACTGGCTGGGACTGTGTTCCCAAGGGTGTACTCATTCTTCTTCTTCCTCCAAACATGGTGGGGAAGTTGATACCAAAATGCCTGTTTTTTCTGATAGCATTAGAAGGAAGAGAGCCTCTCCTATTGGATGCTGTTGCCAAACCAACATGTGATGATTCCAGTGTGGAAGATGCAGGTGTAGAAACTCTTTAGTACATGTGAGATCCTGTATTAGATTCACTCCAAGATATTTGAACTCCTCCATGCACTCCACAAGAATACCATTTATTGCAAGAGGGTGAAAGCTTTTTCTCTGAGCTTTGCTGAAGTTTACTGGTATCTATTTTGTTTTCTGGTGTTCAGCTGAAGAGAGTTCTGCTGACACCTAGAATTTTTATCTCGTTCAGGTAGGCCTCCTCATTGTTGGCAGGGATCAGGCCTGCAACAACTGTGTCATCTGCAAAATTGATGATGGAGGCGGAGCTTGAATTGGCCACGCAGTTATGTTCATACAGTAAATATAGTAGTGGGCTCAACACAAATCCCTGTTTGGCTCTTGTGCTGAGGGTGAGTTTGATCTACACTCTCCTACAACTTGTGGTCTGCCTTTCCGGAAGTTTTTGGCCCATCATCACGGGGACATGTTAAGTCCTAATTGCTCCAATTTGTTTAGTTGTTCAACTGTTTCTTGGTGTGTATCTCTGTAATACAGGTCTAACTGATTGCAGGAGGGGGTTACTCGAGTTATTGTTATGTCCCTGTGTAAAAGGATCCTGTAGGTGGGAGGAGAGGCTACAGATGCCTGTAGCCTAACCCCGCGCTACAGAAAACACATTTAGCCCCAACCGCCCCCCCAGTAGCCTTAGATTTTACTGTATTGGGGTTTCCCAAAAGGTGGCCACAGGGGGCCTTTAAAGAACAATTATCATTATAAAGCAGCACCTACCAGCCTAGAGTCTCTAAGCTTCCAGGGATGGTGGTCTTCTCTTTTTGTAGAGCATCCTGATTTGGGACGCTATGATGTGTGAAACCTCTGAGACACCTTTTCATTGAGCCCACAGGGTCTGGGTGACATGGCAGCCAAAGCAGTAAGGCCCACTGGACATTCTACCTTGAATCCCTGGATACATTTGATTTGCTCCTGGTAAATGAAGATACCCTGGTTGCTCAGGAACATAGACCAGAAGGCTGAACCTGGCTGGTACAATTTATCAGCTGTTTTCCAGTAGAACCAAATTTATTACCAATGTTTTAAGCTTCAGTGTATTTTTTTAGTAGTTACCAAGTTTAAATTCAGAATAAAGACACATTTTGTTTATAATATACACTTTAGTTACAAAAAAAGTTTCAGTTTCATAGAGCTGTTTAGAAAAGATTAATTGATATGCTTGGAAATTAGTGTTGCAGTAAAGCAGATATGTTCTCTGAGAAAGATAGAGAATCTAAAAGTCAATATTTTTTTGACAGATGGAGATTCGTTGAATTTCATTTAGCAGACAATACCCCGCGCACCTGTGCTTCTCAGGAAAATCTCTATCCACAAGGCACACAATGCCTTGCAGTTTCCAACTGGCTCTAACAATTGTCACTGTGGATAGAAAGAACTCTGTTATGTGTGGGTAGAAGAGCAAGGGCTGAATACTGAGCTGCTTCCATTAGAATTGGCTTGAACCTATGTGACTGGGGAGCAATTCTGCTACCACAATTAAGCTTCAGAAAAAGAATTACATCTTTAAGCAGTTTGCACTCCAAGGGGTGAACGTGTTGCCCTGAATGTGAATGAACCTGCAACTCCTTTTGAAAAAAACACTTTCTGTTAGCTGCAATGTGTTAAGCCCTGTCCATTTAAAGTGAAACTTGCATTCTTAGGACAAATAAAAATCATTCTTTTTATCGTGTCTGGCAATGAATTCCAGATTTATATATGTAAGGCCTAACTCGGGTTAGCTTGCATTCCTGGCACATCTCCTGGGATCAAGGGGTTTAATTTTGCTAAAGATGACTCTAACCCTACTCTAACTCTACCCTTCCCCACTGCTAAATAATCTCTGGAAATAGCCGAATTCAGGCATTTACTATACAATTCCTGTGACACGCCGATTGTGTCTCTTGTGTCTGCCATATAGTTTCTGGTCCTGCCGTAGGGCAGTGTTATGCGCAATGCCTTTTTTTTGCTGATAAAGACGAAGAACTGGGACACTTTTAGAGGTTATTATCCAATGCCACCCAGAAGTTATCTGGGTATAAAAGCTGATCATATTGGCTCCAACTGCTGGAGGGCAATTTCCACTTTTTTTGTTGAAAAGAAGCTGTACCACTTTGACATTATGCAGAAATATTCACCCCACGTTATGCCATTTGAGTTGCCTAGAGAATTACAAAATATATATTTCCAAGCTCCTGGGGGAGGTGGGGCATTTAATTCTAGCTGCTCAGTTTTATAATTTACTAAGTTTAAAATCTCTGTCCAGGCACACACTAACTTTCTTTCACCCCTCTTGGGAACAGTGTAAAATGAGCCATTTCAAATCCTCTTTTTCTTATTCTATGCAAGCCACTTTCTTCCTCATGTCTGAACTTTATGAGTCATGAGCATGGTTTGCTGTGGTCAGAGACAGATGTGGGAGAACTATGACTGTTAGATCACTTTTTTGTGTGGTTCTGAAGAAATGAAATCGAAAGTATGGCAAATTAGAGCCCTTCTATCTCGCAGTAAAGGGGAAAAAAGAGTAAAGGTACATGTGACAGGTATCAAGTGTGCTGCTTGCTGCCTAATTATCGCTGTTGGGTTTACAGTATCTTTAATAGAGAATTTTAGTCCGCATATTTGTCACAGGAATGCCCAGGAAGACATAGGTAATTGCAACACGACCGACCTCAATGTTACTCTGGTTAGAGCTTTAATGGCCTTATGTATTTTTTAGCAGCGAGTCCGTTTTGTTATCACACAGGCACCATTAAAATGGTCCAACACAAATTAAAAAAAGAAACGAAATGTTGATCGTAGCACAGACATGCTAATTGCTTATGCCCCCCCCCCCCCCACCCCCGAGTAATCCCAAAGTGTCTGGCCAGTCCTCCAACTCTGTTTTTGTTCCTTGCTTTCTGTCTCCTTGCTGGCCGGCTATTTATCCCCACTCCTCCTTCAGCCAGGTGCCGCAGTATTCTGGACCCATGTGTCTGCAAGCTGACCAACTTCTGCAATCTTTTAACCTTGTGGGCTTGGCAATCACTTTGTAGGAGGAAATCATTTTCAGTAGCACTTTATAGTATATCATGACTGTGTATTTAGATCCAAGGAAAATGTGCATACTAAACATTAAACCAAAGGCAGGAAGGAAGGAAGGAAGAGGATTGACATGCAGGGCAAAAAGTACACCAGTTTCTTTACTTATTCCTTACTGCTCCCCAATTTTTATCTAGATGATCATAAAGTCCAACAGGCCATTTCTGTAATCTACCATTAAATCAGAATCTGCTGATTATATACCTGAATTGCATATTACCTTCCCCTATGTTCTCTGTTCTTGTTTTACATTACACGAGACAAAGCAATAGCATAAATTCCTAGTGTCAAAACTGTAAACCGAAATGTTTAAATAACCAAAGCAAGGTTTCTTCACAGTTAGTTGGAAATGTTGAAAAGAGACAACCTAGACTTTTCTCTGGTTGCGTAGGTTTCGGTGAAACCTTCCCCATTTTGTCTTGTGTATTACACTTATTTCAAAGCAGATAAAAACTAGCCTAGGTTTTCATCTGAAGAGTTAGGAAACAAGATTGCATATAAGAGCATCTGGCTCCTTGGCAAGACCGTCAGTTGCGTTGGCAACTTTGGAAAAGCTCCCAGCTTTGCAAAGTTTGCAAGGTCTTTCTGGTTTTCTTGGATTCTGATTCCACTTAACACCTTCCACTCCACCATCCATTTATATAGTGAGATTTGTACGTGGTGTGATTAGTGTGGGCATCGTGTCATTAACAGGCTCATCACTTCTGACAGTAGGACAGGATGCACAGATGTACCGTGGCTAAACTAGTAGTAGCAATGCCATGTTTACCCTGATATACAGTTTAATTTTCCTTCTAGATATGTGTCACTCAAAAGTTACTCTTCCTAAAAGTAATGGTTTAGTCAATGCTATGTGTTCCCTGCGGTTAACCTTTTCAGGATTTGAGCCTTTCAGGATATTGCACATTTTCCTAGGTTGTTTAAGGATTTGATTAATATGTCGAAACTATGCAGAATCAGGCAGAAAAGGGAAAGCACTCTGCAAATATTTTCTCCATGAAAATAGGTACATTGTTTCTGCGTGTAAAGTGTTGTCCTGGTTACTAAGATTTGTGGGATACCAGATATGTATAGGTTTTGATACCTTCTGGTGATATGTTTTATGAATACCCGCTATATGTAAAAAATATATTCTATCTAAACTATTTACCATCAATCATAATTGATCTACTGACATGTTGATTTAAAGCAGGCCAACAGTTAAAATAGACCTTTGATCTGCTTTGTATGTTTACTAGTTGGCATCCCAATGAAGGATTCTCCACCCAATTCCCCAAAACTTGATTGACATACGCACCTACTACCAGAATCCCATGTTTATCAAACCCGCATCTCTGAAGTGGCATCCTTGCTCTGCATGCTGTGCATGCCTGGCAGACCTGATTTCTGCCAGCAGACTCTTAAAAAGCCATTACACCCAAAAACTCTAAACCATGCAGTTTACTCATCCCCTGATCCTGCTGTTCACATGTCCTGACAGTGGATGGGGTTGCACATATCACCATGCATAGCCAACTGGGCTGGTCACCAGTACATGCATGGTTGGATCTGCAGCTCATCTGGTAAAATGAGTGAGTAAACTAATACCAGGGAAGCGATAGGTAGCAGCAGGGGGTGGGGTATATCATTGGAGGATATAGGTCTGCCTTAAAGGGATCCTGTCTTTGTTGCTAACAACCATATTATAAAGCAGACACTGGCGACTTTTTAATACTGGATTTATTCTATGCTGTAGATCCAGGGGAGCCTCTAAGCCTACACTTTCCCAGATAGGGGATTGTTAGCCAATAGTGAGGGGTAGGACTAACTTTATCTCAGAGCCATCAAGGCCTTGATTCAATAAGAGTTGAAAAAAACTCTCATTGTAGTAAAAAATTCACTTTATGAGAAAAAAAGCCTGAGAATTTCACTGTTATTGAATCACCAGCTATGAAGACAATGAAAGTCAATGGCAGTTTTTACGACAGTGTAAATAGGAATACAATGTTCTTTACTTTTCTTAGAAGTAAAAAAGTACCCTTGATTTTAATGCTTTTTTCTCATTAATTTCTCTTACTCTTATTGAATCAGGGCCCAGATGGTTGAAGCTCCTGGTGTCTTCCCCAAGATTAGCTGAGCAAATGCTGGCCACAGTTCCTCCAAGTTTCAACTTTCACCTAATTTGAATTGAGAATTCCAGGGCATGCTTTTAAAAGAGCCTCATTATCGTACCATTTCCAATGTCTAAATCCACCCAAACAAAATAAAATATAGTTTACCTACAGTCATGTTGCACATTGTTCAATGCTACTAACTACATTTTGAGGCAGGGAGGCATAGGTACTGACTTTGAATTGCGTCAGTTAATGCTTGTTGTTTATATGGCACCCAAATCAGGTGTGACAGATTTGTGAACATATCAGTCCACTTTATGGGGAAAATTCTCAACAACCTGTTCTCTAATCTATCTATAATATAACGCAATAACAATAGCATTAATCTTATTACTCTCCAAAGCAGAGCACGATGAGTAAAACATCTATACCCATTAGAGTTGCAATAGCAATAAGCCGTTATTTCAGCACAGGCTAGATTAGGAGACAGGCAGTGAAAGTTCATTGGTCTTTTCTTGTAAAATAGCATAGTACATTCAAAAACCATGCATGTTTGTTGTTCTAGGTTTTACATGGGGTGTACAAGTACCCCACCCACCTTGCCATCTAGCGTGTTTTTGCAGATTTCAAAGGAAGAAATCCATTTTCACTGTCAGGTTATCCATACAGTAACTTGAAGGCAGGACTAGAGAAGGATGAGCTATATAAGGGCCAGCCAGCCGGTAGGTTTCACTTCTGCTGTAGTCTTTGTTGGAGAAGTATTTTTCCTTGGTCGGTGTCTTAATGCTATTACTGTTTTTCTTTACAGTTTTAGAGGGCAACATCACTGTCCGAGGTTCCTGCATCGCTTTCCCAGTGGAACAAAAAGTACAGATCCAATGCCTTGACCTGAGCCATACCTGGGCTTGGGGGCAGCCGGCTTTTCTTTGGCAAGGACTGTTATGGGTCCTGTCCCTTGGGGGCCAATGATAGTCCAGCAACAGTTAGTCAGGGCCATGTGACTATAGAGCTTTAGTTCCCCCTTATATTAAGAGGCACTAAGCTGGAGGGGGCCAGCTTTTTATTTATTCATACGGAGGCTGGCTGTGTACCCAGAGGTGACCCACCTCCGAGGTATCCCCCTCTCCCCCCAAAATTTTTTTATTTTGTAGGGGGCATGGATAGCCAGGAGGAAGCGATTTTTACTTCCTCCCAGCAGGGTCAAACTTGTCTTTCCTTGTGAGCAGTCAGCGAACTTCGTTCACAGAAATGGTCAGACTGGCAGATGCTCGGCCAATTTGACTTCCAGACAGGCCGGATCTGTTGTCTGCACACCTTTTTGCGGTCACTGGCTTTGACAGTGTGGCGATTGAGTTCAAGGCACTGCAGGATAGAGGCTCTCTCCATGAGTAGTTACCACCCTGATGCGCGCCAAAAAGGCTTCCTCTGCTAGAATCTATCATCGGACATGGCAGACCTACTTTTTCTGGTGCGAGTGACAGAAGCATTCTCCACGGTGCTTCTCTGTCTTTTGCATCTTGGATTACCTGTAGAAGTGGCTAGATGACTGGTTGCAATTGAGCACCCTCAAAGGTCAGGTGTCCCCCTTATATATTCTCTTTCAATGCCCTATTGCAGAGAATTCCTTGGTCCGCTCCTTAATGCAGGGGGCGGCTCACATTCGCCCCCCCCCATATGGCGGCAGCACCTACCTGGGATCTCAGTTTGGTCCTTTCTGCCCTGCAGAGGCCTTCTTTTGAGCCGATTGCTGATACCTTCTTATTTTTTTTATGCCTAAAAGTGTTTTTGGTGGCCATCACCACACAGAGTTTCTGAGCTGAAGGTGTTAACTTGCAAGCCGCCCTTTTTGATTTTTCATGGGGACACGGTTGTGTTTTGCTTGCTGGAAAACTTCTTGCCAAAGGTGGTCTCGGGTTTTCATTGAACATTTCTATTTTTCCGACTGCTTTAGTCTAAGATTCAGGCCTTGCACTCACTTGACAGAGTGCATGCCTTAAAGTATGTTTTAGCAGCCACGGCATCTGCACGTAAGACAGATGCCTTATTTCTTTTTCCTACGTGACCTGAGAAGGGGCCGGCGGCTGCCAACCCCCCCCCCCAA
Organism: Gastrophryne carolinensis; assembly: GCA_027917425.1. Taxonomy (NCBI): domain Eukaryota; kingdom Metazoa; phylum Chordata; class Amphibia; order Anura; family Microhylidae; genus Gastrophryne; species Gastrophryne carolinensis. The sequence continues at coordinate 101,812,447 of CM051240.1, read as the reverse complement.
TAGTCGCTGGATTAGACAGACCTATTTTGCGATGGAGAGGGATCTGCATTTTTGTTTGACTGCTCACGTCATAAGAGCTGTGGCTGCGTCCTCAGCCTTTTGGTACCAGGCTTCAGTGGACCAGGACTGTAAGGCTGCCACCTGGTCATCGGCACGCACCTTTACCTCCTTTTACAAGGTGGATTTCTGAGCTTTGGCAGATGCTGGGTTCAGAAGTAAGGTGATGCAGGCGGCAGTTCAGCCCCCTTCCAGGGCACGACTTCCGCATTCGTCACCATTATTTGTCTTGGCAAAGTCAAGTTCATTGGTTCAGACTATATGTCCCTGTATGGACAACCTGACCGGGAAAAATACAGTTTTTGTATTTGCCTTGTACTATCAAGTTCCCTTAGTTGTCCACACCCCCAAGGGTGTTGTGACTGTGCCTATTTTCGTTGCCTTTGACAAGTCAACTAGGGCTAAGTATTCTCTTCGGGCCTTATTGTTATTAGAATCTATTGTCATTCCTCCCATAAGCTGGTCTCAACTGCTTTGTACTGGGATGCCTACCTGCTGGCTGGCCCTTATCCCTTTCAGTGCCAAGCACGTAGTTTCTACGTGCTTGCTTCTACTCCACTTAAGTGCCAAGCACGTAGAATCTACGTGCTTGACTTTCCCCCCTGCTAGTAAAAAAAATACAAATCATAAATACTCACCTGACCCCTCGTTGGATCCGGCTGGGTCTCCTCTTTAATTTGGTGCCATCCGATCCCCTGTGGGTGGTCGGATGGCTCCAGGAGAGCCCCCGGAATAGGGCACCCCCCCTTTTTGGCAGCAGCAGCTGACATTTACTTACCTGCAGTCGCGCTGCCTCCCTCCGGGTCTCCTCTTCACTGGGGGGCCTCCGATCGCCCCCCCCAGCCTCTTCAGCTTCAGGGGAGAGCCTGAAAGGGCTCTCCCCCTCCTCTCCCGACGGGCGCCGCCATCTTGTTGTTAAGCCCCGCCCCGCACGCTTTACTTTGGGGTGTTTGGCAACTCTTCCCTTGACAGTACCTATGCATGTTGGGTATTGTTCTGTTCGGGGGTTGTTGCTTTTTCAGATTTTATATGTTTTTTTCTGTTTGCATATAGTTTTTTTTAGGAAAATGTGGCTTTGATTCTTCTTTTTTATTCTTTTTTAGGGAAACTCTGTGCAACCAAAGAATTGATTGAGGGATTACTTCCAGAAAATTGCGCCCATGTCAACAAACCTGGTATGCCTAGAAAGCCTGAGGTGTATACTTCCAGAGAATATATAGTTTTTGGGGGGTATTTCAAATTTAAAGGGTTCTTTTTCTGGAAAGACCGCAAGGTGCGCTTAGCGCGGTGCATAGTTGTATTTTATCTGAAAATCTCCTAAAGCGCTGTTTCAGTTTGGGGGAGTCTCCTGGGCAGGAAAGGGTGTCTACCTATACATATGTGGTAATGCTGTGACCGGGATTAATTGGGGTTTCACATGCAATAAGATTTTATTGACAAACTTACATTTTTTATTACAAAAAAACACTACAAATTGCAAAAAATAGATTTTTTTTTATTTTTTTGCACATATTTCACCCAAAAGTATTAGTAAAAATTACAAACAAGACATTTCATGTTAAAGCCCAGACTCTGCTGAAAAAAACAAAATATAATTTTCCTGGGAAATCCCTGGAAATCCCTTCAAAAATCACATTTGAACATGGGGAACGTAAAATAGTGCAAAATGGTCTGGCACCAAGGGTGACAAAAACTCCAGGTAGGCTGGCAGCGAAAGGGTTATACCTGCACCTGGGAGGAATTACAGCTCATCCTGCTCTAGCCCCTCCTTCCAGCTACTAGTTAACCCACCCATGACTGATCGCTGTCCCTGTATGGACAACTAAGGGAAAACCATTTTACAAGGCAAGTACAAAATTTTTATTTTTTTAAGGACCTAAGAGCAGATGTTTACTGTAAGGTAAGTGGGTTGCCTCGTGTCCTATGACACATCTGCTCTGAGGTTTACATCCTGCAATTTAGACGTGCTACGACTCGTGTCATACACACATTGTGGACTATGTTATGCAGGTGAGCGCTTTTTTTGATCTTTTCACATCTACTGTGACGCCTTTACTGTGTCATCGCAGAAAAAAAAAAGAATTCTCACCTTTTGTTCCCCACCGCCGATCCAACTGGATATGTTTCAGTAATTATTGGCTACCAAGATTGTGGATCAAGGCCTCCCCCACTTATTGTCGACCTCCATGTCGTACAGCGAGTCCCACTTCTTCAGTAACTAGCCACACCCGCTTCCTTCACTGTTTGGAATTGGGCGTTTCAGCCAGTGAATAGGGTGGATGTGGCTCGCCACTGACTGTTTTACACCAACACTGGGTTGTAAAACTGACTGTTTTAAAACCCTGCACGTCGGGGGACTTAATCTGGTAAGTTTTATTCAACTGGATCAGGACAGATCAGCTGCTGCATGTTTTGTTTGCCTGCCCAGGCTATCCCAGTCCAGTTTTGGCTATATAGTAAATTTCTAAAGCACAGCCACAGCTGTAACTTTTTTAGCTTCAGATTAAATATTTACTTAACTTGCCGCTAGAATTTTTTTTTTCTTATCTTAGTGAAAACTGAACTATAAAGGATAGCTTTCAGCATGAAGCATGGTCATGCACCACACCATATGCATGGTAAACAGGTTGCTGAAAACAAACTACAAAGAAGATAAGTTATAGCAAGAAATTTTGGTCACTCATTGAGTGCTTCCCCGCCGGGAAACATCCCTCGAGAGTTTGCTGTCACACTGTGCTGCAATGAGCATGAAATGCTTTTTTTTCAGTCTGCAAACAGCAGTCTTGGGTTTATATTCCTGATAACAGAATAAGCTTGAGACCAAAGACTCAAAATTCAGCTTGTGTTTTTCTGTCTCATTGAGAAAAGAGGCACGTACCATAGATTGTCACCTAACATGTGTCTGATGATTGCTGCATTCATTTACTGTCAGCTTTTTTGTCAAATATTTAAATCAGAGCAGTCATTTGATTAGACCAATTAAAGATGTCCAAAATATGTTTTGATGTTTTGAACGATAAGTGACATTTAACCATTTTCACTCCTAATGTGGAATGTCTCCTCTAATGCTAGCACATTACTGAAATGTATTTTTGTATTATTCTGTACTTATGTCCAGCATACAATGTAAAGGGAAACCTGAATGTTCTGTTCATTCTTTCTGCCGATCATGAAAAGATGCTTAAAATCTAAAATAGACATTTGGTCCCAATTTGGCATGCCCTACAGTGGGAATCATGAAAGAATAAGCCCATACTGTGCTGAATATGCATCTTCTTCTGGGTACCTGCGGTGAGCGAATGCAGCAGAAGCAGACAGCATTGCCAGGCATGCAGACCGGAGAGAGCAGCAATTCTGCCTGTGATTACTGTGGGAGGCCAAAAGAAGGTGAGTATACAGCATTGATGCATTGAGCAAGAAGTACTGAACGGCTAATGATTGTGAGTGGCAGTTTTTAGCCTCCTACCTTGATTTGTATAGCCCTTGTTGTGTTTATGGTTACCCCCTTCTCTTGAGATATATATATATATATATATATATATATATATATATATATATACTTTGGAGGGAAGTGACGCAGATTCTTTGCAAGAGTGTGCACCATAGTGGCTCTGTAAGGGTTTTTTTTTTAAACGATTATAGCAGGTGAACCCATATAGGAACTGGTTTACCACGGCCTGCGGTGATGAAATTGCATGTGGTGTCTCAAGTCCCAATACCAAGTAAAGTGATTCAGCAGCCAAATCAAATAGAACAAAAGGCTCCCACGCAGCTGATCCATGCTAGTCTGGGGATCAGTAACTCACCTGATTTCCTCGCCATTCGAGGCCAATATATGGGGTCGGGCTTGATGGTGGGTCTGGTTCACAACCCACCATTTGTCACAGAGAACCACCACACCCTCTCCATTCATTGCAATGGAGGGAGTGTGCTGATGCCGGGGGACAGAGCCCAGCACTCAAGTGCCGGTGAATGGAGTTCAGGCCCTGGGGCGATGCAGCGGCGCAGGCTCAGATCTAGTAATGGGGTGAGTTACTGATAACAGGGCTTGGACCAATCAGCTGCACGGAACAAAAGGTAAGTAACCTTTTGTTTTTTTGTTTGCTTGTTGAATGCATTTTAAAAGTAAATAACCCTCACTAACACTCACCCTTCCCCATTCACTTGTATGGCAGCAAATGTGACCGCTGGCAACCATTCAGGTTTCATGGGCAAACCCAATCATGAAAACAGATAGGTCAGTCATGTGATTGGCATGCAACAAATGAGGAAGTGGAAAACATTGGCTGAGTTGACTTTACTTACTCTTTAAAGTGGTCCAACACAGTACTGGACCGCAAAGTGGCAATTGTGGGGGGCATCCAGATTGCTGGAGCTCTCCTGCACATAACCCTCCACAAACCTTTGATCCTTCCCACAAAATTGGACCCCGCAATTGCCCACTGGCGATCATGTTGTCCGACGTCTCTTCCACTTTTCCGACTGCCGATGAACCACATGACCGCCAGCGGGCAATCACAGGGCAAAATTTTGCCATGGGGATTGCAGTAGAAGTTGGTGTAACTGGGGTTTGTGGGGGATTATGCGCAGGGGGTTCCAGCAATCTGGATGACCCCTGCAATTGTCACTTTGCGGGCAAACATCTATTTTTTTTTTTCGTTTAATGGGTGTTGGACCACTTATGATAGATTTGCTTTGCTTTGTGAACTGACATACAAGTGTCTACTTGCATATACTGAATTTGAAAGTTTATAAGTACAGGATTTTTCTCACATTGTAGCAATACTGTAAAAAATCCCTTGATTTTGACTATCCTCGGTTTTGTTCCATGCCCTGGGGGCATCCTGAATTGGAATGCCCTGTTGTATGAAACCTCCCAGATTGCCCAGTACAACTCCCCTCTTCCTGGTCCAACGGCACATGCGGGGGCTCTCGTTCTAACAGAGTCATTTGCAGTGATTATGTCATTCGGCAAATGGGCTTCAATCTCCTATCTGAATGGCTGGGGCGGGATCCCACATACAGCTCCACGATGGACAGGATGTGAGCGCTCTCCCTCCCCATTGTAAACAAGCAAGTATGGCAAAGGGCTCTGAAGAGGCGTGAGCCCACGCGTGCCATTGGACCGGGGTAAGGCGAGTGTATAATGGCAACCGAAGGGGTTTCACACAGTGGCTCATGGAAATTCGGGATGTCGGGAGGGAAGGCTAAATGCTGCCCTGGGTTTTGTTCCATTTTAACTGTAATTTAACATAATACTATAATGAGCACGGTTATAAATGTGTAATTCTAGGTTTTGATATAAAAAATGTAACTGTACCATGCCATACACATTCCCTGCAGAAACTCAAATAGTATAAGATTTTAGATGTGTTTAGCTGAATACGTCACTAACTATCTCTGAGATTCCAGCAATCATCCAAATCCTACTGCTAAAATGCTTTGCCTTCAGCTAGACATATTGATAATATACTAGGTGCCATTGTCACTGTCCTCAATCTAACAAGACATTTCAAAGCCCCATTGAAATACAAAGTACAAGGCCTGAAAGACCAAAGTACTGCATATCTGTGTTCTTGGACAGCTATCATTAATAATAACATTTCATGTCTGAATTGCAGTGAATTTCTGAACAGACACTTCAAAGCAGAGCACAGAGGTCTTTGTCGAGCTCCAGCTGATAATCATTTTTTCATTGAATTGCAGGATAGTTTTCTTTAGGACTTCAATGCATGAAAAAAATCACAGCCGCTAATTTTCTATACAAAGTTTAGCTAACTTTTGAGCATCTTTAGTCTTTTAGAAACATTTTTGTCCTTTGTTTTAAAAGACCAGCAGGCCAAAGCAAAGACAGTCAACTAGTTCTTAGAGGCTAACTCATCATTTTAGGCTAATACGGCAGTGAAATAACCATGTCAATGCACACTTTTATTTTTGGCATACACCAATTTTATTTCTATTACTGATATGATTGTTCTGGCTTTTGGTATCATCTCCCTCCTAGTATTTAAAGAAAAAGGGCTATTTCATTGTTTTCAGTGCACTCTTGTCTAGGCCTCTGAACAGTAAGACTCCAATCTTTGAGCCATTGAAGTCCTGGGGGCAACCGATCCCGGGCAGGCGTGTTCTGCGTCCCGGCAAGCGGGGGCTCCTATAGGTGAAGCTGGCTGCGGAGATTGGGGGTTGAGGTCTTACCGAGAGGGCTGGAGTTATCTAAGTGGATTGCTGTAGTACCCGGAGCGTGACACTGTCATTGCCGATGGCCTGGCTTCCTTGTAGCTGTGGTGTGCTCCCATTCAGACTGGGGGCAGAAGCACTCCCCTGTCTACAGGGAAAACCAGGGGTATGGTCAAACTGGTCACGGCAGCTAGAAATGCCTTGTGGGTGAGGCCTTTGAGTGGAAAAAACTTTTGGTGCTAATTAATCAAACATATTAATGTTTCTCCCAAAATAAGACAAGTGGCCTCTCTCACATGCATTTTCTGCATGCAGGAATGGCGGTAAAGTCCCGTATTTGGGCTTTTTTCTGTGTCGGGGGATTCTGTGCTGTGTTTTTTTTGTCTGAATTAACTATTTTGCAGGACTTTATGGTATGCGTACGCCCATCCGAGAATTCGCCATATTACTCCGTTTGATACCTAGATTTTTTGTGCATGCGAATGTAATTTTATTGGTTTACGCTGCGCTTGCATGTGATTCTTAGCCCTGATTTTCCTCTTTTTGGCCCTATAAAAACTCCTTTTCAAAATGATGCCCTCTTTTTGCAAGCAGGAACCACTATATTCAACAACAATAGAGCCCCTTGATGAATTCTGTGAGGAGTACGAGTGTCTGCAGCAGTGGTGGCTGTTAACCATATACCTAAGCCTAGGCGTACTTGCAGTACCCTTTCCTGGAACTGGCTGGTAAGGAAAGTGAGTATTCTAAGCGTCCCATGCATTTAGGTGTGAGGGGGCTCCAGCATTCTTGATGCCCCGCGCGAGCTTCTTGCTAGCAGCAAAGAGAGGGACCAACACCCGTTAATGTATTAACGGGTGTTGGTCCTGTTTAAAGGAGCACTATCGCGAAAAAATGGCCCAATGATAGAAATCCATATAAATATGATGAATGTCGGGAGGAAAGGTCACCTATATACCCGGCGTCAGGAAATATCCATCCAGGCTTGTTTTTTTTATTTTGATGGAAGAAAGAGGATCTCTGGGGTGACAGGTTCTGTGACTGGATTTTATTCCAACCAGGAGAAAAAAACACAAACTTGGAGGGAGTTTTATTCAGTTCGGGTGCATGAGTTACCCCTCCTCTCATTAGCCAATGTGTTTATATGGATTTTTAATATTATACAATTTTACGATAGTACTCCTTTAAAAACCATGTTGGGGTTTATTTTATGGGTAGGTCTTATTTTCGGGAAAAGAGGGTACATAGCTGCTAAATTTAGATTGACAACAATTAGCAAGTTTACAGAATGATCTGTACCTCAACCTGATCCCCTGCCATCTATACTTTTACCCATGCCTGATTTTTTTCCAAAAGTACAAAACTGCTCCAAAATGTGCTGAAAACTATTTATGTACATTTTATGCCCTTTTCATTTTTGTTTTGTGGGTTTGTAACACAGATTTGAGTGAATGAATACCCATATGTACCACCCAAGAGGGTAGAAAATTAAAAAAATAGAAAGTTGTCCTTGATGAAAAATGTTGGGAACCACTGGCATAGACAAACTTGCCAATCTTCTTTATACACACACACACACACTTACTTGCCCAAGTATTCTGGTGTTCCATGCCTAATTATCACATTCGTTCTTGCGAAAATAAACTTTTTTTCTATTTGTAATTTAGAGGCCAACCCAGGACACAGGTATTTCCCATTTGCACAGATAAGTCATTGGTCCTTTGAGCTAGTAAACATGCCTAAGACTTGTTGTGCCAGTGGACAACTTGGAAGTATTGTCATTATTGTTCGTTAGAGTGATTGTTAATGAGATCGCTCAAGCTGTGTGCGCCACTTCCTATTTGTAATCGATTTCAGTTTCCACAAGCCGATGGTAATATGACAACAATTTTGTCACCCAAAACCATACCAGGCTCAAAAGGATTCTCGCTGATTGCTTGATCAATGATGGCATTTCCACGGATCAATTATCGCCAGATTGTGTTCGCTATAGCGATTTCTCTTTCACAAATTGTTCCTTCGAAATTGCCCATAAAGCTGGTGCAGATTTACAGGAAATCACTGGACTCAGAAAAATAGTTACACTACATAGATTCCTCCTGTTTATAATGGCTGTTAGTTTTTTGTTTAATCTTATTTTATTGAGAGTTTTTCCAATACAGAGCAGTAACAGACAATAACAAATACAGAGAAACAGGGAAATAAAAAAACAGAAAATATTTCCACACAAGGTACACAACAAAATATACATTTAGAACACCAAAGCAGACATGGTGCTACCAATCCGTCATATATCACATATCAGTCTACCTCGGCCCCTGGTTAAAACCTGGCTGCCCGGCTCGCCTGTTATATCCTCTTAATACCAGTTATCCCTCCATCTGACCATGTTTTTATCTTCCACATTGGTCTACCTCTCACACGTCTGCCCGCACCACAAACACACCAGGGAGATGGGGAACATCAGACGAGACATCCAACACAAAGGAGAGAAAAGGGGAGGGAAAGAAAAGACAAAAGGAAGGAAAAGAAAAGGTGTAAAAATAAATTTAAAAAAAAAAAAAGGAAGGGGGGGAGAGAGGCACCCTCCCGTACTCACCCACCCAAACCCAACCCCCTCCCTGTGGGCCTTCTTCCCTGAAGGCAACGCAGCCTCACCCGCCCCTCTACTTGATACTCACCTGCGGCTTAAAGTGGACCAACACCCAGGATTTTGACTATCCTGGGTCTTGGTCCACTTCGGTGGGGCACCCCCGATCGGGGTGCCCCGCTGTGTGAAACCCCCCCTAACCCCCCGAAAAACTCACCTCTCCCCGCTCCCAGCGCCGACGTACAAGGGAAGATCTGGAACGTCTAAGCGGCGGCGGCCGCCGCCGCCTCCCTCGCGTCACTTTTGACGGGTGCGCGCCCGCGCCGGCCATTCGCAGACGGCCGGCGCGGAGGCGCGCACGCCTACAGGGGCGCGAGGGAGGCGGCGGCGGCGGCCGGCCGCCGCCGAAGATAAGGTAGGTGGGTTGGGGTGTTTGGGGGGGGTTTCACCCCGCGGGACATCCCGATCTCGGATGTCCCGCGGGGTGGGGGGAGATCGGCCCGGGAATCTTATAGATTCCCGGGCCGATCACCCGTGGGTGTTGGTCCACTTTAAGCTGACCCCTCCTACCCGAGAGAGAGGAAGAGAGCAAAGCCCCCCCCCTATCAGTTACTCCCCATTATCTGTTTCAGGCCTTGATCTGAACTCTTAAACACCATCCATGCTGCCCATGCACGTCCAAAAGCCTCCCCTTCCCCCCTAAGGTCTGCAACCAGCTCCTCCATCCTATTCAGTTTCTCCAACCATTCCAGCAGTGAGGGCGTCTCTGCCCTCTTCCAGTGTCTAGGGATCACCCCTCTTCCAGCCGTTTAGAAATGTCGCAAGATTCCCTTCCTACACGCTTGCCTACTACCCGGGAGCATGGACAGTAGGGTGATCTCAGGGGTGTTGGGCGTGGAAGTGCAGATGGGGCCCATCATACAGAGAAAGGATCCCTGCCCACAATTTGTTTATACTGGGACACTCCCACCATACATGCAGGAGAGTCCCCCGGTCTGAATTACACCTCCAGCAGACCTCCGAGACCGAAGGGAACATCTGGTGGATCCATAATGGGCTCCGGTACCATCTCGATATGAGCTTGAAGTTCTTTTCTTGGGCCCTGCAAGGCAATGCCATTTTGTGGGTAAGGAAAAAAGCTTTCCCCCAGTCCTCCTCTTCAAATTGCCGCTTAATTTCCCTCTCCCATTCTCCTACAAAGTCTGGTTTTCCGAGTCCTGCTTCTTCCATCATAATGCCGTACAGCCCCAAAATGACTCTTGTTGGACGCTCGGCTGCCTCCAGCATGTCTTCAAACTTGGAACAGTCCCTCTCTACCGCTGCTAGGCTATCTAGTGATCCCAGGTAATTCCGTAATTGACTCACCTCCAACCAGGACACCACCACCCCCCCTCTCCCCAACTCTCTCACTTCCTGTATTGTAGGGATCCCACCTTGAACCAGGACGTGTCTCAGCCTGGTTTTTGACCTCCCATATTAAGAATCTTGGTACCTCCACCCCTGGTACAAATGCTGGGTTGTTAAATAATGGCTGTTAGTTTTGATAACCAAAGGCAGCCTTGGTGTCTCTTTTTAAATACAATTCTGGGTCATCATACAGTATATCATTAACACCATGATATGGCTGCAGATGGACTTTCTTTAAATAGCTCAATCCAGGCTGACCAGATTTATAGACTTGCTAAACTATCTAATAAAGTAGGTCACTTCATGTAGCTGCACAGTTGTGTTTGGATCATGCAACAAATGACATAATCTAGAATAGAATATATAACCTGGGCCACAGTTTCATGATAAATATATACAATCAATAGTAGAGAAATGTCCTGTGCTGAATGTATAGGTCATATTAAAGGGATATATTATGTCAGGTGTGAAGATAATCTCAGGTGTAAAGTGTGACAGTTTTTCCTCAGCATGATGGTACCCTTCATTTGATCTGTCATCTGTTTAGCCTTTGGTGCCTCTCCTGTGATAAATGTGAAATATGCCATTAGCATTGCTTGAAACCGTTTATTACTTGTTTCGCGACCTTTATGTTTTATGCACTTCTCTTCATCTAGGCTTTGGTGGGTGCCCGATTATGAGATCATGTAGAATCTGCAGCAATTTATTTCCAAACCCTACTTTTTATTGATTCGGTTTATCTACATACAGCTTAAAGGAAAACTCACTTTTTGTCAGTTGTTTGGTGTTTCTCCCTATTGTTTTCTTCTTCTGGGGTGTAAAATAAACATTTGTGTTAGGATTGCGCCTCCAGACATGTGATTTACTTATCAGCATGTTGCTTCCAAGTTTCTTATATTCCAGTGAACCTGTCTTGGTAAAGTAGGAGTGGCTTTCTTGCCCTTTAGTAAAGATCCTAGTATCCTTATCTTACTACAAATCCCAGAAACCCTTTCCACCTGAGAATGCTGATTCCCCCTATCGCAAGAGATTGAAATAATGCAGATGGGGTTAAATTTGTCATGTCTGCATTGGCCAATCAGATGATTAGCAAGCCAGATTGAGGAAACTTCTGAAATGTACTTCTGAACACTACGCTGATGTACGTTTCTAAGGTATAACACAACACATAGCTGCTATGGAGAAATGCTTTATTTTATAACATGGAGTTGCAAACATAGAAAACTAAAAAATTAATAGATAAACTCAGCACCTCATGCAAATCATATTGGCACACTCGTTTGGAAACTTTTAAAAATGCCATCAAATGTGGCATTACCCTTTAAATAGTGTTTGTCTAAGAGGAATTTCATGACAATTAATAGGTGTTCTATAGTCTAGAGTCATCCCCTAATCGGATTGTCTGTCTGCTTGTCCAAATTTAGGTTATATTACTTACTCCAACTCACCTTGTTCATGTGGCTCCCCAACTAATGTTGCCAAGCACTCGACATACTAAGCCCAGTATTGCTGATGCTGAGTGAAGAAGCCTCACTTTATTGTATAAGAAACTGCTCAGAAAAGGCATTTCCATTAGGGAGACCTGGGGATAGGGGTGTAAATCTACCTTAGAGTGGAGCTTTTCAACAGATCAAAGCTGTCACCAGTGTGACAGAATAAATCAGAGAAAGAAAGAACATTGTTTTGAATAAGATCTACGGTATATATACTTAGAAAAGCATACTTGTATACTTTTTCTCCATGAGGGTTCTATGGCCCTGATTAGAGATGAGCGAACTTCTTGAAAGTTCGATTGGGGCGATTCGCCGAATTTCCCCAAGAAATTGGGGTTCGCCCGAATCGAAGTTTCACAAATCGCTCATCTGAAAAAAAAATGCCGGCATGGTGGGACCGGGCAGGCCGGCTACGCTGTCAGCGGGCGGCGGAAGCCGGCCCACTGACAGCGCAGCCGGCCTGCCCGCTCCCACCATGCCGGCATTTTTTTAAAAAGCACTTACCTGCATGGTCGGAGCGTGGAGGCCGGCGCCGCTCTCAGCTGTCATCAGAGGACGCGTCATCAGAGGGCACGTCATCAGAGGGTGCCTGAGAGCGATGCCGGCCTCCATGCTCCGACCATGCAGGTAAGTGTTTGCTTTTTAAAAAAATGCCGGCATGGTGGGAGCGGGCAGGCCGGCTACGCTGTCAGTGGGCCGGCTTCTGCCGCCCGCTGACAGCGTAGCCGGCCTGCCCGCTCCCACCATGCCGGCATTTTTTTTTTTTTTATTTCAAGGAAAATTCGATCGGCACGAACCAAAAAAAATTCGGGTTTGTGCCGAATCGAATTTTCCCTGAAATTCGGAGCGAATTCTGGTTCGTCCGAACAGGTTCGCTCATCCCTAGCCCTGATGAAGTATTTTTCTTTCCAATCAAAAACTTCAGCAAGCAATTCTATTCTGAACCCATATTTAATAATATCTTTGATATATGGTTTGAACTGTAATACTGGAAACTGGACATTGTGTTTGATTTTATGATGTCATATACATTTCTGTGTAAGAATTTGTCAGGCTTTCCGGCTACAACCAAGGAAAAGGTAGACTTCTGGCAAGAAGTGATGGCTGGGCAGAGCTCCAAATGTGGGTGAAGCATGGAAAAGAAGGTTTAATCGAGACAGAACAGAGTTCAGGGGATTAATAAAGACCAAAAACAGATACAATTTCTGAGTTGGCGGCAGACAGGCAAGTCTATAAACAATCAGTGTTCAGAGGCTGGCAATAAACGAAAAACAGATTCCAGGGCTGGCGACTGACAAAGTCCATTAGGCAATCTGTGTTTTGAAGCTGGTGACAAATGAAATACAGTTTCCAGGGCTGGCGACTGACAGAAAGTCCATTAAGCAATCTGTGTTTTGAGGCTGGTGACAAATGAAATACAGATTCCAGGGCTGGCGACTCACAGACATGGTCCAATAAACAATACAAGATCATGGGCCGGCAGAAAATAAGCAAAGTCTATTAACAATCCAAAACTCAAGCCGTGTGATCCGTGCGAGGGTTAATCCAGTAGCTAATTGGGAAGCAGTCCAGGTCAAACCAGTATAGCAGTCAGGAGTTGCAGGTAACAGCTTTGAGGAACTGAGCTGATAATTCGAAGTAGCTCGGATTTTAGATTCGCGTTTCTTCTGGAAAAAAAGAGAGGTCCACGCGGGGAGGCTGGTTAGGAAGTTTCACAGGGAGAACCCTCAGAAACCCAGGTTGGAGGGTCCAGAGGCCCCTCCTCCAGGGGGGGGGGGTAATGTAAGGAACTTACCTGAGGACCTGTCCCGCGGCGCCTCCGCATGGTCTCTGCCGGCTCGATTCCTCCAGCGGCCGCACCGGGCAGCCGCCTCCTCGTCCTCGCTCTCTGGTAGGGCTTCGGCCTCCGCCTCCCCCTTTGCAGCAGCAGCGGCGGCGGCTGAGGTCCCCGATGTCAGCGGCGGCTCCTCCGCCTCCCCGGCAGGCGCGACGTCCTCTCCCTCCTTCTCGGGGGGCGTGCCCGACGCTCATACACGTGCTTGCGCGCCCCTTCCTGACTACTCTTTGCCTTACCCTTTGGTTTCGACGTTTCGGACTTTTGTCGCGTGAACTTCTGTTTTGGGATACCCCGCAGTTCATCCGTCTTTGCCGTAAGCCAGTAAGTCCTTTGCGCCAGTAAGTCCTGGGGGCAACCAAGTCTGGAGAGGCAAAACCCGTGTCTCCAGCGAGCGGGGGCTTGTCTATAGGCACAAGAGGCGGTGGAGATTGGGGATTGTTGGCGCACGCAAGAAGGGTGTCCGGCTGACCCTAAAACCAGGTGTCCATTTAAATAGGGCTGTCAATTAGAGCAGGGAGGGATGTGTCAGAGCCTGAGTGAGGTCACTTCCTGTCCATTCAGAGCCAGGAAACCAGGAAGTAAAATACAAGCCCAAAAGCTTACGCTCTAGGCTTCGTGCAGTTAGTGAGCCGAACACAGGGTGTAAATAATGTTATCAATGAATCAATTAGAGAAGAAGCCAGTTATTACAGGCCAGTTAGTTTAACATCTATAGTGGTCAAATTAATGGAAACACTCTTAAAAAAACAGATAATTTCCCTTCTAAAAATGAATGACCTATTGGACCCAAAACAGCACGGCTTTACTGAGGGCAGATCAGGTCAGACCAATCTTATTGATTTCTTTGACAATGTCACTAAAGTGTTAGATGAAGGTGGTGCTGTGGATATCGCCTATCTGGATTTTAGCAAAGCCTTTGACACTGTACCACATAAGGAGCTCATAGATAAGTTATTGAAGGTAGGACTCAATCCCTGGATAGTTCAGTGGATTTTCAGTTGGCTGAGGGATCGGTATCAGAGCGTTGTTGTAAATGGTGTGCAATCTGAACAAAGGCGAGTTACAAGTGGTGTGCTGCAAGGCTCTGTCCTGGGCCCCATTCTTTTTAATATATTTGTAAGTGACATAGGAGAAGGCTTGGTAGGAAAAGTTTGTCTGTTTGCTGATGATACAAAGGTTAGTAATAGGGTGGATATTCCTGGAGGTGTCTGCAACATGGAAAATGATTTAGCTTTACTGGATAGATGGTCAAAACTGTGGAAACTAGTGTTTAATGTCTCTAAATGTAAAATCATGCACTTGGGTAGAAGGAATCCCTGCTCTGAGTACCGTATGGGCAGCACTGTGTTAGCCAGGACCTTGGATGAGAAAGATTTAGGGGTACTGATTACTGATAGCTGCAAGATGAGTGGACAGTGTAGCCAGGCAGTGGGAAAAGCAAGCAGGATACTCGGCTGCATAGCTCGAGGCATCACCAGTAGGAAGAGGGAGGTTGTGATGCCGCTGTATAGAGCCCTGGTGAGGCCACAGCTAGAATACTGTGTGCAGTTCTGGAGACCTTACCTGCAAAAAGACATTATTCAAATAGAACGGGTCCAAAGGCGGGCAACAAAAATGGTGGAAGGACTTAAACTTAAAACTTATCAGGAGAGACTTAAAGAACTTAATTTGTACAGTCTGGAGGAAAGAAGGGAGAGGGGGGATATAATTGAGACCTTTAAATATGTGAAAGGATTGAATAAGGTTCAGGACGGAAGTGCTTTTAAGAAGAAGCTTAATGATAGAACAAGGGGGCACAACCTGAAGCTAGTCGGGGCAAAGATCAGGAGCAATGTTAGAAAATATTATTTTACAGAAAGAGTAGTAGAGGCTTGGAACAAACTTCCAGCATAGGTAGTTGAAAAATCAACAGTCACTGAATTTAAACATGCCTGGGATAAGCACACATCTATCCTAAGATAAAGAGTACATACAGTATACACATAAGGGCAGACTAGATGGACCGTATGGTCTCCTTCTGCCGTCAACCTTCTATGTTTCTATGTTTAATTGCCAACCGGTATTAAAAGGAGGGTTGTGAACCACAATAGAAAAAAACGAAATGTATGGAATCATGTTGAACAGTAAGATGGCAATGGAGGTCTTCAGCGAGTCCTGCTTTTGTCTCGTACAAAGTAGTGACTGACAGTCGGTCTGGAAACCACATAGGCAATACCATGAGGCCCTCACAAGGGAACATCACACTTGTCCTACTCCCAGGATAATGGTGTGGATGTCATAATTTATGTCTCAATTCTTCATTTCAGGTACACTAACAGCTTGACTTAAACCAGACCAACACAACAAACAGTGGGCGTATGCATCCCTCTCCAGGGCAGTTTAGCTTGCTGCACACAAAACTTCATTTACCTTTTTCTAACATCTGCTGTAGTGAATTGTAGAAACAAAATGGCAGCTCATGCATTTGCAGGCCACCTGCAAACAGGAAGTGCTACTGGGTTTCCTGTTACTGTGTATTGTCAGTTATGTCAGTTGAAGCCAGGCAGCAGCATGGCTGAGATGTTGGGAGAAGAAGTTCTAAAATGGCCACTACCTTTTTTTTCAACTGTGCCAGGCTTTTGGTCTGATTTAAAGCAAATGTCCAAGGAGTCATTTTATACAGGACAATGCCAGGCTGCATGTTTGTGGTACTATGTATAGTCTGTGTGGTCTAAATGTGCTACCATAGCCTACAGAATCTCTGGACTTCCCTCCCATCATACACATTGATCAGCAATTGCGCAAAGGTTAAAACGGTACCACATATGTATTGCTAGACAACCTTTACTGCCCAGGAGACTCCTCTAAACTGAAACAGCACTTTAGGAGATCTTCAGATAAAATACAACTATGCTATGCACACCTTGCCGTTTTTCAAGAAAAACAACCCTTTACATTTGAAATACCCCCCACAAACTGTATATTCTCTGGAATTACACACCTCAAGCTTTCCAGGTGTTCCAGTCTTGTTGATGTGGGCATAGTTTTCTGGTAAGTAAACCCTCAATTAATTCTTTGGTTGCACAGAGTTTCCCAAAAAAAGAATAAAAAAGAAGAATCAAAGCGACATTTTCCTAAAAAAAACAATATGCAAACAAAAAAAGCAAGTAAATCTGAAAAAGAAACAGCCCCTGAAAAGAACAATACCCAACATGTCTGGCTACTGTCAAGGGAAGTGTTGCCAAACAGCCCAAAGTAAAGCATGTGCGTAACAGTAATTTTACATAAAAATTTCAGCTCTGCAGACAAAGTGCGCACCTTGCGCTTTTTCCCTGAAAGTACACATGTTAAGCTTTCTAGGCATACACAGCTTATTGTAGTGGCTTCATCTTTCTGGAAGTAATCTCTGGAAGAATTCTTAGGTTGCACAGGTTTCCCTAAAAAATGTATAAAAAAGCAGAAAAACACGTTTTCCTAAAATATCAATATGCAAATAAGAAACAAACAAGGTAAATCTGAAAGCGCAAGGCCCCCCGAACAGAACAATACCCAACATGCATAGCTACTTTTAACCCTTGTAATTGCCTGCCTACTTGAAGTTTTATCACCCTCTGTTGACAGGTAATTTTTCACCTTTTTTGCCATGTTTAACTGTGATTTTTGCAGGCATTTCTAGGTAAATTATATATATATTTTTTGCAGCAGAGTTTAGGCTTTAACATGAAATGTCTCGTTTGTAATTTTTCTATAATAAAATATAACTACTATTTACACTATAAAGGGTTAAAAAGATGGTGGTCCCATCCCTGGAGGCCAGCTTTGGTGGCCCCCCGCAGTGCCGGCTAAAAGCCCAGGGGAGGGGGTCACATTTTTTGGAGAATTTTAAGGGTTAAAAACCCTTAAAAATACCCCAAAAATTACATGGGGGTCCCTCCTACCTAGCATAAACAGCCCAGGACCAGCTATGCAGGGCTTGTAGAGCACCAGCTTTGGTGGCCCCCTGCCCTGCCGGCTATAATCTCGCACTGCCCTTCTGCCCCCCTGAGTTTTGGGGAGGCAGGTAATAGGGGGGCTGGGGGTTAATAGCAAGTCACCCGCTATCCACAGGTGTCTTGCCAGCACCTAAGCCTTGTGAATTGATTTAGGGGTCTCATGGACCCCTTACCAGTTCACAATGAGTTAAATGTAAAAAAAAGACACACATACCGAGAAAAAAAATATTTTATTCTCTTTTTTTTAATATACTTTTTAACTATACTTACCTCCTATTCCTCTCCTTCCCTCACTAATCCCTCTGGCTTCTGCTCTCCTGCTGCTGCTGGAAGTATTTTATAGCTGCTGGGTGACAGAACTTAAGGAGGGGGGGGGCATTTTTTGGGGAATTTTAAGGGTTAAAAACCCTTAAAAATCCCCCCTAAAAATGATATGGGGTCCCCCCTACCCAGCATAGCCGGCAGAGACCAGCTATGCAGGGCTTGTAGAACAGGGCGCAGGGGCCAGCTTTGGTGGCCCCCCACCCTGCCGGCTACAGGCCCACATAGCGTCGGGCCCTTCTGTTCCCCCCTTCACAAAGGGTTAAATGTAAAAATAAACACACACACATTAGAAAAAATGACATTTTTTAAATTTTTCTTTACTCACCTCCGATCCTCCTCAGTCCCCTGACGATCCCTGATGACAGCTACCGGGTGCTCAGTGGAGGGAGGCTGGGGCGGCTAGGGATCACAGCCCTCTCCCCCCTTCCAACCTCTCTCCTCCGATCACCCGGCAAGACTGATTGTCGCAGGTGAAGCTGAGAGAAGCCGGCTGCCGGGTGACATCATAGATGACTTAGCTAGCAGCCACGACCCAGGAAGTGAGGGAGAGGGTGATTTCTCGCCCTCCCTTCACCACGGAAGAGCCTGGGAAGGGGCGATCAGAGGCCCCCAGGTGAAGAGGAGACCTGGCGGAAGGATCGCGGCCGCAGGTGAGTAAATGTCATTTTTTTTTTCACTTAGCAGCGACTATGCCCGAAGTGGGGGGGGGGGGGGGGCGCTACTCCGGGGGTTCTCCTGGAGCCATCCGAGCCCCCAGGGGGGATCGGATGGCACCAAATTAAAAGAGGAGACCCCAACGGATCGATAGAGGGGTTAGGTGAGTATTATTTTTACATTTTTTTTTTTCACTAGCACGGGGAAAAGTAAAGCACGTAACACCTACGTGCTTGCCACTTAGGTCCTGGACAAGCCAGCACATAGGTGTTTTGTGCTTGGCACTTAAAGGGTTAAAGATTGCCCATCAGAACTAAATAGAAATAAAAGTAATGCAGGATGATGTGCTTCAAAAAAGCTATAAAATAAAATGCAAACCTGGGCACATCTTTTTGTTCAGAATTTATGGACATTGGTTAGAAACAATTTATATGAATATGATTGTTTCTTGTCCCCACTTAGAGATAACATTACATTCTATTCTACATTGAGCTCACAATAGTGCCATAGGGGCTGATAGGTACTATAAAATAGTATATATAATAATAATATATATTTCGGACCCCACTGGGTTCTGTTTCCTAGATTTGTATTTAGTCATATATGTATACAGGACTTCCAGTTTGTCAGTGACAGCCATGATCACTTATAGCGATGCTCCATCTGCTTGAAGGGTCTGTTTTTTAAAATGTTTAATTACAGATAGGCTTTAAAAATGGAGAATGCTTTCAGGCTCTAGGAACATACTGTAGTAGTGTATTGAGTGTACACTACCTGTTCTGGCCTATGCCCATGTATCCTTTTACCAACATATAGGAGTGTGTGTGATTTTCTTCCCCATCCTGTTATGGCAACACAGTTTGAATGCAGATCTCCATGGACATAACCATGATCAATGACTCCCATGTGCCAGAAGGCTTTGCATTATTGAAACCTATGAACATCTATTGTTTCTACTCCATGGGGCCGATTCAGGGCCTGGTGACAAAACACCCTTCTTTTTCAGGAGAGAAAATTGCCATTCACTTTCATTTTCTAACTTGGGGCTGATTCAGAAAAGAAGTGATTTTTTTCACCAGGCCCTGAATCGGCCCTCCATATCTCTCCAGCACTGGCAATCACTGTGATCGGGATCCTGAGTGATGTATGCAATTTCAAGTCAGGGAAAATGCAACTTTGTAAGACTACTAGTTATATAAATATTCACTTTTTCTCTTCTGATGCCACTGTCTTCAACTAAATGTAAAATCCCAAAGACACATGATCGTAGTATCATATTCTTAGCCACATGTCTAGAATGTGTCTTGCAGAAGGTATTTAATTGATGGCAGGCAACATTTTCCCAAGTTTCCTACCCTAAAGCATCACATTAATTGAAACACCACTCAAGCTAAAATATAATGTAGCCTTAAGCCATCTAGTAGTCAAGTCTCAAGGCGGTACTTGAGCTACCATTGCGGCTTCCCTGTTTCTTGGGCAGTATGCTTTCCTGGGAATGCTCTTTAAATGATGTGTTATGCTGTGTACATATTCTTCAACCTCTCCTCATGAGTACTCAGGATGTCAGTCTTCTGTGTATGTATCTTCATTTATTCCCCTATTAGAAATAAAAGGCCTGTCTGTCTCTTTCAGAAAAAAAGAGATGTTTATACAAATATGGAAGACAGACAGGGACTTACTAAAAAGATCAATGCCAGATAATTAACTATGTATTTGCAGGTTGATCACCCTCATCCTATTCCAAACATTGGAATGGGCCCTTAAGGGGCTCCTCTGAGCCACACATAAACATGACTTGGTTTTTTGGCTTGGTGTAAGTTGGTCTTGTGTCAGTGAGGCAAAGCAATTTTTACATCTGATGACAATAGGAATAAAATGGAGGGTTGAATTGGGGATTCTTACTCTGTGGATATCTACCTTGATAAGCATTAACTTTGTAGTAACCTGTATCAAGGTAAGAGTAGTTGGCTAATACGTGATTGGAGCTGTGATCTTTGATAGAAACCTTATTCTTTTTCACTTCTTCAAATAGGCATAGCCTTGTTATTGAATATTACAGAGTTACTGACTTACACATTGATGGAAAGAGCCTAAATGATATGAGTTAACCTAAGCTCATAACTTGAGGATTTCTGTATATATTAAAGTGGACTTACACTCTACCTCCTACTGTGGTGAACACCTGGCTCTGCACCAAATGAAACCACCCTCTGACATCCACATCGCCTTCACATAAACTGCCCTTAGCTCATGGCATCTCATGTTGTTTTCCCTCTACACAGGGGGGCAGCTACATCTGGTTCTTCTGGTAGCAGCAATCATGAGCCACTAGCACTTCTACTATAGTATAACTGGCTGCCATTGCCTATTCAGATGCCTCCCCTATGAAGAGCCAGATGTTAGGAGTCGGTAAATCAGCAGGAAGTGGGGGTCATAGTATCATAGTAGCCAGAGGGTATGGCTATGTCACAAAAACTCATGTCTGTGTTGGTCCTCCTTAAAGTGAACCTCCATTTAAAAAATCAAACCTATGCAGATATTGTGAAATAGCATGCAGGTTCTGTGCTCCTGAAGTGCATGGGAGTGGCCACCTTGCTACACACCTGACAGCCCTGCTTCTGAAAAGCCCAGTACTAAATGTAAAACTGCCTTAAATCTCAGTTATCCCTTATCATTTATCTTTAGCCAGAAGTATTTTTCTGAAGCATATCTGTGTTTGGTGTAGGCTGCTGCTGGTGCAGCCCCCCCCCCCCCCCCCCATTGCTCATGTGTAAGCAGGGCTGCTAGATGTGTAGCAAGATGGGCACTCCTATGCAGTTCCATGATCGCAGTATCTGCAGATATATTCCACAACATGCCTCTCAAACATCATATACTACTATAATCAAAGGGGAGGTTTAGAGCAGCAATTTACTAAGCTTTATTTTAGCGTTATTCTTGCATGTTAAATGACAAAGGAGCATTACATTAATATTACATCTTCTCTGTATATAAATCTACAAAACATAATATGCATAAACAACTTTTGTAACAGTGCTAAGTAATGTGACTGGACTGGACATCCGATATTCCACAGGTCATGAAGTCCACCCAGTATTACGCAGCCTGATCCCAACTATCTTGTGTTATCAAAGTAAAGATAGACAACTCTTCTTGATAACTTACCACCTCCACCTCCTATGATGCTCTGTAAATAGCTCCATTGGTGCGGTCAAAAACCTATGCGCAGGATAAAACGCTAATATCATCAAAAGAGAAGGACATCCAGCTCTTTTCATTTATTTACCTACATTTTGGCTACACAATATCTTTTTGTTGGGCTTTAAAATAAACTCAAGTCAAAATGCAAAATTACAGATGTTGGTTTCGATGAAATTGCTGTCTAAGCATCTTTATAGGCTAATGAACCGATATGCAAATATGACATGAATATGTTATTCTATTGTATAAATTGACTGACCGCTTATCATTCCCAGGTACTCGCTAGTAATACATAAAGAAAAGGCCACGTAACAATTATTACATTTTACCATAAACAATGTTGGCCACATAGGGGTGCACCTAGATGCTCAGAATCCAAGAGAAATAAGCAACTCATTTTATTAGTGAGAAAAAGTGGCTTGATGACTGTGTTCCTTTAGGCACTATCATAGTCAAATACAGCACTGAGACATGTTATAAAATATTTTTTTCATCTTGGTCTATTGCATCAGCATTATTAAGTTGTTTTGATCAATCCCTGGCTCCATGTTTTCCTGAATTATAGTCCCAAAACATTACTAAATATTGATCCACCCAAGTAGTTTATGCTTTTGCAAGTCATAATTTAATAGAACGTCTGTTAGCTATTGTTGTCATTGTTATCCATAGTAATACAGTTATCATTCTCCCTCTTAAACAGCTATCCCTAACCTTCGCAATATTGATGGGGAAATCATTTCAGACATAAAACCAGTGGTGGATCATGATGAATTGGCCAGTTCTTATGAACGAAAGTTAATTGAGGTAACTTTGGGGTTGTAAAAACGTTTTCCAGCATTGTATGATGTCTTCCAGACATATTTTGTTTTTTGCAATGTGAAATGAAATTTACATTGACCATACAACTACGGTTCTCCATAACACAGTGATTAGAGTACTCTGATGAGATACAATAGGTTCTTCAAAAGCTTGCAGTACATGGCTTTAACAAAGACAAAGGAATACATGCTGCTTTAACCCTTTTAGTGCCTACCTAGAGATTTTGTCTTTTTCCATTTTGCACTATATATATGTTTAACTATAATTTTTGCTGAAATTTCCATGAAGTGTGTATATTATTTTTTTGAGGGTGGGCTTTAATATGAAATGTATTGTTTGTTATTTTTCAGTGCTTTCTCAATATGTTTGGGAGAAATATGTGATGATTGATTGCGTTTTCCTGATCAAGGTGCTCAATTGTGTGAAACCCTGGCAATCACCCTCAAAACTCACTCACAGCACATGCATAGGCTCTCATCCAATTAGAGCTGTATACTGACATTAATAAATGGGACCGGCCGCATCCCCGTTCTCCTTGCTTTCTACTGCATGCTCCCATCCCTAGCCTATCTGAATGGTAAGATGCAGAATCGTGTCTCAGCCTTCAGATGCCGGGTATGTGGGCGCTGTTTGTCCACTTTAAAATGTGTCCAGGAGGTTAAAGCTTAACTAATCCTATGTAATCAGCTCTGAGCCTCAGAGTCATTGCTTCCCACTTGCACACTCACCTCCTTGCTTTTAAGGTTCTCTCGCTCTCTTCATGACTGCTGATAACCAGTGGGACTTGATAGCCAGTTGATACTTTACTTGTGCATGTCCTATCAGGGAGCCCCATAACGTGCTGTAAAGCAGGAGGGTTGGCTGCTGCCCAATAAGCATTCAGAGTGATGAAAGAATGGTTCATGTTATGGATTTTTCAATGGGAAAACACAGCATGGACACAGCATGGGGTGTTGTTTTAAAATACCGTATTTGCTGGCGTATAAGACGACTTTTTCCCCCTGTAAAACATCCCTTCCAGTGGGGGGATTGTCTTATACGCCGGGTGCCGCCGCTCTCATACATACTAACACACACACACACATTCATACTTACTTCACTTCCTGGCTGTTGCGCGCTGGTCGTCGGTGGGCGTGTCCCAGATGGCCGCCGTCCAATGAAAACAATGGACGCCGGCCATCTGGGGCACGCCCACCGACGATCAGCGCGCAACAGCCAGGAAGTGCCAGTAAGAATGAATGTGTGTGTGTGTATGAGAGCGTATGAGGGCGGCGGTGGCAGTGGCGGTGGCGGCGACAGGAACAGCAGGGACGGGCAGACCGGCCCTCCGACCATCGGTAAGTGTGTGAGTGGCGGGGCGGGGGGAGGAGGAAGTGGGGCCACTCGCTGGCTGTACTGAGGGATGCCCCCATGCCTGTACTGAGGGATGCCCCCATGCCTGTACTGAGGGATGCCCCCATGCCTGTACTGAGGGATGCCCCCATGCCTGTATTGAGGGATGCCCCATGCCTGTACTGAGGGATGCCCCCATGCCTGTACTGAGGGATGCCCCATGCCTGTACTGAGGGATGCCCCCATGCCTGTACTGAGGGATGCCCCCATGCCTGTACTGAGGGATGCCCCCATGCCTGTACTGAGGGATGCCCCCATGCCTGTACTGAGGGATGCCCCCATGCCTGTATTGAGGGATGCCCCATGCCTGTACTGAGGGATGCCCCCATGCCTGTACTGAGGGATGCCCCATGCCTGTACTGAGGGATGCCCCATGCCTGTACCGAGGGATGCCCCATGCCTGTACCGAGGGATGCCCCATGCCTGTACCGAGGGGTGCCCCCATGCCTGTACCGAGGGATGCCCCCATGCCTGTACCGAGGGATGCCCCCATACCTGTACCGAGGGATGACCCCATGCCTGTACCGAGGGATGCCCCCATGCCTGTACTGAGGGATGCCCCCATGCCTGTACTGAGGGATGCCCCCATGCCTGTACTGAGGGATGCCCCATGCCTGTACTGAGGGATGCCCCATGCCTGTACTGAGGGATGCCCCATGCCTGTACTGAGGGATGCCCCCATGCCTGTACTGAGGGATGCCCCCATGCCTGTACTAAGGGATGCCCCCATGCCTGTACTGAGGGATGCCCCCATGCCTGTACTGAGGGATGCCCCCATGCCTGTATTGAGGGATGCCCCCATGCCTGTATTGAGGGATGCCCCCATGCCTGTATTGAGGGATGCCCCCATGCCTGTACTGAGGGATGCCCCCATGCCTGTACTAAGGGATGCCCCCATGCCTGTACTAAGGGATGCCCCCATGACTGTATTGAGGGATGCTCCCATGCCTGTACTGAGGGATGCCCCCATGCCTGTACTGAGGGATGCCCCCATGCCTGTACTGAGGGATGCCCCATGCCTGTACTGAGGGATGCCCCCATGACTGTATTGAGGGATGCCCCCATGACTGTAAGAAGCCAGAAAGTATGACTGTAAGAAGCCGAAGGGAAATAACATGTTGAAATAAAATATGATGTTCTTTTACGTTTTATTTGGTGTGTGGAAGAGGGGGTAGTCTTATACGGTGAGTATATAACAAATTCTATATTTTGATTGGAAATGTTGGGGGGTCGTCTTATGCGCCCAGTCGTCTTATACGCCGGCAAATACGGTAGGTTAAACTTCAAAAGCGTAAAGGGAGGAAGTCTTATCTGTCCCAACTTTTTTTATCTTGCTGAAAGTTCATGAAACTGTCCTTTCTCCACACTAATTGGCAGGACTCTTAATATTTATACACAGAGGAGAGAAATGGTGAAAATAAAATAATTTTGGGATGGATAGAATAAGGTAAGTCAACCCCGGACACAAAATCCAACTCCATTCTGTGGCGATGCGAGGATAGAGATCTCCAGCAGTTCCACAGAGAGCCAAAAGAACATTAAAATACTATGGCCTTACTCTTTCTTTACTTTTCTTTACTGATAGAATTAGTTATAGAGCAGTTAAATAATAGTTGTGCAAATAAGTTTAAAAAGGGGTTGTGCAGGTCTTTGATGACATCAGGAGTCTATAGTACACGTATTCTACCATCACAAACTAGAGTTGTGGAAACTGGTTGTCCCAGTATTCAGAGGCTAAAATGTTAATACAGGATTAGAAGGATTGTCATGAAAAAATTGGAAACCCCCATTGTGTGTTTCCTAAATCTAACAGTTAATCTCTATATTTCTTAGCCTGCATTAAGTACAGGAAGTGCTTCCACACCACATATACAGTCATTCTAAAGGGTATTTACTCTAGCAGATGTTTTTCTATTACTGTATTAAGACATGGAAAGTGTTAAGCTGAACGCCACAGGCAGTGATCATTTGCTCTTTTTTTCTAACTATAAATATAGAAAATCCTCATAAATTATAGGGCTTGTAGTGTGCATTACCTTTCTTAATAACATTTCCAGCTGAGATGCCACATGTTAGAAGGTCAAGAAGATCTTATAATAAAACAGATTCCAATAAAAGATGTAATAATATGGAGATCAGAGTTACTTATATCTGAAGAATAACATCATTTCTTTTAGAATAGGTCAATCAAATGTGTAATAAGTAAGCCAATTCTAAATTGGTAATCTTCAAAAATAATTAAAGCAAAATTGCCACATATGCATTGTATATAGTACCAAACTATCTAGAATCAAAAGAGTCTAATATAGATGTGCAGAGAAGTTTTAGATATTTTCTGGAAAAAAAGTAAATGCAAAAGAGAAAATATTCCACATCATGTCTTAATGGAAATTTGAGCTAAAAGATAACCTTGTTAACAATAATGATGTCATTAAAAGATGTGGCTTGCCTGGTCAAATGAATGCCACCATAATGGCAAAACATTTCAGAGTTGACGAGCAAGGAGATACATCCCAAAAACACACTTGCCACCCCGAAGGAGTTTGATTGACCGGGGTATCCACATCTTTAAGGACGTCATTATGTTTTAGGTCTTAGATGTGATTTCTCCTCTGATGTGATTACAGTTGTGGTCTGATAGCGCACCTTGCAGCTTTCACACATTGGATTGGGGAGCCGTATACTCTTTTTACATGAAAAAAAGGAAAAAATAGGAAAAGGAAGAACAAAGGAAAACTCCTAAGAGTTGAATGTATGGAAATAAGGAATCACAAGAAATGTAAATGTATATGGGGGAGATCAATTGCACACAAAGATAATATAGAGTGGGTTCAGGTCATCTCAGGGGTATTTGCTTTATTCCCCTAATTAAATATAATGTAAAATAGTAGTGAGACAACAGTGTTTGCATTGTTATCCAGAATACACATAGGAATACATACAGTGCTAGAAAACAATGAAACACTAGGTGGCATAATCCTCCAATGGACCAGTATGATTTACATAGAGTGGGTGTATAAAACCCCATAAGCTGATGCAGAGTTATTTCAAGGAACAATGTTCAGATACCTTTTCTAGTCAGATATACAGTTTTTTTTTTTTTATAATTAAATGTTTTTATTGAAGGAAGCAGAAATTACAGCGCTCGGCAACGCAGTGGCAATTGAATACATGCATTAAAACCACTGAAAAAAAAATCACACTAAGAACCACAGAATTTCAATTTCCATTAACAAGCACATATAAAACAAGAGAGAAGAAGTGGAGAGCTATGTTGAGCCCCGCTCCAAGTGCTTTAGGCTGCGATTCTGCTTGTCAATGTGCTACAGCCACTGCAACTCATGCCTCCAAGTTTCTTTTAATGGGTAAAATAACAGGGTAAAGCAGAACTATTTGGATACTAGTAACATAGGGGGAAAAAGAGGGAGAGGGGGGGACAAGACAGAACAATAGGAGAGGAGGGGGGGAAACTAAGGGTAGGGAAGTAGATCGGGGGAAGGGCCATCCCCTGAGCAGCCAGACAAGACCATGTTACCTATATTACCTATAGAGGAGGAAATCGGGGGAAAAAGTGAAATTGTCCCATTCCTGCCAGGTCCTCCTGTGCTTTTCCAGGGTCCCCCTAAGCGAGGCAGTAAGTTCCTCCATCCTACAGATGTCCTGAACGACGGCCAACCACTGCGCTGTTGTGGGGGGGTCAGGGGACTTCCACCTAGCCGGAATGCATGTTCTAGCAGCACTCAGGAGGGGGGCAAGGAGGGACCTGCGCCTAGATCTCATGGAGGCCGGTGCTAGGTTAAGCAGGTAGCAAGCGGGGTCCTCACCCAAGTCAACATCCGTGAGTTTCCTGACAACCTCTCTCACCCCTCTCCAGAAGCCGGACAGCCTCTCGCACTCCCAAAAAATATGTGTCATAGTTCCCCTAGCACGCGAGCACCTCCAACAGAGGAGGGAAGAAGAGAGAAACATATTTGTCAACACCGCTGGTACCCGGTACCAGCGTGAGAGAATTTTGAACGTAGTCTCCTGGTACTTACAGGAAATAGAGCTCTTATGCGCCAACTGAATCATAGCTAGCTTTTGCTCATCTGTAAATGTTCTGCAGAGTTCTCTCTCCCATCCCCTCAAGTAGGAGGGACCAAAGTCCCCCGGAGGCTCCATCAGCAGCAAATGGGAGTATGACAAAGCTTCCCCAAAATGTCCGGAACCTAAACAGGTGTGTTCAAAATGCGTTCAAAAGCTGCCTAGATGAAGCAGTTGTGCATTCAACCGACCGCTGATAAAGCAAAAGTTGAAGGGTATGTAACTGCGTGATGGGTCTGAGGGCAAGGTCATCAACCAGGGTCTCCGGCCTCCTCCACCCACCACCTGCCTGCATATGAAGTCTCCTATAACAATTCTGTCTGATCAATGCTCTAAAGGGACCTCCGGCTATCTCCACCGGAAAATCAGGGTGCCCCAAGACAGGTGTCAGTGGGGATGGGGAGGGGGAGAGGCCTCAACCTAGAAGAAACCTGTCCACCACCCTCCTAGACGGGCCAATTGTAGGGTGCTTGTTCAACC
Organism: Gastrophryne carolinensis; assembly: GCA_027917425.1. Classification (NCBI taxonomy): domain Eukaryota; kingdom Metazoa; phylum Chordata; class Amphibia; order Anura; family Microhylidae; genus Gastrophryne; species Gastrophryne carolinensis. Next base: position 101,783,962 of record CM051240.1, on the reverse strand, counting down.
GCGTGAGTTTATTCAGTGGAATCCATGGTAGTCCCGGGAGAGGGCAAGGGGAAGCATCTTGTTCCAGCTGGACTGACTGCTTCAGAGCAGAGTGGCGGCACCAATCAATAACCCGGCTCAAATGAGCCGCTGCATGATAGCGCCTCCAATCTGGAAGGCCCAGTCCCCCCCTAGCTTTAGAAACCGTCAATAAAGAGGCCGCCATAAGATGGGAGTGACCAGCCCACACAAATCTAGTGCACATTCCCGTAAGCTGCTTGAAAAAGGTAGTGGGGATGTCTATTGGGAGGGCCTGGAATAGTTATAGTACCCTAGGAAGGATGTTCATCTTGATGACACCGACCCAAACCAAGAAAAAACTCCCTTGCCCCACTTCAAGAGATCTTCCTCCAACTTCTTCAACGGGGGGGGGGGGATTTAAAGCATATGTTTCTTGCAATTTGGAAGGGACACGTGTACCCAAGTAAGTATAACAGCCTCCCACTCCCACTTAAAATGAAAATTCTCTGTGATGCGTAGCAAACGCTCCGCAGGGACATGATGTTTAAGGCAGAGGACTTCTGGTAGTTGATCTTATAATTAGAAACCTCCTGAAAACTCCTAAGCTCGGCGACAAGGTTCAGCAAAGTGACCTCCGGCTTTGAGACAAAGAACATCAGATCGTCAGCATAAGCCGCTACCTTGTGCTCAGTCCCACCCACCCTCACTCCCGAGACGTCCACGTTTTGTCTAATCAAGCGTAGGAATGGCTCCAGTGAAAGGATGAAGATAAGCGGGGGGAGCGGACAGCCCTGCCGCGTCCTGTTAAATAAATTGAAAGCCTGGGAAGGCAAGCCGTTCACCACCACGGATGCCGAGGGGCAGGTGTACGAGGCCAATACCCTGTTAAGCATCTTATCGCCCAACCCGATGTGACAAAGGGTCTCCTCAAGGAAGACCCAACTCACACTGTCGAAGGCCTTCTCGGCATCCGTGGAGAGAAGCAGCGCAGCCTCCCCCGTCCGTCGCGCATGATGCATCATGTTCATGACTCTTATGGTATTATCTCTCCCCTCATGATTTGGAACGAAGCCCACCTGATCCCAATGTATGAGGTCCGGGAGAAGGGGGGCGAGTCTGTCCGCCAGGATCTTATTGTAAATCTTTAGGTCGCAGTTTAACAGGGAGATGGGCCTATAGCTACTACACTGGGCTGGATCCTTACCCGGCTTAGGGATAACGGCAATGCCAGCCCGGAGAGTGTCCCGAGGGGGGGGTGCCATTACTCAAAGAACCGAAAGAAAAAATAAAGTGTGGGCCCAAAGTGCCCGCCAGCTCTTTATAATATTCAAGGCTGTAGCCATCTGGGCCAGGGGCCTTTCCGGGTTTCATGTTCTTGATAGCCTTTAAGAACTCCCCCAAATCAATCTCCTCCTCAAGGACCAACGCCACGCTCTGCCCAAGCCAGGGAAGGTCCGACTTCTGTATGTAGGCCCTTATTTTTTGCTGATGCGCCTGGGACCTATTTTGCGGCAGGTTGTACAAGTCGTCATAAAAGTTCCTGAAGGTTTTAGCTATATCCCCTATTTTATAATGCCTGTTACCTTCTGGGTCAAGTATACTGGGAATGAAGTTTCTTGATCGCTTCCCCCTAAGGGCTCTAGCAAGAGCTCTACCACTTTTATTGCTAAACTCGTAGAAATACCTACGGCATCTAGCAATCTGGCCCCTGACCTTTACAAAGCTTATGTCCCGTAGGGTTTTGCGTAGTTTAGTCAATTTGGTACACAACGCAGGATCCAAAGACTGTTTGTGTCTGGTCTCCAGACTCCGTATCTTCTGTAGCAAGTGAGCTGTTTGTTTTCCCTCTTTTTTTTAAGATAGGCACCCCGTCTAATCAGGAGGCCTCGAATCACACACCTGTGAGCCTCCCACTGAGTCATCTGCGAAACGTCTGGAGTATTGTTTACGGAGAAGAACTCGGTGATTGCCGACCTAATTTCTGCCTTAAACGTGGGATCCTGAAGGAGAGAGCTGTTGAGCTTCCAGTGTCCCGATGGGGGAGGGGAGTCAGGAATCGATATGGTAACGGAAATAGGAGCGTGGTCCGAGATTGAGATCGAACCTATGGAGGGCCGCGAGATGAGATGCACGTATCTGTGGGGGACCAGGAACCAATCTATACACGAATAAGTATTGTGAGGGGGGAAAAGTAGGTGTAGTCCCTCCCCCTGGGATTAACAATCCACCACACGTCCAGAAGTTGGTGGTCGAACAGGAGGGCCTTAATCCTCCTGAGAGCCGAATATGGTATGCCAGAAGTCCCCCTAGAGGTGTCGATCTGAGGGTCAAGCACACAGTTAAAATCGCCTCCCAAAAGGAGAATGCCTGTAGTGAATTCTGCCAGCCTCTCAAGGGTGGACCTCAAGAAGCTAGTTTGGTTCAAGCTTGGACAATAGCAGGTTGCCAGTGTTACCCTCTGAGTGTAAAGCGTACCCCTTACAAAAAGGTATCTACCCTCAGAATCATGTACTGTCTCCTCCAGTGTCCAAGGGAGGTAACCCGCCAGGACGATGGCCACCCCTCTTGACTTAGAGTCGGGGGAAAGGCCATGATACTGGTGACGGAAGTGACGGCTGGACAAATTATGCACCCTCCCCGCTTTAAGGTGAGTCTCCTGAAGATAGGCAATTCCCGCTCCCAAATGCTTCAACTCCCCCATTACTGACGCACGCTTGACAGGGGAGTTCAAGCCCTTAACATTCAGCGAGGTGCATTGAACTTTAGACATGACCGAGCAGGACAGGCAACTCCTAACTCAAAGATAAAGGATACAGAGGGGAAGGAGTTCTCGATCCGGAGGGGAGATGAAAGAGAGAGGCAGGAGGGAGGAAGGAATAGGGGGGAAGGAAGGGGCCAGGAGTACACGAGGAAACAAAGGAAGACAACCACAGGTAAGGAGGGGAGATACACGAAGGGGAAACGCACAACTAACGAAAACCTATGAGAGAAAAACTAGCGTAGAGAGAAAAAAAAAAGAAAAAAACTTAAACTTAAGGGGATCTAAGTGGGGAAGGATACTTCCTTTCCCAAAAATGAACCCTAGGCGCCCAAGGTGGGCAAAACGCCAGCCAAGAGAGCCACAGGGTCCTGGCCTACGGTGAGGGCGAAACGGGTCAGAGAGGCAAAGAGGGTCCCCCCCGGCCGTCCCTATTTCTGAATTTGTTGGAGCAACCACCACAAATTATACTGGCAGAAGAGGGCCCCATCACAGAGCAACACCCACAGGTAACCAAAGAATACAATGAGAACGAGAACCAAGCCCAGCGACCCGCCGCATAGCGATGGAAATGCAAATGGACCACTAAACCAAGGGCCACTCGAGGCGGACAGGCAGGTGGGCAACGAAGACTTTGCATGAACAACAATCATTTTAAATAGGTATGCAGCAGGTTCGAGGCTCGCCAGGACTGTCCCCGTAGGGGTGAGCCCCACCACGTCCAAGGGGTACGCCCAATGCGGTAGGTCAGGCTAGGGGAAAAGGAGCGCCGCACCCAGGTGCGCGGCTCCAGACCCCCCGCCCCACAAATAAGGGGAGCAAAAGGGGTACCAGTCTAACGAGCCCCAAGCGTAAGTAACCAGCATAAACAGTGCAAACATTAACCTGCAAGGCTAAATATTAGAAATTACCGTTCGAAGACACATAGATAATCAAAAAGCGCACAGGTTCGAGGCTCGTCAAGACTGGCCCCAGGTGACGGACTACATCGCGTCCGGAGCTAACTCCCGATACAGAGAGTCAGTCAGGAGGAAGCGCATACAGCACCCAAGGGCATGCCTCCAAACTGCATACTCAGCAAACAAGCGGAGTAAAGTAAAGGAGGACCAGCCCAACGAGCCCGAAGCGTAGTGATCAAGCACACACAATTTAAATAGTAATCAGCAAGGCAAAGACAATGAATGAAGATACCGATGATAGCAATGATGCCCGCTTAAACCTCGTTGGCCAGGCGGCGTGGGTCTCTCGAAGGACCGCCGCCGAGTCCCCCGCGAGCCGCGGCTCCACCCCTCCCCCGGCGAATGCTCTGCGGCTGACCCCCGGGAGGCCGAGAGGGACCAAGGCGGAGGGAGACGTCGCGCCAATCCGGGATCTCCACCGGGGGGAGTCCAGGAAGATGAACAGGCCTGGAAGGTCCGCATGAGTTTTCACGGTGAAGGAGCGCTGATTTCTGCGTACCACAAGATGAAAAGGGTATCCCCAGCGGTAGGATCCTCCACACTCCCGAATCCTGGACAGCAACGGCTTCAGGATTCATCTCATCATAAGAGACCTACGTGACACATCTGGCAACAACTGCAGAGGAGCTCCGTCAAAACAGATCCGGCCCTGCGCCCAAGCCTTCGCCAGGATATCCTCCTTCACGGTATAATAATGTAGGCGACACACAACGTCGCGTGGGCGAGCGGGGTCGGAAGATCTGGAACCAAGGGCCCTGTGAACCTGATCGATCACTATCTCGGCGTCAGGAGGGCGACGGAGTATTTCGTTGAAAATGCCGGTAATGGTAGGCCGAAGTTGGTTCGGGCCCGTCGCCTCGCGGAGACCCCTGACTCGAATATTGTTGCAACGGCTCCTGTTTTCGAGGTCGTCCAGATCCAGGGCCGCCGCCTGTGTGACAGCCTTTTGATGGGTCAAGTCTCGCTCCAGCGCCTCCAGCCTCTCGGTAGTCGTGGTCCGGAACTGCTCCAATGAGTCGACTCTGGCATCCAGATTGCCCACCGACTGCTGCAGATCTGAGATGTCCTTCTTAAATGTACTTTCAACCCTCTGAATGAAGGATTCGAGGTCGTCCCTAGTTGGCAAAATGTTTTGCTCCGTCTTCAGTGCTGCGAGGATGGGATCAAGAGGAGAATGCATCGGTGCCTGGGGAGCGCATATGACTTGTGAGGGGACTTTCAGAGATGCAAGCACATTTCCTGCGCCAGAAGATTTGCACGGCGTTGAACCCCGGGGGCATCCCGGGCCCACGGGCATGGGAGGATGGTCCGGGCGGGAGGCAATATGAGCACTTGCAGGCGCACCGTCACTCCGGAAGACCGCTGTAGTTTCCTCCCTCTCCACCAGGGGCCGGTCACGAGGCCAGGTGGATGAGGAAGAGTCACTTCTCTGCTGCCATAAAGGGGAAGGGGGCATCCCAGGCCAAGCCCCGCACGCGTGCCACTCACCAGGCAAACTCGAGAGTGTAGGTGCTGTAGCTGCGCCCAGCGGGACACCGGCGGGGCCGACGCAACCCGAAGCCGGGGGAACTCCGCCATTGACCCCAAATCCAGGCCCGGCTCAGGGCTGAACCCCCGCTCGGCCGGGTCCTTCCACGACTGCGGGGAGGGGGCGTCCATGGGTGAGAGGCATGGGGATTCTGCTGCAGGCCCCAGCCCGCCCAGGCATCTTGCATGTTGTGGCGAGGGTGGGTAGTCAGGGCTGGGGCAGCTCAGCTGTGACATATCTGGGCTCGCGCCCCCCACCTTCCTTCCAGCCTCCGCGTGGCCCCTCATGGCTGGGCTCCTCCGCCCCTGGTCCCCCAGATCCGAGAGTGGCACAGGGGTTAATCTCGTCTTTTCCCCCCCCTCTCCAGCATCGCTGTCATGCTCCCCGGGTATGCCCCTCTCTCCAGCCGGCGGGGGAGCACAGATCACCAGGGAGCCCACAGGATCCGAGTAGCTGCTTTTGTCTGGGGAGCTCCGTGCAAAGCGAAGCTCCCCCCCGGCCTCCTCCGCGGCTGCTGTCAGGTCTCCGCCGCCGCCGCTACTCACAGGCAGTGAGGGCCAGCGCTGCTCCGTGGCTTCCTCCTCCCCTCTCCCGCCAGTGCAGCTGGGGGGACCCGACCTCCCCAACGAGGGCCGGGTGCCCCCCCCTCCATCCGGGGCACTCACCGGCGCAGAAGCCGACCGTCTTCTCCCCTGAGCAGGGGAATCCCCATCTGCGCTGCGGGTCGCGGCCCCTCCGTCCTCCATCGCCGCCATCTTGGACGTCTCCTCTCCCCTGCCCCTCGTGCGATCCAGGGCCAGGTAGGTGCTTATTTTTCTGTGGAGAGGGGATGATTTATTCCTCGTCCCCTTCTTGCCCTTCGCCATAACAGCTGGTACCGGGTGTGGGTAGATAAAAGCTCAGATAAAGCTAGTAAACTGGGTCGGCCGGAGGGAGCTCAAGAGGTGCACGTCTTAACACTCTCATCGCCGGCCACGCCCCCCAGATATACAGTTTATATAGGTTCATGAATGGATGCAAAGATCAGATACAGATTAGCATAATATCACCATCTGAGCCCATAGACAATATTAAACAGCAATCAGCAGCAGTAAGCTGCAAATTAAACATTACATAACAGCATATATAGAGCGCAAAATCATGGTGCAGACATTGTACCAATCATACCCCAGTATTTCAGGTGATGCTGTGTGTCGTTATGCCACGCTAACATGATGCCACCAGATTCGATTGGCGCGTCCTGACCTGCCAACCATATTATGGCTCTGCCAGCCATTCTGGAGACAGGCATACGGGGTCGCACTGACCACACTCATAGACATGTTTTATGCAAATGATCAGGCTAGTATAGTTGAATGCATAGAACACCACCATAGTATCCAATTTGAAAGATTGGTATCAACACTGGTAAATATGCTGTAGAAGTTCCATTAACGTCATATTAAAGACAGAAGTAATTGTTACACCATTGCTCCGGGCTACATTTGCCACTGTCCTAAAATGTTTTCCATTTTTAAATTGACAGCGATATTGAAGTTTACAGTTTCACATATGATTTTTCTTCTGAAGAAAGTGGGCGAGGTCCTTGGAGCTGTGATGCTTCATAATAATCAGCATAATGGACAGGGTCTGTAAAAGCTCGAGATCATGCTTCAGACACCCTGGCTGTGGCCCTCCCCCTCTCCCTTTTGCTTGGCGACATTGGACGCCTCTACCTGCACTCCTGAACCATGCATGCACCCCTGCACTCCCAAACACATGCACGCACTCCCAAAAACATGCGCACAACTTCACACTGCCAAGCACATGCATGCACCCCGCACTTCCAAACACATGCCTGCACTTCCAAACACATGCACGCACTCCAAAACACATGCACACACTCCCACACACATACATGCATCCCTGCACTCCCAACCACATGCACGCAGCCCTGCACACTCAAACACATGCACTCATTCCAAAACAGGGTAGGTGGGCAGACTGGTGGGTGACCCCTGATAGGTAGGTGGGCTGGCAGACAGGATGGAGGGAAAGAGGACTCGGCATGGGCATTCCTCCCTGCAAGTAGCTCCAACTTCCAGTGGGCGCGTCTGTTGGCGGCTTCTCTCCATAGCTCGTGCAGGGGAGGAGGTAGACATCTGTAGCAATGGCAGCTCATCTCCACTGGCTCAAGCGGGGCTCCTCCAGCGGTGTGCAGCTTATTGGCAGTGGGGGTCGGGGGGTCTGCTGTCTGCACCTCCTGCTCTCAGTGACATTTTGTCCGCCTCTGGGTTGAGGGAGGTAGTTGTCAGCACTGAGAAAGAGCGCTGCTAGTAGGAGGCTGGGCAGGGGGAGTTAGAGAGCAGTTAACTGGGCATCATGGCATGTGCCGTTCAAGCCAGAAACAGGGTAGGGGAGCGTGGTCCCAGATGAGGAAGGGGATTTTCACATTTATGATGCCGACCTGAGAATAAAAGTGCTGGAGGCACGTTTAGCAAGGTAAACTGACGTTTTTGCCTTTAGAATCACTTTAACCCTTGCTGTGTAGTGATATAGGAGTCCATAAAGCCTTAACCCGAACTTCTGTGTAGCCTGCAAACTATAAAATACAAATGAACAGAAATAGCCCACAATAAAAATGCATATTTACTAAGTCAGATCTCAAATGAACTAAAGGAGGCATTTTGCCCCTAAGCCACAAGGGCCCATAGATTGGCTGGGGAAACAGTTATAAGTATGTCATGGTAAGGAGTGGGCAATTTATATAACCCTCCAACTTTGGTTCTATGAATTTTCTACCTACTAAAGGTAAGAGAGTACAGAGTCAAGTGTACCTAAAGTGGAACTAAATAAGACTATATAAAGTAATTACCAATACCTAGAGTAAGTTGTCATGTAAATTGATAGCAGGCCACAGCTTATCCCCCTTTGTGAGAAATGTAATATACACAATAATCCAGTCCCAAGCATTTGAAAAGCAAATTGCTAGTTATATTAAAGCAAATCCAAAAATATTCTACAAGTATATATGCACAAAAATATAAACTAGTAGATGTTATTGAAGGATGAAACTGAATCAGAGTCGACCAAGTACATATGATGGCAGTTACATATTTATGGTAATTAGGACTTTCCCTAGGCACTTATTGGCCATGTGCCCCCTATCCATTAGACAACATTGCATGCGCAGCATTATATGACAGAATAAGATTTTAAGGCTTCTACAGTTAGGCCTCTATTGGAATCAACAAACTGGTCTGACTTTTTCTATAAAATGTCAAAAACATTTTTGCAAATTTACCAAGACTGGGGCCTCCTTCATACAATATAAAATAGAAACAGAGAAAGTGAGGTTTATATATATTCAAGGGTCCGATATGGTGACAAGAGGTACCTAAGAAAAATTCTTTGGTGCATGAGAATAAGGAAAAAAGAAAATTAAGAAAATGATTGATGTGGATTGAAGGAAGAGTGATGAAGTAAAGGACGTAAGAAGAAAGGGAAGAGAAGAGAAGAGGGAGGTAGAGAAAGAAGAAGATACAGGGAGAGGGGGAAGAATAAAGGAGAGAAAGAAAGTAAATTAAATGAAAAAAGAAAGGTATAAATAAGAGGTAACGGTGGGGCATAGGGAGATGAGAAAGAACAGTGACAAAGGCAGATATAACATGCTTACAGTCTTTTCCTGCGAGCAATCAAATTTTATTACAGCCAATAAAAATTCACCTGGAATTTCCACACTCGAGAAATATGGGTGATCTGTTGAATTGCCCAAAGAAGTGGAAAATTCACACATGATCCTATGGATTGCCTGAGGCGAATTTTTATTGTCTTTTGCCCCGGGTTTAATGGATCTTTTACTATTATTAAATATTAAATCTTTGCCCTTGAGGTGAGCCTTCTCATGAATGGAAAGTGGAACTTATTATCCTCCCTGCAGCCTTTCTCAACTTAAGCTTGGCTTTGATGGTAGCTCCATCATACACAGTGCATACTTTTTTTGTCAAGAAGACACTCTTGAGAGCTTGGCTATTGGTGAAAGATACCGTAAACAATTCACAACCACAGTTATTATCTCCTGATCTCCTCTCTAAGAATGGTGTTGTTGCAGCTCCATTAACTGCATGCGGGGAATTACTCCTTCCTCTGCCTGATGGAGACTAAAGTGTTGGAAATGCAGTTAATATTGTTCATTTTATAATCTCCCACATTATAACTTGGTGTATAGATGTGAATGCAAGGCACATGGAGAATATATGTGCAATAATACAAAAAAATAGTTATAGAATTGAAAATAAAGAGTAGTTGTAAATGAAACAACTCCACCATAAACTAAAGTTAACAGTTAAGTGCTACTGGGTTCAGCTTGGGCAGCAGATACGGAACAGGGCAAGTGTAATGTAATGATGATAAATGTAATGTGCAACTAGGTCATGGAAATAAAGCTTTCACCTTTTTGGAAAGTTAGGTCAGGTGGGTACAAAAATGCTGTGAAAGAATATAAACATACATTGAACAGTAGCATATATATAGAATGTATTCAAATAGGAATTAGAACCTTCGATTCAGGTATATTAATGCCCCTGTACAAATTGCTAGTAATGACTCATCTTCAATATGGAGTATATTTTTGGCCCTGAGTCCAGGCTAGACTCACCCAATTCTGAGATTGGGTCCCCCCGGCATCCATGTACAACCCTGATCAATGCATTCACTTCATCACCCCCCAGTCCATTCATTGCATTTTGGGACAGGGTAAGAATTACCGAGCTCCATAGCCCTGAAGCAGCTACAAGGGATAAGAGGTGGGTATTGTGTTATTTTTAGCCCATCCTGGGCTGTCCCTTTTAAAAAAGACTTCTGCAAAATGGAAGGTATTTCGATTATTGAAGAAGATTGCCTATATGACAATGAAAGGTTATATTAAATGACCATCTTTAAAAATAGAGGACAATTTGTAGAAATATATAAAGGACTAATATAAATAACCTGACATTTAGGCAGTAGAGGTAAAGCACTGACCGAATTAAAAAAAAAAAAAACTGGAAGGATTTTTCTTTTTAGAGATAATGGCATTCAAAGTTATAATTTGTATGATTACCATGGGAATTATAGGGTTCAGTGATTTGATTTCACTGCCCTAAAATTTTGGAAAGAATTAGTTTTTATATTTATCAGGCAGATTTAGTTACCATTGTCTGGAGCAAAATGTAGGAAGTTTACAAGGGATTTTTACATCAAATCACTTACTAGGGGCCTTTTTTATGATGTGCGCTTTTTAACAACCTTTTTTGTGGCTACAGTGCCAGCTTCGGAGCGCCAGCAATCCATTCTTATCCGACGCTGTGCTGTGTACTACATTTGCGTTAGCAATTGGTGCATGGAACACTACTATTTGGCTTTGATTTGCACTTGGGTGTTCGCTGGCCTATGTAAGCGCCTGTTGGGCCCACTGGTCGACTATCCCAGCGTCGGTGAGTGCCACTTTCTACTGCCGTTATTCTGGTACTCCACAGCATATTTATGAATTTTTTCCTCCTTAAAATCTTTGATGCTGTGTTTTCCCGGCACTGGTCGGCGTTTCATCAGTTACAGTTACAAGAAATCACTGCTGGGGACAAACTTTACAGTGCATTTATGTTGCCTTTTAGCTGTTGGTGTCCTAATTACATATTGTTAAACAAAAGTAGCCATTAAAATCAATTTTATTAACCCCCCCAAAAAACATTTTAGCCCATCTAGGTCCTGTGATTTAAAGTGGACCAACACCCAGGGGGGATCGGCCCGGGAATCTATAAGATTCCCGGACCGATCAGATCCCTCCCCGCGGGGCATCCGAAATCGGGATGTCCCGCGGGGAGGAACCCCCCAGGAGGCCCACAATCCTTACCTTACCGGCGATCCAACGGCGCATGCGCGAGACGCGGCCGCGTCTCTCGCTTCCCTCTAGCAGGGCGCGCTCCCGCGCCGGCCGTTTTGTGAATGGCCGGCGCAGGCGCGCTCCCTGTTAGAGGGAAGCGAGAGACGCAGCCAATGACAGCGCTCTGGTATGCGCGTCCAAGCGGCTTTGGACGCGCATACCAGAGCGGCTCTGAGCGCTGTCATTGGCCGGACGAGGTCACGTGGGAGCGGGGAGAGGTGAGTTTTTGCGGCGATCGGGGGGTTTCACACAGCGGGGCACCCCCCGATCGGGGTGCCCCACCTAAGTGGACCAACACCCAGGATAGTCAAAATCCTGGGTGTTGGTCCACTTTAATTATTGACCCAGAGCAAGTTCTTTACAAAGTGTGTGTAATATTCATTATAAGCATTAAACACTACAATCCAGTTGTGTTCATTGTGCTCTATGGGATCTTGAGCTTCAGTGCCATGTTTCATCTGGTGCCACATCAACCAGTGCGCCCGGCGCTGCATCATTTTCGGCACTAGTGTTAAGTAAGACGGTAGCCGGCAGCCTCATCGGTGATGCCCTTTTTATTCTTTTTTAAATTTAACGCTTAGTGTCACTGAGGCCAAAAATGTGCCACTGTGTGGCACGGATGCTTCTTAAATACGGCTCCATATATATTTGTAGCAGTTGATAATGTTTTTTAGAGCAAATTTGTAAATTAAACTTGAATCACGTTTTTTAATACTTGCCTATCTATTCCTATGTCAAAAATAGTTTTCACTGCCTCTGGCAAAGTTTATGCTGGGCCAGGTCCAGGGAAAGTAATATAAAATATTCTTTTCAACATACGTTCACACTGATAAGCTAACCTTTGTTGTGAAAAGGACACTTTTGCTCAAGCCAAAGCTTTTTATTTTAATTTTGAATATAGTGAGGGAGCGTTAGTGTTAAAGTTCGTTTTTGGTTTTCCATTTTTGAGATCTTGTCCATCCTATGGGTTTGCCAAACACATGGCGTCATAATTAAATGTTTTTGATAAGCACATAGTAAAAGGTTTTGATGCCAGTAACTTGTTTACTCCAGACTAAAAGTGAACCACTTCTCCACAATAGAGGCATAAAGATTGTAAAGAATTTGAAGTGGGTTTAACTTTTTCTCCCACTAACCAAGAGGAACATTTTTAGTTGTGTTTTAAATAAGTTCACCTGAAGGCACAAATATTAAGCTATAAGAGAAAACACATATACATTAGGCACACTTTAAAGAAACCTTATCACCAAAAATGAATTTTCCATTGATTTCGCTGGTTAAATTTAGGTTTGTGTGTATGGAGAAAATTACATTGTTTTGAAACTCCTTAGTGCCTCTCTGATGCATTGTAGAAGACTTTCCCCATATTTAATATATTCCCTTAGTCCAGAAGGAGGATGCTGTGATAAAAAAAGGTTTCTGAGATCAGGTAGCCACTTGCTCTCCACCACATATCTAAGTTAATGTGCACACATATAATATTCACTGCCAGTTCACTGCCTTGGCATACCCCCTTTATTGCAGTAAATGGAGTTAAGTTATGCCAAGCCACTGTGACTATTGCAGGCGGAGCAAGGACTGGAATCTCATCTTTGGCCATATAGGGCCTCTTTTTAGAATCAATTTTAATAGAACAGTAAGTGGAAATGAATGGTCTTCTTTTAAACCCCAAAAAGGATAAGCAAGCACCCCAAAGTGGACGAATTTCTATGCCGCCACATTTACACTGGCCTTGCGAGGGTGCTAATTGGGCTGGAGCTGCCTATTCTCATTCATCTGTGTACCTCAGATTGGTCTTGTACAATGGTGGCTGGACATGTGTGATTTGGCAGGGAGCTCCCAGGGACACCCCAAACACGTCAATAAATGCTGCCGGATTGGTAGCAGGTGAGCTGTGGAGCCCTGTGCCAGGAGAAGAATATGATCTGGTGTCTGATGGGGAAGCTCCACTGACATTTCCTTTTTTGCTAGCATTGCTGGATGTGCTCAGCCTGTGTGGTGTTCCGATCTGTTTAACCCTGAATTCACACCCATGCAGATACAGTTGCAGATGCAGTTGCTTTTTCCTTATTGCATGGCACGACCTGCTTCAGTATTCATAACAGTTGGGTTATACCGCCACAAGGTGGCACAGTGTACTGCAGAAGAGTTGTGGCATGTCCCGGCCCCCTATAAAAACGGGATTAACCATAGAGTTCCCAGTGTTCCCTATGCAGTGAAACTGCGAAGATAGAAGATGGCTCTCTATATTGCGCAGGTGAGCGAGGCAACCAAGCCTGCGCCCCTGCAAGTCTATTTCCACCTGTTTCTGGACCCTCTCTGCCTCCCAGCCTTGGCTGACAGATCGGGTGAGGGTAGAAAAGTGCTCCAGGAGTGCTGCTCCAAGCCGCAGACCCTGTTCCACAAAGGGTAGCCGGCCATATGCTTTATGGTGAGCCTACTAGGGATGCGGAGTTCCTGTTCTGGCTTCTGAGGGGGTGAGTGTTTTGGGGACTGTGTCCTCTTCTTTTCCTTCAGGGGTCCCCCCCCCTGGCCCGGATACTCGCCACTGTCTTTCGTCTCTCTCCCCCCCCTCTCTCTGACTTTTGTTCGGGGGGGGGGGGGGGGCAGGTGATAGCGGCGAGTGGTGTTAGTCGTGGTGTATTTTGCTGTTTACAGTGTGTTTTTTAGCCGCCGCGCCGCTTTGTACTGCTTTCTGTGGCGGGTGGCGCTATAACCTGGCTTAGTCATGGCACCGGCGGGGTCACGTGGGCGCCGTTTTCGTACTCTTTGGGGGGGGGGGGCAGGGGATGACGTGTACCTCTGCCGGCGCCATTTTGGATTAGCTGCGCATCTGGATTTCTCCCTTTCTGGCTGCAACGCGGTATCCTCCAGTGTGGTCTAGCGGTCTGTGGCTTGGTGACCCTGTGGTGTCCTTGGTCCGTGAGTCCCCCTTGGGTTTTTTTTATTGGTCTCCTGGGGCATGTGTTGTGGGATGCTCATGTGTCGTTTTTTACTTATGTCTTTTAGACGGAATACCAGTGGGTTGTGGTTCTCCCGGCTCTACTCCTTCCTCCCCCTCATCCCCCCTTTACTGACTTCAGGGGGTATCCAGTGGGAGGGCATCCTGGGTGGCTTTTTGTATTGGCCTTTACCCAGCGCTGGCCTATTGTGCCTGTGTTAATCACCATATGGAGGCTTCTGGCGATAACGTGCTTGGGGGTCTTTCGGGGGCAATCCCGGCTGTGTACCGTATGTGGGGTATCCCCTGTGAGTGACAGTGTCAGGGTGTGCGTGCCGTGCGCCCAAAGTGTCCTTGCGCTCCAGTCTGGGCTGCCCGCTTCGCTCCCCAGCTCTGCGCCCCCCTCGGCATCGCCTACCCCCGCGCCTGCATTTAGCCCCTAGTGAGGGGGATACTAGCAGGGGGTCACAGTCTGATCTGGCACTTCGTGTGGCCAGCATTGAAAGGCAGCTTTCTAGGCCTGTTCCATGTAAGGCCTCTAGAAAGAAGCGGCACCTGGCTCCCACACCTGCCTGGGTTACTGAGGAGCATGAGGAACTTAATCTTTTTGATGATTGTTACTCCCTAGAGGAGGGGAAGCCTTTTCTGGGCTCTGATTTCTCTGGGGACCAGCAGGGGGGCTGCGACAGTGCTGGGTCTGAGTCTGAGGATTCCTGGTTCCCTGAGGTCTCTGCTAATCTGTTGTCTCACATTTTTGAAATCTTGCACATTGTCCCCCCTGAGGTGGCTAAAAGAAAACAGGGTGAGCTTTTTCGTCCTGTTAAGCAGCGTCTGGAGTTCCCTGAGCAGAGTAATTTCACTAATTTGGTGCTGAAGGAGTGAGAACATCCTAGCAGATTGCCCGCGGTGCCCAAAGGGTTGGATAAGAAATACCCCTTTCCTGCTGACCTGGTTAAGCGGTGGTCGGGTCCCCCCGAGGTGGACGCTCCCGTTCTAGGGCTGTCCAACACCTCAGTCATGCCTTCCCCTGACACTACTACTCTGTGGGAGAGTGAGGACCGGCGTATGGATCAGCTGGCCTGCCATGCTTTTACATTTGTGGGGGCTGGGCTGCGTCCGGCCTGTGCCTCTGCCATAAAAGCTATTGCTCTTAAGAGACAGATCAATCGTCTCCTTGATGGCGCTACAGTGGGTAGGGAGGAGTGTAGGGCCCTCTTGCTTTGCTCTGAATTTGTTGCCTTTATCCTTACTGCCATGGATGATGTGGTACTGCTGAGTGGTAGGCTCTCTGCCCTTTTGGTGGCTATGCGCCGCTCTGTTTTGGTTGCGTCAGGGGGCAGCTGACGCTGCTGCTAAGAAGGCTCTCACAGGGGTCCCCTTTGTGGGGCTGCGGCTCTTTGGTGAGCGTCTGGATGTCTTAGCCAAGGATGATAGGCTGCCTCAACGGAGGAGGCCATGTACGAGCGATTCTATGCATGCATTGAAAACCTTCTGTAAAATTTCCGTCCGTTCATACGGCAGATTACGAATACAAGGATGTAATTTTCCATCCAGACTTTTCCGTTTCATTTTCACATGTTACAACGTAGGCTTTCGTTTTTGCCCTTTTCCCATCGTATCCTCCAACGAATCCTTTCTGTTTCCCTTTTTCAATAAATATTCGTCCAGACCGAAATCCTTACGATCTTGTGCCTGCGCACTACAAACTTAACTCATTAAAGTGCTCGCCTACATATTTGCCACCCTCACTTCTACTACAATGTTTAGCTAAATCATTTAGCACTATCCTCCATCTTCCCTTTTTGACCCTTAAAGCTCACCCAAACCACTTAGCACTATCATCCATCTTCCCTTTTGGACCCTTAAAGCTCACCCAAATCACTTAGCACTATCCTCCATCTTCCCTTTTTGACCCTTAAAGCTCACCCAAACCACTTAGCACTATCCTCCATCTTCCCTTTTGGACCCTTAAAGCTCACCCAAACCACTTCTTGGTTAGGTTCTGCCATTTTAGCCCCCTAAAACTTACCCAAATCACTTCTCGGTCATGTGAATATCATCTTTAAATATTTCTGGGCCCATTAATTTTGTGTTAATGTATTTTGTAAATGAAATGACAATGTAACATTTTTTTTTTAATACCATCATAAAATATAAAATGTAAACAAATTTTGAAAATTTCAAATTTTTACAACTATAAAAAACAAAATACATAGCAATGGCAGGCCGCTGAACATTATTCTTCATCTGTGGTCCCCAACGAGTTGCGCAGCTCCTGCATCTCGCCCACCAACTGCAGGACCCTGACACTCAGTTGTGCCACTCTGGCACGTGTGGTCCCTGTTAAGAAATGTAAATTAAAATTTTGGGATAACCTTGTTGGGGTCATACTGCAGTGCCCCCCCCCCCCCCCCCCGTATGGTCCAAACACCTAAATCTGGACTTCAAAAGCCAGAGGGCCCTCGCCACCACGGCCCGGGTTTTGCATAGTGCCCGATTAGAGAACCCGTGGCCCGCATTCTGCAGGCAAAGAACGGGCATCAGGAGCAAGGGCGAGTGGCACATCTTGCAGTTCCTGCAACCAAATATAAAATAATTACACAAAGCAAAGGTAACCAACTAAAACAATAACTCCTACAACAAATTAAGATTCAAGTTCAACAATCCAAATATAATTCACAAAGGACATAAGTCTAAAAAAATATAGCAATTATATGGATGTGTGGGAAAATAAATGTTTACATGCTAAGGACTAATTAAGGTCAGCATTAAAATGCATCTATAAGGCATACATGAAATGTATTGATTCAGGTATGCATTGCTATACAATTTATGGCCTCGGCCATGCTGATACATGCAATGCCTTGGTGCTAAAGGCACGCAGACTCCTCCACATAGCCACAAAACATGTTCAACAATAGCAATCCGAGCCCTCAAAGGTCTCGTAAGTGGATCGGAAATGAAACGGATTTATAGGGTGGTGATCCGTCGGAAATCAGCTCTCTGAATCAGACAGAAACCCATCCTAGCAACGGAAGTTTTCTGAACGAACTGAAAATTTCCGATTTTGTTTGGAAAATGATCCGAACTAACGGAAATGTTCCGATTTGCTTCCGTTCATCGGAAGCGCATTCCTGAACGTTCGTGCGAGTAGAAAATGGACGAAAAAAAGCAAAAAAATGACAAACACCCACCAAAACTTTCACAGACAGCTACGGAAGTCTGGACGAATGTGTCTCTGAATCGAGGCTATTGTTCTGCCTTCCTTGTGTCCTGACCCTGCTAATTCCAAGGAGCGGACCCTTCACTCTTTGGATGTTGTCAGGGCTCTGAAATTTTATTTGGTTGCTACTGAGTCTTTCAGGAAGTCTTTTTGTTCTTTCTGCTGGACCTAGGAAGGGGTTTGCCTCCTCTTAAATCCACTATCAGCAAGTGGATCCGTCAAGCGGTGGAACAGGCCTTTTCTGCTAAAGGGAAGGAACCTCCTTTTAGGATTACTGCTCATTCTACTTGTGCTATTGGTGCATCTTGGGCCTTTCAGCAGCAAGCTTCTGTTGAACAAGTTTGTAAGGCTGCAACTTGGTCTTCTGTTCATACTTTTTCCAATTTTTACAAGGTTGATGTTAAGGCCACAGCGGATGCTGCTTTTGGCCGCAAGGTACTTCAGGCGGAAGTTACTTGAACTGCCGGCCGTTACTTATTGGGGATACCACCCTATTTTTGGACACTGCTTTTGGATGTCCCAACTGTTATGAATACTGAAGCAGGCCGTGCCATGCAATAAGAAAAAGAAAATTCTGTGAGTACTCACCTGTAGAATTGTTTTTGTTCTTGCATGGCACGGCCTGCTTCAACCCACCCTTGTTATCGTTATTCTTGGTTGCCCCTTTATGGTGATTGTTCCAAGTTAATTGGGGTTTTTACCTTTTTACATTTTCTCACTGCTTGTCTACGCTGGGAACTCTATGGTTAATCCCGTTTTTATAGGGGGCCAGGAGATGCCACAACTCTTCTGCAGTACACTGCTCCACCTTGTGGTGGAATAACCCAACTGTTGTGAATACTGAAGCAGGCCGTGCCATGCAAGAACAAAAACAATTCTACAGGTGAGTACTCACGGAATTGTCTTTTTTTTGTTCCAGTTGGCGTTCAGGTTCAGAATCCAAACAGGTGTGAAGGTAGCTAAACTGTTGCAGGATCAGTTATTACGACCCAAACCTACAGCATTAATGAAAATGGTAGAATGAGAAACAGGTTTATATACATATATTGAACAGGCTTGTCAAATTCAGCCCAAAGAAACAATCCCATGAAGGCAAGGGAGGTTTTTTAAACGCCCTTCAAACACATCTCCAAATACATTTCCTTGTGTACTGATTCTATGAGAACCCTTAGTGATATGTGATTTGGACCTTGTGGAATTACATGCCATATGTTTTGGCTTCTGGTGATGATGTAGAACAGTGTTACGCAATCCAAACATCGTGGGCCACCAACTGATCAGGTTTATCAGATCTCTACACAGATTCATAGGTTAAGTCACTATTGTTTTAGCAGTGTTACAGAGCCAGCTACAGTATGTGGATTTTCAAAAATCATGACCTGTTGGTTGCTCTCAAGGAGATGGTTGGGGACCAGTGATGTGGAGGATACTGCTTGACCTGTAGAAATGTTTGAATTTTTTTGATTTGTTGATATGTCTATGCAAGAAAAAGGCTTGGCTTAGGACAAACATTTCAGCGGCCTGCACAAAAAGACCTCAGCAGGTGAGATGAGTGTTCAAGTTTAGTTAAGTTTGCACTCAAACCCCTTTGCTTTAATGAGCTGTGCCACACAGCATTATGGGTTCTATATTAAGATGAGATTTATTAGCCCTAAGATGGACTTTGTATTTTATTTTCTCATTTACCTTTCCGTTGTCCCATCTTTCAGAAATGATTTACTTTATTCTTCCAGGCAAGTGTTTGTACAGGTGTTATGCTGTGGAGAAATTCTCATAAAGCAGATTGCCTAGAGCTTCAAGCTCCGGCTCCTTAGCATTTCATTTTATTCAACATTTGAAGTAATTTTGTTGTCAGTTGCAGTGAGGAGTAATATCGAGCAACAAACTAAATCAGGTTTTCTGCAATAAATCCAGATGGTGCAGCTTTTTTTTTTTTTTTCCGATAAAAGTGATGGATAGGATTGTGGTCTCTGAAACTAGGGTGAAATACTTTAGCGAAGTGGATGGGAGCTTTTTCTACTAACACTATTGATACACAATACAATGGCAAATTTTGAAACTCATAACTTTAGCTTGGCCCAGTTTTTCAGTGTAATGTTTTTTTGGTTTACCGCTGACAGTTTTTTTGTCACCTGATCTCAGGCAATGTAACTTATCCTTATTAAAAATTCTTATGATCTAAGTCCAAGTGAAGTCAAGAAAACTGTTTACGCTAAGTGCGTGACTCTGCTGATAAAATGGGTCAGGTTCAAAATCTAATGAAGACTAGGGCAAGAAACATCAAGGCAATATAAAAGCAGTAAAGGTCACCTATAAGGTTTTTGCTGTGTAAAAAAAAATGAAGCAATACAATAATGCACTCCCGTACTCCCCTAAAAGTCCTTGGGGCATCCCATATTGGGATGCTCCGTTGTGTGAAACGTTCGTAACCCCCCCTGGAACACTCATCTTCTCCTGGATGCACTTTCCCCTGCCGGCATCTCTGGATGGGCGTTGCGGGCGTGCCATGGCTAGGAGGTTAGCGGGGGATGTGGCCGGCGGCGCACTCGGCTCCCTTAGGCTTGCTGTTGTCTAAGCACTGAAGCACTAAGTGACTGGATCGGGCAACATGGGGAGACACCCTTCCTCTTGCATTACCTACTGCACTGCCTTATTAGCTACTTACAGTATGTTTTCTTTTGGTTGCCTTTAATCAGATGGGGCAGAACTGTAAGAATTCTATTTGGGCTGCATAAAGAATAAATAAGAAAGAGGAACAACACACCCGATTTTAGCTTTTCAGGGTGTTGTTACTCAATGCGGGGGCATCCCGAATCAGGCATTTTTACAGGTGAAGTGCATCATTTTTCCAAGGAGGTAAGAATATTCTTTTGAAAGCAATCTTTTAGGATTTTTTTCCCCTGCATACCCCATTGGGTGCTGTTGTTTTAAACTTTGAAACAATTATTTTTACCCCATTTGAAAAATGATGCACCTCACCTGTGCAAATGATTTCTTTTTGAAAAATGAGAACAAATATTTTCAATTGTACTTTTTTGTGTGTTTAAAATTATAAAGCTCAGATGTAGGCTGAAATTTACACCCAAATGTGCACCCAGAGTTGAGCGTCACGTTCAAACTTTTGCATGACCCCATTGTTGTGCAACTATATATTTCTTTCTCTCTATATATATACTTCTTACTACTAATGCCTAGTACTCTGTTTTATATATATATATATATATATATATATATATATATATATATATATATATATACACTATTGTAGCAATGGTGTGGCTTTTTATTGTGTCTTCAGTCCCTAGGTACCATAATTAGGGCAGCAACCGCTCTGGGCATGTATAGGTTGAATGCAGAGGATGAATTCCTATGTTTCCCCCCAAAAAAGAAAAGCCTACCTACTGTATACAACAAACTTTCACATTGACGATTTTCTTGAAAGGAAATGTTTCTTATAGGTTTGTTTTAAAGCCAGTCTCTGGGTTCAACCAAACAAACTCCCAATAGCTCACCACTTACCTTTTGAAGTACTAAATGTCAAAAGTGCTGTGATAAGTACAGTGTTGCAGTTTGTTTGCACTTAAAGTAAAACTTCCTTATTGTCGGGTTCTTGGTGTTCTGCCTTACTGTTTTCCTCTTTTGAGACATAAAATAAACATTTATGTTAGGATTGTGTCCCCATATTTGGGATTTATATATCAGCACACTGTTTCCATGTTTCCTTTATTCCTGTGGCTCTATGTTGCTAAAGTGGGAGTGATTTCCCAAAATTGGGATGCCCCGCTGCGTGAAACCCCCCAAATTGCCCATACACTTAACTTCTCCTCTGGTCCAACGGCGCATGCGAGAGCCGTGGCCTTGGCCGCATCCCTGCTATCCCAAGAATTTGTGAATGGCTGACGCGGGCACGCTCCCTGTTAGAGGGTAGCGGGGGATGCGGCCATCAGCGTGCTTGGAGCCACTCGCTTTAGACGAAGGCTTAGAGCGGATTTGAGCGCGACGATTGGACAGGCTGCCGTGCATGCGCCATTGGACGGGGAGAAGGTAAGTTTGTTTCAGTGACCTGTGGGGTTTCACACAGCGGGTGTTGCTGGAGCAAAAATCAAAACCCAGGATAATTAAAATCCTGGGTTTTGGTCCACTTTAAAGATAAACATCAGGGTAAAACACAAGTGTGGCAGATTCCCATCCCCCCCCCCCCCCCCCATCGGGCCCTGGTTAACTTTTTGGATATCACCACTCTCCGCTGCTCGGCTTAGCTGCCTTGAAATGGCAAAGTCCTGTGCCACTCAGCAAAGTCTCCAGGCTCTTCGGCGCTACACTGCTCAGGCGAGAGATCAGGGGACGCGCACAGTGCCTAATGGGATGCAAGATGGAGCTGCCCAGAATCTGAGGGACCTAGAAGATATATACCCCCGCAAGGTGAGTATAAACTGCCCAGATGTAAAACCGGAGGGGGGAGTAGCAGTTCATGTATAACCTCTATGGTTGGTTGGTTTATGGAGCTTTCCTGAAGCCTGTCCTTCATTTCCTGCATCATGCTGTGGATGCTTTAGCATGTCTCCACTGTTTGTCTCTCCTTTCCTTTCTGTTTTTCCACAAGCACACTCCAAATATGGTTGCACTGCCACCTTTGTCCTGCTCCCTGAATGAGCAAGCTACTGTAGTTGCATTTGCCAGGCTTGTTAATGCTGGGAGCACTGAGGAGACAATAGTGAAAAAAGGAAAGAAAAGTAGAGGCAAAATTTGGAGACCTGCTACAGCATCTACAGCGCACTGCAGGAATTGGAGGAGATGCACATTGGACAGGCCTCAGATGAGCTCTCTTCTGCTTTTTTTTGGCTGTCCCTTTAAGCTTAAAAGTTCTCTTTCGTCTTCCCAGCAAGAAAAGACTAGGCAAAAAGTTTATTTTTTGAAACAGGATAAGAGGGTTAAAATATACAGTCATAAATAATTCAGCAAGCTTGTAGAAATGATGAATTCTCAGAAATCTTTATGACCCGAGTAACAGCTAAAGCAGAAACACTTGGAATTCATATCAATTTCTTGTAGGCCTAAATGCCCTGGGGTTAAAATTAAAGATTTTTTTTGCAGCCTAATACTAAAGACTTGATTTTCTTCGGCTGATAATGACATAATGGCAAGTGAAGCATTCTGGCCAACAGGGATCGAGTCACTAATTTTGATTTCATTTATCTGACAGTATTTTTGTTCAGTACTATTTGACAGGAAAGGACGAACGGTGAATGAAAAATAAAAATAGATTTTCAATTAGTTTTTGTATTTCCAGAGAGGAAGTGTTATGCCAATAAGCTTCAGCAGACTCAAGAATATATTAGTTTTATTTGTCTGTTTTAAAAGCCATATTTTTTTTCTTGAACCGGACCTTCATCATGATTTATTGAAAAGCCCGAACCCTTAAAAAAACGATTCCCCAGCATATAAAATTAATATATTTTAAGTTTTTAGCCACTTACTTATTATTCTTTCCCCCCACTGGGCTGCAACTCTGTTCAGGATTTTAGGATACAGGTGCCGCCATCTTGACTCATCAAGCATCACATTTACTCAGAAGCATCACACTTACTGAGGAGAGGAGAGTGGGATAAAGTACAGGGGGTGGGTTATAGCTGTGCTTTGCTCAGACAGAGCAGAGCTGGGGTTAGGAAAAGGTCAGCAATCCTAGAATGCAGAGAGGCACAGTCAGAAGACACTTCCTGTTTGCAGGCTGCCTGATGTCCCGTGAGCTGCCATCTTGAATGTTTAAGGGCTCATAACATGCAGTAGATGTAGGTAGGATGATTTTTTAATGTGAGCAATCTGTATGTGTGGGAAACATATAAGATAGACTCTTATTCAGAGTGAAGGACCGCTTTAAAGGACATTTGAAGGCTACAGTAAGTGTGAAATTGAAGTCTACTTACTTCTCAGGCAGATTATTCCCCTGGGTCTGCTGTTGCAGAAAGCTTCTAGGCCCCTATTCCATAGCAGCAATGACAGACTTTAGAAACAGTTCTTAGGTGAAATTAAAAGTCTCTTAAATTCAGGATTATAATGCAGGGTGCAGTAAATTCAGCAACTAAACAGCAGTTTCCTCACAGGTTTTAGCAACGTCCAGTAGTAAGTACAGAGTATAACAAATCTTTGATATAACCTACCTCCAGCCGGTCCCGTGACGTCTGCAGGAAGCGCAGGCTTGGGTGGCCAGCTTAGACTCTCAGAGTCTGCTCGAGCGGTGCCAAGTACTCCCCTCTCCTCGCTGCTTTCTTATGCCCTCTGGCGACACTGCAGACAGCGCGCCCGCTGGAGGATTAGTTAAATGGCCAATGAGCCCAAATGTTTCCCCCCGGCCAATCCCGTTAGTTCTTGTTCATTAAAGGTTTCCCTCCTCACTGTCTCATTGCCCATGATGGCGTGCTGCTGGGTGTGATAGTATCTGTGATCCTTGTTTGTTTCCTTTGCCAACCTCGTCTTGCTTGACCATCCAGTGACTGCTGCCTGGACAGACGCCTGCTTGTACCCTGACCACGAATCTGTTTCATCCCTTGTGCTGCGTACCCTTGACCTCTCGGCTTGACCTCGACTCTTCTCTTGTCTCTCCCTTTGGTGCTGCCCTAGTAAGGACTGATTACCCGTGTATGACCCCGGCTTACCCCCGAGATTGGGGTTGTGGACGTACCTAGAAAGCGGGTGTCCCATGGGGTTTGACAAGGTCCACTTTAAGGGCATGCAGGCCCAGGCTGCTCACTCACAGCTCCACATATGAGACTGGCTGCCTCACCACACGGCTTTCCTCCAGACTCCAGGACAAAGCAGACTGTTTCTAGCCCTGTGATAAGCCAGATCCAGTCACCTGTGCAGAGACAGGCAGGCGAATTCCGGCCTAGAAGGAGGGGAGCGGCAGGTCCTACTACCAAACTTAAAGAAAATGCTTCAGTGCATTAAAGCACTAAAGCAAACAGCCTTCTGAACTTTTCATCGCACCCAAGCTAGCATTCTGGGAGAAATGTACACCCCCTGCTGCATGTCTACAGCAGATACCATATTTACCTCTGCCCGTTTTGTCATGCACAGTTCGCTTTCAGCAAGAAATGCTGCTGACCTGTGCGGACGTGCTAAACAGAAAAGCAAAAGGTGTGGCGCCCCACTGTACACAAAAGTAGAGTTGCTCACCCACTCTGTGAGAAGTGGTTAGGATTCTAAGCAACTTCTGCTGTTAAAGAGGAGCATCAGCCTATATGGCTAGACTCCAGGGCTGGCAGATTCACTCTTCCTGTGACATCCTGACTCGGGATGCCCCACTGTGTGAAACCCTGGTGAACGCATGCATACTTAAACAGCTGCCGATTCCATGGCACATGTGTGTGCCAAATCAACTCTATACTGCCAGTGTGCATATGGTATTTTTGAATGGCTGGCGTGAGTTTCCAGGGGTACTGCCAGCTCGCTCTAATTAGCTGGCTCGAATCAGATGCCAGAATGGCTAGCAGAAACTGAATGGAGAAGAATAGGCTGTTTGGCTACATTCCCAGGAATCCACTGTGGGTTTGCCAGAAACAGAGGAGTAGCTATGCTTTCTGGCACCCCGGGGCTAAGATTCCAAATGGTTTCCCCCACCTGTGCTTAGATCCCCCTTTGGCACCCCCCTGAGCTGCTGCACCCAGGGCAAGTGCCCCTCCTGCTCCCCACTAGCTACACCCCTGGCCAGAAAGGTGAGATTATTCAGGGATCCGACAGTACTCTATTGCAGTGAAAGCACTGAAGAGGTTGTGGCTATTGAAATAAATGGTCTACCTCATATATTTGTGTTGCACTGAATCTGCGCGAAACAATGCAGCGCATAAATTAGACTTCACCTGCATCACATTGTAGCACAGTAGCTTATCCCCCCCTCCCAGTCTATTGCCGATGATCTTTACTACTGTCACTGATCCCCATTGGGACCTCTATCCTCACCAGCCCCTCCCGTTCTTTATTCCCACATCTAATGCTACTATCTTCTTACACCACAGCTAACTGCTGCCAAATTCTTTTTGTCTCTAACTGGAAGTGGATAAAAACTGAGAATTGTGATGTTCCCTGAATGGTTTAACTACAGAGGAAAAGCAATGTTCTTGGTGTCCAACCAGCTTTTGTTGCTGAATTTTAGCCCCATTTCCTAAAGGGACTATACGAGAAAATACGTTAAACACTACATACTTGCCTATAGTACTGCGCAGCTGATCAGTGATACTCAAGGGGTTTGAAACTTACCACCACCGGACATTAAAACCACACCATGCAGGTGACAGACCTTGACCCATGGTTGTGTAGCTGCCTCCTATCTGAATTCCTGGTTTCA
Source organism: Gastrophryne carolinensis (assembly GCA_027917425.1). Taxonomy (NCBI): domain Eukaryota; kingdom Metazoa; phylum Chordata; class Amphibia; order Anura; family Microhylidae; genus Gastrophryne; species Gastrophryne carolinensis. Next base: position 101,758,313 of record CM051240.1, on the reverse strand, counting down.
GTCATGCTGACTTGCCACATCCTCTTCGTTCATTTAAATGAAGTAGACTGCCACTCTTGCAAGAAAAAACATTTTTATGTGTAAAATAAACCTTAACATTCAAAGTCGGAGGTTTTCTTATATTTGTTAAAGTGATTGCCGAATCAAAAGTCCAAAAAGAATAATCAGAAGCTTACCCTTCCTTGAGCGGCTCCAGCACTGTCCCCCGTCTGCATCCTTAGTGAGGAAAATCACTTCCTCAGTCTGGTTTCCTTCTCCACCCTGAACAAATTATTAGTAAAGGTTGTAGCACACCGATTTATGTAGTAAGGTGGCAACATAGAGTATATCAATATAGGAGCCAGCTAGAACGGGTTCAATACTCCCCAGTACCTCCTGCCTGAAGATGTACTGGATCAGATTATATCTATGGAATGGGAAGAATGAACACCAAATAGAAGTTATGCAATGAAGTTAATGTTTTTAATGTGCATAAGTACTTTTGTACAGAAAAAATGAAAATAATTATATATAGTGCATTTAATGGTTCTATGGACAAAATATATTCCCCAGATTGGGAGTACTACTATGCAACATCAGCAGAGGGAACATACATAGCCCTTTAACATAAGATCAAAACAATTGGAGGAGAACACCCTCCGAAAGTGGAAATGACGCGCGGGGAAGCGCCGGGGTCGCAGAGTGAAAATACAGTAAAAAGTAGAACAAAGAAGGCGGTGCTTAGCGGAGCGACCGCAACCAAAAACATGGCAGACGAAGCTCAATGTAAACTGCCAACAAAATGGCCGCCGGCTTATGCGGCGACATAAGGAAACCGAAAGTGTCGTTCCCAGGTGGCGATAGAGAGCCAGGCGAGCGTAGCAGACGTTGCCAGAAGATCGTTTTGAATGAGAGAAGCTGGAGACCTCGTATAGAGCGCAGGGGGTTGTGAAACGATAAGTTACGAACTGCTACAAAAAATAAAAATAGAACCAAGAATAAGTGAAACAATTAAAAAACGGATACTTAGTGGGGATATGCAGAGAGCCAAATCCCCATATCTGATTATTGCACAATATTCCAAAGTAAATAAACCTTAGTGGAGAGCAAAAGGATTATTAGAAAAATACTGAGAAATCCAGTTCCTCATTGAGGCCATTGGGACTCTTAGTGCCTAATTGAAATATCCAAGAAAGTTCTCTCTGTAGGAGCTTTTTCTCAATATTGCCCCCTCTATAGGACAATTTACCAATCTCAATCCCTATAAACCTGAGTTGACTGATATGGTGGCCAAATTCTAAAAAATACCTGGCCAGGCATCACGTTTTGTCTTTCCAATGTAGCCCTTACCGCAAGGGCATTTTCAATAGGTATGACATTTTTCCTTCCCCACCCCGCCAATATAGTCCACCAATCAATCTTTGAGGGAATAAAAACTGATACACCCCCACTGCCTGCCCAGACGTTCCGGGTGTCTTCCTCTCTCTGCAGCAATGTAACCTCGCCCTACTCCCTCCTGATCTTCTGCGGCATCTTTTACACCCCTTATCTTATCAGATTATGTGGTGGCAATAATAACTAGAGGCACAGCAATGCACTTATTTTTTTTACTATTATATTGAGCGCTCTTGGGCACACACATTAGAGACTGGCCATTATAAATATGTAAAACACACAGCGTGCTTACATCACATCACTGTTGCCACATACACTGTCTGTCCTCATTTTTTCTCTGCATCACCAAATCTCTAATGCTTTTACAAATAACTTAGGAACTACAGGGTCTTTTTGAAAACGGCTTGAATTTGGGACAGTGCAACATGTAGCTCGAGACACTCAGGCTTGCCTTTAGTGTAACGTTAAAGATCATTTTCATTGTTCCTCCCAAGCATGATTATCTGCATTTACAGTCTTGTTTTAATTAATTTCTTGAAACAATTCAGGCTTACCCCATGTTTAACATTATCATACACTTTAGGAATATTTGATTACCATATGAATTTTTATTTGACAGAATCTAGAAAATATCATCTGGGGCAAATTGCTCTAATGATTATTCAGGAATAATTTTGGCATCTTAATTTGCAGGAAATTGCCTAATTATGATTTAAAGCTTCCTGTTCTTTTTTGAGCAACAGTTAATTTCAGTTCATTAAATGACTCAAGCGAGCACTTGTACCTTGTGTGAACCGACCACAATGTGTTTTCAGTATAAGCAGGGGGAGCTTTATTTTGTTATACAGGAAAAGTGGAGTGGATACATTTATTTTTAAAGGCAGTTTTATGCTTTGTGAGATAAAAGTAGGAGCGCTTATCTTTATAAATATAGTAAATGGTTGAAGCAGTGTTTAAACTAAGCACTGGGGTGGAGGGTATACGCAATTATAAAGGGGAATACTGTTTGAAAATGGATGGCACCAACCGATAAATATGAAAGTGGTGCAGTGCTCTAAAATTAACGCAAAAAGTGTACTACCAATACAAAGGTTGGGGATGCCCAGAAAATCCCTATAGGGTCTTAGAGACTTACACTTGCACACACACAATAGGTATATAAAACATATATATTTATTAATCAGTATCAAAAAGTACAACACACTAAAAAGACAAAACATAGAGGACAGGTAATCTCATAATCTGCCATAGGGGGCGAGATGATACCTAGCTGCCTAGAGTACTGCTAATAAATGTGTGCAAATTAAAGCATGGTGCTGACAAGCTTATTAAATAATCAATAATTCATATTTGATAATATATACAATCAAAGTGCCATAACCTAAAGTGCATTAGTCTTCAAGTATACTCCGTATTAGCCTAATAGCAAAACATATAATAAATTGTATAGGGATCCATCAAGGCTAAATCTTAGGGAAAAAAACTTCCTTATCTCTTTGTGATATATTTGTGTGTACCCATAAGCAGCGGTCGTCCCCCCAGGAAGCTTCCTATGGCACATTGATTGTATATATTATCAATTATGAATTATTGAATATTTAATAATCTTGGCAGCACTATGCTTTAATTTGCACACATTTATTAGCAGTACTCTAGGCAGCTAGGTATCATCTCGCCCCCCTATGGCAGATTTTGAGATTACATGTCTTAAATGTTTTTTAATATTGTATTTTTAGTGTGTTGTATTTTTTGATATAGATTCCCGGGCCGATCAGCGGTGGGTGTTGGTCCACTTTAAAAGAAAATAATGAGCAGTAAATAGGATACTTTCATGGAAATCCTCAATTTTCATTGTTATCGATATAACCCTTACAGGAATAAAAGGGTTAGAAACAAGGGTAAACTGATGTGGCTAAACAAAAAGGTTAGGGGGTCTTTAACAACAAAGGCATTTAAATGTTTAAAGCAGGAAGGGACTGTGGAAGCGTTACAAAACTATAAAGAAGAAAATGAACTATGTAAACCACAGATAAGGGCAACAAAGCCGGAGACAGAAAGACGGATCACCAAAGATAGTAAAACTAACCCCAAAATGTTCTTTAGCTACATATAGAGTAAAAGATACAAACCTTAGGGAATCAGGAGATTTACTCCAAATTTACTAAACCTCCTCTTTGCTTCCATATTCACAAAAGAAAGTAACACACCAGGTAAAATGCACCAAATGTAAATGTCACTTGTGGGACCAAGGAGGAAGTGCAGAGCCGTCTCAAGCAGATAAATATTGATAAATCCCCGGGACCAGATGGCATACATTCCCATGTTTTAAGGGTGTTATGTACAGTAATAGACAAGCCATTATTTCTAATATTTGTAGATTCAATCATTAAGGGGGCTGTTCCGAGGACATCCACCCAATGGCATCCACTAAGGTTAGAGGAAAGCTGATTCCTCCATCAACATAGGAGGTGATTCTTCTCTGAAGAGGTTGTTATGAAGAATACACTAAAAGTGTTCAAAAGTGGTCTGGATGTCCACCTTGCATGTAGTAATATTTCCAGCTATAGCTACTAGACCACTGGAAGGAGATAAACAGGCTGAACTGGGTGGACTAAAGTCTTTATTTAGCCTTACATACTATGTTAGCATTAAAGCGGACCAAATCCTAGGATTTTGACTATCCTGGGATCTGGTCCTTGCCCCTGGGACACCCCGATTGGGGATGTGCAGGACACACAGATACTTGCACAGGAGAATAGCTGCTCCTTGCTCTGATTGTTTGTCTCTTCCCTTTTCTGGTAAACTGCAAAGTAAACTGACAGCAAACAAATCAATACTTAATGTAATTTTAACTACATTTATTTTAACTACACAGACACGAAGAAAAACATACTCAATGTAAATATATTGCGCAGTCTCCAATAGGCCTGTGCAGAGTACTAGCGGCGGTTAAGAAAGTGCAGTGTGCAAAAGAAATAAATATACCTAAAAAAGCCAAAATACTAAACATATCAACAATGAATGTCTCAGTGAGCCAAAATTCATTACAAAATAAAGTGCTGAAAGTGCCACAAATAGTTAACAATACATGTACTATATACACTAATTGCTAATGTGCAAAACTATTACTAACATTGTGACCGCCAGTCCAATATGCATTTCAATAAACAGTATACTAAAATGACATCACCAATAAATAGCTCGAGCCCAGGGTCCTCTCACAGCAGCCAACTACCGACGCGTTGCGTGGCCAGGTGCCACTTCTCCAGGGTGAGTCAATTTCATTTCTTTTGCACGCTGCACTTTCTTAACCGCCACTAGTACTCTGCACAGGCCTATTGGAGACTGTGCAATATATTTACATTGAGTATGTTTATGGAATTAGAGCCTTTGGCAGGGAATATCTCTCCAGCCTTGTATTTGTGTATATGTTTTTAATGAGTCTTGTATGTATTGTGAGTTATGTTCTAAGCAGTACCTGATTAATAAATGATTATCGATTTTAAGGATTTTTGAATATATAAATTCTTTTGGAGTGCGGTAAGGAAAATATAGGGGGGCTTGGGCTGGTCTAGGGCCCTTTTCTGTATACTGTTTTTGATTTTCCTTTTCCCCCTCCCTACCAGCACCCGAGTATATAGACTAGATGTGACATTAGCTGTGCACACCCAAATCCCACGTTTTTTATTAAAAGGACCTGTCCATCTTCCCTGACTGGCCACATTCCAGGTGCTTTGAACATGTCTCTGTGAGGAGAGACTCAGATTCTGCTGTGAAAAGCAGGCATCAATAAGTTCTTAAGACACTGGTGTTTTTCACAGTTGCTTTGCATTACCACAAGTGGACCTGCTCTATGCCATATTAACTGCAAACATCTCCTGGCCTAAGTAAATTCCGGTGTGACTTATTACGATATAATTCATTTGAGCCCTAATTAACTATTGGTTACGGTGTTTATTAATATGTGCCGTTTTGGCATAATAAGTAGGCATCGTGGTATATCAAAGGTGATAATTGCTCACAACTGTCACCTAATAGCTTTTATTTGGGGTGTACGATATTTACCTAGGAGCAAATTAATAAAAGAGGCTTCAGGCATGCTGAGTGCATATCAGTAGAATAACAATGCCCTGAGGACAAAGGCAACCATTGCCATTTCAGCAGTGAGCTCTGTATACTAGGATGCACAAGTCGACACTGTTGGAGTCTGAGCACCTAAAAAACTTTTGATGCAGATGTACCTCGATAAAAAACAAATGAAGTATTGTTATCCTGCACATTATTTAACCGTCACAATTTTTCTAGCATCCATAAAGTCAGGGTTCAAACTGCTTACAGGTAGCTTTTCAGCTTTCTGGTTCAGCCCGGTTTTGATGTCACACGCTTTTCTCCATATCAGTAACAGAAGCCAAACCACCAACTGCTGTTTTTCTGTTTTAGTTCTTTTACTACCCTGCACTTCTGCTTTCTAAAGAAGTATGTTCTGTTTTCAGTGCTGGCTTTCAACCAGAGTATTCCCTTTCCTTATAGAGACATTTTGTGAGCCAAATGGAGATGGTAGAATGAATTAAAAATATGCAGGTACCACTCAATATTGTATTAAACTTGGGTTTTAGAAAAAGCTGTACTAGCTGCTTCCTTATTTTTTAATATTTGAGGGATTGCGAAAAGATAGACTGTCCTAAAAGAAAAATTAAGGTGGAGGGCATTGTACAATTGAGTAATATCACTTAATAGCAAACTAAACAAGGATACTAATTAAAAGGATTGACCAACAACTTAAAAACACACCTTTTTTAAGTTGTTTTAAACACTTGTCCCCTCTTTTAATACATGTTTGTCCTCCAAGTATACAGACACGCCTCTTCTGGCGGCTCCCTTGGCACTGTAAACAATGGGGAACAAGAGCTTGATTGTTACTCATTAAAGTAATGGTACTTCATTCATCAACATCAATTAAGGTGGAGGGCATTGTACAATTGAGTAATATCACTTAATAGCAAACTAAAAAAGGATACTAATTAAAAGGATTGACCAACAACTTAAAAACACACCTTTTTTAAGTTGTTTTAAACACTTGTCCCCTCTTTTAATACATGTTTGTCCTCCAAGTATACAGACACGCCTCTTCTGGCGGCTCCCTTGGCACTGTAAACAATGGGGAACAAGAGCTTGATTGTTACTCATTAAAGTAATGGTACTTCATTCATCAACATCAATTAAGGTGGAGGGCATTGTACAATTGAGTAATATCACTTAATAGCAAACTCCTCTTTGCTTCCATATTCACAAAAGAAAGTAACACACCAGGTAAAATGCACCAAATGTAAATGTCACTTGTGGGACCAAGGAGGAAGTGCAGAGCCGTCTCAAGCAGATAAATATTGATAAATCCCCGGGACCAGATGGCATACATTCCCATGTTTTAAGGGTGTTATGTACAGTAATAGACAAGCCATTATTTCTAATATTTGTAGATTCAATCATTAAGGGGGCTGTTCCGAGGACATCCACCCAATGGCATCCACTAAGGTTAGAGGAAAGCTGATTCCTCCATCAACATAGGAGGTGATTCTTCTCTGAAGAGGTTGTTATGAAGAATACACTAAAAGTGTTCAAAAGTGGTCTGGATGTCCACCTTGCATGTAGTAATATTTCCAGCTATAGCTACTAGACCACTGGAAGGAGATAAACAGGCTGAACTGGGTGGACTAAAGTCTTTATTTAGCCTTACATACTATGTTAGCATTAAAGCGGACCAAATCCTAGGATTTTGACTATCCTGGGATCTGGTCCTTGCCCCTGGGACACCCCGATTGGGGATGTGCAGGACACACAGATACTTGCACAGTAGAATAGCTGCTCCTTGCTCTGATTGTTTGTCTCTTCCCTTTTCTGGTAAACTGCAAAGTAAACTGACAGCAAACAAATCAATACTTAATGTAATTTTAACTACATTTATTTTAACTACACAGACACGAAGAAAAACATACTCAATGTAAATATATTGCGCAGTCTCCAATAGGCCTGTGCAAAGTACTAGCGGCGGTTAAGAAAGTGCAGTGTGCAAAAGAAATAAATATACCTAAAAAAGCCAAAATACTAAACATATCAACAATGAATGTCTCAGTGAGCCAAAATTCATTACAAAATAAAGTGCTGAAAGTGCCACAAATAGTTAACAATACATGTACTATATACACTAATTGCTAATGTGCAAAACTATTACTAACATTGTGACCGCCAGTCCAATATGCATTTCAATAAACAGTATACTAAAATGACATCACCAATAAATAGCTCGAGCCCAGGGTCCTCTCACAGCAGCCAACTACCGACGCGTTGCGTGGCCAGGTGCCACTTCTCCAGGGTGAGTCAATTTCATTTCTTTTGCACGCTGCACTTTCTTAACCGCCACTAGTACTCTGCACAGGCCTATTGGAGACTGTGCAATATATTTACATTGAGTATGTTTATGGAATTAGAGCCTTTGGCAGGGAATATCTCTCCAGCCTTGTATTTGTGTATATGTTTTTAATGAGTCTTGTATGTATTGTGAGTTATGTTCTAAGCAGTACCTGATTAATAAATGATTATCGATTTTAAGGATTTTTGAATATATAAATTCATTTGGAGTGCGGTAAGGAAAATATAGGGGGGCTTGGGCTGGTCTAGGGCCCTTTTCTGTATACTGTTTTTGATTTTCCTTTTCCCCCTCCCTACCAGCACCCGAGTATATAGACTAGATGTGACATTAGCTGTGCACACCCAAATCCCACGTTTTTTATTAAAAGGACCTGTCCATCTTCCCTGACTGGCCACATTCCAGGTGCTTTGAACATGTCTCTGTGAGGAGAGACTCAGATTCTGCTGTGAAAAGCAGGCATCAATAAGTTCTTAAGACACTGGTGTTTTTCACAGTTGCTTTGCATTACCACAAGTGGACCTGCTCTATGCCATATTAACTGCAAACATCTCCTGGCCTAAGTAAATTCCGGTGTGACTTATTACGATATAATTCATTTGAGCCCTAATTAACTATTGGTTACGGTGTTTATTAATATGTGCCGTTTTGGCATAATAAGTAGGCATCGTGGTATATCAAAGGTGATAATTGCTCACAACTGTCACCTAATAGCTTTTATTTGGGGTGTACGATATTTACCTAGGAGCAAATTAATAAAAGAGGCTTCAGGCATGCTGAGTGCATATCAGTAGAATAACAATGCCCTGAGGACAAAGGCAACCATTGCCATTTCAGCAGTGAGCTCTGTATACTAGGATGCACAAGTCGACACTGTTGGAGTCTGAGCACCTAAAAAACTTTTGATGCAGATGTACCTCGATAAAAAACAAATGAAGTATTGTTATCCTGCACATTATTTAACCGTCACATTTTTTCTAGCATCCATAAAGTCAGGGTTCAAACTGCTTACAGGTAGCTTTTCAGCTTTCTGGTTCAGCCCGGTTTTGATGTCACACGCTTTTCTCCATATCAGTAACAGAAGCCAAACCACCAACTGCTGTTTTTCTGTTTTAGTTCTTTTACTACCCTGCACTTCTGCTTTCTAAAGAAGTATGTTCTGTTTTCAGTGCTGGCTTTCAACCAGAGTATTCCCTTTCCTTATAGAGACATTTTGTGAGCCAAATGGAGATGGTAGAATGAAATAAAAATATGCAGGTACCACTCAATATTGTATTAAACTTGGGTTTTAGAAAAAGCTGTACTAGCTGCTTCCTTATTTTTTAATATTTGAGGGATTGCGAAAAGATAGACTGTCCTAAAAGAAAAATTAAGGTGGAGGGCATTGTACAATTGAGTAATATCACTTAATAGCAAACTAAACAAGGATACTAATTAAAAGGATTGACCAACAACTTAAAAACACACCTTTTTTAAGTTGTTTTAAACACTTGTCCCCTCTTTTAATACATGTTTGTCCTCCAAGTATACAGACACGCCTCTTCTGGCGGCTCCCTTGGCACTGTAAACAATGGGGAACAAGAGCTTGATTGTTACTCATTAAAGTCATGGTACTTCATTCATCAACATCAATTAAGGTGGAGGGCATTGTACAATTGAGTAATATCACTTAATAGCAAACTAAAAAAGGATACTAATTAAAAGGATTGACCAACAACTTAAAAACACACCTTTTTTAAGTTGTTTTAAACACTTGTCCCCTCTTTTAATACATGTTTGTCCTCCAAGTATACAGACACGCCTCTTCTGGCGGCTCCCTTGGCACTGTAAACAATGGGGAACAAGAGCTTGATTGTTACTCATTAAAGTAATGGTACTTCATTCATCAACATCAATTAAGGTGGAGGGCATTGTACAATTGAGTAATATCACTTAATAGCAAACTAAAAAAGGATACTAATTAAAAGGATTGACCAACAACTTAAAAACACACCTTTTTTAAGTTGTTTTAAACACTTGTCCCCTCTTTTAATACATGTTTGTCCTCCAAGTATACAGACACGCCTCTTCTGGCGGCTCCCTTGGCACTGTAAACAATGGGGAACAAGAGCTTGATTGTTACTCATTAAAGTAATGGTACTTCATTCATCAACACTTCTGTGTCAGGATTGTGCCCCTCTGACATCAGTCACAGGGGTATGGCCACTCCTTATCCATTCACTGCAATAAAGGGGGTGTGCTAAAACTTAACATGCATAGTAGTAAATGGAGAGGGTGCGACTGATGGCCAAAGGGCGCAATCCTGACATAGAAGTGCCGGTCAATAGAGGTCCAATGCAGCTGGCACTGGTTAGCCAAACTAGAACTGATTAGTTGTGGGGGGACAAAAGGCGAGGACCCTTTTTAGTTTTTTTTAGGTGGGTGTTCAATCTGTTTAAAGTGGACCAACACCCAGGATTTTCACTATCCGATAGGGGGTGCCCCGCTGTGTGAAACCCCCCTGAAAGCCCCTAAAATCTTACCTTTTAGGCGACGGACAAGCGACGGATAAGCCGCCGCCGCCGCCTCTCGCGCGTCCGTCTTACAGGGCGCGCGTCCCTCTTACAGGGCGCGCGCCCTGCTAGAGGGACGCGCGGGAGGCGGCGGCTTATTCGTCACCTAAAAGGTAAGATTTTAGGGGCTTTCTGGGGGGTTTCACACAGCGGATTTCGGATGCCCCGCGGGGAGGGAGCTGAATCTTATAGATTCCCGGGCCGATCAGGGGTGGGTGTTGGTCCACTAACAAAGACACAAAGTTATTTAAGTGGAATCCCACTGTCTCCATAGCTAGTCTGGGGATAAATGTGCTTTTGAAATAAGCATCTAATATTTTAGTATACTTAGGGGACACACAACATGTTTTAAAATGTGTTAGTACTTCTGAATTAAAGAAGTAACTTTAGTTACATAGTGTCTAAACAGTATAATGTTGGTATAAATAACTGTTGTTTCTTTCTTTAAGTTGACCCACACTCATGGGTGGGTGTGGGTCTGCACTGTGACAGATTCGGGGAAGCATCCATATTGAAGGAGCCCCCCTGCGCATCGACCCCCGCAACCCCCCCAATCCTTACCTGAACCGCGATCTTCGACTGAAATGCGTCCCCGTGGCCACCGACAGAAGGGGACCCCGACCCATGTGACCGTCGGTTCAGAAAGGATTGCCGGGGATTGATGTTCGAGGGGGGCTCCAGCTGTCTGGATGCCCCCCGTGCCTGTCACAATGCAGACCCACGCCCATTAGGTAGGAAATGGGCGTGGGTCCGCTTTAACACTGAAGTATGCTGATCAATTCATTGACAGGCATCCACCCCAATTAATTAATTAATTATCAACATACAACTTTAGGGTTACATACACCCGTGGTGAAATATGTTTGGTCTCCGAAGGGGTTTGGGATGCAAGTGGAAGCCAGGCCTTTTCTATAAAAGTGAATCATGTGGTGTGGACGTAGTTTATATTTAATTATATTAACTGATTATATTTAGCATGCAGTAATGGAAACATGTCCTTTTTTATTATTACATACACTACAACTGCTGATTGAACTGTTGAAATGAAAATTAAAATTACTTTTTCATCTTTCAGTGCCCCGTGCACTTTATGACCCATGTAAATTTGGCTGGCATCCCAAAAGTAATCTGTGCCAGTTTCTGCTTTATTTCACCCCAGAGAATAGACAAAGTCCTCTTCTATAGTAATGTAATGACATTTCTGCGGTGACCTAGTTTATACAGTTCCCACAGTGAAACAGTTGACTTTAGCAGCCTGTATTACCTTTGAAAATAGTTGCATAGTTTTTATTGTGTCAATGTTTGATACTTTTTATTAATTAAGCCAGTTGTAACATCTACAACATTGGGGAGGTGAACATCTTGGCCAATCCTCACCAGACTGCCACTCCTCTGATTTCAGCTTTGGGCAGTTTGTACTCACCTTGTTGGGGCATCCATCTTCTGGGTCCCTCGGATTGCGGGCGACCTCCCAACGGGCAACGCCAATTTGTATTCCATCAGGCACTGCGCGCGGCCCACAATTGGGGGGCCGCCCAAAAGCCCAAAGACTTCGCAGAGCGGCTGGAGTAGCGTTGAACTTTGAAGAGCATGGCTAAAGCCATTCTGTCTAGTAGCATGGTGGGTGGGGCAGAGAATTGGGCCCTGAAGCAGTCGAATGATATCCAAAAGTAAGCAGGGCCCGGTGGGGGGGGGGGGGGGGGATCAGCCATTTTTTTTTTTTTTATGTCTGATTTTCCTCTTTAAAAACTTTTTAATAAATAGCTTCATTTTTACCTGGATACCTGCAGGACGGTAGTAGTTTCTGTTGATACAGCCAGTGCATTTTAAAGCGAGCTATGCCAGAATGAGTATAACAGTTTTTCAGCGTTTTGGCTTCCAAGGTTCATCCCACGGCACATTCATTTTGTGGAGTTTGAGTTTATATACCCATTTTGAGAGTGGCAAGCTAAGTGGCGCTTGGCTTCTGGGTAAGTGTGTCTTTTCTTCTCTTGGCTCTGCGTGTCTATTGTTAACATTGCATTTCCACTGGGAAGTGGCTTGGTTGACGTGCTTCAGGCAGTGAGCGCATTTTGCTGGTTTGCCTCCACCATTTAGTTGAGGCGCTGCTGCTCCTTCTCCACTGCATCCATGCCCTCTTGGATCTTCCTAGTGGTACGGCGCACCACTACAGCAGGTGGAGTTGCGTCTAAAAGTGTGGCTATTGGCCCACCAGTTTGCTTTCCTGATTTAGCACTGCTTTAACAAAGGCAAGTGGTGCCTTGGTGCATGGTGGGGCTGGCTTCCTCCCTTCGCTGGAGGTGGTGTGCCTGCTGCTGCCAGACTTCTGTTGTGGGTCAAGGTTGGGGGAGGTGAGGTTTGCCACAGTGGCAGCAGCTGGAGGAGGTGTCTGCAGGATATTCGGGTTGTGATCCACACTTTCCTGGCTGTCTTTCTCAAGCTCCTTTATTGCATCCATTAGAGGTGCAGTCTGTGTTTGAGAAAGATTATAATTAATTATTGGATCCCTGAATGTGACCACACAGTCCCGAAAAGCTTTAAGTTATGTGGGCTCAGCTGGCTCCTCCACCCTGCCCCTTGCCCTTAGTTCATTACAGAGACACACTTGCCTTTATCAGTGTCTGTGTTCCCCTCACTGGGTGGGTGTCTTCTGTGTGGCCATGGCCTTGACAGTGGGTCCAGGACAGCCACGGCAGACGGTGCAGTTGTTTGCGTAAATTTTACCTCTTGGATAGTGGTAGCTGCTGACTGTTTTTTTTCTGCATAGCCAAGGGAAAAGCAATGGCAAGGTCAAGCATAGCTTGTTTGGACTTCCAGTACTCCACCAGGGTTACACCCAAACCACTTTGCTTTAAATTTAATGGTCCACTTTATATTAAAATACATTTGTGTGTTACTTGGCCCACCAGTTGTGTCCCAGGCCAGCCCTCCCACTTTGGGTGTGTCTGTGGACAGTCAAGTTGCTTTGTTTGGTTTGGTTTCCTCCCTCACCCCCTGTCTGAATATTGCAGCCAACTCTTACCACTGGTGGGCACATGCTGGCGATCAGTGTCGCAAGTGCCGACACCTCCTGGTAGGTGTTGGAATGGTACCCTGGAGGAGGGTGGCCCCCCAAAAGGGCGCAGAACAATGTTGGGGTAAGTAGGTTGAATTTGGGGGGCATGCCCAGCCACACATGTGTCCAAAAAAAAAACACGGTTCTGCAAAATGCAACACAATTCGAGCAGGGGGTGGGTAGTTTTGTTGTGGTAAGAGGTTTTCTAAGGATGTCTAACACTGGGTGGAAGCAGCCAACATGAGAGGCCAATGAATGTAAGAACTGGGAGAAGGTAAGTGTTTTGAATGACATACACACTACATGAGATGCCACACAGAAAAACAAGGGGGAAAGTAAGTGTTGTGAATGACATGCACACTACACGGGATGCCACACAGGAATACAAGAGAGCTGGTAAGTGTATTGAATGACATGCACAATACATAGGATGCCACACAGGAAAACAAGGGAGTAGGTGTCTTGAATAACATACACATTACATGGGATGCTGCACAGGATTACAAGGAAGCAGGTAATTGTCTTGAATGACATGCACAATACATGGGATGCCACACAGGAAAACAAGAGTGAAGGTGTCTTCAAAGACATGCACACTACATGGGATGCCACACATACCCACCCAAATTCCCAATATTCTTATCTTAGCCAGGTTCCTTGCAGGGAATACAGCTCCGCAACTGGTCGGAGCTTACGTGGCTGGGGCTTGCTCACTACCCACTTGAGTTCCAGGCAAACAATTGTGGCGATGTATTCCTGGGAGGATTGTGGCTAGGGTAAGAATATCAGGCTGTTTGGATGGATATGTGCGAGGGGGCTTCAGTATGGATGCCCCCCCAACCTGTCTTATTGCAGAGGGGCCACAGGTGTTGGTCCGCTTTAACACTCTGTGTATTTCCCCAGCAGATACATTTGCTATCAGCAAAGCAAACTCAAAGCTTAGCAGCAGTGATTGCTATGTCTTCAGTAAAGTGAACTACTCGTGTATCACTAGTAACATTGTGCTGGTGTCATGTTATATGCCCAATGATAAAAATACATATAAATATGTTGGATGGTGGGAGGAGGGGTCACTTATACACCCGGCATCAAGGAATATCCAGCCAGGCTTGTTATTCTTAGTATACAGTACGTCCTGCTCCAAATCTAATACTTACAGTTGGGATATACTCCGCCAGATGGCGCTGGACTGCAGAGACATCGAAAATAGGCTCCTCCCGGCCCCTCAAATACCCAGGGACCTCCCACAAATCCCCAGAATTTCTCTGCAGTCTGGCTGCGAAGGACGAGAAATTGGCTCTCTACTCGCAGGTGAGCGGGGTTATTAACCTGCGGCCCTGTAGGACTATTCCCACCCGTTCCACTAGTAATATGCCTCTCAGCCTTGGCTGCGCTGGTCGGGTGAAGGTAGGCAGCACCGCCGTTGGTGCTTGGGAGCGCTGCTCCACCGCAATCCCCCACAAAAGGGTAGGCGGTTCAGGCTTATGGTGAGCCTCTATGTGATGCCCCTCCCGCACTATTGCCCCTTGTCCCTGCCTATCGGTGGGCCCTATTTAAGTGGCCGCTGTCCTCCCTCATCCTCCTTGTAGTCTTCGGGGGAAAAGAGGGGGGGGTGTGTATGTGTATAGATATGTATGTTATGCAGTCTGTGCTTTCTCTTTTTACATGCCTTTATTCTTGTGTCAGCCGCCGCGCTGACTTGTCTTTACTGCTTTTTAAATTTACCGCCGCCGCGCGCTGACTTGGTTCCGCGATTGGCGGCGACATTACCTCAGGTGCTGGTGCGCCATCATTGGCTGTTGGCCTTTCTGGCTTCGCGCTCTTCGGGGGGGGGGGGGCGGGTCCCGTCTTTGGCGCCTTCCACGTCATTGCTTTTACTGGCCCACCCCTCGACGGACTCCTACCTACCGCGGTCCGTAAGTGCCCTCGCGGGCGGCCTTATCTTCTTCACTTTGTTACGATGTATTTAAAGTCTTGTCTACTTATGTCTTTCAGGTGGGACGAACCCTTCTTGGCTTCTCCCGGCCCTGTTTTAGTATAATACTTGTAGGCCTTGTAAAAATTATACTCCCACTTCCCTAGCGGGTTATTGGGGCATCCAGGGTTGCTATATAGCGTTATTCCCTATCGGCGTATAACGCCACTATAATCACCATATGGAGGCATCCCAGGATAATGTTACCGGGGTCCGTTTGGGACAAAACTGGCTGTGTGTAGCATGTGGGCAGCCTCATGCTGACGCTGACAAGGCGCGGGTCTGTGTACCCTGTGCTGCGCAGGTGCTTGCATTGCAATCTGGCCTGCCAGTGGCTGCACTTCGTTTCACTTCACCTACTCCCCCAAGCTTAAATCTCACTCCTTCTGAGTTGCATACTAGTGGGGATTCTCAGCCTGATGTGTCTTCTAGACTGGCTACTGTTGAACAGATTATTGCGAAGTCCTTAGCGCGTAAGGCTCCTGCTAAGAAGCGGCACTTGATGCCTAATGTTACTGTTTTCCCTATGGGAACCGAGGAGTTTTGGAATCTGTGTGGCTATACCCCGTCTGATCAAGGGGACATCTTTTCTGATTCAGGCTCATCTGATGAGAGACCAAGGGGTCATGACGATTCTGGCTCTGACCTCTGGGCCCCGGATGACACTGACAGATTATTGACCCAGATTTTTGAGGTTCTGTCTATCTCTCTCCCTGTTGAGGCTCCCAGGCAAAGAGGGGAGCTTTTCACATTTGGAATTTCCAGAGCAGGCACATGTCCATAACCTTGTGCTCAAGGAATTGGAGCGCCCCAGTAAACTTCCCGGGGTTCCAAAGGGTTGGGATAGGAAGTATCCCTTTCCTGCTGAGGTGGTTAAATGTTGGTCATCCCCCCCCCCCCCCCCCCCGAGGTGGATTCCCCGATCCTAGGACTATCTAACACCTCTGTCATGCATTCCCCTGATTCTACTACCCTGCGGGATGCCGAAGACCGGCGTATTGATCAGCTGGCATCCCACGCCTTTGCATGTGTGGGGATGGCGCTGCGCCCGGTCTGTGCCTCTGCCATTACTGCTGTGGCCACTAGAACCCTTATCAGAAATATGCTTGATAGTGCCCCTGATGATTTGCCTTGTGAGGTGTTTAATGCACTCTCCAGTTGTGATGTTTTTGTAAATGTTGTCCTATCGGCATTGGATGACACTATCAGAATGTGTGCCAGAACTTCTGCCCTTGTGGTGGCTATACGCCGCTCGGTTTGGCTGCGCCAGTGGGCTGCTGACAACGATGCCAAGAAGGCCCTCACTGGTTTTCCCTTTAAAGGACTGTGCCTGTTTGGGGACCGCCTGGACCTTTTTGCTAAGGGAGGCAGGTTACCCCAGCGCAGGCGGCAATCTCTGCCCTTTCGGGGTCAGGGTTCCTTCTCCTCCCCTTACCGTGGTGCAAGACAGGGAAGGGGGGTTTCTTTCCCTGGGGCCCGGGGAGATTTCTGGGGTAGAGGCAGAGGACGTCCTGGCTCCTCCTGGGATCCCAAAGCTAAATCCTCTCCCAAGCCCCCTCAGGCATGATGGGGCACCCTCACCCATCCGGGTGGGGGGACGGCTGCAGCACTTCGCTCACGTCTGGAGGCTTCATGTCTCAGACCGGTGGATTCAGGAGGTAGTGTCCTCCGGTTACAAGTTGGAGTTTGCTGCCGATCCCCCTTCAAGATTCATCAGATCCCGGATTCCTCAGGACCCTGTGGTCAGCTCAGGAGCTAGTACAAGCAGTGCAAGGCCTCCTGGAGCTGGGGGTCATCTGCCAGGTCCCTTTAAGAGAAAAAGGCAAGGGCTTTTATTCTAACCTATTAACAAAGCCCAAAAAGGATGGTTCTGTCAGGCCCATCCTGGACTTAAAGATTCTCAACAAGTTTGTCAGAGGCAGGCACTTTTGCATGGAGACTCTGCGCTCTGCCATCAGTTCCCTGAGCCAAGGGGATTTCATGACTTCTGTGGACATCAAAGATGCTTACCTTCATATTCCTGTTTTCCCAGGTCATCAAAGGTTCCTCAGGTTCGCTCTGATGGATCAACACTACCAATTTGTGGCCTTGCTCTTCGGCCTCACTTCAGCTCCCAGGGTGTTCACCAAGGTGCTGGCTGGCGTGATGTCTCTGCTCAGATGTCAGGGCGTCCGCTTGCTTACCTATCTGGACGACATCCTCATCACTTCCCAGTCTCTACATCAGGCAGAGTTGGATACTCAGCTGGTGGTGTCCACTCTGGAGTCAATTGGATGGGTGATCAACCACCCCAAGTCCTCACTGTCCCCTTCCTTGGTAACTCCATTCCTAGGAATGAATCTGGATACAGTTCAGGCAAGGATCTTCCTTCCTCAGCAGAAGGTGGACAGTCTGATTGCACAGGCTCAGTCCCTCCTAGCTTGTCCCCATCATCCATCAGGCAGGGGATGCAGCTGGTGAGCCTGATGGTGGCGTGCTTCGAAGCGGTCCCTTATGCTGAGTTCCACTTGAGGCCTCTGCAACTTCACCTATTGTCTGTATGGGACAAGGACCCAGTGTCCCTGGACAGGGTCTGTGTGCTCTCCCCCCTGGTCAGGAGGTCCCTCTTGTGGTGGATGGACTCAAGGAACCTGTTGGGGGGCAGATCCTTTCTTGCCCCTTCCTGGGAGACGGTCACCACGGATGCCAGTCTGTCAGGTTGCGGGGGGTTTCTGGAAGTCCCTGCGGTTCCAGGGGAGGTGGGACCCTCAGGAGGCCCACACACTTATCAATGTCTTGGAGCTGCGGGCGATCAGGTTAGTTCTGGCTCGCTTGCCTACTCATCTTCGGGGCCTGCCTGTTCAGGTGCGCTCGGACAACCAGACGGCAGTTGCTTACATCATTCATCAGGGAGGGACCCGGAGCAAGGGGGCCCTCCAGGAAGCGTCTCTGATCCTGACTTGGGCAGAGGCCAATGTCCCCTGCATTTCAACTGTGTACATCCCGGGGGTGGAAAATCACCTGGCGGATTCTCTGAGCAGGGGGACCTCTCACCAGGGAGAATGGTCCCTATGCAGCAGGGTGTTTCAATCTCTGTGTCACCGTTGGGGCCAACCAGATGTGGATCTGTTTGCGTCCCGCCACAATCACAAGCTTCCAGCTTTTGTCTCTCAGTCCAGGGATCCTCTGGCCCTGACCTCGGATGCGCTAGCAATGTCATGGAAGGACTTTCAGTTCCTGTATGTCTTCCCCCCAATTCCCCTGCTGGGCAGGGTTCTGCGCAAGATTGCTCTGGAAAGGGTGCCAGCAATTCTGGTGGCCCCCAGGTGGCCAAGAAGAGTGTGGTTCGCAGACGTGGTGCAGCTGGCAGTAGATCAGTACGCTCTGCCCTTGGTGCCAGATCTGCTCACTCAGGGCTCACTACGCCATCCCAATTTACAAACTCTGGCTTTGACGGCTTGGCTGCTGAAACCTCCATCTTGATGGAGAAGGGGCTGTCTTCCTCAGTTGTGGATACTTTGATTAAAGCTAGGAAGAAGTCTTCCTCTTCCATTTATTACAGGGTTCGGCGTGCCTACATTGACTGGTGTGAGTCTAAGTCTCTTCCCGTGTCGTGTGTTCTCTATTCCCAGGATTCTGGAGTTCCTGCAGCATGGGTTGGAGATGGGGCTCCAACTCAGTACTCTGAAGGGTCAGGTTTCTGCCCTGGCTATTTTTTTCAGAAGTCCCTTGCTCAGCACCAACTGACCAGGACTTTTTCCAGGGGGTCACTCATGTGCGTCCCCCACGTAAACCTATGGTGGCTGTTTGGGATTTGAACTTGGTTCTGTCAGCCTTGCAGGGTGCTCCCTTTGAACCTGTGCAGGATGCTGCCTTGGCCATTCTTACGCTCAAGGTTGTGTTTCTGGTGGCTATCACTTCTGTCAGGCGTGTGTCTGAGTTGGCGGCGCTGTTCATTCAGCTCCCCTACTATGAGAGACACCAGGACAAGGTGGTGTTTCGTTTTAAACCTGACTTTCTGCCTAAGGTAGTGTCTGCCTTTCATTTGAATCAGGACATTGTTCTTCCTTCTTTGTGCCCTAATCCTAGCAATGCTAAGGAGAGAGTTTTGCACTCTTTGGATGTGGTTAGGTGTCTGAAGTACTATCTGGTGGCTACTGCACCTTTCAGGAAAACTGATGCTCTTTTTGTGGTCCCTTCTGGTCCTAGGAAGGGTTTGGCTCCTGCCAAGTCTACTATCAGCAAGTGGATTCATCAGGCTGTGATTCAGGCCTACTCTGCTAAGGGGAAGAATCCTCCCTTCCGCCTTACTGCTCATTCCACTCGTGCTATTGGTGCCTCTTGGGTTTTTCAGCACCAGGCTTCTGTTGAACAAGTTTGCAAGGCTGCTACTTGGTCTTCTGTCCGTACCTTTTCAAAGTTTTACAAGGTTGATGTTAGGGCCTCAGCTGACGCTGTTTTTGGCCGAAAGGTTCTGCAGGCGGCAGTGGTTTAAACTGCCTGCTGCTGATTTTTCCTGGGGATCCCACCCTACTTTATGGACACTGCTATTGGATGTCCCAACTGTAAGTATTAGATTTGGAGCAGGACGTACTGTATACTAAGAATAATACAATTCTGTGATTACTCACCTGTAGAATTGGTATTATGAGTATACAGTACGTCCTGCTCCAACCCACCCTTGGTTTGCATTTTCTTGGATCCCCTGTATGGTGATTGTTATCATTGTTATAGTTGATAGTTTGGATTGTTTCATTCTCCCAGCTTCTCTTTAACTGCTTTTCAATGCTGTGGATTTGTGGGAGGTCCCTGGGTATTTGAGGGGCGGGAGGAGCCTTTTTTCGATGTCTCTGCAGTCCAGCGCCATCTGGCGGAGTATATCCCAACTGTAAGTCTTAGATTTTGAGCAGGACGTACTGTATACTCATAATACCAATTCTACAGGTGAGTAATCACAGAATTGTATTTTTCTCTTCTTTTCATTAAAAGAAAGAATCAGGGAGCGATGTCATGTTACCGCTGATATACTAAACATGTCACCCCTGGATTTTATTCCTACCAGGACAAGAAAACCACAAGCTTGGCGGGTTTATTCAGTTTGGGTTTATAAGTGACCCCTTCTCCCATTAGCGACGTGTGTCTGTGGGTTTTCAATATTGCACTATTTCGCAATATAGCTCCTTTGGATGTCATTTTGTACATCCCTCACCATATTTTTCCACAGTACTAGATATGTTTCTGCCAGACAAAGGGTTAAATGAGCCCAAGTTTATTGGTGCTTATCAGAAAATCTAAAGCACCACCTAAAGAACCACTGAATGATCAAATTTATGTGGGATTATCAGAAAATCTAAAGCACCACTGAATTAGCAAATTTATTCGGACTTATCAGAAAATCTAAAACACCACTGAATGATAAAGTTTATTCAGGCTTATCAGAAAATCTAAAGCACCACCCTCAGTTGATAACGACCTTCTGCTTCCGACCATTAAGCCAATTTTTCACCCAAGTGCACGTTTCCCCCAGTCAAAGCATTCTCATCTTTTGTATCTTTTAATTATGTGGAACGGTATCAAATGCTCTAGAAATTTAAGATATCCAATGACTCCCTCTGATCCAATCTTGAACTTACATCCTCATAAAAGCTGATTAGATTTGTTTGGCAGGAGTGATTCCTCATAAATCCATGCTTATATGGAGTAATACTCCAGGATAATATCCTGTAAAGACCTTCAAACAGCTTGCCCACCACAGATGTTAAACTTACCGGTCTGTAGTTCCCAGGTTCCCCCTTGGACCCCTTTTTGAATATTGGCACCACATTTGCTAAGCGCCAATCCCTCTGAACAACCCCCGTAATTATTGAATCTACAAATATTAGAAATAATGGCTTGTCTATTAATGTAAATCTATTACTGCCATCTGGTCCCTGGGATTTATACATTTTTATCTGCTTGAGACGGCGCTGCACTTCTTCCTTGGTTAGACAAGTGGCATTTATGGCTCTGCTTATAACTGTAGCAAACAATTCTAGGCAACAACTGCCATAGCAAACAGGATCACGTGGGAAACAACAAATGGACAAAGATGCACATGTCAAAGCCACCATTTTACCACTCTTTAGCCTTGTGGGTCTGTTCGTGAGTGGCAAGCGGTATACAGTTTTCTGGTGGTTAAGAGTATAGCTGGTTGTAGGTCAGCCTTATGCCTATGGAGAGTTTAGATGTAGTTTGGTCCTAGTTAAGCGTGGGTACTCACCTGTAGAAGTGGTTGTATGTGCGAAATTTTGAGGTTGCTGGGTACCTTAACCTCAGTTGTAGCAAGATTTTTGTGTTACCCTGGTAGGTAATTATAAAAAATTGGATAAAGTGTAATCAGTGAGGTACCTTGTAAGGTTTAGGCATGATATTGTAAGAAATATAGAGGAACCTGTGTTTAAGAGTAACTGTGCTCACCTGGGGTGGTCATTGCGAGCGTGAGCTGTAGCAAGGGTATGGGTTCCCCAGATGTAGCAAGCGTTAGGTGCTTCTATGTATTAACCCTTTAAATGCCAAGCACGTAGTTTCTACGTGGTTGCCTCTCCTACCGTTAAGTGCCAAGCACGTAGAAACTACGTGCCTGGCATTTCCCACAAACAGTTAAAAAGATAGAAAAAAAAAACACTTACCTCCGGTATCCCCGTGAAGCTTGGGGTCCCCTCTTCCTGGGGGGGGCATCCGATCGCCCCCCCATCGTCCTCCGTCTTCAGGGGGGGGCCCGAAACCAGCCGCCCCCCCCCCCCCCCCGTTTCCAGCGCTGACATCGGCGCTGTAAAAAAAAAAAAAAACAAACTGTCATTTACTCACCTCCGCGCCCGAGCCTTCTGTCCGGGTCTCCTCTTCACCAGGGGGGGTCCGATCCCCCCCCTGGGCTGCGCAGGCTTCAGGTGAGGACCCTCTTCCGGGTCCTCACCTCTTGTAATGGCAGCGATGGCCGCCGCCGCTTAGCTCCGCCCATTGTGGGAGGAGCGGGATGACGTCATCCCGCTCCTCCTATACCCCCTCCGAGCTCCGGCATCTGTCAGATGCCGGTGGTGATCGGAGCAGGGCGGGTGTCAGGTGAGGAGGCTCCGATCGGAGCCCCCTCGCCTGTCACCCGCCCTGCGCCGATCACCACCGGCATCTGTCAGTGACAGCGGCGCGGGACATACAGCGGCGAGGGACGTCGGATCGGAGGTGAGTATAGTGTAAAAAAAAGAAAAATAAAGATTTTTTTTTCTCTGTGTCTGTCATTTTTTACTATTAACCCCTTGTGAACTGGTAAGGGGTCCATGACCCCTATACCAGTTCACAAGGCTGGGGGGATGGGAAGCCACCTGCGCTAGCGGGTGGCTTGCCATTAACCCCTGGCACCCCCATTACCTGCCTCCCCAAAGGCCAGGGGGGGGCAGAAGAGCCCGGGCCCACATGGGCTATGTGGGCTCGTAGGCTGCAGGGTGGGGGGGGCCACAAAAGCTGGCCCCCCCACTCTGTGCCTACAAGCCCCCATAGCTGGTCCCGGGCTGGTTACTGTGGGTAAGGGGGACCCCACGTCAATTTTTTTTTTTGATTTTTAAGGGTTTTTAACCCTTAAAAATCAAAAAAAAAAATGGGGTCCCCCCCCCCTGGGAGGGGGGACCCTATGTCATTTTTTTTTTTTATTAACCCTTTGTGTTCTGTCATCCAGCAGCTATAAAAGGCTTCTAGCAAGTGAGCAGAAGCCAGTGATCGCCGAGGGACAGAGGGCTCCAGGATGGATGGGAGGTGAGTACAGTGTAAAAAAGAAAAAAAAAAAAATTAATAAAATATTTTTTCTCTGCTTGTGTCTGTGTGATTATTTACATTTAACCCCTTGTGAACTGGTAAGGGGTCCATGACCCCTATACCAGTTCACAAGGCTGGGGGGATGGCAAGCCACCTGCGCTAGCGGGTGGCTTGCCATTAACCCCCGGCACCCCCATTACCTGCCTCCCCAAAGGCCAGGGGGGGGCAGAAGAGCCCGGGCCCACATGGGCTATGTGGGCTCGTAGGCTGCAGGGTGGGGGGGCCACATAAGCTGGCCCCCCCACTCTGTGCCTACAAGCCCCCATAGCTGGTCCCGGGCTGGTTACTGTGGGTAAGGGGGACCCCACGTCAATTTTTTTTTTGATTTTTAAGGGTTTTTAACCCTTAAAAATCAAAAAAAAAATGGGGTCCCCCCCCCTGGGAGGGGGGACCCTATGTCATTTTTTTCTCGATTTAACCCTTTGTAGTGTGGATGGTAGTTGTATTTTTTTTGTGAATGTTATAAAATACTTGTTTCAGTTAGGGGGGTCTCCTGGGCAGGAACAGGGGGCTACCGATAAATATGTGGTACCGTTCTAATCGGTAGAAATGGGGCTTTCACATGCAATATGATTTTCCTTAATAAAATACATTTTTTATTTAAAATAAAGGAGTCAATTTTTTTAAAACATTTTTTATTTATTTATTTATTATTTTTACTTAATAATATTGTAAAAAAAAAAAAAAAAATTTACAAACAAGACATTTCATGTTAAAGCCTAAACTCTGCTGCAAAAAAATATATATATAATTTTCCTGAAAGTTCCAGCAAAAATGGCGCAAAACATGACGCAAAATGGGGAAAAATGGCCTGTCAACAGAGGGTGACAAAATCTCAAGTAGGCTGGCAATTAAAAGGGTTAATAGTACCTATGCATGTTGGGTATTGTTCTGTTCGGGGGACCTTGCGCTTTCAGACTTAGCTTGTTTTTTCTGGTTTGCATATTTATATTTTAGGAAAAGGTGTTTTTTATTCAGCTTTTTTATAAATTTTTTAAGGAAACCCTGCGCAAACAAAGAATTCTTTGAGGGATTACTTCCAGAAAGATGAGCCCACTACAACAAGCTGGGTACCCTTAGAAAGCTTAACGTGTGTACTTTCAGGGAATATATGGTTTATGGGGGATATTCCAAATGTCAAGGGTTGTTTTGGTTGAAAAATCGCAAGGTGCGCACTTTGTCTGCAGAGCTGAAATTTTCAAGTAAAATTACCGTTACGCACATGCTTTACTTTGGGGTGTTTGGCAACTCTTCCCTTGACAGAACCTATGCATGTTGGGTATTGTTCTGTTCGGGGGATGCTGCGTTTCCAGATTAAACTTGTTTTTTCTTGTTTGTATATAGTTTTTTTAGGAAAATGTGGCTTTGATTCTGCTTTTTTATCCTTTTTTTAGGGAAACTCTTTGCAACCAAAGAATCCATTGAGGGATTACTTCCAGAAAACTATGGCCACATCAACAAGCCTGGTACGCCTAGAAAGCCTGAGGTGTGTACTTCCAGAGAATATATAGTTTGTTGGGGGTATTTCAAATGTAAAGGGTTGTTTTTCTGGAAAAACTGCAAGGTGCGCATATTGCGTAGCACAGTTGTATTTTATCTGAAAATCCCCTAAAGCGTTGTTTCAGTTTGGGGGAGTCTCCTGGGCAGGAAAGGGTGTCTACCTATACATATGTGGTACCGCTGTAACCGGGAGAAATTGGGATTTCACACGCAATAAGATTTCATTGACAAACTTACATTTTTTATTACAAAAAAAACTACAATATGTAAAAATTTTTTTTTTTTTTTTTTTTTTTGCACATATTTAACCAAAAATATTGAGAATACACCTAAAAAATGACAAACAAGACATTTCATGTTAAAGCCCAGACTCTGCTGAAAAAAACAATATATCATTTTCCTGGGAAATCCCTGGAAATCCCTTCAAAAATCACATTTGAACATGGGGAGCGCAAAATAGTGCAAAATGGTCTGGCAACAGAGTGTGACAAAAACTCCAGGTAGGCTGGCACTTAAAGGGTTAAATAGCGGGTAAGTAATGTGCCCATCAGGAGAAAATGGGCATGACAGAATATGGCTCACGACGGGTTTGTTGTTAATGGTCCCTAGTGTCTGGTTAGTAGTGTGATTCTGCCCTCGCTGTTGCTGTAATATGCTGATCTTTGTCTAGGGCTGTGGGGCTTAATGGTTTAATGGTTAAATTGGTGCTCTGTGAGCTTCCGCCCGCCTATGGCATAACTGTCAGGAAGTTTGCCCACGGTGGAATGCAGCACGCTGTAAAGGCACCAGCGTCCCACTCCTCAACCCCATACGGCTAGATAACGAGCAGCATATTACAGCAACAGCGAGGGCAGTATCAGATTACTTGTGTGTTTAGCAGGCTTGAACCCGAGACCCTCACCAACAGAAGTATCCCAGACCAAAAGTAGGGTACGATCCCCCCACCGCATTCCTCCATAATCTTTGTTAGTGGAAGCAATGTATTTACAATATCTCTGTTGTGATCAGAGCAGAGTCATTACAATGATGGCTTTCTACTACTGGCTAGAGATAAGATATGACTGCACAGAGATTTCAGGTTAATTTGACTGTAAGATGGCAGCTCTCAGGCAGTTCAGGAGCACAGCATTTGCATGAGTTTAAGCCTTCTGAAATTCAGAGGGCTGTTTGCCTGTTTACCAGATGCCAGTTGTGGGGCTTTAGAGGAGTAATCTACTAAGCTTTAATTTTCTGACTTAGGTCCGCTTTAACTACAATACCATTAAACAAGAGCAGAGTCTGCGCCAATATTTGGCTTTAGTATACCACAAATGTAAAGGCAGCCATTCCTCTTTCCCATTTCCCCCAGTTTTCTCTCTTTATAAAAAGCAAACTATTTTAAATAGTATTTACTCTATCCATCTAAATGTAGAATCATTTCTTGGATGAGATTTGGAGACAGTAGTGCCCACTGGTGTGATTTTTACTGCTGATAGATAAGGTAATTATAGTGAATATAACCAGAATATAACCAGAAACGTACTTTTGGGAGTGGAAGCCTGGTAACATAGTCAGCATGTCTTGCTTGGGCGTAATTTATCTAAAACTTACAAAATATATTTGCAGCCCTCAAATATATAAGGGAACTTAAGAGCTCAAATACATGTATATCTCCAAAAATTATGCATTGTTTGTCTAATAAGTTCATTTGCCAGTAATCTCCAAGGAAGGTGATGCACTTTAAAGTTATTTTATATACCTTGCAAAATGTACAAAACAAAAATACTACAATCTGTGTTACAACATAGAAAGCCTAACAGGGCAAAAGCATATATATATATTAAAGTGGATTACTCATCTGTTTTAATTGCTCCACGCAGAAAATCAGCAGACCACGTCCAAACAAGATGGCTGCTGTACTTGGCTTCACAATGCAGGTCCATCTACCCAAGGCAAAGTCCCATCATCGTCCGTCTGGTCAGTCTCTCCAGCTGTCCTCCAAAAGAAAAATATCTCTTTTCTCTCCAGCCTCCTGTTTTTTATCTTTATCAGGTGGACCCTTTGTTCCATTTTGAAATCTGCAGGTCATCTGTGATTGGCCCAGGCAAAACTCACAAATGAATACCCTTAGTCTATCACAGGTAGCCAGCTTAATTTGCATACAAATGCACACCTGAAACTGGAGCTACAGTCAAACCAGTCTTCAAAGAACAAAGGGGGGTTCCCACCATGCTGCACCAAACAAAAGGGATTGTCCTATATACAGTTATTGCATGTATAAGATTTTTTTTTCACAATTTCTATGGGAACAAAATATATAAAAACTATCATAGCTTCACAATCCACCCAGTTGTTCCCTATGAAATCTTAAAAATCGTCAACAATCAGTCTGACCAATGTCCCTTTCAGCTTCTGGTGACTGAAAAAACCAGCATAAAAAAACACTTTGAAAAAAAAACTTCTGGAAAAAGTCACCAAATCCATGTCCTTAACTCGTATCAGGGCCCAGGCAAAGTCAGAATGTCTTTCAAGTGTCCCTGCCGCTGTAATACGTCTTTTCAAAGTTCCACCGTATCACCCACTCAACCGTTGCTCGACGCCATTTTCTTGCCCATCTGGTCAGGCTGGGACTCGTCACCTCATGGTAACGGCTGTGGGAACAAAGAAAAGTACAGCGGAATTACCTGTCCTTTACAAAGCATTCAGATCAGGAACATTTTCTGATACTGCCTTAGCTCTTATTTCATTATAAGGCAACTTTTGCTGCCTAACTGCACTTAATCCAAAACGAGAATTAAATCTGGCAGAATGTGTATCAATATCACGTTTGGAAGTTGTGGGGTGTACAACACATGTGCGCCTCCGTCCCACCTCACTATGTGCAGTATTACAATTACTGGACAAATGCCCACGTTTCTTGCAGGTAAAACATATGATTCTATGTCCAGTTACCCTCTTCCATTTGTTCCACAACTCCTCATAAGGGATCCCATCTATCTCTTGCTTTGGAACCCCTGATTTCAATAAATCCACCCAGAGAATCTTGCGAGGAATTTTCCATTTACTTTTCGCCAAGTCATTCTCAGGCTTTTCAATAGGTGCAGATTGCACCTTCTCAAGTGGAGGCCCACTCAGTGCACGTGAGGGGGTCTTAGGCTTAAGCAATGGCTGCTTAACCACCTGGCTTGCCGCGACAGGATACGGGGAAGTTGCATGGCATGCTATTTTATATACTTGGACATCTTTAGTTTCACCTTACCAGCGGCCGCGGTGGGAAAGCTTTGGGACAGTGTCTTTAAGTGATTTGTTCTTATGCGCTGAGACCAAGAAGTGGTTTGTGAGTAATTTTTTTAGTACTATTAAAGCATCATTGTTTTTATTGAGTTGCACTAGATTCGATTTCTTCTTTTTTATGGGTTAATATTGAATGAGAGTACCAGACATTGCGTTAATCAATGAGAAGATCTTTCTGATTATCCGCTAATAATCTGCGGTCTTAAGTTGAGGATCTGGATAAATTATATATTTAATCTCCACGGCGAAGATCGTATTGGATTATATGGCATGATTTCTTATCCCTGCTGGTAAGAGTATATAAGAGAGGTGGAGGGCACATGTGGAAGTGTGCATGTTCCTGTGGTTTTCCTCATTATACTATCTACACTGCCATTGAAGCTGCGTTCTTCACCACAACAGACTGCTCTGTGCATTATCATTGTTTTAATTAACCTTAGAGCCTGACTTCCTTTCACTACTCTGGGAAGTATTACTGGCTACAGACAAAGCTTTGTACTTATTTTCCAGCTCAGAAAACTCATTTGCAGTGTGTTGGAGGCATTCTACAGCTACTGCAAGTTGATCTCTCAAAGATACAACTTCCTCATCAGCTTTGAGTTTTTCCGCCTTCTCAGCATGAAAAACTTCTAATAGTAGCCACCCCATCTCTGCCACTGCAACTCTAGCTTGCTTATCGAGATGGAAACGTTTAAAACTAAATTTAGCTAAACGGCTATGAATGCTACCCTCACCCAAACTAACACTAGGGGGAGCATATTTACCAAACTCTTTAGCAATGGACACCCATGGACTCTGATTAACCCAGCTTGGGACATTACAATCCTCAATTTCCCATTGTGAAGTATGCTTAACCCCAGCCTTCTTAAACAGCTTGTGAAACGTTTTCTACTCAACAAAGGTATAACAAAAAAAAATAACTCTAATATTTGTGCACGGTTTCAGTTGGAAATTAGTGCAAATCCCGGACGAGCCCCTAATTGTCTTGCTTGGGCGTAATTTATCTAAAACGTACAAAATATATTTGCAGCCCTCAAATATATAAGGGTACTTAAGAGCTCAAATACATGTATATCTCCAAAAATTACGCCTTGTTTGTCTAATAAGTTCATTTGCCAGTAATCTCCAAGGAAGATGATGCACTTTAAAGTTATTTTATATACCTTGCAAAATGTACAAAACAAAAATACTACAATCTGTGTTACAACATAGAAAGCCTAACAGGGCAAAAGCATATATATATTAAAACGGATTACTCATCTGTTTTAATTGCTCCACGCAGAAAATCAGCAGACCACGTCCAAACAAGATGGGTGCTGTACTTGGCTTCACAATGCAGGTCCATCTACCCAAGGCAAAGTCCCATCATCGTCCGTCTGGTCAGTCTCTCCAGCTGTCCTCCAAAAGAAAAATATCTCTTCTCTCTCCAGCCTCCTGTTTTTTATCTTTATCAGGTGGACCCTTTGTTCCATTTTGAAATCTGCAGGTCGTCTGTGATTGGCCCAGGCAAAACTCACAAATGAATACCCTTAGTCTATCACAGGTAGCCAGCTTAATTTGCATACAAATGCACACCTGAAACTGGAGCTACAGTCAAACCAGTCTTCAAAGAACAAAGGGGGGTTCCCACCATGCTGCACCAAACAAAAGGGATTGTCCTATATACAGTTATTGCATGTATAAGATTTTTTTTTCACAATTTCTATGGGAACAAAATATATAAAAACTATCATAGCTTCACACAGCATAAATGACAAAGGCAAAATAACTTACAATACTGCTATTTTATTTCCTCCAGGCAGAGTCAATGCATTGCATTTATTTACAATTACAATGTATTTCCAGGTCAAAACAGCAAGTCCCATAAATATTATTACTTACTGACTTTGTCCCAGTTACATGAATTAGTGGCATCAAGTTAACTATACTTGTATCCATTGTGCGTTTTTAAATTTCTTGGAGGAAAATATATTGCATACAATATTTGCACGCATAGTAAATTAATGCAATTCAATTGGTGCTTTTTTTCAGCACATATGATATAAATAAAGGTAGTGTAAAGTCTAATTTTTTGCGGCAGGTTTTTGGAGGAGAAAAGTTCAGCTTTGTGAGACCCACAATGGATTCAATGAAAGCTTGGAACAAATGGAGAATGAGATGACATGATTGCAACACTTCCTAGGCCAGGAGCATTTTTTCACAACTTTTTTAAGTTCAGTAGGTTAAACAGGGCAGCTTTAACATGTAATACGGGATGCTGCAACCATATTTGACACCTCTAACAGGTAAAGGCCATGCTGGAATTGTGAACATTGTAGCTTATCTCCAATTCCTGGCACCTTCCAAAGGCTGGTATGACTATACCGAACAACTAGTTATGTCAACCCCAACCAGTCAGGGAGGGGGGGTGACAAAAAGCCTGGTGAACATCGCCATTGGCTCGCTAGTCTTCAGGTTGGGCACCCTGAAAGTGCACTCAACCTGTGCTTAAGGGGAGTTAAACAAAGCCACTGGCTGCCCCTCACAATGTTGAAATTGGACAGCCAATAAATTGACTATGTCTTAATAAATATATGTAATTGCCCAGGGCTTCCATCAGTGGTTTCTGTGCCCCATACAGCTATACTGTGTTGGCCCCCATTTAATCTAACTCATATATGTGTACCCTTCCATTGCCCCATACCATTAAAGTGTCACAATAAGTCAGTCACCTGCCCCTCGCTCCAGCAGTTCCCTCAGATGACATGCTGAGCCGCCCGTTGCCTTGCCAGCGCCGCACCTCTCCCACATCTGTCACAATTATACATTCAACATAAACACATTCCAACATCATGGTACAATTTGCACATTGTTGGCAGGTATAATGGGGCAACAGAATTGTTGAATAATAAGTATTAGAGCCATGCATCATCCTTTCAGGGCTTGGTTTATTTTATACAATGTGAGAAGACGGTTATCTGTTTTCTCGCAAGTCTATAGGAGGCCTATTGAAGTCTATGGTGATCACTATGTTATTGAAGCCTTTAAGCAATGTATTTACTATAATCAGATATGTTGAATTGATAAAGTGAGAGAAAGTAGTCTTTAACCAAACACATCCTAAGATTAGAGTGGACACATCTGTAAGAAAATTCGGTAACGGAAGCTGAAGAATAGTGATCGATGACTTCCCTCTGAATAGTCTATGGTACCCCATGGCTCTGTTTGGAGCGTTTTCTGTTTATAAATGATTAGCAG
Source organism: Gastrophryne carolinensis (assembly GCA_027917425.1). Classification (NCBI taxonomy): domain Eukaryota; kingdom Metazoa; phylum Chordata; class Amphibia; order Anura; family Microhylidae; genus Gastrophryne; species Gastrophryne carolinensis. The sequence continues at coordinate 101,727,102 of CM051240.1, read as the reverse complement.
TCTTTGAAGACTGATAGCAAAAAGCTTTGTCTCCAATAACTAATCTCCTGGCTAACTAAGACGCTAGTGGGATGGACGGCCAAATAGTAAATGAAGTTTAATAAAGATAATGTTAATTAATCTATAGGCTAACTTGCATACAGCATAAATCTAGAGGTTGTACCACTGGGGGAGACTTTGATAGAAATGAATCTGAGGTCCTTGTGTAGGCTACAGACTGATGAACAGCGTGCAATGTATCCACTATTTCTATACCCAGCCAAGCTCCTTCTTATATGAAAAGAAGTATTGAAACTAGTGTAAGCGGGCAAACAATCAGCAGTGACGACAACGGATTTGAACGGCTTTTATTCAGCAAAGTTCAGTAGATAGTCCAAAGGTTGCAGCATAAATACAGAAAGCAAAAAGGGTTACTTTACCAACCAAATAGTCCTGGGCTGGGTACTCCAGCAAACTGATCAATTCCAGTCCACTTTACAGGGCGTATCAGCCCTCTGCTCAATGTCCAGTGCTATCCTTCACCACGGTGCAGCTCAGCCTGGGCTCACTCCAACAGGCTGGTCATCAACAAAGGAAAGGCCGTGTGCTCTCTTCTTATACAGGCTTCCCCTGTAATCAGCGTGCACACTTGTGGAGGCCTTAGAACATGTAACAACCCGTTATGGAATTGGGGAAATGACCCGGGTCCTGAAAACCCGGGCCGGATTGTGCTTTATACAACCAAGCAGGGAAGAAACAGACATTTTGATACAATTTACCACATATCCCCCCCCCCCCTTCCTCAGACCCACGGTCTGACAACCTTCAGCGGCCATACAGTGGGTTCGGGACACAGCGACTACATTCCCCGGCTTATGTTCCGCTTTAAAGTTCACTTTTTCAGCCATGGGTACTATTCTCCGCACTCGGTCACCCTGTATACAGGCCCTCACCCTGGTCGGCCTATTACATAATGTGTTGGGGACCACACGTCTAACAGACTTAACGGGGAGGGTTACCGGTTCTGCCGGGGGTACTCCATTGTTGGCAGGAGGGATACACCTTTCCCACAAGGGCCAGAACAAGGGGAAATCCCACCCCACCACGACATCATAGCTCAGGCATTTTACTACGCCAACCTCATGGGACAATGTTCCCGCGGAGGTCTCAAACTTACCCACTGCAACAGGGTAAGTCACGATATCCCCGTGGATGCAAAGCACGCTCAGCTTTTTCTTTGGTTTGCAACCACCATGTACCAGGTTGGCCCGGACCAAAGTTACCCGGATACCTGAGTCCAATAATGCCTTTACTGGGTGACCATTCATCTTTAAAGACACAACCTGCGTTTCAGATTTTGACCGCTGACTGGCGGCACAACCGGGGTCTGCCAGCAAGGAACTTCTGCGACCCGCGTCACATTTCATGGGTTCAGGGCCGAGGGGGCAATCCGCGGCTATGTGCCCCCACTCACGGCACCTCCAACACTGGGGACCCCGGAACCTCCTTGCCCGGACGTCTTCCCTAGGGTTAGGGGGCCTCTGGGGGTCAGGGACAGTCTTTTGCCCTCTCGCAGCTCTCCACACACTTCCCAGGGGAACTTGTTTACTCACTGGTCTGCCGGTCTTGTCAGGGGCATCCAGAAGTTGGTCCTCAGTCGTGACAAATCGTTCCACGACGTTAACTAGCTGCTCAACAGTCTGTGGGTCGCCCTGTCCAGCCCATTGCTGTAGCTTCGGCGGCAGTGCCCGAACAAAATGGTCCCCCACGACTTTTTCGATGATCTGCGCAGGGGTCAAACGCTCTGGCTCCAACCACTTTTGGACCAGATGAATTAGGTCATACATCTGCGATCGGGCAGGTTTATCAACAAAAAAAAGGCCAGTTGTGTACTCGCCTTGCCTGAACCGCTGGCGAGACTCCCAGGCAAGCAAGGATCTCCATTTTTAGCTTGGCATAGTCCCGCACATCCTGCTCCCTGAGATCAAAATATGCTTTTTGCGGCTCACCTGACAGGAACGGTGCAATCACGTCAGCCCATTCCGTGACTGGCAGCTGCTCTCTCTCAGCCATGCGCTCAAACACCGTGAGGTAGGCCTCCACATCATCCTCATTGGTCAGCTTTTGTAGGCTCTCCTCGCACCCTCCGACTCAACTGTTCTTCTCTCCGGTTGTGAAACTTTAGCACCACCAGTCTCTCTAATCGCAGCTATCTTTTCCATCAACAGGCGATTTGTCTCCTGCTGCATTTGGAACTGATGTGCCTGGGTCTGCTGCTGTTCTTGCTGCTGTTGGGCCAGCGCTTGCTCATGCCGGAGGTCAGCTTGTATTAGGTGTTTTATCACCTCCTCCATTTGCTTTTGTTGAGACATCTTGATTGCTGCCTTCGCCAACGACAAGCAAAATGCAGTGCGTTTTGTCACTCTGTTGCCCCTAGCAACAGTCACTGTGCCCCTCGCATCCTCCACCAATTGTAAGCGGGCAAACAATCAGCAGTGACGACAACATTTGAACGGCAAAACGGCTTTTATTCAGCAAAGTTCAGTAGATAGTCCAAAGGTTGCAGCATGAATACAGAAAGCAAAAAGGGTTACTTCACCAACCAAATAGTCCTGGGCTGGGTACTCCAGCAAGCTGATCAATTCCAGTCCACTTTACAGGGCGTATCAGCCCTCTGCTCAATGTCCAGTGCTATCCTTCACCACGGTGCAGCTCAGCCTGGGCTCACTCCAACAGGCTGGTCATCAACAAAGGAAAGGCCGTGTGCTCTCTTCTTATACAGGCTTCCCCTGTAATCAGCGTGCACACTTGTGGAGGCCTTAGAACATAACAACCCGTTATGGAATTGGGGAAGTGACCCGGGTCCTGAAAACCCGGGCCGGATTGTGCTTTATACAACCAAGCAGGGAAGAAACAGACATTTTGATACAATTTACCACACTAGATAAAGTGAGATATGTATTTGTAATCCTTTACAAATCACCCATCTAAAATATGTGGTTCAGTGTTAGACTTTGTGATAACTATTAAGCCCTGGTTAGCCCACTAAACGCATCAAACATTTTTTCTTTGAAAAGGGCATGGATGGGGCCTGATCGCATTTTGTGTATATATGCTCTAAAATTACCTACCAAGTTTGAAGGATCTTTCCTTTGCTTTCCACTTCTGGATCAACTTAAAGGGACCCCAGGTCAGTGGAGCCTTTAGGCATGAAACCACTTTATCTTCCCTCTGCTCTTGTGCCACACATCCTTGTGTAAGGAGGCACCCATCTATCTCAGTGGTAGTAAGCCGTTCTGAGGTCTCACCCACTCGCTTTGCCAGCTTCTCGTACCAGTACTGCAGAAGCGGGTGAAAGTTAGAAGGGGTGTCTAATGCCTGATGGCCCTACTGGTAGGAGGTCTGGTTTTAGTGTTTGATTTCCTTTTTCCATTTTCTTTGGTTTGTGCAGGTACTGTACAGCAATAGAAAAGTTGGTTTGTGGTTTTCTCTCTTTAGGGTTGATTCAGCATGTTTTTTCTCACATGCAATTCCACACCATGTTTAGCCACGCAAATTTAAAAAAAAATACACCAAGGAAAAGAATAATGAGAAAAATTGTTTTTTCACAAAGAAAAAGAAAAAAATTCACAGTACTCAGTTGGCCTTATTATGTCTTTTAGCTTCGGTATCTACAAAAGGTGGTGCAAGGTAGTGAGGGCCAGTCCAAGCAATGACAATAATAAGGCAGCATTGAGCCTGCCCCATGTGCCTCTTCTCTGTTTCATGCAGCACATTTTGGAATACAGTATATGCATGTCTACAAGTCCCCCCCTTTTTTTTCTTTCCATTTTTTACATGACCTTGGCCAAATGTGGTCCCGTGTCTGCCCATGTGGGTGAGCCTGGCAAGCCACAGCTGAGAGCACAAAGGGACAGGGGTGGCTGTGTAACCGCATTTTTGCATGGTTGTAGATGAAGGAAACTGAAAGAACGGTCAAACTTTGGAGACCTTCTACAGCATTTACAGCCCTGTGCAGGAAATGGAGGAGAGGCACATGGCTTCAGGTAAGCTCCTTGCTGCCATATTATTGCCATTGCCTGGAGTGTCCCTGTAAAGTGGCAACAAATATACCCCATTCTAACAAACATTAAATAAACATTTTGAACCAAGTGCAGCTTTAAATAAAATCAAATATGACTAAAATCTGTATCCTTTTACGGTACATGAAAAATATAAGGTGAGGTTTTATTATTTTGCTCTATCTGATAATATTTTTCTAATGTAGAAACAAACAAAATGGTATTTGTGTGGAGTCAGGGTTGTGTTATTTATATCTAACTTTTAAATCGATAACAAGTTTTTCAGAACAACATTCTTTATCACATAGCAGAGTCTACTCTAAACCCAAAGATATTATCTTAGAACATTAATAAAAATTGGTGTGTGTAAAAGTGATGCTCTTTACAAAGATTGTATTCTGGATAATGTAATACCAGGTTACCATGACAAAATTTTAGAGAAACAACCGTAATTTACGTCCTATCACCATCCAAATAAAAAAAAACAAAACAAAAGGAGACTCAGCTTTTTGCACCTGGAGAAGAGCACCCACTTTCCTGGCCCAAACTCTAGTCACCAGCACTTCTCTTCTGCCATCAGTCACAGGGTCACAGGGTACACCACGCCCTCTCTATTCACTACAATTAAATGGTTGTGTCAGGCTTCTGTACACCCCTTCCATCACAATGAACGGAGAGGGTGTGTCAGTGGTTCTGTGACTGATGGTGGAGGGGCGAGATCCCAACTCAGGTGTCGGAGTTTGAGCCCAGCCAGAATGGTGAGTTGCTGATTGTCATAGTAGAACTGATCAGCTGCGGTGGACAAAAGGTGAGTACCCTTTTTGTTTTTCATTTATTTGGGTGGTGAGTCTCTTTATTGTTTAAAAGCCACATAATCATGTCCCTGAAGAGTGCTGTCCTTTATTCCTTCTAATGTCCTATCACCTTTTTTAAATTATTACTTCCAGTAGAATTACAAAAAGAAGCTTTGAAGCAAGTCTGTATTCCTTGAAGGTCATAGCTTACAAGCCCAAGAACTGACAATTTAATCACCTAATATAAAAGATAGATCTTTTTTTTATTGTCTTACGTGGGCAGACCCAAAGTGTGGTCCTTGCAAGAAAGGTAGTGTGCTTTACAATGTGGACAACTTGGATGAGAATTTAGTGGAGGCACCTGCATTACATGTTTTGAAAGATGAAACTATGACCATGATTAGATGGGAAGCAAGATTTCAAGTAGGAATCTTCATTTTCCTTTTGTTCGGGTTTAGAACTCTGTACCATGTAGGCTGGACACGATTCCAAGTGGGAATCTTTACCCTCCTCTTATTCACAGGTTGACCCTCTGTGTCATGTAGGTTGGACAGCACATCTTGGTCATTTTAAAAATTTACAATCAATTGGTGGGAAGGAAGTATGTTGGGGCGTTCCTGAATGAAAGATTTTGATTGAATGCTTAGTTGGGAAGAGAATTGTTCTACATGCCTTCCCTGTGGCTTTGGGGAATTATTTCTTTGTAGAGGTTTGTGTCAGGTCTCTCTCCTAAAGTAGGCCACCCAATATATTGGCTATCACTCCACTACCACTACACTACTCCTGTATATTAAATTTCATCTTTATTCCAAAGCAAAATGTAATACATAACACACTAATAACCTCTAACCTCTCAATTACATACAAAACTCACACAAGACAAACGTACATAAAATGAGGCGTAGTCGGAGGGGAGAAAAATTGATGAGAGTAGAAAGTGAAGTACTGTGTGACTTCTCATTGCTCCATCATGATCCACAGCAATATCAACAATTAAAATCAATTCTGATCACCAATTCTATCAATCAATCCCTAACTCCCGACTGTGCAAAATAACTGAATAAATAAATCACCATCAGAAATATAAATGCACAATATCTAATACAATATCAATCACAATATCTAGCAATAAATAATATGCCAGTACCAAACTGTGTACAAAGCCAACTAATTCAATGTGTTATAGATCCAGGACCTGATAAGGATCCTTGAAGCACAAAATACAATCAAAATGACGTCACCATTGACAAACCCCTTTGGATCGCAGCACAAAAATACAATCAAAATGAAGTCACCATTGACAACCCCCTTTGGATCGCAGCACAAAATATCAGTAATAACAAGAATAACAACATAGTCTCCCCACCACCTGCCACCTCATGGAGAGCAATGCGTTCCATGGGTCATGGGGCCCACTTCATCAGGCTGGTACCAGTCGTACCAAAAAGATTAGTGGATGGCAGTGTGGGATAATTAACCTTCCAATTTTGCATATCCATTTATATTCTAAGTATACAGTACGTCCTGCTCCAGATATAATACTTACACTTTGGTTATCCTCCGCCAGAGGGCGCTGTGCACTGCAGACATGCAAAAAACAGGCTCCTCCCGGCCCTTCATATACCCAGGGACCTCCCACAAATCCCCAGATTTCTCTGCAGTGCTGACTGCGAAGACATGAAGTATCACTCACTCTCTAGTGGATGTCCCTCCCGCATTATTGCCCCATGCCCCGTGTAGAGGTGGACCCTGTGTAAAGGGTCGCCATCCTCCCTCGTTTTCCCCCGTAGTCGGGGGGAAAAGAAGGGGGGGGTGTGTGTGTGGCGGTCTCAGTGTACTCTATTGTCACGATTATGGCCGTACTTTTGCCCCTGGACGGCATCTAGGTGTCAGAGCCGCGCTGCTTGCTCCTTCTATTCTGGCCGCCGCTGTTTGTTTTTGACCTTTCTCAATTTACTATGTACAGCACGTCCTGCTTTATTATCCTGCAACTTGGGCAGGAAACTAATTTTTGTACATGCCTACGGGCGTCAGAATGGTGGCGGCGTCTTTAGACTTTACGAGTATCCACTACAGATGCCTTTACTGGCATACTATATGCTTGGCTTGTCAAGCCTTAATGACTGCTTCAGAGCTTCGCGCTCTTTGGGGGAGGCGGGGACCTGGCGTGGCGCGCTCCGCGTCTCGCCCAGATCAGACCCGCCCTCCGAGGTTTGGTCGGCGCCATTTTGTGGATCTTCGTGCGCGTGTTGGCGGTCCTTCTCCTCCCCTGGTCAGTAAGTGCCCTTGCGGGCGATTTTCATCATTAGTAATTCTTCTGCTGCGCATGGCCCTGACACCTCTTATTCCCCTTCTGTCTTTCAGACGTCAAAGACTCCGGTGGCTTCTCCCGGCCTAACATAACTCGTAGCGGGCTTTAAAACCATTCTTCCACATTCCTAGCGGGCCTTTGGGACATCCAGGGTTGCCTATTGCATAAATCCCTACCGACTTATATTGCGTTGATAATCACCATATGGAGGCATCTCAGAATTTTGTGTCCGGGGTCCCTCTGGGACAAGACCTGCGGTGTATAACGTGTGGCTATCCCCGCTTTGGTGCTGACAGGGCACAGATCTGTGCACCATGTGCCGAGCGAGTACTGGTCCTGCAACCAGATTCGCCAGGGGCTACTCCTCGCTCTAACACTCCTATTCACCCAGGCTTAAATCTTGCTTCTGCTGAGTCACTTACGAGTGGGGAGTTACAGCCGGCTGCGTCTTCCAGACTGCCTACGGCTGACCAGACTATTACGGGGTCGACAAAGCGCTCGGGCCCTGATAAGAAGTGGTCCTCGACGCCCCCTGTTTCTGCCTCTGCTAAGGGATCGGAGGAGTTAGCTACTCCGTGTGCCTGCACCACTTCTGATGAAGGAGGGCTGTTCTCTGGCTCGGGCTCATCTGATGAGGAGCCGAGGAGTCATGACGATTCTAACCACATAGACTGAAACCAGCTTGATACCGTTGGATTGTTGATTAGGATCTTTAAAACCCTGTCTATCTCTCTCCCTAACGCGGCTCCCCAGCCGAGAGGGGAGCGTTTCCATACAGCGACACCGCGCTTGGAATTCCTAGAGCAGGCTCACTTCCATGCTCTCGTACTCGAGGAATGGGAACACCCCGGTAAACTTCCAGGGGCCCCAGGGGACTGGGATTGGAAATACCCTTTTCCCCCTGAGATGGTTGATTGTTGTCATCGCCCCCTGTGGTAGACGCACCGATCATTGGGGTTCCTAACCCCCCCTTTATTGCAGCTCCTGCTTACAGTACCCTTCGGGATGCCGAGAACCGGCGCATGGATAAGCTGGCTTCACACGCCTTCTCCTGTGCAGGAACGGCGCTGCGCCTGGTCTGTGCCGCGGCCATCACTGCAGTGGCCGCCAAAACACTCATCGGACAGATGCTTGAGCATCACGTTAACGATCTCTCCTGGGAGGTGTTTAATGCACTCTCCAGTTGTGATGTATTTGTAAGATTTATCCTTTTAGCTATAGATGACACCATTAGAATGTGTGCGAGGACTTCCGCCCTTGTGGTGGCTATGCGTCGCTTGGTCTGGCTGCGAGAGTGGGGTGCTGACTATGCTGCTAAGAGGACTCTTACCAGGTTCCCCTTTAAAGGGCATCGCCTGTTTGGGGCCCGTCTGGACCTGTTTGGAAAAAAGGGCAAGTCACCCCGGCGCAGGCGACCGTCTCAGCCCCCTCGGGACAGGGACACCCCTCCCCCTCCATACCATAGCGTTAAACAAGAACCGGGGGTGTCCTCCCGGAGTCTTAGTACAGACCCCTGCCCCACGAGCAACAGACAACGCTCTGGGCCCTCCGGCGGGGCTAAACCTAAATCTTCCACCAAATCCCCTCAAGCATGATGGGGCGCTCTCGCCCGCCTGGGTGAGGGGATGACTGCAGCACCTTGCTCCTATCAGGAGGCATTTTACCTCTTTCTGGTGGATACAGGAGGTAGTTTCCTCCGGATACAGGATAAAGTTTGCTGCGCGGCCTCCCCCATTATTGTCAGGGTACTCCTGGTCCCTGCCTCTGTTCGGGTGCTGGTGCAGGCCATACACGGTCTGCGGGGTCTGGAGGTCACTTGCAGTTTGCCCTTATCAGGCAGAGGCAGGTGCCGCTACACCAACCCCTTTACATTCTCCCAAAAGGATGAGTCAGTCTGCTCTTCTGATTTCACAGGTTGTCGGCAATTCTACTATTCAGGCAGTTTCTGCATGAAAAATCTGGGATGGGCCACTAGCGCCTTGCGCCTAGTGGGCCCTTGCCTTCCGGGGAGATCAAGGATGCTTATGCTCACTTCCCCGTGTCTTCTAGACACCTAGGCTCTTCTGGTTTGTGTTGGATGTCCAACACTGCTAACCCGTGGCCTTGTTATCTGGCCTCTCTTCTGCCCCCACAGTGCTCACCAAGGTACTAATGGAAGCTATGTCTCTGATGAGACCAAGGGGTCCTTCTCGCTTCCAAATCTTCTTGTCAGGTCGAGTTAGCTACTCGGCTGGTGGCGTCCTTTGGGAGTCATTTGGATGGGTGTTTATTCACCTCAAGTCCTCCTTGTCCTCTTGATTCTGATCTCCATTACTAGGGATGAATCTAGATTCGGTTCAGGCGAGAATCTTCCTCCCTCTACAATAAGGTGGACAATCTGGTTGCGTGGGTTCAGTCCCTACTTGCTGTTCCAGTCCCTTCACCAGGCACGAATGCAGCTGGTGGGCCCGTTTGGTGACTTGCTTAGATGAAGTTCCTTATATTCCTCTACCGGGGTTTTTTTCTGCAACTTCTATTCTTAATACTGGACTGGGACCCAGCATCCCTGAAGCGGGATCATGTGTGCCTTTCCCCTTGGTTAGGAGTCCCTCTTGGAGTGGATTTACTCTAGGAACCTGTCTGGGGACAATTCCCTTCTTGCCCCTTCCACAGATGATCACCGTGGATGCCAACCTATCAGGTGATGGGGAGGTTTTTCTTCTGTAACCCCATGCGGGTGTGGGGAAGGTGGGGCCTTTTAGGAGGTCCTTGTACCTATTAGTATTGAAACAGTGAGTTTTCAGGCTGACGCTATCTCGCCTGTCTTCTCCTCTTCCCGGCCTGCCTGTTGGGCGGTGCTCGGTCTGTCTGACGACTGTGGCCTACCTTAATCATCTGTGTGGGACCTAGTGCAGGATGGTTCCCCAAGAAGGTATATGTTCCTGATCTGGGTGGAGGATAATGTTGCCTGCTTATCATTGGTATTCGCTCCTGTGGAGGTCCCTCTGTGACAGGATGTGCTAATTCTTGGATCACTATGAAGTTCAACCAGTATGGATTTGTTTGGTGCACCGTCACTTTTTCAAGCTCTTGCCACTTGTTTCCCTGTCCCTGGCTCCTCTGGCCGTGGTCATGAGGATTTAGTACTTTTATGACGGGACATTCTGGCCTGTATGTCTTGTCTCCCTTCCCCCTGCTAGGCGGGTTTCTGTGCAGAATCGCTGTGGTAGGGGGACCATTGATACTGGTGGCCCCTGGGGGGCCTAGTGGAGTGTGGGTTCGCAGACGTGATACCTTAGGGTAGTAGTTCTTTACGTTCTGCTAGGGGTGTCGCCTTGTTTCGCTCTGGGCCTCTGTTACGTCACTCCAATTCTACAGTCTCTGGCCTAGCCGGCCTGACTGGTTCTTCCGTCCTTATGGAGACAGGATTCTCTCCTCTGTGTTCGTGACTAATGGAAGTCTAAGAGCAGGGCTCTTCTTTTTCTTCTTCTTCCATTCTTATGAGGTATGGCTTACCCATATGGATTGGTGTTAGTCTAGGTCTCTTCCCTGTTGGGCATTCTCTGTTCCCAGGGCTCTAGAGTTATTAGAGTTATTACAGCATTGCTTGAAGTTGGCTCCCCAACTCGGTACTCTGAAGGGTCAGGTTCTACCCTGTCCGCCTTCCGGCAGAAGTCTTTTGCTTATTTCCCTCGGCTAAGCTTTCTTTCAGGGGTTGCTCATTGCGTGCCCCACTTAATTCTATGGTCCCTGTTGGGATTTGAATTTTTTATTCCATTTGCCTTGTGGGACGGTCCTTTTGGCTGTATTTTACCTTCATCGTTGTCCCTTGGGTCTGCTGGCTCAGTCAGACGTATGTCTAAGCGGGTGGCTCTGTTTCACTAGCCCTAGTTCTTTGTTATGCACCAGGATAAGGTGGTGCTCCGCCTTACGCCGGACCTTCTACCTCTGGTGGTGGCTTAGGCTCATGTGTTTAAGACATCGCCTTTCTTCTGTGCCTTATTCCTAGTAACTCTGAGGCAAGGGGATTTATTTTCCCTCATCAGGTGCTGGAATTTTTTTCCTGGATTGTTTCAGGTCCCTTAGGGGGACTGATGCCCCTTGGGGTTTGTGGGCACCTACCTCTGTATGTGCCTGATCTTGTCTGCTTCCAGGGGTTACGCGGCCCTTGGCCTAGCCTTACTTGGATGGTTTCCCTTCTGGTCCTAGGGAAGATTGGCTTCTTCCTGGAATATTGTTAGCATTTGATCTTGTCAGGCTGTTACTCAGGCCTATTCCTTTGAGGTGCTGAGCTTCTCTCGCCTTATTCTGATTCTACTGGTGAGTAGGTATCCTTTGGCCTTTCACCACCAGGTTTTGTTGTACAAGTGTGCTAAACCGCTACCTTGGTTTTTTGGTTCATACCCTTTCAAGGGTTTTTATGATGTTGACGCTGGAGCCTTTGCTTCTGTCGCTTTCGATGGCAAGGTTGCAGGTGACAGTGTCTCTACTGCCTGCTGTGCCTTTTTTGTTGGGGATCCCACCCTACTTTATGGACACTGCTATTGGATGTCCCAGGTGTAAGTATTATATCTGGAGCAGGACGTACTGTATACTTAGAATAATACAATTCTCTGAAGTATTCACCTGTAGAATTGGTATTATACGTATACAGTACATCCTGCTCCACCCCACCCTGGTTTTTGCATTATTCTGGATCCCCTGTATGGTGATTGTTGTTATTGTTATCATTACCAGTTGTTTTTGGTGGTTGGATTCTCCCAGCTTCTGGTTCACTGCTTTTCAATGCTGGGGATTTGTGGGAGGTCCCTGGGTATATGAAGGGCCGGGAGGAGCCTGTTTTTGCATGTCTGCAGTGCACAGCGCCCTCTGGGGGAGGATAACCCAAGTGTAAGTATTATATCCGGAGCAGGACGTACTGTATACGTATAATACCAATTCTACAGGTGAGTATTTCACAGAATTGTATTTTTCAGTGGGAAAAGTATTTGGACATGTCTTTTGCACATGTGGCGGTTGTTTGAGCATGGGGGGGGGGGGGGGGGACTGCTTATTATTATTAGCAGTTGGATCTCCCCAGATATTCCCCTTCCAGCTCAGACTAATAATGGCTGGTAAAATAGACTTTAAGTTTTAGGCAATGCCCACAGCACCAGATGTTGTGACATTTAACCTAACCACACAGCCTGTGTGTGGTCACAAATAAAAAACTGGTGTGGTATTTTCTTGTCCGTGCGCATGCTGCAAAATACCCTCTGTTCCTGTCATTTATCACAGAGATTCTGGGTTTTATCTAGGTTTTTAAGGTTTTAATAATAATTTCAGTAACCTAAAGTATATGCTAATTTATTTGCATGAGACATAGATTAAAATGTAAAAAAGTGGCATGTTCTATAAAGCTTTATCAATTTTACCGTGAGAATGGTAAATTGTGAAAACCTTGAGTGTCGGTGTATTTTTGTTTTACTGAATTAGGAGCAGACCACTTGCAGCCTATAGGGAATCCAAACACATATAAAAACTAGCCTCTCCATATTTGTTTAGATTCCCCATACACATAGAGTATGTTCCCCATTAAAAATCATCTGTACCTTACCCTTAGAACGGCTCCACTGAAGACGCAGGGGACTTCAATTTTTAAATAGAAGAAGTACAAACACTACAAATAAATAAACAGTTATTTTAAACCATTTGCCATTTCTGTAGTTTGGCGATACATGACACAGATCATTTCAGAGAGATGTTCCCTCAAAAAGTCCATTATAATTTATAATCTTAGTCTGCAGTGTTCCCCCTAGCAAACTACGCATTGCATTCTCCATCAGGAAAAGGAAACCAGCTTGTAACTGCAATCAACAAATGTTCTTATACTGGACAATGCCTGTTTTTTCTTTAACTGGTGTTGGTCCCACAGACAGTGAATAAGAACAAGCCCAATCTCCTTATCTTCAACTTCAGGAGTCCTGTGATTGGCTGCCGGCATGCACGTGGGCGGGGCACTTCAGTGGCTGACGCAGAGGACGCGACCATGGTCAATCACAGCACTCCTTTCCCAAAATTGAAGGTAAGGAGATTGGGCGTTCTGGGGAGAAATTTATGTTCGGGGGGCTGCAGCATTCTGGGTGCCCCCCCCCCCCCCGAGCTTGTTCTTATTCGCTGTCTGTGGGATCAACACCGGTTTAAAGTACCTTCATTACTAAATCTTCTTTAATTTTATTAAAATGAGGGCTCCTCCTCTAGTAAATTACGTCCACCTGAAGTCAGACCAGCCTATTGATTCCCATAGGGGCCTACCTGCTGCTGCGTGCTCAGAACCATGGCTTGTCTTGGTGAGAGATTCTCTTTAAACCGAATACAGTTTATTAAAATGAAAGTATAATGTCTGTCAACTACCGGCCTACAATTTATAAGACTCTAGTGCCAGCAGTCTTTATGTGGGGCATCCCAGTTTGGGACGGGGCCGAGGCATCGCAAATGCTTGCCACTCTCCTGGGTTTTGTTCCAGTTACAAAATGACACCGCACCCCACCAATAACCTCTCTTAACAAGGGAGTCTGCGTTTTCCCCTAAGAAATGTTCCTGGTGCTGCTTTTTGTGGGCTATCATGTACAGATGGCATTAATCTGTCATCAATGGTGTTCAAGCTTTTGTATCTGAACTTCTTGCTTTGTTCAGACAGGAAGTAAAGCGAAATATCTTATAGCGAAAACATTTGCAGCAATCATAATTATGCCTCAACACTATCCTGGAGCTCAGATAAAATGTTCTTATATTACCATGTGAAGATCATCCAGGGACAGATCCCCACCGACAAGGATATAGTATGAGTACAGTTATATTTAGTTGTTGCATACACTTACGCTAAATCTGAAATGCGCACCTAAAAATAGAGTAGGCTGATTTGATTTATACAATTGTGAATTCCTGTCTGTTGTATGAAATAAATATTTTTAAGCCTGCTTGGAGGGAAAGTTTCTAGTAAAACTTTTTGTTGAACAGTTCGTAAAATTTCAACTTGTGGTGAGTTTTAGAATAAACAAGTCCGCAGCATCCCCTATTTTCTATCTGCTAAGACTCCTTAATCTCTTTAGCTAAGTGCGTCTCAAAGAGGACTGAAACCCACGCCCCATTAGCCCTGAAATCCTTAAGATTGCAGGGCCACTGGATTCCCTCACCCTGGGGCATTCAGAATCGGGATGCCCTGCTTTGTGAAACCCCCCCCAGGTCAGAAGGAAATGAACCGTCTATCTTGGTCCAATGGCGCATGCGCAACTGCGGCCGCATCCCTGCTACCCCTTTTCACAAATGCCCCGCGTGGGAATGCTCCCTGATAGAGGGTAGCGGGGGATGCAGCTGCCAGTGTGCTCAGATCCATCGCATTAGGCAAGCTCCTGGACAAAGGGGCTTGAGCGGATCCAAGTGTGCTGATTGGAGGAGTGGCGGCTCATGCGTCGTAGGTAAGTTTGTTCGGGCGACCTGGGGGGGTTTCACACACAGGGCACCCTCGATCGGGGTTCCCAGAGGCAAGGACCAAAACCCAGGATAGTCAAAATACTGGATTTTGGTCCACTTTAAGTTGACTTTATGAGTGATTATATTTGAATAATGAAATGCAGTCTATAAGCCAAGTACATTGAATAGAAGCTCTAGGACTGTTAAAATATCAAGCAAGAGTATTCAGAGGCTGGCATCAGAGCAGCCCAAATAATAGGACTGCCACAAGAGACATAGTCAAGCAAGGCGGGGTCCCCTGAAAAACTCACCTTTCCACCAATCCCACCACGCATGTGAGTGCTGCATTCCCAGCTCACCTCTATCTGTGCGGGGGTGCAGCTAGCGACATACTTTACATTGAGCTCTGCTTTCGGCACTAAGCTCAGAGGCAAAGGCTGAATGTAATGCATGAAGGAGATGCTATGGAAATGACTCCCTCTGTATTTATTGAGAACAATGTAAAATGAGCCATATTAAAGCATCTCAAAATGTAAATAACTTATATATTCTAAGTAAAGCCACTTTCTTTGCTTCAGTTTATGGGTTGTGACAGAGCTAAAGAAGGACATTTCATGGTGAAGCTTTGCGACAGCTTCTACCCAATGCTGTAGGAAATTGAGCAGAGGCAGATGGGTCTTTGTGGAAGCTGCTTGTTGTCTTATTATTGCCACTGGGTTTACAGTCCCCTCAATGGCAATCTAAGGAGATACACACAGCAGGGCATCCCAGACAGGAGAGACAAAATTCAGAATAGTGAAATGTTTTTTTCCATTTTGAGCTGTCTTCAATGAGGTTGTCATGGCTGGGGACCAGGGGTTTCTGTGTTGCCTAGCTACAGCAGGCATTAACTGCCATGCTTCCTCTACTGCCATGCCACATGGCAACCTGCTGGTATCCCAGTTGGAGGCTGGATGGGAGCAGTGGCCAGGTAGTGTGCCATGACCAAGCTTTAGGATACGTCATACACCCTATGCTGTCAATCCACCAGCAGGATGGACCCAAACTGAGGCAGGTGGTTAGCTGTCGATACCAGAGCTGACAGCCCTGAAATCAAATTGCAGAAGCCCACATATTTGGTGCTCGTTTTTTAGTGTTTATAGCATGAATGTATTAATAAAAAAATGAATCCTGGGTACTAAGCTTGCTATTTCAAATAAGTATTTGTACTGCAGTTCTTAATGAAGCTAATGGTGCATAGTGAACGCTTCTAAAAAGCTGGGGGCAAGGGTGAAGAAGACAGGAACCACCAAAACCCAGCTTCATCAGTGTTGTGGTTAATTGAATCATAAAATCCAATGTTTTGGGACCACAAAGGACCCTTTCATCAGGGTGCAAGCTTTTCTGAAACAGCATAGCAAAGTCCTAACACGTGCCTAAAAAATGCAGGTGACGCATTTCGGCATGGTCCCCTTTTTTCTGCCTAAGAAGGAAAAGCAGAAGCAAAGTACATTAAGCTTTGAAATGTGAAGATGTCTAAAATTATATTCTTATTAAGGCAAAAACAGTTTGTCATCCAAAGTGCTTGGGAATGGTTGAATTTTGTCATACAGTAAATTGCAGGTAAAAGTTCCTGCTGATTTGAGCATGGCGAATTGGTCAGGGTTGAGAAGACCCTCACTGCTGAGAAGTACCGGTATGTTTTTTAGGGTTTTTTTTGCACATTTTTAGTTTTTTTTTTTTTCTATACTGCACAAAACAACATCAGTTTGTTGCGGATACACATACACTCTCTATTTGAAATTACTTAAAATGTTCGCCAGTCTGCTTTGTAACTGTGTTCTGAGTTCTTATTCCCAGTAAAAATCATTTTTAGTGGATAGCAAGTCGTCTTTTCACATGAGATTGCTATACTTTTTTTAAACACTGATTGCTATACCCCCTGTTGCTTCAAATCATTCTAATGTTACTTAATTGCACTAGAGCAGATTCATTGAGCTGAAGTGTTCATTTTGAAGTTGTTTTTGATCTTGAACCTGGAAACATGTTGCCGCATTATTTGATGCAAAAAAGAGAGAACAAAGTCTTAACGGGGTTTAGCTCTATAGATGTGGCCGTCTTATTCTAAGTATGTCACACACCCCGCTTCAAGAATCCATAACATGTGGGTAATATCGTCCTGAAGAGGCGTTCCTGCAGAGATGATAGTAAAAAGAAAGCCCCTCCCTGATCCATAAATACCTGGGACCTCCCACTCATCACCCAGTTTTTCCATCTCTGCAAGACGGCGAGCAAGTCAGAAGATGATCTCTCCTCCTTGCATTGGGGGAGTTCAGGTAGCCGGGGTTACCCCCGGCCTATTTGATTATATTTTCCGCTCGGCCATTCTTTTATCTGTGTGAGTCCAGCCTTGAATATTTACATGCCTCCTCAGCCTTGGCTGCCGGCTCGAGCGAGGGTATACGGGCACCCATGGTGCTGAGGAGCTGCGCTCCCCCCCGTGAGACCCTATCAGAGAGGGTAGGCGGTGGTTCCGGGTTGGTGATCCCGGTTTGGGATGCCCCGTCCCGGATTTTGTCCCTGGGGAGGGAAAGGGGGGGTCCCACCTTAGTTCCTTTTAGGGGGTGGGGGTTCCCTATCTGTATCCCTTCTCTTTTTTCCCCTGTGTGTGGTGTTTTTTACTTTGGTTACTTCCACTTTAAGTCTTTTTCTTTACTTGATTCAGGCGTGAGGTGATTACCTCACGCCTGTGTGTAAGGGTGCGTGAGGCCGGGCTGCGGCGCTTTGCCGCGGCCCGGTTCCCCTTCCTGGCCTGGTCTCTCCTTTCAGCGGGTGCTCCGCCAGGCGGAGGCACCCGCCTGGAGCCTTTTATTACCGGCGCCGCGGCGGCGGCGGCGGCGCCGGTTCACGATCGGGGACCCTTGCGGTTCCCGCCTGCGTCTTCATGGAGGGGGGGGGCGGGGCCTACTTGCGGCGCGTCGCCGCGGTCCCGCCCCTCCTAAACCTTACCTCAGCGCAGTGTGCGCTTTGGACGTCTCTGACGTGGGGGGGGGGGGGGGGGGCTGCTGCGTGGTGGCGCTGCGCGCGTTTTTTCTTATCACGCCTACCTTCTCCTCCTCCTCTTGCCTTCTCCTCAGAGGATCCTTCCCGCGTTTTCTCCGGCGGTTCCTGGCTCCAAAAACTGTGAGTGGCCCAGTGGGCCATGTTTGTTTATTCCTATTTGTGTTTATTGTATGCTTTACTTGGGTGTCATTACTCCAATATGGGTCCCTTGTGTTTTTCAGGGAGGACGTCTGGGAAGCCTCATCTTTGTGATTAGAGGGTCTTTCCCGGTCCTAAATTCCTGGGTTCCATTAGAAATTCCTCCCACTCGGGACATTAAAGGGGCATCCCGGGTTGCTTACTGGCGTAATTCCCTGGGTCATTGCGACTATTAAAAGTTCACCTCATGGAGGCATCCCCGGATACTGGGGCAGGGACCCCTTCGGGGCATTCCAAAAGATGCATGTTGTGTGCTGCATCCATTTCTGGGGACGATGTACTGCTTTGTATACCTTGTGCACAGCAAACTATTGCGCGGCAGTCCGGAACCCAGGCGTCTGGGTCAGTACCGCCGGCCGAGTCATCTCAACCTCCCACCCTGACACGTGCTCCGGGTGACGTTGTCATGGGTAGGGATCTGCAATCCGAGATGTGCGCCAGATTGGCCAACCTTGAGAGGATTGTTTCCAGTTCGGTCGCCCGTAAGGCTCCGGCTAAGAGGAAGCATTTGTCTCCGGCTGCGCCGGTTGATGTTCTGGATGAGTTTAATAATCTGGACTGGTCTGATTATTCTGGGCTAGAGGAAGGTGAAGTTTCTGAGGGTTCAGAGGTCTCGGACGACGAGCAGTCTGCTGGCGCTGATGCGGAGTTTAGTGAGTTCGGGAGATCCTCGGATTCTTCTCACGCCCTGGCGCTGATGTTGGAGGTTCTGAATATCTCCCCCCCCGAGGTGGCGTCACAACAGGAGGGTGAGTTGTTTGAAGAGTCCAGGCCGCGCTTGGAGTTTCCTACGCAACGGCATTTTGACAAGATCATTGACAAGGAATGGGACAGGCCGGCTAGGCTCCCTGGTATCCCTCAAGGGTGGGATAGGAAATATCCTTTCCCTCCGGAGGCGGTTAAGCGCTGGGCTTCCCCACCCGAGGTCGATGCTCCGGTTTTGGGACTGTCTAACTCCTCGGTTTTAAATAGACCGGATTGTTCCACCCTTAAGGATGGGGAGGATAAACGTATTGATCAAATGGCTTGTCATGGCTTTTCTAGCATTGGGTCAGCCATACGGCCTGTGTGCGCCTCAGAGCTTATGGTGTTGGCTGCCAAGTCTGTGGTCAGGGACTTGTTGACCTCTTCCGGGCTTCGACCTGGTAGTGCCGAGTTTCTTAGTCTCAAACGGTGTGAGTTGTTTTTATCCTTTGTTTTAACAGCCTTGGATGACGCCTTGATGATGTGCGGTAGGACGTCGGCTTTGTTGGTGACTATTCGGCGGTCGGTGTGGCTGCGCCAGTGGGCGGCCGATTTTATGTCAAAAAAGTCTCTGACGGCTCTACCCTTTGTTGGCTTGAGGCTCTTTGGTGAAACTTTGGACTCCGTCACCAAGGGTGGTAGGTTGCCTCAACGTAAGAAGCAGCGTCGTCCCTTTCGGGGGGCGCCTGCCTTTACAACTTCCTTTCGAGGAGCCCGAGCTGGCAGAGGCTCTGCATTTCCCTCTTCCAGAGGAGATTTCGGAACCAGGGGCAGAGGGCGTGCCCGTTCTGGATACAGTTGGGGCTCTAAGCCCAAACCGGCTGTTAAGCCAGTTCCGCAATGAGGGGGCGCCCTCACCCTTGCGGGTGGGGGGACGGCTCAGACACTTCTCCCAGATCTGGGATCAAGAAGTCTCGGACAGATGGATCCGGGAAGTGGTGTCTTCCGGTTACAAGTTGGAGTTCGAGCTCCGCCCCCCCTCCAGGTTCTTCAGGTCTCGGATGCCTTCGGAGCCTCTGGTGGCGCAGGGGCTCCTGGTGGCAGTACAGAATCTTCTGGACATGGCTGTCATCTGCCCAGTGCCCCCCTTGGAACAGGGCAGGGGCTTCTATTCCAATTTGTTCACGGTTCCCAAGAAGGACGGGTCGGTCCGTCCTATCTTGGATCTGAAGTTTCTCAACAGGTTTATTCGGCCGCGCAAATTCCGCATGGAAACGCTGCGCTCGGCCATTCACTCTCTTCGTCAGGGAGACTTTCTGACGTCCATAGACATCAAGGACGCGTATCTACATGTCCC
This sequence comes from Gastrophryne carolinensis, assembly GCA_027917425.1. NCBI lineage: Eukaryota > Metazoa > Chordata > Amphibia > Anura > Microhylidae > Gastrophryne > Gastrophryne carolinensis. The sequence continues at coordinate 101,707,245 of CM051240.1, read as the reverse complement.
GATTTTTCCAGCACACCAGAGGTTTCTCAGGTTTGTGGTGGAGGATCGGCACTTTCAGTTTGTGGCACTCCCTTTCGGTCTCACCTCGGCCCCTCGGGTTTTCACCAAGGTGCTTGCGGGGGTGATGGCACTGCTCAGAGTTCAGGGTATCCGCATTGTGCCCTATCTGGACGATCTACTGATTATGGCCTCTTCTTTCAACCAAGCGGAGTTGGACACCGGAGTGGTGGTGTCCACTCTGGAGAGGTTCGGTTGGGTGATCAACCACCCCAAGTCTTCTCTTTGTCCGTCCAGAGTTGTGACCTTTCTGGGGATGTCTCTGGACACCTCGCAGGCCAGGGTGTTTCTGCCCCAGGCCAAGATTCTTTTGATTCAGGAGTTAGTTCAGCTTCTCTTGTTGGCTCCTCATCCGACCATCCGGCTAGGGATGAGGCTGGTGGGGCTAATGGTGGCCTCATTCGAGGCAGTTCCCTTTGCGCAGTTCCATACGAGGGCTTTTCAGCTGCATCTGCTGAAGGTTTGGGACAGGTCGCAGTCGTCATTGGACCGGTCCTTCCGGTTGACTCCCCGAGTTCGTCGTTCCCTTCAATGGTGGCTGGGGTCTGTCAATCTGTCGTTGGGCAGATCCTTCCTGGCTCCATGTTGGGAAACGGTGACCACGGATGCCAGTCTGTCAGGTTGGGGGGGTGTTTGGAAGGACCTCCATTTTCAGGGTCTGTGGAGTCCTCAGGAGGCTCACGAGCCCATCAATATTCTGGAGTTGAGAGCCATCAGGTTGGTTCTGTTTCGCTTGACTCCTCAGTTGAGAGGTCTGCCAGTTCAGGTCCGATCGGACAACAGGACGGCGGTTGCCTACATCAATCACCAAGGGGGGACCCGCAGCAGGGGTGCCCTCAAGGAAGTGTCTTTGATCCTGGACTGGGCGGAGACCCACGTCCCGTGTATCTCAGCAGTTTACATTCCGGGAGTGGAGAACACGGAGGCGGACTTGCTGAGCAGGGCCTCCTCTCGTCAGGGGGAGTGGTCTCTCAGTCCCAGGGTGTTTCGTTTGATATGTCGCAGGTGGGGGGTCCCAGAGGTGGACCTCTTTGCCTCTCGTCACAATCACAAGCTTCCAGTCTTTGTGTCTCTCTCGCAGGACCCTCTGGCTCTGGCGGTGGATGCCATGTCTCTGTCCTGGAGGGATCTGGGATTCCTTTATCTGTTCCCTCCGTTTCCGATGCTAGCCAGAGTGGTGCGCAAACTGGCCTTGGAAGGCGCGTCGGCGATTCTCGTGGCCCCGAGGTGGCCACGGCGCGTTTGGTTCGCAGATCTTGTAGGGCTGGCAGAGGATCAGTTCGCTCTGCCTCTACTGCCGGACCTGCTCACCCAGGGTCGGCTACGCTATCCCAATTTACCATCGCTGGCTTTGACGGCGTGGCTGCTGAAACCGCCATCCTAAAGGACGAAGGTCTTTCTGACGCGGTGATTCAAACTCTTATTAGTGCCAGGAAGCGGTCTTCCTCTTCGGTTTACTATAGGACCTGGCGGTCCTATATTGATTGGTGTGAAAGTAGGTCTTTCTCTTGTCGTGAGTTCTCCATTCCTAGGATTCTGGAGTTTCTTCAACATGGTTTGGATCTGGGGCTCCAAATTAGTACCTTGAAGGGGCAGGTTTCTGCCTTGGCGGTGTTTTTCCAAAGGTCCTTTGCACTTCATCCTTTAGTCAGGACCTTTTTCCAAGGAGTCACGCATGTACGTCCGCCTAGGAAGCCCTTGGTTCCAGTTTGGGATTTGAATCTTGTTCTCTCTGCTCTTCAGGGTCCTCCGTTTGAGCCCTTGAATGAGGTTGCCTTGTCTTCGCTTACTCAAAAGGTGGCCTTTTTGGTGGCTATCACTTCGGCTAGGCGTGTTTCTGAGTTGGCAGCTTTATCCATTAAAGCTCCATATTTTGAGAAGCATCAGGACAAGGTTGTCTTTCGTTTCAAGCCGGATTTTCTTCCTAAGGTGGTCTCGGCTTTTCATCTAAATCAGGACATAGTTCTGCCTTCTCTATGCCCTAATCCCAGCAACGACAAGGAAAGGGCGTTGCATTCCCTGGATGTAGTTCGTGTTGTGGAACATTATCTTGAGGTTACGTCTTCCTTTCGTAAGACGGACGCCTTTTTTGTGGTGCCCTCCGGGCCTAGGAAAGGTTTGGCTCCTGCCAAATCTTCCATCAGTACATGGATTCGTCAGGCCATCATTGGGGCCTATTCTGCCAAGGGGAGGAGTCCCCCTTTTCGTGTTACTGCTCATTCTACTCGTGCAGTTGGTGCGTCCTGGGCTTTTCAGCACCAGGCTTCTGTTGAGCAAGTTTGTAAGGCCGCTACCTGGTCGTCTGTTCACACTTTTTCCAAGTTTTACAAGGTTGATGTTTGGGCGTCCGCGGATGCTGTTTTTGGACGCAAAGTTTTGCAAGCTGCAGTGGTTTGATGTTGTGCATTGTTGCCTGGTTTTGGATCCCCGCCCTTGTTATGGACACTGCTATTGGATGTCCCACATGTTATGGATTCTTGAAGCGGGGTGTGTGACATACTTAGAATAATACCATTTTGTGAATACTCACCTTGTAAAATGGGTATTATAAGTATGTCACACACCCCGCTTCACCCGCCCTTTCTGTTTTCAGGATCCTCCATTTTGTGAACTTTGCGTGGTTGCGTTTTATTTTTGCCTCTTCCTGGTCCCTTATCTTACTGCTTCTGTATACTGGGTGATGAGTGGGAGGTCCCAGGTATTTATGGATCAGGGAGGGGCTTTCTTTTTACTATCATCTCTGCAGGAACGCCTCTTCAGGACGATATTACCCACATGTTATGGATTCTTGAAGCGGGGTGTGTGACATACTTATAATACCCATTTTACAAGGTGAGTATTCACAAAATGGTATTTTCTCTTGGATAGTTATATTGGGAGTTAGGACCAGATTTTTCAGGGCTTGCTCCTGGGTTGAGGTGAGTCTTTGGGCAATATTGATTCTTACTGGGCCCCTTTTTTATACATTTTAGCATCAGATCAACACATAAGACATTTACACATTTCTGTGTAAAAATACTTCTTCTGACCCATGCAATTAGATTTTTAGTTGCCAGGCAAGTAAGTCTCATGTGGTTGCCTCTCCTTCCGTTAAGTGCCAAGCACATGAGAGTTACGTGCCTGGCTTCCCCCCTGGTAGCAGGCACGTAAAGTAAAATAAATATTCACCTGACCCCTCTACTGAACCAGCCGGGTCTTCTGTTCTCCTAGTGGGAATCTGGCTTCAGGAGAGCTGTCGCCACTAACAGTTAAGAAAAAAAAATACATTTACTCACCTGTGGCTGCGATCTTTCCCACCGGGTCAACTCTTCACCGGGGGGGGGGGGGCCTCCGATCCCCCCGGACTCTTTTGTGGTGGGAAGAAGGCCCGAAAGGGGCCCTCTTCCCCACTTCCACTGTCACCAGTGCTAGCCCTGCCTTTTGTGTGGTACTTTAATCCCCTGCCTCCCCAGCACCTCTACAGCGATCACCCCTGGCAACTGCCGTGGGACATGATCAAAAATAAATAAAAGTCCTTTTTTACAGTTAACTTTTTGTGAACTGGTAAGGGCTCCACGAGACCCCTATACCAGTTCACCAGGCTTATTTTTTAAAAGAAAAAAATTGTTGTAGTTGTAGCAAGTACATCGGGCTTGACCACATGGATAGCAACCTTTGCATGACAGCCACGTAGTGGAATTCGGTTTTGGTCTTCGTAATACAGAAGGTGATAGCCTATTCGCTAGCATTCACTCTGAACCCATCCTGTAGTATTAAGTCCATGTCAGAATCTTAAAATGGGTAGATTCGACAATCTTCTTAATACTGTTAAATTCCTTGCAATATTTAGTAACCATGGTCAACCAAGGTAAAGATTGTGTGGCTTTAGGATGAATTCCTCTTTTTTGAAATAAAATGTCTTCCCTCTTTAAAGAATTGGCTTTTTGTTTAGCTTTGTTAAGTGTCTGGATGCTATAGCCCCTGTCCAAGAGCCTAAAATGAATGATTTTAAATTAATCTTCCTTTGTTGCAATTCTTGACTGCCATTAAAAATTCACCATATGGAACGCCTTCTCTTGGGTGGCTTGGGTGTCAACTAGTAGCATTTGGTTTAATCATTCTTTGTGCCCCTGAGCTGACGATCGACACCGTTCCTGTTGCTTATCTGTGTCGGCGGCTGCCCAGGCTTTCCTATGGGTTCGCACATGCATTGCATTGAGTCTTAGGGGATGTTCCTGTCTGCGCTGTTTCTCTCCAGCTTTTGGCTCTATTGCAACCAGTCAACACAGGGCTTCCCCTGACCTCACGCCTGGTTTCTCCCTGAATGTCGGCGGGTGGATTGCACGCTGGCAGCCAGCGGCTGCGACTCCGAGCACAGGTAATTTTTGTTTAGTTATTTAAGCTCTAGCTTTCCTGGCATTAGGTTGTATGATTAAGGGCCACTATTGGCCTGAAATGCGCCACACGCTCCCTACAGCAGAACACACTTGGCTATGGGTCCTTTCCTTGAGTTAATTTTTAGGATAAGCTGGATAATTCCCTGGTATGACTTCACACTGGGGAGAACTGCCAAGGGGATCTCCTTTTCATGGCTTTTTCAGGTGTATTGGGTGAGCTAGATGTTTCTGTCTTTGTTCCAGTCTTGGTATCCTTGCACCTCTTGCAGGCAGTCAAGTCGCCTTGCATTGCTGTTGTGCTTCCTCACTGCTGCTGAGAGCACTAAGGTAACAAACCTGATGAATGGATCAGTTGAGTTAATTTTTTGGTTTAACCCCATTCCACAGGGTTTCAGACAGCAGGACATTCAAACTGTGGGGGGTGGGGTTTAAAATGTGTTAGTTTACTTTACTTTGAAGAAACATATCAATCTAACACTTTTATAGTGTGTTAGGCTCATAGAATTACAGTAGATAACTGCCCCTGAGTTTGGGTTATTAGTCTTGATTAGACTATATATTCGTTTTAGTGCAATAGTATTGACAACATTGTGACTGCAGACAGACAGATCTGACGACAGAGACCATACAAATAATTGTTTAATGCATGTGCTTCCCTTGCTCCTTGCGAATCTGACATATATCCAGCTGTCTACAAATAGTTTTTTGAGTCTCTATATCTTCAAAAACATTCTCAGCAGTTGGGATATGTAAAATGGCACCCTTTAGTTATCAGCCCAATGCTTCCATTAGCACATCTGTGTGTGATTGTTGGGGGGGAGTGTTTAGCCACTCTCTAAGAAGACTTCAAGCCCTGTCACTGTAACTTCATGGTAGTTTCAGAGCTGCTATTGATCTAATTTGCTTTAAAGTGCTTGTAATTAATATAAAGAGGTCAGGGTAGCCTTGCAATAATTGACAGATTGTGTAATTCAGATAATTACTGCTGTGAATATTCAGTAAGCTCAAGATGGCACTTTTTGTGTTTAGATAATATGTTACTCATATGCAATTTAAATACCAATATTCCCACTTGGACATGCCGGGCAGTTGTGTATTAAAAATTAGATTATATATATGTATATATATAGTGCCTGTTCATACCCCTTAAACTTTGCCACATTTTGAATGTTACATCCACAAAATTAGTTTTTTTAAATTGAGATTTATGTGATAGAGCAAAACAAAGTAAAAAACTAAAAATAACTAAAATCCTGTGTGACCAACTGTGTTTATAAGTCACCAAAATATAACCCACCTTTATTCTCAACATAAGGGCTTAGAGGTTTGTCAGAGAACATTAGTAAACCAACAGCATTATAAAAACTAGACAGATAGGCTGGATAAAGCTGTGCTTAAATTGTTACATTATTATTGCAGGGATAGGTTTAAAAAATATAGCCCAATCTCCGAACATCTCACTTTGACTATTGCACAACTGCAAACCTACTAAGACATAGCTGTCCACATAAACTGGCTGCCCAGACAAGAAGAACATGAATTAGAAAAGCAGCCAAGTGGCCCAGTCTCAACTATTAGTAGTGTATTCCACCAATTAGGGCTTTATGAAATCATGACTAAAAGACATCTTTTAAAGCAAGTCCTGTTTAACTCAAGCTATGTAGGGGGCACAGTAAACGTGGAATACAGATAAGAATAAGGGAATAAGGTCAGATAAGACCAAAGTTGAAGTTTTGGACCTAATTGTCAAACTCTATTTGTGCAGGAATGCTAACCCTGCACATCACCTTGAACACACCATCCCCACCATGAAATATGGTGTTGGTTGCATCAAGCTGTGGGGATGCTTTTTTTTATTCATCATGTGCCAGAGCTAGGATGGTGAGCAGCAAGCAGCACTTAGATCCAGTTTCTGGCTGGCACGTGGGCGTGACCTGCATACAGCGGGTGTCCATTGTTTTCAACGGATGCCGGCCATACACAGGCCCCACCCCATGTTTCAAACCAGGGCTGTAGGAGCACGGTCAATGCTGCAGGAGCACCGGTAAGTTAAGTGGACTTTTCGTTTACCAGCTCCACATTTTCTCCATAAGGCATACAGACACCACCTTCACCCTTAAGCAAAAAACATGGTGATTTATTAAAGATTGAGAAAGAGTTACTCTTAGCTAACTGCTGTATACTAAAATTAGAATTAAAATGGCAACAATGCAAGGGCTAATGTGGGAAGTATTGCTGATTAGTTCCCGAGTTTTACACATAAAACAGTGGACCCATGGACCCTTATATAGTTGCTTTTTACCTGCATTGGGAGGCACCATAAATAAGGGGTGACCCCTGAAATGCGTCACTGCTGATGATCTTTTTACCTCACATTTGAGCAAAGGATTGGGACTACAATCCTATGAAGACACGTGTTAAAAGTTAAGTTGTAATTTCACATTTTGCTGGGCGAAACAGGAATGCTGGACTTTGTTGTGGATTTTATATATGCTGTACAGTGCAGGGAAAGGGTAATCAAAGCCAAGTGATTGAGACATATCTATGTTGAATAGACCAGATAGAGAGATGGTCTAGAGATTGTAGGATACATCACAAATGAGGGATTGTAGAAAGTAAAAAGGATAACAGAATATTTGTGGGTCGAGGGGAAGTGTGGTCCAGTGTTTGGTCAGTCTCAGCTTCTGTTACTGGGCCAGGGGAAGGTAAACTATAGGATGTTGGTAGGCCATGTGCGATCACTCTTATACAAGAAGGGTAACAGAACACTTGTGGGTCGAGTGGACATGTGGTCCAGTGTTTTGGTCAGTCTTAGCTCCTGTTACTGTGCCAGGGGAAGGTTTGTAGGCCATGTGCGAGCAATCTTGTAGTAAAGATTTTCCCATCTAGTCAAATAGTTGAATTAAGGCTTTAGGTGTTAGGTTTACATTTTCAATGTCCTGGATGACAATATTTCATTATTATTATATTTCATGAATACCAGCATCATTTTCTTCAGTATGAGATCACAAATTGGTACTAAGCATTTTAGCTCTCTTTCCTGACTAATAACATTCTTGTACGTACAGGGCTGTATTTACCATTAGGCATCTGTAGGCACATGCCTAGGGGTGCATGGCTGCTAGGGGGGGGGCATTTTTAAATTGTAAAATGAATGTGAACAGGGCTGGTGAGGTGCTGGGCTGGTCGTGTTTCACAGAGGCAGCCTTCAGTTTCATATTTTCACCTCTGAGGGTAGTGATGCAACCTAAGTCTTACAAGAAAGAGAACCTAGCCAGGAAGGATATTATCAACTCGGTCTCCATGTGACTGGTCGTCTTTCTGTCCTTTAATCTGTCTTCACTAAACTGTAGTTGGTGTTGCTTATTTTTTTGTGGCAAGGAGGTGCCTGCCAAGCTCTCCAGACCTATAGATGGTGAGCAGCTTGGCAATGTAGTTCCTGAGAGTTGGGGAGGAGTGTTGAGGAGGGGTAGCAGCTGGGTCTATAGTACCCTGGGCCTTGTAGTTCCTCCAGAGTCAGCTGGAGCTTGTAGTTCCCCAGGGCTGGGTAGGGGAAGCAACTGGGCCTAATTCCCCTGTGGGCAACTGGGCCTTGTAGTTCGTCCAGGGTCAGCTGGACCTTGTATTTTGACCAGGGTCAGCTGTGCCTTCTAGTTCGTCCAGGGTCAGCTGCGCCTTCTAGTTCGTCCAGGGTCAGCTGCGCCTTGTTGTTCTCCAGGGAACTGGAGGGGAAGCAGCTGTGCCTTGTTGTTCCCCTGGGGGCAGCTGGTGCTTGTACTTACCCAGACAGTTTTGTTCTCTATGATGTAGATGATCATCTTCTCTGGATCACTATAGGCTCCAGCTGGCCCAGTGTGAACATCAAGTACTCAAAGGTGTCTAGTGTGGCCCTGAGTGGGGAGACATACCGATGTGGGATGCCAGGTATAACCAGGCCTCTTATTATTTCTGCATGCCTTGGCCCCACATGATCCTCAGAAGCCAGTCATGTTCACTAGGTGGATGAACAGAGATGTGTAAGAGGGTGCCAGGAGATAATATTCACACAAACCCCCTCACAAACAATTGCATTGGTGGTATCCTGAGTGATACTCTTCTCTCTCAATCACTGCCTCATCTGCATTAGTAGGCTTCTATCCAAGGCCTGCTGTATGCATATCAGGATAATTGGAGGGGGGGGGGGGGGGCTAAGAACTATTTGATATCCAACTGACTTGAATTTCCTGATACCACAGTGTTTCTACTATTTCTGACATATGATGAAAAATGACTCTTCATATAACACAATGACCTTTATTCAGGAAATATTTCATTCCATTAACTCCTTTTTAGTGCTGGTATCCACACATGGCTTTGGAGTCATCTGTACAGCTTCTGATCCATGGATATTCCATTGGGATTTTTTTTAAGTAAAAGCAGGTAAAATAAAAAGAATTGTCCTACTTTGACAGCCCCCAACATGAGCAAGTTCAGCAAGCCAAAATGGTCACGCTTGCTGGGTCTGCACACACTTGAAGCACTGAAGAACAGAGGCAGCTGTGCTACCACATTCAAAGGTGGTCATGGTGGAATGGAATGGAATGGAAAGGGGGCACAAACATTGGAGACCTTCTACAAGCATCCACTGGGCACTGCAGGAAATGGTGGAGAGACACATGGAACGGGTTTCAGATGAGCTCCTTGGTGCTTTATTATTGCTATTGGACTATCCCTTTAAAATGAAAAAGGAGGTAGCTACAGAACAGAAGCTAGAACAAGAAGCTAGCAACTATAGAGTACTGAGAGAGTTGTTTGGACGGGATCACCTGCATATCTGGTAAGGTGAGTATGCTTTGATTTTAACTTAGATGTCCCATAGATGTCCTTTTTCTAAACCTCTGGCCTTTCACGGAATGCTAAAGTCAGCTTTTTGACAGTCATCCCAAGTAAAACTTATTTGTGCATTAGTTGAATTAAATAATATGGAGCACATTTGTATAAATGTTGATGCAGCACTGTTGGTGGTTTATTTTTCTATGTTTTATTGTTTGTTTACTGCAACTTGGAAATGTTCTAGAAAATTAATGACCTCAGCAATACAGATTTTCCTGTAGAGAAACATATTTTGTTGCTGCTATGGACTTACATTTACAACTCATTAGAGAGGTTGGGCTAGGTGCCTAGAAGATGCACTGGCCAATAAAAATGGCATATCCTGTCCAAACTCCACTAAGTCATCAATTTAATTACATGGAAAAGAAGGGTTAACATTGGAGCGTATCTTGCTCATTATTTTTGGGTGTTCATTTTGCCACATTGTAGCTGGTTTCTCACATAGCCAGTGTTATCTGTTTGCCTATATTTAATTTTTTTTCTTAGCAAAAGAGATACTCTTCAGTAATGTGCACACCCTTACATTTACTTATAGAAACAAAACCGAGGATTGTTACTATACCAGGTTTTGTTTCTCTCCAGCAGGGCATCCCATTTTGGGAAATCCCCGGGATCGCCATAAACTCACCTTTCTGGTGATTCCCACAGCACATGCCGAAACTATCTGCTACTCACTGTCTCTCTCCATTCTGATTTAACAAATATGCTCTATAGATAGCCCCCCATCTCCGCATACTTGTATTGGCCATTGTAAAATGCCTGGTGGAAGTGAATAGAGGTGAGCGGATGTGGCCCACGTATGAAACTTGGGATTGACAGGAATGTACGCACAGACCAGAGATGCTGGATAAGCTGCGGTTTTGGACAAAAACACTGATTCCCCCCCCCCAGGCATCCAAATTTGGGATGTCCCACTGTGTGAAACAACCCAGGTCGCCCCATCCACTTACCGTGTTTCCCGGCCCAATGGCACATGCACGAGCTGCGGCCGCATCCCCGCTATCCCTCTAGCAGGGCGCGTGCCTGTGGCAGGCATTTCTGAATGGTTGATCTGGGGGGTTTCTGACTGACACAAAGAGCATGGACATAATGGGTAAAGTATGCACCTTCCTAATATATCTTCCTTAGCATGAGGATATATCTTTTTGGGCCGTGGACCCCATGGAGGTGGAATAACATGGGCTTCTTTGGACACCATTGTTAGAGTATGCACACTTCAGAATGGATAGATTTTCCTTATCCTTAGGATAGATCTCCTTGGGCCGCGGACCCCAGAAAGGTGGTACAACATGTTTTTATTTTTGCCCCAGAAGTTACCCTCCCTTTGCACCCGCTGTCCAGAGTCCTTATTCTAGTTTTGGACTGAATATCTATGAATATTAGGATATTTATTCTGTTTACATTTAAATGTATGCCCTATTATTTCATTGTTTATGATGGAGTTTCTCAGTCATGAAGCCCTGTACAACGTGCATTATTATACTGGACTTGATGCAAATACTTTTTCCCAAATCAATAAAAATATTAAAATTAAAAGAAGTGCTTTAAAACGTTTTTGCTAATAAAACGATAACATTGATTTCTTGAGCCACCAACAAAGAAAAAAATTTAGAATGTGATGTTTTCCTAAAGTGACAGTATAGCAAGCTTTGATGCTGATGCTTAGATATTTTTGAGGTTTTAGTACTGCTTCCCGTAATTGATCTCCACCTTTTAAACTGATGTTACCTTTCAAGAAACTGTTGTCACTTAAAAGCATATTGAAAGCTAGAAAACAAGCATAAATAACAACAGTGATTTAGTCAATAGGCTTTCTGAGGCTCGCCAATTATTGTGATATTTTGTCTACAAAGCGGTAAAGAAGACCATGACAGCCTGCATGTTTTTTTTTCTCTTTGTCTCAGTGATTCCATTGTTGAATACTGTATCACAGTTTAATTGAATGTAGATAAAATGATTTTCTATCTTTTTGAAGAGTATTAGGTTTCGTGCAGAATGAATAAAATATGTATTCATTTTTTTTTATGTGGTTTTTAATTTATAGGTTGCTGAAATGCATGGTGAGCTGATGGAATTCAACGAAAGGCTTCACCGTGCGCTAATTGCCAAAGAAACCCTGGTATCGCAAATGAGACAAGAACTCATAGACCTACGAGGGCCGGTAAGTGGTTTTCTTTGTATCAATTAGACCAAATTCTACTGAAATAAAACACAGACATAAAAGTTTTAAGCCCGAGGCTGTAAAGCAGACTTCTACCCTGGAAGAGCCATATCCCTCTTCACCCAGCTAAAAACCTTCCCCTGCTTTATCAGAGAAGATACTATTCTCAGCTCTATAGGTCTGAAGCACACTGACCTTTGGGTCTTACACCTTCTATGGGGAGAAAAACTGCCATTCACTTGTCTACCGGGTATAAATTTTCACCTAGCTCTGGATCAGCCCAAAGGTAGACAATGAAAGCCAAAAAAGAAGTCTAAATCGACCCCCATGTTGGAGACCTCATTTTTCAGCACATTGCTGGCTTGGGTATAAAGTTTTACGGATCTACTTGAAATGTTTAAAACAATCATGGTTTTCTTTCCCAAAAGGAGATTACACTCATTTTAGGCTTTTTTTTTTCTTTCTTGGAGTCTAAAAAGGGACTAAAAACATACAAAACAATATTAATACTTAGCTTCTGCACTTTTCTGAATCAAGTGTTGGTTGAATTTTCAGGCACACTCTGGGAAGTCCATAGGCAGTTTTAAGAGGCCAATAAAGCTGACTGCTGTTTAAATAAAAACCCTGGAGCAGGCTGATTGCCTAGAAGCTAAGTATAACTTGTGTACTTAAAAACTGCCCTATAGCAGATTAGAAACAAGATGAATAAAGTTTAAGCTGAGTGCTTGCCTCTTTGAAAGGGCTGATAAATTCACCCATTTTATGTAAAGTTCAGACAGCCTTATATAGGTTTTTTTCCTGATTGCAAGATACATCTTTCAGCTTTACACTTGGTCCACCCTTTCCACATGCAGCAGCAAGTTCAGTTTTAAAGAAAATCAAGTTAGTCAAGCCTTACCCTGAACCCTAAGAATGGGCTGGGTAAAATTGGAGGCTATAAACTACTGTGAATTCCCTAGAAAATGCAAACTCGTAAGTGACCATGAGCAATTGTACCTTTCCACTCATATTGGAGAGCTGTATGTGAAAAACTTGCCATAACCTCTGCAAAGCTTCCTACATTTTAGTAATTATCTTATGGGGGTAGTCCTCCTAGGACCCTTTCTACATTAAAACCCAATTAGGTGGCCTAGGTAAATATAAATTGTGTGTACTTCATTGTGGGTTTAGATGGAAAGCTTGTCAAAATATATTGAATACTCCCCTGCTGCGACGGTGAGCTCACTACATAGGGCAGACATCATGGGAAGACTCTTCTGATGACTTGCTCTCTAATTATGCAACCATGTGTCACCTTATGTTGTATAAAGTAATTGTAAGTTATGCTTTAAATAAAGCTATCACCAGTAAGACTCAGAATGATAGTCAGAGGCTGCTATGCATGCAGCACCGGGTAAATGCTTTTTAAGTCATTCGGCTGGCCTGGCTTTTTCCAGAAAAAGTCAGAACATTTATGCTAATATACAAAGGAGTTTTTTTTTCACAATTGTCACATTTGGTGACAGATGAAGGAAATCTGTAGACTAATAAAGCATGTGCTGCCCTGCAGCATACTCATTGAGGTGTCTTGGTGCAATACTTCACATATAGGCAATGTAGCAGTCTCCCCCTCCTATTCCCCATATAGGCAGTGTAACAGTCTCCCCCCTCCCATTCCCCATATAGGCAGTATGGCACCCCCTCCCATTTTCCATATATCCATATAGGCGGTATGGCACCCCCTCCCATTCTCCATATAGGCAGTGTGGAAGTCTCCTCCTTCCCATTCCCTATATAGGCGGTGTAGCATCCCCCCGTCCCATTCCCATATAGGCAGTGTGGCATTTCCCCCCTCCCATTCTCCATTAAGGCAGTGTGGCTCCCCCCATTTCCCATATAGGTAGTGTGGAATTCCCCATATAGGTAGTGTGGTCTCCCCACCTCCCATTCCCCATATAGGCAGTGTGGCAGTCTCCCCCCTCCCATTCCCCATATAGGCAATGTAGCAGTCTCCCCTCCTATTCCCCATATAGGCAATGTAACAGTCTCCCCCCTCCCATTCCCCATATAGGCAGTGTGGCACCCCTTCCCGTTCCCATATAGGCAGTCTCCAACCCCCCATTCCCTATATAGGTGGTTTGGCATCCCCCCTCCCATTCCCATTTAGGCAGTGTGCCACTTCCGCCTTCCCATTTCCATATAGGCAGCGTGGCCCCTCCCATTACCCATATAGGTAGTGTGGCACCCCTTCCCGTTCTCCATATAGGCAGTGTGGCACCCCCTCCCATTCCCATATGGGCAGTGTGGTAGTCTCCCACCCCCCATTCCCTATATAGGTGGTGTGGCATCCTCCCTCCCATTCCCATTTAGGCAGTGTGGCACTTCCGCCTTCCCATTCCCCATATAGGCAGCGTCGCCACTCCTATTACCCATATAGGTAGTGCGGTATCCTCCCATTCCCCATATAGATAGCGTGGCCTCCCCCCTCCCATTCCCTATATAGACAGTGTGGCAGTCACCCCCCTCCTATTCCCTATATAGACAGTGTGGCAGTCACCCCCTCCCATTCCCCATAGGCAGTGTGGCATCCCCCCATCCCATATAGGCAGTGTGGCACCCCATCACATCCCATATAGGCAGTGTGGCATTCCCCCCCATTCCCCATAGACAGTGTAGCATGCCCCCCCTCCCATCCCCTATAGGCACTGGGGCATTCCCCCTCCCATTCCCCTATAGGCACTGTGGCATTTCCCCATCCCATCCCCATGGGCAGTATGGCATTTCCCCCCTCCCCTTCCCTGCATTGAGTGTGGCATAACCCCCTCCCATTCTCCATAGGCAAAAGAAAAAAAGTTAACTCACATATCCATCGCTCCTGATTTCCACACTGTCTGCACCGCTGCCTCTTCTCTGGCCGCGCCTGTACACACGCCACAAATGCCCGGCTTCGTTCATTGGGTGGGCCTAACTGAGTGAGATGTTTATGGTGTGTGCAGGAGATACAATGTGGACGATGAGATAGCATGAACTGCGGGAGCGATGGATGTGAGTTTCCTTTTTTTTCTTCCAATCCATTCCAGACACTCCTTACACTTGGGATTACCTCCTTGCCGATTGGATGTGACTGCAAGACAAAAAAAAGGCGTGGCCCCTCCCGGCCCCATAAGTAGCAGCTGCCTCCTAACCTAGATCAGTTTTCTTTCTTGCAGTTGCAAGTGACTGTGAAGGTTGTTCAGGAATTCGCTCTCAAGGATTGCCAGCAAACAGGGGATTTCACCCTGCCGGCTTCCTGCATAGCCTTATTCCCACGGATCCCCTAGACCCAATTGTGCCTCCCACAGCTTCTGGCTGTTCTGGGGTTCATGAAGGTAAGGTGGAAGCGCCGGGGTCTTGGGGCGCTTACAGAGTGTATATGCTCTGGGCTGCAGGCTTTTTGAAAAGTAAGACAGCCGCAGGTTTCTCTCTGGTGTACCTGCTGAGGAACATTTTTTATTTTTTTAGTTTCAACCTGTCCTTCTTCAAAGTTAGGTAGGTTTTTGTTTTTTCAAAAAAAAAGAAAAAATGTTGGTATGCTGAAGTCATGCAGGGGGCGGAGTTTAACACGGAACCACAAGGCCGTGTTACTTCAGTGTATCTCAGGGAGGTTGTGTTCAGGGTCCCCTGCACCGTTCAAAGTTAGTGTACAGCAGCCTGGCTGACATGAGGCTGCTATTGTGTTTGCGTTGAGGCTGCGACGGCAGCTGCCACCGCCGCCCAGGCCGTTTGCTGGATTTTGATCATGTTGAGCTTAAGGGCTCTGGGTGTGGGGATAGCGGCCGCGGAGACATGTGGCAGCGGCGGCCATCTCGGGCCAGGCCACTGGTTCCCTTAATCCCATACTTCTTCTTGGAGCCTAGGGGTTCTTTGTGTGCAGCCTTTGCAGAGTGCGGCTGCATTGTGGTTAGTTCACTGGCCTTCTAAGACAGTGGTCCCCAACCCTGTCCTCAAGGCCCACCAACAGGCCAGGTTTTGCAGATCTCCACAAAGATGCACAGGTGGAGTAATTAGTGCAGCTGCAGAGCAATAGAGCTGGCTATTTGGAGATCCAAAAAACATGACATGTTGGTGGGCCTTGAGGACAGGGTTGAGGACCACTGTTCTAAGAGACCCAAGAGGGGTAAGCTTGGGGGCTTATGGATTGCGGGCTGGTCCCGCTGTTTTTATATATTTATGCAGCTTCTTGGCCTTTTGCTTCAGAGTTACGCTCTGGTGAAGAAGATAGTAATTCTATTTTATTCTCTTCTGATGAGGATCCCCTTCCCTCAGACGAGACAGAGTGTTTACTTTCATCAGTTTTTGAAACCTTGAATATTCCCCTCCTGAGGTGGCAAAAAGAGGGAAGGACGACCTGTTTAAGCCAGTAAGGCAAAGGCAGGTGTTCCTGGAACAGCCGCATTTTTCCAGGATGGTGTTAAAGGAGTGGGAAACTCCTAACAAGCTGACAGCTGTTCCCAAGATCCTAGACGCTAGGTATCCTTTTCCGACGGATATGATTAAGCTTTGATCTTTTCCACCCGAGGTGAATTCTCCAGTATCAGGCTTGTCTAATACTTCTATCATGCCATCGGCTACTATGGGATCCTTAAGAGATCCCACAGAGAGACAAATGGATCAGTTGGCCCGCCATGCTTTTGGTATGGTAGGTTCCTTTCTTCGCCCTTTTTGTGCCACGGTTATTGTGTCTTTGGCTTCAAGGAAGAAGGTGAAGAAAATTATGGCTAGGGCAAAGTCTTGCAGGCTTATTCAAGAGTCCAAGGATTTTAAGGTTTGTTTGGACTTTAAATCTTTCGCTATCACTGCTATGGATGATGCGGTCAGGCTAGCTGCTAGAACTTTGGCTCTTCTTGTTGCCTTGAGCCGTTCCTTATGGCTAAGACAATGGTCGGCAGATGCCTCCGCTAAGAAAGCTCTTACAGATCTACCTTTTTATGAAGCAGAGTCTTTGGAGTAAAGCTGGACCATATGGTCAAGGATGGCAAACTTCCTCAAAGGAAGAGGGCGACTCGGCCTTTTCAGAGGCCTTCATCATATCGGCCCTTTCGGAGTGGCAGAGGTGCCTTCCGTCCTTGCTCCTGTAGAGATTTTTGGGGCAGAGGCAGAGCTCGTAATAGGGCAGGAGGGGCCTGGAGAAGTAGGCCCAAACCTTCAGCCAAGCCCACTCCAGCATGAGGGGGCGCCCCCACCCGAGTCGGTGGGGGGACGGCTCTTGCATTTTGCTCCTATCTGGAGACGCCACGTGGCGGATCTTTGGATCCAAGAGGTGGTGTCATCAGGCTACAAGATCGAGTTTGCAGCCAGACCGGCAGCAAGATTCCTTCGTTCAGGGGCATCCCAGAACCAGCTAAAAGCAGATGCCCTGAGAGCCTCTGTGCAGCATCTACTTAAAGAAGCGGTAATTTGTCAGGTACCCTTTCAGGAAGGTCAGGGATTTTATTCCAACCTGTTTACAATTCCCAAAAAGAACGGGTAGATTCGTCCCATTTTAGACTTAAAGGGTCTCAACAAGTATATCCGGGTGAAACATTTCCGCATGGAGACTCCGAGGTCAGCGGTAACATCGATTCAGCCCGGAGATCTTATGACTACAATAGACATAAGGGACGCGTATCTTCATGTTCCGATTTATCCAGGGCATCAGAAATTCTTGAGGTTTGCCCTGGAAGGCCAGCACTTCCAGTTTGTGGCACTTCCATTTGGGATATCCTCAGCTCCAAGAGTATTCGCCAAGGTCTTGGCAGGTCTCATGGCCATTTTCAGAAGCCAGGGGATATGCATCATGCCATATTTGGACGATCTCTTAATTTCAGCCGGGTCTCCTCAGCAGATCATGAAGGATACGCAGACGGTCCTATCAACTCTGGAAGAGTTCGGCTGGGTGATCAATTATCCGATGTTCCATATCATTCCGGCGCCAGTAAGGAATTTCTTAGGAATGACGCTGGACACAGTTCAGATCAAGGTGTTTCTACCAGAGCAGAAGGCTCTGCTAATTCGGAATCAAATAGAGTCCTTTCTGGCCTGCCGACAGCCAACCATTCGGCTAGGGATGAAACTAGTAGGCCTTATGGTGCCTTTCCTTGTGCTTCTTGTTTTTCTTCTTTTCTCTTATTTGGTGATGGGTCCTTCACTCCTGGCTACCTTATTAAGCTGCTTTTAGATGTATATAGTTGTACATAGCTGTATATAGCTTTATATAGGTGTATTTAGTGTGTCTGCAGATGGGGTTGGACCCTGTCCACCTATGAACGTTAATAGGATCTAGTACCTGAGCTCTTATAGGTTTGAGGTAAGCTTTGGCCATCATGCCCTGTTGCCTTGTCCCTTGTGTGATTGTTCAGGGTATGTTATACATTTGGTTGCTGGATGTGAAGTGCCTTATTAATCCTACCACTACAATCCAGAGGAATTA
The DNA here is from genome assembly GCA_027917425.1 of Gastrophryne carolinensis. NCBI lineage: Eukaryota > Metazoa > Chordata > Amphibia > Anura > Microhylidae > Gastrophryne > Gastrophryne carolinensis. The sequence continues at coordinate 101,689,352 of CM051240.1, read as the reverse complement.
TACATATAACAAACTGGGGAGGGTATTAAACTCGCTATGAGCAGAAGGCGTGAGGTCATTAAGAGTGTACTAGAATATTGGCCCTGCTGTTGGCCAGCACTGAAAGTGTTAAACGGATTATGTGTGCTGCGAGCAGTTGCTTGAGGTTCACTGCGCATGTGCAAGGTGAAAGCATTGACACAGAGTCATGTGACATGAAGCCGGAACTTGAAGAAAGCTTGGAGTCTGCGTGAGCACTGCGCAACTGCGGGCGCATGAAAATGGAGTACTGCCTATATAGACTGCTCAACAGAGCCAGCCCCTCCCACCCTGACGAAGATCCCGAGGTGGAGCGAAACAGCTGTCGGTCAGGGCCCCTGACCACGCCCACCACGCACGCTCGCTCACACTGAATGGCCGCGGTTTGAAGTAGCCTTCTGTAATCCGGGAGTGGTGAGAAAACTGGCTACAACGCCTTAGGATACAGTGGTGACGGGCCGCTGTGCCCCTATATATATGTACATTTGGGCTGCGATTCCAGTGCCCAGTCGGGACTGTGCTGTATACATTTTTGTGCTCCACAGCGAGCGTTCTTTAACTAGTTCAGAGTGCCCAGGTACAAGCACCTGCATCCTCTTACAGCAGCTAACACTTTGATTCCGCTGTGTCTGTGGATATAATGTTGATGGTCTGCTGTCGCCCTCAGTACATGTACATGTAAATCGTGACTTATGCGCCCAGCTGGAGCAATATTGCTTTTATCTAAGTGCTCCATGTATTGAGCCTCCATTTAAATCAGTGCAACAGTATCCAGGCATAAGCACCTGGATTTTCTTACAGTGGACAATAGCTGAACCCCGGAATGAAGGCCCTGATGTCTTGCTGTTGTGTTATCTCCAGGCTGAAATAGAGGATAGATGTTCTGTCCCCCTGATTTGTGCTGGCCAGTATTTTTGTGTGAGCTGTGTAAGTGCGGGTGTGTGCGTGGAGTCCAGGTCGACCTGGCAGGGGCCCCTATTCCATTGTTTTTGTATTTTAATGCGCAATTGCGTTTTTTACATTGATGTGTGTGCTTAAGTCTTTCTATATATGCATTTGTCTTGTGCCACAATCTTGTTATTAAAAAGTGTGTTTTTGGCTAATTTTGCCTGCATATTATTGGCCAGCCCAGCATTTAACCAGTTGTGGTAGATTTGTGTTTGTAGTTCAGGCCTTATGGTGGCCTGCTTCGAGGCTGTGCCTTTTGCCCAGTTTCTTCAGTTGAATCTGTTGGCAAGCTGGGATCGAGCCCCGCAGTCGCTGGATCAAGTCTTTGTTCTGACACCCTCGGCCAGGCAATTTCGGCTGTGGTGGTTGGACCCTCTGCACCTATCGGTAGGCAGGTCCTTTCTGACACCGCAGTGGCAGATCGTTGCCACGGATGCCAGTCTTACAGGCTGGGGGGGCATCTGGCAAGCCCAGAAGATCCAGGGATAATGGGGGCTGAAAGAGAATCAGCTTCCCATAAATATATTGGAATTAAGAGCAATCCGGCTAGTGCTTCAGTATCTGACCCCCAGTTTAAGGGGACAAGCTGTCCAGGTCCAGTCAGACAATCAGATGGCGGTAGCCTTTTTTCAATCATCAGGGGGGTACTCGGAGCAAGGGTGCTCTAGAGGTTGTAAGCCGGATTCTGACTTGGGCAGAGGAGAATGTTCCCTGCATCCTGGGGGTAGAAAACCAGGAGGCCAACGCTTTGAGCAGGAAGGTACTGCGTCGGGGAGTATGGTCCCTCAGTCAGAAGATCTTTCAAGCCCGGTGCCTTCGCTGGGGGTGTCCGGAGGTGGTTCCTTTTGCATCCAGACACAATAACAAGGGACCCTCTGGCCATAGCAACGGACGCCCTGTCAACCTCTTGGACGAGGTTCAAACTCCTGTACATTTTTTTCCCGCTCCCGCTCCTGAGCCGGGTACTATGAAAGATAGCTCAGGAGGGGGTACCAACCATTCTGGTGGTTCCTCGCTGGCCAAGGAGAAGATGGTTTTCAGACATAGCAGGGATGTCGGTAGACCATTGGCGCCTGCCAGTTGATCCAGACCTTCTCACACAGGGGGCGCTTCGGCACTCGAATTTACAGATGCTGGTTTTGACGGCCTGGCTATTGAGACCTTGATCTTAGCAGAGAAAGGTTTATCGGCTAAGGTTATTCATACCAGGATTCAGGCCCGGAAGAAGTCGTCTTCCATGATTTATTACAGGGTCTGACAGGCGTTCATATCCTGGTGTGAGGCTAGGAAATTTTCATGTAGAAAGTATTTGACTTCTAGAATTCTAGAATTTCTACAAAATGGCTTAGAAATGGACCTACAATTAGGCACCCTAAAGGGGCATGTATCGGCCTTATTTTTTTTTTCCAGAAGTCTATCGCTAGCAATAGGCTCATTAAAACTTTTTTTCAGGGAGTCACCCATGTCCGATCACCGCGCAAGTCTATTTTACCGGTGTGGGACTTGAATCTGGTGTTGTCGGCTCTTCAGGGGGCTCCTTTTGAACCTATGATGGACGCCCCATTGAGCATGTTGACGCTTAAGGTGATATTTTTGGTGGCAATCACCTCGGTCCGGCGTGTTTCTGAGTTAGCCGCCTTATGTATGAAGTCTCCTTATTTTGAGTTACACAGAGACAAGTTAGTTTTTCGGTTTCAGCCTGATTTTTTACCTATCGTCGTCTCTCCTTTTCACCTTAATCAGGAGGTAATTCTACCTTCTTTATGCCCTGTTCCGGCTAATGCTAAGGAAAGGGCGCTTCATTCTTTAGATGTAGTCCGAGCCGTAAGATATTACATGGCAGCTACAGATTCCTTTTGCAAGATGGATTTTCTTTTTGTTATATCAGAAGGGCCGAGAAAGGGGCTTCCGCCAGATAAAGCCACTGCCAGTAAGTGGATTAGGCAGGCAGTAGAAAAAGCCTACTCGGCCAAGGGGAAGGAACCCCCTTTTCAGGTCACGGCCCATTCTACTAGGGCTATTGGTGCTTCCTGGGCCTTTCAGCATCAGGCTTCAGTGGAACAGATTTGCAAAGCTGCCACCTGGTCTTCGGTTCATACATCCACCAAGTTTTACAAGGTGGATGTTAGAGCCTCAGCTGACAATGTTGTTGGTCGAAAGATTCTTCAGGTGGTAGTGAAATGAACTACCTGCTGTTCTGCGCTGGGGATCCCGCCCATAGATGGCACTGCATTTGGAGATCCCAAGTGTACGGAGTGTCTGGAATGGATTGGAAGAAAAAATGCAATTCTGTGAGTACTCACCTGTAGAATTGTTTTTTTGGGAATCCATTCCAGACACTCCGGCCCACCCGTGTTTGGGTCATTATCTATCTTTTGATGTTTCTTTTATGGTGTTTAGTCCATTTATTTCATTGGCATGAAAAAAAAGAAGAAAAGAAGAGGGAGCTTTATTTATTTTTTTGAGAGTATTCTGTCGGAGTTCGGTGTGAAGTAACATGGACTCCTATATAGGGCCTCCCGGCCTGCCTCTATTTTATGTTTTACTGCTTTTTAAGTAACTGATCTAGGTTAGGAGGCAGCTGCTACTTATGGGGCCGGGAGGGGCCACACCTTTTTTGTCTTGCAGTCACATCCAATCAGCAAGGAGGTAATCCCAAGTGTAAGGAGTGTCTGGAATGGATTCCCAGAAAAAACAATTCTACAGGTGAGTACTCACAGAATTGCGTTTTTTTTACATTCAGCTGATAAGATGCACTGGCATTGCCCCCCAATTGTGGGGAAAAAGGAATAAATGAAAGGATAAAGTATTGAAGTATGGAAGCTGTATTGCAGTCACTATTACTGACTGAGGGGGGAGGCTGGGTTGGGACCATGGGACCTGATCTGGACATGACACAAGTAATAGGGGGGACAATCGTTGAGTATGGCTTGTTTTTTTTTCCTGCCTGGACCGTCCCTTCAAGAAAAATAAATCCTGAACATTAGCTTTAAGTGTTGAAAGTTTTCATGGTGTTATTTGTGTTATGATTTACAATGCAATACAGTAAAGCATTCTGTGTCTGTGTCTTCAGCATAGAGGAGCGTTTTGTCTCAGGCCGCTGTACTATTGATATATCGGGAAAAATGCGACATACAGACAAGGTTTTGCATATTCTTTCTGTAAAGCTTTTCTTCATCTAAACCCTGCTTGGTTTTTTAGCTTTTTTTTTTATTCGATATATAATATAACATTTAAATATCCAGACTTTGAATCATAAAAGTTGAATGAGTTCTCTGTAGATTGCACATAAATCTGAGTAGATTGGTAGTGTGTGATAGTTATTTCCAATCTCGTGACTTAGAATTTCTAGTGATGAGCAGTTATGGCGCTCTTACGTCTTCAACATCATCTAGAGCATCATTCATCATCATTATGGGTAGATTGCAAATTTTTTAGCATGTCTGCGAGATAAACACTCTGTGATTTTGCATTTTCTAATGGTGCAATCGTTTCACTTTGAGGAAAATTAGGGGAGAAGTAGGGATGTTTAAGGACACAAATTGTGATCTGAAAATGCTGCTCTATTTATGATGGAAAAAAAGTTTCTGAGCTAACACAACTTTTTTTTGTTTAAATAGACCATTAGCAATGAAGAGAGTAAAAACTGCTTAAATGTACCTTACCCTCTCCCCACATTAGGTCGACATAAAAGCATTCAGAATGGGATTACAGTTTTCTGCCTCATCATCGAGGACTCATGATCATGCTAGAGCTGGATAGGTAGAGTGAAAACTGCTGAGAACAAAAGAAGACCTAGTTTATAAGGTTTTATGTTTACATTTTGCTGTTCAATTAAAGGAACAGTCTGGGCAATAGCAATAATAGCGGAGCAAGGAGCTCACTTGAAGCTTGTCTGATGTGCCTCTCCTCCTATTTCCTCTAGAGCAATGTAGATGCTGTAGCAGGGCTCCAAAAGTTAACCCTTCTGTGAGGAATAGCGCAAATATTACATTGCATTTTATCTCTGATGCCCGACATCGCCCTTTAAGATTCTCTCTTCTTAGCAAATGTCTGCCATTACAAGGCTAGCAGGAACAGGAAGTCCATATATGGGCATGGGGTTCTGATGCTCAGAAAAGGCAGCTTGAGGATCAAAGCCCCCCCCCCCCTGCTGCTTTCCTAACACCTTCTTGGACACAGAAGAGCCTGCTTGCTTCTTCCCTGGTAAGGTGTGATAGCCTGGTGCTTCAAAGGAAGGATTCAGGATCTTTGTCTGGGAGGGGTGGGAGGGGTGGAGGGAAGAGCCCTGCTTAAAGGTAGGCCAAGGGGATGAGAACATTGTCACTTCTCTGGAGAGGTCACAATTCCCGTGTGCTGGAGGTGTCCAAATTATCTGTAAGCTCTTCACTTACCTCTTGTGGGAGCTCTCCATCACCACTACTCTGCAACTGCATATTAGGTAGCTGACCATTGACTCTCTGTGTAACTCACTGAAATCTGTAAGCTTCTCAGAACAGCATTTGTATCATTTCCTATTCCATCATAGCCAAATGTTTGTTATCACTGCCTAGTGTGCTATAGCATTAAAACTTATATTTAACTTGAGCGATCTGTTTGCCTTAAGCCAAGAATCTGTGTGTCCGCAGGCTTTGGGCCTGGTATTCCTGATAGGAGGACTCGGACAAGGGTTTTTGGGAACGCAGTCTGTGTGTCCGGAGGTCCCTGGTTGATAAATGGATCACGTGACCCGCGGTTCCCTGACACCTACTTTTGAGATTGTATGTTTGCACCCGTCCTTCAGTTCTTCTAGTGTGATCGAACATATCAAGCCACAATGGTCACACTTGTCAAGCTCACTTACACTGGGAGCACTGAGGGACAGGGATGACTGTGTCACCACATTAGGATTGTGGCCTAGAAAAATAGAAAGGAAAGGAGGGGCCAGCTTTGGAGACCTGCTACAACTCCTTCTATTTCCTTCGCTGCAGGAAATGGGACAGGTTTCAGATGAGCCTTATTATTGCCATTGCCTAGTCTAACCCTTTAAAGAAGATCACCAAAATGATCTAATATTATAAACCTACTTGCTGAAAGGCAAGATGAGGGGTTTACATATGCCCTTTATGAAAAATATCCTGACAAGTTTGCTTTATTTAAAGAGACTTTAAACCCAACAGCAATAACAATGCGGCAAGCAGCTGACTTGATGCCTGTCCCATGTTCTTCTCCTCCATTTCCTTCAGCACGGGGTAGAAACTGCAGCAGTGCTCCAATGTTTGCCCTCTGTCGATTTCATTCCTGCAGGACTATGCCAAATAAGTGGTCTAACGGCCACTCTGACCCTTGGTGCTCTCAGTGTGAATGAGCATGGTAAGCAGCAGTGGCAAAGTTGCCTTTGACCACAGCAGTACATGCTCAAGACTCATAAATCTGCACCATCACATGCCCCTCCTATCTCAGCTATGACCCATAAATTGAAGCGAAGAAAGCAGATTTGCTTAGAATTCATACTTTTTTTTATATATAATCATATATTTTGGGATACTTTGAAATTGCTGATTTGACAATGTTCTTAAGGTGGGATAAGGTGGAAGAAGGTTATTGTGTGCCTGGACAGGGTCTTCAATGTTAAATCAAAAGCAAAAAGATTAACAGTGTTTTAAACACATCATACTACTTTCACAGGGGAGAACCATCGGTCTCTTCTCTGCATGAAGCATTTCATTATGAGTAAAATAATCTTTAAACATCAGCAGAAATGCTAAAGCAATAACATGGTATCCCAGCACTGGTTGGCCTTTCATGAAAGTGAAAAAACGCTCTATATATTCTCTGACTGGGGTCAGCTCAGCTACATTTTTCCGGCAGCTTTTGTGTTTAATAAAATAAAAAAATGTTTTGAGCTGTCACAGCAATTTAGCCTTTAGACCTGGTGCAGGTTTCATGGCATAGAACAGATTTCACATTGAAACTCACTGGATGTGTTGATTGTACTGTTACAGATGTCAGACAGCTATTTAGCAAAACTTCTTGCCTACTCTGTATGCTTCATATACATGTTGCTCGTTAGTACAAATATGTCAGAAAGTGTAGGGTAAGTGCAATGTAATGGTCCCCAGGAATAACTGCCAGTGTTACTATGTTCTGTCTTTCTTCAGTGTGAAACATGACTAAATGCGATGAACTGGCAACATATTCATGACATTTCTCTATTCTGTACTGGGAGAAATGACTGAAGAAGGACCTCTTTATTAAGAAGCCCTGGGTTTTCCTCATGTCTGTTATTTTTCATACAAATTAGGACACTTTTGAAATATTCTATTGATGTGAGACATATAGTAAAATATACTCTCCTTTTATTTCAGGTCCCTGGGGATTTGAGTCAAACATCAGAAGACCAGAGTTTGTCAGACTTTGAAATGTAAGTTTTCATTGAAGGCTTCTAAAAGTAACAGAAGCTTAGCAGGTATTTGACTCTATGAGGGTGGTGATGTGATATTTCCAGATATGCATTTAAAAATGTGTTGTGCCTTCATCTACAAATAGTATTATCATCATGCAGGGCTTTTCCTACACAAATCAGCTATCAATGTGGAAAGGAAAAACATTCTACCCCCTCCTCACCTATCCTGTGGTGCTTCTGTCGGGTCACATCATTATGTGCCATAATGTGCCTCTTCCTTAACAGCAGGGGTAACAATGGCCAGTTTCTTTCAGACTGTCCCAAGAGAGGCCCTGTCATTATGGTATACTGTACGTTTGCGTGATTAAAAGCAAACTGTATTCTAAATCAGGGGTCCTAGTTTTTTTTTTTTCATTAGCACTTTCCTCCTGGTTGGTATGAAGGGGTGTCAGTCACTTAAAATTGTGTTAAATACTTAAAACAGCCATTTAAAGCGTATGAAACACCCAAAAACCACATAAATAGTTTTCATGGGTATTGAATTGGGTTTTAAGGAATTAAGGTACATAGCAGTTTGCCGCTTCTGTATGACCTGATGGGCTTTGAATTTCTTGAAGTCAAATATAAGTAGAATATGGGAATAGTTTTGTACAATTCTTGCCTTTGCTTGCCTCAAAAATAGCATTCATGTTACAGTATAGGAATTTGCTCAGTACTTAAATTCCTTTCGAGCTGCTTTGAGCCCACATATTCCCAGATCTCGCAGCATGGCCATTTCCATCAGCTCTAGTACAGGAACTAATGTGCGCTCTTAGGACTGGCTGCCGAGACCAGAAAAGGAAATCATGCCTACACCTTTTTCTGCTGATGTGGCGCACTGCTACTGGTCACAAGGAAGCCATCCCCCTCATAGATTGGATGACGCAGCGCTGCATCCTCAGCAGTCCGGGAGCGCACATCAGCAGAGCTGAGGCAGTATAAGGGCAGGTAAGTATCTCCCAAAAAAACCTCCAGTGTTACTTGTGCCTACACTGTCATACTGGCAAATAATGTGGGTTCTACCTTTTTCCCACAACACCTGCTACTATTACAGTACTTCTTTTTTTAGCATGCATTGACTATGCTACTGTACATTACTACTGTCATCCATTCAAGTGTATCTGTAGAAAAACAATTAAAAACTATACAGGCATAATCACACAGCATGAGTGTGTTCCATGCTGCTGTATCTAAAAGAAATTGACACAATTAACTAGCCAAGGCCTAAATAAAGGAGTTCTAAACAATATAATTAAATACTGTAATCCTAAATAATAATAATCATCAATAATTTAAAAAAAAAAAAACAGGCCATTATTTCATACTGCAATATAATCAGCTAAGCATAATTGTATTCAACAAAATACCGGTACCTAAAAATCCTAATAAACTTTCCTAATGAGAACAAAAATAATATACATACTTTCATTTATAAAACGAATAGGAGATTTTTAAAATTACCTATTATAAAAGAACAGTATCATTTGAACATGGCTGTGATGGTAGAATATAATGAGGTATAATGTACTTGATCACTTTTTCCTATAGTTGTGTCACATGACAATTGTTGGTGTTTTCTTCCTTTTTGTGCTCAGATTAATGTAAAATTGACAATTCTTACCAAGAGCTAGGTTAGTTAGGGGCTTTTACCTCTTTAAACCGGATTGCACAGCTGGGAAAAAAACTCTCCAAAACTCCCTTGCCCCATCTGCATGCATTAGGATACTTAATTATTGTCAGCATCTACATTTGCTCCTGTATCCACTCAAAGCTGAAATGCCGCCTCCTACTGGAGTCGGCCATCTTGGAGCACCCAGGAGGCTTTTCCTGCATGCCAACTGTGCTGCTGTCTCTATTTAACCAACACATGCACAATGCACTTCCTCTTTGCAGGCTTCTGGCAGGTCCATAGGCCCATTGCCCCATAACGGCAGATGCCAGCACATAACATGCATTGTAGCTGAACCCACCCAAGAACCTCATAACAGGCATTGTGGCAGATCTCCACAATGATTCCATAACAGGCATTATGGCTGAACACCCCCCCCCCCCCCCCCCCCCCCGGGAATCCCATAACAGGCTTTTGAGACTAAATGCTTCTAGTATAAAAGCATGAATTACTTTATAGCGCAGCATGCAAGGGCACATGATAAAGGGGGTGCTGTCTAACCCCCCAAACCCTCAGTTTAATTACTTCAGCTTATAGTAAGTTTTAATCTTTAACACCTGAATGGTAGCTTTATTCTACTGTATCTATTAGTGGGCATAGCAGCAGCACCTGCCATGCTCCTATGGTGTTTTGGACATGCTATACATAGAGGCAACCCAATAAAAGCAATTCAATCTTTCATGCTTTAAATTGCCTGTCCTGAAAAAAATACACCACCTCTCTGCCTGTAATAAGTTTTATTGAATTTTGCAAGTAATACAGCATTACAAGAGAGAGAAAGTAAAAGTAAAAGACCACACAAATATACAGAAATATAAACATACAACAATAGCCTAGACAATCCTCAGGTCCGCTCCGCGGGACTATAATGTTAAAATCACCACTCTGCGGGGGGGCCCAGTACCCAACAAACGTTCCATCCCCAAATTCCAGGGTCGTTCATAAGGATGTCCTAGATGACAGAAGTGATTCCCCTGGGGGGCCACAAAGCCCCGGCTCCCCCACTGGCCGTTTACCATTCCCAGGAGCTGGCATCTGCACTTACCCCGCTCTGTCCCCCCAGAGACAAGGCCCCAGGGGTTGGGGGACAGAGCGTGGGAGAGCAGCACAGAGCTCCACTAAAATGGATGGCAAGAAGAGCAAACAGAGAAAGGGAAAGAGGGAAGAAGGAAGGAAAAGAGAGAAAAGAAGAAAAATAACAGAAATGTAAGGTCTAAAGCAAGAAGAAGAGGAAAAGAAAAGGAAGAAGAGAAAGAGGTGCCCGTTTCCCCCCTCCACGACAATGCCGACCCCAGGCTCCACAGCTTCCACACTGCATGACCCCCCCATCCCACCCCACATCACCCGGTCCCTTCCAGCAGAGCTCGGATTTCCGGGGATCCCTTGGAGAATTCCCACACCGTCCAGGTCTTGGAGTGTTTCTCGCCCCCCCCCCTCAACCCCCGTCAAGAGCCAATTCCTCCATCCTCTTGATGTCCTCCACCTCCCGTACCATTCCATCAGAGAGTGTGTGATATTGGCGCGCCAGTGGCGGGGTATTACTGACCTGGCCGCCGTAAGCATATGCCTTAATAACCCCTTTCCCCCCGCCGCCATCGACCCAGGGACCATAGACAGGAGGGTCACCCGTGGGGAGTTGGGGACCTTTTCAAGTGTTGTAGCTTCAAAAATCTTTAGGACACCCTCCCAAAAAGTTCTTACCGCTGGACATTCCCACCAAACATGTGTCAGGGTCCCAAGAGCATTATTACATCTCCAACAGTCCCCGGTCTCAGATCCTCCAAATTTCACCAAGTCCGCTGGGCACTTGTACCATCTAGCTAGGATCGTATAGTTCCTCTCCTGAGCTCTGCATGAGACTGAGAATTTATGCGTTAAGGCGAAAGACTTTTCCCACGCCTCCACGTCTGCCCCAGATCCTCTTCCCATCTCTTGCAAAATGGAGGGAGCTCGACCCTCGAGACGTGTGTTGGAGGGGTACTAGCTTTGAGAAGTGTTTCCAGGGCTGTCAAGGGCCTGGAGAGAGCTAGTCTGGAGCCCTGGGATTTGATAAAGGCGTTCAGCTGGGCGTGTAGGAACCAGGAAATCCTCTCCCCCCCCCCCCTCCACGCGCTTGCAAGTCCGATAAGGATGGCAGACCCGATCCAGAGACTACATCACCCAATCTCACGTCTTGGGAGGCATCCCATATAAGGAATGATTTAACACCTAACCCCGGAGGAAATGCTGGGTTATCGAAAAATGGGGTGAGGGGGCCAGGTCTGTGTGATAGATCCCTCCGATTCAAAGACCTATCCCAGAGGGTCAGAAGAGGGCGCACTAAATATGGAAGTTCCTGCTTCTTTGGGCGGCACGCGGGGGGTCCACCCAAGGCAAGGCCGTCAAGCTGATTGGAAAGATATCGTTTTCTAAGGTAACCCATCGTTTGTTGTTCCTATGGTGGAACCAGTCTACAAGCCTCACCAAGACTGCTGCCACGTAGTATGATTTCAGATCGGGGACACCGAGTCCTCCCTCTTCTATGAATCTGCATAATGTCCCCCTTCCAACCTTAGGTTTCTTGTTGTCCCTTACAAAATTGAAAAAAGCCACCTGTAGTTGCTGGAAGAACCCCCGTTCCGGCAATAGCCGGAGGGTTTGGAAAACATATAGAAACCGGGGTAATATGTCCATTTTTAAAATATTAATTCTCCCTAACCATGAGTATTGCTTTTTTCCATAGGACCTCAAGTTGCCTATTGTGCTATTAAGGAGTGGGACATAATTCAGTTTATTTAGCTTCTCAAGGTCAGCAGATAAATGAACCCCCAGGTATTTTATTGCTTCTTGTTGCCATCTGAATGGGAAATTCATCTGCAGTAACTTCTGCACTTGCTCATCTAGAGAAACATTTAGTATCTCTGTTTTAGTCAGATTGACCTTGAAATTACTTAACTCGCTAAAACGATCAAACTCCCTAATGATAGAGGGGAGGGAGGTATGAGGGGAGTTCACGTACAACAGGAGATCGTCAGCAAAAAGAGAAAGTTTGTATTCCCATTCAACACATGAAACCCTTTGATGGAAAGGTTGGCTCTCAGAGCGTTGGCTAAGTGTTCGATGACCAGAACATAGAGTAGGGGAGACAGGGGACAACCCTGTCACGTGACATTCCTGATATTGAAGGAACCTGAAAGAGCCCCGTTAATTTTCACTCTAGCGGTGGGGTCATGATACAGTGCCATAATTCTGTCCAACTTTACGCAAAAATCCCCACTGGACCATATCAAAGGCCTTTTCCGCGTCTACCGTGAGGAGGCACGCTGGGATTCCACGGGTTTGTGTGTAGTGCATCAGGGAGATGTTCTTGATAACATTATCCCTGGCCTCCCTTCCCAAGACAAACCCGACTTGATCATTGTGTATTAACGAAGGGAGAAGAGGCTGGATCCTATTCGAAATGATCTTAGCGTACAATTTGACATCCATGTTGATCAGCGAGATTGGTCTATAGCTGCCTGGCAGGGTGGCGTCCTTAACAGGTTTTGGAATAACCGTGATATGCGCCTCTAAGGTTTGTCCCGGGAAGGGGCAGCGGCCGGACACTGAATTAAATACCCTTGTCAGAAAGGGGACAACCATGGGGCCCAGCGTTTTGTAAAACCTGGGGGTGAACCCGTCCAGTCCCGGACTTTTCCCAGCAGGCGACCCTCTTATAGCCCCAGCTACCTCCTCCCGCCGTATAGGATCCTCCAGGGCCTTGCTCTCGTCCAGGGGGATAACTGGGAGTGCCGTCTTCGTTTTGTAACTGTCGAGTGCACCTTCTGGTCCCCGTTGTATTCCTTGAGGGGAAGCGTTGTCAATGTTATAGAGGTTGGAGTAAAAGGTTTGAAATTCTTCCGCAATCTGGGGAGTTTTATGTACCTCCTCGCCCCCAGCAATTTTAATACTGGGTATGAAGGAACATCCTTGCCTCAGGTGGAGGGACCGAGCCAGAAACCTACCGCACTTATCGGAGTGCTCGTATAGGCGTGCCCTACACCTGTCCCTGAATCTGAGGTAACATTGATCATACAGCCCTTTCAGCTTCTGCCTGGCGTCTAGTAAATCACACAATCCCTTAGGAGACGAGAGGGCCTTGTGTGCCTCCTCCAGTGTGTGTTTCCGACCTAACATGTCTTTGATCTGTTGCGCCCTTTCCCTCTTAAGCCTTGCGCCATGCTTGATGAAGACTCCCCTTAGCATACACTTAAGCGTTTCCCATTGTATTGGCAGTGAAGTATCATCGTTGCAGTGATCGATGTGGAAGTTTGCCACTACAGCCTTGACCTCTGCCATACATGGGATATCTTTTAAAAGGTTATCATTAAGACGCCAAGTGCATTGCCTGGGGGTCGCATCCGGAGTTGGGAGGATCAGGAACACAGGGGCGTGGTCTGACCAAAGCATCTGTCCAAAAGAGGACTCAGGTTCCACCGCTAGTGAATGGTGGCTCAGAAAGAAGTAATCTAAACGACTGTACATATTGTGGGTATGAGAGAAGTATGTATAGTCCCTCTCGCCTCCATGCAAGACCCTCCACACATCTACCAACTAAAGGGACTGAAGAGCTCTACGGAATCTATTAAGTCTAGAGTGTGTAATTCCGGACCTTCCCTGGGAGGAATCCAATCTTGGATCCAAGACCAGGTTGAGGTCCCCACCTACCACTATGGTTCCTTCCCCAAAATCTTCCAGCAAACGCAGCATCTCTACACCCGCCTCCACCTGCCCCTGGTTGGGCAAATATAAGTTGGCCAGAGTATATCTCGCCCCATACAAGGTAAACCTGAGGAACAGGTACCTGCCCCCGGGGTCCGCTTTGGCATCCAGGTTTTCTAACGGGAACGTTTTTGTGTATGACGACAGACACTCCCTTAGATTTATTTTCTCGGGATTAAGGCTATGGAACCACTTGTTGTAATACCTGTTTTTAATTTCGGGGATTTTCCCTTGGCAGAAGTGTCTCTCCTGCAGAAGGATTATGTCCACCTTTTCCTTATGGAACCCATACAGAACTTTTGCCCTTTTCTCAGGGATATTTAACCCCCTAGCATTAAATGTACAGAGTTTAAGGCTCGACATTTTGGTCAGCATGCAAGGGGGGCGACCCAGGCCAAATGAAACCGCGGGGGCCAGCCTACGGTGTGTCACCTAAACCTAGGAGTTGGTGCCCGAGGACCAAGTCCTAGAAGGGGGTAAGTCAAGAGCACGGGAGAAAAACAGAAAAGCAGGGAAGAATATTGAAAAAAGGGTGGTGAGAAGCAGAACACCCTTATAAGCCCTACTTTATAGATGAGGGCGAGTAAGAACGAAGCGGGGCTAAATCCCCGATATCCACGCAAATCCCGTCGGAAAAAAAAAAACCACGGGATGGCGAGGAAAACTAATTGCGGAAGTGACTTAGCTACCCAGGAGCGTACTCCCCACTGTTACCCTCTGTATCGCAAGTTAAGGCACCCGCCTTATCCTCTAAGTCACTCAGCCGCCCTGCCGAATCTAGTAACACCCCCTTTGACCAACCTTACACGTTCTTCACGCTAACAACAGCATAAACAATAAAAGAATGACTAACCTCTATATAACCGTTTGATTAGGATCTCTCCCGAATGGCTCCCCGCTTCGGCCGGGCAGAGCAGTCACTCTCCCCCACAAACACTGGACCCCCGGGCCCCGCCCCCCCCCCCCCCCAATAGTAATCTGGTTTTAATGATGATGACGACAGTGAACTCCCCAACCACTGTCAATTTGCAACCCATTTTCACCATTAGCCCCAAGAAAACCAGCCATCTAGTTCATTCCCCACAGGGGATGCATATGCTGTTTACTATCAATTTTAAAGTGATATTTCAGGCATAGCCAGTGGTTAGACCATTGTGTTGGGCTACGTTTGGCACTGTTTTATGTTTTTAAACAGAAGAAAGAATGGCCGCGATATCAAGTTTACAGTTTTACCTAATTACTTTTCTTCTAACGCATGTGGGCGTGGCCCCTGAAGCTGTGGTGCTGAATAATAATCAGCATAATAAAGTGCTGAGAGCGAGAGTACTTGTTAGGCTTGAAAGGCAGCTCTGACAGTGCCACTCAAGCCATCAATACAGAAGGGGCGTGGTCTGGGCTAGCTCCCTGAACTAGTATTGGTGGCCCACATAGGCAGGGTGGCACTGGAGAGGCAGATAAGGAAGTGTATTTCCTCATTCAGGGCACCGAGCTGAGAGGAACGCTTAACAAGGTAAGATACTGTTTTTAACCTTTTCCTGAAAAAGTGTCAGCCTGCCTAGAGATTTTGTCACCCTATGTTTCCAGACCATTTTTCACAATTTTGTGCTAACTCAAATATGATTTTTGAAGGGATTTCCTAGGAAAATTATATATTGTTTTTTTCAAGTCTGGGCTTTAACATGAAATGTCTCGTTTCATTTTTCTATGGTATTTTCAATATTTTGGGGGGAAATATGTGCAAAAAAAATCAATTTTTTACAATTTTTTTGGAATGAAAAAATGTACGTTATGCAATAAAATTCTATTGTGTGTGAAATCCCAATTTCTCCCAGTTACAATGATACCACATATGTATTGGTAGACACCCTTCCCTGCCCAGGAGACTCCCCCAAACTGAAACAGTGTTTTAGGAGATTTTCAGATAAAATACAATTACTATGCGCACCTTTTTTGCAAGAAAAACAACCCTTTACATCTGAAATCTTTCCCACAAACTATATATTCCCCACCTCAAGCTTTCTAGGCGTGCCAGGCTTGTTGATGTGGGCACAGTTTTCTGGAAGCAATCCCTTGTTGAATTCTTTGGTTGCACAATGTTTCCCTAAAAAAGGGGAATAAAAAAGCAGAATCAAAGCCACATTTTCCTAAAAAATATACAAACACGAAAAGGCAAGTTAAATCTGAAAAATCAAGGTCCCTTGAACAGAACAATACCCAACATGCATAGGTACTGTTAAGGGAAGAGTTGCCAAACACCCCAAAGTGAAGCATGCATGTAAAGGTAATTTACTTGAAAAATTCAGCTCTGCAGACATCACATTTGGAATACCCCCACAAACCTTATATTCCCTGAAAGTACACACATTAAGCTTTCTAGGCATACCCAGCTTTGGTTGCAAAGGGTTTTCCTAAAAAAAGGTAGAATAAAGCAGAATAAAACACATTTTCCTAAAATATCCTTATGCAAGCAAGAAAAAACAAACTAAATCTGAAAGCACAAGGTCCCCCAAACAGAACAATACCCAACATGCATAGGTATTTTTAACCCTTTTAACTGATAATCCTATTTTAGATTTTGTCACCCTCTGTTGACAGGCCATTTTTCACCATTTTGCGCTGTTGTTGATGTTTAACTGTGATTTTCTGCAGGAATTTTCAGGAAATTGGATATATTTTTTTCGGCAGAGTTTATCTTTTAACATAAATTTGTGTTTTTTATATATCCTTGAGTGAAAAAAGTAAAAAAAAATATATTTTTAAAAAAATTGTTACATTTATTTTATTCAAGAAAACCCATATTGCATGCAAAAACCCCATTTCTCCCAATGGTACCACATATGTATTGGCAGCCCGCCCCCATTCCTGTCCAGAAGTCCTCCCAAACTGAAAAGAGCACTTTATAACGTTTACAAGTAAATGACAACTACTCTCCACGTTATAAAGGGTTAAACAAAATGGCTTCTAGCTGTGACTTGCCTAAACCTTGTGAAATGTTTTTTTTTTTTTTTTAAATCATACTGTTTTTATTTGAATTTTTCAAAAGTACACATAATACAGAGTTACATGAGAACAGAGAAATAAGGACAAATCAGTCACATATAATGCTCAAACATGTCATCCACCTGCAGGTTATACATAGCAGAATCCAAAGGTGCTATTCGGGTGCAATATCACTTACATTTCTTAACAGAGGAAACACTCAACTTCAATCTGTGCCTTCTCAACCCTGCAGGGTTTGCGAGGTTTGCGAGGTCTATCTAGAATGGGGAACCACCCCCCACTGATAGCCTAGGATCCGCTGCTGCCAGAGCCCAAAACCCGCCAGTAGCCTCTCCCGGGTGACAATTTGCACTCCAAAGTTGACGCTAGTGACCCATGCATCCCTCTCCTACTCCCCACGGTCCCCATCACGAACCCAGCAGACCTAAATGGACTGGGGGGAGAGGAGGAGAGATAAAACATGAAGGAAAGGGGGGGGGAGAGAGAAAAAAGGGGTAGGCCAGACAGAGGAACAACAAACAAGTCATCCAAGGGAGACTTATATTGCAAGAGAGAGAATTAGGAGGAAAGGGCAAGGCCAGGAGTTCAGAGGGGAAAAAAGGGTGCAATCTCAGGCAAGGAAAAAAGAGAGAGTAACAGAGGAACAAGATGGGGGAAGGGCAGTCAAGGGGGGGTTAGCGAGGGAGAAATGAAGAAAAGGAAAGGGGGGAGGGAATGGTGTAAGGAAAGGCAAAGGGTAGGTATAGGGGTGATGAACAGAGTGGGGGGGGGGAGGTGGGAGGAGGAGAGAGGGGGGAGGAGCAAGCCAAGCTCCCCACCGAGGCACCCCAGAGGAACCCTCTCCAACGTGCCCGGGCAGGAAGAACCATAGTTCCCTAACCTTTTAAATCTTTTCATCCTTTTCTCCCACCTTATCTAATCCACTATCCCTTTCTGCTATGTCCCAACTTTTATCTAAAGGCCTCTTTATATACATCAGAATCATTAAATATGTCCCAAATTGTCCAGGGTTTCTAAAGGTTTCTAGTCTGTCCTGTTTTGTCAGTAAGATTTCCTCCATTTCTTCCAGATAATTAATTTGAGTGTACTATTCTTTAAGTGAAGGGGTCTTTTGAGTTCTCCAACCCCTAGGTATCAGAACTCTCGCTGCATTCAGCAGATGGATCCCCAGAGGACTCAACTCCCCACACCTCTCCCATCAGCTGACCAATTCAGAAGGTATCCTGCTGGTCCCCAATCCAAAGAGCAACCCAAAATTTTCCCCGTAACCTCGTGAACTTTCTCCCAGAAAGTAGCTATGTTCGGGCACGACCACCAGATGTGAAGAAAGGAAGCGCCCCGGGCATCACACCTCCAGCATCGATTCGGGACTCAAGGAAAGATCCCATGAAGTCCTTCTGTCGATCCGGGACTCCAGGAAAGATCCCATGAAGTCCTTCTGGGGTTCTATACCCACGAGTGGCTATTTTATAATTAGTTTCCTGTATGGAGCTATTAGCAACCCCTTTATGCAGTCCCTTGTACAAAGCTTCCCAATCGTCAGGTGCAAGGTCCAGGCCCAGGTCCTTTTGCCACTTGTCCTCCCAAGGTCTCTTGATTTCTGATTTAGCATCACTCAGGACAAAGTAGGCCCAGGATAACAAGTGGTCCCTGGGACCTTCTCCCAAGCATGCCTTTTCCACCTCTGAGAGTGCCCTTGCTCCCTTTCCCTTCATCTCCTGGCTCTTAGCAAAATGACGCAAAGAGCCGGAACTGGATCCCCCCACTTTTCTTGTAGCTCCTGTCTTTCCAATAACTGACCTCTATCATACAGGTGTATCATTCTAGGGGTCTTCAAACCCCTGCACTGTGCTAGGAAGTTTTTATCCGGCCCTGGGGAGAAGGCTGGGTTGTTTCTGATTGGGGTGAGTGGGCCCAGAACCGAGATCAAATCTGAATGCTTCTTGCCTATTAGTCTGACCCTCTTTAGTGTCTCTCGAATCAGTGGGTGTGCTTCAACAAAACCTGGGACATCCTTCTTTTCCAGAAAGCAGATACTACACAATTTCTCCTTACCCACCTCATCCTCTATCTTAACCCAATCTTTTTGGGATTTGTTGATCTGCCAATCCAGGAATCTGCCCAGATGGACCGCCTTAAGATAAGTTTCAATACAGGGAAGACCGGTGCCCCCCTCTCCCTCCCACAGACCAAAATCTCTCTCCTTATTCTTGAAGGTTTCTTGTGCCACACAAAATCCCTGAAAGCCTTATTAATATCTTTAATGAACTGGGGAGGTATGGTGATTGGAATGCATTGCAGAAGATAGAGAATCCTGGGTAAGATATTCATTTTCAGGACCGCTATTCTGCCAAACCAGGACAATTTCAGCTTACTCCAGGTCTCTAGGTCTTTCTTCAACCTGGCCCCTAGGGGAGCAAAGTTTAGATGAAACAACCCTATTCTTGGTGTGCCACACACCCCGCTTCACTTTTAAATATTCTTCACTTAATGGGTTAACTCACCGCCAGGTGACGCTGTGCAGAGAGGAAGTCTTGTAACGAGCCCCCTTCCGGCCTATATATACCTGGTACCTCCCTTCAATCACCAGTATTTTTCTCTCTGCTTGACGACAAGACAGAAGATTGAAGTCTCCTGCTTACAGGTAGCCGGGGTCTTACCCTGGCACCCCCCTTTTGGTCTATTTCTGCCCGTTTTGAGTGTTTATACCTTGATGGTGGAATGGAAGCCTCCCAGCCTAGGCTGCTCACTGGGCAAATGGTAGATGGCACTATAGGTGCCTAGGAGCTTATCTCCTCCGCTCGACCTCATGCGTGGGGCAATGCGGCTATCCGGCATGGTGACCCGGAAATGGGATGCCCCTGTCCCGAGGGTCCCCTTAGCCCCTTACTCTCCCGTTACGGTCCCTTCTCCCTTCACTATGGGGGGGGGGGGGGTAGAGGGATGTGTATTGTGTGTATGGTTTACTGCATGTTCATGTGTTTTGCTTATTTCAACGTTGTCAGGCTGCACTACAAGTGAGTGTGCATATGGCCTGACTTTGATTCCTCCTTATATGGCAGTCTGTTTTGCGGGCTGCTGCTGCTGGCCTGTAGAGCCAGAGCTTTGGGTCAGCTTTAGGGGTGACCGGGGCAGGCTGTATGGTGTCAGGCTTGCTTTTGGCTGCCTGCGCTTTTCTCACCTTATCCAGCTCCCCTCCGCTTTTCTCCTTTGTTTTAATCGGCCACTCCCGCCTTCGCTGACATTTTCTGCCTGTCTCCACCACCTCTTTGGTTGGGTGCTGGGCTTTTGAAAGCCT
The DNA here is from genome assembly GCA_027917425.1 of Gastrophryne carolinensis. Classification (NCBI taxonomy): domain Eukaryota; kingdom Metazoa; phylum Chordata; class Amphibia; order Anura; family Microhylidae; genus Gastrophryne; species Gastrophryne carolinensis. The sequence goes on along the minus strand of CM051240.1, from coordinate 101,669,255 downwards.
TACTGGGGCAGGTAAGCGGCCTCACCTGGTGTGGGGCCGTCTATATGTTTATGGGTTTGACTGTTTATTAAAAAGTAATATATTTAATGGAAATATACTTTTGTTTTAAAAAAAAAAAAAAAAAAAAGGGAGGAAAATCAGAGGCCAGTTTTATTGCCTCTACAAAGCACTTGGTGCTGTGTATGTATGTTATATTGCCATTGGTTTCTGGGGTTTTTTTTTTTACTGTTGGTTTGTTTTTTCCCCACAGATCCTGGGATCCCTTCAATTAGTAGCATCCCAGTTCTTTATTGCCTGGCTAGTCTCTTTTTCTCCTAAATTGGGACATATTTATTTATATATACTTGCGTATATATATTTAAAAAAAAAAAAAAAAAAAAAATATATATATATATATATATATATATATAATCTATATTTATATATAGATTATTAAGGGGATCTTCTCTTTGAATTAAATCCTCCCCAAAAAATAAAAAATAAAAAAAAATTCCGGGACATTTACAATAAGGGGGCATCCCGGGTCGGCTTATGCCTTAAATCCCAAAAGAATTGCGAATACCATAAATCACCATATGGAGGCTTCCGTTATTGCCGGAAACGGTTCTTCTGAGCCATTCGGGGGGTGCATAAGTTGTGGGGCTCTACTCCCAGCTGATGATGTCTTTATTTCCATCCCTTGTGCAAAGCAGAGCATTGCGCGCCAGTCTGTTGCTTCGGCTGCTGGCCCATCTCAACCTTCATCATCTCCTACCTCTCCCTCCCTGTTCCGGACCCCGCATGACACTGTCAAAAGTGGGGATTCGCATTCCGAGGTGGCGGCACGGTCGGCCAGCCCCCGGAAAGTAGTGCCCGTTAAAGCAGGGTTAAAGATCGCTGCAAAACGGAGGCACCTGACTCCGGTACCTTCGGCTCCACAGGACGAGTTATGTGAGCCTGTGGAATGGTCCGATGGATCCCCGGACGAGGAAGAATTCCTGTTGGAGTCAGATGAGCCTGCAGATCAGCTTGAGGCTGATGCGATTGGCGATTGGTCGGAGGGGGTTGTTTTTGACACCCCCTCCATTCTGGCTCAAATGTTTAAAATTTTGAATTTAGATCCGCCTGAGGCTGTCACCCTGCCAAAGGGTCAGTTGTTTAAGGAGCCTCAGCCGCGTTGGGTTTTTCCCAGACAGCACCACTTTGAGAGGGTGGTCCTTAAGGAATGGGAACATCCCACGTGGTTATCTGGAATCCCTTCCAGTTGGGAAAAGCGTTATCCTTTTCCGCCGGAGTTGGTGAAGCTTTGGTCTGTCCCTCCTGACGTCGATACCCCTGTGCTAGGGCTCTCCAGCACGGCTATGGTACAGTCTGCTGAGACCACTGTCCCTAAAGATGGGGAAGATCGTCGGATTGACCAATACGCGCGCCATGGTTTTATTTATTCCGGGTCAGCGCTGCGCCCGGTGTGTGCTTCAGCCCTTCTTCTATTGCCGATTAGGTCTTTAATTCAGGGGCTATATGAGGATCTCAATCCTGCTTGTAAAGAGTTTACTGCGCTTAAGCAGTGTGAATCTTTTGTGTCTTATGTCCTATCCGCTCAGGACGATGCGCTGGCTATGAGTAGCAAGGCAGCGGCTATGCTGGTGGCTATTCGCCGGTCAGTATGGCTGCGTCAGTGGTCTGCGGACGCGGTTTCTAAAAAGGTGCTCACAGCTCTCCCCTTTTTGGGGTTGCGGCTGTTTGGGGAGAAAATTGATTCAGTCGCAAAGGGTGGTAAGATGCCACAACGCAAGAGGCCTCGTGGTCCCTTTAGGGGGGCAGGTTCCGGTAGGCCTTCCTTTCGAGGATTCAGAGCGGGTAGGGGGGCTTACTTTCCCGCTACCAGAGGTGCAGGTTGGACTCGGGGGAGGGGCCGTGGCCGGCCCACTCAGTCCTGGGGCACCAAGCCCAAGCCTGCTGATAAGCCCTCTCAGCAATGAGGGGCTGCCCTCACCCGTGCGGGTGGGGGGACTATTGCGACAGGATCCAGGAGGTAGTGTCGGCCGGTTACGACCTGGAATTCGAGTCCCACCCTCCTTCACGGTTCTTTCGGTCTCGGGTGCCCATCGATCCTTTGGCCACGCAGGGGCTCCTGGCGTCGGTAAGGAATCTGTTAGAGATGGCGGTCATCCGGCCGGTACCGCACTTAGAGATGGGCCTCGGTTTCTACTCCAATCTTTTCGCAGTCCCCAAGAAAGATGGGTTGGTTCGTCCCGGCCTGGACTCTCATCGACACAGAGTGTTTCTTCCTTTTGCCCAAATTCACACGAGAACGCTTCAGCTTTTTCTGTTAGCGTCTTGGGACCAGCAACCTCGGTCGCTGGATCAGTCCTTCCAGTTGTCCTCCCGGGTCCGGCAGTTCCTCCTGTGGTGGTTGGTCTCGACCAATCTTGTGTAGGGCAGGGCTTTCCTGACCCCCCTTTGGGAAATTGTCACCACGGACGCCAGTCTGTCGGGATGGGGCGGATTCTGGAAGGAGCTGCAGTTTCAGGGGCAGTGGGGACCTCAGGAGGCCCACTTACCCACCAATATTCTGGAACTAAGAACCATCCGTCGGGTGCTTGCTCTCTTGGCTCAGCACGTTCTGGGCCTTCCGGTCCAGGTGCGTTCAGACAATCAAACAGCGGTTGCTTACATCAGTCATCAGGGAGGGACTCGCAGTCTGACTGCTCTCAGAGAAGTGTCCCTGATCCTGACCTGGGCGGAGTCCCATGTTCCTTGTCTCTCGGCGGTATACATTCCAGGGGTGAAGAACCAGGTAGCGGACCGGTTGAGCAGCGGCTTTCCCCATCTGGGAGAATAGGCTCTCCATCCTCGGGTGTTTCACTCACTGTGTCTCCAATGGGGGACCCCGGAGGTGGACCCGTTTGCTTCTCGTCACAATCATAGGCTCCCGAACTTCGTGTCGCTTTCCCAGGATCCTCTGGCTCTGGCAGTGGACGCCATGTCCCTGAGCTGGGGAGTTCTGGGATTTCTATACCTGTTTCCTCCGATACCCATGCTGGGCAGGGTGCTTCGGAAGTTGGCTCTGGAAAAGGTGTCCGCCGTTCTCGTGGCCCCAAGGTGGCCAGGGCGAGTGGGGTTCGCAGACATCGTTCGGCTGGCAGTGGACCAGTTCGTTCTGCCTCTTCGGCCCGATCTGCTCACTCAGGGTCGATTGTGTTACCCCAATTTACCAGCGCTGGGTTTGATGGCCTGGCTGCTGAAACCTCCATCCTGAAGGAGGAGGGTCTTTCTGATTCAGTCGTTAAGACTCTGATCAGTGCCCGGAAGAGGTCTTCTTCCATCATCTACTATAGGACTTGGAAAGCCTATATCGCTTGGTGTGAGATAAGATCTTTTCCTTGTAGGGTCTTTTCGGTCTCCAGGATTCTGGAGTTTTTACAATCAGGGCTGGACTCTGGTCTTCAGCTAAGTACGTTGAAAGGGAAAGTCTCTGCCTTATCTATCTTTTTTCAGAAGCGTGTTGCGCTTAAGCCTTTAGTTAAAACTTTTTTCCAGGGGGTTACGCATGTGCAGCCTCCCAGGAAACCATTACTCCCGGTTTGGGATTTGAATTTGGTTCTTTCTGCTCTTCAGGCTCCTCCTTTTGAGCCTTTGCAAGATATTGCTTTGTCTACCCTGACTCAGAAGATTGTCTTCTTGGTAGCGATCACTTCGGTCCGACGTGTCTCGGAGTTGGCGGCCTTGTCTATCCAGGCGCCTTACTTTGAGAGGCATCAGGATAAAGTGGTCTTTCGGTTCAAGCCAGACTTTCTTCCTAAGGTTGTTTCTGCTTTTCATTTGAACCAAGATATTGTTCTTCCCTCCTTGTGTCCTAATCCTAAGAATGACAAAGAGAGGGTTTTGCATTGTTTGGATGTAGTACGCTGTGTTAAGTACTACTTGATTATCACGTCTCCTTTTCGTAGGAAGGATTCCTATTTTGTTGTGCCCCATGGGCCTAAGAAGGGTTTGGCACCAGCCAAATCTGCCATTAGCAAGTGGATACGTCAGACCGTTACTGCGGCCTATTTTGCTAAGGGGAAAGTTCCCCCTTTTCGTATCACTGCTCATTCTACTCGCGCCATTGGGGCGTCTTGGGCTTTTCAGCACCAAGCTTCTGTTGAACAAGTTTGTAAGGCCGCCACTTGGTCTTCTGTTCACACTTTTTCTAAGTTTTACAAAGTTGATATGCGATCCTCAGCGGATGCTGTTTTTGGCCGCAAAGTTCTGCAGACTGCAGTCATTTAAGTTATGCTTCACCTGGCCTTGAGATGCCCATCCCTTGTGGACACTGCTTTTGGATGTCCCATTAAGTGAAGAATATTTAAAAGTGAAGCGGGGTGTGTGGCACACCAAGAATAATACCATTTTGTGAGTACTCACCTGAAAAATGGATATTGTTGGTGTGCCACACACCCCGCTTCACTCCCACCCTTTTCGGTATTTCCAAAGCCTTTCTATGGGGAAGCTTTTTATTTATATCAAATTGATTTTGAGGTTACCGGTGGAATACTGGTACCTTGTCTTTCTGCTTTTTTAATATACTGGTGATTGAAGGGAGGTACCAGGTATATATAGGCCGGAAGGGGGCTCGTTACAAGACTTCCTCTCTGCACAGCGTCACCTGGCGGTGAGTTAACCCATTAAGTGAAGAATATTTAAAAGTGAAGCGGGGTGTGTGGCACACCAACAATATCCATTTTTCAGGTGAGTACTCACAAAATGGTATTTTCAATAGCTTCACACCTAGGAAGTTGTATCCCTAAATATGTGATGCTATCTTTTTCCCAAGGGAAGGGAAAAAGCTCTTTCAAAGCTTCTGCCTCTTGTGTTGGTAGAGAAATATTGAGGACGCAAGATTTGTTATAATTCATTTTCAAATTTGAGATTTTTCCAAATGTTTCAAATTCCTTTAAAAGAGATGGAATCGATATCCTGGGGGAGTCTATAAAAAAAAGCATGTCATCAGCGTAAGCTGCAACTTTCCTTTCCCTGTCACCTATCATAATACCTCTAATCTCCTCATTCAGGTTTATTTTTCTAAGGAAGGGTTCCAAGGACAACGCAAAAATCAAGGGGGATAGGGGGCACCCCTGGCGTGTTCCATTCCGGATCTCAAATCTAGGGGAGGAGATGTTGTTCACTCTCACTCTCGCTACTGGATCAGAGTAGAGGGCTAGGATCCTATTGAGAGCTGCTTCCCCTAAACCTATATGCTTCAGAACTGCTTTTACCCAATCCCACCTTACCCGATCAAACGCCTTTTCGGCATCTGTTGACAGCATGATCGACTGGGATTTGTGATTCGTAGCCCACCAGTGGACATCTATGGCCTTAATGATGTTGTCCCTCGCCTCCCTGGAAGTAATAAAACCCACCTGATCCTGCAGGATCAGATCAGGCAAAAACTTTGACAGTCTCCTTGCAAGCGCCTTGGCAAAAATGTTCAGGTCTACATTCAGTAGGGCAATTGGTCTATAATGCTTACAGTCTGTAGCATCCTTGCCAGCTTTATGAATGACAACTATCTGGTCTTCTAGGGAAGAGGATGAGAGGGCACCGGTTTCAGCAGTTGTTTCAAAAGCCTTGGCCAAATGGGGGAGGAACTGAGGAGAGAATGTCTTATAATATTGGCTTGGAAAGCCATCAGGCCCAGGGGCTTTACCTGGCTTAGTACCCTTAATTGCCTGAATGCAATTCAGTGACAGTAATTGGAGACTCTAGCTGTTCTAAAATCTCCTCTGTAAGGCTGGGCATCTGGGAGTCCTTCAGATAAGACAGCATCTTCTCCCTATAAGCTTCACTTTGTCCCTGGCTTGGCAGATTATAAAGTGTAGTGTAGTAAGTTCTAAATTGCTCTGCTATGTCCCTGTCCTTCTGGTATAAGACTCCTTTAGCGTCCTGGATCCCCTCAACCCTGGCCCTCATACCTCTTGGGCTCAATGCCCTTGCCAACAAATATCCCGCCCTGTTCCCCAACTCATAGAACAACCCACTTCTATAGGTAAAGGCTCTCCTAGTTGCTCTCTTCATTAGATCTTTAAGCTCCCTTCTCTATCCCCAAGCTCCCTGAGATGGATCTCCATCGGAGATGTTTTGTGTTTGGTCTCCAATAATGTCACCTGTTTAATTAATTCTTCCAGTTTGGCCAATCTCTCTTTTTTAAGTCTAGCCCCTTCCTGAATCAAAAGACCCCTAATCGTGCACTTATGAGCTTCCCAGATGGTCAAAGGGCTCAATTCCTCAGATGCGTTTTCTCTAAAAAACTGTATAATATTCTCTCTCACCTTGTCAGCTATCCTACTGTCTTTCAGTAACCCTGCATTCATCCTCCAATTCCACTCCTTATGCTCCCTATCAGGAAATTCCAATCCAAGAATCAGAGGAGCGTGATCAGAGAACGAGGAGCAGCCTATTTTAACTGACATTATCTTATCTAAATCTCTTTGTGATAGGAAAAGATAGTCTATTCGTGAATATTTGTTATGAATAGCCTGAATGTTTGAAAGAGAGATCTTAATCTGCTTCAGTGCTCTATAAGTGTTGGTTGATTTGGCACCTGATGTATCTACAAGTGGTTTAAGAGCACAATTTAGATCTCCCCCCAAAATCAAAATTCCCTCCTGGAATGACCTAAGCCGCCTCAGAGTTGCAGTCAAAAAACCTTGTTGGCCCTTATTAGGAGCATACACATTTGCAATCGTAATGGCAATCGTAATGGCAGTTCCAGAAGGAAGCTTACCTTTCAGAAAAAAATAATTGATTTTGATGTTTTCCCCCATCCTTAATGCCTATAAATCCTCTAGGGTTCTCACAAGAAGTCCTAGTGCAAGCGAGCCCCAGTCCCCCCCCTCTCCCCAGCAGGAGTAAGATGGGTACTGAATGGGGAGAAAAGTAGGGTAGAGACAGTGAAATGAGGGTAAGAAGGGAAAAGAATTTAGAATATCAGGAAGAAGGGGAAAGAAGAAACTACAACCTACCTGTGTTCCAGAGAACCGCAGAAATTGACAAGGAAATAACCAGGAGTAGATTTCTTGATCAAAGAACCACAACAAATACTTTCCTTTAGCGGCAAGGCCGCACTCGCCTTCCCGCGAAAGTCAGGACCCTACTAGATAAGGTCCCGGGTGTTCCTGAATTAGAGAAGAAGTTAGGGAGAACATGGAAGGCCGGCCCAGGCAGCAGCAACCCCCCCGCCGAAGCTAGAAATCAGAAGAATAGGCTATTTGACAAATAACGTATTACACAGTGAACGATCCAGAACTGACGCAACTATACCCTTCCCATGGGCATGCACTGATTTTCAATATTGAGATAGTTTTTTTCCTCAGGCACCCTGGCTAGTGGAACCTCATCCTTAAGATCACCAGGAATGAGCAGTGCAGCAGTCTCCCCGGCATATGAACTACTAGAGTAAGGGGACAATAAAGGTTCCACAGACTTCCCACAAAGCGGGGACCAAAAGGGTGTGAGCGACCCCACCCGCTTCGATACCAATCAAATTACAATGGCTGTGTCCATCAGGGAGACCCCAGCCCCCGCTCCCCCCTCTCGCCAGGGACCACCCCATAGTCGACGACTACGACAACGAGGGAGTGACCAGCAGTGGGCATAGGGGCATCCCATGAGCCCATCCCAGACCGAAGAGACATCTGTCAACCCCACCCGCATATCCAGCAGTAATAAAGCCTCAGATGACAAAAGACAGCACTCTACTATTCACGTGCCCTGATGCCTTAGAAGAGCCCAAGCTCACATCCACAGCCAAGCTGACAACACGTGTAAGTGCCCGGGAACTCCTCACCATTCCACTCCCCGTTTGCAGCAACTGGGAAAGGGAGGTCCAAAGCAGGAGAAAGCTGTCTAACGTCATGTGTAAAGCAAGGACATCCCAATCATTCCCCCAGTACCACGACATCCCACCCCATCTTTGATAACAAACAAAATCATAACGCTGTTAAATCTCCGGCAGACCCAGCGTAGGAGGGATGGGCCATATGCGGAAACCAAAGAGGGGGAGGGGCCCCCACCCCCACATGGAGGGGTATGGCTCCATACAGTGTTCAGATTATAGCATAAGTTTAGAGCCCGCTCTAGCAATATAAAATCTCCAAAAACTCTTAGTGCAACTCCGGCTGTCGCAGGGGAAAGCAGCACCCATGAGAGGGAAGCCAGCTTGCTCCGCCCACCAATCAGTTCTAAACATGTCGTCTATCAAACCAATTAACCCAGGAATGAGCTATAACACAGCCGAGGCTGATACCCACCATGACTGCTCACAGAGTTCAACGTGTATGAGGTAGAACTATAATAGCCGCCTACGTCCAAAGTCGTCCTCTCCGCTACATGTGGAATGGGATGCGCACATTGGACGACGGGGGTCCATACATATATCAGAGAAACTTTAATAACTCTATATAATACAGCCTTACGTCCCCACGAGGAGACCCGGGAAACACCGCTCCCAGCGAGCACGAGCCCCCACCCCCGCACCAGACCGGGACAGGGGAGGGGGGAAGGGGGCCCCCAGGCCCACCCGAAGCCGCTGACCAGACCATAGACGCCTAGGCCATGCCAGAACAAGCGACCCCCCAAGCGATCGGCAGCATCTTCTTTAGACAGACCCACCGCCATACAGTTGGGTTGCCCAAATCCCCGGAGAACAGGCTAGATATAAGACTTATCAAACACTAAAAAGCATAATAAAATAAATAGCACACTACCAATAATAGTTATAAACATTGTGGAGGTGGTCTAACTGTGCCCTCGCCGCAGCTTGCGGAATGGGATACACAGATTAGCGGTCAGCAGAGGACACCTCACACTCAAACAGTATTACCCCAAAAAGACAGCCGGCACGGCATAGCAGCAACTATACAGGGCTTCCTTCCATCCGTGCGGCCCGGTCGGGCTCTTCACTCCCTGCCCTCCTGCCATATCCCGAGGTTACGTCGGTCTGAGGGACCTCTCGGCGAGAGTTCAGGAGAGGCTCTTTTTGGAGAGACTCCAGGGGATCCCGCCCTAGAAGGGAGCACCAACAGATCCGGGATAGCAAAGTCCGAGAACCAGTCCGGAACCGACACTTGAGGTTAGTGAAGTGAATTGCAGAAGTCCGCCAGGTCACCCGGTACACGCAGAGTACCCGTTTTTCCATTCTTAGTAGCCCGAGAGCGCAAAAGGAAATCTCCAGCGGTAAGGGATGCCTCTCTCCCTCAATAGTGATGTGAGGGGTCTTAGGGCTCTACGGTGTTGAAGGGTGATGCCAGAGAGGTCCTGGAATAGCTGGATCTCATCAGTGTTAAACAGGATCGAGTCCCGAGACCTGGCCTTTGAGGTAATCTCTTCCTTTAGAGCAACGCTTTGTAGACAGCATATAATGTCCCTGGGGCTTGAATCTCCCATATTTCTCGGACAAAGTGTTCTGTGAGCTCGAACCAGGTCGATAGAGTGTCTGGTGGACGCTCGAGGAGAGTGTTGAAAATAGATAGCAAAGCGCTCGCGATCTGATCCTGCGCCACCTCTTCTGGGACACCTCTCACCCTTATATTGCACCTTCTATTTCTGTTGTCCAAGTCTTCCAGGTGTCTGTGCACATTAAGCATGTAGTTGTTATGCGCATTAACGACCCCGCTCACCTCCCGCAGTCTGCTCCTTGTGATCACCTCCTCTCTCTCCACTCCTTCCATCCTCCGGGCCAAAGACCGCATGTCAGCCTTTAGGTCAGCTATTGCCTCCGCAATGGTGGACTTGATCTCCCCCGCAAATCTCGCCAACTCCGAGCCGGGGAGCTGACTAAGCTGCTCCTCTCTCTCAGAAGTCCCCACACTGGACCTGTCCGGGGAGCTTTCAGGTGAGAACGAGGCCACCATCTTAGGCGCGTGTGGTACTGCGCCCTCTGGCCGCTGCGACTTGAACATGTCTGGTAAGTTCCTGGTGCTTGTGCTTGGGTTCTGGGGTGCCCACGTTGTCTTAGCTGTTGTCCCGGATCTGTTGCTCTTGCCCATGGTCAGCAGGGGATGCAGAAATCAATGCTTTCGGGAAACGCCACCACAAGCTCCGGTCTCAGGCTGCCATCTTGCCCCCCGGACAAGCCACGCCCCCGTGAAATGGTTAATCGGGATAAGGTGGTTTTCCTTTTTAAACCGGATTTCCTTCCTAAGGTGGTTTCTGCCTTCCACCTTAATCAGCATATAGTTCTTCCTTCACTTTGCCCTAATCCTAGTAATAACAAGGAAAGGGTTTTGCATTCTTTGGATGATTTTCGTTGTGTTAAGTATTATTTGGTGACTACTTCTGCTTTCCGTAAGACGGATGCCTTTTTTGTTGTGCCCTCTGGGCCTAGGAAGGGTTTGGCTCCCGCCAAGTCTTCCATTAGTAAATGGATTCGTCAGGCCATTGTTGGGGCCTATTCTGCAAAGGGGAAGGTTCCCCCTTTTCGTGTTACTGCTCATTCTACTCGTGCTGTTGGGGCTTCTTGGGCTTTTCAGCACCAGGCTTCTGTTGAGCAGGTTTGTAAGGCTGCTACCTGGTCTTCGGTGCATACTTTTTCTAAGTTTTACAAGGTTGATGTGCGGGCCTCAGCAGATGCTGCTTTTGGCCGCAAAGTTCTGCAAGCTGCAGTAATTTAAGTTATGCCTTATTTTTCTTCTTGGGTCCCCACCCATTATTGACACTGCTTTTGGATGTCCCAAGTGTCATGGATGTTGGAAGCGGGGTGTGTGACATACTAGGAATAATACCATTTTGTGAGTACTCACCTGTAAAATGGGTATTTCGAGTATGTCACACACCCCGCTTCCCCCGCCCTTTTTTGTTTTGGGGTCCTTTATATGGTGTTTCTTATATTATATAATTTGCTCTTTCTGGTTTCTCACTGCTTTTTTAAAAGACTGGGGAATAGTGGGAGGTCCCAGGTACTTATGGACCAGGAGGGGCTCCTTTTTTCCATGTCATCTCTGCAAGATCGCCCTCTACAGGCCGGGTTCCCAAGTGTCATGGATGTTGGAAGTGGGGTGTGTGACATACTAGGAATAATACCATTTTGTGAGTACTCACCTGTAAAATGGGTATTACGAGTATGTCACACACCCCGCTTCCCCCGCCCTTTTTTGTTCTGGGGTCCTTTATATGGTGTTTCTTATATTATATAATTTGCTCTTTCTGGTTTCTCACTGCTTTTTTAAAAGACTGGGGATTAGTGGGAGGTCCCAGGTACTTATGGACCAGGAGCGGCTCCTTTTTTCCATGTCATCTCTGCAAGATCGCCCTCTACAGACCGGGTTCCCAAGTGTCATGGATGTTGGAAGCGGGGTGTGTGACATACTCGTAATACCCATTTTACAGGTGAGTACTCACAAAATGGTATTTTTGGTCCATACAATAATGTATTCAGACTTACCATGCACAGGGGTTTGTAACAATCACTTTAGTGTGGTCTGCTAAAAGTGTCCCCTTCCACAAAGTACCTGTACGTGGCTCAGCTTCAGGTCGGAATTACTTTCTTGTGGAAGAATGGCTATGTGTTCATAAGATTTTTTATGTACTTATGGCATTTCATCACCAATTTTCTTATGAAGTAAAACCATATTAGAAGCACATAAAACAGAAGCAGCAGCTTATAACAGTTTTCATTTAAGAACACTGGAAGTTCAGGGTATTATGCTTTATCATTAATTGCTCACTGATTGTATATGCTTTGTGTTAGAGTAAAGATAAAACACTCTTTCATCAAAGTTTAAGCTTAAGCACTTCCATAGCTCTTTCATACTTGTAAATGTCATTGAGCTTTAAAACTTTATCTCTGTTACAGATCACACCGTGCCCTTATAAATGTCTGGATACCCTCCGTTTTTCTTCGAGGTAAATCAACCCACGCTTTTCATGTGTATCAGGTAAGAGCTTATCCAGCAAGCACAATATAAAAGGTCATCAGTTAGGACCAGTGGCAGTTGTTTTCTGAAGCAGTGGCCTCTAGATCCAAAAATATCTAAGAGTAGCATTGAACTGTTATTGTAGATGAAAATATATTGTCGGTTGTTAGTGTCTTTATACTCCTGTGAAAAAGAATAGTAAGTCCTAGAGCTAAACTACACACCCAAAAGTATAAAATTATATAAACATAACACTGTTGCTTCTGGCTGGCTGTCATCTTTGAATGAGAGGTGCAAAAATCAGTCGCAGAGCCCTTCTGCTATTTACTACAAAATGTGTGATACTAACCCTCTCCCTGTTTTGGGTGCATGTAGCACATCCACATGGAGTTAGAGCTAGCTGTTCTTGACATGTTTCACAATTCCTAAATAAGGGGAGCTGTCCTGTCTCTTTGGAGGCTCTGTAGGGGTGCAGGGGAGTGGGTCGGGGACTGGGGTGCAGATGCCACACTGTGATGGAGACTAGCGATGGAGGTGGACCACGGCTGATGGCGGATGGAGCCTGGCCGGGAGGGGGGGTCTGGCAGGGATTGCAGGAGTGGATGAATCCTGGTGACACAGAGAAGACCGGGTAATGTGAATTACCATGGAGTTGGGCACCACTAGCTGTTCTACGTATTAAACATTTGGGGTGGAGGACTCTTCATATAGTGTGGGGGGGGGGGGGGTCTGCAGGCACACTATGCATATTTGTTTGGTAGTTTCTGCAGAAGCGGAGTACGACTTATCCACATGTATTTAATAAGGAGGGGGGTGGAACATAATAAACATAGCAAGCCATACTATTCATTTTTAAATAGAAAAAAATATTGCGGTAATGTTTTAAAAAGGAAAAAACTCACAGTGCAGACCTTTTTCTACAAAACTACATGTGCACCTCAAATTGGGAACTAGAGAAACTACAACCCCAGTTCCAATGCATAAGAAATCAAATAGTTGTGCCTCCTGAAACATCAGGAACAACATGTACTATCCTTAAAGTGGAACAAAACCCACCTTGGCCAGCTCTGGAATCCAAAAGATACCAGGGCTGGCAGCTGGCCCCTTCCCCCGGGGAAACACAATTTGCTGTGTGAAACCCCCAGGATGACAATAATCACTCATCTTTCCTGGGTCCAATTACACATGGGCAGCCTCTCATTCAATGAGAGCCTTTTGCCTTGACTATGTTATTCGGAAAAAGGCTCTCATTGTTTTCAGTGGGGAGCGAGAGCAGCTACATCCCCTGCACCCTTGTGCTGTGCACACGCTAATGACGAGCTGCTAGAGGGATTGTGTGTGTTAAGGGAAGCCATCAACAATGTTTCTTTATCACTGTTCACTGCGAACTCTGGATTTACCCCATTTCCATTCAGTCAATGTAAACAATATGCATCTTCTAAAGTGTTACGATTCTTTCTGCTGTGCAGCAGAGCAATAAGTCATCACAACTGATGGATTTCTACTTGAAATAAAGGAGAATTGCACTGATATGTGAGGCAATTTCTGACTGTGGGATTAGGTTTTCATAAGCTGGACTCATGTATGTGGCAAGGTGGCCGCTCCTATGCAGTTATGCAGCATAGAATCTGCCTGCTATTCCACAACATCTGCATGGAGTTAGGCCCTCTCAAATAGTTTATGTCACCGATTGCCAGAGTGGGAGCAATTTACTGAACTTGCAATTCCTAACTTTCGCTCTGCTTTAACATCCAATATGTCAGTGTAAAAGGATGCCAGGTCTCCAATGAATAATTTAATCACATATTTGCTAGACCAACCCTGCTTGACTATTAGTCTTCTTATTGTACAATAGACACATCTACTGTAAATTCAAAACACAGTTCAATCAGAAGTAGAAGTAAATCCAGACTCCTTTTGATTTAAATTGCTACCTACTGGTTTTCATAGTGGCAGTTTTCTGGGGCATTATCCATGTCTTCTTGGGCTTAGGAAAATACCGTATATACTCGAGTATAAGCTGAGTTTTTCAGCTCACTTTTTGGGCTGAAAAAAGCCGCCTCGGCTTATACTCGAGTCAGTGAAATGGAGGAGAAAAGGTAGGAGGAGCTAAGGTGCGCGCGCACGCGGCCACACACCCACGCTTGCCCCCCCGCGTAGCCCCGGTCGCCGTCGGCAGTGAAGATGCTGGAGCAGTGCGGGGCATGTGGTCCTCTTGTGTCCACCTCATCAGGTAGGTGTGTGTGTGCTGGTGTCTTCTGAATTAATAGTTCCCGTGCCTGCGGGCGCAAAGAGACTTCCTGGCGTGCGGGGGGAGGGATGAAAAAACTTACAGCTGGCGTGCAGGAGTGAAGGCAGCCGACATCGCTGCTGTCAATCTGCGAGCAGGGGGCGGGGCAGTCGTCCACTAAGAGCAAGTCTGCTTCTAGCATTACCCGGGTGGTGAGCAGCGTTCCCTGGAAGCTGCTTGGCTGTGCGTCTGCGCTTTTTGTCCCCAACCTTCACTCAGTAAAGAGGTTGGAATGCCCAGGGACGCAACGAATGGGAGACAGGAAAGGGGAGAAGGATGCACACCAATGCTGGCTGTGTGCTCCTCTGGGGATTTTTATGTTAAAATGGCAGCAGGTAAAGCTTCTTTAGTGATAGCGCTGCCACAGCTCTGTGTACTGTTATTGCATACCTCCCAAGTTTTCCTGATTTGGAGGGACTGTCCCTCTTTTGAGTCCATGTTCCCCTGTTTACCGGTAGCTGCTGAATTTCCCACCCTAGGCTTATACTCGAGTCAATAACTTTTCCAGTTTTTTGTGGTAAAATTAGGTGCCTCGGCTTATATTCGGGTCGACCTATACTCGAGTATATACGGTAAGTGAATATATACACTAGAGGTCAAAAGTTTCAGAACACCATTTTTTCAGGATTTTTTATATGATCACAGTTATAGTACAGCTAATAATGTGTAATTGTTCAAATTAAAATAAAAAATAATACATGATATGCATGATTAGCCTCAAAATGCAACAACTGCCTGCATTAAACAGTGCATTAAAACCAGGGGTGTACCTGTAACAAGGTCATGTTTCAACCTACAAGTGCACCACATTTGTAGGAACTCCTACACCAATGTTTGGAAGATATTCCTAAACAATATCTGAATGCAATTGTAGAAGGAATTAGACTGTTGTGTAAAGCTGTATCAGCTGGATGTGGCTGCTCTGAAGATTTTTAGCTTTGAGGGAAACATCACTTTTTGACATGACAAAGCCCCTGTGTATAAGGCAGTGCCCAAAAAAGGTTAAAAAGTCTTTTGTTTAAGTAACCTCAAAAGTCAATAATGCTGAAAGGTGGTAATTGTATATAAATTATACTACTAATGCAAATAGCATAAACATTGTTTTGCTAAAATCACACAAAAAATGCATACAAACACAGAGTAAGCCTACAGTAGGATAGTTATCGTATGTAAGTATACAATACTATGCAGTTTCACCAGCGATATACCAAAAATGTCTTTTTCTACCCTAAAGGGGATTTTGTTATGCATCCCACTGATTTAAAGTGGACCAAGACCCAGGGGTGATCGGCCCGGGAATCTATAAGATTCCCGGGCCGATCACCTCCCTCACCGCGGGACATCCGAGATCGGGATGTCCCGCGGTGAGGGACCCCCCCCAAAAGCCCCAAAAAACTCACCTGATCGGCGGCGGCCGCCGCCACCTCCCGCGCGCCCCTCTAGGCGGGCACGCGCACTGTCAAAGGGGCGCGCGGGAGGCGGCGGCGGACGCGCTGTCTTGTCCGCAGCTGTCACCCGCTTGTCCGTGGCTACGTGGGAGCGTGGTGAGGTGAGTTTTGGGGGGTTTCTGGGGGGTTTTACACAGCGGGGCACCCCTAATCGGGGTGCACCCCTGAAGTGGACCAAAACCCAGGATAGTCAAAATCCTGGGTGTTGGTCCACTTTAAAAAACTTTAAAAGGTGGATTGCTTAGTTGTGTAACGTTTAAACAAACCTACAGATGCAGCATTCTACAGAGTGATCTCTCTATTGCACCAGCACGGTGGAGATATGAGTAACATGTGGAAGTTTTGTTTTGCTATACAATGTATCACAACAAGACGTCATTTTTCTGTATAGCAACCACAAGCCTTGCTGATAATTGTGTAGCACATTCCAGGTAGCAGGCTGGTATTTACAATGTGAGAGTATGTCTCAACCTGCTTGTTTTAAAAGTTTTGAAATGGCCAACATGAGTTTCATTTTTGCTATAGGTAATGTGTAATAAACACTGTAGTACTTTTTTTCAAACTTATGAGATGCTTGCCATGATTAGACACAGACCAATATGTAACCAATCTTTTTTTCTCGAAATGTATTCATTTTAGTGTAATTCCTCAGTGTGCTGCTTCACGCTTATTTTTTGGGGGGGTCAAAATTAGTTTTAACTGTACTTTATTGGTTTAATTTTCTACAGGCATGTGAAATCATATGATGTCATTTGTTAGCACAGGGAAGTTAGTGCACTGTTTTTATATATGAAAAGAGCAACTTATTTGTTTGACCTTAGCATGCTTTTTAGATGTATTTACAATTGCATTGTAGTGGATGTAAATGTGTTCTGTAGATAAAGCTCAGTAAAGCTCTCGCCGTGCAAAAGTAGAAAGAAAAAAACTGATAGAACCTCCAAAGGGGCAGCTGTGCCCACAGTATTTCATATGCTATCAAATATTTGCTTTGCCACTCTTAAAATTACAGTTTTTTAAGCCAGCTGCGGATTTACTTTGTGAATAGACCTTGGGAACGAGCTGTTGAATGGTGTCCAGCTGTGACTTGTGCTTTGCCACGATAAAAACACATTTATAAATACTTATTTATTCTGTTTATTTCAGCACACATGGCACCAAGACATATTTTTAAGTCACTCTTGTATTTTTTTTTCTTTCGTTTAAAAGTGGGCTAAAATATTCAGTTTTGTAGCTGTTCAACAATCAATGGAAAGCATTACACTATTTTATAGGTGAGGTTTGCTCTTCTGTATTTTGTAGAGGTTTCCATATTTGGTGAGGACATCCCTGACTACATCAAAGATGCTTTGTAATAAATGTCTCTTACTGCATCAAAGGGACTAATTTTGTAGATGCCTTACGCACAATTCAAATAAAAAAAACTTTTAAATGCAATTGTAACAAAATAGTTAAAAATACACTACTTTTGCAAGACAGTGTATCTGTTGCTTTAGGCTGTGCTTACCGCATTATTCTGAGTATACAGCACGTCCTGTTCCAGAAGATATTCCTTACACTTGGGATATACTCCAGTAGATAGCGCTGGACTGCAGAGACTGAAAAGTGGCTCCTCCCGGCCCCATATATACCGGGACCTCCCACAAAATCCCCAGTTCTTCTCTGCAGTCCTGGCTGCGATGACTAGAAGATGGCTCTCTCTACTCGCAGGTGAGCGGGGTTATTAGCCTGCGGCCCTGCAGGACTGTTCCCACCCGTTTCCTTCTACTGCCTCCCAGCTCAGGCTGCTCTGGTTTGGGTTAAGGTAAGCAGCACCGCTGTCAGGTGCTAAGGAGCGCTGCTCCAACCGCAGTCCCCTCCCAAAGGGTAGGCGGTATAGGCCCATGGTGAGCCTTATGGGGTGCCCCTCCCGCATTTATTGCCCCTCGCCCCCTGTTCCCACAGTTGGCTCCCTTTAGGCTGGCCGTTGCTTCCCCCTCGCTCTCCCTTGTAGTTCTCGGGGGGGGGTGCATGTTTGATCCCTGTTGAATTGATTGCACTGGTTTCTTTCGCCGCCGCTGCACGTTTGTACTGCGCTCTGCGGTCGGCGGCGGCATCGCCTCAGGCGCTACTGCACCATCATAGGCTGTTCTTGTTAGGTGGCCGCGTTTCCGCGCTCTTCGGGGGGGGGGGGGGCCTTGTGGATGACACGTTTTGCACCACTGTCTCCGCGGCCCGCCCCTCGAGGTATATGCGGGCGCCATTTTAATTCTCTGCTGCGTGTGCCTGGCGTCTCACTATCGCGGCCCGTAAGTGCCCCTGCGGCCTGATTTATTTATGTACATATCTGTATTGCATATCGCTTATGGGATCTTTTGCTTATGTTTTGCAGGCGGGTCAAACTTTGTGGTTTCTCCCGGTCCTATGCCCTCTATTTAGTGTTAACTCTTATTGGAGGGCTATTACATACCATTACTCCCACTTCCCTAGCTGGTTATTGGGGCATCCCGGGTTGCTTTTACTAGCGTAAATCACTAATGGCCTGTTGTGCCGTGATAATCACCATATGGAGGCTTCTCAGGATAATGTGCTCGGGGTTCCTTCGGGACAAGCCCAGCTGTGTGTGGCGTGTGGGGTAGCCCCTATAAGTGATGATGTTAGGGTGTGTGTACCCTGCACCCAGCAGGTACTTGCCCTGCAGTCTGGTTTACCTGCGACTGGGCCTAGTGCTGCACCCCCTCTGGCTTCGCCTACCTCCCCGTGCTTACACATGACTCCCAGTGAGGTACATACCAGTAGGGAGTCTCAACCTGATTTGGCTACCAGGGTAGCCAGCATTGAAAGGCATATTGCTGGTTCTGGTCCGCGTAAGGCTCCTGCTAAGCGGCGGCATCTGGCACCCGGTGTTACTCTCTTTCCTATGGAAGCTGAGGAGTTTTTTGATGTTACTGGTTATTCCCCCTTGGAAGAAGGGGGATTATTCTCTGATTCAGAATCATCTGAGGATCAGCCTAGGGGTTATGCAGAGTCTGGGTCTGACCCTTGGGCTTCAGATGATACTGACAGACTTTTGGCTCAAATATTTGAAGTACTCTGTATCTCTCCTCCTGCCGTGGTCCCGCGACAGCAGGGGGAGCTGTTTCATACTGTTAAGCCACGTTTGGAGTTTCCTGAATAAACTCACTTTAATAATCTGATTCTCAAGGAGTGGGAACGGCCTAGCCGGCTTCCCAGGGTACCAAAGAGTTGGGATAAGAGGTATCCCTTTCCTGCTGAAATGGTTAAACGTTGGTCATGTCCTCCAGAGGTGGATGCACCAGTTCTGGGTTTGTCTAACACATCTGTCATGCATTTCCCTGACACTACTACATCGAGAGTTGGGGAAGACAGGTGCATGGATCAGCTGGCTAGCCATGCCTTTGCCTGTGTTGGGACCACGCGCCGTCTGGTCTGTGCCTCTGGTATGACGGCTGTTGCTCTTAAAAGCCTGCTCAGGGGTCTCTTGGATGGGGCCCCCGATGATGCTGGGAGTGAAGAGTTTAGAGCTTTTCTGCGTTGTGAGGAATTTGTTGCACATGTTCTCTCTGCCCTGGATGATACCATCAGAATGTGTGGCAGAGTTTCTGCCTTGTTGGTGGCGATACGCCGTTCGGTCTGGTTGTGCCAGTGGGCAGCTGACAATTCTGCCAAAAAGGCCCTCACTGGGTTCAAGGGGCTGCGCCTCTTTGGGAAACGTTTGGACTTGTTTGCTAAGGGTGGCAAATTACCTCAGCGTAGAAGGCAGCCCCGGTCCTTTCGGGGTTCAGGTGCCTTTTCTCCTTCCTTTAGGGGCTCCAGAATTGGACGAGGAGCTTCCCTTGCTGGAGCCCGTGGAGATTTTTGGGGCAGGGGTAGAGGCGTGGCCACTCTGACCCCCCCTGGGGTCCCAAGATTAAGTCCTCCCCCAAGCCCCCTCAGGCATGAAGGGGCGCCCTCACCCATCTGGGTGGGGGGACGGCTTCGGCTCTTGGCTCACGTCTGGAGGCTTTATGTCTCAGACCGGTGGATTCAGGAGGTAGTATCCTCCAGTTACAAGGTAGAGTTTGCAGCCTGGCTGCCCCCAAGATTCATCAAATCTCGTTTACCTCAAAACCCCTTGTCAGCCCAGTGTCTCTCCCTGGCTGTCAAAGGCCTTCTAGATCTAGGTGTCATCTGTCAGGTGCCCTTGAAGGAAAGGGGCAAAGGCTATTATTCCAATCTTTTCATTGTGCCCAAAAAGGATGGGTCCACCAGTCCTATCCTGGATTTAAAGCTTCTCAACAATTTTGTCAGATTCAGACCCCTTCGCATGAGGCTCTGCGCTCAGCTGTGACTTTCCTACGTCCAGGGGACTTCATGACCTCTGTAGACATCAAGGATGCTTACCTTCACATACCTATCTTTCCAGGTCATCAGAGATTCCTCAGGTTCACCCTGGAGGATCAGCACTTCCAATTTGTGGCCTTGCCCTTCGGCCTCACCTCGGCCCCCAGGGTATTCACCAAGGTACTGGCAGGTGTGATGGCCCTGCTGAGATCTCAGGGCATTCGCATTCTTCCCTACCTGGACGACATGCTTATCGCTTCTCAATCCTTCCATCAGGCAGAGCTGGACACTCAGAGGGTGGTGTCCACACTGGAGTCATCCTTCCATGGTGAAGTCTTTTCTGGGCATGATTCTGGATTCAGCTCGGGTCAAGATCTTTCTTCCTCAGCAGAAGGTGGAGGTCCTTCAAGAGAAAGTTCAGCTCCTGCTGTCTTGTCCCCATCCATTCATCAGGCAGGGAATGCAGCTGGTGGGCCTGATGGTGTCCTGCTTCGAGGCGGTCCCATACGCTCAGTTCCACATGAGGCCTCTTCAGCTTCACCTCGTCAGTATGGGATCGGGACCCTGTGTCCTTGGATCAGGCTTTTGTCTTTTCCCCTCAGGTCAGGCGGTCTCTAGTGTGGTGCCTGGTCTCAGGGAACCTGCTGGGGGGCAGGTCCTTTCTGGCCCCCTGCTGGGAGACTGTCACCATGGATGCCAGTCCGACAGGTTGGGGGGGATTCTGGAAGTCCCTGAAATTCCAGGGTCAGTGGGGCCCTCAGGAGGCCCATGCCCCTATCAACATTCTGAAATTGAGGGCAATCGGGTTGGTTCTCGCCCACTTAACCCCACATCTGAGGGGTCGGGCTGTTCAGGTCTGCTTGGACAACCAGACGGCGGTTGCCTACATCAATCATCAGGGAGGGACCCGGAGCAAGAGGGCCCTCAAGGAAGTGTCCCTGATACTGTCCTGGGCGGAAGAAAATGTTCCCTGCATGTTCCTCAGCTGTGTACATGGGGGGGTGGAGAATCTGGAGGCAGACTCCCTCAGCAGGGGGACATCTCATCTGGGAGAGTGGTCCCTCAGCAGCAGGGTGTTTCGCTCCCTGTGCCACCGCTGGGGTCAGCCAGATGTGGATCTGTTTGCATCCCGTCACAATCACAAGCTTCCAGTTTTTGTCTCTCTGTCCCAGGATCCTCTGGCCTTGGCCACGGATGCCCTGGCAATGTCTTGGACGAGGTTCCAGCTCCTGTATGGGTTTCCCCCGTTTCCACTGCTGGGATGGGTGCTGCGCAAGATAGTTCAGGAAGGGATGCCAACCATCCTGGTGGCCCCCTGTTGGCCAAGAAGAGTGTGGTTCGCAGACATCGTGCAGTTGGCAGTAGATCAGTATGCCCTGCCACCGGTTCCAGATCTGCTCACTCAGGGACACCTACGCCACCCCAATTTACAAACGCTGGCTTTGATGGCCTGGCTGTTGAAACCTCCATTTTGATGGAAAAAGGGCTGCCTGCCTCGGTGGAGAATACCATGATCAAGGCTAGGAAAAGGTCCTCTTCTTCCATCTATTACATGGTTTGGCGTACTTACATTGACTGGTGCGAGTCCCACTCGCTTCCCTGTCGTGTGTTTTCTATTCCTAGGGTTCTGGAGTCTCTCCAACATGGTTTGGATATGGGCCTTTAGCTCAGTACTCTGAAGGGCCATGTGTCTGCTTTGGCAATTTTTTTCCAAAGATCCTTTGCTCAGCATCCCCTGGTCAAGGCCTTTTTCCAGGGAGTTACTCACGTGCATCCCCCACGTAAGCCTATGTTACCAGTCTGGGACTTGAACTTGGTCTTATCTGCCCTGCAGGGGTCTCCCTTTGAGCCCTTGCAAGGGGCTCCTTTGTCCATTCTCATGCTTAAGGTGGTCTTTTTGGTGGCTATCACTTCTGTTAGGCATGTTTCTGAGTTGGTGGCGCTTTCCATCAAGCCTCCTTATTTTGAGAGACACCAGGCCAAGGTGGCGTTTCGTTTTAAGCCCGATTTTCTGCCTAAGGTTGTTTCTGCTTTTCATCTCAATCAGGACATTGTTTTGCTTCTCTGTGTCCTAATCCCAGTAACCCCTTTTTTGGACGTAGTCAGAACTCTGAAGTTCCATTTGGTGGCTACTGAATCTTTCAGAAAGACTGATGCTCTTTTTGTGCTTCCCTCTGGACCTAAGAAGGGTCTGGCTCTAGCTAAGTCCACTATCAGCAAGTGGATCCGTCAGGCTGTGATACAGGCCTACTCTGCTAAGGAGAAGGAGCCTCCCTTCCGCCTTACTGCTCATTCTACTCGTGCTATTGGTGCCTCTTGGGCTTTTCAGCACCAAGCTTCTGTTGAACAAGTTTGCAAGGCCGCTACTTGGTCTTCTGTTCATACTTTTTCAAAGTTTTATAAAGTTGATGTTAGGGCCTCAGCTGATGCTGCTTTTGGCCACAAGGTTCTGCAGGCGGCAGTGGTTTAAACTGTCTGCTGTTACTTTTGGGTATCCCACCCTACCTTACGGACACTGCTATTGGATGTCCCAAGTGTAAGGAATATCTTCTGGAACAGGACATTCTGTATACTTAGAATAATACAATTCTGTGATTACTCACCTGGAGAATTGGTATTATATGTATACAGCACGTCCTGTTCCACCCCACCCTTGTTATTATCTTTAGTTACCTCTTTATGGTGATTGTTCTTGTGTTCAAATTTTCATATAATGGTTATAGTTCTCCCGGTCTCTTGCTAACTTCTGGAACAGGACGAATCTATAAGATTCCCGGGCCGATCAGCTCCCTGCCTGCGGGGCACCCCGCTGTGTGAAACCCCCCAGGACGCCCGCAAATCCTACCTGTTCCTCGTTCCATAGGCGCATGAGCGGGCCGCCGCCTCTCGCGCATCCCTCTAGCAGGGCACGCAGCCGCGCCGGCCGTTTGTGAATGGCTGGCGCGGGCGCACTCCCTGTAAGAGGGACGCGCGAGAGGCGGCGGCGGCGGCGGCGGCAGCAGTAGCAGCAGCAGCAGCAGCAGCGGCGGACCCTCTCACCTTGTCTGTCAATGGACCTCGCTTGTCCGTCGGCGGTGATTGGTGGAGCGAGTCACGTGGGAGCGGGGTCAGGTGAGTTTTTGGGGCTTTGTGGGGGTTTCACACAGCGGGGCACCCCCGATCGGGGTGCCCCGCGGAAGTGGACCAACACCCAGGATAGTGAAAATCCTGGGTGTTGGTCCACTTTAACAGTTGAAAAAACACTAGAAAAGGTTTCTAAAATAAACTCTCATTTACACCAGTACTTACCTCCGTCCTCGCTACCATTGCTAGGCAAGTCAATCTGTCCCGCACGGCTTAGTGGTGGTTACTGGGGCATAGGGCATATATCCTACTTTCTGCACTGGGCTCACACCAGCTTGCTCCGTGATGCAGGGAGGGGCTACTGTTTATAGGCGAGGAGCGAGTACTTCACATCCCCTGTCACTCACAATGATGTCAGAGAAAGGGAGGGCTTTCCCAGTGACCTTGCTCCATGTGGGGTGCAGGATCTGTGTCCTAGAGTAGCAGACAGTGCGGGACAGATGAGGACACCACCCAAGGATGGATAGTGAGGAAGGGTGTAAATATTGGTGTAAAATTAGAGTTTATTAAAGGACAATTTCTGGTGTGTGGTGTATTTGGGTGTGTGATCTTTGTTCTGTTGCAGAATGGGGAGCACCAGGGGACCCCGGCATCAGAGGATAGCAAGTGAGAAGGTCCGTTGTCTTTTTTTTAACAATTTCAGGAAAAAAGTTGGTTGGCACAAATCCTTAGACCAATCAATGATATACATATTGGCAATTTATGTTGTTTTCTAAGGTCACTATTTTTATTAGTGCAGTCCTCCTGTGACCTTGCCATTCTGTGTGATGGATGGGAGGGGGGCGGTCCATCGTCCGCAAGTGACAGAGGCTGTTCTTTAACAGGACCTTCAGTGCTGAGGATGTGTAAAGTAAATGACCCACAGTTAGTGGCAGCCCACCCAGCCAAGTCCCAGGAAGAAGCTTAGTGTGTTGCCCACAGGCCTCATGCTGCTGTGCAATCTTGTTGCACCCTATTAATACACTCCTCCCACCACTGCCAATTTTTTGGTCCTATTTTACAGAAGGTTTAGTACTTTTGTTTTAGAAGTGGCCAAGTGGGCAAGTGCCCTTGCTGTAACCTCAGTCATGTAGAGCACCTGATGACCAGTTGGTAAGAACACTGGGAGTGGGGTTTGACTAGAGGCCAATAAAATCCTGCACTGATGTTTGGCCCTAGTCTGCCCCTCCTCCGGTAGTATGAAAACAAAATACCAGAAAAGTGAGTAGGTGGTATTTAAACCTGATGAGTAAAGAATTTGATATTGGTATTTTCAACCCAGTAAAACCCAAGAACTGTGCTATTTAGCTAGAAATGAAATCACATACAGTATAATCTGTTTCTTTGACTTGTCAACTTATTTAGGATTCACAGAAAAAGACTATAGCAGCTGTTTCTCATAAATTGTTTCCAGATGCCTCACTTACTGTAGGTAATGTCATTATTGTAGTAACAGTAAATAACAAACATATTAAGGCTTCTGAAGCGTGGGATGTTAATTATATATTTGTTTTTATTTTGCAATGAACAGTTCACAGTCATTTACCTGGTTTCTTTTACAAAGAAGTGTTTTTCTTCACGTTCAAACGCCATTCTAGTCCCATTGCATTGACTAGATTTAGCACAAGGATGAGCAGGTTCAGCTTGACTTCTTTTGACGTACGTAATCTGTGGTTTTACGTTGGGAAATGTAAACTTTAACATGATGGCTTTGGTGGAGTCTGAAACCTCATAAATGCAATAGAAGAACTTTTATCTGTCAGCCACTTATGAGCTGACCTTCAAAACCTAAGAGCACTCTATGATCTCCTAGATAAACCACACACAACTAGTGCAGCGCCTACTTTTCAATCTGCAAATGGCCTGAGCAGCATGAAATAAAGACAGGCTCAAATTCCCTATGGTTACGGATCTCAGCCTCATTCCCTTGGCCAAAGGGGCTCCACATGGCTAAGATCATTAGCCAAGGTTGAAGAGTGCTGCCAATACAGCCAAAAAATCAGATTTGGGAAGGCTGTATTAGGTACTGAGCATTGCTGGAAGGGTTTTTTTTCAGAAGTAACCTTCCTTATGGCAGACCATGTAAAATTGGAAAAGGGATGTTTTAAAAGTATACTTTTACCTAAGCTGATAAAACATATATTGGTATTGCAATAATATTGCAATGCATGATTTATAGCTTAATATAAGCAAATTGGGAGAGCCCTGGCCTAATTTGCCCTGTTTAAAAGGTAATAGAAATTGTATTTTAAAAATACAGCTTCAATATTGGTTTCAATGTAACTTTTGTATTTATTTCTTAGATCATATATTTTTTTTGAGATGGATGGAAGTATTCGTTCATGTCTCCTGTTGAAGCAGATTCACAATTGTCATGTTGAGTGAAAATAGTTTTTTTTATTGTACCAGAGTAATATTTATTATTGTGGAGAGTTTTTGGCTGTGTGCTTAGTTTGGGGATGGGGATCCTATAATTTATTAATGATCTGCAGAACTGAGCAGCATTTCATCTGTTATGTGTTTTGCAGTAATAGGATATTCTACAACTTTGAATTGGGCAGGATGTGCCATCTTCACAAGAACTATGCTCACCCCACTCCATTGACTGCAATGGAGAGCGGGTTGCGCCATCGTCATAGTTCCTGCGAAGATGGCGCGTCCCGCCCCTTGTCTACAATAGAACAGCAGTGTTCACATCTGAATAGCAGTAGTAGCCAGCCTGTGCTGGATGAAAGGTGAGTATAGTGTTTTTTTTGTTTTTAGCCTATACTATGACTTTAATGACTTGTTTACCAGTAGTAGATTTGCAAACTGTGGAGATGAATATTTTTGAAATGGGCCATAGGTTTATAATTCAGCTAAACCCTTTTGAGTGCGTTCTTGTATCTGTCTTGATATTTTCCTTTCTTAAAATGATTATGCAACTGAAATGTATGAGCAGCAGCCATGCTAAACTTGATGAACTGGGCCACACAAATATAGTAGTTACTGGAAAACGTTCCTTTAATAGGACAAAAGACAACACATCTATACAAAGATAAATAAAGTCTCTCCTAGGTGCTTCTTCCTCCCGTCTTGTGTTGTTATAGGGTGTACAGTAATCTGACTTTGTATCCCTGCATTTAACCCTTTAAGTGCCAGCCTACCTGGAGTTTTTGTCACAATCTGTTGCCAGACCATTTTGCACTATTTTACACCCCCCATGTTCAAATGTGATTTTTGAAGGGATTTCCAGGGATTTCCCAGGAAAATGATATATTGTTTTTTTCAGCAGAGTCTGAGCTTTAACATGAAATGTCTTGTTTGTCATTTTTAGGTGTATTCTCAATATTTTTTGTCGAAATATGTGCAAAAAAATAAAAAAAAATCTATTTTTTACAATTTGTAGTGTTTTTTTGTAATAAAAAATGTAAGTTTGTCAATAAAATCTTATTGTGTGTGAAATCCCAATTTCTCCCGGTTACAGCAGTACCACATATGTATTGGTAGACACCCTTTCCTGCCCAGGAGACTCCCCCAAACTGAAACAGAGCTTTAGGGGATTTTCAGAAAAAAATACAACTGTGATTTGCGCTATGCGCACCTTGCAGTTTTTCCAGAAAAACAACCCTTTACATTTGAAATACCCCCAACAAACTATATATTCTCTGGAAGTACACACCTCAAGCTTTCCAGGTGTACCAGGCTTGTTGATGTGGCCACAGTTTTCTGGAAGTAATCCCTCAATGTATTCTTTGGTTGCAAAGAGTTTCCCTAAAAAAAGGATAAAAAAGCAGAATCAAAGCCACATTTTCCTAAAAAAACTATATACAAACAAGAAAAAACAAGTATAATCTGAAAAAGCAACATCCCCCGAACAGAATGATACCCAACATGCATAGTTACTGTCAAGGGAAGAGTTGCCAAACACCCCAAAGTAAAGCATGAGCATAATGGTAATTTTTCTTGAAAATTTCAGCTCTGCAGACAAAGTGCGCACCTTGCGATTTTTCAACCAAAACAACCCTTTACATTTGGAATATCCCCTATAAACCATATATTCCCTGAAAGTACACATGTTAAGCTTTCTAAGCATACCCAGCTTGTTGTAGTGGGCTCAACTTTCTGGAATTGATCCCTCAAAGAATTCTTTGGTTGCGCAGGGTTTCCCTAAAAAATGTATAAAAAAGCTGAATAAAAAACACCTTTTCCTAAAATATAAATATGCAAACAAGAAAAAACAAGCTAAGTCTGAAAGCGCAAGGTCCCCTGAACAGAACAATACCCAACATGCAGAGGTACTATTAACCCTTTTAATTGCCAGCTTACTTGAGATTTTGTCACCCTCTGTTGACAGGTAATTTTTTCCCCATTTTGCGCCATGTTTTGCGACATTTTTGCTGGAATTTTCAGGAAAATTATATATATATTTTCTGCAGCAGAGTTTAGGCTTTAACATGAAATGTCTTGTTTGTAAATTTTATTAATTTTATTTATTATTAAGTAAAAAAAAAAAATACAATTTGTTTTTAGAAAATTTCCTCTTTTATTTTAAATAAAAAAAGTATTTTATTAGGGAAAACCATATTGCATGTGAAAGCCCCATTTCTACCGATTAGAACGGTACCACATATTTATCGGTAGCCCCCTGTTCCTGCCCAGGAGACCCCCCTAACTGAAACAAGTAATTTTTAACATTTACAAATAAAATACAACTACCATCCACACTACAAAGGGTTAAATCGAGAAAAAAAAATGACATAGGTTAAAAACCCTTAAAAATCCAAAAAAATAATGACATGGGGCCCCCCTTACCCAAAGTAACCAGCCCGGGACCAGCTTTGCAGGGCTTGTAGGAACAGGGTGCAGGGGCCAGCTTTTGTGGCCCCTGGCCCTGCAGGCTACAAGCCCGCATAGCCCGTGGCCACGGGCTCTTCTGCCCCCCCCCCTGGCCTTTGGGGAGGCAGGTAATGGGGGTGCCGGGGGTTAATGGCAAGTCACCGGCTAGTGCAGGTGACTTGCCATCCCCCCAGCCTTGAGAACTGGTATAGGGGTCTCATGGACCCCTTACCAGTTCACAAGGAGTTAAATTAAAAAAAACACACCACACAGAGAAAAAATATTTTTAATACTTACCTCCCATCCATACTGGAGCACTCTGTCCCTCGGCGATCACTGGCTTCTGCTCACTTGCTAGAAGCCTTTTATAGCTGCTGGATGACAGAACACAAAAGGGTTAATTAAAAAAAAAATGACATAGGGTCCCCCCTGGGAACCCTTAAAAATCCCCCCAAAAAATGACGTAGGGTCCCCCCTACCCAGCATTACCGACCCGGGCCAGCTATGGGGGCTTGTAGAACAGGGTGCAGGGGCCAGCGTTGGTGGCCCCTGGCCCTGCAGGCTACTAGCCCACATAGCCACTAAGTGGCCCGGGCCCTTCTGCCCCCCCCTGGCCATTGAGGAGGCAGGTAATGGGGGGCTGGGGGTTAATGGCAAGTCACCCACTAGCCGCAGGTGACTTCCCAGACCCAGAGCCTTGTGAGCTGGTATAAGGGGGCTCATGGACCCCTTACCAGCTCACAAAGGGTTAACTGTGAAAAAAACACCCCACAAGTAATAAAAGTATTTTATTAAAAAAAAAACTTACCTCCGATTGTAAGCTCTTGTCCCTCGCCGCTCTGCTGACAGATGCCGGTGATCGGCATCCAGAGAAGGGGGAGGCAGGAGATCAGAGGATCTCCTGCCACCTCCTTCCCCAGGCACCGATCACCGGCATCTCACAGCAGAGAGAGCTGAAGCCGGTGATTGGGGCCGGGATGACGTCATTAGCCCCGCCCCCCAGGTGAAGAGGAGGGACAGCGGGAGCCAGCGCACACGCAGGTAAGTGAATGTCATTTTTATTTTTTTACAGTTAGCAGCTGCTGCTGCAGAAGCGGGGGGGGGGCGGCCTATTCTGGGGGCTCTCCTGGAGCCATCCGAGCCCCCACGGGGGATCGGATGGCACCAAATTAAAGAGGAGACCCGGCCGAATCCAACGAGGGGTCAGGTGAGTATTTTTTTTTTTTTTTGCCCGCTAGCAGGGGTAAATGCCAGGCACGTAAATTTTACATGGCTGGCACTTAAGTGACGGAGAGGCAACCACGTAAATTTTACGTGGCTGGCATTTAAAGGGTTAATAACTTCTCACTAAAAGTATATTTACTTTTCTGCCTTCCCATCTCAACTACAAACAAAACCATTGTATAGCATAACTAGATGGAGGTACCTTGTAGGTAGTATGAGTACTATATAATACTATGAAGTATTTTAGGAGGGTGAAACACTTCTAAATGTCATAATATTATATAGTGCCCATACAACCTACCAGGCACCTCCCTTTTTTTAATAAATGCTATAAAATTGTAAACAGTATTGTCCACAGCAAGGGTCTCCAACCGTCCTCCTCAAGGCCCACCAACAGGCCATGCTTTGTGGATCTCCACACAGATGCACAGGTGAAGTAATAATTGCAGCAGCAGAGCTATAGAGCCGACTATGTGGAGATCCACAAAACATTACCAGTTGCTGGGCCTTGAGGAGAAGGGTTGGGGAACACTGTGCTACAGTACTTAGCTCGATTTCAAGGCAACATAAACCTGTCTCCTCCTTTTGTGGAAATTACGTAATAAGTGAGGAATGCAAATGTGGGGGGGGGGGGGGGGGGGGTCTGCTATCCAATTTAACTGTTAATTGTGATAAAAAATTAAATACAGGCTGCTTCAAAGTAAACTAAAATTTGCATTGTACTTAATTTTCTTTTTTTGTTGGGTGGTCAGTGAGTAACCTTTTTTTTTTGAGTGTTTTTTAAAATCATATCTCGTTTTCACTTGGCAGTGATGTCTTATATATTCACCTTTTCATTTTGGCACTTATGTTGTCATCTTATGTCGAGCACTTGGCATTTGGCTTGAATAAATTGAGGACAATCAATGTTTTAGACCTCATGGTTTTGGCCATCATCATCTTTTGTCAAAAAAATGTATCTTTTGGTACCAGTAAAATATGTGTAAATGATTGTTTGGACTTGGGCTATAGTTTTCTAACCTGGGTTTCTAAGTATTTAAATATAAGCTACACATTACAGTGAGCTCACTCTCCTCTAGTGTGTAGCAGGCCGCAGGTCTGCTGTATCCCCAACACCCACAGCCCATCCTGTTAGGTATGTTTACTGAAATCCCCCACAAAATGTTTGAATTCACACCCTCCACTGTCCCCCTGTATACATGATTTCCAATAAGATTTGCGTTTGTATGGGGCTGTGCTGTTCACGCTATAGAATACAATTGGTCACAGTTCTCGATCTCTGCGGGTTTCCCACAGGAGCATAGAGTAGTTAGCATATTGCCATTTCCAGGGATTTTCAGCGAGCTGCAATTCCTTAGGATTGGGGGATACAGTGGCCCTGTGGACCGCATAGGTTGTGAGCACAAAAAGCTTATCTCATCTTCATAAATCTGGCATCAAAGTGCCCAGCAACCCTATAGTATCCCGAATGCCCGAGTATTTGGCTACATCCCTAGAAACAGGTTTGTAGAATATTTTTTGATTGATTCCTTCATAAGCATTGTAATGCAACATGAAATAGTGTTTTTGTTACTTTGATTGGCTAACTGGCTTTGGATAGGACTAGGTTTAGGGTTAGTGTTTGTGCTAGACTTATCCAGGAAATGGCTAGTTGGGCTAGTTGCAATAAATCAGCAGCGGCCATAGAAGCAGTGTTCTTTGTGCACAGGACTCTTCTTGGTGTCTTTGGTGGGTGATTGAGGACAGAAATTACAGAATACAAAATAGTGTAGTTATAAATATATACTTTTAATATTCACCTTATGCTGAAAGGCCCTCAGTTGTGTCTGAAAGCCACTTGATGTTCTGCTGTAAAGAGCATAGTCCATACCAGAAGAAGTAAAAGGCAGCACTAAATTGTAGTATAGAGCTATGTACAAACTTCTGCCACCTTTCATTTATACAGTACATGTATTTACTTTTCATATGTGCAGTAGCATTGACACTTTGCACTGTGCTAACCTGTAGAGGATTTTTATTTAAAAGAAATATGCTTTTACTGCTGGAAAATTGAAAAGTGTATTTCATGCTAGCTAGTGCAAGGTCTATGTTTGTAATTCAATGTTATTTAGCACATTTTATTACTAAGACAACACTAGAATTTAATATGTATAAACAGGCGCACTAGAATGTGTGCATCTCCGCGGGACAGTTCTCAATTCAAGTATTTTTCATTTCAACAATAAAGTGCTTCTTTGTATATCAAATCACCACGTGAATTTCAATCTAATTACTTGCAAGTGTATCCACCACCTATCACACTCCGCACGTACCAGATAGCCAATGGCAAAAAAGGGCTTCTCTATATATCAATGGCTGTTTCCTTATCGAATATTTTCCAAATAGCCGAATGATTTATCTTTATCTCAGAAGGGATTCTTTTTCCTCATATATCTTTAGGACTTGTTCACAGGCGCCTGTGAACAAGTCCTAAAGTGACGAAACGCGTTGGGCGGAGCCTATCTTAACCACGTGACCTCCGAACAGAGCCGACGCCAGCCGAGCCCAGAGGCCTAGGTCTCGGTAAAGTATGCGCTGCGGCGTCTGAGAACGTTTTAACCATGAAAACAGGTGAAATTGGAGGAATAGAAGCTAGATCATCTGATCCCTTTTATGAAGCATTTTATAAATAACGCGCTTATTTGTTTTTAATCTGATAAGCATTTTAGCCGGTCTGCGCATAGAAAACAGTTGATACAGTATCACGCTATGTGCGGCCATTTGTTTTGTATTACATGTGCAACATAAATAAATTAGGAAATAACTATATAAATTGAGTTTTTGATGGATATATGAGGAAAAAGAATCCCTTCTGAGATAAAGATAAATCATTCTCTCGGCTATTTGGAAAATATTCGATAAGGAAACAGCCATTGATATATAGAAAAGCGCTTTTTTGCCATTGGCTATCTGGTACGTGCGGAGTGTGATAGGTGGTGGATACACTTGCAAGTAATTAGATTGAAATTCACGTGGTGATTTGATATACAAAGAAGCACTTTATTGTTGAAATGAAAAATACTTGAATTGAGAACTGTCCCGCGGAGATGCACACATTCTAGTGCGCCTGTTTATACATATTTGGGTTGATTCAAAGAAACATGTAACAGCTTGGATTTGGCTCACGATCATCCTATTTTTCCCGAACGCTCGTGCGTTCGTATGAACTTGCGAGTGATTCAATAAGCAAATACGTTTCTATCCTAAAATATACGTCCGTTCGTATGGCAGTTCGGGAATCAGACCTATGTCAGTTTCCATCCTGAATTTTCCGTTTCATTTCTCAGGTTGCAACATTGGTTTTGCCCTTTTTCCTTTTTTGTCTGGACGTAAATCCTTCTGATCTTGCGGCTCCGCACTACAAACTTACCTCATTAAAGTGCATTCTAAATATTTGGTCTTTTATTTTTCTTTATTTCATTCATTTTGCAGTAACCAACCATTAATGAATGCATTTGCATAAGTAAATCTTACTTTGTTTAATTTTTAGTTAACTTGCATTTTTTACTTGTGGATTTAATTTTAATATTTATGCTTCAAATGGTACAACTTTAAATTTTTAGTGTGGTTACCCACACCCTCTACATACAGATTGCTCACAAATGTTAAAAAACACCCAGCAACTTCTGCATGTTATGAGCCTAGAAACAGCCAAGATGGCGGCTCAGGTATTATCGGGCAGCCTGCAAACAGAAAGGGCCTTGTGACTGTGTTGCTCTGGATTCTTTGATTTCTGACCTTTCCATGCCCCCAGCTCTGCTGTGTCTGTGCAAAATACAGCAGTAACCCACATCCTGCACTTTATCCCGCTCTCCTCTCCTCAGTAAGTGTGATGCATCTGACCAAAGATGTGCTTAAATAATTAAACAAAGCAAAGGTAAACAACTACACCAATAAATGCAATCTAAAAATATTATTCTAGTACCTCAATTTTAAAATAAATAACAAAGGACATAAGTTTCTTTAATTAACGCAAATATATTGCAAAATAAAGGTTTACATGCAAAGGACTAATTAAGGTCCACATTAAAATGCTTTTATAAGGCATACATGAATCAGGTATGCATTGCCATACAATTTATGGCCTCGGCCATGCTGATACATGCAGTTCATTGGAGCACAAGACGCGCAGACTCCTCCACTTAGCCAAAAAACCTGTTCACGAACAGCAATCCGGCTGCTAAAAGGTGTCGGCTGTGGCTTTCTTTTAAAATGCGTTTAGAGGTTTCTCTGAATCACACCTAAACACATCCAATTAACCTAAGTTTTACGTTTTGATCGTAAGTTTTAGGATTTGATCCTAAGTTTTACGTTTTGATCCTAAGTTTTACGTTTTGATCCTAAAATTTAGGAACGGACTTCCGCTGATCGTAAGAGCATATACGCATTCGTACGTAGGCTCGTGCGAGTCGGAAATGGCCAAAAAAACAGGAAAAAATGACTAACACCCACCCAAACTTACGATTCTCGATACGAAATCACTTAACTTTTGCTCTTTGAATCGAGGGGATTGTTGGGAGTGTTGGTGACCCACTCCGCTCTTCTCCCTGCGTTAAGGACTACAATATTGTTAATTCTATTGCTATACATGCAATATAAATCCTTTCCTAAAGAATTTGAGCGCGATTTCTTAACAATATTTTTAACTAGAATTTAATAGTTAGACATATTTATTGTAGCCTCTCCATGTCATACCTATTTCTCAGAGTTCTAATGTAAATTCAAAGCATTGTTTTCTTACCTCCCTCATGATTGATTCATCCTGCTGCGTAAGGCTACTGTTTCTGATTCCCAGTCCCTTTGCTATAGCCAAATCCCTAGCCTTTTTTCCTAGCATCTCAAAGAGTGACATTACTTGACTGAACCCCATTCCCTTTTGCATCACACATCATACTGTGTGAGACACTTGATTCACATTGACTGCAGGGATGGAGTGTAGCTACTCTCTTTTTATTATTTTAGTTACTGAAAAGTTTACTGATAGCAAATAAATATTTTTATGCAGAGTAACACACTGAAATTGACAAGCAGAGGCCATGTCCACCCTTACTTCATTAACCAAATGTACCTGTTTCAGTCTGTGATTCACTAGATGATATTGCATAGAACAAGAGCTAGGAAATCACCAACAACGCTCTTGAGAAAGCTGTCAGCTATCAGCTTGGGGATAAGACAAGTATGCTCTGACTTTACACATTTTTACCAGACAGAAAATATAACGGTATCAAGAGAAAAATACATATGGATGGGATTAATAGTTGGGGCTTCCTATCTGGCCCTATTTAGTATTTAAATCCAATTGAACAGATTCAGAAGGTACTGGGAAGTCCTCCAAAACTTCCCACAAGGGTCCCAGGGGACTGACACTTGCACTCCACACAATGGTTAATGAATATACAAAATCTTTATTGCCAAACTCACATTAAAAACTTCTAAAATCACAGCAAATCATGGTGCCATACCGTAATCAGCCACATGGGGGAGCCAGCAAGCCAAAATATACATGTGTAATATACTAAAGTAAATACTAAAAAATCCTAACTAACTCATCTTGTAAAGTGCTAATTACTGTGATTACAATACATCCAAATATATAGCAGGACCCCTAACATAAAGCGGGCCCAGCAAAGCTGCAAGTGCAAAGTACAAACAATGAAATACACAATCAATCATAAATACACAAAATCTTACTATGTGACAGGCAGAACTGGATCCCCACGGCAAGCCCACGCGTTTCGAGCCTCTGGGGCTCTTTTTCAAGGCTGAATGTTTATGGGGGGCTCTGTCCCAGTACTCCTTAAATACCCCACCTCACCCTCAGTCCAGCCTCCATCACCACGGCTGCGGCCCCGGCCCCAGCGCGCTCCGGCCGGAAGCGCGCCAGGCCGGAAACCGGAAGTCGTCATGCGCTCCGGAGTGGAGCGCAGAGCCTCCTATTGTGACGTGGGCGCCGTGCGCAGCCCCTCCCCACACACTCCCCAACCTGCGAACAGAGGGGAGGGCACGATGACAAGGGGAGAGGTTGCACTGCTGGAAGCTGCGCACAGATGGCAGACTGGACCGCCGGAGAGGTGAGTATTCCCCATCAGTCTTGTCATCATTAAAAACATCCTACTTATTGGCATATTAACATTACTCTTGTTTTTGATCAACTCCGCATAATAAACATTCTATATACAATCGCTGTGTGCAAAATATACATTTACATGGCACATTAATACTGACAGGGGCCCGCTCAGGAACAACTTAGCCTAGCATACCGATCCCTTAATATATGTAACCTACAGCGAGGGTAAGTACAATCAATATCATGGGTCTCTGGGCTATGGTTACAATAAATCCATAAATACATGTATAATGGCCTATAATGGCCTTTATCACATGCTATGCCAAAATACATGGTGCCCAAATGAGCATAACCCCATACATTTATCCAAGGACATTAGGTAAAAACCTCGCCCTGGATTGTATCCCAATCGAAAATAAGCCCTCCCAGGGATATCTTAATATCCTTAGAGGCTATACAAGTTAAGGGGGCATTCCAGTGAGGTTCACACCATATGCTACAATGCACAATGACCACCCACAATGCCTCCAAGGGGATGATAGAGGGGGGGGGGAAAGGTACTGCATTATATGCTTATACATCCATAACCTAATGGGCACTGAGCACAACCCCCTAGAACACCTATCTGTGGCAGCACATTAATGCATGGTGAAAATAACATGTCTGGAACTCATTCGAGCTTCACCCGGCGGACATAGTTCTTCCTTTTTCCTTTATTGTGACCAATCTTCCGAGGGGGAGAAAAAACTTCAAGACAGTGTGTTCTCAGTCTCTTGGTTTCACCGAGGAGCCCATTCCTAGAGGGTCTTATATATATATATACTTCATGATAGTGCCCCACCAAAACCAGTAACACCACGTGCCATCCCAGTGCAAACGCAAAAACCTAGTCCATAAAGTGAAAGTGTCCTTGTGAACATGCAAACGTTAAAACAACACACTGTGCAAGTGAAAATATCATTAGCACATAAATAACTCAACATTATTGTGTCCATACTTACCTAAACCCTGATGTGAATATAACCAAACCTTTGTGTATTGTTGTCCTACAATACTCACCCTAACCAAAAGGACCCTTAACCTAGGAAAGGAGTGAAGGCCACATCCTCGTTCAGACCCCAAGGAACCTGTGTGTCCAGTGCAAACATCCACCTTAATTCCTTCTGTTGCAGAAGTCTTTTGATGTCGCCCCCTCCATATCCCGATTACGTCTAGCTAAGTGTATAGAAGATAGGTGCGCCTGTATGCGGGCCTTCAGTGTGTTCTTGGTTTCACCCACATAACCCTTAGGGCACCCACAGGTGATCAGATATACAACCCCCACTGTCCGGCAGTTGATGAATTGACGGATGGGGTGCCTGCTGCCCCTACGGGTGTTGATGACCTCCTTACTGGTATTGATTAAGGGGCAAATAGAACAGGAACCACACGGATGGCATCCCTTCACTATATTACTCACCTGTCCAGAACTAGGGCCAGTGAAATGGCTCTTACAGACCCTATCACGGAGACTGGGTGCCCGTTGAGCTACCATCAAAGGTCCTCTCCGTACCCATCTGGCAAGTGTGGGGTCACTTCTTAAAATCCCCCAATGTTTCCTGAGGAGGTCTCTCAGT
This sequence comes from Gastrophryne carolinensis, assembly GCA_027917425.1. NCBI lineage: Eukaryota > Metazoa > Chordata > Amphibia > Anura > Microhylidae > Gastrophryne > Gastrophryne carolinensis. Next base: position 101,632,455 of record CM051240.1, on the reverse strand, counting down.
TGTGCCCAATTTGTATTGTACTGTGATATGAATCTTACCTCATCTTGGTTCCTGGTCATTTTCCTTGGTGCCAGTAACACATCTCTAGGCGTTTCCCTGGCCCTCTTCACTGCTCGTTGTACCACTCGTTTTGGATAACCCCGTCTACGAAATCTCTCCTTCAATACCTCAGACTGTTTAGAGAACTCCTTTGGTAAAGAACAATTACGTTTAAGCCTGAGAAATTGGCCCACGGGGATGGCATCCCTGGTCCTTTTCTCATGAAAACTAGAATAGTGCAGTAGGCTGTTCACTGCCGTAGGCTTTCTATATAAGGTTGTTTCCCTCCTTCAGGCAGATAGTCAAGTCCAGGAATTCGACCGAGCTATGTGAGACCTGTGATGTCAAATAGATGTTAAATTGGTTAGTGTTCAAGATGTTTAAGAACTCAATACAGGTATCCTCCGGGCCATTCCACAGCAATAGGATGTCATCGATGAACCTGTACCAGCCCAAAATATGGGGCTGGTACAGGTCCATCTCGGTCCCAAAAACCGTTTCCCTCTCCCACCAACCCAATTGAACAGATTGGCGTCAAAGTCTGGAATGTAATAGAATGTGAATTAACATTCCTAAAGAGTCTGGTCAGGTTCTTGTTCGTTCTTGAATCGTTTATCCTGTTCTTAACTTCCTGAAATGGGACCTTGTCTTTATCCATGAAGTAGCAAGAGTTTGGTCACTAAGAGGACAAAGGTCATCAATTTATGTTGAGTACGACACCAGCATCTGGCTCCAACTGAAGATAGCAACTTGAAGATTCTTGATCAAAACCTCTTTTTTCTTCTAATGCATTCCAGGCCAGGCCCAGCTTTGGCTGTTTTCTGGGATCCGTGACGGTAGGGTTAAACACCGGGGTCTGGGGCGTTTTGGCAGGGCAAATATGCTCTGGGCTGCAGGCTTCACTTAAACAAGCAAGACAGCCGCCGGTTTTATATGGTGAGCCTGCTGAGAAATTGGATATGTTTTATATCTCCCTTCCTTCTTCCCACATGTATTTTTTATTTGTATTGATGTATTGTGTTGTGCTTGTGCTTACTACTGGTGTGGGGGGCGGCAGAGAGAGCTCCGTCGCCATAGGAGGACTACAGCGAGGAGCGGTCCCTTCTGCCTCTCCTGCTCTATACTCACAACCCCCGTTCCCTCGCCGATGGCGGCCTCCTTGCTCGGGGGCGCGAGCCGGCGCGCCCTGCGAGCTCCTCGCGGGTGAGGAGGGGCGAGCGGCGGCTTACGGAACGTCCGCCTCTGCTAGGCCGCAATTCAGTGCTGGCCGGGGGGGCGGAGTCGCGACACGAGAGCGCGCGGCCGGGCTGTTCGGCCTTGGGACTCTCCCCTGGCCAGAATCTTCTAGACGCATGCTGCATTGGGCCCTGGACGCACACGGAGCCAGGACGGCGCCCGCACGGTACCGTGAGTTCTACAATTTCTTTTGATGCGGCCTTCATGTTTGTTTTTTAAAAAAAAAACATTTGTCATATATCTTTGTATATGTATCTGTATGTATGCACCTGTATATATTATGGCAGTGTAGGCCATGTTTTGATTACTGACTCTTCTCTTTTTGATTTTAGCTTGTGGGAAGAAGGTTGTAGGGTTGTGGTTTCTCCCGGTCCCCGTTGTAGGGGATCTGCTATAGGCTTAGGACATTAGCGTTGATTTTGCCTTTCACAAATATTAAATATTTCAAAAATCACCATCAACAGGGGATAGTGAGCCGGGCACCACACATCCCGACTGCATCGGCTGTGAGGTCGCTTCGGCCCGGCGACTTTATGACTACGGTGGACATCAGGGACGCGTATCTACACATCCCTATTTTTCCAGGGCATCAGAAGTTTTTGAGGTTTGCATTGGAGGGTAAGCATTTCCAGTTTGTGGCACTCCCTTTTGGCATATCCTCAGCTCCCAGTGTGTTCACCAAGGTGCTGGCGGGCCTCATGGCTATCCTGAGGCTTCAGGGTATTCGTGTCTTATCCTATTTGGACAACCTTCTGATCTCAGCCCCGTCCCTCCAGGAGGCCAAGAGCGATTCCCGAACCATGCTGTCAACTCTGGAAGCTTTCGGTTGGGTGATCAACTACCCCAAATCGCATATCACTCTGTCAATGGTGAGATCCTTCCTGGGGATGACCCTAGACACTGTTCAAGTCAAAGTCTTTCTGCCACAGCAGAAGGTCTTGTGTCTCCGGTCACAGGTAGAGTCCTTGCTGGCTTGTCAACAGCCATCGGTGCGCCTAGGGATGAGACTGGTGGGCCTAATGGTGGCTTGCTTCGAAGCAGTGCCCTTTGCCCAATTCCACATGAGGTCTCTTCAGCTGAACCTGCTATCCAACTGGGATCGGTCCCCGGAATCCCCGGACCAAGGGTTTGTGCTGCCCCCCTCGGCCAGGCAATCCCTCTTGTGATGGTTGGATCCTTGACATCTGCTGGTGGGCAAGTCATTTCGGACTCCTCATTGGGAGATAGTTACCACGGATGCCAGTCTGACAGGTTTGGGGAGGCATCTGGCCGACCCAGAAGATCCAAGGTCAGTGGGGTCCGAGAGAACCAGTTGCCCATCAATCTCTTGGAGCTGAGGGCAATTTGGCTTGTTCTCCTACATCTGACCCCCAATTTAAGGGGCCATGCGGTTCAGGTCCACTTGGACAATCAGACGGCGGTAGCCTACATCAACCACCAGGGGGGTACTCAGAGCAAGAGATCCCTCAAGGAAGTAAGCCGGATTCTGAATTGGGCAGAGGAGAACGTTCCCTGTATCTCAGCGGTTTACATACTGGGGTAGAGAACCAGGAGGCAGACTACCTGAGCAGGATGTCCTTGCGTCTGGGGGAATAGTCTCTCAGCAGGAAGGCCTTTCAAGCTCTGTGCCCCCGCTGGGGTCGACCGGACGTGGATCTTTTTGCGTCCAGACACAATCACAAATTCCAAAGTTTGTATCTCTCTCAAGAGACCTTCTGGCCATAGCAACAGATTTCATTTGGTAGCAAGACCTAAAAAAAAAACATCGAGAAAGGGGCTCTGAATCAACCCTCTGGACTGAGTACTATGCAAAATAGTCCAGGAGGGGGTACCAACCATCCTCGTTGGCCAAGGAGGAGTTGGTTTGTGGACATAGTAAGGATGTCAACAGATCACTGCCTCATGTCCGACGATCCGGAGCTTCTCACACAGGGGTTGCTTCGGCACCCGAATTTACAGAGGCTGGCATTGACGGCCTGGCTGTTGAAATCTCCATCCTGACTGAGAAGGGTTTCTCAGCCACGGTTATTCACACCATGATTCAGGCACGGAAGAAGATTTCTTTAATGATATACTACAGAGTTTGGCGGGCCTATATTGCTTGGTGTGAGGCCAGGAAGTTTCCTTGCCGGATATATTCTGTTTCTAGAATTCTCGAATTTCTGAGATATGAGGGTCGATTCAAAGAAACATGTAACAGCTTGGATTTTGGTGCCGATCATCCTATTTTTCCCGTCCGCTCGTGCGTTCGTATGAACTTGCGAGTGATTCTATAAGCAAATACGTTTCTATCCTAAAATGTACGTCCGTTCGTATGGCAGTTCGGGAATCAGACCTATGTCAGTTTCCATCCTGAATTTTCCGTTTCATTTCTCAGGTTGCAACATTGGTTTTGCCCTTTTTCCTTTTTTGTCTGGACGTAAATCCTTCTGATCTTGCGGCTGCGCACTACAAACTTACCTCATTAAAGTGCATTCTAAATATTTGGTCTTATTTTTCTTTATTTCATTCATTTTGTAGTAACCAACCATTAATGAATGCATTTGCATAAGTAAATCTTACTTTGTTTAATTTTTAGTTAACTTGCATTTTTTACTTGTGGATTTAATTTTAATATTTTGGCTTCAAATGGTACAACTTAAAATTTTGTGTGTGGTTACCCACACCCTCTACATACAGATTGCTCTCAAATATAAAAAAACACCCAGCAACTTCTGCATGTTATGAGCCTAGAAACAGCCAAGATGGCGGCTCAGGTATTCTCGGGCAGCCTGCAAACAGAAAGGGCCTTGTGACTGTGTTGCTCTGCATTCTTTGATTTCTGACCTTTCCGTGCCCCCAGCTCTGCTGTGTCTGTGCAAAATACAGCAGTAACCCACATCCTGCACTTTATCCCGCTCTCCTCTCCTCAGTAAGTGTGATGCATCTGACCAAAGATGTGCTTAAATAATTAAACAAAGCAAAGGTAAACAACTACACCAATAAATGCAATCTAAAAATATTATTCTAGTACGTCAATTTAAAAATAAATAACAAAGGACATAAGTTTCTTTAATTAACGCAAATATATTGCAAAATAAAGGTTTACATGCAAAGGACTAATTAAGGTCCACATTAAAATGCTTTTATAAGGCATACATGAATCAGGTATGCATTGCCATACAATTTATGGCCTCGGCCATGCTGATACATGCAGTTCATTGGAGCTCAAGACGCGCAGACTCCTCCACATAGCCAAAAAACCTGTTCAAGAACAGCAACCCGACTGCTAAAAGGTGTCGGCAGTGGCTTTCTTTTAAAACGTATTTAGAGGTTTGAAAACTGTTCTCTGAATCACACCTAAACACATTCGATTATCCTAAGTTTTACGTTTTGATCCTAAAATTTAGGAACGAACTTGCGATGATCGTAAGAGCATATACGCATTCGTACGTAGGCTCGTGCGAGTCGGGAATGGCCAAAAAAACAGGAAAAAATGACTAACACCCACCCAAACTTACGATTCTCGATCCGAAATCAATTAACTTTTGCTCTTTGAATCGAGGGGAAGGTCTAGAATTGGTCCTCCAGTTGAGCACCCTCAAGGGTCAGGTCTTGGCCCTATCCATTTTTTTCCAGAAATCTATTGCCAATCATAGATTGATCAGAACCTTTTTTCAGGGGGTCACTCATGTCCGCCCACCGCGAAAACTAGTTTTACCAGTGTGGGACCTAAATCTGGTGTTACCTGCTCTCCAGGGTGCCCCCTTTGTATGACGCTACATTGACTATGCTGACGCTCAAGGTGGTTTTTTTGGTAGCGATCACCTCTGTGCGTCGAGTCTCGGAATTGGCCGCGTTATGTATGAAACCACCTTATTTTGAATTGCACAGAGACAAGGTGGTTTTTCGTTTTAAGAGATTTTTTGCCTAAGGTCGTTTCTCCTTTTCACCTTAATGAGGAAGTCGTCTTACTGAGCACAAGGAAAGGACTCTCCATGCTTTGGATATGGTTAGAGCCATAAGATATTACCTGGCTGCTACTGACTCTTTCCGGAAATCAGATTTGCTTTTTGTGTTAGCGGAAGGCTCTAGAAGAATTGATTTCCAGCCAAGTCCACACTCAGTAAGTGGATTAGACAGGCGGTGGTAAGAGCCTATTCTGCCAAGGGAAAAGAACCCCCTTTTCGAATCACAGGTCATTCTACTAGAGCCATTGGTGCTTCCTGGGCCTCTCAGCATCAGTCCTTGGTGGAACAGGTTTGTAAAGCTGCCACTTGGTCTTCAGTTCATACATTTACCAAGTTTTACAAGGTGGATGTGAGGGCCTCAGCTGACGCTGTTTTTGGCCCAAAAGTGCTTCAGGCGGTAATGAAAGGAACTACCTGCTGTTCCGCACTGGGGATCCCGCCCATATGGACACTGCTTTTGGATTTCCCAGATGTAAAGAATAAAGGACGGCCTGGAATGGATTGGAAGAAAAAACGCAATTCTGTGAGACTCACCTGTAGAATTGGTTTTGTTTCTAATCCATTCCAGGCCGTCCAACCCGCCCTCTTTGAGGTTTATTATTGTCCTGGATGCCTTTTTTATGGTGATTGAATCATTACTTGTTCACAGGACTCTTGTTATAAAAGTTAAAATTATATGTTTTTCGAGAGAATACAACCGGAGTCTATGTGAAGTAACATGGTCTCCTATGTTCGGGGCCTCCCGGCCTTGCCTCTTGCTATTGAGTTACTGCTTTTTAATTACTGGCCTGGTTAAGAGGCAGCTGCTATTTATAGGGGGCCGGTAGAAGCCACGCCTTTGATCTTGCAGTCCACACCCCTCAGGGCGGAGAAGTCCCAGATGTAAAGAATAAAGGACGGCCTGGAATGGATCGAAAGCAAAACCAATTCTACAGTCTCACAGAATCACGTTATTCTAGGGTAATTGCACCACAAAGGTACTGAAGGACAGAACCTTTATCAGGATAGCCTCTGAAACCAACAGAAGATAATCTGGTACTGCCTTGGCAATCTGAGCAGGAACAAGATGTCAGCCCATTAGCACTTTATAGGCCGACTCCAAGGATATCACTTTGATATAGCATTTTCTTATGGTCACCCAGCTATCTGACCATTCCTTGTGTGTCTTCAAGCATCCCAGATCAGTTTCCTAATAAACCACACACTTATAGTCCTGCGGTCTAGGGATTTTAATCAAGGAGCTATAACTCATTGAGAATAAGCCTTGCCAAGAGCCCCCTCAGTATCAGTGCCCCAATAAAAAAGGGGTTTATGTGTTATGCATGCCAGCGGCAGGTGAGGGGACTTAAGTTTGTCAGAATATTTTACAGCACCTCAAACCTGACATAGTATGAGAGAATCAATATTAGACTTTACCTGGGGAGGGGCCCAGAGAATATTTGCCAGTAATATTGGTGCCAGTTCAGGTATACCAAAACCCCCATAGGGTAGGATTTTTCTATTTGGGACACCTGTTAATATTTGACTATGTTGAAGATCCCAACCCACTGCCATGCCTGGATCTGTGGAGATTTTAAATGGCTACTCTGGGTTTGAGCCATGGAAATGATAGGGCCTTTTTAAAAGCTATGTACATACCCTACCTGTGAGGGTCCTAAAAAAGAAGCACATTTTTGGCAAAAGAGTCATTTCTATTGCATGTATGCAATCAATTCAAGCAATTTAAATTTTTTTTTTCTATGTTTCAGAAATTTTCACAAAGGTGCCTTAATAATGTGATGTAACTGGCAGAGAGTACTATAAGACCTGGCTATATGGCCCTTTAGGTATTTAGGTAAAAAAGGACCACCCAAAAGGGAAGTTGAATTTAATGTTGGCAATTGGCCCCTGTGAAAAGTTAATATTAAGAACAATATAGGCTGAACGTTTTAGGCTAACAAGTGAAGGGAGGAAAGTGTGTGGCTGAGAAATACCTAGTTATATGTCATTGGCAAAGAGATGTACTGTATCTTTTGGTGCCCCGACCCCCCCCCCCCCCCGCTAGTTCTGTCCCTGGCAGAGGAGAAGACAGTATAGGATTGTACTCTACGAGTGTTTTCTTCTCCCAACTGATCTTTGCCAATTAACCCCTAAAGAATCCATTAACTCTTGTTATTAGGATGTTAGCTGACATTTTTCTATTAGCAAAGATATATGCTGAAGGTTGCTAACGAGCTGTAGCAATGATAGTGACAAAAGTTTACAGTACAAGGCCCAGAGTGTGTTACTCCTTCAGGGGAAAGGTAGGGTGCAAGAATGTCTTCGTTTTGAAAAGTATATGGCAGGAAAGCCATCTGGGCTTGGGATTTTGGCCATCTTAATGCTTTTTATTGCAACAGGAAACCTCTGTACCATTATATCTGAATCTAATTCTTCCCAAGGGTGTCAAAAATAGACTTGTCATTTGACAAGATAAGATGGCAGTGCATTGCCCCAGTTAGATATTGACCGTTTTAGTAATATATACACATTCTGCCATTACTCTTCATATCTGTTTAGTAATAGGGCTGTTAAACAAGCTTTTGCAGAAATGCTGTTCTTGCCTGGATCACTGCCCCCTGCCATCTTAAAGAAATCAATGTAAAATTTGGTATTTTACATAAGCCTTACAAAGGATCAACACCAGGCATTTTCACTATCCTGAGTGGTCTTCCTCTCCAGTGTGGCAACCCCTGAATTGCCTCTAAAAACTAGGCTGTGCCCCAAACAGTGCTCTTGCCACATTCATTCCTTGCTTACATGAACCGACATTGGATCAGCTAGTAAAGATTAATGGAGGGTGTTCTGTTCACCACTCCATTCAGAAATGCCTTGTACGGGCATTCACCCTCTGTTAGAGGATAGCTGGGATGTGGCTGCGACCCGTGCTTGCACCATTGGATCGCCACCTATGTGAGTATACCCGGCAAAAGTGAGCATTTCAGACAACGGGGCATCCTAAGGATATTGGTCTCCCTATAGTCTAAAAGACCATTCCTCTTTAATAGACTGTTCCTCTATAATAAGCCATTGTTCCTCTTTAATAGATACAAATTCATATCATGTGTTTATTATGGACAATAGTAGCACACTTACATTCCAAACTGCATTTATATCCTTATTTTATTAGCTGTTTATGTGCATCCTTCGGCTACTGCAGAGCTACATTTACTTGGATAATTAAAGGGTAAGTAAAGTGTTTTTGCCATCTGTGAAATTGTATTTTTAATCCTGAAATTTCCAGCAGCAGTCCAGAGATGTAAGGTATTCAGATAGAATATTCCACAGTCCAGTAGACAAGGCTACAATCAGTCCCATAAGAAAAGATAAGGCGTTGCTGCAGTTGTGCCTATGTTGTTGGCTGTCATCCATATCATCGAAGATCAGTCACAGCTCTCTGGAACCATTTCGCTCTCCTAGAGGCTGAAATATAACGAAGAGAAATGATGTGTGTAGCCAAGTTCTATAGTTAGTTCACCCTCTGCTTTGACCGGCCACCTGCTGCTTTCCTTCACTCAGTTTGAACCCGGTAATGACAGTACAATGTCTGCGGGTGACATGGCAGAAGGGTGAGCGGCTGGCATGTGAAGCCTGCCTCCTGGCATTTCTGTAATGCAGAAAACAGTGTGTACCCTATCTGTTTAATGTGACTCCAAAACACCATGACAATACCTGAGACAGCAAGCCATAGCTTTCTAGCTTAACACCCACAGTCTAAGCTGACATGATCGTTATTCATGTAGAATTATCAAATCCATCTAAATGCTGATTTTAATAAAGCAACATGCTGACATTGACAGTTCCTTTTGTTTTTGCTTTATTGCTCAATATTATGAACACCATGGAAAGCCTCAGCTATTTATAAATAGAAAGTAAAGTCAAATTGTATGCATTGACACCCCCCCTACACCCCTAAGGACCACACCATGCCTATCACCAACCTAAAGATTGATATTGGCCCCCGACTGCACTGAAGTTAAAAGTCAAGCCAGTTAATGACGCTTTCCAAACAGGGCAGTAATTACAATTCTAGATGCAACAATAAGGAGGTGCCACAGCAATGATACCAATAACAATGGCTGCCGTTGTAATCTCTTATGAACATTAGAAAGTTTTACTGTTCCCAATTTAAGCAGGGGGAGACCCCAGGTATCCTGCCGCTGGTATCAAATGTTTTTTGTTAGGGATGATGGGGCAATATGCAATGATCACAGCAATCCTCATCTTTTGTTTCCACCATGCTGATTCCGATGAAGTGCCAGCTCTATAGCCAAGTACCTCTATAACCAATCAACATGCTGTTAACCCAGTTAGGCATAGAGGCTGGAAGCAGGTTGTCCTGTGTATTGCGGTACAACTAATTAAACAGCCTTTCATGCACCAAGCTGGCTCTTAAAAGCATACAGATACAGCATTCTTTGAAGTGATCCCTGCACCGTACCAGCAGGATGAGGAGATGATTCCCACATTTCAGTCAGCTGTATGTTGTCCACATAGTAATAATAGGTTTGTGGCTGCTTTACAGTATATCAGTTAAGGGTGCAGCAACAATGTATTGTTGGCTGACTTTTTACATTGTACGATTGTGACTCATTTTGCTTGTTACAGGGAGAGAGGCATCAGAGTTAGTTGTAAAAATTTCAATAATGTCGATGCTGCTGCCTCTGTATATTAGGGTCGATTCACAGCCTTCTACATTCCTCTCCGATTATCTCTCCGTGTGAACATTACACATGGCTTTCTTCAGTATCGGAGCTTTCACATGATTCAGAGCCTCCATCGGGAGCATCTCATATTGTTCCTGATCATGTGAGAGCCATTGAGAATGCTGTGAGAATCTCTCTCAAAGCCAATTTCACAGACGAGGCTCTTGTGTATGTTGATGTGAAATTCTCACTCGTAGCATTTTTAGAGCATTTTTTAATGTATTTTGTGTGAATGTCAGGTGAGATGTGTGAATGTCAGGTGAGATTCTTCTAGTTTCCATCGGAAAATTGCCGTTATTCCAAGTATACAGCATGTCCTGCTCCAGAAGATTCCTTACACATGGGTTATACATCCACAAGATGGCGCTGGACTGCAGAAAACAGCTTGTGGCTTCTCCCGGCCCCATATAAACCAGGTACCTCCCATAAATTCCCCAGTTCTTATCTGCAGTCTGGGCTGCGAAGAATAGAAGATGGCTCTTTATGCTGCGCAGATGAGCGGGCTATTAGCCTGCGGCCCTGCAGGACTATTCCCACCCGTTCCGAACCCACTGCCTCCCAGCTTAGGCTGCACTGGTTCGGGTGAGGGTAGGCAGCACCAGGGTCTGGTGCTAAGGAGCGCTGCTCCAACCGCAGTCCCTGTTTTAAAGGGTAGGCGGTATAGTCCCATGGTGAGCCTTATGGGATGCCCCTTCTGCTTTCTGGGGTCCCTTTTATTCCCTGTCCTTGGTTGTGCCCCAACCTTTAGGTTGGTACTGCTCTCCCTCCTCGCCCTCCCTGGGGACATCTCAGGGGGGGGGGGGGTGCGCGTGTATGTGTGCTGCACCGGTTAATAAGTATTTTTTATTACTGCTGCCACCGCGCGCTTGTGCTGCGCTCCATGGATGGCGGCGACATCGCCTAAGGCGCTGTCGCGCCATCATTGGCTGGTTCTATCACGTGGGCGGGTCTTGCGGATGACGTTTTCCGCGTCACCTCGTCCTCTGCCCGCCCCTCGAGGTATATGTGGGCGCCATTTTGATTGCTTTAACGAAGCTGCGTGGCTGCTCTCTACCTACCGTGGTCCGTAAGTGCCCCTGTGGGGTGGAGTTTTTTGTGTTTATTCTTTTGAATTGTGATGCTTATGGGGATGTCTGCTTATGTCTTTCAGGCGGGTCAAACTTTTTGTGGTTTCTCCCGGTCCTCTCCCCTTGATTAGCGTTAATCCTTTATTGGAGGGCTATTGTACTTGTATATCTCCCACTTCCCTAGCGGGCTCTTGGGGCATCCCGGGTTGCTAAATTTAACGTTAATCCCATATTGGCCTGCGATGCCACAGTAATCACCATATGGAGGCTTCTCAGGATAATGTGCTTGGGGTTCCTTCGGGAGAAGCCCGGCTATGTATTGCGTGTGGGGTATCCCCTATAAGTGATAATGTCAGGGTGTGTGTACCCTGCGCCCAGCAGGTGCTTGCACTGCAGTCTGAGTTACCTGCGGCTGGGCCTGCGCCACCTCTGGCTTTGCCTGCCCCCCCATGCTTACATCTGGCTCCTAGTGAGGTGCATACCTGTGGGGGAGTCTCAACCTGATTTGGCTGCACGCTGGCCAGCATTGAAAGGCATATTGCTGGCTCTGCCCCGCGTAAGGCTTCTGCTAAAAAGTGGCATTTATCACCCGCTGTTTCTCTCTTCCCAGTGGTGGCAGAGGAAATGTTTGACTTTCCTGGTTATACTCCCCTGGAGGAGGGGGAATTATTTTCTGATTCAGAATCATCTGACGAACAGACCAAGGTTTATAATGATAGGAAGGCTAGGAAGAAGTCCTTGTCATCTATCTACTACAGGGTATGGCACGCTTATATTGCCTGGTGTGAGTCGCTTCCCTGTCGGGTGCTTTCTATCCCCAGGATTCTGGAATTCCTGCAACATGGTTTAGATCTGGGTCTTCAACTTGGTACCCTCAAAGGTCATGTTTCAGCCTTGGCTATTTTCTTCCAAATATCTTTTGCCAACCATCGTCTGGTCAAGACCTTTTTTCAAGGGGTTATTCACGTGCGCCCCCCACGTAAGCCTATGTTACCAGATTTGAACTTGGTCTTATCTGCCCTGCAGGGGTCTCCTTTTGAGCCCTTGCGCGCGACCCCTTTGTCCATTTTGACGCTTAAGGCAGCCTTTTTGCTGGCTATCACTTCTGTTAGGCGTGTTTCTGAGTTGGCGGCGCTTTCCATCAAACCTCCTTACTTTGAGAGACATCAGGACTAGATGGTATTTCGTTTTAAGTCAGATTTTCTTCCTAAGTTTGTGTCTGCCTTTCATCTCATCACAATCAATCAGGACATTGTGTTGCCTTCTCTGTGCCCTAATCCTAGTAACTCTAAGGAGAGGGTCTTACATTCTCTGGATGTGGTCAGGAACTTCTATTTGGTTCTATTTGGTGGCTACTGAATCCTTCAGGAAGACGGATGCTCTTTTTGTTCTCCCTTCTGGGCCTAAGAAGGGTTTAGCTCCAGCTAAGTCCACTATCAGTAAGTGGATCCGTCAGGCTGTGATACAAGCCTATTCTGCTAAGGGGAAGGAACCTCCCTTCCGCCTTACTGCTCATTCTATTCGTGCTATTGGTGCCTCTTGGGCTTTTCAGCACCAGGCTTCTGTTGAACAAGTTTGCAAGGCCCGCTACTTGGTCTTCTGTTCATACCTTTTCCAAGTTTTACAAAGTTGATGTTAGGGCCTCAGCTGACGCTGCTTTTGGCCGCAATGTTCTGCAGGCGGCAGTGGTTTAACCCTTTAACCACCAGCCACATAAAATTTACGTGGCTGCCTCCCCTGCAGTTAACCGCCAGCCACATAAATTTCACGTGCCTGACTTTCCCCATTAATAGAATTAAAAGTTAAAAAAAAAAAATCACTTACCTGACCCCTTGTTTGATCCGGCCGGGTCTCCTCTTCAGCCAGAGGGGCTCCGATCGCCCATTGGGGCTCCTCAGGCTGCAGGGGAGTGCCCAAAATAGGGTGCCCCCCCCCCCCCCCGTTTCAGCAGCCGCCGGGATTTGCCTGCAAAAAATAAAAAAATGACAGTTACTCACCTCCGCGCCCGCCGGCTCCCGCCGCCTCTACTCTTCATGGGGGGGGGCTCCGATCACCCCCCCGCTCTTCCGTCTTCTGGAGGGGGCATAACAGCCCCTTCGGGGGCGGGGGCGATGAAGTCACCGCCGGGTGTCGTCGGGGCACCCGGCAGTTCAGCTGTCAGATGCCGGTGATGACTGGACAGAGGAGGAGGAAGGTAGGCGATCCTCCGCCTGCCTCCCCCCTCCTCTGCCCAGCCGTCACTGACATCAGATCGCCGTGGGACACAGAAGATGAAGATCGGAGGTGAGTAAAGTAAAAAAAATTTTTTTTTTTAATAAAGTAATTTGAAAAAAGTATGTTTGTCTTTTTTTTAACTTTTAACCCTTTGTGAACTGGTAAGGGGTCCATGTGACCCCTATACCAGTTCACAGGGCTCGGGGGTCTGGCAAGTCACCTGCGTGGCTTGCCATTAACCCCTGAGCCCCCCAAATTACCTGTCTCCCCAAAGCACGGGGGGGGGGGGGCAGAAGAGCCGTGGCCCTAGGCTATGCCGGTTTGTAGCCTGCAGGGCCAGGGGCCACAGAAACTGGCCCCTGCGCCCTGTTCTACAAGCCCCCATAGCTGGTCACAGGCTGGTTACGCTGGGTAGGGGGGACCTCACGCCATTGTTTTTTTGGATTTTTAAGGGTTTTAACCCTTAAAAATACCCCCAAGAAATGGGGTCCCCCTCCCTGGGAGGGGGGACCCTATGTCATTTTTTTTAAATTAACCCTATGTTATCTGTAACCCAGTAGGTATAAAAGGCTTCCAGCAGCAGCAGGCGAGCAGAAGCCTAAGTGATTAGCGTGGGACACAGGGATGGATGGGAGGTAAGTATTTATTAAAAATAATTTTAAAAATGTATTATTTTTTAACAAAGATATTTTTAAAGTGTGTCTCTGTGTGTTTTCTTTTTACTTTTAACCCTTTGTGAACTGGTAAGGGATCTACAAGACCCCTATACCAGTTCACAAGGCTCTGGGTCTGGCAAGTCACCCGCGGCTAGTGGGTGACTTGCCATTTACCCCGAGACCCCCCATTACCTGCCTCCCAAAAAAAACCTTAAAATTCCCCCAAGAAATGGTTCCCCCCCCCCCCCCCCCCCCCCCCCTGTGAAGGGGGACCCCACACCATTTTTTTTTATTTAACCCTTTATTATGTGGATAGTAGTTGTATTTTATTTGTAAATGTTATAAAGTGCTCTTTTCAGTTTAGGGGATCACCTGAACAGGAACGGGTGGCTACCGATACATATGTGGTATCATTGTAATCGGGAGAAATGGGGCTTTCACATGCAATATGGTTTTCTTTAATAAAATAAATGTTTTTGTTACAATAAAGGAGACAATTTAAAAAAAATATATATATTTTAATTTTTTTTACTTATTTACTTAACAATATATAAAAAAAAGTAGAGAAAATACAAACAAGACATTTCATGTTAAAGCCTAAACTCTGCCACAAAAAGAAAATATGCCATTTTCTTGGAAATTTCTGCAAAAATCACAGTTAAACATCACGCAAAATGGTGAAAAATATCCTGTCAGCAGAGGGTGACAAAATCTCAAGTAGGCTGGCAGTTAAAAGGTTACAGGTACCTATGCATGTTGGGTATTGTTCTGCTCGGGGGACCTTGCGCTTTCAGATGTACCTTGTTTTTTCTTATTTGCATATTGATAGTTTAGGAAAAGGTGTTTTTTATTCTGCTTTTTTAGACATTTTTTGTGAAACCCTGTGCAACCTAAGAATTCTTCGCGATATTACTTCCAAAAAGATGAGCCCACTACAACAAGCTGGGTATGCTTAGAAAGCTTAACATGTATCCTTTCAGGGAATATATGGTTTATCGGGGATATTCCAAATGTAAAGGGTTGCTTTGGTAGCAAAAGCACAAGGTGCGCACTTTGTCTGCAGAGCTGAAATTTTGAAAGTAAAATTACCGCTATGCGCATGCTTTACTTTGGTGTGTTTGGCAACTCTTCCCTTGACAGAACCTATGCATGTTGGGTATTGTTCTGTTCGGGGCATGTTGCTTTTTCAGATTTTCTGGTTTGCATATAGTTTTTTTTGGTTTTGATTCTGCTTTTTTATTCATTTTTAGGGAAACCCTGTGCAACCAAAGAATACATTGAGGGATTACTTCAGAAAACTGCACCCATGTCAACAAGCCTGGTACGCCTAGAAAGCCTGAGGTGTGTACTTCTAGGGAATATATAGTTTGTAGGGGGTATATCAAATGTAAAGGGTTGTTTTTCTTGAAAAACTGCAAGGTGCGCATATTGCATAGCATAGTTGTATTTTATCTGAAAATCTCCTAAAGCATTGTTCAGTTTGGGGGAGTCTCCTGGGCAGGAAAGGGTGTCTACCTATACATATGTGGTACCGCTGTAACCGGGAGAAATTGGGATTTCACACGCAATAAGATTTTATTGACAAACTTAAATTTTTTATTACAAAAAGACACTACAAATTGTAAAAAATAGTTTTTTTTTAATTTTTTTTTGTTTTTTTGTACAATTTTCACCCAAAAATATTGAGAATACACTTAGAAAATGACAAACAAGACATTTCATGTTAAAGCCCAGACTCTGCTGAAAAAAACAATATATCACTTTCCTGGGAAATCCCTTTAAAAATCACAGTTGAACATGGGGAGCACAAAATAGTGCAAAATGGTCTGGCAACAAAGGGTGACAAAATCTCAAGGTAGGCTGGCGGTTAAAGGGTTAAACTGCCCGCTGTTACTTTTTGGGGATCCCACCCTACCTTACGGAGACTGCTATTGGATGTCCCATTTGTAAGGAATCTTCTGGAGCAGAACGTGCTGTATACTTGGAATAATACAATTCTGTGATTACTCACCTGTGGAATTGGTATTATAAGTATACAGCACGTCCTGCTCCACCCCACCCTTGTTATTATTCTTAGTTACTGTAAGGACTGTACCGGACACCTTTCTGTCTTAAGCTGATAATCCCCAATCTCCACCGCCTCTTCTTCCTATAGACAAGTCCCTGCTCGCAGGAGACGCGGATTATGCCTCTCCTGACTCGGTTACCCCCAGGACTTAATGGGCGCAAAGATTACCAGCTTAAGGTGGAGACTGATGAACGGCAGGGAGTCCCGAATGAGGATGCCGGAAGGCGGAAGTCCAATAAACTAGCCGAGGTCAAACCGGGAGATCACGAAGCGAGGTATCCAACGGAGGTAGCAAAGAGGAGTCAAACAAGCCGAGGTCAATCCAGAAGGTCACGGGGCGAGGTATCAGAGGGGTCAGGCGAAAATCGTGGTCAGGCAGGCAAAAGGTCAGGGCAGGCAGCAAGCTAGGATGGTCAGAAGAACAAGCCGAGTATAACTGAGATAAGACAATCTATAACGCTCCCAACAACCCAGAGGCTATAACGGGCACTGGGAAAATGGAGCAGCCCGAATATAAAGGGAATACTGGCCAGTAGGAAAAGGGGACAATTGGAGGGAAAGGAGGTGATTGGTGCAACTACAACAAAACGGGAGTGGTCCCAGGAACTGGACGGCCCAGGCCAGACAGGCCGACCAGTCCCTGCATCCGCTCCCAGGAGAGTGACCCGGATAGGTCACTTTAAATCTGCCCCCGGCGGACGCGCTGGGAGAAGCGCCGCCGGGAGGCATAAACAGGACGCGCGCGAGCACGTTGCAGTTCGGGCACGCTCCCGCCAGAAGGAGGAAGCGCCGCACCAGGGGGAAGCCCGATGGGGCCGCCCAGCCGCGCAAAGCGGGCCGCGGCGCGGCCACCAGCACTACCCCACGCCGCCGAACCCCGGCCCCCACAGCAGCGCCGAGAGGCAATCCCGCCAGAGGACCGCTGGACAGGGGACGGCCGCGGGCCGCCCGACGACGCGCCGCGGGACCGGGGACGGCGAGGAGGTAAGAGCCTAACAGTTACCTCTGTATGGTGATTGGTCTTATATTATAGTTCTCCCAGCTTCTTGTGAAACTGGGGAATTTGTGGGAGGTCCCTAGTTTATATCGGGCCGGGAGGAGCCACAAGCTGTTTTCTGCAGTCCAGCGCCATCTTGTGGATGTATAACCCATGTGTAAGGAATCTTCTGGAGCAGGACGAGCTGTATACTTATAATACCAATTCTACAGGTGAGTACTCACAGATTGTATTTTTACCTTCATTTAGCTCCTAAACTCTGTGAACTTTTCATTTTTGTGAGATTTATACACAGACACTGGCTTTGTTGGTGGATTCTACACATATGCAAGCCTATTTTTTATTTTAATCTTTCTTTATTGAAGTTTTATAATAGCAGTAGTAATACAATCAGAGCAAGAAACAGATATAGGAAAAAAAAAAAAAAGGGGAGCACCCACCACCCCTCAACGGCCCCCAAGCCGCCACCCCCCAAGCGCACCAAGGCCCCCCCCACGAGTGGGCCACCCAGGCCGCAGCGCCTGCATCCCATACCGCCAATAGGAAGGTCTTACAGTGTCCAGGTACAGGTGAGTGTGTCAGCCCCGAGGGCGGGTAGGGGGCGGAGGCCAGGCGGAAGGTATGCCGAAGAGGGGCGGAGGATAGATATTTAATGGAAAAGAGAAGAAGACAAGAAAGGAAGAGGAAGGAGAAGAAGAAGAAGAGGGGAAAAAATGGGAAAGAAGAGAAAGAAAGGAAGAAAAAAAAAAAAAAGGGGGGGGGGAGGAGGGAGTCAACATCCGCCACCTGGTCCCAGCGGGGCCCGAACCAGCGCCCCACGACCCAGCCCAGCCATCCCACATCATCCAGATGCCAGCAGGGCTCTCGCCTCCTCTGACTCTCTATATATGATCCAGCTCGTCCATGTCTTGAGCTATGCCTCGGTGTTCCCTCTGTCTTCCGCCATCAATTCTTCCATCCTTCTGATGTGATCCATCTCTGTGAGCCACTCCACCACATTCGGGGGTTGCGAGGACTTCCAGTGCCTGGGTATTATCGCCCTAGCCGCTGCCAAGAAGTATTTGAGGATGCCATTCTTAGCTCCAGACACGGGGCCCGGGATCAAAGTCAGCAAAGCAATCTCAGGTTTATTTGGCACAGCCAGGCCTCCCACCTTTGTATGTACCTTGAAGATGGTTTCCCAGAGCTTTATAACCTCTGGACATGCCCACCAGATATGTAGGATGTCTCCCCGGGCCATCCCGCATCTCCAGCACGTGTCTGATTCAGTCGGTGAGTATGCCGCAATGTCCGCCGGGCACCTATACCATCTTGTAAGGACCTTATAACTTTTCTCCTGTACAGAACTGGCGCCGGTAAATCCGTGAGTTAATGTGAATATCTTAAGAGCTTTCTCCTTGTCGATGGAAATCCCGAGGTCTCTCTCCCACTTAAGCATAAACCCCAGCGTTGAGGTGTGCCTAAGGGTAACTAGTAAGGAGTAGAGCTGTGAGATCACGTGCTCCATTGGTTGGGCCCGTGTGAGACACTCCTCCAAGGGGGTTAAGGGAAGGGATGCCCCCTCCAGGCGCCCCCCCCCGATGTAAGAAACGCCTCAAGTTGGCGGTGCAAAAGCCACGACACATGCCGCCCTGCGTTCTGCACCCTGAGCTCGGCCAAGGACGGCACTCTGCCCCCTCTGAGAATGTCCCGCAGCCTAGTATCCTCCGCCTCCCTCCATATCAAGAACCGTGTGGTTTGCTGCCCTGGCATGAACTCTGGGTTGCTGAATAAAGGGGTGAGTGGGCCCGGCCTGTTCACCAGCTCTCCCTTTCTCTGGAGTCTGGTCCAGTTAGAAAGAAAGTGCCGGGCCAGGATAGGATAGCCCCTTCTGTTTAGGTCACCTGGGGTAAACACCCAAGGAAGAGAACTCGGGTTAAAGCCCACAAGGTCTCTCTCCAGCTGGACCCAGAGCTTATCCGCTACCCTGTACGTCCAATCCGTTAGCCGCATGAGGACCGCCACAGCATGATATAGCTTCAGGTCCGGGGCCCCTGCTCCACCAGCATTTTTGGGCCTGGCCAGAATGCTGAACCTAACGCGGGGTTTCCGGGAACCCCAAATAAACTTCAGGAAAGCTGATTGGATGGATTTGAAGAATTGTCTCGGTAGGAGGATGGGGACTGTTTGGAAAAGATACAGGAAGCGAGGAAGGACGTCCATTTTCAATATATTAATCCTTCCAAACCATGAGTATCGCCCTTTGTCATATCTTGCGAGGTCCTGGGAGATTTTGGATTTGAGCTCCTGAAAGTTGAGGTCAAACAGCTGCTCCTGAGGTTGTTTGCCTCCTGTTGGGTTAGCGTGAGGTTTAGTGCCTCAGATTTTGCATAGTTGATCCGAAAGTTGGACACCCGGCCAAAACGCTCGAATTCCTTGAGAGCCACAGGGAAGGACACGGCCGGGGAGGTCAGGTGGAGGAGCAGATCGTCAGCAAATATTGAATCTTTGTACTGCTGGCCCCCGCACTCAATACCTCTGATGTCCGCATTGTTTCTGATTGCTATCGCTAGGTGTTCCATCGTTAAAATGTAAAGTAAGGGCGAGAGGGGACATCCCTGACACGTGCCGTTTGCAATTGTAAAAGGTTCAGATAGGATGCCGTTGGCCCTAACTCGTGCTGTTGGATTCTGGTATAGGGCCATGATCTTAGAGATCATGCCAGGTCCAAGGCCAATTTGCGAGAGCGTCGCTTTAAGGAAGCGCCAACTCACCCTGTCGAACGCCTTCTCGCCATCACAGGAGAGGAGACATGCTGGGGTTCCAGTGTCGTTGACGAACGCAATAATATCCAGGAGCTTGTTTGTGTTGTCTCTGGCTTCACGGCCTGGGACAAAGCCCACCTGATCTAAGTGAATCAGGTGCGGAATCAATGGTTGCATTCTGGTGGCTATAATTTTGGCGAATAGCTTTAAGTCCACGTTGAGTAATGAGATAGGCCTGTAGCTTCCACATACAGAAGGTTCTTTACCCGGTTTGGGGAGCACAACTATTGTTGCTTCCAGGGCTTGTTTTGGAAAGGGATTATCTCCCCCCACGTGGTTAAAAGCCTTCGCCAGGAAGGGGGCAAGTGGTGCCGCCAGGGTCTTAAAGAACCTAGGGGTAAAGCCATCCGGACCCGGGCTCTTCCCAGAAGGGACCTCTTTGATGGCCTTCAAAACCTCCAGTTCCGTGAAGGGGAGCTCCAATTCAGCCGAGGAGTCTTCCGTGAGCGTCGGAAGTGGGGTCTCAGCCACATAGTCTTGGATGTTCGTCTCCAGCTCCTCCACCTCGGCCGGGGACAGGTTCGGCTGGAGATTGTACAGGTCGCTATAGAAGTCCCTGAACACCTCCGGGATCTTAGCTGGGTCCACGACATTCCCTCCTCCGCTCGTCTTTATACTTGGTATGAACAGTGCCCCAGTTCTACAATGAAGAGATCTGGCCAAGAGCTTTCCGCATTTGTTTGCATGCTCATACATTGAGGCGTGTTGCCTGTCTCTGTATGTAAGGTAGGCCTGATCGTATAGCTTCAGGAGCTTGTTTCTATTGAGAGATAGCTCCGAGAGCAGCTACGGGGAGGGAGTCTGCTTGTGTCTGGACTCCAGATCATGTATGGATTGCAAGGTTTTGCTGATCAGCGCCGTCCGCTCCCGTTTCAACCTCGCACCCTCCTGAATAAATATCCCCCGAAGCACGCACTTCAGCGCCTCCCACCGTATCGTTGGGGAGCAATCATCATGCTCGTGGTCCATGACAAAGTTTGATATCGCCTCCTTGATTCTGCCCAGGCATACTGCATTTCTAAGAAGGTTGTCGTTCAAGCGCCAGCTCCACTGTTTTGGTGCGGTGTCAGGTAAGTCGAAGGTCAAGAAGACCGGCGCATGGTCGGACCACAGGAAGGGGCCAATGCTGGTCTTAGGGTGCCATTGCAGGGCATGGTGACTCAACAAGATATAGTCAATGCGGCTGTATGAGCCATGCACGGGAGAGAAGTATGTGTAGTTCCTAGTGTGTCCATGCTCCAGTCTCCAGACATCCATCAGCTGTAGGCTATGCAGGGTCTTCCGCAGGGACTGTAGTTTCCCTAGAGGCACCGATGACCTTCCCGATGAGGTGTCCAAGGAAGGATTCAGCGCCAGGTTCAGGTCGCCTACCAATATCAGTATCCCCTCCGCAAACTCCTCCAATTTCCTGAGGTACTGTTGGCACGCTGTCACTTGGTCATGGTTTGGCAGATAAAGGTTTGCCAGTGTGTACTTTTTGTAGTGGATCACCACCTTGAGAAAGATAAATCTCCCCTCAGGATCAGCTAGTTGGTCCACCGCTGTAAAGGGCACAGACTTGTGGATTGCTATAGATGCACCCCGTGATCTGCCCGAGGGGTTGGTGCTATGAAACCAGGAAGGGAAGTACCTGCCCCTTAAAGCAGGCACCCTCCCCTCCTGAAAGTGGGTCTCCTGGACCATAAGGACGCCCACCCTTTGTTTGTGGAGGTCGTACAACACCTTTGAGCGCTTCTCTGGGACGTTAAATCCCTTGATGTTCAGAGAGCAGATTATCAGCTTGGCCATACCGAGTATGAGAGGCCGGGTCAGATTCCACCCCCGCAACCAGAGCACAAAAAATAGGTAGGCCGCCGGGGGCACCCGCCGGGCGCAGCCGGCCCCGCAGGGGGTGGCGGATGCAGAAGGGTTAAGTAAAGTGAGTTTGGGAGGACAGCCTAAAAAGAGAAAAGAAAAAGGGGGAGAGAAGTAAATAGAGAATTAGAGAGACAGTCAGACAGGGAGCAGAAAGCAAGTGAAGCCTAGGGGGGGAAGGTGGGTAGAAGAGGGTGACCGCAGCTGGGGCTGCTAGGGCTCGGGAAGAAACACCCCCAGAGAACCGCGGCGCACCAGCTAGCGAGTGGGGATCAGGGAGATCGATATAGCGGGGCACCGGGGTTAGGTGCTCTCGCCTCAAACTCTATCTGAGGTAGACCTGTGACGCGTGCGTCAGGACGGTACCCTCGCTACCCTGTTTGGGGCAGACCCTATAAATATCAGGGCCGGGTCCCACCAGGGATACCTAAGTTGGGGGAGTGTAAGTCGAAAGCGATAAGGCGTAGGAGATGCACACGCTGAGACATGACACATAATAAACGGACTAGAGACCCTGTGTAATATACTGCATATATATACACCAAACTTTAGGAACTATGAATAGGCATTTGAAAATGAAACTGTAACTATGAGAGGCACTAGACAATGAAATTAACAATGATACTTAAAAGATACTTGGGGGGGAGCCAGTGAAAAGGCACCCGAACCTGCAACTATAAGTGCTCCTGTCACTGGAACTATTAAAATATGTTGGGAAGTGCGATCCGTATGGGGTGCCCAAGGGCCGCATTTACCAGGCAGCTCCCGCCACGGGGAGGGGAGAGAAAGTGTCCCCCGCCTGCTCCTCCCTCCCGTGCCGGCGCCCCAGCCAGCCCCCCCCATCCAGACCGAGCAGAGAGGATATCCTGGATGAAGCGCCGGGGGCGGCGGGCCCGCAAATAGGGCCCCGGCACCCCCACGGGAGGGAGACACCGCCCCTCAGGCCCCGCAATCACGGAGCAGTCAAAGACTAAAACACTGAAACATTAAAACATTAAATGGAACAGTGACATTACCCGTCATCAACTACTCCAAACCTAAACCCCCGGCACGAAGCGTACGCCCATCTGCAGACCCGACGCCCGCCACCGGGCCCCCGGGCCGATGGTCCCCCCCAGCCGAGGGGGAAGTCCAGACGCGGGATGGCGGCGTGCCGCCAGGCAAAAGGGGGGGCAAAGTCACATCTTAGTGATGGTCAGCAGCTCAAGCTCGAGGGCCCGGCGGACTCGTCAGGGGCCGGTCTCCACGGTCCCTCCGGGGGTGCGTGCAGTTCTTGCATGTTGTGGGCTCCGTCCTCACAGGGGGCATCCCAAGACCGTGTAGCCTGGGGCCAGCTCCGGGGTGCCTCTGCCTGATTGGCGGCAGGGTCCAGTCTGTGGGGGCTCTTGGTTGTTCTGGAGGGCTGCCCAGTGATCACGCTGAGGGACCCAGGGCCCCCTCTCTCCCCCCGTGAAGACTCTGTTGCTGGGGCAGTTAAATGTAGCCCTGTGCCCAACTTCTCCAGGGCCGCTAGGGCTGAAGCCTCTCCTCCTGTCAGTTCCCCTCCCCGGTCTCTCCCAGACTTGTGGTTTATGCGGCCAAGGGGTGATAGGACGGGAACCCCCGCCACCCATATCTGATCTGCTGCGCAGGAGCGCTCCCTCTCCACCGCTGACACGCCGGCCGTCGCTGCGTCCCCGGCCTCTGCTGACACGCCGGCCGCCGCTGCTCCCCCGGTCTCCATGGACACGCCGGCCGCCGCTGCTCCCCCGGCCTCAGGTGACACGTCAGCCGCCGCTGCTCCCCCGGCCTCAGGTGACACTCCGGCCGCCGCTGACACATCAGCCGCACGTGTCCTGTCAGCCGGCATCTCCCCTCCGCCGGCCACCTCGCCTCCGCCGGTAGGCTCCTGGGTCTTCACCGCCCGGGGCACTCCGCCCCTCGTACCTTTGGGAGCCGGGGACCCGGGCTCCTGGCCGTCTCCAGCTGCTGCCTTCTGCTCCTCCGCACCAGCCGCCGCCATCTTGCGACCCCCCCTCCTGCCCTCCGCTCGCTCCGGGGTGTCAAAGAAAACAGAGATGGGGGCAGATCTTCGGCGCCCCCCAGCTCCAGCCATCTTCCTGCGCTTGGGCATCTGTTTGTTGCCTGCAATGTATGCCTGTGGGTCTCGGCCGTGAAGGTATTGTGCAGAGCTCCCGTACACAGCAACCTATCCCGCCATTGGCTAGCCACGCCCCCCGCAAGCCTATTTTTTAACTGTTTCACATACCCTGGTTCTGCTAGCCTATTACTTACTTATTGCTGTGCCAACTCTCTTCTGTTCCAAACTACTTACTATGCCATGCATGCCATCCATTCTTCTTCTCTTAAAGCATACCTTAACCACTTTAATGCATTCTTCTTTTTAATTCATAAAGCATACCTTAACCACTTTAATGCATTCTTCTTTTTAATTAATAAAGCATGCCTTAACCACTTTAATGCATTCTTCTTTTTAATTCATAAAGCATGCCTTAACCATTTTAATGCATTCTTCTTTTTAATGCATAAAGCATACCTTAACCACTTAAGGTAACCACTTAACTTGCCATGCATTCTTCTCTACTTCTTTCTAGTTGAATATTTGGGATGCCCACATTGATATAAATATATAAAAAGAGGTAATGCTACCTAGCGGCAAGTAGAATCTGGTGAACGCTGGGCGCTGTACGTAAAACCACATTTAATAAAGCGAATCTGGTGAGTGCCATGTAATGTTACATGCATTATTACAGGCAGCTCAGCATATAGCGCCGGCGCTCTAGGTTCAGGAGCACCACATATTACCTTTCGCTCAGTGTTGCTCTCCCATACATTTGAATGGGGTTTCATTTGTTAGAGTTTAAATAGTGTGTTGGGTAATTAAAATGATTTTTTTTTGCTCAAATGCCAGAAGGCAGCAGCTGGAGACGGCCAGGAGCCCGGGTCCCGGCTCCCAAAGGTACGAGGGGCGGAGTGCCCCGGGCGGTGAAGACCCAGGAGCCTACCGGCGGAGGCGAGGTGGCCGGCGGCGCAGGCGGAGGGGAGATGCCGGCTGACAGGACACGTGCGGCTGATGTGTCAGCGGCGGCCGGAGTGTCACCTGAGGCCGGGGGAGCAGCGGCGGCTGACGTGTCACCTGAGGCCGGGGGAGCAGCGGCAGCCGGCGTGTCCATGGAGACCGGGGGAGCAGCGGCGGCCGTCGTGTCAGCAGAGGCCGGGGACGCAGCGACGGCCGGCGTGTCAGCGGTGGAGAGGGAGCGCTCCTGCGCAGCAGATCAGATATGGGTGGCGGGGGTTCCCGTCCTATCACCCCTTGGCCGCATAAACCACAAGTCTGGGAGAGACCGGGGAGGGGAACTGACAGGAGGAGAGGCTTCAGCCCTAGCGGCCCTGGAGAAGTCGGGCACAGGGCTACATGTGTGACCTCTCCTGGCTGCAAACAAACACTTTTGTAACACAGGATTAATATTTTTTCTTGCACCTAGGTTAAAAAAAAAAAAAAAAAATCTAACTCCCTGACCTGTTGCACCAGGCTTAAGTTTCCCCCTGTTCCCCAGAAAAAAAAAACATTCCTACTTCCAGGCAAGTCAACATTCAAGCAGACATTAAGAGTTGTATAAAGCCATAAATATATATCAACTATGAAATTATTATTCCTAATGTATTTTTATTTTTAATATTTCTAATATTTTTTGGAGGGATGGCTAATTTTTTTGAAAATGTAATTTTAGAAAATATAAAAGTAAAAAAATTATACCTTATCAAAAAATAGGTCACATTTTATTCAAAAATATTTACAAATGTTTATTTTGGGGGGTGTTTAAAAGAAGGTGACAGCCTCCCAGTGCCTTAAACTCAATTCTGTTTTTTCACACACCACGAAAGCACAATCTCACCAACAAATAGTGCCCGGAAGTGGCGTCAGAAATTTTCCATCGTAAAGTCCTCTCTCACATGCTAAATCTGGGCTCTGAATCATGTGGAAGTACAACGCAATTACACACAACGGAAAAGACTTTCACACACAACGAAAACACTAATACGATGGAAAAAGCCAACGAGAAACTCACAAACGGCCCAAACCCAATGGAAAAAATTCACATACACATGCTTTTTCATGTGAAAGTGCATGTGAAAGAGGCTTTGAATCAGCCCTATTATCTGTCTATTTAAAACAGCAGTACATGGATTAGCTAGTTGCTCTGTACTCTTTGTTGTTTGTGTCCTAACTGAACAGCATGTTAGGTCAACTTAACGATTTAACCATAATTTAAGTTAACTGTATCAATAAAAAGAATCCATTGGGTTCAATCATTGGTCTTTAGCACATTTGGATAGATTCTTTCCTTACTGAATAAGATGGAATCCAAACTTTGCCTTGAAAATTCAGCCACTGCCACAGACTGTTACCCAGAAGTAAAATTAATTTTAACACAAAGGTTTTATGTTGAAATATGGTTGCACTTTGGGCTTTTGCAGCTTTCAGCTTATTGCTGTTTTACCCTAAACCTCTTACCCGGGTTGCTCCCTAAGTATTCTTAAACATGAAGAATTTTTTAAGGAACATTTTTAACAAATTCTCTCTGTCTATAGCTTCACAACGGTCTCACCAATGGACCCAGTGTATGTTCAAATTTGGTTCTTCACCCACACAGCACAGCCTGTAATGAAAGTTGGTGTAAAACATCATTACCAGTTCTTATGCCTTCTGCTCGTGATTTATTTCTAAGAGATTTAAATATACATTTGACATTTTTCAAAATGTGCTCTCTATCTGGCGTGCTAAAACATGGCAGTTGCTATAATAACACATTCTGTGAAACTGATTTGGCTCACAAATTTCCAAGACCTATGGGACGGGTTTCTTTTTACTGGTTTCTTTTATTCATGTATTTACTGATTCAAGAGGAAAAAAGCGTGTTTTATCTACTATAAATGGGCCCATTGAACAACTATTTATTTTGAATCAAAGGTAATGATTTGTCCTAAATATGAGCTTATTAACGCAGTGAAATATCAAACAAGTTCTCATTTTCTTTTGGAAAGTTATTAATTTAATTAACATGCTATAAAGGAAGACTTTGATGTTTTTTTTTCTTCTTGCTATCCTACATCCAAAGAATTAGAGCAGAATGTCAGTTATCCTGATAACAGTAACTTTTTTTAGCTAATCATACCCATGCATGCCTGTTTTTTTTTTTTGTTTTAGAAGTCTGTAGATTTGATTAGCTTAGTTACTAAAGGCAAAGAGAACTTTCATCATCTAGGCGTTCAGGTTTCGAACATAGATGCCTGAAAGATCCTGAAGGTGGCTGCATATATACAGAGATCCCAAGTTCCCCCATCTTCATTGAAATTGGTATCAGATTTGGGTCCCACCTCCACATTGTGCCATAGTAAAAAGAGTCCTAGGATACTCTGCTTACAGAGGCACACATCTGGCTTCAGGAGTTTAGAAATGGAGTGCAGGTAATCCTTTGCTATGACAAAATAACTGTGATTAGAGCCACAGTGTTTACAAATTCATGAAGGTTTTGAAGCTATGGATCAAGTGTTTATAACAGTTTAAAGAGACATTGTGACAAAACCTGACAACTGTCACCGAGATGTGCGGTATGTTTACGTTATTACAGCTTCAATGACCCTGAATGGCTACGGGGCTCCCTCATTATCACCCATAAAGACAGCCCTGCCAGCCTGTATTATTGCCACCAGCTCTAGTTTGAGACAGGCCCAGTCCATTAGAGGGTCTATCTAAGGCCAGAAGCTAGCCTGGTAGTGTTTAATATAACCAAGAAGACATGGCCAAATGGATTTGTGGATCAAGATACAGAACAGCCCAAGACTATTTATATATTATACAGCACTAGACTAAGTATGCAATGAGTAGAGGCAATACAGGTCAGAAGACAGATTGCTAAGGAGAAGGTTACAGTTAGGGATTGCAGAGAAAATGTCAGTTACCTTAGTTCATACAGATGATAGGCAGTAATGCAGAGAGCCACAAGGGGGTTGGAGAGTACACTCTGGTCCCTTCCAACACAATGCTTGACGTGACCCCCCAGAAGAAAAACAGCTCTACTCTGTTTTACTTCTACATCTAACATACTGGCCATTCACGCCTCTCTCCCCCCGAGGCTTCAGCCCACTCCCTTAAGCAATATCGGCTAGAAACTCTGGACTCTGTTGTGCGCTGTTCACGCTATGAGACCAGACATCACTGCAGCCCCTATACATCCTAGACTGATTTGAAACCTTTGCATGGAAGCATCAGGACCTCCAGGTTCTGAATATGGCTTTTACTTATGATTAATGTGCACTGAGGCTTTAAAATTCCTGGTACCATGCTGGAGCCAGAATGTCTGCAGGATTTCTTTGAAGTTTCCCTGCCATCGGAGCTTCCTAGCAGGGGTTCTGCTGTTTGCCCTATTCAGTCTAGGCTAGATGTGACAGTTACTAGCAAGGAGACCCTCTGCAGGACATGTTGTTAGGCTTTTGTTTACCGACCTCAGCCATCTGTAGAAATATGTGATGATTACTCCACACCTAGGAAATCAGAGTGCATTTAACTATGAGCTTTTGTGACAGAAGACACACACATTTCATAGATGCAATATTTTTGGTATATACCTCACACTCACTAAGCTGGTGACTCTAGTGCCCCCCCCCCCCCCCATGCATAGTGCGAAGGTTAAAAAAATAAGCTCACCATGCCCTGGCATCCTCAGCAAGGCTGACAAGATCAGCATCCCCCCTGTGTGTGCTCTCATACTCATTCAAGTTGCTGGGTCGGCAGGCATGTGCTACTGCCCTCTTTTTTTCCTCTGCAGACATAGGCCACAACAATGGGCCTAGACAATTAAAGTGAACCGAAACCCAAATTTTAACTAGCATCCTAGCTGCCCCTACTTCAGTCTAATCTCAGATAATGCCACCTGTTTTAGCTGTAAGGCTCCACCTCATTAATGGCCACTGTTGTGTGTGGCAATTATGTAATTGCCACACCTATGCAATGACTGATCACTTTCCATCTTACAGCGAGGGACGTAAAAAAAAAAGTGTTCCAGGGTGATTCGAAAAGTGAAAATATCCATTTCTAGCTCCACACCCTAAGAAGGAAGTACAGGCAGGGGCTTAGGGCAAATGTATTTCACAAGTTCACTGGGTTTTGGTCCGCTTTAAATCCAGTAAATTGATTTAAATAACACATACAGCATATGCCTGAGTTTGCAAGTTTATTTGATTTATCTGTTTAAGAACTTTTCTGTTTTCTGTTGTCTTGTTAAAAATCAATATAAATTATTGAAACAGGAAAGGCTGGCTTTTGTATTTCTATTCATTTGTTTTATACAAACCATTTTTCATATTTTACATCCAAGCCTTACAGCCTCATGGTCCTGGATATATTGTGTATCGCAGATGTAGGTGTGATCAGTCATACCTATTTTACTGATTTATTGGAGTGTTAAATCTAAAGTGTATTCAGTGCTTGCATGTATTTGAATTTACATTTTTTCTAATTTGTATAAATTTCCAATGGATATGTGCAAAAAGTACTTAAACATCCTTTCTGTGGATGGATTTGTTCAGTGACTTTCAATGCAGCACTGTCATAAGATGCCACCTGTCATCAGATTTCTGCTTTATTGGACATGCCATATTTTTTATAAGCATATAGGTGCATTAGTAAAAGTGTGACATAGTAGGCCACACAAACTCACAGAATGACAACTTAAACCCTGAAATCCTTCATGAACTAGGTTTCTGTGGCCTAGTAGTTAAAAGTGGACCAAACTTAGGATTTTGACTATCGATTGAGGATGCCCAGCTGTGTGAAACCACCCAGGTCACCCAATCTAACTCACCCCGAGTCTGGATGCCCCAGGGGGAGGGAATCAAGCGGCCCTGGAATCTTATAGATTTCACCGCCGTCTGGCCTTGGGTTTTGGTTCATTTTAAGGCATGCCACTATTGAAATACATACAAACATTATGTAGATTAAAAAATAGTTACCAAATGTATTTATAATTTTATACATATGGCAGGAAGGGAAAGGATATTACTTTGGAATTTATTTCCACTCCTTAAAGACAAGCAACTACTGGCCTAAAGTTTGTGGAACATCCTGATTTGGGTTGCTTATATGTGTACAACCCATGGATCACTGTAAAGCTCACTTGCTGCTGCCCCTCCATTTGGCTTTCTATGCCACCCATTAATTTGCACAGCATACAAAGCTTGAGACGATGAGCAAAACCTGGAAGAGTCGAAATCATTTTAATTGGGTTCTGTAGGCTGCAAAAAAAAAGACTTGTAACTGACACAAAGTGATTCTTCTGAGGTTTCTGTGGGCCACAATGAAAAACAGGCTTTGACTGCTGGCCCCCAATGCCCATCTTCGGGATATCTGGATAAAGGTTTTTTGTAGGCCAAAAAAGAAAATGAAAATCTCTGGCTTCTGACACAATGCCATTCTTCTGCCCTCTTTATTACAATTCCATTACTGTCTCCAGCAACCCAGACCAGCAACTCTCAGCCAGGTGAAAGTCAGCATGGCCAGTCTGGATTACTGCCTGTAGGTCAAGTATAGAGGCACTATGTCAGTCTGTCCTTAAAGAAAGCTTTTCAGGATAGGTTAGGTATAGTTTGGAATGTGAGGATGAGCTTAGTCATCATAAAGGTTGTTTTAGAGGAGGTGTTGCTCTGTGTAAAGTTTCACAAGTACATAGAGTGATACAGTTCCACTTTAAATGTTGTGCAATCAATATATAATATGCAGATGATGATTTTTTAGATTTTAGTGATATGTTGTGTAAAACTCATAAAATTCGATTTGGATGACAGTTTCATTAGGTTTAGCAGCACAGCTGATGAGCCATAAAGTTTATCTTAGCTGGTCTTGATTGATGGGTTTATTAGCTCAAAGTTTTCAGGAATGTTGTCTTCCTTGTTTTTTTTATTTATCAACCTCCTAAAATAATGTGTAACTAAAGGGAAATAGGGTTGATTCAGAGAGACAAAAAAAGACTTTTTTTTGTGCTATCCTTCTGTAAAGTTTCCGTCCGTTCGTATGCCAGAGTACGAGTACGAGGATGTCATTTTCCAGCATGACTTTTCCATTTCATTTTTTCATGTTACAACGTAGGCTTTCGTTTTTGTCCTTTTCCCATCGTCTCCTCCCATGAATCCTTTATGTTTCCCGTTAGATTCTATTTCCTTTTTTAATAACTGATCGTCCAGGCGGTCCTGGAAAAATCCTTACGATCTTACGCCTGCGCACTACAAACTTAACTCATTAAAGTGCTGGCCTACATATTTGGGTCACTCACTTCTGCTACAATGCTTAGCTAAATCACTTCGCACTTTCCTACATCTTCTATTTATGACCCCTAAAACTTACCCAAACCACTTCGCGGTTAGGTTCTTCTTCCATTTTTCACCCCTAAAACTTACCCAAACCACTTTGCGATTTCCTCCTTCTTCCATTTATGACCCCTAAAACTTACCCAAACCACTTCATGGTTAGGTTCTTCTTCCATTTTTCACCACTAAAACTTACCCAAACCACTTCGCTGTTAGATTCTTCTTCCATTTATGACCCCTAAAACTTACCCAAACCACTTCACGGTTAGTTTCTTCTTCCATTTATGACCCCTAAAACTTACCCAAACCACTCTGCGGTTAGGTTCTTCTTCCATTTTTCACCCCTAAAACTTACCCAAACCACTTTGCGGTTAGGTTCTTCTTCCATTTTTCACCCCTAAAACTTACCCAAACCACTTTGTGGTTAGGGTCTTCTTCCATTTTTCACCCCTAAAACTTACCCAAACCACTTTGCGGTTAGGTTCTTCTTCCATTTATGACCCCTAAAACTTGCCCAAACCACTTTGCGGTTA
Source organism: Gastrophryne carolinensis (assembly GCA_027917425.1). NCBI lineage: Eukaryota > Metazoa > Chordata > Amphibia > Anura > Microhylidae > Gastrophryne > Gastrophryne carolinensis. Next base: position 101,600,950 of record CM051240.1, on the reverse strand, counting down.
GGTTCTTCTTCCATTTTTCACCCCTAAAACTTACCCAAACCACTTCGTGATTAGGTTCTTCTTCCATTTATGACCCCTAAAACTTACCCAAACCACTTCACAGTTAGGTTCTTCTTCCATTTTTCACTCCTAAAACTTACCCAAACCACTTCGCAGCTAGGTTCTTCTTCCATTTATGACCCCTAAAACTTACCCAAACCACTTCGCGGTTAGGTTCTTCTTCCATTTATGACCCCTAAAACTTACCCAAACCACTTTGCGCTTTCCTTCTTCTTCCATTTATGACCCCTAGAACTTACCCAAACCACTTCACAGTTAGGTTCTTTTTCCATTTATGACCCCTAAAACCCAAACCACTTCGCGGTTAGGTTCTTCTTCCATTTATGACTCCTAGAACTTACCCAAACCACTTCGCGGTTAGTTTCTTCTTCCATTTTTCACCTCTAAAACTTACCCAAACCACTTTGCGGTTATGTGAATCTTCATCTCTACATATTATTTGGCCCATTTGTTTGGTGTTAATGTATTTGGAAAATAAAATGACACTGAAACATTTTTTTTTTGCTTTTTTTAATCATAGGAAAATTAATTGATTGGTTGGCACTCCATACAAAATAGAACCAAAAGTTATACAAGTGCGAAGGTGCTACTTCCTTTGGGATCACTTCCTCATATGATCCCCAAGCAATTAATATACACCATATAACATATAAGGAAGTATAAGCACACCAAAATATATATGCTCAAAAAAGATTTAATATATATATATATATATATATATATATATATATATATCACAAAAACAAAAAGAGTATTTACACTGCTATATACACAATCAATATGATGACAAAATGTAAGTATAGACTATATCTCAAAATTTACATATATACACAGAAAAAGGGATACTGATCCCAGTATGTAGCTTCAGGGGAGTCTGTATGCACCAAGACTCTAAATGGTATATAAATATATATGGGCATTAACTGTAGCGATAAATAGTAAAGACTATATAAATGGTAAAAAGTTACCTTATAGAGAAAAAAAGTCAGGTGCTAACGCAGTAGTCCCCAGTTAAATCGCATACAAGGTTAGGTATCTGAGTTATTATTAAGGTAATTTATCAATATATGCATAAGCAGATATAGTCAAATAAATCTGTATCAGCAATTGACATACAATGTACATACATAGAAGTTATAATCATGACACCCAGTCATAGATACAAAGCAATATATGCAAGCATGCAATGGCAGTAGCATAAAAGATTAAATGCATAAGTGAAAGATGATCGCCTATAAAGTTACCGACGTTTCACAGCACACGGCCGTTTCATCAGGGCAGCGATCGCTTCCCTGATGAAACGGCCATGTGCCTTGAAACTTCGGTAACTTTATAGGCGATCATCTTTCACTTATGCATTTAATCTTTTATTAAGCCAAATGCAGCATATTATTAAGCCAAATGCTAGTTACAAGGAGGGATTTTACAAGGAGGGATTAAGAGATATACAGAGTCAGCTATTTCACAGGGACTAGTTACAAGGAGGGATTTTACAAGGAGGGATTAAGAGATATACAGAGTCAGCTATTTCACAGGGACTAGTTACAAGGAGGGATTTTACAAGGAGGGATTAAGAGATATACAGAGTCAGCTATTTCACGGGGACTAGTTACAAGGAGGGATTTTACAAAGAGGGATTAAGATAAATTTAAAATACCATTTCTGACAACTATATCCCAAAAAAACATATAGAACTTGCCTATAGATGTACTCATCGGCTGCCGGAGGCACCAAGGCAACGTGGGTGCAATAAATGGCACCCATGACGTTGGGCATGTCGGCGATATTATAAAATGCCAGCTTAAGCGCGTTCCAGGCTACCATGTCGTCAGTAAACAAAATATATTTCTGACTAATGGTAGCCATGCCTTCCAAAAACTTTGTTAGCGCGCGGCTCAGCGTAGGCTGGGAGATTCCCACGGAGAGGGCACCCAGCCTCTGGAACGAGCCGTTCGCCAAAAATTGCAGGCAGCCAAGCATCTTGGTCATACCTGAAATTGCTTGCCCCTTCCTTGTGGTGTGGGCTAACCATGGCCGCAGCTCACTATACAACTTATGGAGGGAAGCGCAATTAAGTCTGGTGAGCTCGAACAGCTCAACGTCATGCATGCCTTCGATATTCATGCGTCGCCGGTGCAATCTGGTCTCGGCCCTCCGGACAATTTATATGCCCATTAGCTGGAGTTCCTCATGCTCCACAAAGGCACTAGACTGGTTCATATTAAGGCTATTTGAGGTCAAAATGGTCCCGTAAGAGGATCGCAAATGAAACAATGGTCCCTCAGCAATCAGCTCTCTGAATGAGACGCAAGCCCATAGCAATAACGTAAGTTATCTGAACGAACGCAAAATATCAGATTTTGATTAGAAAATGATCCGAACTAACGCAAATGATCCGATTTGCTTTCGTTCATCGACGCATTAGTCCGAACGTTCGTGCGAATGAAAAATGAACGAAAAAAACAAAGAAAATGACAAACACACACAAAAACTTTCACAGACAGCTACGAAAGTCGAGACGAATGTGCCTCTGAATCGAGCCTATTCTGCAAATTCCCATGCATCCTTAGTCAAATGGCATATAGCTCGAGAACTTTCCGTTCACTGCAGGGTAAGTTTTTTGTGTTCCGCCTTTCATGCTTGCTGCTACCTTGCACTTAGATTCTATATTTTATCTATGAGCAACATATGTGAGATGGTGCATGTAAGCCTAATATATTCTATACATTTACTGGCATAGTTCCAGTACATACATAGTCTGCATTAGTCTTTAATCTTGGCTTGGAAAGCAATCCACCTCATATAGGAGCACTTTTTTTTAAATTCCAGCACTAAGTTTTGATAAAAAGTTCTCTAGGGCAGGTGCCAGTGTTTTCCAATGAAACAGAAATATTTTATACAAATGTGTAGACGAAGAAGAAATGATAACAGCACACACGTGGAGTATACTTAAATTAGTATTAGTGTGTGTGCAAAGGTGTATTAGGTACATAGCCTGTTAGATGTAGATTTGATTAACAGAAACTGGTGTAGTTTGTTCTATAATATCTAGAACAGTGTTTCTAAACCAGTGGTATGTGTATACCGATGGTGGTATGCAAGATCAGGTGGTGTTGAGGCTGCAGATTGATTTGCAAACTGCTGCCCCAATTAAGCCTGATTTGCACAAAGCTACTCAAAAAGGTGAAGATGAAAACAATTGATTTAAAGTGGACCAACCCTGTAAGAGGGACGCGCGAGAGGCGGCAGCGGCTTATCTGGCGATTGTCTCGCCGGTCGGGGTGCCCCGCGGAAGTGGACCAGCACTCAGGATAGTGAAAATGTTTGTCCACTTTAAGGTACTTTGTAATATGCTGTTGTCATATAATACCACTGTGTACACTTTACTGTCTCTAAAGGGACAGTCCAGGTAACAGGAATAATAAGGTATTAAGCAGCTCACCTCATGCCTGTCGAATGTGCCTCTCCTCCATTTCCCCCTGCACATGGGAAACGCAGTAGCAGGGGCCCCCAATGTTGCCCTCTTGCCACTTTTCCCTTGGAACGCCCAGTGCAAGTGAGCATGGCAATCCACAGGAGTCTTGAAGCTGGCTCTGACCACAGCAAAGCATGCTCATGACTCATAAAGCTCTCCCATGATACGCCAGCCATGCCATGGCCAGAAATAAAAGCTAAGCTTTGCTTAGAATGCATAGGGTATTTACATATAATCAGAGCTTTTGAGATGCTTTGAAGTGGCTCATTGAACCTCTCCATGAACACGGTGTAGCAGGTAAAGTGTACACTCCCTTTCAACTTTGATAGACCGTGTACAAATGTGGTTGCACAGCCACCCTGTCTCTTAGCTCTCCCAGCTTGAGTGAGCCCTTTTAAGCCACAGTGGTGATTGCCAGGCTCACTTACACTGGTAGTGCTGTGTTGAAGCAACTTTGGAAGAGGGCAACTTTGGAAGGCCTGCTAAAGCATCTGTGCTCTGCAGGAAAAGGAGAAGAGTTACATGGGGCAGGCTTCAGATGTGCTACTTGCTACCCTATTTTTTACCTTTGCTCTATGGCCTGATGCCACATGGGAATCTCGTAAAAAATAATTCACATATTAGGGTTGATTTAGAGCTTTCTATGTTCTCTTTTTTGTTCCTAAATGTGAACATTACATATAGCTTTCGTTCAGTATATAAAAAGCATGTAGGGAGGCACTCTCAACTCACAAATTGAGGGCATATTTGGGCATCCAGGGTTGCTATATAGCGTTATTCCCTATCGGCGTATAGCACCGCAAAAATCACCCTATGGAGGCATCCCAGGATAATGTGACCGGGGTCCCTTCGGGACAAAACCGGCTGTGTGTAGCGTGTGGGCAGCCTCATGCTGACGCTGACAAGGCGCGGGTCTGTGTACCGTGTGCTGAACAGGTGCTTGCATTGCAATCTGGCCTGCCAGTGGCTGCACCTCGTTTCACTTCGCCTACTCCCCCAAGCTTAAATCTCACTCCTACTGAGTTGCATACTAGTGGGGATTCTCAGCCTGATGTGTCTTCTAGACTGGCTACTGTTGAACAGTTGATTGCGAAGTCCTTAGCGCGTAAGGCCCCTGCTAAGAAGCGGCACTTGACGCCTAATGTTACTGTTTTCCCTATGGGAACTGAGGAGTTTTGGAATCTGTGTGGCTATACCCCGTCTGATGAAGGAGAGCTCTTTTCTGATTCAGGCTCATCTGATGAGAGACCAAGGGGTCATGACGATTCTGGCTCTGACCCCTGGGCCCCAGATGACACTGACAGATTATTGACCCAGATTTTTGAGGTTCTGTCTATCTCCCTGTTGAGGCTCCCAGGCTCCCATACAGCAAAATCACGTTTGGAATTTCCCGAGCAGGCACATTTCCATAACCTTGTGCTCAAGGAATGGGAGCGCCCCAGTAAACTTCCCGGGGTTCCAAAAAGTTGGGATAGGAAGTATCCCTTTCCTGCTGAGGTGGTTAAATGTTGGTCATCCCCCCGGAGGTGGATGCCCCGATCCTAGGGCTATCTAAGACCTCTGTCATGCATTCCCCTGATTCTACTACCCTGCGGGATGCTGAAGACCGGCGTATTGATCAGCTGGCATCCCACGCCTTTGCATGTGCGGGATGGCGCTGTGCCCGGTCTGTGCCTCTGCCATTACTGCTGTGGCCGCTAGAACCCTTATCATAAATATGCTTGATAGTGCCCCTGATTATTTGCCTTGTGAGGTGTTTAATGCACTCTCCAGTTGTGATGTTTTTGTAAATTTTCTCCTATCAGCATTGGATGACACCATCAGAATGTGTGCCAGAACTTCTGCCCTCGTGGTGGCTATACGCCGCTCGGTTTGGCTGCGCCAGTGGGCTGCTGACAACGCTGCCAAGAAGGCCCTCACTGGGTTTCCCTTTAAAGGACTGCGCCTGTTTGGGGACCGCCTGGACCTTTTTGCTAAGGGAGGCAGGTTACTCCAACGCAGGCGGCAATCTCGGCCCTTTCGGGGTCAGGGTTCCTTCTCCTCCCCTTACCGTGGTGCAAGACAGGGAAGGGGGGTCTCTTTCCCTGGGGCCCGGGGAGATTTCTGGGGTAGAGGCAGAGGACGTGGACGTCCTGGCTCCTCCTGGGGTCCCAAAGCTAAATCCTCTCCCAAGCCCCCTCAGGCATGATGGGGCGCCCTCACCCATCCGGGTGGGGGGACGGCTGCAGCCATTCGCTCACGTCTGGAGGCTTCATGTCTCAGACTGGTGGATTCAGGAGGTAGTGTCCTCCGGTTACAAGTTGGAGTTTGCTGCCGATCCCCCTTCAAGATTCATCAGATCCCGGATTCCTCAGGACCCTGTGTCAGCTCAGGAGCTAGTGCAAGCAGTGCAAGGCCTCCTGGAGCTGGGGGTCATCTGCCAGATCCCCTTAAGAGAAAAAGGCAAGGGCTTTTATTCCAACCTATTCACAGTACCCAAAATGGATGGTTCTGTCAGGCCCATCCTGGACTTGAAGATCCTCAACAAGTTTGTCAGGGACAGGCGCTTTCGCATGGAAACTCTGCGCTCTGCCATCAGTTCCCTGCGCTAAGGGGATATCATGACTTCTGTGGACATCAAAGATGCTTACCTTCATATTCCTGTGTTCCCAGGTCATCAAAGGTTCCTCAGGTTTGCTCTGATGGATCAACACTACCAGTTTGTGGCCTTGCCCTTCGGCCTCACTTCAGCTCCCAGGGTGTTCATCAAGGTGCTGGCTGGCGTGATGTCTCTGCTCAGATGTCAGGGCGTCCGCGTGCTTCCATATCTGGACGACATCCTCATCACTTCCCAGTCTCTACATCAGGCAGAGTTAGATACTCAGCTGGTGGTGTCCACTCTGAAGTCATTTGGCTGGGTGATCAACCACCCCAAGTCCTCACTGTCCCCTTCCTTGGTAACTCCATTCCTAGGAATGAATCTGGATACAGTTCAGGCAAGGATCTTCCTTCCTCAGCAGAAGGTGGACAGTCTGATTGCACAAGCTCAGTCCCTCCTAGCTTGTCCCCATCCCTCCATCAGGCAGGGGATGCAGCTGGTGGACCTGATGGTGGCATGCTTCGAAGCATTCCCTTATGCTCAGTTCCACTTGAGGCCTCTGCAACTTCACCTATTGTCAGTATGGGACAAGGACCCAGCGTCCCTGGACAGGGTCTGTGTGCTCTCCCCCCTGGTCAGGAGGTCCCTCTTGCGGTGGATGGACTCAAGGAACCTGTTGGGGGGCAGATCCTTTCTTGCCCCTTCCTAGGAGAAGGTCACCACGGATGCCAGTCTGTCAGGTTGGGGAGGTTTCTGGAAGTCCCTGCGGTTCCAGGGGAGGTGGGGCCCTCAGGAGGCCCACACACCTATCAATGTCTTGGAGCTGCGGCCGATCAGGTTAGTTCTGGCTCGCTTGACTACTCATCTTCGGGGCCTGCCTGTTCAGGTGCGCTCGGACAACCAGACGGCAGTTGCCTACATCAATCATCAGGGAGGGACCCGGAGCAAGGGGGCCCTCCAGGAAGCGTTTCTGATCCTGACTTGGGCAGAGGCCAATGTTCCCTGCATTTCAGCTGTGTACATCCCGGGGGGTGGAAAATCGCCTGGCGGACTCTCTGAGCAGGGGGACCTCTCGCCAGGGAGAATGGTCCCTATGCAGCAGGGGGTTTCAATCTCTGTGTAACCGTGGGGGCAACCAGATGTGGATCTGTTTGCGTCCCGCCACAATCACAAGCTCCCAGCTTTTGTCTCTCTGTCCAGGGATCCTCTGGCCCTGACCTCGGATGTGCTAGCAATGTCATGGCAGGACTTTCAGTTCCTGTATGTCTTCCCTCCAATCCCCCTGCTGGGCAGGGTTCTGCGCAAGATTGCTCTGGAAGGGGTGCCAGCAATTCTGGTGGCCCCCAGGTGGCCAAGAAGAGTGTGGTTCGCAGACGTGGTACAGCTGGCAGTAGATCAGTACGCTCTGCCCTTGGTGCCAGATCTGCTCACTCCAGGCTCACTACGCCATCCCAATTTACAAACTCTGGCTTTGACGGCTTGGCTGCTGAAACCTCCATCTTGATGGAGAAGGGGCCGTCTTCCTCGGTTGTGGATACTTTGATTAAAGCTAGGAAGAAGTCTTCCTCTTCCCTTTATTCCAGGGTTTGGCGTGCTTACATTGACTGGTGTGAGTCTAAGTCTCTTCCCTGTCATGTGTTCTCTATTCCCAGGATTCTGGAGTTCCTGCAACATGGGTTGGAGATGGGGCTCCAACTCAGTACACTGAAGGGTCAGGTTTCTGCCCTGGCTATTTTCTTCCAGAAGTCCTTTGTTCAGCACCCTCTGATCAGGAATTTTTTCCAGGGGGCCACTCATGTGCGTCCCCCACGTAAGCCTATGGTGCCTGTTGGGGATCTGAACTTGGTCCTGTCAGCCTTGCAGGGTGATCCCTTTGAACCTGTGCAGGATGCTGCGTTGGCAATTCTTACGCTCAAGGTTGTGTTTCTGGTGGCTATCACTTCTGTCAGGCATGTGTCTGAGTTGGCGGTGCTGTCCATTCAGCCCCCCTACTATGAGAGACACCAGGACAAGGTGGTGTTTTGTTTCAAGCCTGACTTTCTGCCTAAGGTAGTGTCTGCCTTTCATTTGAATCAGGACATTGTTCTCCCTTCATTAGTAATGCTAAGGAGAGGGTCTTGCATTCTTTGGATGTGGTTAGGTGTCTGAAGTACTATCTGGTGGCTACTGCACCTTTCAGGAAAACTGATGCTCTTTTTGTGGTCCCTTCTGGTCCTAGGAAGGGTTTGGCTCCTGCCAAGTCTACTATCAGCAAGTGGATTCGTCAGGCTGTGATTCAGGCCTACTCTGCTAAGGGGAAGAATCCTCCCTTCCGCCTTACTGCTCATTCCACTTGTGCTATTGGTGCCTCTTGGGCTTTTCAGCACCAGGCTTCTGTTGAACAAGTTTGCAAGGCCGCTACTTGGTCCTCTGTTCATACATTTTCAAAGTTTTACAAGGTTGATGTTAGGGCCTCAGCTGATGCTGTTTTTGGCCGAAAGGTCCTGCAGGCGGCAGTGGTTTAAACTGTCTGCTGCTGCCTTTTTTCTTGGGGATCCCACCCTACTTTATGGACACTGCTATTGGATGTCCCGATTGTAAGTATTATATTTGGAGATGTACTGTATACTAAGAATAATACAATTCTGTGATTACTCACCTGTAGAATTGGTATTATGAGTATACAGTACGTCCTGCTCCAACCCACCCTTGGTTTGCATTATCTTGGATCCCCTGTATGCTGATTATCATTGTTATAGTTGATAGTTTGGGTTGTTTAATTCTCCTGGCTTCTCGTTAACTTCTTTTCAATGCTGGGGATTCGTGGGAGGTCCCAGGGTATTTGAGGGGCCGGGAGGAGCCTGTTTTCGATGTCTCTGCAGTCCAGCGCCATCTGGAGGAGTATAACCCGATTGTAAGTATTATATTTGGAGCAGGACGTACTGTATACTCATAATACCAATTCTACAGGTGAGTAATCACAGAATTGTATTTTTCATTGGTGAATATAGTAGATTGATATGTTTATGAGTTGTTATGGTTGGGAATATTAATTTTTAATTGATTGTTTGACTAGTAGCACTTGCACTTTATATATGTATGGATTTTGTAGTGATCTGGATCATAGGCAGGATTTGCACGTTTAGTTGCACTGTTGGAACACTTTGTTTAATGATTTAGCACATTTATCTAGGCATTTGACATCAGTTAGTGTGGTGGGACTCTCCCCATCGCCTACATACCTTCATGTTGGTCTGTCCTGTGTGTTATTTTCCCATGTGTGTGTTTTTTAAGGGATTTTAATATGTTAAGTGTATTGTATGTAGTGATTATAAATATGTAATTAATAAAAATGTTTTTTTTTTATCAATTTATGAGTTGAGAGTGCCTCCCTACATGATTTTTTTGTTCCTGGTTTGGGCTGTTTTGCAGCTTTGGGAGTGGCACCTCCTGCAGATTGAATAGGGTATAGTGCAAGTCCCAATTTTCTCCTTTTCGTTCAGTATATATTCGCATGATTCAGAGCCTCCTTCGGGAGTGTTTTGTTTTGTTTTCGTAGCTACATAAGCCATCCAGGGCACTGTGAGTACTGTTCTCAAGGGCTTTTTCACAGACAAGGCTTTCGTATACTTTGAAGCGAAACACTCGTCTCCTAGCGTTTTTGTAGCATTTTTTCACGTACCTTGCAGCAAAATGTTTGAAAGTCCAACGAGATCCTCCTAGTTCCTATTGGAAAAGACCTTTTTTTACGCTTTATTTATCCCCTAAATCCCATAATATTTTAGTTTTTGTGAAATTTTTACACAGATGCTGGTCTTTTTAGTGACTTACGCGTATGCAAACCTATTTTTTTAACTGTTTGCCATACCCTGGCCCTGCTAGCCCATTACTTAGTATTGCTGTGCCAACTCTCTTCTGTTGCCATGCATTCTTCTTTACTTCTTCCTAGTTGAATATTTGGGATGCCCACATGGATGATATAATGTAAACATTACTCTGATGATATACAATACGTTATTTAATTTTTAATTCTGTAAATTTGTATTCATAATGTATTTTGGATTTTTTATTCATAATTCTTTTTTATTAATGTTTTTTTTTTCTTAATAAAATATAATTCAAAAAATAAAAACATATAATAAAATTGGTAAAAAATAAATATTTAAAAATGTCTTGTTTAAAAGAAGGTGGCAGGCTCCTAGTGCCTGTGTTAAAGTGGAGCCGGCACCACTCCAACACAACAATTTTCCATCTCATAAGTGAAAATGGCAGGCAAAATATGCAATCACAAAATCCGCAACCAGGCAGAAATGCTGGATGCTGGAAACGTTTGCCAAGGGTCAAGCCACCACATCATCGCAGGACTCCATTCTGTTTGCCGACACACCACTAAAGCACAAATTCACCAGGAACTAGAGCCTGTAAGTGGAGCCAAAAATATCCCATTTTATTAGCCTCTCTTGCAAGCTTAATCAAAGCAGCTTAGACTCAACGCTAAAAAATACAAAGCAATTGCACATTAGAGAATATAAGGGATAGACGCAACCACGAAAATGCTAATACAAGGAAAAAACTCATGAGAAACTCAAAAATGGACCTAAACACTACTAGTGATAGGCCTCATTCTTTTTTTAGTCCAGTTTAACACACTCTGAATCGAAACCTTGTATTATAACTAACTTTGCTCCAGTTGCACATTTTATCTATTTTTTGTTTAGGATATGTCAGTTTTTATTATTTATTGTTTAAGAGTTAAATAAGCTAAAAGTTCAAGCTTTTTGTAACCCCCAGCCACCCCTTCTTCCAGGCTTAGCCTGATTTGGGCATTACATTAATTAAAATTGCAACCCTTCCCCCCTGGCATGGCAGCCATAGACTTGAGTGACAGTTCGACTTCAGTGACAGACCAGATATGAAGTTATTTATTTCAACAGAAACGGTATATAGAAATAATATGGTTTAACATGCATTTGTTTACGAGGATAGGATAGTTTCAGGGTTGCCTGTATTTTCCTAAAATGCACACATTTTAAAAAGCTGCTAATGCATCATCATTCAGATGTTAGTTGAGTATATTACTTTGTATGATGGTCTACCACCATCTGGGGTGGACTGAACATCTGCATTGGCATAACTTGGGACTGGTTTAAAGTTAAGTTTCCTTTCCTTTAATTCATATTGTTCTTATCTGAGCACTGTATATTTGGTGCATTGCTTAGCTGTATTTTATTCCTATTATTATAAGGCCATTTGATGTCACTAAACTTTCTGGTGAATCATTCATTTTATATTGTTTAACATCTAATCATCAAGAAGATGACACTATATAAATAACTCATAGTAATAATACAGTACCACCTCTTTGTACCCTTGTATTATTAAATATACCTCTGAACACTATTGTAATCAAATACCCTAAATATTTCGCTAAAGTCTTCTTCCACAAAGCACACAGCAAATTAAGATGTTGTTTAAGGGTGTGGGGGGGTATGTAGTTTATGCTCCCCATCTGTGATCATTCATTTAAAAAAGAAACCGAGAATACAGTCTACAATGGGGGGGAGCACAACCTTTTTTGATGTAAGGGCCGCCTTGCCTTATCATTCCACTCCAAGGGGCTGCAATGGAAGTAGCGAAAAATCAAACTGTGTACTGCAGGAAAGCTGTAACCTTGGATTGTATATGATTTTATGTATATGCAGAGGTGAGCATATGTGGACAGAGGTGAGGCAGGAAAATGTTAGGTGAGCAGAAGTGGTATCAATGTAATGTCCCCTGGGACTGTACACCCAACGGCAAAAATAATGCAACAAGCTATTTGTCCCATGTACCTCATTTCATGCAGTTCCATATAAAAGCTGTAGCAGGACTTTAACGTTTTCTCTCCTTTCAATTGTATTTCTCTCGGACCACACAGGGAGGGGGAGAAACTTGGACAGTGACTTTGATAGCACCACTAGCGCCCCTTCTACAGAGAATTGAATCAGTGCCTTATTTCATGCTTCAGGAATTAGTGCTGCATTGCCTTGAGTGGCAAGTCATTTGCACTACAGGCAAGGCAAGCTCAGCTTTCCAACTTCCTAACATTTAGATTTCGGGGTGCAGGGAGGCACAACTAAGATGATTGCGGGCCGCAGGTTGTACATCCCTGGCCTAAACAGTTGTAGAACTTCAGAGGAATGAGATATAAATAAAAATCTATATGTAATTGCCATGTTTGAGATACTATTGTGGAATCCTATGCTACAGTATGTGAGTTTGTCACTTTAGAGAGGCACATGGTCTTTATGAATATAGTTATTGTGTTATCAGTTCCTTAATGATACCATTCCTTTAGCTATAAAAAGACCTAATTATTAACACCCTTATCTCTGGTTTTCAGCTAAAAGGATTAGAACGGACTAGGTCTCTCTGGACAAATGCTAAGATGGTTCCAGAGTTTAAGAAAGCCCAGACCATAGCATTAAAAGTCTTTTTACTTTAAATGTCTTGCATGATTAAGAAATTTCCATTTTCTCAGGAGAATAGGAATGCTCTTGACAAGTAACTAAAATAAAAAAAAAAAGCCAAAATGTGTTTAGATTTTGAAGAAAGACTCTATAAAACGCAATTATTAGTGATACAGCAAACAAAGTTAATTGTTACACCATTGCACTGGGCTACATTTGGCGCTGTCCTAAACTGTTTTCCATTTTAAAATGGAATATATTGGGGTTTACAGGTTCAGCCAATGACATTCACTTTTTCATCCCATTTCCCAATCGGCTCAAGCAGAGTGGGACAGAATTGCTGGTCCCTCCTTCCTCCTGCCCCGTTTCGGCCTCCTCCAGATTCATTACAGATTATATAGCATCACAGATCCAAGGACCAGGCCACCTTTTCTCAGAAGAGAAATCTTAAGCTGAACCTGTAAACCTTGATATCTCAGCCATTTCTTTTTCAATTTAAAAACAGAAAACAGTTTAGGACAGTGCCAAATGCAGCCTGATGCAATGGTGTAACAATGACTTTTGCCTATAGTAGCGCTTTAAAGAAATATTTTGCCCCAATTTTTAACATTTTAACAATTAAATAGTTTACTTTAAAAGCAAGTGATAGTTGTTTTCATTCCACTTTTTCACACGTACAGCAAGGTGAATTTAAGGGACACAATATTTCTGTAAGGAGCCACACTCCCGAAGGCAATTCATTAAAGTCCCTGTCTAGGCTCCTGAAAAAAACAAAGGCGCTTGCCGACCAAATCACAGGCTTGATTTTACTTGGTCATGTGGACTGCAGTTTTCTGATTTCAGCACTGTTGGCTTTGGCACTGACAGTACACTCCTGTGGTGGCCTTGCTACACATCCCTGCTACCAGTCATATGGGTGCGTCCCTAACTAGTACGCATTCTGCAGGAGATGTTTAGGGGCAGACAGGAAGCACACCCTTTTCACCTGAGTGCTGGATCCAGAGAGCTGAAGCCCACAGGATTTTGTGGGCTCTAACCTGTGGGCTGAGAGGTTGGTTCCATTTGTTGTTTTTCATCCTACTCTAGCCTTTCTATAACTGAGTGGTTCCTGAAATGGGGTCCTGCTGTGTGCATGCGTCTGGAGGTTCTGGCCCAGGGAGTGGGTTTGGCCTATGTACAGAGGCTCCCATATATACAGTGAGTGCCTTTATACATAGAAAGAAGTACATTATTCTCTGCGAGCCTAGGTGCATAGACCACGTTCACTCGCAGGCCGTGCAGGGGCTGATCGACAGCAATCAGTGATGTGGGAGAGGGTGGAAGGTAAACACGGGAGACTCTTGCCCCCTGGCACCCCCTGATTTGAGGGAAAGTCCACTTTATACTGGACGGACACCCTCCCCACGAATGCAGATTGCTGCACATGAAAAAAAAAAATCTTTTTGTAATTCCTGCTGTGGTTGATTTCACCCCCTCCTAGTTGGCATATTATGGATCTGCCAGTGGCCTAGTTTTCCTGCTGCTTTGCATGTGGGTTATGTCGGTTATGGTTGGTGTATTGGGAAAGGAAGAATAATCCTGGGTTCTCCAAGATGGCCGTGACCAGCAGAAAAGCGTTTCCGCTTTAAGTGGATGCAGGAGCAAATGTAAGTACCCTGTAGGTAGATGGGGCAAGTGAGTTTGGGGTATTTTCTTTTCAACTGTGCAAAGCTGTTGGTCCAGTTTCAGTTTAAAATACCTCCGTCGCCAAATCACACCCTCGTGAAATGACAACACCTATACAAACCTCCTAATGCACAGGTAATATTTGTGCTTTCACCCCCACCCAGTATACTTGTGTAAATATCCCAACTTAATTTTGGCCGTCCTATTGTTTCTAATAGGGGCCTACCTGGTTCTGCTCACTCAAAAGCCTCTTAAGGCGGACCAAAAGTCTGTCTTTGTTGTTTTTCCCTGTTTTACAATGCTAAATAAAAAAGGTAATTGCTAAGCATTCAAACCGCTGCATACTTATCAACGACCTACTCCCTCTACCTAGCCGTCGGCTCCTAAGCATCGCACTCCCACACCGCCATTTTGCTGCACCCGAAGAGTGTATGTATCCACAATCCCAGATGCAGCAGCCTTGAGGTCGCACTGGCCGCCTTGATTTATTCATAAAGCAACGCAGCAGCTGGATGTTTGTTCGCAGTAGTAAAATTCCTGACCATTGGGACTTTCACTCTGCTTGGTGATTTTTGCTTTAGTATGCCAAATAAAATGTTACATTCTGTATACATTCTCCCTTTTCACTATTATTAAATATGTTTGTCTCTTTAATATATGATTTTAAAGCAGACCTATGTCCAGAACTTATGCAACAGCCCTGCAGTCTCCAACACCCGGCATCAGGATTTGGGATGCTTGTCAACATAATAACTCTTGGAGAGTTACTACTCACCACCTTTTGTACTCCTCTGCTGATTGTCCCAATGAGGTTTGAACTCTACTTGCTACCAGCAGTGACATGCAACACATTTTTTTAACAAATAGGCATTACAAATGGGGGTGCCCAAGAGGAGGGAGAGAGAATGGACCCAGACGAAATGTGGGGTTTAGGTTTGCTTTAACTTATGGGTAGTAATTTCTAGATATCCTATATAAAAGGTCAGTGACATCTGCCAGTATTGCCTATCGTGAACCTATTTACCCACTTTGTCGGACATCTAGTTATATTTTGACCCTCACAACATTTTGAGTGATGGACTGAGGGTAGATATAAAGCTTTTAGGGGGGAACTTTTTTTTTTTTTTTTTTAATAAGGCAGGTGGGCTCAGCACATATCTTATATCTTAACTTAACTAGTTCACAATGTACTTATCTGTTTAAATGCACAATTTAATATGTACAACTGCTGCTCATTAGCAAGCTGTATAAAAAATAAAAACGTTTTTTTGTGGAAGTCAAGTGATTGGCTAGAGTCTTTGGCAAGTATGAGGCATTTCCATAGTTGCTAACATAATGTTTAGCTCATCATGTGGCCACGCTAATTTGTACTATTTATAACAGCAGTAGGTAATTTATTAATAATACGCTGTGGAAGAAAATACGCAGTTTCCATTCAGTACCCGAACTTATATTAAGTGACAAGTGAATTAATATTTCACGTTTTGCTAACTTTCCAAAGAATCAAATTATTTGAGTAATGAACCAGTCAGACCCCCTTGAAGACTCATTAACATGAAATCTCTTGTTTTGTGACAACTTATAATGTATAATTTGGCATATGGCGGTATAATAATGGGTGGAAAATACTTGATGTTCCTTCTTCAATGAAATATGTTTCTAAGATCAAAGTAGGAGGCTTGTTTTGTGTTTCCATACTTGTGTCGGGTCAATTACAGTTCTGGAATTTCTTTCCTGGTGTCTATAGGCACTTTTTCTCCATCCAGCCATAAACATAGTACAGCCCTATTCTACAATGCTAGTGGTCTGCTTTGTTCTTTTGCAGTGTGTCAGAACCAGTAGTGTTATTACCATTGGTGGTCACTAGAGGGTTAAAATCAGAAACAATGATGTGCTGCAGACAGGCTGACGGGTGAAAGGAGGGAGTTCTTTAACAAAGGGGAAGTATAGGTCCACTGTGAGCATATCTTTATTGTAGATCCTCTTTAAAGGAATGACTTAAGGATCACTAAACAGTGTTCTTCATGGAGCCTCTGGCTTTGAAAATATTCCCCCACTTACAGGTCCTGCTAGTTAGATAATCTGTAGATCAGCCCAATTTTCCATTGCTGCATGGAAAGTGTATCCCTCACTGCCCCCCCTCTTTCCATATGATCACTGGCATCAGTTTTACTCAGCGCAACCAATACCTGTCCACATGAGCAGACATGGGAAGCATTTGATGGGCTTTCCCTACAGAGCTGGACTACTGGGCTGATCTTGCTGCAAATCTGCTGCTTGGTAAGACCTAGATATGAGTATCTAAACCGCTTTGGTATCCCCCAGTCGGGGGTGCAAAGTGTACTGCTCTTTGTTGTGGCACTTTAGGCAGTTGTGGGGCTGGTGACAGGGAGAAGAAAGACCAAGCATTGCGGGTCAGTAGCAGATCAGCAGATCAGTATAATCAACTGGTTGTTAGGAGCAGTCTTGTGTTAAACACTTCTCCCACTCCCATAACCCCACAGTTGGCTGCACTTACCTGGCCCAGCCCTGGTCTCTGTGATAAGGGAATACAAGCCTTACAGCACATATTGCAACAGTCAGTGCCTCTTATTGGAGGATACACCAGCTGCCACAGTGTGTGCTGTATCCTCCAGTCCTCCATCTCTTGTAGGCCTATCCTGGACTGGTTAGTAAAGCCATTCCTGTTTCTCCTTTGAGTTGTGCCAGGCTGCATCCAGACCTGTGTGGCCACGTTTGCGGCATACCTTTTGCGTTGATGGCTTGTGGTAGTAGTTTGCGTTTTGCTGCTGTTTTCTCATTTTTGACACGTGTTTTTAATGTCCCCCCTCTCCAAGCCTACCAGTTAGCACACCAGGCATAGAGGATGGGTTCCCCATGGCTGAGGCCACACAACCAGCCTCTGCCAATGCCAGGATACCAACCTCTATACACTTCAGCGCAAATCCGGTATTGCCCCAGGGTGGAACAGGTAATAAGGCAGGGGTCTAATGGCAAAATACCCGCTGCCATGTGGCAGTTAATTTGCCGCTCCCCTACCCTTTGAACTACTGTAGTATAGGGGTCATTTTTGATCACTTCTGCTGGCAGAAGAGGAGGTAACAAAGGACCCAAAGAAGTCCTGGGTTTTTGAGTCATTGGCACTTGCCGCACCTATGCAACAATCACCTACCATCACACAGAGAACAGCAAATCAACAGTGTTTTAGGAAAATTCGGTAGATGAAAATTTTAGTCCTACACATTATGAAGGGAATATCAGAATGAGCTTTGGACAATTTTATTTCACTAGTTTAGTGGGTTTTGGTCTGCTTTAATGGCACAATCTCCAGCATATACACATTTATTAACAGTGGGTGTCAGTTCCTGAGTTGTTTAATACTCAAATGTATTTAGGCTGGCAGAATCTCTTTTTTGCCACCCTAGAGTTTTTAAAATGTTTCTATTTCTTAGGTAAATGAAGAACCCAGCGTTAGCTATACAGTACCCAATTCTGGGGTTTTCTGAAGACATGACACTATCCTTTTCCAGGTACTGGTTTAGGTTGCCAGCCTCCTCAGAACCTCAGAATCTAAATGACCTAGTGTAGGGGTCCTGAAGTGGTGATATGAGTATCGCTGTTGGTACGTGAGATCCTGTCAGGTGGAACGTGGTAAGGTTGCAGATTAACCTGTACCTCAAACTGATCAGCTGCTTTCTATCATTTTTTCAAAACCATGGTTTTAGGTGACTGCCAATCCATACCTTTTTGAGATAATTGATGTAATTGACAAGTCAAAAGTAACAAAATAAAACAGTAGCTTATCTTTCATTGAGTGGCTTCAGCGCTCTTTCCTCTCCTGTCTGCCTCATTGGTGAGGAAATTCCCTTCCGCATTCTGGTTTCTTTCCCTGTCCCGCCGATGTTGTCCACTAATCAACCATCGTGGGACTTAGAACAGAAACCCCCCATGCCCCACCCATACACCCTGAGTGGTTGCCTCTCTCTGCCGCTATGAAAGCCCCTAATTTCTCTGCATATCCAATGCTCTGATACTTTTACAAATAACTTTTTAAAAACGAATTGAAGTTTGGGACAGTGCAAAGTGTAGCCCGAGACAATGGGACAACAATCAGGCTTGCCTTTAGTATAACTTTAAATGTGGTGCTTGAGAAAGAAGAAAGGTTTAAATACCCTTGACCTATGTCATTTAAATCTGGGTTACCTAGGATTTTGGTAAGAGATAATTGGAAAAAATATCATTTTATTTAAATTTGGACAAGTTTTGGATTATAGGGTTTGGGCTATTTGAAATATTCAGATGTGCAACCCACAAAAGCAGTTTCGATGGGAGTCTACATCTGTAGTCCCAAAATTTGACCCATAGCCGCACCACAGCATATTTTGCTACCTGCACAGCGTAATCATACTTAGTTACATGAGGAACTCACACTAGTCCATGCAGTTTATTATGTTTTTTTTATATTTTTGGTAGCTCCCCCATTCCTGCCCAGGAGACCCCCCAAGCTAAAAAGAGCACTTTATAGCATTTACAAATATAATACACCAACTATCCATGCTATAAAGGGTTAAATATATACAATTTTGGCTTAGGGCCCCCTCCTTCCCAGTGAAACCAGCCCAAGCACCAGACATGCCGGGCTTGTAGACCAGGGCACAGAGGCTATCCTCGGTGGCCCCCGGATCTGAAGGCTACAAGCCTGCATAGCCTTCATGGGCCACTGGCTTTTCTGTGCCCCCCCCACTGGGCATTGGGGGGGCAGGGAATGGGGACCGGTGGTTAAGGCAAGTCACCCGCTTGCTCCAGGTGCTACTGCTTCTGGAAGCCTTTTATACCTGCTGTGTGATAGGACATAAAGGTTCATTAAAAGAAAATGACATTGAGTCCCCCCTCATTATCCCCATGATTTACTATGAAGATGCCTTAGAGTCTATTTTGCTATATTTAAAGATTTGTTCTTTCCTGGCAATAATGGGAAAATTACATGAACTACTTTTTTTATTCCTTAAACGATCAGCTGAAATGTTAAGAGCATTTGTCAGCTACAAGTCTTCCACCTGCCATTTCAGGGTGGGAGATACGTTTTGTTCTTGCTGAAGTATATGTTGAAGCTTTGGCACCTTGTCCATTTCCTTTCATTTGTTAAACTTCTTCTGTCATATTTCATTATGTGATGATGACTCAAGCTGATGAACTTTAGGTTTAGAGCTCTTCAGGTATTTTAAGGTTAAAGCTGCTTCTTTAGCTTTTAATTGAAAGAAAAAAAAGGCATCACACTTGCCATATTTTTTGGTTGTATATTATGGCAAAAAGTGCTCATTTAATCTCGGAAGAAACCTCTAAACTGTTGGGGAGATTTTTCCCAAAAAATCTCAAGGGGCCACATGGGCCAAATAGTCCAGCCGCTACTACCAGTGACTTATGTAGTTCTTTTTACACATATTGTGTGGAGAAGATGGTTGTGCATTAGCAGCAAGATAGAACGTTTTAGATAGGAAAATTATGATTGCCTCTAAATCCATAGGACAAACCCTATCTGCACTCAGATACTATTCTTGTTAATTGGATGTGAACAAGATCATGCACATTCTACAGAAAAACCATACTGGGCTCCAAGTGCAATCTCCAACTAGGTGGAGGGCCATCTTCGACTTAATACTAACTAATATACCAGTCAAGGTACCAACGCTATGGACCGTCGGGCACCCTGGAAACAGTGAGAAAAGCACGACAAAAGACTAATGGTACAAGAAAACAGGCGTCTACAATGAATGCCAGAACAAACAGGTTAATTTATTTCTACAAATTGCACAAAGCCCCTGGCACCGCACATCACAAAGTACGAAACCCCAAGATACATTGATAAAACACAACATTGTGGTTGCTAAAAGTTAGCAGGGGCCTCCCCATGCACCCCCTGTCACACACTGTTCCTGGCTGAAGCAGTAAGGGTCTCTGCTGTAGGTCCTCAAATGAGGAATTCAGCAATGGTACTAGTAAACCTTACAATGGTGCTGGTTCCCCACAGGCATATGTTTACAAGTGCTGTCGCCCAGCTTGAAATATCAGGGACCCAGGCAGTCCATGTTACAGCTTAGGGAGCAGAAACATCCGGGCATGTAAAGCATTATCCTCAGACCTAGTGGTCATCTTACCGGCACCGCTGCATCGCCACACAGTACCTCTCTCACGACCACGGGTCCGGATAGTAGTTCAGCTGCCCGCACTGCGGGGACAACTCTCCAAGCAAAGGGGGGCGTAGTCGGGCCGTCTGTTTACACGCATTTCGCTCCACCTTTGTCAAGGTGATGACCACTAGGACACGCCTCCTTCCACTCCAGCCGGGCCAATCACCTTCAGTCTTTGTATAGTTCTCAATGGTTCTCGGCGCTGAGAGATCGGACTACAGGTCCCAGCGGCATCACGCCGCTCCGGAGCAATGAATTACGCTAGGATGGGCGCACATAGGGGAACCCCTAACCAGTTGCAACCATTTGTGTTTTTTTAAATGCTCACCTATTATTTGCTCATACCAAAATACCAAATACCAAGTTTCTCAAAACATCCTTAGGGCAGCATACTCTTGAGACCTTTTGGCTCCGCCCCTAGGTAGGAACACATGACCACCAGAAATAAATAAAGCTTTGACTCCTCGTCTCAGCCTCCAGTTTTTTATGTGTTCCTGGGCAGGAGCCAGACCACCAGCCCCTGAACCAACGGGTTTAGCGTTTAAGTACCGGCATTGTGTGTGTTGTGCAGCGCAGAACCATTTCCTGGCTCCGGAAGCAGCCTGCCAGGGACCCGGGATGCCCGCCAGGGGGTAGGCCAGATTCTCTGTTCCCTGACCTGGATACTCAGGTGGGGGGGGGGTAAGCTTTTGTTACCCTTTTTTTAAGGATGTTTTTTGAGTGATCGGGGATTGCCAGTTCCCCCCTTCCCCCATCTCCCAGTGTACATGTGGAGTCTAGTCGAAGCCGATTAGGCTGCTGGGCTGGGGCGGAGAAGTCTGCAGCGTGGCAGTGGATGTCTTTAGCTCGCCATGTCTTCCAGCTGTTCCGTTTTTTAAAGGAAATAAGGGGGGGAGGGTTTTCTTTGGGGATCATCTTCTCCCGGTGGAACAGTGGCATCATACCTAGGCACCACCGGGTTCCCTGCCCCCGCTATTTGTATCCTTTTTTTTCTGGCCTCCCTCTTTTGGTATAGAGGGTTAGGAATTGGGCACAATTTAGCACTCCCAGTTTTATTATTTAAGGCAGCTCATTGGAAGCACTCTGATACCTCTTTCCAGACCTGCTCGGAGCAGCTGTAAATAATTTGTTAAAAAGAGTAGTAAAAACTAGAGTCAAAACATTGCTGAATCACACTAATTCTTTACAATTTTGTAGATTTCTGTTGTATTTTTTTCTTGCATGGCTAACTAAACATTAAAAGAACACTTATTTCTGCTTTTTCTAGGTACCTTTATATAGAGAGACATACCTAATTGCAGGATCAGACAATGTCAGAGTGCAAAGGGATCAGAAAGTTGCACGATTTAAGGAATTTCCAATTAGTTTTAGGCTTAGAAGCATCCTTAAAGGCACTGTTCAGGCTAAAGCAAAAAAAAAGCCTGTATTCACCTTAGTTCCCCATAGTTCCTCCAGGTAGGTCTGATGTAGCTCAGCTTCTCCATTCAGCGCCATAATTCATACTTACCGAGGGCGAAGATCCAGTGATTCTGTCTCCAATGTAGTGTCCTCGCATGGCTGCATTCCTGGGTCCTTGTGTGGTAAAAATAGGGAGGCATATACAAAATGGCTGACTGTAACTTGTAAGGAAATTGCTCATTCTCCCTCATCCATAAGTATGAAGGCAGTGGCGCTGCACGGAAGAGCTGAGAACAAAAGGAAAGTAAAGACTTTATTAAAATGCCTTTTCAGGGATTTTAACCATTTAAACCGGACCAACAGCCTTGCACAATGTTACCACATGTGTATTGGTAGACACCCTGTCCTGGGCAGGAAAGGGTGTCTACCTACACACGCGTGGTATCGCTGTAAACGGGTGGAATGGTACTTTGACACGCAATATGTAAGCATTTTTTATTTTTTTCCCCACATATTTCACCCCAGAATATTAAGAAATAACTGAAAAAATTACTAACAAAACATTTTTTGTTCAACTCTGCTGAGAAAAATGTCATATAATGTTCCTGTAGACTCTTTGAAATGTCTTTAAAAATCTCAGTTAAACATGTATAGCACAAAATGATGAAAAACGGCCTGGCAACAGACAAAATCTCCAGGTAGGCTGGCAGCGAAAGAATCCATTAAAATGTCCAGGATATGGAAAATGCAATACCCTTTGTTGAGGAGGTGGGGGGGTCTGCTTTATTACATTCTTATTACCATTTGAATTACAGTAATTTATTTCTGCTAAATGAATTCCCTTTTCATATATTTGTAGTTTGTACATAACAGATGTATTGCTGGGTTTTGTGTTTACTACTGCTATAGTGAATTCTTAATCATA
This sequence comes from Gastrophryne carolinensis, assembly GCA_027917425.1. Lineage (NCBI taxonomy): Eukaryota > Metazoa > Chordata > Amphibia > Anura > Microhylidae > Gastrophryne > Gastrophryne carolinensis. The sequence continues at coordinate 101,578,233 of CM051240.1, read as the reverse complement.
TATACCATATTTTTCGTCCTATAAGACGCACTTATTTTTTTTTTTTTTTGGGGGGGGGGGGTAATGTCAGTGCATCTTATCAGCCGAAGGTTAAGAAACAAAAAAAAAAGGGTTCAAAGGTGGACTGGATGTCTTCCTTGCATGTAATAACATTACTGGCTATGGCTGCTAGAACACTGGAAATCCTAGGTGTGTCTTATGGGCAGGTGCATCTTATAGGGCGAAAAATACGGTATATAACGTAAATACATTATACTCTGATTACTGTTAGTACTCGTTCAAAGATTGTAATAACAATAACCATACCTGGATACATGTACAGAAAAGACAAGTAGCTAGGTAGCTCCTTGTCAATAATAAGTGTCTTATGGGCAGGTGCGTCTTATAGGGCGACAAAAGCGTTATATAACGTAAATACATTATACTCTGATTACTGTTTGTACGCGTTCAAAGATTGTAATGACAATAACCATACCTGGATACATGTACAAAAAAGACAAGTAGCTAGGTAGCCCTTTGTCAATAATAAGTGTCAATAATAGTCTCAAATGGACAATAATTCACTGTACATAAAAAGAGCTAGAACCTTTCTCGGATGGTAACATAGAATAAGCTTAAAAATTAGTCTGAACTCACCTAGAACAATTCTATGGTTAGTTGCTTAGTTGCTAATTGCGTGTGTGTTGGAGAGAGATTATTTGGGACTCTGTAGTTGACATTTACTGACCAATTTTGTACTGCTGCCGTATTCCTTAGGGTTAAGGATGGCTTGCAGATTCCTTTCCTCTTGTGTCTGTTTTAGGCTGAAAATATTGAGATGAGTACAGGAGGGTCTGCGGTCCATTATTGAGATCATTCTAGCACACAGAATGTTAAATAGATTTGGTATTCTAAACATAAAACAGAAACCAGCAGTAGTGTGTATCAAACAATCCATATCTGCTCTGCAAACATTGCATAGCTCACATCAATAACAGCGGAAGAAAGAAAAGCCAAAGGCTTCTGGCAAACCAAATCCATGTTGGATATTCAGCCAGACGCAGTACTGCCTATAGAGAGGGGAGCGCGGTTTCATACTAAAGCAAGCGTCATGCTTTCGGGAGTTTGCTCATTCAGGCTCGTACTTTTGCCCTTGTTTACTAGAAAGCACAGATTGCCTTTTGAGGTGTTGTTTTCATCCTGCACAACAAGATGTAATTTAGGCAGCAGAGTGTTCTGATCAACTTTAGTGATGCACTTCCCATGAACGTAAACAGCCTCTTAGAAAACTGAAAAATATGCATAAACTGATTTCGAAAAGGATATATATATATATATATATATATATATATATATTTAATTGAAAAGGTATTCATACCCCTTTAACTTAACCACATTTTTAGATGTTACAGCCGCACATGTAAATATATTTTTTACTGATTTGACTGATTGTACGAGCGGACCGGGAAGAGGTGATCTGCGCTCAGCGATCTGCGGGGTTTCACACTGTTGGGCATCCCCAATCTGTTAATCCTTTACCTGCCTGCACTATATATGTTTAAAGCCAAACAAAACCCAGCAGCAGGATGACCTGCTGTGTAAACCCCTCCTCCAGTCGCCAGTGATCACTCACCTTTCCCCGGTCCAATGGTGCATGCGCGTCATTTGACAGACAGCTCTCATTGTTTTTAGTAGGCTCTCATTAGTATAGCGCCTGCACCTATGCCAATGGAACGCGTAAGAGGGGAGGTGTTTAGAGCTTTCTGAGGGAATTCACACAGCGGGTCAACCGCGGTCGGGATGCCCCCAGGAACGGAACAAACAGAACCTAAGAAAGTCAAATTCCTGTGTTTTGTTTTGCTTTAACTATGATTTTTGCAGGAATTTACATGATTGTTATTTATTCAGTGCTTTCTCAATATCTTTTGGTGAAATATTTGAGAACATTTTTAAAAATGTTTTTTTGTAGTTATTAATAAAGTTTAGTAATTATTTAATGTTATGTTTTTTTGTGTTTTTTAATTACAAGAGTAGACACCTGTTTCTGCCCAGGACACCCCAGACTGACAAAAGATTTTCAAAAATAATACTATTACTCTGTCCCTTAAAAAATAAAAAAGGAAATGACGTGGGCTCCCCCCTTTCCAGCAAAATTGACCAGGGCACCAGCTATGGGGGCTGGTAGACCAGAGATCGGAGGCTGAGTAGCCAGCCCCAAAGGCTACCAGTCGGCATAGCCCACATGGGCACCTGGCTCTTCCGTACTCCCCTGGCCTTTGGAGATGCATGTAATGGGGTGGGGGTGCGGGGTTGGCAACCCATCTGCTTGCCAGCATGCGACTTACCAGCCCCCTCCTGCCCTTTCAACTGGCATAGGGTTCTCAATGGCCCCTTACCAGTTCACAAAGGGTAAAATGTAAATACAACACACACACACTAGTAAAAGTCCTTGCTTTATTATAAAACCGTGCTCCCCTCTCTATAGGCAGTTCTGTATCTGGCTAAATATCCAACATGGATTTTGTTGCCAGAAGCCTTTGGCTTTTCTCTCTTCCTCCATTATTGATGTGAGCTATGCAATGTTTGCAGAGCAGATATGGATTGGTTGATACACACTACTGCTGGTTTGTGTTTTATGTTTAGAATACCAAATCTATTTAACCTGCTGTGTGCTGGAATGATAAAAAAAAAGTAACTACAGACCCTCCTGTACTCAAACGTTTACCCTACTGCAGCAGTACGAAATTGATAATTAAAGACCAACTTCAGTGGCCCAAATAATCTCCCTCCCAAACTTTCCTTATAACTGCACAGATTGGCTAAAGTATGCCCAGGGACATCTTCAGATTGTTTTAGGGGCCCTGGCCACAGGGGAAATATGTTATGGTTGTCACCCCTGTTGCCAGGGTATTTTTTTACCGTTTTGCACTATATATGTTTACCTGTGATTATTGCATGTATCATTTTATTTCAGCAGATCTTGGCCTTCAAAATGAAACCCCATTTTTTCAAGTGGTGTGGGGTCCCCCCTCTCAAGCAAAACCACTCCAATGAACAGCTATGAGGGCTGAAAGACCAGGGAGTGGAGGCTGAGCAGCGAGCTGCCCCTAAAGGGTACCAGTCCACATAGCCCATGCAGTCATCAGGCTCTTTTGCACCCCCCTGGCCTTTCAGGGTGTTAGTAATGGGGTGAGGGTTTTGAAAATTATCCCACTTACTGGTAGGTGACTTGCTTGCCCCGCCTGCCATTTTAACTGGTATAGGGGTCTTAAGGATCTCTTACCAGTTCACAAAGAGGTTTAAAAACACACACACACACACACTAGTAAAAGTCCTTTCTTCAGCAGGAAGTGAGGAAAGGATCTGGGAGTGGGGCAGAGGATCAATGTCCTCTGCTCTGCTGCCAGCTTCTGCCGCTCACTCCAGGCTTCAGGCTTCTCACTCCCACTGCTAGGGCCATTCATAACAGTGAGCTGACGTCAACACACTCGCTGGTATGTAAACCCCCTCCCTGCAGTGGGGAGGGAGCTGTCAGAAGCTGACATGCGGCCTATTTTAACTGTGTGCAAATGATAGTAAATACTGCGCTTTCAAAAAAGTATGGTTGAACGATTGGCAGGCTATAAAGCTGTGTGATAACTTCATCTGGAACAAGATATTTCCCCAGGCCCTTGCATGCTGCAGTGGTTAAAGGGATTGGGTTAAACCAAACCAACAGCCTTGCACATTTGGGAAAAAAAACGTTCCAAAACATACTTGCTCCATCTGCATGCATGAAACTGAATCATTGTCAGCACTTAAAGCGGACCTTCACCCTGAATAGGAGTATATCTTATAGGTTTCCCACACCCTTCATCTACTGCATGTTATGAGCCTTTTAACCCTTTCGCTGCCAGCCTACCTGGAGTTTTTGTCACCCTTTGTTGCCAGACCATTTTGCACTATTTTGCACTCCCCATGTACAAATGTGATTTTTGAAGGGATTTCCAGCGATTTCCCAGGAAAATTATATATATTTTTTTCAGCATAGTCTGGGCTTTAACATGAAATGTCTTGTTTGTCATTTTTTAGGTGTATTCTCAATATTTTTGGGTGAAATATGTGCAAAAAAATAAAGAAAATCTATTTTTTACAATTTGTAGTGTTTTTTTGTAATAAAAAATGTAAGTTTGTCAATAAAATCTTATTGCATGTGAAATCCCAATTTCTCCCGGTTACAGCGGTACCACATATGTATTGGTAGATGCCTGTTCCGGCCCAGGAGACTCCCCCAAACTGAAACAGCTCTTTAGGGGATTTTCAGATAAAATACAACTGTGCTATGCGCTATGAGCACCTTGCAGTTTTTCCAGAAAAACAACCCTTTACATTTGAAATACCCCCAACAAACTATATATTCTCTGGAAGTACACACCCCAAGCTTTCTAGGTGTAGCAGGCTTGTTGATGTGGCCACAGTTTTCTGGAAGTAATCCCTGAATGTATTCTTTGGTTGCAAAGAGTTTCCCTAAAAAAAAGGATAAAAAAGCAGAATCAAAGCCACATTTTCCTAAAAAATCTATATACAAACAAGAAAACACGTTTAATCTGAAAAAGCAGCATCCTCCGAACAGAATGATACCCAGCATGCATAGCTACTGTAAAGGGAAGTGTTGCCAAACACCCCAAAGTAAAGCATGTGCGTAACGGTAATTTTACTTGAAACTTTCAGCTCTGCAGACAAAGTGCGCACCTTGCGATTTTTCAACCAAAACAACCCTTTACATTTGGAATATCCCCCATAAACCATATATTCCCTGAAAGTGCACGTTAAGCTTTCTAAGCGTACCCAGCTTGTTGTAGTGGGCTCATCTTTCTGGAATTAATCCCTCAAAGAATTCTTTGGTTGCGCAGGGTTTCCCTAAAAAATTTATAAAAAGCTGAATAAAAAACACCTTTTCCTAAAATATAAATATGCAAACAAGAAAAAACAAGCTAAATCTGAAAGCGCAAGGCCCCCCGAACAGAACAATAACCAACATGCATAGCTACTTTTAACTCTTTTAATTGCCAGCCTACTTGAGATTTTGTCACCCTCTGTTGACAGATCATTTTTCCCCATTTTGCGCCATGTTTTGCTCCATTTTTGCTGGAATTTTCAGGAAAATTATATATTTTTTTTGCAACAGAGTTTAGATTTTAACATGAAATGAAAATTGTTTGTAAATTGTATTCTGTTTTTTACAATATTATTAAGTTAAAAAAAAATAAATTTTTTCAGAAAATTGCCTCCTTTATTTTAAATAAAAAATGTATTTTATTAAAGAAAACCATATTGCATGTGAAAGCCCCATTTCTACCCATTAGAACGGTACCAAATATTTATCGGTAGCCACCCTTTCCTGCCCAGGAGGCCCCCCAAACTGAAACAAGTACTTTATAACATTTACAAATAAAATACAACTACCATCCACACTACAAAGGGTTAAATCGAGAAAAAAAATGACATAGGGTCCCCCCACCCAGGGTTAAAAACCCTTAAAAATAAAAAAAAAAATGACATGGGGTCCCCTTTACCCAAAGTAACCAGCCCCGGGACCAGCGATGCAGGGCTTGTAGGAACAGGGCGCAGGGGCCAGCTTTTGCTACAAGCCCGCATAGCCCGTGGCCACGGGCTCTTCTGCCCCCCCCCCCTGGGCTTTGGGGAGGCAGGTAATGGGGGTGCCAGGTGTTAATGGCAAGTCACCCGCTAGCCGCAGGTGACTTGCCATCCCACAGCCTTGTGAACTGGTATAGGGGTCTCATATACTATTCTCACCTCCGATCCTGGGTCCCTCGCCGCTGTCCCGCGCTGCTGTCATCTGATGACAGATGCCGATAGTGATCGGCGCAGGGCGGGTGAGATAACCCCACCCCCTGCACTGTGATGCAGTGATGAGTCAAGATGGCGTCGCCCGTATCCTAGAGTCCTGAACAGAGTTGAAGCCCAGAGGGGAAAGAATAAGTGACTAAAAATTTAAAATATATTAATTTTAGATGCTGGGGAATAGTTTTTTAAGGGTTTGGACTTTTCATGAAATCATGCTGAAGGTCTGCTTTAAATTTGCTCCTGGACCTACTTAAAGCTGAATTGCTGTCTCACAGATTTTCTCCTGGTAGTGGCCATTTCAAAGCTCCTTTTCCCACCATCCCAGCCGTACTGCTGCCTGAATTCAACTGACACAACCTTCGTCTTTTCTGGACAGCCTGCAGCTCCATGAGACGCCATTTTGTTTTTAAAATTGACTACAGCAGAAGTTATAAAAAGGAATATTTATTTTTATGTGCAGCATCTGATTTTCCTGGAGAGTGATGCATATGAGCACTGTTTCTTGTAAGGGTGTTGGTCCAGTATAATTTAAACCAACCAAATACACGAGTCTGCTTACCACCACCCCCTTTAACCCATTTAGTGCCAGCTATGTCAAGTAGCTGCCTCTCCCCCGTGCTCTTCCTCTGTGGGCAGAGGGCCCAAAACAGGCCCCCTCTCCCCGCTTCCGCTGTTGCCGCTCTAGGCCCCGCCTTTTGTGGGCAGATGATGCCATCCCATTCCCAGCCCAACAATCCTCAGCTATTGATTGGTGGAGGGTCAGGAGATTCTGATCCCCTGACTCCTAACTCCCCCCCTCCACCAATCATCAGCATCTGTCATCGGATCAGCACGGGCCAGTGGCATGGGGCACAGGATCAAGGTGAGTAAAGAAAAAAGCTTTTTTTCAATAAATGTAATTTCTTTGTGTGTGTTTTTACTGTTAACCCTTTGTGAATTGGTAAGTGATCCACGAGACCCTTATACCAGCTGCCAAGTCACCTGCAACAAGCAGGTTACTTGCCATTTACTCCCGGCCCCCCATTACCACCTTTACCACAGTTGAACATGTATTGGACAAAGTAATGGCAACAGAGGGTGACAAAAACTCTAGGTAGGCTGGCACTTAAAACAGGTCAATGCGTGAAATGGCCATCTCTTCTAATACAGATATTGACGTTTTGCTAAAAAATTATATTCTGACTTGTCAAATGGCAGTAATGTGGGTTCTGGAGACTGTTTCACCGCGTGTGTGTGTAATAAATGAGCACTTACCCCAAGAGACTATCAGCATAAACTAGGCTGAAGAGGTCCACGTGTAAATTTCTCTTGAGCTTAAATTTCAGACTGGAAACTTGTGAAGAACACTCCTCAGCAGGTATAGAAGCTTTTCTTTGCCCGAGAGTTGCAGCACACTTGTACTCACATTGAATACAGCAAGAATATGTCTGCATAGGAAAGGAGATTCTTGCTTCACAGCTAGGCTATAGGAGCTGAGATGGGGACAAACTAGCAATAAATACATACTGCTCAGCCTATGTGACTAAACTACATAATAGACAGGTAACAGTAAAATGGAACACAGGTCGTGGGACACCGTCCCAACATTTTATTTAGCAAAAATAACCAATAACATGTATAAGTTCTTAAAGGTACTGGAAGTCCACGAAGTTCTTAGACTGAATATCATGTGGTCCAAGTTCTTGTAGCCTACAGTTTGCGACAACAGTAAATAAACTCTGGTAGATCCAGTTAGAAACCCAATCTTTATGTGGGAGAGGCCACTCTTTGCCAAATCCCCTCCAACCCTTTGTAATCTAAATGGGAGACATTCCGAGAATGTGGTAAGTACTTTGTGTGACACAGCTGATAATACATGACGGCATGCTCTCTGCCATGAGCTGTGTAGGATGGATAACTCCACTTCATGCGACCTTTCCTCTGGTAAGCTGTATGAGTTCCAGGATGTCCATGGGCTGGGCTTCCTTGCTGGTTGTCAGCCTTACCAGTTGATTCTGTATGAGCCTTGAAAGGGTCCTATTTAAGGTTCACACCGGGGCCCCTGCTTGTGAGGTATATAGTTTGCTACAGATAGCATCTTCTGTGATGTTTTGAGAACATCATTGGTCTCCTCAGTTGTGGGCAAGGATTTTGGACCATCTTTTTCATTAACATTTTAAACCAACAAACATCATAACCATACCTCTTATGACCTTCTGGGGCTGTCTTCTCTAGAGTGACAGAAAGGTAGGCATGCTACCAGCCTGTTGCAATCATCCTGTGTTAATTCCTTATTCATAACTCTGACAAATTCTTGTCCCTGGTTGTATTGTTGTATTGAATACAAGTTGCCCCCAGATTGTTCTCCAGAGACACAAGGATGTTGTCTTGAGGTTCTCACTGCCACTTACTGCTGTTCAGCTTCTCCCCCAAACAATAATGGTATGGACATGGCTCAAGATAACTGGTGCAAACATTTGGCAGGATGTGTGTCTTGAATGAAGAGTCTGCTGGCTCATCTTCCAGATACTTCTGTAATACCGCTTCAGGTACCTAGGGTGTAAGTATAAGCATTATCTTTTTATGTTGAAAAAGTTCTGATCTTTTGCTTTGATTGTCAAGGATGGCTTACAATTTTAGAGTTTTTTTCTGGATGACCTTTGTGGTATACTGTGACTAGACTTATTTTTGAGTAGGATTTATTATAAAGGTCTTCATCAAAAATCTCAGTACATGAGGAATCTTTAGGCAGTGCAGGGCTTGTCTTGCAATGTCTTACTTCCGTTCCTTGGAGGGTTTTTTTTTCTCAAGCTGATGCATTAAGAATTTTTGATGGTCCTTGAGGGATATTTTGGAAAACCTTGAAGTCTTTTGAAAAGTGCCTTTTCTATAGGTTCAGGACTGCCAAAGCTTTGTCTTTCCAAAGCTGATAAATCTGTTACTTATACTCATGCTGTAGGGTAAACATGTTACATTCAGATATTTAGTTTGTGATACATATGTATTTGAATGTAACAAGTGGACAAAAACCTAGTATTTTCGCTATGATGGGTTTTGGTCCATCCCCCTGTCATACCCTGGTTTGAGATGCCCGACTGTTCGATGCATGCGTGGCTCTCATCCAATCAGCTTCTCCACCCAAACATATATTAATGTGAAGCTGGAGAAGCTAAATGGAATCTCAGCCACGCAGCTAAAGGAGAATGAAAATGATGTCGCTGCACATGCGCCATGGACTGGCCGGACAGGTAAAAATTCCGGGCGAATGGCAGGGTTTTAAACAGTGGGGCATCCCAGTTGGGGAGGGAGGGAATTGGCCAGCCTTGAGGTCTATAGGACTCCAGGGCTGGTTTTGGTCTGCTTTAATACATCCTGTAGACTGAGGGCCCAGTCACTTTATCAGTAGGTCCAGCTCCTCAGCAGCTGTAATGCCAAGGTCTGTGGCCTTAAAGGTTAAATTTCCAAGCTCTGTAGTTTTCAGGCTGGTCATCAAACCTTATAGGACTGGACGTTGTGAGTTCACTGTGAACCTTGTATCTGGCAAATTATCTCTTTGTCTGACTTTTCTGTTGTTAATTCTGTAGGCTTGATGTCATGTACATCTTAAGCTGTGTGGCAGTGAGGTGTCTTGTGACATGTTAGGGCATTAGCTTGTACCTGGGAGCTTGGTGTGGAGGCAAGTGTGAGGAAGGATCAGGTTAATAAGTGGGGGTGCATTGTACTGACCTTAAATATGGGGTGCTGACAATGGATCTGTTGCCTGCTGCTTGGAAGAATGTCTCTACAATGCCTCTTCTCCTCTTTTTGTTGTCGATGATTAGTGTAGCCACACACAGACAGACAATGCAAAGACTAAGTGAACCTCTCTCCTTTTTGTCTGCTCTCAGGTGTGATTTTTATATTGCCCACGCCTGTCACTTGCCCCAGGTGAGTTTAAAAGAGCATCACATGCTTGTAACAATCTTATTTATCCAGCCCATTTTTGAAGTTTGATGTGACATTCTGTCTAATTTGCTTTTTTTTTAATAATATTTATAAGATTTATTTTGGCATTGCAATGCAGTTTGCAGTGGACCAAAGTAATAAAGTTTTGGTCCACATAGAATGATCCCCACAGTGTTCCTAAATTTTAAAAGCCCTGGTCCATTCATATTCACTTAGTTCTGGGATCCTGAAGCAGCATCCTGTAGCTGTATCCCTGTTCTGATCCCTCTGCGTGTCTAGAGGACATGAAGGACTTGCAGTGGTTGCACACAGATCAGAGGTCACCACTGCAAGATCCCAGAACTATATGAGCATAGATGAGCAAAATTATCCTTCTCAAAGACTGTGAAAACACCTGAATGGAAGGGGCACGGCTATCTTACTTTATGGCACTGCCATTCAGGGGACATTGAATCTAAAAAGAAATGACAAAATAAAAACCCTTCTGTTCTGTTGATAGACAGACAGTGAAGACAAAGGAGGGCACAAGTGGAACTGTAATGCCATATCTGACCTGCATCCTTACCCCTTTTTTGCTGTATGTAGAGAGCAAGTCACACCAGTCTACCCCCTAGCCAAAATATCTGTGGTGAACAACCTCATACTTTATGCTGCCAATAAATTCAAACAGCAGGCTTTTTTCAAGTTGTCCGCCACACTAAACAGGTGTTGCTGTATAAAAGATTTGCCAAAAAATGTGTACCTTGATTTGTCTACAGGTTTGTTTGTTCTGCTATAAAACAGCTCTTCCCTAAAAAGAAAAAAGGCATCCTTCTATTGCAGATGAGCATGTCAATAAATCAATTTGCCACTTCTGTGCTGCTTTTGTGAGAAAGAGAGGAATGTGTCTGCCTTTTCTTAAGCACAGATGGGCAATAAAATGGAGTCAGAACATTATTGATTGTTTCCTCTGCCTCAGTCATTTAGCCAAGGACATGCCACTCTGTGTGTGCCCAGAAAAGTACGCTCGATCATAAGGCTTCTGAAATGTGCTGCTGAACCTTTGCCCTCATAACACATAAGCAATCAATAATCTCTGTTCTGATTTTTCATGTCAATTAAAAAGAAAAAATAATTGATTTCCATTAATAGGAGATCACTTGCTTTGACTGCACAAGTGAATGTTTGCCGAAGATGCTTCATTGCTTCCTGACAGTATTTTCTATGACCATGGAGCTGGCCTGATTTTCTATTTTATCTTTTGAAAAAATAATCAATGCTAGTGGTGTATGAGTTTCTCATGAACATGCTCTGTCCTAAAATCTTTTTATTTGGGTCATATCTCAAACCGGTATAACATTTATTAGCTTCCAGGATACAGTGACACAGTTCATGAGAAATGTTGCGAAACTCTGTTGGGTAGCTTGCAAAAATAATGCAAGTTTAATTTCTATATGGCTCTTCAATAACCACATAACTATGACCAACAAATAAGCATTATATATGCTTTTATGTATATGCAAATATAAAACAGTTGAGGCAGGAAGAAGACAGTTAAGTAGAAGCTGGAAGAGGACATGTCAGCAGAAGTGCATAGAGGTGGGACAAGGAGAGGTAAAATGAGCAGAAAAGAGTGTAAAAAAGTTGGTTAGGGCAGGGAGAGGTAAGTTGAGCAGAGAAGGAAAGAGCTGAGAAGGTGATCAGAGGTGGGTAGAGGTTGGCAGAGGTGAGGGAAACTGAGATGAGATTGGACAGGAAGGGGTTCGTCAAAGGGGAGGTGGACAGGGGTGAGGGAGCGGAAGAGGTATAACATTGCTTATGACCATGCAATACAATATACATTATACAATACAGCCAACACAAGGAATACACCAGAAGCACGTGTGTCACCCACCTCTAACGGATAGGTTCATCACTTCTTGCTTTAAATTAACAAAGGAATTAGCAGACAGCTGCCACCTAGTGGCCAGCTGTTTGCACTGCAGACAAGGCAAGCTCCGGTCTCTAACTCCCTAAGGGTACTGATGGATGTAACTAATGGCAGGGCGGGCCGAGATTTGTGCATCCCTGATTTAACTAAACCTGTCAAAACTGTGATTCTTGCATACCCTTATACTCTCCTTGCAGCATGAACCAGGGCCATGCTCCCTGGTGCCCATGATTAGAGGGAATAGGCTCACCACCTCTTTGACTACGCTGAGATCCTTATGTTAGTAGTGCCTCAGCATGCAGAATTTGGCAGAGAAAACGGCATGAGGATTTGGCAGGTAAGCTGAAGACCCACCTGCATGCTCCTGGCTGCCCACTCCCCTAGTCAAGCATAGTTCTGTAGGGGACTACCTAGGTCACGGTAGCCGCAAACTGCAGTGGTAAATAGGGTCAGCTTTAATGCACACTCCACAGCAAGATTTCACTGTCAAAGGCACAGTTATAGTAATCCACAAAAGCAGATGTCACGGTTATAGAAATCCAACAGATCTATGTCAACATTAGCCTATAAACTCTCAGACCACTCAGTGTTGACTTATTCAGTGTAGTTCCTATTTACTGCTTAGTAAATGGACAGCAGAACATATAATATGCACGGAATAAGGCACTTAACTTGCAATGAACAGATCTCAGCAAAGTTCCAATAGCATTCAATTCACATTAGGGCTAGGGGTTACTTAGTTAGGTTCCAGTTTCACTGCAAACATTAGAATGTCCAGGGACAACGCAAAGCTACTTGCCTCCTAATGTGGACTTGGAACCGGATCCTAGCCCTCCCAGCCAGAAGCACAGCATCCAGCCGTATACTGCCCAAGTCATACAGGCACGCCAACGGCCCAGGAGCATCAGACCAGGAGGATGGTCATTTGGAGAAAGGGTCCCATCCTCACGGGACTGTGGAATCACCCACCGACCTCCGCCAACCCACCGAGAACAGGGGCCACGGAGATTAGAATGGAAGTAAGCACACTTGTCCCACCCTTCTAGGCCCCTATGCCCTCCCCTGCTAACCCTATTCTCCCAACAGAGGTACTGGATGGATCCAACGAGGTTGCCCGAGGATGGAACAAGGACCTCCCAAAAGACCATAGCTGCTCCTGTTTCCTGGAGCCCCCATCAGCGTGTACAGTTTCTCTGTGTGGGCACAAACAACCCTATCTACACCTACCTAGTAAGAATTTTGGGATGCCCCTTAGATAGGAATAGGATTCTGTTGCCTTAAGTAACTCAATTTTTCCATAACAGGCATCTCCAACCCTTCTCCCACCCAAGACCCAGAGGAAGACATCCACCTGGGTCCTGTTAACCCTTTCCTCTCCTTTCCTCCAATAAACCCCCCGTTTAAAGGAAAAGGTTGGTAATAAAGTGTTTCGATTTTTTCTCCTATTCATTTGTTCCTACCACAGTTCCTTCACTTAAAAACATGCCCACCATCTCACCAATCACACTAAGATCCTTATGTCAGTGGTGGTCAGGTTTAGCATGGGAGACTTGGCAGAAAACAGGGCTGTTAATATGTTAGCAGCTACGCTCTAGGTAGATAGGTGAGGACAGCAGTTTTTTTTTCCCTGTGTTTGGTCCAGGCTGTCCTAATCCATTACGTGTAGATATTCCGGCGCCAGTTACTGCAAGACCCTGCTGACAGGTGCATGGATCAACTGGCTTGTCATGCGTTCACCTTTGTGGGTGCTGGGCTTCGCCCTGTCTGTGCCGCGACCATTGTGTCTTTGGCCATCAGGAAGAAGGTGAGACGCCTCGTTGATTTTGCCAATTCTCGCAAGCGGGCGGAGGAGTATACTGAACTCAAAGCCTGTGTGGATTTTATTGCTTTTGTAGTCTTGGCCATGGACGATAGTGTCCGGCTTGGCGACAGAGCCTCGGCTCTGCTTGTTGCGCTTCGCCGTTCACTCTGGCTGCGGCTGTGGTCGGCTGACACTGCGGCCTTCCTGGGGCTCAGGTTATTTGGGGAGCGCCTGGACCTTCTGGCCAAGGATGGAAGACTTGGGTTCTTCGCCCTATCGCTCCTTTCGAGGAGGAAGAGGCTCTTCATTTTCAGGTGGCCGCAGAGATTCCTGGGGATGAGGTAGGTCCCACGGTCCATCCAATCCCTCCTGGGGAGCGAAGTCCAAGCCCCTGGCCAAGCCCTCTCAGGCATGAGGAGGCGCCCTCAACCATCTAGGTGGGGGGACGGCTACTGCTTTTTGCTCACATGTGGAGACAGCACTTCTCGGATTGGTGGATTCAGGAGGTGGTGTCCTCCGGGTACAAGATAGAGCTGGCAGTTTGGCCGCCCTCAAGATTTCTTCAGTCACGGATTTCCCAGAATGCATTGACGACGCAGGGCCTAAGGATGGTCGTTCAGAGCCTTCTGCTATCAGGTGTGATCTGTCCCGTACCTCGCCAGGAGCGGGGCCGAGGTTTCTATTCCAATCTGTTCACAGTGCTCAAGAAGGACGGAACGCTGTGACCTATCTTGGATCTGAAGGATCTCAACAAGTTTGTCAGAGTCAGACATCTCTGCATGGAGACCTTACGGTCCACGGTGAGCTCGCTTCGGCCTGGCGACTTCATGACCACGGTGGACATCAAGGATGCTTATCTGCACATCCCGCTTTTTCAGGGACATCAGAAGTTCCTGAGGTTTGCTCTGGAGGATCAGCATTACCAGTTTGTGGCATTGCCATTCGGGATAGCTTCTGTTCCCCGTGTCTTTACCAAGGTGCTGGCAGGCGTCATGGCCATTCAGAGGAACCGGGGCATTCGGGTTCTTCCTTATCTGAATGCCCCGGTTCCTTATCTGAGGAACTGGGGCCTTCGGGTTCTTCCTAATCTGAACCCGGGACAGAAGGGTTCTTCCTTATCTGTCCTTCTGTCCCGTACCAGGCCTCTTCAATTGAATCACTTGTCCGGTTGGGACTGGACGCAGGAGTCTCTGGATCAGGAATTTTCACTGTTCCCCAGGGTCAGACAGTCCCTCTTGTGGTGGTTGGACTCCAGAAATCTGCTGGTGGGCAAGTCCTTTATGACTCCCCGGTGGGAGTTACCACGGACGCCAGTCTGACTGGCTGGGTTTTCTTTTGGCAAGCACTGAAGTTCCAGGGTCAGTGGGGCCCACAGGAGGCTCATCTACCCATCAATCTCCTGGAACTGAGAGCGATTCAGTTGGTACTTCTTCAATTGACTCCACATCTAAGGGGTCGGGCTGTCCAGGTCCGCTCGTACAATCAGATGGCTGTCGCCTACATCAATCACCAGGGCGGGGCTCGGAGCAAGCGAGCCCTTCAGGAAGTGTCTGAGATTCTGACTTGGGCGGAGGAGAATGTTCCCTGCATCTCGGTGGTTTACATCCCCTGGGTAGAAAACCAGGAGGCAGACTCCCTGAGCGGGGGGCTTCTCGTCTGGGGGAATGGTCTCTCAGCAACAAGATAGCCCAGGATTCAGTAGCCAGGCCGTCATAGCCAGCGTTTGTAAATTGGGGTGCCGCATCGACCCCTGCGTGAGAAGCCCTGGGTCTTCGGGCATGACGTAGCAATCGACCGACATTTGGATTATGTCCGCGAACCAACTCCGCCTCGGCCAGCGAGGAGCCACCAGGATGGTTGGCACCCCCTCCTGGGCTGTCTTGCGCAGCACTCGGCCCAGGAGAGGAAACGGAGGGAAAGCATAAAGGAGCCTGAACTCCGTCTATGGAAATCCATAATCTTAAAATACATTTTCAGGCAGAAAAAAAATGCTCACACTTTCTCCCACGCAGACCGCCACTCCTAGTCTGGGGCTGCAGCGTTTACCTGAAAAGCTGGATCTAGCTCCATGCAGCGCACCGCTCTCTCATCGTGAGTCTTTTCCTGACTCCCTCTGACCTGGTGACGCCCCTGCCATCAGGCATGGTGCAATGAAGGGGGACGTGGCAACTCACCATGACAGGGACGTCGCCACTTGAGATCAGAGGGCGTCAGGAAGAGACTCACAACGAGAAAGCATCACTGCGCATGATGCCGGATGGTGAGGGACATGGATCCAGGCTTTCAGGTAAGCAATGCAGACCCGGACTAGGAGCGACTGAGAAGGAGGAAAGGTAAGTATAGCTTTTCTTTATTTTTCTTGCTAGCTGTAGTAGCTTTCCCTGACAGACAACTCTCCTCTTCAAAGGGGGACCAGATGTGGGAACAGTTCTACTAGATGCCACAACAATCCTCCCAAACAAGCATTGGCATATGACTGAGAGACCTCTTCTGCTAGTGTGTCCCCCATGCAGAGAAAACACAGCTTTCAAAACTAAGCAAGAGATCCAGAGACTTCCTCTCTGACAGAAGGTGGATAAAAGTCGACTTTGAGCTTAAAGGTAGTGTTTAGATTATAAACAACATTGTCTTTCAGCCAGTATTTACTGTATTTGGTTAGAACTGTTAGTTCCAATTAGTTACTTCTCTCTCCCATGTTGCATGGTTGTTAGTTATGTCCCCATTAGTGAACCTCATTAACTGCTGGCAGGTCATACTGTAGGGTGTAGGTCCAATTTAAGGGCCCTTTTACACCTTCCTGCTTGTGTAGCAATGGTGTAGAAATACATATCACAAGCAGAAGGAGAATTGCATTGTGGTACAGTTAAAGAGCCCATATTCCCCACTGCCTCCTCGTTTCGCATCGACGGTCCCTTTGGGATCTCACCAGATACTTATGGTCTTCATTCCAGCGCACACTGCAGCCACCATTCTCTACCATGGGTTTTATCTGCCAGGTCATACTGCTGCCTCTTTCGCTTTCCACCACCCATTTGTGCAGTGACTAGCACTAGGTAGCCTATGGGAGCACAAACGTAGGCGCAGTGCTGCACTAATGCTTCCGACACAATGCAGTGAAAACGCATAATATGAATGGACCCTAAAATAAACATTGGAGTATTGGAGGAAAGATATATAGAAATACAGTATTTATAATGGGCTTAATTTTGGAGTGAATGTAAGTTTTGTTATGTGAAACATCCGCACTGCTATTGTTTAGATGATAACTTGACCAAATATGTGAAAATTCACACAATGCGCTGAATTTTCAGCAGCATAATTACCCAGACCATCCTTTTATTCCTTAATCCAGGCTTAGAGGTTGTGTATAAATGATACTGTAGCTTTATAAAAGATACATTACAAAAGACAAAGCCGGAACTGAACTCTTTTTAGTGCTTGTTTTGTCACTAGTGACAACACCTCGCATTGAGCGGCAAAAAATGGAAAGCCACGTGTAAGACTTTGTATTTATTTCAAAGAGGCTCTGCCACCTAATTATGTTCTGGTGCCCTGCTTCTAGAAACGCTTCAGATTTCATTTTTGCTTTTATTGTCATGCCATTATTATCATTAGCAGAGAAAATGAAAATTGCCCATTTTCAAATAGAAAATTAAAGACCTGTGACTAATACAGCAAGGCCATTAACACATTGCTAACTGCCCGAGGAAGGGGTCCACTCTCTAAGATTTTAGTTTTTATCCCCGCTCAGTAAATTTTATGCCAAGTTCCTGCTAGGTATATTCCTTGTGCAGCTCCTCAATTTCCAAACACAAATATCTAATGAGAATGGATGAGACACCATTCAGGTATTCTATTAGCATAAGGCTTTTTTCTTTTCTCTTGCTACATCCTGTTAAATTATCATCAAATTATTATGCAAATTATATTTTTTTCTCATTTTTCTAAATGTTTGATGCAAAAACAGTATCATTTTCAAGTCATCAGCCATTTGAGTATAAATCAAATTTTATTGAACAGGCCTGCCAATGATAACATTTTTCACAAATTCAAATACTCAAAATGTAACAAATTACTATTCACAACAGAGTTTCAATTCATAAGCTGTAAATAGCTGAAATTGGTGAATTTGCAGCAATTACAGGTCATATTTACTGTACTGAAATCAACATCTTAACAGGCCAAGTTAGACATTAACATAGGACCCCTTCCTTTATTTCACCTTCACACTTGCGTCCATTGAAATAGTGACCTTTTGGAGGCTACTCCAAAGGTTTGAATATAATTTAGGTCAGGGGATTTTCACATTCTGATTGGGGGATTCAGGAACTACAAGGAAGGAGTCTAAGGGCAACCCCAGCCTTCACTAGAGCCCCCCACAAGGGACAATATGCTGGACTGTGTGGAAAGCAGCAGCAAAGGTTGTGAGCTAGTGGAATACAATATCCAGGCAAAGGTCAAGGGCAGTCAATTAACTGACAAAGTCAAAGTCCAGGCAGAGGTCAACAAAGATGAATCCAGGTCAAATGATGAAGGTAGCTCAGAAGCAACGCATAAGGAATATCAAGATGTATCCTGTGAAAGTCTTCCAAAAGCTATGTTGGTGATGGGACTTCCTATTTATGCAGCCCAGCAACCAAGACTTCCCACCTAAAGGGCCCTCCACCTGTGTCACCAGCACACAGAATATCCTATTGGTTCTTGGCCAATCAGAGGACTCGATGGATTTCAATGGGGAGCGAGTGCGGCCGCAGACCCAGTGAGTGCTCCCGTCTCAGCTTATCTGAATGGCTGGTACAGGAGCGTGCGCATCACTCAAAGATGCAGGGGATGCACCCACTCCGGCTCCCCATTAAAAACAATCAGAGCCATTTGCCAAAAGGCTTTTCCCACAACTGCCTGTACAGCCCAATCAGACCTGACAGTGCAGCACACACGAAGTGATGCCATGGGTGCCACTACATCCTGTGCATGCACCATGGGATCATCGGAAAGGTGAATTACATGCCAATCCTTGGGGATTTACACATCAGGGCATCCCAAATATAGATGTCCAATGAAGAGGGAGACCTGCTCTTCTTTAGGTATCGACCTTATTTCCCAGAAGCATTTGGGAACTGGGACCACTTGCCTTTTATTTACTCTATGATGGATCTGTGCTGAGGTTGTAGTAGGTGAGCTTTCTTGCTTTTATATTGGACCTGGATCAAAAGTACAATGATGATGATAAAAATGGCTTACTGTAAATGTGGTCTTGAGGTTAGTTGATATCTACTTAAAGTGGACCAACAGTCAAAAATTGATTTGAATCAGACCAACACAACAAACAGTGCTCATATGCATACATTTTTTTTACCTTTTTCTAACACATGCTGGAGTAAATTAAAAAAAGATGGCCGCTCATGGCCTTGCAGGCCACCTACAAACAGGAAGTCGTGCTGGGCTTTCTATTACTGTGCATTTCAGGGAGAGGAAGCTCCAAAATGGCTGCTACCTTTTATCTTCCAACTGTGCCAAGCTGTATCAGATGTCATCAAGGCCAGATTGACATGCCTTTAGGCATGAGTGCTAAAGCATTTCCCAATAAACTTATATAGTGAACTGTTTAAGATGTCTTTTCAACCCCTTACCTATTTTGTTTTATAGCATGGGATGTCGGTGTCTAGATACTGTAAATGGTGTATTAGCATTGTTATTATGGGGATAGGGGGAGGAATTGAAAATATTAACTGTCCTTGGCAGGCAGAATTAAAATTAATCACAATAGGAATGCACCCTTCGATTCCATTGTTAAAGGTGTCTGTAAGTGAATTCCAAAGTCCTTTGTAACCCTTACTATGTTTGTTCCATAGTCTGAGTTTATTCCATTTCTTTGCCAAGTATTTTCTGTATGGTTTTGGAAATGTAAAATAGAGGGACTATCCTATGTAGAGGTTATTTTTCAATAAAGACGGTGTTATGACAAGAAACCCACTCTTTCTGGCTATGGCTGGAGACTTATTCACAATTAAAGGGGGAGCACCGATTAGAGTGGGTCAGTTGGAGAAGGTTTCGATGCATTTAGGTAGCTAATGTGATGGCTTACCATTGTCACTTCCAATAAGCCACGTACCTTCTTTGGAGCCATGGAAGCAATGAAGTGTGGCCCACTGGCTAGATAGGACCACTCAACAGCTGCCATCTAGGCCATGGCTGGGGACCCTAGCAATGGCAGCAGGACTTGATCAGAAGTGAAACAGTTTGGCAACATAGCTTGCCTTTGGATGTAGTGAGACATGGCATGGATAGGCAGCAGGGTTTGCCAACAGAGCTCAGCACTGGATGTGGTCAGATGAAGCAACAGGTAAGTAGGAGCAGCAAGTGAACTGGAAGATCATGTACACTGACAATACAGTCAGCAGCGTGCTTCAGTAGTTCCTAGAGATGGCTTTTAAACCAGCGTCTCCAATCAGCTAGCATCTTCAATGTTTTAACACCAAGTTCCCCCCCCAAAAGACAAGAGGGCTTATTCAGTGAGAATTTTTCCTCTCACTTTTTTGTGAGAATAAAGGATATTTTAAATCATTTAAAAAAATTCCCACAGAAAAATGTGGAAAAAAAAATATTTGCATGGAAGTACTTCTAGACCAAGCATGATGTTTGTTCATCATTGGGTGCTGTGATGATGGTGTGCCCGGGCACTTGTACCAAGGCTAAGAGTATAGTGACAGGTATACTTTTAACGGTGTATGAGAGAAGGCTCGCTTGAAACTTTACATTCTTATGCACAGCCTGTTGCCCAAAAAAGTCTGGAGTTTGTAAATGGTTTAGTTCCTTTTCCTGCTGGCAGCAGAATTGTTACTGATCTTAGGTGGATTAAACGGATGTTTGGATTTCGGTGTGCAGCTGTTACTGAAACATTTGCTGGCTTTTATAAAGAATCCCCAGACTTTAGTTTTGCTATAAGGTTTCAGGAGGTGTAAGAGCGGATTTAGGTGCTGAAACTCTTGTTGATAATAGACCACAAGGACATAATCTTCATGCAGGTATACATATGGAGTAGAACTGTTCAATTATACAGAGTAAATCTAGCCATGGAAAATTCAGAAAAAGTATCGGTTGCACATACAGACAGTGTTTCAACAGCAGCGTTTCTTGCATGGGTAATCTCTGCTTATCCTTGAATTATATGATTGTGGGGAGGAGAATTGTTGCTGTAAGGCTGTCAGCAGCTGTGCGCTAATGTGTTCTGACTTTTTGTGACATTTATCTGAGCTGTAAAAAGTGTCCTATTTTCCCTTTTATTGTTTGGAGAGACGCACAGCTGGTGCCTTACCATGTGTTGCCATACGGTGGCAACTCTGCACAGGACTGCGTGTGCTAATGCACAGATAGATTTGCAGAATACTCTCATTATTCACTTAAGAAAACCTCTATTGAAAGGGCATCTGTCCTCAAGCAACTAGAATTTATAGTAATCAGAAAAAAACCCATAAACTGAAACAATACCTTTCCTGACTATCCTTTGCCTTCAACACAGAAAACTCATTCAGGTAGACTTGCATACTAAACGGTCATGAGAAAGATAGTTCAGGGCTAACATGCTTATCTTTTCTATCTACTTCTGCTGCTGTTAATAGACAAGTAAAAAAATAGGCAAGTACTATAGAAAAGACTCTTGAACTTCTAGCCATGTGTATGCGGCCTACCGAACCTATGATGTTTCGAAGCTTAAATGTGTTTTGTCTATCTTCTATTTTGTCTGTCTTCAGGACATAATGACTATAAACAAAAGTTATTTTTCAGACACAAATCTGAGAAGGGATATCTTTTTGTAATTATGTTCCATTCCTTAATTCCTGATAAAAATTCAGAATGCTATCATTCCGTTTCTTAACCTTAACAAGCAATGATTGCACACATGCTCAGAGTGGTGGGCTGCCCTAGCAACGGCTCAGGGGGGTCAGTTGTGGCTCAAGAGCATGTCTGTCTAGGAATTGAACCTGCCACCCTCTTCTTACAGGCAGCTTCCCTAACCACTAGGCCATGACTGTCCCTTTAATGCACAGCTCCATATTCCCTTGTGCCGCTCCATCCCACCCACGCTACACACACACAAACACTCCACCTTTTGATATATGTTGTTGTTTTTTTCACAGGTAAATCTTCTCAGCCCCCACCTCTGTCCCCAGTCAAAAGAAAGTGGGGGGTTTAGAGCACATTGGGGCACCAAAGGCTTTAACTTGACCTTCAGCATGATTTAATGAAAAGCCCAAACCCTTAAAAATGATTCCCCAGCATCTAAAATTAATATATTTTAAGTTTTAAGTCACTTATTATTCTTTCCCCCACCGGGCTGCAGCTCAGGACTCTAGGATACGGGCGCCACTATCTTGCCTCAGACAGAGCAGAGCTGGGGTCAGGAAAAGGACAGCAATCCCAGAATGCAGAGCGACACAGTCAGAAGACACTTCCTGTTTGCAGGCTGCCTGGCGCTACATGAGCCGCCGTCTTTGGTGTTTAAAGGCTCATAACATGCAGTAGATGCAAGTAGGTATGTACAGGGTGGGGGAAATATATAAGATATATATTCAGGGTGAAGGTCCGCTTTAATGTTTATGCTTATACAGTATACATTTCAAGAGATGATGTGTATTACTGCGGCTTTATAGAAAGAGCGTTGGATGGCTGTAGGCTTGGAATACAATGCAGCAGGCGCTTGCAGATGCCACAGGAGCCTTGTTCTGTTGACCTGGAATCTTTATTGGCATTAAAAACAGTCACAACTCTAGGGGGCTGGGGAGTCAGCTTAAAGTCCTGTCTAGACCCATACTCATTTGCTCAAAAGAACATCTTGAATCCATACACACCCATGTAGTTAAGGTTATATATGTATATGTTTTGGGTGCAAATACAATTCTATAGGGCCCATTTCATAGGTCACAACAATATGCAAAGAGAAGAACATTTAGAAAGACCCAAGTCAGGAAGCTTTGCTTGCAAAAAAACATGTTTATTAAAGTAAACAAAGATATATACAATGCACAACATGTACAACCTCCTTACTAACTAGAAAGTATAGATTGCCCAAAATAGTCAACAGGGGCTTTTGTTGACAGGAGACCTGGGTGTGTGGCGGTGGGGGCTCTCTAACGGTTGGGTGATGTATTGATTCCATTTTATTGATTGTCCACTGGTATTTAAATGCAGCCTGTTAGATCGCCGTGACAACAAACACTGTCGTTTCTTGCACATTGCACTTTTTAGCCCAAAAAGTGCCATTGGGCCACTTTATTTATTTATTTTGATTACTTGTTTGGCACATGCACTTGCACTTTCCAATCACCTTTTGTGGCGCATGATCTGTACTATTTTATGCCCTTTGCACTACCTTATCACAGGCTTGGTCCTGTGTATACTCTAGAGCACATTGCACTTTATATATGATCAGTTACTCACTTTCCTCAGCATCTCTGTTGTTCATGGTGCTATGCAGGCTGACATTACCAGTATTTAATATTCAATATTTAAGATCAGGTTTAATATTTAATCATACAATTATATTGAATTAGATTTACTATATTTTTTGCTAATATATTTTTTACTATACTATATTTTTTACTAATAGCCCCCAGGCTTTTTTGTCCTGCCCCAGCCCAAGTCATTATATGTGTGTTTTTATCTGTGAGTGTTGTGAGTGTCATTTTTTGTGATTTTTGCACTAGGCATATGTACATTCATTTACTAATAAATGGATTATAGATTTTAATTTAATTTTCAAGTGTGTGCGGCCATTTATTCTGTGATTGCTAGGGGACAGCTCCAGAGTCCCACTTGTTTGTATCAGTTGCTTTAATATATATAGAGTTTTACCTTAAGCTTTCTGGTGTATGTGTGATTCTGAGGCTTGCTACAGCAAGAGCATGCACCCAAGGTTAAAGTGGACCAACACCCAGGATTTTCACTATCCTGGGTTTTGGTCCACTTTAGTGGGGTGCCCCGCTACGTGAAACCCCCCAGAACGCCCAAAAAAAGTCACCTCACCCCGCACCTATGCCGCTGTGTGCTGCCGCTTGTCCAATCAGCGCGCTCGGAGCCGCTGTGATATGCGCGTCCAAGCGACGTACAACCACAGCAGCTCCGAGCACGCTTGCGCTTCCCTCTAACAGGGAGCAGGCACGCGCCCTGCTAGAGAGAAGCACAAGATGCGGGCACGCACCCTGCTAGAGAGAAGCGCAAGATACGGCCTGCGCATGCGCCGTTGGATCGGGAGTAAGGTAAGGTGAATGGGGCGTCCTGGGGGTTTTCACACAGCGGAGAGAGAGATCTGATCGGCCTGGTCTTATAGATTCCCCGGCCGATCAGGCAGGTTGTTGGTCCACTTTAAGATAAGTAACTCCCTAATGCCAACTGCGAGATAACATTATTCTGTGTTATGTTAAAATTATGTTTTTTACGAAGGGAGAGGCAAGCTAAAGCTCTCCTTGGTCTTTAAAAGATACATCCTTCCTTCAATAAAAACAGTCATGTGTTAAATATTCCTGCTGTGCATGTCTCTCTCTTAATTTAAACACATGATTTTCCAACCGGTTGTTAAAGGGTGAACAATACAGAGGTTGAGTCAGAGAGGCCAGACAAGACTTATCAGGGGGTCCAAGCTACAAGACATTAGATGAGGTACTTGCTGCCATATCATTGTATTTGGATTTACAGTCCCTTCAAAAGATAATTGCTTTAAAAATAAAATTCCTGTAAGTTTAAAGCTCTCCTGAAACTACAGGGAGCCCAACCCTACTGTAGGTTAGCTGAGACTGTGGGGGAAAAACAAAGCAAAGGAGAGGGAATATTTTTTTAGTAGCACAGAATGGAGAATTTGAAGGTCCTTATTAGAACTAAGTAGTAATACATTTGCCAGTCATTCTTTAAACAGTTAATCTTTTTCACAGCAAAAGCTAAACAGTCCAGCTGCTTTCAGTGATTGTCAAGGTGAACATTTACAATACTATATTATAATATTTGGTCAAAATACCAAAACAGGGTCATCTATTCTCCTTTCTCATTGTTCTTCGCTTTAGTGACAAGGGCTACACTTCTCTCTTTTCACCCTTCTCGAGGTTCTAGCCACCCAGACACCCATCCTGCTCTAAGCTGGACCTGTGTCTCAGATGGATCTTTTGCTGGTGCCATCTTTCTAATCAGGTTTCTTCTGCCTCCATGACCTCATAAGCAACCGATCCTCGTCTAAAGGTTGTCTGCCTCTTTATATATACCCTCTGTCCTAGAGTTTTGAGACATGCTGGTTGGCCAACAGGGTCTGTCAAGCTTCCCTTACTGGCCAGACTCCTCTTCAGCCCCTTTAAAAAAGGCTGGCAACTTAAAAAATGACTCACTCCTAATGTTCAGCTGAATCTAGGGTCCTGGCTTACAGATTCCATCATCATCTTGGCCTGCAATCTGTGTACACTTCAAACCATATTTTACAAATTAATAAGAGTCATTGCAAACATTAAGCATTAAGCTGTCTTAACATTTTTTATATTAAAACTAAATATTTAAATATTTAATATTTAAAACTAAAACGGCGAAAAGTGTACTTAATCAAATACCTTCAAGAGGTATACGATTAAAGTTGCTTTTCTCTATTTTTCATATTTGGCATTATGGCTACCGTCATCAGTGCTGTTCTTTTGTTCCCTATATAGTTTGGTCATTTTAGTAAGCCTTGATTCAGTTCTAGGCAAATGAAGAACTGGCATAATCTTGCCAAATGAATACGGACTTGTGGCCAATTACAATTAGCAATTAGCGTCCATCATTACAGTTTATTTTGAGAACGTCTTTCCATTCATGGTTCATTTCCAGCTAGTTTGGAAGCTGAGTGACAGTGAAATGACAGTTGCTCTCTAGATTCCAGCTGCAACTGTATCATTACAACAAACTGAACTGTAATTCAGAAAGTGCTTGTGGGCAGTCTTCCAGAATAGCATTTCCTAATACAACTTCAGAAGGGAAGTTGTATATTTTAACAGGGAATAATATTCATAGCAGGTATATATTATAAATATTTTAATTATTGTTAATAACAGTTTGGTAATACATGTTTACCGGCAACAAAAAGAGTCTATAGTAGTGGGGGGATTTTTGTATTGGATTTTAAAGTTCCATAGGTTTTCTGTCTATAGAGTAACATTTCAAATTTACCCTATACAGTCCCCAAAACAAGGCATGTACCATACTGTAGTTTGGGAGTTTTGAGCATATCCCAGAATTCTAGCGATGGTGTGGTCTTGAGTTGGCAGCAGTAGTTGAAGGCAAGTATTTCTCTAATCATAGAAACATGGCAACTTGTTGAGGTCGAGGTCATAGCAGAGAGTGGAAATGTGGCCAGGACAGAACGAAGGTTGGCAATAGCAATCCAGGAGGCAAGTAAGATTGGGGGGCAAGTTAGAAGAGGTGTAACATGGAAACCCAACAATAAGTGCTGTGCTGTTCCTGGGGGAAGCTTTTAAATAACCTGCCTTTAGTCAGCTGGGACATTGGGTCCACTGTGGTGTCAGCAATGCTGCGAGTGGTTGCAAGGCAACACCGCTGTATGATGCAACACTAGCCAGGAAGTAAATGACAGGTAAGTAGCTGCTCATGATATATAGGTTTTATGTGCAGCTCAGACCAAGGTACACTTGAGACCATATTTGTTAAAAAAGGAAAAACTACAAAAAAGAAAACAAAGAAAATTACAACTACTTCCACGCATTAACACATTCTATTGTAATGTCTCAGTCAAGTGTGTTTACGAATAGCGGTAAATGTATCTTATCATGATGTTGGTTTTGAACCGTTTGAACCTGCTTGAAAAAACCTTGATGATTTAGGTGGGGGTAAGTGGTATCTGCTTCACAGCTACTTCCCTCTCAGCTGAATCAGATCTGTGAGTGTATGGGATTAAAATGTAGTTTTTGAAGTGTTGTTGGTCATTATGCAATTTTCCGCCTGCATATTAAAAAGTCTTTTCCGTACCTAGAACAAGGGTTCAGGCATGTAATTAATATAAACCTGATTGGAATATTATAGGTTTGCGCTTCTCCAGCCTGGAAAACACAACTGCATTAAAAATTTAAATTATAATTCAAATTATTGTAGGATGACAAAGTGAATTTTTGAGCATGTATTATAATGTTCATTGAACAAGAAACTGAAATAGTGAGAAAACATATTTATTTAGCTCATTTTAATATTGTTTTGTTGCCACCTGGGTATGGTGAACAGCTGGCAGGCCTCCAATGTGGGTGGTACAGGACATTTACAGGCATTCATTGTTGGACTGGGGTGTGTTTATCCCACCAGTCAAACTGACTCTGACTGGGGGCCCATCCTACAGTCAAGTGAAAATATTACTATTACAATTAATGGTACTCCAGTTCTCCTCCAATTTTTTAAACATTACTTGCTCACAATGTACCATTTGACCACATATTGCTCCATCTGTGCAGTGTCAGTTTGGCACTGGGGGTATACACAGGACCTAATAAATAAACTGTGCTGTTCCCTGGTGATCAACAGAGTGCTGAGGCTGTTAGCACCCTGTGAATCAAGGCACCTAGGTAGGAGGACATCCTCGAGGAAGAAAGTCTCAAAGGGGCTCACCAGGGCCACAGCCTGCTTGGATAGAACATGAAAGTGGTAAGTACTGGACTACCCAGTCTTGGGCTTGCGATGGCAAGGCATTTTAAATCGAGATGTCTCTAGGCCACAGGGGTAGAGGAAGTTTGTAACTTTACTTCACTTTTAAAGGAAAACTTAATTTGTCTGGTTTTTGGTGTTCTGTCTTATTGTTTACCTTTTCTGGAATGTATAATAAACCAGTGTGTTAGGATTGTGCCCCCAGACCTTTGATTTCCACGTTTCTTATATTATGTGGCTCTGTGTTGCTCAAGTGGGAGCAGCTTTCCTAGCCTTGCATATCAAAGTCCTTTAGTATAGCTGTTGCCTACAAATCCCAGAACTCTCCTTCCCACACAAAGCAGAACTTTGTAAAATCAGGCAGCAGTAATGAAAAATATCTCTACTCAGGTGAGAGCGTTGCCAGTAACTCTTTAGCTACTGGAACACAAAATAGTGTTCCCCTCTCTTAGAACAGACCAACAACCATTTCTTGACTAACTGGGGGCCGGCGCAATAAAACAAGCTGGGGGGGGTATCCAGCCCCCCCCCCCCCCCCCACACACACACACATCACTTCCCAGAATGCTTACTATTTTTCACTTATCCTCAAGCCTCCAGCGGAAATGGAGCCCCACGATTGGCCACCTGTGCTTGCTTGAGTGGGTCGAGGGCAGCGTTTTCCGGCAGCCAGAGGACACGTTCCTGACCAATGTGACTGCTGGTGGCCAACCACGGGGCTCCATTTCCAGCAGAGCCTCGAGGATAAGGTGAGAATAACTAGCATTCTGGGAGGTTATGTGCGGGGGGCCTCCTCCCTGCCCCCCTTCCCCCGAGTTTCTTTTATTGCACTGCCACTCGGACCAACACCCGGCATAAAACAGGTGTTGGTCCACTTTAAGAGGCTGAATTAGAGCAGGAGTGTCATCTCTGCCTCAGCCAATCATATGATTGGCAAGCCAGCAATCCTCTGTTCCGTAAACCAAACACACCAGTTCGTGTTCTATTGCTAAGATAAGCACCGCCAAGGAAACAGTTAAACAATCATTTTATTGAGCCACTGACACACAGACAATTAAAAACAACTTAAAAAGTCCTGCTAGCCCCATTTCACAGCTACTCCTCTAGATAATCCACTTCACGGTATGCAGTAATGTATAGCAAATGTGCACACAAAACAATCTTATATAAACAACACCTATATGTACTTTATGAAAACTAAATATCTTTTGTACCGGTACAAAAAAAATTCCCAGCAAAACTACAATAATTTATAAATTATATTAATTTATTAATTATACTACTTTGTTGCAGAAAATATTAGCCAAACAACATATAATTACACAAAGTATCCACTGCATGATAACCCAAGTGATACAGACAACTGACAGAACAATCAGTTTGTATAATAAAGTGAAAAGTGCATGAATATCAAAACAAACAATAATAGCAGCTTAGAATAACATTACCTGACCGTATCCAGTAATGAAGTTAGCACGTGGCATCCTTAGGGCATTCTGGGTTTCACCCACATAGGTCTTTGGGCATCCACATCTTAGCTGGTAAATTACTGACCGGGTTCTGCAATTTATGAAGCAAGAGATCTTAAAATGCTGCCCTGTTTGGATATTGGTAACAATGCCAGTTTTGTCTACACATCTACAAATAGAGCAATTGCCGCAGGGTGCGCATCCATTATTAGACATCCTAGACAGCCATGTTTTAGGAGGTGTGAAATGGCTCCTACACAATTTGTCTCTAAGGTTAGGGGCATGTCTGGCCACCATTTGTACCCTTTGTCCCACTATGGTAGACAACGTGGGATTGGAATTCAGGATGTCCCAATGGGAGGAAATGATGTCTCTCACCTCCCGCCATTGTATATGATAGTCTGCTATTAATCGAACTGTTTGCACACCACCATCCCCGGTCTTTGTTACCTTATCCTTCTTACGGATTTGTGATCTATCCACATTTCTGGCCCTTTGGTAGGCCAGTTTCACCATTCCATGGGGATAACCCCGGGCTTGAAATCTACAGGTAAGGTCAGATGCCTGTTCCTCGAAGTCCGCCAACATCGTGCAATTCCTGCGTGCTTTCAAAAACTGTCCAATGGGTATTCCGTTTTTCAGGTGTCGAATATGCGCACTCCTGTAATCGAGGAAACTATTCACAGAAGTGGTCTTTCTGAAAAGTCTTGTCCCTATACTCCCATCATGTTCCAAACTAACAGATCTAAAAAGGTTACCTCTTTCGGGGAGATATTGTAGGTCAGTCTAATGTTGATGTCATTGTTGTTGAGGGTGTCCAGAAACTCCCGACAATATTCTTCCGAGCCCTGCCAGAAAACCAAAATGTCATCAATATAGCGGTACCACCCTAAAATTGACGGGTGGTACCGCTCGTGTTCAGAAAAGACAACACATTCCTCCCACCACCCCAGAAAAAGATTTGCCACTGACGGGGCGCATCTCGCCCCCATTGCTACGCCCGAGATTTGTTTAAAAAATCGTCCATTGAATGTAAAGACAAATTCTAATAAGGTCAGGACGAATAGATGTAAAGATGCTCTGTCCTTGAATTCCTTATTAAGAAAAAAACGGGCTGAAATAATGGCTCTGGTAGGGCTCGGAAGAACATTGTCAGGTGTTTCTGGATACCCTCAACAACAATGACATCAACTATAGACTGACCTACAATCTCCTTGAAAGAGGTAACCGTTTTAGATCTAACTGGTAGTTTGGAACAAGATTTCCTAGCCTTGCATATCAAAGTCCTTTAGTATAGCTGTTGCCTACAAATCCCAGAACTCTCCTTCCCACACAAAGCAGAACTTTGTAAAATCAGGCAGCAGTAATGAAAAATATCTCTACTCAGGTGAGAGCGTTGCCAGTAACTCTTTAGCTACTGGAACACAAAATAGTGTTCCCCTCTCTTAGAACAGACCAACAACCATTTCTTGACTAACTGGGGGCCGGCGCAATAAAACAAGCTGGGGGGGGTATCCAGCCCCCCCCCCCCCCCACACACACACACATCACTTCCCAGAATGCTTACTATTTTTCACTTATCCTCAAGCCTCCAGCGGAAATGGAGCCCCACGATTGGCCACCTGTGCTTGCTTGAGTGGGTCGAGGGCAGCGTTTTCCGGCAGCCAGAGGACACGTTCCTGACCAATGTGACTGCTGGTGGCCAACCACGGGGCTCCATTTCCAGCAGAGCCTCGAGGATAAGGTGAGAATAACTAGCATTCTGGGAGGTTATGTGCGGGGGGCCTCCTCCCTGCCCCCCTTCCCCCGAGTTTCTTTTATTGCACTGCCACTCGGACCAACACCCGGCATAAAACAGGTGTTGGTCCACTTTAAGAGGCTGAATTAGAGCAGGAGTGTCATCTCTGCCTCAGCCAATCATATGATTGGCAAGCCAGCAATCCTCTGTTCCGTAAACCAAACACACCAGTTCGTGTTCTATTGCTAAGATAAGCACCGCCAAGGAAACAGTTAAACAATCATTTTATTGAGCCACTGACACACAGACAATTAAAAACAACTTAAAAAGTCCTGCTAGCCCCATTTCACAGCTACTCCTCTAGATAATCCACTTCACGGTATGCAGTAATGTATAGCAAATGTGCACACAAAACAATCTTATATAAACAACACCTATATGTACTTTATGAAAACTAAATATCTTTTGTACCGGTACAAAAAAAATTCCCAGCAAAACTACAATAATTTATAAATTATATTAATTTATTAATTATACTACTTTGTTGCAGAAAATATTAGCCAAACAACATATAATTACACAAAGTATCCACTGCATGATAACCCAAGTGATACAGACAACTGACAGAACAATCAGTTTGTATAATAAAGTGAAAAGTGCATGAATATCAAAACAAACAATAATAGCAGCTTAGAATAACATTACCTGACCGTATCCAGTAATGAAGTTAGCACGTGGGGAGGAGGCTTAGGGAGCAGCAGCAGGTCAAAACCACCTGCGCTTCACGGCAATCCAAGCCGCTTTTTGCTAGGGTGAAGGGACCTGGTGATGGGCAGGTCACCCTCTTATACTCACCCCCGCCCATGTGCCCTCGATGCTGCGTCGCTCAAGCAGGAGACGCGCGCGCCGCCAACCACAGGCACAGAAAGCGGACGCAGTAACGCAATGTGAGGCGTCACCAGTGTCCCCAGCCGTTCGCCAGCTGTCAGACCGCCCTGAGGCACGCCCCCCCCAGCTCGAACACGTCTGTCCCAACCTCCCCCAGGCAGCTCGTCGCCATGTCACTGCCACCCAATAGGGGCGGCAGGCTGGTAAACAGATGACAAACTCTGCTGGGGGGGAGAGGAGGGGAGAAGGAGGGGCGGCAGATGTTATGCCAGGGCAGGGGCAGGATACGACAGGGGAAGTATGAGGTGACCCTGCCATACAGCACTTAAAGGAAGCAGCAAATAATAAAATCAGCAATTGAATATTTACATATTTATACCATCATTCCATGATAAGTGAACTAATTGGCATGAGGAAATGAGCTGTAATTATATAGCAGCTCTTATTCTGTGTGGAGGACCATGTATATCCAACATAAGCCGAACAGCCACACTGTTAATTGCAGATATACTAATTTATGTCAAACCCTATAGTGCTATTGCTAGCTCACAGGTATACATAAGTAGCATTAAAATATTACATGATGTAACTTATTTGTAGACTTTTAAAGCTATAGAGGTGGACCTAACCCCACAGATATCAGGGACCCAAAAGGGGAGAACAGAGGGAACCAAGTGCAAGTTATATCAAGAGGGACAACAGGGGCCACTTGGCGCCTAAATCTGCATCCAGTTTAGAGTCCCGAGTTTCGACTATGCCACGGCCTTTGATCTTCTATTACCGTCTTCTATTGATCGTTGCTGATCCTTATTTTCAGATGGTTTTTCTTACCGACAGGAACACCAGCAACTCAGGGGCATCCCAAATGGTTGAAAGCAGGGAAAAAGAGGGGACCAGCCATACATCTAAAAAATAAAAGTGACGTGAACATACCATCATACATATTTGTTGATATACCATACTAGACGGTGAAACTAAATTAAACCAAAATGAGATAAACTAGATAAAAATAAAATCAAAATAAAATGAAGTGCTGGGAGACCCTAAACAGTACCAATAGGCTAATACCGCCAAAACTGGATACCGCATTCAGGCCAACCATGAAGCGTGCTCCACCACAAAGCATCCACCAAGTGTATAGCATCAAAAGAAGTGAACCCACAAAGACGGCCCTTGCCGATTAATCCTACTTAAAAAACAACCCAAAGGGGGGACCCTAAATTCCATGCATAGCATTAAGCTAGGGACACCCACCATCAAAAAGGGTTTGGTAGAGGAATATCAAATTATCCCAAGAATGGTGAAAAGGACCATTCCTCATTCAAACCCTGTGGTGACCTGGTTCCTAATTGGAACATCCATCGGAGTTCTTTTTGGAGAAGCAGTTTTTTTAGATTACCACCTCGGGGGCCCAAGTTAACTTTTTCTATCCCTACCACTCGAAATGTGGAGAAATCCCCTCCATGTGCTTCCAGGAAACGCCGGGCCACAGGTAAAATCAACTTACCATTTTCATGGTCTCGTCGTGCCAACCGAATGATGGATATATGCGCTTGTATTCTAATCCTTAGGGCATTCTGGGTTTCACCCACATAGGTCTTTGGGCATCCACATCTTAGCTGGTAAATTACTGACCGGGTTCTGCAATTTATGAAGCAAGAGATCTTAAAATGCTGCCCTGTTTGGATATTGGTAACAATGCCAGTTTTGTCTACACATCTACAAATAGAGCAATTGCCGCAGGGTGCGCATCCATTATTAGACATCCTAGACAGCCATGTTTTAGGAGGTGTGAAATGGCTCCTACACAATTTGTCTCTAAGGTTAGGGGCATGTCTGGCCACCATTTGTACCCTTTGTCCCACTATGGTAGACAACGTGGGATTGGAATTCAGGATGTCCCAATGGGAGGAAATGATGTCTCTCACCTCCCGCCATTGTATATGATAGTCTGCTATTAATCGAACTGTTTGCACACCACCATCCCCGGTCTTTGTTACCTTATCCTTCTTACGGATTTGTGATCTATCCACATTTCTGGCCCTTTGGTAGGCCAGTTTCACCATTCCATGGGGATAACCCCGGGCTTGAAATCTACAGGTAAGGTCAGATGCCTGTTCCTCGAAGTCCGCCAACATCGTGCAATTCCTGCGTGCTTTCAAAAACTGTCCAATGGGTATTCCGTTTTTCAGGTGTCGAATATGCGCACTCCTGTAATCGAGGAAACTATTCACAGAAGTGGTCTTTCTGAAAAGTCTTGTCCCTATACTCCCATCATGTTCCAAACTAACAGATCTAAAAAGGTTACCTCTTTCGGGGAGATATTGTAGGTCAGTCTAATGTTGATGTCATTGTTGTTGAGGGTGTCCAGAAACTCCCGACAATGTTCTTCCGAGCCCTGCCAGAAAACCAAAATGTCATCAATATAGCGGTACCACCCTAAAATTGACGGGTGGTACCGCTCGTGTTCAGAAAAGACAACACATTCCTCCCACCACCCCAGAAAAAGATTTGCCACTGACGGGGCGCATCTCGCCCCCATTGCTACGCCCGAGATTTGTTTAAAAAATCGTCCATTGA
Organism: Gastrophryne carolinensis; assembly: GCA_027917425.1. Taxonomy (NCBI): domain Eukaryota; kingdom Metazoa; phylum Chordata; class Amphibia; order Anura; family Microhylidae; genus Gastrophryne; species Gastrophryne carolinensis. Next base: position 101,544,439 of record CM051240.1, on the reverse strand, counting down.
ATGTAAAGACAAATTCTAATAAGGTCAGGACGAATAGATGTAAAGATGCTCTGTCCTTGAATTCCTTATTAAGAAAAAAACGGGCTGAAATAATGGCTCTGGTAGGGCTCGGAAGAACATTGTCAGGTGTTTCTGGATACCCTCAACAACAATGACATCAACTATAGACTGACCTACAATCTCCTTGAAAGAGGTAACCGTTTTAGATCTAACTGGTAGTTTGGAACAAGATGGGAGTATAGGGACAAGACTTTTCAGAAAGACCACTTCTGTGAATAGTTTCCTCGATTATAGGAGTGCGCATATTCGACACCTGAAAAACGGAATACCCATTGGACAGTTTTTACGAGCACGCAGGAATTGCACGATGTTGGCGGACTTCGAGGAACAGGCATCTGACCTTACCTGTAGATTTCAAGCCCGGGGTTATCCCCATGGAGTGGTGAAACGGGCCTACCAGAGGGCCAGAAATGTGGAGAGATCACAAATTCTCCGTAAGAAAGATAAGGTAACAAAGACCGGGGATGGTGGTGTGCAAACAGTTCGATTAATAGCAGACTATCATAAGCAATGGCGGGAGGTGAGAGACATCATTTCCTCCCATTGGGACATCCTGAATTCCGATCCCACGTTGTCTACCACAGTGGGACAAAGGGTACAAATGGTGGACAGACGTGCCCCTAACCAAATTGTGTAGGAGCCATTTCACACCTCCTAAAACATGGCTGTCTAGGATGTCTAATAATGGATGCTCACCCTGCGGCAATTGCTATTTGTAGATATGTAAACAAAACTGGCATTGTTACCAATATCCAAACAGGGCAGCATTTTAAGATCTCTTGCTTCATAAATTGGTAATTTACCAGCTAAGATGTGGATGCCCAAGGACCTATGTGGGTGAAACCAAGGATGCCCTAAGGATTAGAATACAAGCGCATATATCCAACATTCGGTTGGCACGACGAGACCATGAAAATGGTAAGTTGATTTTACCTGTGGCCCGGCATTTCCTGGAAGCACATGGAGGGGATTTCTCCACACTTCGAGTGGTAAGGATAGAAAAAGTCAACTTGGGCCCCGAGGTGGCAAACTAAAAAAACTGCTTCTCCAAAAAGAACTCTGATGGATGTTCCAATTAGGAACCAGGTCCCCACAGGGTTTGAATGAGGAATGGTCCTTTTCACCATTCTTGGGATAATTTGATACTCCTCTACCAAACCCCTTTTGATGGTGGGTGTCCCTAGCTTAATGCTATGCAGGGGTTTGGGTTGTTTTTAAGTAGGATTAATCAGCAAGGGCCGTCTTTGTGGGTTCACTTCTTTTGATGCTATACACTTGGTGGATGCTTTGTGGTGGAGCACGCTTCATGGTTGGCCTGAATGCGGTATCCAGTTTTGGCGGTATTAGCATATCGGTACTGTTTAGGGCCTCCCAGCACTTCATTTTATTTTGATTTTATTTTTATCTAGTTTATCTCATTTTGTTTTAATTTAGTTTCACCGTCTAGTATGGTATATCAACAAATATGTATGATGGTATGTTCACGTCACTTTTTTTTTTTTTTAGATGTACGGCTGGTCCCCTCTTTTTCCCTGCGTTCGACCATTTGGGATGCCCCTGAGTTGCCGGTGTTCCTGTCGGTAAGAAAAACCATCTGAAAATAAGAATTAGCAACGATCAATAGAAGACGGTAATAGAAGATCAAAGGCTGTGGCATAGTCGAAACTCGGGACTCTAAACTGGACGCATATTTAGGCGCCAAGTGGCCCCTGTTGTCCCTCTTGATATATCTTGCACTTGGTTCCCCCTGTTCTCCCCTTTTTGGTCATGTAATATTTTAATGCTACTTATGTATACCTGTGAGCTAGGAATAGCACTTAGGGTTTGACACAAATTAGTATATCTGCAATTAACAGTGTGGCTGTTCAGCTTTATATGTTGGATATACATGGTCCTCCACACAGAATAAGAGCTGCTATATAATTACAGCTATTTCCTCATGCCAATGAATTCACTTATCATGGAATGATGGTTTACATATGTAAATATTCAAATGCTGATTTTATTTGCTGCTGCCTTTATGTGCTGTATGGCAGGGTCACCTCATACTTCCCCTGTCGTCCGCGTCGTGCCCCTGCCCTGGCATAGCATCTGCCGCCCCTCCTTCTCCCCTCCTCTCCCCCCCAGCAGAGTTTGTCATCTGTTCACCAGCCTGCCACCCCCTATTGGGTGGCAGCAGCATGGCGACGAGCTGCCTGGGGGAGGTTGGGGCGGACTTGTTCGAGCTGGGGGGCGTGCCTCAGGGCGGTCTGACAGCTGGCGAGTGGCTGTGGACACTGGTGACGCCTCACATTGCGTCACCGCATCTGCTTGCTGCTCCTGTGGTGGTCGGGCGGTCTTCCCTGCTCTTCTCCCACCGATTGGCTGGCATCAGGATGCAGCGCCGAGGGCACGTGGGTGGGGGTGAGTATAAGAGGGTGACCTGCCCATCACCAGGTCCCTTCACCCTAGCAAGAAGCGGCTTGGATTGCCGCGAAGCGCAGGTGGTTTTGACCTGCTGCTGCCCCCTAAGCCTCCTCCCCACGTGCTAACTTCATTACTCGATACGGTTGGGTAATGTTATTCTAAGCTGCTATTATTGTTTGTTTTGATATTCATGCACTGTTCACTTTATTATACAAACTGATTGTTCTGTCAGTAGTCTGTATCACTTGGGTTATCATGCAGTGGATACTTTGTGTAATCATATGTTGTTTGGCTAATATTTTCTGCAACAAAGTAGTATAATTAATAAATTGTTGTTTCACACTTTTTTACACATGATTCTTTAGGTTATTTGATTTTTTTGGTACACACTGCCTCTGGCTTATAAATTATTGTAGTTTTGCTGGGATTTTCTTTGTACCGGTACAAAAGATATTTAGTTTTATAAAGTACATATAGGTGTTGTTTATATAAGATTGTTTTGTGTGCACATTTGCTATACATTACTGCATACCGTGATGTGGGTTATCTTGAGGAGTAGCTGTGAAATGGGGCTAGCAGGACTTTTTAATTGTTTTTAATTGTCTGTGTGTCAGTGGCTCAATAAAATGATTGTTTAACTGTTTCCTTGGCGGTGCTTCCTTTTTGGTGGGTACTGGGACCTGTAGTACCATGTCCCATCTTTTTGTATAAAAATATTCTAAAAATAGGAAAAAAAAACTCACCTCTGGTATGGATGTAAAGCTGGGGGTCTCCTCTTCCTCCGGGGGTCATCTGATCCCCCCCCCCAGGCTCCGCAGGCTTCATGTGAGGACCCGGAAGAGGGTCCTCCCCACCTCTTCTGGTGGCGCTGCCATAGCCCATAGCCCCGCCTTTTTGTGGGAGGAGCGGGATGACGTCTCTCTTAGTCTCTCACCTGGCTCCGGCTCTGACAGATGCTGGTAGTACCGGTGAAGAGCGGGTGAGAGGCGAGAAGGCTCCGATCTTCTGCCCCTCACCCACCCTGCTCCAGTCACTATCAGCATCTGGCATCGCCAGCTGTCATCGACGCGGAACAGCAGCGAGGGACACGGGTGAGTAGAGTAAAAATAAATAAATATAATTTTTCTGTGTGTGTGTGTGTTTATTTTTTACATTTAACCCCTTGTGAAGGGGTCACCTAGCGGGTGACTTGCCATTAACCCCGGCACCCCCAATTACCTGCCTCCCCAAAGCCCAGGGGGGGGGGGGACAGACGAGACCGTTGCCATAGGCTATGCCGGCTTGTGGCCTGCAGGGCCAGGGGCCACCAAAGCGCCCTGTTCCTATAAGCCCTGCATAGCTGGTCCCGGGACTGGTTATTTCGTGTAGGGGGGACCCCATGTCATTTTTTTTGAATTTTTAAGGGGGACCCCACTCCAATTTTCTCGATTTAACCCTTTATACGGGTTGATTCAGAGCCATGAAGGTCTTGCTACCAAACGAAAAATCACAGAAAAATGAAAACATTTCACACAAACATTCATTCAGAAAAGAGGCTCTGCTGAATCAGACGAGGAGGAAAAAGAACGTAAATTTTTCACGCAATAAAATGGCGAGAACGGGGCTCTGAATCAACCCTATAGTGTGGATAGCAGTTTTTTTTTCTTTGTAAATGTTATAAAGTACTCATTTCAGTTTCAGTATTTCTAAAAAAGATTTTTTTTTGTTTTTTTTTTTTACTTAATATTTTAAAAAACAGTAGAAAAATTATAAGACATTCATGTTAAAGCCTAAACTTTGCTGCTATATATATATATATATATATATATATATATATATATATATATATTCCTGGCAAATCCTGCAAAAATGGTGCAAAATGGTGAAAAATAACCTGTAAACAGAGGGTGACAAAATCTCAAGTAGGCGGGCAGTTAAAAGGATTAAACATAGCTATGCATGTTGGGTATTGTTCTGCTCGGAGGACCTTGTGCTTTCAGATTTAGCTTGTTTTTTCTTGTTTGCATACTGATATTTTAGGAAAAGGTGTTTTTTATTCTGCTTTTTTATACATTTTTTTGGGAAACCCTGTGCAACCAAAGAATTCTTCGAGGGATCACTTACAGAAAGATGAACCCACTAAAACAATCTGGGTACGCCTTGAAAGCTTAATGTGTGCTCTTTCAGGGAATACATAGTTTGTGGGGGTAGTCCAAATGTAAAAGGTTGTTTTGGTAGAAAAAGCACAAGGTGCGCACTTTGTCTGCAGAGCTGAATTTTTTTAAAGAAAAAATTACTGTTACGCACATGCTTCACTTTGGGCTGTTTGGCAACTCTTCCCTTGACATTACCTATAATGCATTGAGGGATTACTTCTAAAAAACTGTGGCGACATCAACAAGCCTGGTACGCCTAGAAAGCGTTGGGTACGTACTTCCAGAGAATATATAGTTTGTGGGGGGTATTTCAAATGTAAAGAGTTGTTTTAATTGAAAAACTGCATATTGCATAGCATAGTTGTATTTTATCTGAAAATCCCCTAAAGCGCTGTTTCAGTTTGGGGGCGTGTTCTGGGCAGGAAAGGGTGTCTAACAATACATATGTGGTATCGCTGTAACCGAGAGAAATTGGGATTTCACACGCAATAAGATTTTATTGACGAACTTACATTTTTTTATTCCAAAAAAACACTACAAATTGTAAAAAATAGATTTAAAAAAAAATGTTGCACATATTTCAGTCAAAAATATTGAGAATACACCTAAAAAATGACAAACAAGACATTTTACGTTAAAATCCAGTCTCTGCTGAAAAAAACAATATATAATTTTCCTGGAAAATCCCTGGAAATCCCTTAAAAAATCACATTTGAACATGCGTAGCACAAAATAGTGCAAAATGGTCTGGCAACAAAGGGTGACAAAAACTTCAGGTAGGTTGGCACTTAAAGGGTTATAGCAAATCATTGCTTAGGGCCTGAGAAAGAGGATCTACCTTGGGATATATCGGTGTCATAACATTGATGGGTCCGTACTGATCAGTAGAGATAGTACTGATAACGTATGCCATCTTTAATAAGCTGTTGATCTTACACAATGTGCCCTTCAGCATGAAACTATGCCAATCATTTTGTAAGTACTTTGCCAAGGTTCAAAATGTGATATTTTGAACCTGTTTAAGATCAGAAACAGCTTAATCCTCCCACTCATTAGTAGGTGATGTACTGATAGACGCTTGTAAAGCACATGGCATTTATGTGAGGAAGCTCTGCTGTCACCAGCGCTGGCAACGCAGATTGAACCATTACTAAGTTATGTGCTATATTGGGAACAGCTACCTATGACAGCAATTTTACATGTAATGGTCTGTGGCATATTACAGATCATCACCATCAGAGTTCTATATAAAAACTCATCACTGCGCTACTGGATGCTCCGCTATGTTCATGCAATTGTAATCCTGCCAGCTTCCAGCAGCTCCCACCTAATCACTTGGAATATTTAGAGTTAAAACATTTGTTAGAGTAGAAAACATGATATAATGTCTTTTAAACAGGTTTAATTGTTCTTTTGTTGGGTTTTCTCTTTCATTATCTTTATTGAAATCATCAATGATGGATATTAATTACAATATATGGAAAGTACCAAGCAACACAAAAGCCCATACTGCTGCATTTTTAACCATCCTACATACAGAAGATTGCGTGTGTTTAATCCCTAGGAAAGAAGATGCTTTCTCCTGCAACAAAATGTTGATCCATGGCTCAACAACTATTCCCTGTCTGCCATACATATATCATTTGTTCAACATATTTATTGTAATACATAGGAGTTATAGCACTATGGAATGTAAACAAAAGATACCTATAAATAGTGATGAGTCAGAGCGGTGACTATCTGATTCTGAAGCCCTCCAGCCAGATAGTCCCCAGTTTTCGGCATTAATGCCCATCCCTCCTACTCTTTGAACTGGTATAGGGGTTTAAGACACCACACAACATAAATAAACTAAATGAAACGACCACTGGAACCAGCAGGTGGCTTGTTGATACCCAGCTGTCTTAATACTTGCAAACTTTCCTGGGCTCGGGCCTGGTGCCCATCAGTACCCCTGGAAAAGCACCAGACCTGTTCTAAAAGGCATAGAGGCTGGTGAGCCAGCAGGTTCTGGTTCCAGCTTTCTGGTTCATTTGACCTAGGTCATCTCTACAGATAAACACATTATAGTGTTTCATATATATATATCATGCTTACAGCAAGGAAGTACATAATATGCAGTAATATAGATGTATAAGGAGCATGGCTAAAAATACAGCTAATTCAAACCCCAAGATTTCATTTTTGCCGTCCTTCCTCAAGTGAATCAGAACTGAGGTAACCAGCATTACCGAAGGGTCTCTACCACCCATGATATCTGTGCATGTACAATATTCTCCACTGTGCTCATCCCAATGCACTGCTGTGCTGGAAAAATTGTAATGTGTTGGGGTAACCCCATTGAATAATCTGTGCACAGCGGGGGGTGCTGGAGCGATTGCTGCATTAAAAACAGCACAGCATGAGTTCTCACATCCCTGACAATAGCATATCTGTATTCCTCTGACTAAAACTACGAAGCCTTGTCCCATCAGCATCATTACAGCCAACTTCAAAATCAAAAACTAAGAAAAGGGAAAAAGGAGAAGAAACAAGCGTTTAAGCAAGGAAATAGAGTAGAGTTTGTTAGAGTAAAAAATAGGGAAAGGAAGAGGGAAATTAGAGAAGGGGTGCTGCCAAATCACATCAATTTAGTGTGGATAGGAGATGAGCTTATCTATTTTTTTAAATATTTTCTTATGTAAACATGTTTGTTTTATGGAAGCAGTTGTCAATACCCACAAACTGTTGCTATTGGCAACTGTATACCAAGTCTGCACAACAAGATCTACAAGACAAGAGAGGCAATATCTGTACACACAGAACACTGATGCTATGGCCGTTGCTCAATATTTTTTGGCGAAATATGTGCAAAAAAATTAAAAAAATCTATTTTTTACAATTTGTAGTGTTTTTTTGTAATAAAAAAATGTAAGTTTGTCAATAAAATCTTATTGCGTGTGAAACCCCAATTTCTCACAGTTACAGCAGTACCACATATGTATAGGTAGACACCTTTTCCTGCCCAGGAGACTCCCCCAAACTGAAACAGAGCTTTAGGGGATTTTCAGAAAAAAAACAACTGTGATATGGGCTATGCGCACCTTGCAGTTTTTCCAGAAAAACAACCCTTTACATTTGAAATACCCCCCACAAACTATATATTCTCTGGAAGTACACACCTCAAGCTTTCTAGATCTACCAGGCTTGTTGATGTGGCCACAGTTTTCTAGAAGTAATCCCTCAATGTATTCTTTGGTTGCAAAGAGTTTCCCTAAAAAAAGGATAAAAAAGGAGAATCAAAGCCACATTTTCCTAAAAAAACTATATACAAACAAGAAAAAACAAGTATAATCTGAAAAAGCAACATCCCCCGAACAGAACGATACCCAACATGCATAGGTTCTGTCAAGGGAAGAGTTGCCAAACACCCCAAAGTAAAGCATGAGCATAACGGAAATTTTTCTTGAAAATTTCAGCTCTGCAGACAAAGTGCGCACCTTGCGATTTTGCAACCAAAACAACCCTTTACATTTGGAATATCCCCCATAAACCATATATTCCCTGAAAGTACACATGTTAAGCTTTCTAAGCATACCCAGCTTGTTGTAGTGGGCTCATCTTTCTGGAATTAATCCCTCAAAGAACTCTTTGGTTGCGCAGTGTTTCCCTAAAAAATGTATAAAAAAGCAGAATAAAAAACACCTTTTCCTAAAATATAAATATGCAAACAAGAAAAAACAAGCTAAGTCTGAAAGCGCAAGGTCCCCCGAACAGAACAATACCCAACATGCAGAGGTACTATTAACCCTTTTAATTGCCAGCTTACTTGAGATTTTGTCACCCTCTGTTGACAGGTCATTTTTCCCCATTTTGCGCCATGTTTTGCGCCATGTTTTGCGTCATTTTTGCTGGAATTTTCAGGAAAATTATATATATATTTTTTGCAGCAGAGTTTAGGCTTTAACATGAAATGTCTTGTTTGTAAATTTTATTTATTATTAAGTAAAAAAAAATAAATAAATACAATTTTTTTTTAGAAAATTGCCTCCTTTATTTTAAATAAAAAATGTATTTGATTAGGGAAAACCATATTGCATGTGAAAGCCCCATTTCTACCGATTAGAACGGTACCACATATTTATCGGTAGCCCCCTGTTCCTGCCCAGGAGACCCCTCTAACTGAAACAAGTAATTTTTAACATTTACAAATAAAATACAACTACCATCCACACTACAAAGGGTTAAATCGAGAAAAAAAAATGACATAGGGTCCCCCCTCCCGGGAGGGGGGGGGGGGGGCATTTTTTGGGGGGATTTTTAAGGGTTAAAAATCCTTAAAATAAAAAAAAAAATGACATGGGCCCCCCCTTACCCAAACTAACCAGCCCGGGACCAGCTATGCAGGGTTTGGAGGAACAGGGCGCAGGGGCCAGCTTTTGTGGCCCCTGGCCCTGCAGGCTACAAGCCCGCATAGCCAGTGGGCCCGGGCTCTTCTGCCCCCCCCTGGGCTTTGGGAAGGCAGGTAATGGGGGTGCCGGGGGTTAATGGCAAGTCACCGGCTAGCGCAGGTGACTTGCCACCTCCCCCAGCCTTGTGAACTGGTATAGGGGTCATGGACCCCTTACCAGTTCACAAGGGGTTAAATGTAAAAAAAAAACACAGACACACAAAGAGAAAAAATATTTTATTATTTTTTTTTTTAATACTTACCTCCCATCCATAGTGGAGCACTCTTTCAGCCTTTTATAGCTGCTGGATGACCGAAAACAAAAGGGTTAATTAAAAAAAAAATGACATAGGGTTCCCCCTCCTAGGGGGGGGGACCCCATTTTTTTTTGGAGTTTTAAGGGTTAAAAACCCTTAAAAATCCCAAAAAAAAATGACGTAGGGTCCCCCCTACCCAGCATTACCGACCCGGGCCAGCTATGGGGGCTTGTAGAACAGGGCGCAGGGGCCAGCGTTGGTGGCCCCTGGCCCTGTAGGCTACTAGCCCACATAGCCACTAAGTGGCCCGGGCCCTTCTGCCCCCCCCTGGCCGTTGGGGAGGCAGGTAATGGGGGGCTGGGGGTTATGGCAAGTCACCCGCTTGCCGCAGGTGACCTGCCATACCCAGAGCCTTGTGAACTGGTATAAGGGGTCTCATGGACCCCTTACCAGTTCACAAAGGGTTAAATGAAAAAAAACACCACACAAAAGTATTTTATTAAAAAAAAAAAAAAAAAAAATTTTACTGTACTTACCTCCGATTGTAAGCTCCTTTGTCCCGGGCCGCTCTGCTGACAGATGCCGGTGATCGGCATCCAGAGAAGGGGGAGACAGGAGATCAGAGGATCTCCTGCCACCTCCTTCCCCGTTGCCGATCACCGGCATCTGACAGCTGAGAACGCTGAAGCCTGAAGTGATCGGGGCTGGGATGACGTCATAGCCCCGCCCCCTTCTGGGGGCGGGGCTTAGCGGCAAGATGGCGGCCGCCATCGAGGAGGAGAGAGGAGAGAGCCTCCCGGGCTCTCTCCTGAATATCGGTAAGTCCTGGGGGGCGATCGGAGGGACCCCAGGTGAAGAGGAGGGACAGCGGGAGCCAGCGCACACGCAGGTAAGTGAATGTCATTTTTATTTTTTTTTTTTTTTACAGTTAGCAGCTGCTGCTGCAGAAGCGGGGGGGGCGGCCTATTCCGGGGGCTCTCCTGGAGCCATCCGACCCCCCACGGGGGATCGGATGGCACCAAATTAAAGAGGAGACCCGGCCGGATCCAACGAGGGGTCAGGTGAGTAATTTTTTTTTTTTTTTTGCCCACTAGCAGGGGTAAATGCCAGGCACGTAAATTTTACGTGGCTGGCACTTAAGTGACGGAGAGGCAACCACGTAAATTTTACGTGGCTGGCATTTAAAGGTTTAACCTGCAGCAGTGTTCTGTGTGTAAAAGGCTCATTTCTCTCTTCTTGATGTAACTTGGTGTAAGGTTGCTAATAGCAACAGATTGCTGGACGTGTAAACTGCTTTTTCAGACACAAAGTAAATGGCCCAGATTTGTGATGGGGGGTGTTTAGATTTTAGACTTACGATTGGAATCAGACTATTTGTAGAACTTTAAAATTTGCGACTATGTTATCTCACAAATATTTGAACTTGGAAGTAGTTAAGCAACAAGGCGCTGGGAATTGGACTTCATTAAGGGTTTGCAGATTGTGGCATCCCTCAATCAAACGTCATCCTATTTGACTGAAGGGTGATTTAAACTTCTATTCTTACTCCTCTGAAAAAATATGACTGGTTCTATTTAGTGATCTAAAAAGCTCTATCATAGTAAACTATTGCAAGATGTTGTGTAGCTTGGAGTTCTACTTTAGAGTCAAATTGGGTGGCAGCTGGAATGAGTTATCTCAAACTGTGCCGGAGGGTCCTCCGATACATTGCATGGAAAGCCCAGGGCTGTAAAAAGATTACAGGCACTGCTGGCTGATTGACAGTTCCGGCAGGTATCCAGAAATAATACAGTGGCGTGCTGACTACAGAAATAATATGTTGCAGCGCTGACTATGGCTAATAAGGTAGTTAATTTATAGAAGGCAGAAGCAGTTGCTTGGATAATTGTATAAACTTGATATCAGACATTTTCCCAGTAATATAGGAAGGGTTTTTCTTGGAAAAAGTTTTTGTAATTGTAATTATTAATTGTTTACAGTCATATGTAGCTTGTCAGGAGGACCTAAATAGATAGTTGCACATTTAATGGTTGTAATGCGTTTGAAGCAGTTTAATTTTATTTTGTTCTTCTCTTCCGAAGAGAAGGGTGGAATATTAACCATGTGCCCAAGCAGTGAGAGTAGCGGCAGCAGCAGTTGGCTGTCAGATTGGATGTCTCCAACTGAGCAAGTGGAGCTTAGCACTAAGGGATGTACAGCATGCGGGTCATTTTGTTTTTAATTCTCCTCAACTTAAAAAATGCGTATCATGTCCCACGACCTGTGTTTGATTTTGCTGTTATTAATGTCCATTATATAGTTTGTTTACAGTGGCTGAGCAATAGGCCTTTTACTAGTTTGGGTTCTCCTCAGCTCCAGTAGCCTAGCTGTGAGGCAACTAGACTATTTAGCCATTTTCTAAGCTGTACTCAATGTGAGCACATGTATGCTGCTACTGTCTGGCAAAATAACAGCTTTTTTACCTGCTTAGGAGTGTTCATCACAACTTTGCAGTCTGAAAATAAAGCTCAACAGGAACTTTCACATTAGCCAAGTTTACAGTATGCTATCTGATAGTCTTTTGGAGTGAGCTCTTGTTCGATACAGACAAACACACACACACACACACACACACACACACACACACACACACAGACAAGGTGAAGCTGTCTCCAGAACCTACGATACTGCCATTTGAGGTGCCAGAAGAGAACGCTCTCCACATGTGATCAAGAGTTCTACACATACTGAATAACATAATAATAGCTAAAGGGCATGTATAGTGAAAATCTAAAGTTATCCACACTTTACCTCCGGCATAGGTGATCCCAGGATGTGCAGTTGCTGACACCCAGCATTTTTTCTGCTTTTTTTGAGTGTAATGTGCCTGTAATTACAATAAATAAAGGATAAGGGCTATTTTCCAAGTATACAGCACATCCTGTTTCACCAAATTCTTGACGCTTGGGATATCCACCACAAGGTGGGGCAGTGGACTGCAGAAAAGACTTGTGACGTCTCCCGGCCCTATAAAAGGACAGGAACCTCCCACAAATTCCCAGTTTCCTTCTGCAGTCTGGACTGCGAAGATAGAAGATGGCTCTCTATATTACACAGGCGAGCTGGGCTTATCAGCCTGCAGCCCTGCAGGACTATTTCCACCTGTTCTGGACCCACTGCCTCCTTCTCCTGACCTGCGGTACTGCGGCACGCTGCTGGCCTGCCTGGATGTGCAATCGACTTCTTGGTCCATGAGTCCCCTTCGGGGTTGTATTGTGCTCTTGTCACCACATTAGGGGAATGTTATGTGTGGTTTTCTTATGTCTTTCAGGCGGGATAAACGTGACTGTGGTTTCTCCCGGCCCTCTTCCCTTCCTTCTCCCACCTTTCCTAGCGGGGTTTTGGGGCATCCCGGGTGGCTCTTGTTAGCTTTAACCCTATGCTGGCCAGTGTGCCCACTCTAATCACCATATGGAGGCTTCCGGGGATAATGTGCTTGGGGTTCCTTCGGGACAAGCCCAGCTGTGTGCCGCGTGTGGGGTATCCCCTGTGAGTGACGGTGTCAGGCTATGTGTGCCCTGCGCCCAGAAGGTACTTGCGCTGCAGTCTGGGTTGCCTGCTACGCTGCCCAGCTCTGCGCCCCCATCTTCAGATGGTGGTCTCCACACTCGAGTCCTTCGGCTGGATGATCAACTATCCCAAGTCTTCTCTGTCTCCGTCCTTGGTGAGGTCCTTTCTGGGCATGACTCTGGATACATCTCAGGTCAAGGTATTTATGCCTCAGCAGAAGGTGGAGAGCCTGCAGATGCTGGCATGGTCTCTACTTTCTTGCCCTCACCCCTCTACTTGGCAGGGGATGCAGCTGGTGGGCCTGATGGTGTCCTGCTTCGAGGCAGTCCCCTTTGCTCAGTTTCACATGAGACCTCTTCAGTTGCACCTCTTGTCAGTTTGGGATCGGGATCCTGTGTCCCTGGATCAGAGATTTGTTCTGTCCCCTCTGGTCAGTCAGTCCCTCTCGTGGTGGCTGGACTCAAGGAATATCCTAGTGGGCAGGACCTTTCTGCCTCCATGCTGGGAGACTGTCACCACATATGCCAGTCTGACAGGTTGGGGGGCTTTTGGAAGTCTCTGAAGTTCCAGGGTCAGTGGGGCCCTCAGGAGGCCCATGCTCCCATCAACATTCTGGAACTGCGGGCGATAAGGTTGGTTCTTTTCCAGTTGACTCTGCACCTTCGGGGTCGGGCTGTTCAGATCCGCTCGGACAACCGGATGGCGGTTGCCTACATCAATCATCAGGGAGGGACTCGGAGCAAGCGAGCCCTCAAGGAAGTGTTCCTGATACTGTCCCGGGCGGAGGAGAATGTTCCCTGCATGTCAGCAGTTTACATCCCGGCTGGGGAAGTGGTCCCTCAGCGTAAGGGTGTTTCACTCTCTGTGCCACCGCTGGGGTCTGCCAGATGTGGACCTGTTTGCTTCACGTCACAATTACAAACTTCCATTCTTTGTCTCTCTCTCACAGGATCCTCTGGCCTTTGCCACGGGTGCGCTGGCAATGCCTTGGAAGGGGTTTTGGCTTCTCTATGTGTTCCCTCCGTTTCCTCTGTTGGGCAGGGTGCTGCGCAAGGTAGCCCAGGAAGGGGTGCCAACCATTCTGGTGGCTCCCTGTTGGCCAAGAAGGGTGTGGTTCGCAGACATCGTGCAGTTGGCATTAGATCAGTACGTCCTGCCCAAGGCCCCAGATCTGCTCACTCAGGGGCAGCTGTGCCATCCCAATTTACAAATGCTGGCTTTGATGGCTTGGCTGCTGAAACCTCCATCTTGATGGAAAAGGGTTTGCCTGCCTCTGTTGTTGATACCATGATTAGGGCTAGGAAGAAGTCATCGTCCTTTATCTACTACAGGGTCTGGCCTGCTTACATTGCCTGGTGTGTGTCCAAATCTCTTCCCTGTCGGGTGTTTTCTGTTCCCAGGATTCTGGAATTCTTGCAACATGGTTTGGATTTGGGCCTTCAACATAGTACCCTGAAAGGTCATGTTTCAGCTCTGGCAATTTTTGTTCCAAAGATCTTTTGCCAGTCACCGTTTGGTTAAGACTTTTTTTCCAGGGGGTTGCTCATGTGCGTCCGCCACGTAAGCCTATGTTACCAGTTTGGGATTTGAATCTGGTGTTATCTGCTCTGCAGGGTCGTCCTTTTGAGCCTCTCCGTGAGGCAGCTTTGCCCATCTTGACTCTTAAGGTGACCTTTTTGGTGGCTATCACTTCTGTCAGGTGTGTTTCTTAGTCGGCAGCGCTTTCCATCAAACCTCCTTATTTTGAGCGACACCAGGACAAGGTGGTGTTTCGGTTTAAGCCAGATTTCTTGCCTAAGGTTGTGTCTGCTTTTCATCTCAATCAGGACATTGTTTTGCCTTCCTTGTGTCCTAATCCTGCTAATTCCAAGGAGAGGACTCTGCATTCTTTAGATGTGGTCAGGGTTCTGAAGTTTTACTTGGTAGCTATTGAATCTTTCAGGAAGACTGATGCTCTTTTTGTTCTTCCTTCTGGTCCTAGGAAGGGTTTGCCTCCGGCTAAGTCCACTATCAGCAAGTGGATTTGTCAGGCAGTGGTGCAAGCCTATTCTGCTAAGGGGAAGTAACCTCCCTTCCGCCTTACTGCTCATTCCACTCGTGCTATTGGTGCCTCTTTGGCCTTTCAGCACCAGGCTTCTGTTGAACAAGTTTGTAAGGCCACAACTTGGTCTTCTGTTCATACTTTTTCCAAGTTTTACAAGGTTGATGTTAGGGCCTCAGCTGATGCTGCTTTTGGTCGCAAAGTTTCTCAGGCGGCAGTGGTTTAATCTGCCCGCCGTTGTTCTTTGGGGATCCCACCCTACTTTACGGACACTGCTTTTGGACATCCCAAGCGTAAAGAATTTGGTGAAACAGGACGTGCTGTATACTTGGAAAAATACAATTCTGTGAGTACTCACCTGTAGAATTGATTTTGTAGTATACAGCACGTCCTGTTTCACCCCTCCCTTATTCTTGGTTACCTCTGTATGGTGATTTGTTCAGATGTTTGGTTGGGGTTTCCTTCATTATTATTCTCCCGGCTTCTTGTCTAACTGCTTTGTAACACTGGGAATTTGTGGGAGGTTCCTGTCCTTTTATAGGGCCGGGAGACGCCACAAGTCTCTTCTGCAGTCCACTGCGCCACCTTGTAGTGGATATCCCAAGCGTAAAGAATTTGGTGAAACAGGACGGGCTGTATCCTACAAAATCAATTCTACAGGTGAGTACTTACAGAATTGTATTATTAGGGGTTGGTGTTTTTGTTAGTGTTCCTTTCTAAAATGTTTCAATGGTTCCTTCCCTTAAAAAAAAAAGCCTTGCACCAGATTCATAGTGCTAATAACTTTCTTTCTGTAAACAATATCAACTAAAAGAACACACTGGCACTCCAGACTCCAAGCTAGCTGTATGGATATATGTAGCAACTTTACTCCCTTATGTATTCCTCTGTTGCTGCCTGAATTGCCAACTATAGTAACAACTTATTGGACCCTTCCCTGTCAGTTTTCTCGCCTTTCCACCATGCTTTCTGTTTTATATTGCAGCACACAGTGCCATGATGAGCTCTATTTGCTTAGTTAATTACAAGAGTGTACTCCCTCTAGAGTTTTGTGGGTAGTATGACAGTGTAAAAAAGTGTTTCATCATATTTTGCACCACTCTAATCTGAACTTATTTGGAGTAGTCTGGCAAAAGTGCTTCTTAAATCAAATCCTATATATGTAGGCAGTGATATTAAAGCGGACATCCTGTCAAAAAAGAAAGTTTAGTAAATTGCTTTCCCTCCTTTGATCAGTGGCATAAGCAGTCTGAGAGGGCATAACCCCGTGCAGATGTTGTGAATTCACTTTTGAATTACATGGGGACAGCCAACTTGCCATACACCTGATAGTCCTGAGTACAGATGAGAATTAGTAGGGTGCAGTGCCAACAGCAATTCATACCAAATTGAGAGAGATATATGCCTCAGATACTTGCCTGCCATTTTTCGCAAGAGCAAACACTGAATAAACAGCTAAGATAGCTATGAGAGAAGCTGTCACAATGTATCTCTATGGCAGCGGCTGCCACAAAATCATCCAGTCAGTAGATACAATGTATTTTGAAGATGTCAGCTTTTAGCAAAGCAATGATGAGTCATTACAGCTAAAGGCTTACTACTTCTGGCTAGAAATTGTTTGCACAGGTATGAGAGGTATGAGGCAATTTTGAATTATGGACTCAGAAGCAAGTCTCTCATGTGTGTGTAAAGATGGCTGCTATTCCAAACATCTGCATGGTGTTAATCTCTCTCAAAAAGCTTATATCACTGATTGCCACAGAGTGGCTTTAGTGGAGCAATTTACTAAGCTTTTGAGTTTTTGACTGGAGGTCTGCTTTAAGATGTATCTCCAGGTAAAAATCTCACAGCTGTTTCCTCTCAAAGGCATTCTACCTATTCTGATCTGGCCAGGGAATTGTGCATGATCCTATGGTACATTGCAAGGGCTACAGGGCGACATGCAATAATGATGTAGGGGCCAGCGGAGAGGGATAGCTAAAGTTTTCTGTTCTAGGACAAATCGTGAGGGAAAAATAAACATTTCCAGTTCTATCATGGGGGGTTTTGACTACATTTGTTTTACAACTTTAGTGGGTTCGCTTTGACACTGCTGGGTATATTTTCAAATCACATTATTCACCTGAAGAACATTAATACTGCAGGCCTCCTACCATAGGAGAGACGAATCTGACACACCCATCCCAAAGGGCGTACGGGCTTGACATTCAGTGATCAAATACTTTTGTTTATGAATAATTATATAATAATAATAATAATAATAATAGGAATAATTAGGAATAGAAAAAGAAAAAAGTAATGAGCAAGAAAATGAAAAGAATTTCATAGTTTATTTTATTTTTTGGTCATGTAATTTGTAAAGCAGGAAAATATACTTATCTTAGCCTCCATACTGCAGATGCCTTCTACTGAGGTGTGTCAGAATAGTGGCAGATCTTCAGAATTCATCACATCAAAAATAGCACAATGCTCCATACCACCTATAAGTAATGTGCTGTGTGCAGGCTGAGGGCAGAGCCAGCCCGCTATGCTTAGCGGCGACCACAATTGTAACAAAAGTTGGTGTGAAGTTATATCTTAGTATTGCATGCACCCATAAGATTTAATAAAGGGTTATATACATTTTTATTTGGATAGTGCAGCAGTACTTATTTATCACATCAAAGACATCAAAGAATAAGCCCCCCGACCCCGTCTTCTGTGCTGAGCATATCCATGATGGGCATCCCTCCCACCTTCTTACATCTTACAGCCTGCCAGCAGAGCGGGGGGGGGGGGGGGGGCATGCTAGTTACACACCTGCTGCCAACACTTCTATCACCAAAGGTGAACATGCCTGTGCCTGGTGGTCGATCTTTATAGAACCAGAAAATTTGGCCGATCTTTAAAGAACCAGAGGCAAAGCCTGAAGCTTTAAAAGTCAGATACACTCTGAAGCACAATAACTGGAGAGATGTGCAGTGCCAGGGCTATGGTAAGAATAGCTTTTTTCCTGTTTTGGCTAGATGTGCCTAGTCCGTGCCCATGTTTTTCTACCTAGTTTTCCTAGGGAATGCTAAACCTGCTCACAGTGGTGATGACCCATTCCCCATAGTAATTTTTGCCCAAACCTGGTCTGTGTATATGTGTATAGGCCATGGTTGTTTTGAATGTGCTGCTCTGTTCATCACAGTTGGATTCCTATCCACATCTTGTAAATGACATGGGTGGAAGAAGGGAACGCAGCAGGGGATAAAAAGGAAGACACTGACATGTCTCATGCCGTTAGATGCCTATAATTGCAGCTGTAAAGGAAGTTCATGCTGATTAAATATTAGAGTTGGGGGTTGCGGGCGTTGCATAGAACACACACAGCTTCCCAGCAGTCTTCTCGTACAGTTGAGTCTTATGGAGTCAGACTTTTAAATGTCACATTAACAAATCCTCCTTTTTCACTATTTATTATGCTGTATGCAATTTTTTTTTTGGTTTAGGAAGACTGAACACATTAGAACATTTTCACGAATAAAAGAAAGATTAACCCTGAAATGAGGCTGTACTAGGTAGATTTCTGTTTATGTTTTAATCATACCAGCTATGTTTTACTATCTGACCAGCACCTCTTCTATTTCATGGGCAGAGCTACTGAGTCTTTTTTGATGCCTCACAATGCATTTCTAAAGCTGCTCTAAATGGTGAGCTATCACTAAAGTGGTGTACAAACAGTAACAGCAGTGCTAATGCTATGCCACAATATTTTTATGGTCAGTTGAAGATCTTTGACAGTCCATTCGCTGTCTGTAGCATGCAACAGTCTCTGTATTTATACACAAGTAAAGTGGAACTTCAGTCAGAAGGTGCCCCCCCATCCTGCCTCAGCCCCAGGGTAGGGTGGCAGTGCAGGGTAGGGTGGCAGTGCAGGGGAAAAAAACCTTACCTTCCCCTCGGGGCACCACTGCTCCCCCGGTCTCTGTGAGGCTGCCTCTGAGAAAGCACAAAGCTATATCCCCCCGGAGTGCGGAGTGCGCATGGAGCCTGGGGAATGTGGCTCTGCGATTTCAAGCAAGATGGCAGCACCCAGGATCCGGAGCACTGGGAGAGTTGCTCGGGGGCCCCTGGATAATGATGTAATCCATGTGCTAAGCTTATCTCTTATTTTTAAAAGAAAACAATTTTCCCTAGCAACATTATGTTTACCTTAGCAATGTACTGGTGTGTTAAAAGTACAGGTGAGTAACTTCCTCATCATAATATTGTGTTCCAGTAGCTAAATGGTTACTGACAATGTTCTCAGCTGGAAGCAACATTACTGCTGTGTGATTTAGCCAACGCTGGTGATGAGTTCACCTGTTACAGTGCAAGCATTCTGGGATATGTATTCAGTACTTATTCTAAGTGTGCCATACACTCCACTTCGGTCTTCATGACATCTGGGTAATCTCTAGTAGAGGGCGAACTTCTGCAGAGATGAATATGCAAAAAAGAAAGCCCCTCCCGGTCCATATATACCTGGGACCTCCCACCAATTCCCCAGTTCCTTCTCTGCGGGCGACAAGACAGAAGATGAGGACTTCTTTACTTACAGGTAAGCCGGGCTTGCGCCCTGCCTTCTAATTATCCCTATTACTGCCAGGACCCTTCTAAATTGCCCTATATTGAGCCTCCCAGCTTAGGCTGCGGGTCCTGGTGAAGGTAGGAGCACCCTAAGGGTGCAGCAGGAGCACTGCTCCACCGTGAGACCTCACTATGGGTTAGGCGGTTTTCCAGGTTTCTTGGTGATCCTGGTGTGGGATGCCCCGTCCCGTTAGGCTTATGGCCGGCTCCTGGCAGGATTCCCCCCTTCCGGGTCCCTTATTCCCCTCCAGGGGGGGGGGGCGATATTTGGTTTCCCCCAGCCCTTGTCCCTATGTGCTGAGTGTTTTACTTTGTGTGTGTGAGTGTTTGCTGCATTACTGGCTTAACAGGGACTGATTACAGCCTGGGGGAGCTTCTCCCCCTCAGGCTGCGTTCAGGAAGGGGGCGGGGCCGGGCTCTCGGTGCGGCCGCGGTAGCCCCGCCCCCTTATTTGGCGCAATTACTGTGCTCGTTGTCTAGGGGTCCGCGTTGCTGGGAGGGGGCGTGGCCTCAACAAATGCGCGTTCTGCGCTGGCCCGCCCTCCCCCTGCTCTCTCTCCTCAGACACGAGGCTGCATGGGGGCCATCTTCTCTGGCAGGCCGCATAGCAATCGGTGTGGTAAGGGCCTGATGGCCATCTCCTTAGCTTGTGTGTGTGTGGGGGCCCCTATTTAGCGGGGGCCCCCACTGGTCTCAATCGTGTGTGTGTTTGTGCCTTAATTGTACTGTCTGGCTGGGACGTGATATATATATATATATATATATATATATATATATATATATATATATTTACATTTGTGTGGCTGCAAGATCAAATGCTGTGGTTTTTTACATGCAAGGTTATGGCCATTTTTACACATCTCTGCTCTTATGTTGCGTGTTTTGTGTGTTACAGGTTGCCCTGTATATGTGCATATTAAGGGGTCCCTCCTGGTCGTGGGGCTCCTAGTGAAAAATTGTCCACCTAAAATCCTCCCACCGGGACTTTTAAGGGGCATCCCGGGTTGCTTATGCGTAATTCCCTGCGGTCTTGCGACTGACCACAAAATTCACCATATGGAGGCTCCGCAGTATACTGGGCTCGGGATCCCTTTGGGACAATCCGGGCCATGTGTGGGGTGCGGGTATCCCTTACGGGGGAGAATGTGCTGATCTGTATACCATGTGCACAAAAGACCATAACGCAGCAGCCTGGTACCCAGCCTTCTGGGTCGGCTCCTCCTGCTTCATCGCCTTCCCCTCCCCACCTTATCCGTACCCCAAGTGACATTGGTACCAGTGGGGAGTCGCTTTCTCATGTTTGGGCTAGGTTGGCCAGCATCGAGAAAATGATTGCTAGCACGGTGGGCCAGAAGGCCCAGGCAAAAACAGGGACATTTGTCGTCGGCCCAGCCATTGTGGGATATTGACGACGAGTCCGCTGATTTGTCCGATTATTCCCTGTTAGAGGAGGGAGAATTGTATCAGGATTCAGAGGCTGACTATGTTCAGTCTGGGAATTCCAATGTCGGGCAGGCGCTGGGGGATGCCGTAGATACGGCCACTGTTTTGTCACATTTATTGGAGGTGTTGGATATTGAACCACCTGCGGCGTCCCCTCTTAAGAAGGGGGAATTTTTTGGGGCCTGCAAGCCCCGTCTGGAATTCCCTACCCAGGGTCATTTTGATGTGCTGATCCTTAGAGAATTGGAGAGGCCCAGTCGGCTTCCTGGTGTGCCTCAGGGATGGGATAAAAAATATCTTTTTCCGGTGGAGGCGGTTAAGCGCTGGTTTTCTCCTCCCGAGGTCGACGCGCCTGTTTTAGATTCGACTAACTCTCCTGTGCTGAACACCCCTGACGCCACCTCCCTTAAGGATGGCGAGGATAAGCGCCTTGATCAGATGGCGTGCCACGCATTTGCCAACGTGGGCTCGGCCCTGCGGCCTGTTAGTGCATCTGCCCTGGTGTCGCTTGCTACCAGGTCTCTTATCAGGGACTGGCTGAATAACGCTCAGTTTGATCCAGCTGGCGCTGAGTTAGCTATCCTTAAGAAGTGTGAATTGTTCATGGATTTTGTCATGCCTGCAATTGAAGACTCTATTGTCGTGTGTAGTAGGACGTCAGTCTTACTGGTGGCTATGCGCAGATTGGTCTGGCTCCGCCAGTGGACAGCGGACGTTGGAGCCAAGAAGTCGCTCACAGCTCTTCCCTTCTTGGGTTCGCGGCTGTTTGGAGATAAATTGGATGTTGTTGCCAAAGGAGGTAAGTTACCTCAGCGGAGGAAACAGCGTCGCCCCTTTCGGGGGGCGGGCTCGTTCACTCCTTCCTTTTCGAGGGGCCAGAGCGTCTAGGGGTTTGGCCTTCTCAGGTGTCAGGGGCTCATCCTGGAACAGAGGCAGAGGTCGGGCTCATCCCGCGGCTGCCTGGGGTTCCAAGCCCAAGCCTGCCGTTAAACGGGCTCAGCAATGAAGCAATGAAGGGGCGCCCTCACCCGCAAGGGTGGGGGGACGGCTGCAGCTCTTCTTCCAGGTCTGGGCCCGGGAGGTCACAGACAATTGGATCTTGGAAGTGGTCTCCTCCGGGTACAAACTGGAGTTCGAGTTCTGGCCGCCCCCAAGATTCTTAAGGTCTCGGGTGCCCTCGGACCCTCAGGCTGCACAGGGGCTCCTGTTAGCAGTCAAAAACCTTCTGGACATGGGGGTTATATGCCCGGTGCCTCTGTCGGAGAGAGGCAGGGGTTTCTACTCCAACCTTTTCACGGTTCCCAAAAAGGAGGGTTCAGTGAGACCCATTCTAGATCTCAAGGTTCTCAACAGATTTCTCAGAGCCAAAAAGTTTTGCATAGACATCAAGGATGCGTATCTGCATGTCCCGATTTTTCAGGCACATCAGAGATTCCTCCGATTTGCGGTGGAGGATCAACATTATCAGTTTGTAGCTCTTCCCTTCGGTCTGACCTCGGCATCGAGGGTCTTCACCAAGGTTTTGGTGGGCATAATGGCTCTGCTCAGATCTCAGGGCATTCGCATTGTGCCTTATCTGGACGATCTGTTGATATCAGCTTCTTCTCTTCATCAGGCGGAGCTGGACACCCACCAGGTGGTGTCGACCCTGGAGAGGTTCGGGTGGGTGATCAACCGCACCAAGTCTTCTCTCTCCCCGTCTCGTGTGATTTCATTTCTGGGCATGAATCTGGATACCAGTCGGGCCAGAGTGTTTCTGCCCCAGACCAAGGTGCAGGGGATTCAGGGCCTGATCCGTCTTCTTCTGGCCAGTCCTTGTCCCTCTATCCGACAGGGGATGAAACTGGTGGGTTTGATGGTTTCCTCCTTCGAGGCGGTGCCGTTTGCACAGTTTCACATGAGACCTCTTCAGCTTCACCTATTGACGTATTGGGACAGGTGCCCACAGTCATTGGATCAACCTTTCAGGATGTCTCCCAGGGTTCGGCAGTCCTTTCGGTGGTGGCTGGACTCTAGCAACCTGGTGAAGGGCAGATCCTTTCTGGTCCCTTGTTGGGAGACGGTTACCACGGATGCCAGCCTGTAGGGCTGGGGAGGTTATTGGAAGAGTCATCAGTTCAGCGGGGTGTGGGGTCCCCAGGAGGCTCACACCCCCATCAATGTATTGGAGCTCAGAGCCATTCGACTGGTTCTGGCTCAGCTGACCCACATTTACGGGGTCTTCCGGTTCAGATTCGATCGGACAACCGAACGGCAGTGGCTTACATATATCACCAAGGAGGGACTCGCAGCAGGAGTGCCCTCAGGGAAGTCTCTCTGATCCTGCACTGGGCAGAGAGCAATGTTCCTTGCCTTTCGGCAGTCTACATTCTGGGAGTGGAGAACACGGAGGTGGATGCCCTGAGCAGGGGATCCTCTCACCACGGAGAGTGGTCTCTCAACCCCGAGGTTTTTCTGGATCTTTGCCGCAAGTGGGGGACTCCGGAGGTGGATCTCTTTGCCTCGAGGCACAATCACAAACTTCCGGCCTTTGTGTCTCTTTCTCAGGATCCCCTGTCTCTGGCAGTGGATGCCCTGGGTTTTCTGTACCTGTTTCCACCTGTCTCCATGCTGGGCAAGGTAGTTCGCAAACTGGTTCTAGAAGGGGCACCAGCGATTCTGGTGGCTCCAAGGTGGCCAAGAAGGGTTTGGTACGCAGACGTTGTAAGGATGGCCGTAGACCAGTACCGGCTTCCCTTGCTGCTGGACCTGCTATCTCAGGGTCATCTACTTTACCGCAATTTACAAACGCTGGCTTTGGCAGCTTGGCTGCTGAAACCATCATCTTGAAAGAGGAAGGTTTGTCTGAGGCTGTTGTTCAGACCCTGATTAGGGCTAGGAAGTGGTCCTCTTCTGGCATTTACTATAGGACTTTGAGGTCCTATATTGATTGGTGTGAGGCTAGGGCCTTGCCTTGCAGGGTTTTTTCTATACCCAGGATTTTGGAGTTTCTTCAGCATAATCTGGATCTTGGGTTTCAGCTTAGTACTTTGAAAGGACACGTTTCTGCTCTGTCGGTTTTCTTCCAGAGGTCTTTTGCTTTACACCCGCTGGTTAAGACTTTTTTCCAAGGGGTTGCGCATGTG
Organism: Gastrophryne carolinensis; assembly: GCA_027917425.1. Lineage (NCBI taxonomy): Eukaryota > Metazoa > Chordata > Amphibia > Anura > Microhylidae > Gastrophryne > Gastrophryne carolinensis. The sequence goes on along the minus strand of CM051240.1, from coordinate 101,520,401 downwards.
CGGCCCCCTCGGAAGGCTGTAGTTCCTGTTTGGAATTTGAATTGGGTTCTTTCGGCTCTGCAGGGTCCTCCTTTTGAGCCATTACAGGATATAGCTCTTTCGGTTCTCACTCAGAAGGTTGCCTTCTTGGTGGCTATTACCTCTGTTCGGTGTGTCTCTGAGTTGGCGGCCCTGTCGATTCAGGCCCCTTACTTTGAGAGACACCAGGATAAGGTGGTTTTTCGTTTTAAGACGGATTTCCTTCCTAAGGTGGTTTCCACCTCAATCAGGACATTGTTCCCCCTTCCTTGTGTCCTAAGCCTAACAATTACAAGGAGAGAGTTCTGCACAATTTGGATGTTGTTCGCTGTGTGAAGTACTATTTGGTGACTACTTCTTCCTTCCGCAAGACGGACGCTTTTTTCGTGGTGCCCTGCGGGCCCAGGAAAGGTTTGGCGCCTGCTAAGTCTACGATTAGCAAATGGATTCGTCAGACCATTGTTGGGGCCTATTCTGCTAAGGGGAGGACTCCCCATTTCAGGGTCACTGCGCACTCTACTCGTGCTGTTGGTGCATCCTGGGCTTTTCAGCACCAGGCTTCTGTTGAACAAGTTTGTAAGGCTGCTACTTGTTCTTCCGTTCATACTTTTTACAAGGTTGATGTGCGGGCTTCAGCGGATGCTGTTTTTGGCCGCAAGGTTCTGCAAGCTGCAGTGGTTTGAGTTGGTACATTCTTTACTGTTTCTGGTTCCCTCCCATGACGGACACTGCTATTGGATGTCCCAGATGTCATGAAGACTGAAGTGGAGTGTATGGCACACTTAGAATAATACCGTTTTGTGAGTACTCACCTTTAAAACGGGTATTATGAGTGTGCCATACACTCCACTTCGCCCCACCCCTTTTTTCAGGTATTCTGGGGCTTTTATATGGTGAACCATTGGTTTTGATTGTTAAGGTTATAATTGGTTCTTCCTGGTCCCTTTACAGCTTTTATACAATGGGGAATTGGTGGGAGGTCCCAGGTATATATGGACCGGGAGGGGCTTTCTTTTTTGCATATTCATCTCTGCAGAAGTTCGCCCTCTACTGGAGATTACCCAGATGTCATGAAGACCGAAGTGGAGTGTATGGCACACTCATAATACCCGTTTTAAAGGTGAGTACTCACAAAACGGTATTTTTACTCAAATCCATAAAAAACACCCCCATCTTAGGATCACAGACTTAAAGGAATATAGGAAACTGGGAATCACAAGTATGGTGGCACAATACTAACACAAATGATTAGTTAGAAAGTAAAACACCAAAAACCTGACAAAAATGGAGTTTTCCTTTAAAGAGAAACATCGGACCTAAACTAAAAAGGGGCAGATCCATCACCCATTAGCCCCTACTTACCTTTTGGATGTCACCGCTGTCTGCTTCAGGGGCCAATCCTCACTCTGACACCTGCTTATCCTTCACTACCTGACAAGCACGGTCTTAGCCAATGTCCCACGGCAATCTAGCAGCTCCACAAAGTCTCGCAGGATTTCGTGTGACTCCATTGCATCCATTCATGGGCACTGCACAGGCGCGAGATTGGGGGCCGCACGTAGTGCCTGATGGGATGCAAAATGGTGCCACCCATCTGGAGGTCGCCCAGAAACCGAAGGACCCAGAAAATGGATCCCCGGCGAGGTGAGTATATAATGGCCAATTGTAAAACCAGAGGGGGGGACAGTTTGGTGAGGTTTGGGGGAGGTTTTAACCTTCCCCGATTTTCCTCTTTAAGGTCCAAGCTCCCATTTTGCTTATATGCCTTCCACCACACTTTACTCCTATTATCACATTCCTTTATGATGGTATATTATATCATCAGTCTTTAGTGGGCGGTATTAGCCAGTATGAAAACAAATTAATGAATATCTTCACTCACAGCCGTGGCCTGGGAGCCATACACCCCCTTAACCGCCAGAAGTATATGCGCCTGTTTAGTCGTTGCTACCCTCGGTTGGCGAATTTCATGGCTCCTCAGCTGCAGGACTCGGCTTTCTCTGTCCTTACTCGGGCTTCCCAGTGTTGGTGTGTCATGCCAGATACAATGTATCTTTTGCACCATTCACAGTACCCCAATTGCGTCTCCTTCCAAAGTTAGGTTACAAAATACAGGGGTAGTTAATTTTCTCTATTTATTTCTCATAAAATATAACTAAAATAAATGAATAAAATATATCACTAAAGTGAAACACTCCCCGGCCCTAGAGTCTATAGCGTCCTGGGGACATCCTGATTTGGGACGCACGGATATGTGAAACCCCCATGGTCCCCTGCAAAACTCATATTTCTGGAGGTCCCAAAGGGGAAATCTTGAGGCGTGCTCTTCCCCCAGCCATTTCGTTAGTCTGGGGTGGGAGCATGCTATAGACTATATAGCTGTGGAAGAGGTCATACCCCTTACTTTATGCCGGAGCTCTGTTTGCAGACAAAGCTGTTTGCCACGCATTTATCAGAAGGGCATACAGTGATGATTGAATGAGAGTTTTTATGGCGATCTGCAGGGTTATCCCAAAGCAGGATTTCCCAGGTAAAAGGAACGTTCATGTTAGGGCGAGCGCTGCACTCCCATCTAGCAGCACTTCACTTACCTCCATGGCTGCATCCAGCCATCATCCATTTTGCAGCCACTGTCCACTAGAGGGCGAGTGCACTAGATTCCTGAGATTTAAAGGGCCTGTACAGCACTGATTGGTGCCTGGTCATCCAATCCTGCATCCACTTCTCCTATTTAAAGAGGCACTTCCTTCCTTCAGTGCCGGATCTTGGTCTCTCCATGCTTGTTGAAAGTCAGACATTCTTGGATTGCTCACCCGTGTACCGAACTCTGCCTGTCCCCGACTCTGAACCTTTGCTGCCTGCCCCGACCTCGGCTACTCACCTTTATCGCGAACCTGTGCTGCCAGCCCCGATCTCTTCCTGTACTTACTACGCCTTTTGCCTGCTACTTGTGTACCTCGCTGAACTTTGGCTGACTGTGGGACTGGGCCGCTGTTGGGGGGTAGCGACCTGGGGGTCACTCGCCGCACAAGACTAACCTGCCTTATGGTGGGCTCTGGTGACTACTGGTGGCCCCTTAGACTCCGCTCCCCTGACACGGTACCCGCCATCGGTCCCACAGTTAAAGCGGATCCACACCCGAGTCCGCTCCACCCGGTCCATGACAGTAAGATCCGGCGATGGATCCCGCTGAGGTGCCGCTGTCGGATGCCGCTGAATTGCCTGCTATAGTGGCTATGCAGTCCTGCCAGAATAATCAACTCTCTGCCATGATGCAGCAATTATTAACGATTCAGCAACAGCAAGTTCCATCACCGGCTCCAGCATTACCGCCACAGCCCCCAGTAGCATCTTCTGCCAGAATCCGTCTCTCCTTGCCGGCTAAATATGATGGGGATGCAAAGTTATGCCGAGGGTTCCTTGCCCAATGTTCCCTGCACTTGGAGTTGTTGGCGGATCAATTTCCCGCTGAACGAGCTAAGGTGGTCTTTGTCATCAGTTTGCTGTCTGGAAAGGCTTTGGCCTGGGCCACTCCCTTGTGGGATCGCAATGACCCTGTCTCTTCCAGTATTCACACCTTTGTCTCAGAGTTTCGCCAGGTCTTTGAGGAACCTGCCCAGGCTTCATCTGCTGAATCGTCCCTTTTGAACTTGGTCCAGGGCGAGTTGTCCGTTGGTGAATACGCCATTCGGTTCCGCACTCTTGCCTCCGAATTGTCTTGGAATAATGAGGCCTTGTGTGCCTGCTTCAAGAAAGGACTTTCTAGTAAAATTAAGCATGCTCTTGCGGCTCGTGACTTGCCTTCATCTCTCACTGATCTCATCCATCTGGCCACACGCATTGATGTGCGCTTTGCTGAAAGGCGTGAAGAATTCCGCCAAGAAAGAGACTCTCAGCGCCATAGGAGGGCATCCCGCTTGGCTTCAGTATTTCAAAACCCTTTGTCTGCACATGTTCCTCCCAGTGAGGAGGCCATGCAGGTCGATCGATTTCGCTTGACCCAATTGGAGAGAACTCGAGAACCTTTGTCTGTACTGCGGTGGTTCTGAGCATTTTTTGAAGGACTGTCCTATTTGCCCTCCACGTCAGGGAAACGGGCGCACCTAGTGGTGGTGGGAGAGGCGTCCCTGGGTGTATGTGCTTCCTCTCCATGGCTCACTGTTCCTGTTCAACTTTCCATCTCACCTTCCACCTCCCTGAATTTAACCGCCTTTTTGGACTCGGGCTCTGCAGGGAACTTTATAGAGGCTGCCTTGATCAATAAACATAATATCCCTGTGAATCGCCTTGCAACACCCTTATTTATCGCCTCAGTCAATGGTGATAGGCTGGACTGTACTGTGCGCTATTGCACCGTTCCCCTCCAATTAAAAATTGGACTCTTCCATCAAGAGAACGTTGAGTTCTGTGTCCTCCCTAATTGCACCTCTCAGATTCTTCTAGGCCTTCTTTGACTCCAACGTCATGATCCCACGCTTGACTGGACCACCGGCGATATCAAGACTTGGGGTGCAGCGTGCTTTAAGAGGTGCTTGAAGTCTGTTCCTGTTCGGCCCATTCCTGCTTCAGCACCATTACCTGGCTTGCCTGAGATCTACCTGACCCATGCTGATGTATTCTGCAAGAAGCAAGCGGAGGTACTTCCGCCTCATCGCCCCTACGATTGCCCTATAGACCTCTTACCGGGTACCACTCCTCCTCGTGGCCGAATTTACCCTCTCGGTTCCTGAGACTCAAGCCATGTCGGAGTATATTCAAGAAAATCTTTATAAAGGGTTCACACGGAAGTCTTCCTCTCCAGCAGGCGCAGGGTTCTTCTTTGTGGCGAAAAAAGATGGCTCTCTCTCTTCGCCCTTGTATTGATTACCACGGCCCCAATAAGATTACCGTTAAAAATCGCTACCCTTTGCCCTTGATTGCCGAATTGTTTGACCGACTGCGTGGGGCCAGGGTCTTCACCAAGCTTGACCTGAGGGGAGCCTATAATTTGATACGTATACGCGAGGGCGATGAATGGAAGACCGCCTTCAATATCCGCGATGGCCACTTCGAATATTTAGTGATGCCCTTTGGTCTCTGCAATGCACCCGCAATATTCCAGGAATACGTAAACGACATTTTTCGGGATTTGCTTTACTCCTGTGTAGTTGTATATTTGGATGATATACTCATCTTTTCATCTAATATAGAAGAACATCACGGTCACGTCCGGCAAGTTCTGTCTCGTCTCCGTCAACACCATCTTTACTCCAAGTTGGAGAAGTGTCTTTTTGATCAAACCGCCTTACCCTTTCTTGGATATATTGTCTCTGCTCGTGGTCTTCAGATGGACCCCAGCAAGTTAAAAGCAGTTCTGGATTGGCCCCATCCTATTGGCCTGCGAGCTATTCAAAGTTTTCTGGGCTTCGCCAATTACTATCGGCAGTTTATTCCTCACTTCTCCACTGTAGTGGCGCCTATTGTGGCCCTCACGAAGAAAAGCGCCAATTCTAAGTCTTGGCCTCCTCAGGCGGAAGAGGCCTTCATTGCTCTAAAAAAGGCCTTCTCCTCTGCACCGGTGTTGACTAGGCCAGATCCATCTCGGCCTTTTGCCCTAGAAGTAGATGCCTCCTCCATTGGAGCCGGAGCGGTGCTCACTCAAAAATCGTCTACTGGCAGAATTCTCACCTGCGGGTTCTTTTCGAAGACCTTTTCTCCAGCTGAGAGGAATTACTCCATCGGAGATCGGGAGCTGCTCGCCATCAAGTTGGCGTTGGAGGAGTGGAGACACCTCTTAGAAGGTTCTGCCCATCAAGTATCCATCTATACTGATCACAAAAATCTATCTTATTTAGAAACTGCCCAGCGATTGAATCCACGACAAGCATGTCGTTGTTTTTCGCTCGATTCGATTTTCAAATTTACTTCCGGCCAGCCGCTAAGAACATCAGGGCGGACGCCCTTTCTCGCTCCTCTGACATCTGTGGTGTAGAATCCACCCCACAATATATCATCTCGCCTGAACGCCTTGTCCACTCTGCTCCCGCTACTCTTGTACAAGCGCCGCCGGGAAAGACCTTTGTGCCAGCTCGCCAACATCGCAAAATATTAGAATGGGGGCATTCTTCCCATGTAGCCGGCCATGCCGGTATCAGGAAATCTTGTCCTATAATTTCTAGATATTATTGGTGGCCTTCTTTTGAAAAGGATGTGACCGAATTCGTTCAGGCCTGTACTACCTGCGCTCGCGACAAAACCCCTCACCAAAGGCCTGTTGGCCTACTCCATCCTCTTCTTATTCCAGATACCCCATGGACACACATTGCTATGAACTTTATTACCGACCTCCCTTCTTCGCATGGCAATACTGTTATTTGGGTGGTAGTGGATAGGCTTTCTAAAATGGCGCATTTTGTTCCTTTGCCCGGTCTCCCGTCGGCTCCTCTGTTGGCAAAATACTTCCTGAAGCATGTCTTTCGACTTCATGGATTACCTTCACACATTGTCTCAGACAGAGGGGTGCAGTTTGTGTCCAAGTTCTGGAGAGCTCTTTGTAAACAAATGAAAATTAAATTGGACTTTTCCTCCGCTTATCATCCCCAGTCTAACGGCCAGGTGGAAAGAGTCAACCAGATTCTCGGGCATTATCTTCGCCATTTTGTTTCTGCGCGTCAAGACAATTGGGTCGATCTGTTGCCTTGGGCGGAATTCTCGTATAATTTTTAGGATTCTGAGTCCACGAGGAAGTCCCCGTTTTTGGTGGTGTACGGCCGTCAACTCCTTCCGCCTCTGCCTTTATCCACGTCCTCCGGAGTGCCCGCCGTGGATGACATCATACAGGATTTCTCCACCATCTGGCAAGAAACACAGTGTTCCCTTTGTCAAGCTTCCGCCTGTATGAAGGTTAGCGCTGATAAATGGAGAAGAGCTCCGCCTGTTTATTCTCCAGGAGATAAGGTGTGGCTGTCGGCAAAATACATCCGCTTCAAAATTCCTAGCTACAAATTGGGCCCCCGTTACCTGGGTCCTTATAAGATCAAACAACAGATCAATCCAGTTTGGATAATGATGTATAAGCTACACTTACCAACATCACTGCAAATTCCCAATTCTTTCCACGTTTCCCTGTTGAAGCCAGTTATTGTCAATCGATTCTCTCCTAAAAACTTGGTGCCTGCCCCAATCTCTGGTACTGAGGATGCCTTTACGGTGAAAGAGATCCTGGCCTCTAAGCTCTCCAGGGGTAAAAGATATTTTTTAGTCGACTGAGAAGGCTGTGGACCTGAAGAAAGATCTTGGGAGCCCGAAGAGAATATTCTAGACCGTAGTCTCATCTCGGATTTTCTTGGCCCCAAGAAGAAGGGGAGACCCAAGGGGGGGGTACTGTTAGGGCGAGCGCTGCACTCCCATCTAGCAGCACTTCACTTACCTCCATGGCTGCATCCAGCCATCATCCATTTTGCAGCACTTCATGGCTGTTCCTAGCTGTCTCCCTTCCCCCAATGCTTCCTTCTCACATGCTCAGGTGCGCGCACGTCTCCGTCCAGGGCGGAGGGCGAGCGCACTAGATTCCTGAGATTTAAAGGGCCTGTACAGCACTGATTGGTGCCTGGTCATCCAATCCTGCATCCACTTCTCCTATTTAAAGAGGCACTTCCTTCCTTCAGTGCCGGATCTTGGTCTCTCCATGCTTGTTGAAAGTCAGACATTCTTGGATTGCTCACCTGTGTACCGACCTCTGCCTGTCCCCGACTCTGAACCTTTGCTGCCTGCCCCGACCTCGGCTACTCACCTTTACCGCAAACCTGTGCTGCCAGCCCTGATCTCTGCCTGTACTTACTACGCCTTTTGCCTGCCACTTGTGTACCTCGCTGAACCTCGGCTGACTGTGGGACTGGGCCGCTGTTGGGGGGTAGCGACCTGGGGGTCACTCGCCGCACAAGACCAACCTGCCTTGCGGTGGGCTCTGGTGAATACTGGTGGCCCCTTAGACTCCGCTCCCCTGACACGGTACCCGCCATCGGTCCCACAGTTAAAGCGGATCCACACCCGAGTCCGCTCCACCCGGTCCGTGACAGTTCACCAGTGAAAATTCTGACCAGTCTACTTTAATTGAAAAAATCCCCCAACACTGAGGCAGATTAGCAACAGAAGCACCCTAGACCAGAAGAGTTTTTTCTTTAACTATTTAAGTTTATTTAAACTTTTTATTCAAAAGCTTTTCAGTCCGAACGGTTCTTTAAAGGGAAAATCAAATTTCCAATGCATTTTTGAAAATGTATATGTGAAAGTGATAGGTGTCAGCTGACCTGACAGGATATACTATCCATTACTGGCCGTGAGCAAGAGCCCGGTAAGGCTCGAAACGCGTTGGTCACAGCCCGGGGGGGCCAGCCTATTACACATACTAGTAAGCACTTTTGTTCATGATATGTTTGGCACTGTTGCACTTTAACCTTGTACTTGCGCTTTTTGGATATCTTGCACTATTAATTTGTATGTTTTGATGTTATTTATTTGAGATGTATGCACTTAGAGAAGCACTGTCACTTTAGGTTATTTATACATATATATGCTGCACAGATGTAATATAGTTATATGGGTTAATAGCATCATAGATTTGTGAGGAATTTAATAGGAGTGTGGGCTCCCCCTGGTGGCGCTGTTTCTTATGGCATGGTTATTTTGTTTTTAACTTGTGTGTTTTTCAAGTATGTATAATAAAATGTACTAGACTATGATTGTTTGAGTGCAAGAGTCAGTCTCTGTGGGGTCTAAAGTTGGGAGTGGGCGGAGGCCATTCCATAGTAAAATGTGTGCATCATTTTGGGGTACACCCCACAGGGCAGTGCACCTAGTATTGACAGTGACATCAGTGCCGCCCCCATTTTTTGCCACTTGCCCCACTGGCCTCTTTTTGTATTCATTGGTATTTTGAAACTTACTGACATTGCCAGCCCCCTTGAATCAGACATGGCAACTGGCTGTGCCCACTCTAATTCCTAAAATGGAGGGAGGTGTGTCAGCCCTTGACATGCCCCCTCCATTGAAATGAATTAAGTGGGTTTGGCCAGTCACCATGATTGATGTGAGGAGTAAGTGAGGTGACCATGGGCTGTGGTCATGAAAAGAGATGGCGTGATTTGGATCTGCATCAGAGAAAAGTTTAGGACTAGAGCTGATCAGCTGTAGTAATAGTGGTTTTTCTTTTTTGCTTGGAAAGCCCCTTAAAGGAATGTTGTGTTTTACAAATGCAAAGTTGATTTTATGATACTAGGTACATACTGAATGGAAGGTCCACTTTCCTGGACTTTCCAACCAAACCTTTTATTGTAGCTTATAGCTCCACTTTCAACTGGCATATGCTCTCTTGCACTGTCTATTGCACCTGCCAATGGGGGGTCTCCATGCAGAGTCCCCTACTGCAAGCCTCTAGGAGATGTGTGTGGGGAGTATGATAGCAAAAAATAAGTTATTCTCTGCTGGCCAAGCTTTGTTCTCCACAGTACACACCCATCCATCTATCCTAGTTTGGGATCTAACGGAAAGTGCATGAAAGTGGACATTTTCTTTCATATGTGTTGTGTTCATTATCATCTTAATTAGGGGTAATGACCCATAAATGGTTATGGCCTAATCATACCTGAAGCACCCAATCAGACATGGAGTACTTGGAATTAATGGGCAACTGAGGACTTTAGTAAATCAGCATCTTATTTACCTTGTGAGATCTATTGGTTCATAATAAAGATCAGTCTTAACCTAAACTCTTAGTCCATGGCATTTATATTCCTAGCTTTGAAACACAGGTGTTAAATTGGAGAGAAGTGGGTGTATTATGGAAGTGAAACTCTTTGAAATAAACACGATACCCTGCTAGTCATTAGTCACTAGAGCAAAACTAAAGCAAATGACTTTGGTTTGAGGTGTTAAGCAGTCAGTAATTAACAGGTGCCTATGCAAGGAAAGCCAGAAGGAGTTCTAAGACATTTCAAACTAAACGTACTACAAAATAACATTAAAATAACATAATACATGCAAAATTCCTACTTCTGCTGATAAGGAGCTAATTGTCTCATTTTAAATATAATATATTTTTACTAGAATTCAGATAAAACAGTGGCAAGTTCTTTTCCATTTTTACATAGGAATATCTTATTGCTATTGCAGCTCTGGTACTTTACCCATTTGCCTAGATGCTTTAGGGAGAAATTAGATATGATAATGCTACTGCTTAACCAAATGGGTGTGGTTCCCTGTGGGTAATGGGGGCATTATAGTTGCTGCTGCCCCCACCCCCATGGGGTAAGGCTTGGTAAAACAATGTGGAATTGTACCTTACAATTGTCTGATGCGATCATGTGATATGGTCTCATCTGGGTATCTGCCTGTTGGGAACAGTGGGGATCAATTTTACAGAAGGAACAATTTTAAAGATCTGATTTTCTATTTTACCGGGCATTACAGTGAGGGCAATTTGGCAATCAGAATGCCGCCTGCACGGGGAAAGACACATATTTTTTTCCCACTTGTCTATACAAGTGTGGTCTAGCCTTTTTGGCCAGCCTATGAGGAACAGTAGCTTCCCAAAACATTGCATGGTGGGTAAATGCATCAAAACATATAGGAAAAATTGCACAGGCTGATTTGGGGAACAGGCCATTGGAGCATATATCCCTTCTGAAAGCAGAATAGTTTGTTCAAAACCTGTCACCCCTGATTCTCCTGCCTTCTGTTAAAATAAGGAAACAGGCTTGTCTGGATTTTTAATACAGGGTATATAGTAAATATCCCCCCTCTTGCTATATTAGCATATTTATTTAGACATTTAATATTGGACCAATTGTTCTCAGGGGAGCTCTTTTGAAGTGGACCAATAACCAGGATTTTTACTATCCTGGTGATTGGTCCCTGCCCCAGGGGCATCCCGATGTAGCATGCCCCCTGGGGGAAATCCCCAGATCACCCACTTTCACTCATTTTTTTTTTGCCATTCCCAGGGTGCATGCGCGGGCACTCGCATCCCCGGCTCCCCTGTGCCGTGCTCGCTCCCATGCGCCCTCCAGTCAGGTAAAATTAACAGGGTCCTGGGGGCAGTTTACACAGTAGGGCATCTGGTATTGAATGCCCCTTTTCTTTTAGATTCCAGGCCGCCCGCAGGGGATGATCTGTTTACTTTAAGCAGTTCTCCCTTAAAAATTCATTAAAAATGGACCATGGAGATATTTTGGGGTTCAGGAGATATTTTGGTGAACTACATGAGATTGTGGGGTCATTTTGACAAATATGGTTATATTTGATGGCGAAGGAAAACCCGCAATAAATAAAACACCAAGATAATGATAAACAACTTAAAAAGCTTTAAAGTAGGTCAGTTTGTGACATGTTTCCTTTTAAGTGTATAAACAGGCTTAGAGTGCTCAATTTTACTTTTTATTGAGCTGCTAATATCCCGCATGAAGAGATTTATTCAGAAGACCACATATATTTTTCTACAATAAAAGCACAGTTCTCTGACAGTTGTTTTGGAATTTATTGATTTTAACATGTCTTTGCCATTGTGAAGAATGTGGAGTGATGCTAAAATCCGTAGGGCCTATCGCGCCTATTGACAAATATATAATTGAATTTTAAAGGACATGTTATACACCCAGCATTAGCACAAACTTCAGCTTTGTTGTTTTCGTGATTAAAATCCTATTGCCAATTAGCATTGAAAGCAGCAGGCAGTAACAATGTATCAATTAGTGCCTTGTATACAGGCAACTGACTTGCTTAATTGATGAACACAAAATCATTAATTCACTTTACTCATGTTTTTTTACTGTATAGCCGCAGTTTGTTGGGCTTGGCAGCCCTTCAATTTCACCCGTATTTTAAAAAAGGGATATATATATATATATATATATATATATATATATATATATATATACCGGTATATATATGGCTGGCCATAGGGAGAACAGGGAGAATTTCCGGTAGGTTGACTGGACGTAGCACACGACATGCAGCCCATCTCATCCAGAGCCAAAATTTCCCCATCTACTCCCTGCCTCCTGAGTCTTCCCTCCAAACCCTCTCCCAGTACCTGTCCCCACTGCACCACCAGCCAAGACACTTATTATCTGCCCCTACAATGTGTTAGGTCAGAAGCTGGTGCTGGTTTGGGGTTTGTTACATATTTTCTGTGTATTCTTTGGTTTCCGGTTCAGTGAAACCTCACCTTAGCACATTCAGAAAAGCAAAAATCAGTTTTCTTATGTAATCCAGTGAAACCACCCCTTAAAGTGGAACAAAACCCTAGGGACATGGCCCTGGAATCTAAAAGATCAGGATGCCCCACTGTGTTAACCCCCTCCCCCTGGGGGTGCCACAAAACTCACCTCCTTCCTGGCTTCCTCACCGATTAAAACAACGGTGGGTACATCCCTTTATCTTTGGGCTGTGCGCGTGTTCCTGCAGCCCTCCATTCAGATAGTGTGCGCTGCAGAAAGGTGTAGCTGCTCTCGCTCCTTTTGTCGAAGTACTGCACATAACTGTTTTCCGCGCATAACATACGGCTCTGATTGGAAAAGAGCCAGCGCATGTGCTGTAGGACCAGGGAAAAGTGAGTTTGTAAAGGGCTTTCGGGGGGGGGCAAAATGGGGCAGCAAAATTCAGGATGCCTCAGGGGCACGGAACAAGACCTGGGATAGTCAAAATCCTGGGTTTTCTTCTGCTTTAACCAAATCAGAAAAGCTTTCATTTTTGCTTAAATACCTGACAACTTTGGTGTGTGGTTCCTGTAAATGTTAAAGCTGCCTTTTGATTGTTTTAGGTTTATATCAGGATAAAAGATGAGGAATGGAACATTTACAGAAGATACACAGAATTCCGGAGTTTACATCACAAATTGCAAAGCAAATATTCCCAAGTGAGGAACTTTCATTTTCCGCCAAAAAAGGCAATTGGGAACAAGGTACCATATTTTGCTCTGCTTATTAATTTTGAATTTGCAAATATAAACTTGCCAAATTTTTACCTTATATTTGTTTGAGCAATTTTTGAAGGCCTTGTGTCTTTATACCTTTAGGTATCTTCTATATATCTTCTACCTACCTACCTTTACCTCAGCATCAGTTTCAGTTTCTCATGCTATTCTTTCAACACAGTTTTACAATTAATTAAATCATTTACATAAAGGTTATCATCTGACCTCCCACGGGTTTACATTAGAATAGACTAAGTAGCCATCTTCTGACAATTTAGGAAAGCTGGTCATCTAGCAATGCAGATCTCACCTCACAACATATCTAGCTTTGAGAAGGGGTAAGGAAGAACACATCTGTAGACCAGTTTCCAACAATGTCTACAATCTTCCAATGCAGAAGTATAATGTATGCATTGCACATGTATTTATTCTGGCAATTGAGTGAAATATTACACACTTATATTGTGTTCAGGAGTGAACAGCATAACACTGGACACAGTGCAGGTAGTAATATTCACTATTAGTAAATACAATGGTAAATCCTATCCCTTCTTTGCAAGATATTTGGGCTCAAATGTGCACAGTATTTGTGTAGTGCTGCACTTTAACATGAAACTATATTGCCCACTGCCTTAAGTACCAAAACAAAGCTAGGATGGTCAGCATAGCCAAGACAACATAGGTGTAAGAAAAAGTATACTAAAGCACAGTACCTATCAACTGTTTGTATCAACAGGATCCTTGTCCTCTTTATGAACAGCGGTCAATTGCATAGCTGTAGCCTCAAAGGTCCTAAAATATGTGACAGGAGGATATCTGGTAATGTTTTATACTTGAGGTCCTTTCTAAATTGGTACTTTAGAAGTGCATGTTCAGCTATATTTTCAGGGTTCAAGGGCTGAACTGATGGTCCCTGTCCCTAAATATTACCAGTCCTATGGCACAGGTCCGATACTGGGTACCAGGCCCATGCTAAGGGGGCACCCATCTCCTCTGCTGCTCTTGTCCATTGGGGTAATATGACAGCGGGGGTCAGCTTGCCACTTGCCGTGATGTTGGGCAGGTGGCTTGCCACTTGCCGTGATGTTGGGCAGGTGGCTTGCTGTCCCTCTGCTCTTTGAACCTGGTGTAGCTAGCCAGGACGCGTTCTTCCTTTGCCATTTGACTGCCTTGTAAAGTAAGGAGTGCATTCTGGAGCATGTAGGGTGCATGCCAGTAAAGAAGATCCCAAATACAGCAACTTGTATTTGACACCTCCATTCTTGATCGGATGTCAGGGTAAGTCTATTATTTTTGTTTACCATACCTAGAGGTATTATGTTATTTGTATGCCTATATATTCATATATATATATATATATATATATATATATATATATATATATGCCAAAACTAAACATAATTTCCAGTTTAAAGTTAATTTGTAGGAATTTTTCTCTGATAGCCCTTAATTACCATCATTGATGCCATCACTCCAGAGTTGTTTACAAAGCTCATCCGGAGCAGACAAAAATGACATATTCCCACTTATGCTGAAAGGCTTCTTTAAAGAGTAATGTTCTGGGAAGGGTTCCCTTGTAATTGAGCTATCATCATTACTCTTCCATTTGTATCGTGTGGAATAATTGTGCATTCAGCCCAGTGCGTTCTTATTTTGTTTCCTTGTTTGGCTGCTGCCCATAGCAGCCAGAGGAAGGGGACATCCACTTTACATAATAATGAGAAAGATATGAACATGGGTCTTTAGGCTATGAATAATTTCCTCGATAGATTGTATTGCACCTTGTGTGCTCTGCCCTTGTATGTGGAAATATTTTTTCCCCAAGCTGTGTGCGTCTTCCATTGTTTTTGCATCTGGAAAATATACGATTGGCTGTATAGGTCTTTACTGAAATGCAAGGCAGCATATATCAGCAGATAAACACCTGGGCAAACAGTATAAATAATGTACATCTGCCACTTTCATAGAAAATAATATTTAGCACATTTAGATTGAATTTGATTTGTGGTTTAAGCAAATAAAAAACCTGAATTAATGTTTTAAAAATATTTAATCTGGAACCTAAGTTCAATTTTTTTTTTTATGCAGATGCTTGACATGTGGGATAGGTTTCACAGGGGGCATTTTAAATCGTTCCGGAAAATGTATTTCTTTACCTTTATTTAATCATTTGTAGGACGAGCACAATGCACACAAATGGTCAATTTTTTAATCCTTGGGTCCACTGCAAGTGGGCATCCAAATTTAGTAAAGCTCGAGATTGGGCCCAATCTCAGACTATATCGCTGCATTGGGGGGCATCCAAAATTTCCCCTTGAAGCCTTAGACCAGTGTTTCACAACCTTCTCCTCAAGAGCAACCAAGGGGGTTCACACAGATACACGGGTGGCGTAATTAGTGCAGCAGCAGAGCTATGTGAAGATCCACTAAACATGACCTGTTGGTGGCTCTCGGGGAGGATATTAAGGAACACTGCCTTAGGCAGTAAACTTATTTGTACTTTTAAGCTGCTCTGTAGCCTATGCCTAACTAGAAATGTATGGATATTCCAGAAACATATATGCCCAAGCACACAAAAACTTAAAGCAGACCTAAAGAAAATAAACATTTAAATCCATTCAACCTCTCCCCACCTGGTGCTGCAACTGAGGGTCAGGAAGTGTGCATTGTTTTTTCTGACTACTAAGATGATGTACTTTAAGTTTACCATTTTCATTATATCCCGTATTTTTACAAGTCATTCTTCAGCGTGACCACATGGAAAGATTATGCTCCACCCTCTGGAAGGAAACACAAAACAGGAACAGTGGTTTAAAGCCCCACCCCTTCCTCTCCACCTCAGTTCTTTGTGTTTCCTCCCTGGGAAACCGTTGGACAGAGTGTGCCTGGATGTGTTAGACTTCGGACAGTTAGTTATTTTATTTTTTTATTTTAGGACCTCCAGAGTACTGGAGTAGCCCACTGTCCTGGACAATTGACAGAGGAGTTCATCTGAGGTCCAGGCACAGCCGGGCTAGATTCCCACATAGTCTTTTACATATGCACTTTAAATCCTAAACAGCTGAGTCAGTTATGTATATGCCGGTCCTTTAAAATCTACTGACATCAGGTACTGGGTCTACTGAACAAGATGTTACTTTTTTTCACTCGTTTTTGTAAATCAAGTTTTTGCTTGTGAAATTTTCCTCAAAAATTTTCAAATTTGGGGGCGTGACTGCTCACCAGCACCTGACGTAATTTCTGGTTTCGGTGAGACCGAAACCTGGAAGCGGAAGGCGGCATTTCTCCCCGGCCACAGTACTGAATGGAGGGAGACACGTGGATGAAGTCGGGGCGTTAATCAGCACCCGGGCTAGATAGGTTTGCCTCAGCAGTGCCGGCACTGACAAAGGAAGAGCGGCAGTAGCATCGGTGAGGCGCGTGGCTGAGATAGCGTTCGTTGGCTTGACAGGTAATGAGAACTTCTCCTTTCCACGATTCGGCCTCTCTAGCAGACATGGAAGTGGCCATAAGGAACTTGTGATAGGATCTCTTAATTCTGTTTTATTTGATCATGTGTAAGCAGATCAGGGTAAAAGGTGAAAGGTAGTGATATTTATTATTATATATATTTTAGCTGGAACTTAAAGTTAAAAAAGTCCAAACGTTTGAAGTTTGTAGCTCAATGCTCCCAGACACTAGCAGATGGTTCTGTGCCTGGGTTGGGAGAAGTCTTATAAAAGTTGGACTCAGTGGCTAATCCACAGTATAAGGCAGGAGATAGCCCCTTCTATTTGTATACCCAAAAAAAGATTTTGTCACTCAGTCTCAATAGTCTCTTGCTTCCGCACAATTCAGTCAGCCTGAAAAACGGGTTTTCCTTGATTAGCACTGCTCTCGGTGATTGCCTGCCTTACTCATGCAGATTGAAGTTGTACCTGAGTCAGGTGAAGTTGTTATAGAGGATAGTTTCCTTTCAATACTCCATGGATAGCGAGGTCCAGAAAACAGGAATGTTTCCATAATATTTTGAAAAAAACTAGATAGTCATTACAGGTTGTTTAAATATATCAGTTCAGGATTATATATTTAAAAAAAAAAACAAAATGGCTGATATCTTCCGGAAAAGTTTTATGCCCAACTCCTTAAAGCGGTCCTTCACTCTGAATAAGAGTCTTATATGTTTCCTCCACCCTGTACATACAGATTGCTCACATTAAAAATCATCCTACCTGCATCTACTGCATGTTATGAGCCTTTAAACATTCAAGATGGTGGCTCATGGGACATCAGGCAGCCTGCAAACAGGAAGTGCCTTCTGACTGCGCTGCTCTGCATTCTGGGATGGCTGACCTTTTCCTGACCCCAGCTCTGCTCTGTCTGAGCAAAGCACAGCTATAACCTCACTCCCTGTACCCTGTACTGTAAGTGTGATGCTTCTGAGTCAAGATGGCGGCGCCCATATCCTAAAATCCTGAACAGAATTGCAGCCCAGTGGGGGAAGAAATAATAAGTGACTAAAAACTTAAAATATATTTATTTTATATGCTGGGGAATCGTTTTTTAAGGGTTTGGGCTTTTCAATAAATCATGGTGAAGGTCCAGTTTAAAAAGAAAATTCATTTTCCAGGATCAGGATTTGAAACCATGGAACAAGTGGCCAAATTTGGATGCACCACTAGGTCAGATATCCAGAACGGCAGATTTAAGTTTTTAGGGACTCAAGTGCCTTACTTGAGCCAATGGGTCGCAGAAGGGATCATTTACTAAAAAGAGCTTGGGACACTGTAACCTTATGTTAAGGCCAGCATTGGCATCTGATGTAATCCTCAGAAGCAGGGCAAGATGATGGAAAATAAGTTCCCTCAGGAACCTGGCACTGATTTTGCCAGCCCTTAATAGAGCCATTACTTCCTTACTAATGCTTCAGATGAAATCATGAGGGCCACAGCTATAGCAGCCGCTTTGTTCTCATGGGCTCCTAGGATTGGTCAGGAGGCAGTGTGTCTAGGACCAAGCCTTGTGGTATCCCCTTCTGTGGTAACTCCTTGTTGGGGAATAAAAAAGCAGAATTTTTAAATCCACGCATTGGTAATAGAGGTAGGGCCGCTTCACAGTATGAATCCAGAGGAACATTGAGTTCAGCCTAGTCCCCAAAAGAGGCTTACCCTAGTTAACAAGCCTTTGGAGGTACCTAAGCCACAATCCTGACAAAGATATTCCGATTGGAGGGGGGACTCTCCTGCTACATAACCGCTTGGAGAGTAGTTACAGACACTAGAAAAAGGGTATCAATTAGAATTGCATCCCTCCCCCAATCCTATTTTTGTTTAGTGGACGGATCTCAAAAGCCCAAAAAAGAGGCAACCTTTCCTCTAGTTCTACAGGAATTTTTGTGATAGAAGGGGTCCCTCCTTTCCTCCCTGAGAGAGGGATTCTACTTTCATGTCTATCTATTTCAGAAGCCATCAAGAAAATGTAACATTGTTTTGAATCTAGGAAGATTAAACAGATTCATTAGATACCAGAGATTCAGTATGGAATCGGTTATTTGGTCAAAAATGTTCTGACAGGAAACACCCTGAGGGTGATTTACAAGATGCATATCTGCATAGGATAGGAGGACCTATAATGGATAGCAGGCAACAAGTCCATGCGTATACAGTAAGTGAACCGGAATTGGTTCGTGGAATAAGAAAGATGGCAAAGAAGGGTCCCTGGAGGTTTCCAGAAACTCTGAAAGTTAACTACTAGGAGAATCTATGAAAAGGTATGGAAATGATTTGCTTTTTTGTGAAGTGAACAAGCTGAAGAAAAACACAGCCACAGTACTCAAATTCCTGCAGGAAGGGTTTGATAAGGGGCTGTATGTACATTAAAGACTCAGACTTCTGCATTATCAGTTGTTCTCTAACAAAAATTGAGGCAAGTAAACAATTTGTTTATTTTTTTCAAGGAAGTTATGTGCAAAAGACCAGCACCATTTAAGGGATTCCCTACCTGGGACTTGTATTAAAAGGTTTAATATAGCCTACCTTTGAACCTCTGGATGAGGTTGTCACTGAAATGTTGTTTTTCTGCTAGCTATACTCTACCAGACGAGTTATTAAACTACAGGCCTTATCCATATAAAGAACCATATTGTGCAGTATTACCAGAAAGGGTTATTTTTAGGCCAGATCCATGGTTCTACCAAAGATAGTGACTTGGGCTAACAGGAGAGCAAGAGTTAGTTCTTCCGACCTTACCAAACGAAGCAGACAAGAAAGAAGATTTCTCGCTGCTAGATGTTAGGAGAGCCTTTATCATTATTGAAAAGATCCAGAGAATGGCGTATAGCAGAACAGCTCTTAGTAACTGTTAAGGAGAAAAATAAAGGCGCAGCAGCATCCAAGTCCACTATAGCCAAATGGATAAAACAGACTATTGCGCAAGAATATTCTACTAGGCAGGTCTCTCCCTCAGAGGTTCGGCCCATTCTACAAGAGCTATGGCCGCTTAGGGGAAGAAAGGACTGGTGCCTCTTAGCATGAGATGCGGCAAGCGGGTCTTGGCCCACACCTTCCTCAAACACTAGACTTGATTTACTATCTGAAAAACATCAGGCCTTCGTTAGAAGGGTACTACTTGCAGCTTCCCACCCCTAAGGTGTAATTTCTTGCCTAATCCTCTCCATGTGGTCACACTGAAGGATGACTTGGAAAAACCACCGTTAGACTTACCGGTAGTAAGGGTTACTTAAATTACTTTACAAAGTGGAGAGAAAGGGGTGGAGCTTTTAACCACTGTTCCTGTTCATTGTTTCCTCCCAGGGGGTAAGGCATAATCCCTCCATGTGGTCACACTGAAGGATTCCTAAAAAATCTGTTACCGATAAGTTAACTGTGTGTGCGCCTTGTGGGACGCCTTATGTGAAATAAAAGGAACACAAAAATAAAGAAACTTGCGTATCCGGGACTCCCGTTCTGCTGGCTGGGCTTCCACAGTCATGGGAGACCAGAAAATGGAGGAGCTGTGGACAGGCAGGGTAACTGACCCCCTCCCATTTTCCCCGCCGCTGCTGCTTCTTTCAGCCTAGACACATGCAAACGCCCAGCTCTGTACAGCAGGTGGGCGCACCCTGCACCAAGAGTCTGTTGCCATAGTTACATAGTTAATACGGTTGAAAAAAGACATATGTCCATCAAGTTCAACCAAGGGTGTTGGGGTAGGGGAAGTTATTTTTTATTTTATAGGAGAAGCTATTTATTTTATTTTTTGTTTTTATTTTATTTTTATTTTTTTACTGATAACCGCTAATAGTAACTGTTAATGCTATTTTCTTCTAAATAAGCATCTAATCCTTTTTTGAAGCTGTCAGCGGTTGATGCTGTGACAAGCTTCTGTGGGAGGCTATTCCATAGATTTATAGTTCTTATGGTAAAAAAAGATTGTCGCCTCCGGAGACTAAATTTCTTTTTTTCCAATCGAAGGCAGTGCCGCCTTGTCCTTATAGAGGATTTTACATGAAATAGTGTTCCCCCATATTTTTTGTATGGGCCGTTTATATATTTATACAAGTTAATCATGTCCCCCCTCAATCGCCTCCTCTCAAGACTAAACAGATTTAATTCTCGTAATCTTTCCTCATAACTAAGATCTTTCATTCCCTTTATTAGTTTGGGGGCTCTCCTCTGCACCCTTTCCATAGTGAGAGCGTCCTTTCTATGAATGGGTGCCCAGAACTGGACGGCATATTCCAGGTGAGGACGCACCAGTGCCTTGTAAAGAGGCAAAATTACATCTCTATCACGTGATTCCATGCCTCTTTTAATGCATGATAGTATATTGGTGGCCTTGGAAGCAGCTGCTTGGCATTGCATGCTGTTATTTAGCCTGTGATCTACCAGTACCCCCAGATCCTTCTTAACAAGTGACTCTCCCAGTTTTACTCCCCCAAGGACATATGTGGCCTTCAGGTCCAAGTCAGCCTGAAGCTTGTGAACATCTTCCATAGACTGCACTGTGCTACATATCTTTGTGACATCTGCAAAAATAGAGACAGTGCTTTTAATTCCATCTTCTATGTCGTTTACAAACAAGTTGAAATATAGTGGGCCCAGCACTGAACCCTGGGGTACACCGCTTACAACTGGTAAGCATTCAGAGTAGGTATCATTAACCACAACTCTCTGCACACGATACTTCAGCCAGTTTTCAATCCAGTTACAAACTACGTTTTCTAATCCTGAAGATCTCAATTTGCCCAATAAGCGTCTATGGGGGACAGTGTCAAATGCTTTTGCAAAATCCAGAAAAACGATATCCACAGCCGCCCCTCTGTCCAGGCTTCTGCTCACCTCCTCATAGAAGCCAATCAGGTTAGTCTGGCAGCTTCTGTCCTTAGTAAAACTGTGTTGGTTGTCATTTTGAATAGTTACATATTCGTGTATGTTGTCCCTTAATAGTCAATAAAAATAATAGCCTCAAGCTATTTCCCCAGAATGGATGTTAAGCTAACAGGTCTGTAATTGCCTGGAGAAGACCTAGAGCCCTTTTTAAAAACGGGCACCACATTTGCCTTGCGCCAGTCCCTTGGCACTATACCAGTTGCTAGTGAGTCTTTAAAGATCAACAACAGAGGTGACGAGATAACGGAACTGAGTTCTTTGAGAACTCTTGGGTGAAGTCGATCTGGTCCTCCAGTCTTATTAACATTTAAATTATTTAGTTTTTCTTGGATGATATCCACGTTTAGCTTGTTAATTAATATACTTGGGCTATTGCTATCACAGTGGCATCTCCTGTGTTGGCTCCTTGCTCTTCTCTTGTGTACACAGAGCTAAAGAATCCATTTAACAGCTCCGCCTTATCTTCATCCCCAGTGACCATTTCCCCGTTATCAGTAATTAGGGCACCTACCTGTTCTGATTTAGTTTTCTTCGAATTAATATATTTAAAGTGGACCAACACCCAGGATTTTCACTATCCTGGATGTTGGTCCACTTCAGCGGGGCATCTGAGATCAGGATGCCCCGCTGTGTGAAACCCCCCCAAAAGCCCCAAAAAACGTACCTTTTCGGCGACGTACAAGCCGGCCCAGCCCACGCTAGAGGGGCGCGCGGGAGGCAGCGGCGGCTGATCTGTCGCCGATAAGGTAAGGTTTTTTGAGGCTTTTGGGTGGTTTCACCCCGCGGGACATCCCGATCTCGGATGCCCCGTGGTGAGGGAGGTGATCGGCCCGGGAATCTTATAGATTCCCTGGCCGATCACCCCTGGGTGTTGGTCCACTTTAAAAAATCGTTTAGGGTTTGTTTTGCTTTCTTTGGCCACATCTCTTTCATTTTGTGCTTTTGCCAACCTTATTTCTTTCTTACACATTTTATTTACTAGTTTATACTTTTCAAGTGTTACAGCTGAGAGTTCAGCCATTTAAACAGTAATGTTTAAATGCCCTTTTTTTTTGTTCTTTATTGCCCTTTTAACCGCATGTGTCAGCCATGAGGGGTTTAATGTTAGCCGCTTATATTTGTTACCCGTAGGAATACATTTTGCAACGTTGCTACTCACAATTGATTTAAAGCGCTCCCATTTGGCATCTGTATCCTTATTCCTAAACAGATGCTCCCAGTCAATGTCCTCGAGTGCAGCTCTGAGCCTGGGGAAGTTGGCCTTTCTAAAATTTAATGTTTTTGCCTTCCCAGGCAGAAAATCTTTCTTACAGTTAGGTATGTTAAATACAATTATATTGTTTTGGCAGGTGTAACGTTCTCAAAATGAACGTCCTGCCACGCCTACTCTACCCAATCCAGGTGTTACCTATCCACTTGGCAGCTTCCTTCTTGAAAACCGTTCGAGCGGAATTCATAAAGTTCGTGTGGGGTGGAAAAAGCCCGCGAGTCTCACAGAAACTGCTCACTTTACCTAAGACAAGGGGGGGTGTGGGACTCCCTGACATTAAAATGTATTATGCAGCGGCACACTTGAGTAGAATTATAGACTGGAACCTTCATGGGAAACACAAGCGTTGGGTCCAGATTGAACAGACATGGTCCCCGGTTCCATTGGCGAGTTTACCTTGGTCCCCCGGCCCGGTTCCAAGTGCACTCAGGTCGCACCCAACTATAGGCCCTACCCTGCAGGTTTGGACCAGACAGGCAGCGAGTGAGAACCTGGCCCCCTCACCCTCTCCGCTCAGACCGGTCTTAGGGGCTTTAGACTTTGTCCCGGGACAATTAGATGCAGGATTTCGGAGATGGAAGACGCCCGGTGGGGGTGCTGCCCGTGACTTTCTGTGTGGCTCCAGATGGAAGACCCATCAGGAGATCATGTCATGGGGGGACCCTCCACACTTGTCGTACTGGAGGGCATTACAGATTTCTCACTTTCTGGACGACCTGCCCCCCCCAGGGGAGTTCGGAAGGGCGCTATCACCTTTCGAGAGGTTATGCTTGTCACCGGAACCTGTTAGAGGGGCGCTATCCAAAGTGTACCAGCTGTTGCTGGATCCTGGAGAATCCTTTGTGCCTGGTTTCATAAGGGTGTGGGAAAGAGACCTCGGAATCACCTTCCCACCTAATCAGGTTAAGAAAATCGTGGAGCTGGCGCAGCGGGCATCGGTCAGCAACTCCTACCAGGAGGCGGGGTATAAAATCCTCTGCCGTTGGTACAGGACTCCCCAGACGTTACATCGCTTTTACCCATCTGTCTCGCCATTATGCTGGAGGTGTGAGAGGGCTCAGGGCACTATCCTGCACATTTTTTGGGAGTGTGAGAAAATTCAAGGCTTCTGGAGGAACGTGGTGGACTTGATCCGTAAGATAACGGGCGATGATATTCCGCTCTCCCCAGAAACTCTCCTGCTCCATTCCATCGGAGGAACGGTCAGCGACTACAGAAAGTCGCTGACTATCCATCTGGTGAACGCGGCCAGGGCGTGTATACCGGCCCAGTGGAAGAGCGCAGCCACGCCACTCATAGGCTCCTGGATCCACAGGGTGGAGGACATTAGGCGCATGGAGGACATGACTGCCCTACTTAAGGGCTCTGAGGAAAAACATAGGCACCGGTGGTTGCCATGGGACATGTTCATGGAGTCGGTTGAAGGCAAGAACCTGCGGATTAAGATATGATTCCTTGCTGTGGCGGATAGAGGCGGATGGCGGGGTGGAGCGTCTGACCTGGAGGATGTGGCATGTGTCTGGGTGGGGCGCGGGGCGGCCCCGGGGGGACGGGCGGGGGGGTGCTTCCCCCCCCTCCTCCTCAGTCTTTTCTTTCCCTCCTCCTCCCCCTTCTTTCCCTTCCCCCTCACACTTCCTACCCCCCATCATCTTCATCCTGATCCCCAATTCCCCCCCTTTACCATTTAAAAGGAAAATCAGGTGGACTGGCATGGCGAGGCTCCACTCAGGGGATAGCCGAGGGAGCGTAGGTCACAGAGGTCGTGTAAGGTTATGTATGTCATAAACAGGATTGTAGCTTTATATGCTGTATACGCTGGACCTTCCCACTGTATGAAACAGTTTTTGTTTTTTCTATGGAGTGCTTTGCTATCCTTTCTACCTCAATAAAGATTTATTGTTAAAAAAAAAAAAAATACAATTATATTGTGGTCACTGTTACCAAGATCTGCACGGACTGTTACTGCCCCCATCAGGTCATCATTATTTGATATTACAAGGTCTAGAATAGCATCACCCCTAGTAGGTGCCTCCACGAACTGATTCATATAATTATCTTGTAGCAAGCTGAGGAATGCTTTTCCCCTTGTAGTGGAAGCAGAACCATGTCTCCATTCGATTCCTGGAAAGTTGAAGTTCCCCATCACCACCACTGAACCAGCCTGCGACGCCCGCTCTATCTGTTTATGCAGTTGACCCTCTATTTCCTCAGTTATATTTGTCAATGCTGGCCACGCCCACCCACTGCCCGGAGCCAGGTGTTTCATGTGCCCAGGACAGAAGAAGCAGTTGCAGCAGAGATCAGTTATGCTGCCCACCGCCCCTCCATCTTTTGTCATCCCGTGGGTTTTATTCATTTATTTTCTTCTCTCACCTATGGGGAATGGGATGGGGGGAATGTCACACTGCCTATATGGAGAATGGGAGGGGGATATGTTACACTATCTATAGGTAAATGCCACACTGCCTATAGGGAATGAGAGGGGGAAATTCCACATTGCCTATGGAGAGTGCCTGTAAGGGATGCGGGAACGGCACACTGCCTATGGGGAATGGGAGCTGGAAATTTCACATTGCCAATGGGGAAATGGGAGGGAGGAATGCCACACTGTCTATGGGAAAATATATAAGGGAATGCCACACTGTCTATGGGGAATGGGATGGGGGAATGCCGCACTGCCTATGGCATGGTGGGAATGCCACACTGCTTATAGGGAATGGAAGGGGGGAATGCCACACTGCCTATGGGGAATAGGATGGGGGAGAATGCTGCATTGCCTATCGGGAATGGGACAGGGAATGCCACACTGCCTATGGGGAATAGGATGGGGAAATGCCACACATCCTATAGGAAATGGGAGGGGGAATTTCTGCATTGCCTATGGAGAGAGGGATGGGAGAATGGCACACTTGGGAATGAAATGGGTAAAATGGGACTGGAAATGGCACACTGCCTGTGGGGAATGGACAGGGGCAATGGCACACTGCCTATGGGTTGGGAGTGAATGCCAAACTGCCTATGGATAAAGGGAGGGGGGAATGCCACACTGCCTATGAGGATAAGGGTGGGGGAATGCCAAACTGCCTATGGGTAAAGGCGTGGGGGAATTCCATACTGCCTAAGGGGAATGGGATGGGGGATGCCACACTGCCTATATGGAATGGGAAGGGGGAATGCCAAACTGCCTATAGTGAATAGGATGGGGGAAAGCCACACTGCCTATGGGAAATGGGATGGGGGAATGCCATACTGCTTATGGGGAATTGGAATGGGGGGAATTCCACACTGGCTTTGTGAAAGAGGAGGGGGAATGCCATACTGCCTATGAGGAATGGGACAGGGAATGCCATACTGCCTATGAGGAATGGGATGGGGAAATTCCACACTGCCTATGAGAAATGGGATGGGGGGAATTCCGCGGTGCCTATGGGGGATGGAATGGGGAAATGCCACACTGCCTATGGGGAAGGGGAGGGGGAACACCACACTGCCTTTGGGGAATAGGATGGGGGAAATGCCACACTGCCTATGGGGAAGGGGAGGGGCAATGCCACACTGCCTATGGGGAATGGGATGGGGGAAAATGCCACACTGCCTATGGGGAATGGGAGGGGGGAATGCCACAGTGCCTATATGGAGAATAGGAGGGGGCAATGTCACACTGCTTGTAATTGGGCGATTCTGCACCTCGCCTATTGTTTGGTTCCTTTGGGGACTGTGCAACATTTGGTTTAATATATTATTCCTCCAAATTTTAGGTGCGCCTTATGGGTGGTTGCCTCTTATTGGGGCTGAAAATACGATACTAAGCATTTCCAAGATCTCTTTACCGTCATTACAAATAGGGTCTGTCTATGGGGTTGTAGATGGAGCTTTTTTACATTCCCTGCATCTTTATCTTTTTTCCACATCCCCTTTGTTGTTCTGTCATTCACATTCCCTCTATATATCTCTCTTTTGCACATTCTCCCTATCGTTCTCTCTTTTACATTTCCTCAATCAATATCTTTTTTTCTCAACCTTTCCCCTTTTTTTCACATTCCCTCCATCTTTCTCTCTTCTGCATTCCATCTGTCTTTCTTTTCTAAATTACCTTTTTCGTTCTCTTTTCCACGTTACCATTCCTTTTTTTTCTAATTTCCGCATTCCCTATATCTTTTTTTTTGCTTTTTTCTAGATAATTGTACACTCCTCTTCGTGACAGCTGCACGCTTACCAAGCAGTGCTAAATCCTCTCAGGAGGTGGGTGCGTCGGTTCGCGTGAAGTATATATTATAGTCAAAAGACAATCCAGAAAAAAACATGGTTTGTTGCAAATAGTCGACGTTTTGGATCGCAAGTACCCCTTTCTCAAGACAAGCATTTAACAAAAGGACAGGTGGCTGATTCCCTATAAAGATCTAGTGGCCAACCAGGGGCTGCCACTGCAGCTCCCTTTTTGTGTCTGACATCATAACTACATCATCACCGCTATATCAAACCATACATATGAAGTAAGCATAAACATGAACATGTAAACACATATAACCATTACTTGTGATGCAGTGGACATCCTTCCCCCATCGGCTTGAACCCCAGACTCCATCATCTCCAATCAGAGGAAGCAGTGGTGCACATCACCAGCTGGGCAGAAACTAGTGATGCACCTATGGGATGGCACCCAACTGTGCTGGGGCTGTCAGCGCACCCCCCCCCCCCCCAGGCCCACACCGAGCAACATACCAGCAGTTCATCCATCTTGTGGACCCACAGGCAGGGATGTGCCACACACCATTCAGCACAGCCGGCCCTGGGGGAGGGAAGATTTGGGAATATATTGAACACATATAATAACTTCACTTCAATTGTCAATTGGGAACCCCCATAAAAATTAAGGACAAGGAAAAATAGAGAAAAGATAAGAGGGAGAAGAAAGAAAAAAGAAGGGACAGTGGGAAGAATATGTAACCTCAGGGGGACTTAAATTCTATTAAATTATGTATAAGTAAATCCAAGTCTCAATCACTTCCCATTCCGGGACCTTATCTCTGTTCCAAAAAACATGTGTATCCTGATGTCGATCTGTGTTGTTGAAAACATTTTTTGAATGGACCTATTGTTTTGCCCACATAGACCAAACCACATGAACATTTCAGGAAGTATATCTAATAGTAGTATAATTTGATCTTAAATAGATTCCCTGTATGGGGATGAGTAAATTGGGGACCTAGGATTAATGAATAACAGATGTTGCAGTTATTGCATTTATAGCAGCCAACCTTATTTGAAAACACTTGCGCTGGTTTTGCATATTTGGCTTAAACTAGGAGATCTCTCAAATTTCTGTTCCTATTGTATACGGGAATGTGTGGCCGTCTGATCTCTGGGTCAAGTGTCCTTTCTACCATCAGAATATCTAAATGCTTATTGGTGATTCCATCAATCTGTCTAGACATTTGACAGTATGTCAATGCAAATGGAACACGTTCCTCCTTTTCCTTACTTTCCCTCTTACTGGCAGACTGTTTTCCAGAAATCCCCAATGCTTTATGCCTGGCTATTTGTAGGATATCATCTGGATATCCCCTAGCTTTACATTTCAGATACATTTGCATTTGCTCCTCCCTCATGCTTGGGTTGGAGTTAATTCGGAGTACCTGTAGGAACTGGGAAATCAGTAGATTATCCACCAGGTGTTTAGGATACGCTCTTTCATACGTTAAAAAGATATTCCGATCAGTGGGTATGGAATATAATCCTGTTGTAATGAGTCCAGTTGCATCCAAAAAAGTGTTGTATTCCTTGGAATATTCTGGGTTAAATTTAATGGTCGGGAACACAGAGTTGCTTAAGTTGATGAACAGTTCTAATTGCATCTCCTTACCTTGTCAAAAGAGAATGACATTGTCTATATAGCGACCCCATGTAATGATCCATTTTTTATATAGTGGGGATTGGTAGATGAATCCTTTCTCGAGGTACCCCACAAAAAATTGCGAATTCCGGAGCAGCTGCACTTCCCAAGGATGCCTTGTCTATAGTTGGTGTAATTTAATACCACAATGGCTCCCCCTTTGTTTGCTGGCTTTACAATAATACTGGTATCCTTCTTAAACCAGACCAACAGCCTGGCACAGTTGGAAAAGAGAGGTAGCGGCCATTTTTCTGCCTGGATTCAACTGACATGACTGACAATGCACAGTTACAGGAAACCCAGCAGCTCTATTAACCATCATCTTGTTTTTAAAATTCACCACAGCAGGAGTTAGAAAAAGGTAAATTATTTTTTAAATTGCCCTGGGGAGGGGTGCATAGGAGCACCGTTTGTTGTGTTGGTCCGGTTTAAGTCATTTTTGACTGTTGGTCTGCTTTAAGTATTTTAAGGGCCTTAATCTTCCCTTGTGTGAGGTCGCTATAATTTCTTCTCTTAGGAGCAGCATGTACAGCATCCATGATTATACTGAGTATGTGGCTCTCTATAGTCCCAAAATTCCCTGGAGGGGACTTTCTTCGTTAGGCTCTCTTTATTGTCTGTCTGGTTTGACACAGCATCTGGATTATTGTGTCTGTGTTTGCTGCCCCCCTCCTGGGTCGTCTTGTCCTGTGGCCATGTGAAAAAGGGATGCCCCTTATTAACTTGAGGGGACCCTTTTGGATGTGCTGTAGGATACACCATCAGATGACATGTTTTCGGTTGGCGGATCACTGTCTGATGATGTGCTTTCAGGGGTCTCTCCCTCTCCTCGCACCACCTCTCACAAAATGTGGGTTTGTTGTGTCCAATTGTGGGTTGGCTGTTTAGCCTGAAGCCACTTGGGATCCTCCTTACCCTATAATATTTCAATAGCGTTAGTCCATGTAACTCCACCTCTGTTCTTTTTTAATCTCTGAAGTTCCTTAATTAAATCCACAGAAGTATCATTGCCAAATGCTGCCTCTAGATCAAAGCAAAAGAGTATGACATCTATTTCCTCCTTGTTTAATATTAAGAAGTGTTCACACTATAGGTGTGTATATAGGTAGATGCTGGCTGGTCTATGGCAGGAGTACTGTGCAATTCGTGACAGCTGCACACTAACCAAGCAGAGCTAAATTTTGGGAGGTGGGTGCATCTGTTCGCTGAGGCACCGCAGAGATCCAAGGTAGAAAGAACCGGCACTCCAGGAGTAATGATAAAGTATATTATATTCCAAAGACAATGAAGAAAAAACACTGTTTGTTGCAAATAATCGATGTTTCTGAGCCGCAAGGTCCCCTTCCTCAAGACATTCATTCAGCAGGAGGACACGTGCAATCGGGGGCTGCCACTGCAACTCCATTTTCACGCCTGATGTCATAGCTGATTGTCATCAGTTAGTTTTACATGTATGATGACGTCAGCGAGTTGTACAAGTTTTCATTCATAAAAACTATGCCGCTAGATCTGTGAAAATGATAGCAGGCATTATTTTATTTATTTATTTTTTTTTAAGGGCTGGTAACACAAGGCTCAGAGGCCGCACCGGCTGGCCCCTGGCCCTGCATATTACCAGCCCTTATACCCTTTGGTATGTGGCCATATAGATGAGCACTGGGCATCTCTGCACCCCTGCTGTAAAGGTCTGCAGTGAAAGCCTTTTCCATGTGTGAAATTATGGAGTGACAAGCATGTTACGGAGGAATTTACTATTTATTTGCTCTTAGCTTGTCTGCCAGTGCTTACAAATCCCTGGATGGCAAGGCTGTTTTCTGTCACTGTTCTTAGAAGAAAAATAACAGCATTTACTGTATGTGTTGTGTCTTCTTGTTCCCTTCCATTTCTCAGAAACTCTGGATTTCAGGAAAATAGACCCACTTCATTATTAATTTAATGGACATTTTGTATGCATGTGGATTTTCTCAGTTACTGTACTTATACATTTTGTTTTGCACCCTTGCAATGCAATTATTCCTAGAGGGGGTAACCTAGACTCTTAACTTGTGGTAAGGGCTCTGCAGGTGAATATTCTGCTTGTATTAGAAATCAAAATTGGAATTAGAAATTAGAGCGTCATCTTTTTTTCTGTCAATAATTAAAAAAAAAATAAAAAAAACTATTTTACTGTAGCAAACCAGTCAGTGGGGTCAGCTGTTGGTCTAACAGTTAAAGAGGACCTCCAAGAAATATTGTCTCAATGGTTCTGATCCTTCATCCTCTGGCCTCCCCCTGTAATTTGCAATTAATAAAAAAATGAATAAAAACTCCACCTTAAGGCATTCAGAAAAAAAATGCTTCTTGATGTCCCTGCCTCCTGCATGGCTGCTGTGGAATAGCGCTGTGCCCCTTCAGAAACCAAAGTTCATCTTGGGTAATTATGGCACCCAGTCACCTATCCACCATGCTCCCTTCTTCTGGACCTTGCTTGGCACACTAAATGCACCAGTAATCTTCTTGTCTTTTGCTTGCTGCTAGAACAAGCAGGAGTACCAGCATATGCAGCCAAATGGGGACTGACAGTTGTGCCATTGATGTGTAACAGAACTCTACACAGGAAGCATGTGCATTTAAATAGCCATAAGGGTGTAAACAACTTTGGAAGCTAGTATCAAGATGGTGGCGCCAGCACCTTCAGTCGGGATTCAGCCAAGGGTCTAGATCTAGTGCTTCTGCTAATTCTGGTAAATAGGCCGCAATTTAATTTTATGAGGCCAACACATATTATCAGCTGACAATGATTGGGAAATCACATTTTGTAAATTGCACTCTTTATCTACCTACCTATACCTAGAAGGACAGTTTTTAGCTTTTTGAACTTTCTTTGTAAGGCATTGTATCAGGCGGTTTGGCTTACTTACAAGAACTTTGAGGAGCAAGTATTTTTCAACACCACTGGGGAAATTTGGCACCAACAGAATATAGATGCAGGGCCCAAATAAATGTAAGAGGTGATAGCATTCAACTGCTATTCTGACCTTACAAAATGTTTGCTCACTCACATTTCAGTAACCCATGATGCTAAGAAACCAAAGCCGCTTTCCTCTATGGACATCGATGAGCCATGCTCATGTTCCCCTGCTGTAAATATGTAACACCCAGCAACTCCTGCTGCTTGGATCACTAAACGATGTCCAACAGATCTTACAATATACATAAAAGAGGCTAGTAAAGAACATCTATGCTCTCATAGTAGAATTACTGATTGTTATTGAAGCTGTGATTGTAGGCTCACGCTAAATAAATAGACAATTAAGTACAGTACAGCCCAGTGTGGGTTAGTAGTAAGAAATATCAAAGGTTTTTGTGGGGTTGTCATAAAAAGGGTGGTATATATATTCATGCATATTTTCGTTTAAAGAAGTACCAGGTTGCAGACTCACCACAACCTTTTTAGTTGTTGGCACATCCTGGTCTAGAGCTGGGATTTGTCTGTCCACTGTCTTCCTTGGGAGCAACTCTTGGGCTTTGTCGTTGGGGTTATGAATGGGTTAGATAAAGAGGCCTATGGTAGATACATATGTGGTAATTAAAAAAAAAATACATAAAGACGTGCCAGTGACTGATATGAGGCATTTGTTTAATAAATCCCAAGAGGTGAACACTCTGGAGTAGAGTGTGTTTTCCAGCCATTCTAGCCACTTTACCTGTTGTAAGCCTGTCTACTCAAACTCTCAGTCTCTTTCACCCATCTTGTGACGTTGTAACAGTGAGGTGCTTCTATAGAAATAAATGTCTTTGAATGACAGCCAAGCAGCCAGCAAGAAAATGTGAGGAATACTACTGCAGGGGTAAGCGTGCACATGCTAAACTAGGTAAATATGTAGCTGCGTAACAGGTTAAAATAATCATCAGTCATGATCTATAGCAACTACTGCGTTATAAAATGTGCAAAGCAGCTAAGTTAGTATGATGGTCTTTTAAAACATGTACCTCTTACTCTCTTTAAAGCGGAGCGAAACCCCCTGGGCTCGATCTTGGAATCTAAGACTCCAGGGCCAGCCTCTAGCCTGCCCAGCTGTGTTAAACCCCTGGGGTCACCATTAAACTCTTCTTTCCCAGTGGCTCCTGTTACACGGTGATCGACGTCCGCCGCATCCCTGGCTTCCCTCTAGCTGTGTGCACCCAGTGCCCAGTCGACATCCGCACATCACCCAACCCTTTTGCTTTCAACCAATCGGCAATCTCAAAAGGTACCGGGTGGGTGGTGAAAAACCCAGTTTTTAAAAAAAAAAACGGGCCACCGCCGAGCCGACAATATCCCCTGCTACTAGAGGGGGGGGGGGGGGGGGGTGGTGGCTACTGGGTTTAACCCTGCTTTTAACTGTATGTCTAATTTAGCTTAGCTCTGCTGACTGTATCGCTCAGTGCTGTAACAGGTTTATAAAACACAGTCTGAGATTATGCAGGAAGTGGGAGGGGCACAATTGTTTGCAAAAGCCCTCCCTAGGTATAACACACAGCCAACATGATACTGTACTGTGTCTTGGTCAGTTAACGTTTTGAGGCTTGTTTTAGATGTTACCTGTAGTTGTATTGTATTGAATTCAGTATCTCAATCAATATTAAACCAAAGAAATTGAATGGCTTACCTCCATTGCTTACAAGGCGGGATGGTGCTTGGGAGGCAGTTTCATGTCCTGAAGTCCAATAAAGTAAAACATGTTTAATCCAAGGGGTTAACATGATCTAGCCATCCTAGATCAACATGTTTCATCCCAGGGGTCTTTAACCTAATTATTTGCACGTAAATTTAAATATGTGAATCCTACTTGTATAGAGGCGATATTGACTGAAAGGGGAAAATCCTGCATGCAGTCTCTGCCCGGCTTAGAACAGAACGCTTATTGATGCATTATAAAATGAAAAGCAAAAGAGGACCCAGCAGGCATGGCACATTTCAAGGAAATATTCCCGTAGTCCTGCACTATATATTTCTGAAATGCGTCGCAAAACCCATTGGCTAACATTGACTTTTGCATCAGTAAAAGTTATGTTTCATTGCAAGCGGAGGCTTGGTGCTGGATTTTCTCCTTTCTCAGTTAATATCGCCTCTAGACAAGTAGGATTCACATATTTTAATTTACGTGCAAATAATTAGGTTAAAGACCCCTGGGATGAAACATGTTGATCTAGGATGGCTTGCTAACATCTACCAGTTTCCTGTGAGGCAATTATTTTAACTGTGGACGTCTGACACAGTGGGTAGCCCCGAGCTAGTGCTTAATTGGTACTTTTATGTGCCTAATATGATGGCTATCTTGTAAGTGCATTTTTAATAAATATGCGAAAAGATGAAACTTTTTTTACACTATGTCGAGTCTCTTTTTAAACCCAAGATATATGACTAGGCGATTGAAAGGGAGAATTAGCTAGGGCTTGCGAGTGAGGCAATACAGCACAAGATAGATTATATTTTCTTCTATTTTTAACAAGTATATATCTGGTAAGCGCACCTGTATGGTAGACGGCACATGAAATGTGAAGAAATACAACTGCAATAAAACTGGACTTTTTTGAATTGTTCTGCTCTGTTTTTCTTTATTGTATCTTTGTGCAAAAAGGACTTGAATGAAAGTCTTTGCTTATTATCCCTGCCGTGAAGACCTTGAAATGGCAAGTGAAATTTATTATATAAGCTTTTTAATTTATTATTCTAAGTATAGCACTTAGGCCCTTTTTACCAAATAGTATCATGTCCTGAAATGGATTTCCAGCAGGAGCCCTTGACATGCCATCCAATATTGGGTGTTTATGCCGTTTTTGCTCCTGCATTAAGTCAAGTTGTCTGCTACATAACCACTGGTAGAATATGGAGTTTATGATTGCTTTACGGGTGCATAGGGTGCTGGGTGTGGTGACTGAGCCTTCCAGGAATAAGAAAGCTTAGTAAAATGACCAATTTTTTAGAATTTCCAGGGACCTAATAGCAGAACATCAACTTTAGGTTGCTGTTAAGTTCCCCTCTATTAATTAAACGATTGTTGCATCAGGGTTAAAAAGGTCAATATCTCATGAAGTGTTTGATTTAGTATAAAAACACAAACGCCTACGCTGCTGTTATAAAAGGTGGTATTTCATATATGGCCTTTTATCAATTAAAAGTGATGCTCTGCTCTTTTGGCCAAGTAAAAGTGTTACTAGGCGCTATTAAAGTGAACCTGAACCCGCACGCTCAACAAGACACAGACTTCTGCTTGGACTTCACAATGCCTTTTCCAATACTCCCCATTTCCCCTGTTTGGCTTGCTCACATGTTCAACTGCTGAGACTGTCGCATCTTCAGGACTGCTGGAAGACATACAAGACGACACTGGATGTGGGGTAATTTGTTTTTTCACACATCCTTAAACCGGACCTTCTTATATGTTTTCTCCACCCTTTAAATACAGATTGCTCATATTAAAAATCATCCTACCTGCATCTACTGCATTTTATGAGCCTTTATCCCTTTAAGTGCCAGCCTACCTGGAGTTTTTGTCACCCTTTGTTGCCTGATCATTTTGCACTATTTTGTGCTCCCCATGTTCAAATTTGATTTTTGAAGGGATTTTCCAGGAAAATTACATATTGTATTCCAAGTATGTATTGTATTCCAAGAATTCCCCCTTCTTCGGAGGGGCCTCCGCTGGTGGGGAAATATCCAGAACCTCTGATAGATGGGTCAGGACCCTGGGAGTATCCACAGCATCCCCCAGCGCCTGCCCGGCATCAGAATCAAAGAACTGCAGTTCCTCAGTCTCGGATTCCTCAAATAATTCCCCCTCGAGTGGGGAATAATCAGCCCAGTCAGGGGAATCATAATCATCAAAATCAATTACCGGCGTAGCCGGTGACAGATGCCTTTTCTTAGCAGGGGCCTTTCTGCCCACTGAGCTAGAAATAATTTTCTTGAGGTTGGCCAGCCTAGCACATACATCCGAGTGTGACTCCCCACTAATGACAGTGTCAATTGGGGTACGGATGATGCGAGGAGGGGTAGGAGATGAGGCGGGAGGCACGGACCCAGAGCCTGGGATCCCGACTGTCGCGTAATGGCCTGTTGTGCACATGGTATGCAAATTAGTACATTTCCTGTAAGGGGTACCCCACAACCCACACATAGCCGGGATTGTCCCAAAGGGAGCCCAAGCCCGGTATCCTGTGGAGCCTCCATATGGTGATTTTAAGGTAGTCGCAATGACCAGAGGGAATTATGCTGGTAAGCAACCCGGGATGCCCCTTTAAGTCCCGAGTGGGAAGATTTATAAGTGCCCCAAATTACAGCTAGGGACCCTAGGCCTGGGAGAACCCCATTTTAAGCAAGGCACAGGGAGTTCTGAAAGACACAAGATATGTGGCCATAAGCACATGCACACACAGCAACAGCATAATAAATACATGTCATAAGAAAACAATAGCAGGGCACTGAGGCATATTGGCCAAGCATAGCAAGAAGAGGGGGGAGCCCAGCAGGGCACTCACCCACCGCAGAAAATGGTGTCCTATTCAGCCAGCAGCGCCTGAGAGAGAGAGGGAGGGAGAAGAAGGGGCGGGCCAGCACGGATCGCGCGCTGCGTCTGGCCCCGCCCCCTTCCCTCTGAGCTCCTGTAATGCGGTTCCCAGCAATGGGATGGGCCCTCAATGGCGCCAACAGAAGGGGGCGGGCCGCGGCAACGCGCGAGCGCCCAGCACCGCCCCTCACAGAATCAGCCTGAGGGGAAGAAGCTCCCCAGACTGCAGGCAGAGCGACAGCGCAACGTGAATCAAGCGCACAAGCACACTCACACACACACATATATAAAGTGAAAAATAGAAGAACCATGCCGTTCCCCCCCCCCCTCCCCGCTGGAGGGTAACAGAGGAGACCCGGAAGGGGGAGAATCCCTCACCAAAAAGGTGTAAGGGAATTAAATGGGGACAGGGCATCCCAAACCGGGATCACCAACCCGGATGCCGCCTACCCCCTTGTATGGGGTCTCACGGGGGAGCATAGCTCCCTAAACACCTATTAAGGTGAAGGCTACCATCACCCGGACCTGGGAGGCTAGAAATGGGCTTAAAGCGGACCTTCACTCTGAATAATCTTATATGTCTATCTTATATGTCTCCCACACCCTGTACATACAGATTGTCCACATTAAAAATCATCCTACCTGCATCTACTGCATGTTATGAGCTTATGGAAGCCGCCATCTTATCAGGCAGCCTGCAAACAGGAAGTGCCTCCTGACTGTGCTGCTCTGCATTCTGGGACTGCTGACCGTTACCTGACCCCAGCTCTGCTCTGTCTGAGCAAAGCACAACTATAACTTGCCCCCCTGTACCTTATCCCACTCTCCTCTCCTCAGTAAGTGTGATGCTTCTGAGTCAAGATGGCGGCGCCGTATCCTAAATTCCTGAACAGAGTTGCAGCCCAGTGGGGCCAAAGAATAATAAGTTAGTGACTAAAAACTTAAAATATATTAATTTTAGATGCTGGGGAACCGTTTTTTAAGAGTTTGGGCTTTTCATAAAATCACGCTGAAGGTCCGGTTTAATGCATAAAGGTCCGGGCAGAAATAGAGCACAACATGGCCGGGTGTAAACCCGGCTTACCTGCAAGGAAGAGCAGCATACATCTTCTGACTTGCTCGCCGTCCTGCAGAGAAGGAACAGGGGAATGTGTGGGAGGTCCCAGGTATTTATGGACCGGGAGGGGCTTCTTTTTTGCTTTCATCTCTGCAGAAGTTCGCCCTCTACTGGACCATAACCCCATATGTCATGAATAGTGGAAACGGGGTGTGTGACATACTTATAATACCCATTTTACAGGTGAGTAATCACAAAATGGTATTTTTTTCAGCATAGTCTGGGCTTTAACATTAAATGTCTTGTTTGTCATTTTTAGGTGTATTCTCAATTTTTGGGGGTGAAATATGTGCAAAAAAATAAAAAAAATAATTTTTTACAATTTGTAGTTTTTTTTTGTAATAAAAAATGTAAGTTTGTCAATAGAATCTTATTGCGTGTGAAATCCCAATTTTTCCCTGTTACGGCGGCACCACATATGTATTGGTAGACACCCTTTCCTGCCCAGGAGACTCCCCCAAACTGAAACAGAGCTTTAGGGGATTTTCAGATAAAATACAACTGTGATATGCGCTATGCGCACCTTGCTGTTTTTCCAGAAAAACAACCCTTTACATTTGAAATACCCCCTACAAACTATATATTCTCTGGAAGTACACACCTCAGGCTTTCTATGTGTACCAGGCTTGTTGATGTGGCCACAGTTTTCTGGAAGTAATCCCTGAATGTATTCTTTGGTTGCAAAGAGTTTCCCTAAAAAAAAGGATAAAAAAGCAGAATCAAAGCCACATTTTCCTAAAGAAAAACTATATACAAACAAGAAAACAAGTTTAATCTGAAAAAGCAACATCCCCCGAACAGAACGATATCCAGCATGCATAGCTACTCTCAAGGAAAGAGTTGCCAAACGCCCCAAAGTAAAGCATGTGCGTAACGGTAATTTTACTTGAAAATTTCAGCTCTGCAGACAAAGTGTGCACCTTGCAATTTTTCAACCAAAACAACCCTTTACATTTGGAATATCGCCCATAAACCATATATTTACTGAAAGTACACGTTAAGCTTTCTAAGCGTACCCAGCTTGTTGTAGTGGTCTCATCTTTCTGGAATTAATCCCTCAAAGAATTCTTTGGTTGCGCAGGGTTTCCCTAAAAAATGTATAAAAAGCTGAATAAAAAACACCTTTTCCTAAAATATAAATATGCAAACAAGCTAAGTCTGAAAGGGCAAGGTCTCCCAAACAGAACAATACCCAACATGCATAGCTACTTTTAACCCTTTTAATTGACAGCCTACTTGAGATTTTGTCACCCTCTGTTGACAGGTCATTTTTCCCCATTTTGCGCCATGTTTTGCAACATTTTAGCTGGAATTTTCAGGAAAATTATATATTTTTTTTTGCAGCTTTAACATGAAATGCTAGCTGCAGGTGACTTGCCATCCCCCAGCCTTGTGAACTGGTATAGGGGTCTCATGTACTATATGTTAATCAAAACAATTGTAGTGGGTATTATTTTATCACACTTTATGAAAGCCACCACATGAGTTCTGGCACTTGAAAAATACCCCTGTCACTTGTGCCTGTATGTTTTTTCTTTTTATTTAATTTTAGGGAGCTTACAACATTAGCATTAAAAAGGACCTTTGTGCTTGCACCTCTTATATATACATACAAGTTACCCTGAGGATGGGGGGAGCTAGGCTAAGTATAGATGCCAGCATAGACGTATCTAGATGTTTAAATACATATCCGGTTTATTGCTTAAAACACATAGACAGAACACTGGACAAAAATAATTGATCTGGTAAGAATACCCAGGACCAAAAAGGTAACTGAATGAAAAAAGCTAACCTAAAAAAAAGCAGCTAAATAATAAAGTGCAAAATATTGCAATCTATCTGTAGGTGTAAGTGCAGAAAGCAAAGGAGTATGTCCATCTCTGGATGTCTGTCACATGGTGTGCAATGATGGTCCTCCCTGTGTATCCAGTTAGGTTTTTCTGTGTTGCCCCCTCTACCAATCAAAGCACTAGGCCGGATGTGGTGTGGGACAGGACAGATGCACGCAACACACCCAACACTCGTGACAGTAACACTTCCCAGATCACTATGGGACACAAATGGTAAGCATTAGATAGAAAAAAATATTTAAAGAGAAAACATATATATAATACTATATGCAACTGTAAATAAATATGTTTATATGTACCGATGGCAATTTTTAAGTCAATGCTAAACTGGCAGACTTGTCAGAAGTTGTTGGATCCTACAGCCCCTCCAACAGCTGCAGATATGCACTCACCAGCTACTGAAGTAATCATTGCAGACCCATATGGGGGCAATTACATTCCTTCTGCTAGAGCCACAATTATGATGCTGTTATGAGTGGCGGTGTGTTGCCGTGTAGCGCCGTGTAGACCATCTCACACACCCTGTGATGGCACATGCACTCGGCTGGTTCAATGCCAGACATGATGGTTGGACACACCAATGCCACTTGCAGTGGGGAACTTGACTTTCCTAGCATTACCTATCCTGGGGAAGTGCGGTTGGTACACTGAATGCTGAGGGGCTCTGCTGTGATCTGGTCCCATTGACTTGATACTGTGATTTACTTGTGGTTTATTCATCTGTTCATGCTTTTTTCTTCTTAAATTAGATTACAATATTTTGCACATTATTATTTAGGTTAGCTGCATTTTTTAACTTAGCCTTTTTTATTCAATTGTCATTTTTGCCAGTGCTTGCACTTTTTCCTCAGAGCATTAAAGCTGTGGTGCTGACTACACTTAGCCTAGCTCCCCTACACTCAGCCGTACTTGTTTGCCTGCAGACCATTGGCCTTGCTAATTGTGCCCACAGGTTCTCTGTGATTATTTGGTGGTGCACGTGTACGTGCATTTCTATTAGTCCCCCTCTAATGTACTAATTACATTAAACAGCAGATACAGACTGAGCAAAGATTTATAAATTATTCACGTTAAGAAGCATTCCCTCACATGGATCAGTATAAAGTTAACCTTTGTCACATCCGTATGTCTTTTTTTCTTTCTCCTTGTCTGTCACCATGTGGTGAGGGAGTGAACAGAGCTACTAATGTATGTACCGCCATTGTTAATCAGAGAGCCTATGATAGTGGGCTCTAAAGCCAAGCAGAGCCCCGGGTGCCTGCTGTGAGGATCTCATATAAGGTTTTTCTTTTCGTCTTTATATTGCCACAGGTTTGGTATTACAGAGCATTTTTGTCTCCATTTTGAGGTGGTGGTGGTACAGTAGGGTTTCCTATCAATTGTTCTTCAATCAGTGATTGACTTGAATGTGTAACCTGTAGAAGAAAAAAAACATGATTCTTAAAAAAAAAAAAAAAATTATATATATATGTATTTTTTTTTATTGTATGTCGTAGATTGGGGATACAGGATGGGTGCTTTGGTGAGTGGTGATGAAGGCTCTCATTTATAGTCTTTCATTATGAACTAAAAACATCTTTCCTGATCATTTAATTTGCATGTGTCTTCTACTGCTTTTTATGGTGTTCTTGCACCCCATCAATTGGGAAGAGAAAACCCAACATGACCATTGGTGTAGCTACTACTGGCTGCTTGGAGCTGCCATGAAATTGAAGGTAGAACTGGGGATGTGACATGGGAACTGACAATCCATTCTGTTAATTATGGCTTATAGCCAGCAATGGTTTCATTGAACAACTGGATAGGGATTAAAGTCCTTGTCCAGCCACACACTAATTTTCTTGCACCTTATCCTCATTAGTGTAAAATAAGCCATTTCAAACACCTGAAAATCTCTGATTGTATGTAAATACCTTATGTATTCTAAGAGAAACTGATTACTTTGCTTCAATTTCTTGGTCATAGCTGAGCTGGGAAGGTTGTGTCAGGGAGGAGATTTATGAGTTTTGAGCATGCTGTGGGCCATTGTGGCTTGCCGTGTTCATTCAACCTGTGAGCTTCAAGGGACAGAGTAGCTGTTGAACCACTTTTTGCATGATCCTGGAGAAATTAATTAAGAAAGAAGTGCAAACTTTGGAGACCTGCTACGGCTTCTACTCTACATTCCAGGAAATGGAGCAGAGGCACATGCGACAAGCATCAGGTCAGCTGCTTGGGTCCCTTTAAGCTAGGATGGACTAGAATCTTCTCATAATCAATACTGCCCTCTTACCTTGTT
This sequence comes from Gastrophryne carolinensis, assembly GCA_027917425.1. Lineage (NCBI taxonomy): Eukaryota > Metazoa > Chordata > Amphibia > Anura > Microhylidae > Gastrophryne > Gastrophryne carolinensis. Next base: position 101,479,125 of record CM051240.1, on the reverse strand, counting down.
ATAATAATTGGTATTAAAGTACTACAAAGGAATTACATAATACTTAAAGATGGAACAAAAACTACCCACAGTGGGGCAAAGCATACCTATGCATTACAAAAGTAGCTTATTGTCAAGTACATATTGCATAAATATAAACAGTTCCAACCTTACAATAGAATGTTCCCTGTGCAAGACTACAGAACAAAACATTTAGTATAATGCTCATTTTGACATTATTTTCTATTCCTAATGTCTATGGTTCGAATAGTAGGCCTCTACCTTATTATGTATTGTGGCTCCTGAAGCATTGTTACAGAATTTGTGATAAAATATATTGTTTCCTTCCCCAGTTAAGTGTTGAAGAAAGAACCTTAAACTAGTAAATAGTAAGATACTAGACAATCTATCTGTAGAAATAAATCAACCACTAGACTTGTTTTTTTTTCTTGAAGATGTTTCATTAGTCATCCAAATGGCTATGTCAGGGACCGCTGGACACCCTTCTCTCGTGAACCAACAATCCCCAATCTCCACCGCCTCTTGTTCCTATAGACAAGCCCCCGCTTGCTGGAGACATGGGTTTTGCCTCTCCAGACTCGGTTGCCCCCAGGACTTACTGGCGCAAAGATAGCTGGCTTACGATAAAGACGGATGGACTGCCGGGTAACCCAAATCAGGAGTTCATGCACCAAAGTCTGTAACCGTCAAAACCAAGGGGCAAGGCAAAGAGTAGTCGGGGCTGGCAAGGGTCAAGGCCGGGTGATCACAGAAGCGCAGTATCCAAGGGGTTAAGCAGAAATGAAGTCAGACAGGCAGAAGGTCGGTTCAGGCAGCGAGCAGGAGTAGTCAAGGACGAAGCCGGATCAAACACACTAAGACGAGATTCAGAAGCACACCCAAACTAGTAAATGGCTATAACGGGCACTGGTGGTCTGGGCGGGAAAATATTTAAATGGTGACTGACCAATGGGAAGGGGAATGTGCTGATTGGTGCAACACACGATCTCACCCCTGATAGGAGAAACTCCAGGGACTGGACCGCCCTGGCCAGTCAGGCTGTCCATTCCCTGACCTCCCCAGAGCAGAGGATCCCTGGGCCAGGATTGGTCCCTTTAAATCTGCCCCCGGCGAATGCGCTGGGAGCAGTGCCGCCGGGGGACATAAAAGGAACGTGCTTGCACGTGCACGGCCGTCGGGCGCGCCTCCTGAGGAGGAGGAAGAGTCTGCCGGCGCGCCCGACGCGGCCGCAGGAGGGGTCGTGCCGCCAGTGAGCGTGTGGAGGCGCCGCGGGACAGACTCCCAGGTAAGTTCCTTACAGGCTATTTCTATTCAGAGGAATTGAGAAGACCAGTCCGACAACTAGCAAAACATTAAAAAAAAGAAAACAGTCCAGTTGCCTTCAATTTATATCTACAGGTACACAATGGCCTGGATGAATGAGAACATTCACAGACATACACAGTGCCTACTTCTCTTAGTTCTTCCATTCAAGTCATGGGGCTGTTTGAGCCTATCACATGCAGGACCTTTCTTTTTCTTATTTTTAATTGATGCTGATGTTTGTGCCATTTTTATTTGCCGTTTCCAAGAAGCAGCTGGTTACTTTAAAAGCATTTTTGCCATCATTTAGTATTAGGACTTTCATATTTCAGCTTTGAAGCTGAAAGACAACTCTTCTAATTCTTTTTTGCTGTCTAGACAGACATTTTTTGTTCTGAACACAAGTTTAATAAAATTCTGCTATCAAATCGATAAAATGCTCTCCCATGAACATTTTCTTTTATAAGTCCCAGCTAAGTCCGGGACCTGAATTCCAAAACCGGCCCAGACTGTGTATTGATTTTGCATTACCAGTATGTCTTGTAAACAGCTGTTTCAAAAATTATTGCTAGGTATGTTCCAGGATCGCATCAGTAATAGAGTGATTATAAACTACACTATATTGATTTTGGAGTGACATGCAATTGAGTTTTGCACAGGAAATGAGGTTCTATAGGTTAATTGAGCAGTCTGTTCCTGCAGCGAACCGACAAATCAAATTGTTTTTATTTGTCACAAAATCATTTTGCAATATACGTATATTTCTCCTGAAACAAAGCAATGCTATCTAGTCTGCAGCCAAAATATGTTTTTCTCTCTTAAATGAAGCAATTTTCTCCTAAATAGGTTGGAGGGAATAAACTAACTGAAATGTGTGGCTGGGTCACTGTTGGACAGTATATTACCAGCTTGTTTGGAAGACTCATATTCTTTAGTTTATGAAGGATTAAGAATACTTCAAGATAAATGGAATAGTTTGTCTTATTTACAGTACTTACTCATCAGTAGGGGATTCACCTTTGGTGAAATAAAGTCAATAGCTTTGCTAGGTTACAGACATGTTAGAGATGGGCATCTCAGAACGGTTTAGGTAAGAGGACAGTAAGGTGAGTGCCTTTGAAAGTTTACCTGTCACCAGGAGTACTAAAAAGAATTTAAAGCTTAAAAAAAGAATATTCCCCCCCCCCCCCCCCAGCTGCTTACTCTTATTTTCAATAAAGTGGACTGAAAGTCAGTTTATTTTATATTTTTCTTTACCACATTGGTGCTCCCAAAAATCCTCCCGGGTGCAATCTTTAACCTCGCGTATGTGCGTTGGCCCCTCAAAGAGAACATACAGATTTTCTTCCACAAGTGAACGGCGACGAGGTGGACTGGAGGTGGGGCAGCATGGTGGAGGGACCCCGGGGAAAGATGCTGAGGGCTCCAGGCCGGCCAGTGGTCCGCAGTTTCATATTGGTTCATGTATCTCAGTTTAACACACTACATGAACCCGGAGCAGCCACTCAACCAGCACCCGCCAGCTGTGGGAGCATCTGGACCTGCTCCCAGTCCTCTAGGCTATTTTTAACTTTTGGTCCACTTTAAGCTTTACAGTCAATTTAGGATGACAGAGGCTTCTGTGTATGTGGCTTCTATGGGATTCACAAGGGTCTGACTTTTCTCAAAACATCCTCTGGGCAGCATACACTGAGACTTCCGAGTCCTTCCCCCAAGAGGGGAACATGTGACCACCAGAATAGAATAAAAGCTTGACTCCACCTCCAATCCCCAGTTGTTTTCGTGTTCCTCTGTGAGGATAGGAGCCAGACCACTAGCTCCTGAACCAGGAAGGTTTAGGTAAGTATTCTGATGCTGTGGGCCTGTTTTAGCAGGGGGTCCGATTCTCGGTCCTGGAGGTGCCAGGGCCCAGGATACCCTCAGGGATTTTTAGGCCAGAATCCCATTCTTTGGTCTAGGATCTAGGAGGGTAATTGTCTTCTTCCTCCCGGTGCCGGGGATTTCCTGCTGGACAGAAACACGCGTTGGGCCTTAAAGGGATTATATGGAGAATGCTTCCACGGATTTATTTAATGCGGACCAAAACCCTTCAATCAATCCGTCAACTGCTAATTCTGGGAGGAGGAGGCCCAGCTCTGCCCTGGTAAGTCATAATAATTTCTTTATGTATGAAGGCTATTTATTTTGGGGTGATGCATAATGGTATAGCTTACCTTCCCCCCTATTTTTGTGTTTTTAGTCTAAAACCCCGGACAAAGCTACCCCAAGTCTATCTAAGTCTTCTTCTTCGGGATCTAAATCACAGAAAAAGAGCAGGAGATGTCCCATGTGTGAAAGTAAACTATCTGATTCATATAAAAAAAAACCCTTTGCCAATCTTGCACGGAGAAGGTGGTTAATAAGGAGCAAGAATCAGATTTAATGGAAATTATGAAGGATCTTAAAAAGCATATTTCCACCTCTGTCATGGGCCAGAAACTCCCTGGAAGATTGGGGAACCAGGTTAGCTTTTCTCAGTCGGCCACGGGACCCTTTGATTCTTCCCCGCTGTTTTGACCTATGGGCAGATCCTCTTATTTTTCCACTCAGGAGTCAGATATGCCAGACGATGACTCTGAGGAGGGGGAAGTTTCTTCCCTTGGGGAGGAGGAAGATCAGGCCTCCGGCTCAGGAGCTTCGTCTAAGGGGAGGTATTTGTTTCCCCCTGGACACTTACCTCTCCTTTTACACATGATTTATTTATCCATGGGGATAGAGGAAAAGAAGTTGGGACCCAAGTCTAAGCATGATGGGTTTTATCATGATTTTGCTCCTGATTCATCTTTTTCATTCCCTTTCCATAATTTTCTCAAGGATATGATTTTGGAGGAATGGAAAGATCCATCCAAGAAAATGTTTAGATCCCGGGGTCTAAAGAGAAGATACCCTTTTTCAGAAGAGGATTCGGATTTTTGTTGGATGCCCCTTTTGCTAAGGTTTCTAAAGGGGCAGGGTTAGCCTTTGAAGATTTTGGGGTACTTAGTGATCCCCTAGATAGGAAGATGGATTCTTTGCTTAAGAGGGCCTGGCAAGCAGAATACAATTCTTCTACAAGACCCATTCTGGCTTCCACATGTGTAATTAGAAATTTGGGTTTTTGGATTCAACAATTGAAAGATTGTTTATTGGAACGGACTAGTATGGAAAAGATTCTGAAGGCCTTACCTATCCTTTTTTCAGCTATGGCATTTGTTACAGACGCTATGGCTGTGACCAATTCCGTGCGCAGGACTCTCTGGTTGAGAACCTGGTCTGGGGATATTGGATCCAAGATTAGACTTTGTGCTATGCCCCCTTAAAGGACAGTTCCTTTTTGGGTCTGAGTTGGAGAAAGTTTTGGATGGGACGGCGGATAGGAAGTGTTTTCCTGCTCATCCTAGGCCTCCTGCTAATAGAATTTTTTTTCCTAGGAACTCTTTTAGATGCTCCTTTCTTAACAAGGATGCCTCTGAAAAAAAACAGAGGTGGCTCTTCCTCAGCTGCTGCCTCTGCAGGAAAGGGGGGGTTTAGAGGTTCCACATTATTTGGAACCTATCAGGCCAAACCGAAGAAACAATGACGCCATACTGCAAATTGGGGCCAGGCTAAAGGGGTTTTACAGTGCCTGGCAAGACCATTTGGATTGCCCTTTTATTATCAAAGAGGTAAAGGACAGATTTCACATAGTTTTCTCAAAATTTTTGATCTCCCCTCTACCCAAGGGTTTGGAGGAGAGATAGGCGATTTAGGAAAGTTTTCTAGTGATGGGGTCCAGTGGAGTAATTATCCCAGTTCCCCGTTTACAACACGGTGCAGGTCTTTACTCCATTATCTTTCTAGTAAAGAAGGCCTCGGGTGGGTTCAGATTCATTCTGAACATAAAGAAGCTCAATCTCAGTGTCCAGTACGGACATTTTCATATGGAAACAATTTTTTCAGTCAAGGACATGCTTCCACAGGGCTCTTTCATGGTCTCAATAGATCTGAAAGATGCTTACTGGCAGGTTCCAATGAGTTCCCGTGCTCAGTCTTTTTTAAGGTTCGCAGTAAAAGACGGAGACCGGATCTTACACTTCCAGTTTGTTTGTCTTTCTTTCGGACTGGCTTCAACTCTGAGGATTGTTACGAAAGTATTAGCAGAGCCTCTGGCATATCTGAGGCAGAAAGGAATAGGCATTTTGGCCTGCCTAGACGATCTGTTGCTTTTCGACCAGTCGAGAGACAAATTGCTTAAAAATCTCAATTACACCTTGAATCTAAGGTGGGTTGGGTTCAAAACCTCGAGAAATCAAGTCTGGTTCCCTTGCAGGTGACGACTTATTTGGGATTCGAGATCAACACAATTCACCAAACCCTAATATTGCCATCACAGAAGGTTTTGATCCTCAAGGAAGCCGTTCGGTTCTTTTGTGCAAGTACAACATCTTCAATAAGACAAGCCATGAAGGTGTTGGGATTATTGACGTCAGCATTCCCAGCAGTGAGATGGGGTCAGTTGCATTCAAGGACTCTTCAGATGCATATCTTGAACAATTGGAACGGGTCTCGGAAGGGATTAGATGATGTAGTTCAAATTCTGAGGTTGGTGAAGCTTTCTCTAGATTGGTGGCTGATTGAGGATCGGTTTGTCGAGGGTCTATAATGGAGAGACCCCAAAGAAATGATATTAACTTCGGATGCCTCGGCTTGGGGTTGGGGAGCCCATTGCAAGAATTGGACGGTACAAGGGAAGTGGTCTAGGGCCCTGAGCCAGTCTTCCTCAAATCTAAGAGAGCTAATAGCAGTAAAAGAAGCCTTGAGGGCACTGGTACAGCATCTAAAGGATCAACATGTGCAGATAAGATCAGACAACGCGACTACGGTAGCATATATAAATCGTCAGGGGGGGAACAAGATCTCCTTGTCTGATGACGGTCGCTTCAGAGATCCTACTATGGTCGGAAGAAAACCTGAAGTCTCTTTCAGCAGTACATCTGAAGGGAACCTTGAACCAGGTAGCGGATTTTCTGAGTTGCTCTCAGTTGAGAGAGTCCGAGTGGTCATTGAATCCAGTAGTGTTCAAGCAGATTTGCGATCTAAGAGGCATGCCAGAGGTGGATCTATTTGCTTCGGCAAAGAATCACAAGTTGAACAAGTACTTCTCTTTGAATCTGGCGGATCCGGCATTAGGAGTGGACGCATTGACCCATGCGTGGCATTTCAGTCTAAATTCTCAAAGAACCAGCTACAATTCTTCTGGTGGCTCCTTGGTGGCCCAAGAGATCTTGCCAAGCTTCTCTTGCTATTGAAGTCCCCTCCGTTTTTCCCTATCAAGGATTTGGACATTACATTTCTTACCTGGAAAGTGTTATTTTTGATGGCTATCACTTCTGCACACAGAATTAGTGACATTCGGGTCTTGTCTTGTCGTCATCCATTTCTTCAAGTTTTTCCAGATTGGGTAGTTCTGAGAGTGGATCTTTGTTATCTACCAAAGATTTCATCTGATTTTCATAGAACACAGGAGATCATCCTTCCGTCTATAGACAGTGAAGACTCTTCGGATTTAAGTTCTTTGGATGTTGGAGTACCTTCATCGAACCAAAGATTGGAGGAAAGCTGCCAGTTTGTTTGTGTCCTTTTCAGGCCCAAGGAAGGGCCAGAGAGTGTCTAAGATGACTTTAGCAAGATGGAAGAGCACGATTAAGATGGCTTATCAGAATATTTCCATACCAGGTGGAATCACGGCTCATTCTACAAGAAGTATTTCTACATCTTGGGCAGAGCAGGCTGGGGTCTCTATGGAACAGATATGTAAAGCAGCTACTTGGTCCTCAGCTAGAACATTTGCCAGGCACTATCGGTCTTTTGGTAGAAGTGTTCTACGGGCTGGTCTTCCCACCCAATGAGGTAGATCTCGACTATCTCTCAGTGTATGCTGCCTGGAGGGTGTTTTGAGAAAACTTTAGTTAGGTACCTGGTAACTTCTTTTCTAAACATCCAAACGGGCAGCATACAGCATTTTCTCTTTCCTTATGTGGAATTAGACTATTATGTCATGTTTTATGAAGTAAAGTTGTGGGTCTGTTTTCTCTTTTCTCGCTTTCAGATCTCTACAACAACTGGAGATTGGAGGTGGAGTCAAGCTTTTATTCTGTTCTGGTGGTCACGTATTCCCCTCTTGGGGGAGGGACTCAGAAGTCTCAGTGTATGCTGCCCGTTCGGATGTTTAGAAAAGAAGTTACCAGGTACCTAACTTAAGTTTTTCAGAATGGTTTGTTGGATTTATTAACGTTTATGGGCATGGAGCATGTTTTGAAAGAAAAACTCAGAGACATTCCATTAAGGGTTGCATAGGTAATATGGTAAGTTCAACCAAGTGACAGGGTTAAGGATTTTTTTTTCTTAATATTTCCCTACCATTATTATTAACTGTTAATTTATTCTAAAAAAGCATTTAATCCTTTTTTTGAAGCTGTCAGCTGTTGGTGCTGTAACATGCTTTTGTGGAAGGCTGTTCCATAGATTTAAAGTTCTTATGATAAAAAATGATTGTCGCCTTTGGAGATTAAAACTCTTTTTTTTCTCCAGACGGAGGGGTTGCCCCCTGTCTTTAGAGAGTGTTTTACATAAAATATTGTTTACCCATATTATTTGTATTAGCCATTTATATTTTATTCCAGGTGAATCATGTCGCCCCCCCATAATTAAAATCCTTTATTCCCCTTATCAGTTTTGTGGCCAAACCAAATTGGGTTGCCTCAGGGGAAAGGACCAAAACCTGGGATAGTGAAAATCCTGGGTTCTGGTCCATTTTAAGAACTAAAAGCTGAACATTTTATGGGATGTACTGTACAAACCTTATATTACTGTTAATCTTACAGACACTGCTCTTAAAAGACCCAGACTGCGGGTTATCTAAGTACAAACTTTCTAATACATATTCCATTCTGAAATTGGAAAAGAGCTCATTTATTGTTAGACATACAACCATCTGTGAAATCATGATCAATATTTTATCATCTTTTAGCTGAGACTTTCTTCAGGAGTCTTTCCCATCTAAATTAATTTGGTTATATCACGTACAGTTAGAGATCTATTCAGAATACTCGAAATTACACAAGTCCTGAGTCCTGGATGAATTAAACTATTTAGAAATGTTTTCAAGTTTTTAGATTGCTGAGAATTAGAATAACTGGCTTTTCAGGCTTCTCATTTCTTATTGACTCTTCCTTTGAGAGCAATACATTGACAAGAAACAGGGAGCCAGCTTTCCATTTGCAATTAGCAATTACACACAAGTCTTTCCAGAGACAAATGGAAAAATCACATGTTGGTCTTTCTCCTTGATGTACAACTGACGCAGATCAGCGGTGCATTTTTGTTTTTCTATGTACTTTTTAGGTAAGCTAATTGGAATCAGTAGAGTAAACAATATTACTGTCTATTATTATCTAAAATATAATCAGTAATACATGGGAAAGCACTGGTATAGATAGCAATGAATCTACATGTAAGAAGGGTTGAATCAAGAAAAGTAGCCCAATAATAAATAAATAGATGCCATAAATATTTAATAAATACATGTGCTAATAATTGGTGAGCAAACACGAAATTATTAAATAAATATGAAACAAATATCAAGTCATTTATCTACATTGAACATCATTTGCCAAGTGAATTCATGAAGCCTATGTGTCCAAATCAGCCTGGAGAGCCTATTCAATGGACTTCACTGTGCTACTGTACATATATTGGTGTCAGCTGCAAAAAAATAATCATACCTCACATAGTGTAAAGTCTGCCACGCTCCCTCAAAAGACAAAGTTTTTGTATCAACCTGCTCAAGCCCCACCACTCCACAACTCACACACGCCTGGAAAATAATGCACTCTTTTGGGCTATTGAAAAAAGGGTGGATAGTGGAATGTTTCCAAAAAAATTATTGAAAATGAGCCAAGGGAGTCCAGAAAAAACATTCCTGAAAACATATGGAGCACGATCTATTAATGCAACGCAACAAATAGTTATCAAGTAAACTAAAGTTCAATGAAGTCTCACAGTACCTAAACTTAGTAAACTTGGTGCAGTCCTATGGATCCTGTCCAGGAGCTGTCAGATGGGTGCATAGTGTTTTGCAGACCCCACAGTGAGGATAAATTACAGTGGTACCTGGAGCAGCTACCTCAACCACTGCTGATTTGACCAGCTCACACAGCAGGTATCTGCAGCGGATGTCCTAGGTTGCTCTAGTGATCTTCATCAGAGCACTCTTAAATCGTCACAGCAGGTGATTGCTGCACCAAAGCACAAATCTGGTGCAATTTGCCCCTTCTACAAAGGAACGTTTTCAAAGGGGGACTAAATTCATATAAGTAGACATTTCACAGTAGGCAAGAACCTATTATATCTTTATTGTCCAAAATACAAAGTGACACAGGAGCCTAAAACATCAAACAAGACTTCAGTTTCAATTATTCCAGTTTTGGATGCTCCTGTTTAAGCCTTAGCCCTGTACCTAAAGTATTTTTTTAATACTCGTACATATGGTGGTTGTACTCTGGTAACCTCAACCTGGTCATTTTAGCCTTGTACGATCCCCCATTTGAACCCTTGACCTTGTTTGCCTTTTTCCCAAATGGGGACCTTTTTGATTTGTGAACAAACTGATCATGCTAGAATTATACCTAGCAGGACTTGGGCTAGACTGGATTTTGGATGTGGACAATCTGCGTCTTTAAGATTTCCCAGGCAGATTCTGCAGATTACTTTGGATCCCCCAGCACCTTTGCTGGAAGAAATCATTGAGACAATGAAGTGCTGAAGTATTCCTGTGAATTACCATGGTGATAAGTATCAGTGCACATCTTTGGATGTTACCCTAGGACCTTTGACAAAAGTGTCCAGTGAGGTAGTGAAGTGAGAGGATTCCTGTTGATTACTAGTTTTTGTTGGGCCCTCTTTGCTTTTCCTCCCCAGCACCTTTATTTTTCTGAAGTATTAGAGTGATGGGTGCATGTGTGGTCCCTCTCCCAGCAGTTACCCCAGGATTGCAACGGGGCATGATGTTTAAGAGTCTGGAAAGCAGAAGATTCCCTGCAACTTTATGCATACTGACTGCTGTGGCTGTACATGTAGCTGGGCTGTATGCACTGTGGCTGCACAGTTCCTTGTGCATTTGGGCTGGTGGGAAAGTAACCCCCTCCTCTTGAAGCTACTTTATTTTTAGGCATTGTGGTTACTGCACAGTTACGAACAGTACTAACACTGATGAGAAGATGCATTATATGTGCCTCTGATTTCCTATTCCTCGGGACCATTCTTCCACAACCACACTCCAAAGTGGTCAAACAGCTCCTGTTCCTTAGCTCTCTCATCTCAAGTGAGCACAGCAAGCTATAATGGTCAAGCAAATGACTCACAGGCTGCTTTTACACTGCGGCGAGGCGACACATTAGTGCATGTGTAATAGTGTTTTAATAGTGATCGCGCCCCACCAGTATGTGATAGTTGTGTATAGTTCTCTATGGCAACGTTTCACTGGCGAATGGGGAAATCAGGGGTGATTTGCAATCACTTCGCTATCACCACAGTGTGAAAGCTGCCATAAAGCTGCACCATTATTGCACCAATTATTATGACATATATTTTCTTAGGTACTATTGTACTGATGGCATTGTCCATTTTGATGATTCTTCCTTTCTTAAACCAGACCTTCACCATGATTTATTGAAAAGCCCAAACCCTTAAAAAACGATTCCGCAGCATCTAAAGTTAATATATTTTACGTTTTAGACACTTTTGATTTTTCCCCCCACTGGGCTGCAACTCTGTTCAGGACTCTAGGATATGGGCGCCGCCATCTTGACTCAGAAACATCACACTTACTGAGGAGAGGAGAGTGGGATAAAGTACAGGGGGGCGGGTTATAGCTGTGCTCTGCTCAGACAGAGCAGAGCTTGGGTCAGGAAAAGGTCAGCAATCCCAGAATGCAGAGCAGCACAGTCAGAAGGCACTTTCTGTTTGCAGGCTGCCTGATGTTACATGAGGCGCCATCTTGGATGTTTAACCCTTTAACCACCAGCCTACTTGGAGTTTTTGTTACGCTTTGTTGGCAGACCATTTTTCACTATTTTGCACTATGCATATTCAACTGTGATTTTTGAAGGGATTTCCCAGAAAAATTATAGTCTGGGCTTTAACATGAAATGTCTTGTTTGTCATTTTTAAGTGTATTCTTAATATTTTGGGGTGAGATATGTGCAAAAAAATAAAAAAAAACATTTTTTTACCATTTGTAGTGTTTTTTTGTAATAAAAATTTAAGTTTGTCAATAAAATCTTATTGCATGTGAAATCCCAATTTCTCCCGGTTACAACGGTACCACATATGTATTGGTAGACACCCTTTCCTGCCCAGGAGACTTCCCCAAACTGAAACAGCGCTTTAGGAGAGTTTCAGATCAAATACAGCTATGCTATGCGCTATGTGCACCTTGCAGTTTTTCAATAAAAACAACCCTTTACATTTGAAATACCCCCCACAAACTATATATTCTCTGGAAGTACACACATCAAGCTTTTTAGGCTTACCAGGCTTGTTGATGTTGCCACAGTTTTCTGGAAGTGCTCCCTCAATGTATTCTTTGGTTACACAGAGCTTCCCTAAAAAAGGATAAAAAAGCAGAATCAAAGCCACATTTTTCTAAAGAAAACTAGATACAAACAAGAAAAAACAAGTTAATCTAAAAAAGCAACATCCCCCGAACAGAACGATACCCCACATGCATAGCTACTGTCAAGGGAAGAGTTGCCAAACACCCCAAAGTAAAGCTTGTGCACAACGGTAATTTTGCTTGAAAATTTCAGCTCTGCAGACAAAGTGGCACCTTGCGCTTTTTCTACCAAAACAACCCTTTACATTTGGAATACCTGCCACAAACCATATATTCCCTGAAAGTACACATGATAAGCTTTCGAAACATACCCAGCATGTTGTAGTGGGCCCATCTTTCTGGAACGAATCCCTCAAAGAATTCGTTGGTCGCACAGGGTTTCCTTAAAAAATGTATAATAAAGCAGAATAAAAAATGAGTTTTCCTAAAATATCAATATGCAAACAAGAAAAAACAAGCTAAATCTGAAAGCGCAAAATCCCCCGAGCACAACGATACCCAACATGCATAGGTACTACTAACCCTTTTAACTGCCAGCCTACTTGAGGCTTTGTCACCCTGTCTTGACAGGTCATTTTTCACCATTTTGCGCTATGCTTAACTGTGATTTTTGCAGGAATTTCCAGGAAAATCATGTATTTTATTTTTGCGGCACAGTTTAGGCTTTAACATGAAATGTTTTGTTTGTAATTTTTTTACTGTTTTTTTAAATATTTTTGAGTAAATTAAACAAAACAAAATAATTTTTTTTTTTTTTAGAAAATTGTCTCCTTTATTTCAAATAAAACATTTGTTTTATTAAAGAAAACCATATTGCATGTGAAAGCCCCATTTCTCCAGATTACAACAGTACCACATATGTATCGGTATCCCCCCGTTACTGTTCAGAAGCCCCCCTAAACTGAAAAAAACACTTTATAACATGTACAAATAAAATACAACTACAATCCACACTATAAAGGGTTAAATCAAGAAAAAAATTGGTGTGGGGTTCCCCTTCCTGGGGGGAGGTAACCCCCATTTTTTTTTTTTATTTTAAGGGCTAAAAACCCTTAAAAATTCCCATAAAAAATGACATGGGGTCCCCCCTATCCAGCATAACCAGCCCAGGGATCAGCTATGCAGGGCTTGTAGAACAGGGTGCAGGGGTCAGCTTTGGTGGCCCCCTGCCCTGCCAAGTACAAGCCCCCACCGCCTAAATCAGCCCGGGCCCTTCTGCCCCCCCTGGGCTTCGGGGAGGCAGGTAATAGGGGGGCCGGGGTTAATGGCAAATCACCCGCTAGCCGCAGGTGACTTGACAGCCCCCGAGCCTTGTGAACTGGTACAGGGGTCTCATGGACTCTTTACAAGTTCACAATGGGTTAAAGTGGACCAACACCCAGGGCTGATCCTATAAGATTCTTGGACCGTTCGATTCCCTCCCCCCGGGGCATCCAAAATCGGGATGCCCCTCTGTGTGAAACCCCCCGGAACACCCGCTACCACTTACTTGAATCCCGGTCCTACGGCGCATGCGCGGGCCACATCCCCACTATCCCTCTAGCAGGACGCAATCCTGGGTGTTGGTCCACTTTAAATGTAAAAAAAAAAAAAAACACACCACAAAATGCTGGAAGCATTTATTACCAGCTGGGTGACAGGACATAAGGGGTTAATTTAAAAAAAAAAATTGACATAGGGCCCCCCCTCCCAGGGGGGGGGGGGGCATTTTAAAAACCCTTAAAAATCCCCCCCCCAAAAATGACGTAGGGTCCCCCCTACCCAGCGTTACTGACCTGGGCCAGCTATGGGGGCTTGTAGAACAGGGCGCAGGGGCCCGCATAGCCACTTGGTGGCCCAGGCCCTTCTGCCCCCCCTGGCCTTTGGGGAGGCAGGTAATGGGGGGCTGGGGTTAATGGCAAGTCACCCGCTAGCCCGCAGGTGACTTGCCAGACCCAGAGCCTTGTGAGCTGGTACAGGGGTCTCATAGACCCCTTACCAGCTCACAAAGGGTTAACTGTAAAAAAAAGACCTTGCTTAGTGGCAAGATGGCGGCCACCATCGAGGAAGAAAGGGGAGAGAGCCTCCCGGGCTCTCTCCTGAAGATCGGTAAGTCCTGGGGGGGGGGATCGGAAGCCCCCCAGGTGAAGAGGAGGGTCGGCGGGAGCCAACGCACACGCAGGTAAGTAAATGTCATTTTTATTATTTTTTATTTTTACAGAAAAGCCAGTGGCAGCTGAAACGGGGGGGGGGGCACCCTACCATCTTAAAGAGGAGACCCGGCCGAATCAAACGAGGGGTCAGGTAAGTGACTTTTTTTTTTTACTTTTTATGCTATTAGTGGGGAAAGTCAGGCACGTAAAATTTACGTGGCTGGTGGTTAACTGCAGGGGAGACAGCCACGTAAATTTTACGTGGCTGGCATTTAAAGGGTTAAAGGCTCATAACATGCAGTAGATGCAGGTAGGATGATTTTTAATGTGAGCAATCTGTATGTACAGGGTGTGGGAAACATATAAGATAGACTCTTATTCAGAGTGAAGGACCGCTTTAAGATATATACATATTCCCTATCTGAAGATGCTCATCGTAGCATTTGCCATTCTTTGTAGATTTCCTTTATCTCTGGGACTCTAAATAGTGCCTGTAATAGCTGCTTAAGCTGGTGGCTCCTGGGCAATGGGATCCTTTCCTTATTCCCCCATCTTTTAGCTAAATAAATATGCTGATTTTTGGTATTGTTTCTACCATTTCTTTCTGTATGAAATGTAACTGTTATTATGGGCACATTTTTTTGCACTTGACACTTTTTTTTTTACAGTAAATGAGGGTGCTTCCAATATATAGTCTTTTTATAGGACTTATTACCTATTGGCTATATAAGGGCTATTGCTTTACCGGGGAGGGGGGGGGAAGGGGGACTAATCACCCAATTTGTGTTGGTTTGGTTATGTGTCTGTGTCCTTTTCTATCTTGCTACAAGTATTTCCCTGAATTTGTGTAACATGTATACAGAACCATGTGATTAATAGTGATTCTGAGGTAACTTTGATGTTGCTCACACATGCTCAACCTGCAGCCCCGGGGCCACATGTGGCTCTCCGAGCCATCTGATGTGGCATCTGCCCTGCTAACAGAAAAGGGAAGCATAAATAAATTTGACATGTAAAGGTAATTAAATAGGGGTACAGTAAGGATGGACAATTGCATGGAGAGTGATATAGGAGGGGGTTCATTGGCAAATAGAGGTGGCAGGAGTGGCTTGGTGAAACACAGTGACATAGATTCTACAACACCACCTATGAGTGACGTCCTTGGCAAAATAATTTGGTAAAATAGTTTTTCTAATAATTGTATTCTTAGCATCTGTGGGAGATTAGATTGAGGTTGGTTGGGTTGAGTAGTGAGAACATGTTTACTATGTGGGACTGATGGGGGGGATTTGTTGAGAGGTTAGCCAATCGGCATGTGTATTGTTAGCATGTGGGGATTGTTACATATGAATGGAGGGTTGTGGTAGAAAAACATACGTGGAGTGGAGTGTATGGAGATAGTGGGTATCCTGATTGTTGTAGAAAATTTTCATTATTCTATTCCAAATGAAAAAAATCTGATTCATTGTGGCCCCCAACCAGTTTCTTAATCAATGAAATAACCCATGCTCATCAAAAGGTTGAACACCCCTGATGTAGCTGATATGAAATATAATAACCTATAACACATTAAGTAATGCAATACAACCGTGATAACATTTCTTGTTTAATATAGAATATTGATTTTAACCTTTAAAAGTACTCCACAATTGCTATTTGGTGGGCTGCAATGAAGTTGCTAAAATATTTACTTAGTGTGATATTATGTGTAGCAAAGTGCTAATAAATGGAAGGAATATGACACAACTGCAAACCGACCAAGACATGACCATCCACCTAAACTGACAGCCTTAGGCAAGGAGAACCCTTATTAAAGGTCTATCTGGAGATGCTGCAGAGAACCCCTAACTCAGGTAGGAGAATTAATCATCAGGTAAACAATTAGTCATGTACTCCACAAATCTGGTCTTTACGGAAGAGTAGCAAGAAGAAAGATATTTTCAAAAGCAGACTATTTGCAATTTGCCTCAGGCTATGTAGGGGATAAAGCAAGCAAGAAGGTTCTCTGGTCAGACGAAAGATTAACTTTTTTGACTCAATGCCAGAGGCTATGTTTGAAGGAAAGCTAACAATGCACATCACTCAACACCCAATTTTAACGAATACATTACTAGTTGGTGCTGTTACCAATGCATGTCTGTAGTCTCTCTTTGCATATTTTTGCTTTGTTATAGTTCCTGTATATTCAACTGCACTCATCACTTCTTATTCCCTTCTGTGTTAGCCACTATGTTAAGTTTACATTCTCTTACTGCATTCATGTTCCACTAAAGCCGGTTCCTGTAATACCGCTAATGTCTATCTAGATTTGACGCTGCTGCACCCAGCACTCTCACTCTGCAACAGAAACATGGTAGCAGCAGCTATCATTCTGTGGGGGCTTTTCTTCAGCAGGGACTGGGAAGCTGGTCAGAGTTGAGGGGAATATGATTGCAGCTAAATACAGGGCAATCCTGGAGGAAAATCTGTTAGAGGCTGCAAAGGACTTGTAACTAGGTTCACCCCTTTCAGCAGGATAATGACCCTAAGCACACAGTCAAAGCTACAATGGAATGCTTGCAATCAATGCATTTTCCTAGTCCAGATCTAATCCCAAATAAAATATGAGGCATGGTTTGAGCTAGAGCTATTTGCAAAGAAGAATGGGCAAAAACGTCAATACGTTCAACAACGTATTGACACAGGGGGGCTAAATACATAAGCAACCCACTCTTTTCAGATTTTTCTTTACACTTGAAGGCACATAAAATATCCTTAAAATACATTTGTGTGTATGCAATAAAACAAATCAGATTATAGTAGTAAACCAGAATGCTCCTTTGAACAAGGAAATAAATTGTAGCGCATTTATTGTTTTATACATTTATGGCAAATGTGGTGTGGTGGGATGCCGCAGCTGAGAAACAGTTGAATCGCAAGCTGTTGATTCTCATTAATGTGAGTAGCAAAGCCGTTTTGGCAGCCTTTCCAGGCCGGGCTTTGATCCAGACTTGTAATTTCTCATTCTGTGTTTGATTGGGGGTCCTTAGAGCAAAACTAAAGATTTCCAAATAGGTTATGCCTGCTTAGTGTTCTGTTTCTTGCACAGAGAAGCACTGCTTATTTGGGTGGCTACACTTGTACAAAGATAAAGTGATGGAAGTCCAACTCAATTTACTAAAAGCTCAACCATGAAGTCACATAGAATCTTTATTTGGAAAATTTAGCCAGTTTGCAACACAAGTCATAAGCTTTCTGTAAACATAAAACATATAGTATATGGTTATTGTCACTCTTGTTAGCAACAACTTTACCTTTTTTCTGGGCCTAACACTGGCAGCAGTCTTCAGGCGTAGTGATACTCGACTCTTCCGGGTTCTAGCGACCACTTGACTGCCGGCTACCAATCAGGTCATAGTGATGACATGCCCACTCAGTAAATTGAAATGGTAGCAGTGGCTGCTCACTTTGGTTAATATCACTGTTCCTAGTATCGGGCTTACAGGGAAGCACTGCACATCGAGGCATCCCAGATTTGGTATGCCCTGCACTATCAGTATGAAGTTATTTTACTTTGAATTTCAAATGTAAGTTAATTTGCTGCAGTAGCTCGAAGGCTAACACATTTGTGAATGGCCGGCGTGGGCACACTCCTTGTTAAAGGGTAGGGGGGGATGCGGCCGCCAGAGCACTCAGATTCGCTCGCCCTAGACGAGCTCTTGGACGAAGTGGATCAGAGAGTGCTGACTGGACGAGAGGCTGCGCATATGCCGTAGGACCGAGGAAGGTAGGATCAGGCGACCTGTATGGTTTCACACAGAGGGGCAACCCCGATCGGGGTGCCTGGGGGCAAAGACCAAAAGTCAAAATCCTGGGTTTTGGTCCACTTTAACCAAATGAGTAATCTGTTTTATCTTTTTTGTTTTATGTATGCTTTGCTTTTTCACTGTTTGAGGCTTTCTTTGTTGTGTGTTGTAGTGTTTTTGCAAGGTATAAAAATTATTTAAAAAAGACTGGCCTGTGCTAGCATGATGTTGTGCTGAGTATTATGTGTGCGATGCTTTCCCAATGTTTTGCATAACACAGCACTGGTATGTGTACTGGCTTATTGAACATAATTTATGTTGCAACTGTGATGTTCAAGAGACAAAGAATACGCCGGTCTTATGGAATGAAAAATATCTGTTATATATGACTCAAAAGTGCCCTGAGTATTATACGTATGTTACTCGTCCAACCCTTCTATAATTTATACTTTGTACCATGTCACAGAATACAATGGCGATTTGCACAGTCCACCACCTAGGGCGCACTGCTTGTGTTTGTCTCAGCACGGATAAGTTAAATGCAGAGGAATAATTCCTATTTGTGCACAAGCATGCGATGGCCATATATGCATATGCACATAAAAATAAATAAACAATAACAATAATGGACTGTTGGGGCAACTTGAGGACAGGGTTAAAAAACACTAATCTAGATAAGTTCCCTGCAAGATAGACATACGGGCATAGTCCCACATTGTAGCCCTGTCCAGTATCACATTTATTTACATACTGTTTGCAGAAAGAGGATGCTAACCCAAAAGCCTGACTAAGCCCAGGCCATTATCTTTGCAAATTTTGGAAATCCAAACATCGAATGTGATGAATATTAGACGGTCTTGAATTAAACTATGAGCTCTACTAATTCATATTAGCGGATTGAGAACTATGAAATCCTTGTGGCATCTAATAAATCTCTGCCAGTGAGCTTCGCATGTTATGTGATCCGACAAATGACAAATCCTTCCTGAGGTGAAAACCATATATCTCTGCCTCAGCACCCTGTTCCTGAAATTCTCATCTGTTTCTTCGATGACTAACAACAATAGATGTGTATAGGGATATTCTAGAAGTAGATAATACATATAGACAGTGCCTGGACCAACAAGGGAATGCCTGTCATCTTGTATTTGCTGTAATTGAGGTCCTCTGAAAATGCTCTGCGTGGAACAGTTAATAACAAGTAAAGGGGCTTGCTATTTACTAAGCAGGGCATATTTCAGCAGAACCAGGGCTGCAGTAGCCAGGGGCTCCTTGAGTTACAGTGACACATGACAGAGGATGCGGATGCATTTATTTATATTTTTTTGCTGCTCAGTTTTGTAGGCAATCTATCAAATGACCAGGGGATTAGGGGGGGGGATCTATTCTACAGTGCCTGAGGCATTTGAGGCTCATTTACCACCCTCATGTTACCTCTGTACAATGCATTTCAAAATAGAATTTCCACGCTGTTAGCACAAAGTATCTATTTTGTAGTATCATTTTTGGACAAAGGTAAATTTACCATTTTCTATCCTGTTGTCCTGACATTGGGTTAAACCAGACCAATAGCCTGGCACAGTTGGAAAAGAAAGGTAGCGGCCATTTTGGAGCTTCCTCTCCCTGCATCTCAGCCATGCTGCTGCCTGCATCGAACTGACATAACTGACAAGGCACAGTAACAGGAAGCCCTGCAGCACTTGGCCTGCAATTTTTATGTGCAGCAATCTAAGTTGCCCCGGGGAGGAATGCGTAACTGTTTGTTGTGTTGGTCTGGTTTAAGTCATTTTTCACTGTTGGTCCGCTTTAAGCGTGGAGAGACTGCCCTTAGAGTAACAGTAATACACACGTATTACCACATAGCATATGTTTATATCAATACTAATGTAACCTCAAATGACTGGACAGAATTGACGTTTGCCACTCTAGTGGCACCTTGGTAAATCGAATGTGTTACTACCTTATGCTGCCACCTACTTGGATGGTGTTACTAGAGTCTTGACTGAAAATGAACAGTAGTAAGGGATATGAAGTCATTCAGTCTTAAAGTGGACCAAAACCCTAATAATCCAGCTCTATAGTCTAAGCCTTACAGTTGATCCCCAGAGCATTCCGGGATTTGGGATTGCCACTTTGTATAAAACCCCCCTTCCTTTGCCAGGTACTCACCTGAGATATGTGGGGAAAGTCCATAAAACAGAAGCTTGCAGTTCTGAGTAAAAGTGTGTGTTTTGTGTAGCTATGTGCTGAATTCAGAGGTTCTCAAACACCAAGGTCTTTGCATATATACACTGATAATACAAAGCAATTATTGAAGACATTTTTCTAGATATCTATCTGACTGGCTTTCTTAATTTGGAATGGCTGGTATAAAATCTTTGGCAATATAGCAGACCTATACCGTCTCTGGTAACTAACCAATCTCCCGCCCATGGAAAGCTCTGCAGTTAAATCAAAAGTTAAATCTGGATGCCCTGTCATGCATATTCCTCCCCAAACCTGATAATGGCCACCCTTAACTTACCAAACACTTCTTTGCTAAACCCTGGCCCGTATGTGATCGCTGGTAGTCACCGGGTCACCAGAAAGCAGAAGGCAGGAAGATATGAGTAAGGTATGGGACCCTCGGGGTCTGGCTTGTAGAAATTGAGTTTAAGGAGAGAGACTTAATCAATCGGGATGCTCCCCTCTGCTGTGCCTGACCAACTGTGCATAAATAACTGATAGTCCACTTTCAGAAATACAGTACTTATATACTTCTCACAGAGCACCCAAGTGCAGTAGCCAAAATGTCTACCTAGTGCATCCTATTTCTTTCTCTATTTTAGGAAAAAAATAACCATATTGTTGCACTGCCGCGTAATCAAAATACCAACTACGTGTTCAATCTTTTTTTTCTAAAGTATAATTTAGTGACTACTAATAAAGCACAGTGTAATAGAATGCACACATACAGGTTCCAGGGCAAGGGCTGCCCTACAGAGACCAGCTTTAAATCCCAATCTAGCTAATTTATTTTAGATTGTAGAAGGGGTAGAAACAATGTATTAGTTTGTATTATGAAAGTTCCTAGAGAAAAAAACCCTGGGCGTTATTGGGCTCACGTGGGTGCATTGGAACTCCATATTTCCTTATTCTCCTGTGCCAGGCAAGGTTTATCAAATTCAGGACTGTTTTTTTTTCTCAGTAAAACAAGTAAACTGAAACTGTAGAAGACCCCCTGCCTACTGGGTGCACACCCTGAAGACTCGGTTTCAAACAGTGTATTAAGGAAATGGACAGGCGGCATTACTTATTCTTATTCTTATAAAAAGACGTATTCTCTTTTATTGTGAAATAAGATGACAAATCATCCATTTTGAAGCCCGGGGATTACGCTCTACCAAGGACAAAGATGGCAGGTTCTTGAATGAATTAGTGTCCCTAAGGTTGTCAGAGTAAAATGAACGTGATCTCTCTACTCCTTTTCCTGTGCTCTCTCATCCCAGTTGTTTTTTCTAGTTTCTTTTAGGGCTGTTGCTTTACATATTTGTGGCAGAGTGCAGACATATTTTTTAGGGTAGTGGTCATCTCCCACCCGCAGTTTGGCTTTGTTGCACCTGGTCCCCTTTCGAATGCTGTGGATGCCATCTTACTGATTTTTCCTGTGGGGTTAATCCAGTCATCAGCCCACACAGCCTGCTGCTTTCAGCATTTTCCCATCTTATTCTTTCTCAGAACATTAATTAAAGGACCACTCCAGCCCCTTTGTGAAAAATAAACATAACCCCTGCGCTGCTCCCTCCAAATAGCGATCCTGCTAATGTAATCAAAGAAAAAAAAATACACTCACCTTCACCCCAAATCCAGCCCCCCCCCCCCCCCGCAGCTGGCGGTACCGAACGCCCACCGCTATGTTCCTGAAAGTCCTGCCAGGCCGCTGGGGGCAGTGCTCTCTGCAATGCGCATGTGAATAGGCGGACGGGAGCATGCGCAATGCAAAGAGATTCTGCTCTCAGCAGCCAATCCGGACTTCAGGAACATGGCAACAGGGGGGCTGGATTCGGAGTGAAGGTAAGTGTCTTTTTTAGGGCAAAACACTGGGGAAGCTTGGGGAGTAAACTTTGTTTTAAGAGGCTTTCCAGCAATGAACTCCTGGGATACATGGTAGGTATTTAGAAGGCTGGGAACCTCTGGCTTTTTAGGCAAACCCTCTGGCTCAAGGCCTGTTTATAAGACTCACAAATTAGCTTCTATTCCCTATTAGGGGTAAGGCCTTAGATTGGAAGATTTAGATTATACCAGAATAATGATGAAGAAGAATCAGCACCAGAGCCAGCTGGAAAGATATGTGCCCCAGGACAGCGGGACGGCTGGTAAGTGTCGATAAATAAAATAAATGCATACAATGTAGCTTTAAGTCTATTATAAGGCACTTTACTTCCTGAATTTGCTTACCAGTGTCTCTAGTGTCTCTAGATCTTCTTCAGTATGTTTGTTTCTCCTGTGTTGGGGAACAGGGAAGCAAAAAACCCATGTATTTGTACAGTTATGTCACATTTATAACATTTTTTATATAATCCTTTTCCACTTACCTGTTGCTTCTGGATACTAGCTATCTTTTGCCCTGACTAAGGGAGAGTCAGGTAATCTTTTTTCAGCATAAATACTTCATAATGAAACCCCAATTATTTCTTGACTTTGCTTTATAAGCATTTACTCCTTTCTAATCTTCTCTCGTCATAAGCGTGTAAGGGCGTATACCTAGGTTTTAAAATGAGAGCTGAAATTGGCCTGGCATCAGCTAAAATTTCATGTATTCAGCGCCAAATCTATTTGACTAAAACTGTAAAGCCCAGAGGCACCATCCAGTAAAGAACAGATTACTTTCCTTTTGTGTGGGAAGTTGTGGGAATTATAGTTTATGAAAAAGGATATCATGTGCCAAAACATTCTCCTCTGTATTAGCTGTATTTTCTCAACAGGAGAAACTATGTCACGCCGCATCACATCATGCACTAGAGCTTCTGTGGGCAACTCGCTGACAACAATGACTAATCAGGCTTGCTCTGTACGTTTTACATTAAAATAGTTTGCTTAAATAAGCTTTTATTCCATTACTAATTATTCATTGCTATAGAATGTATCACCTATTGCTGCCTAGTATTAGCCCAATAATCTCTAATTATCTGGAAGTCCGCTTTATTGCTGTGTGCTTCTGGTTTCTGGGTCACTGTAAGGCCAATTCTTTAGCATTGACCTTCTCTTTGGTTCAGATTATTCAGTGTGTGGGACCCCATAGAGGAAAGAATAAATAGGAAATATATATAGGAAATGTGTATATTCACTTGATTACCTTGAGCATCACCTATAATATTTCAGAACACAAATCTTATCAAGTTGAAAGTGTTTTTCATGTTAAAATTTGTTTGATTAAAAAATGTCTTGCGGCAATATAGCCAGTGATTTGTAGTCCTGTGTGTGCAATGAGTTAACTTAAATGTTAATGAGATAACTTAAATGTGTACAGCTCACCATGTCTAGTAGCTGTACAGAATGTTCTTAGCTATTGTGGGTGGACAAACCTGCAGATAAACTACACAATATATTGTTTGGGCTGGACAGTTAATTGACTGTTTAAACTACCAGATGTCTGTGGATTGATCTCATGTCACTAATTAATTGAAGACAAACTAATTAGTATACATATTACTGCCAGCTGTATCCTCAAGTTTGTCATACTTTTTCCTGACACCCACATTGTCTGTGCAATTTACTGTTGTAGTCTGATTCTATTGCCTTTAACCCATTGACCTATTTATTCTATTGTTTTTTTTATGTGTTTTCGATACAACTCTGAAAAATTGTTGGCATGCAGTAAATTTAACTATGTTACATCATTAGAACCTCTTTCGTATTGATCTCTGTAGTGATTCTGTTTATAAATTAAAGATCATGCCAGCTTGGTGACAGCATGATTTAAAACCCTCTTCGGACCTATTAATGATGTCTCTTCTTTTCACTTTGAATACTAGGAGATATACAGTATAAAGGAAAGCCTTTGAAATAAAGCTGCAGACATTTGCTTATTTAAAGTCCCTGCCCAGGCACACACTTACTTCCTCCCACCTTACCCCCTTTTAGGGACAGTGTAAAATAAACCTCTCAAAATCTCTGATTATATGTAAATACCTTATTTATTGTAAGTGAAACCACTTTCTTTGCTTTAATTTCTGGGTCAAGCTTGTTGTTTCTTGCTCAGCCTTGTGATTGTTAAACTCCCTTGTCATGTTCTTTAGTTCTCATTTAACTGCAGGTGTCATGCAGGAGGGGTTTAATTTTAGCTGCTTATATTTGTTACCCATAGGAATACATTTTGCAATGTTGGTACTCACAATTGACTTAAAGAACTCCCATTTGGCATCTGTATCCTTATTCATCAACACATGCCTTTAGTGCAGCTCTGAGCCTGGGGAAGTTGACCTGCTTAAAATTCAGCGTTTTTGCCCTCCCAGACAGAAAATGTTTCTTACTGTTTATGTTAAATACACTTATATTGTGGTCACTGTTACCAAGATTTCATGGACTGTTACAGTCCCTACAAGGTCATCATCATTTGATTTTACCAGATCCAAAAGGGCATCACCCCTAGTGCCTCGATAATTTGATTCATATAGTTATCTTGTAGCATGCTGAGGAGTGCTCGCCCCTTGTAGTAGAAGCAGAACCGTGTCTCCAGTTGACACCTGGGTAGTTGAAGTTCCCCATCACCACTACTTTACCAGCCTGTGCTGTCCGCTCTGTCTGTTTATGCAGCTGACCCTCTATTTCAGTTATTTTTGGGGTCCTATAGATTACACCAAATTGTATTTTAACATAGTTTACATTGCCCCACACTTCTACCAACAATGATTCTACATCCTCACTATCTTCTGCTAGTATCTCATCATTAACATTTGCTTTGAATTCTTGAGTTACATAGAAACGCACTCCGTCCCCTTTCTTATTTGCTTGTTTTTTCCGAAAGATAGTAAAACATTGAAGATTGTGTCATGTGTGGGGTCCAGCTATGTCTCAGCCACGCCAGTAACATCAATATTTTCTTCCAGTACCAGAGCCTCAAGCTCCCCCACTTTAGTTGTCAGACATGGCATTTGTGAACATACACCTTAAGTTTCTATCCAGTTTGACACATTGAGCTTTGTTACTTGTTTCTGCAGTAATACATCTGCCTAATTTTTACTGCTGGTTTGCAAAACATGGATCTCCCCACCCATTATAGCAGTCATCTCTCCTTCTATTTTTCCACCCACCATTATATGCTGCCCCCTAAGTAACCTGTTCTCCCCTTTGTGTTTACTCTTGTGCTCCCCCCCTCAACTCTAGATTAAATACCCCTCCACCCCTTTAGTATCCTCTTAACCAGCACAGCAGCCCCCCTTCCATTCTGGTGCAAATTATCTGTAGAATACAGTTTGTACCCTAATTAAAAGCCAGCTCAGTGCTCCAAATCCTTCTGCCCTGCGCCAGGACTTAAACCATGCATTTAACTATTTAAACTTCTTCTGACGTTCCTGTGGAGTTCATGGCATGTGTTCAATTCCAGAGAATATGACCTTGGAGGTCTTTCTCTTCAACTTGGTACCTAATTCCTTAAATGTATTCTTAAGAATCCTCTTTCTCCTATTAATTCTGTCATTAGTCACCACGTGGACCATGACAGTTGGGTCATCCCCAGACCCTCCTAGTAACGTATCCACCATTTCCATGACATGCCGAACCTTGGCAGAAAGGTGTTCTGTTCTCTTTCTCTCTTCTTGGTGTGCAGACATGGTGTACATTGCCAGTAGAGCAGATTGCACTTCCATAGAACACACATTTGCTAACAATAATACTAGATAAGCTCAGCACCTTGAGCACATGATTCTGGCACAAAAATATACACTTCCAAAAATGTCATCAAAAGTTGAGTTATACTAAAGGCAAGCCCCATTGTTTCTGGCTACATGTTGCACTTTCCTAAACTTTAATCCATTTTAAAAAAGACCCTGTAGTTCCTAAGTTATATTTAAAGTATTAGAGCATTGGAGATTCATAGAAAAAAAAGAGAAACAGTGGATGTGGCAACAGCAATGTTATGTAAGCACACTGTGTGCTTAGCATATTCATAATAAGCCATGCTAGGATAAGTGTGCTGAGAGTCACAACTTGTACATAAAGGGGGATCATGAGAGGTTGTCTGCACCCTGTCAGATCAGTGTGATAAAATCATGGGGGTGAGAGACATGCAGGATTGTCTGTACCCTGTTAACAACTAGTGTGCATGGATGAAAGGGGGGCTTGCTGGGTGTCTGACCTGTGGCAAGGCTGGCAAACAGAGGAAATGGCTGGAATACAGGGTGGGCAGGCTGTTGATTGCTGGTAGCCTGATCAAAGACTGGAGCCAAGTGTCTGAACGCTGAGAGCGGAGAGAGGAGGGTGGGGTTTCTGCTGCAGAGAGAGGCAGCCAATCAGGACATCTGGGGAGGTAGTAGGGGGTGTTTCTGTTTTTTGTCCACGGAAGGTTGATTTTAGAACCAAGTCAGTGGGCTGGTGATTGAAAGCTGAATGAGGACGTTATTTCCTAACTACAGAGTCAGACAGGAGAAGAGGGACAACGCTGAAATAACTAAATGTATGTTAAGCTACTGATATTTATTTCTTAGCTTTTGACTTGCCAAACACTTCAAGGATTGCTGTATCTGTAGCTCAACAGGGTCTGCTTCAAAGCATTAGCCAGAAATAGCCAGAATACTTAGCCAAAAGTGAGGGGTACTCTCACTGCCTGGGTGAGTATAGCCCACCTACTAAGGACAAGAGAAATTGAGCTTTTCCACCAAAGTGGCAGGACTTTTGGAGCAGCCAATGTCCTCCAATGCATTTTGGGGCACCGTAGACTTTTGCCCTTATTCATCAAGCGATAGCGCCAGGTAGTGTCTGACGAGCGCCAGGTAGCGGCAGCTAACGGCGACTACCGACTCAAGTACGCCCGGCGGCGGTCACAATGACGCATTTATCAAGCAAAATGAGGCTAGCGCCGGCGAGAGCGACGGCTAGCGCAGCATTCATCATGAAGCCGCCTGGACCGAACAGCGCCGCTGCAAATTCCCTCACGGCGCCAGGTATGAGCTGACGCTCCCTGGCGATGTCCAATGCATTTCAATGGAGCAATCTATAATTATTCATAATTAATTGGTATTAATTTTTTTTTTTTTTAATGTCAAAAAATCGGAGACCACTTCTGCAATGTTAGGATTTATTTTTAAGTAAAAAAAAAAATTAAAAAAAATATGCGCAGAATTGATCTAACAGGTCTGAGATTAATGTATTCATATAACAAAATGATTCTAAAAACATGTATAATGTTACATTCAAAAAATATGGTTGTTTAGGGGTTAAAAACTAGTTAATACACATCGCCGCCAGCGCTCTGGGGTTTAAACAAGGAATGGACAGCGACAGCACATTCGGAGCGTGATTTGTTGATGAATATGAAGCTAGCCGTTCGCTCTGGCCATTCGTTGTCAGGCGCTCACATACAACGCTGGACCTGTGAAACAGCGACCCCCCAGCCCGTATTCAACATTACCGCACACCGACTGAGTCGCTGTCATCAAGCTAATGCCGGCCAAGCACAGCGAATACTGGCTGGCGCTGAAAAAATCACGCTACAGTCGCTCATCTGTCGCTACCTGGCGCTATTAATGAATCGGCCTCCCCATCTAGAATAGTCTGCTAATCAATAATGTTTTCTGTGCAGTAAATACTAACCACCAACACTTCACCTGTGGTATATACTGGGTATTTAAAAACTGAAGGCTGACAATATTTTATTAATAGGATATACTGATTTTTCTGTACTTTAATTGGATGCAGCTAGACAACTAAAGACTGAAAGAGCAGATTCAAATGGTGCTTCCTTTATTAAATTGGACTACAAATATGATAAATAAGGTGGAATAACAACAATGATGGGCCCTCCCTAACCTCCTGTGCCCTGGTATGATTGCAACCCCTGATCACACACTCTAATATTTTGTTGGACCACCTTAGCTTTGATTCCGGCACGCATTCGCTGTGGCATCGTCATGACATGTCATGGTCATTTGGACCATTTGGACCACTGTGCAAAGTCTTCTCCAGCACATGCCAAAGATTCTCAGTCCATGTATGAAAATGATGTCACATGTTCCCTGAACCTTTCACAATTTGAGCCTTATGAATCCTGGCATTGTCATCTTAAAATATGCCCAATGTGCCATTGATGGACCTTGTATGCATGTGATATTTTGTTGCTTGCCACAAGTGTGTGCAAAGTAACATAAAAATAACACTTTCTTATTTTCTTATAAGGCCCTGTGTAGGGGGTCAAAAAATTATTGAAAGTAAACAAAATGTGTCTTTTTTTTAACTCTTTCGCTTTACTTTTGAACTGGTAAAGGGGTCCCAGTTCAATTACTATTACGTGCATCACCAATGGGCAGGGTGGTTCATATGAGTCCAGCAGTCCATTACATTGTCCCAGCATTGCAGGTGACATGGCGGTACCTCGCCCGATTACCCACACCCTCATTTGGGATGCTGGAGGTTCACCCTTACCGAAAGGCATAAGGGCTGGTAAACTTGCTGGTAAACTAAAGTGAGTGAAGTAGTCAATCTACTTCTGCTATCAGCTATTCAAAACCCGTTTGTGTGCAATTTCCCCCATGCAAACACTTAATGAATCACACACAAAATTACATTTGTGGAGTAAATGTGCATGTGAGATCTGGTGCAATGGGCACATTTACTTCCAAAAAATGATCTTAAAAAAAGTCTTCTGAATTGGGAGTAGAGGGGAAAATGTGAGTAAATTGTACTTATGATAAACATGCACAAATTACTTTACTCACAGTCCTGAATCGCGCCTATAGGGTCACAGGGTAGGTCCACTGATTTTTATAAATATTGCAGACTATCCCCTCGATTCAAAGAGCAAAAGTTAAGTGATTTCGTATCGAGAATCGTAAGTTTGGGTGGGTGTTTGTCATTTTTTCTGGTTTTTTGGGCCATTTCGTATTCGTACGATCGTTCGCGCATAGACGTATATGAACATACGCATTTCGTACGAGAATCGTATAATTTGCGTTAGTTCGTGTGTTTTTCCCGTCCAAATCGTATTATTTGCGTTAGTTCGTGTGTTTTTCCCGTCCAAATCGTATTATTTGTGTCCGATCCTATTTTTTACGTCCTTCACATGGGCTTGCGCCCAATTCAGAGAGGTGATTGCTAATTGTTTTGAAGCCCATTAAAGAGCTGCTTTACGAAATGTTTGCCGGCAGCTATTTGGCCTCGGGAGTAGGATGGAGCGGAGCGAGTTTGTGGCACATCAAGGGCTTATGCTTTTTGGCATTGAGTTGATCGAGATGTCTGAGAGCAGATTGCCCCTGCGTCGTCGCATGAACATCGATAGCATGAATGATGTTGAGCTGTTCGAGCTGACCAGGCTTAATCGCGCTTCCCTCCATAAATTATATAGTGAGCTGCGGCCATGGTTAGCCCGCACCACAAGGAAGGGGCATGCAATTTCAGGTATGACCAAGATGCTTGGCTGCCTGCAATTTTTGGCGAACGGCTCGTTCCAGAGGCTGGGTGCCCTCTCCGTGGGGATGTCACAGCCTACGCTGAGCCGCGCACTATCTAAATTTTTGGAAGGCATGGCTGCCATAACTCAAAAATATATTTATTTTCCTGATGATATGGCAGCCAGAAACGCCATTAAGCTTGGGTTTTATAATGTGGCCGACATGCCCAACGTTATTGGTGCAATTGACTGCACACATGTGGCACTCGTACCTCGGGCAGCCGACGAGTATATATATAGGTATTGAGATTGGTTATTATGTTGCCCAACGTGTCATGTCACCTGTTTTCCTTTGCGGCAGCATATTTGTTTATCCCTCATTTGTGTAGCTGCTTTATCTAGGCTTTTCATTAGTATTTCCCAATAGAGTGCAGACATGTTTTGTGTTTAATTTATTATTTGGGGTCAAATATCAATTACCCTTTTTGTATGTTTTTGCCTTAAGGAATCGTAAAATGGGACACTCACTTAATGTCCAGGCCGTGGTTGGTCCGGATATGCGGTTTATGAGTGTCCTTGCCGGCTACCCCGGATCGTCCCACGACTCCTATATCCTCCGGCGATCTGGGTTGTTTCGGAGATTTGAGGCAGGTGAATTTTCGGGGGCATGGCTGCTTGGTAAGTGTGTCCTATTTGTGTGTTATTAAATGTGGCATTAATCTTGTATTTGTTGATATGTTTGTTTTTGAAAACTTGACAGAAGCGTCCAACTGCCTTTTTCTTGGCTCATATATTAGGAACTTACCCAAAAAATCCTTGTCTCGCTTTGGCCTTCAGAATGTTTTCCCTTTAGTTAGGATGTCTGTAAGTTCCTTGTGCCTAAATATATTGGTTTGGAGTTTATACCCAAGGATCTTTGACATTTGGCTCCTTTTGTACTATTGGTCGTTAAATGTCAAAGTGGACTTAAACTGCATACATTGTAGTTTCCAGTGAAATGTGGCTAGGGATCTTTGACATTTGGCTCCTTTTGTACTATTGGTCGTTAAATGTCAAAGTGGACTTAAACTGCATACATTGTAGTTTCCAGTGAAATGTGGCTAGGGATCTTTGACATTTGGCTCCTTTTGTACTATTGGTCGTTAAATGTCAAAGTGGACTTAAACTGCATACATTGTAGTTTCCAGAGAAATGTGGATAGGCCCTCAGCAGCATCCTAAT
Source organism: Gastrophryne carolinensis (assembly GCA_027917425.1). Classification (NCBI taxonomy): domain Eukaryota; kingdom Metazoa; phylum Chordata; class Amphibia; order Anura; family Microhylidae; genus Gastrophryne; species Gastrophryne carolinensis. The sequence continues at coordinate 101,448,432 of CM051240.1, read as the reverse complement.
TGTAACATGTCTGAAAACTACAAATATATGTAAAATACAAATACCCTTGGCCGTGCAGATGTTTGTTAATTAATTGGTATATAGAAGTGCCATTTTTATTTAGGTTATACCTTAGTGCAATATTTGGGGGCCCTAATGTGCCCTGTTTTTTTGTTGGGAACACTTTACCTTACATCATTATGATATCTGTGAATTTTTTGGTGTTGGTTGTGTTGCCTTTTTAATTTTGATTACATTTAATTCTCTGTTTAAGGTGATTCCGGGTACCCACTTCTACCCTGGCTCATGACGCCTGTGCTGCGGCCCCAGGATGCCTCTCAGGAAGCGTATAACCGTGCACATCGCAAGACCCGGGCTGTTGTGGAGAGGGCCTTTGGTCTGCTGAAGACACGTTTTCGTTGCCTTGACCATACTGGGGGGGCCCTGCAATATGATCCCAAGAAAGTGATCGACATTATAATGGCATGTGCTGTTTTGCACAATTTTGCCATCCTGGAACGTGTCCCACGTTATGTGGACAGCCTGCCCTCTTCAGCCGTCGAGGATGAAGCCGATAATTTTGAGGGGCCCCCCAGTGAGTCTGGCCAATCTGTTAGAGCCAACCTGATCAGCCAGCATTTTAGTTAAGTTTTTTCCCTGTCTCACCATTCTGGATGTCTGTGTTATCCTTTTGGAAACATATGTTGTTTTGCCCTAATGTGGCATTACCTCTAAGTAAAACATTTCGACCTTAATTGTTGCCTAATGTATTTCATGTAGTTTCCTTAGCTTTCGCTGTGCATTGTTACACCTCTTCCAACCAAAATTATCTGGTTTAGGCCAAGCTGTTACCAAAGTCTTCCCACTAAAAACGCCACAAGTATTGGAAGTTAAATTTTTGTTTTACTTAGCAAATGAAAAATTATAGTGGTTAACAGAAATCAGTCCACATACATCTGTGGTAACAAATGGATAACATTAAAAAAAACATCGAGCACATCTACACCTGGAAGTGAGTGGCACAACCAAACAAGGACACCCAGTCCAAAGGCCAGCCTAGTCCAGTCATTAATATTGCCTGTGCCCAGGGATATTTGGGCATGGCCATAATGTCACACAAACATGTCTGCAAACAGGAGGAGCACCAACCAAATACATAGGTAAAGCCATAAGTGGCCAGATAAACTCCACATAGACCTATGGCATTGGCTAGTGGCCTTAAGCATTACTCTAAGGAGCTATATGGGAGCAAATACAAAACACAACCTGCCAGAGCAACACAAAATGGATTGTTTGAAACCTCAAAGGACAAGTAAATACAGTGGGGGTTAAGAGAAAAGATGTCCCACACACCCATGGCTTAATAGGGTGGCTGCCCATAATACCCAGGTGGAGGTCCAGGTGGAGGTCCATGGGAATGGGACCTAGCCTGGGCCATGGCAGCATTGTGAATTTGAAACTGCTCCACAATGTTTCTCTGCATATTGGTCATCTCAGCCATGGCTGACTGGATGCCATTACTTGAATTGGCCACGTTGCTGTTGAGGGTACGCAACTCCGCGAGGATGCCCTGTAGACTGGTATGGATGTTCACCATGTCTGCATGCCTTTGCTCACGCTCTGTAACGAGCTGGGCGTCATAAGAGTCCCTTTGTTGGGTCCATAATTGAAGCAGGGCACTCTGCCTCCCCTGGGAAATTGTGGGGCGGCGTAATGGCGTCCGCCGCACAATTACCCTGGCTCTTGGGCGTGCCCTGCCGCGTGGTGTCGTACCCTCAACAGCAACCGGCCTGCTTTGCAAATCCTCAGCAGCAGAGTGAACACTGGGGACTGTAGTGTCAGTCTCCCCATGTGCAAGCACAATGGATGGAGATTCACTCTGCTGCTGAGGATTGGCCAGAGAAACATTATCGAGCAGTTCCAAATTGGGACCCAGGGGGAGTTCATCCGACGTGCCCTGTACGGAGACATCATCATCTTCCTCCATGTCCTGGATCTCTTCCATGAGTGTGCGGGTCTGTAGGGACATATCAAAAAAAAAAAGGCTAAGTTTGCGTCCCAATGTAGGATTTCAACAGTTTAACACATTCTTAAGCACTTGTTATTATTTATGCTACTAAATAAACTTACCGAAAATCTCTGATCTGGGCTCCGATGCTGTACGGACCTGGTAGGCATAACCAAACTGGGGGGTGAGTTTACCCTTGCTGAGGGATCATGCTGGGCTGAAGAAGAGAAAAAAATACCACGTAAACACACACACATAACCTTTTTTTGGATAGGTAATCAAATATAGCTCTATTTGTAATATTATTCAACTCGAGAGCAATGGTGACCTTTGTTCAAACCCACGCAAGTTTACAGAGGTGCAATGGCTCGGACAAACTGCTAAGTGACCTCAGTTCTAAGTCATGAAGTGTACCCATTCAGCATCCAACTTTCAGGGCACATTTTTGGATTTAGCCTACCATTCGCTAGGTCCGGGGTACTCAAACAATTGTTTGAAACGCCCATTTCAAGGTATGTGGTGAGAGGTGAATGTCTGGCCATGGTGCTGACGCAGGGGGTGTCTAGTTAAAAATAAAGACACTGGTGGAGGGGCTGGAGCTTTCAAAGTGCCAACTAATAAAGGCTGCTTGCCCTTGCTGGGCTGGATGGGCCAGAGCTGAGGGGACAGGGATTGGATGTCTAAAGGGGGGAGTTAACGTATTGATGGTGATGTGATGGATGGAGCCAATCTGTTACAAATGTATGGGGCTTATGTGGGGGGGGGGCATGGGGGGACTGTGGCAGATGGGCCAGAGCAGGGGCAGCGGGACACGATTGTGGCCAGTGAAAATTTAAATAAGTTACTGTGTACCTTGCAATGCCACTTCCTGGGCAGTACTTCATATTGCAATGCTAGGTTTCACGGAGCCATGACATTGGGCAGGAGACCAACCACTACATGGCCGATCAAGGGGGCAGCTCTGAGCACGTCAACACAGAAGTAACTGAGTGCAGGGCTGTCTGGGCAGGGGTCCTGGAATGTGGTGCCAAGGTCCGCATTGGGACCCCGGGCCGCCAGTTGAGTCTCGCTGCTCTTGGTCACATATGTTTGTGGGTGGCTAATTAAATAGTTAACTCAAACACAACTCACACAACCAAAAGGCAACCCATACATAATGATGTGTGTTTTGTGATTGATTCGAAATATCTCACTTATCTTGCGAAACTTCATGACTTTAACAATACAATTGGACATTTGATCTTTCCCATAATGGCTGTGGGCCTAAATGTGTGATTCACAGGGACCAAAAGAGGACACAAACAGCCACAGTAGTGCGAGGCCAAGCAAGGCAAACCATAGGGGCATCCCGTTATCTTGTTACTAGTGAACTGTAGATTATTTAGCAAACAGGCAAACATGCAGATTTAATAGTACTCACCGTGGGTACGGGTCGGGGAGTCTGTGTCCCTTAGACCAGCATGTCCACCGACCGCGACCGGATGGAGAAGTCCAAGCACAATCTCCTCAGCAGGGGTAAACTCCAATTTAGATGGAAAGCCACCTCCAGTTTTCATGCTGAAAAGAGAAAATCGTTTGGTATTCAGAAAAGGGGCATACAGCACATCCAAAACATTATATTTAGGCAAAACATTTATTTACCTGTAATTATGCCTTTTAATTTCTTTTTGCCGTACAGCATACTTCAGATCAGAGATTTTCTTCTGAATTTGGGACACATCTTTCCTCTCTTCCCCCGCTGCATTTACTTGTCGGAGGATGGTTTCAAACAATGCCATCTTGCGCTGCTTGGTGGTGTGTTTGGATTTGCTCCCATATAGCTCGTCATAGTATAATGTAAGGCCACTAGCCAATGCCATATTTTGGTCATGGGAGAATCTCCCACTCAACTGGCCGCGGCGCAATGTGCGGCCAGATGGTTGGCTTGGCTGCTCCTCCATGTGTGCAGACACATGTGGTGACATTATGGCCTGGGGCTGGGTAGGGGAATGGCCGGATTGGTGGCTTCCCAATGACTGGACTGGACTGGCCAAGGGACTGGGTGTTCTGGCGTGGCTGGCCACCGAACTTCCAGGTGTAGATGTGGTCATGGTTGCAATTCGGGGCCCTCTTGGGGGGCTAGGTTCCCGGCTGGTGCCAGGTCGGGGGCTCTGTTCCCGGCTGGTGCCAGGTCGGGGGCTTCTGGCCCTGGATGGGGTTCGGGCCCTGTAGGGGCTTCTGGCCCTGGATGGGGTTCCTCTGGCCCTGGATGGGGTTCGGGCCCTGTAGGGGCTTCTGGCCCTGGCTGGGCTTCTGGCCCTGGATGGGGTTCTTCTGGCCCTGGATGGGGTTCGGGCCCTGTAGGGGCTTCTGGCCCTGGCTGGGCTTCTGGCCCTGGATGGGGTTCTTCTGGCCCTGGATGGGGTTCGGGCCCTGTAGGGGCTTCTGGCCCTGGCTGGGCTTCTGGCCCTGGATGGGGTTCTTCTGGCCCTGGATGGGGTTCGGGCCCTGTAGGGGCTTCTGGCCCTGGCTGGGCTTCTGGCCCTGGATGGGGTTCTTCTGGCCCTGGATCGGGTTCGGGCCCTGTAGGGGCTTCTGGCCCTGGCTGGGCTTCTGGCCCTGGATGGGGTTCTTCTGGCCCTGGATCGGGTTCGGGCCCTGTAGGGGCTTCTGGCCCTGGCTGGGCTTCTGGCCCTGGATGGGGTTCTTCTGGCCCTGGATGGGGTTCGGGCCCTGTAGGGGCTTCTGGCCCTGGATGGGCTTCGGGCCCTTCTGCGCGGCCTGGAGGGGCTTCGGGCCCTTCTGTGCGGGCTGGAGGGGCTTCGGGCCCTTCTGTGCGGGCTGGAGGGGCTTCGGGCCCTTCTGTGTGGGCTGGATGTGCTTCGGGCACTGCTGTGGGGCCTGGGTTGGCTAAGTGCCCGGCTTGAAAGCATGGCTGGTGTGGGCTCCCTTGGGCGGCCTCTTCTGGGGGCAGAGGTGGTGGTGGCTGCTGTGGCCTGTTTTTTGGCCGCAGGGGCACGTGCCTTTGGGGCCCTTTTTTGGGAAACGGAGGGTCCAGTGTCCCTTGGTGGGGCCGAGGTGGTACTTGCCTTCTGGGCCTTCTGGGACCTTAGCTTCTTCGGTCGTTGCTGGGACCTGGTTGTTGGGCCCTCAGAGGTCTGGCTTTGCTGGCCGCGTTTAGCTGCTGCCTTTTTTGGTGCCATTTTGTCCAAAAGCTCAAAGAGAATGAGCTTTGGGTGCAGGGACCTTTAAATCATGCGCCCAGCGTCTGACGCCTATGCGCACGACTACGCGCTCGTACGGACGTACGTTCGTGCGGAACCAGGAAACCGCTGGGGTTTCACTTATCTGCTGCCTGGAAGAAGACTAAAGATGGCGCCCACTATCTTCACCCGTCAACAGGAAGAGATCCTCATGCTGGTAAGTGGCTGCCTGTGCATTTTAATAGAATAGTCAATGATGGCCTAAATGTAAATGATGCGTTGGGAACTAGTTTGGGGTCTCTTAATGTTTAATCACTGCCTCCTCACACTTCATCCTCAAGGGCCGAGCCTGGCCACGTTTTCACCTGTCTATGCTGATGTCCTAATTCGGCCAATTGCTCCGGCTTAGCAACAGTTAATTAACCTGTGGAGTAGCGGGGCGAGCTGTCAAACCTGGCCTGTCTCGGACCTTGATGCGGATGTTTGCGGAACACTGTTGTCCTAAGCCATAAAAACACAACGGGAAGCCACACACGTGGGCCAAAAGCCTAAGCATTAGGCTACATCTTGGATCTTTAAAACATCCTAACATGCCATAGATGCAGGTGGCCTGATTGTTGATGTTGGCTATTATCTGTATGTACATGGTGTGTGATACATATAACATAAGACCAGACTGTCAATCACAGTCAACGTCCTCTTTAAGCCACTCCCCAAAAATGGCGGCCATTCGAAATGTGTGTGTTAATGACATTAAATACTCAACTTGTGATGCAACACATATGGGTCTGTGTGTAAAAGTACAAGCTCTGTGTCCATTATGTTTTTCAGATCATGCTTCAGCGCCGGTATGACTTCGCGCCCAATGTGTGCGAGAAAAGGGACATCGCCCGGGAGATCATCGCGGAGATACACCGTGTGACCAGCACCACCTTCACTCACACCCAGATAATGCAGCATTGGTCGGACCTGAAGCGTCTGCACATGCCCCGGGTGCGGAGGTTTTTTGGGATCCATTTCCCAAGTAAGTACTAAGCAATTGCATGGTATATGTTCCAAATGTCTAAGTTATGCCTTTATTTATAATGACTTTTCTTTGGTAGTGTTGGAAATGGATTTCAGAATTCGCCGCACCCGGAGACGTACAGGCCGACCAGTGCTGCATGACTCTGCATCTGTGAGTGAAGGTGGTGGATCTCCCGGGCGACGGACCTACCCCTCCTCTGTGGCCTCCTCAGACCAGCCCCTGGACCTTACCACAGAGGAGGGGCCAAGGCGCGTGGGCGTGGAGTCATACCTGGCCACGCATGGGGAAGGCTCTGGTATGTCACTCTTCATGTATAGGCACAAAGATATACATGGCAGGCCAAAAACTAAGTTATCCTTTATTATGTATTTGTAGAAGCTTCAGGAGCGGGTGAGATAGTGGAGGAGGAGGCAGCAGAGATGCTGGAAGGAGATCCTGGCGAAGGTGAGTGATGTCAGCCAGACTGGGAGCCAGATATGTTGGGGATAGTGACTATCTACAAATACTAACCAAATGTCACATGTTTCTCCAGGGACTTCTTCACAGCCGAGCCAGGACCAAGGGCAGCCTGTTGGCCCCAACCAGCCATCTGTCGGCCACCAACTCCGTAAGTCTCCATGCCATTATTCATATTAATGTTTGCTTAGCTAATAACACACACATAACTAAAGGCGTAGCCAATGTGTAGTTCACACTTTCATGTGGGCACTTCGTTAGCTTAAAGAGGACCCAAACTAGTATTAAGAACCAAAGACTTAGCCATCACACTGTACCTACAGATTAGAAACATGTAAAAACACCCTTCACCCATCTAATGCATGTTATTAGACAGAACCAAACCAATATTGGGGAATATGGAATGCACAATATTTACAGGCAGCATGGGATACAGATTGAAAAAAGGAAGGTGCTGCCATGCATTGTGTGAGTGATGACCTTTCCCGCAACCCAGCTATGCTCTGGATTCCCAACGCACCACTGTAACCTACTCCCCTGTACTTTATCCAACTCTCCACTCCTCATTAAGTGTTATGCTTCAGAGTCCAGATGGCGGCGCTGTAATCCCCAAAAAAGCCTAACTAACTTTTAGGTGGGGCAGAATCATTTGTGAATAGATTTTGTTTTTCATTAAATAATGTTGAAGGTCCGGTTTAAGGAGTTTAAACACTTACCTGTGGGAAATGCATTAACTGTATCCCTTTGAAGAAGGACATATGTCATGCATTTACATGTATTTGATTAACCCTAAATCTAGTTCCAGCATACAAACCGGTCTGGGACTCCTATTTATGTTTCTTTCTCTATTGGTTACAGGGATGATCCCCAAAACCTTGGCGGGAAAAAAAAAACGAATGAAGGAGTTGGTGGCCGAGCTGCTGGCCATACAGGCGACGTTGGGGCCAACAGATGAAGAAGAGGATGATGAATAGTGCCCTTGGTCCTGGCTCCTTTGTTTAACTTGTTTTTAAAGTTGTTCAAATTTTAGAAAGTTTTTTATTGTGTTAAAAAACAAAAAATATATATTTTTTAAACAAAAAAACCCACAAAATAACAAAAAAGTGTTTTACTGTTAAAAACAAATTAAAAAATTATATATGTTTTACCGAGGCCCAAAAAAAAAAAAGGTTTTAAAAAAAAAAACAAAACTATAAAAAAAAAATTGGAATTTTATTCAAAACAAAACAAAGAAAAAATTTTAAATAAATTATATTTGAAGCCTTCCTAAATGTGTCTTTTCTAATATGCACACACCCAAAAAATTACACAAACCAGAAACAACACACTTAGAAACATATAGACATATGTAAATTATGTGATTTTCTTACGTTTTATGGACCGAGAAATGAAGTGGGATGCAAGCGCTAAAGGGTTTAGGTAAGTTTGAGGGAGCGAGAAATGAAGTTGGATGCAAGCGCTAAAGGGTTTAGGTAAGTTTGAGGGAGCGAGAAATGAAGTTGGATGCAAGCGCTAAAGGGTTTAGGTAAGTTTGAGGGAGCGAGAAATGAAGTTGGATGCAAGCGCTAAAGGGTTTAGGTAAGTTTGAGGGAGCGAGAAATGAAGTTGGATGCAGCCGCTAAGGGGTTTAGGTAAGTTTGAGGGAGCGAGAAATGAAGTTGGATGCAAGCGCTAAAGGGTTTAGGTAAGTTTGAGGGAGCGAGAAATGAAGTTGGATGCAGCCGCTACGGGGTTTATGTAAGTTTGAGGGAGCGAGAAATGAAGTTGGATGCAGCCGCTAAGGGGTTTAGGTAAGTTTGAGGGAGCGAGAAATGAAGTTGGATGCAAGCGCTAAAGGGTTTAGGTAAGTTTGAGGGAGCGAGAAATGAAGTTGGATGCAAGCGCTAAAGGGTTTAGGTAAGTTTGAGGGAGCGAGAAATGAAGTTGGATGCAGCCGCTAAGGGGTTTAGGTAAGTTTGAGGGAGCGAGAAATGAAGTTGGATGCAAGCGCTAAAGGGTTTAGGTAAGTTTGAGGGAGCGAGAAATGAAGTTGGATGCAAGCGCTAAAGGGTTTAGGTAAGTTTGAGGGAGCGAGAAATGAAGTTGGATGCAGCCGCTAAGGGGTTTAGGTAAGTTTGAGGGAGCGAGAAATGAAGTTGGATGCAAGCGCTAAAGGGTTTAGGTAAGTTTGAGGGAGCGAGAAATGACGTTGGATGCAGCCGCTAAGGGGTTTAGGTAAGTTTGAGGGAGCGAGAAATGAAGTTGGATGCAGCCGCTAAGGGGTTTAGGTAAGTTTGAGGGAGCGAGAAATGAAGTTGGATGCAAGCGCTAAAGGGTTTAGGTAAGTTTGAGGGAGCGAGAAATGAAGTTGGATGCAGCCGCTAAGGGGTTTAGGTAAGTTTGAGGGAGCGAGAAATGAAGTTGGATGCAGCCGCTACGGGGTTTATGTAAGTTTCTGGTTGAGGGTGCGCATGCGCAAGATCTTATATACATAAGAACGCACGAATCTAAGAGGCCAAAAACCAATGAAAACCAGAGGCAAACGCAAGTAATTGGAAGAGCTGGACGATGGAAGCCGCCGACAAAACAGGCTGCCGCCGCAACAGGTGAGCACATGAACGTGATTTTTACGATTGACAACTGACTGAGGCAAGTTCGGGAGATATCATACGAACGGACGTATCTTTTAGGATAGAAACGTATTTGCTTATTGAATCACTCGCAAGTTCTTACGAACGCACGAGCGGACGTGAAAAATAGGATGATCGTGAGCCAAATCCAAGCTGTTACATGTTTCTTTGAATCAACCCATATGGCTGAATTTGGAAAGTGATATGTATTGACCCATTTTCTGTTTTTAAGGATGCAAAATTTGTGGAAGAACGGAGGAAACAGCTACAGATCTACTTAAGAAATGTCATGAACAAGGTCATCCAGACATTGCCAGATTTTGCTGCCAAACAAAACAAAGAAAGCTTGATACAGATCATGCCATTTTTTACGTAAGTTGTTTTTTTTCCTGCTGCCAATAAGCTGTAGAACTGATTTACAATTTTGCTATACAGATGATTGTGGTGATACTTTTCTCCTGAACTGGCAACAGTTTCACAGTCTTCATGCAATCTCACATACAATGTATCTTGGTATTTCTAGTTTACTTGTGCTGTTTGATATGATGATTAGAGTTTGATTTTTTTTTTTTGGCTGATGTGTTTTTCCCTTTTCATTTAGATTAAGGAACTCAAAAGAGCATTCATTGTACTATCAAACTTTAAGAATAATAATGTTTGAATAATGTTTGGTCTACATGATTTGGAATGCAATGTAGGTGCCCAGACCATCATTGGTGTGTGACAGACATAATTATCACAACTTACTGTAAATCTGTCTAACAAAGGCAGCTGCTTTTATGATATAGATTAGAAACGAGCCATTCAAAATTAGCTGAATTCTGTATCTACTGTATGTGATGGGTACAGCTAATTGGGGGTTCCTATTCCCCAGTTAGGAGGGTGAGAGGGAATGGGGCATTATAAATGGAATTGGGATACACCTAAGGCATAGTGTTGCAATTCTAAATCTAGGTAAGAGAGCAAAGGTGGATAGCTAGATTATAGGTGATGTTCTTCTCCAATAAGGACTTCATCCTCCTGACCCCGTATGTCAGCCTGTGGCAGTAACCTTCATTAGTTGTAAGTAATAAATAGTTAAAGTGGATTAAAAACAGTTTATAAGACGCTAGGTCCAGATACATACCCACCCCTGAGGCATTCTGAGAAAGCTGTGGAAATATTGTGTGGATCAGAACCAGTGAAACACTACCAAAGGCCTGGGTAGTTGCTTGACTGCTATACTGATTAACCTTGGAATGCTCCAGTTAGTGATATGCTGCTGTAGATCTACTGAGAGTAAAGTGATCTTGTTTATGACCCTGGGTATATATCTTTAGTTGGTTTTCTATAAAGCAAGTAAACCTAGAATAAATTCAGCTGTATCCTAGGAGAGTGAGTGACTACCTGCTGCTCAGAACAACTCAGAATCTTTTAAAGCCTTCTTACAATATTAGCACATGTAACTCTTAGCTAATAATAACAGCATCCAAGCTGGGAGGTGTTACTACCTAGTTGTAGTAGACCCCTGCCACCAGTTGTTGCTAATTGGCTATATGGTCATGAAGACCTGGCCAGTAGCATACAGTAGGTGAGTACGCTCCCAGCCAGTGCAGTATCATTCCTTCTTTTATTAGATAGTAGCATACCGTGTTTGTGGTGACAGTGCTGCTTGTCTAGGTTCAAGCTGTGTCATGATGTGTTTTCCTATTAGAAAACTGAACAGAGCCCCAAAGCTGTGCTGTTCCTGTAATACACATCATTAGTGTGCTTTTTACATTTGTTTCTTGACCTGAAGCATTTGAATTTTAGTGCCTCATGACTATTTGCCTTTGAGGAGTGCTAGAGTTTCCCACTTAGCATCACCTGATGGCCAGGATACAGGTACTTTTTAGCCGACTAGTCCTCCCTATAGATGGGGACAACTTTCTGATGAGGACCTCAAGGCCAACTTTAAGGCTCCTATAGGAGGTAAAAATACCTTATATTGTCTCAAAAATGGACTGTTCCTGCCCCTTACATTTTCCTTGGGCAGAACTTTGTTCTTCTCATAGATGTGGAAATCAGTAATTACTACTTCTCTTTCTTTAGAGGAATAAACCAGTCTTGCTGCCCTAGAAGGGCATTAATATGCCTCATACCAAGTTCTCATTGGTATGGGTGGGTTCTCTCATTATTATGGGTTGGGGGTGCTTACTAAGGTTCTCACACACATGTGCTTACCCAATATTTCTAAATAGATTCACTTAGTTTGGTGCTGGCTGGAGCAGCGTAAGTTTCTGCTCACTGTGGAAATCAAATAAACAAGCCTCAATGGCCTTGATTCAATAAGATTTGAAAAGAATTCTCATGGTAGTAAAAAAATCACTTTACGAGAAAAAAAGCGCTAGAATGTCACTGTTGTTGATTCACCAACTAAGAAAACTTTGAAATCCAATGGTACCTATTTAGTTCTATTAAAAGTAGTTAATGTTTTACTCCTTTTTGCACTGCAGTAAAAAGTTCCATTGACTTTCATTGTCTTTTTATCTTTTGATTCGGCAACAGTGAAATGCTCATGCTTTTTTGTCATGAAGTGAATTTCTTACTACTATGCAATTTTTTTTCAACTCTTGAATCAAGGTCAATGTGCTCATTAGTTTGTCTCACCAGAAGTTTCTGCTGTTCTTGGAGGTAAAAAGTAACATCTGTTCGTGGCCTTACCTTTTAGGCTTGCCATGGCACCAAGGCTATTTACCAAGGGGATGGCCACTGTTGTCTCTCTTCGGGAGACAAAAATTGATAGTGATTCCTTACATGGATGGCCTTCTTGTCAAGGGACTGTCCCTCCAGGAAGCCAACAGGAGACTGGATGTAGTAATCTCCACCCTTAATAACATCCTGTCACGCTCGGGGTAACTCCAGCCCTCTTGATAAGCTCACAACCCCCAATCTCCACAGCCAGCTTCACCTGTAGGAGCCCCCGCTTGCCGGGACGCAAGAAACTCCTGCCCGGGATCGGTTGCCCCCAGGACTTAATGGCTCAAAGGATGTAAGCTTATATGTGGGAGGTCTGGAGAACCAATAGCAAGAGCGTGGGTGACGGAAGTCCAGAGACAGGCCAGAGGTCGACAGCGGGAAGACAGAGATTGTGGCAGTACAAAGGATTAGGCAACTCGTGGTCAAGGTTCAAAGCGGAGGTCGGCAACAGGGTTTCAGATCAAGGATAGTCGGTACAGGCGGTGGTCGGCAACAGGGGTTCAGATCGAAAATGGTCGGTTCAGGTGGTGGTCGGCAACAGGGGTTCAGATCGGGAATGGTCGGTTCAGGTGGTGGTCGGCAAACGGGATCAATAACTTCACAAGACAAGGTACTGATCGCTATCACAGGCAACAGGCAACTGAGGGGGAAAGAGCTTTATAGGGACAGACCAGAGAGAGAAGGTATAGTGATTGGTGCACACAGGATCACAGTAGTGATTGGCCAGCAAGAGGAGTGCCAATCTAATAGCCAAAACCGTCCCTACCTGGGCTCATGGCCCACAGTGTGATACCAGGGCTCATTGGCCCAAACAGGAGGAGAGGGAGGAGTCCCTTCCCTGCCTGGACGCGCAATACGGCTGACAGTTACCTCCGGCGGCCGTGGGAGCACCTGACGGATGGAGACGGGAGCGGGGATGGCCGAGAGCGCAGCCGGTGGGCGCGCCAGCCGCCGCCGCTCGGTGCGGCCGCCGAACAGATGCCGCAGCTGCAGCCGGGCGCCCAGGACCAGCGCTGGAATGGGGCCCAGGTAAGCGAGGATTCGTGACACATCCGCTGTGTGAGAGGTCCTTTATAATTCAGTGGAGAGTCTTCTCCTGCCATACCCCATAAGAAGTAGCTGTGCTCGGAAGGATAAATCAGCTACTAGTTCTTGGAATAAAATAGTGTTAAAGAGAATGCAGCAGACTGGAACCTGGATGTAGTGAAAATAAATAATACGTAACTTTTAATCCTAAGTGTAAAAGTCCATGACAGACAAAGAAAAAACTAAGGGGGGACATACACCCCAAAAAGGGCAGCATGATTTAAACCTGGCATTTTCCGTCATGTTTTAACAACTCTAACAATTAATATTAGTATTGCATCCTTATTCTGTCAAGAGCTACTAAGCGCTATAGTATTCTGTGTAAGACCACATCCAGCATAAGAGCAGAATGTATAAGAACAGCATCAAACAAACAAAAGTTGAGTATAGATTTGTTTTGTTTTGTTGGCTGGATAGGGGCTTCAAAGAAGAGCTGTTGGGGTCGATTCAGAGCAAAGTAGGAATTCTCACTCATTCTTTGGGAGAGAAAACTGTCATTGACTTTCATTGTCTACCTTGGAGCTGAGCCAGATGAAAAATTACACCTGGTAGGCAATGAAAGTGAATGGCAGTTTTCTCTCCTTAAAAAGGAGTGAGAATTCTCACGACTCTGAATCAACCCCATAGTGAAGTCATCACTTCCTCATTCACTCGTATGGCAGGCAAAAGTAACCACCTGCATCCATTAAGGTTTGATTTACAAGCCTACTCTGCAATCCTGAATAGTCACTGGCAGTCAGGTGATTGGGAATGAGGAAGTGGTAAGCATAGAGTATAGGTTTATTTTAAATCCATAAAATCTGCTGTCCCCTGCCCAAAATTTTGAGCTTACTGAGGTGTGGAGTCTACAGTTCTCTGCAGTAAGGACCCGTTTGATGGTGGTGGGCTAGTGGAGAGAATGCTGTCCCCAGGTCTCAAACAATCAGGATTTGTAGCACAGAGGTGGGCTGATGGTATACAGCAAAGACAAGTGGATGTACTTGCCCAGGGGATGAAGATGGCTCATGGCACAAGTCAGGACTTCAGTGTAAACACTGCTGGGCAGCAAAACTGGAGCTGAAAGTGGGAGCCACAGAGGGGACTTAATGCAGGAACAGAGTGGATGCAAGAACAGCTGAGAACGCAAGGCAAGCTTGGATAGGTCTACGGACTGACATGATGAAATACTCAGGAGCCCATGGAACATACAAGATGTTCAGGCACAGGCCTCAAGCCTATGGGTGGTTTTGAAGAGAGGCAGCCCTATTGTGTGTGAATGTCCTGTGCACCCCCTGCATCTCTTTAGATGTGCAGTCGCTTTCAGAGAAAAAATAAGATCACACACATCTCCAGGATGACCGGCATCAAATCGGTGCAATAACAGCGTTTCTGTCATCTATTCTTGGAGTTGTGTAGAAGAGCTCCTGCTCCTTGGGTGCTCCTATGTTTCAGGTTCTTTAGTATCTGAGATGGGTGTAAATTATTGTGACAGGGATCAAGATGAAGGGTCACATTTATATAAAGATTTTCAAGTTTGCCTATATTAGTGCTGAATCTGTATTATGTTTTTTTATGTGTTTTGTAAATACTTACCTGGCTTTGATTCAGTATGTCACAAAGGTACAGTAATCCCTTCTAAACTTTTCATGTGATAAAAAATCCTATTTAACAGAACAACATTGACAGCGCTGTCAATATGTTTAGGGGGTTTCAGTAAGTAACTGTTAGTGAGCTGAATTTCCAATGAACACCATTAATGTGTTCTTAGAACAAATCACTATCATTCTACATGGGAAACCTGTATTTTTATCCTGGCTAGACAGAACTGCTGAACTAGACTATATGGGATATTGAGCGCAAATCCTAGAGGGACCCCTGCAAAGAAATATCTTTTCATAACCGTTAGTTATACTAGCAGAATCCAAGTGATGCTGTGGAGCTTCAACATCACCTGACCCCAATGATTAATATAGGAAATCTACTATCAAAAGGGTATATTCTAAGTATACAGCACATCCTGTTCAAGAATATTCCTTACACATGGGTAATACATCCACAAGATGGCGCTGGACTGCAAAAAACAGCTTGTGGCTCCTCCTGGCCTTATATAAGTCAGGGACCTCCCACACAATCCCCAGTTCTTTTCTGCAGTCTGCGAAGTCTGAGAAGATAGAAGATGGCTCTCTATGTGGCGCAGGTGAGCGGGGCTTACATGCCTGCGGCCCTGCAGGACTATTCCCACCCGTTCCGTATTATATACTGCCTCCCAGCCTCGGCTGGCAAGGTTCGGGTGAAGGTAGGTTAGTAGCACCAGTTAAAGAGGTGCTGAGGAGCTAGGCTCCTACTGCAGTCCCTGCTCTGACAGGGTAGGCGGTTTAGGCTGATGGTGAGCCTTTTGGGATGCCCCTACTGCTTCTTGGGTGTTTGCCAGGTATTCCTGTGCAGTTAACCCTTTACTATAGGTGTTCCCCTCCTCCCTCGCTTCTCCCTTTCCCCTGGGCACTGTTATCACCCGGAAATCCCTTCTGTAACCTCTCTCGCTCTCCCTCCTGGAGATCTCCGGGGGGTATTTCATGTAATGCCTGATTTTTACTAATCCTGGTTGTTATATTGTAAAACCCCGCCGCTGCGCGCTTGTACAGCGCTCCATTCTCCTCAGAGCTGCCGGGCCGCGATTGGCCGGCAGGATCACGTGGGCGCATTTCGCGCTCTTCAGGGGGGGGCAGGCTATGGGGATGATGTTTTTTACATCACACCTCATCGAAGGCCCGCCCCTCGAGGTCTGCGGACGCCATCTTGACTACCCTTGCTGTGTGCGCTGCTGGCCGCGGACCGTGAGTAAACCCGGTGGGGTGATTTTTTTCATGATTTCCTTCCTTTGATCTCACGGGAATGTTTATTATGTCTTTCAGGCGGGTTAAAACTTCAGCACTGTGGTTTCTCCTGGCCATCTCGCCTCATTTCTCCCACTTCCCTAGCGGTCATTGGGGCATCCTGGGTAGCTATTATTAGCGTTAACCCTTATTGGCCTGTTGTGCCACGATAATCACCATATGGAGGCTTCTGGGGATAATGTGCTTGGGGTTCCTTCGGGACAATCCCGGCTATGTGTGCGTGTGGGGTATCCCCTATAAGTGATGATGTCAGGGTGTGTGTACCCTGTGCCCAGCAGTTGCTTGCGTTGCAGTCTGGATTGCCTGCTACTGGGCCTAGTGCTGTGCCCCATCTGGCTTCGCAGACCCCCTCACGCCTACATCTGACCCCCAGTGGGGGGCATGCCAGCGGGGAGTCACAACCTGATTTGGGTGCACGGGTGGCCAGCATTGAAAAACATATTGCTGGGTCTGCCCTGCTTAAGGCTTCTGCTAAGAAGCGGCATTTATCACCCGTGGTTTCCCTCTTCCCTTTAGAAGATGAGAGCCCTTACTCACTCTCAGGTCCCTACCCCCTTGAGGAGGGGGAATTGTTTTCTGATTCTGAATCCTCTGAGGAACAACCTCAAATTTACGGGGGTACTGGGACTCCCTTTGGGGAAGATCCGTGGTCCCCTGATGACACTGACAGATTGCTGAGTCACATTTTTGAAGTGCTTTGTATTTCTTCTCCGGCAGTGGCAGGGTAAGCTTTTTCATACGGTGAAGCCACGCTGGGAGTTCCCTGAGCAGTCTCATTTTAATAATCTAGTGCTCAAGGAATGGAAATGGCCTAGCAAGCTGCCAGGGGTGCCTAAGAGTTGGGACAAGAGGTATCCCTTTCCTGCTAATGTTGTTAAGCGTTGGTCATGTCCCGAGGTGGATGCGCCCGTTCTCAGGTTGTCCAATATATCTGTCATGCATTCTCCTGATACTACTACCCTGCAGGATGGTGAGGACCGGCGCTTGGACCAACTGGCCTGTCACGCCTTTGCCTGTGTGGGGACAGTGCTGCGCCCGGTTTGTGCCTCTGCTATCACGGCTATTGCCATTAAAGGGGTGCTTAAGTGTCTCTTGGACGGAGCATCTGAGGATGCGGGTAGAAAAGAGTATAGATCTCTCCTGCTTTGTGAGGAATTTATTGCATATATTCTTTCTGCTATGGATGATGCCATTAGAATGTGTGGTAGAACTTCTGCCTTGTTGGTGGCTATACGCCGCTCTGTCTGGCTACGTCAGTGGGTAGCTGATAATGCTGCTAAGAAGGCTCTCACTGGTTTCCCTTTCAAGGGCCTGCGCCTCTTTGGTGATTGCTTGGATTTGTATGCCAGGGGCGGTAGGTTACCTCAACGTAGGAGGCCGTCCCGGTCCTTTTGGGGGATGGGTGCCTTTCTCCCATCCTTCCGTGGTTCCAGAATTGGCCAAAGAGTCTCCTTCACTGGGGCCCGCGGAGATCACTGGGGAAGGGGCAGAGGACATGGCCGTCCTGGCCTCTCCTGGGGCCCCAAGCCAAAATCCTCACCCAAGCCCCCTCAGGCATGAAGGGGCGCCCTCACCCATCCGGGTGGGGGAAGGCTCCGGCTCTTTGCTCACGTCTCAGACCGGTGGATTCAGGAGATAGTTTCCTCCGGTTTGCAGCCTGGCCTCCCCCCAAGATTCATCAAATCCCGGATGGCTCAAAAACCCCTGTCAGCTCAGGGTCTGTGCCTTGCTTTTCAAAACCTTCTGGGGTTGGGGGTCATCTGCCAGGTACCATTTAGGGAAAGGGGCAGAGGCTACTATTCCAATCTTTTCACTGTTCCCAAAAAAGACGGGTCCTTCAGACCCATCCTGGATTTAAAGCGCCTCAACAAATTTGTCTGGTTCAAACACTTTTGCATGGAGACTCTGCGCTCCGCTGTCAATTCACTACGCCTGGGCGACATCATGACCTCTGTAGACATCAAGGACGCTTACCTTCATGTTCCAATCGTTCTAGGTCATCAGAGATTCCTCAGGTTCGCTCTGGAGGATCAGCACTACCAATTTGTGGCCTTGCCTTTCGGTATCAACTTGGCTCCCAGGGTATTCACCAAGGTGCTGGCGGGCGTAATGGCTCTGCTGAGATCTCAGGGCATTCGCACCCTTCCTTACCTGGATGACATCCTCATCACGTCTCAGTCCCTCCAGCAGGCAGAGCTGGATACCCAGCGGGTGGTGTCCACACTGGAGTCCTTCGGCTGGGTGATCAACCACCCCAAGTCTTTCCTGTCACCGTCAGTGGTGAGGTCCTTTCTGGGCATGACTCTGGATTCATCTCAGGTCAAGATTTTTCTCCCTCAGCAGAAGGTGGAGAGTCTTCAGGCCCAAGCCAGGCTCCTTATGTCTTGCCCTCATCCCTCCATCCGGCAGGGGATGCAGCTGGTGGGCCTGATGGTGTCTTGCTTCGAGGCGGTTCCATACGCTCAGTTCACATGAGACCTCTTCAACTTCACCTCTTGCCAGTATGGGATCGGGACCCTCGGTCCCTGGATCAAGTGTTAGTTCTGTCCCCTCTGGCCAGACGGTCTATCTCACGGTGGCTGGACTCAAGAAACCTGTTGGTGGGCAGTTCCTTTCTGGCCCCGTGCTGGGAGACAGTCACCACAGATGACAGGTTGGGGGGGCTTCTGGAAATCCCTGAAATTTCAGGGTCAGTGGGGCCCTCAGGAGGCCCACACCCCCATTAACATTCTGGAATTGAGGGCGATAAGGTTGGTTCTCGCCCAATTTACTCCACACTTTCGGGGTCGGGTGGTTCAGGTCCGCTCGGACAACCAGGTGGCGGTTGCCTACATCAATCATCAGGGAGGGACCCGGAGCAAGAGGGCCCTCAAGGAAGTGTCCCTGATACTGTCTTGGGCTGAGGAGAATGTTCCCTGCATCTCAGCTGTCCCGGGGGTGGAGAATCTGGAAGCAGACTTCCTCAGCAGGGGGACTTCTTGTCTGGGAGAATGGTCCCTCAGCAGCAGGGTGTTTCGCTCCCTGTGCCACCGCTGGGGTCAGCCAGATGTGGATCTGTTTGCATCCCGTCACAATCACAAGCTTCCAGTCTTTGTCTCTCTGTCTCAGGACCCTCTTGGTCTTGGCCATGGATGCACTAGTAATGTCTTGGAAGGGCTTTCAGCTTCTCTATGTGTTTCCTCCTTTTCCTCTGCTGGGCAGGGTGCTGCGCAAGATTGCCCAGGAAGGGGTGCCAGCCATTCTGGTGGCCCCCTGTTGGCCAAGAAGGGTGTGGTTCGCAGACGTCGTGCAGTTGGCAGTAGATCAGTATGATCCAGACCTGCTCACTCAGGGGCAGCTACGCCATCCCAATTTACAAACGCTGGCTTTAATGGCCTGGCTGCTGAAACCTCCATCTAGATGGAAAAGGGGCTGCCTGCCTCTGTTGTTAATACCATGATTCGGGCTAGGAAGAAGTCCTCGTCATCCATCTACTATAGGGTATGGCATGCTTACATTGACTGGTGTGAGTCGCTTCCATGTCGAGTGTTTTCTATCCCTAGGATTCTGGAATTCCTGCAACATGGTTTGGATTTGGGTCTTCAACTTAGTACCCTCAAAGGTCATGTTTCTGCTTTGGCCATTTTCTTTCAAAGATCCTTTGCTCACCATCGTCTGGTCAAGACTTTCTTCCAGGGGGTTACTCACGTGCGTCCTCCACGTAAGCCTATGTTACCAGTCTGGGATTTTAACTTGGTCTTATCTGCCTTGCACAGGGGTCTCCCTTTGAGCCTTTGCGTGAGGCCCCTTTGTCCATCTAGACTCTTAAGGTAGTCTTTTTGGTGTCTATCACTTCTGTTAGGCGTGTTTCTGAGTTGGTGGCGCTTTCTATCAAACCTCCTTACTTTGAGAGACACCAGGACAAGGTGGTGTTTTGTTTTAAGCCAGATTTTCTGCCTAAGGTTGTGTCTGCTTTTCATCTCAATCAGGACATTGTTTTGCCTTCCCTATGCCCTAATCCTAGTAACACTAAGGAGCGGGTTTTGCACTCTCTGGATGTGGTCAGGACTCTGAAGTTCTGTTTGGTGTCTACTGAATCCTTCAGGAAGACTGATGCTCTTTTTGTGCTCCTGTCTGGACCTAAGAAGGGTCTGGCTCCAGCTAAGTCCACTATCAGCAAGTGGATCCATCAGGCTGTGGTACAGGCCTATTCTGCTAAGGGGAAGGAGCCTCCCTTCCGCCTTACTGCTCATTCTACTCGTGTTATTGGTGCCTCTTGGGCTTTTCAGCACCAAGCTTCTGTTGAACAAGTTTGCAAGGCCGCTACTTGGTCTTCAGTTCATACTTTTTCAAGGTTGATGCTGCTTTTGGTCGCAAAGTTATGCATGCGGCAGTGGTTTAAACTGCCTGCTGTTACTTTTTGGGGATCCCACCCTACCTTACGGACACTGCTATTGGATGTCCCATGTGTAAGGAATATTCTGAAACAGGACGTGCTATATACTTAGAATAATACAATTCTGTGATTACTCACCTGTAGAATTGGTATTATATGTATACAGCACGTCCTGTTCCATCCCACCCTTGTTATCATTATTCTTAGTTACCTCTGTATGGTGATTGTTCACATGTTCATTTTTGAATTCCTGTTATTATTGTTCTCCCGGCTTCTTGTTAACTGCTTGTCAATACTGGGGATTTTGTGGGAGGTCCCTGACTTATATAGGGCCGAGAGGAGCCACAAGCTGTTTTCTGCAGTCCAGCACCATCTTGTGGATGTATTACCCATGTGTAAGGAATATTCTGGAACAGGACGTGCTGTATACTTATAATACCAATTCTATAGGTGAGTAATCACAGAATTGTATTTTTAGATGAATAAATTAATCATGCATAATACATTCTACAGTCACATTGCTTAAACTAACAGCAATGTGATATGAGTGTGGTATAAGGATTGAACGCATTTGTTATTTATACTGTAATCATAAAACACTCAAGCCTCCATTATAGTACTGAAAAAATAACCAGAGCCCGTTTTTACCAAAATTTCTATTTGCAATAATATGGCAAACTAGTACCCCCTGTTTTACTTTCAAAATCATCCAGGTCTCAAACTGAAACCATATAGGGGTGACTGACATCTTTTGATTGCAGAGTGTAGGCCATAGTTAACTAACTGCAAAGGTTACCTGCAGGTTTGGAAGGTCCACAAACTGTGAAAGTGATTTGACTTAAATTGATGACAATCTCAGTAGACATAGAAACGTAGAAGTGTGAGAGCAAGAAAGGATCACACTGCCCATCTAGTCTGCCATATGTGTGTACATTCTCTTTATTCTAAGTTAGATGGATGTTTACCCTGGCATCAGGGTTGTTTCTCAGCCTGTACAAGCAGTTCTGTCATCCTCTGCACCAGAAAGTCAAGGGGCACCAGCTGACATCATAGCCTTGTCTGAGTGCGGCATCCCCGGGACTGTCCTGGAGTGACCCCCAGGTACTCTTAAATTTCCCCAGTCATGTCCTGGGGAATGTGATTGGAGAAGAAAGTTATAGCACTGACAAGAGCAAAGGAGCTGGGAAGCATTAAATCATTCTCACCCTGGCTCCTACATTATATTAGTCCTCCGCAGTCCTGACTAGTGCCATATGCTGTCATGTGACGTCTGCCTGAGATGCAGATGATGAGGAACTGATTACAGAATCATTCAGATCCCAGTAGTCATTCTATATGTACCTACAAAAAAAAATGGCAGCAAGCTTATGCTGTCGGCTAAACCTGCACGGTTCTTTTTTCAGTGTTATAATACAGTAATTTACAGGCACTACCCTTCTCATACAGTAAATATAAAAACTAAGTAAAAGTCTTCTAAAGTTTCCAAGAGGAAGATGTCCTTTAGAAAATAACTTTGGCATTAAAGGCCAGAGCCTTGCTCTTTGGATTTAAGAGCCGCAATAATTAGTAATGAATATTAATGAAACATTGTTATCTAGTTTCAGGTGCTACTGCAATGAATAATGGTGTCTGTTTTTTTTAATTCAGGAAACTTAGTAGGGACGATCTCATTTGGGTTTGGCATACCCACTGGTTCCACTTTTACACTTGCAAGAAATTCATTTCTACTTAACTGTGTGCATATAATGTATCCAAATAAATAAAATAAAATTAGTGCTAAATATCCAGTGGCTTGTACATATTCTCTTATAAATGCAAACAACATAATTATGCATTTTCTAGTGTTGGTGCTGACATTTCAAGTGTAAATGCTATAATGCCATTTATTATCTTGATATCTTGTTAATAAGCCAGCATTAATCCAACATGATGTGTATATTTGGCTCTTTAATAAGAGGCCTTAATGCATAACTGGTCACAGGACACTTACCGTGATATTTAGCAGTGTTGCTTACTCTGTTAGATTTAGTTTAACCCATTCAAGACGGGGATACTTTAAGCCTACAGTATATGCCTACAGTATATGCCCACAGTATCTTTTTCAGCATTGAGTTATATGCCAATATAGCATAAATATTAAAACATCTGTATTTTTATTACTTTTATACGGGGCTTCCACTGCACAGGGGCTCTGAGATGTTGATTTGCCTAACTGTTTTAAAAGGCAGCTATAGGCTGATAAGGCACCAAAAGTGCCCCACAACACTAACTTTGCACCATCCTTAAGCTTTAGATGTACCACGGATAGAAGGTGAGTGGGGGGTGCGGCTGACGTCGCACTCGGCTCCCTTTGGCACCACTCTGGGGATTAGCCATCCAGACAGCTTAGCTGTCAGCGGAGCCGACGAAAGCAAGTGAAAGCAAGTGCACTGATTGGCTAAGCAGGATGCTTAGCCAATCAGTGTGCTCGTTCTTGCCCGAGTATGTTTGGTGGGTGCGACAGGAAGGTGAGTGTATGGGGCTCCTTGCCCCAGAGCAAGGCTTCCCAATTTAGAATGCCGCCGCATAGAGGAACAACACCCCAAAAGATCAAAATTGGGTGTGTTGTTCCTCTTTAAAATCCAAAAAATTATGCTCACAATGGAGCAGTGCATGTTTCTAGAATGGCCACCCTAAATGTTCTCATATCAGCATGTCTGAGAACACTCAAGTCCGGGGCGACTGAGTCTAAAGTCCAGTTAAAGTGTAAAAAAAAAAGCCAGTGCAGCACTGGATTGTCTCTCCAGGGAGATAAATTGAGTACATTTTTATTCAATTGTCCTTTAGAGCATTGTTTCACTATATATTGTTTATATACAGATGCTGCAAATGTTTTATTTTATTTGATTATTGTTTTTCTGTTACGCATTCTTAAATACACTGACATGCAAAGGGTAACAATGTAACAATGTTCTGAACGTTTGAATTTTAGGCTCGATATCACATCATCGAGTACAGCTTCAAACCAGAGATTACCATCATTTTTTAGACAATCTTCTTGGCTATCTTATATATAAATTGGACTAACAACTATTTAGCAGATGATTAGTTATGCAGATTCTTGTCATGTAACTGCTTTGTTACCTTTTAGCTCGAAATGTTTATTTGTATTAATTTGATAATCCACTGTTGGCTTCAACACTGGCTGAATCTTTCCGGGCATGCTGTCTTATCAGATTCAAGCAGGTCTCAACCGTAATCTGTCCCCAGGTCTCTTATATACGTTCCCAATATTAAATCAAATACAGTTTTTTCTTCAACCCTACTGACAAGTGTTCAATTGGATTTTCATCGCCATAGTACTGGAGTGTACAAAGTAGCTTGTACCCATTTGCATCCATCAGAGCCCAGTCTGCTGACTTTCATCTGATGCTCCAAATTACCCTTTTCAGTCTTCTACTGTCCACATTGCGCACTTTTTTGAACACTTGAGCCAAGGCTTCTTATGAAGATATTGAATTTGAGGCTTCTTCACCTTTTTCATGCCACCTTTCCAGACTTGTGTAATGCATGTCACACTGTGCTTTCATGAAGGTCTGAGATCTCACATTATGAAGCATACAAGCCACCTCCACTGCTATCCACCTTGATAGGAGCTGGATGATGCTGTTTCTCTTGGGAAATATTCATCTTTGCTGCTCCTCGTTTAGAACAAGTGACTTTTTTCTTGAAAATCAACTTAATAACACAGTGCGCTATTAGAGGATTGGGTTGTAGAAGGTTGCAATTTGTAGTATACAAGAAGAAAAAGATTGTGCCACCAACCGGAGCTGAACAGTAACAACACCGTTATGAAGAATCAAGAATAACTAATGATATACTAGTAATATACTAACTAATAATATAACTATTTATCATATTTATGATAAATAAGTCAAATTTATGTATGAGATAGCCAATAGCAGATGACTGCCTATAAAATCATGTCACTCTCTTGTTCAAAACTGTAGTGGATGGTTCCAAACATTGTTACCCTTTTACATGTCAGTGTGAAGTGTATATTTTCGTTTTTGAGAACCCTAAAGAGGAATATTAGAGGTATTGGGGAGTCAATAAAAACCTACCAAACCTGGCTTGCTCTGCCTCTGATTTAAAATTTAGCAGTTTAAAATGTACCTGTCCGGTCACATCATGCTCTGGCATCATTCAGTCCCGCACTGTCTTCCGTTGGGCAGCACCATCTTGCCTACCTGTAATGCACTGAGCCGCCCCTCAGATCTTGCACATGCGCAGTGTTGCATAGGCTGCAATGATACTCGGCATAGATCTTTCAAGATTTGAAGAGCGTCCAGTGAAGGATGAGTATGGTTAAAGGGGCCAGGAATACTGCCGGATGTCTTCATTTTAGATAACGCCGACATCCAAAAGGCAGTGAGGGAGGAGGGGGAGGGATGTTTACAGAAAAGTTCTATAGGTATAAGCAAAAGGAGAATTTACTTGATGTGGCTGACAAAACTTTCAATTTTTACACAATTGTCTGAATGAACAGTCATATAATATATTGTAAATATTGTGTGTGTGTGTTTGTAATATAATTTGATAGAATGAAAACATGCATTTTTTGTGTTACCGTGTTTCCCCGAAAATGTAGTGTGATGTCTGAATGAGTATTGAAAAATATAAGCCCTAGTAACAATGCTGCTGTTACTGCTGGCACCGCCGCCCCGACCCTCTGCTGAAGCCGCCGCTCCCCTCTGGCCGGCATCTCCTCGCTAGTCACAGGCCATGTTGCTGCCACTGCCTGCTCAGTCCTTCTACCAACCACTCGGGAATGATGTTGCCACCAACACTCCCAATCCTGATGCGGGCTTCTCCCTGCTGACAGCCTGCTTTGCAGGTCGGTCATGGTGCTGCTGCCGCTGCGTCTGTCCCTCTGCCACCCACCAACGGAAAAACAAGTAAATTAGCCCCAGTGCCTTTTTCAGGGGAAAAAAATATAAGACCTGTCTTATTTTTGGGGAAACACGCTAGTTCAACAGTTAGTTTTAAAAAAAAAAAATACAGTAATCAAAACCAACTGATGCCTCTATAAATAATCGCTAAATTAACTTTGTGATTTAGTTTGCTAGTTTTATAATAAAGGGGCAATCGAGTTGAGCCTATTAGCTGATAGCTAAAGAGATAAAGTCCAAACAAGCTGGTTTATACTATAAAGAATTTTAAGTTAGAGATGGATGAGCTGCCAGGCGAAAAAAAAGAAAAAGAGATCGACAAAAATGTTCACAGATTTTTGAGTAAGACTTCTTTTGAAACGCTCAGAAGGAAGCCTTTGTGTTAAGGTATAACCTTAGGATTTATGATAATCATTTCTGCTCTTGCCTTTGTTCTTCTTTAATATACGTTCTTGGATTATCTTTTTCCCTGCTGTTGGTCATAGTTTTCTTAGTTTTTATTGTGATTTGTCTTGCTGCAACCAGTAGCTGAAAACACTTTCTTCCATATTTTTTCCATCAGCTTGGTGCCACTTGCATTGTCGCTTGTACTTGGCATATTTAATGCTACACCATAATCTCTAAACAACACAGTCAATGAAACTAGTCACATACAATGGCTGAAGCTTTGGAAGCTGGTTCTTGCTTACATTCCCTTTAGAATAGGGAGCAATGGATTGCAGCTGGTGCTGGTGTCAGCTGAAATTCAGGTGGCAGAGGGCCGCCTATGGTGGGACTAGTTTGTGCTTATAAGCAATTCTGGAGATTTCCAGGCAGGAGAGCGGGGAAGACCTAGTCAGTAGCAGTGATGTGATATGATTGGAGGTCAGCAACTGGGCAAGTTACTAAGATGTGATCAGTCATAGCAGTGATCAGAAGCAGGGCTTGAGGCATTGACATGGTCATATGTGGCTATGGTCAGCAACAGCGCTTGACATGTGGACATGGTTAAACCGGTAGGGTCAACGGTAGGGTATCCAGTGGACACAAAATATGAACTGGGGTAGGGAAGGAGGGCTTCCTTTGTCAGATGATGCCTGAATTTGGCAGGCAATGAAGCTGCTTGCTGCAGCACTAGTAATGGCCAGAAAGTACATACCACACTGGGACATCATCCTGAGCTAAGGTTTATTGCCACCAATCATAGTCACATGTTTTCTTCAAAGTTTTCCAACACAAGACTTGATCAGATTGGTGACAGCTGAGAGGTGTAGATATATAAATATATATAAATATAAAAGAAATGATGTGTTAGCTCAATTCATTCTGCACTGCACTGTTACTTTTACTTTTCAAGTAGGCCAGATGTGGAAGAAACATAGTCTTCTATAAGCCTGGTAGATCAGGAACATCATGTTAGATCTGTGGATGTTAGCAATGGAGATTACTTTATGTGCTACTATAAATATGAAAGATTCAAAATGTCAAACACAAGAACAAATAAGCGGATGAGTAATAATTCTGCTCTTATTTATATGGCAAATGACTATGGAAATGCCTACGATCAGATGAAATGAGGTAATATCCTTAGAAGAAAGTGTCATTAGTTTCTTTTGTTATCATTTAGCCATTTATCACTGGCACTGCCTTAAGAACGTCCCTTTCACTTTAACAATGGAAGCCTCGTTATAATGAGGTTATTACCTCAAAGAGCTTTCTGCTTGCGCATATGTATTCTGCCTGGCAGTTTGCTGAACAGTAGGTGTTAGAAAGCAATAAAGCAATTTATGTTACTGCTGTCTGATAACAGTCATCCTGTTTATGCATAATGCTGTTAAACCTTTATTAGAGAAGTTATCATCAGACCACTTTTGGGAGCATTGTTAGACCCAGACATCACTGCAGCTCCCATTTACAGAGGCAGCAACTGTGCACAAATTATTAACATGCTCAGCTGAGGATTAAAGGAGCTCCTAGACCTCTACCTTAGTCCCGATGGCAGACTGCATGCAGGGCTGGGAGAATCAGATTGATAGATCTAATATTGATGAGGACAAAAACTCCTGTCTATAGTGTGGAGCTGCTAAAAGATCTACTGCTACTTAAACATGCCACGCAAACACCAGCCACAGGTGAATGGTCAAATATAATTGCAGTGGTGTAATTAGAATCCTATGGTCCCAGAGAAAAACTCTGGACACCGCCCCCCCCCCCCCGTTCCGAGATTAAATTCGCCCCCAAAAATTAAAAAATTAGGTCTGTTTTTTTCATTAACAAGAAAAAGGTTAAGTTTAAGGTTGGGCTCACAGGTGGTGGAAGGATCTGGGTAAGGTGTGTATTAAGTCCTTTCATGTCCGCTTGCTTCCCCCTGTCCCCAGTCTTCTCTTTTCCACTACCACCATTTCCCTCTGCCCAAGCCTTTTCTCACCATTCAGCCTGCTTCCCCCTGCCCCAGCCTTCTATTTTCCACTGTCACTATTTCCCCCTGCCCAGAGTTTTATTCTCCACTGCTGTCACCATTCAGCCTGCTTCCTCCTGCCCCAGTCTTCTAATTTCCACTGACACCATTTCCACCTGCCCCAGCCTCCCCCCCCCCCCCCCGGTGGCTACTATTCAGCCTGCTTCCCCCTGCCTCCGCCTTTTCCTCTCCACTGCTACCATTCTGCCTGTGTCCCCCCTGACCCAGTCTTCTCTTTTCCACAATTTCCCCCGTCCAGATTGTTGTTCTCCACTTTCCTTTTCCACTGGCAAAACACAGATTGGATGGCTCACCAGAAGCTTCCTAGGAACACACCCACAGGGGCATGGAGGGAATGTTGCATGGTCCCAGAACCAATGATAGGTGAACGTGAAGGTGAGATTGCAGCTCATTGTGGTGGTGATCCGACGTTAAAACCTAGCATTTAATTAATCATTAAAATAAGAAGCTCATCACAAACAAAATTTATTGGCACAACAGGGTCAGGTACCCTCTTAGTCATATACATGTATTTAACCCCTTAAAGCGGACCAAAACCCACTGAACTTACATTAAACTTACAATAGATACATTTGGCCATAGCCCCTGCCGACACTCCCTTCTTAGGGTGTAGAACTAGAAATGGATATTTTTGCTTTTCAAAATGTCCTGGGACACTGATTTTGTGGCAGGTGATCAGTAATTGTATAGGTGTAAAATAATTAGAATACACAGAGCAAGTGATTAGTTAACAAAAAATACAATTATTATAAATGTGCCCAAATCAGCCATAAAAAAATCTGATGTCAAAGTCCTTTAATTATATACATGAGTTTAATGAAGTCCCAGAAATTGACTCATGGTGTTCAAACTGCAATTTATGCCGGATATCCCAAATCTCATGCAGCAGGTATTCAATAGTGCTCATCCACCGCGTGCCCACCACCTATTTTTGGTACCCTTACCAGGTGGTGTATATTGGTACGCCTTAAGAATAAGCCACTCCTTGCTCCGTATCTCTATTCAATTCAAATCTGATCCTCTTGTTGTTTAGGATGAACACCCATAGATTTTGGGCTTGAAGGTGGCTCAATGTGGGTTTTTGCATGAAAGAAATCAATGAAGGAAATATATAGCGTAATATCGCTTTTAATAATAAAAACCTCTAAAAGGTTAAAAATGTGCACTCACATTTAAAATCCTTGATGTACAGCATATAATAACAAAGGCGAAGCTCTCACCCTACTTTCGGTTCACCTCGGCCGCTGGTGTCCACGAGGGGGAGAGAGAGTTCGCTTTCAAAAATTGCAAGATTCCTTTGTTGTATTAGTGCAGGGGTCCGCCTAGTCGCCGTCAACGCGTTTCACTGCGTAACGCAGCTTTATCAAGACTGGTATATTATATATAATAATTGTATAGGTGTGGCAATGACATCATTGCCACATACAACAGTGGCAATGAATGGAGGAGGCGGAGCTTTACAGCTAAAACAGGCACCATTATCTGGAATTAAAGTGAAGCAGGAGCAGAGAAAATTGGCAAAAGGTACTTCGAATGGAGGAAGCAATTCAGGGGATGCTAGTTAAAAATTTGGGTTTTGGTCCGCTTTAAACCTCTTCTGATGCACACCATACATAGATCAATCAGTAGAGTGTAATAAAGGATACATCTGCATAGGGGTTCTATAATCTCCAAATGATGTGTCCACTCTTAGCACATCCAAACATACAATACCGATGTTGAGATGAGTACAATGAACACCAAAAATAGAGCTAATGCTCTATTAACAATAAAGCCAGGATCATACTGCTGAAATCTGTGGCATAAATAAGAGTTGGTAAATATCAGTAAATGACCCACTAGATAGCGCTCTAGAGTAGAGCCTAGGCAGGAGAACTGCAGATACTCTCTACTGATCAGTGTAAAAGTCAGCATAACAACACTTGGTCAGTAAACACAGTTAAATCATGTACAAAGTAATCAGGGTTCCCCATATAAAGCAGTCACTTACACAAGAGCAAGAGTAAGTGGCCCCCAATAGCTATGATGTGGAAAATATATAAAGAGCACAGCTTACAAGTCCAGATGCCAGGTGGATAGCAAAAAAAGTCCTCAAACTTGCTGTCAGGAAAAGACCTTCATCAGAAGGCAAGCTGTTTCTCCTGCCCAGACTACTCCAGAGCCCCATCTAGTGGTCATTTATTGATATTTACCAACTCTGCTTTATGCTTTATTTCAGGTGTATGATCCAGGCTTTATTGTTGATATACTTGTGTATTATACACTATTGTATTTGTTTGCACAAGTCCATCACATTAAACCTGTTCCTTTTGCATTAGCTCTATTTTTGGGTATTCAATATATTCCTCTCTTGACAACTGCCTTTTTTTGCCCAATAATAAAAAAAACACTGACAGGAAGCAGTATGGTGTCCGAATGGCAGCAGTATGCTAATGAATTAAGTTACAAGGTAAACTGTCATATAATGACAGGTTGACGTGCTTTCAGATTTATTGCAGTTATTATAACTAATAAGGCTGACCCCCAATGCTGAGCTGCATGTACTGTAACTGAATGTATCATCACTGCAAAGCATCAGGGGGCGGGGCTGTTCGGAGAGTGATATAGCCAGCTGCATCTGGTTTATGTTGTTATGAATATTGGGCAAAGACTTAAGTAAAAAAAAATGAAACACAGGCTGTTTTGGGGAACTGGGCTAGGGATAGAATGTGATGACATAAACTTCCTTTCTGGGTATAGAACCACTTTTAGGGTAGTCCAGTTTATGGACTTTCCCACATGCTTTTGACCAGAACATGCCCTCTGGTATGAGACCAGTTATCTGCTAGCAGCTCCTTCACCACTGATCTTTAACTTGCAGCATTGCTCTAAGAAGCCAAATAGGTGGCCATGGCCTGTGCATGAAGTGCTCTTATTGAGATCTTATTGGGTGCCTCTATCAAACCTCAGATCTGAGGGTTTCGTGCTGGGACACTCATTCGGTCAGCCCTGCCCCACTGTGCGAACCCCCTATAGCAGTTTACCTTTCCGCTCATACCTCGCCGAGTGCGGATGCCTCCGCCGGGATCCCTGCAGCTGAGGCATGCTTCCGCACCTAGCCAGTCAGGTTGGTCTAACCAACGCTTTATGCCGCACAGTGGTATACACAGGATAAAGCAATAATTAGACGAGAGCCCATGCATTTGCTGTGGGAACACCAGAAATGTAAGTGGTATGGGCGATCTGGGGGTGTCATACAGATCGCCCAGCATCCATCACCAGGATAGTCAAAATACTGGTGATTGGTCCACTGGTGATTGTTTTCCAGGCAAAAAGCAAGAAAGCTATAATCACCCTTCATCCCCTGCAGCACCTCCGTCCAGCTCTGCTGTTTTAAAACCTTCTGTTAATGAAGTATTAGCACCAAGTGGTCTTCAATCTGTGCCTTCTCCAAGGTGGGATTCCGCCCCACACACTCCATTCATTAAGTCTTGATGAAGACTGCCATGTCTGACCTGGAGCTCATTTTTGGCATTCGTAATTTGTACAACACTGGCCTGAGAGATGCATTTCGGGGGACAAAAGGTGAGTATATGCCCCCCCCCCAAACAACTGCTTTTGTCATGCTTCTGTATACCTATATATCTTTTTTGAGGGTGTTTGCCATTATTTATTAAGCACTAGTGTTGGGCGAACCCCTAGAGGTTTGAGCTCAGAACAAAAGTTCAGTTTGGGTACCCAAACTTGACCCGAACCTGAATTCAGTGGGGGCCCTAACTTTGGGGGGTGCTTCTGTCCTCCCACACCTCACTCACCCAGGTGGAGGGGGGCTCGCCTATCAAGGGGCCCAAGAGGCAGAATCTGGACTGTAAAAAAAAATTGTGGGTGTTGGGGGCACTTTAAATAAATGCAGAGTGTGCAGCAGAAAGTGGCTGTACAACTTACCTGATCCAGCGATTTGGTCAATGGTCAGCGGTTACGGCCGGGGCTACAGAAAGATGGCTGTCGTTCCTTTGTCTGAGACACTGGCAGCAGCTAGCAGCACTTCTAGTGCTAGTTGCCAGTGTCCTTACTCATGGGAGCGGCAGCCATCTTTCTGTAGCCTATTTGACAGGGAGAGAAAGCCAACCGCAGACCACAACGCAGGGCTCAGGTAAGTTACAGCTGCTCAATTTTAGTCCTATTAGAGCTTTCAACAGCTGTCTCGTCGATAAAGCAGCAAGTTAGGGTAATTTGGCAACACTTTGACAGTGTGTTCTATGTGAGCCATAACTATTTTTGTTATTGTGATATATTATTGCCCAGCTATATTGCTTGTGTATATGAGTTTACATTTGTGTATATCATTATTAAAGTATATATTTTTGTATAGATTGTGTGTGTTGGTAATGGTGTGATGTTAGTTTTGTCAGGCATTTGCCAGGTGTTGTATAACTTCACTACTTATTACTATGCATCATTTAGGAAGAGGTTGCTCTTCTATCTGAACCACTTAGGGCCTTATGCCCTACAATGCAAATGGTAAGGAGCGCTGCAAGCGTGTCTGCTAGATCCATAGCGGGGTTATGTATTGTTATCTAGCTGGTACATCTTAAAAGAATTGTCCAGATGAAATGTAAAATCCATGATCATCAGCTTACCTCCTTATATCTGCCCCCTCCCTTCCTGTAACCTCACAGCAGCATGTAGAAGCAGAAACTTGGCACTGACTTTTGGTACTCCCTTCTGATTCCCCTAGCAGTATATAGAGTATGACTGGTGGTCTATAACGCTGCCCCTCTGTTGTCGCCGGTGTATTGCTGCATTGTGATTTGACCTAACTGCTATTGTACGAGATTGCCTATTTGTTGCCAATAACCCGTTCTTGCACCTCTGTATGGAAGTGAGAATTCTCTTACAGCTATCTCATATGCTTCTTGCGCATGTGTCCCTGAATCAGGTGAGACAGCAAGAATTCCCGTTTGTGAGCTGAATAGGAAAATCTCGCCTGGCGCTGAATAGGATCCAGTTCAGCAATCAATATGGGACAATAGGTAGACTTCCCACTGCTTCTTAGCAAAGCTTGATGTGAAGTAACAAAGGTGAAGTTAAACCGGTGGGAGCAAGAGCTTCCTTGTCAGGGTGACGAAGCTTCGGTGGGCGGAGTGAAACGTGAGTTGGTAGAAGGACAGCCGCTACATGTGGTGGCTGCGCTTGTGTCCTTGCTGTTTACCCTGCAGCGTTCTTGGAGGGGTAAAGGTTGGATGCTATACATGCAAGAAGGTATTTAAGGCGGTAGAGCTGTGAGGCACTGAGGTCACAGGACTTGGGTGTATCACCTTTATTACTTCACGTAATATTGATTGCTGCATTGGGGCCCTTTGTTAAGACATTTTCGAGTAAACGGTGACCCTGATTTGAGGACCAATCTATTATGTCCACCTTGGCTGGCCAGCTATAGTGTGCATATGCTTGGGAACTTGGTGTACATGGGCACATTGGGGGGGGGGTTTAATCCTCACTACGTTGGTTTTCTCATTTTTTGTGGTCTTATAATGTTTGCGATTGTGCCAGTGGCTTTGTGCAATATATACATTTATTAAAGTAGTATATTCTTAGTATACAGTACGTCCTGCTCCAAATAGAATACTTACACTTGAGTATTACTCCGCCAGATGGCGCTGGACTGCAGAGACATCGAAAATAGGCTCCTCCCGGACCCTCAAATACCCAGGGACCTCCCACAAATCCCCAGATTTTCTCTGCAGTCT
Organism: Gastrophryne carolinensis; assembly: GCA_027917425.1. Lineage (NCBI taxonomy): Eukaryota > Metazoa > Chordata > Amphibia > Anura > Microhylidae > Gastrophryne > Gastrophryne carolinensis. Next base: position 101,415,001 of record CM051240.1, on the reverse strand, counting down.
GAACTGCTAAGAACGAGAAATGGCTCTCTCCACTCGCAGGTGAGCGGGGCTATTAGCCTGCGGCCCTGTAGGACTATTTCCATCCATTTCATTAGTAATATGCCTCCCAGCCTTGGCTGCCCTGGTCGGGTGATGGTAGGCAGCACCGCTAGCAGGTGCTTAGGAGCACTCGCTGCTCCACCGCAATCCCCCACCAAAGGGTAGGTGGTTCAGGCTTATGGTGAGCCTCTATGGGATGCCCCTCCCGCACTATTGCCCCTTGCCCCGCCCATCGGTGGGCCCTATTTAAGTGGCCGCTGTCCCCCCTCATTCTCCTGGTAGCCTTCGGGGGGAAAAAGGGGGGGGAGGGTGTCGGTATGCATTTACGTGTTTTAGACATTTATTTTTTATTCATTGTCTTGTGCCAGCCGATGCGCTGTCTCGCTTTACTATTACTGTATTTAAAATTACCGCGCGCCTTTTCTGTCACTATGCTCCGCGCTTGGCGGCGGCGTTACCTCAGGCGCCGGTGCGCCGTCATTGCCTGCTTGTCATGTGCTGGCTTCGCGCTCTTCGGGGGGGGGTGTGGGGCCCGCCTATGGCGCGTTCCGCGTCATTGCTGTTACCGGCCCGCCCCTTGAGGTATACCGACGCCATCTTGTCTGCTTGGCTGGCTTATGCACAACGGTCCCCTACCTACCGCGGGCGGTTTTATTATCTAATTTTTTTAATACTGTCTGCTTACGGCCCCCTTTTTATTATGTCTTTCAGGCGGGCTAATCCATCGCCTTCTCCCGGCCCACTTAGTTTGCTAACTTTTATAGGCCTAGTTGTATTTACTCCCACTCCCTAGCGGGCTATTGGGGCATCCAGGGTTGCTTTATAGCGTTAATCCATATCGGCCTGTAGCGCCGCTGTAATCACCATATGGAGGCATCTCAGGATAATGTGACTGGGGTTCCTTCGGGACAAGCCCAGCTGTGTGTAGTGTGTGGGCAGCCTCATGCTGACGCTGACAAGGCATGGGTCTGTGTGCCCTGTGCTGAGCAGGTGCTTGCACTACAATCTGGCCTTCCCGTGGCTGGGTCTGCACTTCGTATCACTTCACCTACCCCCCCAAGCTTAAATCTCACTCCTACTGAGTTGCATACAAGTGGGGATTCTCAGCCTGATATGTCTTCTGGACTGTCTACTCTGGAGAAGTTGATTGCTAATACCTTTGGCGCGTAAGGCCCCTGCAAAAAAGCGGCACTTAACGCCCAATGTCACTCTTTTTCCTATGGAAGCTGAGGAGTTTTGGGATCTTTGTGGCTATACCCCTTCGGATGAAGGGGAGCTTTTCTCTGACACAGGGTCCTCTGATGAGAGGCCCAGGGGCCATGACGATTCTGGCTCTGACTCCTGGACCCCGGATGACACTGACAGATTGCTGACCCAGATTTTTGAGGTTCTGTCCATTTCTCCCCCTGTTGCGGCTCCCAGGCAAAGGGGGGAACTCTTCCATACAGCTAAACCACATTTGGAATTTCCAGAGCAAGCACATTTCAATAACCTTGTGCTCAACGAATAGGAGCGCCCCAGTAGACTTCCCGGGGTACCTAAAATTTGGGATAGGAGGTATCCCTTTCCTGCTGATGTTGTAAAATGTTGGTCATCCCCTCCCGAGGTGGATGCCCCGGTCCTAGGGTTATCTAACACCTCTGTCATGCATTCCCCTGACTCTACTACCCTGCGGGATGCTGAGGACCGGCGCATTGACCAGCTGGCATCCCATGCTTTTGCATGTGCAGGGACAGCGCTGTGCTTCTGCCATTACCGCTGTGGCCACTAGAACCCTTATCAGAAATATACTTGATGGTGCCCCTGATGATTTGCCTTGTGAAGTGTTCAATGCACTCTCCAGTTGTGATGTTTTTGTAAATTTTGTCCTCTCTGCCTTTGATGACACCATTAGAATGTGTGCCAGGACATCTGCCCTTGTGGTGGCTATACGCCGCTCGGTTTGGCTACTCCAGTGGGCTGCTGACAATGCTGCCAAGAAGGCCCTCACTGGGTTTCCCTTCAAAGGACTACGCCTGTTTGGGGACCGCCTGGACCTTTTTGCTAAGGGAGGCAGGTTACCCCAGCGCAGGCGGCAGTCTCGGCACTTTCGGGGTCAGGGCTCATTCTCCTCCCCCTACCGTGGTGCTAGACAAGGGAGGGGGGGTTTCCTTCACTGGGGCCCAGAGAGATTTCTGGGGTAGGGGCAGAGGGCGTGGACATCCTGGCTCCTCCTGGGGCCCCAAGGCAATATCCTCTCCCAAGCCCCCTCAGGCATGATGAGGCGCCCTCACCCATCTGGGTGGGGGGACGGCTTCAGCACTTCGCTCACGTTTGGAGGCTCCATGTCTCAGACCGGTGGATTCAGGAGGTAGTGTCCTCCGGTTACAAGATAGAGTTTGCTGCCTGGCCGCCCCCAAGATTCATTAGATCCCGGATTCCCCAGGACCCTGTGTCAGCTCATGAGCTGTTGCAGGCAGTGCAAGGCATCCTGGAGCTGGGGGTCATCTGCCAGGTCCCTTTAAGAGAAAAGGGCAAGGGCTTCTATTCCAATCTATTCACAGTTCCCAAAAAGGATGGTTCAGTCAGGCCCATCCTGGACTTAAAGATCCTCAACAAATTTGTCAAGAGCAGGCGCTTTCGCATGGAAACTCTGCGCTCTGCCATCAGCTCCCTGCGCTCAGGGGATTTCATGACGTCTGTGGGCATCAAGGATGCTTACCTTCATGTTCCTGTATTTCCAGGTCATCAAAGGTTCCTCAGGGTCGCTCTGGAGGATCAACACTACCAATTTGTGGCATTGCCATTCGGTCTCACCTCAGCTCCCAGGGTGTTCACCAAGGTGCTGTCTCTGATCAGGTCTCGGGGCATCCGCGTGCTGCCCTACCTGGACGACATTCTCATCACCTCCCAATCTCTACATCAGGCAGAAGTGGATACTCGGCTGGTGGTGTCCACCCTGAAGTCATTTGGATGGGTGATCAACCACCCCAAGTCTTCACTGTACCCCTCCTTGGTGACTCCATTCCTAGGAATGAATCTGGATACAGTTCAGGAAAGGATTTTCCTTCCTCAACAGAAGGTGGATGGTCTGATTGCACAGGTCAAGTTCCTGCTATCTTGTCATCATCCCTCCATCAGGCAGGGAATGCAGCTGGTGGGCCTGATGGTGGCGTGCCTCGAGGCGGTCCCTTATGCTCAGTTCCACATGAGACCTCTGCAACTCCACTTCTTGTCAGTATGGGACAAGGATCCCGCGTCCCTGGACCAGGTCCTTGTGCTTTCCCTTGTGGCTGGACTCCAGGAACCTGTTGGGGGGCAGATCCTGTCTGGCCCCCTGCTGGGAGATGGTTACCACGGATGCCAGTCTGACAGGTTGGGGGGGGTTTCTGGAAGTCCCTGCAGTTCCAAGGGAGGTGGGGCCCTCAGGAGGTCCACACACCTATCAACATTCTGGAACTGCGGGCGATCAGGTTAGTTCTGGCCAAGTTGATTACTCACCTTCGGGGCCTGCCTGTTCAGGTGCGCTCGGACAACCAGACGGCAGTTGCCTACATCAATCATCAGGGAGGGACCCGGAGCAAGGGGGCCCTCTAGGAAGTGTCTCTGATCCTGACCTGGGCGGAGACCAATGTTCCCTGCATATCAGCTCTGTACATCCCGGAGGTGGAAAACCTCCTGGCAGACTCTCTGAGCACGGGGACCTCTCTCCAGGGAGAATGGTCCCTATGCAGCAGGGTGTTCCAATCTCTGTGTCGCCGTTGGGGCCAACCTGATGTGGATCTGTTTGCGTCCCGACACAATCACAAGCTACCGGCCTTTGTCTCCCTGTCCCAGGATCCCCTGGCCTTGACCAAGGATGCCCTAGCAATGTCATGGCGGGACTTTCAGTTCCTGTATGTCTTTCCTCCATTCCCCCTGCTGGGCAGGGTGCTACGCAAGATTGCTCTGGAAGGGGTGCCAGCAATTCTGGTGGCCCCCAGGTGGCCAAGAAGAGTGTGGTTCGCAGACGTGGTGCAGCTGGCAGTAGATCAGTATGCTCTGCCTCTGGTGCCAGATCTACTCACCCAGGGCCCCTAACACCATCCCAATTTACAAACTCTGGCTTTGACGGCCTGGCTGCTGAAACCTCCATCTTTTTGGAGAAAGGGCTGTCTACTTCTGTTGTTGATACCATGATGAAGGCTAGGAAGAAGTCTTCTTCTTCCATGTATTACAGAGTTTGGCGTGCCTACATTGACTGGTGTGAGTCTAAGTCTCTTCCCTGTCGTGTCTTCTCTATCCCCAAGATTCTGGAGTTCCTACAGCATGGGTTGGAGATGGGGCTCCAACTTAGTACACTAAAAGGTCAGGTTTCTGCCCTGTCTGTTTTCTTCCAGAAGTCCTTTGCTCAGCACTCTCTGATTAGGACTTTTTTCCAGGGGGTGACTCATGTGCGTCCCCCACGTAAGACTATGGTGCCTGTTTGGGATTTGAATCTGGTTTTGTCTGCCTTGCAGGGTGCTGCTTTTGAACCTGTGCAGGATGCGGCCCTGGCCATCCTTACTCTCAAGGTTGTTTTTCTGGTGGCTATCACTTCTGTTAGGCGTGTGTCTGAGTTGGCGGCGCTCTCCATTCAGCCCCCCTACTATGAGAGGCACCAGGACAAGGTGGTGTTTCGTTTCAAGCCAGATTTTCTGCCTAAGGTAGTGTCTGACTTTCATTTGAATCAGGACATTGTTCTCCCTTCATTGTGCCCTAATCCTAGTAATGCTAAGGAGAGGGTCTTGCATTCTTTGGATGTAGTTGGGTGTCTGAAGTACTATCTGGTGGCTACTGCACCTTTCAGAAAAACTGATGCTCTTTTTGTGGTCCCTTCTGGTCCTAGGAAGGGTTTGGCTCCTGCCAAGTCTACTATCAGCAAATGGATTCGTCAGGCTGTGATTCAGGCCTTCTCTGCTAAGGGGAAGAATCCTCCCTTCCACCTTACTGCTCATTCTACTCGTGCTATTGGTGCTTCTTGGGCTTTTCAGCACCAGGCTTCTGTTGAACAAGTTTGCAAGGCCGCTACTTGGTCTTCTGTTCATACCTTTTCAAAGTTTTACAAGATTGATGCTAGGGCCTCAGCTGATGCTGCTTTTGGCCGGAAGGTTTTGCAGGCGGCAGTGGTCTAAACTGTCTGCTGTTAGCTTTGGGGATCCCACCCTACTTTATGGTATTGGATGTCCCAAGTGTAAGTATTCTATTTGGAGCAGGACGTACTGTATACTAAGAATAATACAATTCTGTGATTACTCACCTGTAGAATTGGTATTATGAGTATACAGTACGTCCTGCTACAACCCACCCTTGGTTTTGCATTATCTTGGATCCCCTGTATGGTTATTGTTATCATTGTTATAGTTACTAGTTTGGGTTGTTTAATTCTCCCGGCTTCTCGTTAACTGCTTTTCAATGCTGCAGATTTGTGGGAGGTCCCTGGGTATTTGAGGGGTCGGGAGGAGCCTATTTTCGATGTCTCTGCAGTCCAGCGCCATCTGGCGGAGTAATACCCAAGTGTAAGTATTCTATTTGGAGCAGGACGTACTGTATACTCATAATACCAATTCTGCAGGTGAGTAATCACAGAATTGTATTTTTTTTCGCACTCATTGTAGTAGCCCACTATTTTGTGCCAGTCCCACACATCACCATTTTAGTGTGTCGGTAGAAGATGTTGTAGAATTATTAGGTCAGTGGGACACCCTTTACAATAACAGGTAGTGCACAGAGTGTATGGTGATTTGTTGATCCCCTAGATTTTTTACTTTATTTTTGTTTTTATTTTAATACCTGGACAAGAATTTTAACCGTAGAGGCATCTCAGATTTGGATTCCCTGTGGGTAAAGGACAACTACCATTAAACTCCCATTAAAATGCTATATGATAGCATTTAGATTTTTTCTATTTTTTTACCAATAGACTTTATTTATGAAAAAACCTCCCCTCTGTACTCCTCTGAAACTGACAGGGCTGAGAAGCCTGATTGGGGGGGGGGGGGGGGGGGGCACGATATTGGGCAGCGTGTGTCTGCTCACAAAGCTTTCAAGCACAGAGCATGTGTTCAATCAAAATCCCTGACCCATCATATGTTTTAGTTGTGTGCCTGTCATTTTTTGAATAGCTTTTTGAATAAGTGTGAAATAACAGGCACCACATTCAAACTTATGATTAGTCAGGGCTTGCGATTTGTGTGTCTGAGGACATAACGCTGTACAGACAAATGCCCCTCCTTTCTAAAGACATCCATCACTTTCTGCAGACTTTAAGTGAGATTTATTAATAAGGTATATTTTAATAAGGTATATTAGTCAATCATTTCTATAGCCGATCATATAATAGCATTTATAGTGGATATCTAGTCACCTGGACACTGCTAAGCCCCCGAGTGTCTGATAAATTTACCGAGTGCCTGAGCCCCCATCGAGAGAAATGTTGCTGATTAGTTACTGCAAATAATCAATGCTGCACAGTGATTGGGTGACTTAGAGTGACTGAAGTTCTTGATGAGAGCGCCACAGACAACTGCCTTTTTGAGCGCCACTGTGGGAGCAGGATTAGAGCTAAGCTTCCTTTTGTTTAAATGCCCAACTAAACTGGACATCAGCTTTAATTTTCACAGGTGTTTAATGATAGTTAAAACAGGACAAGTCTTTTTTTTTTTCCTGGAGGTCTGCTTTAAACAAGTCTGGGCTCATTAGTTTGGAGGACTTGAAAGATGAATGAACAGCAGGAATGCTATTATGCAGCTTGAGTTGCCTTTGTGCGACTTTATAACCATGCCATGGAATGGAAGGAAATGTTTTTGATTTGTCCTTTCCTATTCTATGCATGTCAACTTTGTGAAGAAGTTAGATGTTCCAATTCCCTTCCTTATCTTCAGTGGAATTTAATTAGAAGCTCCTCTTAGATGCTGCAGTGTCTAACCTTACGCAAAAGCCCGAGCGATAGCTGTCACCGGTTTCCGTTTCAGAAAATCGTCTTGCCATAAAGACGTGACCAAATGCGCAACGTCCATGACATGATTCTTGTGATTACATTATCATCACTTCTGCATGACAAAGTCTGCCTTCTTTTCTTGAATCTATAGCTGCTGCTCAGATAGGTATCACCATTTTCAACATTTTATAGAACAGGAAAATATCTCTAAAATTATTGTATAACACCGTACCAAAAATGTACATAAATTAAGCCCCCTACTCCATTTTCTGGCACCCTTAGGGCTTGTTTCCACTTAAGTGCATTTCTTGGCTCAGCAAAATGCAGCAACATAACATTATTTTTCATAGTCTGTAGGACTCATTTCCACTGACTATGGCATATTAGAATGCATTTTACAGAATACCGGCAACATGCTTTTTGTGTGCTTTTTAACCTTCCTTTATTCCTGTATGAAAAAATAACCTTCGTGCGGCTAGAAGAAACTTTCCCAATCAATGCTTTTGAACTCTCTTGTAAATATTACATAAATTTACACCTGACAACATCAGGCAAAGATACAAATTGTGGCCCCAGCAACCACGAAAAAGGGAAACCACAGGCACCAGAACCCCAACAAATCACAAAACCTTCTCACATTAAATCAATATGTTTATTCTAAAAAGTACGCTCACAACATATAATTAAAAGCATATATTCCACATTGGGGATTTTCCAGCCAAAAGTGTATATGCAAAATCCATCATAAACTATCAAAAACAGTATATAAAGTGCAAGTGCTATCCTAAACTAATTATTTTCCAAAGTGTCAGTGCTAATTGCAATATGACTATCCAAGATACAGAAAGAGAAAATAAACTGATAAGAGAGAGATAAGAGAAAATAAACTAAAAGTGCTCAGTCAAGGTCAGCATGAAAGAATATCGCCATCATAGAGGCTGAAAGCAATCCCTGCTGCGGCCTGGTGCCCTCTATTCCCCACTCATTTCGTGGGAAACCCCCCACTTTTTCAAGGTTACTTGCCTGCCCACCATTTTCACCTTAAATACTGTGCTCGACAGCAAATATAAAAAAAGTTAAAATTATCTTTTTGTTGCGGCATATGTGAATGTGAACTGGAAGTAGTTTTCGTTTCCACATAGTTAAATTAAATACCAAAACTGTGCTGGTAAATGGAATGGGATACTTCGCTTTGTAACCCCCCTTCCCCGGGATCACCATATATCTTACCTTCAACACAATCCCACAGCTTTGGCGCAGCTCTGCATAGCCGCACACACATGGCATCATCCCCTGCTACCTACATCCTGAGAGGTGTGAGCTTGCAGGTAGAAAGTGAGTGTAGAATTCATAAAGTATCTCTATTTGGTGGCAAAAGGAGCAGTTTAATCTCCTCCAGATCCGAGGGTGATTGGGACTGTGCTCCATGCATGTTCATGGCTGCTGCGTTGATGTGGTTAGCATGCAACACAGCCTGTATGCAGTCAGATGTATGTTTTATTTATTAGAGTTTAATCTTGGTGAATATCAAGACCATTTGGCAGCACCTTATCGTCTGTAAATCCCACAACCTTATAACTTTACTATAGAAATGCAGTATAGTACAGTTCTTTCTTTATTTGACTTGCTCTAATGTCTCTGGTGGCCCTCATCAGGCAGGCATTCTTTGTAGGAAAAATGTCAAAGAACCAAGGAAACATTGGCACAGAGAAGGCGATTTTCATAGTCCTAGGCTGGTAGGAAGAACTGTAAATCTCGTGGGGCTTTCACAATCATTACATCTGCAAAAAATGATTTGTGTTTAAAAGGAATTTGCTGCACAGCAAGGAGGCAGATGCATTCCACTGGCAATCTGAAGGGTTTTCTGTATGTGGTTTCAGTACCTTAAAGTAAATTACACTTAGCAATTTAACGAAGAGCAATGCAGGAAAATAACTCTCTGCGTCAAATTATGATAATCATTCCTACTGGTTCATCCGCCAAAAAAAATAATTCTAGTTCTACATTACCAATGCCTGATCTTTCTTTCAGGCTGAAAATAAGAAGGCATGATAGCTTATAGTTGAAATGACTTCTGTCTTCACACGTGAGAATACCAATCATTTTAAAGCATTCTGCAAGCGTTTTGCTGTCAGTTGTCGTCTGACTGATTGAAACCAAATTGTGAACCGGGCCAGAAATTGAGGATGCAGTGCAGAAGAAAACTGAATGAATGGCTTATATTTTTGGTTGAAAGGTATTGTTCTGTTATATTAATCTTTCAGGGAATAAAAAAAAACTAACTTTAAAGCAGAACAAAACCCAAGAAGGCAGCTACCTTTCTCCTGTGCCATCCCAAATCAGTATGTCCCGCTGTGTGAAACCCCCCTGGACCCCAGCAAAACTCACCACCTTTCTTGCTCCCTCGCCGATGTAGATATCAGTGGCCACATTCCTAGCATCTTTAGGCTGTGTACACGCTCCCATCCCCAGCCATTCCTATAGGCTGGGGACGGAAGTGCGTCTGCTGCTGGAAATGCAGCTGTGCTCGCTCCCAAATGCTGTAAACAGAGCCGTTTGGCAAGCATTAAAAATGAACGCCAAACGGCTCTGATTGGACTAGAGCTTGTCCTAAACTGTTGTAATTGGCTCTGTGATGCCGCATAATAATCAGCATTATGGGCGGGGTCTGTAAGACAGACATTCTCATCACCCTGGCTGTTCTCCCTCTCCCCCAGGGTCCACGGTCTGATGATGCGGGGCTTTAGACCACCATCTTAGCCATATTATTGGAGGTCTATGGCAAAGCAGTTCAAGGTATGTGCCACTACTTTTTGCCTTGTTTCTACATTGAGGAGCAGCTGTGTTCTTACAGGAAGAGAGAGGGCAGCCACGATAAAGTGAGCGGCTGAATCACAGTTCATGCACTTTGCCTACAGAGTCCCTTTCATTCCTCCGTAGATTTAAGAAATGTGGACTCGGTGGACCGTAAACAACCTGAGGGCCACTAGTTGTATAACTTTTAAAGAGGGCCTATAACCTACAGCAGCTTTTAGGATCTCTGCTGGCCACACCACCTAGACATTTTTTTTAACCCTGGGGAAGTGCATGCAATTGGGCTGTCCTACTCGCCTTTGTGTAGTTCCACAGAGATGGTATTGTGTAGTGGCTGCACAGTGACTGTGGCCACCAATACATTTAGCCATTGTTGTGCACACACTGCTGGCATTCCCCAAATGAGAGCTTAGTGTGGCTCCAGACTTAGCAAAAAGTACATCTAGGGGAGAGCTGAATAATTGCAAGCTACAGGAAAACATACAGTAGTGTGAGGGGCAGGGCTTGAACAGGGGGTATGAAGTAAAAGGTGTTATAAATAACTTGTGTGCATTGGCTAGGCATTTACAACTGAAACTGAAAGACATGTCTGTTGTAGTTTAAAATTGTATCAAAAAATTTGTATCAAAATGAATTTGCCTCTTCACTCAAATATATGTTATGGCAGCATCCTGACCCCTAAAACTTCTAAAAGCCTGATTGTCGTATTGGTTCCAAAGATTTGTTTTTTACAGCTGTGAAAGCTGAAGTAATGCACAAGGCCTGTCTTCTTTTTTTATATCATTGTATAGTTCACCCTGTGAGACAAATTGCAGACTTATCCTGTGGGGCCTTCCCAGTACAAGTTCTGGTTGGAATTTTGTGTCATATCAGTTGGCCCAGATTCCTGATTGGGTGTGTGTCTGTTCAGGATCTGAAAACGTCATGCTGAACTTGGTGATAGAGTTATCAACATTTTCTCCCATATATTTTAGTAACTGTTTTATGTTGATTATATGCCTTTTATCTTTTTTTTGAGCATGGATCTATTATCACTAACAATTCCTATTTCCAGTTTTCAAGAATCTCTAAAAACAAACCTAGGTTCTAGAGATTGCATGTCCACTTATAGATTGTGCTAACCCATGTACTTAAAGATTGATTTCACTTAAACTGGACCTTCACCATGATTTATTGAAAAGCCAAAAACCTTAAAAAACGATTCCCCAGCATCTAAAATTAATATATTTTAAGTTTTTAATCACTTACTTATTATTCTTTCCCCCCACTGGACTGCAACTCTGTTAAGGACTTTAGGATACGGGCGCCGCCATCTTGACTCAGAAGCATCACAGTTACTGAGGAGAGGAGAGTGCAATAAAGTACAGGGGACGGTTATAGCTGTGCTTTGCTCAGACAGAGCAGAGCTGGGGTCAGGAAAAGGAAAGCAATCCCAGAATGCAGAGCAGCACAGTCAGAAGGCACTTCCTGTTTGCAGGCTACCTGATATTCCATGAGCCGCCATCTTGGATGTTTAAAAGCTCATAACATGCAGTAGATGCAGGTAGGATGATTTTTAATGTGAGCAATCTGTATGTGCAGGGTGTGGGAAACATATAAGATAGACTCTTATTCAGAGTGAAGGACCGCTTTAACTCTGCCTGATCGTAGAAGTGTTACTAACCTGAAAGTGGCTAAAAATCCTGGCTACCATGATGCTTCTGCTTCCAATGGCTGCACTCAGAGCTTCCCTGTAGTACTGGGATTCCCTGCCACCACAGCCTGGATAACGTGCATTTCACACCAGAAGTGACATCATCCAGGGCGCATCAGCGTTGTTTGGACCTGTACGGGGGATCATACCTGGAGCCAGCTAGGTAATCTAACATAAGGAAACAGAGGCGGGCAGATACAAGGATTAAACACTGTCCATTACCATACCACATCCCTGCTAGCACTGTCTTACTGCTTTTCCTCCTACTGACTTGTGTGTAGCCTCTTTTGTTTTAAACATGTTCTTATTAATTTGTAATTGGTTTTACCCTATTGAAGCCTCCTGCTCTCTGCATTATCAGAGATATATCCTAGTACATGAGCATTTTATAAGGCCAAGCTACCGAATCACCAGTGGAAATGGCAAATGAGCGAATGTTTTGGGAGGGATATTTCTACGGTATTATCTGGAGGATAGAGATAGAGATGAGCAGTTGGGTTGTTGCATTACAAGTTCTAGTAAGCATGTATGCTGGTGGTGGGATCACCCAAGGATCATGCCAGGATTGTATAATGGATTTGCATTTTAAACATTTGAACAGGACTATTGCATAGATAAAAAAATCTGGTTGCTCTGACAGTTTTATTTCTATTTACTTAAGTCGCTAGTATTTAATTTTATAATATTCTGATTATAAGCAGCACACAGCCCAGTATTTTATCGATCTTTTCTATACTTCTTCAGACTTATAGTTGTAAAGTCTAAGGCTTATGTATTGGTTGGGGGCCCAGGCTCAGCCTATGCATCAGTGCTCAGAATGGAAAGCTTTGCCAGGGTTTGATATGTCACATTGCAATGGGATGTATCATTTCCCTGTAAAGTACATTTTTTTGTGCTAACAATTTCACTTTAATTGTATATTGTAAAATATTTCTAAACTGAATGTCTAGCCTATTGTCACCTGCATCACACCAGTTTCTATTCTTTCCATTTATAGCCCCTGAAACAATGCACACTAAATCATCTCTATCACTCTTCATACAACCATTCCCTATGGACATATCAGCCACTCATTAGACTCTCTGAGACTCGCATCCTCACCTCATAGCAGACTGTGAATTTTCCATAACAGCTCTTACATCCTGACCTTGGCGTCGTCAGCTATCAAAAGATTTATATCTTTACCTTAAGATGACACTTTTGTGGACAATTAAATCATTTTGTTTCCCAGTATTTGGCTTTAAAGGTGCTGCCAACTTATCTTCAAATTCTTTGAGAACTGTGTAGTGACAGGGCTGTGCACAGAGACATAACTTCAAACTACAGAACCCTAAAGCAAAAGAAAAAAATAAAATATATATATATACTGACCCATCAGAGGATACCCTGGTGAGCCCCAGGAATTAAAACCATGTTTCTGGCTTGCCTGGAGTGTTCGTGAGTTTCTTCATTTTGTTTAGTAATTAACATGATATATATTTGATATTTGGGCAATAAATCACAGATTTTATAATATAACCTAAATGTATATAATCTAAATGTGTTAAAGTGGACCAACATCCGGGATTTTCACTATCCCAGATTTTGGTCTGCCCCCCCCCCTGCGTGTACCACTGTGTGAAACCCCCCAGGTCACCTTAGTTCTCCTCGGGTCCACTTACCTCTCCTCGGGTCTACGCTGCGGCTAGAGCAGCCAGCTCAAAACCTTGCCGCACTTGCGAGTGATGCCAGTATCACTCAGCTTCCATCAGCTGTGCGCAGCCCTGCACAGCCATTCAGTTTTTAGGTGTCGTTCCAGGTCACCTCCAGTGTTGTTTTTCCAAATAATTAGTCCCAGATGTTCTCTTTACCCCTCCCTCCCTGCCCTGTTTTGCGTATTAGTGCTTAATAATTGTGCTACTGATGTTTCTTTTTTAAATACTCTTTTTGGGGCTCAATGTCCACCTTTTTGGTGTTTTTTTTTAATATTCTTTATTTAAGCAATATACTTTGAAGTATAACAAACAAAGACATGCCCCTCGATTCAAAGAGCAAAAGTTAATTGATTTCGTATCGAGAATCGTAAGTTTGGGTGGGTGTTTGTCATTTTTTCTTGTTTTTTTGCCCATTTCGTATTCGCACGATCGTTCGCGCATAGACGTATATGAACATACGCATTTCGTACGAGAATCGTATAATTTGCGTTAGTTCGTGTGTTTTTCCCGTTCAAAACGTATTATTTGCGTCCGATCCTATTTTTTACGTCCTTCACATGGGCTTGCGACCAATTCAGAGAGGTGATTGCTAATTGTTTGGAAGCCCATTAAAGAGCTGCTTTACGAAATGTTTGCCGGCAGCTATTTGGCCTCGGGAGTAGGATGGAGCGGAGCGAGTTTGTGGCACATCAAGGGCTTATGCATTTTGGCATTGAGTTGATCGAGATGTCTGAGAGCAGATTGCCCCTGCGTCGTCGCATGAACATCGATAGCATGAATGATGTTGAGCTGTTCGAGCTGACCAGGCTTAATCGCGCTTCCCTCCATAAATTATATAGTGAGCTGCGGCCATGGTTAGCCCACACCACAAGGAAGGGGCATGCAATTTCAGGTATGACCAAGATGCTTGGCTGCCTGCAATTTTTGGCGAACGGCTCGTTCCAGAGGCTGGGTGCCCTCTCCGTGGGGATGTCACAGCCTACGCTGAGCCGCGCACTCTCTAAATTTTTGGAAGGCATGGCTGCCATAACTCCAAAATATATTTATTTTCCGGATGATATGGCAGCCAGAAACGCCATTAAGCTTGGGTTTTATAATGTGGCCGACATGCCCAACGTTATTGGTGCTATTGACTGCACACATGTGGCACTCGTACCTAGGGCAGCCGACGAGTATATATATAGGTATTGAGATTGGTTATTATGTTGCCCAACGTGTCATGTAACCTGTTTTCCTTTGCGGCAGCATATTTGTTTATCCCTCATTTGTGTAGCTGCTTTATCTAGGCTTTTCATTAGTATTTCCCAATAGAGTGCAGACATGTTTTGTTGTTAATTTTTTATTTTGGGTCAAATATCAATTACCCTTTTTGTATGTTTTTGCCTTAAGGAATCGTAAAATGGGACACTCACTTAATGTCCAGGCCGTGGTTGGTCCGGACATGCGGTTTATGAGTGTCCTTGCCGGCTACCCAGGATTGTCCCACGACTCCTATATCCTCAGGCGATCTGGGTTGTTTCGGAGATTTGAGGCAGGTGAATTTTCGGGGGCATGGCTGCTTGGTAAGTGTGTCCTATTTGTGTGTTATTAAATGTTGCATTAATGTTGTATTTGTTGATATGTTTGTATTTGAATTCTTTACATAAGCGTCAAACTGCCTTTTTCTTGGGTCATATATTATGAACTTCCAAAAAAAATGCTTGCCTCGCTTTGTCCTTCAGAATGTTTTCCCTTTAGTTAGGATGTCTGTAAGTTCCTTGTCCCTAAATATATTGGTTTGGAGTTTATACCCAAGGATCTTTGAGCTTTGGCTCCTTTTGTACTATTGGTCTTTAAATGTCAAAGTGGACTTAAACTGCATACATTGTAGTTTCCAGATAAATGTGGATAGCCCCTCAGCAGCATCCTAATTGTAACCTGTCTGAAAACTAAAAATATATGTAAATTCCAAATACCCTTGGCCGTGCAGATGTTTGTTAATTAATTGGTATATTGAAGTGCCATTTTTAATTAGGTAATACATTAGTGGAAAGATTTATTTGGCTAATGTGCCCTTTTTTTTTTTTTGGCCACTTTACCTTACATCATTATGATATATGTTAATTTTTTGGGGTTTGTTGTGTTGCCTTTTTAATTTTGATTACATTTAATTCTCTGTTTAAGGTGATTCCGGGTACCCACTTCTACCCTGGCTCATGACGCCTGTGCTGCGGCCCCAGGATGCCTCTCAGGAAGCGTACAACCGTGCGCATCGCAAGACCCGGGCTGTTGTGGAGAGGGCCTTTGGGCTGCTGAAGACACGTTTTCGTTGCCTTGACCATACTGGGGGCGCCCTGCAATATGATCCCAAGAAAGTGATCGACATTATCATGGCATGTGCTGTTTTGCACAATTTTGCCATCCTGGAACGTGTCCCACGTTATGTGGACAGCCTGCCCTCTTCAGCCGTCGAGGATGAAGTCGAGAATTTTGTGGGGCCCCCCAGTGAGTCTGGCCAATCTGTTAGAGCCAACCTGATCATGCAGCATTTTACTTAACTTTTTTCCCTGTCTCAACATTCTGTGTGTCTGTGTTATCCTTTTTGTTAAATATGTTGTTTTGCCGTAATGTGGCATTACCTCAAAGTAAAACATTTAGACCTTAATTGTTGCCTAATGTATTTCATGTAGTTTCCTTAGCTTTAGATTTGCATTGTTACACCTCTTCAAACAAAAATTATCTGGTTTAGCCCAAGCTGTTTAAAATGTGTTCCCACTAAAAACGCCACAAGTATTGTAAGTGAGATTTTTTTTTTACTTAGAAAAGGAAAAATTATAGTGCTTAACAGAAAACATTCCACATACATCTGTGGTTACAAATGGATAACATTACAAAAAAAACATCGAGCACATCTACACCTGGAAGTGAGTGGCACAACCAAACAAGGACACCCAGTCCAAAGGCCAGCCTAGTCCAGTCATTAATATTGCCTGTGCCCAGGGATATTTGGGCATGGCCATAATGTCACACAAACATGTCTGCAAACAGGAGGAGCACCAACCAAATCCATATTTAAAGCCATAAGTGGCCAGATACCCTCCACATAGACCTATGGCATTGGCTAGTGGCCTTAAGCATTACTCTAAGGAGCTATATGGGAGCAAATACAAAACACAACCTGCATGAGCAACACAAAATGGATTGTTTGAAACCTCAAAGGACAAGTAAATACAGTGGGGGTTAAGAGAAAAGATGTCCCACACACCCATGGCTTAATAGGGTGGCTGCCCATAATACCCAGGTGGAGGTCCAGGTGGAGGTCCATGTGAATGGGACCTAGCCTGGGCCATGGCAGCATTGTGAATTTGAAACTGCTCCACAATGTTTCTCTGCATATTGGTCATCTCAGCCATGGCTGACTGGATGCCATTACTTGCATTGACCACGTTGCTGTTGAGGGTACGCAACTCCGCGAGGATGCCCTGTAGACTGGTATGGATGTTGACCATGTCGGCATGCCTTTGCTCACGCTCTGTAATGAGCTGTGCGTCATAAGAGTCCCTTTGTTGGGTCCATAATTGAAGCAGGGCACTCTGCCTCCCCTGGGAAATTGTGGGGCGGCGTAATGGAGTCCGCCGCACAATTACCCTGGCTCTTGGGCGTGCCCTGCCGCGTGGTGTCGTCCCCTCAACAGCAACAGGCCTGCTTTGCAAATCCTCAGCAGCAGAGTGAACACTGGGGACTGTAGTGTCAGTCTCCCCATGTGCATGCACAATGGATGGAGATTCACTCTGCTGCTGAGGATTGGCCAGAGAAACATTATGGAGCAGTTCCAAATTGGGACCCAGGGGGAGGTCATCCGACGTGCCCTGCATGGAGACATCATCATCTTCCTCCATGTCCTGGATCTCTTCCATGAGTGTGCGGGTCTGTAGGGACATATAAAAAAAAAAGTGTAAGTTGGCGTCCAAATTTGGGATTCCAACAGTTTAACACATTCTTAAGCACTTGGTAGTATTTATGGTACTAAATTAACTTACCGGAAATCTCTGATCTGGGCTCCTATGCTGTACGGACCTGGTAGGCATAACCAAACTGGGGGGTGAGTTTACCCTTGCTGAGGGATCATGCTGGGCTGAAGAAGAGAAAAACAAACCACGTAAACACACACATAACCATTTTTGGGATAGGTAATCAAATATAGCTCTATTTGTAATATTAATCAACTCTAGAGCAATGGGGACATTTGTTAAAAGACACGCAAGTTTAGATAGGTGCAATGGCTCGCGAAAACTGCTAACTGACCTCAGTTCTAAGTCAGGAAGTGTACCCAGTCAGCATACAACTTTCAACGCACATTTTTGGATTTAGACTACCATTCGCTAGGTCCGGGGTACTCAAACAATTGTTGGAAAGGCCCATTTAAAGGTATGTGGTGAGAGGTGAATGTCTGGCCATGGTGCTGACGCAGGGGGTGTCTAGTTAGAAATAAACACACTGGTGGAGGGGCTGGAGATTTCAAAGTGCAAACTAATAAAGGCTGCTTGCCCTTGCTGGGCTGGATGGGGCAGAGCTGAGGGGACAGGGATTGGATGGCTAAAGGGGGGAGTTAACGTATTGATGGTGATGGGATGGATGGAGCAAATCTGTTACAAATGTATGGGGCTTATGTGGGGGGGGGGGCATGGGGGGACTGTGGCAGATGGGGCCGAGCTGGGGCAGCGGGACACGATTGTACCAAGAGAAAGATGTACCAAGTTACTGTGTACCTTGCAATGCCACTTCCTGTGCAGTACTTCATATTGCAATGCTATGTTTCAGGGAGCCATCACATTGGGCAGGAGAACAACCACTACATCGCCGATCAAGGGGGCAGCTCTGAGCACGTCAACACAGAAGTAACTGAGTGCAGGGCTGTCTGGCCAGGGGTCCTGGAATCTGGTGCCAAGGTCCGCATTGGGACCCCGGGCCGGCAGTTGAGTCTCGCTGCTCTAGGTCAGATATGTTTGGGGGTGGCTAATGACATTGTTAACTCAAACACAACTCACACAACAAAAAGGCAACCCATACATAATGATGTGTGTTTTGTGATTGATTCCAAATATATCACTTTTCTGGAGAAACTTCATGACTTTAACAATCCAATTGGAAATTTGATCTTTGCCATAATGGCTGTGGGCCTAAATGTGTGATTCCCAGGGACCAAAAGAGGACACAAACAGGCAGGGGCATCCCGTTATCTTGTTACTAGTGAACTGTAGATTATTTAGCAAACAGGCAAACATGCAGATTTAAGAGTACTCACCGTGGGTACGGGTCGGTGAGTCTGTGTCCCTTAGACCAGCATGTCCACCGACCGCGACCGGATGGAGAAGTCCAAGCACAATCTCCTCAGCAGGGGTAAACTCCAATTTAGATGGAAAGCCACCTCCAGTTTTCAGGCTGAAAAGAGAAAATCGTTTGGTACTCAGAAAAGGTGCATACAGTACATCCTAAACATTATATTTAGAGAAAACATTTATTTACCTGTAATTATGCCTTTTAATTTCTTTTTGCCGTACAGCATACTTCAGATCAGAGATTTTCTTCTGAATTTGGGACACATCTTTCCTCTCTTCCCCCGCTGCATTTACTTGTCGGAGGATGGTTTCAAACAATTCCATCTTGCGCTGCTTTGTGGTGTGTTTTGATTTGCTCCCATAGAGCTCGTCATAGTATAATGTAAGGCCACTAGCCAATGCCATATTTTGGTCATGGGAGAATCTCCCACTCAACTGGCCGCGGCGCAATGTGCGGCCAGATGGTTGGCTTGGCTGCTCCTCCCTGTGTGCAGACACATGTGTTGACATTATGGCCTGGGGCTGGGTAGGGGAATGGCCGGATTGGTGGCTTCCCAATGACTGGACTGGACTGGCCAAGGGACTGGGTGTTCTGGCGTGGCTGGCCACCGAACTTCCAGGTGTAGATGTGGTCATGGTTGCAATTCGGGGCCCTCTTGGGGGGCTATGTTCCCGGCTGGTGCCAGGTCGGGGGCTCTGTTCCCGGCTGGTGCCAGGTCGGGGGCTTCTGGCCCTGGATGGGGTTCTTCGGGCCCTGTAGGGGCTTCTGGCCCTGGATGGTGTTCTTCGGGCCCTGTAGGGGCTTCTGGCCCTGGATGGGGTTCGGCGGGCCCTGTAGGGGCTTGTGGCCCTGGATGGGGTTCGGCGGGCCCTGTAGGGGCTTCTGGCCCTGGATGGGGTTCGGCGGCCTCTGGCTGGGCTTCTGGCCCTGGATGGGGTTCGGCGGCCTCTGGCTGGGCTTCTGGCCCTGGATGGGGTTCGGCGGCCTCTGGCTGGGCTTCGGGCCCTGGATGGGGTTCGGCGGCCTCTGGCTGGGCTTCTGGCCCTGGATGGGGTTCGGCGGCCTCTGGCTGGGCTTCTGGCCCTGGATGGGGTTCGGCGGCCTCTGGCTGGGCTTCTGGCCCTGGATGGGGTTCGGCGGCCTCTGACTGGGCTTCGGGCCCTGGATGGGGTTCGGCGGCCTCTGGCTGGGCTTCGGGCCCTGGATGGGGTTCGGCGGCCTCTGGCTGGGCTTCTGGCCCTGGATGGGGTTCGGCGGCCTCTGGCTGGGCTTCTGGCCCTGGATGGGGTTCGGCGGCCTCTGGCTGGGCTTCGGGCCCTGGATGGGCTTCTGGCCCTGGATGGGGTTCGGGCCCTGCTGCGGGGCCTGGGTTGCCGAACTGCCCTACTTGAAGCCATGGCCGGTGTGGGCTCCCTTGTGCGGCCTCTTCTGGGGGCAGAGGTGGTGGGTGCTGCAGTTGGCTGCTTTTTGGCTGCAGGGGCACGTGGCTTTGGGCCCCTTTTTTGGGTTCCTGAGGGTCCAGGGTCCCTTGGTGGGGCCGAGGTGGTAGTCTTGCCTCTCAGCTTTCTCCTACCTTGCTGGGACCTTGTTGTTGGGCCCTCCGCGGTCTTGCTTTGCTGGGGTCGCTTGCTCATAGGCTTTTTAGGTGCCATCTTACACAAATGCTCAAAGAGAATGAGCTTTGGGTGCAGGGACCTTTAAATAATGAGCCCAGCGTGTGACGCCTATGCGCACGACTACGCGCTCGTACGAACGTACGTTCGAGCGGAACCAGGAAACCGCTGGGGTTTCACTTATCTGCTGCCTTGAAGAAGCATAAAGATGGCGCCCACTATCTTCACCCGTCAACAGGAAGAGATCCTCATGCTGGTAAGTGGCTGCCTGTGCATTTTAATCTAATAGTCAATGATGGCCTAAATGTAAATGATGCGTTTGGAACTAGTTTGGGGTCTCTTAATGTTTAATCACTGGCTCCTCACACTTCATCCTCAAGGGCCGAGCCTGGCCACGTTTTCACCTGTCTATGCTGATGTCCTAATTCGGCCAATTGCTCCGGCTTAGCAACAGTTAATTAACCTGTGGAGTAGCGGGGCTAGCTGGCAAACCTGGCCTGTCTCGGACCTTGATGCGGATGTTTGAGGAACACTGTTTTCCTAAGCCATAAAAACACAACGGGAAGCCACACACGTGGTCCAAAAGCCTAAGCATTAGCCTACATCTTGGATGTTTAAACCATCCTAACATGCCATAGATGCAGGTGGGCTGATTCTTGATGTTGGCTATTATCTGTATGTACATGGTGTGTGATACATATAACATAAGACCAGACTCTCATTCACAGTCAACGTCCTCTTTAAGGCACTCACCAAAAATGGCTGCCACTCGAAATGTGTGTGTTAATGACATTAAATTCTCAACTTGTGATGCAACACATATGTGTGTGTATGTAAAAGTAAAATCTCTGTGTCCATTATGTTTTTCAGATCATGCTTCAGCGCCGGTATGACTTCGCGCCCAATGTGTGCGAGAAAAGGGACATCGCCCGGGAGATCATCGCGGAGATACACCGTGTGACTAGCACCACCTTCACTCACACCCAGATAATGCAGCATTGGTCGGACCTGAAACGTCTGCACATGCCCCGGGTGCGGAGGTTTTTTGGAATCCATTTCCCAAGTAAGTACAAAGCAATTGCATGGTATATGTTCCAAATGTATAAGTTATGCCTTTATTTATAATGACTTTTCTTTGGTAGTGTTGGAAATGGATTTCAGAATTCGCCGCACCCGGAGGCGTACAGGCCGACCAGTGCTGCATGAGTCTGCATCTGTGAGTGAAGGTGGTGGATCTCCCGGGCGACGGACCTACCCCTCCTCTGTGGCCTCCTCAGACCAGCCCCTGGACCTTACCACAGAGGAGGGGCCAAACCGCGTGGGCGTGGAGTCATACCTGGCCAGGCATGGGGAAGGCTCTGGTATGTCACTCTTCATGTATAGGCACAAAGATATACATGGCAGGCCAAAAACTAAGTTATCCTTTATTATGTATTTGTAGAAGCTTCTGGTGCGGGTGAAATAGTGGAGGAGGAGGCAGCAGAGATGCTGGAAGTCGATCCTGGCGAAGGTGAGTGATGTCAGCCAGACTGGGAGCCAGATATGTTGGGAATAGTGACTCTCTACAAGTACTAACCAAATGTCACATGTTTCTCCAGGGACTTCTTCACAGCAGAGCCAGGACCAAGGGCAGCCTGTTGGCCCCAACCAGCCATCTGTCGGCCACCAACTCCGTAAGTCTCCATGCCATTATTCATATTAATGTTTGGTTAGCTAATAACACACACATAACTAAAGGCGTAGCCAATGTGTAGTTCACACTTTCATGTGGGCACTTCGTTAGCTTAAAGAGGACCCTAACTTGTATTAAGAACCAAAGAATTAGCCATCACACTGTACCTACAGATTAGAAACATGGAAAAACACCCTTCACCCATCTAATGCATGTTATTAGACTGAACCAAACCAATATTGGGGAATATGGAATGCGCAATATTTACAGGCAGCATGGGATACAGATTGCAAAAAGGAAGGTGCTGCCATGCATTGTGTGAGTGATGACCTTTCCCTCAACCCAGCTATGCTCGGGATTCCCAACGCACCACTGTAACCTACTCCCCTGTACTTTATCCAACTCTCCACTCCTCATTAAGTGTTATGCTTCAGAGTCCAGATGGCGGCGCTGTAATCCCAAAAAAACCCTAATTAACTTTGAGGTGGTGCAGAATCATTTGTGAATAGTTATTGGTTTTCATTAAATAATGTGGAAGGTCCGGTTTAAGGAGTTTAAACACTTACCTGTGGGAAATGCATTAACTGTATCCCTTGGAAGAATGACATATGTCATGCATTTACATGTATTTGATTAACCCTAAATCTATTTCCAGCATACAAACCGGTCTGGGACTCCTATTTATGTTTCTTTCTCTATTGGTTACAGGGATGATCCCCCAAACATTGGCGGGGAAAAAAAAAAGAATGAAGGAGTTGGTGGCCGAGCTGCTGGCCATACAGGCGACGTTGGGGCCAACAGATGAAGAAGAGGATGATGAATAGTGCCCTTGGTCCTGGCTCCTTTGTTTAACTTGTTTTTAAAGTTTTTAACATTTTAAAAATGGTTTTATGGATTTTTTATAAATCCAAAAAATATGTTGTAAAAAAAAACCCAAAACAAAAAAAAATTATGTGTTTTACTGTTCCAAAAAAAAAAAACAGTTAGATGTGTTTTATTGTTAAAAACCAAAAAAAAAATTATATGTGTTTTACTGTTCCAAAAAAAAAAAAAATTTATATGTGTTTTACCTAGACAAAACAAAAAAAAAAAAAAGATTTAAAAAAAACAACCAAAAAAAAAAAAAGAGGTTTTGAAAATTAGTTAAAACAAAACCGAGCAAATCATTTAAATAAATTAGATTTTAAGCCTTCCTAAATGTGTCTTTTCTAATATGCACACACCCAAAAAATTACACAAACCAGAAACAACACTCTTAGAAACATATAGACATATGTACATTATGTGATTTTCTTACGTTTTAGGGACCGAGAAAGGAAGTTGGATGCAAGCGCTAAGAGGTTTAGGTAAGTTTGAGGGACCGAGAAATGAAGTTGGATGCAAGCGCTAAGAGGTTTAGGTAAGTTTGAGGGACCGAGAAATGAAGTTGGATGCAAGCGCTAAGAGGTTTAGGTAAGTTTGAGGGACCGAGAAATGAAGTTGGATGCAGCCGCTAAGGGGTTTAGGTAAGTTTGAGGGACCGAGAAATGAAGTTGGATGCAGCCGCTAAGGGGTTTAGGTAAGTTTGAGGGACCGAGAAATGAAGTTGGATGCAAGCGCTAAGAGGTTTAGGTAAGTTTGAGGGACCGAGAAATGAAGTTGGATGCAAGCGCTAAGAGGTTTAGGTAAGTTTGAGGGACCGAGAAATGAAGTTGGATGCAAGCGCTAAGAGGTTTAGGTAAGTTTGAGGGACCGAGAAATGAAGTTGGATGCAGCCGCTAAGGGGTTTAGGTAAGTTTGAGGGACCGAGAAATGAAGTTGGATGCAGCCGCTAAGGGGTTTAGGTAAGTTTGAGGGACCGAGAAATGAAGTTGGATGCAAGCGCTAAGAGGTTTAGGTAAGTTTGAGGGACCGAGAAATGAAGTTGGATGCAGCCGCTAAGAGGTTTAGGTAAGTTTGAGGGACCGAGAAATGAAGTTGGATGCA
Source organism: Gastrophryne carolinensis (assembly GCA_027917425.1). Classification (NCBI taxonomy): domain Eukaryota; kingdom Metazoa; phylum Chordata; class Amphibia; order Anura; family Microhylidae; genus Gastrophryne; species Gastrophryne carolinensis. The sequence continues at coordinate 101,391,255 of CM051240.1, read as the reverse complement.
AGCGCTAAGAGGTTTAGGTAAGTTTGAGGGACCGAGAAATGAAGTTGGATGCAGCCGCTAAGGGGTTTAGGTAAGTTTGAGGGACCGAGAAATGAAGTTGGATGCAAGCGCTAAGAGGTTTAGGTAAGTTTGAGGGACCGAGAAATGAAGTTGGATGCAAGCGCTAAGAGGTTTAGGTAAGTTTGAGGGACCGAGAAATGAAGTTGGATGCAAGCGCTAAGAGGTTTAGGTAAGTTTGAGGGACCGAGAAATGAAGTTGGATGCAAGCGCTAAGAGGTTTAGGTAAGTTTGAGGGACCGAGAAATGAAGTTGGATGCAGCCGCTAAGGGGTTTAGGTAAGTTTGAGGGACCGAGAAATGAAGTTGGATGCAGCCGCTAAGGGGTTTAGGTAAGTTTGAGGGACCGAGAAATGAAGTTGGATGCAGCCGCTAAGGGGTTTAGGTAAGTTTGAGGGACCGAGAAATGAAGTTGGATGCAGCCGCTAAGGGGTTTAGGTAAGTTTGAGGGACCGAGAAATGAAGTTGGATGCAGCCGCTAAGGGGTTTAGGTAAGTTTGAGGGACCGAGAAATGAAGTTGGATGCAGCCGCTAAGGGGTTTAGGTAAGTTTGAGGGACCGAGAAATGAAGTTGGATGCAAGCGCTAAGAGGTTTAGGTAAGTTTGAGGGACCGAGAAATGAAGTTGGATGCAGCCGCTAAGGGGTTTAGGTAAGTTTGAGGGACCGAGAAATGAAGTTGGATGCAAGCGCTAAGAGGTTTAGGTAAGTTTGAGGGACCGAGAAATGAAGTTGGATGCAAGCGCTAAGAGGTTTAGGTAAGTTTGAGGGACCGAGAAATGAAGTTGGATGCAAGCGCTAAGAGGTTTAGGTAAGTTTGAGGGACCGAGAAATGAAGTTGGATGCAAGCGCTAAGAGGTTTAGGTAAGTTTGAGGGACCGAGAAATGAAGTTGGATGCAGCCGCTAAGGGGTTTAGGTAAGTTTGAGGGACCGATAAATGAAGTTGGATGCAGCCGCTAAGGGGTTTAGGTAAGTTTGAGGGACCGAGAAATGAAGTTGGATGCAGCCGCTAAGGGGTTTAGGTAAGTTTGAGGGACCGAGAAATGAAGTTGGATGCAAGCGCTAAGAGGTTTAGGTAAGTTTCTGGTTGAGGGTGCGCATGCGCAAGATCTTATAAACATACGAACGCACGAATCTAAGAGGCCAAAAACCAATGAAAGCCAGAGGCAAACGCAAGTAATTGGAAGAGGTTGACGATGGAAGCAGCCGAAAAAACAGGCTGCCGCCGCAACAGGTGAGCACATGAACGTGATTTTTACGATTGCCAACTGACTGAGGCAAGTTCGGGAGATATCATACGAACGGACGTATCTTTTAGGATAGAAACGTATTTGCTTATTGAATCACTCGCAAGTTCATACGAACGCACGAGCGGACGTGAAAAATAGGATGATCGTGAGCCAAATCCAAGCTGTTACATGTTTCTTTGAATCAACCCAATGGTCTAGTACGGGGGGCATCCAGGCCCACAGATCACAATCATATGTTTACATCATAACAAGGGCATGTACACAGGCACAGCAATGCATGGTGTTTTTATCATTAAACATTCTGATGTCAACTTTGACAACTTTTAACCGTTACTTTCTCACCAAAACCCCCAAAAAAGGGAAAATTGCTAAAATTAACTTGCAGCTGAAACTGTCATTGCTAAAGCACATGCCAGATGCTGTCGACATGTGTTTTAGGAATGAGATAAGCCTGTTAGTCAGAGAAGTCGGCAGTTTACTCCAGCTTTTTGCTAGAGAAAATTCACTCTGGAAATTGACACATTTCCACACGCTTTTCTGCCCTCGAAACACCCCATAAATCAGTGGCAGGCACCAGTTTATGACGCTAAATTTGCACTTGCAGAGAATATCAGAAGTTTCTGCATTGGCACCACATGTGCACAGATTTCAGTCTTAAACACTGTGCTTTTTTGACGACCATAAATCAGGATGAAGCCTACCTGTGACTTGGCGCTCCTAAAAATGTGCGCATATGCGTAATCGCACGACCATGAATCGACCCTTATGTGACTGTCTGCATTGACAAGCTTATTCACAGTGAGTGCTCAAAAGTGTGCCAGGAGCACTCTGCCAGTGTTTGGCATTAGATGTGCAAGAACGGACGAATAGAACCTGCAGGTAAAATAAGTAACGCTTTTTGTTTTCTACCCTTAAAGTGCCAAGCACGTAGATTCTACGTGTTCGCTTCCACTCCTTTTAACTGCCAAGAATGTAGAATCTACGTGCCTGACTCCCCCCCCCCCCGCTACAGTAAAAAAACAAGTACAAAAAACACTCCTCTTCATCCTGGAGGTCTCTGATACCCCCCCCCCCCCCCGGGCTCCTCCGGCTGCAGGGGAGTGCCCGGTGTAGGGTTCCTGTTTCAAGAAAAAAAAAATGACATTTACTCACCTGCGGCTGCGATCGCTACCGCTGGCTCTTTTCTTCTTCGGGGTGCCTTCGATCACCACCCCCGGGCTGCTCAGTATTCAGGAGAGGGCTTAACATGCCCTCTTTCCCTGCTTCCCGATAGGCGCAGCCCTTTTGATGGCTAGCCCCTACTCTGGCCAGCGATCACCGGCATCTGTAATGGGATCATTGAGTTAAGAACATTTTTTTTCTTTTTTTAATAAATGACATTTTTGTGTGGTGTTTTTTTTTTTTTTTTACTGTTAACCCTTTGTGAACTGGTAAGGGGTCCATGAGACCCCTATACCAGTTCACAAGGCTCTGGGTCTGGCAAGTCACCTGCGGCTAGCGGGTGACTTGCCATTAACCCTGAGCCCCCACATTACCTGCCTCCCCAAAGCCCAGGGGGGGGCAGAAGAGCCCGTGGCCATAGGCTATGCCGGCTTGTTCTACAAGCCTCCATAGCTGGTCCGGGCTGGTTATGCTGGGTGGGGGGACCTCATGCCATTTTTTTTATTTTTAAGGGTGGGGGGACCCTATGTCCTGTCAACCAGCAGCAATAAAAGGCTTCCAGCAGCAACAGGAGAGCAGTAGCCAAAGTGATTAGCTTGGGACACAGTGCTTCGGGATGGATGGGAGGTAAGTATTAAAAAAATTATAAAATATTTTTTGTCTGTGTGTTTTTTTTTTTACATTTAACCCTTTGTGAACTGCTAAGGGATCTATGAGACCCCTATACCAGTTCTCAAGGCTCTGCCATTAACCCCGAGCCCCCCATTACCTGCCTCCTCAAAGCCTGGGGGGAGGGCAGAAGAGCCCATGGCCATATGCTCTGCCAGTTCATAGCCTGCAGGGCCAGGGGTCACCAAAGCTGGCCCTTGCGCCTTGTTCTACAAGCCCCCATAGCTGGTCACGAGCTGGTTATGCTGGGTGGGGGACCTCATGCCATTTTTATGGAGATTTTTAGGGGTTGTTAACCCTTAAAATTCCCCCAAAAATGGAATTTCCCCTGCCCTGGGAAGGGGGACTCTTCTAATTTTTTTAATTAACCCTTTATAGTGTGGATAGTAGTTGTATTTTATTTGTAAATGTTATAAAGTGCTCTTTTCAGATTGGGGGGGTCTCCTGGACAGGAAAGGGGGGCTACCAATACATATGTGGTACCGTTGTAATCAAAAGAAATGGGGCTTTCACATGGTTTTCTTTAATAAAATAAATGTTTTATTTCAAATAAATGAGACAATTTGAAAAAAATTATTTTTAATTTAGAAATATTTTTTAAAACAGTAGAAAAATTACAAACCAGACATTTCATGTTAAAGCCTAAACTCTGCCGCAAAAATATATATAGAATCCTGGAAATTCCTGCAAAAATCACGGTTAAACATAGGGAAAAATTACCTGTCAACAGAGGGTGACAAAATTTCAAGTAAGCTGGCAACTAAAAGGGTTGAAAGTAGCTATACATGTTGGGTATTGTTCTGCTCTGGGGACCTTGCGGTTTCAGATATACCTTGTTATTTCTTGTTTGTATATTGATATTTTAGAAAAAGGTGTTTTTTATTCTGCTTTTTTATACATTTTTTTAGGGAAACCCTGTGCAACCAAAGAATTCTTCAAGGGATTACTTCCAGAAAGATGAGCCCACTACAACAAGCTGGGTATGCTTAGAAAGCATGAAAGCTTAGAAACATGTGTATTCCAAATGCGCAAGGTGCACACTTTGTCTGCAGAGCTGAAATTTTCAAGTCAAATTATTCTTACACACATGCTTTACTTTGGGGTGTGTGCCAACTCTTCCCTTGACAGTAGCTATGCATGTTGTTCTGTCCGGTGGATGTTGCTTTTTCAGATTTAACTTTCTTGTTTGCATATTGTTTTTTTAGGAAAATGTGGCTTTGATTCAGTTTTTTTTTTTTTTTTTTTTTAGGGAAACCCTGTTCAACCAAATAATTCTTTGAGGGATTACTTCCAGAAAACTGCACCCATGTCAACAAGCCTGTTACACCTAGAAAGCTTGAGGTGTGTACTTTCAGAGAATATATAGTTTGTGGAGGGGTATTTCAAATGTATAGGGTTGTAAAGCGCATAGCACAGTTGTATTTTATCTGAAAATCTACTAAAGCGCTGTTTCAGTTTGGGGGAGTCTCCTGGGTAGGAACGGGTGCCTACCTATACATATGTGGTACCGTTGTAACCGGGAGAAATTTGACTTTTTTTATTACAGCAAAACACTACAAATTGGAAAAATTTTATTTTTTTCATTTTTTTGCACATATTTTACCCAAAAATATTGAGAATACACCTAAAAATTGACAAACAAGACTATTCATGTTTCAGCCTCTGCTGAAAAAAAATATATATAATTACCCTGGGAAATCCCTTCAAAAATCACAGTTGAACATATGGAGCGCAACATAGTGCAAAATGGTCTGGAAACAAGGGTGACAAAATCTCCAGGTAGGCTGGCAGCGTAAGGGTTAAAAGACTTTACAAGCCTTTTATATATGAAAACACAAACAATGTTTAAATAGCTAAACTGCTTTCTAATAAATGTCAGTTCAGTTGTTAGCTCTGAAACACATATATGCTTCAATTCCTGTGAAGTAGAAACACATTTTTGCTGCCTTGACAGTATGTCACAGGTTCATATATTTATTTTCAGTGTTAAATTATTACACCAGTGCCAGCACCCGTTACAGTCTGTGCCTCAGTGGGACTCTCTGAAGCCATTACAATGCCCTTTAATTCATTCACAAGCTGATGTCCAATGCTGACTGCTTTCCTTCCAGCCCCTTGTTTCAATCCAGACTTTCTTCCAACAGCCTGCAGCGCTGGATAATGAGATAGCATCATTGTCTGTGCTTCTAATTTGAATTATCTTTTATGCCAGTAATCCTTTGCTTGGCCTTCATTGGATAAACAAGAGCATCAGCAACTTCCAGTGTAAACCTAGTGCATTTTGTAATAGCATGTATGTCTGCTGCTTGTCTAATATGATTTGAAAGTAGCAACATGGTGGAATTTGAGTGTATAATAAACTAATATTCAGAATAATTATCCATATTAGATACTTATTAAGATCATCATGATCAAAGGAAACATGAAGGTTTGTGGTTAAAAATGATTGGACACTGAGACATAACTGAATGTGCCAAGACCCTATTGTGGACATTAAATGGGACCCCATCATGGATCGCACAGACAGAAACAGTAGAGAGAGGGGGGGCGTGGCTTGACATGGCCGAGTGAGGACGTGTGGCGAGGGAGCTCCGCACAACTTACCTGTAGAACTGAGGCCAGAGAGCTCCTGGACGCCCGACACTTGGATGCCCAGACGAGGGAAACAGCGGGGACCCTCCAAGAGGGGCAAGGCGCACACCATCCCGGCCCTGTTCCGATCCCGGGGCCCTGAGAGCCTGGAGGCAGCAGCAGGAAAAATGGCGGCCGCAGGAGGAGAACAACACACACGTGCGCACGGGACCGCGCCTCCCGACCGCACTATGCTGCCGGCGGAGGATCAGCCCGCTCGGCGGGGAGGCGTCATTGGGGAGGCGGCGGCTGTCACCTGTGTCGTGGAGACGGCCAAGCAGCGCAGCTCGGAGCTGACAACAACAGCGGAGATCCACTGCGAGGCGGACGGACGGAGGAGCGTGCCCGCCGGGCTCCAGGTCAGTGCTCCGCCCTGGACTCTTGCATCAGCCCTCTCCGATGTGGTGGGGGAGGCCCCAGCCCATGCCATCGGGGATCGGGGGGGGACCAGAGCAAGGGGTGACAGGAGACCCTGTGCTGGGACACCCCACGGATCCTCAGCTGGGATGCCCCCTTGTGAACACCACGGGCAGGGGGTAGTGCGCAACCTGAACCCCCCACAGCATGACCTGGAAGAGCTCTCTTCACCCTGGCCCTTAACATTAGCCACCTACAATGGCGTGGCGCAGGCCCCACCACACACTGCCCGGAGCCGGGAGAAAGACGGGTTAGGGAGAGAAGTGACACTCGGTGCTGCGGCGCCTCACAGAGACTCCTGCCCGTGCCCGTGGAGTGGGTGTACCCCGCAGTCCGGACTCTCCGCCGCATACTCTGGAGGGGTCGCCTCGGCCGCGGGGCTATTCCTCCCCACAATTGGTGGACCTCCCATCAAGTGCCAGCTCCTTACTGGGCACCCCATCTCCCCAACCGAGCCCACAGCTGACATGGCAGTCCAGACCGGGCAGCCCCACCGGAGAGCCAATGGCAGGGGGGGATGATCCTACCCCACGCAGATTATGGGAAGACGATGCAGCCACCCCGTCACAAGAGAGCCAAGCAAAGATGGCCCAGCGGCGCCCGGGGCTCCCGGGGCGGACCCTGCCGGGGGGAGACCTAGGGAGGGTGCACATCCTGAGCTCGCCCCCGCGGGCTGCTCACAGCATTGATCTACCTCCCTCAGATAATCCACCTGTGGCTGTCCCAGTAGATCTCTTATCGCACTCCATCGCTGAGGCAGTTAAAGTCAATATCCAGGATGCCCTGCGGGGACTCCCAACGCGTGGGGACTTCGACGGATATGTGGCCAGGATGGAGAACACCATCAAAAAAGAGCTGACGGCCTTGCAGAGCTCGGTGACGGAAGTAACAGAAAGAATGGATGGAGCGGAGGCCTCCCACAGGGCCCTGGAGGCACGAGTGGCAGACCTGGAACACCAACAGGCCGGAAACAAACGGCTCCTAGTGGACCTTGCGCTGGCCCACGACGACATAGAGAACAGGAGCCGCAGGAACAATCTGCGCCTCTGGGGGATCCCTGAGTCGGTGGAACCGAAGGATCTGGCGGGAGCAGTCACCTCTATTTTCAATGAGCTCCTCGACTTACCCAGCTCAAATCACATAGAAATGGACCGGGTGCACAGGGCCCTGGGTCCCCGACCTCAGGACCCGAACAGGCCCAGGGACATTATCTGCCGAGTACATTTCTTCAAGATAAAAGAGGATATTCTACGACGAGCCTGGGAGACGGGCCCCGTCAAATTCATGGGAGCGCAGGTCATCATACTCCAGGACCTCTCACGGAGGACTTTACAGATGAGAAGGCTCCTTAAACCTCTGTTGGACGCTATCCAGGGACAGGGGGCGTCGTACAGATGGGGGCACCCATTTCAGCTCCTGGTGAGAAGAGGCGGGAACCACTTTGTTCTCAGGTCACCTGCCCAACTCCCTGACCTATTTCACTTCTTGGAGGTGGAAAGCGTGGATGTCCCGGACTGGACGGTCCCGGACTTGGCGGTATATAACAGGCAGCTGCCGCAGCATCAGGGCGGTGGCCCCAGAGGAGACAGAAGAGTCGGGAGAGGACGCAGGAGGCGAAGCGGACTGTCTGCGGGGCCCGGGCTCGGGTCTGCCGCTGACACTTTATCCCGTCGGCTGATGTTGTACCTGCTGAGGTTGCTTTTTCTTTGATTGTTCCCCGTTGAACTGTTTAAGTTGTATGCATAAAGTTTATTTGATCTGTTTAAGGTATTGCCGGGCGCCCCCCCCCTCGATTCGCAGTTGGATTGGGATGTTGAGCGAGGTGTCGATCTGTCGAGGGCCTTCAGGCCCATTAGGGCGGAACTTTATCTTTTCTACAAGTGCAGTCTGGAGACATGCCTCACTGAGCAGCCACAACCAAAAGTGCGACTCCAGACCCTCTAAGTTTTGGCCTAGTCTTCCAAACCCCCCTTTTACTTGGTGCACCCCTCTAGGGAAACCTTGGTTTCCTTCAGACGGGATTAATCCCCGCGCAGGGCCGGACAGCCCGTGGACTGGGGATCCCTTGTAGGGACCCCTCCAGCACGCGCGTTAAAGGGCACCGTACCCGGGCTATGACTGTAGGCGGGTGACCGGCGGACTACTTGTTGGTCCTCAGTTCTCCTTCCCCTGTCCCCTGGTCCTTACCGCCTCAAGCCCCCACACATACTCACTTGGGGCGCGGTGTCCCTCTTGTTTCCTCCCCCCCTCCTACCCTAACCCATCCACTCTCCCCCCCTTCCCTTTGGCGTGTGGGGCCAGTGACGGGACCAGCTGCATAGCCGCTGTTCCTTCGCCGCGGCGTTCAATTACCCCCGCATCCCTGTAGCGTGTGCGACCCAACATGGGCCCTTTGAAAATAATCATCATGAGCGTAAAGGGCCTTAACACACCAGACAAAAGAACCATCCTGGGGCAGGAATTACGCAGATATAAAGCAAAGATCGTTTTCCTCCAGGAGACCCATTTCAAAAGAAACGCGGCTCCAAGGCTCTGTAACAAGCATTTCCCGCATGTATTCACCAGCTGCGCGGCAGACGCAAAAAAGAAGGGAGTTGCGATTATGCTGGCCAAAGACGTGCCCTTCATCTCTAAGGAGGTATGGAGCGACGAATCAGGGAGGGTGGTCCTAGTTAAGGGGCTCATTGATCTAAGAATGTATACACTGGCCTCCATATATGTACCCAATCAGGGCCAGATCCGCTTCCTTAGGAGCACGCTGGGAAAAATAGAAAAATTCAGGGAAGGAGACGTAATATTAGGGGGTGACTTCAATCTGGCTATGGAGCCTCTGCTGGACACATCAGCAGGCAGGTCAACGGCCTCCTATTCGGCTTTGAGGTCCTTGAGGGAAAAACTACACTGCTTGCAGCTGGTGGATGCATGGCGGGCTAGAAACCCGGGGGCGCGGGACTACTCCTTTTACTCCAAAGTTCATGGGACATACTCCAGGCTGGACTATATTTGGATCTCACACAGACTCTTGAGCCAGGCCACGGGAGACGGGATGTACCCGATCTCATTCTCAGACCATGCTCCGGTTTATCTCGACCTCGAACTTATTGATAGAGCCCCACCCCCCTCAATGTGGAGATTGAATGAGTCACTCCTCCAGAATGCAGTGGTAGCGCAAGATATAAAGGATGGTCTAGAGTCTTACTTTAGTACCAACGACAATGGGGAGGTTTCACCTTTGACACTCTGGGAGGCCCACAAGAGTGTAATAAGGGGTGTCTTGATCAGCCACGGGGCAAGGCTCAAAAGAGAAAGACTGGCTCAAATAGAGAAGCTCACTGAGAAGGTCCGGGGCCTGGAGTTGTCCCATAAGCAATCTGAAGCAGTGAAGGTACTGGGGGAACTGACACAAGCAAGGGAAGCCCTCAACGCTTTACTGCGTCAAAAGGCCAAATACATACTTAGAAGGTGTAGACGCACATATTATGAGTATGGCAACAAAAGCAGCGCTCTACTGGCTAGAGCTCTTAGACAGCAGCATTCACAGAACTTCATAGCGGAGATCTTGGATGGTGCACAGCAGAGGCAGCACACTACGGAGGGGATAGCGGAGACATTCAGGACTTACTACTCGGGTCTATACAACTTGGGCGGGGGTGTGGGGATGCGGGCGCCCCTGGGCAAGATGAAGGAATATTTGAGGGACTCCGGTATGCCGGCGATCACGGAGGAGATGACGGCACTGCTGGAGGACCCAACTGGGATTGAGGAACTAACGGAAGCAATCAAACAAATCCCCGTAGGGAAAGCCCCGGGACCAGATGGGTACTCCGCCAAATATTATAAAACCTTCGCCCCCATACTGGGTCCACGCATGATTAAGGCTTGGAACTCGATATTGGACCCAGAGGTGGTAGGTACATTCTCAGGGAGAGAGCTAGAGGCCCACATCTGTACTCCACAAATCAGGGAAAGACCCCTTATCATGTAAGAGTTATCGCCCCATCTCCCTCCTCAACGTGGACTTGAAGCTCTACGCCAAAGTTCTGGCCAATAGGCTGGCGCCGGTGGTGGCTCAGGTGGTCCATTTGGATCAAACAGGCTTCGTGTTGGGGAGGGAGGCCAGGGACAATGTGGTGCGAGCACTAAGTGCAATCCACGTAGCGCAAAATACCAGCGTCCCTATGATGCTTTTGTCCACGGACGCGGAGAAGGCCTTTGATAGGGTGAGCTGGCCGTTCCTAAGAGAGACCCTCAGACATATAGGCCTTGGAGATAATATGCGGAGGCTCATTGAGGCGCTATACATGGAGCCCTCAGCCAGGGTCAAGGTGAATGGCCTTCTTTCAGCCCCGGTGCCTATCCGCAACGGGACCCGACAGGGATGCCCCCTCTCGCCCTTGCTGTTCGCCTTGACCCTGGAGCCCTTCTTGTGCAGAGTCCGTGGAAACGTGGATGTGGGGGGACTGGCGGTTGGGGGTGTCACACACAAGGTCGCGGCCTACGCGGACGACCTCCTGTTCTTTATCACCAACCCCACGATCTCGGCACCAGTCTTAATGAAGGAACTCGAAGTGTTTGGGGGACTCTCCTTCTTTAGAATCAATTTTGACAAATCAGAGGCCCTAAACGTGTCACTCCCGGGGGATGTGGCCAGGAACCTTCAACAGACATTCTCCTTCAAGTGGGCCGGAACGTCGATAGCGTATTTAGGCACTCAGTTGCCATCCAGGCTGTCGAGGATTCTGGAGTTGAACTTCCTGCCCTTGTCCCAAAGGATAAAAGCGGACCTAAACAGCTGGGATTCCCCCACCTTTTCTTGGATGGGCAGGGTAAATATAATTAAAATGACAATATTACCTAGACTCCTGTTCCTATTCCAGGCCCTCCCAATTAGCATCCCTTTGCACTTCTTCACGGCCCTGAATAGAGTCCTGATGGGGTCGTCTGGCAGAAAAAAAGACCCAGGCTCCGACGGCAGCTACTGTGTAAGCCCAAACATATGGGAGGCATGGCGCTGCCTGACATCCGATCCTACTGGTTGGCTACCCACCTCCAACGAATTTGTGAGTGGCACACATGTAAGAGTACAAAACAGTGGGTACAGCTAGAGAACGCCTTGGCTCAGGCCCCTTTGGACACCACAGTCTGGAACAAAGAAATATACAGGCCAGGGTTGAACTCCCACCCAACAGTGGCGGCCACTTTAGAGGCCTTCCGATCCCACAGGAAGCGCCCAGAGGTCTCTCCATGGCCCTCTCCCATGATTGCGCTGGTGGACAACCCCCCACTATTGGACTGCTCTAGGGCACTTAGGGAGTGGGGAAAGGTGAACCGGCTGAGGGGGGGCGACCTGATCACAGTGGCAGGTTGGGTCCCCATAAGCGAGTTGAGGGTTAGAATGGGGAGCGGCGGCCTAGACCCATGGACACTCCTCCGCTTTCAATTACTCTTGGCCCGGATGGGCTTTCGGAAAGAAAGCCTCAGAGGTCACACAGAATTCGAAAGGATTTGTTTAGAGGGCCGGCCATACCCGCACCTGATTTCTAAGCTATACTCACTCCTGGTGGGTGAGCAGGATTCCCCCCCTACATTCTGGAAAGACTGGGAGATTGACCTGGGCAGAACACTGGGGGAAAAAGAGAGGAACAAAATAGCGACATTAGCCCACAAGTCCTCGATCGCCGTGAGAACCCAAGAGGTCAACTACAAGCTGTTGACGCGCTGGTACTACACCCCTGACAGGCTGGGTAAAATGTTTGGCCAGGCAGACTCGGGCTGCTGGAGGTGCGGAGAGGGGAGGGGGACACTGTTCCACATCCTGTGGACATGTCCCGGGATCCGGGAGTACTGGGGAGCGGTCCTGCCTATCATCACACAGCTCACCGGGACACAGCTAGGGGAGGACCCAGCTCGGATCCTATTCCACTCCACAGAGGCCCCACTGGGGAAATATAAAAAGTCGTTACTGATCCACCTGCTGAACGCGGCCAAACAGACAATACCCAGGTTCTGGAAACAAAGGAGAGCCCCATCTGTAAGGGACTGGGTGAGGGAGGTCATGAATGTTAGGGAAATGGAGGACCTAACACTATCACTACATGACAGAGACGAACAGTTCAGAACTACCTGGCTGCCCTGGCTAATGTATGAGGAATCGGCAGAATTTAAGAGCTTATTTGAATAGTGGCTTTGGGGGTGGCGCCGCGCCTCTGCCCTCTCCCGTTCGCTGTGGCCCGGGTGGAGGCGGGCGCATCTGCCGCGCTCCCATCCGTGGACATGCAGAGATGGAAGACGGCTCGCGTGCTGAGCCCCACACGCTAGACACTTTCCCCCCCCATCCCCCTCATCCCCTGGTTCGTTCTCCCCCCTACTGCACCCCCCCCCTCAACGGGTTAGTGATACGTCTGCACGTGGCGGACATTGCCCACCCGGGCAGATCAGAACGGTAGGCCACTGATCAGTGGAGATCAAGACCTATCCAAATGAGCGCCGCGTTCCCCATCCTGGGAACGGCGGCAACTACCCCTCTACATTATAATGTGCTAAAAGAACAGAATATGAACACCAGGGTTATCGCTGCTTTGTCCCGCCTGAGTATTAGCGAACAGCGAACCCGTCTTTCCCCACCTATACCCTTGTTCACTTGTATTGTTTGACATTGTATGTCTCAATTTATGTTTGTATAAAATTGCAAAACCTTTAAATAAAGAATATTAAAAAAAAAGAAACAGTAGAGAGAAATAGAGCATCATTTTTGTACATGATTCCACGTGAGCATACATTTGATGGTGGAGGAGCAGCAATGGCAGGACCTCCAGACCCTATGTATCCAGATGTCGATGTTGCCTTTACACCTCCTGTTGTTATGTCCCTGGACTAATGCAGGACTGTCCTAATCTTAGGGACATCAGGATTGATGAAAGGTGTCAAAATAGTATCCTGTAGATCATAGGTGCCCAACCCTCTGCTCAAAAGCCACCAACAGATCACAGAGGCAAAGGCCACATGCTGGCTGCCGAGACCAAATAGGGGATTCACGCAGCTTGGGTTGATGATGGCAAGGGACTGGGAGGCAAAGTGAGAAGTTGTGGCATCAGACAGATAAGGATAGCAATGGAGAAGCGGGTCAGTGGAGAGGATGTGGTAGGTGTTTGCAGTGATTTGGGAAGCCCCTTAGTTTAAAACTCCCCAGTTTGTTGCATCTCCCACTTCATTACTTGATCCCCTTGCATAGGCTCTGCTTTTCATTAAAAGATCTCAATTCACAAAATCTGCTCTGCAGCAGCAACACAGCTCTGCTTGCCTGGCAGACATTACATTACATTTTGATGGTGTTAGTGGGCAGGGAGTGCTCATGCTGTAGCAGTGCCATAATGATTTGACTATGCACCATGGAACACCCCAAATAGGAATGACCCCTAGGGAAGGTTAAAACTATCCCTAGAGTATTTTAGACTTTAGAACTGGGTTTTGGACCATAATAAATTAGGCAAAAAGAATTATCTCAGACCAGGCTCTAGTTGACTGAAAGTGCAGTAAACAAAAAACTTCTCTGCGAGTAATTCCAGATTGGCTTGATGAGAAATCACCAGCTCTATTTGAGAAAATCTAAATCTTCAGCAGACTTAAAGCATGCTTCATTGTAGACTGCATACTGGATATGATCCTCTGTATAGCTCAAAACTAACAGCAACTGCTGATAAGCCATCCACACACCTATCTATAATCTGAAGAGGTCTTATTAGAAGTTGTCTTCATGGATAATCTACAACAAAAATGTAGTCCTCAGCTGGTCTCACAATCCCTAAAATCCCAAAACATGAGTACTTAACTTCAGAAAATTAGTTTCTCGGAACTCATGAGCAGGGCAGTTTGTAGGTGAAATAGTGCCCAGTGCAAGAAGGAAACAATTCTGCCTCCTCCTCACCCATCATGCTGTCCCATGCTGGCAATTGCCATGTGGTGCCTCTACTTTAGCAGCAGGCAATGCTCCCTCTGCATTACTGAGCCCAATATGGTGGGGTTACGGGGCCTGGTGTATAGCCGGCACCACTAACTGTTGCCCTAACCTATCTGCAGAAAACAGGATGGCTGGACCTGGTGATTGCCCTGCTCATCCTCCCCTAGAAACTGTCCTGCTCATGAGTATCCATCATTCTGTACCATCAGAAGAAGTTTGATATCTGCATGCTGTCTTCAGCTTGACAGGTTCAGGGAACTTAAAGTGATACTACAGGCAAAGTTAATTGTTACACCATTGCATCTGGCTACATTTGGCACTGTCATAAACTGTTTTCCATTTTTGAACTGAAGGAGGAATGACCAAGATATTGGGGTTTAAAGGTTCAACCAATGACATTCTCTTTATCATCCCATCCCCCAATCAGCTCAGCAGAGTAGGACAGGATTGCTGATCCCTCCCTCCACCTACTCCACCTACTTTTCCACCTTCACCCCCAGATTCATCACAGATCCAAGGGCCACGCCCACTTTTTCAGAAGGGTAATCATAAGCTGAACCTGTAAACCTTGATATCTCAGCCATTTCTTCTTCAAATTAAAAACAGTTTGGGGCAGTGCCAAATGTAGCCTGACGCAATGATTTAACAATTACCTTTGCCTGCAGTAACACTTTAAAAGACAGACCAGATGGACCATGTTTTACCCTTCTGCCATCAACCTTATATGTTTACTTTCGAAAAAATGGGTCTCCATTTCCTTAGGAAGCTTAGAAAAACCTACCTTGTGAGCACCAACGTGATCTCTGAAGAATAGCAATGGTGTTAAGGCAAAGATTTGTTACACCATACATATATTGAATTCTATTTGTTCTGTTTACTACCTTTTCTCTGAATCATTTATGCTGTTATTTGCAGCATTATTCACAGGTGCCAAACTGTCTTCAATGTATTGTATATTAATGCACAAAATATTTCTAATTTCCAGCTTAGCACTTGGCTGTTTTTTTATTATTTTGAAATAGCAACAAGGTTGTGATCCTTAATAGGAAGCCATTATTCAAAATTATGCATGAGTGATGACGCAGAGGCAGTACACTGATATTTGATTGCAATACTATATATTCATCTATTTGAAGTGTCCTTTATAAATCTAAGTTACCATCCGTCATTACCAATAGAGCCGTGTTATAGAAAGTGCGATAAATATGAATAAATGCGGAGTATAGAACAATCCAACATCCTGCATTGATTAGTTTCGTCTCATGTGCATTATTATTTATTAAGTCTACCAATAGATCCAAACTGCTGATCTGCTTATGCAACATTTATATTTATTTATTCATTTTTCCCCTCAGCTGAGATCCCTCATTTTATCAACTATCATTATGACAGGGTGATTTATTCCATAACAGTGTTTTTTTTTTTATATTTGCAAAGTATTAATACCGAACAAGCTAAAAAGTGTTCTTTGAAACAACACTTCCAGTAATGGCTTGAGGTTTTAGGTCATTACATCCTTGCGACAACTGTCATGCGGTTTCCAGCTTCATATAGTACTATTGGGTAGTTGTTCATTCGTTTCTACAGCAGGAGTCTGATTACTCAAATAACTTTCACAACCCCTATTTTTTTCTAATACCTTATAAAGATGGAATGATCTCTTGCAGAGAATCTTTCATTTTTCATTTTACAATAGCAATCATGGTTGTTCTTCAGTGGTGCAAAACATGGCATTCCAATAATTGTCTACAGCTTCTCTTTAATCTTCTTTTGTTGCAAGGTCTTTTAAAGGTGTAAAAGTATTTCAGGTCGAAAAAGTTTATTCTGGTGAGGATTACAAACCTAAAAGCAAAGCTTTTTTTTAAGACCCCAAATCGTCAGAGCCATAGAGGCTTGAGGTTCCCCTTACCTACTGAGCCTAAATTGTGCTTTTAAGCTCCTCTTGTCTAGCCTCAAGGGAGGAGTGTGTGGTTTATTTATGCCTCTTGTATCTTTAAATTTGGGGCTTTTTGGTCTCAGTTATTCCACTAGTATTAAACATAACTTGGGTCTCTATCTTAAATGTCTCCATTATTGTGTTTCCAAGTCCAAGCATCCATAACTTCCAACCTTGTGCTGCCACTAGGCCTGTAAAATGTGTCCTCTAGTAAAAGTAGTGGCTGTGTAAATATTAGAGGATATAATGATTCGTATGGCTCTGCCTGCTGCTAAGAATCATGGGTAAATTCTGTTATTCTTGGTTTGTATGTGGCTATGTAAATATTAGAAGATATGCTTAAGCATTGCATTCCCCAGTTGAGATGTCATGAAGATGATAAGAGGTGATTTGTATGGCTCCGTCTGATGCTAAGAATTATGGGTAAATCCTGTTATTATTAGTTTGCATGTGGCTGTGTTCATAGAAGCTGTAATCAAGAATTTTCTGTTCAGCTGGCTCTTTTCTAGGCGCTTGAGATGTCACAAAGATCCCCGTGCTGCTAGAAATCAAGGGTAAAATCCTTTTATTCTTGGTCTGTTTGCCATGGAAACTTGGAGCCAGAAATCATACAGGATAATTACAATTTCATTTTATATGATTTATATTGAAATTGTTTCAGGTTACAAATATAATGTATCTCAAATAGTTCAATATTGAACCTTTTACATTTGTTTTTTAAAAAGTTGAAATAAATAATATTTTTATGATCATTATTATGGTTTTAATTGATCTTGTGTGACCCAATAAAGAAACGGGTAAAATTGACACTACCCTAAGTGGATGAACATTTGTTCTATTTTACAGCATATTAATGTTTAATTAAGTATTCCGAACAGTGTTTTATTTAAATATGTAAAGCAGAATAATAAGTGGATTCAACTACCTGACATTCCAAAAGTAAACTTAAAGTGATAGTATGGGTTTGACATTTAAATTACTGAGTTATTAAACATCTTTAAGAATATCAGTTGGGTAAAGTACTTATTCATACTGTACATGTATCTATCCTTACATATACCTAATTAGGGTTCTGTCTGTATAGACCTTGCTCTTAGTGTGTTATACTTAAAATAGATATTTCCGTTCAGTTCCATTACACTTGACTGTAATAAGAGGTTTGTTCCTTTCAGCATATAATAGTAGCTTTGAATATCCTATGCTTTACTTTTGTTCCGACTAAAAAATGTGAAATGTCTTCAAAGCAGACCTAAAGTCAAAATAAGATTTGGCATATTTAATTAGAAACTGCCTTTCCTTCTTATGTGTAACCAGTCTTTTCCTGTGCCAGAGTGTGCATCCCTAGGTTCAGTGAATGTAACATTGGGTTTAAAGCATATAAATAGCAAATGATTTTTAAGCTAATGCTGTAAGTGTTCTACATTATATGGACCCATGAAAATATAACCTATATGGAATTGATACGTTTCAAAACTATACACATTTATATTAAGTCCACTCCTACTGCAACAGCTTCAGCTGATCTTCTAAAACGCTGCTTATTTTTGGCCTGGCCTATATGCAGATCCATATAGCTTCTCCACATTAACCTCATTAAGCCATTACTTTATGAACCACTTTATGGTTGCAGCCAAATTATTATGCTTAAACAGAAAACCGCATTTAAAAAGCCAGAATTCCTGCTCCAGATTTTTTTCTTGGGGTCTGGGTAAAAACATGTTGTTTGTGCTGGACACCAAGGGTATAATAGAAACAGAGAAACATAGAAGGTTGACGGCAGAAGGAGACCATACGGTCCATCTAGTCTGCCCTTATATGTATACTGTATGTTCTCTTTATCTTAGGATAGATGTGTGCTTATCCCAGGTATTTTTAAATTTCAACTACCTCTGCTGGAAGTTTGTTCCAAGCATCTACTACTCTTCCTGTAAAATAATATTTTCTAACATTGCTCCTGATCTTCCTTCCGACTAGCTTCAGGTTGTGCCCCCTTGTTCTATCATTAAGTTTCTTCTTAAAAACACTTCCCTCCTGAACCTTATTCAATCTTTCACATATTTAAAGGTCTCAATCATGTCCCCCCTCTCTCGCTTCTTTCCTCCAGACTGTACAAATTAAGTTCTTTAAGTCTCTCCTGTTCTATTTGAATAATGTCTTTTTGCAGGTAAGGTCTTCAGAACTGCACACAGTATTCTAGCTGTGGCCTTACCAGGGCTCTATACAGCGGCATCACAACCTCCCTCTTCCTACTGGTGATGCCTCGAGCTATGCAGCCGAGCATCCTGCTTGCTTTTCCCACTGCCTGGCTACACTGTCCACTCATCTTGCAGCTATCTGTAATCAGTACCCCTAAATCTCTTTCCTCCGAGGTCCTGGCTAACACAGTGCTGCCCATACGGTACTCAGAGCAGGGATTCCTTCTACCCAAGTGCATGATTTTACATTTAGAGACATTAAACTCAAGTTTCCACAGTTTTGACCATCTATCCAGTAAAGCTAAATCATTTTCCATGTTGCAGACACCTCCAGGAATATCCACCCTATTACTAACCTTTGTATCATCAGCAAACATCCTATGTCACTTACAAACATATTAAAAAGAATGGGACCCAGGACAGAGCCTTGTGGCACACATCTTGTAACTCTGAACTTTGCTCAGATAGCACACCATTAATAACAACGCTCTGATACCGATCCCTCAGCCAACTGGAAATCCACTGAACTATCCAGGGATTGAGTCCTACCTTCAATAACTATGAGCTCTTTATGTGGTACAGTGTCAAAGGCTTTGCTAAAATCCTGATAGGCGATATCCACAGCACCACCTTCATCTAACATTTTAGTGACATTGTCAAAGAAATCAATAAGATTGGCCTGACATGATCTGCCCTTAGTAAAGCCATGCTGTTTTGGGTCCAAGAAGCTTATTATTGGCTATTCACAGCTACATCCACCAGAACTTTGTGTAAACAGTAAAGATCTAGGAGTGCAGCCCCCTATGGCTGACTGTGCCTAACATAGCAGAAAGATAATAGATAAAACTGATGTCTGTTTTTTCTATTCAGGGGTGTATTCCCCCCTTTCAGTGGGAGACTGTGTGTGATTACAGTTGAAATATAAAGGGTAAACGTCTTTGTCATGCCTCTCTACAGCTGTCACAATTATCTGGAAGGTTGGGGCAAGTTCTCAGCTGTCAAATCAATTGCACATTGACAGGGTTTACCAATTTAGTACTTTATACTGTTTTAAAATTAAGCTTTGAATGATAGGGCTAAAACTTCTTCATGATAAATGAAGCTTGGTTTGAAAGAGGTCAATTGCAATACCAGTCTTTAGAAGGGTTGTCTGCATTTCTTGTGTAATGTACGGTACTGTATATGCTGTCACACATTGTACATATTAAATGTTTTTTTCCTGCTGTTTTGCTGACTCAAGATCAAAAATGTGCACTGGACAGAACTATGTCTTTGGTTTAATGAGGAAATCCTGTTTGTGAACAAAATCTCTTAGTTACTACCAGTGTTTTCCTTGTGTCCTTGTGATGCTTGCCTCAGAAATAATAATTTACTGCTGAGGGGCACTTAAATGTATTGTTCTCTTTGTAATAGCCAGCAACTTACTCAGCGTATCTGTTTTTAAAGATTTCTTTGTACAGTGAGTGCATTTAACTGCCTGAAGATTTAATTTTCTTTTCGCCTTTTGTTTTTTTGAATGTTTGTTTAATAAAAAAAAAGGACATCTGTTTTTATTCCCTTCACAAACTCTTCGCTGAATTCCTCCTGACAGCAGTCAGTTTTCCTTAACAAAACTAGAGGCATTTACCTGCAGGCAGCCAATTACAATCAAAACAATGCTGCATAAGAAAACCCAATGGCCTTGTTAATGTAATTGTTTAGACTAAAACCTGTGAAATTATGTTTTACCCAATTCAACAGCAACAGCATAGATGCTTAATCTTTTAACCTCAACGCTGACAAATATTCCTTATCACAAGTAATGTTGTTGAAAAGCATCACCTAATTACCACGTCTCTAAGTGCAGTTTGTCTATATTGAAGTATGACAAATGTGTGCTTGGAAGTCCCATGTGGGTGGAGTAAACACAAAATCCAATTTCTGTAGTTACTTTAAAGGAAATTACAATGTTTCCCTTGTGATTGTATTCTGACCCTTTGCAATTGTTTAAATGTTTTAACTGTCCATATAACATTTATTGGTTACTGTGAATAATCTTGAAATGTGTCTTGCCATCGTATTGAACTTGCTTTGCTTTACAAATATTTACAGTATATTAGTATTATATACTTGGTGTCTTTCTTGCCACTGCTAAAGGTTCTTTATGGTTTTTGAGGTTCAGAGGTATGCTGAACAATAAAATTAATGGTGTTGTATTCTGAGAAGTACACACTTTTGTATCAAGATGTAATTGTGCCATTACTTTTGGCCAAATTAACAACCCACTTATTTTGGAAATAGTAAGCCTGGATTAATTTAGCATATGTGGCTTTGTCACACAACAGCAATAGGAGACCTATGGAATTGCTGCACCATTTGAAATTCAATATTAACGGCCTAATTTATCAAGCACTGCCAGACTATGCCATATGAGTGTAAAATATAGTCAATATGATAGACTCGCAAGTCAAGAATTATTCCTGTGGGATCAATTGCTTCATCCAATAAAATTCCTAAAAACACACCACTGCGATCTTGTTTAGCAACTCTGTGTATCCACCACCAGATACATGAAATATGTACTGGCTTTCAGTTTCAAACCATAATTTTATTCCTTACACATGCCTATTTAATGTAATTAGGTTCGCTAGCTTAGTATAGCCAGCAAACCCAGGGCAGGGCATCTCAGCAGGGTATCTCAAATCAGCAGGGGCTAAAACGACCCAGGTCAGTGGGGAAACAAACTGGTCTGCTTTAAAAGTAAAAGTGCTTAGGGGCTGAACTTTAAAGAAATTCCCCTGCTGCAATTGAGGAAAGCCCTGCCCAAGCCTAAACAGTAAATCTATTAAGCGGCAGTAGTGGCGCACAATGAATGAACCTTACCTAAAGTTGCCGCTGAATCACACAATTGTGACCAGACTTTTTTTTCTGGCGTTGAGACTTCTATTTCCTGGAGAGCGTGCCTTGTGCTTCAGTCCCCTACCTCTCGAATGCATCTCGATCACCAGGTCAGGCGACGTATGCTATGCCTCGCCCCCCTGCCAAGTCAGCCGATCACAGTTGGGAGGCGCCAGGCACTGCAGCCAGTAAGGCGACACTCCCCACTGCTCCCCCATTTCCTTCCTGCACCCCAATCTCCGCCCTGCTCCCCCATCTTTCTCCTGCTCCCCCAGATCTAGTCTAAGTATAAATCATGAGCCCCACTGGCAGTCTTGATGGTGGGCCCCAAAAAGTCCCCCTGCGGCCCAGGCCGCCGGCAGCATGATCAATGCTGTGTAGTTTCTGCATCGTGTGCGGGGGAACAGGTTGAAATGCAGGTATGGAAGGGCGGATAGCGCTGATGCTGGTACTGCAGGATGGGTACTTTAAACTTATTGCACTGCCCATCACAGTTCGCTGCTCCCACTCTTTACCCTTACAATGTAGTTTGTAGGTTTGCAAGGACAGGGCCCATGCTCTTATTCTAGTGCTCTAGTATTCAAATAAAATAAATAATCTAACCTGGTGTAAGGGACTTATCTCTGCCAGGGGGTCCGCAGTGAGCGTCTGTATTCGACGCGGCTCCTGTAAATTTCGCCACTAGGAGTCCTCAACACCTGATGGGAATCAGGGGCTGATTATCCTTGCTGTCAAGACTGACCAGCCCCTGGATAGTGTCTCCAATCACTCACAATGCTGTAAGTTGCTCCAATCGGCACATACACTCCCCCCCAGGGTGGCCATTGGTCAATTCTCCAATAAATATGGAGTCAGCCCAGTACTCAATGCCCATGATAGTCGCTTGTAATTAGAGTGTGATTTGACTAGTGATTATCTGTTTCCGACCCGGCTTGATTGATCATCCCCATCCGCTGCCAGAACCGACCTCTGCTTTGTCTGACCTCGAACCTGCCTGCCCCTTTGGATACCGTGTGATCTCTGACCTCCCGGCTTGACCCTTTGGCTACCCCTGACTACGCACCTGTCTCATCCCTGTACTCTGACGCACCATCTGGACTGTCTTCCTGTGTATGACCTCGGCTTTGGGATACCCTCGTGGTTCATCGACCTTCACCGTAAGCAGGCATCCTTTGTGTCTTTTTAGACCTGGGGGCAACCGTGTTCGGCGAGGTGTTTCTAGCATCCCGGCAAACGGGTTTGACTATAGGCAGAAGCAGCGGTGGAGATTGGGGGTTGTCTGCTTACAGAAGGCTGGTTTCCGGCTGGGCATCACACCTGGTCTTTGTGTTCCTCTAGTCTAGCTATGTTTGGCTAAAACGGAGCCGTGGCAGAAACTGCGCCCCAAATATCATGAACATTCTCTATGTGCTGTAGTCGTGTGCCAGGCATAGTCCAGGTACAGGGAAGACTGGGCCAGGTTTGCAGAACAAATTCATTTTAAATGTATAAATCCTTTGTGTGGGTGCTGAGGTATATATCATATTTATGTTATGCCTAAAGATTCCCTTTAAGTCAGAATTCTCCTTTATTGGGAGCATTGACTGAGCCACATATTTTGTACCCTTTCACAAATAATTACATTTCATTTAGAATATATTGTTCTGAAAATAATATAATTGAACTAGAAATAGTATACAGTAAGGCAAAAATGTAACAAGGTGATTGTGAATGCTTACCTGATTATTAATTAAAAAGCTGCCCTGAAGAAGAAATTGCTGCAGACGGCATTAAGCATTATCCCTGACTGAGCCTCTTCACTTATCTCAATAAGGAAGAGCAATTTTTTCTTATAAACACCACAGTGGAGTACCCAATGCACAAGGAAATCGTGCAGGTGTTACACAAACGCGGCGTTGTTATGTGATTTGTCGTTTAAACCACTTTCATCACTTAAAACCCAATAATTTAATCTGCGTGATTGCCTCCTTCCCAGTGTTCAGGTCCCAGCCTCTGCCAAATCCTTGGCTTTTTCCAGCATTATTTTTGCCCATTCAGGTTTACTACAGCTGGCAGGTAGCGTTTCCTCTATGTTCCAGGCTGTTGCCTTGGCAAAGAGATCATGGCTTGAGCATTCGAGAGACCTTGCACAAGTCATTATCTTGTTTTCTTCTTTGATGCCCAAGAAATATTTTTTGTTAAAGTTAGCCTAGCTAGTTAACCCATTAAGAGGCACGCTGGAAAAAAAAAATATATATATATAATTTTCTTGGGAAACCCCTGAAAATTCCTTCAAAATCACAGTTGAACATGTATAGTGCAAAACAGTGAAAAAATGGTGTGGCAACAGAGGGTGAGCAAATCTCTAGGTAGGCTGGCATTTAAAGGGTTAAAGATCAAGGATGCTTTTCTGCTACTTAGTGGTTCCCTTAAGAAGGCTATGCAAGCGTTTAGCTTTGACATGAAAGCTCTCCAGCTGCATTTTGTATTCTGATGTTAGCTGTATGTTCTCATCTATCTGAGTAATGATATGCCTCTATTAATATGTTATGAAGATGTTGTCATCTGACAAGCTTTCTCAGTCCAAGGACTTTTACTGAGTGGCACTCACATTAGCACAACACTGCTTTTTCAGAATTTTGGCAGATGTCCACTGACTTGGGATCCTCACCATGGTGGCAGCAGACAACTAGGGGCAGGGGAGGGGACCAAGGATGCAGCCGAGGCAGTGGCAGAAGAGCATCCAGCAAAGTTGGAGGTGATTCAGTAGAGGTCGGTAGTTGAGCAAGTGATGAGCAATGAAGAGTAGGTGGCAGCAGAAGACCCAATAGAGGATCCTGCAAAAGCAACGATGCAGTGGAGGCGAGCTGCAAGTCAGTGAAGGTGAGCTGCCAGTCAGTGGAGACAACAGAGACCAGAGGCAACTCCGGGGAGACAGGAGTCATACCTGCTAGGTGCCTTCCTCGAATACCTGCTAGGTGCTGGCCCTAGAAACTTTATGACCATTCAGTGGCTTGTTATTTAAGAATCTGGTCTTAGGAAAAACACACTCTCTGTCACAGCAACTGATAGAAATACCATGCCCCCATGCCTCGCTGTTTCTATGCCAACTAGTCCTGCATCCTGCTAGACCCTGTTCTTCTGTGTCTTGTAGCCCACCTCACTGTCTCCTGCCAAATTTCTGCTTCTCATCAGTTTGTTGCTAGCAGTCCTTCCCAAACGCAAATGATTTGTGAAAAGCATGCTTCTTGATGCCAGTGACCAATTTTATTGCCACAGCCCTCACAAATAAAAACTGCACCACACTTTTTCAGTAGGGGAAAGTGTAGCTTAAAGTCATTTTTCAGCCATAGACACAAAAAGTCCCATGTAACCCATAGCTGCTAGTCCAGACATGCAGGGCTAACCTCATTATTAGATCTACATCCAGCACACCCAGCTGATCACCATACCCAGCTGATCACCATACTCCTCTTGCTTGTTGCCCCCTCCATCGGTCACGGTGAGCTGTCATGCCCCCCCTCCATTGCAATGAATGGAGGGGGGCAAGGCAGCTCATCTTGCCTTGTATTCCCGCTAATACCGGAGTAATCTTTATTGCCTCTAAGCCCCGGCCGTGGGCTGTGAAGAAAAATCAAAGGTGCGCAGCTGCCAAGATAGTACGTTCTGACGATATGGTGAAGCTCCGCCCAACGTGTTTCGTCTCCTCCGACTTACTCATTATGGTGAGCATAGCATTTTTTGTATATATATATACCAGGCACCTCCCACAAAACCCCCAGTTCTTCTCTGCAGGCAGGGCTGCGATGACTTGAAGATGGCTCTCTCTTCTCGCACGTGAGCGGGGCTATCAGCCTGCAGCCCTGTAGGACTATTCCCACCCGTTTCCTGTTATTGCCTCCCAGCTTAGGCTGCACTAGGTTCGGGTGAACCTAGGCAGCACCGCTACTAGGTGCTAAGGAGCGCTGCTCCAACCGCAGTCCCCCACCAAAGGGTAGGCGGTACAGGCCCATGGTGAGCCTTATGGGATGCCCCTCCCGCATCTTATGCCCCTCGCCCCCTGTCCCCGCAGTTAGCTCCCTTGGGCTGGCCTTCGTTTTCCCTTCGCTCTCCCTGGAGATCTCGGGGGGGGGGTGCATGTCTTATGTATACATATATTTAACATATGTTTTATGTGAGATCCCTGTTTGAATTGGTTGCACTGGTTTCTTTGCTGCCGCTGCCGCCGCGCGCTTGTACTCCGCTCCACGGTCGGCGGCGACATCACCTCAGGCGCAGCTGCGCCATCATTGGCTGGTCTTGTCACGTGGGCGCGTTTTCGCGCTCTTCGGGGGGCATTCTGCATCACTGTCTCCGTGGCCCGCCCCTCGAGGTATATGCGGGCGCCATTTTAAGCTTTCTGCTGCGTGTGTCTGGCGTCTCCCTATCACGGTCCGTAAGTGCCCCTGCGGGCTGATTTTTTTGTATTCTCTGGGTTGCTCATTGCTTACGGGATCTTTTTGCTTATGTCTTGCAGGCGGGTCAAACTTTAGTGGTTTCTCCCGTTCCTATCCCCTTTATTTAGTGTTAACTCCTTATTGGAGGGCTCTTGTATTTTTTATCTCCCACTTCCCTAGCTGGCTATTGGGGCATCCCGGGTAGCCTTATTGGCGTCAATCCCTATTGGCCTATTGTGCCACAATAATCACCATATGAAGGCTTCTCAGGATAATGTGCTCGGGGTTCGTTCGGGACAAGCCCGGCTGTGTGTGGGGTGTGGGGTATCCCCTATAAGTGATGATGACAGGGTGTGTGTTCCCTGTGCCCAGCAGACGCTTGCATTGCAGTCTGGGTTACCTGGGGCTGGGCCTGCGCCCCCTCTGGCTTCGCCTACCCCCCCACGCTTACATCTGACTCCCAGTGAGGTGCATACCAGTGGGGAGTCTCAACCTGATTTGGCTGCCCGGGTGGCCAGCATTGAGAGACATATTGCTGGCTCTGGCCCACATAAGGCTTCTGCCAAGAAGCGGCATTTATCACCTGGTGTTTCCCTCTTCCCTCTTTCCTATGGAGGCAGAGGAATTTTTTTTGACCGGTTATACCCCCCTAGAGGAGGGGGAATTGTTTTCTGATTCAGAATCATCTTAGGAACATCCTAGAGAGTGTGGTGCCCATTCTGGGCATGACCCATGGGCTTCAGATGATACTGACAGACTTTTGGCTCACATTTTTGATGTACTCTGTATCTCTCCTCCTGCCGTGGCTCCGTGGCAGCAGGGGGAGCTGTTTCATACTGTTAAACCATGCTTGGAGTTTCCTGAACAAGCTCATTTTAATAATCTTGTGCTCAAGGAGTGGGAACAGCCTAGTCGGCTTCCCGGGGTGCCAAAGAGTTGGGATAAGCGGTATCCCTTTCCTGCTCAAATGGTTAAGAGGTGGTCATGTCCTCCCGAGGTGGATGCTCCAGTTCTGGGGTTGTCTAACACATCCGTCATGCATTCCCCTGACTCTACTACACTGAGGGATAGGGAGGACAGGCGCATTGATCAGCTGGCTTGCCATGCTTTTGCCTGTGTGGGGACCGCGCTCCGTCCGGTCTGTGCCTCTGCTAATACGGCTGTTGCTATTAAAAGCCTGCTCAGGGGTCTCTTAGATGGGGCCCCTGACGATGCTGGCAGTGAAGAGTATAGAGCTCTTCTGCGTTGTGAGGAGTTTATTGCATATGTTCTCTCTGTCTTGGATGATACCATTAGAATGTGTGGCAGGGCATCTGCCTTGTTGGTGGCGATACACCGCTCGTCTGGCTGCACCAGTGGGCAGCTGACAACGCTGCTAAGAAGGCTCTCACTGGTTTTCCCTTCAAGGGGCTGCGCCTCTTTGGGGAATGTTTGGACTTGTTTGCCAAAGGAGGCAAGTTACCTCAGCATAGAAGGCAGCCCCGGTTCTTTCGGGGGTTCAGGTGCCTTTTCTCCTTCCTTCAGGGGCTCCAGAATGGGACGGGGAGCTTCCTTTGCAGGATCCCTTGGAGATTTCTGGGGCAGTGGCAGAGGACGTGGCCGCCCTGGCCCCCCCTGGGGTCCCAAGACTAAGTCCTCCCCCAAGCCCCCTCAGGCATGAAGGGGCTCCCTCACCCATCCGGGTGGGGGGGGCGGCTTCGGCTCTTGGCTCATGTCTGGAGGCGCCATGTCTCAGACTGGTGGATTCAGGAGGTAGTATCCTCCGGTTACAAGGTAGAGTTTGCAGCCTGGCCGCCCCCAAGATTCATCAAATCTCGGTTAGCTCAAAACTCCTTGTCAGCTCAGTGTCTGTCCCTGGCTGTCCAAGGCCTTCTAGATCTAGGTGTCATCTGCCGGGTGCCCTTGAAGGAAAGGGGCAAAGGCTGCTATTCCAATCTTTTCATTGTTCCCAAAAAGGATGGGTCCGTTAGACCTATCCTGGATTTAAAGCTTCTCAACAAATTTGTCAGATTCAGACACTTTCGCATGGAGACTCTGCGCTCCGCTGTGACTTTCCCACGCCCAGGGGACTTCATGACCTCTGTAGACATCAAGGATGCTTACCTTCACGTACCTATCTTTCCAGGTCATCAGAGATTCCTCAGGTTCGCTCTGGAGGATCAGCACTACCAATTTGTGGCCTTGCCCTTCGGCCTCACCTCGGCCCCCAGGGTATTCACCAAGGTGCTGGCAGGAGTGATGGCCCTGCTGAGATCTCAGGGCATTCGCATTCTTCCCTTCCTGGTCGACATGCTTATCGCTTATCAGTCCTTCCATCAGGCAGAGCTGGACACTCAGCGGGTGGTGTCCACACTGGAGTCATTCGGTTGGGTGATCAATCACCCCAAATCTTCCCTGTCTCCTTCCATGGTGAAGTCTTTTCTGGGCATGATTCTGGATTCAGCTCAGGTCAAGATCTTTCTTCCTCAGCAGAAGGTGGAGGTCCTTCAAGAGAAAGCTTAGCTCCTGCTGTCTTGTCCTCATCCATCAGGCAGGGAATGCAGCTGGTGTGGACCTGATGGTGTCCTGCTTTGAGGCGGTTCCATATGCTCAGTTCCACATGAGGCCTCTTCAGCTTCACCTCTTGTCAGTATGGGATCGGGACCCTGTGTCCCTGCATCAGGTGTTTGTCTTGTCTGCTCCGGTCAGGCGGTCTCTAGCGTGGTGGCTGGACTCAAGGAACCTCCTGGAGGGCAGGTCCTTTCGGGCCCCCTGCTGGGAGACTGTCACCACGGATGCCAGTCTGACAGGTTGGGGGGGATTCTGGAAGTCCCTGAAGTTCCAGGGTCAGTGGGGCCCTCAGGAGGCCCATGCCCCTATTAACATTCTGGAATTGAGGGCGATCAGGTTGGTTCTCGCCCACTTAACCCCACACCTGAGGGGTCGGGCTGTTCAGGGCGGTTGCCTACATCAATCATCAGGGAGGGACCCGGAGCAAGAGGGCCCTCAAGGAAGTGTCCCTGATACTGTCCTGGGCGGAGGAAAATGTTCCCTGCATCTCAGCTGTGTACATCCCAGGGGTGGAGAATCTGGTGGCAGACTCTCTGAGCAGGGGGACCTCTCGTCTGGGAGAATGGTCCCTCAGCAGCAGGGTGTTTCACTCCCTGTGCCGCCGCTGGGGTTAGCCGGATGTGGATCTGTTTGCGTCCCATCACAATCACAAGCTTCCAGTCTTTGTCTCTCTGTCTCAGGATCCTCTGGCCTTGGCCATGGGTGCCCTGGCAATGTCTTGGACGAGGTTCCAGCTCCTGTATGTGTTTCCACTGCTGGGAAGGGTGCTGCACAAGTTAGCTCAGGAAGGGGTGCCAGCCATCCTGGTGGCCCCCCTGTTGGCCAAGAAGAGTGTGGTTCGCAGACATCGTGCAGTTGGCAGTAGATCAGTACGCCCTGCCACGGGTTCCAGATCTGCTCACTCAGGGAGACCTACGCCACCCCAATTTACAAACGCTGGCTTTGACGGCCTGGCTGTTGAAACCTCCATCTTGATGGAAAAAGGACTGCCTGCCTCGGTTGTAAATACCATGATCAGGGCTAGGAAAAGGTCCTCTTCTTCCATCTATTACAGGGTTTGGCATACTTACATTGACTGGTGCGAGTCCCACTCGCTTCCCTGTTGTGTGTTTTCTATTCCCAGGATTCTGGAGTCTCTCCAACATGGTTTGGATCTGGGTCTTCAGCTCAGTACTTTGAAAGGCCATGTTTCTGCTTTGGCTATTTTTTTCCAAAGATCTTTTGCTTAGCATCCCCTGGTCAAGACCTTTTTCCAGGGGGTTACTCATGTGCGTCCCCCACGTAAGCCTATGTTACCAGTCTGGGACTTGAACTTGGTCTTATCTGCCCTGCAGGGGTCTCCCTTTGAGCCCTTGCAAGGGGCTTTTTTGTCCATTCTCATGCTTAAGATGGTCTTTTTGGTGGCTATCACTTCTGTTGGGCATGTTTCTGAGTTGGCGGCGCTTTCCATCAAGCCTCCTTATTTTGAGAGACACCAGGACAAGGTGTTGTTTCGTTTTAAGCCAGATTTTCTGCCTAAGGTTGTTTCTGCCTTTCATCTCAATCAGGACATTGTTTTGCCTTCTCTGTGTCCTAATCCTAGTAACCCTAAGGAGAGGGTTTTACATTCTTTGGATGTGGTCAGTACTCTGAAGTTCTATTTGGTGGCTACTGAATCCTTCAGGAAGACTGTGCTTCTGTCTGGACCTAAGAAAGGTCTGGCTCCGGCTAAGTCCACTATCAGCAAGTGGATATGTCAGGCTGTGATACAGGCCTACTCTGCTAAGGGGAAGGAGCTTTCCTTCCACCTTACTGCTCATTCTACTCGTGCTATTGGTGCCTCTTGGGCTTTTCATCACCAAGCTTCTGTTGAACAAGTTTGCAAGGCCGCTACTTGATCTTCTGTTCATACTTTTTCAAAGTTTTACAAGGTTCATGTTAGGGCCTCAGCTGATGCTGCTTTTGGCCGCAAGGTTCTGCAGGCAGCAGTGGTTTAAACTGTCTGCTGTTACTTTTGGGGATCCCACCCTACCTTACGGACACTGCTATTGGATGTCCCAAGTGTAAGGAAAATCTTCTGGAACAGGACGTGCTGTATACTTAGAATAATACAATTCTGTGATTACTCACCTGTAGAATTGGTATTATATGTATACAGCACATCCTGTTCCACCCCACCCTTGTTATCATTATCTTTAGTTACCTCTTTATGGTGATTGTTCTTATGTTCACATTTTTTATATAATGGTTATAGTACTCCTGGTCTCATTTGAACTGCTTTTCAATACTGGGGATTTTGTGGGAGGTCCCTGGTATATATGGAGCCGGGAGGAGCCACTTTTCTGTCTCTGCAGTACAGCGCCATCTACTGGATGTATAACCCCAAGTGTAAGGAATATCTTCTGGAACAGGACGTGCTGTATACATATAATACCAATTCTACAGGTGAGTAATCACAGAATTGTATTTTCTTATTCTCCTGTGCAGCCACCATGGAAGTTGGTTTGGGAGTTAAAAAATTGGAATAAAGATGGGGAAGCCACTGTTCTGTAGCTCACAGGGAATGACCACTACTGTAATATACATTTTAACGATGGGAAGGGACAACTTCTAATGGTTTAAAAGGGAAGGAAAATCTTAACGTCTGTGCAACTTTATTTTATTTATCAGATTGTAGAACTGAAGTTTAAAGCCACACCAGAGTATCAGGAAAATAGGATGTGTGAAGGGTGGTGTTGGACGCTTAAAATGGACCAACACCCAGGATTTGGACTATCCTGGGTTTTGGTCCACTTCGGTGGGGCACCCCTATCGTGTGTGAAACCCCCCAGAACGCCCGGAATTACTCATCTCACCACGCTCCTATGCGGGCGCTTGTCCAGTCAGAGCGCTCAGAGCCGCTGTGGTATGCACGTACAAGCGGCGTCCAACCACAGCGGCTCTGAGCGCTGGAGGCCGCATCTCGCGCTTCCCTCTAACAGCGAGTGCGCCTGCCATTCACAAACCGGCACGGGTGCGCGCCCTGCTAGAGGGAAGCGCGAGCCGCGGCCCGCGCATGCGCCGTTAGAACCGGGTTAAGGTAAGGTTTCTGGGCTTCCTGGGGGGTTTCACCCCGCGGGACATCCCGATTTCGGATGCGGAGGGATCTTATTGGCCCGGGAATCTTATAGATTCCCGGGCCGATCCCCCCTGGGTGTTGGTCCACTTTAACATGTTGCAGAGGTTTGACTCCTTGTCTTTAGATACCAAGCCACACCATGTTATTGGTTCCCTTACCTCCCCGTTGCTTGGCATGTTTATACACAACCAGGGCTTTTCGGTCTTAAAAAATGACCTATATAATCCATATAAATATGCTGAATGGCGAGTGGAGAGGTCATTTATACACCTGGCATCAAGAAATATTCAGCCAGAATTGTTTTTTTATTTTAATGGAATGAGGAGGATAGACTAAACCCATCACCCCTGGATTTTATTCCTACCATGAGAGGATAAACCACAAGCTTGGCAGGAGTTTTATTTAGTTTGGGTGCATAAGTGACTCCTCCACTCATTAGCCGATGTGTTTATATGGATTTTTAATATTGCACAATTTTGCAATAGTGCACTTTGTTATTATGTTGTTTTGAGGCAGGATAGATCATCTAAACCTACTAAGCTGAGCTAGTGATGTTTCTCGGATTCATGTGAATCTATATTGTTTCCATTCACTTAAAGTGGAGCAAAAGTAAAAAAAAAAAAAGAATATTTAGTAAATTACTCCCCTAAAGCCCCCCTCTGGCAAAAACTATTTACGAGGGCTTAACTCCATGCAGATGTTCTGGATTAAAAGGCTGATTATTTGCTGCAGAACTGCATGGGAGCGGCCATCTTGTACAAACATAACCATGAGGGGAAAGCTGTGCTAGCAGCAGCCCACACCATACTGGGAGATAAATGCCTCAGAAACAGGGACAGCCTGTGCATTATGGTATATAAACACACACAATGAATAACCTGCTTCTAGAAGGAGTGTGTGTGTGCGTGTGTCTGTGAGGGGAGAGTTCACTCGTGTGTCTGTTCACTGACCATTCAGACAATGTAAACATAATGTATATTCTAAATTGATACTATTCTGTCAGCTGTGAAGTGGAGTAATAAGTCGTCACAGCTGATGGCTTTCTACTAGAAATAAAGGAGGAATGCACTGACATGTGAGCCAGTTTTGACTGTGGGATTGGGTTTTTATCTAAGCTGGGCTCATGTATGTGGCAAGATGGCCACTGCCATGCAGTTATGCACCATAACATCTGCATGGAGTTAAGCCCTCATAAATAGTTTATGTCACCAGAGTGGGGCTTTAGGGGTGCAATTTACTGAACAGGCTTTTTTTGACTTTTGGCCTGCTTTAAGGTGGGCTATGTCAGCAACTTAATATAAAGAAAAGCCTTTAAACATCACTACAAATCAATCTGTGCATGAAAATGCATACATTCGACTATAGCATAATTTGCTACTGAATTAAGTCATTGTAGCTAACAGAGTGCAATGCATAGATTCTGTGGATATGTCGCTGGCCAAATGGGGCTCTGCAGTCATAACAGCAGAGGCTTTGGTGTCAGCTTCAATCAGTCCTGTGGTCTCGTTATAGTCAGTGTCAGTTGAATTCTAGTGTGCATTTAGACATTTTTTTTGCTTTGTTGATTAGTTATAAAAGGCATTGTGGTCGCTTGGTTTCTTTTTTGTTTTTTTCCTATTCAAATAAATTCAAATAAATCAAAATATATATTAATATATTGGTTTCTGAAGATGAATAATAAAAAAGATATTTAATAACCAATCTCCTGTTTAAAAAAGTTGTAAATTATCAATACATAATTTGAAAATGGGGTCTCTTTTAGCCCACTATACTAAGCCTAACATAGGTCTCTGGCTTGGACCCTGTACGACACTCCCAGGCCTTACCTACCATACAGCCATTACATCCAGCCCTGTGCTAGACTGAAACCTGTGTCCCCTTTACATTGTGTGCTTCCAAGTGTACCTGATTTGGAGGGACTGTCCCTCTTTTGAGTCCATGTCATTTGTTGTTACCATTTGTCCCTCTTTGAGGTGTAACATGCAGATCTGCATCAATAAATGATTCATTTGCCTATTTAAAGTGTTTATATTGTTGTAACTGCTACACCCTTATCTCCTATCCTTCCCTCAATGAGGACTGTGGCCTAATTTAACAAATGTCCCTCTTTCCCACCCTGAAAAGTTGGTAGTTATGCATTTCCACCGCATTTGCACAATGTGTGCTGCACTGTGCCTTCGGTGTGGTGCAGGGTGGCACAACATACCACCCTACACTGCGGCAGAGGACAGGCAACGCTGCATCCACACTGTAGGGGTCCTTCATTCCCTTGCTCCTGCAAGGAGCCGGGAGAAGGACCCCAAGTAGCTGGTTGTAGCAATGCCAAACCGGAAGACAGCGGTGCGGAAATGGATCAGGTGGTGTTGGTGAGCATGGCCCTTTCATCACACCGCAGGTAAGGCGCAATACATGCACTTTACCTGGGGTGCCAATAGACTTTTCCCAGTTGCATGCAGCATTTTGCAAACCACTGAGCACTGATGTGAAAGGGCCCATTTATTTTAACAGGCCACACTATTTTGCCGTTTGTGACACTCTGGAGTATTTCTCCTTTAACTCAACGCAAACAGCTATGTGTGAAAGAGGCTTAAGGAGTGATGGCTATGTAAATATTAGAAGATCTAGCCAAGTATTGCATGCCCGCCTGTTCTGTCTGGGTGCTTGAGATCACAGAGGTAAAAAGAGATGATTCACAGGGCTCCTCCTCTTGCCAAGAATCATGAGTAAATCCAGACATTCCTGGTTTGCTTGTGCCATGTAAATATTTTCTGTTTCAAGAAAGCACTTTTTGCCTCGTACCCTATTTTAAGTATGGGCCTCTCCCTGTGTGGCTTGTTCCCTCTGTTACAATAATATAATAATTACATAAAGAATCACATTATAATCAACTGGGGTTACTCTGTCTGCTTATTAATCACATGACACTGCTCGCCTTTGGGGCCAAGATTGTTCCACGAAAGAGGTTGACAGATCTCTGAAGAAAAGGGAAGAAAGGGAAAGAGTGGAGGTGGTGGGGGAGGGAAAAAAGAACCATAAACCAACAAATTCACTGCACGTTTCAGTTGCATAATTTAGGGACCTTTTTTAATATCCATCCTAATGATTCCACAAAAACTGGAATTTAAAAACTAACTGTAATTGGTAATCTATAGGTTACATTATCTGGCAGTATATTAAGGATCTGTATACAGTACAAAACAATTATAGAGTAATAACAGAAAATTCAATAAATTGTAGGCTGCATGTCACGAGAATTACTTCAGAATAGACAGATTTGTGTATTGTAATCAATCTGCTCATGTGCACCTTCCAGGCTAGGTATAAACTGGTCTGAGCGGCTGCCACCTTTCTCTCTTGTATAGTTTGGATTTGTGGAAGCACGTGGTGGGGATCTGTAATGGGGAGGCTTTCAGCCTCCCAGGTTAGTTATTTCTTGGTCTAAGTGGCTGCCAACTTTCTCTTTAATATTTGAAAGTTAAAATGGACCTAGATGTCTGCAGCCATTTCCCATACCCCTCGGGCCACAACACTCTTCCTGGTACAGAGTTGCCACAAAGAGTGCTGTGACCCAGGGGACCTGGAATTGACTGAAATAGAAAAAAATATGGCCGCCACTACTGGATCCCCCTTGGTTAGGGTGCCTGGCAGAAACACCACAAGTTCCCAGGACTTACCAAAAGGACAAAAGTGCCAGCACGGTAATCTGTATAAAACTTTATACATTTAATGAATTCTCTTAACAAAATCAATTCATTTAAATTCCAAAACAACAGTGATCACTATCCAGAACATGAGCATAAAGGGAAATTGTATATTATCTCTTTTATGCATTTCAGAAGGGCAACATGTACATACTCATAGAAAACATGGCATGAGAACAGTAAATATTGGTACTTATCCTACCCATCTGGTCAAGTCACTTCCCTCATTGTTATGTGTAATGTGCTTATGCTTCTCTGGTCAGTTCGGGCCCAGTCCTTTCGGGAGCACATAATGACTGGGGATGCCATTGAAAGCCCATGCATTTGCCGTAGGAGTGGAGATCAAGATAAGAATGCAGGTGATCCAGGGGTTTCACAAAGTGGGGCATCCCAAATCAGATATTGGATTGTCATCTGGTCCTGGGGTCTTTTAGACTCTAGCGACGGGTGTCAAGGTTTTTGGTGTTTTCAACCTTAAAAGGTTTGGCAAGTCAATAGTTAAAAAAATAATATCAGTAGCTTACCTTTCATTGAGTGGCTACCGTGCTTTGCTTTCCCTGTCTCCTTAGTGAGGAAAATCACTCCCTCATTTAGCTTTCAGTCCCAACTGCTGAGCTGGTCCATCAATCAACCTTCAGTGGACTAAGAACAGAAACACCCCCCACTCCCTGGCCAGACGTCTGGATTGGCTGCCTCTGAAACCCCAGCCTTCTCTCTCCTCTCACACTCATCACAGTGTGTTACATCACATCGCTGGTGCCACACCCACTGCCCCACCCACTTCATTTTTCTATGTATCGCCAAGGCTCTAATACTTTTAAAGATAACTTTTTGAAAATGGACTGAAGTTTAAGGCAGTGCAACGCGTAGCCTGAGACAATGGGACAACAATTGGACTTGTCTTTAGTATAACCATATGCAAGTGTTTATCAACTTTGTTCCTAAGTATGTATAAAGTTCATGCTGTAATCACAACACTCTGTGATATAGTGTTATTTTAGACTGAACCATGCTTATATAATTTGTCTTTACGATTCTTTTAAGAAGTTCAATATCTGATATTTATTTCTTTAAAGCAAAAGTCCCCTTTTGTCAGGTTTTTGGTGTTTTGCCTTTCTGTCTTTCTATTCTGGAACATAAAATAAAAATGTGTGTTAGGATGGTGCCCCCATACCTGATTTACTTATCAGCATGTGGTTTCCACGTTTCCTATATTCCTGTGGCTCTGTGTTGCTAAAGTGGGAGTGGCTTTCCTGGTGTTGTGTAAAGCCCTTACTTTAGTTTTTAATTACAAATCCCAGATTCCTTCCACTGTCACATGGGAGCTCTTCATCAGCTTTGGCAACCCCAGGTGAGAAAGCTGCCAGTTACCCTTAGCCACTAGGGCACATGATTGTGATCACCTCCATCTAAAGAGCAGAAAGGGTTAAACATATGAACACAGTAATGTGGACTGTCATCTCTGCCATAGCCAATCAGATGATTGCGAGCCAGGTTCAGGAAGTCTCTGTCAGGTACGCCAGTTGGTGCACCTTGCTAAGGTAAACATGTTGTTTCTAGAGAAGACTGTTTCTTTTATAACACAGAGTTGAAGACAAAAATATATACAGATAGACTCAGCACCTCGAAGACATCATTTTGGCACTCAATAATGTCTAAAAATGCCAGTAAAAAAGGATTCACAATGTAATCATATACAGTATTGCATTTTCTGTGTTTTTTCTTTGCTATAGTCAAATGTGCCTGCAGCCTAGTATTCATTTGAATGAATTTGACTAATTATACTGTTTAGTCAATTAATGAAACCTTATATATGTACATATATATATATATATATATATATATATATATAGTTTTGAAGTGCTGCAGTTTGTAACCTTCCAATTTGACTTAGCAATATGCATAATACACATACATTACAAGTTATATACCCCAACTTGTTTGCCAACAATTGAAATGATTACCGTAGATTATGTCTGAGTTCATGGCATAACGGGTATCCTTGCAGATAGGTAGCCTCCGGTAAAATTTCTTCACATTATCATCGAGCCATCATGGAAGCTGGCTTAAGGCAGAGTGTGTTGACCCCTCAGGAATTCTCTGCACATAATTCTGATGTGATAAGGTATTCTTAGACAAGTCTATCATTGTATTATTTGTGTATTTATGGAATAGGGTTTTCCAACTGTCATATCCAGCAATTCATATGAGAATGCAAAAAACTATTAATGGACTCTATGTATTATTTTATTGGCATGTGTGCACAAACAATTATTTTTATGGTGGCCTAATCTTGAGCTGAACCTAGCAATTTATGTAAGTAGAGATACACACAATAACTATCCCTATTGTTGAATTTAATCAAAAGGTTATTATTTCAGCCTTCCCCTAGTAACTAGTAATTGCAGGAAATACAACGCCAATATCAATTTTCCGGTTTATCTTCTCTTTCTATATGTTTATTGAATTTATTGTAAGCAATTACAGAGCATGAAAATAACAGAGCAAAACAGAGAACCGTGTAGGTACACTATTAACCATGGTATGCTAGGAGGTACCTATTGTGCATCCACTATTAAAGAGCATCATCATTTTTCTTACATGTATGGGCAGGAAAAAATAAAATAAACTATACTAGCATTTTGTTGCACCACACCCTCCAGCACAGGTCACCATTCACAACAGAATGGCTACCTCCTCCAGAGTAGGATTATGTCATTGCACACACCTACTCGATTCATTGCAACAAATGGACTGGACATGTGGAGGGGCATTATTCAGGAGACTGGAGCTGGCCACTCAGAGATATTTATACCTCCTGGTGTGGCTTCAATGTATTTTGACAGCCAAATCCGGGATTATAAATACCCCTTCGTACAGCAGGTGAACATGGCCGACTCTCAAGCATTGGTCACGCCCACCGCTGTATGAAGCTGGCTGTCTGTATGTTCAGGCGCTGTGGAGAAGGCGGCAGATACAGCTCCCTCTGCTGCTTCCCCCCCAAGACACCAGCACACACAAAGTGAACACCTGGCCTTATACAACGGTGGGTGTGGCCGACGCTCGATCATCGGCCACGGGCACCGCTGTATAAAGGCGTGTGTCTCTGGCGTGGAGAAGTGGCAGGGAAAAGTGTCCCTGCTACTTCTCCACAGCGCCAGAACACGCAACACCCGGCCTTATACTGCGGTGGGCATGTCTGACATCGGCTGCGCCCACCACTATACCAAGCCAGGTGTCTGTGTGTGAAGACGGAAGGATGGAAAGGTGAGTTAACTTCTTTTTTATTTTTTTACTTTTGCCTATGGGGAATGGGAGGGGGGGTGCCACACTGCCTGTATGGGGATGAGAGGGGGAAGAGCAAACATCTATCCAATCATTTAATGATTTATTAGCTTGTAACCCAGGAATCATCAGTTTGGCAACAGAATCATTTGAAGTGGAATATAGGGATGCTACTCATTTCACCACAAGCTTTCCAATAATGGGCATTTTCTGAAGGAAGGTGTCATTTGTCAATACTACAACTGAAGTTACCTAAAATACCGTATTTGCCGGCGTATAAGACGACCCCCCAACATTTCCACTTAAAATATAGAATTTGTTATATACTCGCCTTATAAGACTACTCCCTCTTCCGCACACCTTCCACACACCAAATAAACAACAAACCAAATAAACAACATGTTAGCAGGGCTCACCTGAGTAAAGTGTCATGGCGACATCCATTCCTCTCCTCTGTGCTGGAAGCAGAAAGCCATTTAGCTGTCCCTGGGTCACCTCCACTCAAATCCC
The DNA here is from genome assembly GCA_027917425.1 of Gastrophryne carolinensis. NCBI lineage: Eukaryota > Metazoa > Chordata > Amphibia > Anura > Microhylidae > Gastrophryne > Gastrophryne carolinensis. The sequence goes on along the minus strand of CM051240.1, from coordinate 101,352,549 downwards.
ATCTACCAATAGGAAGAGGCAACAGCCCGGCCGCGCTGTCTGCTGGGATAGGGAGTGGGGGCGGCGAGAGCAACCCCTGCGGAGGATGCATAGCTGCATGGTTCTTTGTGCAGAGCACCACCTGCAAACAACCCCCTGACCAGTGGTCTACAGCATCATGGCGGACGCTTCCCTCTGGCCATGCCAGAGCCGAGCCACAAGAAAATGGCCGCCACTCAATAATAAATGGGCACAGGACGAGGCGGCCACGCCCTCAACCCACAAACCATACCCACATTTTGCTCCATCGTCACATCCTCACTAACGGAGCTGGGAAAGGAGAGATGGGATGGGACAGAGCTGGGAAAAGAGAGATGGGATGGGATGGGACAGAGCTGGGAATAGAGAGATGGGATGGGATGGGACAGAGCTGGGAATAGAGAGATGGGATGGGACAGAGCTGGGAAAAGAGAGATGGGATGAGACAGAGCTGGGAAAAGAGAGAGATGGAATGGGACAGAGCTGGGAATAGAGAGATGGGATGGGACAGAGCTGGGAAAAGAGAGATGGGATGGGACAGAGCTGGAAATAGGCAAGCCTCACACACACACAGGCAAGCCTCACACACATGAATGCCGACAAGCCCCCCTACACACACAGGCAAACACATATGTGCAGGCAAACACACACACACTGCATGCATGCAAGCCCCCTCCACACACACATACATGCAGACACACATGCATGCAAGCCCCCTCCACACACACATGCATGCAAGCCCCCATACATAGGCACACACATACATGGAGGCACACACACACACATGCAAACACACACTGCATGCATGCAAGCCCTCTCCACACACACATACATGCAGACACACATACACACATGCATGCAAGCCCCCACACAAAGTCAAACACACATACATGGAGGTACACACACACAAGCAGACACACACACATACATGCAGACACACATACATGCAAGCCCTCTCCACACACACACACATGCAGACACACACATACATGCAGACACACATACACACATGCATGCAAGCCCCCACACAAAGTCAAACACACATACATGGAGGCACATACATACATGCAGACACACACAAACACATGCATGCAAGCCCCCACACAAAGTCAAACACACATACATGGAGGTACACACACACAGGCAGACACACACACATACATGCAGACTCACACACATACATGCAAGCCCTCTCCACACACACACACATGCAGAGACACACACGCACAGGCAGACACTGTCACTCCGTGCACACACTTATGAGCCTGTCAGCACTCTGTGCACTCCTATTGAGGCTCCCCCGGGAACACAGCAACAGTGCTTTAGTTCCAGCCGGCGCCCATAAGAACTACTGGCCCGCCCCCTGCTCGCAGATTGCCAGCAGCTCGGCAATGTCGACTGCCTTCACCCCTGCTGCATGCTGTAAGTTTTTTCATCCCCCGCGCACTCACCCCTGCCTTAGAGGGAACAGTGCCATGCACCCGGCGTATAAGACGACCCCCCCACTTGTAAGCATGTTTTTCAGGGGCAGAAAGTCGTCTTATACGCCGGCAAATGCGATAATCATTTTCAGGAACATCAAATTTCCTGTCTATTAAATTTAGTGTGTTTAGAGTGTCTTGGATTGTTTTTTTTTAAGGGACTAAGAGTTTTTGAATGTCAATTGGCATATTACACATAAATTACTCAATTGCTATTGGATGAACGCTTGGAAGTTTCAGGAAGGCGCACAGGGAATGCTGAAAATCAGATTGCTTGTTTCTTTCATCGAAATATAAATACTGGTGGCAGCAAAACACATAGAATTTGATCCAGTCTTTGCTTTCAGTTTAGTTACTGTGGATTAGCCTAATAAGTACCTCCACTGGAAATTCGTTTGAAGCATACTTTACTCTTTTAGCAAAGTAATACAAATTCTTTCTTCTGTTTTATTGTAATCAGTTTTTATTGATTTTCAGACAAAACAAAAATACAACAGTTAAAGCAAGGCGTAGGGGAGAGGGGGGGAGTAGGGCGGGAACAGAAGGAAAGAGGGGTGGGGGGGCAACGGGGTACAAGGGTCGCACTAGGGTTCAATACATAGTATATAAAGTACAAGTATTAACATTCATTGACAATTTCACCTTAGGACCGGAGATTGTGTAAGCTACCTGGACGTCTCCTGTACTTATGATGCAGCCTGCGTTTGGGTAGAGGAGGAGCGGAATGCGCGGGCGCGAGAAGCAGTCTCGTTACTTTAGCTTTAATGACTGGGACGAGGCCAGCTCCAGGGAGCAACACCGGCCGAGAGGGGGGGGGAGCGCGTCCTTTCGGCCACCCCTCCCCCTCCCCGTCCATCCCAGCCCAATAGAGAAGGTTGATAGGCCGCACATCCCTGTCTCTGACCCGCTAAAGCAGTGCTAGGAGGTGTGTGTCTCGGTAGAACAGCCAGCTTATCCAGGTGGATGCGCACTGGTCTGCGGTGCCTCTACTTTTTGCTACCAGTTCTTCCATACAGCGAATTCCCTCCAGCTCCACCACCCATTCCGTCAAGGTAGGTGGGGTTGGGGTCTTCCAGTGCCTAGGGATGATGGCTCTCATAGCCGTTAAGAAGTGGCCCAGGATCCCTTTGCGGATCCTTGACACTGGGCCCGGAATCAATGACAGGAGTGCGGCCTGAGGAGTGTTGTCTATCTTGGTCCCAGTTACCCCCTCATAGATTGTAAAGATTTGTTCCCACAGGGCCTTGATCGTTGGGCAACTCCACCAGATGTGGGTCATGGTTCCCACTTCCTTCTGGCATCTCCAACACTTATCCGATTGTGCGGCTGCAAATCGGTGCAAGTCAACCGGGCATCTATACCACCTGGCGAGCACTTTATAGTTTCTTTCTTGTGAGGCACTCGCCAGTGATATCCCGCGGGTGTTCGAGAACACTTTAGTCAGATCGGTGTCTGAGATTTGTATATTTAGTTCTCTCTCCCAATTGTCTATGAACTTAGGTGGCCCCAAGTGTTGTGTTCTGTGTAGCAGGGCATAGAGGGAAGATATAACTCGAGTTGGGGGGGTTTGAGTGACAAAGGATTCTAGCTCAGTAGGGGGATTGCGGGATGCCTCCAAAAGCTTATTTGTGGTAATGAAGTTATGCAACTGCCTATGTAAGAGCCATAAAACGCGCTTACCTCCTGCTCTCTTACTCAGCTCAGAGAGCGTGGGGATCCTACCCATCTCTAGGACGTGGCCCATCGTGGTATTGTTAGAGGCTTCCCAGATGAGGAAGCTCTCGGCACCTAGCCCGGGCTCAAAGGCCGGATTGCCGAAGAGCGGTGTAGAGGGGCCTGGTCTACGTACCAGCGTACGTTTGTTCTGTAAGGGGTCCCAGGTTTCCAGGAAGTGCCTGGCCAAGAAGGGTATGGACTCCTTATGGGTTTTAGAGAGAGGGGCGGCCCATGCCAGTGAGGAAGGGTTAAATGGGGAAAGAGTTTTCTCGAGCTGGACCCAGAGTTTGTCCCTCCCCCTGTGCATCCAATCCACCATCCGCTGCAAAACCGCAGCCGTGTGGTACACTTTTAAGTCTGGGAGGCCTACTCCCCCCTCACTTTTATTCCTGGAGAGAGTAGAGAGTCGTATCCTAGGTTTGGAGACGCCCCAAACGAATTTAGAGAAAGCTGACCTCAATTTGTTAAAAAACCTTTTGGGGATTTTTATCGGGATCGTCTGAAATATATATAAAAGTTTGGGGAGGATGTCCATTTTTAAACTATTGATTCTCCCGAACCAAGAAATTGGCCTTTTAGTATATGAGTCTAGTTCGGCTAGCGTTTTGGTGAGGAGTGGGGCATAGTTAAATTCATATAAATTGTCCAGGTTGGCTGGAATCTGTACACCTAAGTACTTGATGGCCTGAGTTCTCCACCTGAATGGGAAGTTGCTTTCCAATCGGCTGGCCTCCTGGGGTAAGAGTGAGATGTTGAGCGCTTCTGATTTGGAGTAATTAATTTTGAAGTTGCTCACTCGGCCAAACCGTTGGAATTCTTTTAGGACAGAGGGAAAGGAGATGTGGGCTGAAGATAGATGCAGCAGCAGATCGTCCGCGAACAGGGAGGCCTTATACTGGTGGTTAGCTATCTGTATCCCTTTGATGTCTGGGTTGTCCCGGATGGCTATGGCTAAGTGCTCCATTGTGAGGACGTACAGAAGGGGGGATAGCGGGCAACCCTGCCTCGTGCCATTGCTGACAGGGAAGGGAGCAGACAGTAGTCCGTTAGCCCTTACCCTAGCAGTAGGGGAGGTATAGAGAGCGAGGATCTTGGAGAGGAGGCCAGGGCCAACACCGACCTGTCGAAGTGTTGCCTTCATAAACGCCCAATTCACTCGATCGAATGCCTTCTCTGCATCGCAGGAAAGCAAGCACACTGGCTCCTTTGATGAGACTACGTGCGCTATTAGGTCGAGCAGTTTGTTAGTGTTGTCCCTAGCCTCCCTCCCCGGGACGAACCCCACCTGGTCCAGGTGTATCAGGTCTGGGAGCAAAGGTTGTAGCCTGAGAGATATGATCTTCGCATAGAGCTTGAGATCTACATTAATTAAAGATATTGGTCTGTAACTTTCACATAAGGTCACATCTTTGCCCGGTTTAGGAATGACCGAAATCGTCGCCTCTAGTGATTGTTTGGGGAAGGGGCAGTGTTCATTAATGGAGTTGAAGGTTTTCGTCAGGAGTGGGATCAGGAGGGGTCCAAAGTGCTTGTAGAATTTGGGGGAATAACCATCGGGGCCCGGGCATTTTCCGGCAGGCGATTCTCTAATCGCTTCAGCTACCTCCTTTTCAGAGAAGGGAGCTTCAAGAAGGGCCGCTTCCTCCGCGGGTATAGTTGGGAGGGGTGTGCTCTTGATGTAGTAAGCTATCTCTTCGGGGGACACTTGTGTAGCCGGGGTTGGGGTATGCGAGTTATGTATATTATATAGTGAAGAGTAAAACTCTCTGAAGGTGTCCACAATGGCGGTCGGCGTCTGTGCTAGGGATCCGTCGCCCTTGTGGATGGTCGGTATATAGGCTGCAGTTGTTCTAGGGTGTAGAGTTCTAGCGAGCGTCCGGCCACATTTATTGGCTGATTCATAGACTAGAGCCCTCCCCTTCTCTCTGTACCGTAAGTATGATTGGTTATAGAGCTTTTGGAGCTTTTCCCTGGCGTTTTGCAATTCTAGTAGCTTGGGGTTGGTTGGACTCTCTTTGTGTTCTTTCTCAAGGGTTAGGATCAGAGCTCTGGTCTGAATAATGAGCGAGGCTCGTTCCCGTTTGAGCCTCGTACCGTGTTTAATGAACTCCCCTCTGAGAACGCACTTAAGCGCTTCCCATTGGTAAGGCAGGGGGGTGGGGTCATCTCCATGAATTTCAAGAAAGTGTTTGATAGTGTTTTCTATCGCGGAAGAGCAGGCCGTGTCGCCAAGCAGGTCATCATTCAACCTCCAAGTCCAACCCGGGGGGGTGAGTCCCGGCAGGCGGAGCGAGATAAAGACAGGGGCGTGGTCTGACCACAGCACTGGTCCCATCCAAGCCCTAGGGTTCCAATCCAGGGCGTGGTGGCTGAGCAATAGGTAGTCGATTCTACTATACGATTTGGCAGCATGGGAGTAGAACGAGTAATCTCTGGCATTGCCATTTAATGCCCTCCAGGTATCTATGAGTTGGAGGCTCCCTAGGGATTTTTTAAGTTTGCTGATCCTGCCCAGCGACACGGCGGACCTCCCGGAGGAAGTGTCAATTGTGGGGTCAAAGGGAACATTGAGATCCCCTCCTACAATAATGATTCCCTCTGCAAAGGCCTCGAGTAGTTTAAGTGTTTTGATACAGAAGTCCACCTGGTCCAGGTTTGGGGCGTATATGTTCGCTAGAGTATAGGTTTTGTTAAATATCTTGGTTTTAATGAAGAGAAATCGACCCAGAGGATCGCTTTTTGTTTCAATTATTTCATGTGGGAGAGACTTATGGAATGCTACAGATACTCCTTTTGTTTTAGCTTCGGGGTTGGATGAATGGTGCCAGGATGGGAAGTATCGGTTGCCTATTTTGGGAATGTGGTCGGTCTTAAAATGTGTCTCCTGGAATAGAGCTATTTTGACTTTCTGTTTGTGGAGGTCATATAGGACTTTAGTTCTTTTCTCTGGTATATTGAATCCTTTGACATTAAAAGAGCAGATTATCACGTCCCCCATTGTGTGGGCGGGGTTGTCTGGGGGGGGGACCGGGGGGGTTAGAGATAAAAAAAGGGGGCTGGGGCGGGGTAAGGATAGGGAGGAAGGAAAGTGGATTTATATTCCTTGGGGTGAGGGGTGGGGTTGTGTGGGAATTACTCTAAGTGTAACTTATTACGCTCTTCGCTCTCCTGAGACTCAGGGAGGGAAGGAAGGCCTAAATCGGGGGTTGGAAAACCATGACCACCTGACAGGAGATGTGCTTTCTTGAAGGAAAAATTAGTATACCCATCGGAGTCAAAAACCAAACTATGTTTACAGAAAAACGTATATAGATCCGCCCGCTGATCCAGGGGAGATTCCTCTCCCAACTAAATCGGCCGGGCCAATCCTGGGGAATAAACGTGGGCGTCCGCTGGGGCGGGAGTTACTCTCCACTCCCAGCTGGGCGCCCCAACAATCAAACAATATCAACTTTGAATGAACAGAAGACATGCTTTAGAATATGAACAACCATAAATGTTGTAGGGCCCCCGGACTGAGCCGCCCCAGCCAGAGCCGATCGCCAAATAGCATAGCAGACAGGTCCAGCCAGAGCGGTCCAGCCCCAAAGCCCCGGCCTCGGCGACCGACCAGCCCATCCGGTCAGCAGTGTCACAGCCCTAAGATCATAGGGTCGGGCCCAGTCGCGCCGGCGCGTCCCACCCCCCCAGGATGAGGGGGGGAAGCCCGGAGCGCCCACGCGTCGCCCACCACCCCCGGCCGCCCAACCGGTTTAGAGTTAGGCCGTTGTGCACAATGAGGACCACCAACAGGTATGGCACCGAGGACCCCCCTGGCCCCACCCCACCCCCCGGCCAGGCAGCGGCCGGCCCCGCCCCACGGGGCAGTGCTAGTGGCGGTTTCCGTTGGCTCTACGAATAGTCAAGCGCCGCAGCCTGAGAGGACGTCCACGTGTCGGTCGCCCAGCCGGGGGGGAGGGAGGCCGGGGGAAGGCCGGGCCAGGGAGGGGGGGGCGCCACCGGGCCGCCTGTATCCACGGCCAATACATATGGAAGAGTACAAAGGGACCATTTGTGGGGGGTGGCCCACTCGGAGCAGGTCAATAATGCGCCGTGTTTGTACCGGGCGGTCCAGCTCAAGGCCGGCCGTGGAAGGGCCGGACCCAGAACCGGGGTCAAACCCGTCTCCCCCACCCCCAAAGGCGGGGGGGGGTCAGGGGACCAGACCGCCCGGCCAGAGCGCCGGGGGGGGGGGGCACACCGCACAGAGTTAGAGCCGGGCGCGGGGGACCCACCATGGGGTCGGGCACGGTAGAGCGCAGGGTCAGGCAGTCAATGGACTATCTCAGTCAGCGTGCGCCGCAACCACTGTGGGCCACCAGCTTCGTCACCGGAGGCACGGGGCGGGCTCGAGTCTTTTAGTTGGGTAAGTTGTGGCGTCTTCGGTTGTCAGGACCGCGCGGGGATGCCCGCCCACGCTGCCCGCGCGGTCCTGACAACCGAAGACGCCACAACTTACCCAACTAAAAGTCTCGAGCTGGACGTCTAGGCCCGGCTTCGCGGAAACTAAGGTCCGGCGATAGCCAATCTTCTATAGGGACAGCTGGGAGGTCGAGGAAGCCAAACAAATCTGGAAGTTGGGCGGGGGAGCGGAGCACAAAAGATCGGCCCTGCTTCATGACCACCAAGTGGAACAGGTGGCCCCACTTGTAGGTGGCTCCGGCTTCATTGATTTTCTCCAGAAGGGGTTTGAGCGACCGTCGCATCTGGAGTGTCCGCCTGGCGAGATCCGGAAGCAGCAAAATTGAGGCCCCTTGGTAATTGGAGGGACCCCGTTCCCATGCTTTCCTTAAAATCTCTTCCTTTATCTTATAATAGTGGATGCGGCACACTATGTCCCGAGTCCTAGTGGGAGCCGTCGATCGAGGCCCCGGCGCCCTGTGGATCCTGTCGATCTCGATGCGCTCAGCTCGGGGCCGGCCTAGGAGCTCGTTGAAAATGACAGTGGCAATCTCTTCCAAGTTACTGTTTTCCGGTGTCTCCGGGAGGCCCCGGATCCGGATGTTGTTTCTCCGTCCTCGATTTTCTAAGTCGTTGAGGTGGAGCAGCGCCTTTGCTGTATGTTGAGCTGCGATGGATTGTGATTGCTGCAGGGCTGCATTGGCTCTCTCCAGTGCCCCCATGCGTTGATTTGTAGTTGTCTGAGCTTGTTCCAGGGTTTGGACCCTATCGGCAACCTCGTTTACAGATTTTGTCACTTCCTCCAATTCTCTCCGAAATAGGGTCTCCATCCTGTTAGTGTAGTTTTCGAAATCCTTCCTGGAGGGTAGGAATCGTAGGAGAACCTCTAGATTATATTGGGCCGAGGGAACATTCTCGGAGCGCGTGTCATCTGGGTAAATCTGCGATCCGGGTCCGCTCACAGTCGTGGGAGATCTCAATGGGCGGGCCTCCCCACCTGTGATCCCACAGGGGTCAAATTCCTCGAACCCAATGCCCTGGTGTTCTGTGGGCGGGAGGGCAGAGTCATGTCTTGGCGGTCTGAGCACACCCTCAAAGTCAGTAGCAGCATCAGGTGGATCCCCCACCGCGCCGGGGCCCCGGCGTCCCCCACTCCGAACCTCCGGCTCCTCTCCAGACCTCAAGCGCGGACCTCCCTGATGCTGGGTTTTATCTGTGGTCAGGGGGGGTCTATTGGGCCTCGGGGGGCAGGACCATTCCCTCGACGACTTCTCATGATCTTGAGCCAGGCCCCGGGCGCCGTGTGGGGCGTCAGGCGCGCAAGGCCGGCCTGGTGTCTCCTCCATCTCATCCATCTGGGACCAGCTAGGGGAACTGGGCCCTGGGGAGGTCAAGACCGGGGTGTGAGCCCAAGACCGATCGGGGCCCCAACCGTGTCTCTCATGTGGAGAATGTGGAGAATGTGGGGGGGATACTGAGGAAGCCCCACCGCCTCTCTGGGCTATGGGCAGCTATGCTCTGGAGGGGTCTGCATTTTCTGGGTATCGTGTCTCCTGGGGGAGCAGGCCTGGCATGGGGCCGATGACATTAGGCTGCTCCCCCCCACCTCCATCTACAGGCAGGTCTCCCAGGCTCCGTCTCCGGGGCCCGGGAGGGAGCCGCCGCATTCCCCGCTCTCCCCACCCGCTCAGCGGGGTACCTGGTGCAGGCCGCCGCTCCGCTACCTCCTCCGTCTGCGGTGCCGCCTCCCTCCTCGTCGCCTGTTCGCTGTGCGGGGACCGCGGTGACCGCGGCGACGTCCCCTCCTTTTCAGCTGGCGGGGCCGGCGGTACAACCGGCTGGGCGCGCCGCTCCTCGTCTTCCCCCCTCGGCTTCTCCGGCTCCTCTCTCTGCCGGCTGTGCTGGGGTCTCCGCCTCGCCCGCTCTTCGCCTGCGCCCAGGGTCGGCGGCTTGTCTGCCTGGGAGCACCGCCCCGCCGCAGACCTTCCTGTCGGCACCGTCCCCGCCGTCGTCGAGGCATTATGGGCATCATCTCCAGCCCCGGAGGGCGACAGGCACCCTGCTCCTTGGGCATCGCGGCTCAGCGTCTCCTCGTCGGCAGCTGGTGAGTTTTCTTTGACCGGCCCCGCGCTCTCCCTTTCGTCGCGCCGCTCATACCTCGTCTCCCTTCTTTCCTCATGTTCAGGATCCGACGCCATGTTGCGGCCTTCCCCCGCAGGGCCCGGGGCGCCATCAGGGGTAAAGTAGTGGGAGATCTTCGGAGATTTGGCATCCCCCGTGGTTGTCCTGATCTTCCTCCTCCTGGACATGGTTTTTGTCAGTGTCAGGGAATGGCTAAAAGGTTTGGGATAAGGTCGTCAGGCACAGAGCTCCCTAAACTCCGTCTTCACGTGGCCATAGCTTAACCACGCCCCCTCTTTCTTCTGTTTTGCCAACATATTCCACTATGTGAGCCTTCAATGGAAAAGACACTCTGGGTTTAAATGTAGACAATGTGTTGCCAGGCTTTCCAAACATGTGTTTGACCACTGTGTTTTACCTCTGCTTATACCAGGCTGTGTATTCACTTTCAATTTCTATTGTGGTGTCGAAAATAATCTTGCCTGATACATAGGTACTTGGGTTTTATTTTGGGATGGAGTCTTGCACAGCTTTTATGAAAATTGGCTTATTTGCAGAACAGATAATCAAGATATTTTAATATTGATGTAGCAAAAGTAAGCAATTGGTTTAATGACTGTGACAAAAACCTTTTAAAGGTTGGTGGTGCAAATGTTGGCCCCTTTGCCATGCCTAAATAGGTTCCAGGGTGGAGAGAGGCCGCCCCTTGTGATGGCATCAAACAGGACAAAAACGTTTATAGCCGGCTGGCCCTTTTATGAACTGAAAGGACTTGGCGTTTGTGTGTCCCAACAGGATAGGGCACCCCAAAGACGTGAGGAACTATCTCTGATCCATTGTTTGTCCTCTCAGGACTATAATACCACATGACTGTATGTGTATTTATTAAGAATGCCTTTTGGGCCACAGGGCCACAGTTTGGGGAACTAAACATTGAATAGTGAGTATACTGGGCACCAAATGCCTCTGCCACCTTAACTGGATTAAAAAACATTACTGCCAGTTAGAAAAGCAGTATTTTCAGTTTTTCAATTTTAGAAATTTTATTTAATAGCACATGTTCATCGTCAATCATTGTCGCCTTTAATATATAGTCTTTGTATCTTGGCAAACTTAGTGTAACATCCATGTGATTGCACAAAAATGAGCACGGTCTGCAGAGACATGATAGAATAAAACTTCTAATGCCTGCAATTATAGATGTAATTATACAGGCAAAGCCTTCAAAATACACTAAACGCCAGTTGGGAAGTCAACAACGAAAGGGAGTGAAAATGTATTCTAAAGATTAAGTACAAAAAAACAGCCATTATGGGGAATCAATTTACATGAATTTGTGTTCCGAATTGTAAATACGGGCAGAAATTCCTAGAAATCAAAACAACAATTACCCTGAAAAGAAGCTATCTCGCAGCATGGGCTCCGCATTTGTATAGCGTGTGTGAGAAAAACAGCGCGCGGCTGGTAAGAGGCCCCTTTCATGTCGAGAGAAAGAATAGACAGAGGTTAATCATCTGGGTTAAGCATTATTAACATATCTGCAAGTGCAGGAACCGTGGATTATTTTTAAATAGGTGACTTGACTATGAAAATACAAGCTTCGATTTCGAACCGCAGTATTAAAATGCAACAGTAAAATATTCTCTTTCATGCATTCTTTAGTGCAGATAAAATTATGTGTATGGGGAAAAAAATATGTACTGACGTAACCACTGCAATAGTTCCTCAATGTCTGGGCAACAAGGGTTTAGACAGTCCTTGTGCATGTCAGCATTGGTCAAATTCCTGGGTTGGGTTACCCATTTTTTAAGGCACATGTGCTTGTATTTTGCATGGTCATAGACTGTGCAGCTGAGATATGAAGGTTAAAATCCGCTCACCTCATTGCCCACTAAAATGGTTCTGTGCAAACAGTAGCAAGAAAAGGATGAAAAGTTAAAGTTTTACCATTTCCTGGAGAACATTTTTGCTAGAACAGGGGTACTCAACCACTTAATGTAAAGGTCCATTTAAAGGCATCTGGAGGGAGGTGAAGGTCTGGGCAGAGGGGGTTGATTGTTATTAATCCGCACACTGGGGGAGGAGCTGTAGATTCCCCAACAAATCAAAAAAAGTCTGCTTGTACCTTGTAATGCCTCTTCCCATCCGTGCAGTGCTTCATATTGCAATGCTAGGTGCCAGGTAGCCATGACGCTGGCAGGGAGACTAAGCACTACATCACCGATCAAGGGGGCAGCTCGGAGCACAGCAACACAGAAGCAACTGAGTGCAGGGGTCTGGAAATCTGGCACCAAGGTCTGCATTTGGACCCCAGTCCGCCAGTTGAGTATCACTGTGCTAGAATTTCCTCTTGCTGCCTGCACAGCTGCCCAACCATGGGGCTACTAGCTCCTATGCTTTATGTACAAGGCTGGTAATCTTGGAGGGAGTCTCACTTTTTGTTTGAACTTTTTGAAGTAAACCTAGCTAGTCACCCCTATAAGAAGTCGTGGGCGCACTGCGGAGCGCGCGGGGTAGCACCCGGGTCTCCTGACTTCATTTCTCCACGTACTGGGCGGTATTTATCTTTTTGTTACTTGTTGTGGTCTGTTCACATGTGGCTACACTGCACTTTGCAAATCTTCATTGTGTACTTGGGGGGTTGCTCACAGGGTTTCGTAGTTCATTAGCATTTTGCTTTTCACTAAAATACTTTTCACCTTAGCACTGCCATTTTATTTTAGGGTTGCATAGTTAATTTTATTATAGATAGTGTGTTAGCTGGTATTTGGGGCACATATTATTAGAGGAGGTAGCATTTATCTAATTATATTACACATTATAATCATTGGTAGAATATACCACAGGCTCTATATTGGGGCCCTGGTAGTAGTGTATGCATATTGGTTGGACTTGCACAGTGCATATACGTTTTCTCTTATATTATACCGCCCATACCTGGTTTTATCTTTCATAGATGTGATCTTTATGGATTATTGTTGGATCAATTGTTGTAGATAATATGAAATTTTGTTGGATATTGTTGTAAATAGATTGTAATATATTCAGGAGGCCATTGATTTTTGTTTTTAAGCAGTCTTGTGTTTTGTGGTTTTTACTTCTTGATGGAATCAATAAAATTATCTTCTTATCCTTATTATACCAGCTGGTGTGCCCATCAATTGATATGAATTCTATGTGTTTTTTTCTTGTTGTATTATAATTGGTGTTATGGAATTCAGGGAGCACCCAGGCTGGAATTATTTATGTTTGTAGGAGACTTAAAATAGTGCCCCTTACAAGTTAGCTAAATAAATTATGTACAAGGCTGGTAATCTTGGAGGGAGTCTCACTTTTTTTTGTTGAACTTTTTGAAGTAGACCTAGCTAGTCAAAAATATATTGCAACATGAATGCATGCACAACACAATGAAATGTAATGTAATGCAGCATAAAATACAATAAATAGCAATAAAATACAATGCACAGATGAATGAGGATTTGCCTTATTGTTGCAGGAGTTTTGCCATTCATCATTCCTTTTTGTTTGTAACTGTCCTCTTAGGCGATTTAGATTATCCCCTGCTGCCCTGGCTCCTGACGCCCTTTCTAAGGCCACAGGCAGCTGTACAGGGGGCATATAATCTGTCCTACCACCGCACACGGGCAGTTATTGAGCGTGCCTTTGGCCTGCTCAAGTCAAGATTTCGATGTCTGGACCACACAGAGGGCACACTCCAATATAAGCCAGAGAAGGTTGTAAAAATTATTTTGGAATGCATCACCCTTGCCTTGATGGAGTGTGTGGCATCATATGTGGAGGAGGCAACCCCTTCTGTAGCTCCAGAGATACCTGGACACCTGTATTCTGGGACCCAGAGCCATGCTGCCCCAAAAAATCGCCAGTATTCGCCAGTGGACTCCTCTTTTTCCTAAGATTTATTTTGCTTTGGTTTGGCTTCCTTTTTTTTCTAATGTTTTCGTATGTAGCTGCCCCTTTGTCTTTTTTGGTTGTGATTAAAAAAACATCTAAATACAGTTACTTGTTTTTGCAACAAAAAATTTACATTTTCCAACTACCTCCTCCACCCTGCCCCTTGCCATAGGCTCATTAAGGACACACATTTACCTCATCTGTGTCTGGACTCCCCACACTGGATGGATGGCTGCTGGATGCAGGCCTTAATGGTGGGTCCATATAAGGCGAACCAGACCGGGCAGCCTCGGGTGCAGGTGTTGGCTCTTGAGCCATAGTTGCTGCTGACTGGTGGGCTGCTACAAAGTCGAGGGAAAGTCACTGTTAGTTGACAAATTACACACATCTGCCCTCCTTCAAATCCTCAACAAGGGTTACACCATAGGCTCAACATCTATGTCTCAAAATACTTGGCTGCTACCGCAATTTCATATTACAAGTTGCAAATAACATTTGTGTCTTAGTATGGCCACCATGTGTGGTCCAGGCAAGCCCTTGCAGTTGGGAGGGGGGCATGTGGGCACTCATGTTTGTGTGTATTTTGGTTGTTTGCCCTTCTCCCCTCTGTGGAATTCCTCAGTTAGTACCCAAGTCTTACCACTGGTGCACACATGCGTCCCCGACACTCCCTGGCATGTGTTGTGGTGCAGCATCCCCACCACCTGCTCCTCGGCATGTGCAAACTGGAGCATTTTGTAACCTAAACCAAAGTAGAAAACAGTTGTCCATTGCACAAACAGCCATCACTTACCATGAGACAGGCTGACTTTCTGCCAGAGCACCACTTTTTTTTTTGGCCTGGGCTCCATCCTTGGCCACCGGACCCACCACAGTCACATTGAGCTGCCTGACTGGACAAATGGGGGTGCCTTGGGTCTGTTGGTCAGGTGTATTCTTTTATACATAAGTTGGTACATAATTGGACATCCACTTTTGTTTATTTAGCTTTATTTAGGCCAGCACAGGCGCATTCAACCTATAGGCTACACCATAGGCCTATAGACGTAAGCACACTTCCAGAGTCTGCTGGGGGGCATTGGGGCATGGGTGTATCATGTAGACAACGAGCAGACACCAAGGCCCAACATGGCACCTACTGTGTATAGTCTCAATCAAATTTCCAGGAAAACGTTAACTTCCATCTGATCCCATGTGGGAACATTGCAAAATAAGAATCCCAGAGAGAAAATTGAACACCCAGGAGGCGCAACTGTATGGCAAAAGAATGCAGAATGCAAAAAATTACAGAGACACAGTGTCTCGTATATTGATTGCGTATACTGAGAGCATCAAGGGGGTAGAGTCGCTGTTAGACAACTTTTCTTTATTGCATGGCACGGCCCGCTTCGGTATTGATAACAGTTGGGTTATTCTGAGACAAGGTGGCGCAGTGGTACTGCAGAAAGCTGTGGCATCTCCCGGCTTCCTATGAAAACGGGATTAACCATAGAGTTCCCAGTGTTTCCTCTGCAGCGATACTGCAAAGTTAGAAAATGGCTCTCTTTCTTGAGCAGGTGAGCGGGGCAACCAAGCCTGCGGCCCTGCATGTCTATTTCCATCCGTTTCTGGACCCTAACTGCCTCCCAGCCTTGGATGACAGATCGGGTGAAGGTAGAAGAGCACTAGGGTCAAGTGCTCCTGGAGCGCAGCTCCAAGCCACAGACCCTGTAACACAAAAGGCTAGCCGGCCATAGGCTTTATGGTGAGCCTAATAGGGATGCAGAGTTTCTGTCCTGGCTTCTGAGGGGGTTTCCTTTTTGGGTCCCCCCGCGCCCCCCTCCCTGGCCATGGCTGCTCGCCGCTGCCTTCTCGTCTCTCTCTCTCTCTCCCTCCCCCTCTCTGACTTCGTTGGGGGGGGGGGGGGGTGGTAGCGGCGAGTAGTGATATCTGTGGTGTTTTTACGTTTTTTGGGTATTTTGTGGTGTTTTTAGCTGCCGCGCCGCTTTGTACTGCTTTCCGCGGCTGTGGGCGCTATAACCTGAGGTGATTTTGCTTTGTCATGGCGCAGGCCGGGTCACGTGAGTGCCGTTTTTTCGCGCTCTTTGGGGGGGTGGGGCCGAGTGATGACGCATATCGCGCCGTTCCCCCCACGGCCCTCCCCTCGAGGTACCTCTGCCGGCGCCATTTTGGACAAGCTGTGGGTCTGGATTTTTCCCTTCCTGGCTGCAGCGCTGCTTCCTCCGGTGGGTCGCCTTATCCAGCGGTCTGTGCCAGTGTGACCCCGTGGTGTCTTTGGTCCGTGAGTCCCCCTTGGTTTTTTTTATTGAATTGGGGTGTATTTGCTGCGGGATGCTCATGTGTG
Source organism: Gastrophryne carolinensis (assembly GCA_027917425.1). Lineage (NCBI taxonomy): Eukaryota > Metazoa > Chordata > Amphibia > Anura > Microhylidae > Gastrophryne > Gastrophryne carolinensis. The sequence continues at coordinate 101,336,517 of CM051240.1, read as the reverse complement.
TTTTTACTTATGTCTTTCAGGTGGGATACCATTGGGTTGTGGTTTCTCCCGGCTCCACTCCTTCCTCCCCCTCATTCCCCCTTTATTGACTTCTGGGGGCATCCCGTGGGAGGGCATCCCGGGTGGCTTCTGTCCTAAGCCTGTACCCACTGCTGGCCTATTGCGCCTGTGTTAATCACCATATAGAGGCTTCTGGGGATAGCGTACTTGGGGTCCCTTCGGGGCAAGCCCGGCTGTGTTCCATGTGTGGGGTATTCCCTGTGAGTAACAGTGTCATGGTGTGCGTGCCGTGCGCTGAAAGTGTCCTTGCGTTTCAATCTGGTTTGCCTGCTTCACTTCCCAGCTCTGCGCCTCACTCGGCTTCACCTACTCCCCCGCTCCTGCAATTGGGCCCCAGTGAGGGGAATGTTGACAGGGAGTCAAATTCTGATTTGGCTCTGCGGGTGGCTAACTTTGAAAAGCAGCTTGCCAGAACTGTTCCTAGGAAGGCCTCTGGCAAGAAGAGACACCTGGATCCCAGACCCGCTCCTCTTACTGAGGTCTGTGTGGGGATTGATGATCTTGGTGGCTGTCACCCCCTTGAGATGGGGGAGCTCTCCCAGGATTCTGACTCCTCTGGGAACTGGGTCCAGAGAGGAATCATGGTACCCTGAGGACACTGATAATCTACTGTCACATATTTTTGAAATGTTGCACATTGCTGCCCCTGAGGTAGCTAAGAGATAGCAGGGGGAGCTTTTTTGCCCTGGTAGACAGCGTCTAGAGTTCCCTGAGCAGGAACATTTTACCACCTTGGTGCTTAAAGAATGGGAACGTCCTAACAAGATGCCTGCTGTGCCCAACGGTTTGGGTAAAAGGTATCCCTTTCCTGCTGATCTTGTTAAGAGGTGGTCATTTCCCCCTGAAGTGGACGCTCCCGTGCAAGGCTTGTCCAATACTTCGGTCATGCCTTCCCATGACACTACTACTCTGAGGGACGGTGAGGACTGGCACATGGATCAATTGGCCTGCCATGCTTTTACCTGTGTGGGGGCTGGCTTGCACCCGGTATGTGCTGCCGCCATTACTGATATTGCCCTTAAGAAGCTGCTCAAGCGTCTCATTGATGGCGCAACAGCTGGTAGTGTGGGGGAGGAATATAGGACTCTCTTACTTTGCTCTGATTTTATGGCCTTTATCCTTACTGCTATGGATGATGCTGTGCGGCTGTGTGGTAGGGCCTCTGCGCTCTTGGTGGCTATGCGCCGCTCTGTCTGGTTGCACCAGTGGGCAGCTGATGCTGCGGCTAAGAAAGCTCTCACTGGCCTCCCTTTCATGGGGCTGCGGCTATTTGGGGAGCGTCTTGATGTTCTAGCCAAGGATGGAAGGCTGCCTCAGCGTAGGAGGCAATCTCGGCTCTTTCGGGGGTCCTCTGCACCCCTCCCTTCCTTCCGCATTCCCAGAGGGGGCCGTGGCTCCCTCCTCTCCAGTGGTCGCAGAGATTCTTGGGGCCGTGGCAGACCCCGTGGTCGTCACGGTCTCTCCTGGAATCCTAAGCCCAAACCCTCTCCCAAGCCCCCTCAGGCATGAAGGGGCACCCTCGCCCATCCGGGTGGGGGGGCGGCTTCGGCTCTTTGCTCACATCTGGAGGCTTCATGTCTCAGACCGGTGGATTCAGGAGGTAGTGTCCTCCGGTTACAAGATAGAGTTTGCAGCCTGCCCCCCCCCCCAAGATTCATCAGATCCCGGATGTCTTTAAAGTCCAAAGTCATTTGTTTGGTGCCCTATCAAGAAAGGGGTCAGGGGTACTATTCCAATCTTTTCACGGTTCCCAAAAAGGACGGCGCTCTGAGGCCCATTCTGGATCTGATGGGTCTCAACAAATTTGTCAGATTCAAGCGTTTTCGCATGGAGACGCTGCGCTCTGCTGTCAGTACCACTTCATGACCACTGTGGACATCAAGGATGCTTATCTTCATGTGCCTATCTTCCCAGGTCATCAGAGATTTCTAAGGTTCGAGCTGCAGGATCAGCATTACCAGTTTGTGGCTCCAAGGTGCTGGCGGGAGTGATGGCTCTGCTAAGGAACCAGGGCATCCGCATCATTCCTTACCTGGACGACACTCTGATTGTGGCCGAATCTTTGCCCCAGGCCGAGCGGGACACTCAAATGGTGACATCCACTCTAGAGTCTTTCGGCTGGGTGATCAACTATCCCAAGTATTCTCTGTCTCCGTCCTTGGTGAGGTCCTTTCTGGGCATGACTCTGGATACCTCTCAGTTCAAGGTGTTCCTTCCTCAGCAGAAGGTGGAGGGTCTTTAGCTGCAGGCTCGGGCTCTGCTGTTGTGTCCTCATCCCTCCATCCGTCAGGGGATGCAGTTGGTGGCCTTCAAGGAAGTGTCCCTGATTCTGTCTTGGGCGGAACAGCATGTTCCCTGCATCTCAGCGGTCTATATCCCAGGGGTGGAGAACCAGGTGGCGGACTCCCTGAGCAGGGGGACGTCTCGTCTGGGGGAGTGGTCTCTCAACAACCGGGTGTTTCTCTCCCTCTGTCACCGCTGGGGTCAGCCGGATGTGGACCTGCTTGCGTCCCGTCGCAATCACCGGCCAGCAGAAGGCTTCTTTGCTTGCCAGCAGTTACTCCCATGCTTTCCTTTGGCCCCTGGTGATCTCCACATTGAATCCCACTCTTTCAGCCTCAAGAGGATCTGTTTGTAGTAGGGGGCCAATGCAAGGCACACATTATTCTCAATGAGTGCTTTTTCCTAGCCCTGTACTTGTCCGGAGACAACCAAAAAGAGTAAAGTCAGAGGTGCAGGACCGTGTGTAGATAACTGAGATGCCAGGCCTGAATGACAGACATAGGAGCAGTTTCTGGTAAGCAGCAGAGCCTCATGCTGGACAACAGTATTACTTTAGGAACTGTTTGGAAAATCCATTATGCAAGTTCTTGAATTGCTAAACAATCCACTTTCTTTAAGTACTCTTGCGGCTGCTTTAACCCAAGGAGCAATAAGTCCATCAGTCCAGGTAGGCCCACCAGTTGGATGGGAGCCTTTCTATTTATTACTGCACCTGTAAGTATCTTGGGGTAACTCTTCAGGTAATATTAGTGCTACAAATGTGTTTAGAGTTGAGTGTCAAGAATATGTAGTTTTGTGCATTTTGACTAACCAGCTACGATTTTCCTTTTTGCATTTGTTAGACCTATCGATGTCATCCACTTGCTATTTGCCTATGTCTTAGTTCCTCTTAGATCCTCTAAAGCTGTATATTACCTCTAGTACTGGCTCAGAAAGGTCAGCTAAACCTGGCCCTGCTCCTTTTTGTGAAGTTGCTCTTTAAAATATAATCACCAAAATTTACAATTTGGGCAATTGTTGCTTTGTTAGACAGCATGATGGGTAAACAGCAGAATTTACAGCAGGTTTTCTAGCACGAGGTGCCATGATTCTTTACATATAATGCTCACATTCATACTGAAAATAGATCTAACACTATATTTGACTAGAAGCAATAATGATGTTATGTCTGACTGCACGATACGTAATTCCTCATTATACATAAAGGCAATAGCTGAGAAAAGCATCACGTATAACAAATTGCTCTGAAATGTTGCTGTACTCTCTTATTTCTTCCTCATATGAACTCTCATTGGTCATTAAAATGGCTGATAAGTCAGAATCATAGCTGCTTGTTACGATGTCTGTAGTACAGTATTATCTCTTTATGTATTTGTTTCTGGTCAGAAATAAATGATTATGATCTTGTTTTCCAGCAGACATAAAAGCAATTCATTCATGTAGGATCAGAGTAAGAGAAAGCTAAGAGTGCCCAGCAGGGATGCTATGCTAATGCACTTTATCATTTAATGAAGCCTCCTTAATTAGGAGATGGCTAACTAGAGCATCATTGTGGTTTGTGCAGCCCGTACAAACCAAATCTCCAACAGGGACTGCGTGTTTCTATAAAGGCTGCTGCATAGAGCTACATAAGGGGACATCATTTTAATTTTGCAATGGTTTCATTTAAATCTGAATGTTTTGGGAGGCTTACCTTGTCCATGATCAGAATGGTGCAGCAGGCAGCCAACATAACAATTTTTAAAATTAAAAAGAATGACTGTCATACAGCAGGTGGCTGCAATATTTTAGTCTAGCCAAGACTGGCTAGGCACCTATTTCATCAGTATTCTTCTCCAGGACAAGGTTTTCCAATCTTTTTTACTACTACTACCATTTTTTTCATTATCCCAATTACCTCTCAGTATAGGAAGATGTAGGTTTGCTTAAAGCGGGCTGAAAGTCTAACTTTATTTTTAACTCTAAACTTTAAAAATAAAAAAGGTCATTAATTAGCATACAAATTGCTGCATGCTTTTTAATGATCTACTCGCCTTACCAGTCCACCGGCTCCTGCTGGCCTCGAGGTGACCAAAGCAGCGACTGTGGAGACATGTCATCCATCGGGGAAGCAAGCTGCAGACTGCTGGCCAGTGATCCGCAGTTTCCTATGGGTTCATGTAGTGCTGTTTTACCGCACTACATGAACCCGGATGTGGCCAGGAAAAGCCAAAAGTAGCCAGCTGTGTACTGCAGGAGCATCTGGACCTGTGCCGGGAAGGTAAGTCCTCTAGGCTTTTTTTCATTTTTGTGCTCCACCTTTCCCAATGGTGCAAGCTATTTTGCCAACAAGATGCATACGTGGCCATCCAGAATATCATATGGGAGCACCAGAGTACAGCATCTTAGGATAACTATGCACTGCTGTGTTTTATGTCCTTCAGTTTCTCACCTGCTTGTGACAGCGGGTACCACCATGGAGAAGCTTGAGTACCCCCAGTGGTACTAGTAGCACTGCTCTAGACTTTACATTAGCTACCCGGAGTGAGGACAGGTGATAGGTAGCTACCATGGAGACTGAAGCATTGACCACTCACTGCCCTACTGGACAGAGACTATTACGCGGTGGAGCATGGGGACACCCAATGTGTTTACAAATTGGGGAAATTAAATCAAACAAATCTACTAAAACTGTGAGAATAATGGTAAATACAGTACCTGTAAACGTTTGAAATATGCTTTGCAGTAACAAGCAAAGCTGTACTTCATTTACTACTACCTATTTTTTAAAACCTATTTCTGTACTGTCTAAAAATCCTACTTCCCAGGCTTGGAACGCTTTGGCCACTAACAAAAAAAAATCACATGGTACGCTTCTGCCAGTGTGATTGGATGACAAGGCTTGCACTCAAGATCCCCAGCAGACCAGAAAGCCAGGACTGCAGCACTGAGCTCCCAATGTGGGAGCGGGCAACACAGAGCAGTTAATTGTTTATTTTATAGGGGGGGCAAAGATGGGAGCTGGGGGGTCTTCTTTTTCAGCCTTTACAGCCACTTTTAAGTAATTGATGATCACATTTTTTTTTTTTTCAGAGACGGACAAAACTACACAGAGCAAAGCAACAAAAGTCGATCAAAAGCGACATCTCGATTTTCAAAATTATCACGTGGCCACCAGAGAGAGACGCGAAACCCTGAGCCTCAAAGTGGGGACCTCTGACCTATTATGTGCCTAAAAATGACATTACAGAGAAGGACTGTTCTCTTCACAATGAATCCAATGCTTTTGTAGACCATTTCTCCATGTAAATCATGTGCTTCTGGAGGAATGCTTCAATTGAACAATTTCGTTGTACAGTATATATGCATCCATTATTTTATAGTCACTTATTGATGATCAGTGTCACAGGGTCACGAGCGTATTATTATTTAATTCTTTCCAGCAAAACATAATGATGGCATGCACCTTGCTGAAATTTGTATGTTTTTCTATTAACCAGTATTATTTTAGTCACATCAACACAAGCCTCACATACATTGTTATCCTGTATTAAATACCTGATAGATCAGCACAAACCTGAGATTCATCACAATTTATGAAATGTGTGATTTTTTGGGGGATGCAGAATGAAATTCACTTATACTGTAGTAACGGCATTTACCCAGACATGACTTGTCTAAGGTGCACTTTGGACCAATCCACTAACAGTTTATTCTACAAGCTCGTAGACTGTCTCTTCTTATCTGCTGAAAGAAATCTGACTGTTAATGATCAGCCTATGTAGACTAGGAAATTACTTTTTCACGTAAATTCAGTACATTCAAGGGCATCTTTAAAAAATATGTAGATTGCAGTATTTCGACATTTTGAGGTAATTCACTGCACTTCTACTACAAATAACCTCTTTTGTATGCTCCTAGGTGCAAATAATTCAAAATGCCCTATGTGCTTGTTGGTTTGTACTGAAATGGTTGTAGTTAGTCCTGCTGAGGTTGATTTTGAACATGTAATGTACATTTGTCTTCCAATGCTTTTTAGCGTATTTACTAAAGTGATGTCATAGTGGTCTAAGAGTAATATATAGAACCAGCTTAACTTGAGCTAACACTGATATATTACACAAGTTGAATGGGCCTCTGTAAGCAAAATAAAAAAGAAAGCACCTTCACTCTGTGCCAGCTTGTCCCTCTAGATCCAGGTTCCTAAAGCTCACCAATTGAAGAGACCTGGCCTTGCCATCCACATGGACCCCCCGCAGCTTCTACTCTGTTCATGGCCTGCAAGAGTAGTGATGCGGATGGAACTCTTCCCCTGCAGACTATATTGACATTGGTCTGATTTAGTGAGGAGCAAAGCATGCATGGGTATCTGTAACCAGAACTTCTCAAAGGGGTTTTTTTTTAGGAATTTGCTGTGGGGGAGGAATGGTTCTGTTCAGTTTTTTTTACTCTAATTTAGCCTACTTGAGAACCTTATTGTTATGTTCTAATCAAATAAGACTGCAGGGTCCCTGAACTAGACAGCTGGGAAGGCATACCAGATCTGGAAGCCTGAACCTACTTTTGTAATCCCCCTAGTTTTCTATGATTGGTTAGATATAAGAAGTACAGTACTGATACTTGAAAAAGGTAACAAAACACACTTTTGAGTAAACTGAAATATATTCATAACTTTAATCTAACAGAAAAGTATATACAATCATTGTTTACCGCAAAAATGCGCACAATAACCACACTGCCATTGTGTTTAATCGTGTCTTCAGTATGTATGGATGGCATTTTATAAACCCTTTGTGTATTGTAATTGCTCCTGTTGTAAATATATGGCTACTGATTTCTCTGCAGCGGGTTACATGTTACTGCACTGAAACAAGGGCTGTTCCTGTTTACTTTTAGTTCAGTTTCTGCTCCGAATACGGACAGCAAAAGTGAAATGTATGAAACAGAATGTGTTATTTAGCTGGCAGTTTACTTTGCTATAAACAATAGAAAGAACACTTGCAAAGGAATAGCTAGACCCCCCCCCCCCCCCCACAGGCACAGATAATGTTGTGTCCTATACAGTGAGATGTAAGAGGGGCGGAGATACACCCAGCTCTCAGTACTAAAGAAAAGGTGGTCATGCATTATTAACATGCAGGGCTTGGGCTACCAAACAGGGGGGTGGGCTATGCTTCAGCAGCTTTATGCAGCAAAACACCGGTATGAATTAGCTGCATATCGAATAATAAAAACTTATTTTGGTTTTAAACTTATCCAAAACAATCCCTCTTGTAGTTCAAGGGAGCAGCCATGATGGGATTACTGCAGAACCCCATTGACTTTGATTGAGAGGAGAAGGGAGGAGGAAGTACAGTGGGATGGAATGCCACAGTAATCTTAAAATGGATGCTACCATGAACCACAAGAGTTCTGTTTGACTGAACTGCCCCTTTAACTTCAGAATATACTCATTAATGAGTATATTCTTCATCTTTGTGCCCACTGTCTGCTGGAGCGTGGTGGTTTGAACATACCTAGGCAGTATCTTGTATACCCTGTGTATACCACTCAAACACTGTTACATAGAAAGGAGGTAGTGTTACTTCGTGGCTCTGCCCATAGCAGATCCTGGCCTAGCTCTGGGGAATTGGCTCCAGGTTTATGTAGGTGCTTGGGTAATAAAGTCTCAGTGAGTCAGTTTGTGATGTGTAATGACAAGCTTGGAAATGGAGCTGCATAAGTAATACACTAAACACGAACAGTGAAGTGCCCAGGTTTGCCAGACGTTGATGCCGGCCCTGTTCAGAATTCAACATGCCTAGCAGAATCGGGTTTGATCTCCTCAGGTTGGATCAGCTAAATGCGGAACCGATGATAGCATTACTTTGTTACTACCCCACCAATGAACTTAAAAAGCTAAAAAAAAGGAGCAAAGTACAGTAATGGGAGGTAGCTAATAGCCACTCTACATTTACTCCAAATAATTGATTTGCCACCCACCACTCCATAACCTGCTTCCAGGAATGCTGAGGAGGACCCACAACAGGCCTGATCCTGCCTCTGGTGGGCTTGTCATAGACATATAGTAGTTGTTTTGTAAAAAGAAAGCTAGGGGACCAACAGTTATCACAGCAAAGCTTTTTAACCCTTTTAGACCTGGTCCTTATATGTTGGTGGCATCAGCTGCTGCTACATAGACAAAGACTGTTGATTGTGGGTAACCTTTTGTTTATGGGCACCTGTAACATTGATATTTAAAGGCCCTGCGCAATTTGTAAAGTATACAGATGTGTGTACAAACCTGGAAATACATCTAACCGAAGGGAAAATGTCAAATGTATAGAATGAGTTTTTTTTTCTGCTGTACATTTTTTTTCTATACTGATTATGTAAGAGCAATATTAACATGTTAAGAACAATAAAGCATATTTATAATCTTGAAAAAACCCTGAAAGGTTGTCTAAAGCAAATCTTGACTGCATGACAGAGAAGTAATCCAAATAGCTGCTCTGGGGTAACCTTGGCTTTCTTTACACTACTTACTCCAGCAAGGTAAAAACTCACCAGATTCATCACAATTTTAAGCAGACCAAAACTCTTTTTTACTACCCACCCCCCTCCCCAATCTGGACCCCCAACCCAAATACCTGGTCCAGGTCCTTGGTCCTCCCAATGTTTCTAGTTTTTGTTGAATATGACTTGTTCGCTTGTGCTAGCCATGTCTACCCAGCAAATTTGAGATCTCTGATAGGTTGATCTGAAATGTGCCACATGATGTAGCATGCTTAGTGGTCACATTCCCCTGTTCCCTGTTATGTGAGGCATGCTCCCACTTTAAACCTACCTAAATAGCTGGGCCTTGGAGTACACCTCAGCCCATAAAGGCCAGAGATGCGGCCACTGGCCATGGAAGCTCTGTGGGAACATAAATGATGTAAGTGTACTGGCAATCCCAGGGGTTCCACACAGCGAGGAATCCCAAATGCCCCAGGGAAGGACAGTCAGACACCAGCTGGAGTCTTTTAAACTGGTTGCATAACAGGTTTTGGTTCCCATAAATTCCCACAGCTCTAAGCCCGATATTGGGAAGCTGCATATTATTATGGATAAGGCAATGTTAAGATCTTTCCTTCCTAGCAATGGACTGAATAGTTTACTTGCTTGTTGCAGTCTGCTATGAAGCTGTTTACATTGTAAGAGCAGAGTGCCTGGCTGCTATATAATGTAACACAGTATGACACAGCCATTGTTACATTGTGACAATAGTCACACACCCAAACTGTTTAAGATGGAGCACAGCAGGGAGCAGCTTGCATCCTGTCCTACTGGTTACCTTGTAGGAGTTTCAAAACTCCCAGCATCAGTTTTGAAACTCTTAAAAAACTTAATGCTACCAAGATGTTATTGATTGACATAGCTTTTTTTCTCAATAAATATGAGCTTTTATTGAAACTGTACTGAAACTCTGTTGTGCATGAGAATTTGGAACATTTTGAGTATTTTAATTTGTGAAAAAAGGCTGTTATCATTGGGAGGTTTGTTCAACAAAATTTGATTTATAATTTACTTGAAAATTATACTAACTGTCATTTGCACCCACTATTCAGAAAAATCAAAGAAGCATATAATTTGCATAATTGGGAACTCGATGTGCACAGAATCAGGGACCTTCCTCCACCTTCACAGTGTGAATCCCTAGCTTCTCCACCGTCATTGCAGAGCAACTTCTCCTTTCTCCAGCTGTATCGCTGTATGTAACCTCAAAAGAGATAAACCTGTCAGGATAAGAAATCAGCACTGCAAATGTGCGTGCATGTAATCAGTGTAACAATGATTGCCAGATTTGTAGTTACAGGGGTATAATAACTGACATCATGCACATGGCTCCCATTTCCTTCACCCGCGCTGGAGTGTGAATAATGCTAAGGCTACACAGGGAGGTATATGGAAAAGACGCACTGGAATGGTTTATATAAATTCACAAATACAGATATCCAGGGGGTGTTATTTCTATGTTCTGTTGGTATTAGAGAGCTGAGATTGTCGGTGCAGGTCGAGTCATGTCTGGACATGCAGCATGTAGAGTAACTGTTCAGTCTGATTAAAGCATTGGAAGAGTCGGGATGACAAGTGCAGAATAGTGTGGTTCTACAAAGAAAATGCAAGATTTGAAGCTTTGTCTTGTGATTAAATTTCTTGCAAAGAAAGAAAAGAAACCTGAAGAAATCCATAAATTGGATTTTGCGGTAGACCTGTTAAAGCATCTAATGAAGTGCAGGCCATGATTTTGGATGAATCATGATTGATGATGTCAGCTCCTGTCAGCTCCTGAGCAAAATACATGTCACCGGCAAATTAGCCAAAAGAATTTAGACATGCGTGGTGGTTTACATTTAAAACTAGAAAGTTATTATAACTTATTGAACTCCTCTTGTAACATGAAAGCGTAACATTCCAATTTTCATTTGGCAACACCAAAATTGACATTTCTGGCCCAAATAAGCTAAAGAAGCATCTTACAGCTGCAGCCCTAGTGGATACTGCTCTCCCTAACAGCCAAGAGGACATCCCAGCTAGTGAGCGGGTGGTTGGGACTGCAGATAGGACTAGACATTTTGTGGTAATAGGGGATTCTATTATCAGGCGGACTGATAGAATATTTTATTACCAAGAAAGCCGCAACCAAATGGTTTTCTGTCTCCCTGGTGCCAGGGTTTGGCATGTGGTGGAAATGGTGTATAAATTACTGGAAGGGGCTGGAGAAGACCCAGCTGTTGTGGTACATGTGGGGCCAATGACAGAATTAATGGTGAGATGCTTAAGATTACATTTAAGGAATTAGGCACCAAGTTAAATAGAAGGACCTCCAATGTTGTATGTTCTGGAATACTGCCTGTGCCATGCACTACACATGAACGACAGCGGGAGCATAGAGAGTTAAACGTATGGCTCAAGTCCTGGTTCAGGGCAGAAGGATTTGGGTTCCTAGAGCACTGGGATGACTTTTCATTGGGGTACAAACTGTATTCTACAGATAATTTGCACCTGAATGGAAGCGGAGCTGCTGTGCTGGGTAAGAGGATACTAGAAGGGGTTACTTAGGGGGCAGTATTTGATGGTGGGTGGAGAATTAGAAGGAGGAAGGACCTCTATGATGGATAAGAAGATCCAAGTGTTGCAAACCAACAGTGCAAATTTAAGCGGATGCATTACTGCAGAAGCTAATACTAAAGCTCAATGTATCAAACTAGATATGAACTTAAAGTGTATGTTCACAAATGCCAGAAGTCTGGCAAGTAAAGCAGGTGAGATTAAGCTGTGGTACTGTAAGAAAATATTGATGCTATTGGTGTGGCTGAGACATGGCTGGATTCCACACGTAACTGGACTGTCAATTTTCAAGGTTTTGCTCTCTTTCGGAGAAAGGAAAGGGATGGAGTGTGTCTGTATGTAAAGCAAGAATTCAAAGCAATTATTAATGAGGGGATACTAGCAGAAGATTGTGAGGATGTAGAATCATTGTGGGTAGATGTGCTGGGGGATGTAATCAACGTTAAAATACTAGTTGGAGTAATCTATAGACCCCCAAACCTACCTGAGAAAATAGAGGGTCAGCTGCATAAACAGACTGGTACAGTGGTGTTGATAGGGGACTTCAACTACCCAGGTATTGATTGGAGACATGAAGGTTGATTCAGAGCCCCTTTCTCATCATTTTTATGCAGGTCTTGCTACCAAACGAAAAATCATGCAAAAATGAAAACATTTCACACTAAAGTTCTTGCAGAAAAAGGGCTCTGCTGAATCAGACAAGGGGAAAAAATGGACCAGAATGAAAATTTTCACACAAAAAAAGGTGAGAAAGGGGCTCTGAATCAACCCTATGGTTCTGCTTCTACTACAAGGGGTAATTCCCCAGCTACAGGATAACTATGTGAATTAGTTTGTGGAAGCACCTACTAGGGGTGATGCGCTTTTGGATCTGGTAATATCAAATAATGGTAACCACAATATAGTTGTTTTTAACATAAACTGTAAGAAAGATTTTCTTCCGGGGAGGGCCAAAACACTGAATTTTAGAAAGGCCAACTTTTCCAGGCTCAGAGCTGCACTCCAGGACATAAGGCTCGATTCAGAGAGACAAAAAAAAACTTCCTTTTTAGTGCTGTGTGTTTTTTTGTGAAATGTTTTCGCTCTCCTATGAGTGTACGAGCGACTCTATGCATGCATTGCAATCCTTCTGTAAAGTTTCCGTACGAATACGAGGAAGCCATTTTCCAGCGTGACTTTTCCGTTTCATTTTCACATGTTACAATGTAGGCTTTCGTTTTTGCCCGTTTCCCATCAAATCCTCCCACAAATCCTTTACGTTTCCCGTTAGATTCTGTTTCCCTTTTTCAATAAATAATCGTCCAGACGGAAATCCTTATGATCTTGCGCCTGCGCACTACAAACTTAACTCATTAAAGTGCTCGCCTACATATTTGCCACCCTCACTTCTACTACAATGTTTAGCTAAATCACTTAGCACTATCCTCCATCTTCCCTTTTGGACCCTTAAAGCTCACCCAAACCACTTTGCGGTTAGGTTCTTCTTCCATTTTAGGTCCCTAAAACTTACCCAAATCACTTCTCGGTCATGTGAATATTCATCTTTAAATATGTCTAGGCCCATTAGTTTTGTGTTAATGTAGTTTGTAAATGAAATGACACTGAAACATTTTTTTTTATTCCATCATAAAATATAAAATCTTTAAAAATTTTTAAAAATTCAAATTTTTACAACTATAGAAAACAAAATACATAGCAATGGCAGGCCACAGAACATTCTTCATCTGTGGTCCCCAATGAGTTGCGCAGCTCCTGCATCTCGCCCACCAACTGAAGGACCCTGACACTCAGTTGTGCCACTCTGGCACGTGTGGTCCCTGTTAAAAAACGTAAATTTAAATATTGGTATAACCTTGTTGGGGTCATACTGCAATGCCCCCCCCCCTGTATGGTCCAAACACCTAAATCTGGACTTCAAAAGCCAGAGGGCCCTCGCCAACACGGCCCGGGTGCCCGATTAGAGAACCCCTGGCCCGCATTCTGCAGGCAAAGAACGGGCATCAGGAGCAAGGCAGGAGTGGATATCCAAAATCCCCTGAAATAATTTAAAAATACTAACGTAAAATACACATTCTAAGCTACAATATTGTTTAACATGTCATCAAGGGCTAAAAACAGCCATAGGTTAAGACATGAGTCATCAACTATATTCATTGCCATACAGTGAAAATTGATTGATGGAATGTGAGCAAACTTAACCTGGAGCCATCCACCAGATAATTCTCCTGACTCAAACTGACGAAATAAGCTGGAGCGCTGCAATATATAAGCATCATGGGATGACCCTGGATGCCCTGCAAGAACACTGAGGAATCGCATAGCTGGGCAAAACACTGCTTTTATGTTGTGTGAGTGGCACATCTTGCGGTTCCTGCAACCAAATATAAAATAATTACACAAAGCAAAGCTAACCGACTAAAACAATAACTCCTACAACAAATTAAGATTCAAGTTCAACAATCCAAATATAATTCACAAAGGACATAAGTCTAAAAAAATATAGCAATTATATGGATGTGTGGGCAAATAATGGTTTACATGCTAAGGACTAATTAAGGTCAGCATTAAAATGCTTCTATAAGGCATACATGAAAAGTATTGATTCAGGTATGCATTGCTATACAATTTATGGCATCGGCCATGCTGATACAGGCAATGCCTTCGTGCTAAAGGCGCGCAGACTCCTCCACATAGCCGCAAAACATGTTCAACAATAGCAATTCGAGCCCTCAAAGGTCTCGTAAGTGGATCGGAAATGAAATGGATTTATAGGGTGGTGGTCCGTCGGAAATCAGCTCTCTGAATCAGACGTAAGCCCATCCCAACAATGTAAGTTATCTGAACGAACGAAAAATATCAGATTTTGTTTGGAAAATGATCCGAACTAACGGAAATGTTCCGATTTGCTTCCGTTCATCGAAAGCGCATATACACATTCTCCCGAACATTCGTACGAATGAAAAATGAACGAAAAAAAGACTAACACCCACCCAAACTTTCACAGACAGCTACGGAAGTCCGGACGAATGTGTCTTTGAATCGAGGCTATAGACTGGGAGCATCTGTTGAAGAATAAAGATACTGATGGGAGTGCTTTAAATAAATAAAGTTGCAAAATGTATTCCTATAGGTACAGGCAATAAAGAACAAGAAAAGGGCATTTTAAATTTACAAGGCTGAGCTCTCAGTTGTAACCCTTGAAAAGTATAAATTAGTTAATGAAGCATACAAGAAAGATAAAAGGTTGGCAAAAGCATAGAATGAAAGTGATGTGGCCCAAGAAAGCAAAACAAACCCTAAAAAGTTTTTTTTTTTAATATATAAGTTCAAAGAAAACTAAAGCAGAACAGGTAGGTGCCCATGAAGAGAAGGTGAGGTTGCTAAATGGGTTATTTAGCTCTGTGTACACAAGAGAGGAGCAAGGAGCCAACACAGGAGATGCTACTGATAGCAATAGCCCAAGTATAATACTCAACAAGCTAAACATGGATATCATCCAAGAAAAACTAAATAATGTGAATGTGAATAAGACTGCAGGACCAGATGGACTTCACCCAAGAGTTCTTAAAGAACTCAGCTCAGTTATCTCATCACCCCGTTCTTGATCTTTAAAGACTCACTAACAACTGGTATAGTGCCAAGAGACTGGCGCAAGGCAAATGTGATACCTATGAAAGGGTCCTAGATCTTCTGCGGGCAATTACAGACCTGTAAGTTTAACAGGTATTGTAGGAAAATTGCTGGAGGGGCTATTAAGGGACTACATACACGAATATGTAACTATCCATAATATTATAAGTGACAACCAGCATGGTTTTACTAAGGACATAAGCTGCTAGACTAACCTGATTGGCTTCTATGAGGAGGTGAGTAGAAGCCTGGACAGAGGGGTGGCTGTAGATATAGTTTTTCTGGATTTGACACTGTCCCTAATAGATGCTTATTGGGGAAATTGAGATCTTCAGGATTAGAAAATACAGTTTGTAACTGGATTGAAAACCGGCTGAAGGATCATGTGCAGAGAGTTGTGGTTAATGAAACCTACTCTGATTGGTTACCGGTTGTAAGCGGTGTACCCCAGGGTTCAGTGCTGGGCCCACTGTTATTTAACTTGTTTATAAACGACATAGAAGATGGAATTAAATGCACTGTCTCTATTTTTGCAGATGACACAAAGATATATAGCACAGTGCAGTCACAAGCTTCAAGCTGATTTGGATACTTTGAGTGTGAGCACCCTCACCTGGAATATGCCATCCAGTTCTAGGCACCCATTCATAGAAAGGACGCTCTGACTATGGAAAGGGTGCAGAGGAGAGCCACCAAACTAATAAGAGGAATGAAGGATCTTAGTTATGAGTAAAGATTTTGAGATTTAAATATGTTTAGTCTTGAGAGGAGACGACTGAGGGAGGACATGATTAACTTGTATACAAAAAATATAAAGACAAGGGGGCAATCCCTTCAACTGGAAAAAAAGAAATTCAGTCTCCGGAGGCGACAATCATTTTTTACCATAAGAACTATAAATCTATGAAATAGCCTCCCACCAACAGCTTCAAAAAAGGATTAGATGCAAAAAAATAAATAAAAAATAACTTCCCCTACCCCAACAACCTTGGTTAAACTTGATGGACATATGTAATTTTTTCATCTGTATTAACTATGTAGCTATGTAACCGTCACAACCCACAAGGAAGGTGAAACAGTTTGAGGAAACTAGCTGCTTATGCAAGGGAAAAAGTACTGGTTAGCCTCCCTGTCAACAACAACATGAGGGAAGAAATTTGTGCAACTTACTTGCAAAGTACCAGGAAGTCTATGTATAGGCAGGGTGCAAGGGGCACACACCCCTGGGCCTCCACTATTTGCCTTGCAAGAGGGCCTCCACCGACATTGGGAGCTATAGTTGGGGGTACTGGGAATTTGCGTTGCTGCCACTTTGTTCAGTCTGCCCCGATCCACATGCTCTTGTAAGGGTTTATACCAATGGCACCTCCAGTGGATCATTAGCCCCCCCAAGGTCCAGTGATCTGGGACACTTGGAAGTGTACCACCACTAGCACATGGCAGCATTGGTAGCAGGACTTTGCTGTACCACTGCTTGGTACGGTCGGGCCCGATTCATATGCCCTTGCAGGGGTGTATACCTGGGGTTCTCCCATTTCCAACAACATTTTCATTGGGTCGTTAGCCCCCCCCCCCCAGGTCCAGGGATCTGGCACTCAGAAGTGTACCACCCTCTGGTGCTGGCGAGCAACAGTACCAGGACTTTGCGGTACCGTCGCTTGATCCAGCCATCCTCAATCTATATCCCCTTTCAGGGACGTATACCTGAGGTTCCCTCCTTTCCAACGACACCTGGTGATGTGCATTAATTCACAGGATGATTTGGAAAGAGGAGGACTTCAGTTAGTCTGCTCTGCAAGGGCATGTGGCCCGGTACTGTTGCTTGCCAGAGCTAGAGTCTGTAGCTGAAGATCTCCACTACACTCCCTGTAAATGTGAGCTTTCTTGCCCTCATGTTCCAGGAGAACCAGGGATTGGAATTGGACCTTTTGCAAAGGCTGAAACTACAGACCCTGGAGCGGAGGTGGCAGTCGCCCGCCCACTTACCTGACTGCCCACCTCCCTACTTGCCCTCCCACCAACCACACTACCTGCCCTCCCACCTACCTACCTACTCACCTATCTGCCTAACTACCCGCCTTCCTACCTACTCACCTACTTACACAACTATATACCCACCTACCTACATAATGACCTATGTATCTATATGTCTAACTCACCCACCTGCCTACCTTTCCTAAATTCCTAATAGGAATTACTATGTATTCCCACACACTCCACTACCTGCTCACCCACCTACCCGACTACCCCCACTTACCTACCTACTCATCTTTCTACCTACCTAACCACCTAAATGCCTACTACCTATCTCACCCACTCTAGACACAGCTATATGCCTGCCTGCTCATCCTTTTACCTTCCTAACATGACCTCTAATAGTGTTGTGATCATTAGAGCAATTGGAGCAATGATTGGTTTTGCGGTTTTACAGGGGAGGAGCATGGTTCATCCAATCAGTGTGTGAAGGGATGGGTAACCTGTTTCTACATTCTCCACCACTGTGAATGAAGTGGGCATGCCAGCATCACTGCGACAGATGACAGGGGGCTGACCTGTTTATTACAGAGGCTGCCTGAACGATATGACGATATGGCCAGGATGGCTGAGGGGACTGGCTCTGCAAAGGCAAGTATTCTTTTTGTTATGTTACTTGGCCGGACTATCCATTGCCTGAGAGACAGCTGGGGAACAGTACTGCATCCCAGTACCAGGGTGGGAGGTTATGAAGAGACATTTGACATTTGCTTTAATGGCATCAGGGGCCATTATCAGATTTTCTGCCCAGGGGCTTCCACCACACTTAATCCAGCCCTGACCATTTGGGTTTATTAACCCTCAAAGGGAGTTTTAGTATTACCCAGACACTGTGATGAGTGTGTTGCTCTGTATGGCCCACTGGCTGGTGCCTCTGTGGCTTGCATGTGTACAGTATGTAGAGATGAGCAAACTGACTAGACATATGATTTGGGTGAATTTCTAAAAAAAAATAGGGTTCATCCAAATTAAACTTTACGAATCGCTCACCTCTAACGGATATAAAACCCACACCTAATGCTTACCTTAATCACTTCGCGGTCTCATTCTTCTTCCATTTCCCACACCTAATGCTTACCTTAATCTCTTCACGGTCTCATTCTTCTTCCATTTCCCACACCTAATGCTTACCTTAATCACTTCGCGGTCTCATTCTTCTTCCATTTCCCACACCTGAAGCTTATCTTAATCACTTTGCGGTCTCATTCTTCTTCCATTTCCCACACCTAAAGCTTACCTTAATCACTTTGCGTTCTATATATTCTTCCATTTCCCACACCTAAAGCTTACCTTAATCACTTTGCGGTCTCATTCTTCCATTTCCCACACCTAAAGCTTACCTTAATCACTTCATGGTCTCATTCTTCTTCTATTTCCCACACCTACTGCTTACCTTAATCACTTCGCTGTCTCATTCTTCCATTTCCCACATCTAAAGCTTACCTTAATCACTTTGCGGTCTCATTCTTCTTCCATTTCCCGCACCTAAAGCTTACCTTAATCACTTTGCGGTCTCCTTCTTCCATTTCCCACACCTAATGCTTACCTTAATCACTTTGCGGTCTCATTCTTCTTCCATTTCCCTCACCTAATGCTTACCTTAATCACTTTGTGGTCTCATTCTTCTTCCATTTCCCACACCTAATTTTTACCTTAATCACTTCGCGGTCTGGCGATTCTTCATATCTAAATTTAAGGTTTTGCCTTCGTTTTGTTGTAACCAACCCTTAATGATGGTATGTAGAAAAGAAAATAACACAGTAATCCACAGTAAATTTTTTGGTAAGATTTTGCAAATACAAACTTTTTTTTTTTTGATAAAGTAAACATTCTTAAAACTTTAAAATCTTTATAAAAACAATAAAAGATATAAAACTATATACAAAGCAATGGCAGGCCCCAGAAAATTAATCTTCATCTGTGGTCCCAATGAATCGGGCAGCTCCTGCATCTCACCCACCAACCGAAACACCGTGGCACTGATTTGTGCCAATCTGCCAAGTGCGGTGTCTGTTAAAAACAGAAAAAAAATTATTGTTCTGCAAATACATGTTTAAAAGCTGAATGATTATTCGGTTGCAAGCTAACTTATGAGGCCATATGTCATTATGCTAAGGCAATTCTTAAAGGAAGAGGCCATATGTCATTATACCAAGGACATTCTTAAAGGAAGAGGCCATATGTCATTATGATGAGGCAATTCTTAAAGGAAGAGGCCATATGTCATTATGCTAAGGACATTCTTAAAGGAAGAAGCCATATGTCATTATTGTAGGACATTCTTAAAGGAAAAGGCCATATGTCATCATGCTAAGGACATTGCCAATGGATGTAGGTTGATTGGTGATGATGTCATTCTCAACATACTCAAACTATTTACATTACTACTTACTTCGGTGGTGGGCGACCTCTGCTTCTTGGACCACCCTACGGTCTGGGCCTGCCACTGCTGGGAATGTGAGGCTGTAGAGACATTTAAAATATGCTCACTTCTAATGTCTGATTCAAAAGTAAGCAAATGACACTTAGAATGTGTGTGTGACATCACCCACCTTCTCCATGTCCCTCCTGGACATGATCTGCTGCAGTCTCTGCTCCAGATCCTTTACCCGCTACATATTCATCTAGAAAAAGAGATTAAGGGAATCAGCTTTGCTTTTAATAGCATGTATGTGTGTGGGGTTACATTAAGAGTCACATGCCAGAGGCTAATAGCTCCGTCGTTTGGGCCGACTCCCTGCCCACGTTGTGACGCCCCTCCTCTGTAGAAAGGTCCAGGGGCTGGTCTGACGCCGCTACAGAGGAGGGGTAGGAACGTCGCCCTGGAGATCCACCACCTTCACTTGCTGCTGCAGATTCAAACAACTGTTTCTTACTGAGCTTCCTTAAGGCCTAGGCATGCATTTAGATTGCAAATCAATGTCCTTACAATACACTTAGGAGCATAATCAGCTCTTGTTGTTGGTGGGTGAAGATCGTGGGTGCCATCTTGTTTCTTGTTTGCAGCAGATAAGTAATGCCCCAGCGGTTTCCGGGTTCCGCACGGCCGGATGAACTGCCGGACGCACACGTATGCGAATGCGTAAGCGTCATACCCAGTCATTAGTGTTTAAAGGGTCATGGACGCACAGCTCATTCTCTTTGAGATAGTCAGCATGGCACCCAAAAAACAGAGCGCTAAGCAAACACCAGCAAAGGAGGCCAAGACCAAAAGGCCACAGAGCACCCACATCCAAGCAGCCAGGTACGACTACGTCCAAGGCCACAAAGAAGCAGAGGATGAGAAGCCGAACCCACCAAGAATACCCTCTCCTCCTCCCCGCCCTACCACATCCCATGAGAAAAGGAGCACCAGTTCCAAGCCCACAAAGAGGCAGCGTGCCCGAAGCCCCAGCCCAACAAGCACACCCTCTCCTACTCCACGCGCAAGCACTTCCCATGAGAATAGGAGCACCAGTTCAAAGGGCACAAAGAGGCAGAGGGCCCGAAGCCCCACCCCCCCAAGCACACCCTCTCCTCCTCGGCCACATTTTCCACCGGCACAGGTGGAAACCAGCGAGACATATGCAACATCCACGCCTAGAAGTTCGGTGGCCACCCATGCAAGGACCCCCAGTCCTATTGCAAGTTCAGTCCAGTCTTTTTCAAGCCACGTGACGCCCGATTCACCACCACACAGCCAGCCCAGAATGTCCCGAATTGCCACCAAACAGAAATGAGCCAGAAGACCAAGCATTAGGCCGGACATTGCGGCGAGGCCAGTTGAGTGACCGGTTTGGGGAGGCACAAACCCTAGCATTGGCAAGTGGCCTCACACTTCATTATGATGAGCTATATGGGTGACATTCAAAATCAACCAGCAAAATGAGAAAGACCCAAATCTTGGAGGAGCTCACCAGACAGGTCAATGCAGCGGGGGACGAGAGGAAAGATGTGGAGCAGATACAGAGAAAAATATCTGACCTGAAGTATGCAGCACGGAAGAAACAGAATAAACGGTGCCATCACAGGTACATATTTGAGTTGTGCATTTTGTTGCTTGTTGTATTGACCACAATGACCAAAATTTGTTAACCTCTATTTTTCAGCTTACAAACTGGCAGAGGCTTCCCCACCAAATTACAATATACCAGAGCTGAAGAAATGGTCCTGGCATTAATGCACCCCGTCGCATTAGAGGGCCTCTCTGGCAGACAGGACACGGACATCCATACCATTTCTGCAGGTTAGTAATGTTTGTTTGAATGTCAACTATTTGAAATGTGTGAAATGAGGCTCCCAGGCAGATATGAACACATTCCCCTAGGGAGTGACTTTGAGGGGAGGTTACTGTTTTAGGCGGGTGTTTAATGTCTGAGGAATGGGCTTCATGATGGGCACTCTCCCAGGGTGCAGTAGTTAATGGTCCTTAAAAAGCTTTGCAGGCCATACACGACCTTTGACAGTATTTCTGCTCACTATTAAACTCTTTATCTTACCAAAGCACTGCATGTGATGTGAATATAGTCGATAATGGACAACACTTACTTCTTTGTCTTTCTACCACTGGGTTTGTAGCTGTGCTTTGGTCAGACAAACTTGAGCTGGGGCCTGGGAAAGGTCTACATAGTAAGAATGCACAGCAGCATACTCTAAAGACAAATGCTATTTGCAAGCTGACTGTGGGCCCCTAATGCGCCATTTGGGATGTGTTAAGCCTCATAACATGCAGTACATGCATGTTTGTATTATTTAAGGTGACCAATCTGTATGTACAGGGGGAGGCATACATATAAGAGATACTGACATTCATTGTGAAGGTCCACTTGGACCATTGGGGGAGTGGTCATTCCTGCTTGGCCACGTGTTTTCTAAAGCATATGTACTAATCCAGCTCATCAATGGATGTTTGTGTGTTTACGTGCCTTTTACTTTTAAACCCAGCCCAGCATCCAGTCTCTGGAAGTGTGGAAGCCTCCTCCAGTTTGAACACGCCGTCTACTGCCCTGCTGTCTAGGACCCAGGAACAGATATATAGGGTAAGTGAACTTTGATGAAACTGCTGATGCATGTGAATGCACATGACTAATTTGGATAAAAAAGATATTTAAGGCCTAAACTGAAACACTTTTTTCACATATCCCAACAGACTCCAACACTCATGGATGCAATGCAGGAGATGGAGGAGCATGCTGCCAGCCCATCGTGGGCAGCAGGCTGAGACTGAGCCTACAGTCCTCAGTGGTAGCTCTGCTGCAGAGGTTTTGCCGAGCACATCTGGGACTCTTGCTCGCCCTAGAGGTCCAGCATCTGCAGGCGCTCAAACCCGGGGAATTGGAAGACGTAGTCAACAACGTCGACCAGTTTCCCAGGGGAGGCGCGTGTCGATCCTGGAGTCAGCATCGCGCCATGACAGCCGTTACTTTCAGCAGGTGACTCAACGAACAACAGAGCAGATAACGCACAATTCGAGAATTTCAATAATACATTCACCAACATGCCGACTGAATTTAGGACGAGCAACAGGCAGATGTCTGAACGAATGGCCAACTTAAGCACACAGATGGCAGCACAAATGGCCACCTAAAATACTTACTTCACTGTTATGCTCAAGGAATTTAGAACAAGCAATAGACAGATGCTGAAGAAGTGGCAGATTATGAATGCCACACATGCCCAGGTGTTGGGACACCTCCAAGGCCCACCACAAGCTTATTATGGGCAACATCCATATTAAGACCCTTTTTGACCTGTATCTGCTCCACATCTTTCCTCTACATTGGCTTTTTTATGGCTTTGCTGGTTTGTTTTTGAATTTGCCCATATAGCTCATTAGAGTGCTCACATACCCCACTAGCCAGTGGCTGAGCTTAAGCCTCACTGAAGCGGCTGCTCAAGCTCCCACGCTGCAGGCTTGGGCCTAATCAAATGGTGGCTGGCTCATCCTGTTTGCTGGCAATATTGGGGGACATTCTTGGCTGTGAAACAACTACATTTGCCCATGGCAAAGATTGGACTGGACTGGCATTAGTACTGGGGGTTATTGGCTGGGTGGCCACCGCACTTACAGGTGTGGATGTGGCATATGTATGGCTGCTTCCCACCTGTGCTGGTGGCAAATGTGGCCAAGCAGGAGAGGGTGTGTATGTGGGCCTATGTATTCCTGCTCGACTATTCCCCTAGAAATTGTTGCTCCCTATGGATCTTGATGTTGGTGGGAGGTGAACCTTCGGCCTGGAGTCCATTACTTTAGAACTCCTGGATGGGCCCAATTGCTAAGGGCCAGGAGTCTGCCCCAGTTTCTAGTTATGTTTTACAATGTATGTACATTTTGAGTCTGTGAGTGCCCTTCAACTAAAAATTGACATATTTCAATAAAATATATTGAATGTGACTTTAGCTGTTCTTGCCTAAGTTGATGCATTAATGTTTGGGTTTTTGGATATTAATGAAGGTTTTTAAGGACAAAGATGAGAAAAAAAATGCATGAGGCATAAATCAGGTGTCAAATTTTTAGTAATTAAATCATTACTATTTTTTAGGGAAAAAAGAAAAAGGCGTTCACAGAGGCAAATCATATTCAAAACACACAACAACATAAACAAACAAACAAAACAAATGTTAGGTAAAATAGGAAGAAATCAAATGTGCCCACACTGATTGGCCAGAGGCACTAGGTGTGCCATCGTAAAGGTCATCTGCATCCTGGCTGGGTGGAGAGGGGGGCAGATCGACATACCGGGGGACACGCTGCATGATAGCAAAATTTTGATGCACACAGCATGCAAGGATGATGTTGATGACCTTGTTGGGGTCATATTGCAGTGCCCCCCCCCCCCCCTGTATGGTCCAAACATCGAAATCTGTTCTTCAGGAGTCCAAAGGCCCTCTCCACTATGGCCTGGGTCTTCCCGTGGGCACTCATTCTGTGGCCGAAGAACTGGCGTCAGGAGCCAGGGCAGAAGCGGATAGCCAGAATCCCCTGAAAGAATCCCAAAATACTTACATAAATGACACATTCTAACCAACATTATTGTTTTAAACCGATCGTTCACTGTTCGTTCGAATAAGAGCCTATCTTATATTTTTCCGACACCCTGTACATACAGATTGCTCATATTAAAAATCATCCTACCTTCATCTACTGCATGTTATGAGCCTTTAAACATCCAAGATGGCGGCTCATGGAATATCAGGCAGCCTGCAAACAGGAAGTGCCTTCTGACTGTGCTGCTCTGCATTCTGGGATTTCTGACCTTTTTCTGACCCCAGCTCTGCTCTGTCTGAGCAAAGCACAGCTATAACCCGCCCCCTGCACTTTATCCCACTCTCCTCAGTAAGTGTGATGCATCTGAGCCAAGATGGCAGCGCCCATATCCTAAAGTCCTGAACAGAGTTGCAGCCCAGTGGGGGAAAGAATAATAAGTGACTAAAAACTTAAAATATATTAGCTTGAAATGCTGGGGAATCATTTTTTAAGGGTTTGGGCTTTTCTAAAAATCATGGTGAAGGTCCGGTTTAACATGTCATCAAGGGGAAAAAACAGCCATAGGTTAAGACATGGGTCATCAACTATATTCATAGGCATACAGTGAAAAGGGAATGATGTAATTTAAGGAAACTTACCAAGGAGCCATCCACCTGATAATTCTCCAGACTCAAACCGACGGGATAATCCGGAGCTCCGCATGATATAAGCGTCATGGGATGAGCCTGGATACCCGGCGAGGACACTAAGGAACCACATATCCGGGGCCACCACTGCTTGGACATTCAGTGAGTGGCCCATCTTGCGGGTCCTGAAAACCTAAAAAAAAATAATACAGCAAGCCAAGGTAAACTAGTCAAACACTAACTCCTAACACCCTAAAAAAACATGTTGTACAATCCAAATAACATTAACAAAGTACATAAGTAGTTTAAATAACCAAGATTATATGTATGTGGGAGAAAAGAAGTAAATTAAGGTCAGCATTAAAATGGTTTGATAAGGCCTACATGCAAAAAATTGATGAAGGTATACATTGTAAACTGGTTCACAGGGACACTTTAGAAGGAGAGATTAAGGTATACATTGTAAACTGGTTAACAGGGACACTTTAGAAGGAGGGATTAATAGATACATTGTAAACTGGTTCACAGGGAAACTCTAGAAGGAGGGATTAAGGTATACATTGTAAACTGGTTCACATGGGCACTTTAGAAGGAGGGATTAATAGATACATTGTAAACTGGTTCACAGGGACACTTTAGAAGGAAGGATTAATAGATACATTGTAAACTGGTTCACAGGGAAACTCTAGAAGGAGGGATTAAGGTATACATTGTAAACTGGTTCACAGGGGCACTTTAGAAGGAGGGATTAATATATACATTGTAAACTGGTTTACAGGGACACTTTAGAAGGAGGGATTAATATATACATTGTAAACTGGTTCACGGGGACTTTTTAGAAGGAGGGATTAATAGATACATTGTAAACTGGTTCACAGGGACACTTTAGAAGGAGGGATTAAGGTATACATTGTAAACTGGTTCACAGGGACACTTTAGAAGGAGGGATTAAGGTATACATTGTAAACTGGTTCACAGGGGCACTTTAGAAGGAGGGATTAATAGATACATTGTAAACTGGTTCACAGGGACACTTTAGAAGGAGGGATTAATAGATACATTGTACACTGGTTCACAGGGAAACTCTAGAAGGAGGGATTAAGGTATACATTGTAAACTGGTTCACAGGGGCACTTTAGAAGGAGGGATTAATATATACATTGTAAACTGGTTTACAGGCACACTTTAGAAGGAGGGATTAATATATACATTGTAAACTGGTTCACTGGGACTTTTTAGAAGGAGGGATTAATAGATACATTGTAAACTGCTTCACAGGGACACTTTGGAAGGAGGGATTAAGGTATACATTGTAAACTGGTTCACAAGGACACTTTAGAAGGAGGGATTAAGGTATACATTGTAAACTGGTTCACAGGGACACTTTAGAAGGAGGGATTAATAGATACATTGTAAACTGGTTCACAGGGACACTTTAGAAGGAGGGATTAATAGATAGTTACAATAAAGTTTGGCTAAACAATATAACAAAATGAAAAGGGTGGTTTCTATTGTTAGATGTTTTTAAGAGGGACAAAGCCCATCTGTAACAATGAATCCAGTTTAGGCGCGCTTGATATCAGGTGTTAGAGGTGCCACCCTTTTCTTTGCTATCACTCTTAAGGAGTGACCCCTTAATTTATTAGGATGCAGCTTTAGCTTACATTTCCAGTGCACCCTTCATCACATTTTACAATATAACAAAATGACATAATTAAGTTACCTATAGATGTACTTGTCGGCTGCGGGAGGGACCAATGCAACGTGGGTGCAATCAATCGCATCCATGACGTTGGGCATGTCGGCGATATTAAAAAAACACAACTTAAGCGCGTTTCAGGCTACCATGTCATCTGGAAATGAAATATATTTGGGACTAATGGTAGCCATGCCATCCAAAAACTTGGATAGCGCACGGCTCAGCGTAGGCTGTGACATCCCCACGGAGAGGGCACCCAGCCTCTGAAACGAGCCGTTCGCCAAAAATTGCAGGCAGCCAGGCATCTTGGTCATACCTGAAATTGCTTGCCCCTTCCTTGTGGTGCGGGCTAACCATGGCCGCAGCTCACTATACAATTTATGGAGGGAAGCGCGATTAAGTCGGGTCAGCTCGAACAGCTCAACGTCATGCATGCGATCGATATGCATGCGTCGCCAGAATCAGACGCAAGCCCATCCCAATAACGTAATTTATCTGAACGAACGCAAAATATCAGATTTAGATCCGAAAATGATCCGAACTAACGCAAATAATCAGATTTAGATCCGTCCATCGAAAGTGCATATACGCATTAGCGGGAACGAACATACGAATGGAAAAAGTAACATAAAAACCAAAAAACATGCCAAACAGACACAAAAACATACACAGACACATGCGAAAGTCCAGACGTATCTGTCTCTGAATCGAGCCTATTGCACTGAGTTCTGGCACGGGTCAATGAACTCCCACTGGAATGATCCAGCTCTCTGTGGACAATTTCAGTCTGGCAGAGGCTTTTAAGGACACCATGGTCATCATCGTCTACCAAGCATCTTGGATGAAACCATACAGTTGGCCATCCGCATCAACCGGAGAATACGGGAGGGACGTCTGGAGAAATTGGCCCCTCCTGAGATCTCTGTGAAGGCTAAAACACCAGCTCCTTCTCCTCCTGAAGGACCCATGCCATACCGAAGTCGAGAGGCGGTGAGCAAAAGGTCTGTGCATTGGGGTCGGTCACCTGGCCAGATCTTGTCCCAAGAAGCAGTCTTTGGAAAACTCCATAGCCTAGGTGGGATCAAGAAGACCCATCTAGCCTGCAAGGTATTATAAATTGAGGGCTGGCTCAATCTCTGAGAATTATACTGCCATCCTTATCTAGTCATATCCATCGATAATACCCTCCCTTGTCGAGGGTTTAATCCACCTTTATTTTCTTATAGGAGCCAGCCACACCGAGCAAATAAGCTTTCTGTTACTTAAGCTGCCTCTTACCCTATTGGTGTTGGGGCTACTCTGATTGTTTAAACATAACCCCCAAATTGACTGGGTCATTGGGCAAGTTGTCAGTTGGGAACCTGTCTAGAATTACCTGTCTGCTCTGCGTGCCTTACCCCAGAAGGGGTACCTTCCCCCTATGCCAACTTTGTGGATGTCTTCTCTGAAAAGGCTGCCAACTCCCCCCCCCATAGGGCCTTTGATTGCCCCATCGATCTTCTCCCTGGGATCATGCCCCCAAGGGGAAAGTTCTACCTTACATGAGCTGAGAGCAAGGCCATGAAGCAGTAGATCTCCAAAAACCTCATGAAAAGGTTTTATTTGTGCATCTAACTCGACGGCGGGGCAGGGTTTTTTTTTTATTTTTTAAAAAAGATCATGGTTCAGAATAAATACCCCCTTCCCTTAATTGAAGGATTATTTAATCATGTTATTGGGGCACAGGTGTTTACTAAACTTGACCTGAGAGGGGCCTACAATTTAATCAGGATATTTTAGGGGGATGAATAGAAGACTGCCTTCAACACCCAGGAGGGGCATTACGAGTATCTTGTCATGCCATTCGGTCTTTGTAATACCCCAGGAGTCTTCCAGGTTTTCAGAGAATTCTTAGACCACTTCATTGTGATCTATTTAGATGAAATACTCTCTGAGTATGAAATTTCTCTCTGACCTTGGCCGAACATAGGGAGCATATCCGGCTGATTTTGAAGAAATTAAGGGAGAACTGCCTCTATGCCAAGCTCAAAAATGTGTTCTTGAAGATCATAAGTCCCATTCCTGGGGTACATAGTCTCCAACACGGCTTTGATCATGGATCAGTCAAGGTTTCCACAGTTCTCCAATGGGAACAACCCAAAGATTTAAAGGGGTTACAGAGGTTTCTTGGGTTCGCCAACTTTTATAGAAGATTAATTAAGAACTTTTCCACTATGGTTGCCCCTCTTATGGACCTCACTAATTAGTGGTCCTTACCCCCAGTTTGGTCAGCCCGGTCCACCCGGGTAATGGACTTCATTACCGACTTGCCACCTCTCCAGGGAAACACCATGATCTGGGTCATAGTCTAGGTTTAGCAAGAAGACTCATTTTATCCCTTTAAGAATGTTGCCCACTGCCCAAGAACTCTTCTTGCACCCTGTCTTCCGTTTCCATGGAATTCCGTAGGCTGTGTTCTCAGACAGAGAGGTGCAGTTGGTGTCTCACTTCTGGAGAGCTTTCTGTGCTCGACTGGGCTTCTTTGTCTCCCTGTCCTTGGCTTTTCACTACCAGTCCATCAGACAGACAGATAGAGAGGACCAATCGTATCTTCACTGTTTTGTTTCTGATTTTCAGACTGAGTGATCATAGTAAATTCCCTTTGCTGAATTTGCCTTCAATGATGCGGTTAATTCCTCATAATTCCATAATGGGGTTTCCCCTCTCACTCCTCACCACCAACCAGCCCACCCACAGCCTCCATTGGCCAGACAGCCCCTTAAATAGGAATCTAACCTCAATGCCTTTTATAGCTTTTCCATGCTAAGGGTGTGCTGAATTCCATGTTTATACTTGTGGCTCTAACCGACAATCCCTGCCTTCTGCCTGAACCAACCTCTGTTTGTCTGACCACGATTCTGCCTGCTCCTTTGGATACCTCACTACCCCCGTGACATTCCACGACCACCTGCCTGCTCCATCCCATTTTGACGCATCATCAGACTGATAACTTGTATATGACCTCGGCTCCCTGACTGCCCTCTAGGTTAATCTGCCTTCACCATAAGCTGACATCCCTTGCACCACATAAGACTATGTGGGCAACCGTGTCCGATGAGTGGTATCTAGCGTCTCAGCAAACGGGGGCTATGCTAAATGCTGAAGAGGCGGCGAAGATTGGGGGTTGTCATCTCACAGAAGAAGGATGTTCTGCAGGGCATCACAACCATTCTGCAGGATGCATTGAGTGAAGACCAGAGGATGATCAGTGGAACTGGGGAAGCAAGGAATATAGGGTGATTGGCAGCAATTCAGAAGGTGACATAGTATGACTGGCAATCAGGACTGAAGGATGATCAGCAGCAATAAAGCTGTACGGACTTGTGGATTACTAGCTGCAGAGAAGGAGCCTTTGGTAGCTGTGGAGCTGAAGGTTGACTCTTCAAGGGCCCACATAAACCTGGAGCCAGCACTTATTCCAAGTGCACAACCTGGAATCCTAAAAGAGG
Organism: Gastrophryne carolinensis; assembly: GCA_027917425.1. Classification (NCBI taxonomy): domain Eukaryota; kingdom Metazoa; phylum Chordata; class Amphibia; order Anura; family Microhylidae; genus Gastrophryne; species Gastrophryne carolinensis. The sequence goes on along the minus strand of CM051240.1, from coordinate 101,306,658 downwards.
TCAAAAAGAACCCAAGTGGAACAGCTAAAGACAGAAGGCTTCAAACTGCAAAACCTCTATTTCCCGGGAATCCCACTCCATGTCCCTCCCCTCCAGTGACATAATTAGTCACATAGGGCATATTCCACCGAGGCTTCTCCTCTGGAGTATAAGAGGCTTCCTGCCCTGGCCAGACGGGATTAGCCTGGCGGAAAGGCTGCAACATCAGCTCCCGAGGATCAATAAGATCACAGCCCACGGCCTGCTGGAACCGCAGAGGGAGGGGGAGGACAAGTGAAGGAAGAAACCACAACTGTGAGTTTTTTTAATTTAAAAAAAAAAAATCTTTTTTTGTTTTTAAATTGTTTGTGAACAATTTTTCTATGATACAGGGACAATCCATCTGGAGGGCTTCAGCCGATCACTAGTTATACTGAGCAAAGGGGGTGGGAGTAGCTCCATCACTATTTATACAAAATTATTATCATTATTATTCAGGGCCTGGGAACCAATTTACCGCCCAGTTTAACCCTCTCATCATCCAAGTATTAAGCACCAAACATGTCTAGCTATGTGGAAAGACAGAGATTTGGTTGCACATATCTGCAGATACATGTGGAAGCCACACTGCCCCGGCAAGGCACTCTGTGTTTAGTGTGGTCCCTACTCTTATTTTTGAGTCCCCAAAGTTGGGACATGCAATGCAGCCAGAGCTACTCACCTGGGAAGCTGCCAGCCTCCCTTTAGGACACTCCATAGGGAGAGATCCATGGTGGCTGAATCCCTCCCTGTGTGTGTTCATGGCAATTCAAACTGAGCAAAGGGAGTGGGAGTAGCTCCATCACTATTTATGCAAAATTATTATCATTATTATTCAGGGCCTGGGAACCAATTTACCGCCCAGTTTAACCCTCTCATCATCCAAGTATTAAGCACCAAACATGTCTAGCTATGTGGAAAGACAGAGATTTGGTTGCACATATCTGCAGATACATGTGGAAGCCACACTGCCCCAGCAAGGCACTCTGTGTTTAGTGTGGTCCCTACTCTTATTTTTGAGTCCCCAAAGTTGGGACATGCAATGCATGCCATGAACACACACAGGGAGGGATTCAGCCACTATGGATCTCTCCCTACGGAGTGTTCTAAAGGGAGGCTGGCAGCTTCCCAGGTGAGTAGCTCTGGCTGCATTGCATGTCCCAACTTTGGGGACTCAAAAATAAGAGTAGGGACCACACTAAACACAGAGTGCCTTGCCGGGGCAGTGTGGCCACATAGCTAGACATGTTTGGTGCTTAATACTTAGATGATGAGAGGGTTAAACTGGGCGGTAAATTGGTTCCTAGGCCCTGAATAATAATGATGATGATTTTGTATAAATAATAGTGATGGAGCTACTCCCACCCCCTTTGCTTTGATCACTAGTTATAACCTATATACATAGATGTTGTGCTTTCCTTGTTCGTTCATCTTCTGCCATTGCTGTAGCCTCTGCCACCAGGTTGTCCATGCCCCTGCCAGATCTGCCCCCTTTCTTCTCCTTTCCTATTCCCTCTGTTCACACTTCCAGCCTCTCATTACCAATATGTTAATATTTCCTTTCTGTTCTATCTGATTCCCCCCTCTCCATAATTATTTTTGAATACTGCTTTAATATATATCTTTAGCCTTTGGAATCATAGAAAAATAGTTATTTTGAAAGCTTCCATCCTCCCTTCCTGCACTATATACTCTGAGATGTCAAATTCAAATTTGGAATTGTATTCCTGAGCTTTCAGCGACATTGTTCCTGAACAGAGAAGGAGGCAATGGTATAGGGATAATAAATGGGTATCACAGTCCTAAGCGTGCCAGTATTCATCATCCCGAGAGTAGTTGAGAGAACTTTAGTGGAATACACTGAACTCCGACTAAACATAGATCGGCTCATTTACATGTGAATGCGCTGCGCAATGTTCTAATTTGGGAAAATGGCTGACACCATTAAACAGATGTAGCATTCTTCTTAATGGAAGCTGAATTTCATGCATTTTATCCAAAGACTAAAGTGTGATCTGGAACTGGAAACCCTTTGTAAAAAAAGATTTAGTTTTCAGTTACATCCAGGGTGTTCAAATCCAAGGGAGTCTGAATTGAGTGTAATTTGAATATTCATGTTATTATTATTATCATTATTATTATTAGGGATGGGCGAATCCGAACCACAAAGTTCGGATTTGTACCGAACTTAATGAGCTCTGTCCTCAATAGTGAGTATGGATTTCAAATTGAAATCTGTGCGTACATTTAGCCTGAACCCAGAAGAAGGACCGATTGGCTGCTGTGCACTTGCAACCAATGGCCAGATGGCCCTGTCATGCCAATAATGCTGGAACTCGCTCTGCAGTAGATAGGGAAGGGTGCTGGCTGTGGCTGCTGCTGCTGAGGGACAAATAGGGCTTTATTGTTTTACATAAATTGTCCTGTAAGGACATTTATTTCAGGAAAGTGGCTGGAGTGAGGACTAGATAGGTTGGGTGTCTGTTTAATACCACTTTCTCAATCCACTTGTGTGTCACTATTGTTTAATAACAATTGTTCATTCCACTTGGGTGTCTACACTGTTTAATACCACTTGCTCCAACCATATGGGTGTGACTACTCCTTAATACTAACTGTTCAGACCAATTGGCGGTCACTGCTCATTAATACCAATTGTTGGTGGAGTATTCACGGGTTCAGGGCACTTGTATGTCAGTACTGTTTAATACCTATTGTCAGTGGAGTATCCACTGGTTCAGGGCACTTAAAGCCCATTTGGCAAAAATAATAATTGTGTCCACTGGTTCAGGGCACTTGTGTGTCAGTACTCGTTTTTGGTTCAGGGTAACAGTGCTCTTTAATAACAATTTTTAGGGGAGTATCCACTGGCACTGAAGGCCCTTTTGAAAAAAAAATGTAGTGTAGTGTCACGGCATTTAAGTGTCAGTACTCTTTAATAATGCTTGCTCAAACCACTCGGTTTCACTACTTCTTAATACCAATTGTTAGAGGAGGATCCACTTGGTTCAGGGCACTTGTGTGTGTCTGTACACTTTAATACCAATTGTTAGTGGAGTATCCACTGGTTCAGGACACTTATGGTTCTTTTGAAAAAATGTGTAGTGTTCACTGGTTCAGGGCACATGTGTGGCAGTACTCTTTAATACCACTTGCTCAAACCACTTGGGTGTCATTGCTCTGTAATACCAGTTGTTCAGGCCACTTGGGGCAACTGCTCTTTAATACCACTTGTTCAAACCACTTTGCTGTCAGTGCTATTTTATACCAACTGTTAGTGGAGTATCCACTAGTTCAGGGCACTTGTGTGCCAGTACTGTTCAATAACACTTGCTCAAACCACTTGTGTGTCAGTACTGTTTAATACCACTTGCTCAAACTACTTGGGTGTCACTACTCTTTAATACCAATTGTTTAAACCCCTTGGGGTCACTGTTCTTTAATATCAATTGTTCAGGCCACTTGGGGGTCACTAGTCTTTAATACCAATTGTTAGTGGGGTACCCAATTTTTTATGGCACTTCTGTGTCACTACTTTCTTACCAATTGTTCAGGCCACTTAGGGGGTCACTTCTCTTTAATACCAATTGTTAGTGGATCATCCACTGGTTCAGGGAACTAGTGTGTCATTACTGTTTAATACCACATGCTCAAAATACATAGGTATCACTACTCTATAAAACCACTTGGGTGTCACTGCTCATTGTTAGTGGAGTATCGACTGGTTCAGGGCATTTGTGTGTCATTACTCTTTAATACCAATTGTTAGAGGAGCATCCACTGGTTCAGGGCACGTGTATGTCATTACTGTTTAATAGCAATTGTTCAGGCCCCTTGGGGGTCACTGTTGTTTAATACCAATTGTTAGTGGAGTATCCACTGATTCAGAAAACGTGTGTGTCAGTACTCTTTAATAACACTTGCTCAAGCCGCTTGAGTGTCACTACTATTTAATACCAATTGTTCAAACCACTTGAAGGTCACTGCTTTTTAATACCAATTGTTCAGGCCACTTGGGTTTTACTGCTCTTCAATATTACTTGCTCTTACCACTTGGGTGTCACTACTCTTTAATACCAGTTGTTAGTGAAGTATCTACTAGTTTAGACCACTTATGTGTCACAGCTGTCATGGTTTCAGCTTCCCCACATGCTGGGTAATCACCTACTCTGTGTGCTCTGGCTGTCAGTATGGCTGTGCATCCCTGGCATACCTTAAGGCGTGCTATCTCCTTTTATGGCCATGTTTTGCAGGTCAGCTTCCCCACAGGTATTGCTGGGGTTAAGGCAGTGGGCTGACTCTGGCCTTCTGTCCTGATTGGCCGCTGGCCACATAAGACCAGGCCTCTTCCAGAATCCATTGCCTGTTATAGCTTTTGCTAGGTGTTATTGTGCGACTGTTAGCTGGATTCTAGTGGATTCTACCTGTTGCCAACTTTTGCTTTGTGCGACTTTCCTCTGATCGCTGCCTGGACCGACGCCTGTCTGACCTCGAGCTTGTCTACTCATCTGTGCTGCGTACCCTCTGACAACCTGGCCCTTGGCCATTCTCCTGTGTATCCCTTTGTAATCCCGAATCAAGGACTGCCATTCCGTGTATGACCTCAGCCAGCCCGACTTCTTCCCAGCCTGGTCCCTGGTTCATCTGCCTTCACCCGCATCCTTTGTGCTATCTAAGTCCTGGGGCAACCGTGTCCAGTGAAGCATATCCAGCCCCTCTATAGGCTGAAGCAGCAGTGGAGATTGGGGGTTGCAGACTCACCTGAATTCAGATGTCCTACAGGGCCTGACAACAACTGTTTAATACCAATTGTTCAGGCCACTTGGGGGTCACTGATTTTTAATACCAATTGTTAATGGGGTATGCACTGGTTCAGGGCACTTAAGGCTCTCTTGAAAATATATTTAAAAAATTGTGTAGCAGTTCAGGTCACTGTGTCACTACTGTTTAATAGCAATTGTTAGTGAAGTATCCACTTACTCACGCCACTGTGCTGTTGTTGCAGTTTAATATCAAGTAATACTGAAGCATACTTTTGCTCAGGCCATTGTGCTGTCATTGCAGTAAGTAATAGTGCTTATAGCCTTGCTCAGGGCAATGTGCCGTCATTGCAGTTTAATATCAAGTCATAGTGATTATACCCTTGCTCAGGACACTGTGCTATCATTGCAATTTAATATCAAGTAACAGTGACTATACCCATGCTCAGGCCACATAAGAGTCACTGCTATAATAACAAGTATTTACTGTACCATCAGGGGGGTTATTTAACATTCCAAAAGAGTAGAACAATATTGCAGAACACCAAAAACCTGCCAAAAGGGGAATTTTACTTAAAACACTCCCGGGGGGGGGGGGGGGGGCAGGCTGTGGATGGATCTAGAACTTCATCATCACCTCTCAGATCTTTCACCCACTCCTCCCTGCTACCTAACATTGTATAAAGCCACAGCAGTTGGGCCTTGGGTTTCAGCCTCGTCGGAGATGTCCTGCAATGCTCCAATGTCCACGTCCTCATCCTCCAACACAAGTTGTTGGGCAATTGGAAAGCCCTATGTCTGAAACTGGGGCAGGTGGATGGGCCATGGATACCCAGCTAGGAGTGTCATCATAGAGCATTAGTGGCTGAGCTGGGAAGGACATGTCATGGATCAGATGTATGAGTCTTGAGCATGCTCTGCTGTGGTCAGAGATAGCTGTGGGGCAATTGAGGCTTGCTGTGCTTGCTCACACTGTGAGCTCAGAGGGACAGAGCAGCTGTAGGACCACTTTTTTGTGTGGTCATGGAGGAATGGAGGTATGCCAATTCATCTCAGCACTGGTACAGGTTGGTGGGGGAAGTTTGACTGGACTTCTGCTTTAAGGTGCTGATAAGTACAAAATGTTATGCAAATAAGTGCACCAAGTAAATTAAGTGTTATGGAGATCAAGAGTGCAAAGTGCAGTAAGAAAGTAAAGCGGTATAAAACCAGCTAGCAATCAGTCTTACAAGTCTGGCTGTCTTGTTGTTCATGTCCTACAAGTTTTGGAAACAGACTATGAATCACTAAGTATTCATGGAGTGGAGGTGTATTCTCAAGGCTTTGCTGTCTCCACCGCTGTGTGGGAGCACATGAGCAAAAGGTACAAGATTATTGAACCACAATTGAGAAGATACTGGGGGTAAGGGGAGAAATATGAGTTTTCATGTTTTTCCAACAGATAGACTTCCTTGTTTGGGGAGATCTGCAGACCATGTGACTGCGGCAACCATTTGTGGGCCTCGATTTTGCCAGGGATGCAATATGAATGGTTAGATTTTCTGTATAACTATGTATGTATGTACTATCTAGATGTGATATTTACTGTAAAAAATTAACGTTAACGCGTATATGCGCTTTCAAAAAACTTATGGTTTTCGTCAATTTGTCGTTATTTCTGCCAACTTACGTGATGGGTATGGGCTGGTGGGTGTTTCCGAGCCTTGATTGGCGATGACAAACCACTCAATAAAACGGGTTTGCTTCCATTGGACTTACGGGGTCATTTTCTAGGTGAAAGCAAGCTGTTAACATGTTTGAGGAGAACGTGGAGGAGAATGAGTGCCTGCAGCTGAATGGCTTGCTGTGCATCGCCATGGCAGAAGCCTGATCACACCGCGCACGCATGGATATCGATCGCTTGCATGACACTGAGCTGTTCGAGCTGACCCGCCTTAGCCGCGTTTCCCTTCATAATTTGTATAGTGAGTTGCGGCCATGGTTAGCCCGCACCACAAGGAAGGGGCATGCAATTTCAGGTATGACCAAGATGCTTGGCTGCCTGCAATTTTTGGCGAACGGCTCATTCCAGAGGCTGGGTGCCCTCTCCGTGGGGATGTCCCAGCCTACACTGAGCCGCACACTAACCAAGTTTTTGGATGGCATGGCTACCCTGTCTAAAAAATAAATTTATTTCCCAGACAACATATTAGCCTGGAACGCGGTTAAGTTGGGCTTTTTTAATATAGCCGACATGCCCAATGTCATGGGTGCGATCGATTGCACACATGTTGCATTAGTTCCGCCCACCAATGAGGAATATCTCTTTAGGTTTGTATTTTGGGTGCACATTATGAATTTCTATAACTAATTGTTTATCGGTATTTGCAAAGTTCTCTTTAAAGCAATCATTTTCATGCATACCTTAACTAATAATTATCAGGTTTGTCTGGCAGACCTTATTTCATGCATACCTTAACTAATAATTATCAGGTTTGTCTGGCAGACCTTATTTCATGCATACCTTAACTAATAATGATCAAGTTTGTCTGGCAGACCTTATTTCATGGATGGCTGGGTTTCCCGGATCCACCCACGACGCATATATCCTTAGAAATTCGAGCCTCTATGGTCGTTTTCAATCAGGAGAATTGTCTGGGGGCTGGCTACTGGGTAAGTTTGGGGAATGAATAGCATTACACTTTCAATGTCAGAATAATATTTAATTGCCTCTAAACCTATATCAACATATGGCTGTTCTTTTCCTCATGATGACATCATCCAATGTAGCTAAGAAGTGGACCTTAAATGTTTTTTTTTGTGTTTCCAGGTGATTCGGGATACCCACTACTGTCATGGATGCTGACCCCCATCCTGCGCCCTCAAACTCAGGCCCAGGAGGGCTATAACAGGGCCCATCGCAAGACCAGGGCTGTGGTGAAGAGGGCCTTCGGCCTGCTTAAAACTAGGTTTAGATACCTGGATAATACCGGGGGTGCCCTGCAGTATGACCCCAACAAGGTGCTTAAGATCATAATGGCTTGCTGTGTCCTACATAACTTTGCGTTAATGCAGCAGGTCCCCCGGTATGTTGAAGAGTCACCCTCTCCAGCCACCACGGACATTCCAGAGGAATTGTATGCTGGCACCCAGAGTGCATTTGGACAAGCCGTCCGTGAACATTTAATTTCCTCATTTTTTGAGTGATTTTGTTTTGGTTGTGGTCTTGCCAGCTGGTTTTGCTTTTTACCCCAAGTTTTGTTTTTTTCTTTGCTACCCAAGGTTTGGGGTTTTTTTGTACCCCAAGGTTTGGGTTTTTTTTTTGTACCCAAGGTTTGGGTACAAGATCCTGCTGGTCCAGTGTAGAATATGTTTGGACTGGCTGCCATGAAGTGGTGGCAGTGGGCAAACAGGTTGAGGGTTGCAGAGTTGCCTGTGAATTCTGAGAAGCTGTAATGTTAAATTAAAGTCAAGTTAACACATAAGCAGAACTTGCATAAACATAGGATTATAGCACCCGGACCTAACTTTAACTATCGCCTCCACCAGTGCTTTTACATACACATTTTGCGCAACCCTGAACTACTGTAGCCTGTGAGCGCCCCCTCGGTTCAAACTAGATACGCCTGTTTGTGTCTCGTGTTTTTTTTTTAAGTATGCTAGACAAATGTTATAGAAATATCCTTACAATACATACCTTTGCCAATTTCAAAGTTTTCAGTGTCTTGAGCCCTGGATAAGCCCTGTAGGGACGATGGGTGGATAAGTCCAAGGACAAGCTCCTCAGCTGCTGTGTACTTCAGTTTAGCTGGGAATCCTCCTCCTGTTTGCATCCTGAAAATCCTATAATGTACACAATTAATGACAAGGTGGCCTACAACAACCCCCCCCCTTAAAAAAAAACCAATATGTACCCGTGCAGCCTTTGCTTATTCCTCTTCTGTCTCAGCATATTTGAGGTCAGAAAATTTCCTCTGGATCTGTTCGACATCTTTCCTTTCAGTCACCACACAGTTGACCTGTCTGGTGTTCTCCCATATTTGGTTCTTGCGTACCTTGCTGGTGGCTTTAGAATTTCTGCCATACAGCTCATGAACCCACTTGCCAACGCCATGCTTAGGGGCTCACTAAAGCGTCCGCTCAATAGGCTAGATTCAGAGCCACATTCGTCTGCACTTCCATAGCTGTCTGTGAAAGTTTTTGTTTGTAATTTTTTTGCTTTTTTTCGTTCATTTTTCATTCGTACGAACGTTCGGGAAAATGTGTATATGCACTTTCGATGAACGGAAGCAAATCTGAACATTTCCGTTAGTTCGGATCTTTTTCCAAACAACATTTTTCGTTCCTTCAGATAACTTCCGTTGTTGGGATGGGTTTCCGTCTGATTCAGAGAGCTGATTTCCGATGGACCACCACCCTATAAATCCGTTTCATTTCCGATCCACTTACGGAACCTTTGAGGCCTCGGATTGCTATTGTTGAACATGTTTTGCGGCTATGTGGAGGAGTCTGCGCGCCTTTAGCTCCAAGGCATTGCATGTATCAACATGGCCAAGGCCATAAATTGTATAGCAATGCATACCTGAATCAATGCATTTCATGTATGCCTTATAGATGCATTTTAATGCTGACCTTAATTAGTCCTTAGCATGTAAACATTTATTTTCCCACACATACATATAATTGCTCTATTTTTTAGACTTATGTCCTTTGTGAATTATATTTGAATTGTTGAACTTGAATCTTAATTTGTTGTAGGAGTTATTGTTTTAGTCGGTTACCTTTGCTTTGTGTAATTATTTTATATTTGGTTGCAGGAACCGCAAAATGGGCCACTCACTGAATGTGCAAGCAGTGGTGGCCCAGGACATGCGGTTCCTTAGTGTCCTCGCCGGCTACCCAGGCTCATCCCATGACGCCTACATCCTTAGAAGATCTGGATTGTTCTGGGGGATTTGCCGGTGCATGGCTCCTTGGTAAATTGAGTCCAATAACGTCATTTTCTTTTCTAGGTCTGCTATGTTTTTTGTTTGGTTCCACTTTCTTAAACTATGCCTTTTTCCTTGGTAACATGTGAAACACGACTGTACCCATGACATTAGCAAAACAACAAAGGCTGGCCAAATGTTTGTCCTGCATTGTTAAAACTCAAAAGAGTAATTTGAGACAAATTAGTAATCAGTCTTCCCCACACTTTTCTGTAATTCAGTTTTTGCCTTTATCATAGGGTGTGCGGCATCTTTGCTTAGATGCATTACACTTACTGAGTAGAGGAGAGCGGGATAAAGTGCAGGGTCCGGCTTAGACCTGTTTTGTACTCAGACAAAGAAGATAATGGGTCATGCAAACTTAACCCATCCAAGATTGCTGAGCAGCACAGACCTAAACCAATAGCTCTTAACAGTCTGGCTGATTGGCCAGCATCCGCACTATTGGTTCTGTAATTTTGGCCCCCATCTATTAGATATGTTTCTTTGGCGATTTGCCATGTGCAATATGTATGCTAATTTTTGGGGACAATGTCACCTAGCCTCTTCTTCAGCTAGTTTGTGCCTTTTTTGGCTGTAATGTATGCAGTAATTGTTTTTTTTTGTTTCCTTTAATTTTTTAAGGAGATTCTGGATATCCACTCCTCCCGTGGCTGTTGACGCCTGTAATATGCCCACAGAATGCCGCCCAAAAGGCCTATAATAGGGCACACCGCAAAACCAGGGCAGTGGTGGAGAAGGCCTTTGGCCTATTGAAGACCCGATTTAGATGTTTGGACCATACCGGGGGATCCCTTCAGTATGACCCAAAAAGGGTCGTAGATATCATCATGGCCTGTGCTGCTCTGCATAATTTTGCTATCTTGCAGCGGGTCCCCCGGTATGTGGATTTGCCACCCTCTCCCCCCGCCGATGAGCCAGAGGACGCCTATGTTGGGCAGCACAGTGCATCTGGCCAAGCCGTCCGTGCTAATCTAATTGTTTTCTCCTTTTTTTTTTTGTTTACATTGTTTGTTGTTATTGCTTTGTGCCATTTGTTTTTTGCTTTTTGTTTTAGTAATAACAAAACAGTATTGAATTAATTTCCAAAAACATCAACAATGTATTTAGACTCTTTTTTGAATATTTTTGTGTGTTTGTTTGTGGGGCTACTTTAAGTCATATTTATTAGCCAAAAACCGAAAGACAGTAACTTAGTCATAAACACGTTGGTTTAATTTTTTAAGGTATAAATTTAGAAACATAACAATTGTAGTTGATGGTCACTCACATAGTTATGGGTAATACATGGACATGAAATTTATGCCAAAACATGCCACATAGCAATTGCACACAGCCTGGATTTACAAAGCAAGGCACCCCAGGACAAAGTTAACCTCCAAAAGAACATCGTAACATATGTGTGCCAAGCATTGTCAACGGTATAAATCACAGATGTTACATTGTAAAAAGAGGGACAAAAACACACCCTCTCCTGCTTGGCCACATTTGCCACAGACACAGGTTGAAACCAGACATACGTATGCCACATCTACACCTGTTACTCAGTGGCCCACCCAAACAAGAACACCCAGTCCCAGTCCAAGTACAGTAAAATCTCAGCCAGGGTCCAAGGTAGTAGTTTTCCAGGCCAGAACGTCACACAATCATGCCTACAAACAGGAGGAGCCACAACCAATGTAATTATGGGCAAGGCTGCAGCACAACAGCTTGAGTGGCCGCTTCAGTGAGGCTTGTCCTCTGGCATTGGCTAGTGGCCTACCTCAGGACTCTAATGAGCTATATGGGCGCAAATCCAAAACATACAAGCAAAGCCATACCAAAATGCTAGATTGTTAGGGCTCACCAGACAAGTCAATACAGTGGGGATGTAGAACAGATTCAGGCCAAATACACCTTAATATGGGGGATGCCCATAGAACCCAGGTTGTGGCCCTTGGTGGTGGGCCCTAACCTGGGCCTGTGTGGCATTCAGAATCTGCAACTGTTCCAAAATATTTCTTTGGTTATTTTGCAATTCAGCCATGCTGGACCTGAATTCTGTTGTCAAGTTGGCCATGTGGCTGTTATGGGTCCTAAATTCAGTCAGCATGGCACTTAAGGTATTATTGAGGTTATCTAATTGGTCAATAATATTCTCGTGGTTTTGTTGATTTTGGCATCGAAATAGCCGCCTCTCATGGTGCCATGCTGACTCCATCATCTGCACGCCCCTTCCCTGGGGAACTGGGCGACGTTGCTGAGTACGCCTCCCAATTCCCCGGGTTGGGGGGCGTGCAGATGATGTTGCTCTAGAACCCCCAACAGCCACAGGTATGCTGGGCAAATCCTCAACATCAGATCTTAAACTGGGGACTGGAGGGTCAGTCTCTGCATGCTGCCCACGATGTGCAGGCAGCATGCAGCCAGCTTCCCTCTGCTGCTGAGGATTTGGCGGAGAAACATTTTGGGACAGTTGCAGATTCTGGCCCAGGGGGAGATCTTCATAAGGTCCAAGGAAGGTTCCATCCTCCTCCAGCTCCTGGATTTCCTCCATCAGTGTGTGGCTCTGTTGGGACATGTAAATCAAAAAGGGTCAGTGTGGGGAATACATATGTAGTTCAGGCCAAAGAAACATGGCAAGCCACATGCATATGCCACATCATCAAAAAGCACTTACCGTAGATATCGGATCCTGGGTCCGAGGCAGCACGGAAGTAGACGGCATAGTTAAAATGGCAGAGGATTCCCCACTAGCTGAGGGATGAGGCCGGGCTGCATTAGAAGAAAACAAACAATGTAAACACACAACTATGCATTGGTGATGTTTAATAACACATATGCTTAAATCAAACACATGGCCAAGCTGGAATGGCCACTCCCACAACGGTGCAACTTGACCTTCACTATGAATGCCATTATATTGAAAATGGATTATGAAACAAGTACAGACACATTGGTCACGTGAAGCCAACCAAACATGCAAGTACTGCCTGTTGTGTGTGTTTAAACATCCCTTATAGCCCATTAAGTGAACACACTCAGCTGGCAAATAGCAGTTACAATATGATTCTGGTGGTTACCATTGTATCTATAAAAACATTACAATCACCCCATCTTAAGCCGTTGGGCCCCAAGCACAGCTCAAACCCAAGTGGCCAACAGAAAAAGATGTAAGTGTTGCATGTGATTGAATAGAAATACATAGCACGCAGTCCTTTGCTAATCTCAATACTTTACTACTCTTCCTAAGTGTTCATAAACGTCATGTATGAGCCTGCAACATGACACACCCTGGTCAAATTCATCACTCCACTACAAGGCACACCCTAGGGGCATGTGTTTAGATATGCCTTGCTGGCTAATTTGACTGTTTGGTCCATTTAGAGGGAAATTCACACATTACTAACCTGATGAAATTAGCGGGTTGTCCGTGTCCTGTTGTGCCGAGTGTCCCTCTAACGCAACAGGATGTAGCAGGCCCAGCACCATCTCCTCAGCCTGGGTAAATTTCAATTTAGTGGGGAATCCTCCGCCAGTTTGTAAGCTGAAAAACATAGTATCCAAAAATAAGCTCACTGATGTCTATACAAGAAGAATAAAAACCCAAAAATAAGATATGTACCTGTATTGCCCCCTTTTATTCTCTTTCTTCCGTGCGGCATATTTGAGGTCCGATATTTTCCGTTGAATCTGTTCTACATCTTTGAGTTCGTCCCCCGCTGCATTGACTTGTCTGGTGAGTTCTGCCAAAGTCTCTGCTTTGCGCTGCTTGCTTGTTGATTTAGACTTGCTCCCATATAGCTCATCATGATATAACGTTAGACCACTAGCCAATGCCAGAGTTTGTGACTCACCAAAACGGCCACTCAAGTGGGCTCTGCGCAATGTGCACCCTGTTTGTGGTGGTTGTGGCTCCTCATTGTTTGCAGGCAAATGGGGTGACATTCTGGCCTGGGTGTGTGTTGGTGACATCAAGGACTGAAGGACTGGTTGCTGATAGAACTGGACTGGGAAAGGGACTGGGTGTTCGTGGCTGGGTGGCCACAGAAGTTGCAGGGGTTGATGTGGCATAGGGTGATTGCCTGCCAACCTGTGCCGGTGGGGAATGTGGGCGAGGAAGAGAGGGTCTGGAGGAGCTGGAACTGGTGCTTGGGGCCCTGTGGCTCTGTGGGCCTTTGGAAGGAGCATGGCCCTTGGAGGTACTTGGCTGGGGTGACCCAGAGCTGGTGGTTCGGCCACTCTTGGCCGTCGATTGGTAGCCAAGTGCGGGTGGGAAGGGGGAGCTTGGCATTGTCTGCCTTTTAGGGCTTCTGCCCCTGCTCTGGCTTCTTTTTCGTCTGGGGCTTCTGGCCCTGCTGTGGCTTCTTTTTCGTCTTGGGCTTCAGGCCCTGCTGTGGCTTCTTTTTCGTCTTGGGCTTCTTGCCCTGCTGTGCCTTCTTTCTCGTCTGGGGCTTCTGGCCCTGCTGTGGCTTTTTTCTCGTCTGGGGCTTCTTTGCCGGCTTGGGCTTCGGTCATGGTGTTTTTGGCCTTGGAACACTGCCTTTGTGGCAGTTGGGGGGGGTGTTGGTCCGGGGGGGCTGGGGCTTCGCACCCTCTTACCAGGTTTGACCACCTCCCTTGGGGTAAGCTTGGTGGCCTGTGGCTTGCTTTTTGGTTGTGCCTCCTTTTTTTTGGGAGTAGTGGTGGGTTGCTTGGCCGGAGCATTGCTTTTTTGCCGCAGTTTTGCATTGGGCATTTGTGAGCGAGTTTTTGGCCCTTCTGATGCCTTCTGGCGCTTGGGTGCCTTTTTGCCGCTTGCCGCTGCTTGCTTTTTGGAAGGCATTTTGCACGGACTCTGAAAGAGAATGAGCTGTGTGTCCAGGAACCTTTAAATAAGATTGTCAGACTGTGACGCCTACGCGCTCGCGTACGCGTGCGTACGGCCGTTCGTTCGGCCGTGCGGAACCCGGAAACCGCTGGGGCATTACTTATCTGCTGCAGACAAGAGGCAAGATGGCGCTCACAATCTTCACCCGCCAACAAGACCCGCCTTCACCCACACGCAGATCATGCAGTATTGGTCGGACCTGAAATGGCTACACATGCCCCGGGTGCTTTCGGAATCCATTTCCCTAGTAAGTACATAGTGATTGTACTTTTGAGCTAGATGTAACTGATGCATAAGGTAGGCATTGATTTCTAATTGTATTTTTTTTACAGTGCTGGAAATGGATTACCGAATCCGCCGCACCCGGAGGCACACAGGCCGACCAGTGCTGCATGAATCTGCAGCTGGAAGTGAAGGTGGTGGATCTCCAGTGCGATGGTCCTACCCCTCCTCTGTTGGTTCCTCAGACCAGCCCCTGGACCTTTCCACAGAGGAGGGGCGGCATGGCGTGGGCAGGGAGTCGTACACAGCGATGCATGGGGGAGCCTCTGGTATGTGACTCTTCATGTAACCGCACATACATAAACATGCTATTTCCATCCAAGCTGATTCCCTTAATCTGTTTTTGTAGATGCTTCAGGAGCGGGTGAAGATGCGCAGGCTGCAGCAGATCTCGCCCAGGAGGCACAGGGAGAAGGTGAGTGATGTGACACACAAATTGAAAATGACATTTGATTACTGTTGACTAAGACATAATAAGTGACCATGTCTCAACAGCCTCTACTTCACAACAGTGGCAGGGCCCAGGACGTAGGGTTGTCCCCAACGAGGCATCCGTCGGCCACCAACCAAGTAAGTTGTAATGTCATTCTTTGCAGTATGTGTTAAGTGACATGATCACCCAGATTCCTAAAGGCAGAGTCAATGTCATTAGCAGAATGACCTCTGCCCACTTACTTAAAGTAATGGCTTTGCAGAATGACCTCTGCCCACTTACTTAGAGTAATGACTTTGCAGAATGACCTCTGCCCACTTCCTTAGAGTAATGACTTCCCAGAATGACCTGTGCCCACTTACTTAGAGTAATGACTTCCCAGAATGACCTCTGCCCACTTCCTTAGAGTAATGACTTCCCAGAATGACCTCTGCCCACTTACTTAGAGTAATGACTTTGCAGAATGACCTCTGCCCACTTCCTTAGAGTAATGACTTCCCAGAATGACCTCTGCCCACTTACTTAGAGTAATGGCTTAGCAGACTGACATATGTCATGTTTATTTAGGTTGACAAATAAAAAACATTCCATCCACAGGTGCGAAACATGTATTTAGCGCAAAATAATGTTTATGTATCAATTTTATACAGGGACCACACGGACAAGAGTGGAAGAAATTAATCGAAGGGTCCTTGAGTTGGTGGCCGATATGCAGCAGATGGTTGACTCGTTGGGGACAACAGAAGAAGAATAGTGTTCTGGGTCCTGTCACTGTTTTTCACAATGTAAATAGTTTAAAATTTTATAAAGTTTTACATGTTTTAACATTTTTATTGGTTTTACATTTTTAAAAAATTTTAAAACTAAAATATTAGCCAAATGGCACAAAAAAATTGCCTTCAAAATAAAAAAAAACAAAAAACAAAAAAAAAAACAAAAAATAAAAAAAAAGTTTCGGTGTCATTTATTTACACAAATACATTAACAACAAACGAAGGTTTCTAAAAATATTTCGAGATGAAGATTCAGATGAACAGGAAGTGGTTTGGGTAAGTTTTAGTGACATAAAATGGAAGAAGAACATAACTGCGAAGTGGTCTGGGTAAGTTTTAGGGACATAAAATGGAAGAAGAACATAACCGCGAAGTGGTTTGGGTAAGTTTTAGGGACATAAAATGGAAGAAGAACATAACTGCGAAGTGGTTTGGGTAAGTTTTAGTGACATAAAATGGAAGAAGAACATAACCGCGAAGTGGTTTGGGTAAGTTTTAGGGACATAAAATGGAAGAAGAACATAACCGCGAAGTGGTTTGGGTAAGTTTTAGGGACATAAAATGGAAGAAGAACATAACCGCGAAGTGGTTTGGGTAAGTTTTAGGGACATAAAATGGAAGAAGAACATAACCGCGAAGTGGTTTGGGTAAGTTGTAAGGGTCTAAAAGGGAAGCTGGAGGATAGCGTTAAGGGGTTGGGGTGAGCTTTAAGGGTCCAAAAGGGAAGATGGAGGATAGCGCTAAGGGGTTGGGGTGAGCTTTAAGGGTCCAAAAGGGAAGATGGAGGATAGCGCTAAGGGGTTGGGGGTGAGCTTTAAGGGTCCAAAAGGGAAGATGGAGGATAGCGCTAAGGGGTTGGGGTGAGCTTTAAGGGTCCAAAAGGGAAGATGGAGGATAGCGCTAAGGGGTTGGCGTGAGCTTTAAGGGTCCAAAAGGGAAGCTGGAGGATAGCGCTAAGGGGTTGGGGTGAGCTTTAAGGGTCCAAAAGGGAAGCTGGAGGATAGCGTTAAGGGGTTTAGCTAAACATTGTAGTGGAAGTGAAGGTGTCAAATATGTAAGCTAGCACTTTAATGAGTTAAGTTTGTAGTGCGCAGGCGCAAATTCGTAAGTATTTCCGTCTGGGCGATTATTTTTTAAAAGGGAAACAGAATCTATCGGGAAACGTAAAGGATTCGTGGGAGGATACGATGGGAAAAGGGCAAAAACGAAAGCCTATGTTGTTACCTGAGAAAATGAAACAGAAAAGTCACGATCCTCGTAGTCGTACTCTGGCATAACGAACGGACGGAAACTTTACAGAACGTTTGCAATGCATGTATAGAATCGCTCGCACACTCATACGAGAGCGGGAAATTTTGAAAATAATACAAAATCGGTACAAAAGAAAGTCTTTTTTTGTCTCTCTGAATCGAGCCTAATGTGCCACACCACAGGTTTAGCCCTAAAGTTGCCCTGGATGGCTCTTCATGGGTGGGTGGAATATTGGGTGACATTCGTGTGTGAGTTGCAGGTGTAGAATAGCCAGACATTTCACTTATGATGGATTGTGCTGGACTTTGCTGGGGGCTGGGTGTCATCGGCTGGCTGGCCAAAGAAATGACTGGCGATGAGCTGCCCGGGGACTCAAGGCTCTCCATGTTCGATTCCTGACATTGGGACGGAGCAGAAGAGGGTGTGGATGGGGGGCTAGGGCTTCTAGGATGACTCTTACCCTTGCCCTTACTAGTAGTGCTCCTTTGGGTTTTTGAAGTTGTGGGCCGGGGAGCATTCTTGCTTGAGGATGTCTCCTTCGCGAGATGGGACAGCTTTGCTGGCTGGAGTGTGTTTCACTGGATCCTTATCGTGGTGACTTTTTTTTCTGGCCGAATGCGAGTGGCCACTGGTTTTGTGGGACCTAGTTGCAGGCGTCGCAGAGGTTTTTTTATGCCGCTCGGCACTACGCTCATGGCGCTCAGAGGATTTTTGGGTTTTGCGGCTAGCTTTCTTTGCTGGCATAGTGATATCTGTATAGACACTCAGCTGTTTATCCAATTACCCTTTAAATACTTATGACTGTGTATGACGCTTTCGCGTAAGCGCGCTTACGGATGTGCGCATCCCGGAAACCGCTGGGGCGCAACATATCTGGTGAGCAAGGCCAAATTAAAATTGCAACCACGCTCTTCACCCGCGAGCAGCAGGATACCATAATGCTGGTAAGTGTGGGGTCAGGACGTTGATTTGCATGCGAAATGCATGCATATGCAATTAGCCAGTGCAGGCCCAAACAGTGGGGGCACATTTTAAATTTTAACGGCATTCCAAGCAAAAGCTAGTGAGCACATGTGCGCAACAACAAAATGGTAGCTAGAAGGATAGCGGAACACTTGAAATGTTAGGTTGACTGCAAGTTAGCAACCTGCTGTAACTGTGATAGTGATTATTCTGATGTTTGGACTAATCCAATGTGTTTCACTTGTATCTTTCAGATGATGATGGAGGCCAGGTACGACTACCTGGCGAATGACTTCCTGAAGCGGACCTTGGCCCTGCAGATCTTGGCCAAAATTGAAGCCGACAGCGGCACCACCTACACCTTTACCCAGATCATCCAACACTGGTGGGACTTAAAGAGAAGGAAGAGGCCACGGGTGAGGCAATTCTTCGCTCAGCATTTTCCAAGTAAGTACATGACTATTACTTGTAAGCTAAAAAAAAGTCTATATTTAGGGCTCTGCTTATGAATGGTATTATCTTCTAGTGAGCGAATGGGATTTCAGAATCCGACCCACCCGGAGGCGAGCAGTCCGGCCAGTGCGGGATGGATCTGGGCCTAGTGAGGGTGGTGCATCTCCAGGGCCAAGGTCCTCCCCCTTCTCTGTAGGCGGCTCTGAGCAGCCATTAGACCTCTCTACAGAGGAGCGGCAACAGCGCATCGCCAGGGAGTCGTACCAGATGCCGAAGCCACAACACTCCGGTATGTTTGTCTGACTGCAGCACACACAGGTACATCCACTGTCAACACACACTCATTCCCTGCTTCTATTCTTCTAGATGTCGATGTAGCGGGTGGAGAGCGTCCCTTGGAGATAACGCCCCTGAGCTGCATGGCGAAGGTGGGTGTTGTCACACTGACATTAGGAAAGCAATGTTGGCTTGACATAATCTGACATTACAATTAAACATATTTTTCCTTCCTCTACAGCCTCAGATCCTGGTCACTGGCAGGCCCTAGAGGGAATGCTGGTCCCCCAAGCAGAGGTCGCCCACCAGCCTGTTAAGTTTTGTGACTACTTATTTAAGTACATTAAACATAGCTTCATGCACAGGTCTTGACAAAGTTGGCCCTAATCCCTTAGCATAATGACCTATGGCCTGATCCCTAGCCTAATCCCTTAGCATAATGACCTATGGCCTGATCCCTAGCCTAATCCCTTAGCATAATGACCTATGGCCTCATGCCTTTGCTGTAACCTTAATAATATTTCATTCCATAGCTAGCAAACATGTATATGACTAGAAATAACTATTGCTTTCTTTACACAGAAACCCCAAAAGCTTACTGCGACGGGGTATCGGCTGGTGGGCGACATCCAGGAGCTTGCTGCTTCCATGGGGACCAGTGAAGACTCGAATCCTGGGGCCTGCCACTTTTATATCAATTGTAAATAGTTTTACATTTTTAATTATTAATATTTTAAAAAATGTTTATACATTTTTTTTGAAAAATATCCTTTAAAAATGTGCCCAACAAACAAGGCAAAATACATTTTATTTAAAAAAAACTGATAATAAATGCTGTTAAACTTAACCATGTTTCCTGTTTATTTCAGTTTAAGTTAGACACTATTTAGACATGAACACAGGGCCAAAAATACAAACAGAAGATATCATGAAGGAAACAAAAAATAACAAGACCGTGAAGAACATTAGGCAAGCATGAAGGACGGAAGAACATCTAAAGTGGAACCACGAGTGAGTTTAGGTAAGTATGAAGGATGGAAGAACATCTAAAGTGGAACCGCAAGTGAGTTTAGGTAAGCATGAAGGATGGGAGAAGATAACAGGGAACCGCGAGTGAGTTTAGGTAAGCATTAAGGACAGAATAACATCTAAAGTGGAACCGCTAGTGAGTTTAGGTAAGCATGAAGGATGGGAGAACATCTAAAGTGGAACCGTGAGTGAGTTTAGGTAAGCATGAAGGACAGAAGAACATCTAAAGTTGAACCGTGAGTGAGTTTAGGTAAGCATGAAGGACGAGAGAACATCTAAAGTGGAACTGTGAGTGAGTTTAGGTAAGCATGAAGGACGAAAGAACATATAAAGTGGATACGCGAGTGAGTTTAGGTAAGCATGAAGGACTGGAGAAAATAAAAACAGGGAACCGCGAGTGAGTTTAGGCAAGCATGAAGGACGGGAGATGATAAAAAGTGGAACCGCGAGTGAGTAAAGGTAAGTATGGAAGCAGAAGTGAGTGAGAGAATAGTTGAGACAGGGACAGGATTGAGGGTAATAGGTGCGTGCATGCGTACATAGCAAAATCCAGTAAAAAATGCTGCTCGGACGTATTTTGGGAGGAAGATGCATGCAGAATATAACGAGACATGGAAAATTATTGTGGAAACCATACATTAAAAAACAAAAACTGTAAAAATCAAGGAGTAGGGGGTAATGCATACCTTAGCCTCGTCCTGTAGAGAACGCAACAAGAGGCAGAAAATGCCATCCTCGTCGGCGTATGCAGCTACGAACAGTAAACGGAAGGCTTCCGATGGAGGCTCTGATTCATACGTAAGCTTACGCGCACACAGGAAAAAAAAAAAATTATACACAGAACGGGCCTAATACGACACGGTTTGAAGGAGGCACAGAATCAGGCCTATTGTCAGGGGTCAGGTGAATTCAGAAAGGGAGAGGGAGACTGTGACAAGTGCTCATACACATCCTTATGCTGCACAGACACTGCAAATAGTCCTGTTGCTCCAAGAGAGATGTCTTTTTTTATTGTAACAGGCCCATAGAAAGAGTTCAGAAGAAGGAGATAAGGGAATCCAAAAAGGCATTTACAAAGGACCTGGAACTCAAGTTCCACTGTGGAATTCCAGAATCGTTATGGTAAGGCCTAGGGTAGTTAACTTACTCGGGCAGTCTTTTTCAGCAAAAATACTGCGCTCAGGATATACAATCTAATAACATACAGTTAACCATAGGCTCAAATGGCATACATAATCTAATAAATATATAAAATAAACCACTGTGTGAAGCTTATGCTCATATTCCTATAGAGTGACATGCACATATTTGGTTCCACCTTAAGCTCGCATTAAAATATATAAATGCATACGCACTTTTCAAGTGGATTTAATGTGACAATTTGACCTTTTAGTAATTGAACGTTTTTAAAAAATATCATGCTATGTTATGCGTTTATATATTTTATTGCAAGCTTGGTGAACGGAATCGGATATTGACCAGTAAGAATTCACCTTAAGGTGGAACCAAAGGGAAACATTAAAGGGGAGCCAAAGAGGAAAAGATTGGCTTTCTTTCTGCCCACTTGAAATGGGATATCTGCTAAGCAGGAAATCGGTTTCATATGTGGTGGAGGGTTATTTATATAGTGATAAGACGGAGGAACGTTATTTAAAACATAATCTTCAAAATTAAGGACATTATCGTTGGCCTTTTAACTTAGTTTGCTTTTAAATAGTGTAAATATTGTCTTTAATATTCGCTATTAAGTTTTAATATGTGCATGTCACTCTAGAGGCATATGAGCACAAGTTTCACACATTGGTTTATTTTTCATATTTAACTCGGAAAGTCTACTCAGCTCTCATCATCACCCTCCACTTAACTGCCTGAGGACTGAAGATTTGAAATACAGAACGCTGGTGTTCATTCCTTGGCACAGCTGCTGCACAACCACATGTCTTGTTCGAACAGCCTGCTTCAGGAAACATCCATGGTTACAAAACACCATGGAAGCTCAACACCAGGAAGGCTCTAGGGCCAGATGGTATAGGCTTGGCATGCCTAAAGTCATACTAGAGGTCCGTCTTCACACCCATGGCAAAGAAATCATCAGCTAGAGAGCTCAAGGACTATAGAAAGTAGCAATGAGATCGGCAGCCATGAGGGTCCTGGAAAAGCTATTGCTAAAACACCTAAAGGATATCACCCAGGACCTCTGCAGCTCCATCCATTTTGCCTACAATGAAAACAGGTCTGTCTGAGGACACCTCAAGCACAAGGGATGCTGGGGTTCTTTTGCCAGGATGCTGTTCAGCTCCGCATTCAACACCATCAACCCTGACATCTGGCATGATAAAGCAATCCATTGGGGAATATCTTACATCATCTGCAAGTGGACCAGGAGCTTCATAACGGACAGGACACAATATGTGAGAGCAACTTATTATCTAGAACCAGGATCAAAAATATGGGCACGCCTCAAGGGTGCATGCTCTTTCCATTACTGGTGAAATAGAGATAATACCACCCTAAGAGGCCTTATCAGAGGAAATGTTAAAGGACCATACCACAATGGGATTGAGAGGTTGGGTCTTGCTGCTTTAAAATGCAGTGACTGAGTGCCTTGGGGTACGAGGGTGGGCAGGGACTTTTTGATTACACTTTAGGCCTATGGGAAACAGTGGATATAACTACTCTAATACCGGACCAAAATATAGCATGAAGGGTAAACACATATGCACAAATCAGAAGAATTAACTGTATAATAAACTATTTCAGGACAGACTAATTTAAATTGCCAGCAGTTGAGCAAGTTGACCTCTCTAAAAGGTACAATTGAAAGGTACATTAAAATAGCTGTTACCTATATATATTTTTTGCTTCCAGAAGATTTCTTGTCTGGAATATTTTTTTCACCAGTGTATGAGTAGGTCCTCCTCTTGCTATCCATCATGTTTATGTGCATTTTTAATGCTAGACCATTTTTCACGATATATCTTCTTTAAGAAGCATTCCATCTTCTTGAATTAGAAATTAGCCGTCACTGCCACAATGGGGGATGGCTAATACAGATACAGTGTCAGTACAGCCCCATGTTATTATGTTACTGCTCCGAGTAAATTATCTTGTGGCACTTGCTGGGACCTGTAAAATGAATGATTGATTTCTGCTCCTGCAGTCAGGGGCCGCACTAGGGGGTCTCCATACAATTACGCAACATCCTAACATTCAGATAAGTCTCCCCTATATGGGGGGAGGCAGCAATATTGGAATTTGGCGTGTACACATTGCACAGCTGATAACTGGAGAGTAAATAGTAACATCAGCGATTCCAAAATGAATTTGACTAATTAGAGACCCGCGATATCATGTTTGCTGTGAATAATACATGCCCCCAATTACCACTAACTTCTGCTGCTGTTTGGGGCTGTACAACAAGCATGTTACTGTAATTAGAAAATTAATTGAGATTGGAGGGTGAGACTTAACCCCTTTGACTAGATGTGTAAAATAAAAAGAAGTTATAGAACATGGAGGAGTAGAGGGCAAATTAAATGATTTTGAGAGCCTCTGGAATTTTTAGAATGGTGCACCTCTGAGAGCTTCACTTAGCACACAATAAAGTGCAAAATGCAATTAAAAATGATGGGGCAAGTCTACAGGTGAGGTGCAGATTATTTTAAATGTAGAAATATTTTATTTTACAAAATAAATGCAGCCATAGGCTGCTTACATTTCCAAACTTGTGAAATAAAATATCTTGTCCTTCACCTGTAATGTTATTCATTGCACCTAGGCCATATGTCCTTCCAGTTACTAGATGAAGACTAAGGGCCCAACAAACAAGGGCA
Source organism: Gastrophryne carolinensis (assembly GCA_027917425.1). Classification (NCBI taxonomy): domain Eukaryota; kingdom Metazoa; phylum Chordata; class Amphibia; order Anura; family Microhylidae; genus Gastrophryne; species Gastrophryne carolinensis. The sequence continues at coordinate 101,282,771 of CM051240.1, read as the reverse complement.
CAGAGAGACCACAACAGTTTCTTCCCACATGCCATGAAGTTACTTAACCACTACGGCATTTCCAGTCCCCAGTGACAAAAATCACTATTTACTTTTAATCATTTGATTCACAATCTGTGTGTTCACGCTCCCCCCCCCTCCTCCCTTTGTACAAATGCCAGCATCTTCTGATGTCTAGAAAATGTCCTTGTATGTAATAGACTGTACTTGGGGAAAATCAACTGATTACTAATTACTAGGGATGGGAGAACCAGAACCACAAAGTTTGTGTCCATACTGAGCTTTGAGAGTTTGGGTCCCTGAATCCAAGCATGGGTTTCAAATTGAAATTAGTGCATGCGTTAAGCATTTGGCCCAAACCCGAAAGAAAAATGCCAAGCAGCCAATCAGCCTTCTTTGTACCATAGCAACCACAGCCATGCCCACTCTGGGCATTGCTGTGATTGGCTAGACGGGTCACATGACTCCGCTCGCAGTCTGCAGGAGTGAATGGTGCAGGTTGCTGCTGCTGAGGGACAGATATAAATGTTTTTTTCTTTTTAAGCATTACTTGCTCCAACCACCTGGGTGTAAGTACTTTTTAAAACCAATTGCTCTAACCACTTGGGTGTGAGTACTCTTTAATACCACTGGTGTATCAGTTCTCTTTAATATGACTGGCTCAAACTACATGTGTGTTTTAGTACTCTATAGTACCACTTGCTCCAACCACTTGGTTGTGAGTACTCTTTAATACCACTTGCTCCAACCACTTGGATGCCAGTACAATTTAATACTTGCTCAAACCTCTGGTGTGTCAGTTCTCTTTAATACGACTGGCTCAAACCACATGTGTTAGTACTCTTTAATACTACTTGCTCCAATCACTTGGGTGTGAGTACGCTTTAATACCACTGGCTCAAATCACTTAGGTGTCAGTACTCTTTAATACCACTTGCTCCAACCACTTGGGTGTGAGTTCTCTTTAATTCCACTAGCTTAAACTACTGGTGTGTCCGTACTCTTTAACACCACTTGCTAAAACCACTGGCGTGTCAGTACTCTTTAATACCCCTGGTTTAAACCACTTGGGCGTGAGTACTCTTTAATACCACTTGCTCCAACAATTTGGGTGTGAGTACCCTTTAATGTTACTGCTCAAACCACTGGTGTGCAAGTAAAATTCTTGCCATTAACCCCTCAGCCCCCAATTACCTGCCTCTCCAAAGCTCAGGGGGGCTTAAAATTCCGCAAAATACCCCCCATGAGAGGAGGGACCCCATGTCAATTGTTTTTATTTAATCCTTTATAGTGTGGATAGTAGTTGTATTTTATTTGTAAATGTAATAAAGTGCTCTTTTCAGTTTGGGGGGGTCTCCTGGACAGGAACGGGAGGCTCCTGATACATATGTGGTACTGTTGAAATAGGGAGAAATGGGGCTTTCACATGCAATTTATTTATTAAAATAAATGTGTTATTCAAAATAAATGAGACATTTTTTTTCAATTTTTTTACTCAAAAATATTTAAAAAACAGTGGAAAAATTACAAATAAGACATTGCATGTTAAAGCCTAAACTTTGTCACATACATTTTCCTGGAAATTCCTGCAAAAATCACAGGTAAACATAGTGCAAAATGGTGAAAAATTACCTGTCAACAGAGGGTGACAAATTCTCAAGTAGGCTGGCAGTTAAAAGGATTAAAAGTACCTACGCATGGGTATAGTTCTGCTTAGGGGACCTTGTGCTTTTAGATCTAACTTGTTTTAGGGTAACCCTGTGCAACTAAAGAATTCTTTAAGCGATTACTTCCAGAAAAATGAGCCTATTACAACAACAAGGGTGCACATAGAAAGCTTAATACATGTACTTTCAGAGAATATAGTTTGTGGTAGGTATTTCAAATATAAAGGGTTGTTTTGGTTGAAAATTGTACTTGGTTGCAAGGTGCGCACTTTGTCCACAAAGCTGAAATTTTCAAGTAAAATTACCGTTACCCTCATGCTTTACTTTGGGGTGTTTGGCAACTATTCCCTTGAGAGTACCTATGCCTGTTAGGTATTGGGCTGTTCCAGGGACCTTGCTATTTTAGATTTAACTTGTTTTTTCTTGTTTGCATATTGTTTTTTTTAAGGAAATGTGGCTTTGAGTCTTCTTTTTCATTCTTTTTAAGGAACCCTGTGCAACCAAAGAATTCATTAAGGGATTACCTCCAGAGGGATCACTGTGCCCACATCAACAATCCTGGTATGCCTAGAAAGCTTGAGGTGTATAATTTCAATGAATATATAGTTTCTGGGAAGTAATTCAAATGTAAAGGGTTGTTTTTCCTGAAAAACTGCAAGGTGCGCATAGCAGTTGTATTTTATCTGAAAATGTGCTGTTTCAGTTTGGGGGAGTCTCCTAGGCAGGAAAGGGTGTCTCCCAATACATATGTGGTACCGTTGTAACCAGAAGAAATAGGGCTTTTACATGCAATGATTTTAAAAACACTACGAATTGTAAGAATTTCACCCCAAAATATTGAGAATACACTCTAACAAGGCCAAACAAGACATTCCATGTTAAAGCCCAGACTCAACAGAGGTTAATCTTTTAGTTTTCTGTTATTATTTTGAGTACTTTTCCTAGTCCATTTTGTGCAGGGCAATCACCCACGTGTCCCCCACCCCAATTTAGCCTTAAATGGATTTCAATGGATTTTTATTATATTAAGGACAAATTGTACATACATGCTTTAATACATACAGATTTACATTCATAATACATACAGATAACACTGCACATTATCCATCACTGTTGTTTATATGGAAATAAACACCAACCTTAAAACATTCAAATAATAAAACTGGATATTCTTGATCGTATCATATGTCTATAAAACCTATAGGAAACGTTCCTACTATAAAAGCTGAGAAAAGGGACAGCATAAATTTAAAAAAATGAAGAAAAAAGAGGAAGACAGTATAGAAAGTACCCTGCTCCCATCAGCACCAACACCTCCCCTTTTCCCTTCTTTGATTCACCCATCTTACCAAGATACTCCCATGTATCTCGCCCACAGCGACCATACCTCCCAAATTCTTTCCTGCTTATCCTGCAGAATAATTAGTATTCTTTCATTGACCGTGATCCAATGTACTTTGACGGTCATTAAGTGATCTTGAATGTCCACTTTCATGATGGCCCAATAGCAGTCCTCCCTGCCATCAGCAAAGCAGCTTAATTTCCCGTGTGCACTGGAGCACCTCCTACAGCACCTCCCAGAAGTAAACATCAAGGCTCTTTCAAGATCCTCATCCCTGTCACACCAAAATTTATATCCATCATCTTCTCCCAGAAGTCAGCCACCACACTGTAGGTTTATGTTATTATTTTGAGTACTTTCCCTTCCTCATTTTGTGCAGTGCAATCGCCCAGGTTCCCCCCACCCCCAATTTGGCCTACAACCCTCATAAAAAAATATTTTGTTTTTTTTTATTTATGTATGTATTTATTTGATTTTTAGTTTTCTGCTATTATTTTGAGTACTTTCCCCAGCCCATTTTGTGCAGGGCAACCACCCTGGTGTTCCCCTCGATTTTCAGCACTCTAGCCCTTGCTACATTTCACAGCCCTTTGGTCCCCCAAATCCGAGTCCCCATTGACTTTGAGGTGGACCAAAACCCAGGATTTTGACTATCCTGGGTTTTGGTCCTTTCCCCCGCTGCGTGAAGTCAACTTCGTCTAAGGCAGCAGCTCCGAGCGTGCTGACGGCCGCATCCTCCACTACCTTCTAACAGGGAGCGCTCCGGCCTGCTAGAGGGATAGCGGGGATGTGGCCGCGACTCGCGCATGCGCTGTTGGACTGGGAAACAAGGTAGGTGTATGGGGCAACCTGGGGGGTTTCACACAAATCAGGGTGCCCCGGGGGGAGGGAATAAATCGGCCTTTGAATCTTATAGATTACTGAGCCGATAGCAGTGGGTTTTGGTCCACTTTAATGGGGTTGGGGTTGAGTCCGGGGAGCAGTGTCAAGTTAGGTGGAACTTGTTGAACCTCAGCAAGTTCGCTCATCCCTACTAATTACTAATTCGAACTGACCCGAATACCAGGTACTATTCAAGTTGATAGCAGGGGAAATCCAGGCAAATTACTTGGCTTTCCCAAATTCTTCTCCTAATATAGTGAAAAGTATATATGTGGCCCCCATTTCTCTGAGATCACTAGCCAGGCACTCCAGTCACGGGGGCTGCTAATGCAGGGTTTATAGTACCAAACCCTATACAGGGGGCACATTTGGCCTATACTGATTGGTACAGGAAAATGGACAGGGGTTATCAGAAAGTCACTCACACATGCCCACAGAGGGTCTGCCTGCTGGCCTTTGAACTTATATAGTGGTCCTTTTTACTGAGATATACTTGTCGGCTAGTAGGGAGTCTGAAGGAACTCTATACTAGTTCAAACTAAGGAGGTAGCCGGGGGGGGGGGGGTGTAGAAGAGCCTGGTGCCTATTGGCAAGGACCTCTTGAAAAGCAGCAGGCCGCCCCTCTGCCTTTGAATTCTGAGTTACCTATTACCAGCTTCTTTGCTGGGCTACTAGCCCCAGAGGGAGAGGGCACCCTTTTTTTAATAAAATAACAAAAAACCCTAAACATTTAAAGGAATTGATCATTGATCATTTGACCCAGGTCTTGCCTATTTAGTCCAGTCTAGCCAAACCAGGAAAATGGCAAGATTCAAGTTAAATTTAACACTAATCTGGATCCACAATCCATCACAAGGGCTTATAAAACTTGCAACACTGTTTAACAAAAACTTATTTAAGAATTGACCACCCAACTAAAAAACAAATGGGTAAACTTTTTTCTCCGGCGGCTGACTGATCTCTAGATCAATCTCGCACTGGCCAGGTCAGAACTCCATTCACCAGTGCTTTTATGTTGAACAAGCACCACTCCGCCATCATCCACGTGGGTTTAGTCACACCCACTCTATTCCCTACAATGGAGCAGGCATGCCAGGCCTCAATTTTTTTACTCAAAAATATTTAAAAAACAGTGGAAAAATTACAAATAAGACATTGCATGTTAAAGCCTAAACTTTGTCACATACATTTTCCTGGAAATTCCTGCAAAAATCACAGGTAAACATAGTGCAAAATGGTGAAAAATTACCTGTCAACAGAGGGTGACAAATTCTCAAGTAGGCTGGCAGTTAAAAGGATTAAAAGTACCTACGCATGGGTATAGTTCTGCTTAGGGGACCTTGTGCTTTTAGATCTAACTTGTTTTAGGGTAACCCTGTGCAACTAAAGAATTCTTTAAGCGATTACTTCCAGAAAAATGAGCCTATTACAACAACAAGGGTGCACATAGAAAGCTTAATACATGTACTTTCAGAGAATATAGTTTGTGGTAGGTATTTCAAATATAAAGGGTTGTTTTGGTTGAAAATTGTACTTGGTTGCAAGGTGCGCACTTTGTCCACAAAGCTGAAATTTTCAAGTAAAATTACCGTTACCCTCATGCTTTACTTTGGGGTGTTTGGCAACTATTCCCTTGAGAGTACCTATGCCTGTTAGGTATTGGGCTGTTCCAGGGACCTTGCTATTTTAGATTTAACTTGTTTTTTCTTGTTTGCATATTGTTTTTTTTAAGGAAATGTGGCTTTGAGTCTTCTTTTTCATTCTTTTTAAGGAACCCTGTGCAACCAAAGAATTCATTAAGGGATTACCTCCAGAGGGATCACTGTGCCCACATCAACAATCCTGGTATGCCTAGAAAGCTTGAGGTGTATAATTTCAATGAATATATAGTTTCTGGGAAGTAATTCAAATGTAAAGGGTTGTTTTTCCTGAAAAACTGCAAGGTGCGCATAGCAGTTGTATTTTATCTGAAAATGTGCTGTTTCAGTTTGGGGGAGTCTCCTAGGCAGGAAAGGGTGTCTCCCAATACATATGTGGTACCGTTGTAACCAGAAGAAATAGGGCTTTTACATGCAATGATTTTAAAAACACTACGAATTGTAAGAATTTCACCCCAAAATATTGAGAATACACTCTAACAAGGCCAAACAAGACATTCCATGTTAAAGCCCAGACTCAACAGAGGTTAATCTTTTAGTTTTCTGTTATTATTTTGAGTACTTTTCCTAGTCCATTTTGTGCAGGGCAATCACCCACGTGTCCCCCACCCCAATTTAGCCTTAAATGGATTTCAATGGATTTTTATTATATTAAGGACAAATTGTACATACATGCTTTAATACATACAGATTTACATTCATAATACATACAGATAACACTGCACATTATCCATCACTGTTGTTTATATGGAAATAAACACCAACCTTAAAACATTCAAATAATAAAACTGGATATTCTTGATCGTATCATATGTCTATAAAACCTATAGGAAACGTTCCTACTATAAAAGCTGAGAAAAGGGACAGCATAAATTTAAAAAAATGAAGAAAAAAGAGGAAGACAGTATAGAAAGTACCCTGCTCCCATCAGCACCAACACCTCCCCTTTTCCCTTCTTTGATTCACCCATCTTACCAAGATACTCCCATGTATCTCGCCCACAGCGACCATACCTCCCAAATTCTTTCCTGCTTATCCTGCAGAATAATTAGTATTCTTTCATTGACCGTGATCCAATGTACTTTGACGGTCATTAAGTGATCTTGAATGTCCACTTTCATGATGGCCCAATAGCAGTCCTCCCTGCCATCAGCAAAGCAGCTTAATTTCCCGTGTGCACTGGAGCACCTCCTACAGCACCTCCCAGAAGTAAACATCAAGGCTCTTTCAAGATCCTCATCCCTGTCACGCCAAAATTTATATCCATCATCTTCTCCCAGAAGTCAGCCACCACACTGTAGGTTTATGTTATTATTTTGAGTACTTTCCCTTCCTCATTTTGTGCAGTGCAATCGCCCAGGTTCCCCCCACCCCCAATTTGGCCTACAACCCTCATAAAAAAATATTTTGTTTTTTTTTATTTATGTATGTATTTATTTGATTTTTAGTTTTCTGCTATTATTTTGAGTACTTTCCCCAGCCCATTTTGTGCAGGGCAACCACCCTGGTGTTCCCCTCGATTTTCAGCACTCTAGCCCTTGCTACATTTCACAGCCCTTTGGTCCCCCAAATCCGAGTCCCCATTGACTTTGAGGTGGACCAAAACCCAGGATTTTGACTATCCTGGGTTTTGGTCCTTTCCCCCGCTGCGTGAAGTCAACTTCGTCTAAGGCAGCAGCTCCGAGCGTGCTGACGGCCGCATCCCCCACTACCTTCTAACAGGGAGCGCTCCGGCCTGCTAGAGGGATAGCGGGGATGTGGCCGCGACTCGCGCATGCGCTGTTGGACTGGGAAACAAGGTAGGTGTATGGGGCAACCTGGGGGGTTTCACACAAATCAGGGTGCCCCGGGGGGAGGGAATCAATCGGCCTTTGAATCTTATAGATTACTGAGCCGATAGCAGTGGGTTTTGGTCCACTTTAATGGGGTTGGGGTTGAGTCCGGGGAGCAGTGTCAAGTTAGGTGGAACTTGTTGAACCTCAGCAAGTTCGCTCATCTCTACTAATTACTAATTCGAACTGACCCGAATACCAGGTACTATTCAAGTTGATAGCAGGGGAAATCCAGGCAAATTACTTGGCTTTCCCAAATTCTTCTCCTAATATAGTGAAAAGTATATATGTGGCCCCCATTTCTCTGAGATCACTAGCCAGGCACTCCAGTCACGGGGGCTGCTAATGCAGGGTTTATAGTACCAAACCCTATACAGGGGGCACATTTGGCCTATACTGATTGGTACAGGAAAATGGACAGGGGTTATCAGAAAGTCACTCACACATGCCCACAGAGGGTCTGCCTGCTGGCCTTTGAACTTATATAGTGGTCCTTTTTACTGAGATATACTTGTCGGCTAGTAGGGAGTCTGAAGGAACTCTATACTAGTTCAAACTAAGGAGGTAGCCGGGGGGGGGGGGGTGTAGAAGAGCCTGGTGCCTATTGGCAAGGACCTCTTGAAAAGCAGCAGGCCGCCCCTCTGCCTTTGAATTCTGAGTTACCTATTACCAGCTTCTTTGCTGGGCTACTAGCCCCAGAGGGAGAGGGCACCCTTTTTTAATAAAATAACAAAAAACCCTAAACATTTAAAGGAATTGATCATTGATCATTTGACCCAGGTCTTGCCTATTTAGTCCAGTCTAGCCAAACCAGGAAAATGGCAAGATTCAAGTTAAATTTAACACTAATCTGGATCCACAATCCATCACAAGGGCTTATAAAACTTGCAACACTGTTTAACAAAAACTTATTTAAGAATTGACCACCCAACTAAAAAACAAATGGGTAAACTTTTTTCTCCGGCGGCTGACTGATCTCTAGATCAATCTCGCACTGGCCAGGTCAGAACTCCATTCACCAGTGCTTTTATGTTGAACAAGCACCACTCCGCCATCATCCACGTGGGTTTAGTCACACCCACTCTATTCCCTACAATGGAGCAGGCATGCCAGGCCTCAATTTTTTTACTCAAAAATATTTAAAAAACAGTGGAAAAATTACAAATAAGACATTGCATGTTAAAGCCTAAACTTTGTCACATACATTTTCCTGGAAATTCCTGCAAAAATCACAGGTAAACATAGTGCAAAATGGTGAAAAATTACCTGTCAACAGAGGGTGACAAATTCTCAAGTAGGCTGGCAGTTAAAAGGATTAAAAGTACCTACGCATGGGTATAGTTCTGCTTAGGGGACCTTGTGCTTTTAGATCTAACTTGTTTTAGGGTAACCCTGTGCAACTAAAGAATTCTTTAAGCGATTACTTCCAGAAAAATGAGCCTATTTCAACAACAAGGGTGCACATAGAAAGCTTAATACATGTACTTTCAGAGAATATAGTTTGTGGTAGGTATTTCAAATATAAAGGGTTGTTTTGGTTGAAAATTGTACTTGGTTGCAAGGTGCGCACTTTGTCCACAAAGCTGAAATTTTCAAGTAAAATTACCGTTACCCTCATGCTTTACTTTGGGGTGTTTGGCAACTATTCCCTTGAGAGTACCTATGCCTGTTAGGTATTGGGCTGTTCCAGGGACCTTGCTATTTTAGATTTAACTTGTTTTTTCTTGTTTGCATATTGTTTTTTTTAAGGAAATGTGGCTTTGAGTCTTCTTTTTCATTCTTTTTAAGGAACCCTGTGCAACCAAAGAATTCATTAAGGGATTACCTCCAGAGGGATCACTGTGCCCACATCAACAATCCTGGTATGCCTAGAAAGCTTGAGGTGTATAATTTCAATGAATATATAGTTTCTGGGAAGTAATTCAAATGTAAAGGGTTGTTTTTCCTGAAAAACTGCAAGGTGCGCATAGCAGTTGTATTTTATCTGAAAATGTGCTGTTTCAGTTTGGGGGAGTCTCCTAGGCAGGAAAGGGTGTCTCCCAATACATATGTGGTACCGTTGTAACCAGAAGAAATAGGGCTTTTACATGCAATGATTTTAAAAACACTACGAATTGTAAGAATTTCACCCCAAAATATTGAGAATACACTCTAACAAGGCCAAACAAGACATTCCATGTTAAAGCCCAGACTCAACAGAGGTTAATCTTTTAGTTTTCTGTTATTATTTTGAGTACTTTTCCTAGTCCATTTTGTGCAGGGCAATCACCCACGTGTCCCCCACCCCAATTTAGCCTTAAATGGATTTCAATGGATTTTTATTATATTAAGGACAAATTGTACATACATGCTTTAATACATACAGATTTACATTCATAATACATACAGATAACACTGCACATTATCCATCACTGTTGTTTATATGGAAATAAACACCAACCTTAAAACATTCAAATAATAAAACTGGATATTCTTGATCGTATCATATGTCTATAAAACCTATAGGAAACGTTCCTACTATAAAAGCTGAGAAAAGGGACAGCATAAATTTAAAAAAATGAAGAAAAAAGAGGAAGACAGTATAGAAAGTACCCTGCTCCCATCAGCACCAACACCTCCCCTTTTCCCTTCTTTGATTCACCCATCTTACCAAGATACTCCCATGTATCTCGCCCACAGCGACCATACCTCCCAAATTCTTTCCTGCTTATCCTGCAGAATAATTAGTATTCTTTCATTGACCGTGATCCAATGTACTTTGACGGTCATTAAGTGATCTTGAATGTCCACTTTCATGATGGCCCAATAGCAGTCCTCCCTGCCATCAGCAAAGCAGCTTAATTTCCCGTGTGCACTGGAGCACCTCCTACAGCACCTCCCAGAAGTAAACATCAAGGCTCTTTCAAGATCCTCATCCCTGTCACGCCAAAATTTATATCCATCATCTTCTCCCAGAAGTCAGCCACCACACTGTAGGTTTATGTTATTATTTTGAGTACTTTCCCTTCCTCATTTTGTGCAGTGCAATCGCCCAGGTTCCCCCCACCCCCAATTTGGCCTACAACCCTCATAAAAAAATATTTTGTTTTTTTTTATTTATGTATGTATTTATTTGATTTTTAGTTTTCTGCTATTATTTTGAGTACTTTCCCCAGCCCATTTTGTGCAGGGCAACCACCCTGGTGTTCCCCTCGATTTTCAGCACTCTAGCCCTTGCTACATTTCACAGCCCTCTGGTCCCCCAAATCTGAGTCCCCATTGACTTTGAGGTGGACCAAAACCCAGGATTTTGACTATCCTGGGTTTTGGTCCTTTTCCCCGCTGCGTGAAGTCAACTTCGTCTAAGGCAGCAGCTCCGAGCGTGCTGACGGCCGCATCCTCCACTACCTTCTAACAGGGAGCGCTCCGGCCTGCTAGAGGGATAGCGGGGATGTGGCCGCGACTCGCGCATGCGCTGTTGGACTGGGAAACAAGGTAGGTGTATGGGGCAACCTGGGGGGTTTCACACAAATCAGGGTGCCCCGGGGGGAGGGAATAAATCGGCCTTTGAATCTTATAGATTACTGAGCCGATAGCAGTGGGTTTTGGTCCACTTTAATGGGGTTGGGGTTGAGTCCGGGGAGCAGTGTCAAGTTAGGTGGAACTTGTTGAACCTCAGCAAGTTCGCTCATCCCTACTAATTACTAATTCGAACTGACCCAAATACCAGGTACTATTCAAGTTGATAGCAGGGGAAATCCAGGCAAATTACTTGGCTTTCCCAAATTCTTCTCCTAATATAGTGAAAAGTATATATGTGGCCCCCATTTCTCTGAGATCACTAGCCAGGCACTCCAGTCACGGGGGCTGCTAATGCAGGGTTTATAGTACCAAACCCTATACAGGGGGCACATTTGGCCTATACTGATTGGTACAGGAAAATGGACAGGGGTTATCAGAAAGTCACTCACACATGCCCACAGAGGGTCTGCCTGCTGGCCTTTGAACTTATATAGTGGTCCTTTTTACTGAGATATACTTGTCGGCTAGTAGGGAGTCTGAAGGAACTCTATACTAGTTCAAACTAAGGAGGTAGCCGGGGGGGGGGGGGGGGGGAGGGTGTAGAAGAGCCTGGTGCCTATTGGCAAGGACCTCTTGAAAAGCAGCAGGCCGCCCCTCTGCCTTTGAATTCTGAGTTACCTATTACCAGCTTCTTTGCTGGGCTACTAGCCCCAGAGGGAGAGGGCACCCTTTTTTAATAAAATAACAAAAAACCCTAAACATTTAAAGGAATTGATCATTGATCATTTGACCCAGGTCTTGCCTATTTAGTCCAGTCTAGCCAAACCAGGAAAATGGCAAGATTCAAGTTAAATTTAACACTAATCTGGATCCACAATCCATCACAAGGGCTTATAAAACTTGCAACACTGTTTAACAAAAACGTATTTAAGAATTGACCACCCAACTAAAAAACAAATGGGTAAACTTTTTTCTCCGGCGGCTGACTGATTTCTAGATCAATCTCGCACTGGCCAGGTCAGAACTCCATTCACCAGTGCTTTTATGTTGAACAAGCACCACTCCGCCATCATCCACGTGGGTTTAGTCACACCCACTCTATTCCCTACAATGGAGCAGGCATGCCAGGCCTCAACCCACCCCCTCCATTGCAGTGAATGGATAGGATGTGGCCATGCCCCTGTGACTGGTGGCCAAAGGGCGCAATCCTGAAAAAGAAGTGTCAGTGAATAGAGTTCTGACCCAGCTAGTGCGGGATGCGATCCAGAAAGCCGTGATTTGCTGATTGCCAGAGGAGGTTATTACCCTTTTGTTTTGTTTTTTTGGTGGGGGGGGGGGTCAATCACTTTAAGCTGGTCATTTTTAGATTAAAAAATTAAAATGGCAAGGGGCCTTCGTGTACTTAAAATCATTTTCACAATTGTTTAAACTAAAATGCTGACATTGCCTTGAATCTTTTAACCTCAAGTCTCTAAGTTTCTAAAACGAAGCCTTACCCTTTGGAGCTCGAGTCCAACATGTAGATCAAAATGTCAAAATGTATTGTTCAACATTGGGACAGCCATGACAGTTGCTAATGTTATAGCGACCACAGTGCCTGGGGATTGCAAACATTCCCACAGATTTTCAGAAACAACGAACTTCCCTGAAGGCACCTTTCAGTGCCTGCTATTATATGCTGCTATCATCCTGCTAGTAAATGTTCAAGACACAGGTCAGGACTAAGCTAACTATTTGGGGTGCCCTTTTTGTGACTCTCAGCAGCTGTCTTTTTAATGGCGCCTACAAATCTTTTAAAACGATAAATGTTTATTTGCACATTCATTTAATTTTATTTCATAGAGAGAGGTTACATGGAGGCCAGAATATTGCATGAGGTGAGGGAGCTGCAGGTACCTTCACGAGACTTTATAGTTGCTTCTCACATACATTAAATTCAAGGCTCAGGTCATCTGCATTCTGCTGCCTCTGCTCTTTTCTATATATGCTTCAGCAGAACGGAAATAAAACTAACCTTAAACCAGCACCTGAAATAAAACATATATTGTTGCTTAAAACTTGCTTTTTCTGCCTTAGAACAGCTCAGCTCAGCCTGTCACTGGTACAGAGGGGTGACAATTTAGTGCACCTGGTAAAGTTCTGGAGGGCTTCTATTTCTCACCCAGAATGTTTGGCTGGGTAAGATAAAAAAAGAATCCAGGAAGTTATTTGGCTCCAATTCTTTAGACTGCTTATTATTATGAATATTATTACATCTTATTATTAGAATGCTGATTTAAAATGTTAACTTCAGGGACCTGGATTATGTAACGGAAGGTAAAGTTGGTAGTGACATCTGCTGTTGTCACCTTACAGTATCAGGTTTTACCAGGCCGCCTCAGCCCTCACAGGTGGCTGAGATCAGCTCATTAATGAACCTGCAAGAGAAACAGGTTGAAAGAGACAAAGAGCTTGTGAATGAGAAACCTTTATGTTAAGATTAACCCTGGATCTGAGGAATTCATCTTGCCATGTATGTATCAGTGGAGGAGCTGATGAAGCAGTTGGTCCTTTCGCAACAACAAGCTATAGAGCAATAGCATTTGCAACACCTGTGGCCCAGCAACGGCAGCCTATGGGTACTTAACAAGAGAGAAAACACCTGCTAGCTGAGCTGATTTCAGCACTGCAGAAGGTTGGGACCCAACAGGCAGGAGAGACTCAGCAGATCCCCACTGTGATTGACAACCCACGGAAAGTGGTGCAACAGGCCTTGCAGAAAATGACTGGTGCTGACAATGTGGAAATCAATCTCACTGTCTTTGAAAAGATTGAAGAGCAAGAGAAGCTCCCAGCAGCTGAGTGGACTGATGGGTCCTATCTTATGAGTCAAAAAAAAAGCCCCAAAAAGTGTACCATGACCTCAGTGAACAGGATATCAAGGTAAAAAGTTAAAATCTGAGATTTTGGCCTGCTTGGGGGTCACACCTGCTATCCGTGCCTGGCAGTTTGATGTGGATTGGCCCGCAACAGATGCAGCTGTTTGATATGTTTCACCTGACTAAGAGATGGAACTTCTCTACGTTGATGCGGTTATTTGAGAAGGTGGTTATGGATCGCTGCATTTTAGCTACTCGATGGCATGGCTGGGTTGGTCAGGGATGCCTTATAGACATAGACCAATTTGTTAGCATGGTTGGGAGATTTGTTGCGACCAACAACTTAATCTGTGGTATTCCTGCCACTTGATCAGTTTCTCTGAATGTCAGACCATGTCTTCCTCCGGAAAGAAGGTACCAGATACCACAGGGGTGTACCAAAGGTGAAAGATTACTCTAGGTAACCAGGGCTGCTCCAGTACTAGAGAAGATTTATTGCTGCACATTGCCCCCCGAAATGAGCCCCAAGTGTAAAACATTATGGTAAACAAAGCCTTGCTGGACTAAGCATTTGTGTGTGTTTGCATTCACAGAGACACTAAAGCTTACCCAGTATCATTGGTAAAAATAGAAACTGAGAATGTGGATGGTGCAGTAACCTGTGAAGTAGGTGTGGTCAAAACCTAATGCATACAGTTATCCTGGGATGTGACTTTTCTTTGTTTTGGGACTGGTGGGGAAAAATCTTTGAGACAGAGAAGCTTTCAAAGACCCCAATCCTGCCCAAGTGGACAGGAAAAATGTGGAATAATTTTCCATTGCAGGTTTTTGTTGGAGAAGACACCCCCACTGTTGATTAAATTATGCTTGATTTAAATGTTTTCAAATTTTGATACTGCCCAATTAAGGGACCCACCGTACCAAATGCTCAAGAAGCCATTAAAGTTGTTAATGCGGGGCCACAGGACCCAGAAGCTGACCAATAATTTCCACATTTTACCATGAATAATGATCTTTTGCATTGCGTTATTAAGAACAATAATTATAATTATTACCAAAGCAAAATTCTGAAGCAGTTTCTGTTGACCATACAGATGTATGATACTTGATCTTGGCACATAATCATACATTTGCATGACATTTGGGGACTAGTAAAACACACAAGAGAACTTTCCTAAGGTTCTTTTGCCCACTGCTTATCAGAAAGTCAAAAACTATTGTGATTCATGCACCACCTGCCATATAAGTGCCCCAATATCCCCTATTGTGTAGGCCCCACTTCCAATTATTGAAGTACCATTTGAGACAATTGCTATGGATTTGGTGGGGCCATTGGTAAAGTCAGCTAGATGGCATCCTAGTGATAATGGGTTACACCCATTTCTGAGTAAAGAAAAAAGAAAATGTATTAATAATGTCATTGCCTCTATAGGCTCGATTCAGAGACACATTCGTCCTGACTTCCGTAGCTGTCTGTGAAAGTTTTGGTGGGTGTTTGTCATTTTTTGGCTTTTTTTCGTATATTTTTCACTCGCACGAACGTTCGAGAACATGCGTATATGCTCTTTCGATAATGGTGACTTCGGGAGCTTTTTCCCACCAAATCGGAAATGTTTCGTCCGTTCAGAATTTTTTCGTTATTGCAATGGGCTTGCGATTAATTCAGAGAGCTGATTGCCGATGGTCCCACACCTCATAAATTCGTTTCAGGGCAAAAACATTCCCGGCACCTTTTTGACTACGGGAGCGCGAGCCAGCCATGGACGAGGCTACTGCCTTTGAGGAGCATGAGGATCTGCAACTCATGGGCATTGAGATCGTCCGGAGGGCAGAGACCAGATTGCACTGGCGGCGACGCATGGACATCAATAGCATGCATGACACTGAGCTGTTCGAGCTGACCAGGCTTAATCGCGCTTCCCTCCATAAACTGTATAGTGAGCTGCGGCCATGGTTAGCCCGCACCACAAGGAAGGGGCAAGCAATTTCAGGTATGACCAAGATGCTTGGCTGCCTGCAATTTTTGGCGAACGGCTCGTTCCAGAGGCTGGGTGCCCTCTCCGTGGGGATTTCACAGCCTACGCTGAGCCGCGCGCTATCCAAATTTTTGGAAGGCATGGCTACCATAACTCGGAAATATATTTGTTTCCCTGAGGATATGGTAGCCAGAAACGCCATTAAGCTGGCATTTTTTAATATCGCCGACATGCCCAATGTCATGGGTGCTATTGACTGCACCCACATTGCCCTCGTCCCTCCGTCAAGCGACGAGTATATATACAGGCAAGTTTTGGCTTCCATTGTCTCTAAATATTTGTGTGTCCCTCCTTTGCTCAATCACATTATTCGTTTGCTTCATTGGCAATAGTCCCTCCTTTAATGAAAAGCTTCCTTGTGACTAATCTCGCCATTTGTAGTAACTTTCATTGGCAATAGTCCCTCCTTTAATGAAAAGCTTCCTTGTGACTAATCTCGCCATTTGTAGTAACTTTCATTGGCAATAGTCCCTCCTTTAATGAAAAGCTTCCTTGTGACTAATCTCGCCATTTGTAGTAACTTTCATTGGCAATAGTCCCTCCTTTAATGAAAAGCTTCCTTGTGACTAATCTCGCCATTTGTAGTAACTTTCATTGGCAATAGTCCCTCCTTTAATGAAAAGCTTCCTTGTGACTAATCTCGCCATTTGTAGTAACTTTCATTGGCAAGAGTCCCTCCTTTAATGAAAAGCTTCCTTGTGACTAATCTCGCCATTTGTAGTAACTTTCATTGGCAATAGTCCCTCCTTTAATGAAAAGCTTCCTTGTGACTAATCTCGCCATTTGTAGTAACTTCCATTGCCAATAGTCCCTCCTTTAATGAAAAGCTTCCTTGTGACTAATCTCGCCATTTGTAGTAACTTTCATTGGCAATAGTCCCTCCTTTAATGAAAAGCTTCCTTGTGACTAATCTCGCCATTTGTAGTAACTTTCATTGCCAATAGTCCCACCTTTAATGAAAAGCTTCCTTGTGACTAATCTCGCCATTTGTAGTAACTTTTATTGGCAATAGTCCCTCCTTTTGTTTAGTCCCTCTAGGTTAATATACTCTCTGATTTTACATCTTCCCTCATTGCAATCACTCCCTCCTTGCTAATGCTCCCTCCTTGCCAAGAGTGTATGTGCAACAACGGCCCTTATTTATAAATTAGTTCCAAAGTTAGTTATTTCAAAGTAAAACATTTGTAAGTGTACTTTTAATAGAACAAGTAAGACTGTCAAGGCTCAAACATTGATATTCTTTTGTTGACCACTTAAATGGAACGTAGTTGTTTAGTGTTATTTGTCTGGATGTTACATTTTGACATAGGCTGTTTGAAGTGTGCGTTGGATTTGTTTACTAAACGTTATTTTTTTGTGGTTTCTGTTTCCTTTTTACCCAGAAATCGCAAAATGGGCCATTCGCTGAATGTGCAAGCGGTGGTGGCCCAGGGCCTGCGCTTTCTGAGCGTCCTGGCAGGCTACCCTGGCTCAGCCCATGATGCGTATATCCTGCGCAGATCTGGATTATTCCGCCGGTTTGAGTCAGGGGAATTTGCGGGTGCATGGCTCCTTGGTAAGTTGGCTCAAATTATCGATTTGGATTGTATATGTATGGCAAAGTTTTAGGTTGGATTTACCTTTCATAAACGCTGCCTTGCCCCTCACCTTGTGAACATGTGTAAGCACACTGTAACCATTAGATTAGACAAACTCCATTGGCTGCAAAATTGTTTTGCCTGCATTGTTTTAATTAATAAGTGTAATGTGAGGCCAAGTCTGAAACAGCCTTCTAAACCATTTTCTTTCCAAATCTGTTATTGACTTTACCAGAGAGTCAGCGCCATCTTTGCTTACATGCATTTAACTTACTGAGTAGAGGTGAGCGGGATAAAGTGCAGGGGCCGGCTTACACCGGTTTTTGAGTAAGCCAAGAATTATAAAGGGGCAGGTCAAGTTAGACCATACTACATTGTTCTGCAGCACAGGCAGGAAACAATAGCTGCTAACAGTCTGCCTGATTGCCCACCATCCCCAGTATTATTTGACTACTTTTGACCCACATCTATCACATATGTTTAATTCTTGGTTTAGCATCTGCAATCTGTATGCTCATGTTTGTGTGACAATGTCACATACCTCTTTTATTTTTATTGCAGTAGGAATGTTGCGTGGCAATGTATGATTTCCTGTTATTAATTTTTTTGTTTTTTTTGGGCTTATTTAGGAGATTTGGGGTATCCATTACTGCCGTGGCTCATGACTCCGGTCCTCCGGCCACAAACTCCAGCACAAGAGGCCTATAACCGTGCACATCGAAAGACCAGGGCAGTGGTGGAGAGGGCCTTTGGACTCCTCAAGACCCGGTTTCGGTGCTTGGACCACACTGGGGGCTCCCTGCAGTATGACCCGAAAAAGGTCATTGACATTATAATGGCATGTGCCGCGCTCCATAATTTAGCCATTATGCAAAGGGTCCCCCGATATCTGGATTGCCCACCCTCTCCACCCTCCGATGAGGCAGACGACGCCTATGTGGGCCAGCCAAGTGCGTCTAGGCAAGCCGTGCGGGCAAATTTAATAGCCACACATTTTTCCTAATTTAGTTTTTAGTTTAATTTGTGTAATTTTTTTTTGGTTTGTTTGGCTATGTTTAATTTCATTATGAAGTAAACAATAATGAATTTGTGCAACCCAAAAAAAAATCTATGTTTGAGTATTTATTTGTAGACCTTGGTTATTGTTTGTTTTGGTGCCAACTTGAACTCATATTTCTATATCAAAACACCACACACATGAGCTTGTTCAAACCAAAATGTTTACTACTTAGTAAAAGGTATATGTGAGACAAACAGAATCGGAGGTGAGTGCCCCTCACATACTTTGGGACAACACCTGTACATGCAATTATGTTCCATACATTTGTACACAAAGGAAATAGCACAAAATTAATCCCTCTCCTGCTTGCCCACATTTTCCACAGACACAGGTTGAAAGCAAACCTAGCTATGCCACATCTACACCTGTAAGTCAGTGGGCCACCCAAACAAGAACACCCAGTCCCAATCCAAATCCAGTACAATCACAGCCAGGGTCCAAGGTCTTAGATGTTAAGGCCAGAATGTCACCCAATCATGCCGCCAAACATGAGGAGCCACCACAAATGTTATTGTGGCCATGGCAGCCGCGCAACACCTTAAGTGGCCGATTCAGTGAGTCTGGGACTCTGGCATTGGCTACTGGGCTACCTCAGGCCTTGAATGAGCTATATGGTGGATAATCAAAAACAACCGAGCAAGAACAGCGCAAAATATGAGATTTTTAGGCCTCACCAGACAAGTCAATCCAGTGGGTAGGTATCGCAAAGATATGGACCAGATTCATGCCTAACACACCTTAATATGTGTGATGCCCATAGAACCCAGGTTGGGGCCCTTGGTGGGGGGGGCCATAACATGGGCCTGTGTGGCATTCAGAATCTGCAACTGTTCCAAAATGTGTCTTTGGTTATTGTGCATTTCGGCCATGCCTGACCTTATTTCAGAAGTCAAGTTGGCCATGTGGCTGTTATGGGTCCTCAATTCAGTCAGCACGGCACTGAAGGTAGTATTTAGGGACTCTAATTGGCCCCTAATATGCTCCTGATTTTGTTGGTTTTGGCGGCGAAAAAGGCGCCTCTCATGGTGCCATGCTGACTCCATCATCTGCACGCCCCTCCCCTGGGAAACTGGGCGACGTTGCTGAGTACGCCGCCCAATTCCCCGGGTTGTGGGGCGTGCAGATGATGTTGCTCGAGGACCCCCAACAGCCACAGGTCTGCTCGCCAAATCCTCAGCAGCAGATCTGAAACTGGGGACTGGAGGGTCAGTCTCTGCATGCTGCCCACGATGTGCAGGCAGCATGCAGCCAGCTTCCCTCTGCTGCTGAGGATTTGGCGGAGACACATTTTGGGACAGTTGCAGATTCTGTCCCAGGGGAAGATCTTCAGAATCTCCTATGAAGCTTCCATCTTCCTCCTGCTCCTGGATTTGCTCCATCAGTGTGTGGCTCTGTTGGGGACATGTAAAAAAAAACAGGTTCAGTGTGTGGAATACCTATAAAAACCACACAAGCAAAACCTGGCAAGCTACATGCATACACAACAGCCTCAAAATACACTTACCGTAGACATCGAATCCTGGGTCCTATGCAGCGCGGAAGAAGACATAGAAACATAGAAACATAGAAGGTTGACGGCAGAAGGAGACCATACGGTCCATCTAGTCTGCCCTTATGTGTATACTGTATGTACTCTTTATCTTAGGATAGATGTGTGCTTATCCCAGGCATGTTTAAATTCAGTGACTGTTGATTTTTCAACTACCTCTGCTGGAAGTTTGTTCCAAGCATCTACTACTCTTTCTGTAAAATAATATTTTCTAACATTGCTCCTGATCTTCCCCCCCGACTAGCTTCAGGTTGTGCCCCCTTGTTCTATCATTAAGCTTCTTCTTAAAAACACTTCCCTCCTGAACCTTATTCAATCCGTTCACATATTTAAAGGTCTCAATCATGTCCCCCCTCTCCCTTCTTTCCTCCAGACTGTACAAATTAAGTTCTTTAAGTCTCTCCTGATAAGTTTTAAGTTTAAGTCCTTCCACCATTTTCGTTGCCCGCCTTTGGACACGTTCTATTTGAATAATGTCTTTTTGCAGGTAAGGTCTCCAGAACTGCACACAGTATTCTAGCTGTGGCCTTACCAGGGCTCTATACAGCGGCATCACAACCTCCCTCTTCCTACTGGTGATGCCTCGAGCTATGCAGCCGAGCATCCTGCTTGCTTTTCCCACTGCCTGGCTACACTGTCCACTCATCTTGCAGCTATCAGTAATCAGTACCCCTAAATCTCTCTCCTCCGAGGTCCTGGCTAACACAGTGCTGCCCATACGGTACTCAGAGCAGGGATTCCTTCTACCCAAGTGCATGATTTTACATTTAGAGACATTAAACTCTAGTTTCCACAGTTTTGACCATCTATCCAGTAAAGCTAAATCATTTTCCATGTTGCAGACACCTCCAGGAATATCCACCCTATTACTAACCTTTGTATCATCAGCAAACAGACAAACTTTTCCTACCAAGCCTTCTCCTATGTCACTTACAAATATATTAAAAAGAATGGGGCCCAGGACAGAGCCTTGCAGCACACCACTTGTAACTCGCCTTTGTTCAGATTGTACACCATTTACAACAACGCTCTGATACCGATCCCTCAGCCAACTGGAAATCCACTGAACTATCCAGGGATTGAGTCCTACCTTCAATAACTTATCTATGAGCTCCTTATGTGGTACAGTGTCAAAGGCTTTGCTAAAATCCAGATAGGCGATATCCACAGCACCACCTTCATCTAACACTTTAGTGACATTGTCAAAGAAATCAATAAGATTGGTCTGACATGATCTGCCCTCAGTAAAGCTGTGCTGTTTTGGGTCCAATAGGTCATTAATTTTTAGATGGGAAATTATCTGTTTTTTTAAGAGTGTTTCCATTAATTTGACCAGTATAGATGTTAAACTAACTGGCCTGTAATTACTGGCTTCTTCTCTACTCCCCTTTTTATGGATTGGTACGACATTGGCCATTCTCCAATCATCTGGAACCTCACCAGTTGAAAGGGAATGGTTAAGTAAATCAGTTAGAGGGGCTGCAATCACAAACCTAAGTTCCCTTAGAACTCTGGGGTGGATTCCATCTGGACCCATTGCCTTACTTACCTTTAGATGTGCCAGCTCGGCTAAGACATCAGCCTCCAGAAACTCCGGAGCTGTACTCTCCCAGCTGGATGTTGTGCTATGACCATGCCTGCTACTATCTGAAAATACCGAACAAAAGTAGCTATTCAGATGGTCAGCCACAGCCTTATCTCCGTCAATATATTTATTTTCCCTATTTCTAATTTTTGAGACTGCATTGTTTTTCTTCTTTCTGTCACCAATATATTGGAAAAAGGTTTTATCTCCCCTCTTCATAGATTTGGCCATTTCTTCCTCCTTTTGCCCTTTAGCATTCCTTATAATTAGTTTTGCTTCCCTCTGTTTAATTTTATACGCCTCTCTGTCAGCTACACTTCCACTTACTTTATACTTCTTATAGGCAGACTTCTTATCTTTTATGATAGTGCTGACTTCCCTAGTAAACCATAATGGTTTCTTCTTCCTTTTATTCTTGCTAGTTTGTTTCACATATTGCTTAGTTGCCTTTAAGATGGCCATTTTTAATAGTGACCACTGGGCACTCACTTCTGCTACTCTGTTCCACTCACCTAATTTTCTTTCTACATACTCCGCCATTTCCTTGAAGTTTGTCTTCCTAAAGTCTAGCGGTAACATGGCAGAGGAGTCTCCACTAGCTGAGGGATGATGCTGGCCTGCTTTAGAAGAAAAAGAGCGATTAATACACACAACTATGCATAGTTTATGTTTAGCGAGCGAGTAGTGAAATATTCGAAATTTCGAATTTCGATTCGAATAGACCGCGTTACTCGACCGAATATCGAATCCCATTATAGTCTATGGGAAAAAAATGCTCGACACTTGGAAATCTCAATTCGACCACTTGGAGGTCACCAAGTCCACCCTGAAACATCAGAAAATGATGCCAACACTGCTGGAATGCAACTGGGACAGCAGGGGAAGCATGTCTGGGTGCATATAACGCGCCCAAGTCGCACTATTACGCCACTATCACAGCCTCTCAACAATACACTCCAAACACAATATTACTTCTACGTAAAGTGAGACAAGACAAGGAAACCTTCTTTCCTCTACATTGCCATGGACCCCAAGCCAAACTGTACAAAAAAGAAGAACAAAATTCTGCACCCCTTAAAATCACGTTGCCTAATGACAACCACAGGTGGCATAGGCAAGGGGGAAAATAAATAGACCCCACCCCTAATTGTCATTGTGTGTGTGTGTGTGTGTGTGTGAGATGTGGTCAGACATGTCCTCTTGTGTCATTGTGTCACCCCAGCAGTAAGGGAAGCTTAACCCTTTCGCTGCCAGCCTACCTGCAGCATTTGCCACTCCCTGTTGCCAGACGATGTTTCACCATTTTGCGCTACACATATTCAACTGTCATTTTTGAAGGGATTTCCAGGGATTTCCCAGGAAAATTATATATTGTTTTTTTCAACAGAGTCTGGGCTTTAACATGAAATGTCTTGTTTGTATTTTTTAGGTGTATTCTCAATTTTTTTGGGTGAAATGTGTGAAAAAAAACAAAAAAAAACATTTTTTTACAATTTGTAGAGTTTTTTTGTAATAAAAAATGTAAGTTTGTCAATAAAATCTTATTGCGTGAGAAACCCCAATTTCTCCCGGTTACAGCGATACCACATATGTATAGGTAGACACCCTTTCCTGCCCAGAAGCCTTTTATAGCTGCTGGATGACAAATGGTTAATTAAAAAAAAAAATGACATAGGGTCCCCCTTACCCAAAGTAACCAGCCCGGGACCAGCTATGGGGGCTTGTAGGCACAGAGTGGGGGGGCCAGCTTTGGTGGCCCCCCCACCCTGCAGCCTACGAGCCCACATAGCCTATGTGGGCCCGGGCTCTTCTGCCCCCCCCTGGCCTTTGGGGAGGCAGGTAATGGGGGTGCGGGGGTTAATGGCAAGCCACCCGCTAGGGCAGGTGACTTGCCACCCCCCCAGCCTTGTGAACTGGTATAAGGGGTCTCATGGACCCCTTACCAGCTCACAAAGGGTTAATGTGAAAAAAAAACACCACACAATAATAAAAAGTATTTTATTAGAAAAAAAAAAAATTTTTTTTTACTGTACTTACCTTCGATTGCAAGCTCTTGTCCCTCGCCGCTCAGCTGACAGATGCCGGTGATCGGCATCCAGAGAAGGAGAAGGCAGGAGATCAGAGGATCTCCTGTCACCTCCTTCCAGGGCACCGATCACCGGCATCTGAGAAGCTGAGAAAGCTGAAGCCGGTGATCGGGACCGGGATGACGTCATAAGCCCCGCCCCCAAGGGGGCGGGGCTTAGAGGCATGATGGCGGCCGCCATCGTGCAGAAGAGAGGAGAGAGCCTCCCAGGCTCTCTCCTGAAGATCGGTAAGTCCTGGGGGGGGATCGGAGGCCCCCCAGGTGAAGAGGAGGGACAGCGGGAGCCAGCGCACACACAGGTAAGTGAATGTCATTTTTATTTTTTTTTTTTTTTACAGTTAGAAGCTGCTGCTGCAGAAGCGGGGGGGGGGCGGCCTATTCCGGGGGCTCTCCTGGAGCCATCCGACCCCCCACGGGGGATCGGATGGCACCAAATTAAAGAGGAGACCCGGCCGGATCCAACAAGGGGTCAGGTGAGTATTTGTTGTTTTTACTTTTTAAACTACAAGCGAGGAAAATCAAGCACGTAACACCTACGTGCTTGGCACTTAAGGCCCAGCCAAGCCAGCACGTAGGTGTTACGTGCTTGGCAACAAAAGGGTTAAAGGAGGAGGTTTGTTACAGTGTGTCACCCCAGCAGTCAGGGAAGCTTACAGGAGGAGGTTTGTTACAGTGTGTCACCCCAGCAGTCAGGGAAGCTTACAGGAGGAGGTTTGTTACAGTGTGTCACCCCAGCAGTAAGGGAAGCTTACAGGAGGAGGTTTGTTACAGTGTGTCACCCCAGCAGTCAGGGAAGCTTACAGGAGGAGGTTTGTTACAGTGTGTCACCCCAGCAGTAAGGGAAGCTTAGAGCTGAGACCTCTTAAAAATTGTGTGGAGGCCCAAGATCTGAGACGTCTTAAAAATTGTGTGGAGGCCCAAGAGCTGAGACCTCTCAAACATTGTGTGGAGTCCCACGAGCTGAGACCTTTTAAAAATTGTGTGGAGGCCCAAGAGCTGAGACCTCTCAAACATTGTGTGGAGTCCCAAGAGCTGAGACCTCTTAAAAATTGTGTGGAGGCCCAAGATCTGAGACCTCTTAAAAATTGTGTGGAGGCCCAAGAGCTGAGACCTTTTAAAAATTGTGTGGAGGCCCAAGAGCTGAGACCTCTCAAACATTGTGTGGAGGCCCAAGAGCTGAGACCTTTTAAAAATTGTGTGGAGGCCCAAGAGCTGAGACCTCTTAAAAATTGTGTGGAGGCCCAAGATCTGAGACCTCTTAAAAATTGTGTGGAGGCTCAAGAGCTGAGACCTCTCAAACATTGTGTGGAGTCCCAAGAGCTGAGACCTTTTAAAAATTGTGTGGAGGCCCAAGAGCTGAGACCTCTTAAAAATTGTGTGGAGGCCCAAGAGCTGAGACCTCTCAAACATTGTGTGGAGGCCCAAGAGCTGAGACCTCTCAAACATTGTGTGGAGGCCCAAGAGCTGAGACCTCTTAAAAATTGTGTGGAGGCCCAAGATCTGAGACCTCTTAAAAATTGTGTGGAGGCCCAAGAGCTGAGACCTTTTAAAAATTGTGTGGAGGCCCAAGAGCTGAGACCTTTTAAAAATTGTGTGGAGGCCCAAGAGCTGAGACCTCTCAAACATTGTGTGGAGTCCCACGAGCTGAGACCTTTTAAAAATTGTGTGGAGGCCCAAGAGCTGAGACCTCTCAAACATTGTGTGGAGTCCCAAGAGCTGAGACCTTTTAAAAATTGTGTGGAGGCCCAAGATCTGAGACCTCTTAAAAATTGTGTGGAGGCCCAAGAGCTGAGACCTCTCAAACATTGTGTGGAGTCCCACGAGCTGAGACCTTTTAAAAATTGTGTGGAGGCCCAAGAGCTGAGACCTCTCAAACATTGTGTGGAGTCCCAAGAGCTGAGACCTTTTAAAAATTGTGTGGAGGCCCAAGATCTGAGACCTCTTAAAAATTGTGTGGAGGCCCAAGAGCTGAGACCTCTCAAACATTGTGTGGAGTCCCAAGAGCTGAGACCTTTTAAAAATTGTGTGGAGGCCCAAGAGCTGAGACCTTTTAAAAATTGTGTGGAGGCCGAAGAGCTGAGACCTCTTAAAAATTGTGTGGAGTCCCAAGAGCTGAGACCTTTTAAAAATTGTGTGGAGGCCCAAGAGCTGAGACCTTTTAAAAATTGTGTGGAGGCCCAAGAGCTGAGACCTTTTAAAAATTGTGTGGAGGCCCAAGAGCTGAGACCTCTCAAACATTGTGTGGAGGCCCAAGAGCTGAGACCTCTTAAAAATTGTGTGGAGGCCCAAGAGCTGAGACCTCTTAAAAATTGTGTGGAGGCCCAAGAGCTGAGACCTTTTAAAAATTGTGTGGAGGCCCAAGAGCTGAGACCTCTCAAACATTGTGTGGAGGCCCAAGAGCTGAGACCTTTTAAAAATTGTGTGGAGGCCCAAGAGCTGAGACCTTTTAAAAATTGTGTGGAGGCCCAAGAGCTGAGACCTTTTAAAAATTGTGTGGAGGCCCAAGAGCTGAGACCTCTCAAACATTGTGTGGAGTCCCAAGAGCTGAGACCTTTTAAAAATTGTGTGGAGGCCCAAGAGCTGAGACCTTTTAAAAATTGTGTGGAGGCCCAAGAGCTGAGACCTTTTAAAAATTGTGTGGAGGCCCAAGAGCTGAGACCTTTTAAAAATTGTGTGGAGGCCCAAGAGCTGAGACCTTTTAAAAATTGTGTGGAGGCCCAAGAGCTGAGACCTTTTAAAAATTGTGTGGAGGCCCAAGAGCTGAGACCTCTCAAACATTGTGTGGAGTCCCACGAGCTGAGACCTTTTAAAAATTGTGTGGAGGCCCAAGAGCTGAGACCTCTCAAACATTGTGTGGAGTCCCAAGAGCTGAGACCTTTTAAAAATTGTGTGGAGGCCCAAGATCTGAGACCTCTTAAAAATTGTGTGGAGGCCCAAGAGCTGAGACCTCTCAAACATTGTGTGGAGTCCCAAGAGCTGAGACCTTTTAAAAATTGTGTGGAGGCCCAAGAGCTGAGACCTCTTAAAAATTGTGTGGAGGCCCAAGAGCTGAGACCTTTTAAAAATTGTGTGGAGGCCCAAGAGCTGAGACCTCTCAAACATTGTGTGGAGGCCCAAGAGCTGAGACCTTTTAAAAATTGTGTGGAGGCCCAAGAGCTGAGACCTCTCAAACATTGTGTGGAGTCCCAAGAGCTGAGACCTTTTAAAAATTGTGTGGAGGCCCAAGAGCTGAGACCTTTTAAAAATTGTGTGGAGGCCCAAGAGCTGAGACCTTTTAAAAATTGTGTGGAGGCCCAAGAGCTGAGACCTTTTAAAAATTGTGTGGAGGCCCAAGAGCTGAGACCTCTCAAACATTGTGTGGAGGCCCAAGAGCTGAGCACTTATTAGTGCTGCAGCTACGGCTGCTTTAGTGAGGGGTAGCTGCTGCTGCTGGAATAGGGACAGAAAGACTTCAGTGGTGTATTACCACCTATATACAAAACTATATACACTCTGCTCAAAACGGCTGCTTTAGTGAGGGGTAGCTGCTGATGCTGGAATAGGGACAGAAAGACTTCAGTGGTGTATTAGCACCTATATACAAAACTATATTTTGCACTACTGTTTTGTGTCCTCTGTGCCAACAAAACACTGTTTTATACACGGTGCGTATAGGCACCATTTCACCTTCTGGCAGTATACGGCTGTATAGCCAGGTGTTTTTCTTAAAAATATTTTTTATATTTGGCACTACTGTTTTGTGTCCTCTTTACCAACAAAACCTTGTTATATACCCGGTGCGTATAGGCACCATTTCACCTTCTGGCAGTATACGGCTGTATAGCCAGGTGTTCTTCTTAAAAATATTTTTATATTTGGCATAACGCGTGGCCAAAAAAGTAAACCGTCTGAAATGCGGAGGGCTAGCGCAAAGGGACGAGGACGGGGGCGCGGAAATGCTGGTGGGGGCACAAACCGCGTTGAAGCCAGTGGGGATACAATGCGTGCTGATGAGGGGCAGCCAGCATTACGCTCATCCAGCTTCCCTGCCTTTATGGGACAGTTATGCGGGGGGCGGGGTACACCTCTGTTAAAGCCTGAGCAGCGTGAACAGGTGGTGCAATGGATGGCCGATAACGCTTCCAGTCACTTGTCCACCACCCAGTCATCCACACAGTCTCACTCTGACCCTCCTTCCTCCCAACCTGGCCAACAGAGTCAGCCCACCCTTGACCCCTCCCAGGACCTCTTTTCGGGTCCTTTTCCAGATGTGCTGCAAGAATCCCAGGAGCTAGCAGAGGAATTTGTTTGTAGTGATGCCCAAACACTTGAGCATCTGCCATCTGCTAGTGATGTGGACCCGGAACCAGCATCTGGTATCATGAGCGATGATGATGATGAGACGCAGTTGCCATCAAGGGAGGCTGTTGGAATGTCCAGTGGGCAGGAGGAGGAGCAGAGAGAGGAAGTGGAAGAGGAGGTGGTGGACGACGAAATGACCGACCCCACTTGGACAGGGGTGATGTCCAGCGGGGAAAGCAGTGGAGATGCGGTCTGCGCATCACCGAATAAGGCAGCAAGAGGCAGAGGACAGTCCAGAGGCAGAGGACAGTCCAGACAGAGAAGGCAGGCCACAGCCAGCAGGGCCGAAGCTCTTCCCGGCAGCAGGCAGTCGCGCGAAGCTCCCCCATCGAGGCCTCGTACTTCTGTGGTGTGGAGATTTTTTAATGTTTGCGCGGATGACAAACTGAGCGCGGTTTGCGCAATCTGCCACTCAAAACTGAGTAGGGGCTCTGAGAAGAGCAATCTGACCACCTCAGGCATGCGCCGTCACTTGGAATTCAAGCACTGGACTGAGTGGGAGAGAGCAAACGCAATACAACCTGCGCCCCGTCTTGCTGCCACTGCCTCTTCCCCTTTGTTGTGTGCTGCCACTGCGGTCCAGACCTCCAGCCAGGACACCTCCACATCTGCCTCTGCCTCGGCTACTTTGGGGCCTTCTCCTTCAGCCCCCCCTTCCCCCGCATCTTCGTCTGCACCTTCCATCTCCTCGTCCCATCAACTGTCCATCTCGCAGGCGTTCAACCGCAGGCGGAAGTACGCCTCCAGTCACCCCCAAGCCCAAGCCTTAACCTGCCTCATCTCCAAACTGCTGGCCCTGGAGATGTTGCCGTTTTGGCTTGTGGAGACGCAGGCCTTCCGCGACCTGATGGCGGCTGCCGCACCTCGCTATTCCGTCCCTAGCCGCCACTATTTTTCCCGGTGTGGCGTCCCCGCCCTGCACCAGCACGTGTCGCGTAACATCAGGCGGACCCTGAGGTACGCAGTCAGCGCAAAGGTCCACTTGACCACCGACTCGTGGACAAGCGCTTGCGGCCAAGGACGCTACATCTCTTTGACGGCACACTGGGTGAATGTTGTGGAAGCGGGGACGGGGTCGCAAACAGGGACGGCCTACATACCACCCCCGCCCAAGATTGCCAGCACAGGTTCTGATAGACCCCCCTCCTCTTCCTCCTCCTCCTCCTCCTCCTCCTCTGCCTTAACATCGCCCTCAGCCCCTAGCTGGAAGCGTTGCAGCACTGGCACGGGGAGACGTCAGCAGGCGGTGCTTAAGCTCATCAGCTTGGGCGACAGGAAGCACAGCGCCGCAGAGGTGAGGCACGCCATATTGCAGCAGACAGAGATGTGGCTGTCGCCGCTGCAGCTAGGACCAGGCATGGTCGTGTGCGATAATGGCCGTAGCCTGGTGGCGGCTCTGGAGCTTGCAGAACTCAATCACGTACCATGCCTGGCCCACGTTTTTAATTTGGTAGTACAAAAGTTTCTAAAGACTTACCCCAACCTGACAGAGCTACTGGTCAAAGTGCGGCGCTTGTGCGCTCACTTTCGGAAGTCAACTGTAGCTGCTGCTAGCTTAAAAAAAAATCCAGCAACGCCTCCATTTGCCTCAACATTGGCTGTTGTGCGACCTGCCCACTCGCTGGAATTCCACCTATTGCATGTTGGCCAGGGTGTGTGAGCAGCAGAAAGCATTGATGGAGTACCAGATGATGCATCCACGCGTGCCTCCAACTCAGCTCCCTCAGTTTGCCAACCACGAGTGGCCATGGATGGCAGACATATGCGATGTATTGCGTATCTTTGAGGAGTCCACTAAGAAGGTCAGCAGCGAGGACGCTATAGTGAGCGTAACCATCCCGCTCCTAGGCGTCCTTAAAGAATCGCTCATCGCAATAAGGGAGAACGCATTGCACACAGAGGAGATGGGGGTAGGAGGAGACGCAACGCAGGTAGACAGTCAGACCACACTTTTGTCTGCTGCTCGGTGGCAGTTGCAGGAGGAGGAGGATGAGGAGGAGGAGGACAACGTGGAGGTGGCTGTGGAAGAGGATGCTGGCGGCGAGGGTAGCAGTCAGGCTGTGTGCGTCCCATTGGTTCAGCGCGGATGGGGCGGAGAGGAGGAGGAAGAGGAGGAAATGGAAAATTATCCTTCTGGTGGGGGCAGTGAGGTCATGCCTACTCAGAGTCTGGCACACATGGCTGACTTCATGCTGGGCTGCTTTTCCCGGGACATACGTGTTGTCCGGATATTGGAGAACAAACTATACTGGGTCTTCGCACTCCTGGACCCCCTGGAATAAAGATAACTTCGCCTCTTTTATTCCGGTAGAGGAGAGGACGAATCGATTACTGGAATACCAGAGGGAACTCTTGCAGAACATGATGCAGATTTTCCCACCCAGCATCGCTGGTGGCAGAGAGGAGAGTGTCTCCCAGAGTCTGACAACATCGATCAGGCCCACAGCCACCAGGGGAACACTCTCCAAGGTGTGGGACACGTTCATGTCACCCCCTCGTGCAACTTCCATCACTGCGGGGCCCGCTATCAGCAGGAGGGACAAGTATCGGCGGATGTTGCGGGACTACCTGGCAGACCACACCCCTGTCCTCCCCGATCCCTCGGCGACCTACACTTACTGGGTCTCCAAGTTGGACACGTGGCTGGAACTGTCCCTGTACGCCTTGGAGGTGCTTGCCTGCCCTGCCGCCAGCGTGCTATCAGAAAGGGTGTGTTCAGCGCAGCCGGGGGCATTATAACCGATAAGCGCAGCCGCCTGTCAACCGACAGTGCCGACAGGCTGACGCTAATCAAAATGAACAGCAAGTGGATTGACCCGGACTTTGCTTGTACAACAGTGGAAAGCAGCCAAGAGTGAAGTGCCATCTGTATGAAGTGCCATTTCCTCCTCCTCCTCCTCCTCAACCGCCGTAGAATTGCTGTATTAATGAAAAAAATTATGGCTCACCTCTTAGGCTTAATACAATCAATTTTTAAGAGGTCTCAACTCTTGGGCCTCCACACAATTTTTAAAAGGTCTCAGCTCTTGGGCCTCCACACAATTTTTAAGAGGTCTCAGCTCTTGGGCCTCCACACAATGTTTGAGAGGTCTCAGCTCTTGGGCCTCCACACAATTTTTAAAAGGTCTCAGTTCTTGGGCCTCCACACAATTTTTAAAAGGTCTCAGCTCTTGGGCCTCCACACAATTTTTAAAAGGTCTCAGCTCTTGGGCCTCCACACAATTTTTAAAAGGTCTCAGCTCTTGGGCCTCCACACAATTTTTAAGAGGTCTCAGCTCGTGGGACTCCACACAATTTTTAAGAGGTCTCAGCTCTTGGGCCTCCACACAATTTTTAAAAGGTCTCAGCTCTTGGGCCTCCACACAATGTTTGAGAGGTCTCAGCTCTTGGGCCTCCACACAATTTTTAAAACATAGCAGCCCTAATAAGGGCTCTCAATGACTCTCTTGTCTTCTGGTAGCTGGTATATATGGTGGTAAATGCGATATTCTGAGCTTCTGGGGCCCTGCCTGCCTACATAAGAGCTATATACTGTTCAGCATAGTAGCCCTAATAAGGGCTCTTAATGACTCTCTTGTCTTCTGGTAGCTGGTATATATGGTGGTAAAAGGTATATTCTGAGCTTCTGGGGCCCTGCCTGACTACATAGAAAATGAGCTATATACTGTTCAACATAGCAGCACTAATAAGGGATTAAGGACTCTCTTGTCTTCTGGTAGCTGGTATATATGGTGGTAAAAGGTATATTCTGAGCTTCTGGGGCCCTGCCTGACTACATAGGATATGAGCTATATACTGTTCAACATAGCAGCACTAATAAGGGATTAAGGACTCTCTTGTCTTCTGGTAGCTGGTATATATGGTGGTAAAAGGTATATTCTGAGCTTCTGGGGCCCTGCCTGACTACATAGGATATGAGCTATATACTGTTCAGCGTAGTAGCCCTAATAAGGGCTCTTAAGGACTCTCTTGTCTTCTGGTAGCTGGTATATATGGTGGTAAAAGGTATATTCTGAGCTTCTGGGGCCCTGTCTGACTACATAGAAAATGAGCTATATACTGTTCAGCATAGTAGCCCTAATAAGGGCTCTTAAGGACTCTCTTGTCTTCTGGTAGCTGGTATATATGGTGGTAAAAGGTATATTCTGAGCTTCTGGGGCCCTGCCTGACTACATAGGATATGAGCTATATACTGTTCAACATAGCAGCACTAATAAGGGATTAAGGACTGTCTTGTCTTCTGGTAGCTGGTATATATGGTGGTAAAAGGTATATTCTGAGCTTCTGGGGCCCTGCCTGACTACATAGAAAATGAGCTATATACTGTTCAACATAGCAACACTAATAAGGGATTAAGGACTCTCTTGTCTTCTGGTAGCTGGTATATATGGTGGTAAAAGGTATATTCTGAGCTTCTGGGGCCCTGCCTGACTACATAGGATATGAGCTATATACTGTTCAACATAGCAGCACTAATAAGGGATTAAGGACTCTCTTGTCTTCTGGTAGCTGGTATATATGGTGGTAAAAGGTATATTCTGAGCTTCTGGGGCCCTGCCTGACTACATAGAAAATGAGCTATATACTGTTCAACATAGCAGCACTAATAAGGGATTAAGGACTCTCTTGTCTTCTGGTAGCTGGTATATATGGTGGTAAAAGGTATATTCTGAGCTTCTGGGGCCCTGCCTGACTACATAGGATATGAGCTATATACTGTTCAACATAGCAGCACTAATAAGGGATTAAGGACTCTCTTGTCTTCTGGTAGCTGGTATATATGGTGGTAAAAGGTATATTCTGAGCTTCTGGGGCCCTGCCTGACTACATAGAAAATGAGCTATATACTGTTCAGCATAGTAGCCCTAATAAGGGCTCTTAAGGACTCTCTTGTCTTCTGGTAGCTGGTATATATGGTGGTAAAAGGTATATTCTGAGCTTCTGGGGCCCTGCCTGACTACATAGGATATGAGCTATATACTGTTCAACATAGCAGCACTAATAAGGGATTAAGGACTCTCTTGTCTTCTGGTAGCTGGTATATATGGTGGTAAAAGGTATATTCTGAGCTTCTGGGGCCCTGCCTGACTACATAGAAAATGAGCTATATACTGTTCAACATAGCAGCACTAATAAGGGATTAAGGACTCTCTTGTCTTCTGGTAGCTGGTATATATGGTGGTAAAAGGTATATTCTGAGCTTCTGGGGCCCTGCCTGACTACATAGAAAATGAGCTATATACTGTTCAGCATAGTAGCCCTAATAAGGGCTCTTAAGGACTCTCTTGTCTTCTGGTAGCTGGTATATATGGTGGTAAAAGGTATATTCTGAGCTTCTGGGGCCCTGCCTGACTACATAGGATATGAGCTATATACTGTTCAACATAGCAGCACTAATAAGGGATTAAGGACTCTCTTGTCTTCTGGTAGCTGGTATATATGGTGGTAAAAGGTATATTCTGAGCTTCTGGGGCCCTGCCTGACTACATAGAAAATGAGCTATATACTGTTCAGCGTAGTAGCCCTAATAAGGGCTCTTAAGGACTCTCTTGTCTTCTGGTAGCTGGTATATATGGTGGTAAAAGGTATATTCTGAGCTTCTGGGGCCCTGCCTGACTACATAGGATATGAGCTATATACTGTTCAACATAGCAGCACTAATAAGGGATTAAGGACTCTCTTGTCTTCTGGTAGCTGGTATATATGGTGGTAAAAGGTATATTCTGAGCTTCTGGGGCCCTTCCTGACTACATAGAAAATGAGCTATATACTGTTCAGCGTAGTAGCCCTAATAAGGGCTATTAAGGACTCTCTTGTCTTCTGGTAGCTGGTATATATGGTGGTAAAAGTTATATTCTGAGCTTCTGGGGCCCTGCCTGACTACATAGAAAATGAGCTATATACTGTTCAGCGTAGTAGCCCTAATAAGGGCTCTTAAGGACTCTCTTGTCTTCTGGTAGCTGGTATATATGGTTGTAAAAGGTATATTCTGAGCTTCTGGGGCCCTGCCTGACTACATAGGATATGAGCTATATACTGTTCAACATAGCAGCACTAATAAGGGATTAAGGACTCTCTTGTCTTCTGGTAGCTGGTATATATGGTGGTAAAAGGTATATTCTGAGCTTCTGGGGCCCTGCCTGCCTACATAGGATATGAGCTATATACTGTTCAGCGTAGTAGCCCTAATAAGGGCTCTTAAGGACTCTCTTGTCTTCTGGTAGCTGGTATATATGGTGGTAAAAGGTATATTCTGAGCTTCTGGGGCCCTGCCTGACTACATAGGATATGAGCTATATACTGTTCAACATAGCAGCACTAATAAGGGATTAAGGACTCTCTTGTCTTCTGGTAGCTGGTATATATGGTGGTAAAAGGTATATTCTGAGCTTCTGGGGCCCTTCCTGACTACATAGAAAATGAGCTATATACTGTTCAGCGTAGTAGCCCTAATAAGGGCTCTTAAGGACTCTCTTGTCTTCTGGTAGCTGGTATATATGGTGGTAAAAGTTATATTCTGAGCTTCTGGGGCCCTGCCTGACTACATAGAAAATGAGCTATATACTGTTCAGCGTAGTAGCCCTAATAAGGGCTCTTAAGGACTCTCTTGTCTTCTGGTAGCTGGTATATATGGTTGTAAAAGGTATATTCTGAGCTTCTGGGGCCCTGCCTGACTACATAGGATATGAGCTATATACTGTTCAACATAGCAGCACTAATAAGGGATTAAGGACTCTCTTGTCTTCTGGTAGCTGGTATATATGGTGGTAAAAGGTATATTCTGAGCTTCTGGGGCCCTGCCTGCCTACATAGGATATGAGCTATATACTGTTCAGCGTAGTAGCCCTAATAAGGGCTCTTAAGGACTCTCTTGTCTTCTAGTAGCTGGTATATATGGTGGTAAAAGGTATATTCTGAGCTTCTGGGGCCCTGCCTGACTACATAGGATATGAGCTATATACTGTTCAACATAGCAGCACTAATAAGGGATTAAGGACTCTCTTGTCTTCTGGTAGCTGGTATATATGGTGGTAAAAGGTATATTCTGAGCTTCTGGGGCCCTGCCTGACTACATAGAATATGAGCTATATACTGTTCAGCATAGTAGCCCTAATAAGGGCTCTTAAGGACTCTCTTGTCTTCTGGTAGCTGGTATATATGGTGGTAAAAGGTATATTCTGAGCTTCTGGGGCCCTGCCTGACTACATAGAAAATGAGCTATATACTGTTCAGCATAGTAGCCCTAATAAGGGCTCTTAAGGACTCTCTTGTCTTCTGGTAGCTGGTATATATGGTGGTAAAAGGTATATTCTGAGCTTCTGGGGCCCTGCCTGACTACATAGGATATGAGCTATATACTGTTCAACATAGCAGCACTAATAAGGGATTAAGGACTCTCTTGTCTTCTGGTAGCTGGTATATATGGTGGTAAAAGGTATATTCTGAGCTTCTGGGGCCCTGCCTGACTACATAGGATATGAGCTATATACTGTTCAACATAGCAGCACTAATAAGGGATTAAGGACTCTCTTGTCTTCTGGTAGCTGGTATATATGGTGGTAAAAGGTATATTCTGAGCTTCTGGGGCCCTGCCTGACTACATAGAAAATGAGCTATATACTGTTCAGCGTAGTAGCCCTAATAAGGGCTCTTAAGGACTCTCTTGTCTTCTGGTAGCTGGTATATATGGTGGTAAAAGGTATATTCTGAGCTTCTGGGGCCCTGCCTGACTACATAGAAAATGAGCTATATACTGTTCAGCGTAGTAGCCCTAATAAGGGCTCTTAAGGACTCTCTTGTCTTCTGGTAGCTGGTATATATGGTGGTAAAAGCTATATTCTGAGCTTCTGGGGCCCTGCCTGCCTACATATGAGCCATATACCGTTCAGCGTAGTAGCCCTAATAAGGGCTCTTAATGACTCTCTTGTCTTCTGGTAGCTGGTATAGATGGTGGTAAAAGCGATATCCCGAGCTTCTGGGGCCCTGCCAGCGACAGCCTGTCTTTCCCTTCTGTGAGCGTCTGTCCCTCACTAAGTTCAAGCTGCTAATGCTGACGAAGAGGAAGTGCTGAGTTTTGTATATTCGAGGTCACATGGTTTTTCCAGCCAATGCGTGTAGACGCCGTTTTCGCGATGCCAGCGTCCTCCCAGGACCTGTCCCACCCCCCCTGCATGGTGATTGGTGTAAAAAACGCGCCAGGGAAGGTGGGAGGGGAAACGAATTGTGAGTGCGCCATCGCCGCTGTACTCGATCGAAATCGAGTATGACGAACAGCGTAGTATTCGATCGAATACCGGCTCGGTCGAATACTACTCGCTCATCACTATTTATGTTTAAGGACACATATGGTAATCCAAGAAACGTGGCAAAGCAGTAAGGGCCCCTCCCACAACGTGGCCACTTGGCATTCCCTAGGAATCCCATTACATTAGTGCATGGATTGTTAAACCAGACTAGACACATTGGTCACGTGTCTAAAACCAAACATGCAAAGAATGGCTGATGTGTGAGTTGCAACATCCCTTTAAGGGGAGGAAGTTAACACACTAAGGTGGGAAAAAACACTTACAATATGATTCTGGTGGGGAACATTTGTATGGCATAAAACCTTCCTAGAAAACCATCTTAATCAGTTGTGCAACTAAACCAGCTCCAACCAAATTGACCAACAGGCAAAGATGTTATTGTGGCGTGTGCTTGTCAATTAATACATAGCACCCATTCGTTTTCTACACTTCGAAGTGACATATTTTTCACAAATTTCATTAAACATCATGTATGTGGATGTCAATTTGCACATTACCAGGCCACACCCATGACACTCCCTAGTCAAAGTGAGCACTCCTAACAAACCCACCCCCTAGAGCCATGTGCTTAGCTAGCCCTTGCTCCCACCCCCTAGAGCCATGTGCTTAGCTAGCCCTTGCTCCCACCCCCTAGAGCCATGTGCTTAGCTAGCCCTTGCTCCCACCCCCTACAGCCATGTGCTTAGCTAGCCCTTGCTCCCACCCCCTACAGCCATGTGCTTAGCTAGCCCTTGCTCCCACCCCCTACAGCCATGTGCTTAGCTAGCCCTTGCTCCCATCCCCTACAGCCATGTGCTTAGCTAGCCCTTGCTCCCACCCCCTACAGCCATGTGCTTAGCTAGCCCGTGCTGCGTATGTGTATGTTTCAATACATTTGTGTGGTCATTCTGACATTACTAACCTGCAGGAATTGGTGGGTTGTCGGTGTCCTGCTGGCCCGAGTGTCCCTCTAAGGCCACGGGATGTAATAAGGACAGCACCATCTCCTCAGCCGGTGTAAATCGCATTTTGGTTGGGAAACCTCCGCCTCGCTGAAAAACATAGTAAGCATAATTAAGCGCACTGATGGACAGACAAGAATAATAAAAACCCAAACATTAGCTATGTACCTGTGCATCCGCCTTAGATTCTCTTTCTTCCGCACTGCATATTTCAGGTCCGAAATCTTCCGTTGAATCTGGTCCATATCTTTACGTTCCTCACCCGCTGCATTAACTTGCCTGGTGAGTTCTTCAAAAATCTCTGTTTTGCGCTGTTTACTGGTGTGTTTTGATCTTCTACCATATAGCTCATCAAAATGTAAGGTGAGCCCAGTAGCCAATGCCAGAGTTTGGGACTCAGCAAAACGGCCACCCAAGTGTCCTCTGCGCAAGTTGCGCCCTCTTTGGGGTGGTTGTGGCTCCTCACTGCTTGGTTGCAAATGGGGTGACATTCTGGCCTGGGGGGATGGAGGAGACCTCAAGGACTGGAGGCTGGCTGTTGATCTTACTGGACTTGGGAAGGGACTGGGTGTTCTTGGCTGGGTGGACCCTGAAGTTGCAGGTGTAGATGTGGCATAGGGTGAATGCATGCCAACCTGTGCCGGAGGATAATGTGGGCGAGCAAGAGAGGGTGTTGGCGAGCTTGAGCTGCTGCTGTGGGTCTGTGGGGCCTTGGAGGTGGTTGGCTGGGTCTGTGGGCCCTTGGAGGTGGTTGGCTGGGTCTGTGGGCCCTTTGAGGTGGTTGGCTGGGTCTGTGGGGCCTTGGAGGTGGTTTGCTTGGCCTTAGTTTTTGAGCCACGTGCGGGGGGGGAGGGGGCCGTTGGCCTTTGGCGGCTTTTCGGGCTTCTGGAGCGTGTTCTGGTTTGGCCCCTGCGGCGCCTTGGGCCCCTGCTGCGGCTTCTGGACCGGGAGGTGGTTCGGCCCCTGCTGCGCCTTGGGCCCCTGCTGCGGCTTCTGGACCGGGAGGTGGTTCGGCCCCTGCGGCGCCTTGGGCCCCTGCTGCGGCTTCTGGACCGGGAGGTGGTTCGGCCCCTGCTGCGCCTTGGGCCCCTGCTGCGGCTTCTGGACCGGGAGGTGGTTCGGCCCCTGCGGCGCCTTGGGCCCCTGCTGCGGCTTCTGGACCGGGAGGTGGTTCGGCCCCTGCGGCGCCTTGGGCCCCTGCTGCAGCTTCTGGACCGGGAGGTGGTTCGGCCCCTGCTGCGGCTTCTGGCCCGGTGTTTTTGGCCTTCACTGCTTGGTTGCAAATGGGGTGACATTCTGGCCTGGGGGGATGGAGGAGACCTCAAGGACTGGAGGCTGGCTGTTGATCTTACTGGACTTGGGAAGGGACTGGGTGTTCTTGGCTGGGTGGACCCTGAAGTTGCAGGTGTAGATGTGGCATAGGGTGAATGCATGCCAACCTGTGCCGGAGGATAATGTGGGCGAGCAAGAGAGGGTGTTGGCGAGCTTGAGCTGCTGCTGTGGGTCTGTGGGGCCTTGGAGGTGGTTGGCTGGGTCTGTGGGCCCTTGGAGGTGGTTGGCTGGGTCTGTGGGCCCTTGGAGGTGGTTGGCTGGGTCTGTGGGGCCTTGGAGGTGGTTTGCTTGGCCTTAGTTTTTGAGCCACGTGCGGGGGGGGAGGGGGCCGTTGGCCTTTGGCGGCTTTTCGGGCTTCTGGACCGAGAGGTGGTTCGGCCCCTGCGGCGCCTTGGGCCCCTGCTGCGGCTTCTGGACCGCGAGGTGGTTCGGCCCCTGCGGCGCCTTGGGCCCCTGCTGCGGCTTCTGGACCGGGAGGTGGTTCGGCCCCTGCTGCGGCTTCTGGCCCTGTGTTTTTGGCCTTTGCCTATGGCCTTGGTGCCACGTGGGGGGGGTGATGTGGGGCAGGGTGGGGTGGGGCTTCGTCCCCTCTTACCCATCTGTGGGCCATGAGTTTTAGCAGGCTTGGTTACCTTGCTCCTTGGTTGTGGTGGTGCTGCAACCTCCTTTTTTGCCGCAGCCTTGGTGGTAGCCCTTAGTCGGGCTTTAGGCTCTTGCGACCTTGTTTGCGGACCCTCGCCCTGCTCAGCCTGCTTGCTCTGCTTCTTTGCTGGAAGTTTTCTTTTGGGTGTCATTTTGTGTGGACTCTCAAAGAGAATGAGCTGTGTGTGCAGGGACCTTTAAATAAGGTCTTCGGCGTGTGACGCCTACGCGTTCGCTTACGCGCACGTCCGGCCGTTCGCACGGCCGTGCGAAACCCGGAAACCGCTGGGGCCGTGCTTATCTGCTGCCTAGAAGAAGAAGAAAGATGGCGCCCACTATCTTCACCCGCCAACAAGAAGAGATAATCATGCTTGTAAGTGTCTTTTAACGACTTTGCTTGGATTGTTAATTGTTGCTCTACATGTTAAGGATGCGCAAAAAGTAATATTTTTGTTAAAGCTTTGGTTCGACTACATGCACAACCAAGCGCACGCCACACACGTGCCAAACGACAGTGCTGCCATATTT
The DNA here is from genome assembly GCA_027917425.1 of Gastrophryne carolinensis. Lineage (NCBI taxonomy): Eukaryota > Metazoa > Chordata > Amphibia > Anura > Microhylidae > Gastrophryne > Gastrophryne carolinensis. The sequence goes on along the minus strand of CM051240.1, from coordinate 101,243,048 downwards.
GAAAGTTAACTTAGCCTAAAAGTGTGTGTGTGTATGTGTTCATGTGATTGAACCAAATAATGTATTGTTGGCACTTCTAGATATGCATTTCTGAGTTCTTGCTATGTTTGTTTTTTGTTTTGCAGACCATGCTGGAGCGCAGGTACGACTACCTGCCCAACTCGTTTGCCAAACGAAACGTCGCCCTGGAGATCATCTCGGAGATACAACACCAGACCGACACCACCTTCACCCACACACAGATCATGCAGCATTGGTCGGACCTGAAGCGACTGCACATGCCCCGGGTGCGGAGGTTTTTTGGAATCCATTTCCCAGGTAAGTACATAGCGCTTGCATGCAAGATGTAACTAGGACAGAATTTAGGCCTTTTATTTATAATGCCTTCTCTTTTGTAGTGTTGGAAATGGATTACAGAATTCGCCGCACCCGGAGGCGCACAGGCCAACCAGTGCTGCATGATTCTGCAGCTGGGAGTGAAGGTGGTGGATCTCCAGGGCGACGGGCCGACCCCTCCTCTGTGGCCTCCTCATACCAGCCCCTGGACCTTACCACAGAGGAGGGGCGGCACAGCGTGGGCAGGCAGTTGTACCCTGCCACGCATGCGGGATCCTCTGGTATGTCACTCTTCATGTCTACACCCAAACATATAATTGCTAGCTCCTGATATCACCAAACTGAATCCTTTATTCTGTATTTGTAGATGTTTCGGTTGCGGGTGAAGTAGTGGGTGAGGAGGCAGCAGATAGCCCACAAGACCCTGGAGAAGGTGAGTGATGTGACCCAGACTTAGCTAAAAACATTTGAGGACTGCGGAATCAGACATCCAAACTAACCATTTGGCCCATGTTTCTACAGGCACTTCTTCACAGCAGAGCCAGGAACCAGGACTTCAGGGTGTTGTCCCCAACGAGCCATCTCTCGGCCACCAACCAAGTAAGTAGTCATGGCATTATAGAGATTTCTGTCTAAATTCCCATGAACACCAAAACACATAAGGCCCTAGTCAATGCCAATATAAGAGGGACCTGTGTCCACTGAATTAGCTTAATTAGTTGCCCAACTGTCCTGTGTCCACTGAATTAGCTTAATTAGTTGCCCAACTGTCCTGTGTCCACTGAATTAGCTTAATTAGTTGCCCAACTGTCCTGTGCCCACTGAATTAGCTTAATTAGTTGCCCAACTGTCCTGTGTCCACTGAATTAGCTTAATTAGTTGCCCAACTGTCCTGTGCCCACTGAATTAGCTTAATTAGTTGCCCAACTGTCCTGTGCCCACTTAATTAGCTTAATTAGTTGCCCAACTGTCCTGTGGCCACTTAATTAGCTTAATTAGTTGCCCAACTGTCCTGTGGCCACTGAATTAGCTTAATTAGTTGCCCAACTGTCCTGTGGCCACTTAATTAGCTTAATTAGTTGCCCAACTGTCCTGTGGCCACTGAATTAGCTTAATTAGTTGCCCAACTGTCCTGTGGCCACTTAATTAGCTTAATGACCTGTGGCCACTTCCTAACCTTAATTCCTGTCATTAATGACATCTGTGCATTATAGTTAATTTGTTTATTAAAATACATTAAATCCACAGGTGAGAAACATGTATTGTTCTCCGAATAATTTGTTTTTCTGATTTTTTGGCAGGGACCACAAGACAGCGACTTGCTGATATGAATCGGAGGGTCCTTGAGTTGGTGGCCGATCTGCAGGCGATGCGGGACACGTTGGGGACAACAGAAGAGGAAGAGTAGTGTCCTGGTTCCTGGCCCTGTAGATTTGTAAATAGTTTGATTTGTACAAAGTTTTTTGTATATAGTTTTATTGTTTTAAAAAAAGTTTTTATTGTATATAGTTTTTAAAGTTTTTTAAAAAAACTTAGTGTATATATTTTTAATAACCACCAAACAATTTGTATATAGTTTTTAATTTTTTAGGGCCAAAGTTGGCCCAAAAATTTTTAGAACAAATGGCAATTGACCAATAAATACAAAAAAACAAAAAAAAATGTTGTCCCATTTATTTGCACACATACATTTAACAAAAACAAGGGGACAATGACATATTTGAAAATCCAGATTGTGATGTCCGTGAAGTGATTGGGTAAGTTTTAGGGACCTAAAATGGAAGAAGAAACAAGGCGCTAAGTGATTTGGGTAAGTTTTAGGGTGTGAAAATGGAAGAAGAAACAAGGCGCTAAGTGATTTGGGTAAGTTTTAGGGTGTGAAAATGGAAGAAGAAACAAGGCGCTAAGTGATTTGGGTAAGTTTTAGGGTGTGAAAATGGAAGAAGAAACAAGGCGCTAAGTGATTTGGGTAAGTTTTAGGGACCTACAATGGAAGAAGAAACAAGGCGCTAAGTGATTTGGGTAAGTTTTAGGGTGTGAAAATGGAAGAAGAAACAAGGCGCTAAGTGATTTGGGTAAGTTTTAGGGACCTAAAATGGAAGAAGAAACAAGGCGCTAAGTGATTTGGGTAAGTTTTAGGGACCTAAAATGGAAGAAGAAACAAGGCGCTAAGTGATTTGGGTAAGTTTTAGGGTGTGAAAATGGAAGAGGAAACAAGGCGCTAAGTGATTTGGGTAAGTTTTAGGGTGTGAAAATGGAAGAAGAAACAAGGCGCTAAGTGATCTGGGTAAGTTTTAGGGACCTAAAATGGAAGAAGAAACAAGGCGCTAAGTGATTTGGGTAAGTTTTAGGGACCTAAAATGGAAGAAGAAACAAAGCGCTAAGTGATTTGGGTAAGTTTTAGGGACCTAAAATGGAAGAAGAAACAAAGCGCTAAGTGATTTGGGTAAGTTTTAGGGTGTGAAAATGAAAGAAGAAACAAGGCGCTAAGTGATTTGGGTAAGTTTTAGGGACCTAAAATGGAAGAAGAAACAAGGCGCTAAGTGATTTGGGTAAGTTTTAGGGACCTAAAATGGAAGAAGAAACAAGGCGCTAAGTGATTTGGGTAAGTTTTAGGGACCTAAAATGGAAGAAGAAACAAAGCGCTAAGTGATTTGGGTACGTTTTAGGGACCTAAAATGGAAGAAGAAACAAAGCGCTAAGTGATTTGGGTAAGTTTTAGGGTGTGAAAATGGAAGAAGAAACAAGGCGCTAAGTGATTTGGGTAAGTTTTAGGGACCTAAAATGGAAGAAGAAACAAGGCGCTAAGTGATTTGGGTAAGTTTTAGGGACCTAAAATGGAAGAAGAAACAAAGCGCTAAGTGATTTGGGTAAGTTTTAGGGACCTAAAATGGAAGAAGAAACAAAGCGCTAAGTGATTTGGGTAAGTTTTAGGGTGTGAAAATGGAAGAAGAAACAAGGCGCTAAGTGATTTGGGTAAGTTTTAGGGTGTGAAAATGGAAGAAGAAACAAGGCGCTAAGTGATTTGGGTAAGTTTTAGGGACCTAAAATGGAAGAAGAAACAAGGCGCTAAGTGATTTGGGTAAGTTTTAGGGACCTAAAATGGAAGAAGAAACAAAGCGCTAAGTGATTTGGGTAAGTTTTAGGGTGTGAAAATGGAAGAGGAAACAAGGCGCTAAGTGATTTGGGTAAGTTTTAGGGTGTGAAAATGGAAGAAGAAACAAAGCGCTAAGTGATTTGGGTAAGTTTTAGGGTGTGAAAATGGAAGAAGAAACAAGGCGCTAAGTGATTTGGGTAAGTTTTAGGGACCTAAAATGGAAGAAGAAACAAGGCGCTAAGTGATTTGGGTAAGTTTTAGGGACCTAAAATGGAAGAAGAAACAAAGCGCTAAGTGATTTGGGTAAGTTTTAGGGACCTAAAATGGAAGAAGAAACAAAGCGCTAAGTGATTTGGGTAAGTTTTAGGGTGTGAAAATGAAAGAAGAAACAAGGCGCTAAGTGATTTGGGTAAGTTTTAGGGACCTAAAATGGAAGAAGAAACAAAGCGCTAAGTGATTTGGGTAAGTTTTAGGGACCTAAAATGGAAGAAGAAACAAAGCGCTAAGTGATTTGGGTAAGTTTTAGGGTGTGAAAATGAAAGAAGAAACAAGGCGCTAAGTGATTTGGGTAAGTTTTAGGGACCTAAAATGGAAGAAGAAACAAAGCGCTAAGTGATTTGGGTAAGTTTTAGGGTGTGAAAATGGAAGAAGAAACAAGGCGCTAAGTGATTTGGGTAAGTTTTAGGGACCTAAAATGGAAGAAGAAACAAGGCGCTAAGTGATTTGGGTAAGTTTTAGGGACCTAAAATGGAAGAAGAAACAAGGCGCTAAGTGATTTGGGTAAGTTTTAGGGACCTAAAATGGAAGAAGAAACAAGGCGCTAAGTGATTTGGGTAAGTTTTAGGGTGTGAAAATGGAAGAAGAAACAAGGCGCTAAGTGATTTGGGTAAGTTTTAGGGTGTGAAAATGGAAGAAGAAACAAGGCGCTAAGTGATTTGGGTAAGTTTTAGGGACCTAAAATGGAAGAAGAAACAAGGCGCTAAGTGATTTGGGTAAGTTTTAGGGACCTAAAATGGAAGAAGAAACAAAGCGCTAAGTGATTTGGGTAAGTTTTAGGGACCTAAAATGGAAGAAGAAACAAAGCGCTAAGTGATTTGGGTAAGTTTTAGGGTGTGAAAATGGAAGAAGAAACAAGGCGCTAAGTGATTTGGGTAAGTTTTAGGGACCTAAAATGGAAGAAGAAACAAGGCGCTAAGTGATTTGGGTAAGTTTTAGGGACCTAAAATGGAAGAAGAAACAAGGCGCTAAGTGATTTGGGTAAGTTTTAGGGACCTAAAATGGAAGAAGAAACAAAGCGCTAAGTGATTTGGGTAAGTTTTAGGGACCTAAAATGGAAGAAGAAACAAAGCGCTAAGTGATTTGGGTAAGTTTTAGGGTGTGAAAATGGAAGAAGAAACAAGGCGCTAAGTGATTTGGGTAAGTTTTAGGGACCTAAAATGGAAGAAGAAACAAGGCGCTAAGTGATTTGGGTAAGTTTTAGGGTGTGAAAATGGAAGAAGAAACAAGGCGCTAAGTGATTTGGGTAAGTTTTAGGGTGTGAAAATGGAAGAAGAAACAAGGCACTAAGTGATTTGGGTAAGTTTTAGGGACCTAAAATGGAAGAAGAAACAAGGCGCTAAGTGATTTGGGTAAGTTTTAGGGTGTGAAAATGGAAGAAGAAACAAGGCGCTAAGTGATTTGGGTAAGTTTTAGGGTGTGAAAATGGAAGAAGAAACAAGGCGCTAAGTGATTTGGGTAAGTTTTAGGGACCTAAAATGGAAGAAGAAACAAGGCGCTAAGTGATTTGGGTAAGTTTTAGGGACCTAAAATGGAAGAAGAAACAAAGCGCTAAGTGATTTGGGTAAGTTTTAGGGACCTAAAATGGAAGAAGAAAGAAGGCGCTTAGTGATTTGGGTAAGTTTTAGGGACCTAAAATGGAAGAAGAAACAAGGCGCTAAGTGATTTGGGTAAGTTTTAGGGTGTGAAAATGGAAGAAGAAACAAGGCGCTAAGTGATTTGGGTAAGTTTTAGGGTGTGAAAATGGAAGAAGAAACAAGGCGCTAAGTGATTTGGGTAAGTTTTAGGGGGTGAAAATGGAAGAAGAAACAAAGCGCGAAGTGGTTAGGGTGAGCTTTAAGGGACCTCAAGGGAAAAGGCAGGATAGCGCTAAGTGGTTAGGGTGAGCTTTAAGGGACCTCAAGGGAAAAGGCAGGATAGCGCTAAGTGGTTAGGGTGAGCTTTAAGGGACCTCAAGGGAAAAGGCAGGATAGCGCTAAGTGGTTAGGGTGAGCTTTAAGGGACCTCAAGGGAAAAGGCAGGATAGTGCTAAGTGGTTAGGGTGAGCTTTAAGGGACCTCAAGGGAAAAGGCAGGATAGCGCTAAGTGGTTAGGGTGAGCTTTAAGGGACCTCAAGGGAAAAGGCAGGATAGCGCTAAGTGGTTAGGGTGAGCTTTAAGGGACCTCAAGGGAAAAGGCAGGATAGCGCTAAGTGGTTAGGGTGAGCTTTAAGGGACCTCAAGGGAAAAGGCAGGATAGCGCTAAGTGGTTAGGGTGAGTTTAGTGATGGAAGTGAAATTATGTAGGCGAGCACTTTAATGAGAGAAGTTTGTAGTGCGCAGGCGCAATATCGTAAGAATTTCGTCTGGACAGATACTTTAGGAAAAAATGAAGCAGGATGTAGCGGGAAAATGATAGGATTCGTGTGAGGATACGATGGGAAAAGGGCAAAAACGAAAGGCTACATTGGTAGTTGTGAAAAATGAATCTGAACATTTTCGATGGAAAATGACAGCCTCGTCTGCGTACTCTGGCATACGAACACACGGGCGCGCTACGGAAGGTTTACGAAGCATGCATAGAATCGCTCGAACGTTCATGCGAGAGCGGGAAATTTTGAAAATCTTACGACGTCGGCACCAAACCGAAAGTTTTTGGGTGTCTCTCTGAATCGAGCCTTAAGTGTGGTGTTTTTTTAACATTTAACCCTTTGTGAACTGGTAAGGGATCCATGATACCCCTATACCAGTTCACAAGGCTCTGGGTCTGGTAAGTCATCTGCGGCTAGCGGGTGACTTGCCATTAACCCCGAGCCCCCCATTATCTGCCTCCCCAAAGCCCAAGGGGGCCAGAAGTGCCCACGGCCATTAAGCTTTGGGGCTTGTAGCCGGCAGGGTCCATGTGCCCTGTTCTACAAGCCCCCATAGCTGGCCCCAGGGCTGGTTATACTGGGTAGGGGGGACCTCACACCATTTTTTTTGAATGATTTTTAAGGGTTTTTAACCCTTAAAATTCCCAAAAAATTGCCCCCAGAAGAGGGGACCCTATGTCATTTTTTATTTAAATTAACTATGGGTTACCTGTCGCCCAGCAGGTATAAAAGGCTTCCAGCAGCAGCTGGAGAGCAGAAGCCAAAATGATCAGTGTGGGACACAGTGCTCCAGGATGGATTGGAGGTAAGTATTAAAAAATAATAATAAAATATTTTTTCTCTGCGTCCTTTTTTTACATTTAATCCTTTGTGAACTGATAAGGGATCTATGAGACCCCTATACCAGTTCACAAGGCTTAGGGAGCTGGCAAGTCACCCACAGCTAGTGGGTGACTTGCCATTAACCCCCAGCCCCCCATTACCTGCCTCCCCAAAGGCCGGGGGGGCAGAAGGGGCCGAGGGCCATTTAGCCTATGTGGGCTTGTAGCCTGCAGGGCGTGGGAATTTGTATTTTATCTGAAAGTCTCCTAAAGTAAATACTTTTATGTGCAATAAGATTTCATACTAGGTAGGTTGGAAGTTGAAGGGTTAAGGGACATTATGTCTAAAAGTATTGCAAGAGAATTATTAAACAAGTTTCCCATACAGGGATCCCAATGGAAATCCTCACAGACCAGGTGACCACCTTTATTTCAAAGGTCAAAGAGCTGTGGGAGCTGCTCAAATTCTCCCACACATTTCAGTTTACCACCTGCAAACAGATGGGTTAGTATAGCAGTTTAATAAGACCATGAAGCATATGTTAAAAAAGGTAATAGAAAAAGATGGTAGTGATTGGAATTGCCTGATACCCTACCACATGGTTCAGATGCAAGACCGTGTTGCTACAGTAATGCCAATCCTAAAGGAAAACCTGCAGAGGGGGTGCATATCTACATAGAAACATAGAAAGGTGACTGCAGAAGGAGACCATACGCTCCATCTAGTCTGCCCTTCTGTGTATACTGTATGTTCTCTTTATCTTAGGATAGATGGAGGCTTATCCCAGGCATTTTGGACATTACCTCTGCTGAAAGTTTGTTCCAAATATCTACTACTCTTTCTGTAAAATAATATTTTCTAACATTGCTCCTGATCCTCCCTCCAACTAGCTTTAGATTGTGCCCCCTTGTTCTATCATTAAGTTTCTTCTTAAAAAACACTTCTCTCCTCAACCTTATTGAATCCTTTCACATATTTAAAGGTCTCAATCATGACTCCTCTCTCCCTTCTTTCCTCTAGGCTGTACAAATGAAGTCTTTCCTTATAAGTGTAAGCCCTTCTACCATTTTTGTTGCCCACCTTTAGACTCTTCTATTTGAATAATGTATTTTCACAGGTGAGGTCTCCAGAACTGCACACAGTATTCTCGCTGTGGCCTCACCATGGCTCTATACAGTGGCATCACATCCTCCCTCTTCCTACTGGTGATGCCTCGAGCTATGCAGCCGAGCATTTTGCTTCCTTTTCCCACTGCATGGCTACACTGTCCACTCATCTTGCAGCTATCAGTAATCAGTACCCCTAAATCTCTTTCCTCCGAGGTCCTGGCTAACACAGTTCTGCCCATACGGTACTCAGAGCAGGGATTCTCTCTACCCAAGTGCAGGATTTTACATCTAGAGACATTAAACTCTAGACATGAAACTCACAGCTTTGACCATTTATCCAGTAAAGCCAAATCATTTTCCATGTTGCAGACACCTCCAGAAGTGTCCACTCTATTACTAACCTTTATATCATCAGCATACAGGCAAACTTTTCCTACCAAGCCTTCTCCTATGTCACTTACAAACATATTAAAAAGGACAGAGCTTTGTGGCACACATCTTGTAACTCGCCTATGTTCAGATTGCACGCCATTAACAACAACTCTCTGATACCGATCCTTCAGCCAACTGGAAATCCACTGAACTATCCAGGGATTGAGTCCTACCTTCAATAACTTATCTATGAGCTCCTTATGTGGTACAGTGTCAAAGGCTTTGCTAAAATCCAGATAGGCGATATCCACAGCACCACCTTCATCTAACACTTTAGTGACATTGTCAAATAAATCAATAAGATTGGTCTGACATGATCTGCCCTCAGTAAATCCGGGCTGTTTTGGGTCCAACAGGCTGTTAATTTTTAGATGGGAAATTATCTTTTTTTTAAGAGAGTTTCCATTCATCTCCAATCATCTGGAACCTCACCAGTTGAAAGGGAATGGTTTAGTAAATCAGTCAAGGGGCTGCAATCAAATCTGAGTTCCCTTAGAACTCTGGGGTGGATTCCATCTGGGCCCATCACCTTACCTACCTGTAGATGTGCCAGCTCGGCTAAGACATCAGCCTCCAAAAACTCCGGAGCAGGACCCTCGCAGCTGGATGCTGTGCTATGGCCATGCCTTGCTATGGGTTTGAAAGTCGCTATCTGAAAATAATGAACAAAAGTAGCTATTTAGATGGTCAGCCACAGCCTTATGTCCATCAATATAATTATGTTCCCTATTTCTAATTTGTTTTTCTTCTTTCTGTCGCCAATATTTCAGAAAAAGGTTTTTATCTCCCCTCTTCACATATCCTCCTTTTTCCCTTTAGCAGCATTTATAATCAGGTTTGCTTCCTCCTGTTTAATTGTATATGCCTCTGTATGTCAGCTGCACTTCCACTTACTTTACCCTTCTTATAGGCAGACTTCTTTTCTTTTATGATAGTGCTGACTTCCTTAGTAAACCATAGTGGTTTGTTCTTCCTTTTATTCTTGCTAGTTTGCTTCATGAATTGCTTAGTTGCCTTTAAGATGGCCATTTTTAATAGTGACCACTGGGCACTCACTTCTGCTATTCTCTTTCACTCACCTAATTCCCTTTCTACATAGTCCGCCATTTCCTTGAAGTTTTCCTGAAGTCTAGCACTTTGGTTCTCATGTGGGATTGCACAGTGTCATTTTTTATCCTGAACCACAAGCATTAATGGTCACTGGAACCCTGATTTCTTCTACCCTGACCTCAGACACCAGATCCCCATTGGTCAGAACTAAGTCCAGAATCTTATCTCCTCTAGTTGGTGACGTCACAAGTTGTTTTAGAGATGCTCCATTAACCCTTTTGTTGCCAAGCATGTAACGCCTACTGGAACTCTTGTCTAGGCGTTAAGTGCCAAGCACTCGGGAGAAATGGGGCTTTCACATGCAATATGGTTTTCATTAATAAAATAAATGTTTTATTTAAAATAATGGAGACAAAACTGTAGAAAATTACAAAGAAGACATTTCATGTTAAAGCCTAAACTCTGCTGCTGCAAAAAAAAAAAAATACCGTATTTTTCGCCCTATAAGACGCACATGCCTATAAGATGCACCCTGGATTTGGAAGATAAAATTTAGAAAAAAAATATTCTGAACCAAATGATGTGCCAAAATACCCCCTACCAAACACCCCATTATAGACAGTGTGCAGAATTCCCCCAATCACACTATTACAGACCCCACACTACAGGCAGTGTGCAGGCATCCCACACTACAGGCAGTGTGCAGGTATCCCACACTACAGGCAGTGTGCAGGCATCCCACACTACAGGCAGTGTGCAAGCATCCCACACTACAGGCAGTGTGCAGGCATCCCACACTACAGGCAGTGTGCAGGCATCCCACACTACAGGCAGTGTGCAGGCATCCCACACTACAGGCAGTGTGCAGGCATCCCAAACTACAGGCAGTGTGCAGGCATCCCACACTACAGGCAGTGTGCAGGCATCCCACACTACAGGCAGTGTGCAGGCATCCCACACTACAGGCAGTGCGCAGGCATCCCACACTACAGGCAGTGCGCAGGCATCCCACACTACAGGCAGTGTGCAGGCATCCCCAATACAGGCAGTGCGCAGGCATCCCCAATACAGGCAGTGCGCAGGCATCCCCAATATAGGCAGTGTGCAGGCATCCCCAATAGTGTGCAGGCATCCCAAATAGTGTGTAGGCATCCCAAATAGTGTGCAGACATCCCAAATAGTGTGCAGACATCCCAAATAGTGTCCAGGCATCCCAAATAGTGTGCAGACATCCCAAATAGTGTGCAGGCATCCCAAATAGTGTGCAGGCACCCCCAATGGCATCCCAAATAGTGTGCAGGCATACCCAAACAAAAAAAAACTTACCGGGTTCTTGTCGCTCCCTGCCGCAAGTTCAGAGCGGGCCGATTCCCGCCCAGGGGGGTGTGGCCTGTGACTCCTGCCAGCATCCAGCTAGCAGGAGTCACAGGCCACACCCACCCCCGACCGGAACGGGTCCGCTGTTAACTTGCGGCTGACTGCCACTCCCCACCGCCTCTTACACTCTTACAGAGGCGGTGGGGAGCGGCAGTCAGCCGCAAGTTCACAGCGGGCCAGCTCCAGCTTCTGGGTGGGCGCAGCCTGTGACGCCTGTCAGCGTCACAGGGCACACCCTACCCAGGGGCCGGAACCAGATGAAGGAGGAGGCAGGCAGCGGCGACTACCAAGGAATGTACGTTTTTTTTTAATTTGCCAGTTAAGACGCATGGACATTTTCCCCCCACTTTTGGGGAAAAATAAGTGCGTCTTATATGGCGGAAAATACGGTGTATAATTTTCCTGGAAATTCTGGCAAAAATCACGGTTAAACATGGAGCAAAATGGGAAAAATTACCTGTCAACAGAGGGTGACAAAACTTCAATTAGGCTGGCAATTAAAAGTACCTGTGCATGTTGGGTATTTTTATACTCTGGAGACCTTGCGCTTTCAGATTTAGCTTGTTTTTTCTTGTTTGCATAATGATATTTTCCCAGGAAAACATGATTTTTAATCTGCTTTTTTATAATTCTTTTAGGGAAACCCTGTGCAACCTAAGAATTCTTCAAGGGATAACTTCCATAAAGATTAGCCCACTACAACAAGCTGGGTATGCTTAGAAAGCTTAACATGTGTACTTTCAGGGAATATATAGTTATTGGGGATATTCCGAATGTAAAGGGTTGTTTTGGTTGAAAAATTGCAAGGTGCGCACTTTGTCTGTAGAGCTGGAATTTTCAAGTAAAATTACCATTATGCGCACGCTTTACTTTGGGGTGTTTGTCAACTCTTCCATTGACAGCACCTATGCATGTCAGATATTAGGCTCGATTCAGAGAAACAAAAAAAATACTTTCGTTTTAGTGCCGATCTGTTTTTTTTTTTTAAATGTTTCTGCTCTTGCATGGGTGTGCGAGAGATTCTATGCATGCATTGCAATCCTTCTGTAAAGTTTCCGTCCGTTTGTACGGCAGAGTACGAACACGAGGATGTCATTTTCCAGCGTGACTTTTCCATTTCAATTTCTCATGTTACAACGTAGGCTTTCGTTTTTGCCCTTTTCCCATCATATCCTCCCACGAATCCTTTACGTTTCCCGTTAGTTTCTGTTTCCCTCTTTCAATAAATTATCGTCCAGACGGAAATCCTTACGATCTTGCGCCTGCGCACTACAAACTTAACCCATTAAAGTGCTCGCCTACATATTTGCCACCCTCACTTCTACTACAATGTTTAGCTAAATCACTTAACACTATCCTCCATCTTCCCTTTTGGACCCTTAAAACTCACCCAAACCACTTAGCACTATCCTCCATCTTCCCTTTTGCACCCTTAAAGCTCACACAAACCACTTAGCACTATCCTCCATCTTCCCTTTTGGACCCTTAAAGCTCACCCAAACCACTTCGCCGTTAGGTTCTTCTTCCATTTTAGCCCCCTAAACTATAAACTAACTAAACTATAAAAAATTAAATACATAGCAATGGCAGGCCACAGAACATTATTCTTCATCTGTGGTCCCCAACGAGTCGCGCAGCTCCTGCATCTCGCCCACCAACTGAAGGACCCTGACACTCAGTTGTGCCACTCTGGCACGTGTGGTCCCTGTTAAAAAACTTAAAATTAAAATATTGGTACAACCTTGTTGGGGTCATACTGCAGTGCCCCCCCCCCCCCCCCCGTATGGTCCAAACACCTAAATCTGGATTTCAAAAGCCAGAGGGTCCGGGTTTTGCATAGTGCCCGATTAGAGAACCCCTGGACCGCATTCTGCAGGCAAAGAACGGGCATCATGAGCAAGGGCAGGAGTGGATATCCAGAATCCCCTGAAAGAATTTAAAAATACTAACATAAAATACACATTCTAAGCTACAATATTGTTTAACATGTCATAAAGGGCTTAAAACAGCCATAGGTTAAGACATAAGTCATCAACTATATTCATTGCCATACAGTGAAAATGGATTGATGGAATGTGAGCAAACTTACCCAGGAGCCATCCACCAGATAATTCTCCTGACTCAAACTGACGAAATAAGCCGGAGCTCTGCAATATATAAACATCATGGGACGACCCTGGATGCCCTGCAAGAACACTGAGGAATTGCATAGCTGGACCAAACACTGCTTGTATGTTGTGCGAGTGGCACATCTTGCGGTTCCTTCAACCAAATATAAAATAATTATACAAAGCAAAGGTAATCAACTAAAACAATAACTCCTACAACAAATTAAGATTCAAGTTCAACAATCCAAATATAATTCACAAAGGACATAAGTCTAAAAAAATATAGCAATTATATGGATGTGTGGGAAAATAAAGGTTTACATGCTAAGGACTAATTAAGGTCAGCATTAAAATGCTTCTATAAGGCATACATGAAATGTATTGATTCAGGTATGCATTGCTATACAATTTATGGCCTCGGCCATGCTGATACATGCAATGCCTTGGTGCTAAAGGCGTGCAGACTTCTCTACATAGCCGCAAAACATGTTCAACAATAGCAACTCGAGGTCCACTTAGGTCCCATAAGTGGATCGGAAATGAAACGGTTTAATAAGGTGGTGGTCCGTCGGAAATCAGCTCTCTGAATCAGATGCAAGCCCATCCCAACAACGTAAGTTATCTAAACGAACAAAAAATCAGATTTTGTTTGGAAAATGATGTGAACTAACGCAAATGTACGTTCGAATGAAAAATGAACGAAAAAAAGCAAAAAAAGCAAGTCCAGACGAATGTGTCTCTGAACCGAGCCTATTGTTCTGTTCGGCGGATGTTGCTTTTTCAGATTTTTTTTTCTTGTTTGAATATAGGTTTTTTTAGGAAAATGTGGCTTTGATTCTTGTTTTTTAGGGAAACTCTGTGCAACCAAAGAATTGATTGAGGGATTACTTCCACAAAACTACACCCACATAAGCAAGCCTGGTACGCCTAGAAAGCTTGAGGTGTGTACTTCCAGAGAATATATAGTTCGTATTTCAAATGTAAAGAGTTGTTTTTATGGAAAAACTGCAAGACGCGCTTAGCGCGTAGCATAGTTGTATTTTATCTGAAAATCTCCTAGAGCTGTTTCAGTTTGGGGGAATCTCCTGGGCAGGAATGAGTATCTAGCAATACATATGTGGTACCGCTGTAACCGGGAGAAATTGAGGTTTCACACGCAATAAGATTTTACTGACAACCTTACATTTTTTATTACAAAAAAACACTACAAATTGCAAAAAATAGACTTTTTTAAAAATTTTTGCACATATTTCACCCAAAAGTATTGAGAATACACATAAAAAAGGCCAAACAAGACATTGCATGTTGAAGCTCAGACTCTGCTGAAAAAAAAACAATATATAATTTTCCTGGAAAATCCCTAGAAATCCCTTCAAAAATCAAGGTTGAACATATGTAGCGCCCAATAGGGAAACGTGGTCTGGCAACAAAGGGTGACAAAAATTCTAGGAAGGCTGGCACGTAAAGGGTTAAGGGCCTCTAATACATTCCTGCTCTTGCATGTCAATGCACTTGGGATATTTCAGTCCACGTCAGGCATGTTGAAGTCATCCATAATTACAATGTCCCCTTTCTCTGCCATTCCATTGATTTCATCTATTAACAGGTTATTTAAATCCTCAGATTGTCCAGGGGGCCTATATATCACACCAGTTCTGACGACATCCCCCTTCTTAGTCTGCATGGTAACCCAGAGAGTTTCTAGTTCATTATGTGTATGCTGAATTATTGTTGATTGAATAGTATTCTTGACATAAATTGTTACTCACCGCCCTTTCTTTCTAATCTGTCTTTTCCGTACAATGTGTATCCAAGTATGGCTATCTCCCAGTCATTGTGATCCTTAAACCAAGTCTCTGTTATTGCAACAAGATCCATTTCATCTCTGGATATAATAGCCATTAATTCACAGAGCGTGTTGCCTAAGCTGCGAGCATTGGTACACATCATATGGATGTTGTAGGTATTGCATTCTAGTTTGTTCTTGATCGTTTCCACCTCTATCCTACCAATTACCAGGTTTCCTGAAGTGCCAATGCCCTGCTTCATCCTAAATGGTTGGGGACAGAAATCATCCTACAAGTCAAATCTCTATAATTGGTCCAGGAACTTCAACCCTGGGAATAGGGTCCCGGTGTTAGTGGAGAGTAAAAATGTTGAAATTGATGAGCAAATTTCAGAGTACACTAACCTAACCGAAGAAAACCTTTTCAAAATTACCACATAAACTTGCTTATACACAGGAAAAGATAGCATGCCAACAATCCCTATTGAACCCTTTCTGTTTCACTAAAATAGGTAGGTAAAGATTTTCTGCAGCAAGTATGTTTTCTGACCTACCGGGGGCTAACCACCTTATCAAGCATCACATAGAGAATAAGCGGGGTTCTTATGACAACCTTGAGCTATACAGGATGCCAGAGGCACATAGAGGGGCTATTTCAGCAGGGGTTAAACATATGCTAGCATTCATAGCATTGATAATCGTGGAATCCCAAAGCAAATGGGTAAGCCTAGTTGTCCTAGTCCCAATACCCAATGGAACTGAAAGGTTTTACAATGACTTCAGAAGGTTAAATGACATTTAAAAATTTGACGCTTACCCTATGCCCCGAGTGGATGAACTGATTCAGGAGTTGGGAGGTGTGAGGTTCATCACAATTCTAGATTTAATTGGGTGTTACTTGCTTTTGTGATGGGAGCACTTGTAAACACCAGGAGATCCTAGCTCAGAAACAAGGAGCTTCCTGAGATAGGGGGGGCTACAGACCCTTTAACCCTTTCGCTGCCAACTGACCTGGAGATTTTGTCACCCTTTGTTGCCAGATCATTTTGCACTATTTTGCGCTCCACATGTTCAACTGTGATTTTTGAAGGGCTTTTCAGGGATTTCCCAGGAAAATTATATATTTTTTTAGCAGAGTCTGTGCTTTAACATGAAATGTCTTGTTTGTCATTTTTAGGTGTATTTTCAATATTTTTGGATACATTTGTGCAAAAAAATAAGAAAATCTATTTTTTACAAATTGTAGTGTTTTCTTGTTGATGTGGGTGCAGTTTTCTGGAAGAGATCCCTCATTTAATTATTTGGTTGCACAGGGTTTCCCTAAAAAGAGAATAAAAAAAGCAGAAGCAAAGCCACATTTTCCCAAGAAAACAAGATAAATCTGAAAAAGAAACATCCCCTGAACAGAACAATACCCAACATGTCAAGGGAAGAGTTGCCAAACACCCCAAAGTAAAGCATGTGCGTAAGGATAATTTTACTTGAAAAATTCAGCTCTGCAGACAAAGTGCGCATCTTGCACTTTTTCTACCAAAACAACCCTTTACATTTGGATAACCCCCACAAGCCATATATTTCCTAAAAGTAATCCCTTGAAGAATTCTAAGGTTGCACAGGCTTTACCTAAAAACTGTATAAAAGAGCAGAATAAAAAACACCTTTTCCTAAAATATCATCATGCAAACAAGAAAAAACAAGCTAAATCTGATAGCTCCTAAATCTGATAGAGTTCCTAAATAACTGGGATTTGCCTATACCCAGAAAAATTGGTCCAATAAATCTGATAGTGCCAGATCCCTTGAACAAAACAATGCCCTACATGCATAGCTACTTTTTCTCCCAATCCATTCCAGACCCTCCTTACACTTGGGAATACCTCCTTGCCGATTGGATGTGACTGCAAGACAAAAAAGGCGCGGCCCCTCCCGGCCCCATAAGTAGCAGCTGCCTCCTAACCTAGATCTATTTCATTCTTGCAGTTGCAAGTGGCTGTGAAGGTTGTTCAGGAATTCGCTCTCAAGGATTGGCAGCAAGTGGGGGAATGCACCCTGTTGGTTTCCTGCGTAGCCTTATTTTCATGGATCCCTTAGTCCCAATTTGCCTCCCACATCGTCTGGCTGTTTTGGGGTTCGTGAGGTAAGGTGGAAGCGCCGGGGTCTTGGGGCGCTTACAGAGTTCTTTGTGCTCTGTGCTGCAGGCTTCTTAGAAAGCACGTCAGCCGCAGGTTTCTTCTGGTGTACCTGCTGAGGAACATGTTAAATTTTTTAGTCAGCCCTTCCTTCTTCCTATGCATGTTAAGTTCTTTTATAAAAAAAAAAAAAAAAAAAAAATTTGTCAAGATTTTGAAAATCGCGCCTTTAGGGGGCGTGGTCGCTTTCTGTCAGTTCCTCTCGCTCTGGCTGTAGAGAGGTTGTGCCAAGCTCACTCTGCAGGATTACCTCACTTGGAGGTAGGTGTCAGCCGCCCAGGCGGTGGCGGCGGCGACCATTGCGGGCCGGACAGCTGTCCATTTTGGGGGGCCCAGGCTATCAGGGCTTAGGGGCTCATTATGGCTCATTATGGGGGCGGCCGCTGCGGCGTTGCGGCGGCCATTGCGGGCCGGCCCCACTGTCCTCACTAGGGGTCCAGGCTACCGGTTTCAAAGGGATCATGGCCTCACTGGGGTGAGTTGGGGATCACTTAGGATCCGGTGGATCGCCGTGGTTTGGGCGTAGGCTTGGAGGATCCAGTTTATACAGCATATGTATATAAATATATAGACATATTTTCTTGTGTTTTTGCCTAGGCTTTTGTGTGAAGGGCTGCTGGTGTAAGCGGACGTCGACACTGATATATTATTTAATATATTAACTATATTTATTTTAAGGTATATCAATTATTTTTAGATTTTTATATCTATTATATTATCATGCTATTTATTATATTTATTAAATTAGTTTGATATTATAAGTAGGTTTTTTATGCATTAAAGGGGAAATTAAATTTTTTCTTCTAATAGGATTTTTTCTTCTGTTTATTTTCTTAGATATTGGAAGAAGGATAAAAAGGGTTGTGGTTCCTCCCAGTCCCTTTGGGATTGGCTTAGGCTTAGGGCCTTAGGTCTTCTGCCAAATTTTTAGAAAAAAAAAAAATAATATTAAATAAAAACACCATGAGGGAGGCATCAGGGGATAGTGATTCGGGCATCCCACCTGAGCAGGGCGGGCTCTGCCCCTTATGTGAATAGGATCCCCTGGGTAGTTTCAGCATGGTTTGTTCCGCTTGCGCCATGAGAATTGGTTTAGACCATAATAGAGCGGCGGCTCAGGTCTCTAGCCCAGCTATTGCTTTGGGGAGCGCGGTGGCTCAGCCGTCTCTTACATCCCCCAGAGAGGGGGAAGGCAGTGAGGTGCAGGCAGATGTGGCGCACAGGTTGGATAACTTAGACAGTTATCCTTGGTCATTCCTAGAAAAGCCACCTATAGGCATTTGGAGCCTGTTTCTGGGGAAAAAGATTTATTTGCCTCTTTTTGGTCTGAGGAGGAGGAAGATTATATAGATGAGCAGCTCTCAGAGGGCGAGTTACGCTCTGGTGAGGAGGATAGTAATTCTATTTATTTCTCTTCTGATGAGGATCCCCTTCTCTCAGACGAAACAGAGTGTTTACTTTCATCAGTTTTTGAGACTTTGAATATTACCCTTCCTGAGGTGGCAAAAAGAGGGAAGGACGACCTATTTAAGCCAGTAAGGCAAAGGCAGGTTTTTCCGGAACAGCCGCATTTTTCCAGAATGGTGTTAAAGGAGTGGGAAAATCCTAACAAGTTACCGGCTGTTCCTAGGATCCTAGACGCTAGGTATCCCTTTCCGGCGGATATGATTAAGCTTTGGTCTTTTCCACCCGAGGTGAATTCTCCAGTGTCAGGCTTGTCTAATAATTCTATCATGCCGTCTGCTACTAATGGATCCTTAAGAGATCCCACAGAGAGACGAATGGATCAGTTGGCCCGCCATACCTTTGCTGTGGTAGGTTCTACTCTACGTCCTGTTTGTGCCACGGCTATTGTGTCTTTGGCTTCAAGGAAGAAGGTGAAGAAGATTTTGGCCAGGGCTAATTCTCACAGGCATACTCAGGAGTCCAAAGATTTTAGAGCTTGTTTGGACTTTAATTCATTTGCTATCACTGCTATGGATGATGCGGTCAGGCCAGCGGCTAGATCATCTGCGCTTCTTGTTGCCTTGCGCCGTTCCTTATGGCTAAGACAATGGTCGGAGGATGCCGCCGCTAAGAAAGCTCTTACAGATCTTCCCTTTTTAGGGACAGACTCTTTGGAGAGAGTATGGTCAAGGATGGCAAACTTCCTTAGAGGAAGAGGTCGGCTCAGCCTTTTCAGAGGTCTACATCATATCGGCCCTTTCGGAGCGATAGAGGCGCCTTCTTTTCATGCTAACGTAGGGATTTCTGGGGCAGGGGCAGAGCTCGTAATAGGGCAGGAGGGGCCTGGAGAAGTAGGCCTAAACCTCCAGCCAAGCCCACTCCAGCATGAGGGGGTGCCCTCACCCGAGCGGGTGGGGGACGGCTCTTGCATTTTGCTCCTATCTGGAGACGCCACGTGGCAGGTCTTTGGATCCAAGAGGTGGTGTCATCAGGCTACAAGATCGAGTTTGCAGCCAGACCGCCCGCAAGGTTCCTTTGGTCAGGGGCATCCCGGAACCAGCCAAAGGCAGATGCCCTGAGAGATTTTTCCAGGGCATCCGAAATTCTTGAGGTTTGCCTTGGAAGGGCAGCATTTCCAGTTTGTGGCACTTCCATTCGACATATCCTTGGCTCCAAGGGTATTCGCCAAGGTCTTGGCAGGTCTCATGGCCATTTTGAGAGGCCAGGGGATATGCATCATTCCATACTTGGACGATCTCTTGATTTCGGCCAGGTCTCTTCAGCAGATCATAAAGGACACGCAGACGGTCCTATCAGCTCTGGAGGAGTTCGGCTGGGTGATCAATTATCCGAAGTCCCTTATCTCTCCGGCGCCAGTAAGGAATTTCTTAGGAATGACTCTGGACACAGTTCAGGTCAAGGTGTTTCTACCAGAACAGAAGGCTCTGCTAATTCGGAATCAAACAGAGGGCTTACTTGCCTGCCGGCAGCCGACCATTCGGTTGGGGATGAAACTAGTAGGCCTTATGGTGGCCTGCTTTGAGGCCATGCCTTTTGGCCAGTTTCACATGAGGCCTCTTCAGTTGAATCTGTTGGCAAGCTGGGATCGAGCCCCGCAGTCGCTGGATCAAGTCTTTGTTCTAACGCCCTCAGCCAGGCAATCTCTTTTGTGGTGGTTGGACCCCCTGCACCTATCGGTAGGCAGGTCCTTTCTAACACCGCAGTGGCAGATCGTTGCTACGGATGCCAGTCTTACAGGCTGGGGGGGCGGTATCTGGCAAGCCCAGAAGATCCAGGGACAGTGGGGGCCGAAGGAGAATCAGCTTCCCATAAATATATTGGAATTAAGAGCAATCTGGCTAGTGCTTCATTGTCTGACCCCCAGCTTAAAGGGGCAGGTGGTCCAGGTCCAGTCAGACAATCAGCGGCAGTAGCCTATATCAATCATCAGGGGGGTACTCGGAGCAGGAGTGCCCTAGAGGAAGTAAGCCGGATTCTGACTTGGGCAGAGAAGAATGTTCCCTGCATCTCGGCAGTTTACATGCCGGGGGTGGAAAACCAGGAGGCAGACGCTTTGAGCAGGAGGTCGCTGCATCAGGGAGAATGGTCCCTCAGTCAGAAGATCTTTCGTGCTCTTTGCCTTCGCTGGGTTTGTCCGGAAGGGGATCTTTTTGCATCCAGACACAATCACAAACGACCGAAGTTCATGTCCCTATCAAGGGACCCTCTGGCCATAGCAACGGACGCCCTGTCAACCTCTTGGGCAAGGTTCAAGCTCCTGTACGTGTTGCTCCCGCTCCTGGGTCGTGTGCTAAGAAAAATAGTTCAGGAGGGGGTACCAACCATTCTGGTGGCTCCTTGCTGGCCAAGGAAAAGCTGGTATTCAGACATTGTAAGGATGTCAGTAGATCATTGGCGCCTGCCAGTCGATCCAGACCTTCTCACACAGGGGGTGCTTCGGCACCCGAATTTACAGATGCTGGCTTTGACGGCCTGGCTATTGAGACCTCGATCTTAGCAGAGAGAGGTTTATCTGCTAAGGTTATTCATACCATGATTCAGGCCCAGAAAGAGGCATCTTCCAAGATTTACTACAGGGTCTGGCGGGCGTTCATTTCCTGGTGTAAGGCTAGGAAATTTTCATACAGAATTTATTTGGTTTCTAGGATTTTGGTCATTAAAACCTTTTTTCAGAGAGTCATTCATGTCACATCTTGTTGATGTGGGTGCAGTTTTCTGGAAGAGATCCCTCATTTAATTATTTGGTTGCACAGGGTTTCCCTAAAAAGAGAATAAAAAAAGCAGAAGCAAAGCCACATTTTCCCAAGAAAACAAGATAAATCTGAAAAAGAAACATCCCCTGAACAGAACAATACCCAACATGTCAAGGGAAGAGTTGCCAAACACCCCAAAGTAAAGCATGTGCGTAAGGATAATTTTACTTGAAAAATTCAGCTCTGCAGACAAAGTGCGCATCTTGCACTTTTTCTACCAAAACAACCCTTTACATTTGGATAACCCCCACAAGCCATATATTTCCTAAAAGTAATCCCTTGAAGAATTCTAAGGTTGCACAGGCTTTACCTAAAAACTGTATAAAAGAGCAGAATAAAAAACACCTTTTCCTAAAATATCATCATGCAAACAAGAAAAAACAAGCTAAATCTGATAGCTCCTAAATCTGATAGAGTTCCTAAATAACTGGGATTTGCCTATACCCAGAAAAATTGGTCCAATAAATCTGATAGTGCCAGATCCCTTGAACAAAACAATGCCCTACATGCATAGCTACTTTTTCTCCCAATCCATTCCAGACCCTCCTTACACTTGGGAATACCTCCTTGCCGATTGGATGTGACTGCAAGACAAAAAAGGCGCGGCCCCTCCCGGCCCCATAAGTAGCAGCTGCCTCCTAACCTAGATCTATTTCATTCTTGCAGTTGCAAGTGGCTGTGAAGGTTGTTCAGGAATTCGCTCTCAAGGATTGGCAGCAAGTGGGGGAATGCACCCTGTTGGTTTCCTGCGTAGCCTTATTTTCATGGATCCCTTAGTCCCAATTTGCCTCCCACATCGTCTGGCTGTTTTGGGGTTCGTGAGGTAAGGTGGAAGCGCCGGGGTCTTGGGGCGCTTACAGAGTTCTTTGTGCTCTGTGCTGCAGGCTTCTTAGAAAGCACGTCAGCCGCAGGTTTCTTCTGGTGTACCTGCTGAGGAACATGTTACATTTTTTAGTCAGCCCTTCCTTCTTCCTATGCATGTTAAGTTCTTTTATAAAAAAAAAAAAAAAAAAAAAATTTGTCAAGATTTTGAAAATCGCGCCTTTAGGGGGCGTGGTCGCTTTCTGTCAGTTCCTCTCGCTCTGGCTGTAGAGAGGTTGTGCCAAGCTCACTCTGCAGGATTACCTCACTTGGAGGTAGGTGTCAGCCGCCCAGGCGGTGGCGGCGGCGACCATTGCGGGCCGGACAGCTGTCCATTTTGGGGGGCCCAGGCTATCAGGGCTTAGGGGCTCATTATGGCTCATTATGGGGGCGGCCGCTGCGGCGTTGCGGCGGCCATTGCGGGCCGGCCCCACTGTCCTCACTAGGGGTCCAGGCTACCGGTTTCAAAGGGATCATGGCCTCACTGGGGTGAGTTGGGGATCACTTAGGATCCGGTGGATCGCCGTGGTTTGGGCGTAGGCTTGGAGGATCCAGTTTATACAGCATATGTATATAAATATATAGACATATTTTCTTGTGTTTTTGCCTAGGCTTTTGTGTGAAGGGCTGCTGGTGTAAGCGGACGTCGACACTGATATATTATTTAATATATTAACTATATTTATTTTAAGGTATATCAATTATTTTTAGATTTTTATATCTATTATATTATCATGCTATTTATTATATTTATTAAATTAGTTTGATATTATAAGTAGGTTTTTTATGCATTAAAGGGGAAATTAAATTTTTTCTTCTAATAGGATTTTTTCTTCTGTTTATTTTCTTAGATATTGGAAGAAGGATAAAAAGGGTTGTGGTTCCTCCCAGTCCCTTTGGGATTGGCTTAGGCTTAGGGCCTTAGGTCTTCTGCCAAATTTTTAGAAAAAAAAAAAATAATATTAAATAAAAACACCATGAGGGAGGCATCAGGGGATAGTGATTCGGGCATCCCACCTGAGCAGGGCGGGCTCTGCCCCTTATGTGAATAGGATCCCCTGGGTAGTTTCAGCATGGTTTGTTCCGCTTGCGCCATGAGAATTGGTTTAGACCATAATAGAGCGGCGGCTCAGGTCTCTAGCCCAGCTATTGCTTTGGGGAGCGCGGTGGCTCAGCCGTCTCTTACATCCCCCAGAGAGGGGGAAGGCAGTGAGGTGCAGGCAGATGTGGCGCACAGGTTGGATAACTTAGACAGTTATCCTTGGTCATTCCTAGAAAAGCCACCTATAGGCATTTGGAGCCTGTTTCTGGGGAAAAAGATTTATTTGCCTCTTTTTGGTCTGAGGAGGAGGAAGATTATATAGATGAGCAGCTCTCAGAGGGCGAGTTACGCTCTGGTGAGGAGGATAGTAATTCTATTTATTTCTCTTCTGATGAGGATCCCCTTCTCTCAGACGAAACAGAGTGTTTACTTTCATCAGTTTTTGAGACTTTGAATATTACCCTTCCTGAGGTGGCAAAAAGAGGGAAGGACGACCTATTTAAGCCAGTAAGGCAAAGGCAGGTTTTTCCGGAACAGCCGCATTTTTCCAGAATGGTGTTAAAGGAGTGGGAAAATCCTAACAAGTTACCGGCTGTTCCTAGGATCCTAGACGCTAGGTATCCCTTTCCGGCGGATATGATTAAGCTTTGGTCTTTTCCACCCGAGGTGAATTCTCCAGTGTCAGGCTTGTCTAATAATTCTATCATGCCGTCTGCTACTAATGGATCCTTAAGAGATCCCACAGAGAGACGAATGGATCAGTTGGCCCGCCATACCTTTGCTGTGGTAGGTTCTACTCTACGTCCTGTTTGTGCCACGGCTATTGTGTCTTTGGCTTCAAGGAAGAAGGTGAAGAAGATTTTGGCCAGGGCTAATTCTCACAGGCATACTCAGGAGTCCAAAGATTTTAGAGCTTGTTTGGACTTTAATTCATTTGCTATCACTGCTATGGATGATGCGGTCAGGCCAGCGGCTAGATCATCTGCGCTTCTTGTTGCCTTGCGCCGTTCCTTATGGCTAAGACAATGGTCGGAGGATGCCGCCGCTAAGAAAGCTCTTACAGATCTTCCCTTTTTAGGGACAGACTCTTTGGAGAGAGTATGGTCAAGGATGGCAAACTTCCTTAGAGGAAGAGGTCGGCTCAGCCTTTTCAGAGGTCTACATCATATCGGCCCTTTCGGAGCGATAGAGGCGCCTTCTTTTCATGCTAACGTAGGGATTTCTGGGGCAGGGGCAGAGCTCGTAATAGGGCAGGAGGGGCCTGGAGAAGTAGGCCTAAACCTCCAGCCAAGCCCACTCCAGCATGAGGGGGTGCCCTCACCCGAGCGGGTGGGGGACGGCTCTTGCATTTTGCTCCTATCTGGAGACGCCACGTGGCAGGTCTTTGGATCCAAGAGGTGGTGTCATCAGGCTACAAGATCGAGTTTGCAGCCAGACCGCCCGCAAGGTTCCTTTGGTCAGGGGCATCCCGGAACCAGCCAAAGGCAGATGCCCTGAGAGATTTTTCCAGGGCATCCGAAATTCTTGAGGTTTGCCTTGGAAGGGCAGCATTTCCAGTTTGTGGCACTTCCATTCGACATATCCTTGGCTCCAAGGGTATTCGCCAAGGTCTTGGCAGGTCTCATGGCCATTTTGAGAGGCCAGGGGATATGCATCATTCCATACTTGGACGATCTCTTGATTTCGGCCAGGTCTCTTCAGCAGATCATAAAGGACACGCAGACGGTCCTATCAGCTCTGGAGGAGTTCGGCTGGGTGATCAATTATCCGAAGTCCCTTATCTCTCCGGCGCCAGTAAGGAATTTCTTAGGAATGACTCTGGACACAGTTCAGGTCAAGGTGTTTCTACCAGAACAGAAGGCTCTGCTAATTCGGAATCAAACAGAGGGCTTACTTGCCTGCCGGCAGCCGACCATTCGGTTGGGGATGAAACTAGTAGGCCTTATGGTGGCCTGCTTTGAGGCCATGCCTTTTGGCCAGTTTCACATGAGGCCTCTTCAGTTGAATCTGTTGGCAAGCTGGGATCGAGCCCCGCAGTCGCTGGATCAAGTCTTTGTTCTAACGCCCTCAGCCAGGCAATCTCTTTTGTGGTGGTTGGACCCCCTGCACCTATCGGTAGGCAGGTCCTTTCTAACACCGCAGTGGCAGATCGTTGCTACGGATGCCAGTCTTACAGGCTGGGGGGGCGGTATCTGGCAAGCCCAGAAGATCCAGGGACAGTGGGGGCCGAAGGAGAATCAGCTTCCCATAAATATATTGGAATTAAGAGCAATCTGGCTAGTGCTTCATTGTCTGACCCCCAGCTTAAAGGGGCAGGTGGTCCAGGTCCAGTCAGACAATCAGCGGCAGTAGCCTATATCAATCATCAGGGGGGTACTCGGAGCAGGAGTGCCCTAGAGGAAGTAAGCCGGATTCTGACTTGGGCAGAGAAGAATGTTCCCTGCATCTCGGCAGTTTACATGCCGGGGGTGGAAAACCAGGAGGCAGACGCTTTGAGCAGGAGGTCGCTGCATCAGGGAGAATGGTCCCTCAGTCAGAAGATCTTTCGTGCTCTTTGCCTTCGCTGGGTTTGTCCGGAAGGGGATCTTTTTGCATCCAGACACAATCACAAACGACCGAAGTTCATGTCCCTATCAAGGGACCCTCTGGCCATAGCAACGGACGCCCTGTCAACCTCTTGGGCAAGGTTCAAGCTCCTGTACGTGTTGCTCCCGCTCCTGGGTCGTGTGCTAAGAAAAATAGTTCAGGAGGGGGTACCAACCATTCTGGTGGCTCCTTGCTGGCCAAGGAAAAGCTGGTATTCAGACATTGTAAGGATGTCAGTAGATCATTGGCGCCTGCCAGTCGATCCAGACCTTCTCACACAGGGGGTGCTTCGGCACCCGAATTTACAGATGCTGGCTTTGACGGCCTGGCTATTGAGACCTCGATCTTAGCAGAGAGAGGTTTATCTGCTAAGGTTATTCATACCATGATTCAGGCCCAGAAAGAGGCATCTTCCAAGATTTACTACAGGGTCTGGCGGGCGTTCATTTCCTGGTGTAAGGCTAGGAAATTTTCATACAGAATTTATTTGGTTTCTAGGATTTTGGTCATTAAAACCTTTTTTCAGAGAGTCATTCATGTCCGACCACCGCGCAAGTCTATTTTACCGGTGTGGGACTTGAATCTGGTTTTATTGGCTCTCCAGGGGGCTCCCTTTGAACCTATGATTGACGCTCCATTGAGCATTTTGACGCTTAAGGTGATATTTTTGGTAGCAATCACCTCGGTGCGATGTGTTTCTGAGTTAGCCGCCTTATGTATGAAGTCTCCTTATTTTGAGTTACACAGGGACAAGGTAGTTTCTCGGTTTAAGCCTGATTTTTTATCTAAGGTCGTCTCTCCTTTTCACCTTAATCAGGAGGTAATTCTACCTTCTTTATGCCCAGTTCCGGTCAATGCTAAGGAAAGGGCGCTTCATTCTTTAGATGTAGTCAGAGCTATAAGATATTACATGGCAGCTACAGATTCCTTCCGCAGGACGAATTTTCTTTTTGTTATATCGGAAGGGCCGAGAAAGGGGCTTCCGCCAGCTAAATCCACTGTCAGTAAGTGGATCAGGCAGGCAGTAGAAAGAGCCTACTCGGCCAACGGGAAGGAACCCCCTTTTCGGGTCACGGCCCATTCCACTAGGGCCATTGGTACTTCCTGGGCTTTTCAGCATCAGGCCTCGGTGGAACAGGTTTGTAAAGCTGCCACCTGGTCTCCGGTTCATACATTTACCAAATTTTACAAGGTAGATGTTAGAGCCTCAGCTGACGCTGCGGTTGGTCGAAAGATTCTTCAGGCGGTAGTGAAATGAACTACCTGCTGTTCTGCGCTGGGGATCCCACCCATAGATGGCACTGCTTTTGGAGATCCCAAGTGTAAGGAGGGTCTGGAATGGATTGGAAGAAAAAAATGCAATTCTGTGAGTACTCACCTGTAGAATTGTTTTTTCTGGGAATCCATTCCAGACCCTCCGGTCCACCCTTTTTGGGTCATGATCTATCTTTTGATGCTTTTTGATGGTGTTTAGTCCATTTAATATTTTCTTTTTTGCATTAGAAAAAAAAATAAAAATAAAAAGTGAAGTTATATTTTGAGAGAATTCAGGCGGAGTTCGGTGTGAAGTAACTTGGACTCCTGTTTAGGGCCTCCCGGCCTGCCTCTGATTTATGTTTTACTGCTTTTTAGTACTGATCTAGGTTAGGAAGCAGCTGCTACTTATGGGGCCGGGAGGGGCCGCGCCTTTTTTGTCTTGCAGTCACATCCAATCGGCAAGGAGGTAATCCCAAGTGTAAGGAGGGTCTGGAATGGATTCCCAGAAAAAACAATTCTACAGGTGAGTACTCACAGAATTGCATTTTTAACGCTTTTAATCGCCAGCCTACTTGAAATTTTGTCACCCTCTGTTTACAGGTAATTTTCACACCATTTTGTGCTATGTTCAACTGTGATTTTTGCAGGAATTTCCAGGAAAATTATATTTTTTTTTTTGCCCCAGAGTTAAGGATTTTTCTACAGTTTTTAAAAAATATTTTTGAGTAAAAAAAAAAACATTTTTTTTGTTAGAAAATTGTTTCCTTTATTATAAATAAAACATTTGTTTTATTAAAGAAAACCATATTGCATGTGAAAGCTCCATTTCTCCTGATTACAACAGTACCACATATGTATCAGTAGCCCCCCGTTCCTGTCCAGGAGACCCCCCCAAACCGAAAAGAGCACTTTATAACATTCACAAATACAACTACTGTCCACACTGTAAAGGTTTAAATAGAAAAAAATGATGTGGGATCACCCTCCCCGGGGGGGGGGGGGGCATTTTGGGGAATTTTAAGGGTTAAAAACCCTTAAACGTCCTCCCAAAATGGCGTGAGGCCCCCCTTACCCAGCATCACCAGCCCAGGGACCAGCTGTGGGGGCTTGCAGAACAGGATGCAGGGGCCAACCTTGGTGGCCCCTGGCACTGTGGGCCACAAAGCCACGTGGGCCACAAAGCCGCATGGCCTAATGACCCCAACCCTTTCTGCCCCCCCGGGCTTTGAGGAGGCGGGTAATGGGGGGCTCGGGGTTAATGGCAAGTCACCCGGTAGCCGCAGGTGACTTGCCAGACCCAGAGCCTTGTGAACTGGTATCTCATGGATTCCCTATCAGTTCACAAAGTGTTAACAGTAAAAAAAAAACACGCATAGAGAAAATGTCATTTATCACAAGAAAAATGATTTTCTTTACTCACCTACGACTGTCTGCTCCTCTGTTTCTTGCCTATCCGATGACATATACAGTGATCACTGGGGGGTGGGCGGTAGAGGTAGGGCATCAGAGGATCCCATTGCCCTCTCCTCCTCTGCCTCAGCAGGGTGATATAATCCGCCCCAAAGTGGCGGGGCTAGTTGTGAAGATGGTGGCGCCCATGGAAGAAGCAGGGGGAGAGGGCATGTCGAGCCCCCCTGAAGACTGAAGAACCCTGGGGGGGTCGGAGGCCCCCCAGAGAAGAGGAGACCCGGCGGGAGTGATCACGCACAAAGGTAAATAAATGTCCTTTTTATTATTTTACAGGAATTGCCGGCGGTGGCTGAAGAAGGTTGGGGGGCCCTATTCCTGGCACACTCCTGCAGCCGGAGGAGCATGGGGGGGGATTGGGTAAAGAGGAGACCCGGCTGGATCGAACGAGGGGTCAGGTGACTATTTCTTCTACTTTTCTTTTACTGTAGCAGGGGAGAAAATCCGGCATGTAGATTTTAAAAATGTGTAGCTTGTAAAAATGATGATAACAAGTACTGAAATAGGACACTGGCTGTTTTAACTAGGTACAATGAATTCAATTTGTTTTCCCTTGAGTGCAATGAATTACATTTATGGTATATATAATAAATAAGAAAGGACTCAGCTTTAAGAATTTTTACAGGAGGGATGGCACATTTGTCATTGAAATATAGATGTATTTTCCCTTGAGTACAGTCATCGAAATTTATGACTTGTAAAAGACCTGGATTTAAAACAGTCTGGCCACGATTAGGGATGGGTGAACCCGCTGAAGTCCAGGTATGACAAGTTCGGCCAAACTTGCTGCTAAAGTCCAGTTCGGTTCCCTGGACTTGATCCAAACCCTATTAAAGTCAATAGGGACCCAAATTTGGGGGACCAAAAATGGCTGTAAAATGAGAGTAGCAAGGACTAGAGGACTGCAAATCAAGGGGAACACGAGGGTGATTGCCCTGCACAAAATGGGCTGGGCGCCCATAATAACAGAAAACAAAAAAATTTATAAAATACATACATAAATTAAAAATATTTTTTAATGGGTGTAAGAGGGCAAATCACGGGGTAACACCAGTGAGATTGTCCTGGTGAAAATGGGGTAGGAAAAGTACTCAAAATAATAACATACATAAAACATCATTAAAGAAATACATACAAAAACACATTAAAAATATAAATATTATTTTTTCCAATTTGGGGGCAGCCCTTGGGGTGATTGCCCTGCAAAAAATGGGCTAGGGAAAATACTCAAAATAATAACAGAAAACTGAATGCTCTAACTAATCGACATAACTGGCCCCCTCACCATAAGATTTTAAAGCTCTCCAGCTCCAACACTCTGTATTGGAGCATTCCAAAGGCCAGCAATATTCAAATGCTAACATTCAAGCTCAGAGCTTGTGGGCGAAATTGGCCAAACTTCCACTTTCTGCCCAATGTTTGAGGTATAAAAAACTGAACGCTTCCCTGGGATGGTGTGGACAAGCTTGGAGGTGGCGGTGGTCTCACATCCTCCTTTTGCGGGGAGAGCCTTATGGAGGCGGCATTAGAGACAACGGAAGCATCAGGGGAGGGAGCTTCAGGTGATTTCATGTATTTATTTTAATAATATAATTTTTTAATAACCCCACATTCTATCATTCCCAACCACCACAACTTTTCTTGAC
Source organism: Gastrophryne carolinensis (assembly GCA_027917425.1). Classification (NCBI taxonomy): domain Eukaryota; kingdom Metazoa; phylum Chordata; class Amphibia; order Anura; family Microhylidae; genus Gastrophryne; species Gastrophryne carolinensis. Next base: position 101,213,038 of record CM051240.1, on the reverse strand, counting down.
AGGCATCCCTGCCCTGCACCAACAGGTTATGGTGTGCACTGCACAATGCTCTATGCAAGGCCCACATCACAACTGACACGCGGACAACTAAGCATGGGCAGGGATGTTACATTGGCATTACAGAACAGTGACCCCCAAGTGGTTTGAACAATTGGTAATAAACTGTACTGACACACAAGTGGCCTCAACCAGTGGATTCTCCACTAACAATTGGTATTAAAGAGTAGTGACCCCCAGGTGGTTTGAACAATTGGCATTACAGAGCAGTGAGCCCCAAGTGGCCTGAACAATTGGTCTTACAGAGCAGTGACCCCTAAGTGGTTTGAACAATTGGTCTTAAGCAGTGACACCCAGGTGGTTTAAACATTTGGTATTACAGAGCAGTGACCACCAAGTGGCCTGAACAATTGGTATTAAAGAGCAGTGACTTCTCGGTTGGTTGAACAATTGGTATTACAGAACAGTGACCCCCGAGTGGCCTGAACAATTGATATGACAGAGTAGTGACCACCAGTGGTTTAAACAATTGGTGTTACAGAGCAGTGACCCCCAGTTGGTGTGAACAATTGGTATTACACAGCAGTGACCCCCAAGTGGCCTGAACAGTTGGTATTACAGAGCAGTGACCCCCAAGTGGCTTGAACAATTGGTATTGCAGAGCAGTGACTCCCAAGTGGTTGAGCAAGTGGTATTAAACAGTACACCCAAGTGCTATTACAGAGTAAGGACACCCAGGTGCTTGGAGTAAGTGCTATTACAGAGTACTGACACCCAAGTGCTAATACAGACTACTGACAGACTACTGACACCCAAGTGCTTGGAGTAAGTGCTATTACAGGTACTGACACCATAGTGCTATTGCAGAGTTCTGAAGCGTGGGGTACCCTGTTCCCTGCCCTCCTCAATTGTGAGGAGAGGGCAGGGAACAGGGTACCCCACGCTTCAGATGGTGCTGCTAGCTGCTGACTGCCCCACCTTTTTGGGCAAGGCATATAACCCTTAAAACCTTAAGCCTAACCCTTACATATTTAAAAAAGCCTGGGGTCCCCCCCCCTGAGATGGGGCCCCATGTCATTTATTTTTTATTAAGCTGGGGGCAGAAGAGTAATCGCCATGGGACACAGTGCTCATGGGTAAATCGAAGGTAAGTATAACAAAAAAAGGAAAACTATATTTTATTCTCTTTGTCTCTGTGAGTTTTTTTTTTACAATTAACCCCTTATGAACTGGCTCCATGAGACACCAGTTCACAAGGCTTGGAGGGTTCTGCCAAGTCACCTGTAACAAGTGGGTAACTTGCCATTAACCCCCAACCCCCATTACCTGCCTCCCCAAAGCCTAGGGGGGGGGCATATGGGCTATGTGGGCTTATAATTTTCAGGGCCAGGGGCCACAGAGGCTGGCCTCCATGTCCTGGTCTACAAGGCCACATAGCTGGTGCCCGGGCTGGTTTTACTGAGAAGGGGGGGGGGAGCCCATACCAACTTTTTTTTTCAATGTAACCCTTGGTAGTGCAGATAGCAGTTATATTTTATTTGAAAATCTAATAATAAAGTGCTCCTCTCAGTTTGGGAGGGTCTCCTGGGCAGAAATGGGGGGTTACTGATACATATGTGGTACTGTTGTAATTGGGAGAAATAGGGCTTTCACACACAATATGGTTTTCATTTTTTTTAATTACAAAAACACAACAAAGTTTGAAAAATATATACATTTTAACTTCTAGCAAAAATATTCATAAAACACTTAAACAAATGACAAACAAGACATATCATGTTAAAGGCCAAACTGCAGAACAAAAAACAATATATAATTTTCCTATGCATGTTGGATATTGTTCTGTTCTGGGGACCTTGATTTTTCAGATTTAACTTGTTTTTCTTGTTTGCATATTGTTTTTTTAGTAAAATGAGGCTTTGATTTTGCTTTTTTATTCTTTTTTTAGGGAAACCCTGTGGGAATGGTTGGATTGAATGGTTTGAATCAAAGCAAATTCATGTGTTAAAATGGCCCTGTCAAAGTCTAGACCTAAATCTCATTGTGAATCTGTGGCATGACTTGAAAATTGCTGTTCACACATGCTCTCTATCCAGTTTGATTGAGCTACAGCTATTTTGCAAAGAAGAATGGGCAAAAAAGACTCTAGATGTGAAAAGCTCCACAGAATTGGAGTTATAGGTGGTCCTACAAATTATTGACTTGGGGGGGGGGGGCTAAATATATGTATCATTTATGTATAAATATGTATCATTTTCCTTACACTTTACAAAGTGAAGCTATTTTCTTTTGAGCCACAACATAATTTCTCAATTAAATAAATGTAAGTATGTAGCTGTAACATTTAAAAATGTGGAAAAGTTTAAAGGTATAAATACTCATGCAGCATATTTCTGTTCCTAAAGACAGCACATCTAGGAACCGATGTACATTTGTTATTTATGTGTTATAGCTGCACTCTGGAAAAGAGAATGCTTTTTTTTATAGCTAGGGTAAAATCTTTGCATTGCCCACCTTAGCACATTGCTCACATAGACTAGCTTTATTATGGCCATCAAGATCTTAGGTAGGAAGTGCTTGTATCCTACATCAGCAGGATAACCTGCAACTTGTTTTTAAGGTTCAATTCCAATTGTCATGAAAACACTGTTCCTACTGGGCACATAACTAACAAAAGTAGTGACCGCATGTCTGTGGTAACTTTTAGATATTAAAATATGAAAACGTTTTTACTTGATTATGGATGAAATGTAATGCATACTGCATAAGTATGAACAACAGGGTGCTGTATATATCCTATGCATGCACTTTCCAAGCTGGTCACATCACTAGTACTAAGCCTTCTTAGGTCATTATTGCTATTTAATGTCCCAGCTCTAGTTTGCTCCACAAAGTGTGGCTCACATTTCAATCTAGGTCACTTTTGCAGGAGCTAAGAATATATGAATATAACAAGCAACATTTTTCACATTACTGTGAATATAATCATCAGAATGTGCTCTACACAGGGCAGAAATACAGAAACATTTGAGCAAGAGCATGAATATTTAACACCAAGCCCAATTCACCAGAGGGAGACACAGATATCAGACATTTTTTAGCTTTATTTTATGCCATAAAAGATGCTTTATTTGAACTTATCTACAACATAAAGTAGAAGCGAAGCTGCATTATTCATGCTCCTTTTCCCACTGTTCTAAAATGTTTAATTTTGCATGCAGCTAAAATATTTGAGAGACTTAATTGTGCTATGCCGTGGTAAATTTCTACTTTTTGTACTTTGTGGGAGATACTTCATGGAGAGCTGGAACATTGTTAGTCAGTCTTGTATTATTTAGGACAAATGTTATAGAAATGGTTGATGTTAGTCTTACCAACAGCAAATTTGTAGAATACACATTGCAGTTCAATATACAATAGTTTCCCAACTGTGGTCATAAGTCTCTCGCAGATATATATCAAAAGGTCGGGAGTCAAGATTGTCATCGACTATCACCTAATACAAAGTGGAGTAGTTGAGTGAGCAGTGTGGGGAGGTAAATTGAATGAGCTAGATAAAGGTTGGAATTGGTTGGTTGGTTGGTGGGTAGCCACCCCAAACCAGGAGAGGAGAGAGAAAAAGTCAGAAATGAGAAGGGGGAAAGGGGGTTTGCAGGGCTTAGAAAGGATAGGAGAAGAACTGGGTTTCAAAGAGAGGGGTCCATATTCAGCACAATAAATACAATAGTAGAAACTTATGCCTAAAAATTGAGTCAGCGTATTTCACAAATGATGAGAAAGATGCTCTCAAAAGTGATCCAGAGAGCTGGTATGTCCCCAATCTCTACACAGCAATGTAGTACAATAGAAATGACCAAATATCCCTTAGTAGGGTGGGTGTTAATATACAAACATGTGTCAGACACCCAGCATGGTCAAAAGAGGTGGTAATTAGCAAATTATCAGGAAGAATGTCTGTACATGTCATATATGTCATATAAAGTACATATGGCAGTATGAGATCAAAAACATAACAGATATTGTTGATTACTCATAGATCAAAAATGTGGTTACCCAAAGAGTATAAACGATCGCCCAATTGCAACTTTCAGGGAGAAAACCTCAAGTGAGTGATATCCCGCAGAGGTTGCGCTGCACTTTTAAACGATCAGCGTCGACCTCGTACGACTGCTCACGTGCGTGTGTGGGGGGCATTCCTGAGAACACCAGTCCACATGTCACTTCCGCCTCCAGCAGTCCCGGACTGCGCACAGCAAGAGGTTGAATGGCATTTGCCATCATTCTGGTTGCTAGTGCGCAGGCGCATGGGGCCGCGTTCGCCATAGTTGTTGTTACACAAACTTTATGTATAGGAACAAAATGAACAGTGTAGTCATAAAAGGTGTTAGATGGCAGGGATCTGTTGTGGGACGTTAACAGGATCTATACAAATAAAAAATATACCCACTACTATTTTGTATGTACAAGATTAAAAACTATTTAAAAACAAGATATACCCCTCGATTCAAAGAGCAAAAGTTAATTGATTTCGTATCGAGAATCGTAAGTTTGGGTGGGTGTTAGTCATTTTTTCCTGTTTTTTTGGCCATTTAAGACTCGCACGAGCCTACGTTCGAATGCGTATATGCTCTTACGATCATCGCAAGTTCGTTCCTAAATTTTAGGATCAAAACGTAAAATTTAGGATCAAATCCTAAAACTTAGGATGAAAACGTAAAATTTAGGATAATTGGATGTGTTTCGGTGTGATTCAGAGAACAGTTTTCAAACCTCTAAATACGTTTTAAAAGAAAGCCACTGCCGACACCTTTTAGCAGTCGTATTGCTGTTCTGGAACAGGTTTTTTGGCTATGTGGAGGAGTCTGCGCGTCTTGAGCTGCAATGAACTGCATATATCAGCATGGCCGAGCCCATAAATTGTATTGCAATGCATACTTGATTCATGTATGCCTTATAAAAGCATTTTAATGTGGACCTTAATTAGTCCTTTGCATGTAAACCTTTTTTTGGAAATATATTTGCGTTAATTAAAGAAACTTATGTCCTTTGTTATTTATTTTTAAATTGATGTACTAGAATAATATTTTTAGATTGCATTTATTGGTGTAGTTGTTTACCTTTGCTTGGTTTAATTATTTAAGCACATCTTTGGTCAGATGCATCACACTTACTGAGGAGAGGAGAGCGGGATAAAGTGCAGGATGTGGGTTACTGCTGTATTGCACAGACACAGCAGAGCTGGGGGCACGGAAAGGTCAGAAATCAAAGAATCCAGAGCAACACAGTCACAAGGCCCTTTCTGTTTGCAGGCTGCCCGAAAATACCTGAGCCGCCATCTTGCCTGTTTCTAGGCTCATAACATGCAGAAGTTGCTGGGTGTTTTTTAATATTTGAGAGCAATCTGTATGTAGAGGGTGTGGGTAACCACACCAAAAATGTAAAGTTGTACCATTTGAAGCCAAAATATAAAAATTAAATAGACAAGTAAAAAATGCAAGTTAAGTAAAAATTAAACAAAGTTAGATGTACTTATGCAAATGCATTCATTAATGGTTGGTTACTGCAAAATGAATGAAATAAAGAAAAATAAAAGACCAAATATTTAGAATGCACTTTAATGAGGTAAGTTTGTAGTGCGGAGCCGCAAGATCAGAAGGATTTACGTCCAGACAAAAAAGGAAAAAGGGCAAAACCAATGTTGCAACCTGAGAAATGAAACGGAAAAATCAGGATGGAAACTGACATAGGTCTGATTCCCGAACTGCCATACGAACGGACGTATATTTTAGGATAGAAACGTATTTGCTTATAGAATCACTCGCAAGTTCATACGAACGCACGAGCGGACGTGAAAAATAGGATGATCGTGACCCAAATCCAAGCTGTTACATGTTTCTTTGAATCAACCCAATAGAGATAGAGATAGAACAGATCTTCTACAGATCTTATACAAGATAGCACTGCGGGTGAATTAATATAATATAATTCTTCTATATACTGAGGAACAGCAGACCTATAGAAACAAGTACAAGAGAATATTACATTGGCTTTACCATAAAGCATAACTAAATTGATAGTTCCTAGATTTGATATACTGAAAAACAGTCCCATAAAAATAGATCTGTCTGGGATGAGCCCAGTGTCTATATATATATTGCAAGTATGTAAACCACTGAAAGTAAACAGGGCTATCTAGAAGATGCCATTAAGAAAAGGATGTCCCCTATGAATATGGGAAATCAGATCTCTCAAAAATGTCAAATGTTTAGATGCTTATAAAGGGGGCTGAGATCTATATCCTTATTTAGGTCATGTGGTGCCTTTGTACCCAGACTGTAAATCCATTTTAACTCATGCTGCAAAAGAATTCTATTTCTATCTCCCCCCCACCTCATGGGTTTGACATGGCCTATTACCATGAAATTTGATGATTGTATTGCAGAAAAGGACGAGATCTGACCTTAAGCTGGCACTGCAATGTTCACTAATCCGGCCTCTAATGGCTCAGATCGTTTTCTCAACTCATGACTTACCACAGGGACATTTCATTATATAGATTACGTGGGTGCTTGAGCAATTAAAAAAATGTCTAATGAGAATTTTACTTCCAGTAAGGGGGTGGGTGAAAGTGTCACTTTTAATTACAAAACTACACTGGCTGCAATGCCCAAATGGAAACATCCCTTGGGTGGTGCTAGACCTTTTTGATTGTTCAAGTCTCTTTACCTGGTGTTGTCAGCCTGAATCCGTTTGTTATGGAGGTTGAGCAGTCTTTAACGTACAATAAGGGAGGAGGGCAATTGTTTTCTTCAAGGTCTCATCACATTCCAAGATGTACCAATACTTTCTTATGATAGATTCTATCTGAAGGAAACAGGTGGAAAACGTCAGTGAAACTGGAAAATGAGGTTTGCAGCCCCAACTCCCTAGGTGTATGTTTAATGAGGTCTATATGACTCTTGGACCTTGCCCATTCAAGTGCCTGATCCAATTTATCTTTGTTGTAGCCCCTTTGTTCCTTTCTACAACGAATAAATTGGCCCTCTTTTGGAATAAATAATTGTTATCGATGATTCTTCTAAACCTGAAGATTGACTATAAGAGAGACCAGCCCTAATATTTTTTGGATATAAAATCTTTTACTGAAGATAGGTGTTTTTGTCCGTATCTTTTCTATACAGGTCGGTAGTGATGCATCCATGCTGGAGGCTCACTTGTAGATCCAAAATATGTACCATGGACCTACTGTAATCAAGTGTAAAGTAAATGGTAGGCAGGGCGCTATCAAGATGTTCTTTGAAAGAGAGGAGTTAATTTTCAGAGCCTTGCCAAATGAAGAACACATCGTTGATATATCTAACCCAGATATTGATGTATGTCATATTGGCTGGGTCTGTTTATACAAATTTAGATTCAAAATCCCCCATAAATAAATTTGCATACGCTGGGGCCACATTGGGCCCCATTGTAGTGCCTTGAAGTTGTAGGGAGAAATCCTGTTCATACCTAAATTAGGTTTTTCATCAAAACTGTGTGGAGTAGAACTTATTGAATTCAGCAGATTGATTCATACTATCGTATACTTCTCATATAACTCTCAGTATGGATGTGGTATGGATATGTGCAACGAAGCCACATCCATCAACAGGCATGGTCTGAGTTTCTGTGTCAGCAAAATAGGATTGTATGTTGTATTGCTGACTTAAAAAAACAAAAAAATCTGTGTCTGACTCAAGTGGAGGACTATAATACTTCTAATACCTCTAGTACATTAGCCTATCTGTTAGTGTTCAGCTTGAAAGGTTGATTATCAGGAATGGGGCTGGCTGTGCATTATCCTCTGATCTCTTTGAACGCCTGATACCTCACTTTTTTTTCTGTTATGTTTTTTTTTTGTAGTTTTGTCAAAAAAAGTAGCTGTCTGCTACAGAATCAGAGGAGGAGTTTGAGTCTGCATAGATTGTCTATTATACCTCTGTTGTTTGCGCCTGCCCCTCCTGATAGTCTATTGTGTCTTTGCAATACTTTTTATGTTTGGTATTAAGGGACTCTATATGGTATTGTTCAAGAGTATTAACCCCCCTCTAAATAAGATTGTAGTTCATCCACTGAAACTGATTTTTCCGATTGACTCTGTAGTTGAGAAAAAGTAGTCTCGATAGTGTCCATCTGCCTTCAATCACCGTCTAACTTCGATAGTGTCAATCTGCCTTCAATCACCGTCTAACTTCTATTATGCCTACACCATTCCAATACATACATTTTTTGTAAAGGTGACTCCGCTGAGGGTGACCCCATGTGCCTGCGAACTAGCAACTGGCCATTCAACCTCTCACTGCGTGCAGTCCAGGACCGCTGGAGGTGGAAGTTATATTTGGGCTGGCATTCTCAGGAACACTGATTGTCTTAAAGTGCAGCGTGCGCTCTGCAGGATATTGCTCGCTTGAGGAAGGGGTTTACTCCCCAAAACGTCATGACAAAGCAATCACTTATACTCTTTTGGTAACCACATTTTTGATCTATGCTAATTTTACAATATCTGCTATGTTTTTGAGCTCATATTTTACTGTACATGACATGTTTTGCTGCATGGCTGTACAGACATTCTCAGATCATTTGCTAATGAACTCGCTGTCTATCATATGTTGGCATATTAATGCCCTACCAAGGGATTTTTGGTATATTTACTATATTGCTGTGCAGAGTTTGGGGACATACCAGCTATATATATATATATATATATATATATATATATATATATATATATGTAGCATTTTTAAGATAATCTTTTTCATAACTTGTGAAATAAGCTGGCTACATTTTTTGGCAGAAGCTTCTACTATTGCATTTATTGTGCTGAATATGAAGCCCTCTCTCGCATACATTTTGGCTTGTTATGAGGTAATATTAAGCATTACTGTAATAGTCTTTGAACCTAATTTTGCATAATATAAGCATTTTTGAAACCCAGTTCTTGTGTTATGTGGAATCCTAAATGGTGATTTCTTTTAGATCTTTTAAAGTCTTGATTGGGACAGGATACGGGGACTGCACCAACCCTTTATTTTTTGTTATATGCATTTAGGTGTGCTTTACCATTAATTATAGTTTCCTGATAGGATAAGAGAGCAAAGAACAAATACAGGGGATTTCTGACTATTCCTGCTTAATGCAGCATATTAGTTCCCAAGTTGGAAAAGGCATATTCCGCCCAAGGTCCCAAAACTTTTTGTGGGAGCTCCATAGTAAGCTTGTTAGTTTTTGATTAATTATGATTCTGATTAATCTCACAGCTTGAAATAGGACAGTAGATTTTTTCCAGGAGTGGGCAATTCATTTGGTGACTTTGTTGTTGATACAGTGGGGCCTATTTAGCACCAGGTGCAAAAATGCACTTTAGTTGAAAAATGAAAGTGCTCTCTTTATACCTGCTCCCTAGGAAGACTTCATTAAATGGTACTTTTTGCTCTAAAAACAGCGTAGTGCACTTTTTGCATTTGGCGCTGAACCACCCCTTCGATTTAGCACCAGGTTCCGCGTTTTCTGGGCCTGGGGGTGATTAAATTCAGCACCAGGTGCAAGACCCTATACCAGGTGATCCCTATACCAGTTCACCATAGTCGGGAGCTGCCATGTGCGTGTCATGACTGTAACCCATCATACTACCGACACCACAATTTGGGGCATGGGGGGGGGGGGACGAAGATCCAGGTGCCCATTGCTGAGGGGACCAGCAGTTTTTCAGTGTTGTTGCAAGCTTTCGGGGCTCTTCACATGATGCCTTTATCTTGAGGTCTTCCAGATTGTGTGAAAAGTTTGGCAGGTGGTTACTTGGTAATTGGCTGCCTATTTTTAGCTTTCTGCTATTGTAATATGTGTGTGGCGTTTACTCTGTTTGTGACTTTGTCTCACCTGGCCCCCATTCCTTTAATCTGTGTGTAGCCTTTCTATCTTATTACTGTTTGTCATTTCCTTTTGTCCTGTATTCACTGTCTGGACCAGGCTAGTGGTGCCCTTCAATACTATCCCAATAAGGTGGTGAAGATTATTGTAGTTTGAATGGTACTGCATGACTTTGCCTTATTGGAGACAGTGCATACCTTGATTCAGAGTAAGCAGCAGCTGTGCAAGATGTGCCTAAAGGGTTTTATAATGGCACACAGAATGAGGCAGGCCAATCTGTACACCAGGCTCTTGTGTCTTCCCATTGTAGTAATTTTTTTAATTTCGGTCTGTTGTTTGAGGTGTAATTTCTGTTGTGTGCCTATTTTGAAGTAACCAAGAAGGCAGAGCCTTAGTTCAAGGGAGGGACTGCTGCTTAGTCTCATATCATTACATGCATAATCTCAAAAAGTCCACCACGTCACCTCTGCTGCCTTCCGCCGCCTCCAGACATACAAGTTTGTAGGGCATCAGTATCAGCTTATGAGTGGATGTGGGTTGTGACAGGCCATGCCCACCAGGTTGCTCAGAAAACTTGTATGTGTGGAGGCGGCAGGCAGCAGCAGCAGCAACAGGGATGGGACACAGGCACAGGCGGCAACAGTAGTGGGCAGTGGCGGACCTCGGTAATGTGTGTTTGTGTGTGTCTCTATGTTTATGTTGGTGGGAGAGGGATGCTGCACTGTGGGAGCACAAGAATGTATGTTTTTTTGGGGGGGGGTGTTGTACACTGCTTGCATCTGGGATGCCACTCACTGCCTATATTCGGGATGCCACGCTGCCTGTATTTGGGATGTCACTAGAGATGAGCAAATCGATTCTGACGAACCCGAACTCGTTATGAATTTTAGGAAAAATTCGATTTGTTACGATTCTGAATATCGCAGTGATTCGATCACTCGAATCACTTCCTTAAAACTCCATTTACTGCTATCCAGCCCATCTGAAATGGTGGATCCACATGTCAGGACATGTCCCATGGGGCAAGGAATCCTGGGTAGGCGTCACATGCTACCTATCAGCAGACAGGCTTACCGATGATGTCACAGATCTTTATAAGTGGCGGCCATTTTGCGGAAGATCATTCTGACACTGTATTGCGGCCAGAGCAGATCAGGCAGGGAGAGAGCGAGGGACAGAGACAGACAGACAGACAGACAGACAGACAGACAGGTAGATACAGCGAGGGAGAGATAGATAGAACAAAGAACAGAAGAAGCGAGGGACAGATAGAGAAGGAGAGAGGCTGTGACAGTGACAGAGAAAGACAGGGAAAGTTTAAAGTGTTTGCATTAGCTTTCAAGCCTGTTTAGTACCTGTCTATTAACTAGTTGCATTTTGTAAAGAAAGTCACTTTTTAAGCAAACTTTGCCTTTCACTGGGGGGGGGGGGGGCATCCCAAATACTTGCATAAATATTTCAAGAGTACCTGTCTACTAACTGGTTGCATTTTGTAAACAAAGCCACTTTTTAAGCAAACTTTGCCCCTCGCCGGGGGGGGGGGGGGCATCCCTAATACTAGCAAAAATATTTGTAGAGTACCTGTCTGCTAACTGGTTACATTTTGTAAACAAAGTCACTTTTTAAGCAAACTTTGCCTTTCGCCGAGGGGGGGGGGGGGGGGGGGCAACCCAAACACTGCCTTTCGCCGGGGGGGGGGGGGCATCCCAAATACTAGCATAAATATTTGAAGAGTGCCTGTCTGCTAACTGGTTGCATTTTGTAAAGAAAGTCACTTTTTAAGCAAGTTTGCCGAGGGGGTGGGGGGGGGGGGGTGCAACCCAAACACTAGCATAAATATTTGAAGAGTACCTGTCTACTAACTGGTTGCATTCTGTAAACAAAGTCACTTTTCCACTATAAAAGCAGCCAACCTATGTATTTGAATAGGGGGCATCCCAAACACTAGCATAAATATTTCAAGAGTACCTGTCTGTTAACTGGTTGCATTTTGTAAAGAAAGTCACTTTTTAAGCAAACTTTGCCTTTTGCGGGGGGGGGGGGGGGCACCCCAAATATTTCAAGAGTACCTGTCTACTAACTGGTTGCATTTTGTAAAGAAGGTCACTTTTCCACTATAAAAGCAGCCAACCTATGTATTTCAAGAGGTGGCATCCCAAACACTAGCATAAATATTTCAAGAGTACCTCTCTACTAACTGGTTGCATTTTGTAAAGAAAGTAACTTTTCCACTATAAAAGCAGACAACCTGTGTATTTGAAGAGGGGGCATCCCAAACATTAGCATAAATATTTCAAGAGTACCTGTCTGCTAACTGGTTGCATTTTGTAAAGAAAGTCACTTTTTAAGCCAACTTTGCCCTTTACCGGAGTGAGCATCCCAAATACTAGCATAAATATTTCAAGAGTACCTGTCTACTAACTGGTTGCATTTTGTAAAGAAAGTCACTTTTCCACTATAAAAGCAGCCAACCTGTGTATTTGAAGAGGGGGTATCCCAAACACTAGCATAAATATTTCAAGACTACCTGTCTGCTAACTGGTTGCATTTTGTAAACAAAGTCACTTTTTGGGCAAACTTTGCCTTTTGCCAGGGTGGGCATCCCAAATACTAGCATAAATATTTCAAGAGCACCTGTCTGCTAACTGGTGGGCATCCCAAATACTAGTATAAATAAATTTGAAGAGTACCTGTCTACTAACTGGTTGCATTTTGTAAACAAAATCACTGTTCCAATATAAAAGCAGCCAACCTATGTATTTGAAGAGGGGGCATCCCTAACACTAGCTTAAATATTTCAAGAGTACCTGTCTGCTAACTGGTTACATTTTGTAAACAAAGTCACTTTTTAAGCAAACATTTCCTTTCACCGGGGGGGGGGGGGGGGGAATCCCAAATACTAGCATAAATATTTGAAGAGTACCTGTCTACTTACTGGTTGCATTTTGTAAAGAAAGTCACGTTGTCAAATTGCCAGCAGCCATTGCCTTTAACCGGGGGGGGGGGGGGGCATCCCAAATATGCTAGCATGAAGAGGGGGTATCCCGAACACTAGCATAAATATTTCAAGAGTACCTGTCTGCTAACTGGTTGCATTTTGTAAACAAAGTCACTTTTTGGGCAAACTTTGCCTTTTGCCAGGGTGGGCATCCCAAATACTAGCATAAATATTTCAAGAGCACCTGTCTGCTAACTGGTTGCATTTTGTAAACAGTCACTTTTTAAGCAAACTTTGGCTTTCGCCGGGGGGGGGGCCTCCCAAATACTAGTATAAATAAATTTGAAGAGTACCTGTCTACTAACTGGTTGCATTTTGTAAACAAAGTCACTGTTCCAATATAAAAGCAGCCAACCTATGTATTTGAAGAGGGGGCATCCCTAACACTATCTTAAATATTTCAAGAGTACCTGTCTGCTAACTGGTTACATTTTGTAAACAAAGTCACTTTTTAAGCAAACATTTCCTTTCACCGGGGGGGGGGGGGGGGGCATCCCAAATACTAGCATAAATATTTGAAGAGTACCTGTCTACTTACTGGTTGCATTTTGTAAAGAAAATCACGTTGTCAAATTGCCAGCAGCCATTGCCTTTAACCGGGGGGGGGGGGCATCCCAAATATGCTAGCATGTGTCTTAAGAGTACACACATTGGCGTTGGCAGCAGCAGCAGCAGCATTTGGAGCCCATATATTGCCTGAAAGACACAGCCTGGAGTTGGCAGCAGCATAAGTAGCTACCATGCATCAGCTACTACCATGGATCAGGCATTGGTGGCTGGAAATCCTGGCTGATCCATGCCTGATTCATCTTCACAAAGGTGAGTCTCTCCACATTTTTCGTGGACTGACGAGTTCTCCTTTACATGACTATGGCCCCCGCCACACTAAACACCCGCTCAGATGGCACACTACTCGCCGAGCAGGACAGCTTTCCCAGGGCAAACTCTGCCAGTTGCGGCCACAAGTCAAGTTTGGCTGCCCAGAAGTCCAGCGGGTCCTCAAGGTGCGTTGGCATGGTCATGTCAAGGTATGACACTACCTGCTGGTTCAAGGCCTGCTCCAGGTCTTTCTGCTGCTCATGATTAGCCTCACTATGTGGGTGAAGAAAGCTACTCATTAGCGACTGAAGGCTCAGGCTGCTGCTGATGTAGCTGCTGCGGCTGCTCCTGCCACCCCCCCAGCAGCCATGGCAGTGGAAGGTGAGTGCAGAGGTCCCCCCTGAGTCAGACCTGCGAGAGTATGGACCATGGCGCAGATAGGCATCGGCCAACTGACTACGTAGAATGTCTCTGTAGTAGGACAGTTTGTCTTCCCTCTCAGTGGGTGTAAAAAGTGCCCCCATTTTGTGGCGGTAGCGAGGGCCTAATAAGGTGGAGAGCCAGAAGTCATCCCACTGACAAATGGAGACAATTCTGCGGTCACTACACAAGCACGTGAGCATGCATCGTGTCATTTGTGCAAGTGACTCTGAAGGACTACCTGTCTCCATCTCCACTGCATACTGCCATGGTGTGTCTGGATCCTCTGTCTCGCCTTCCTCACAACCCTCTAGCTCCTCTGGCTGCTCCTGCTCCTCCTCTCCTGTCAGATGACTAGATAAAATGGCCATTTTGTCAAACCTAAACTGTGCTTCGCTGTGCCACACCCCCTCCTCCTCCACTTCATGTTGCCATGAAACGTAGGCGCCATGTCTCCAGTGCCCTGACCAAAGGAGGGGTGGCAGCCGCTCAGACCATTTTATAACTAACCAGGGAGGTGCACATTAGCAGGGCAATTAGAATACAAAAGTCTTAAAGGGGCCACAGCACTCAAACCGGTTAGCTTGCTGACCAACCTACAATCTGTCTCTAAACTAAGTTAAAAACAGGGGGCTCGGTCACACACATCTGCAGAAGTATGCTTAAGCTGCACCACCAGCGCCAAGGTGCCCCTGTGAGGTGCAGTCCTAACTCTAGTACTAATTCTAGTCTCTAAGAGCCCCATTTGGGACATACAATGCAATAGATAAATTGGGAGCAGGCTTACCTGAGGTTGCCCTAAACCTCAAGTGCAAGCCATGGGGTGGAAGGGTCAAAGACCTTGCAATACAGCCTAGACCCCACACTCCATGTGCTTGCACAAATTCAAAAGAAACAAAGGAGGGGTGGCAGCCGCTCAGACCATTTTATAACTAACCAGGGAGGTGCACATTAGCAGGGCAATTAGAATACAAAAGTCTTAAAGGGGCCACAGCACTCAAACCAGTTAGCTTGCTGACCAACCTACAATCTGTCTCTAAACTAAGTTAAAAACAGGGGGCACGGTCACACACATCTGCAGAAGTATGCTTAAGCTGCACCACCAGCGCCAAGGTGCCCCTGTGAGGTGCAGTCCTAACTCTAGTACTAATTCTAGTCTCTAAGAGCCAGTGCCCTGACCAGCCATGATTTCCAACATGTGTTGTAGTACATGAAGCAGTGGAATCACATCGTTCATCCCGTAGTCCTGGCAACTGACTAATAATTGGCTTCCTCAAAGGGCCTGAGCAAACGGCAGGTGTCACTTATGAGCTGCCACTGGTTTACATTGAAGTTACACAGGGGAGTCCACCTATCCGCTTGGATCATCAAGAAATTAGTAATGGCTTTTCTCTGTTCGTATAGTCGATCCAACATATGGAGGGTGGAAGTCCAACGGGTGGAAACATCGCAAATCAGACTATGTTGGGGGATACCGTTCTGACGCTGTAGCTCAAGAAGGGTGCCTGGCGGTGTAGGAGTGGCTGAAGCGCATGCAAAGTTTCCTTCCCGTTGTTAGGATGTCTTGCAGATGGGGGGAAGACTTCAGAAAACGCTTGACAACTAGGTTGAACACGTGTGGCATACAGGGCGCATGGCTCAGGCTTCCTTGTCTCAGCGCAGACAAGATATTCTTCCCATTGTCAGTCACCATGGTTCCCATTTGCAGTTTTCGTGGAGTAAGCCATGATTTCATTTATTGATTTATGATTTTTAGCAGTTCCTCCCATGTCTGACTCTGTGGCTCAAGGCAAACCATGTGAAGAACAGCGTGAAACCGCCGTGTCCTGCACACATGGTAGGCTGGAAGGGCACTAAAAAAAATAAAATACAAAAAAAAATCAAAAATGGAAAAAAAAATTGTAAAAAAAATTAACAAAATATTAAAAAAAGACAATGAAAAAAAATATTTAAAAAATCAAAATACAAAAAAAATTAAAAAAAAATATTTTTTAAAAATACAGTATATTAAAAAAATAAAAAAAATACAAAATGAACCCCAAAAAATTTGATACATTTTATATATTATTGTTATTATGTTATTGTTATTGTTATTATGTTATATGTTATTATATGTTATTATAAATGTGTTCAAATAAGATAAATGTTAACAATTAATATGTAATTGACAATTAGGCACTTTTTTCTTTGACACCATTGCTAAGTGCAAGTGCACTGTCACAGGCACAATGGCCTAGGAGCATGGAGGCCACAGCGGAGGGACCTCTCCAGGTTGCTGCAGGAACCACAATCATCCAGTGGGCCTTAAAGGATATGTATTGTCCCTGACCATAGTTACAGCTCCAGACGTAGGCACTGCCATGCACTTTGGTACACACTGACAGGCTAAAGGCCTGGCCCACCTTCTGTTCAACAAAATTGTACAGGGCTGGTACTACCTTCTTCGCAAAGAAATGACAGCTTGGGACTCTCCACCTCGGCTCGGCACAAGCCATCAGTTCTCTGAAAGGTCCACCACTTCAAAAGCTAGGGACTGCAGCACCAGCAACTTACAGCAAAATACAGGAGCACATTTAACTTCTTCGCATTGGATGAGTGGGCACATATTGTTGTCTCTTGGACATGGCTTGACCAATGGATTGCTGGCGGAATGACTGACTCGGATTAAGAGGAGGAGGAGAATCTGGAGCAACAGAGGATGGGTATGACACACAGGAGGTGGTGGAGCCTTGGCTGGCTGGAACAGGGAGTGGCGTGCCACTGGGTAATGCAGCAGGCTGGACCACCACTTTGGAGCCAACTCTCCCAGGCCGCTTTATGGTGACGCTGTAAATGTTGATGCAGGGCTGTGGGGCCAACATTGGGACCCTGGCCACACTTCGCCTTCTGCCTACACATCTTCCATGTTAACCTCCTGCGGATGGTTGATGAAAAACTGCCACATCGCAGAGTAGCTGATTTTCCTACCAACAGTCCGCACTAATTCACTGCTGCTGCCTCCACCGCCAACTCCAGGGACCCTCTTCCACTACCTACTGGGAAGGTAGCCTTCCGTGCAGCAAGTGGTCTACCCCGAACATTTGCCTCTATACTTTCCCCTTCTGCCACCATGCTGACCGCTAAATCTGTCACTCTCCATCACTCAAAGCCTTTAAACATGCCCTCAAAACTCACTGATGTCCTCCTCAGGCTCCTCAACAGTGTCTGCTTAAGAAGCCAAAACGCTTGCAACACCACCTCCCATGCCACTCTCCTCATCACTACTTGCCCGCCTAGTGGAAGAAGCGGGGAGTGTCTCCTCCACTTCTTGGCTGGGCAGTAGCTGCTGATTTTTCAGATTATCAGATCATCCTCACTGAATAGTGGAGCTGAACCCAAAGCATAAGATATAACCGACAGTTGACTGGGGGTGTCAGATGTCACTTGCGATGAAGTGGATGATCGTGTTAACCAATGGATGATGGCAGATGGGTTGCTGGTCGAGACAAGACCGCTAGCCGATACCGGGAGATCAGGCCTCTCACTGAGACTCCTGCTGCCACTCACCCCTACTCTGCTGCGACCTCTGTTTGATGAATTTAGGCCTCTGCAACTTCTCTGTGCCCATCCTGGCACTTCTCTGCCTGGCATACTTAGTGCGTATATGAGGGGAGGACAAAACGCTACACTACACTTAAAACAGGATTTGTCGATAACAGCAGCAGGTGTGTAACTATCTATGGCCTTTCACTAAGTAGTAACTAGGCCCTGAAGACTTTAACAGGAACAAAGTGATGAAACTCTTAGATGTGCATATGTGATGCTCTGATGAGGGTAATTCAATGTGCTCCAGTACGCTTGAAAAATGTTTTTTTGAGAGACTTGTCTGCGTGAAAATGAATTGGGCATGGATCAGCCAAGATTTCCACCCACCAATGCCTGATGCATCAGAGTAGATTGATCATGGTGCCAGACCAACACTAACGAAATATGGATAGTGCAAAACAGATTTAAGGCGCTGCTCTCCAGTTACAGATATTCCTTCGCATCAGACCACAAGTAATTATTGAGGAAATGCTTAATTTATATTAATATTCTTAGGATAATATATATGTGCTCAAAATCTGTATATGTTCTCTTCATGCTTCTGCCAACTCCAGGGTGTGTCTTTCAGGCAATATATGAGCTCCCTATGCTGCTGCCAACTCCAGGGTGTGTTTGTCAGGCAATATATGGGCTCCCTATGCTGCTGCCAACTCCACTGTGTGTCTTTCAGGCAATATATGGACTCCCTATGCTGCTGCAAACTCCACTGTGTTTCTTTCAGGCAATATATGGGCTCCCTATGCTGCTGCCAACTCCAATGTGTTTTTCAGGCAATATATGAACCTAATACTGCTGCCAACTCCAATGTGTTTTTCAGGCAATATATGAGCTCCTAATACTGCTGCCAACTCCAATGTGTTTTTCAGACAATATATGGGCTCCCTATGCTGCTGCCAACTCCACTGTGTGTCTTTCAGGCAATATATGGGCTCCTAATGCTGCTGCCAAATCCAGGGTGTGTCTTTCAGGCAATATATGGGCTCCTAATGCTGCTGCCAACTCCTGAGTGTGTTTTTCAGGCAATATATGGGCTCCTAATGCTGCTGCCAACTCCAGGGTGTGTTTTCGGGCAATATATGGGCTCCTAATGCTGCTACCAAAAAAGTTACTGGGATTGAGGCCCAATCCCCATGCCTGATCAGGCTTACTGGTCTGTTGGTTAAACGATAAGGGCAAACATGTTTCGCCAGAGTGGCTTCTTCAGTGCCCTAATATAATTGTCAGAAAATTCATATTTTAGTATTATTTACATCACCAGTGAACTAATATACAATGATTAATCAATTTCTAAACATTGCTTGTTATATGTCCGCCATGTAGTTAATATAAATCCGATATATATTGGGGGTAGCGCTGTCATCATCACTCCCCCTATTTTTCATGTTAGTGACAGATACAAACATTTTAACACTAAAATGTCAGGTATAAACAGAGTTTGTGCTCTCATCATCATTCTCCAATAGAATATCTTTAGGGTATTATTAGTAAATGTAGAAAATAAAAAAGCAAGGAAAATAAGAAAGATAGCCCACCTGGTATATATTAATATTGGTCCAGAGTTTAATATTAATGCTGCTGTACAATTTTGAGCACAGCGTGCTGATCAGCTGGAAAATCCTTTGGACAGAGGATTTTTTGTTATTACTATCTTATTTACAGGCAAGCTTTTTGTAAGAATTAGGTTAAAATGCCGCCATATTCCGGCCCTGTATGTGATAAGATGAAAAGTACCCTGCGGAGAATATTCCCTGCGGATAGTGTTCCTGCTTCTTTAGTTTAAGTTGAGATTTCTGTTCCTGCTGTTCGCATGTCATTTGGCTATGTACGGCCAGGATCATTCCTGTGACAATGCAGAATGTACATATTAAAGGGTGATATTACCCCTATATTAAAAATATATAGTTTAGGATGTGTACCCATTGCAATACATTCAGTACCTTATAGACTGGCCTGCCAAGATCTCCGCAATGGTGCCTAGGCGTCACGTGCTGCCCCGTCGTTTGGAAGAGCACCCCCAGGTATGTATGTGCTGCTGATGCCAGCCTAAGAAGAAGAGGGTTGATCCAACGCGCCATTCGCGCCTTTTTGCTTATAATCTTGTGCTCGTGTCAGGGGTTGAAGCTGAGTCCGGGCGCGCATCTAATCATATCAGCACCCGACGCACGTCTGTCAGTGCCCCGAACAACGGGGCACTGACTTCGTCACTCCGGTTCCTAAACCGGAAATGGCATTGCACGCGCCGTCCTCCCTGTCTTGGCCGAAATCTATGTCTGCCTGAGTGTCTCCATTTTGTCATGGACCCGCAGCACTTATGGCTGCAAGCTCTAACAAATATGTATTTGCTCTATACAGTAAATGAGTGTATTGATTGTTTGACTATATTGGAATTTGTTAAAGTCTATACTACATTTGTGGAAAGTGACTGTATTGGAATACTATTGTATGGAACCTTTTTTTTGGTGGAAAATATTGCAACATATTGAAGGGAGGAAATTGCGGAGATACATATCATGGCGTCACACAGCAGTGTAGAGATCAAATGAAAGAAGATATCTACTGACAAAGTAAGTGTGATAGCAACATTTGTCCAAAGGAGATAATATAGGTGTATATTTAATATAGGAGGGGAAACCTCCAATGTTAGATGCAGTTAGCATATCCAGGTGAGAAATAGATATAATATACTTTTGTCATGTATGGACATACAATGATCAGGCTGGATCTTGGTTTTATACTTATTCTTTAATAAAGATAATGATTTAAATCTATTTTGGGGTGTGGTGGGAGTGCTAGATCTGGGTCAGGCATGGGGATTGGGCCTCAATCCCAGTAACTTTTTCGGTAGTTCCATATAGAAGGATCTGCAATCTCTATACCCCCTCCTATCAGATTGCAAGAAACACCACAACACTTCTTCTTTGAGGTGGGTCGCCTTATAAATAGGACAGATCACCACATCGTGAGGATCTGCCCTAACCAATAGGTATTTCCTAATGCTGCTGCCAACTCCAATGTGTCTTTCAGGCAATATATGGGCGCCCTATGCTGCTGCCAAATTCAGTTTGTGTTTTTCAGGCAATATATGGGCTCATCATGCTGATGCCACCTCAAGGCTCTCTAATTGTGCCGCTCTGCGACAGCGAATCTGATAGCGACGATAGCGATCGGGATGTCCCGCGGGGTGAAACCCCCCCAAAACCCCCAAACCCCCTTACCACACTGAGTGGCAGAACTCCCATAACATGATGAGTGGCAGAACCCCCTATAACATGCTGTGAGTCAGAATCCCCCCCATAACATGCTGTGAGTCAGAATCCCCCCATAACATGCTGTGAGTCAGAATCCCCATAACACGCTGAGTGGCAGAACCCCCATAAAACATTGAGTGGCAGAACCCCCCATAACATGCTGTGAGTCAGAATGCCCCCATAACATGCTGTGAGGCAGAATCCCCTTATAACATGCTGTGAGGCAGAACCCCCCATAACATTCTGTAAGGGAGAACCACCATAGCATGCTGAGTGGCAGAACCCCCATAACACACTGAGTGGCAGAACCCCCCATAACATGCTGTGAGTCAGAATCCCCCCATAACATGCTGTGAGTCAGAATCCTCCATAACATGCTGAGTGACAGAAGCCCCATAACACGCTGAGTGGCAGAACCCCCATAACACACTGAGTGGCAGAACCCCTATAACATGATGAGTGGCAGAACCCCCCATAACATGCTGTGAGTAAGAATCCCCCAATAACATGCTGTGAGTAAGAATCCCCCCATAACATGCTGTGAGTCAGAATCCCCCCATAACATGCTGTGAGGCAGAACCCCCATAACATTCTGTAGGGAGAACCACCATAACACACTGAGTGGCAGAACCCCCATAACATGATGAGTGGCAGAACCCCCATAACATGATGAGTGGCAGAACCCCCATAACATGATGAGTGGCAGAACCCTCCATAACATGCTATGAGTCAGAATCCCCCCATAACATGCTGTGAGTCAGAATCCCCCCATAACATGCTGTGAGTCAGAATCCCCCCATAACATGCTGTGAGTCAGAATCCCCCATAACATGCTGAGTGACAGAACCCCCATAACACGCTGAGTGGCAGAACCCCCATAACACACTGAGTGGCAGAACTCCCATAACATGATGAGTGGCAGAACCCCCCATAACATGCTGTGAGTCAGAATCCCCCCATAACATGCTGTGAGTCAGAATCCCCCCATAACATGCTGTGAGTCAGAATCCTCCATAACATGCTGAGTGACAGAACCCCCATAACACGCTGAGTGGCAGAACCCCCATAACACACTGAGTGGCAGAACCCCCATAACATGATGAGTCGCAGAACCCTACATAACATGCTGTGAGTCAGAATCCCCCCATAACATGCTGTGAGTCAGAATCCCCCCATAACATGCTGTGAGTCAGAATCCCCCCATAACATGCTGTGAGTCAGAATCCTCCATAACATGCTGAGTGACAGAACCCCCATAACACGCTGAGTGGCAGAACCCCCATAACACACTGAGTGGCAGAACCCCCATAACATGATGAGTCGCAGAACCCTACATAACATGCTGTGAGTCAGAATCCCCCCATAACATGCTGTGAGTCAGAATCCCCCCATAACATGCTGTGAGTCAGAATCCCCCATAACATGCTGAGTGACAGAACCCCCATAACACGCTGAGTGGCAGAACCCCCATAACACACTGAGTGGCAGAACTCCCATAACATGATGAGTGGCAGAACCCCCCATAACATGCTGTGAGTCAGAATCCCCCCCATAACATGCTGTGAGTCAGAATCCCCCCATAACATGCTGTGAGTCAGAATCCCCATAACACGCTGAGTGGCAGAACCCCCATAAAACATTGAGTGGCAGAACCCCCCATAACATGCTGTGAGTCAGAATGCCCCCATAACATGCTGTGAGGCAGAATCCCCTTATAACATGCTGTGAGGCAGAACCCCCCATAACATTCTGTAAGGGAGAACCACCATAGCATGCTGAGTGGCAGAACCCCCATAACACACTGAGTGGCAGAACCCCCCATAACATGCTGTGAGTCAGAATCCCCCCATAACATGCTGTGAGTCAGAATCCTCCATAACATGCTGAGTGACAGAAGCCCCATAACACGCTGAGTGGCAGAACCCCCATAACACACTGAGTGGCAGAACCCCTATAACATGATGAGTGGCAGAACCCCCCATAACATGCTGTGAGTAAGAATCCCCCAATAACATGCTGTGAGTAAGAATCCCCCCATAACATGCTGTGAGTCAGAATCCCCCCATAACATGCTGTGAGGCAGAACCCCCATAACATTCTGTAGGGAGAACCACCATAACACACTGAGTGGCAGAACCCCCATAACATGATGAGTGGCAGAACCCCCATAACATGATGAGTGGCAGAACCCCCATAACATGATGAGTGGCAGAACCCTCCATAACATGCTATGAGTCAGAATCCCCCCATAACATGCTGTGAGTCAGAATCCCCCCATAACATGCTGTGAGTCAGAATCCCCCCATAACATGCTGTGAGTCAGAATCCCCCATAACATGCTGAGTGACAGAACCCCCATAACACGCTGAGTGGCAGAACCCCCATAACACACTGAGTGGCAGAACTCCCATAACATGATGAGTGGCAGAACCCCCCATAACATGCTGTGAGTCAGAATCCCCCCATAACATGCTGTGAGTCAGAATCCCCCCATAACATGCTGTGAGTCAGAATCCTCCATAACATGCTGAGTGACAGAACCCCCATAACACGCTGAGTGGCAGAACCCCCATAACACACTGAGTGGCAGAACCCCCATAACATGATGAGTCGCAGAACCCTACATAACATGCTGTGAGTCAGAATCCCCCCATAACATGCTGTGAGTCAGAATCCCCCCATAACATGCTGTGAGTCAGAATCCCCCCATAACATGCTGTGAGTCAGAATCCTCCATAACATGCTGAGTGACAGAACCCCCATAACACGCTGAGTGGCAGAACCCCCATAACACACTGAGTGGCAGAACCCCCATAACATGATGAGTCGCAGAACCCTACATAACATGCTGTGAGTCAGAATCCCCCCATAACATGCTGTGAGTCAGAATCCCCCCATAACATGCTGTGAGTCAGAATCCCCCATAACATGCTGAGTGACAGAACCCCCATAACACGCTGAGTGGCAGAACCCCCATAACACACTGAGTGGCAGAACTCCCATAACATGATGAGTGGCAGAACCCCCCATAACATGCTGTGAGTCAGAATCCCCCCCATAACATGCTGTGAGTCAGAATCCCCCCATAACATGCTGTGAGTCCGAATCCCCATAACACGCTGAGTGGCAGAACCCCCATAAAACATTGAGTGGCAGAACCCCCCATAACATGCTGTGAGTCAGAATGCCCCCATAACATGCTGTGAGGCAGAATCCCCTTATAACATGCTGTGAGGCAGAACCCCCCATAACATTCTGTAAGGGAGAACCACCATAGCATGCTGAGTGGCAGAACCCCCATAACACACTGAGTGGCAGAACCCCCCATAACATGCTGTGAGTCAGAATCCCCCCATAACATGCTATGAGTCAGAATCCTCCATAACATGCTGAGTGACAGAAGCCCCATAACACGCTGAGTGGCAGAACCCCCATAACACACTGAGTGGCAGAACCCCCATAACATGATGAGTGGCAGAACCCCCCCATAACATGCTGTGAGTAAGAATCCCCCCATAACATGCTGTGAGTAAGAATCCCCCCATAACATGCTGTGAGTCAGAATCCCCCCATAACATGCTGTGAGGCAGAACCCCCATAACATTCTGTAGGGAGAACCACCATAACACACTGAGTGGCAGAACCCCCATAACATGATGAGTGGCAGAACCCCCATAACATGATGAGTGGCAGAACCCTCCATAACATGCTATGAGTCAGAATCCCCCCATAACATGCTGTGAGTCAGAATCCCCCCATAACATGCTGTGAGTCAGAATCCCCCATAACATGCTGAGTGACAGAACCCTCATAACACGCTGAGTGGCAGAACCCCCATAACACACTGAGTGGCAGAACTCCCATAACATGATGAGTGGCAGAACACCCCATAACATGCTGTGAGTCAGAATCCCCCCCATAACATGCTGTAAGTCAGAATCCCCCCATAACATGCTGTGAGTCAGAATCCCCATAACACGCTGAGTGGCAGAACCCCCATAAAACACTGAGTTGCAGAACCCCCCATAACATGCTGTGAGTCAGAATCCCCCCATAACATGCTGTGAGGCAGAACCCCCATAACATTCTGTAGGGAGAACCACCATAACACACTGAGTGGCAGAACCCCCATAACATGATGAGTGGCAGAACCCCCATAACATGATGAGTGGCAGAACCCTCCATAACATGCTATGAGTCAGAATCCCCCCATAACATGCTGTGAGTCAGAATCCCCCCATAACATGCTGTGAGTCAGAATCCCCCATAACATGCTGAGTGACAGAACCCCCATAACACACTGAGTGGCAGAACTCCCATAACATGATGAGTGGCAGAACACCCCATAACATGCTGTGAGTCAGAATCCCCCCCATAACATGCTGTAAGTCAGAATCCCCCCATAACATGCTGTGAGTCAGAATCCCCATAACACGCTGAGTGGCAGAACCCCCATAAAACACTGAGTTGCAGAACCCCCCATAACATGCTGTGAGTCAGAATCCCCCCATAACATGCTGTGAGGCAGAACCCCCATAACATTCTGTAGGGAGAACCACCATAACACACTGAGTGGCAGAACCCCCATAACATGATGAGTGGCAGAACCCCCATAACATGATGAGTGGCAGAACCCTCCATAACATGCTATGAGTCAGAATCCCCCCATAACATGCTGTGAGTCAGAATCCCCCCATAACATGCTGTGAGTCAGAATCCCCCATAACATGCTGAGTGGCAGAACCCCCATAACACACTGAGTGGCAGAACTCCCATAACATGATGAGTGGCAGAACACCCCATAACATGCTGTGAGTCAGAATCCCCCCCATAACATGCTGTAAGTCAGAATCCCCCCATAACATGCTGTGAGTCAGAATCCCCATAACACGCTGAGTGGCAGAACCCCCATAAAACACTGAGTTGCAGAACCCCCCATAACATGCTGTGAGTCAGAATCCCCCCATAACATGCTGTGAGGCAGAATCCCCTTTTAACATGCTGTGAGGCAGAACCCCCCATAACATTCTGTAAGGGAGAACCACCATAGCATGCTGAGTGGCAGAACCCCCATAACATGCTGTGAGTCAGAATCCCCCATAACATGCTGTGAGTCAGAATCCTCCATAACATGCTGAGTGACAGAAGCCCCATAACATGCTGAGTGACAGAAGCCCCATAACACACTGAGTGGCAGAACCCCCATAACATGCTGTGAGTAAGAATCCCCCCATAACATGCTGTGAGTCAGAATCCCCCCATAACATGCTGTGAGTCAGAATCCCCCATAACATGCTGAGTGACAGAACCCCCATAACACGCTGAGTGGCAGAACCCCCATAACACACTGAGTGGCAGAACTCCCATAACATGATGAGTGGCAGAACCCCCCATAACATGCTGTGAGTCAGAATCCCCCCCATAACATGCTGTGAGTCAGAATCCCCATAACACGCTGTGAGTCAGAATCCCCCCATAACATGCTGTGAGGCAGAACCCCCCCATAACATTCTGTAAGGGAGAACTACCATAACATGCTGAGTGGCGGAACCCCCATAACACACTGAGTGGCAGAACCCCCCATAACATGCTGTGAGTCAGAATCCCCCCATAACATGCTGTGAGTCAGAATCCCCCCCATAACATGCTGTGAGTCAGAATCCCCCCATAACATGCTGTGAGTCAGAATCCCCTTATAACATGCTGTGAGGCAGAACCCCCCATAACATTCTGTAAGGGAGAACCCCCATAACACAAAACTGCGGACTACCTAAGGGTGGAATTTCCAGTGGTACCCACCTTCTATGTGCTTCCCAAGATCCACAAGAACCCCCGCTGCCCGCCGGGTAGACCTATTGTGGCGGGCATCGGGGGTTTAACGGAAAGGGCATGCACATACATTGATCAACGGCTACAGAAACATGTCTTAGTGTTAGAGTCATATGTGAGAGATTCGATGGATTTATTAAATCGACTGAATCACATACACATACCCAGAGAAGCTGTATTGGTCACCTTGGATGTAGAGGCCTTATACACTAACATCTCCCATAACTTGGCCCTACAAACCTGCAGATATTTTCTGGATATGGAAAACCAAAGAGACTTACGCCAACTGGAATTTACTATCTCCCTTCTGGAATTTGTACTCTCGCACAATTTTTTTACCTTTGACGGCTCCTTTTACAGACAAGTATGTGGAGTCGCGATGGGGGCGCGGTGTGCCCCGTCAGTGGCGAACCTCTTTATGGGATGGTGGGAGAGAGAAATAGTGTTCAGTAGAGAGTTTGTAGAATATCAGCCCCACATCCTTGGTTGGTTTAGATACATCGACGATGTACTATTACTCTGGCAGGGCACCCAGGAAGAATGCATTGACTTCATTAATTTGCTCAATGACAACCCCTATAACATCTTTTTGACATCCCACATCTCAGACAGGAAAGTGGACTTTTTAGACCTTACAATTATCAAAAAAGACAATGGGGATATAGAGACCACACTGTTCAGAAAGCCTACATCTGTGAACAGTTTGCTACACTATAGTAGTTTTCACCGCAAAAAACTGAAACAGGGCATCCCAGTTGGACAATTTTGGAGGTTGCAGGGTAGTGTATTTGATCCTCTGCACATGCTCAAAGATGTATGTTGGCGAGACTAAAAACACACTCAAAGCAAGAATACAAGCACATCTTTCTTCGTTTCGCCTGGCGCACAGAAATGTTGAACAGGGTCGTCCTATACCTCCAGTAGCATTACATATACTGGAGCAACATGATGGCCATTTTGAGGGTATACAGGTTATGGGCCTGGAAAAGGTGCAGATGGGTATCAGAGGAGGAGACATAAAAAAACTCCTGCAGCAGCGTGAGTTGCGCTGGATCTTTCAATTAGAGACCCAGCAACCTTATGGACTTAACGAAGATATTTCTTTCACCCCATTTTTGGGTTAAGCCCTGGGGATCCTCAGGGGAGTTCTTAGATGAGCAGGGCACTTAGGGTTGGTGTATTGTTACGGGGTGAAAAAGGGGGGTTGTGGGTGTTAGCTTTTTGCTGTGTGTGGGGGGGGGGGGTGTGATTTAATTTATTTTTTGATTATAGCACTATATGGGGTGGGTTGCACAAGTGAGTCACAAATTTATTTTCTTGAGCACAGAGGTGGATGATCCTTTGCACCGATAATTGTGTTTGCAATCCTAATATGTTTTTCATGCACATCTTAGATGAAATGGATCTCCACGGAACCAAGTATGGGGATAGAACATCACAGGAAGAGATCAAGTCCTAGAAAGGGATGTCATCTCACTGCTGCCGGTACCCTGCAATATCGATCATCCATCAAGATCGACCGTCCCAGGGATCTTTACCGTGGAAATGGACATAACTTGAGGAGCCGATAAACCCTGGGAATAGTGGATGTAACACCACACCAGGATTGGTTTGGTGTTTCAGGATCTATGGTCCCAGGCGGCCAGGCAGAGTGCAGCCAGATGGCATGATGGCTTATTGAATAGTGACGTCCGCGACGTCCGGATGGAAGAATAGTGACGTCCGGATGGAAGAATGTTTACTCTGTACATTCAGCTTCTTCCTTGTTTTCTTTTCCCTCTTCATTTTACATACTCTTGCCTTGCAGTACTGGTCTGTTTGGATCATCATACTTCAGTGTGTCCCCATTTTACTATTTTTACCATTTTTGACTCTGTTTGATTCCACCTCCCTCTTTTTGGTTCCCCCCCCCTTTTTTTCCCTTCCTAGTCCTTTCCACCCTCATTTCCCCTCCTTCCCTTTCTGTCTTCCTTTGGTCCCTCTTCTCTTTTCCCCTCCCTTCCCTTTATCCCCTTTCTCCCCTTACTGTACTCTTTTTCCCTCTTTCCTTACCCATTTCCCTTCCCCCTCCCTCCTTTCACTCTTCCGTATCCTTTTCCTTCCTCCCCTTCTTTGTTTTCCTTTCTCCCCCTGTGGGGTAGTCTCCCCGTGACTCCCCCTCTTTAGGCTGTCACTGTATATATCTTGTGTCATATATTTCATATAGCCATAGGTATAGTATTTTTCCTATTTGACAATGTTCCTTTCCCTAGAATCTAATGTTATACATAAAAGTTTCTTCTTGGTAGTACTAGATGAAAAGGCGCTAATCATTATTTCTTTGTAACATAGTGATATATATAGGATATATTTGTGTGGAATATCTTTAGGGTCATGTTTTATGTTTGTCTGTAGATGTTATACATTTTGTATACAGGACCCGCCGGGAGCTACTCACCTTCCCCGCTCCCAGTCCCGCGCCGCACTCCATTTAGCAGGTTACACCCGCCTCGCGTCTGCAGAGGGAGGCGTGAGCACTGCGCCGCTTGAGTTGGTTGGTTGAGTGACGTCACATCCGCCCCAGTTCGCGTGACGCGCTTCCGGCCGGAGCGCGCCCGCGACACACCGGCTTTCAATCGATGGCGGCGGGGGAACGGGGTGAGGTGGGTATATAACCCAGTGGGAGCTTGTTGTACATTTAGCCTCCATACTGCCCTGAGGAAGAGACTTAGCGTCTCGGAACGCGTAGGCTCGATATACGGGGGCCTGTGTGATACTGACATCCACTAAGAGATTAGTAGCTTTATGTTTTTTGTCTTGATTTATGTCTCCTGGGGTTGTGGTTTATATAATAGGACATGAGCTATTGCTCCTTTGAGATTGATGCACTTCTTTGCACCCAGCACTTTATGTAAATAGTACTTTATATGAATTTTTGTATGAGATATTAATTGTTTATAGTTTTGCACATATGGATATGTAACTGGATGTTTCACTATATGGTATACCAGTGCCCCCCGGTGGCAGATAAGGATACAATTTGTCTTATGTGTTTTTTAAATGTATATGTTTTTTTTTTGTGTCATGTAACTTTGATCATTTAATTAAAACATTACCATTTTTATATACTGAGTGTGTGCAGCAGTAAAATCTTTGGTTAATTTCCTATTTGGGAATTTGGGGCCTTCCCCTCTTTTGTCTAAGGGAGAACCCCCATAGCATTCTGAGTGGCAGAACCCCCATAACACACTGAGTGGCAGAACCCCCCATAACATGCTGTGAGTCAGAATCCCCCCATAACATGCTGTGAGGCAGAATCCCCTTATAACATGCTGTGAGGCAGAATCCCCTTATAACATGCTGTGAGGCAGAACCCCCCATAACATTCTGTAAGGGAGAACCACCATAGCATGCTGAGTGGCAGAATCCCCCATAACATGCTGAGTGGCAGAATCCCCCCATAACATGCTGAGTGGCAGAACCCCCCCTGCCCTCGTTCACCTCGCTGTCCTGCCGGCGCTGGAACCTGGGGATGCTGCCACTGGGACCTGTTGAGGTTGTCGCTGCTAGGATCTGGGGAGGCCACCACCGCTGGGACCTGGGAAACCCGCCGCCGCTGCCAGGGATGCTGAGAGCACAGGAAAGCTGACAAGTCTGGGCTGTCCACCCACGGTCTGAGGTTCTGTGCAGCGACCTATGACGTCCGGACAAGAACACAGCGCAGCATGAGAGTTCTGGCAGAGCTGGGACGCTTGTACTGACGCTATGCGATGCCCAGATGTCATAGGGATGCCACTACCTCCCCTGAACTTGCCGCATGGTAATCCTCTGAGGGAATTGAATATAACTGTTCCAGTTAAATCTTGTGTTTTGCTGAGCTTAATGTGTTGACATCCTGAGCATCCTGAGTGCCATTTCTCTGCCTGTTGCTAAAACAGTCGCTGATCAATCATGACTGCGGTATTTAAATACACTTAAAGCTATTTCCTTATTGCAAAAAAGGGCAAATTACTCATTCGTGGCAACTGGAGATCACTACTAACAACAGCTATGTGATCCCCATAATGATGCTGCTTCTCTTCCTGTGCTCCCTTTACTATTAAAATATTGATCCTTTTAAGACTTTGCCTCAAAATAAAATATCTGTCCGGAGGCCGAGCTGAAGTTCTGGGCAACGGTTGTTACCACTCGCTGTTGTTTTTACTTCACAAGGTCAGATCGGTTAAATCATCATTATTTACCCGTTCATAGAGTGACTTTTTTGGGCAGTCTGTAACAAAAGTTTTACGTCTAGTTTTATATATATATATTTGGTGATTTCCGTGGGGTGGACGGGGCTCTGCTCATGATTTGTGATGTATTAATTATTTTTGCTGCCCAGTACATGCTGAATTGGCTGACATTTATCATTGATTTTTTTTACATGCACATTCGTACTTTGCACTTTATTCATTGCACACCTCTTAAACTTGCACTACTTTATATGCATTGCTGCTTCTTCTGCTTTTTGCACAAATCTCATTCCACCTGCTCTCCGGGTGAACTATTTGGCACATTACCTTTCTAATTTATTATTAGGCATCAGCACTTTTCAGCATCTGGCCTTTCATCATGCATTTGGCACTATTTGTTATTTAATGAATTTTGAACAATTTTTAATGAATATAGCCCCTCTTCTAGCCCCCCACCCAGCTCACTGTTTTATGTTTTTTAACTATTGTTGTGTATGTATGTTTTGTCTTTTGGAACACGTTTTGTGCATTGGATAACTTGATTCAAGCTAATAAACTATATTTTGATTGTAATTGCATTGTGTGCGACCACCTGCTTGGGTTTTACATTGGGACAGCTCTAGAGCCCCATTGATTTGTGGTATTAGTTTTATATATCAGCGTGACATGCTCCCTCCTGCTCATTCAGTTGGTGACTTATAAGTTAAAGGAGCACTATCGTGAAAAAATGGCCCAATTATGGAAAACCATATGACTATGCTAATGGTGGGAGGAGGGGGTCTCTTGTACATCCGGCATCAAGAAATCTCCAGCCAGGCTTGTTTCTTTTATTTTAATGGATGGAAGATAAAGTCAGTGGTGACAGGTTCTGTCACCCCATATAGACTAAACCTGTCATTCCTGGATTTTGTTCCTACCATGTGATAATAAACCACAAGCTTGGCGGGAGTTTTATTCAGTTCGGGTGTATAAGTGAACTCTCTCCTCATTAGCCGACCTGTTTATATGGATATTTAACATTACAAAATTTTGCGATAGTGCTCCTTTAACTGGCATGCTGCAGAATTGCTGTTTTTCCCCTCCAATTCCAATGAATGTCCTCCATTGCAGCCTCTTTAGTGGTGGACATAACCATACCCCACTCCAACACAGACAGGGTGCCAGCAACCCATCAGAGCATGTCAAATGTCAAATGGTGTAGAAGGGATGACTGTGACACATGGGGAGCACCTCTATGTGTGGGGCACGTTCCTGTCATCTTCAGTTAGCCTTGGTTGGCACACATAGGCTGTGCCCTCAGTGTAATTGTGCATGTGGAGGGGCAAAGGGTGGTCTGAAAAATTGAACTTTTCTGATAATGCCCAAAGGAAAGTGTTATCAGATGCCACCTAGAAGGGATTGAGGAGTGCAACATTTTACTGTGGCTGGAGAAGGTCTTTAGGCCTCGATTTAGATGTTCCAAACCGCCTTGCATTTGCCTTGCTGCTACAGCCCATAGTTGCGAAGGTAACATATCATCATACATTTTACCTGCCACTACTCCTAACCTTTAATAGCACAACGTTTGACATACTGTAATAATAAGTAAAGTAAACACAACATGACATTTGCACGCAGTCCTTGTTATTTAATGGAAGTAATTCAGCTCCTTCAATATTATTCAGTTAGCAGACATTCATCCAAACCTGCCTCTGATCATTAATACAGCATAAAAAGTCCTAAATTACTTAGCATGTGTATTTGCTCTTAGGCATTTGAAAAATGATTATCAATTCATACCTTGAGTTTACCAGAAATGTTAATGATGAAATCTTCCTTTCTCAGTCGGAGCTTAGTGTGGCTCTAGGTAAAAGCATATCACGCCGTGTTAAGTCTTGCTACTTTACTTTGAAGTGAAGAGAAGAAGAAGAAACATGTCAAATAGGAATTTTCATGAGCCCATTTAAAAGGCCACTCCAGCCAGGTTAACCAATTTTAACAATTCCCCGCTGCCCTGCCACTCTCTCTAAAGCAGGGCTAATAAGTTAAAAAAAAATTAATTTACCTGCACCTGGAATCAAGCGTCGAAGTCTGGCAGTGCCGCCATTCCACACGATCTTCCCCTGCCATCTTTATGAAATCCAGGGCAGCCGCTGGTTGTGTGCCGTGTGCTCCCATCTTGCCATTTAAGCGAGTGGATGGGTGGGAGCATGCATGATGTGGGGAGCACCCAGTGGATGGCATGGACGTCAGAAAGATAGTGGCGGAAGATCGGGCAGAATGTGCGGCACTGCCCGTCGCTAGTTTCTGGGTGTATTTCTTTTTATTACTTATAAGCCCTGTTTCAGCGCTAATGGAGGGTGGCAGGCCAGGGGGGAGGGTGTTCAAATCAGTTAGCCTGGCTGGAGTGACTCTTTAAGTCTATGTTCACACCTGTCTGGGGTGCATTTGTGGCATACATTTTGCATTAATGGCTTGCGTAGGAGTTTAGCATTTTTGCAACAAAATATAAAATGCATTTGATATTTTGTGTTTGATATTCTTTTCAAAAGTTTTGTGTCTTAGTTTGTGTTCATTAAAAAAAAATGACATGCCCCCCTCTCCAGGGTTACCAGCTGGCACATCAAAGATAAGGGCTGGGGTGCCCATGGCTCGGAGGCCTCCAGCTATACCAGAACACCAGTCTTTATGCAATTTGGCGCGTGTCCTTTGCAACTCCAAGGTGTATTCTGCTATCTGTCTGTCTATGGTCTATTCCAGGGGTCCCCAACACTTTTTCACCACTTTTTGTACCACTTTGCTAAATATCTCAAGTACCACCTAGGTGGTACATATGGGTTGTCAGCAACTGTTAAATAAATACAAAACAAATGTATAAGTTGTATGATGTACTCAAAATGCATATAAATAGTTCTCATTACCCTTTGGAGTTTGCTACTTATAAAGCAATTCAGGGTTTTCTGGGGAGATCAGTTTGGGATGCAAAATCAGTCTGCAATGTGACAGAGTACCACCTGATAGGATCTCATCTACTATAGACCAGAGACCCCTCTTCCAGATTATCACTAGAGTGTTATTCTAGAGTGTTAAAACTATTATCAAGCAATCTAGCATATCACTGAGTAATACTGAAGAATATATTGGATCATCTAAAATACAACTGAGTAATGTAAAGTATTATTGCGTAATCTATCATGTCATTGAGTAAGCTAGATCAGGATCACCAACCCTTTTCATCAAGTGGCACTTTCCAATTTCTGATTATATCAATAACCCCCTTTAAACAGCCATTTAAAAAAAAGGAATCACAAAAACTAGGTAGTTTTTTATTTACAGTGCAAATCAGGATTTGGTATAGTATAGATGGCAGCAGATTAGGTTGGGTACAGGTCTGCAGCCTTGTCAAGTACCACTTAAAAGAATCTCAAGTACCACCTGTTGGGAACCCCTGGTCTATTCTGTTATGTTCATGTCTGTTTATATACAGTCTATTCTTTAGTTTATCAATGTACAGTCAATTTTCCTATTCTTAATGTGTGTTGTCAATACTGTGATCTATCAATATCACTCTTAAAGGAGCCACATCGCTCAATGCTGTTAGATCACAATCGATCCTTTAATCTGTCTCTAAATCTGGTTAAGAACAGAGGACTTGGTTGGCAGACATTTGCATAAGTATGCTAAAACTGTACCACCAAACTCCAAGGAGCATCTGTGTAGGTGCAGTCCTAACTCTTATCTATAAGATCCACACTTGGGACATATGATGCAATGGATAAATTGGGAGCAGTTTACCTGGGATTGCCCTGTAACCTCAAGTGCAGCACATGGAGAGGAAGGGTCGAAAGCCTCATCCATACAGCTTGAGACCCCCCCCCCCATGCGCTTGCCCAGAATCAAGATACAAAGGAAGGGTGGCAGCCAATTTAAAACTAACCTGGGAGGTGCACATGAGCATGGCAAATGGAATAAACAGATCTTAAAGCGGAACTTCAGTCTCAAGGTGACCCCCCCACCCGCCCTGCCACCCTACCCTGGCGATGAGGAAGGACGGGAGTTACAAAGAAAAAAAACCCTTACCTTATCCTTGGACCAGGGCCGCTTACACAGTCTCTGTGCAGCAGCTGCTGAGATTGACACAATTACCGCATTACCCCAGTCTGCGCATGCTCCCGCAGCCCATTCACTTGGATATGTGGGTGGTCACATGGAGCTGGGGAAGCAGCTCTGTGCTTTCATTCACGATAGTGGCGCCCAGGATCCAGAGCTCCGGAGGAGCATTGCAAGCCCCTGCATAAGGTAAGATTTTTTTTTCTTTGTAACCCCTCTGTCCTGTCTCTGCACCAGGGTAGGGTAGCAGGATGGGGGGTCATATTGTGACGGAAGTTCTGCTTTAAAGGAGTCAAAGCACTCAATCCTGTTAGATTGCAACCAAGCCTATAATCTGTCTCTAAAATCTAGTTAAAAACAGAGGTCTTGGTTGACAGACATCTGCAGAAGTATGCTAAAGCTGCATCAAATGCCCAGTACCTCTGTGTATGTGCAGTCCTAACTCTAATCTATGACAGTCCCCATTGGGACATACAATGTAATGGGTAAATTGGGAGCCTTACTTGAGGTTGCCCTATAACCTCAAGTGTAGTGCATGGAGAGGAAGGGTCGAAAGCCTCCCCTATACGGCTTGAGCAGCATCCCGACATGGACAGGTGAGTTTTTTCAGACTTCCTGGGGGGTATCATATAGCAGGGCATCCCGATCCAGGATGACCCGGGGGCACAGAACGAAACTTGGGAAAGTCAAATTCCTGGGATTTGTTCTGCTTGTCTGAAGTTGCCTAAAGAGGGATTTGAGTCAGGGAGACCTAACTGGCTTAAAGCTAGGGGCTTTTTAAATGATTTGTCCTATATCCAATATTAAATTGAACACCACCCAAACACTCTCCAGCTGAATCCCAAATGCACCTTGAATGCATCTTGTGATCAAAAGGGTTGCAGATTTGTATTTCTGGCTGGGAATGACTGAATAGCTCTTGAGCAAGGCACCTACCTCCAATTGTTCCCCGGGCACCATAGTTTGGGCAGCCCACCGCTTTGGGCATGTGTACACTAACTGCTTGTGTTTGTATCACTGCATGGAGGGGTTAAATAACCCAGCACGATCCTGTAATAAGAAGTCAGTTTCTCAAATTTCAGCCCAGGTCTAGCTTTTGGGCATAAGGGGCATCGCCTGGATCATTGAATGACGCTTGCACTTTAGGTGGTGAAAGCAATCTGCAGCTCTGGGGTAGGGTTTTCCTCCCTGTTGTTGGGTAGCCGATCACACTCAATGTTGGCAGGGTTAGTCAAACATTTTCATCAAGTGATTAAACAATGAATCCATACGTCATCCTAACATGGACCTTCTTGAATCCAGAACAGGTAATCAAGGTGTATGGTTTTGCTGGTTTTGTTATGTTAAATTAATCAAAGAACTCATGCTTGGCTAGGGCACTGTTGCTCTGTTCATCTACCATGGCATACATTCGGATATCCCTGGGTTCCTTTCTGAGTAGACTTTCACTAGGCACACTTTGGTGCCACATTGAAAGCTTTGGATCACCTATGTTTACTATAGTCAGGGCTGGGCAAAGTGTGGTGGTGGCCCCTTGGAAGAAAAACCTGCAGGAGGCCCCTAAAGCAGTATGTTTTTCCATTAATCCAGTATATTTTTTTTCCTTTAAAGCAAATGACCAATGTCTTCGTAACTTCCAACCCTGGCCTCCTTCCCCTGACACTAAAGCAGGATAGGGGTTACGAAAAACAAACAGGATGCAGTGCCCTGCTGTCTCTGGCCATGGACACGACCCTCTTGAAGAGAATGCACAGAGTGGCATCCCTCACAGTGGGGGTAACTCTCAAGAATATAAGTGACTGGGTAGGTAGATAAGTCAGCATTTAGATGGGTAGGCAGGTAGAAAGATGGGTAGGTAGGTGGGGGTATGCAGATTGGTGGGTGAGCAGGCAGGTAGGTAGGTAAGCAGACAGATGGGTAGGTGCTTAGATGGACAGGTAGGGGGGAGTCTGTGTGGGAATGTAGATAGATAGGAATTCCTATTAGATAGAAATGTGAGATAGGTAGGCAGGTAGATGTGTAGACATATAGATACATAGGTTGGTAGGTCGGTGGGTGAGTAAGTTAGCAGGTATATAGTTGGGTAAGTAGGTGAGTAGGTAGGAAGGTGGGTGGTTAGGCAGATAGGTGAGAGGGTAGGTAGGTAGGCGGGGGGCATGTAGTGAGGTTGGTGGGAGGGCAGGTATGGAGGTGGGCAAGTGGGCAGGCAAGTAGGTGGGTGGGCGACTGCCACTTCTGCTCCAGGGTCTGGTGATTCTAGCTTTGTTCCGGGGCTTCCAGCTGCCACTCCAGGTCCTGGGTAGGGAGGCAAGTGGGCAGGTATGTAGGAAGGTTGGTTGCTCAGCAAGCAGGTAGATAGGTAGAACAGCTGCGCTCCATCTGCTGGATGTCCGGCAGGGGCGGCGTGCGGCGGGTCGCGGTGCTCAGCGGGGCATACAAAGGGAGGGCCAGGTGAGTAAATATTACCCCTTTCTGAAGCTGTGGGCACATGGTGAAGGGTGCAGGGTAGCGAGGCTACCTACCTGAACCCTTACAATTATTAATGGGCAGTATTTATAAGTTATTTATAGCTGTTCATATATTCTCTTGCAAGCTTCTCTTCCCATTTGGGCAGAGATTTGATCCTATAATTCCCTCAATCTTTTGTCTTTATTATCATTCTATTTTCGGTGAAGTGGGCTATTTGGGATTGTTTGGAATTTACCATATAAATTGTGGGATGTAACTATATATAGGCACTAATTTATGAGATTGATGCTTTTGCATTTTTGTTTTTGGATATTGAATTTACACTTTAGGAATTAGATATGGATATCTCTTTGTGAGTTTAATTAGCATATATTGGCACTTTATTATATTAGAGTACTGTATTTCTTGTGGCACTATATTAATATAGAATTGTATTGTTTACATTTATTGTGTATTGTATGTATTGGCATGGTTCAGGAAAGGTAGTTATTTTTAATTTTGTCTTGTCTAGTGTTATAGGTTTTAAATGAATTGGTGGCAAATAAAATATTGTGGAGTTTCATATAAGATATTCTAGGTGTTGAGTGCCCTAATTCTGGCCCCACCTTGATTGGTCTGAGTTGGATTTAATTTTTATTTATTGTTTGTGGGGGCCAGGGGCGCACCACCATATATACAATAGTTGTTCATAATATTGTTTTGTGGTGCCCACAGATTGTAAGTGTTTGCAACATTTTGGGGTATGCAGCAGCTTTTAATGCCTCCGATTCTGCTATAGCAGCCGCTGCTTCCCTTTGAACTACTAGCCTCTCTAAATTAGCTTCCAATAGAGCGCTTTCAGCTTCAAGGCAGACCTTTCCTGCTTCATCTGCATTTCTTGTTCATCAAATGCCACATGGGCCCTGGCAGCTAGAGTTCTGGCCCTTGCCATTGCTAAAGCTTTGCAAATAGATGAATTGGAAGAGCTACTTACTTGGGACCTTGTCTTAAACCGGACCTTCACCATGATTTATTGAAAAGCCCAAACGCTTAAAAAATTATTCCCCTGCAACTACTTGGCCCCTAACAAAGTTAATATATTTTAAGTTTTTAGTCACTTATTCTTTCCCCCACTGGGCTGCAACTCTGTTCAGGAATTTAGGATACGTGCGCCGCCATCTTGACTCAGAAGCATCACACTTACTGAGGAGAGGAGAGTGGGATAAAGTACAGGGGGGCGGGTTATAGCTGTGCTTTGCACAGACAGAGCAGAGCTGGGGTTAGGAAAAGGTCAACAATCCAAGAACGCAGAGCAGCACAGTCAGAAGGCACTTCCTGTTGGCAGGATGCCTGATGTTCCATAAGCCGCCATCTTGGATGTTTAAAGGCTCATAACATGCAGTAGATGCAGGTAGGACGATTTTTAATGTGGGCAATCTGTATGTACAGGGTGTGGGAAACATATAATATAGACTCTTATTCAGAGTGAAAGATTGCTTTAAAGGAGCAGTATCGCAAATTTTTCTTGGTGACTTATATTTAAATGGTACTTTGAATGTAGGTAGGTGTTGGAGTAAGAATTACAAATTTAGAAAACTATGATGTGTGTGTTGTGCAGCTGGAGACTAATAGCTCATGGTTATGTCTTTTGAGTGTCGGGTCCCGACACTCTGGCCTGTTCCACGCTGAGGAGAGGGGTGAAACAATGTATCAAAGTATCAGCTGTTCAGTGCTGGCAGCAGTCCAGCATAAGATAACAACATTGCCTGGCCAGAACTTATATATCTAAAACAGAGAGAAAAGCTCTAGAAGTCATTTAGCTGATTTTGACAGTTTTCCCTTCATGTTGGCTCTGCTGCAGAATCTTTCAGTTTACCATTTTCTCTTTCATATTCTTATTTTTCATTTTTCCATATGATCTTTCTTTCAGCTTTGTGTGTTTTGAGCAAAGCCCAACCCAGGATTTTCACTATCTGGAGTTTTGTTCTGTGCCCCCTAGGGGCATCCCGACTTGGGATGCCCTGATATGTGAAATCCCCAAGTTCGCCTGTGAAAACGTACCTTTCCCTGTCCCACAGCGCATGCGTGGGCTCTCATCCAATCAGCTCTGTTTGCACGCAGATGGGGAGCCTGAGCAGTAACCTTCCTGGCCACCCGGCCTGTCTAAATGACTATCTGCATGAGCGCGCCAGAAAAATGGGGGGATCTGTGGTTATCCAGGGGTCGTTTCACACAGTGGGCATCCTGATTTAGAATGCCCAAGGGAGAAGGTCAATGGCCGGGTCTTATAGACTTCAGGGTCGGCCACTCAGGGTTTTGTTCAACTTTAATACCTTTAGATTTTCCTGCACAGTTATTCAAAGAAGAATTTCAGTTTAGTTTATTTTGTATAGATTTTACACATTTGAGTCACCTGGTCTCATAACAAAAGCAGCACCTCACACACACACAGCCGTTACCACTGATTACAGTGTCAGCCTCTGAGGTAAAGTGTTGCTAGGAGACCAGTGGGCTAAATGAAGCAGCTCACTAAATACAACCCAGCAGATCCCCCTATTCAGCAAATGGACTGAGCCATTGTCATTATACCATTTAAAAGAAAGGCATATTTTTTTTCTTTTTTCTATCGCCAGATTATTTATACACATGTTAGAAGCTATTGTGTGGCTATTTAATTATTTATCTTTTTTAATGCAAATTTCGCGATACTGCTCCTTTAAGTGGCATGCATGGCTCTGTGACATGGTTTGTCTGCGTAGAGGTCCCTTTACGTCATTTGCAGATGGCTCCACTGACTGTAGCAGGGCCTCTGTGTAGTCTTTTTATCTCCCATTACTTGCTGGGAGCTGCTCTGTCACCGAAGCTGCATGATTGTTTGCTGTGGTGGCCATATGCAGGGTGCTGTGATGACATTAGCGATCCTGTAGTCAGCTATGCACTCCTCTTGCTAGAAGATGGCATTCTAAAAGCTGCATTTGACTGTCAGTGTTCACTGTGGTAGCATATACAGGTGGCTGTTTGTTAGTAGTGATCCCTAAAACTCCTTCCCACAGATACAAAAATGAGACTGGATGAGGATCTGTAGATTTATTAATCAGCCTTGTAAATGGTGTAAAATGGCTATGCTCTAAAAAAAGATGGATGCAGGTGGATGCTTCCTCTGTGTTGTAAGAATGGGGAGAAAATGCCTTCCTCGTCCCATAAACCTTTGCAGGAAAGAAGTAATCTGCAGTGCACCTAAAAAATGATTCCCTCCCGAAAACTTTCCAGACAAGTCAGTGTCTGACAATAGTAAATAATGACCAGTAAGTGGTGCCAAAGTACAAGTAATACATCACCACTGCATTGAATTATAGTAGACTATTATACAGTAAGGCAGACATTTAAATCATTTCCTTTAGAGGACAGAACAAAGCACAATGCCTCCAGTTTACTCTGGAGTAGTGGCAATGTGTTCTACGGAGTGACACATCATGATTCTCTGATGGGCGAGTCTGGGTTTGGCAGGAGAATGTTACCTGTCTGACTGCACTGGGCCATCTGTAAGGTCTATGGAAGAACTTGACTGGCTCACGCCAAGCCTTGTCATCAACCCCATTGAACATGTTTGAGATTGGTAGCCAGTCCCTCTCATTTATTAATAGCGACATGTAGCGACAGTTGAGTGACTGTCGCTAGTAGTCGCTGTGCTTGGCCGTTGTTCGGTTGTTGACAGCGACTCGGTCGGTGTGGCTAAATGTTCAATACGGGGTTACAAGTCGCTATTTGACAGGTTCCGCGATGTATGGGTGCGCATGATAGCGACTGGTCAGAGCGACCGGCTCCCACCATATTCATCAAAAAATCAAGCTCAAAAAATTCAAGCGCTGTGAAATGCATGTTTAAACCCCAGAGCGCTGGCGGCGATGTGTTAAAAGTAGTTTTTTAACCCCCAAACCACCATATTTTTGGAAACCCAAAAAAAAAAAAAATTTAATAATTTAGTAATATGAATACATTAATATCAGACCTGTAATATCAATTCTGTACAATTTATTTTTTTATTTTTTTCCCCTTAAAAAAATTATCTAAAATGGCAGAAGTGGTCACAGAATTTTTCACATTTAAAAAAAAAAAAAACATTAATAACAATTAATTATTAATATTTAAAGATTGTTCCATTGAAATGCATTGGAGCGCGCCAGGTAGCGAGAGGTCATACCTGTCGCTGTTCAAGGTCGGACGCTGGCGCTGTGGGCTGAGGCTGGAATAATGATAAATGAGTCGCTATATGGCGCTATCTCAGTCGCTAAGCAGGATTGGCTTGATAAATGTGTGATTGTGGTGGGGAGCCGGCGTTCTCGTGGCGGGGCCCATCATTACCGGCCGCTCACCAGTCGCTACCTGTAGCTATTCCTTCATACATAAGGGCCATAGAGTCTGACCTTACAAATGTCCCTCTGGATGAATAGGCAACTGTTCCCACAGATACATCTTTTAGAAAGCTTTACCAGAAAGGCCAATGAATTTCTACAGAACGATCAGCAAAATTCCTGTAGTGTAATGTGTATGTGTTTAAATAATTTTGAACATAAAATGTACTTTCATTAATTGTTAGTAGTGATGAGCGAGTAGTATTCGACCGAGCCGGTATTCGATCGAATACTACGCTGTTCGTCATACTCGATTTCGATCGAGTACAGCGGCGATGGCGCACTCACAATTCGTTTCCCCTCCCACCTTCCCTGGCGCGTTTTTTACACCAATCACCATGCAGGGGGGACTGGGACAGGTCCTGGGAGGACGCTGGCATCACGAAAACGGCGTCTACACGCATTGGCTGGAAAAACCATGTGACCTCGAATATACAAAACTCAGCACTTCCTCTTCGTCAGCATTAGCAGCTTGAACTTAGTGAGGGACAGACGCTCACAGCAGGGAAAGACAGGCTGTCGCTGGCAGGGCCCCAGAAGCTCGGAATATCGCTTTTACCACCATCTATACCAGCTACCAGAAGACAAGACAGTCCTTAATAGCCCTTATTAGGGCTGCTACGCTGAACAGTATATAGCTAATTTTCTATTTAGTCAGGCAGGGCCCCAGAAGCTCAGAATATACCTTTTACCACCATATATACCA
The DNA here is from genome assembly GCA_027917425.1 of Gastrophryne carolinensis. Classification (NCBI taxonomy): domain Eukaryota; kingdom Metazoa; phylum Chordata; class Amphibia; order Anura; family Microhylidae; genus Gastrophryne; species Gastrophryne carolinensis. Next base: position 101,170,373 of record CM051240.1, on the reverse strand, counting down.
GCTACCAGAAGACAAGACAGTCCTTAATAGCCCTTATTAGGGCTGCTACGCTGAACAGTATATAGCTCATTTTCTATTTAGTCAGGCAGGGCCCCAGAAGCTCAGAATATACCTTTTACCACCATATATACCAGCTACCAGAAGACAAGACAGTCCTTAATAGCCCTTATTAGGGCTGCTACGCTGAACAGTATATAGCTCATTTTCTATTTAGTCAGGCAGGGCCCCAGAAGCTCAGAATATACCTTTTACCACCATATATACCAGCTACCAGAAGACAAGACAGTCCTTAATAGCCCTTATTAGGGCTGCTACGCTGAACAGTATATAGCTCATTTTCTATTTAGTCAGGCAGGGCCCCAGAAGCTCAGAATATACCTTTTACCACCATATATACCAGCTACCAGAAGACAAGACAGTCCTTAATAGCCCTTATTAGGGCTGCTACGCTGAACAGTATATAGCTCATTTTCTATTTAGTCAGGCAGGGCCCCAGAAGCTCAGAATATACCTTTTACCACCATATATACCAGCTACCAGAAGACAAGACAGTCCTTAATCCCTTATTAGTGCTGCTATGTTGAACAGTATATAGCTCATATTCTATGTAGTCAGGCAGGGCCCCAGAAGCTCAGAATATACCTTTTACCACCATATATACCAGCTACCAGAAGACAAGACAGTCCTTAAGAGCCCTTATTAGGGCTGCTACGCTGAACAGTATATAGCTCATTTTCTATTTAGTCAGGCAGGGCCCCAGAAGCTCAGAATATACCTTTTACCACCATATATACCAGCTACCAGAAGACAAGACAGTCCTTAATAGCCCTTATTAGGGCTGCTACGCTGAACAGTATATAGCTCATTTTCTATTTAGTCAGGCAGGGCCCCAGAAGCTCAGAATATACCTTTTACCACCATATATACCAGCTACCAGAAGACAAGACAGTCCTTAAGAGCCCTTATTAGGGCTGCTACGCTGAACAGTATATAGCTCATTTTCTATTTAGTCAGGCAGGGCCCCAGAAGCTCAGAATATACCTTTTACCACCATATATACCAGCTACCAGAAGACAAGACAGTCCTTAATAGCCCTTATTAGGGCTGCTACGCTGAACAGTATATAGCTCATTTTCTATTTAGTCAGGCAGGGCCCCAGAAGCTCAGAATATACCTTTTACCACCATATATACCAGCTACCAGAAGACAAGACAGTCCTTAATAGCCCTTATTAGGGCTGCTACGCTGAACAGTATATAGCTCATTTTCTATTTAGTCAGGCAGGGCCCCAGAAGCTCAGAATATACCTTTTACCACCATATATACCAGCTACCAGAAGACAAGACAGTCCTTAATAGCCCTTATTAGGGCTGCTACGCTGAACAGTATATAGCTCATTTTCTATTTAGTCAGGCAGGGCCCCAGAAGCTCAGAATATACCTTTTACCACCATATATACCAGCTACCAGAAGACAAGACAGTCCTTAAGAGCCCTTATTAGGGCTGCTACACTGAACAGTATATAGCTCATTTTCTATTTAGTCAGGCAGGGCCCCAGAAGCTCAGAATATACCTTTTACCACCATATATACCAGCTACCAGAAGACAAGACAGTCCTTAATCCCTTATTAGTGCTGCTATGTTGAACAGTATATAGCTCATATTCTATGTAGTCAGGCAGGGCCCCAGAAGCTCAGAATATACCTTTTACCACCATATATACCAGCTACCAGAAGACAAGACAGTCCTTAAGAGCCCTTATTAGGGCTGCTACGCTGAACAGTATATAGCTCATTTTCTATTTAGTCAGGCAGGGCCCCAGAAGCTCAGAATATACCTTTTACCACCATATATACCAGCTACCAGAAGACAAGACAGTCCTTAATAGCCCTTATTAGGGCTGCTACGCTGAACAGTATATAGCTCATTTTCTATTTAGTCAGGCAGGGCCCCAGAAGCTCAGAATATACCTTTTACCACCATATATACCAGCTACCAGAAGACAAGACAGTCCTTAATAGCCCTTATTAGGGCTCCTACGCTGAACAGTATATAGCTCATTTTCTATTTAGTCAGGCAGGGCCCCAGAAGCTCAGAATATACCTTTTACCACCATATATACCAGCTACCAGAAGACAAGACAGTCCTTAATAGCCCTTATTAGGGCTGCTACGCTGAACAGTATATAGCTCATTTTCTATTTAGTCAGGCAGGGCCCCAGAAGCTCAGAATATACCTTTTACCACCATATATACCAGCTACCAGAAGACAAGACAGTCCTTAATAGCGCTTATTAGGGCTGCTACGCTGAACAGTATATAGCTCATTTTCTATTTAGTCAGGCAGGGCCCCAGAAGCTCAGAATATACCTTTTACCACCATATATACCAGCTACCAGAAGACAAGACAGTCCTTAATCCCTTATTAGTGCTGCTATGTTGAACAGTATATAGCTCATATTCTATGTAGTCAGGCAGGGCCCCAGAAGCTCAGAATATACCTTTTACCACCATATATACCAGCTACCAGAAGACAAGACAGTCCTTAAGAGCCCTTATTAGGGCTGCTACGCTGAACAGTATATAGCTCATTTTCTATTTAGTCAGGCAGGGCCCCAGAAGCTCAGAATATACCTTTTACCACCATATATACCAGCTACCAGAAGACAAGACAGTCCTTAATAGCCCTTATTAGGGCTGCTACGCTGAACAGTATATAGCTCATTTTCTATTTAGTCAGGCAGGGCCCCAGAAGCTCAGAATATACCTTTTACCACCATATATACCAGCTACCAGAAGACAAGACAGTCCTTAATCCCTTATTAGTGCTGCTATGTTGAACAGTATATAGCTCATATTCTATGTAGTCAGGCAGGGCCCCAGAAGCTCAGAATATACCTTTTACCACCATATATACCAGCTACCAGAAGACAAGACAGTCCTTAAGAGCCCTTATTAGGGCTGCTACGCTGAACAGTATATAGCTCATTTTCTATTTAGTCAGGCAGGGCCCCAGAAGCTCAGAATATACCTTTTACCACCATATATACCAGCTACCAGAAGACAAGACAGTCCTTAATAGCCCTTATTAGGGCTGCTACGCTGAACAGTATATAGCTCATTTTCTATTTAGTCAGGCAGGGCCCCAGAAGCTCAGAATATACCTTTTACCACCATATATACCAGCTACCAGAAGACAAGACAGTCCTTAATAGCCCTTATTAGGGCTCCTACGCTGAACAGTATATAGCTCATTTTCTATTTAGTCAGGCAGGGCCCCAGAAGCTCAGAATATACCTTTTACCACCATATATACCAGCTACCAGAAGACAAGACAGTCCTTAATAGCCCTTATTAGGGCTGCTACGCTGAACAGTATATAGCTCATTTTCTATTTAGTCAGGCAGGGCCCCAGAAGCTCAGAATATACCTTTTACCACCATATATACCAGCTACCAGAAGACAAGACAGTCCTTAATAGCCCTTATTAGGGCTGCTACGCTGAACAGTATATAGCTCATTTTCTATTTAGTCAGGCAGGGCCCCAGAAGCTCAGAATATACCTTTTACCACCATATATACCAGCTACCAGAAGACAAGACAGTCCTTAATCCCTTATTAGTGCTGCTATGTTGAACAGTATATAGCTCATATTCTATGTAGTCAGGCAGGGCCCCAGAAGCTCAGAATATACCTTTTACCACCATATATACCAGCTACCAGAAGACAAGACAGTCCTTAAGAGCCCTTATTAGGGCTGCTACGCTGAACAGTATATAGCTCATTTTCTATTTAGTCAGGCAGGGCCCCAGAAGCTCAGAATATACCTTTTACCACCATATATACCAGCTACCAGAAGACAAGACAGTCCTTAAGAGCCCTTATTAGGGCTGCTACGCTGAACAGTATATAGCTCATTTTCTATTTAGTCAGGCAGGGCCCCAGAAGCTCAGAATATACCTTTTACCACCATATATACCAGCTACCAGAAGACAAGACAGTCCTTAATAGCCCTTATTAGGGCTGCTACGCTGAACAGTATATAGCTCATTTTCTATTTAGTCAGGCAGGGCCCCAGAAGCTCAGAATATACCTTTTACCACCATATATACCAGCTACCAGAAGACAAGACAGTCCTTAATAGCCCTTATTAGGGCTCCTACGCTGAACAGTATATAGCTCATTCTAGCTATATACACACTGCACACAACGGCTGCTTTAGTGAGGGGTAGCTGCTGCTGCTGGAATAGGGACAGAAAGACTTCAGTGGTGTATTAGCACCTATATACAAAACTATATACACTCTGCTCAAAACGGCTGCTTTAGTGAGGGGTAGCTGCTGATGCTGGAATAGGGACAGAAAGACTTCAGTGGTGTATTAGCACCTATATACAAAACTATATTTTGCACTACTGTTTTGTGTCCTCTGTGCCAACAAAACCTTGTTATATACCCGGTGCGTATAGGCACCATTTCACCTTCTGGCAGTATACGGTTGTATAGCCAGGTGTTTTTCTTAAAAATATTTTTATATTTGGCACTACTGTTTTGTGTCCTCTTTACCAACAAAACCTTGTTATATACCCGGTGCGTATATAGGCACCATTTCACCTTCTGGCAGTATACGGCTGTATAGCCAGGTGTTTTTTTTAAAATATTTTTATATTTGGCACTACTGTTTTGTGTCCTCTTTACCAACAAAACCTTGTTATATACCCGGTGCGTATATAGGCACCATTTCACCTTCTGGCAGTATACGGCTGTATAGCCAGGTGTTTTTCTTAAAAATATTTTTATATTTGGCACTACTGTTTTGTGTCCTCTTTACCAACAAAACCTTGTTATATACCCGGTGCGTATATAGGCACCATTTCACCTTCTGGCAGTATACGGCTGTATAGCCAGGTGTTTTTCTTAAAAATATTTTTATATTTGGCACTACTGTTTTGTGTCCTCTTTACCAACAAAACCTTGTTATATACCCGGTGCGTATATAGGCACCATTTCACCTTCTGGCAGTATACGGCTGTATAGCCAGGTGTTCTTAAAAATATATTTATATTTGGCACTACTGTTTTGTGTCCTCTGTGCCAACAAAACACTGTTTTATACACGGTGCGTATAGGCACCATTTCACCTTCTGGCAGTATACGGCTGTATAGCCAGGTGTTCTTCTTAAAAATATTTTTATATTTGGCATAACGCGTGGCCAAAAAAGTAAAACGTCTGAAATGCGGAGGGCTAGCGCAAAGGGACGTGGACGAGGGCGCGGAAATGCTGGTGGGGGCACAAACCGCGTTGAAGCCAGTGGGGATACAATGCGTGCTGGTGAGGGGCAGCCAGCATTACGCTCATCCAGCTTCCCTGCCTTTATGGGACAGTTATGCGGGGGGCGGGGTACACCTCTGTTAAGGCCTGAGCAGCGTGAACAGGTGGTGCAATGGATGGCCGATAACGCTTCCAGTCACTTGTCCACCACCCAGTCATCCACACAGTCTCACTCTGACCCTCCTTCCTCCCAACCTGGCCAACAGAGTCAGCCCAACCTTGACCCCTCCCAGGACCTCTTTTCGGGTCCTTTTCCAGATGTGCTGCAAGAATCCCAGGAGCTAGCAGAGGAATTTGTTTGTAGTGATGCCCAAACACTTGAGTATCCGCCATCTGCTAGTGATGTGGACCCGGAACCAGCATCTGCTATCATGAGCGATGATGATGAGACGCAGTTGCCATCAAGGGAGGCTGTTGGAATGTCCAGTGGGCAGGAGGAGGAGCAGAGAGAGGAAGTGGAAGAGGAGGTGGTGGACGACGAAATGACCGACCCCACTTGGACAGGGGTGATGTCCAGCGGGGAAAGCAGTGGAGATGCGGTCTGCGCATCACCGAATAAGGCAGCAAGAGGCAGAGGACAGTCCAGAGGCAGAGGACAGTCCAGACAGAGAAGGCAGGCCACAGCCAGCAGGGCCGAAGCTCTTCCCGGCAGCAGGCAGTCGCGCGAAGCTCCCCCATCGAGGCCTCGTACTTCTGTGGTGTGGAGATTTTTTAACGTTTGCGCGGATGACAAACTGAGCGCGGTTTGCGCAATCTGCCACTCAAAACTGAGTAGGGGCTCTGAGAAGAGCAATCTGACCACCTCAGGCATGCGCCGTCACTTGGAATTCAAGCACTGGGCTGAGTGGGAGAGAGCAAACGCAATACAACCTGCGCCCCGTCTTGCTGCCACTGCCTCTTCCCCTTTGTTGTGTGCTGCCACTGCGGTCCAGACCTCCAGCCAGGACACCTCCACATCTGCCTCTGCCTCGGCTACTTTGGGGCCTTCTCCTTCAGCCCCACCTTCCCCCGCATCTTCGTCTGCACCTTCCATCTCTTCGTCCCATCAACTGTCCATCTCGCAGGCGTTCAACCGCAGGCGGAAGTACGCCTCCAGTCACCCCCAAGCCCAAGCCTTAACCTGCCTCATCTCCAAACTGCTGGCCCTGGAGATGTTGCCGTTTAGGCTTGTGGAGACTCAGGCCTTCCGCGACCTGATGGCGGCTGCCGCACCTCGCTATTCCGTCCCTAGCCGCCACTATTTTTCCCGGTGTGGCGTCCCCGCCCTGCACCAGCACGTGTCGCGTAACATCAGGCGGGCCCTGAGGTACGCAGTCAGCGCAAAGGTCCACTTGACCACCGACTCGTGGACAAGCGCTTGCGGCCAAGGACGCTACATCTCTTTGACGGCACACTGGGTGAATGTTGTGGAAGCGGGGACGGGGTCGCAAACAGGGACGGCCTACATACCACCCCCGCCCAAGATTGCCAGCACGGGTTCTGATAGACCCCCCTCCTCTTCCTCCTCCTCCTCCTCCTCTGCCTTAACATCGCCCTCAGCCCCTAGCTGGAAGCGTTGCAGCACTGGCGCGGGGAGACGTCAGCAGGCGGTGCTTAAGCTCATCAGCTTGGGCGACAGGAAGCACAGCGCCGCAGAGGTGAGGCACGCCATATTGCAGCAGACAGAGATGTGGCTGTCGCCGCTGCAGCTAGGACCAGGCATGGTCGTGTGCGATAACGGCCGTAACCTGGTGGTGGCTCTGGAGCTTGCAGAACTCAATCATGTACCATGCCTGGCCCACGTTTTTAATTTGGTAGTACAAAAGTTTCTAAAGACATACCCCAACCTGGCAGAGCTACTGGTCAAAGTGCGGCGCTTGTGCGCTCACTTTCGGAAGTCAACTGTAGCTGCTGCTAGCTTAAAAAAAATCCAGCAACGCCTCCATTTGCCTCAACATCGGCTGTTGTGCGACCTGCCCACTCGCTGGAATTCCACCTATTGCATGTTGGCCAGGGTGTGTGAGCAGCAGAAAGCATTGATGGAGTACCAGATGATGCATCCACGCGTGCCTCCAACTCAGCTCCCTCAGTTTGCCAACCACGAGTGGCCATGGATGGCAGACATATGCGATGTATTGCGTATCTTTGAGGAGTCCACTAAGAAGGTCAGCAGCGAGGACGCTATAGTGAGCGTAACCATCCCGCTCCTATGCGTCCTTAAAGAATCGCTCATCGCAATAAGGGAGAACGCATTGCACACAGAGGAGACGGGGGTAGGAGGAGACGCAACGCAGGTAGACAGTCAGACCACACTTTTGTCTGCTGCTCGGTGGCAGTTGCAGGAGGAGGAGGATGAGGAGGAGGAGGACAACGTGGAGGTGGCTGTGGAAGAGGATGCTGGCGGCGAGGGTAGCAGTCAGGCTGTGTGCGTCCCATTGGTTCAGCGCGGATGGGGCGGAGAGGAGGAGGAAGAGGAGGAAATGGAAAATGATCCTTCTGGTGGGGGCAGTGAGGTCATGCCTACTCAGAGTCTAGCACACATGGCTGACTTCATGCTGGGCTGCTTTTCCCGGGACATACGTGTTGTCCGGATATTGGAGAACAAACTATACTGGGTCTTCGCACTCCTGGACCCCCGGTATAAAGATAACTTCTCCTCTTTTATTCCGGTAGAGGAGAGGACGAATCGATTACTGGAATACCAGAGGGAACTCTTGCAGAACATGATGCAGATTTTCCCACCCAGCATCGCTGGCGGCAGAGAGGAGAGTGTCTCCCAGAGTCTGACAACATTGATCAGGCCCACAGCCACCAGGGGAACACTCTCCAAGGTGTGGGACACGTTCATGTCACCCCCTCGTGCAACTTCCATCACTGCGGGGCCCGCTATCAGCAGGAGGGACAAGTATCGGCGGATGTTGCGGGACTACCTGGCAGACCACACCCCTGTCCTCCCCGATCCCTCGGCGACCTACACTTACTGGGTCTCCAAGTTGGACACGTGGCTGGAACTGTCCCTGTACGCCTTGGAGGTGCTTGCCTGCCCTGCCGCCAGCGTGCTATCAGAAAGGGTGTTCAGCGCAGCCGGGGGCATTATAACCGATAAGCGCAGCCGCCTGTCAACCGACAGTGCCGACAGGCTGACGCTAATCAAAATGAACATCAAGTGGATTGACCCGGACTTTGCTTGTACAACAGTGGAAAGCAGCCAAGAGTGAAGTGCCATCTGTATGAAGTGCCATTTCCTCCTCCTCCTCCTCCTCCTCCTTAACCGCCGTAGAATTACTGTATTAATAAAAAAAAATTATGGCTCACCTCTTGGGCTTAATACAATCAATTTTTAAGAGGTCTCAGCTTGTGGGACTCCACACAATTTTTAAGAGGTCTCAGCTCTTGGGACTCCACACAATGTTTGAGAGGTCTCAGCTCTTGGGCCTCCACACAATTTTTAAAAGGTCTCAGCTCTTGGGCCTCCACACAATTTTTAAAAGGTCTCAGCTCTTGGGCCTCCACACAATTTTTAAAAGGTCTCAGCTCTTGGGCCTCCACACAATTTTTAAAAGGTCTCAGCTCTTGGGCCTCCACACAATTTTTAAAAGGTCTCAGCTCTTGGGCCTCCACACAATTTTTAAAAGGTCTCAGCTCTTGGGCCTCCACACAATTTTTAAAAGGTCTCAGCTCTTGGGCCTCCACACAATTTTTAAAAGGTCTCAGCTCTTGGGCCTCCCCTACTGCTGGGGTGACACACTGTAACAAACCTCCTCCTGTAAGCTTCCCCTACTGCTGGGGTGACACACTGTAACAAACCTCCTCCTGTAAGCTTCCCTGACTGCAGGGGTGCCACACTGTAACAAACCTCCTCCTGTAAGCTTCCCCTACTGCTGGGGTGACACACTGTAACAAACCTCCTCCTGTAAGCTTCCCTGACTGCTGGGGTGACACACTGTAACAAACCTCCTCCTGTAAGCTTCCCTGACTGCTGGGGTGACACACTGTAACAAACCTCCTCCTGTAAGCTTCCCCTACTGCTGGGGTGACACACTGTAACAAACCTCCTCCTGTAAGCTTCCCTGACTGCAGGGGTGCCACACTGTAACAAACCTCCTCCTGTAAGCTTCCCCTACTGCTGGGGTAACACACTGTAACAAACCTCCTCCTGTAAGCTTCCCTTACTGCTGGGGTGCCACACTGTAACAAACCTCCTCCTGTAAGCTTCCCTGACTGCTGGGGTGACACACTGTAACAAACCTCCTCCTGTAAGCTTCCCCTACTGCTGGGGTAACACACTGTAACAAACCTCCTCCTGTAAGCTTCCCTGACTGCAGGGGTGACACACTGTAACAAACCTCCTCCTGTAAGCTTTCCTGACTGCTGGGGTGCCACACTGTAACAAACCTCCTCCTGTAAGCTTCCCTGACTGCTGGGGTGACACACTGTAACAAACCTCCTCCTGTAAGCTTCCCTTACTGCTGGGGTGACACACTGTAACAAACCTCCTCCTGTAAACTTCCCTGACTGCTGGGGTGACACAATGTAACAAACCTCCTCCTGTAAGCTTCCCTGACTGCTGGGGTGACACACTGTAACAAACCCCCTCCTGTAAGCTTCCCCTACTGCTGGGGTAACACACTGTAACAAACCTCCTCCTGTAAGCTTCCCTGACTGCTGGGGTGCCACACTGTAACAAACCTCCTCCTGTAAGCTTCCCTTACTGCTGGGGTGACACACTGTAACAAACCTCCTCCTGTAAGCTTCCCTGACTGCAGGGGTGCCACACTGTAACAAACATCCTCCTGTAAGCTTCCCCTACTGCTGGGGTGACACACTGTAACAAACCTCCTCCTGTAAGCTTCCCTGACTGCAGGGGTGACACACTGTAACAAACCTCCTCCTGTAAGCTTCCCTTACTGCTGGGGTGCCACACTGTAACAAACCTCCTCCTGTAAGCTTCCCTGGCTGCAGGGGTGACACACTGTAACAAACCTCCTCCTGTAAGCTTCCCTTACTGCTGGGGTGACACACTGTAACAAACCTCCTCCTGTAAGCTTCCCTGACTGCTGGGGTGACACAATGTAACAAACCTCCTCCTGTAAGCTTCCCTGACTGCTGGGGTGACACACTGTAACAAACCTCCTCCTGTAAGCTTCCCCTACTGCTGGGGTAACACACTGTAACAAACCTCCTCCTTTAAGCTTCCCTTACTGCTGGGGTGACACAATGACACAAGAGGACATGTCTGACCACATCTCACACACACACACACACAATGACAATTAGGGGTGGGGTATATTTATTTTCCCCCTTGCCTATGCCATCTGTGGTTGTCATTAGGCAACGTGATTTTAAGGGGTGCAGAATTTTGTTCTTCTTTTTTGTACAGTTTGGCTTGGGGTCCATGGCAATGTAGAGGAAAGAAGGTTTCCTTGTCTTGTCTCACTTTACGTAGAAGTAATATTGTGTTTGGAGTGTATTGTTGAGAGGCTGTGATAGTGGCGTAATAGTGCGACTTGGGCGCGTTATATGCACCCAGACATGCTTCCCCTGCTGTCCCAGTTGCATTCCAGCAGTGTTGGCATCATTTTCTGATGTTTCAGGGTGGACTTGGTGACCTCCAAGTGGTCGAATTGAGATTTCCAAGTGTCGAGCATTTTTTTCCCATAGACTATAATGGGATTCGATATTCGGTCGAGTAGTCGAGTAACGCGGTCTATTCGAATCGAAATTCGAAATTTCGAATATTTCACTACTCGCTCATCTCTAATTGTTAGTAATAATTTTAGATCTACTTGACCTTCTGAGAAAACCACCTTGCAAACTAAACTTGCTAAGTATACAAGGATGCAAACCCAGCATGCATTTGCCAATATGGGCAATTAAATACCCTCAGGGCTTAAGTGTCTGCTACCCAGCTCTCCACGGGGATTGAAAAGGTTAAAAAATAACACATGAAGACTAGGCTGCCTGATCTGCACTGTTCACTGTTGGCCATGAACTTACCCTAGAGGACATTTTAAATTCAGTATTTACTAAAACAGGTCAAGTGAATTTTTATATTGTCTCTCGTGAAATTCTCAGATGTAGAATGGCAAGATTTAAAATGGCAAGAAAAGCCTTCTATTAGTTTTCAGATGGTAATGTGTGTACAACTATTGCTCTACTACAATTAGATAATAAAATCATTTGTATTTTATATTTTGAAGGAACACTGTTAACCTCAGCATTACTATATTCTCCATTTTCCATTTTAAATGCTTTCTTCACACTAACACATAAATATAGAATTGTACATTGTTTTATTTTTTATCGTATGGTTGGATGATTGTTATTTCTCAACATTTTATGAACTACATTGCCACAAAAGAAATGAGGGCTTGTGTTTGGATAATTATATGTACTTACCACAGTGGTATGACCAAGAGAGAGGCCAAATGGCTGTTCCCTGCAGGGTTAATGTGTTCTTACTTTTAGATACATATACATTAAAGCTTTAAAGTGTAATTTCTGGTGATAAAAAAGACTGGGTTAATTTCTGGGTTGAGAAGCTCTGTCAAGTGTCCAATGTTCCTGGATCGCGAAAAAACATAACTCAGTGGCATCTGATTGGCTAGATGTGTGTATGTAGCAAAAAAGGGTTCTCAGAGTGAGCATCAGTGGCGTAACTAAGTGTGACCAGGTCCTGGTGCAAACCTTAAACGGGGCCCCATCATGGCTGATACTGTGTTATTTTTCTTTCAGGTGTTTTAACTGAAATGGATACAACTAGACAACAAAAGACTGAGACATTAGAGACGGGCGCTGCTTCTTTTCTGTACCATGTGTGTACAAACCATAAAAAATTTGGTGGAGGAGCAATAAGGGATGGTTGAACGCAAACCCCATTCATGTGACCTGAAGTTAGGGACCCAAAAATGGCTTTAAAATTGGGGTAACAAGGGCTAGAGGGCTGCAAATCGGGGGTGATTTCCGCACACAAAATGGGCTAGGGAAAGTGCTCAAAACAATAAAAGAAAACAAAAAAATGTAAGTAAATAAAGGCATTTAAAATGTTTTTACAGGTGTCAGAATGCAAACCAGGGGGTAACATCAGGGAGATTGTCATGGACAAAATGAAGTAGGGCAAGTACACTGAATAATCACAGAATAAATAATTATAATTAAATACATAAATAAACAAAAAATAGAGATTTGCCCATGTTTAATTAGCTTTCACTGCATATTTTTAAAATGTTTTATCATTCTTGGTTAGATATAATTACTATTATTAGTAGTATGGGCTTGGGGCTCTTCTGGGGCCTTGGGCACCCCTGGAAGAAACCCAGGCCCACACCAGGCTCTTCTGCACCCCCGATGCCCAAAATGGTTGTGCAGGTAGTGTCATTTTACCTGCATGGTGGCTCCTGACCATAGTGAACTGGGTCCCCTGCACCCCTTACCAGTTCACCCCAAATGAAAAAGAAATAAGAAACCACACAAAAATATTGTTATTGTTCTTAACTTATACTCACCCATTACCGTCCTCCATCTTCTGTCACCCGCCAAGGGCCATCTTTCTCAGGTTTGGCGGGTCTTCTTCGTCCTGTGCCGTCTCCTCTTCCTTCTTCGGCGTTTTTGGGGCCTGTAGATGTGGAGGCGCCAGTCGTCAGAAGCTGACGGCTGCGCTGCCTTTTGTATGAAGGGGGAACATAGGTTCTCCCTTCTTTCATCCTGGCCAAGCGAGAGACTGAAGTTAGGGGCGGGGGAAATAGCTTTTTTATACTTGGAAGGGTGGCCTCCGTGTTATCTCCATGATGTCATTGCTGATGTCATGGAAGGGGAGGAGCCTAGATGGGATTTTCCCATGCCACCCCCTCTAGGCCCCTCTAATGCCTTTTGTGGCATTATAAGTTATGTCACTGGGTCTCCACAAATGTACCACCTCCTAATATAAAAGCCGCACACTGACGGCTCATCATGGAGTCCCCTGGCCAGGAGCCAGGATGAATGGAGAGGAACCTGTTTTCCTCTCCTTGCAAAAAGCTGCTGGAGCGTCCTGCACGGGAACCTGAATGGAGAAGGTAAGTATTTAAACTTGTAAGTTAATTAAGATTAATAACATTTTTTTTGAAACCTTGTGTACTTTTTACTACACTTTCCCTTCTGATCCGGTAACGAGTCCCTTGGACCATTTCTATGAGCGTGGTGGTGTGGATGAGCCTGGCGGCCCATAGCATGGGCCTTTACTGGGCACCGGACCTGTGCTATAGGGCATAAGAGCTTGTAATGGTCAGGGCAGGGGCCGGCTGGGCGGCCCTTGAGCCCTGGAATTACAAGCCTCTATGCTTGGTTCGTCTAGTTGGTAATGCTTAGTGGGGGTCCTTAGACCTGCACTGGAGCCTGGAGCCTGGAGCCAAGTGTGTGTGTGTGTGTGTGTGTGTGTGTGTGTGTGTGTGTGTGTGTGTGTTTTTTTTACACTTTCTAAATGAGCTGGTAAGGGGCCCCATGGACTCATATACCAGTTCATACTCCATAACCCTTAAAAATTCCCCCAAAAATTAGGGGGAGGGGGACCCCACATCATTTTTTTAATGTAACACTTTATAGTGTGGATAGTAGTTGTATTTTATTTGTAAATGTTATAAAATGCTCATTTCAGTTTGGGGGTCCCCTGGGCAGGAATGGGGGGGCTAGAACTAGATATGTGGTACTGTTGTAATCAGGTGAAATAGGGCTTTCGCATACAATATTGTTTTCCTTCATATAATCAATGTTTTATTTAAAATAAACAACACAATTTTTTAAAATATAAAAAAACTGAAAAATTACAAAAATTACAAGCAAGACATTTAATGTTACACTTCAAACTCTGCCATGAAAAATGCATAATTTTCCTGGAAATTCCTGCAAAAATCACAGTTAAACATGGTGAAAAATGACCTGTCAACAGAGGGTGACAACATCTCAAGTAGGCTGGCAGTTAAAATTAGCTATACATGTTGGGTATTCTGCTCGGGGGACCTTGTGCTTTCAGATTTAGCTTGTTCTTTTTCTTGATTGCATATTGATTATTTTAGGAAAATGTGTTTTTTATTCTGCATTCTACATTTTTTAGGGAAACCCTGTGCAACCAAAGAATTCTTCAAGGGATTACTTCCAGAAAGAGCTTACGAAAACAAGCTGGGTACGCCTTGTAAGCTTAATGTGTGTGCTTTCAGGGAATATATGGTTTGTGAGGGGTATTAAAAATGTAAAGGGTTGTTTTGGTTGAAAAAGCACAAGATGGGCACTTTGTCTGCAGAGCTAAAATTTTCAAGTAAAATTATTCTTACGCACACGCTTTACTTTGGGGTGTTTGGCAACTCTTCCCTTGACAGTACCTATGCATGTTGGGTATTGTTCTGTTTGGGAGACTTTTTCAGATTTAACTGTTTATTCTTGTGCACCAATCTTATTATAAAAATAGCCAGTAAATCAAAGAAGGGGGGATGTGCCCAAGAAGTGACGCAAATCTATGCAGACTCTCCCAAAATGTGTGACTCCAGCAACCAGAAAAAAGGCGCACACTACACTGGCACCATTCACCCCAATAATTTAATCACCTTAATTCATCCATTAAAACATATTTATTGTATTAAAATCACATATCATCCATTAAAACAAATCCATAGCAGGAGCATCCTATCTGAGCATAAATACAAACAATACCACCAACTATAAAAGTGCAAACATTTCTAAAGACTTCATGAAAATCTGTTCATTCAATTCATTCAGGGTGACAGAATCTCTAGGTAGGCTGACAGTTAAAGGTCTCCAAGGTCTCCACGCCAAGTCCCCCCTGGGTTCCTTCCCGACAGATCCCTTCCTCAGGCTCTTTCTCTTTCCAAAGTAGTCTATCCTCTTACACCACGCTTACTGTTCCCACCACTTCACTGTATTTCAAGAACCACCTTGGGCTTTTATACCTTGACCACCCAGTGAACCTACCATGAACTCCCCCACTGTTCCTCTGGTACTTAGAGAGACTCAACCCCTCCCCCCATCTCTAGCTTATAGGCTAGCCCCGCCCCTTTCCTCTAGCTTATAGGTTAACTCCACCCTTTTATCCTCTTATTAATGGAAAATCCCACTCTCTACTTTCTGGTTATAAGACAACTGCTTCCACTATCTACCTGTTATAAGAAAACTCCATCAACTTCTCTCTTTTTAATAGGTAGCTCCTCCCCCTGCCTCTCTCCTTTGCCATCTAAATCAATGGAGGACAACAGCAGAGCGGGGAGGGATTTGTGTGCAGGGGGAACCCCTGGTGCACAAGGCCACCCTCCTCTAAGGAGACCTGGACCCCATATGGGCATCCCAATCCAAGGAGCAACAGGACATTTCAGCTTCCCAGGCCTGGAGGAACCCGTCCAGCCGGTGGCGGCTCTGCCCTCCTTGCTGTCCTGGGACTCTCGCAGACCAATTCAGGACTACTGCCGTCGAGACAAGGCCAGAGGATAACGTTCTCTGACAAGGTAAGATAGACTCTCACCATCCCTCTACCAGACTAGGAACCCACTAAGCCTTCCTTATTAACCTTTCCCAATTTAATTTCCATACCTGGACCAGGACCTGCCTGGAGGCGACTGGGCACCCGGAGGACTGCCCCTGACCAGGGTGCAAACCTCCTCCGTTTGGGTGCACATAACAATTCCTGAATCCACCTGGTAACTTGTTCATTTTTGGGATGCCCTTGGGTGGGGCACTAACCCCTGTTTCCTAGTAAGTGAGTCCTTTTTTTCCCATGACAGACCCCTGCACCTCTCATCCCTTCCTAGTCCCAGAAGAGAAGACAGTGGACCTCGTTAACCCAATTCTACCTGCGTCCTACCAATTCTACCCTCCTGTTTCCTAAATAAATCCCCTTTTAATGAAGTGATGTGGGTGTGGTTATTCCTACTACCATAAAATCCTTTTGGAAAGTCATGGTTTGGTTGTTACTGCTTACTAGTGATGTGTCAATTTTTGCGTTAGAGTTTTGTACCCCAAAGATGGCCCCAGGACTTGTTCCAGGTTTATTAGAGGTCATTGGGTGATAGAGTCTCAATGGGCTCCTCGATACAAGGCAATAAAAAAGAATAGATGGAAAGAAAGAGAATAGAAGGAAAGAAAAGAATAGAAGGAAAGAAAATAATAGAATGGCTGACAGAAATAATAAAAAGAATGAGGAAAAAATTAAAAGAAATAGCGAAAAGATAAGAAAGAAACGAAAAATAGATGGAAAGAAAAAAAGGCTCTCCCAATGGCCAATCTGACCCTGGCAGACAGCCCTTACTGACCTTGGTTACTTTATGCACCCTGCATAGGTGCCATCCAGGATAGAGGGAATGAGGTGGTGCAGGGGCACAGCTCTCAAAAAGTGTCAAATCCCCCAGGTGTGAGGTTAAAATCAAGTAATATTTGCAGTGTCATAGTGGCTTGTCTTCAGCACACCATTCTTGGCTCACCATCCTACACAAGTACATCAAATCCCACATAGATTAACCACAAGGCCACCCTTACTTTCAACCTTCCCTTTTTAAAGCAGGTTTCAGGCTCTATATAGGTCCTCTGGTGGGCCAGTTTGACGCTTGTATATCTGGTAGTAGTGCCTCATGGAACTTGTCAGTCCACTTATTGGGACACAGGTTTCAAAAACGCCTCTAAACTTTACTGTGTGACTTCTACACAGACAAGCAATGCAGGATATAGTTCTACTGCTGGTTGAACTTAGGGAGTTAAAGATACTACCTTGCCTTCCCTGCAAACAAAGCTGTTAAAATTTAATCTAGTAACCTCCAGAACATACATTTGAAACAACTGTTCCTCTAAATGTATAATAATGCACTTTTTGAAAGTACAGTAAGCTCAGGAGATCTAAAACTAGAATATTGTATTAAACTCTTATGAACATGAACTGACTTTTTAAGTGCTTATCAGTGTAGCTGAGCGGAATCTTTTTTTTTTTTTTTCTCTTTTTTTTTTATAGTTTGCAGCACATGAGAAAAGACGGCTGTGATTCCAGGTTCACACTAATAATGGTTACAGCAACAGGAGCTGTTGTTACTCACAGCTCGGCTTTACGCAGGAAAGCATTTTTTAGCTACTTTATATAACATATGTTAATCAGACCTCCAGTTGATGTGCCAGAGAGTTTCGAATACGTATTGTAATTCATCATGTTAATGTCAGCAGAGATGCATAAAACTGATGGCACAGAGAAGTGATAAGTAGGATTTAACAACACAGAATTCATTTTAAGTATTTTTTACAGTAGTTGTAATTTATCCTGAGCCTTGACCTAATTTCCTGGCTGATTTCCTTGACAAAGTCGAATGAACTCGGAGAAGCTGTGCTTTTCCACCACAAATTAGGGTATACATCTATAAAACTTTACAATCACATGCATAAGAATATTACTTTCTTTTCTAACATTAATTTCTTTATATGGATGTGTGAGAAACTAGAACTTCCATTTGGTGAAGGCCTATTGGGTCACTACTGACCATTTAGGATGAGCAGTCTGTGCTGAATGACTTGGAAATATTCCGCCTAATTGTAGTTTGGTATGTCCAACTCCATCAAGGATTATTTCGTTCTGGATAATGATACAGAATTGGCAAGTACCCTTCTTCCAACTGAAGGTAGAGACAAAGAGTTCTTTAAAGGTTAGACTTACAAATGCATCCACTCTTACGTTACCTGGAATTTGGTTAAGGCTTTCACATTCTCATAATGTGCATTCAGCACAGTATGGTAACTACTTCCCTGAAACACTTTACATTCAGTCACCAGATATAGACTTTCTACACAATACCCATAGACTTTCTACACAATACACCATCTTGTGGGGCAACACAATATTTTGAAAAAAACTGGCAATAGTCAATTAACTAATTCGATGAGAGGGAGCATTTATTTGGCAAACAGATCAGTTACTGCAATGCCCTAGAGCAGGGGTTCTCAACCTGTGGTACTAGTAGTACTACTAGCACTGGTGATACTTGAGATCCTAGCAGCTGATACTCAGCAAGGCTGCAGTGAGTTGTGGCAAGGAGTCTTACCCAGAAGGATCATGCTTGGGTGCAAACATACATAGACCTAGAGAATGGTACTTGGTGAAAAAAGGTTGGAAACCCTTGACCTAGAGAATCACTGGTCTACGTTCAGATGGCAGCCCCCAATCTACTCTGCCTTCTTAACTTACAGTATGGCACTATTGGCCATCGCAACATTTGTCCCCAGGTCTTATGGGCACAAAGTATGCCACCCAAGGTTGTGAAGGCCACTGTCAGAGCAAACGAGGGGTGCGCAGGCACGGGATAATCCAAGACAGGCCAGGTTAGGAGGTCAGTCAATGTGGCACCTTAGCAGATGGAAACAAGCAAAAGCAAGGTCTGGGCTGAGCCAAAGTTCAGAATGCCCCCTCCTCCCGAGGCTACACGCATGTACACCAGGTATAGAGGCTGAGGTCCCTATGGATGAATGGCAGGCTTCTTGCCATGCCAGGACCCCAGACCCTATTGCTTTTGGCGTTGATCCAGTGCTTCCCCAGGGAAGAAACACTGGGCCCATGTTGATAGGCACCAGGCGCTTCCGTACTCCCTTTCCATTGGGGATACAGATAATGGGACGAGGGGCTAACTGCAAGTCACTCCCCATGGCAGCAGGTAACTTGCCCTCCCCCCACTCTTTGAAATAGTAGATCCCTAACTAGTTCAAGGTAGTAATAGTAAAAAAAACCTCACTTACAACCAAAAACATTTTATCATTCTAAACATAACACTATACCTACTGTACCATTTTCATACAGCACCGGACAGCTAGTTACTTGCCACTATGGTCCCCCACCCTATTACCAATATCCCCAAATGGCTAGGGGGTAGAGAAGATCTTAGTACCCATCCTCTTGGGCTCCCCTGGTGGAGCACAGGCCCCATGCTGAAAGGTGTCCTGGCATGGCTAGAGACCCGCTGTTTAGCCTCCACACCATGGGGAGTCCAGACCCTATTTCTGGTGTGCTGGCTTGTAGCTTACGCACTATTTTTGCTATGGGAATACTTGAACGGCCTCTTTTTGCTACAGTGAATGCAGCCTACAGCCTCCGCACCTACGCCCCTTGACAAAGACTACGTCTATGTCTGCAGCAGAGGGGGCTGTTAACCATGTATCTTTCAGAGCTTAGGCATACACACCATCACCTAGATATCGTTCCCATGACCAATCAGCAGGTGTTTGAATTGACCCAACTGAACTGCTTTTCTCTTGGGAAGCTTTACTCAGTTGAAGCCATGGTTGGCCCCCGACACAAGAAAGAGGCATGCAATTAGAGGTATGACCAAATTGCTTGTTTGCCTTCTATTTTTAGCGATTTTTAGAGTTTCCTTTCAGAGGCTAGGGGCATTGTCAGTTGGCATGTACCAGCATTCCCTGAGCTGCGCCCTGACTAAATTTCCCGAAGGCATGGCTGTCCTGCAGGAGAAATATATCTATTTTGATGGCAGCCTGGAACGGGGTGAGGTTGAGCTTTTTCAAATAGTGAATATGCCAAGTGTCATGGGTGCCATCGATTGTCGATTGTGGCCCTTGTTCCTCCAGCTGCTCAGGAATATATGTTTCAGTATGTTTAGGTGTTTAGTTCCACATAGCTCCTCCTTGCAGCCCACTCACCTGTCTTGAGGCTAGCCTAGCTTTCCCTCCCCCCAACCAGCTTCCCTGTGTCCCATTTGGCCCTTGTTTACCTTTATGTTGGTTGTTCAATTGTTGCTGCCAGTTTAATGACCCTTTTATGTGGCTTCTTTTCAGCAACTGCAAGATGGGCCACTCTCTTAACATCAAATGCGTTGTGGGGCCAGATTTTCGCTTTTTCAGTGTTTAATTTATCTTGAGGAGTTCCAATTTATACACCGGTTTTGAGAGTGGCGATCTGACTGGCTTGTGGGTAAGTCTGTTTATTGCTGGAGTTAATCTGCGTGTTTTTTGTTTATGTTGCATTTGCAACGTGTTTTTCATTTCTGTCATGTGACCACTTTTTGTGTTTGCCAATTGGTCTCCCTGTCCTCCATCAGTTATAATAATGAGGTGCACTACTAATACTATGGTCTGTGCTCACACCACTAACGATACAACAACTCTATTGGGAGTGGACGTGAAAGACCACACCTCCCTCCCTATGTGGAGCACCAACAAATATTAAATCTGCACAAAAGCATATCTAGAAAAAATATGTAAATTTTATTAATTACATAGCTAATCATAAAAAACATACAAAACACATGTAAGACAAATGTACACCACAAGACAAATATAAAAACAAGGCTGATCCCCCTTCATATACTCAATAATGAATTATAACTCTTGATCAGGTAATCTTTATAATTAAAGTGCATGTGCTGTGTACTCTCATAAATGGAAAATATACTGTAATTACTTATCACTAATACATTTTCATGGATATGTGTGTGTCTGTACAGACACACCAAAATCCAAAGGAATTATGCCGGCATAATAAACCAAATCATTATATATACACACAAAAAAAATCTATACCTATATATTATGTTGTTAACCACAAAATTATTACAATAATAAACAATGTAAAAATATATAAAAATATATATAAATGCCACCCACTGCAGTGCTATGTAACAATCAATGTTTTAAGAATGGAGAAAAAAGAATTAATGAAGTGGTGTGTTATTACAACAATATATGTGCAACTACCAATAGAAACAATTAAACCTTATAAAACAATGAGTGTCTTATTAAACCACCAAGTGCTGACTAACCCTATTATCAATCTACAAATCCCTATCCAACCCAGCTGAACAAGTGATCATGTAAAACCTAAAACACAATAAAGCACTGTGCCAGCAATTTCAAAAAATTATACTACCAGAATCCACACAGAGCCACAGAGTTATAATTCATTATTGAGTATATGAAGCGGGATCAGCCTTGTTTTTATATTTGTCTTGTGGTGTACATTTGTCTTACATGTGTTTTGTATGTTTTTTATGATTAGCTATGTAATTAATAAAATTTACATATTTTTTCTAGATATGCTTTTGTGCAGATTTAATATTTGTTGGTGCTCCACATAGGGAGGGAGGTGTGGTCTTTCACGTCCACTCCCAATAGAGTTCCTGTCCTCCATCACTTAGACTGTGCTCATTTACCTGTTTGAATGTCCCCTTCTCCCTGTTGCAGTTACAAATGCTTAGTACGAGCATCCTGCCTTACCTTTTGCCTGTTTTGCCTTACTCTTTTGTAACACTTACTATATGGTTTATGCTGTTTTGCTGTTGTGTTGCCTGTTAGTAGTTTAATTTCCATTTTCATTTGTCTTTTAGGTGACTCTGGTTGCTGCCCTGGCTCCTAGCGACCTTCTTAGGGCCTACTGGCGCACACAGGTAGTATTTGAATGTGCCTTTGAGCTGTTGAAGGCCAGATTTCACTGTTTTGACCACACAGGGGGCGTCCTTCATTACAAGCCTAAGAAGGTTGTGAAAATGTTCTTGCCGTGCATCACCCTTCATAATTTTGCCTTAAGCAAGAGGGTGGCAGCATATTTGTAGGAGACAACCCCTGCTTCTGCTCCAAAGATTCTTGGGTATCTGCATGCTGTCACCCAGGGCTGTATGGTCCAAAGCATTCACCAGCATTTGGTGAACTTCTCTTTCTCTTGACTTATTTTGTTTTTGTGCACTTATGTCATTTGTGATTCTATCCCTTGCCTTGTCTGGGTGTGGTTAAATAACATCCAAACAAAGTTCATGTTTTAGTTTTTTTTTCTCTATTTGTTAATTGTCACAAGTTGTTGTCACAAGTTGATCACAAAAAATGTACCTGTCCGCCATAACTAAAGCTTGGGGACCCCCACAACCCAAAGTCCAGCATGGAAGATTAGGGGGATATTGCCAGGCTTTGGATGTTTGCAGCTTGCTGTGCCTCCAGCCTCTCCAGCCTTTGAAGGGTGACCTGGTTGGGCTCCACCAGAGCCCCAACCAGCATCTCCATTTGCTGGTGGTGCTGTTGCTACAGCGGTAGCCGGGTCTTCATGGAGCAAACTGGCAGTCTATTGCACGACTTTAAAATATCTGTTGGTGATTTGGCGAAAACAGGTGTCGTCTAGCTGCAGGCCGGGGCTGCCTTCCTCCTGGGCACTCTGTGGGGCTGGTGGGTCTGCTACCGGAAGAATGAAGCTGTAGCTGCGGGGAGGACTGGTGATGGTCTGTTTCCATGGTGCCAGCAACTGGTGGAGGTGTCCAAATTGGGGGTCTCATCCAGTTGTCCATAGTGCCCTTCCTCCAGCTCATTAACTTCAGCCAGGAGAGGTGCAGTCTGTGTGGAAAAAGGTCAACATTAGTGTTAGTTTTACCAGTGTTACCACACAGCCTCCAGTGCCCCAAACTTTACCCTCGGATCACTCTCCTCCTCTACCCTACCCCTTGTTCTTTGCCTACTAAGCTCACACATTTACCTTATCAATGTCTGGACTCTACTCCCTGGGTGGCTGACTGGTGGTTGCACCTGGGCCTTGATGTTGTTTCAGTGGTAGGCACACCATACGGGCCAGCTGTGGATGGAGGTGGCGGGTCCTGCGGGCAAGGTGCTGCTGATAGGGGTGTTCCTGCAAAGTCAAGGTAAATGAACTGGTAATGCCCTGCCAATGTCCTCTTCCTCCTCTGAAGCATCAACAACACCAGCCATGGAGGCTGCTGAAGAGGAGGGTGTGTTGGGCTTGGAGTTGCACACAGCTCCTGCACACTCCGGCAGGCCAATATACCAAAAACACACAGGTTGTGCTGCAAGTAAAGTCTAATGACATGTTTGCTAAATGCTGGTGTGTTGTGCATCTCTGTCCCTACAGAACTATCAGAGGGCGTAGAGTATGCAGCGATGAGGCCACTTGAGACGGAAGCGGCACAAAACTCATGTGGGTGTCAATCCAGTGAAGCATTACACAAACAACACTTGCACTTCCCAGTTTCCCGGTTTCCGAGATTCGCCAAAAATGAGCATTCATGAGCAGGCTCTGTATCTGGCCAAATGTTTTTAACATAAATAGGGCTTTATGGCCTGGGAGTATCACTATGGCTCATTATCCCACACTACAGGCCCTGGAGGTGGCACTGGAGACTCCATGACTACCTGATTCCCTCTCCATGGGACATCCCCCCAGTTCCCCAGTAAAAGTCACTTATCCGCCGATCCATCAGTGCATGGGCAGGATGCTATACTTCTTAGCCATGCATGTGCTTGTAGTTTGTGAACAGCCAGCCCCGGCATGCCACCAGATAGAGGTTAGTGTGGATGGGGCCATCGTCGAGCTCGGCTCAATTTTGCATGAGAAGCCAAATAGAGTAGAGTGGGCTGATTTGCGGCACGCCTGTGCATTCACCATTGGATCGGTAATCCGGTAAGTTTTACTGGGCATCCCGTTGATAAAGCTCAGCTCCTTCTAGAACTTGCCAGAAAATGGCTAAGTGCCCAAATTATGTCTTTGTGATGGAAAGCACCCTCTCTCTCAACAGGATATGGGTTAAAGTTAATCACAAGTTTAACAGAGATAACAGAATGTATGTTCAAGTTCAAAAAATATTCTACCAACTTCCATGAAATTCTAATAAACAAAGGAGTCACGCAGCAAATAAATATGGAGTCGAATTCAGCCATTTTGTTGCCTAGTTATGCGCCTAATGACCTAACAATGGGCCTAATTATGTAATTAAACAGGACCTTCAGTGTGATTTAATGAAAAGCCCAAACTCTTAAAAAACGGTTCCCCAGCATCTAAAATTAATATATTTTACGTTTTTAATCACTAACTTATTATTCTTTCCCCCACTGGGCTGCAACTCTGTTCAGGAATTTAGGATACGGGCGCCGCCATCTTGACTCAGAAGCATCACACTTACTGGGGAGAGGAGAGTGGGATAAGGTACAGGGGGCGGGTTATAGCTGTGATTTGCTCAGACAGAGCAGAGCTGGGGTCAGGTAAAGGTCAGCAGTCCCAGAATGCAGAGCAGCACAGTCAGGAGGCACTTCCTGTTTGCAGGCTGCCTGATAAGATGGCGGCTTCCATAAGCCGCCATCTTGGATGTTTAAAGGCTCATAACATGCAGTAGATGCAGGTAGGATGATTTTTAATGGCCAATCTGTATGTACAGGGTGTGGGAAACATATAAGTGAGGCTCTTATTCAGAGTGAAGGTCCGCTTTAACTAATGGTTTCGGCTAGCCATTAACTACTTCACGTCCCTAGACTGTTTAACCCCAATTTTTATTATACCTGGTAATAGGTAATTGGCCCAGGGGCTCCCGAATTTTCATGCCCCGCTGTGTGAAACCCCCCCAGATAACCCACTCCACTCCTTTCTGCCGTTCCCAGAGCACGCATAGTGGGGCATGCTGAATCGGCAAGCCGACATTGCCAGCCATGTAGTCTAAAAGGCCCCAGGGGCACCTAGTCGTCCGGCCCTGGGGCCTTTTAGACTACATGGCTGGCAATGCCGGTGATTGGTCCACTTTAATAATTGTGCATACGATGTATGTGGCCAGGAGTTCCAAATTGGGCCTGTTTCAGATACCGAAACTAAAAGAAATAGTTTGTTTTGATTGATTTGTCAACAAAATAGTTAATCTAGACCTGCATTTCCACTACTGTGATACATAATAAAGTAGGTAGTGCAAAATCAATGTTCAAACTCTGTCTGCAATTATCTGTATTCAATTTTTAATTACAAGTTTTTAAAGATTTGAATATTTTACAATGATGTGGCTCGGGGGAGCATTGGATGGTCTAGATCTTTTATCCTCTTATTAAAACATGTAACCAGCATGTGAAACATTATGCTGACTTCAGGGTAAACATAATGGTTGTTTACAGCATATTATTGTAATTTTTTAGGTTTATTTGATTTTGATTATAGTGGCCATTTAAATGAACGTATTAACAGTACATAACAGCATCTGCAGACTCATTTTCTGTCAGGCAGGGTTTCATTTTAATAAAATCTGTGAGACTAAACCGAATGTGTCCCTGGACTGTCATGCTTCAGGACCTTGGACAGGGGACATTTGCTTGTAAAATGCTCAGCAAGCATGCTTAGAATTAAATAATAAAACGTGTTTTAACCATTCTGCCCAGGAAGGAAAAGTCCCACCTTTTGTCCCACACAGAGCTCCCTTCCTTCTCTGGGTCTGCAAGTTAAAAATGTGGGTTTTGGTCCGCTTTAATGTGCAGACCAAACTCACTGTTACACGAACAAGCATTAGGTGTCAACATTCTAGCTGCTTTCTGAGCTTTCATTGGCACCATTAAAACAGAACAACTTAGATGTAACATGTTTCTTGACTTTATTATTTTTGTATTATTATTATTGTTTATTTATATAGCGCCATCATCTTCCGTAGCGCTTTACAAGGTATGATTACAGACAAGGTAAAACATATAGCACATGGAACAATACAAAAGTAGATGCCACGGGGTTTAAACCAAGTGTTGTGAGCACAGAAGACAATAGGAAAGAGAGCCCTGCCCTTGCGAGCTTACAGTCTAAAGGATAGGGGTCGAGAAGAAATGTTTATCTCTTTTCTCTAATATTTGTAATATTTTCTGATCGGGAGAAGAAGAGACCCACCTAAGATAGGTGAGTATATGTGTGTAAGGCCCCAGGAAATGCCCAGTGTCAGCCATACTCTTCTATTCCAGCTGTGAGCCCATGTTCTCTATGTCTGACAATGTGCTCAAGCACTTCCTGCTGTGCTGCTCTTCCTTTCATGGCACTACCAAATACACGGAAGAGCCTCGCAGTGCCATTATTCTCTTATCCTGCCCTAAGTCCTGTCCCCTCTATGATCCCTTCTATAGCTATGAGATTCAGTGTATTGTCCAGCGCTGAGGTCCAGTGTTCTATTCAGATTATCTGTTTCCCATAGTGATGTCTATTTTGCTTTACACCCTCCTGCTGCCAATGAACTTTCTTTTACAATAATTTTTATTGTTTATAGAAAAGCAATAGTAGACAATACAAAATGTGGGTAAAGACATTCTGTGGACTTCGTCAGTAACAGCATGTACATATAAAATGACAAAACCAGCATGTATAGAAAGTTCACTTTACATAGTCCAAGAAGAAGAAGAGTGCAAAATATAAAAAGTTTCAATTAAGCATAATGTAACATGTCCAATGAACTTTCTATATTACACATTTGGCACTCCACAGATGAGAGAATCTATAGGACCTTGCGGTGGGGCTAACTTGCAGAACAGTCCCAATATCCATACCTGCTTTGCCATACTCTTTAGGATCCCCTCAGCCATCCATTGGGTCCACTGACACAGATTATCTGGGTGAGTTAGACTTGGGAGAAAACCAGAATTGCTAACACATAACACAGAAGTCTCTCTGACTATCATTGTCATATTATCTCATACACACAATGCTGAGTTACATGCTGTACCTGTTACAGATGGAGCTTGTGAAATGGATAGGAAAGATATTAATCACTACATGGCAGGTCAGTCTAATTAATCCAGACATTATCATTTAACCATGTTACTAATTCCATGAACTGAAACTAGTTAATAACATTGAGGCTGGATTGTAGTCAAAATATGGCAGCTGTCTTATTATCCTAACTGATTTTCTTGGGTGCCCAAATAGGTAGTCTGGGGAAATCCAGGGGAAACCTATGCACCCAACATACAAATTTCATGTACATATTTAAACAGCGGATCCTGTAGATACAAAACAAGAGTGCTAACTCTTTAAGCCTACATGGGACCCAAAACTTTGTTTTCACCTATCTTCAGATTGAGGTAAATGGCTTCACCAGTTTGGCACCAGAGTGCCAATTTAAGATTTAAAACAGGTCTATATTGCCATGGTCCATTTGGTCCCAGTGAGACCCATGGATTCTGTAGAATAAGCATTCTCTCTTCAGTGAAGCCAGATCTCCATGATAAGGTAACACATTTCTATACACTATTTCTAACCTCTCCGCAGGCTTTCTAAATTAGTTTTTTGTGAAGAAGGCCAATTCGTGACTTTCTTCAATTGAGTTTCAAACTTGTCCAGCAAACTGAGGTATTACGTTAAGACCTACACATAGATACCCAAAGCTCATGGGACTCTTCAAATCTGTAAATGCATGTTGGGCATTGCTAAATTTATTTTCATCTGACAGCAGAGCATTAGCAATAGCAGCAGCATTAGGTTTTAATAGAACTCCAGCAATGACTGTGAGCTACTGTCTAGAACTGGTGCTTCAATAAAGCAATTAGACCATAAAAATAACACTCTAGCAGTTACTGTAATTTTAGGAATATGTTTCCCTCCAGACAACTGGCAGTTTTTATCTCTGAGTGTTACAAGGCTTGACATTTGAAATTAACACCTTCAAGTCTGGCTAACAATAATGTGTTCAGACCTCCCATCCTGGGCATTAGATGTTAGTAGTGTGAAACAGTCACACTAATAAAAACTCCTATCTATCTATCTATCTATCTATCTATCTATCTATCTATCTATCTATCTATCTATATCTCTGTGAGCGTATGCTTGTTTTTAGCTTGTCCTTTGTCATTTATGTTTTTATTGTCATCCCAAATAGACTTTTCTATGTATAATTTTTCATTTGTGGTGCCCCCAATCATTGGGGTGGCGGACAATTCGTTCTGCTCTGTATTTTGTTTCTTTCATTATCTCTGGCTCAGTAAAATGTGTATATGAATAAAATTATGTTTATTTATAAACATTTAAACCTCCTTTCCAAAAATTCCTTATACAAACAGTATGCAAAACATATTATACAAATACATCATAAAAGTTTATTACACAAATGTGGGCTTCATTTGTGGATTTAATATCCGTGTTTTTGCCACTTCGTATTAAGGTTTGTTTGCTCTTATGTCTTGGGTGAACATGTTTCACTTTTGTGCTTTATCAACACCGCTAAAATATTATACTTGTTTTGAAGTTCCCACATGTACAGGTATTCTGGTCTACCATATGTAGCATTTAAAGAAATCCACCATAGCAGTTTTTAATGTCTTAAGGTTGCCTTTTGGGTACAGGTTTGGTGATATGGAATGTGATGGACAGGCGGTTACACACCCCCGGTCTCCAGGATGTTCACAGCTTAGTCCCTGGATTTTAATTCCTGACACACAGTGCCAGCGAACACACTTAGGATATTGATAAAACACAAAAGTGAAACATGTCCACCCAAGACATAAGAGCCAAAAAAACTAGACTAGACTAGAAGGTGGCATTATCATGAATATTGAATTCCCTACTTAAGCACATATTTGTATAATAAGCTTCTATATTTTATTTGTAAGAAATATATTTGGTATACTGTTTGTATAAATATTTTTTGTTTTTTTGAAAGGAGGTTTTTATGTTTACAAATAAACATCATTTTATTCATACACAGCTAGGTCAAAGGGAGTAGAAGGGCTTTGGTGCTGCCAATGAAAAGCAAAGTGAATGGTCCGCACTCCTCTTCTCATAAAACTTCACTTTTAATTATGCGTTTAAAATCATCTCCATAGTGTATCAAAAGCCAATAAAATCAGTAGTAACCAAAGTCCTGGAAAGTCATATATACAGTATAGGTGACTTACGCGTTTCGGACTCCTATATCCAGTCCTTAATCATAGTAGCCAAAAGGAGTCCGAAACGCGTAAGTCGCCTATACTGTATATATGACTTTCCAGGACTTACTACTGATTTTATTGGCTTTTGATACACTATGGAGATGATTTGAGGAGTGCGGATCATTTTCTTTGCTTTTCATGCTATTTAGTGGGTTTAAGACTACCCACGGTCGTGCACACTTGGGATTAGGTGGTGAGCGGATATTCCCTATATTGTTTGGTGCTGCCAATCCTTTGTATTTGTGTTCCATGACATGCCTTGTCTAGCTCAGCCACGACCCTGGACTCGACCTGAACCTGAACCCAGACCCCATTGAAATCAATGGGGGCCTAAACTTGGGAGCCCAAAAATGGCTGTAAAATGGGGGTAGCAAGGGTTGGAGGGCTGCAAATAGAGGGCAAAACCAGGGCGATTGTTCTGCACCAAAAGGGCTGATGAAAGTACTCAAAACAATAACTTTCAAAGGCGGGCCACCAAATTAATAAATGGAATGCAGGGACTAGAGTACCCTGGAATATTGTCAAGTTGGGTTTATTTCGTTTGGAAAAGACACGCCTAAGGTGTGATCTAATAACCATGTATAAATATATCCAGGGTTGTGCCCCAGAGTTTAACCACAACTCGAGGGCATCCACTAAGGTTAGAGGAAAGGTGATTCCTCCACCGACATATGAGGGCATTCTTCTCTGTAAGAACAGTGAGACTATGGACTATGGGGGCTTATTGTTAGGGAGGTGGTGCTAGAGGCTAAGACAACTGAGGCAAAAGAAAGAGACTCATGTGTTATTTTAGGTGTTTCTGCCACTGCAATTTGTGTTTTATTTGCAGATGCCTGGTCATGCATGAGGTGCTGAGATTATTAGCACTTTTCCTTTACTTCAGCGCCTGTTGGCGCAACATGCGCATTACCCGTTTCTTGTCCTCTGTGCAATGCTTAAAAAATGCCATGCTGGTGAGATCCTTTCAGGCAGCGTTGGCATGCTCAGTCCTTGGGCTTGGTGGGCAGTAGTTGCAATGGGCTGACCGCTGATGGTTTGCACCCTTCTCCTTCTTCTGCTGGCTGCCTGGGGCTGCATGACCACCACCTCTTCCTCTAACTTTGATGGCCTTCAGTCCACATTGGGTCTAGAACCTCATCATCACCCCTGGCATCCTCTTCCACCCACTCCTCTCTGCTAGCCTCTCTCTCAGCCTCAACATTGCAGAAAGCAGACAGCACTAGGCTTTCATCATCATTGAGGGTATCCTGTGATGGTCTGCTGGTCATGTCCTCATCCTCCAGCATAAGTTGTTGGGTATCTGGGAACCCTAGGTCTGCCACTGGGGCAGGGGCAGGTGGATAGACCATGGTATTCCAGCTAGGAGTGTCATCATAGAGCATTAGTGACTCCATGACTTGTGGCTGGGATGGCTCAGCACTTTCGGCAGAAGTGGAGAGGGTGGAAGACAATCCCATGGAACTGTTAGCACTGCATACCATATAATCTATGACTGCCTCAACTTGTTATGGCCTCACCACTCTGTCATTATATGCCCAGAACAAGTGGACACTCCACTAATACTTGTTATTAAAGAGTAGTGACACCCAAGGGGTTTGAGCAAGTGGATACTCCACTAACAATTGATATTAAAGAGCAGTGGCCCCCAAGTGGCCTGAGCAAGGGTATACTCCAGTATTACCTGATATTAAACTGCAATGACAGGCCAAGTAGTCTTAGCAAGGGTATACTCAACTATTACTTGATATTAAACTGCAATGACAGCTAAGTGGCCTGAGTAAGGGAATACTCCACTATTACTTGATATTATACAGCAGTGACAGCACGATAGTCTGCACAAGGGTATACTCCAGTATTTCTTGATTTGAAACTACAATGACAGCACAGTACACTGAGCAAGTATATTCCAGTATTACTTGATATTAAACTAGTGGACACTGAATTACTATTTGTTATTAAGGAGAGAAAAAGGGCCTGACGTGGCCTCACCTAAATGGACAATAGCATGCTTAACTACCTATCTATCCATCACTAGAGCAACTGTCCCTAAATAAATGTCCTTACAAGGACAGTTTGTGTACAAAAAAGCCCTATCTGTCCCTCAGCAACAGCCAGTGCCTCTCCCTATCTACTGCAGAAGTGCTCTAAATTCTCTACCATAAGCCATCTCCAAAGGCATTTCAGAGAATCCATCAGTATAATCAACTGACCTCATACCACACCAACCCAGAAACTCCACATCCAGCATCTTTATCTCCAAGATTGTCTGAGACCAGCCACTGGGACAGCTGCTGCAACAATTAGTTTGAAGAACCAAATTATTTCTGCACCAACTGTCATAAACCATGTCAGGAAAGCTCATCTGCTAGCTCGTTGTCCTCAACGGAGTCTCTACCTTGTTATAATTGATTTGATCCATTGAAGTGGACTGGATCAGCTTTCCACAGGCCACAATCAGAAACCTGATCAACTCCATGCGAATGAGATGTGTTGCACTGCATGAGGCAAATGTTGATCACAACAGATACTAAGCCCCCTTCCCCAATACAGTAAAAACTGCAAATTTTAGTGTGGCCTTTTAATGTGGCCAACCTAAGGCACACCTGTACAATAATCATGTTGTCTAATCAGCATCTTAATATACCACACCTGTGAGGTGGATGGATTATCTCGAAAAAGGAGTGCTCACTAACACAGATTTAGACACATTAGTGAACAATATTTGAGAGAAAATGGTCTTTTCTGTATAGCTTATGTATAGAGATGAGCGAACCGGTTCGGACGAACCGGAATTCGCTCCGAATTTCAGGAAATATTCGATTCGGCACGAACCCGAATATTTTGTGGTTCGTGCCGATCGAATTTTTCCTGAAATTAAAAAAAAAAAATGCCGGCATGGTGGGAGCCGGCCGGCGGGCCGGTAAAGCCGGCCGGCCCGCTCCCACCATGCCGGCATTTAAAAAACAAAAACAAAAAAAAAAAAGCATTTTTGCCGGCATGGTGGGAGCGGGCCGGCCGGCTCCGCTGTCAGCGGAACCGGCCGGCCCGCTCCCACCATGCCGGCATTTAAAAAAAAAGCAAACACTTACCTGCAGGTCCGGAGCGTGGAGGCCGGCGCCGCTCTCAGCTGTCATCTGAGGGCGCGTCATCAGAGGGCGGCCCGCTCCCACCATGCCGGCATTTTTGATGGGGAACTTCGTAAAAGTTCGATTCGGCCGAACCCGAATTTCTTTGTGAAATTCGGCGAATCGGCCGAATCGAACTTTTCAAAAGTTCGCTCATCTCTACTTATGTACAAAAACAAAAGTTTTACATTTTATTTTTGTTTAGTAAAATACTGTACCATTTGTTTATTTTAATAGACTTTACTATACTTCTATATTAACCAATGTCACACAGAGTGCTGTTGTTGTTATTGACATGGGTTTCCTATAGCCCTGGCAGATTTAATATAAATGGTGGTTTAATACCACATGACCATCGCCAGAACCTGGCAAACCTTGGCCAGTGTCAGAGCCCATTGCAGCCCAACAGCCAAGCAGTGTTTACACTGGCTTGGGTCTTGGAAGGAGTGTGCATGCTTCGGACCATATTGTAATACTAATTTGCCATTTTCATCAAAGGTTTCACCAAAACATGCATTACAGGATGAAGACTTGCCATGGTTCTACCAAGAAATGTAGCCGGGCTTAAAAAGAGGGATAGGTTCAATATTTCAGTTGTACTGGGTCCAGAGAGTTATATTGTAGTGTTGTTATTGTATTTTACTTATTCCATATAAACTCTTATTTTACTGCCATATGTGTCTTGACTGAAAACAGGGCCCACTGAGACTCTATTGCCTAAGGGCGCACATAAACCTGGAGCCGTCCCTGGAATACCATGAAATGTATGGGAGCTGGGATAGGGTATTTAGCTCATTTGCTTTGTGATCAATCCTCGTTGTTTTACATTCTAGTCTTGGGTGTTCCAATGAGTCTACCATGGGGCTGCTTTTTGCAGTGTTACAGCAGCTTGCAATGTGGGCATGCATAAATAATTCTCTATTACTCATCTCAGCTCTGGCTCTTGTTAGCATGAGTATTTGTCACATATAACAGAAAATGTTATACTATCTTCTAAAAATTATTTAGTGAAAATTACTGCTTTTGTCTTTTGAATATAAAAGATGCATTGTGGGAGACAGAGAGACATTTTATGAGATGTCAGTACAAAGGGCCCATTGAAGATGTAATTAGAGGACAAAACAAGTCTGGGTGGAGCTTGACTTATCCTGGGTGCATTTAAACTCTTGGGAGGCAATTAAAATATAGCTGTTTCATTTTAATATTAAAGTAGAATTTATCACTTTTGCTTTAATTTACAAAACCTGACATCAAAGAAAATCTCAAAGGGTGAAATGAAAATCAGGCACCACCCAACCCTAACATCACACGTTTCTGAACTGGCTGTTCTAGGTTACATCTGCCCAGGGCAAGGTGAGTCTGGCCTTCCTTTAGTATCCCTATATTGCCTGTATCCATCATAGTACTGCTTTACTAAGAACCTAAGTGCAGCTCTTAAAACTGATATTTATGCGTTTTTATATAGTTGCAGTATTGGTGCTATTTATCAAGTGAGGGATGTAAAACCTAGTACTACCCAGGTCTGCGGCTATGTGGTTAGTTATATAATTGTGAACTTCAATTTACATTTGTTCACTTATTTATCTACAACCCCTGGCAATAATTATGGAAGCACCAGTCTCTGAGGATGTTTCTTCAGTTGAATTTTGTTGAAAATTGAGTGATTCCATAATTTATTCCCTGTGCTTGTTCTAAAAATGTAACTGTTACTGGCTACCACAATTATTTTTCTTGATTTCTTTTAGTATTTCTTAAAGCCAGAAAGTTGCTATTTGAAATGCCTTTCGTTTTTTGTCATGTCTGTGATCTGCTTTTTTTCATCAAAATTCAACAACTGAAGGAACATTCTTAGAGACTGGTGATTCCATAATTTTTGCCAGGGGTTGTATTTGTGATCTTAATTAGCATATTTGATTTTTAATAAATTTATTTTTCTTTTAAATTTTGCTATACAGATTTGGTTCCTCCTATGCTAATTTTGCTACAGTGCGCCATTTTAAGTGGCACAAAGCGTGACATGGTATGCACTAAAGTGCAGAGGTATGCTGTTTTTTTTCCGCTTCACAGTGGAAAACCTCTGGCATAGCGTAGCTAAGGAGCAAGCCGTCATTTAAAACAACTTCTGCATGGACTACGCCAGGGTGCACCAATATTACTAACCTTTATTTATCACCAGCAGCTGCTGTAGCCACTTAGGCCCTTATTTAACAAGGAATAGCGACAGGTAGCGACTGGTGAGCGACCGGTAATGACGGGCCCCGCCACGAGAACGCCGGCTCCCCACCACAATCACACATTTATCAAGCCAATCCTGCTTAGCGACTGAGATAGCGCCAGATAGCCACTCATTCATCATTATTCTAGCCTCAGCCCACAGCGCCAGCATCCGACCTTGAACAGCGACAGGTATGACCTCTCGCTACCTGGCGCTCTCCAATGCATTTCAATGGAACAATCTTTAAATATTCATAATTAATTGTTATTATTTTATTTATTTATTTATTTATTTTTTATGTGAAAAATTCTGTGACCACTTCTGCCATTTTAAAAAAATTTTTTAAGGTAAAAATAAAAAAAAATGTACAGAATTGATATTACAGGTCTGATATTAATGTATTCATATTACAAAATTATTTTAAAAACTGGTTTTTTTTGGTTTCCAAAATTATGGTTGTTTGGGGGTTAAAAAACTACTTTTAACCCATCGCCGCCAGTGCTCTGGGGTTTAAACATGCATTTTACAGCGCGAGAATTTTTTGAGCGTGATTTGTTAATGAATATGGTGGAAGCCGGTCGCTCTGACCAGTCGCTATCATGCGCTCCCATACAGTGCGGAACCTGTCAAATAGCGACTCCTCACCTAATATTCAACATTACGGCAAACCGACTGAGTCGCTATCAACTACCGAACAATGGCCAAGCACAGCGACTACTAGCGGGCGCTCTGAAAATGCCGCTACAGTCGCTCAACTGTCGCTACCTGCCGCTGTTAATGAATTGGCCTCCCCGATTACAACACAGTTTTTGAGAAAACATTTGTTAAAAAAATAGCAATTTAAAGACTAAAAATAGTATAGATAATAAAGATAATAATACATATAGTGGGGTGGTCATGCTAATTATTGAGGTATGCCCCTGCAAGCCACTACAATGAGCAGGCACAGCCTGAATACTTAAACATGTAATGAGGGTGTGCTCCCCAGACCCGTACCATTACTGTTACAAACAAATCGGATAAAACTAGGGTCTATATAATGGACACTGCTCCAAATGTACCAAAAATACAATCCTTTGTATTTGAACAAGTTGCTCTTAGTTAAAAAACACATATGACAACATTTAAAAACAAACAGCAAAACCCATCCCTAGGCTCTGGGTAGCACGATACCAGAGACTAATTTATGTCCACAAGGGGTCTCCTATACAACAATAATAAATGTGTTTTTATATAAGAATAATAAATATCAAAATAGCATTGCAAACCATCAATCCAAGAGTATTAACAGGGAAACAACTCCCTTACTGTAAACAAAGAAAAAAAAATTGCATGTGCAATCATAATAATGATTAAAGTGCTATGTGCAAATCACTAAATAACCCAATGAATAGTGTAAAGTGCCACAAAAATATATATATAATTATATATACAAAAATATATATATAATTATATATAGATACAGAAAAATACCTCAAAACAATATATTGAAAACAATATAAGGAGCTGCTCCAAAAGTCGGAGCTATCCTGTTTAGAAATAACTGTGAGAATGAGCCTGAAAACAAAGAATAATTAAATAAATAAAGAAAATACTGCCCTTGTGGAAGTCATAACGTAGGGGGTCCCAGGAGACCCTCACGCATTCTGCCACCTTTAGCGGCTTCTCCAGAGGTGCTTGAGGATGCCTAAACAGGAGGGCTCCCTCTTTTGGAGCAGTGTATTGCTCCTTATATTGCTTTCACTGGCCTGGCTATAGCGCCAGGCTGACATATTGGTGACCCTGTACAGTACACATGCTGAACCCTCCTCCTCAAGGGCCACCAACAGGCCAGAATTTACAAATCAGGTGTATTAGTGATTAGGCAGAGCTATAGACTGAGCACTAATTACGTGGAAGCTGATTCATTACTAGCGCCAGGTATCGGCAGATGAGCATCTGTATAGCAGCACCTAGAGTGCTGCGAGCGAGAGGTAGCGCGAGAGGTAGCGCCAGCTCAGTACGTCCGGCATTCAGCGCTCCACACCATATTTAACAAAACACTAGACACACACAGCGTCGACACAAGCTGGGCTCTGTAGCACAGAGCGCCAGACGCGGTGTGATTAAAGTCTGTTTTAGAACACATATACACCAGTATATGGAATTACATTGTTTTAACACCTTAGAGCCAAACCTGTAATAACAATTCTGCATTAAAATATAAAAAGTCCAAAAAGTTTCTAAAAGTGTTTGTTTGCAGCCAGGAGAGGTCACACAATGATTTGAACCAAAAAAAAAAAAATTGGCAAACACGCTGTTTATACACAACTAATGAAAGTCCATTGAAATGTATGGGAGAGCACTACAGAGCGACAGGTTCTACAGAGCGCTCTGGAAGCTAGAGCGCCGGCGCTATACGCTGAGCCGCCTGTGATAATACATGTGACGCTACATGGCGCTGTTAGAGGCGCTCACCAGATTCGCTTTCTTAAATGTGGTTTTGCATACAGCACCCAGCATTCACCAGACGCTGCCTGCTGCTGCGAGGCACTACCTGGCGGTATCCCTTCGTGAATAACCCCCATAATCTGTTCATCTGGCTGGAGATCTGAACAATATGGCCTGTTTGTGGCCCTTGAGGAGGAGAGTGGAGCACCACTGCTGTACAGCCTCCAGCCAGGCACAGTCATGTTTGACAATGATCCCTACTAATCTAATACCTGTGCAGACCAATACTAAGCCCATGTGTTAGACTGACATTAGATTGACATCACTTTAAACATGTTTTTGGAGTGCTGCTGGATGATATTATGTAAAATAAAAAATATGGCATGGAAAAAGTCAATGTCAATGTACAGTATCACTTTTGGGATACCCAGAAATGGAATCAAAACCGGAGCTTCAGCATCATTTCATAAAAAGTCTCTTTTTAAGTCACTTACTTATTATTCTTTTCCCCACTTACTTATTATTCTTTTCCCCACTTACTTATTATTCTTTTCCCCACTTACTTATTATTCTTTTCCCCACTTACTTATTATTCTTTTCCCCACTTACTTATTATTCTTTACCCCACTTACTTATTATTCTTTTCCCCACTTACTTATTATTCTTTTCCCCACTTACTTATTATTCTTTTCCCCACTTATTATTCTTTTCCCCACTTACTTATTATTCTTTACCCCACTTACTTATTATTCTTTTCCCCATTTACTTATTATTCTTTTCCCCACTTACTTATTATTCTTTACCCCACTTACTTATTATTCTTTTCCCCACTTACTTATTATTCTTTTCCCCACTTACTTATTATTCTTTACCCCACTTACTTATTATTCTTTTCCCCACTTACTTATTATTCTTTTCCCCACTTACTTATTATTCTTTTCCCCACTTACTTATTATTCTTTTCCCCACTTACTTATTATTCTTTACCCCACTTACTTATTATTCTTTTCCCCACTTACTTATTATTATTTTCCCCACCTACTTATTATTCTTTTCCCCACTTACTTATTATTCTTTTCCCCACTTACTTATTATTCTTTTCCCCACTTACTTATTATTATTTTCCCCACTTACTTATTATTCTTTTCCCCACTTACTTATTATTATTTTCCCCACTTACTTATTATTCTTTTCCCCACTTACTTATTATTCTTTTCCCCACTTACTTATTATTCTTTACCCCACTTACTTATTATTCTTTTCCCCACTTACTTATTATTCTTTACCCCACTTACTTATTATTCTTTTCCCCACTTACTTATTATTCTTTTCCCCACTTACTTATTATTCTTTTCCCCACTTACTTATTATTCTTTACCCCACTTACTTATTATTCTTTACCCCACTGGGCTGCAACTTTATTCAGGACTCCAGGATACAGGCGCCGCCATCTTACCTCAGAACTATCACATACTGAGGACAGGGATGAAAATTACAGAGGGGAGGGGTTATAGCTGTGCACAGACAGAGCAGAGCTGAGGTCAGGACAAGAACATCAATCCCACAATGCAGAGTGGCACAGTCAGAAGACTTTCTGTTTGCAGGCAGCCTGAGACTCCATGAGCCATCTTGGATGTTTAACCTTTTAAGTGCCAGCCAACCTGGAGTTTTTGTCACCCTTTGTTGCCAGACCATTTTGTACTATTTTGCGCTCCCCATGTTCAAATGTGATTTTTGAAGGGATTTTCAGGGATTTTCCAGGAAAATGATATATTGTTTTTTTTCAGCAGAATCTGGGCTTTAACATGAAATGTCTTGTTTGTAATTTTTTAGGTGTATTCTCAATATATTTTGGGTGAAATATGTGCAAAAAAATAAAAAGATCTTAGGTTGCAAAGAGTTTCCCTAAAAAAAGCAGAATCAAAGCCACATTTTCCTAAAAAAACAAGGTTACTCTGAAAAAGCAGCATCCCCCGAACAGAACAATACCCAACATGCATAGCCACTGTCAAGGAAAGAGTTGCCAAACACCCCAAAGTAAAGCATGAGCATAACGGTAATTTTACTTGAAAATTTCAGCTCTGCAGACAAAGTGCGCACCTTGCGATTTTTCAACCAAAACAACCCTTTACATTTGGAATATCCCCCATAAACCATATATTCCCTGAAAGTACACGTTAAGCTTTCTAAGCGTACCCAGCTTGTTGTAGTGGGCTCATCTTTCTGGAAGTATTCGTTTTAAAAAATTCTTCGGTTGCACAGGGTTTCCCTAAAAAATTTATAAAAAAGCTGAATAAAAAACACCTTTTCCTAAAATATAAATATGCAAAACAAGAAAAGTCTGAGAGCGCAAAGTTCCCCCGAACAGAACAATACCCAACATGCATAGCTTTTAACCCTTTTACTTGAGATTTTGTCACCCTCTGTTGACAGGTCATTTTTCCCTATTTTGCGCCATGTTTTATGCCATTTTTTCTGGAATTTTCAGGAAAATTATATATATTTTTTTGCAGCAGAGTTTAGGCTTTAACATGAAATGTCTTGTTTGTAAATTTTATTCTGTTTTTTACATTATTATTAAGTAAAAAAAAAATAAATACATTTTTTTTAGAAAATTGTCTCCATTATTTTAAATTAAAAATGTATTTTATTAAAGAAAACCATATTGCATGAGAAATCCACATTTCTACCGATTAGAACGGTACCACATATTTATCGGTAGCCCCCCCATTCTTGCCCAGGAGACCCCCCTAACTGAAACAAGTAATTTTTAACATTTACAAATAAAATACAACTACCATCCACACTACAAAGGGTTAAATCGAGAAAAAAAAAGACATATCCATCTTGCACTGTGTCCCTCGGCAATCACTGGCTCCCGGGGGGGGGGGGGGGAAACCCATTTTTTTTGGCATTTTAGGGGTTAAAAACCCTTGAAAAAAACAAAAAAAAAATGACATGGGGTCCACCTTACCCGAAGTAACCAGCCCCGGGACCAGCTATGCAGGGCTTGTAGGAACAGGGCACAAGCCCGCATAGCCCATGGCCACGGGCTCTTCTGCCCCCCCCCCCCGGGCTTTGGGGAGGCAGGTAATGGGGGCGCCGGGGGTTAATGGCAAGTCACCCGCTAGCCCCAGGTGACTTGCCAGCCCCCAGCCTTGTGAACTGGGGTTAAATGTAAAAAATAAAGACACTGACACACAGATAGAAAAAAATGATCTTTATTTTTTTATTTTTTTTACTTTACTCATCTCCTATCCTGTGTCCCTCGCCGCTGTCCCGCGTCGATGTGATGTCACTGACAAATGCCGATAGTGATCAGCACAGGGTGGGTGGGAGGCGAGGAGGCTCCGATTGGAGCCTCCTCGCCTCTCACCAGCCCTGCTCCGATCACCACCGGCATCCGACAGATGCCGGAGCTGGGTGAGGGTATAGGAGGAGCGGAATGACGTCATCCCGCTCCTCCCACAAAATGCGGGGCTAGGGGCGGCAACCATCACCGCCATTAGAGGAGGTGAGGACCCAGAAGAGGGTCCTCACCTGAAGCCTGCGGAGCCCAGGGGGGGGGATCGGACCCCCCCTGGTGAAGAGAAGACGCGGCGGAGGGATCGGGCGAAGAGGTGAGTGACTGTCAGCTGGAAAAGCCAGTTTCGGGTCCCCTCCTGAATACGGGAGATGACGTGGGAGGGATCGGATGCCCCGCCCAAGAAGAGGAGACCCCCAGCTTTCTATCGATACCAGAGGTAAGTGTTTATTTTTTTCTGTTTTTACACTTAACGGTAGGAGAAGCAACCACGTAGAAACTATCCCCTCGATTCAAAGAGCAAAAGTTAATTGATTTCGTATCGAGAATCGTAAGTTTGGGTGGGTGTTAGTCATTTTTTGCTGTTTTTTTGGCCATTTCCGACTCGCACGAGCCTACGTACGAATGCGTATATGCTCTTACGATCAGCGGAAGTTCGTTCCTAAATTTTAGGATCAAAACGTAAAACTTAGGATCAAATCCTAAAACTTACGATCAAAACGTAAAACTTAGGTTAATTGGATGTGTTTAGGTGTGATTCAGAGAAACCTCTAAACGCGTTTTAAAAGAAAGCCACAGCCGACACCTTTTAGCAGCCGGATTGCTGTTCGTGAACAGGTTTTTTGGCTATGTGGAGGAGTCTGCGCGTCTTGTGCTCCAATGAACTGCATGTATCAGCATGGCCGAGCCCATAAATTGTATTGCAATGCATACCTGATTCATGTATGCCTTATAAAAGCATTTTAATGTGGACCTTAATTAGTCCTTTGCATGTAAACCTTTATTTTGCAATATATTTGCGTTAATTAAAGAAACTTATGTCCTTTGTTATTTATTTTCAAATTGAGGTACTAGAAAAATATTTTTAGATTGCATTTATTGGTGTAGTTGTTTACCTTTGCTTTGTTTAATTATTTAAGCACATCTTTGGTCAGATGCATCACACTTACTGAGGAGAGGAGAGCGGGATAAAGTGCAGGATGTGGGTTACTGCTGTATTTTGCACAGACACAGCAGAGCTGGGGGCATGGAAAGGTCAGAAATCAAAGAATCCAGAGCAACACAGTCACAAGGCCCTTTCTGTTTGCAGGCTGCCCGATAATACCTGAGCCGCCATCTTGGCTGTTTCTAGGCTCATAACATGCAGAAGTTGCTGGGTGTTTTTTAATATTTGTGAGCAATCTGTATGTAGAGGGTGTGGGTAACCACACTAAAAATTTAAAGTTGGACCATTTGAAGCAGAAATATTAAAATTAAATCCACAAGTAAAAAATGCAAGTTAAGTAAAAATTAAACAAAGTAAGATTTACTTATGCAAATGCATTCATTAATGGTTGGTTACTAAAAAATGAATGAAATAAAGAAAAATAAAAGACCAAATATTTAGAATGCACTTTAATGAGGTAAGTTTGTAGTGCGGAGCCGCAAGATCAGAAGGATTTACGTCCAGACCAAAAAGGAAAAAGGGCAAAACCAATGTTGCAACCTGAGAAATGAAACGGAAAATTCAGGATGGAAACTGACATAGGTCTGATTCCCGAACTGCCATACGAACGGACGTATATTTTAGGATAGAAACGTATTTGCTTATTGAATCACTCGCAAGTTCATACGAACGCACGAGCGGACGTGAAAAATAGGATGATCGTGAGCCAAATCCAAGCTGTTACATGTTTCTTTGAATCAACCCATATGTGCTTGGCATTTAAAGGGTTAAAGGCTCAGAAAATGCAGTAGATGCAGGTAGGATGTTTTTTTAATGTGGGCAATCTGCATGTACAGGGTGAGGGAAACATAAAATATGCTCTTATGCAGGGTGAAGATCGGGTTTAAGTAAATCCCTAAGAGCCTGAGCAAGATTATGGTACCTCACATAGCTATAAATTAAATGTTTTGTGTCTTCCCCTTCAAGGCACCTAAATGGCTACTTTATTTGCGCATGGGAAACCATAACAAGCAACCAAGGCCTACTGAGTCCCAGACATTTGGACCAATGTGGTCAAACTGCTCCTAAATCAAACAGGAACGTGATGCATATCCCCTGTTTTACACTTGAAATATATTGCACTTAAATTAAAGACAATTTTTTTCATGCATTAAATAATCCTTGGATGGAACTGTTGTTTCAGGATAATGTCGAAATAATGGCATACTAGGCACGTTATAATAATGAATATGTTTAAAAGCAAGCATGTATTACTTGACTATAAGATACTGAAGCCAGCATGAATAATCTGAAACCTTCCTCAATAGCCAAAATGACAGAATGTGGCATCATAAAACATCTGTTATTCCTAATGTTACAATATCTATTTGCAAGCACTTAGCATTTTGGATTCTCTGTTTGCTGATCTCTAATCTCAGTTGGGGGAAGCCTTTAAATGCCTTTAGTTGGAAGGATAGTTCAGTGAGAATGGTAAAGTAATTATATACGATCAAAACAAAGTCAGTAGGAATATGT
Organism: Gastrophryne carolinensis; assembly: GCA_027917425.1. Lineage (NCBI taxonomy): Eukaryota > Metazoa > Chordata > Amphibia > Anura > Microhylidae > Gastrophryne > Gastrophryne carolinensis. The sequence continues at coordinate 101,127,655 of CM051240.1, read as the reverse complement.
TTGCTTCCTACCACTGAGACGCAAATGGCACTGCCGTAGGAGGCCAGCGACTATTAACACTGTAATATAACCAGGAGGAAGGCCAAAATCTCATCTGCACCTTTAACACGTCTATAAAGTAAACTGCTTTCTACAACAACGACCCTTCTTACTCAGGTTCTTGAACTTTATCACTTATTTTTCTTCCTTCAGGAAGAATCGCAGCCTGCTGTCTGAAGAGCTCTACAGATCACGACACAGCAGTCATCAGCATTGCCACTTCAAGATGCTGCTATGATTGTAAAATTAACATATGAAAAGTGATTATACTGTATGAGGATATGCCACTCACAGATTAACACAGAAACATAGAAGGTTGGTGGCAGAAGGAGACCATACAATCGATCTAGTCTGCTCTTATGCATATACTGTATGTACCTGATCTTAGGATAAATGTGTGCTTATCCCAGGCATTTATAAATTCACTGTCAATTTTCCAACTACCTCTGCTGGAAGTTTGTTCCAAGTATCTACTAATCTTTCTGTAAATTAATATTTTCTAACATTGCTCCTGATCTTTCCTCCGACTAGCTTCAGGTTGTGCCCCCTTTAAAGGATTATTCAATCCTTTCACAAATTTAAAGGTCTCAATTAAATCGTTTTGGGATAACTCATTTGTGTCAAGATGTAGCACAATGTCCACTGTTATATTTAATTGCAGCCTTGAAAATATTTAGAATACGCCTTTTATTCCTATTAACAGTGGCACCTGGGAGACACCTCACCTCCCTCAACTCATCTTTATCCTGTCCAAAGTCCACACATGTAATTGTTGAATCACCAACAAGGAGAAGCCGTCCCCTTTTGGTTGGTTTGGTAACTGCACCTTGCTGCCCTTTTATACTCATTTTATTTAGTCCCTTATTTACCGTAAGTCCACTTTCTTGGAACTTTCCAAATCCCGGGCAATCTAATCATTGCTTACATCAGCAGATACATCCACGTACATCAGCAGGCACATACATCAGCAGATATATCCAGATACATCCACATCTTCACATCTAGCTCAGAAAGAACAGCATATGGGTTATACTGGCCTGAGATTAGCCTTATGAAAAAGCTGTATACATCTTTTATAAATGTATACATCATAGACATATGTCAAAGGTATAGGCCTAACTTTGTGTGCCCTGATCCTATTGTCCAGTGATATTGCCATGTCAACTACACATTGGAAATATCAGTAGCTAAAAGTGGACAGTTCATTAAACTGATCACTTTAAGCATGAGTGTGGCAGGGGAGTTGGGGCATGGCTTACCACAGACATTTGAGCAACAAATATCCACCGCACTCTATGCTACTCCTATGTGTGTAAGTAGGGTACACAATGAGTTTTTTGCCTAAAATTGGATCTGTCTCAACAAATGTGGTACATCTGGTCAGTTTAGTCTTACCATGCCCTTCTCCTTAGCTTAATGGCTAAGGATCTGGTGCCCCCATGACGGTAGCATTCCCCTACTAATGCCTGCAGTGGACACTTTCTTGTTGCTTGCCAAACTTTTTTCTTTATGACTAATAATTTATTTGTACAAGCATAGTCATTATGTTAAAACAAAGAAAGGCTTGGATAATCCTTAATTCTCTTTTTCAGACATGGGGTTGATTCAGAGCCTGGTGAGAAAATGCACTTCTTTTTAGGAGAGAAAACTGCCATTCACTTTCATTGTCTACCTTGGGCTGACTCAGAGCCAGGTGAAAATGTATATCTGGAAGACAATAAAAGCGAATGGTAAATTTCTTTCCTAAAAAGAAGTGGGTTTTCTCGACATGCTCTGAATGGACCCCATGGTGTTGTACAGAAAACTGAAAAATCCACCTTTTTTAGTATGATCAAATGGTTTAAAATATAAAATGGAGGTGGGGTACAGAACAAAGTAAGAAAATATTACTTAAACCCTTGGAAACACAAATCAAACACATCCAGCATAGATAAAGTCTGGTATGTTTGTCCAAAGCAGTCCCTGATTGGGAGGGAACAACCCCACAAGTGAAAATCATGAATAAAAAGGGCAACTGTGCAAAAATAGCATCAGATTCAGCCTGTCGAAGTTTTGGTGGAAAATGCAGACGCTAGTAGGACTGAACTGCTAGCTGAAGTACCTTTCTTCCATCCATAGATGCTTGCACATTCGCCACATAAAGGAAGTGAAAGTGTGGACAGATGACCACGTGGCAGCCATGCGCATCTGGTCCATTGAAGGACATGTCTACATCTCTAATAGAGTGAGCTGTTACACGAAAAGCAGAATAGGCTTGAGAAACAGCATGCACCATGTCTAATCCAAGGGCTAAATCTTGGGTCCAGCCTGGAACCACAAACAGAGCATTTGTTTAACGCACAGAAGTTGTAGCCAATAGAGAATACTTTAAGGCGCAAACAATGTCTATAGAGTGCAGAATTCGTTCTTTCGGATTAAATGCATTTGGACAATAGTAAGGTAGCATAATATCCACATTTAGCTGAAAGTTAACATGTCATTCAGTAAGAAATCTTCCCTCAAATGCAGGACCACCTTGTCATTATGAAAGGCCACGAAGAGCAGCTTGTGGGACAAGGCTTCCAGCTCAGACACTCTCTGTACTGCAGTAATAGCCATGAGGAACACCACCTTCAGAGTCAGGAGGAACAAGAAAGTCTGAGCCAAAAGTTCAAATGATGGACCCCGCTCAGCTGGGCTGGAGCCACCACATCACAGATGATCGAACCTCCTCCCAAAAGAGTGGCTTTTAGGACAAGCCCTCCAGCTCAGACACTCTCTGTACTGAAGTAATGGCCATGAGGGACACCAATTTCCAAGAGTCAGGAGGAACAAGGAAGTCTCAGCCAGAGGTTCAAATGTTGGTCACTGCAGCAGGGACTGGACTGGAGCTACTACACCAGAGATGATCGAAACCCTCACAAAAGAGTGAAAAATCTCTTCAGATCCAAGGGAGATCGATCCCACTGGGTAAGATTGGCAAACTGCGGAACCCTGTTGTGCATCTGGGCATAAGGGCTGATGACCCTGGGATATACGTATCTTTGATCGCCAGGCTGAATCTGGTACTATTTTTGCACAGTTGCCCTTTTTATTCATGATTTTCAGTTGTTCCCTCCCAATCAGGGACTGCTTTGGAAAACATACTGGACTGTATCTATGCTGGATGTGTTTGATTTGTGTTCCCAAGGGTTTAAAGTGGACCAACACCCAGGGGTGATCGGCCCGGGAATCTTAGAGTTTCACCTCCCTCACCGCGGGGCATCCGATATCAGGATGTCCCGCGGGGTGAAACCCCCCCAAAAGCCCAAAAAAACCTTACCTTATCGGCGACGGATCAGCCGCCACCGCCTCCCGCGCGCCCCTCTAGCAGTGCGCGCGCCCGTGCCGACCGTCGCTTGTCCGTCGCCGAAAAGGTAAGTTTTTTGGGGGGGGGGTTTCACACAGCGGGGCATCCTGATCTCGGATGCCCCACTGAAGTGGACCAACACCCAGGATAGTGAAAATCCTGGGTGTTGGTCCACTTTAAGTAATATTTTCTCACTTCTTAGATCTGTACCCCCACCTCTATTTTATATTTTGAAGCATTTGATTATACTAAAAAAGGTGGATTTTTCAGTTTTCTGTACAACATGAGGTCCATTCAGAGTCTGTTGAGAAAACCGACTTCTTTTTAGGAAAGAAAACTGCCGTTCACTTTTATTGTGTTCCAGATATAAATTTTTACCTGGCTCTGAATCAGCCCAAGGTAGACAATGAAAGTGAATGGCAGTTTTCTCTCCTAAAAAGAAGTTTTTTAGGCTGGCCTTGGGGTTTGTTTAATAAAGATTTTTTTGTTTGCTTTATGGCTTCAGATACAATTTAAATAAAAAGAGCTGTGGCTGTAATTTTCCTTTTTTTGTGGCATTTTGTGTTGCTTACTATTTTATATCACTCTACATTTTCTTTTACATGAAATTGTTTATTTCCTTGATTTATGTAAAATAAATAAACAAACAAACCAACTGTGGTTTAATCTGCTCCTTGACAATATAACATGAAAATTGTCAGAGGGTGGTGAGGATGGGGTTTTATACTTTGTATAGGCCTTGTGTGCTTTCAGCATGCATTAGTATAGCTCACCATCATTTTGTCGATTTGCTGCGACAGTTTGGATTGCCGTCTTTACTTAACATATTTTATTCAGTTGGAGTAAAGCACCTAAAGTTTTTAATATTTGAGCAGACATTCTGAGATTCATTGCACAATACAAGCTGCTGCCATTACAAACCCACCTGCAGTATACAGATTTAGGACATCTTATCTTGAAACGTAAAGTGGACCAACACCCAGGATTTTGACTATCCTGGGTGTTGGTCCACTTAGGTGGGGTGCCCCGCTGTGTGAAACCCCCCCGATCGCCGCAAAAACTCACCTCTCCTCGCTTCCACATGACCTCGTCCGGCCAATGACAGCGCTCAGAGCCGCTCTGGTATGCGCGTCCAAAGCCGCTTGGACGCGCATACCAGAGCGCTGTCATTGGCTGCGTCTCTCGCTTCCCTCTAACAGGAGCGCGCCTGCGCCGGCCATTCACAAAACGGCCGGCGCGGGAGCGCGCCCTGCTAGAGGGAAGCGAGAGACGCGGCCGCGTCTCGCGCATGCGCCGTTGGATCGCCGGTAAGGTAAGGATTGTGGGCCTCCTGGGGGGTTCCTCCCCGCGGGACATCCCGATTTCGGATGCCCCGCGGGGAGGGATCTGATCGGTCCGGGAATCTTATAGATTCCCGGGCCGATCCCCCCTGGGTGTTGGTCCACTTTAAACCTGAGAAACACGCTCCCAAAAACGTGCTTATGTGTAGAGATGGTCGAGGGGGGGGGGGGTCGGTTTGGCCGAACTTTGCAAAAATCAATGGGGACCCAAACATTGGAAGTTGCTGTGGTGGTGGGGGGGGGGGGGGGTGCAGAGTGTGCAGCATAAGCACTGCTGTAACTCACTTGAGCCCAGATCCTGCTCTGGAAGCAGCCGCAGCCGCGTTTCAAACTGGCCTCAGCCGGTGCTCAAAAAGTTGGCCACCGGCTCCCATAAGTGAGGACACTTCTCGTGCCAGCATGAGTCCTCACTCATGGAAGCCGGCGGCCATCTTTTTGAAACACTGTTGCTTCCACTGATAGAAGAGGATCGGGGCTCAGGGAAGTGCGCAGCAGCCCATTTGTAGATTACGTTGGTTATGTTCAGGCAGCAGCACGACTGGGATGCTGCAACCAGGAGAATATCGGTGAGGCGGCAATTCAGCTTTGAGTGGATGCAGGAAAATAAATAAAAGTAAGTGATGACAATGATCCAGTATCATGCATGCAGATAAGCCCAGTGAATTTTGGGGAGCTTTGTTTTTAACTGTGCAAGGATGGTGGTCCAGTGTAACTTAGACCTACTCATGGCTGGCCTTAGGGCCAGAGGGCAATAAGCGGTAATGGAGAAGGTGGCCAGATGGTAAAAAGAGTGTATATGGATCCTATGCATAATAATGGAGCTGGGGGGGCGTGCATATTTTTGGGGCGGGGGGAGATTTTTGTACACCATGCAGATTCATTTTGGGGATATCTGTGTGCACACTGCAATCTAAAAAGTTAGTCCAAGCTTTGTGTAACCCCCCCATCCACCCTTTCCTTCCCCTGTGCCAAGCCTAAACTGGGCTTATGTGACAGACCAGCTTAGTCACACTGCTGCATGAGATTGTGACCTGTCACTCAAGGTCCAAGCTTCAGCTCCATGCAGATTGCCCACACCCCATTTAATTTTTTTCCCAAACTGGACTTAGCAGAGGGGGAGGGAGTGGTTGGAGTGCTAGACAATGCTCAGACTTAATTTTTATTTTGGGAGCTGAGGGAGATCTGTGTGCACTCTGAAGATTCATTTTGGGTGTTGTGTGAGATCTGTGTGCACTCTGAAGATTCATTTTGGGGACTGTGTGAGATCTGTGTGCACTCTGAAGATTCAGTGTGGGGACTGTGGGAGATCTGTGTGCACTCTGAAGATTCATTTTGGGGGCTGTGTGAGATGTGTGTGCACTCTGAAGATTCATTTTGGGGGCTGTGTGAGATGTGTGTGCACTCTGAAGATTCATTTTGGGGACTGTGTGAGATGTGTGTGCACTCTGAAGATTCATTTTGGGGGCTGTGTGAGATGTGTGTGCACTCTGAAGATTCATTTTGGGGGCCGTGTGAGATGTGTGTGCACTCTGAAGATTCATTTTGGGGACTGTGTGAGATGTGTGTGCACTCTGAAGATTCATTTTGGGGGCTGTGTGAGATCCGTGTGCACTCTGAAGATTCATTATGGAGGCTGAGTGAGATCTGTGTGCACTCTGAAGATTCATTGTGGAGGCTAGGTGAGATGTGTGTGCATTCTGAAGATTCATTTTGGGGACTGTGTGAGATGTGTGTGCACTCTGAAGGTTCATTATGGAGGCTGAGTGAGATCTGTGTGCACTCTGAAGATTCACTATTGAGGCTAGGTGAGATCTGTGTGCACTCTGAAGATTCATTTTGGGGGCTGTGTGAGATGTGTGTGCACTCTGAAGATTCATTTTGGGGGCTGTGTGAGATGTGTGTGCACTCTGAAGATTCATTTTGGGGGCTGGGTGAGATCTGTGTGCACTCTGAAGATTCATTACGGAGGCTGAGTGAGATCTGTGTGCACTCTGAAGATTCATTATGGAGGCTAGGTGAGATGTGTGTGCATTCTGAAGATTCATTTTGGGGGCTGTGTGAGATGTGTGTGCACTCTGAAGATTCATTATGGAGGCTGAGTGAGATCTGTGTGCACTCTGAAGATTCATTATGGAGGCTAGGTGAGATGTGTGTGCATTCTGAAGATTCATTTTGGGGGCTGTGTGAGATGTGTGTGCACTCTGAAGATTCATTTTGGGGGCTGGGTGAGATCTGTGTGCACTCTGAAGATTCACTATTGAGGCTAGGTGAGATGTGTGTGCACTCTGAAGATTCATTTTGGGGACTGTGTGAGATGTGTGTGCACTCTGAAGATTCATTTTGGGGGCTGTGTGAGATCCGTGTACACTCTGAAGATTCATTATGGAGGCTGAGTGAGATCTGTGTGCACTCTGAAGATTCATTATTGAGGCTAGGTGAGATCTGTGTGCACTCTGAAGATTCATTTTGGGGGCTGTGTGAGATCTGTGTGCACTCTGAAGATTTCGTTTGGGGACTGTGTGAAATCTGTGTGCACTCTGAAGATTCATTTTGGGGGCCGTGTGAGATGTGTGTGCACTCTGAAGATTTCGTTTGGGGACTGTGTGAAATCTGTGTGCACTCTGAAGATTCATTTTGGGGGCCGTGTGAGATCTGTGTGCACTCTGAAGATTCATTTTGGGGGCCGTGTGAGATCTGTGTGCACTCTGAAGATTCATTTTGAGGACTGTCTGAGATCTGTGTGCACTCAGAAGATTAAGTTTGGGGACTGTGTGAGATCTGTGTGCACTCTGAAGATTCATTTTGGGGGCCGTGTGAGATGTGTGTGCACTCTGAAGATTCATTTTGGGAGCTGTGTGAGATGTGTGTGCACTCTGAAGATTCATTTTGGGGACTGTGTGAGATCTGTGTGCACTCTGAAGATTCACTGTGGGGACTGTGTGAGATGTGTGTGCACTCTGAAGATTCAGTTTGGGGCTGTGTGAGATCTGTGTGCACTCTGAAGATTCAGTTTGGGGCTGTGTGAGATGTGTGTGCACTCTGAAGATTCAGTTTGGGGCTGTGTGAGATCTGTGTGCACTCTGAAGATTCATTTTGGGGACTGTGTGAGATGTGTGTGCACTCTGAACATTCATTTTGGGGACTGTGTGAGATGTGTGTGCATTCTGAAGATTCATTTGGGTGCTGTGTGAGATCTGTGTGCACTCTGAAGATTCATTTTGGGGACTGTGTGAGATCTGTGTGCACTCTGAAGATTCATTTTGGGGACTGTGTGAGATGTGTGTGCACTCTGAAGATTCATTTGGGTGCTGTGTGAGATCCGTGTGCACTCAGAAGATTCAGTTTGGGGACTGTGTGAGATCCGTGTGCACTCAGAAGATTCATTTTGGGGGCCGTGTGAGATGTGTGTGCACTCTGAAGATTCATTTTGGGGGCCGTGTGAGATGTGTGTGCACACTGAATATGCATTTTGGGGGCCGTGTGAGATGTGTGTGCACTCTGAAGATTCATTTTGGGAGCTGTGTGAGATGTGTGTGCACTCTGAAGATTAATTTTGGGGACTGTGTGAGATGTGTGTGCACTCTGAAGATTCATTTTGGGGACTGTGTGAGATGTGTGTGCACTCTGAAGATTCAGTTTGGGGACTGTGTGAGACCTGTGTGCACACTGAAGATTCATTTTGGGGACTGTGTGAGATCTGTGTGCACTCTGAAGATTCAGTTTGCAGACTGTGTGAGATGTGTGTGCACTCTGAAGAATCATTTTGGGGACTGTGTGAGATGTGTGTGCACTCTGAAGATTCAGTTTGGGGCTGTGTGAGACCTGTGTGCACACTGAAGATTCAATTTGGGGCTGTGTGAGATGTGTGTGCACTCTGAAGATTCATTTTGGGGGCTGTGTGAGATGTGTGTGCACTCTGAAGATTCATTTTGGGGACTGTGTGAGATCTGTGTGCACTCTGAAGATTCAGTGTGGGGACTGTGTGAGATGTGTGTGCACTCTGAAGATTCATTTTGGGGACTGTGTGAGATGTGTGTGCACTCTGAAGATTCATTTTGGGGACTGTGTGAGATGTGTGTGCACTCTGAAGATTCATTTTGGGGACTGTGTGAGATGTGTGTGCACTCTGAAGATTCAGTTTGGGGACTGTGTGAGATCTGTGTGCACTCTGAAGATTCAGTTTGCAGACTGTGTGAGATGTGTGTGCACTCTGAAGAATCATTTTGGGGACTGTGTGAGATGTGTGTGCACTCTGAAGATTCAGTTTGGGGCTGTGTGAGACCTGTGTGCACACTGAAGATTCAATTTGGGGCTGTGTGAGATGTGTGTGCACTCTGAAGATTCATTTTGGGGGCTGTGTGAGATGTGTGTGCACTCTGAAGATTCATTTTGGGGACTGTGTGAGATCTGTGTGCACTCTGAAGATTCAGTTTGGGGACTGTGTGAGATCTGTTTGCACTCAGAAGATTCAGTGTGGGGACTGTGTGAGATGTGTGTGCACTCTGAAGATTCATTTTGGGGACTGTGTGAGATGTGTGTGCACTCTGAAGAATCATTTTGGGGACTGTGTGAGATGTGTGTGCACTCTGAAGATTCAGTTTGGGGCTGTGTGAGATCTGTGTGCACACTGAAGATTCAATTTGGGGCTGTGTGAGATGTGTGTGCACTCTGAAGATTCATTTTGGGGACTGTGTGAGATGTGTATGCACTCTGAAGATTCATTTTGGGGACTGTGTGAGATGTGTATGCACTCTGAAGATTCATTTTGGGGGCTGTGTGAGATCCGTGTGCACTCTGAAGATTCATTTTGGGGGCTGTGTGAGATGTGTGTGCACTCTGAAGATTCATTTTGGGGACTGTGTGAGATCTGTGTGCACTCAGAAGATTCAGTTTGGGGACTGTGTGAGATCTGTGTGCACTCTGAAGATTCATTTTGGGGGCCGTGTGAGATGTGTGTGCACTCTGAAGATTCATTTTGGGGGCCGTGTGAGATGTGTGCACACTCTGAAGATTCATTTTGGGGGCCGTGTGAGATGTGTGTGCACTCTGAAGATTCAGTTTGGGAACTGTGTGAGATCTGTTTGCACTCAGAAGATTCAGTGTGGGGACTGTGTGAGATGTGTGTGCACTCTGAAGATTCATTTTGGGGACTGTGTGAGATGTGTGTGCACTCTGAAGATTCATTTTGGGGACTGTGTGAGATCTGTGTGCACTCTGAAGATTCAGTTTGCGGACTGTGTGAGATGTGTGTGCACTCTGAATATTCATTTTGGGGACTGTGTGAGATGTGTGTGCACTCTGAAGATTCATTTTGGGGACTGTGTGAGATGTGTGTGCACTCTGAACATTCAGTTTGGGGCTGTGTGAGATCTGTGTGCACTCTGAAGATTCAGTTTGGGGCTGAGTGAGATCTGTGTGCACTCTGAAGATTCAGTTTGGGGCTGTGTGAGATCTGTGTGCACTCTGAAGACTCGTTTTGGGGGCTGTGTGAGATCTGTGTGCACTCTGAAGATTCATTTTGAGGGCTGTGTGAGATGTGTGTGCACTCTGAAGATTCATTTTGGGGACTGTGTGACATCTGTGTGCACTCAGAAGATTCAGTTTGGGGACTGTGTGAGATCTGTGTGCACTCTGAAGATTCATTTTGGGGGCCGTGTGAGATGTGTGTGCACTCTGAAGATTCATTTTGGGGGCCGTGTGAGATCTGTGTGCACTCTGAAGATTCAGTTTGGGGACTGTGTGAGATCTGTTTGCACTCAGAAGATTCAGTGTGGGGACTGTGTGAGATGTGTGTGCACTCTGAAGATTCATTTTGGGGACTGTGTGAGATGTGTGTGCACTCTGAACATTCAGTTTGGGGCTGTGTGAGATCTGTGTGATAATAAGAATCCTATAACAGGCTTTGTGACTTCCATAGGTACCTATATATATTGACAGAATTGTGTGAACAAATCCCCCTATCACCCCATAGCAGACTGTGACAGAGCCCCCCATTATCCCCATAGCACACTGTGATAGGGCCCCACATTCACCCATAGCATACTCTGACAGGGCCCCCCATTATCCCCCATAGCAGACTAACAAACTGTGACAGCCCCCCCATCATTCCCCATAGCAGACTGTAATAGAACCCCTATCATCCCTATAGCAGATTTTGTTGCAGAACAAACCCCATCATCCCATATTAGACTGTGACAGAGCCCCCCCCCCCCCCACCTCCCATAGAAGACTGAGACAGAGCCCCTCCATCATGCTTACTGACGGTGTTGGAGGTATGTGTGCACTCAAATAATTTTGGAGATAGTTGTATTGGAGATATGTGTGAACTAGATTAATTTAAATGGATGTGCGATATCTGCATATTTTTAAACCTCAAGGGCCAGTTTATGATGCTAAATTTTAAAATATGATATACAAATGTGTGTCATGTGTTACTTTATATTACAGAAGTATATTCATATTTCTATGTGTGTATTATACTAGGCAACTAATTGTTACATTATAAACATAACATATAAAACTCTTATAGCTATTCATTTTTTTAAACTTATAATAGAGGTGACTCGTGCTCTTGCATGGGCTAAATTTATGGAAGGGTGCCAATCTCCTTGATTCTCTCACTGGGAGGAAGAAGCTGAGGGTCTTGTACATTGCTTTCCTACATCAGCATGTGTCTTAATAATGTTCCAGTCATTTCCCCTGCAGCCTGTTCATATCTGCCACTTTGAAACTAGGACAATTACAACCTACAGTAAAATTGCTAAAGATTTAACCTTCAAAATTGAAGCAGTACAAAAAAGCCTTTGAAATTGTGTTTTGGCTTTTTGAATGAGGCATCAGTTTTTCCAAAATTCTTCAGAAATATAGGACACATAAGGACTCGACAACAATGTGTAGGACCATAGAGCAGCTAATCAGAACTACAGGAAAGCTGTAAAATAAAATAGACTTCAGTCACTGAATACTGTGTTCCTTTCATTAGGGACTGCTGCACACACCCGCTGGTTTTCATGGTCCTATGGTAATTTAAGTGAATATGTCATATTTTGAAATGGCTGTAAGATGGGGGTTGTAAGGGCTAGAGGGCTACAAATGGGGGGAGGGGGGGGGCAGGGGGGGGGGACACACCAGGATGATTGCTCTGAACAAAATGGGGTAGGGAAAGTATTCAAAATGATAACAGAAAACCAAAAAACTAAATAAATACATTAATATGTTTTCATGTGTGTCAGAGTTCAAATGGAGGAGTAATACTAGGGAGATTGCCCTGCACAAAATGGGGTAGGGGCAGTACTAATATTATGTATATTTTATTAAAAAAAGATAATAAGAACCTCACAACAACAGTGACAGAGTCCCCCATTCCCCCCCCCCCCCCCCCCCCATAGCGGACTGTGACAGAACCCCCATCACCCTTCATAGCAGACTGTGTTGCAGAACAACCCCCGTAATCCCATAGTAGACTGTGACAGAGCCCCCCCATCATCCCATAGCAGACTGTGACAGAGTCCCCATAAACCCTATAGCTGACTTTGTTGCAAAACAATCCTCATTATCCCAAAGTAGACTGTGTTGCAGAACAACCCCCATCATCCCAAAGTAGACTGTGCTGCAGGGCAATCCCCATCATCCCATAGTAGATTGGGTTGCAGAAAAAACATCATCATCCCATAGTAGATTGTGACAGAGCACCCCATCACCTTCCATAGCAGACTGTGACACTCTCCATCATCCCATCCCTGTAGCAGACTTGGCCTGGATCAGAGCATCTCTCGCACGCATTTCCACCAGCGGGAATAACGTGAATGGACCGCATTTGGTCTATTTTCTGTGTCGGGTTATTCAGAGCCTTGTTTTCTTGACCAAGTTGTCCTTTTTGCGGAAAATGACGCTATGCGTACATCAGACTGAGTGTTGGCCATATAAATATGGCTCAAGGCATCCGTACATTTTGCCTAAGCTTTACTTGAGTTGCAGCCATGGTTGGCCCCACCACAAGAAAGCCCTGACAACATTTTTCGATGGCATGGCTGTCCTGCAGGAGAAATACGTCTCCTTCACTGACAGCATGGCAGCCTGGAACGCGGTGAGGTTGGGTTTTCTCTTTCATTTTACTTCAGGCAGTCAGATGATTCAGATACTTAGATACTTGGGCCCTTATTCATCAAGCGATAGCGCCAGGTAGTGTCTGACGAGCGCCAGGTAGCGGCAGCTAACGGCGACTACCGACTCAAGTACGCCCGGCGGCGGTCACAATGACGCATTTATCAAGCAAAATGAGGCTAGCGCCGGCGAGAGCGACGGCTAGCGCGGCATTCATCATGAAGCCGCCTGGACCGAACAGCGCCGCTGCAAATTCCCTCACAGCGCCAGGTATGAGCTGTCGCTCCCTGGCGATGTCCAATGCATTTCAATGGAGCAATCTATAATAATTCATGATTAATTGGTAATAATTTTTTTTTAATTTTTTTAATGTCAAAAAATCGGAGAACACTTCTGCAATGTTAGGATTTATTTTTAAGTTAAAAAAAAAAAAAAAAAAAATATGTGCAGAATTGATCTAACAGGTCTGAGATTAATGTATTCATATAACAAAATGATTCTAAAAACATGTATAATGTTACATTCAAAAAATATGGTTGTTTAGGGGTTAAAAACTAGTTAATACACATCGCCGCCAGCGCTCTGGGGTTTAAACAAGGAATGGACAGCGACAGCACATTCGGAGCGTGATTTTTTGATGAATATGAAGCTAGCCGTTCGCTCTGGCCATTCGTTGTCAGGCGCTCACATACAACGCTGGACCTGTGAAACAGCGACCCCCCAGCCCGTATTCAACATTACCGCACACCGACTGAGTCGCTGTCATCAAGCTAATGCCGGCCAAGCACAGCGAATACTGGCTGGCGCTGAAAAAATCACGCTACAGTCGCTCATCTGTCGCTACCTGGCGCTATTGATGAATCGACCTCTTGGTTAACTTCTTGGTCAAAGAACAAAGATGTGGCTCCTCCTCCCTTTCTACAATCCAGTTTCATTCTTGCAGTTGGAACTGGACTGCGAAGGTGTACCTTTAACCCCTCTCGTCCATTTATTTTTGTTTTTAGGATTTTACTTGGGAAGCCCTTATATTCCACTGATCTGGATGGACGCAATGCCTCCTCAGTTATGTATACGGATCAAGGTGGTAAGGGTAAGCACCATGGTCTTGGGGTGCTCTGAGATGTCACTTTAAGTTATTAAGTTATGTTATTTTAAGAAGGCTGCAATTCTGCCTTAAGGAAGAGTCATCTGCAGGGTTTTGTCTGGTGAGACTGTAGGGCAGACCAGGGCAATTATTTTCCTCTATTTATTGCTTTTCCCACAATTTTCGTACATTCTGTATTGCACTTTAAAACCCGTGTGTATCTGAATCATCTGCTCTCCTGAAATAATAATGAAAGAGCAGCACAGAATTGTATTTTTTTTAACATTGTGAATATGACACAAGTGTCATGAGTGCTGTTGATTGTATGCATGTGGCCTTGGTTCCCTCAGCTGCTTAGGAGTATATGTTGTGGTATATTTAGGTCCACATAGCTCCTCCTTGTAGGCAACTCTACTCTCTTGAGGCTAGCCTAGCTTCCCCTCCCCCCAAACAGTTTCCCTGGGTCCCATTTGGTCCTTGTTTTCCTTTATTTTTGCTGTTCATTTGTTGTTACCAATCTATTGTACAGTCCGGTAGGCCAATACTCAAAAAAACACACCAGTTGTGCTGCAGGTAAGGTCTAAAGTCTAATGGCAAGTATAGTGAAGGACATGACTACATGGAATGCCCTAGATGGAAGCAGGGGAAGAACGGTAAGTATGGTAAAAGACATGCAGACTACCATGGGTACAGTGGCAGGGGACGGCTGGTTCAAAATAAGCTGGTTACAACAAAAAATGTGGGTGCTGGAAAGCCACGCAAGGACGCAGTACACTGAGAATGGGCTACACAGAAAATTACATCTGAAAACAGGCTTCCGAGACTTCTTCGGCTGCAAATGCCGTAAATGCTCGGCTAAACCGTATGTGTCTGCAAATCAATTACGTCCGCTTACGAATAAACAAACTTTTCTCGGAGCGCTGCTGTGAATGATATGAACGTTCGCAATTTCCGAGATCAGCCAAACTTGTTGCAGAGCAATCCCCATCATCCCATAGCAAACTGTGTTGCAGAGCAATCCCCATCATCCCATAGCAAACTGTGTTGCAGAGCAATCCTCATCATCCCATAGCAAACTGTGTTGCAGAACAAACCCCATCATCCCATAGCAGTCTGTGTAGCAGAACAACCCCTATCATCCCATAGCAGTCTGTGTAGCAGAACAACCCCTATCATCCCATAGCAGTCTGTTTTGCAGAACAACCCCCATCATCCCATAGCAGACTGTGTTGCAGAACAACCCCCATCATCCCATAGCAGACTGTGTTGCAGAACAATCCCCATCATCCCATATCATACTGTGTTGCAGAACGACCCCCATCATCCCATAGCAGACTGTGTTGCAGAACAACCCCCATCATCCCATAGCAGACTGTTTTGCAGAACAACCCCCATCATCCCATAGCAGTCTGTGAAGGAGAACAACCCCAACCCCACCACCACACTGTGACAGAGCCCCCATCATCTTCTGTAGCAGGCAGAGCACAGTGTGCTCAGCATTTTAATTGAAACATAATACATGGTGCATGTGCATCAACAAAAAACCTCCCTGGTGTAATCAAAAACTGCCAGAAGTCATACACAATACATCATGGGTGAATCACCAGTACTCTTCTGTTTTAGAACTGTAACACCCAGCATTACTGCTTCAATCACACAGCTCCATCAGACCAACAAATCCCTCCAAGATCAGAAAATAACTGCCCCACCATTGCTGTCAGTTTTCAGACAGCCAGATCCCAACACTAATGAATTGGCACATGAGTGCGGCTGGAAAGTGTGCAGTCATACTCATGTCCAGGCCCCTGCAGTCTATTCCCTGTGCTCTGAGGCTTAGACAAACATAAGCTTTTATATGATGCTTATGGCACTTACCTGAGCCATGGCGGACAGGTAGCAGAATGCAGGAGCCTGGGGGAGCTGTCCTCCCAAATGATGCCATCCATCATCATGACCCAGCTCCACCTTCTTCCCTTCCTGATAGGTTGGGGCGGGATGTGGGAGGGGCGGGGGCAGCAAGATGGTCGGCTTGCTGGCCGACCTGATTGAAGGTGGGGAGGCTGCTCAACCAGCTTCAGTGTTGGGCTGAAACATGGCACGGACTTCTGACTGAAATCTGTGTTCAGGGTCGGGAAGCCGTACTTGCAAAGTTTGGCATGGACCCAAACTTTGTGGTTCGGGTTCGTCCAACCCTATTAATGAACCAAAAATTTTTAAAAGCCTGCTCCAATATATCCGGGGGGGGGGGGGGGGGGGGGTTTGGGATTTTGCCCTGGGGGGGTCAGGTACAGACCAGGGAGGGGCATGACTAGAAAGTGGTATTGCACCCTATGAAGGCCTAGCACATTAGATGAATGCAAACTACAGACTGATCTTGAACTACAGTATTTTAATTAAAACATAATACATAGTGCACATCACCAACAAACAACCCCCCTGTTATATTAAAAATCTGACAATACTCATACACAATACATCATGAGTGAATCACCTGTACTCTTCTGTAGTAGAACTCCGACACCCAGCATTACTGGAAAACTGTGTAATGACACAGCTCCATCAGACCAACAAATCCCTCCCAAGATCAGAAAGTAACTGTTCCACCATCATTTTCCAGACCGCCAGACGCCAAAATGAATAAATTGTCACATGAGTGCGGCTGGAAAGTGTGCAGTCATACTCATTACATACCTGTAGTCTATTCCCTGTCCTCTGAGGCTTAGACAAATGACATAAGCTGTTATATAATGCCTATGTCACTTGCATGAGCCATGGCGGACAGGTAGCAGAATGCAGGAGCCTGGGGGTAAGATGTTCCTAGCCACATTTTGTATGTGCCAGGGCTGTGCCTCCATACACAGCCACATTTGTCTGTTCTAAGAGGGTTAATGGAAGCTCAAAAGTGGCATTGCTCTTTCAACTTGATTTGGCTTACAGCTTATCCTTGGGGTTTCCTGATGCCCCACTATGTGAAACCCCCTGGGATTGCCGCTATACTTACCTCATTGGCAATCCCACATGTATTGGATCTTAATAAAGAAGTGAAACTCTTTATTGGGTTCATTTATCTAATTATCATTCCGTATTTGGACACAGTAAGTGATGTAGATATTGTATGTGGATCTGCGGCAGTCTAACCCTGCATTGGGGACTTTTTTCCTTCTATATAGCCCCTCTTTTTGACTGATGGGGTCAAATGGTGCAGTTGTAAATAAAGGAAAGTAGGTTTCTGTCGCAGATTGTAACACCCATAAGTTAATCTTGGATCTATACATTTTATCAGATCTTGCCACTCATGTTAGTTGTATCACACAATCAGCTTGTGGATTTTGCAAATATGATATATCTTTATTTCCGTGACATATGCCTTCATTGGGTTACAATCTATCATAGTGATAACCTCTGTATTAAGGATCTGAATGTCCAGACCGTATTTCTTTGTTTAAAATCTAAAAACAATTACCTTTTTGCATATTTTCATGTCTATGGTTTGACTCCCTGTGTGATCCCCTTTGTGTTTTATCTGTTGCATCTGGGAGGCCTAGGCATTTTCCCTGAAAACAGTTCCCAAACATAGACAAAATATTAGCTTGTTTAAGTCCTTAATGGGATAGGGATTCCCAGTTTAAAGGGCTGAGACTATTGGATATTGTCAACCTTTCTGTTTTTAGTATTTGAATCCAGAGAGAAAAGCTAAAGCCTTTTGAGGAGCCTATACTTTCTATTTCAAATCTTGTTGGGGGGGGGGGGGGGTGGTGGAAATAGGTTGGAGAACCCATACATGGTGGATGGGCCCAAAGGCAAAGATATTCTGAATAAGAGGTTTAATCAGAGAGATAAAATCAAGGGATTAAAGGGGGAAACAGGGCCTCCACCACTGGTTAACAATTGATTGGAGTGGTATTGGCACCAAATGAGGCAAAGCAGTGCAGTCGACCAGGAATTTACCTGTGCTTACTATGACCAGCCCCCAAGCTGCTGATCCCCGCCTCCAGTGTGCTTTCAATCCTGACAATAAGATCTTAGCTTAGCCATTAGCTGTGGCTATAGCATTGCAGGAACCAGGGCTGGATTAAGGGATTAAAGGGGGGAGGGCCTTCATCAATTGTGAACAATTGAGTGGAGGGGTATTGGCTCCAAATGAGGCAAAGCCATGCAGCCCACCAGGAATTTTCCCTGTGCGTTCTATGGCCAGTCGACCCCTGCCAATCAGGTAGAAAAGTTTCTACATGCTAGACAATAGCCACTGTTGATTGGGGGCTGGCTACCTGAGACATTGAAGTGATGAGCTCCAGGGTTCTGATTATCTGTTTCTTCAGCTGCTGGAACTATGCATACACTAATGAGAAGATCAACCTTGAGCATTATAAATATTTCTTGCCGTTTCAGGCGCGCTGTACTCTGCGCTGCTAAGTCTTATTTTGTACAGTACACTGGTTTAAGGAATAGCGGTGTAATCATAGTCAGCTATAAGTAAAAAATATCTTAGGTGCATGATTAATAATTTAGGCGGCATGTACTCCCAACACTGAGAGCAGCCGCATCTCACAACATGACCCCTGCTCTGTTCTTTTTTCTCCCTGCGTGCTATAAACCTGTATCAATGCAGTATTTCAACAGTGAGATCTTTCCGTTCAGACAGTGTGTGTGATATTTTATGCACAGTGATGATCTGACAGGATTCTTATATACACTGGACCAGAAGCAGCCAGAAGCAGGCAGGCACGTGAGCCATTAGAGCGGTGCCTGTGAAAACTCAACGACAGCAAGAAGCAATGTGCCAGAACATAGCTTCCTCACTAAGAAATGGCAGTCAGCAATTATTTCTGTGCAATGATATCAAATCTTAAAGCAGATCTTTTTCTGATAAAACATCCCTACTATACTTTCTCCCACATTATTGATAAAAGTAACACACCTGGTCAATGTGATCAGCCTGGTTCCTCGCCAGAAGCCAAGGTCTGTATGCTCAGGTGATGCATTTCAATGCCACGAAAGTGAGACTTCCGCGCCTCAGTCACTGTAGCAGCCTTGTGCTCATGGATTTGAACCAGACTATTTGTGTGGACCAGTGGAGTATTTTTTAATTTGAAGTTCCTGTCAAGACACACTCTAACTTCCTCCCACCTTATCCCCATGGGAACAGCGTAAAATGAGTCAGTTTCAAAGCATCTGTATTCTAAGCAAAGCTGCTTTATTTGCTTGAATGTCTGGGTCCTGACTGAGATGGGAAGGGATGGGAGGACCACTGGATAAAATAACCTGCGGAAATCCTAGAAGTCTATGTTCCTTTGAAAACTTGCTTCAGGTGCCTCCTAACTTTGGATGCCCCGCTATATGAACAATCCCCCCACCAGAATCACTGTATACTCACTTGAGCCTCGAACCCACAGGACTTTTCAGGCCTCTAGCAGAATCCCTGACCAGCTCAGGGTTGACAGAGCAAGTATTCCTCTAGATGCTGCTGCAGCCTTAGGCAGATTAAGACAGGTTTGGTTTGCTTTAAGGGACATAACGGGTATTCTTCTTACATTGTATGACTGAGGAAGACCTCGGGCATTTGGCTGTTTTAGTTGTTTCTAGAGACCAGAAGACACAGCTGAAATACCCTCCCTTTTGGCACTGAACTCCAAAAAGATCCAGCCCTTCTTTGCAAAAAACGCAAAAAGAAGGAGAGAGATAAGAAACGGTTCCTGCTGCCTCGTTTCTTATCTCTCTCCTTCTTTTTGCAGTTTTTGCAAAGAAGGCCTGGATCTTTTTGGAAAAACGTGGAACTTTGTTTATAAATTACTTGTAAATTTGCTCTGGGAGTGCACGCCCGGCAAGTTTCCTTGGCTTCTATTTAATCATCGCCACGCAGCAACTTTCTTTACAATCCAGGCGGAGGAAGTCTTAAAGGGACCCGTCGCTTGAAACTTTTTGGACTAGTGTATATATATATATATATATATATATATATATATATATACACGTTTTTAATATCCATGCATTGAAGCTTTTTTAGTGTCCTATATTCAAATAAAGACGTTTTTGGAAACATAAGAGGAATTGAGAATTTGATTAACAGATGAGAAGATCGTTCTCCCATCTGTTGAACAGCAAGCAAGTGTTGAAAGTGGCCCTGGTCAGGTAAATACCGCCGGGCCTGGTGGATAAGTCCCTTTTTACGTATATTAATACCCACTGTGTAATATTTCTCCGACCTGATGATGATGATGATATACCCGATTTTAACTATTAACATATGCTATTAAGTGTAGCTGCTACAGTGTCATTATACTGTCACCCTGTCGCAGCAATAGAAGATTTCAGAGAGCATACTAAGGTGAAGCAGACGAAAAAGGATAAGAGTAACTTTCTCCTCTTGATCCTAATTGAATGGTTGCTCTCATATTTACACAGCGCACCTGAAAAACAGAGTTCTCTACATAATAGCAATTACTTTATTTAATAGTAACGTTTTTGCATTGTGCACCCAACTCTAAACTTTTATCTACTATCTACACACGGACTAGCCACCCGCTCAGGTAGCAGCTGTACCCACATTTCTATAGCGCTACCTTTATACACACTCTTTTTCCAATGTAAACCTTTTTGTTTTCAGCCTATGTAAAAGGAACAAGAACAACCCTGTTTGAAGCTCTGGGTGGGGTAGTAGAATCATGTAGAAAAACACACACCTTTTGTCCCACTTGATGCTTCTGTCTCACTCCACGTTCAACAAAATTAGCCAGCGCAAAGATCAAAGATAGCTACCTCCAGCACACTGGCGGCCTCCATGTGGTGCAGCTGCCCCCACTCCATCAGTGGCCACACCTATATCATTGCAATGAATGGAGTGGGTGTGGCTAGGCACTGTGACTGATGTGAAGGGAAGCATTCAACACCAATGTCGCTGTTCAGCAGAATTTCAGGCCTTAGAAACCAGTTGTTTGTAATCAACTGGACTAGGACAGATTAGCTGTGGGGGAAAAGGTGAGTAGTAATATTTGTTTTTCAAGGCTGTCTCTATAAATAATTACATTAGCAAGACAAATGTTACCACACTGCAAACAAGGAGAGGTTGTCGTGATATATTGTGTACAGTTTTTTTTTATTTAAAAACCAGCATTTATCCATGCCTACAGTTTCCATAAAATTAACTCCCTGGGAAATACCTTTTTAGCTGACAAAACTGGCTAAGGACCCGGAATGGAAGGCTTTGTCTTTTCTGTATTGTGTTTGTTGTGCAGCGGGGGGCTCTAGCTATTCATATAACATGGTTTTTCACTTCCCAATTAGAGCAAGACAGAACAAATTATGTTTTGCCCAGAATAAAATATTTTCCTACCCTGTAGAAATAAATGAGAGGCAAAGGGATTTAGAGGCAATATTGCTCCAAACAGCTTTTATAGCTTACACAGCTCTTGCGGTTTAGTACTTTTAGGAATTGACTTTAAATACCACTTTTCCTTGTGTATGGCAGTTCATCTCAGTTAATAAACTCTTCCCGCTGACCTGTCTTGATTGTTAAACAATGCTGTACTCTGCATTTGTGCTGCAGTCGATTATTCGCTGTGATTTCATGGCCCATGTGAGCATTAGAGGCCCATTACCTAGGAACTAACTTTCATTACATGATCAGTCATCCTACAGGGTTGCTGATTACAGACATTTGACCTCTAAGCATCCAAAACATAATATAATTTCGACTCTGTTCCCATTTTGCTGTGTGCACTTGTTTCAGGATACAAATCTATTGAGGGTGGTTTGAAGGTAAAAAAAAAGAACAGGAGTCAGATTGTTAAAGCCTGAATCAAATATGGGGCATATGAGTTGATGACTGTCAATGATTTTTGCTCTCTCAAAGCATTGCACTGATGATGACATGACTGCTTCTCAACAAGGCGCACAAATCAAGTTCATCTTTGGGTGTGCTTATGGGTGTGAATTGAAACTTACATCTCAATGAACGTTTTACCTTGTACACACTAAAAAAAAAATCTATAATAATGGTTCCCAAAAGGCATTTTACGTCTGAGGTGCATAACAAGGTAAGGCAGAGTTAGGGCTTCTGTTGCCAGAATGTGAAGCCCTCATCGGCAAATCCCCTGCCTAGCTCAGGGGCCCTTCGCTCTTATTTAACTCAACCTCAAGAGGGCCATTTGATCATAGTATTTGATGGTTTTTATGACATTATCCACAAAACTTTCCTGCAGACCCTCAAAGGGAAAGCCCAGTTTTGAAAGTGGATATATTTGTGGCAAAAGGATGTCCTCAAGGAAATGGAGGAAAAGTGTGTTTTATTGGAAAAGTTTTCACTACCAGCAATCTGTTGTTATTGGCCACCAAGTCTGTACACCAAGATCTACAGGAAGACTACTGCAAAGGCTGCTGCTGATGTCAACAAGCTCAGGCAACCTTACACCCATCAGCAGTGTTCTGTGTGTACAGGGCTCACTTCTCTCTTTTGTAGATCTTGGTGTACAGACTTGTTATATACTTTAGGCACACAAAAAATATACATTTTACAAATGCTTCTAAAAGTGTACTTTCCCTTTAGACCAAAACCCACTGCACTTGCAAAAGAAATTACATGGCAAGATGTAGAACTGGAAATACTGGATATTTTCACCTACTGAATTGTCCAGAAGGACCTTTTTTTCTGGCTCTCACCACTGGCCATACGTCATTATTACACGCTCTCTAGCAAACCCTCTAGCCCCTGAGATGTATCATGGTAGTTTGTGCAAATCAGGTTCTTGGCTAGATCGCACGCATGCGCATGGCTTTACCTTGAGGAGACTGGGGGGAGGGTCTTATGGGGGAAACCACCATGAGGCCTCTGCTCTGGCAGGCTAAGATGGATTACATAGGAAAGGCAATGACATCACCTCCCACTCAAAACAGTGGCAATGATTCAGGAAGGCGGGTCTCAGCTCACCCCTCGGCCCAGCGAAGAACAATAGTGCCTGGAGGGGAGTTTGGTCTCTCAAAAGCAGCTTGCTGTAAGGATATACAAAGGATATGATTACAAAGGATATGATTAAGGGCAAATGCCTGAAATGCGTCACCTGGCTCAAGGAGAAGCCTTTTTTGGTTTTAGATGTCCTGTTCTGCACGTTTTAAAATGAATTAGATACACTCTAAGTTTTAATGGAATCGCTAACTTGAAAAGTGCTGGAATCCTTTGTGGCATATGCGAGGAGCAGCGGGGAGCAGGAGCAATTCAAAAGGTTTCTCTTTATGGGGGGGGGGGGAATTCATGTGCTGCTAGTTAAACTGGACCAACAGCCTGGCACAGTTGGAAAAGAAAGGTAGGGGCCATTTTGGGGCTTCCTCTCCCGACTGACATAACTGAAATGCACAGTAACAGGAAGTGCAGCACGACTTCCTGTTTGCAGGTGGCCTGCAATTAAAAAAAAAAAATTTAAAATTCATCCCAGTAGGCGTTAGAAAAAGGTTTTACTTTTTATGTGCAGCAATCTATATTGCCCTGGGGAGGGATGCATGCGAGCACTATTTGCTTTGTTTGTCTGATTTAATTCATTTTTTGACTGTTGGTCCGCTTTAGATGTAGGGTTTGGGGACGATTTAAGTCAGAGCATGGCACAGAGCACGAGACTCCACTTTACCTGCACTGTTCCTCGCTCAGCAACAGAATTAGTATGAGAAGCTGGCACAGCTGGTGGTGTGGCCTCTGAAGGATATGCTTCTATTGAGATTAATGGACGCCTCCATAAACAAGGAACATCCAGTACCACGGCCAATCAAGGAATGGTGCTAGAGAAGGTGGCAGGTAAGAAGGGGGTCTAGCACCCTTTGACATGCTGATTTAAGTTTAAGTTAGTGCCAGCAAAAGTGGGCTTTCTTTTTAAAAATAGGTTCAACAGTCTCAGAATGTTTCCATTATAGTGGATTCTTCTTGCCAAGAGCTAAACACTGTATGAAACTGTAGCAATCCTACCTTTGCACAACAAAGCACACATAATGAAGGTGGGGAAATCCACTCCTAACAAGGCATACTTGTTACCTTAAAGAGGAATAACACACCCAATTTTCACTTTTCATGGTGTTGTTCCTCAATGCTGTGTGTATTCCCCCAGGCCACCTGATTCACTCACCTTTCATATATTTGTGATTCATTGCACACCAACTGAAATTTTTCAGGTCTTTTTTTGTTTTAATACTGATGATTTTGCCATACAGCTCATGAAAACCCCCAAAAATTAGCATATTTCATCCGACCAATAAAAGAAACGTGTTTTTAATAAAAAAAAAGTCAACCTTCAAATAATTATGTTCAGTTATGCATTCAATACTTGGCCGTGAATCCTTTTGCAGAAATGACTGCTTCAATGCGGCGTGGCATGGAGGCAATCAGCCTGTGGCACTGCTGAGGTGTTATGGAGGCCCATGATGCTTCGATAGCGCCCTTAAGCTCATCCAGAGTGTTGGGTCTTGCGTCTCTCAACTTTCTCTTCACAATAAGATTCTCTATGGGGTTCAGGTCAGGAGAGTTGGCAGGCCAATTGAGCACAGTAATATCATGGTCAGTAAACCATTTACCAGTGGTTTTGGCACTGTGAGCAGGTGCCAGGTCGTGCTAAAAAATGAAATCTTCATCTCCATAAAGCTTTTCAGCCGATGGAAGCATGAAGTACTCCAAAATCTCCTGATAGCTAGCTGCATTGACCCTGCCCTTTATAAAACACCAGCAGCTGACATGGCACCCCAGACCATCACTGACTGTGGGCACTTGACACTGGACTTCAGGCATTTTGGCATTTTCTTCTCCCCAGTCTTCCTCCAGACTCTGGCACCTTGATTTCCGAATGACATGCAAAATTTGCTTTCATCAGAAAAAAGTACTTGGGACCACTGAGCAACAGTCCAGTGCTGCTTCTCTGTAGCCCAGGTCAGGCGCTTCTGCCGCTGTTTCTGGTTCAAAAGTGGCTTGACCTGGGGAATGCGGCGCCTGTAGCCCATTTCCTGCACATGCCTGTGCACGGTGGCTCTGGATGTTTCTACTCCAGACTCAGTCCACTGCTTCCTCAGGTCCCCCAAGGTCTGGAATCGGTCCTTCTCCACAATCTTCCTCAGGGTCCGGTCACCTCTTCTCGTTGTGCAGCGTTTTCTTCCCACAGACTTCCCATTGAGGTGCCTTGATACAGCACTCTGGGAACAGCCTATTTGTTCAGAAATTTCTTTCTGGGTCTTACCCTCTTGCTTGAGGGGGTCAATGATGGCCTTCTGGACAGCAGTCAGGTTGGCAGTCTTACCCATGATGGCGGTTTTGCGTAATGAACCAGGCTGGGCTTTTTTAAAAGCCTCAGGAATCTTTTGCAGGTGTTTAGAGTTAATTAGTTGATTCAGATGATTAGGTTAATAGCTCGTTTGGAGAACCTTTTCATGATATGCTAATTTTTTGAGATAGGATTTTGGGGTTTTCATGAGCTGTATGGCAAAATCATCAGTATTAAAACAAAAAAAGCCCTGAAAAATTTCAGTTGGTGTGCAATGAATCTCAAATATATGAAAGTTTAATTTTTATCATTTCATTATGGAAAATAATGAACTTTAGCACTATAGGCTCGATTCAAAATCCCAAATGTCATTATGTTCATATTTGCAATCGAAAGTTTTGTTGGGTGTTTGTCATTTTTTCCATTTTTTTGGGGCATTTTCGACTCGCACGAACGTTCGAACATAGACGTATATGTTCGTTCGTCCATCGAACTTAAATTTGTGGTTTTACGCTACTTCGGGACTTTTTTCCTTCGAAATCGTAAATGTTTCGATCGGTCAAATCATTTACGTCATTGCAATGGGCTGGCAATTAATTCAGAGAGCTGATTGCCAAGTATTCCGACGCCCATATAGTCATTTCCTTGTCGAGCGTCTTACGGCACCTTTTTGACCTCGGGACTAGGCAGCCAAGCGTGATGGAGAGTGACTTTGAAGAGCATCAAGCTCTTCTTCTGTTTGGCATTGATGTGATCCTGAGGTCAGAGGCCAGATTGCACCGGCGGCGACGCATGAACATCAATGGCATGCATGACGTTGAGCTGTTCGAGCTGACCAGGCTTAATCGCGCTTCCCTCTATAAATTGTATAGTGAGCTGCGGCCATGGTTAGCCCGCACCACAAGGAAGGGGCAAGCAATTTCAGGTATGACCAAGATGCTTGGCTGCCTGCAATTTTTGGCGAACGGCTCGTTCCAGAGGCTGGGTGCCCTCTCCGTGGGGATCTCCCAGCCTACGCTGAGCCGCGCACTATCACATTTTTTGGAAGGCATGGCTACCCTAACACCCAAATATATTTTTTTCCCAGATGATATGGTAGCCAGAAACGCCATTAAGCTTGGTTTTTATAATATCGCCGACATGCCCAACGTCATTGGTGCCATTGACTGTACCCACGTCGCCCTGGTGCCTCCGGCTGCCGACGAGTACATATACAGGTAAGTTTTTTTTTTTTTTTTTTTTTCAATTTTAGGTTAACCCTCCTTGTAATGGTCCCTCCTTGTAACGGTCCCTCCTTGTAATGGTCCCTCCTTGTAATGGTCCCTCCTTGTAATGGCCCCACCTTGTAATGCTCCCTCCTTGTAATGGTCCCTCCTTGTAATGGTCCCTCCTTGTAATGGTCCCACCTTGTAATGCTCCCTCCTTGTAACGGCCCCTCCTTGTAATGGTCCCTCCTTGTAATGGTCCCACCTTGTAATGCTCCCTCCTTGTAATGGTCCCTCCTTTTAATGGTCCCTCCTTGTAATGGTCCCTCCTTGTAATGGTCCCTCCTTTTAATTGTCCCTTCTTTTAATGGTCCCTCCTGATCGAAATGTGTGTGTTATTTTTACAAAATGCCTTCCTAATGTTTTATTGTGTTCCTTTTTTACCAGGAACCGCAAAATGGGCCACTCCTTGAATGTGCAGGCAGTGGTGGGCCCGGACATGCGGTTCCTTAGCGTCCTCGCCGGCTACCCAGGCTCAGCCCATGATGCGTACATCCTTAGACGATCAGGATTGTACCGACGGTTTGAGTCTGGGGAATTTTCCGGTGCATGGCTCCTTGGTAAGTTAACATAAACCACATAATGTAGTTGTGGATGTTTGTTTTTTATTAGCATTTTGCAGTAATGTCTGCAAAACTTACACCTTAAACAACCTTCTGGCCATGTTAAACCACACTTGAATGTTAGTTATTAACCAACCAAGCGTTTCGCCAAGTTTGGCCTGCATTAGCCACATTATAAATTATCTGTTTGTCTAATTTAATAATCCCTCTTACACCACCCTCGTGTGGAATCGTGCACTTAACTTTAGCATAGTTTAGGACCCATCTTTGCTTAGCTGGTTTGCACTTCCACACGAGAGTAGAGCGGGATAAAGTGCATGTGGCGTGTTTCTGCTGTTTTGGTCTCACACAAAGCATATAAGGGGTCAGCCAAACCTACATCCTAAGCACACTTGGAAACCCAGAGCTGGGATCCTTATGTATGATTGTCCATCCTCCTCACTCTTTGTATGTTGTCCTTTTGTAAACCTCTAGGACATATGTTTAGTTTAGGACTGGGACAGTGGCAAATGTTGACTCATGTTGATCACACAATTGACAAATAGCCTCCTATTGATGTTGCTGGTGCCTTGATGGTCTTACATGTTTTTTTTCCTAATCTTATGTATAAGGTGATTCAGGATACCCGCTGCTGCCGTGGCTCTTGACGCCAGTACTCCGGCCCCAGGATGCCTCCCAGGATGCCTACAACTGTGCGCACCGCAAGACCAGGGCTGTGGTAGAGAGGGCCTTTGGTCTTTTGAAGACTAGGTTTCGTTGTTTGGATCATACCGGGGGCGCCCTGCAATATGATCCGAAAAAGGTCATAGACATAATAATGGCCTGTGCTGTTCTGCACAATTTTGCAATTTCACAACGGGTCCCCCGGTATGTAGATTTGGCTCCCTCTCCACCCAGCGAAGACCAGGAGGACTCATTTCTGGACACACACAGTAGTGTGTCCGGCCAAAGTGTGCGGACTAATTTGATCGCGACCCATTTTGCTTAATTTAACCTGTATTGGCCTTTGTTTAACATTGTGTTGTTGATTTAGTTTTCTTTCCCTTTGTGTATGTTTCGTTATGTTTGTTGTGTTCAACTAAGTAATGAAGTAATTACTCACCACAGGCCTAATGCTTTCAAACTCTCTTTTTTGGATGTGTGAACTGTGTGAATGTCCAAGTATATATTTCTCTGTGACACCAAAAAAAGAGACAATAAAATTTATGAGCCACAGGTGTCTTTAACTGTTTATTTCTTAAAAATAATAGCACAAACTTGGAGTTGCTGCTCACTCCAATTTGCAAACAAAATATATGTAACCACAAAGGATTAATGGTTAGATTAACCATGCCAATAATTAAATCAAAAAAAAATCCTGCTTGCCCACATTTGCCACTGCCACAGGTGTAAACCTGGTACAGGTGTAGATGCTTGAGTGGCACGTTCAGTGAGGATTCAGATATGGCCTTGGCTAGTGGCCTACCTCACCACTCTAAGGAGCTATATGGGCGCAAATCAAAAACACACAACCCAAGGCATACACCAAGGGTATCTTGGTTTGCCTCACCAGACAAGTCAATACAGGGGGGATTAAGAGCAAAGATGTTGTACAGATTCATGGTGTGGAGACATTAATATGGGTGATGGCCATAGTACCCAGGTGGTGGCCCTTGCTGATTGGACCTAACGTGGGCCTGTGTGGCATTCTGAATCTGCAACTGGTCCAAAATGTTGCGCATGATATTTACCATTTCACCCCTGTAGGCACGGTTGTCATTGTTGGCAGTCTCCAAGTGGCTGTTGAGGGTCCGCAATTCTGTCTGCACAGCCTGTAATTTAGGGTCTCGATCCGGCAATGCAGTGCCTCTCGGTTCCTTTGGTTTTGGTGCTGGAAGGTAACCCTCTCGTGGTGCCATGCGTCCAAAATTGCCATGCCCCTCCCCTGGTTGCGCCGTAGCGGATTCCGCCTCCCCAATCCCCTGGTTCGGGGTCGTGCCGATGATGTTGGTCTGGGCCCCTCAACAGACACAGGCATGCTTTCACTATCCTCAACAGCAGAGAGAACACTGGGGACTTGACTGTCAGTCTGTGCATGCTGGCCATCATGTGCAGCCACCATGCAGCCAGCTTCCCTCTGCTGCTGCAGAGTTGGTGGTGAAACATTTTGGACCAGTTGCAGATTCTGGCCCAGGGGTAGATCTTCTGAAGGGCACATAAAGGATCCATCCTCCTCCAGCTCCTGGATTTCATCCATGAGTGTGTGGGTCTGTATGGACAGAGACAAATTATATGTTAGCTTGCCCACTACATATGTCAATCTGTTAGTAGTAACATGCAAAGTAACATGGCTAACCGACATTTGCTCCCTAAACTTACCGAATATATCGGTTCCTCCCTCCTAGGCTGCACGGAAGTTGACGGCATGTCCAAACTGGCAGTGGATTCCACAGTAGCTGAGCGATGATGGTGGCCTGCATGAGAAGCAAAGACACTATGTAAACACACACCTATGCATTGTTGACGGGTCAAAAGACATATGCCTAATTAGTTAACGGGTCAAAGCTGTAATGGGCACTACAACAACGGTGACAAATAAGCTTCAATTTCCATGCCATTATCTTTAATATTTTTTTGGCTATAACTACTTCCACATTGTTCACCTCAACTAAGCCAAACATTCAAGTTCAGCTTGTTCTGTGGCTGACCACATCCCTTATAGGCCATTAAAGCGGACCTTCACTCTGATTAAGAGTCTAGCTTATATGTTTCCCACACCCTGTACATACAGATTGACCACATTACAAATCTTCCTACCTGCATCTACTGCATGTTATGAGCCTTTAACCCTTTAAGTGCCAGCCTACCTGCAGCATTTCCCACTCCCTGTTGCCAGAGCATTTTTCACTATTTTGCGCTCCCCATGTTCAACTGTAATTTTTGAAGGGATTTTCTGGGATTTCCCATAAAAATTACATATTGTTTTTTTCAGCAGAATCTGGGCTTTAACATCATATCTCTTGTTTATCAATTTTGTAGTTTTATCATAATTATTTTGGGCAAAATATGTGAAAGAAAATAAAAATACACAAGTTTTTACATTTTGCAGTGTTTTTTTTTAATCGAAAATAAAGGTTTTTCAATAAAAACATATTGAGAGTAAAAGCCCCATTTCTCCCGGTTACAACGGTACCACACATGTATTAGTAGACACCCTTTCCTGCCCAGGAGACCCCAGAAACTGCAAAGAGCGCTAGAGGAGATTTTCAGATAAAATACAAATACTTTGCGCTCCTCGCAGTTTTTCAAAAAATACAACCCTTTACATTTGAAATACCCCCCACAAACTATATATTTTTGGAAAGTGCACAATTCAAGGTTTCTAAGCATACTAGGCTTGTTGGCGTGGGTCCATTGGTTTGAACTCTATTGATTGGCAGAATCTCTGGTTCCAAAGGATTTCGCTAAAAAAAAAATCAAAAAGCAGATTCAAAACCATATTTTCCTATAAAAACAATAAGCAAACAAGAAGTAACGCAGTAAATCTGAAAGCACAACATCTGCTGAACAAAATAATACCCCACATGCATAGGTACATTGAAGTGTAGAGTTGTCAAACACCCCAAAGTCAAGCATGCGTTTGAGGGTAATTTTACTTGAAAAAATCAGCGGCGCACACAAAGTGCGCACCTTGCAGTTTCTCCAAATTTACAACCCTTTACATTTGAAATACCCCCCACAAACTATATATTTTTGGAAAGTACATACCTCAAGGTTTCTAAGCCTACTGGGCTTGTTGACGTCGCTGACTTTCTTCTGACTCTATTGATTGGCAGAATCTCTGGTTCCAAAGGATTTCGCTAAAAAAAAAAGCAAAAAGCAGATTCAAAACCATATTTTCCTATAAAAACAATAAGCAAGCAAGAAGTGACGCAGTAAATCTGAAAGCACAACATCTGCTGAACAAAATAATACCCCACATGCATAGGTACGTTGAAGTGTAGAGTTGCCAAACACCCCAAAGTCAAGCATGCGTTTGAGGGTAATTTTACTTGAAAAAATCAGCGGCGCACACAAAGTGCGCACCTTGCAGTTTCTCCAAATTTACAACCCTTTACATTTGAAATACCCCCCACAAACTATATATTTTTGGAAAGTACATACCTCAAGGTTTCTAAGCCTACTGGGCTTGTTGACGTCGCTGACTTTCTTCTGACTCTATTGATTGGCAGAATCTCTGGTTCCAAAGGATTTTGCTAAAAAAAAAAAGCAAAAAGCAGATTCAAAACCATATTTTCCTATAAAAACAATAAGCAAGCAAGAAGTGACGCAGTAAATCTGAAAGCACAACATCTGCTGAACAAAATAATACCCCACATGCATAGGTACGTTGAAGTGTAGAGTTGCCAAACACCCCAAAGTCAAGCATGCGTTTGAGGGTAATTTTACTTGAAAAAATCAGCGGCGCACACAAAGTGCGCACCTTGCAGTTTCTCCAAATTTGCAACCCTTTACATTTGAAATACCCCCCACAAACTATATATTTTTGGAAAGTACATACCTCAAGGTTTCTAAGCCTACTGGGCTTGTTGACGTCGCTGACTTTCTTCTGACTCTATTGATTGGCAGAATCTCTGGTTCCAAAGGATTTCGCTAAAAAAAAAAGCAAAAAGCAGATTCAAAACCATATTTTCCTATAAAAACAATAAGCAAGCAAGAAGTGACGCAGTAAATCTGAAAGCACAACATCTGCTGAACAAAATAATACCCCACATGCATAGGTACGTTGAAGTGTAGAGTTGCCAAACACCCCAAAGTCAAGCATGCGTTTGAGGGTAATTTTACTTGAAAAAATCAGCGGCGCACACAAAGTGCGCACCTTGCAGTTTCTCCAAATTTACAACCCTTTACATTTGAAATACCCCCCACAAACTATATATTTTTGGAAAGTACATACCTCAAGGTTTCTAAGCCTACTGGGCTTGTTGACGTCGCTGACTTTCTTCTGACTCTATTGATTGGCAGAATCTCTGGTTCCAAAGGATTTCGCTAAAAAAAAAAGCAAAAAGCAGATTCAAAACCATATTTTCCTATAAAAACAATAAGCAAGCAAGAAGTGACACAGTAAATCTGAAAGCACAACATCTGCTGAACAAAATAATACCCCACATGCATAGGTACGTTGAAGTGTAGAGTTGCCAAACACCCCAAAGTCAAGCATGCGTTTGAGGGTAATTTTACTTGAAAAAATCAGCGGCGCACACAAAGTGCGCACCTTGCAGTTTCTCCAAATTTACAACCCTTTACATTTGAAATACCCCCCACAAACTATATATTTTTGGAAAGTACATACCTCAAGGTTTCTAAGCCTACTGGGCTTGTTGA
Source organism: Gastrophryne carolinensis (assembly GCA_027917425.1). Lineage (NCBI taxonomy): Eukaryota > Metazoa > Chordata > Amphibia > Anura > Microhylidae > Gastrophryne > Gastrophryne carolinensis. Next base: position 101,095,344 of record CM051240.1, on the reverse strand, counting down.
CGTCGCTGACTTTCTTCTGACTCTATTGATTGGCAGAATCTCTGGTTCCAAAGGATTTCGCTAAAAAAAAAAGCAAAAAGCAGATTCAAAACCATATTTTCCTATAAAAACAATAAGCAAGCAAGAAGTAACACAGTAAATCTGAAAGCACAACATCTGCTGAACAAAATAATACCCCACATGCATAGGTACTTTGAAGGGTACAGTTACCAATCACCCAAAACTAACACATGCGCTATGGAAAAACAAAACAATTTCTTACCTGTTCTAAGAAGTGCTAGTAGGATACTGTAGCTGTGCCATCTTATAGGATACTGTAGCTGTGCCATCAGATTATAGGATACTGTAGCTGTGCCATCTTATAGGATACTGTAGCTGTGTCATCAAATTATAGGATACTGTAGCTGTGTCATCAGACTATAAGATCAGTGCAGTGATCAATGACCAATATTAGGAATCAAGGACCTGAAATTGGTCACATTTTATCATCACTTGCCACAAGTAACCAGCTGCTCCTGCTCCACCATTTCCCTTCGGATTAGCAACAGCGAAAAGAAACTAAAAGAAAATAAAATATAATGGCAACACAAAATACCTAAGAAACCTAATCCTTAAAGGGGGCTACCTACCAAAAAAAAAAATGCATTGCTCAATAATTTAGTTGAGTATGGTATACCTCAAAACAATCTTCGAGGCATAACCCGGGTTGGCTGGGACAGGTCGGGCAATAATACCGCACATCTCTTCTAATGCCACGCTTCCTACAAACCCTACAAGCTCTCTGGGGATACCGCTTTTTACCACTTTCAGGAAGCAACTTTATAAAGTGCTTCCCTACTAATCTGGCCTGGTTGTCATTGCTAGGCAGATCTGGTTCTTCCGCAGTATCCCCAAACAACAAAGCAGGGAGTAACTGCTGCTGGTATTTTATGTACGATAAATTGGAGCCTGGCACTGCTGCCTTGAAGGCAACAAAGCTGTTGTAGGTTGCCATTTGGACCAAATGGATAGCAACTTTAGTGTACCAGGCTCGAGTTTTTCGGGTGGCGTTGTAATCGGTTATGCAACGTGGCTTTTGGGAAGGGGCTCGGGGACCACGTTGCCTTACATTCACAACTGACTCATCGTGGAGTGTTGTCAGAAGGAATACATTTTTTTTGCCCATGTATTTCATGGCCAGGACCTCATCGCTTCTTAGAGCATAAGACTCCCCCCTTTTTAATTTTTTTTCAAGTAGTGGCCTGGGCAATCCTTTGCGTTTAGGGTTGATGGTGCCGCAGGCCGGGGTATCCAACGAATAAAGGGCGCGAAATAAGGGGATGCTGGTATAGAAGTTGTCCACATATAAGTGGTAACCTCTACCCAACAATGGAGTCATAAGGTCCCAAACGATCTTTCCACTTATTGACAAATCAAGGGGACAACCAGGGGGGTCCAGATAGGTGTCCTTTCCTTCATAGATTCGAAAATATTTGATGTAGCCGGTCACACTATCGCATAATTGGTAAAATTTAATCCCGTAGCGGGCACGCTTGCTAGGGATATATTGCCGAAAAACAATGCGCCCTTTGAAAAGCAGTAGTGACTCGTCAATTGATAATTTTTGGCCGGGGGTGTACACTACTGCGAAGCGATCTGACAGGCTGTTGAGCAGGGGCCGTAATTTATGCAGCCTGTCGTGACCGGGCTCACCACGGGGAATAGCAGTGGAATTGTCGTTAAAATGCAGAAACCGCAGTAAAATTTGGTAGCGGTTTCTGGACATTACGGCCGGAAATAATGGAGTTGCCAATATGGTTTGGGTATCCCAGTAGGAGGAAATACTAAATTTTTTTAGGATACCCATTGCTAGAGTGAGCCCCCAAAATTTCTTTATCTCACTCAAATTTGTAGGATGCCATGCCTGAGCTCGGGCGTGCCTCTGCTGGGGGTTTTGCGCTAAGACCTGCTCGGCATACAGATTGGTATAGAAGACCATATCCAGTAGGATGGCTTCTGTGAGGAACAATTTGAAAAAGTCAATGACACCAAAATTTGTGGTGTCTACATTGACCCCGGGGACCGAATCAAAAGGGGGAATTTCGGGGGAAATATTATTAGGAGGCCTCCACGCAGACGCTCCTTCACCAGCTGCAGCACTCGATGCCTCATCCTGCACTACACTCGCCTGAAGCGTGGCCTCACTTTGTGCGGTACTATCCCTTCTACGTTGGCTACTACTGGTAGCACTGCGCGGCTGTGTTTCCTCAGTAGAGTATACACTGTCTGACTCGCTATCTGATGGGAAGAACTCAGACCCTGACTCACTAAAATCTTCCGAGTCAGACGCCATCAGGTAAGCCGCAGCTTCCTGTGCAGTGTACCGCTTACCAGCCATACCCCAATGCAAACAAAAATCTAAAAAAAAAGGCTAAAACTAAAGGCTAAAACTAAAGGCTAAAACTAAAGGCTAAAACTAAAGGCTAAAACTAAAGACAAATTACAAAAAAATACAATACAATAAAACAAAGCAAAAAAACAGACAAAAAATGAAACAAAAAAATACAATACAATAAAACAAAGCAAAAAAAACAGACAAAAATAGAAATAAAAGTGTATAGTTACAACCCGATGAGAAGTGGTGGAGTCAGGAGCAGCAGGTCACGGGATCCCAGCTAGGCTCCCAAAAGGAGGGGTGGGGGCTAGGCTCCCAAAAGGAGGGGCGAGGGCTAGGCTCCCAAAAGGAGGGGCGGGGGCTAGGCTCCCAAAAGGAGGGGCGGGGGCTAGGCTCCCAAAAGGAGGGGCGGGGGCTAGGCTCCCAAAAGGAGGGGCGGGGGCTAGGCTCCCAAAAGGAGGGGCGGGGGCTAGGCTCCCAAAAGGAGGGGCGGGGGCTAGGCTCCCAAAAGGAGGGGCGGGGGCTAGGCTCCCAAAAGGAGGGGCGGGGGCTAGGCTCCCAAAAGGAGGGGCGGGGGCTAGGCTCCCAAAAGGAGGGGTGGGGGCTAGGCTCCCAAAAGGAGGGGCGGGGGCTAGGCTCCTAAAAGGGCAAGCGAAAGGTCCAAACAACGAAACAAAGGCAGTAGAGATCTCAGCGAACAACCTAAGAGAAAAAGTTAAGATTAGGGAGTGTTTAGGACGCATGCATGGACAACAGCCGCACTATGCTATACCTAGAGCGGTGGTAAGGTAAGGTAAGTTTTACTGGCAATCGAGGGGATTCACTCTGACCACCGGCACACGCACGCACCCACCCACCAGCAGATCTCTGACCGCCGGCACCCACACACGCGCGACCGCAGATCTGACCGCCGGCACCCACACACGCGCGACCGCAGATCTGACCGCCGGCACCCACACACGCGCGACCGCAGATCTGACCGCTGGCACCCACACACGCGCGACCGCAGATCTGACCGCCGGCACCCACACACGCGCGACCGCAGATCTGACCGCCGGCACGCACAGATCTGACCCCAGATCTGACCGCCGGCACACACAGATCTGACCCCAGATCTGACCGCCGGCACACACAGATCTGACCCCAGATCTGACCGCCGGCACACACAGATCTGACCCCAGATCTGACCGCCGGCACACACAGATCTGACCCCAGATCTGACCGCCGGCACACACAGATCTGACCCCAGATCTGACCGCCGGCACACACAGATCTGGGGTCAGATCTGACCGCCGGCACACACAGATCTGGGGTCAGATCTGACCGCCGGCACACACAGATCTGACCCCAGATCTGACCGCCGGCACACACAGATCTGACCCCAGATCTGACTGCCGGCACACACAGATCTGACCCCAGATCTGACCGCCGGCACACACAGATCTGACCCCAGATCTGACCGCCGGCACACACAGATCTGACCCCAGATCTGACCGCCGGCACACACAGATCTGGGGTCAGATCTGACCGCCGGCACACACAGATCTGGGGTCAGATCTGACCGCCGGCACACACAGATCTGACCCCAGATCTGACCGCCGGCACACACAGATCTGACCCCAGATCTGACCGCCGGCACACACAGATCTGACCCCAGATCTGACCGCCGGCACACACAGATCTGACCCCAGATCTGACCGCCGGCACACACAGATCTGACCCCAGATCTGACCGCCGGCACACACAGATCTGACCCCATATCTGACCGCCGGCACACACAGATCTGACCCCAGATCTGACTGCCGGCACACACAGATCTGACCCCAGATCTGACCGCCGGCACACACAGATCTGACCCCAGATCTGACCGCCGGCACACACAGATCTGACCGCCGGCACACACAGATCTGGGGTCAGATCTGACCGCCGGCACACACAGATCTGACCCCAGATCTGACCACCGGCACACACAGATCTGACCCCAGATCTGACCGCCGGCACACACAGATCTGACCCCAGATCTGACCGCCGGCACACACAGATCTGACCCCAGATCTGACCGCCGGCACACACAGATCTGACCCCAGATCTGACCGCCGGCACACACAAATCTGACCCCAGATCTGACCGCCGGCACACACAGATCTGACCCCAGATCTGACCGCCGGCACACACAGATCTGACCCCAGATCTGACCGCCGGCACACACAGATCTGACCCCAGATCTGACCGCCGGCACACACAGATCTGACCCCAGATCTGACCGCCGGCACACACAGATCTGACCCCAGATCTGACCGCCGGCACACACAGATCTGACCCCAGATCTGACCGCCGGCACACACAGATCTGGGGTCAGATCTGACCGCCGGCACACACAGATCTGGGGTCAGATCTGACCGCCGGCACACACAGATCTGACCCCAGATCTGACCGCCGGCACACACAGATCTGACCCCAGATCTGACCGCCGGCACACACAGATCTGACCCCAGATCTGACCACCGGCACACACAGATCTGGGGTCAGATCTGACCGCCGGCACACACAGATCTGGGGTCAGATCTGACCGCCGGCACACACAGATCTGGGGTCAGATCTGACCGCCGGCACACACAGATCTGACCCCAGATCTGACCGCCGGCACACACAGATCTGACCCCAGATCTGACCGCCGGCACACACAGATCTGACCCCAGATCTGACCGCCGGCACACACAGATCTGACCCCAGATCTGACCGCCGGCACACACAGATCTGGGGTCAGATCTGACCGCCGGCACACACAGATCTGGGGTCAGATCTGACCGCCGGCACACACAGATCTGGGGTCAGATCTGACCGCCGGCACACACAGATCTGACCCCAGATCTGACCGCCGGCACACACAGATCTGACCCCAGATCTGACCGCCGGCACACACAGATCTGACCCCAGATCTGACCGCCGGCACACACAGATCTGACCCCAGATCTGACCGCCGGCACACACAGATCTGACCCCAGATCTGACCGCCGGCACACACAGATCTGACCCCAGATCTGACCGCCGGCACACACAGATCTGACCCCAGATCTGACCGCCGGCACACACAGATCTGGGGTCAGATCTGACCGCCGGCACACACAGATCTGGGGTCAGATCTGACCGCCGGCACACACAGATCTGACCCCAGATCTGACCGCCGGCACACACAGATCTGACCCCAGATCTGACCGCCGGCACACACAGATCTGACCCCAGATCTGACCGCCGGCACACACAGATCTGACCCCAGATCTGACCGCCGGCACACACAGATCTGACCCCAGATCTGACCGCCGGCACACACAGATCTGACCCCAGATCTGACCGCCGGCACACACAGATCTGACCCCAGATCTGACCGCCGGCACACACAGATCTGGGGTCAGATCTGACCGCCGGCACACACAGATCTGGGGTCAGATCTGACCGCCGGCACACACAGATCTGACCCCAGATCTGACCGCCGGCACACACAGATCTGACCCCAGATCTGACCGCCGGCACACACAGATCTGGGGTCAGATCTGACCGCCGGCACACACAGATCTGACCCCAGATCTGACCGCCGGCACACACAGATCTGACCCCAGATCTGACCGCCGGCACACACAGATCTGACCCCAGATCTGATGGATGGATGGATGGATGGATGGGTGGCAGGGGCAGGCTGGAGATAGGTGCGGATGGATGGATGGATGGATGGATGGGTGGCAGGGGCAGGCTGGAGATAGGTGCGGATGGATGGATGGATGGGTGGCAGGGGCAGGCTGGAGATAGGTGCGGATGGATGGATGGATAGATGGGTGGCAGGGGCAGGCTGGAGATAGGTGCGGATGGATGGATGGATGGGTGGCAGGGGCAGGCTGGAGATAGGTGCCGATGGATGGATGGATGGGTGGCAGGGGCAGGCTGGAGATAGGTGCGGATGGATGGATGGGTGGCAGGGGCAGGCTGGAGATAGGTGCGGATGGATGGACGGTTGGCAGGGGCAGGCTGGAGATAGGTGCGGATGGATGGATGGGTGGCAGGGGCAGGCTGGAGATAGGTGCGGATGGATGGATGGATGGATGGATGGGTGGCAGGGGCAGGCTGGAGATAGGTGCGGATGGATGGATGGGTGGCAGGGGCAGGCTGGAGATAGGTGCGGATGGATGGATGGGTGGCAGGGGCAGGCTGGAGATAGGTGCGGATAAATGGATGGATGGATGGGTGGCAGGGCGCAGGCTGGAGATAGGTGCGGATTGATGGATGGATGGATGGATGGATGGGTGGCAGGGTGGGGATAGATGCGCAAATGAGTCCAGTCAGGCCCCCGAGGAACTTTGACAGCCAGCTGATCAGGGGGGGGGGATCGGATCGGGGGATTGGATCGGGGGTTGGGGATGCTGGCGGATCGGCGACCGTGACCCCCGAACCCCCCGCCCCCCCCGATCAGCTAGCTTGGGTGTGCGAGGGCGGACAACGGCTGATTGGACCGGCCTGTCAGTCCGCCCCTGCCGATCAGGGTACAGCCACCCCCCCCCCCCCAACCCCCCCCAACAAAAAATCACAGACCCCACACACTCCCCCACACCCCCACCCACACACACACACACACACCTACCTCGAGCCGGCGAACAAAGAGGAGACCGCAAGTCCGCAAGTTCTTTTTATAGAGGTGGCGCCGGCTGATGACAACAGCCGTGCGCCCCTCTTCGGATTGGTCCACCGACGATCTGGTGACTGGGGTGAGGTCAGGGTCACCTCCAGGTGACCCCCCATGTCTCTTCTACGCTGTGGAGGCGGGATCCAGGCCGTCTTCATCCGTCGATCGTCAGGAGGTGAGTTACAGTGCAGCCCGTAACACCTACGTGCTTGGCACTTAACGCCCAGCCAAGCCAGCACGTAGGTGTTACGGGCTTGGCAACTAAAGGGTTAAACATCCAAGATGGCGGCTTATGGAAGCCGCCATCTTATCAGGCAGCCTGCAAACAGGAAGTGCCTCCTGACTGTGCTGCTCTGCATTCTTGGACTGGTGACCGTTATCTGACCCCAGCTCTGCTCTGTTTGAGCAAAGAACAGCTATAACCCGCCCCCCTGTACCTTATCCCACTCTTCTCTCCTCAGTAAGTGTGATGCTTCTGAGTCCAGATGGCGGCGCACGTATCCTAAATTCCTGGACAGAGTTGCAGGCCAGTGTGGGAAAGAATAATAAGTTAGTGACTAAAACTGAAAGAAATAGTAATTTGACATACTGGGGAACTGTTTTTTCTGACTTTGGCCTTTTCATTAAATCACACTGAAGGTCTGGTTTAAGTGTACACACTCAGCCTGGACATAGCAGGGACCTGGTTTTTGGGAGGCCTAGCAATGTATGTTTTCCTAATTCAAACCAAGCCACACACAAGTAGACAACAGATCAAGATTGAAGTGTGTGATGTCATGGAGTGTAAAGACATAACTGCCAGGTTAATGGGAACCAACAAACTTTTACACTCGGATTCTATGTACATTCACGTCTTGTATGTGGCCAAAAAATCAGAAGTTAAGTGGCCACACACATGCCACACCCTGGCCCAACACAGAAATCCCCTACAAGCCACAGCCTAGGTGCCTGGCTTCCCAGATGTGTTACTGTCTAATTGTGCATGCTCACTAATTGTAAAGGTCACATAAAGCTTACTCACCTGCAGGACGGGTCGGTGAATCTGTGTCCCTTAGGGCCGCGTGGCCCTCGACGGCGACTGGATGCATCAATCCCAAAATCATCTCCTCAGCCGGGGTCAACTCGAGTTTGGAGGGAAAACCTCCTCCAGTTTTCATGCTGCAAAACATAGTTAGGCGAATTTAGAACCAGGTGGCCAATACAACATCCAGTGTAATCCTAAAGCTAACATTTTTACCTGTAAATCCGCCTTTGATTTTCTTTCTTCCGCGCAGCATATTTGAGGTCCGATATCTTGCGCTGAATCTGTACAACATCCTTTAACTCTTACCCCGCTGCATTCACGATGTTTGCTCTGCGCTGTTTGGTGGTGTTTTTTGATCTGCGCCCATATAGCTCATCATAAACTAAGGTCAGGCCACTAGCCAAGGCCATAATTTGGCCCTCACCAAAACGCCCACTCAACTGCCCTCTTCGCAATGTGCGCCCTGTTGTTTTGGGTTGTGGGTCCTCCATGGTGTCATCCAAATGGGGTGACATCCTTGCCTGGGTTTGTGGGGGATAATGCAGGGAATGGTGGCTGCCTGGGGATTGGCCAGGACTGGGCAAGGGACTGGGTGTTCTGGCCTGGCTGGCCACAGAAGTCCCAGGTGTTGATGTGGCATAGTAACCTTGCCTTTCCCCCTGTGCCGGTGCCAAATGTGGGCGAGCAGGAGAGTTTCGTTCTGAGGCTGAAGTAGTGCTGCCCTTGGAGGTAGTAGGGCGGACCAAGGGTGAGGGCGATCTTGCAGGGCCGGCCCTCTTCTGTTTTTTTTTTTGGCCCACTCTTGGGGGGCTGCGGGACCTGGTTCTGGCTCTTGGGGGGCTACGTGGCCTGCTGCGGCGTCTAGGGGGGCTGCCTGGGGACCTGGTTCTGCCTCTAGGGGAGCTGCGTGCCCTGCTTCGGCGTCTAGGGGGGCTGCCTGGGGACCTGGTTCTGCCTCTTTGTGGGCTGCGTGGCCTGCTGCGGCGTCTAGGGGGGCTGCCTGGGGACCTGGTTCTGCCTCTTTGTGGGCTGCGTGGCCTGCTGCGGCGTCTAGGGGGGCTGCGGGACCTGGTTCTGCCTCTTTGTGGGCTGCGTGGCCTGCTGCGGCGTCTAGGGGGGCTGCGGGACCTGGTTCTGCCTCTAGGGGGGCTGCGTGGCCTGCTGCGGCGTCTAGGGGGGCTGCGGGACCTGGTTCTGCCTCTAGGGGGGCTGCGTGGCCTGCTGCAGCGTCTATGGGGGCTGCGGGACCTGGTTCTGCCTCTAGGGGGGCTGCGGGACCTGGTTCTGCCTCTTGGGGGGCTGCGGGACCTACTGCGGACTATTGTGGGTGTTGTAGTGGGGCAGGGTGGGGTGGGTCTTCGGACCCTCTTACCCGTTTTCGGCCCAGTAGCCATACTAGCCTTTGTGGCCTGTGTCTTTGCTTTGCCTGGCTGCTCCTTTTTTTGCCCATAGCTGGTAGTTGGCTGGGTCGGCGTTTTGGTACTAGGCCGTAATTTTGCTTTGGGCTGCTGCGACCTGGTTTTGGGCCCTTCGGAAGGCTCCTGCCGCTTGGCTGCCTTCTTCCCCGTTTGCTCCTTTCCAGTTTTGCCAGGAGTTTTTTGGGGGGCCATTTTGATTTTTGAAAATAATCAGCTGTGTGTGCAGGGACCTTTAAGTAAGCTAGCCAGCGTGTGACGTACGTTCGCACGGCCGTGCGGAACCCGCTGAGGCATTGCGTACGTTCGCACGGCCGTGCGGAACGCGCTGGGGCATTACTTATCTGCTGCCGAGAACAAGAAGCAAGATGGCACCCACTATCTTCACCCGCCAACAAGAAGAGATCATCATGCTCGTAAGTGTATTTGATGGACTTTTCTTAGATTTGGAAATGCTGCTCTACATGTGAAGGAAGCGCAGGAATAAATGGCTTTTGGTAAAAATGTGATAAACTACATGCACAACCAAAGGCACGCCACACACGTGCCAAACAACATTTAGGCCAGATTGTGAAATTACTGAACCCTAGAAATGTGTGTGTGTTAATGTAATTACACAAAAAAATGTATTGCTGACACATATTGATAGGTATTTAGAAGTAAAGTCGATGTTTTCTTTCTGTTTTGTAGACCATGCTGGAGCGCAGGTACGACTACCTGCCCAACACATTTGAAAAACGCAACGTCGCCCTGGAGATAATCTCGACCATACATCAGCAGACCAACACCACCTTCACCCACACGCAGATCATGCAGCATTGGTCGGACCTCAAACGGCTGCACATGCCCCGGGTGCGGAGGTTCTTCGGAATCCATTTTCCAAGTAAGTACATTGCGATTGCATGCAATATGTAACTAAGACAGAAGGTAGGCCTTTACTTAGAATGCCTTTTCTTTTCTAGTGTTGGAAATGGATTACCGAATTCGCCGCACCCGGAGGCGCAGAGGCCGACCAGTGCTGCATGATTCTGCAGCTGGGAGTGAAGGTGGTGGATCTCCAGGGCGATGGTCCGACCCCTCCTCTGTGGCCTCCTCAGACCAGCCCCTGGACCTTACCACAGAGGAGGGGCGGCACAGCGTGGGCAGGGAGTCGTACCCTGCCTCGCATGCGGGATCCTCTGGTATGTCACTCCTCATGTCTACACCAAAACATAGAATTGCTAGCTCCTGATATCACCAAACTGAATCCTTTATTCTGTATTTGTAGATGTTTCGGTTGCGGGTGAAGTAGTGGGTGAGGAGGCAGCAGATAGGAGCCCACAAGACCCTGGAGAAGGTGAGTGATGTGACCCAGACTTAGCTCAAAACATTTGAGGACTGCGGAATCAGACATCCAAACTAACCATTTGGCCCATGTTTCTACAGGCACTTCTTCACAGCAGAGCCAGGAACCAGGACCTCAGGGTGTTGTCCCCAACGAGCCATCTCTCGGCCACCAACCAAGTAAGTAGTCATGGCATTATAGAGATTTCTGTCTAAATTCCCATGAACACCAAAACACATAATGCCCTAGTCAATGCCAATATAAGAGGGACCTGTGTCCACTGAATTAGCTTAATTAGTTGCCCAACTGTCCTGTGGCCACTGAATTAGCTTAATTAGTTGCCCAACTGTCCTGTGGCCACTGAATTAGCTTAATTCCTACCACAACTGTCCTGTGGCCACTTAATTAGCTTAATGACCTGTGGCCACTTCCTAACCTTAATTCCTGTCATTAATGACATATGTGCATTATAGTTAATTTGTTTATTAAAATACATTAAATCCACAGGTGCTAAACATGTATTGTTCTCCGAATAATTTGTTTTTCTGATTTTTTGGCAGGGACCACAAGACAGCGACTTGCTGATATGAATCGGAGGGTCCTTGAGTTGGTGGCCGATCTGCAGGCGATGCGGGACACGTTGGGGACAACAGAAGAGGAAGACTAGTGTCCTGGTTCCTGGCCCTGTAGATTTGTAAATAGTTGTATTTGTACATAGTTTTATTGGTTAAACACCAAATTTATTTGTATATAGTTTTATGGTTTTTAAAAATTTTTTTATTGTATATAGTTTTTAAAGTTTAAAAAAAAAACTGTGTATATATTTTTAGTAACCACAAAACAATTTGTATATAGTTTTTAATTTTTTAGGGCCAAAGTTGCCAAAAATATTTTGAGAACAAATGGCAATTGAGCAATAAAAAACAAAAAAAAAAAAAACATGTCCCATTTGTTTGCACACATACATTTAAAAAAAAAAAGGGGACAATGACATATTTGAAAATCAAGATTGTGATGTCCGTGAAGTGATTTGGGTAAGTTTTAGGGTGTGAAAATGGAAGAAGAAACAAAGCGCTAAGTGATTTGGGTAAGTTTTAGGGTGTGAAAATGGAAGAAGAAACAAGGCGCTAAGTGATTTGGGTAAGTTTTAGGGACCTAAAATGGAAGAAGAAACAAGGCGCTAAGTGATTTGGGTAAGTTTTAGGGTGTGAAAATGGAAGAAGAAACAAGGCGCTAAGTGATTTGGGTAAGTTTTAGGGTGTGAAAATGGAAGAAGAAACAAGGCGCTAAGTGATTTGGGTAAGTTTTAGGGACCTAAAATGGAAGAAGAAACAAGGCGCTAAGTGATTTGGGTAAGTTTTAGGGTGTGAAAATGGAAGAAGAAACAAGGCGCTAAGTGATTTGGGTAAGTTTTAGGGACCTAAAATGGAAGAAGAAACAAGGCGCTAAGTGATTTGGGTAAGTTTTAGGGACCTAAAATGGAAGAAGAAACAAGGCGCTAAGTGATTTGGGTAAGTTTTAGGGTGTGAAAATGGAAGAAGAAACAAGGCGCTAAGTGATTTGGGTAAGTTTTAGGGACCTAAAATGGAAGAAGATACAAGGCGCTAAGTGATTTGGGTAAGTTTTAGGGACCTAAAATGGAAGAAGAAACAAGGCGCTAAGTGATTTGGGTAAGTTTTAGGGACCTAAAATGGAAGAACAAACAAGGCGCTAAGTGATTTGGGTAAGTTTTAGGGTGTGAAAATGGAAGAAGAAACAAGGCGCTAAGTGATTTGGGTAAGTTTTAGGGTGTGAAAATGGAAGAAGAAACAAGGCGCTAAGTGATTTGGGTAAGTTTTAGGGTGTGAAAATGGAAGAAGAAACAAGGCGCTAAGTGATTTGGGTAAGTTTTAGAGACCTAAAATGGAAGAAGAAACAAGGCGCTAAGTGATTTGGGTAAGTTTTAGGGACCTAAAATGGAAGAAGAAACAAGGCGCTAAGTGATTTGGGTAAGTTTTAGGGTGTGAAAATGGAAGAAGAAACAAGGCGCTAAGTGATTTGGGTAAGTTTTAGGGTGTGAAAATGGAAGAAGAAACAAGGCGCTAAGTGATTTGGGTAAGTTTTAGGGTGTGAAAATGGAAGAAGAAACAAGGCGCTAAGTGATTTGGGTAAGTTTTAGGGACCTAAAATGGAAGAAGAAACAAGGCGCTAAGTGATTTGGGTAAGTTTTAGGGACCTAAAATGGAAGAAGAACCAAAGCGCTAAGTGGTTAGGGTGAGCTTTAAGGGAGCTCAAGGGAAAAGGCAGGATAGCGCTAAGTGGTTAGGGTGAGCTTTAAGGGAGCTCAAGGGAAACGGCAGGATAGCGCTAAGTGGTTAGGGTGAGCTTTAAGGGAGCTCAAGGGAAAAGGCAGGATAGCGCTAAGTGGTTAGGGTGAGTTTAGTGATGGAAGTGAAATTATGTAGGCGAGCACTTTAATGAGAGAAGTTTGTAGTGCGCAGGCGCAATATCGTAAGAATTTCGTCTGGACAGATACTTTAGGAAAAAATGAAGCAGGATGTAGCGGGAAAATGATAGGATTCGTGTGAGGATACGATGGGAAAAGGGCAAAAACGAAAGGCTACGTTGGTAGTTGTGAAAAATGAATCTGAACATTTTCGATGGAAAATGACATCCTCGTCTGCGTACTCTGGCATACGAGCACACGGACGTGCTACGGAAGGTTTACGAAGCATGCATAGAATCGCTCGAACGTTCATGCGAGAGCGGGAAATTTTGAAAGTATTACGACGTCTGCAACAAACCGAAAGTTTTTGGGTGTCTCTCTGAATCGAGCCTTATATGCTAATTTTTTGAGAAGGACCTGTATATATATATATATATATATATATATATTACATATGACATGATATAGATATAGATATATATAGATATATAATGTAAAGATGTTAAGAGAATACTGAAATACAAGACAGGGAATTTAGAAAGCCAGGGTGCTGATCTGTCAGCTGGTCATTGAAGAAGAAACTTAGCAGCACACAGCTGGCTTGTAACTGGGAGAAAATTATGTTTTTACTCTAAAACCAAATTGCCTTAAAAAGAAGCACCCCTACTGCACTTAATCTAGATTGTAATTACTTCCTGTCTTCTGGTGACATTTTATATAGCACACAACCTTTTATCTTCTGCTAAATGATGTCACTGAATCACTTAGCGAGTTAATTATAGGGTTATTATCGACTGCAGAAGGAAGTTAAAGGTAAAGGGTTTGGGAAAAATGAGGGCACCCTGTGAAGAAAGACCACTTGTGTAGAATACATGGACGTCCACCAAGCAGCTGCTTAACAGATATTTACAGCATTCTCGGTGGTTGTAAGTAGCTCATCCTACAGAATTAGGCTCTTCTATTATGAGGGTTATTTTTAAAAGTGTGGTGAACATCTCGATCTTGAGTGGTGTTCTCTCCCTCTTACCCAGATGACTAGCAAAACATTTTCAATAAAAATACAATTGCTTGATGTATTGCTACAGTTATACCATGACCTGAATGAATGAGAAGCTTCAAGACATATTAGGCTTGATTCAGAGACACATTCGTCTGGACTTCCGTAGCTGTCTGTGAAAGTTTTGGTGGGTGTTTGTCATTTTTATGCTTTTTTTCGTTCATTTTTCATTCGTACAAAAGTTCGGGAATGCGCTTTCGATGAACGGAAGCAAATCGGAAAATTTATGTTAGTTCGGATCATTTTCCAAACAAAATTGGAAATTTTTCGTTCATTCAGATAACTTCCGTTGTTGGGATGGGTTTCCTTCTGATTCAGAGAGCTGATTTCCGACGGACCACCACCCTATAAATCCGTTTCATTTCCATTCCACTTACGAGACCTTTCAGGGCTCGGATTGCTATTGTTGAACATGTTTTGCGGCTATGTGGAGGAGTCTGCGCGCCTTTAGCACCAAGCATTGCATGTATCAGCATGGCCAAGGCCATAAATTGTCTAGCAATTCATACCTGAATCAATACATTTCATGTATGCCTTATAGATGCTGACCTTAATTAGTCCTTAGCATGTAAACATTTATTTTCTCACACATCCATATAATTGCTAGATTCTTTTAGACTTATGTTCTTTGTGAATTATATTTGGATTGTTGAACTTGAATCTTAATTTGTTGTAGGAGTTATTGTTTTAGTCGGTTACCTTTGCTTTGTGTAATTATTTTATATTTGGTTGCAGGAACCGCAAGATGTGCCACTCACACAACATAAAAGCAGTGATTGGTCCAGCTATGCGATTCCTCTGTGTTCTTGCAGGGCACCCAGGGTCGTCCCATGATGCTTATATATTGCAGAGCTCCGGCTTATTTCGTCAGTTTGAGTCAGGAGAATTATCTGGTGGATGGCTCCTGGGTAAGTTTGCTCACATTCCATCAATCCATTTTCACCGTATGGCAATGAATATAGTTGATGACTCATGACTTAACCTATGGCTGTTTTTAGCCCTTGATGACATGTTAAACAATATTGTAGCTTAGAATGTGTATTTTATGTTATTATTTTTAAATTCTTTCAGGGGATTCTGGATATCCACTCCTGCCCTTGCTCCTGATGCCCGTTCTTTGCCTGCAGAATGCGGGCCAGGAGTTCTCTAATCGGGCACTATGCAAAACCCGGCCCGTGGTGGCGAGGGCCCTCTGGCTTTTGAAGTCCAGATTTAGGTGTTTGGACCATACGGGGGGGGGGGGGGACTGCAGTATGACCCCAACAAGGTTATACCAATATTTTAATTTACGTTTTTTAACAGGCACCACACGTGCCAGAGTGGCACAACTGAGTGTCAGGATCCTTCAGTTGGTGGGCGCGATGCAGGAACTGCGCAACTCGTTGGGGACCACAGATGAAGAATAATGCTCTGTGGCCTGCCATTGCTATGTATTTTGTTTTTTATAGTTTTAAAAATTAGAAATTTTCTAAATTTTTAAAGATTTTATATTTTATGATGGAATCCCAAAAAAAATGTTACAGTGTCATTTCATTTACAAAATACATTAACACAAAACTAATGGGCCCAGAAATATTTAACGATGACTATTCACATGACCGAGAAGTGATTTGGGTGAGCTTTAAGGGTCCAAAAGGGAAGATGGATGATAGTGCTAAGTGGTTTGGGTGAACTTTAAGGGTCCAAAAGGGAAGATGGATGATAGTGCTAAGTGGTTTGGGTGAGCTATAAGGGTCCAAAAGGGAGGATGGATGATAGTGCTAAGTGGTTTGGGTGAGCTTTAAGGGTCCAAAAGGGAAGATGGAGGATAGTGCTAAGTGATTTAGCTAAACATTGTAGTAGAAGTGAGGGTGGCAAATATGTAGGCGAGCACTTTAATGAGTTAAGTTTGTAGTGCGCAGGAGCTAGATCGTAAGGATTTCCATCTGGACGAATATTTATTAAAAAAGGGAAACAGAATCGAACGGGAAACGTAAAGGATTCGTTGGAGGATACGATGGGAAAAGCGCA
The DNA here is from genome assembly GCA_027917425.1 of Gastrophryne carolinensis. Classification (NCBI taxonomy): domain Eukaryota; kingdom Metazoa; phylum Chordata; class Amphibia; order Anura; family Microhylidae; genus Gastrophryne; species Gastrophryne carolinensis. Next base: position 101,079,043 of record CM051240.1, on the reverse strand, counting down.
AAAACGAAAGCCTACGTTGTAACATGTGAAAATGAAACGGAAAAGTCACGCTGGAAAATGACATCCTTGTATTCGTAATCTGCCGTACGAATGGACGGAAACTTTACAGAAGGTTTTCAATGCATGCATAGAATCGCTCGTACACTCATACGAGAACGGAAACATTTCACAAAAAAAACAGATCGGCACTAAAACTGAAGTTTTTTTTTGTCTCTCTGAATCGAGCCTATTATGCGTTTTACAGTATGGAGAATTGAATTAGATTTCAATACACAAAATAAGATCAGCCACTAAAATGGTCTTTTTAGTAACATAGTACAGATGTCAAACTCTGGCCCACGGTGCCATCAGATTTGGCCCCCAAGCTTGTTTCCTAAGCCACCGGTTCTGCCGCTGTATCTGTATCTGTAGCAAGCACACATGGGAACTGTGTCTGTCAGAATAGCACAACCATCAGACAGAAAAAGCTGCCGAATGGCTGTACGATTTTGACTGGCATAGGTTTCATGGGGCATGCATACTCCATAGGAAGTAGTCTCTCCTCAGCTTGTTACGAAGAAAAAAACCTCCCTTCTCCTTAACTTAATAGGAAGACAGACCCCTGCGCCTCTCCTTAGCTCGCTAGGAAGACAGACCCCCACCTCTTCTTAGCTCAATTGGAAGACAAACCCCTGCACCTCTCCTTAGTTCACTAGGTAGACAGACCCCCCACTTTTTTTAAGCTTAATAGGAAAACAGACACCCTGCTCCTCTCCTTAGCTCAATAGGAAGACAGACCTCCACTCTCCTCATCTCAACAGGAAGACAGACCCCTGCCATTCTACTTAGACTGCTGGGAAGACAAATGGCCCATCTGCTCTCAGTTCAATAGGAAGAGAGATCCCCCCTCTCCTCATCTCAACCAGAATACAGACCCCTGCACCTTTCCCCAGCTCGCTAGCATAAAAGACAAATGGCAGCAGTGTGAACTCTGCTCAGCCCAAGAACAGCTGGCCCTTTCTAGTGCCTTATAAAGTGGCCAAATGGACCAAATGCTGCTTGTGCCTATTCCCATCCCGAATTGGGCTGCACCTGCTAAAGCAGACTAAGACCCAGGTTATTGAGAACCCTGGGTTTTGGTCCACTTTTAAACTATTGCTGGTCAACTTAGATTGCTGGGGATACCCACACATGTACACATACACACACACACACACACACACACACACACACACACACACACAAGCATTAACATGGTGGAGCTCCCCACTAAAGCAACTCCACAATTCCACAATCAACGTTTAAACCCCCCCCCCATTTGTCCAAGTTTTTAGTTTTGGCCCATTGTGTATTTGAGTCTCACATCCCTGGTAAAGGCTCTGATGACATATAAAAGCAACGCTGCTTGACCCAGGAGTGGACAGTCCCTGACACAACTTGTGATTCTAAATGTGCCCTAAACTATCCTCATTATCTATAAAGACTATTTATCTTTTGTAAAGCAAGGCTTTCCGAGGAAGCGACTGCATTTTATTTTGTGAAGCTGAATAGGAAATGAATACCCCCTGCTTTAATACAATCAATACAACTCTAGGAATCATCAAATTAGAGAGGCAGTACATATTCTATTACCATGAGAGGCCTGCTTACAATGGGAGCGTGGCAAGCCTCCCACAGACTTGAAGGAAGCGCTTTGATTACATGACAATTCTGGAACACGAAAACAATGCTTGACGGACAGCCTCTGAAATCCAAAGGACGGCGGGCTACAATGGGATTGAGCAACACATAGACAGTTCCAGATCTGGAAGCACAGCTGAGTATCGATGTGTGAAATTCATTCTGACAAATACACATTATGGGTATATTCCTTTGTAAAATACCAATTTCTGGCGGAAGGGATTCAGGAAAATCTAGACTAGAAAGCAGAATGGGTAACTCACTTTCTTATGTAAAAAAAGTAGTTTGGCTGCTGGGTTTACTACAAGGAGACAGGCTTATATTTGCTCCAAGATAGTTTCATTAATTGACAACTTCAAATCTTTGGTTATGGTCATATTTACACAATGTTGTTGTAGATATCGAGCATGCAGTTCAAGGCAGTGAAAAATATCAGCTTTTTGTGTTCGTGTTCAATAGTGACAAACAGTGCACACACCAAGCAGACTGCTGTACAGATTTACAAGTGTACATATAACAAACACGTGCTGCAATAACTATACAAGAATAAAGGTGATAACTGAGTGCTACGGCTGCTGTGCAGAAATACATGGAAACATAAACAAACTCTGGCTGCTGAATGAATACATAGGAGGAGTCAGGAAACATACATGAATAGAGATCCAATGAAAGTCCAAAGACGGATTCAAGGCTGAGACAGGGAAGGAAAACACAATGGCTGTGGCAGGAGTCCTGGGTTCAGAGTTCTGGGATCTGGGTCCAGAGCTATGGATTCAAGGAGACAATTCAATGCTGATCCATTGCTGAATGGGTGGATCAGCTTATACAGAGCAGGAAGTCACATAGGTGCTGGCTGATTACCAACACCGCTGCAGGACAGAGCCATCTGCTGGTAGAGCGGCATATAGCAGGAGAAAGTCCCCAGAAAGGGAGCCAGCCAAAAGCAGAAATGAAGAGAGGCATGCTCCCAAGCTGTGGAGGAACTCCAGACCTGACGCCAAGATTACATGGTATGGTCTCTTGATAAAGGCCATTCAAGACAGGTCTTATATTAATTTTCATATTTGCTCAGGAGTGAAGTGACTCCAATGGGACTACTTGATATGTGTGTGAATCATGCTACGGCTTATTTTCAGGGTATGTATTATTTTTAGGGAAACAGGGTATAACCGAGAAGCACAGACAAGTTTTGGGATCAAGATAGCAGAGCAGCCCAAGATTAAGCTATATATTTAATCACTTTAAGAACACTATACAAATTATACATACAATGAATAGATATATATATACAGGTCAGAAGTGTGAGTATAAGTGGTAAGTTACAATCAGAATGAACAGCTGTATTTCAGTTACTGTTAGATGTTAGGCCGTTGTGGCGTGCAACCATAGAGTTGCGTGAGGTAGCCTGGTTCTTTCAGCACGAAATTCCATCATGACCTCCAGAAAGATACAGTTAGGGTTTTAAATCCCAAACACTTAAACACATGGATGATCTCCCCATGGGATAGGCCTTGATCTCCTCTTCTAGGCATCTCCCAGACCATTGCTTGTGTCTACAGGGGAAACCTGCCTGTTTCTTTTAATGTATTGTCAACTGCCAGGCAAATAATAAAACTCTTGCATACATTTTACTTTTGCTGCATGTATAGTGAGAAACTAAAGTGAGAGCAGACAGGAAGAGAAGCAGGAACACCCCTTGCTTCAGATACTGACATCGAACATCCTGTCTGTGACTCACTCATGCTTCAGAGAAATCTTCAGTTAAAGCTTTACAACAGGAGATGATAACCGAGCAACAAAACTATTCTGACACAGCAGACTGGGAGGTGTTTGTTTTTATTTTACCCCTAGTCTGGACAGATTTTCTAAGGAGCTCTGTTTTGTACTGGGAGTGGGGGCACTACCCTGCAGTATTGCAGATGGCACCTTCCAATGCAAATCACTATACCCCAGTTCACTGAAATAAGAGTCAACTAAGAATGGTTTAATAGAATGGTTAAAGAGGCCCCCAGGACTATACAATAGGTCATGGTCCGCAACGTCCTAAGATCAGTTATCCATGGATCACGGTACAGTAAGCATGTCTGAGCACCATTTTTAGATGTCAGCTTAATATTTTTTGTTTTATTTTTAAATCTGGTTTGCTTTAAAGAAATTACATAAAATGAAGAAAAAGTAACTTTCCATAACAATGTATTTTATCAGCAGGCTGGGAGGGGCAGTTGTTAGTGACAGTCATAGAACATGCAGACATTCTTCTCTCAGTGGGATGTAGCAGAAGTCTTGACATCACATCAAAGGCAAATTTTCCTAAGTAATGATTGAATTTCACCTAGGGGTGCATTATTTAATAATCTGGCCCAGTATGATCTTTTTTCGTTCTACACAGCGACACTACATGAAGCTTGACTCGATGAGGGGTAATGTCAGGACTAATTAGAAAATGCATCAATATTTAAATTGTGAGTAAGCAAACTAATTCCAACTAAACCAATATTGTGTGTTTTACTGGCCACGAGAAGCATGAATCTTTGGAAAAGGGAATAATCAGAATAGAACATAGAAAACGTGGAGTGCCAGATTCAGAATCTGCAAATAGTTAAACTACTTGTCCAAGTGTTAAAATAAAATGTCCATACTCACCCTTTGTTCCCTGCAGCTACTCCATGCAGTGCCAATGTCTTTATACTTATCGATACGGGAGAAACAGCAATCCTGGTGTCCAGCATCGGGGATACATGGTGGCCTCCTCCATTTCTTGCAATGTAGGGGGGGTGCTGAAGGCAACGCATACAGAACCCACCTAGACATGACCTATCCATTGCAATGAATGCAATAGGTCAGGGCTTTATTCAGGGTTCATGCTGCCCTAGGCACTATTCCCCGCCCCAACCAAGTAGAAGAGGTAGAGTGGGTCAAAGACCCAGTACAGGAGGCTACAACAGTGGAGTACATGGAGGATAAGGCAAGTCAGCAAAGCTGGTGGAGACTGAAACAAGGTTGTCAGGGTTCAGCAGCGAGTAAGTGGAGATGGCACTAGAGAATAGAGATGGTGGAGACTAGTGCCAAGTCAGGAGTAATGAGTGCAAGAAAGCCAAACCGTTCCCATTTTTTATGTCTCTAGTTCTGTGTGAATCCCCACAATGGACTGCAAACCCCTTACCCTGTGCGGGGAAACTGTCCTGCTATCGCCACCCTCCCCGCAACGCTGACCAAGATGGCAGCCTCACTGCAGGCAAGTTTTTTCTTTTTTATTAAATTGATGTTTTCCTCTGCCCTGAGCCCGCCCCTGTCTGTAGCTCCGTCCTAGGCACGTTTGCCTTGTGGCAAATATGACCCTGCAGTAGGTGTGTGTGGGGGCTATATCAAGACCCCCAGGATGCAGCAATGAGAGGCCAACATGCTGGGAGCCTGTAATCTTGCTCTCCGATTATGAAGATGCCATCACTGGGTGTAGGAGCTGCATAGGCACACCAAAGGTGAATATAGGCTTTTCTTTCTTTTAGCTTGGGCATTAACTGTAAGCTAGAGTCTGGGACGGAGAGATGAATGAGTGCCGCTCTTAATATGCATCATCCCATGTATGATTCATTTTGCGTCACTACAGTATTTACCAGCCTTGTTGTATCCCCAGTACCAACCATGCTGCATCACTGTGCAGTTAATGCTGCACCCCTGTGTACAGTCCATGTCATATTACTGCAAGATTAATGCTGGACCCCCCGTGTACCACCCATGTCACATAACCTCATGATTTATGCTGCAGCCCCTGTGTATAATCCATGTCAAATAACTTTATGATTTATGCCCTTTAACAACTGTCCAAGTTCTAAAATTTAGACCATGTTATAATTTCTTCTATTTCACCAAACTTTTCATTTACATTAACAAAATCTCAGGATTGTCATTCTGGCAGTATTAATCATCTGGAATGTCAAGGAACTCTGTACACCAAGGTTAATGTGATGTAAAAAGTATTTACTGTACTTCTTTGAAGTCTAGCTTATCTGTTTCTTGAATCGTGGTTCTTACTTCTTCCGAATAACCTTTTAATTTTTCACAGCTCCTGAATATATGAAGTAAGGAACGCTTCATTTCTCCACATCTCCAACACTTCCCCTAGAAATGTGGATTCGTTTTGCTCAATCGTCTTGGTGTAAAGTATTTATCCAGTAACCTATATTGTTGCTGATAACGGTGCTTTAGAAGTTAAATGGAAGATTTTCTGCAACTGAAAGTTCAGCTCATAATTCATTTTCCTATTCCTTATAGAAATAGGATTTCTGCTTTTTATTTGATTTGATCAATAAGGAGTAAATCTGCAATATTACTGTCAGTGGAGTTTTCATACTCTCCTCCATTGCTTCCAATAGGATACTGTACGTTATCTTGTGCATTGCTGTCTTTATTTTCTTCAGAAAATGTTGGAAAATGACTGAGGTTCCAGGGGTCTCATTATTCCACTTTTTAAAATGTGTCCAGTGTGCACCATCCATTCTCCTGAACGAGATTTTCTGTTCAGGTGATGCCATTCGCTCTCCATATCTTCCACGAAGGACCCCCAACCCTCCCTGGCAGTTTCTGGTAAGCTTGGATTATTCATCACTGTTGGGATATGGGAAGGCCATGAGTCTGTAAACTGAGAGTTAGTTCTATCAATGGTTGTTTATCTCTATAGTCTTTTCGTTTCTCCACTGCCCATATTAAATTCTCATTGATAATGAAATTTCATTTCTCATATTCTAGAATTTACATTGCTACAGATTTTTTTCTCCATTAATAAAGTCGACTAAAACCAGACCTAGCATCTATAAGATTAAACAACCACCCCTGGGACATCCCGCTTTGGGATGCCCCGTTATGTCAAGTCCCACTGATCGACTGCTTTCCATTCTGACAAGCCCACAGTGCATGTGCGGGTGCCGGCAACATCTCTCGCATCTTTCTCTGCCTCTGTGTGGCCCGCCCACTGTAACTGAATGCCACAGAGGGGCCGCGTACAGCTGAGATGCAGGGGGTGTCATGTGCAATCATAAGATAGATAAGTATAGCAGCTGATCTGAGGAGTTTTACAGAGAGGGGCATCTCAAAATGGGATAACCCGGGGGGACGGACCGAGACCCGGGATAGTGAAAATTCCAAGTTTTGGCCCACTTTAACCCTTTTGTTGCCAAGCACGTAACACCTACGTGCTGGCTTGGCTGGGCCTTAAGTGCCAAGCCCGTAGGTGTTACGTGCTTGACTTTGATCGCTTCTAGTTCAAAAAATAAAAATAAAAAATACTCACCTGACCCCTTGTTGGATCCGGCCGGGTCTCCTCTTTAATTTGGTGCCATCCGATCCCCCGTGGGGGGTCGGATGGCTCCAGGAGAGCCCCCGGAATAGGCCGCCCCCCCCCCCGCTTCTGCAGCAGCAGCTGCTAACTGTAAAAAAAAAAAAAAAATAAAAATGACATTCACTTACCTCCATGTGCGCTGGCTCCCGCTGTCCCTCCTCTTCACCTGGGGGGCCTCCGATCCCCCCCCAGGACTTACCGATCTTCAGGGGAGAGCCTGGGAGGCTCTCTCCTCTCTTCTTCAAGATGGCGACCGCCATCTTGCCTCTAAGCCCCGCCCCCTTGGGGGCGGGGCTTATGACGTCATCCCGGTCCCGATCACCGGCTTCAGCTTTCTCAGCTTCTCAGATGCCGGTGATCGGTGCCCTGGAAGGAGGTGACAGGAGATCCTCTGATCTCCTGCCTTCTCCTTCTCTGGATGCCGATCACAGGCATCTGTCAGCTGAGCGGCGAGGGACAAGAGCTTGCAATCGAAGGTAAGTACAGTAAAAAAAAATTATTTTTTTTTAATAAAATACTTTTTTTTATTGTGTGGTGTTTTTTTTTTTACAGTTAACCCTTTGTGAGCTGGTAAGGGGTCCATGAGACCCCTTATACCAGTTCACATGGCTGGGGGGGTGGCATTGCCATTAACCCCCGCACCCCCATTACCTGCCTCCCCAAAGGCCAGGGGGGGGCAGAAGAGCCCGGGCCCACATAGGCTATGTGGGCTCGTAGGCTGCAGGGTGGGGGGGCCACCAAAGCTGGCCCCCCCACTCTGTGCCTACAAGCCCCCATAGCTGGTCCCGGGCTGGTTACTTTGGGTAAGGGGGACCCCACGTCATTTTTTTTTTTGGATTTTTAAGGGTTTTTAACCCTTAAAAATCCAAAAAAAAATGGGGTCCCCCTCCCCGGGAAGGGGGACCCTATGTCATTTTTTTTTTTAATTAACCATTTGTCATCCAGCAGCTATAAAAGACTTCTGGGCAGGAAAGGGTGTCTACCTATACATATGTGGTATCGCTGTAAGCGGGAGAAATTGGGGTTTCTCACGCAATAAGATTTTATTGACAAACTTACATTTTTTATTACAAAAAAACTCTACAAATTGTAAAAAAATATATTTTTTTTATTTTTTTTCACACATTTCACCCAAAAATGTTGAGAATACACCTAAAAAACACAAACAAGACATTTCATGTTAAAGCCCAGACTCTGTTGAAAAAAACAATATATAATTTTCCTGGGAAATCCCTGGAAATCCCTTCGAAAATGACAGTTGAACATGTGTAGCGCAAAACAGTCAAACTCAGTCTGGCAACAGGGAGTGGCAAATGCTGCAGGTAGGCTGGCAGCGAAAGGGTTAAATGTCCAGTCTACTATCTCTTTGAGTTGTGCTGGCCGTCAGGAGAACAGTGTTTTCAGAACCTTACTCGACATATTGGAAAGTCTATGGTTGCTGTAAGGGAAGGACATTATGTACTATTTTAGCTTGACTAGTAAAGGAAAAAAAAACATGTTTGCATGCACACCGGCTGGGGTAGGGATGCCTTGAATTCTTTTAACGGTAATGAAAAAAATGCTAATCAGCATTGGAAAATACAGCGTCATTTCAAGGAGGAAAAAATCATATATATGCTGGAGAGTGCAGGAAAAACATCAGTACAAAGTGTCATTCACTGACGCTGGGATAATCGCCGGCATGTCCAACAGGCGCTGACATAGGCCGGCTAATACCTAAGTGCAACAATCAAAGCTAATTAGTAGCTCTCTGCTAATGCCAATGTAGTCCACAGCACAGCGCCAGATAAACTCTGTTACAATTATCTTCTGATCACTGAAAAAGCGGAGTCCTCTCACACAGCAGCCATGACACTGGGGCTGCGACAGCAAGAGGGGTATTTTAATAGGGGGGGCGGGCATTGTTGTTGTATGGGGCCCAAAGACTTTTGGTGTCACTGCTTGATATACAGTTTATTGCTTATTTTTTTTTATCATTACTGGGAGCACGATATCTGTTTTTCTGGTTTAACTCTACAGGATGCACACAATACAGGAACCCTGCTTTTTCCACAGTTCTGCAATAAGACACATCAGAGTAGACTATCCTGTCAACTGGAAGATACATGTTTTACCCCTCAAACTATTCCTTATCCTTTTGTTCCCATCCCCTATTACCTTCTTATGTCTTCTTTTTGTTTTCCTTCCAGTTTCCTTTGCAATGTACATATTACAGCATGCCAGGTTTTGCTATGATATAACAGTGACTGCTTATCCCATTAAATTAGATTGATCCTAGGACAGATAACACCTGCGGCTTTGAGATTTTTTCAGCTAGGCAGAGTGAGGCAGGGAATAAGTTTGACCTTATTTGCATATTAATAGAGATATTTCAGAATTTACAAAAAGGTTAGGATTCGGGGGAACAGGACCCAGCTCCAGCTAGAGCCTTTATTTTAGTTAGGTATAAAGCAAGGATGGTATGGGTATCCTTATGCTGTCTGTTTTTTAGTTGGATGGTCTTCCTGTTTGGTCACCGGAGACCCAAGTGTCGGCAAGGCATTTGCACATGTTTTCACATATAAGTAAAACCCGTTTCCACACATTTTTCCCTTTCTCATGATTCAGCAGACACTTTTTTCAGTCAGTTTTCACACAAATATTCACTTAAAAAAGTGTAAGTGCATGTGATTTAGGGAATGTTTTACAGGGAGAATATTGCAGCTTATGGCAGATTGCCCTTAAAGGGAAAGTCTGCTTTCATAGATTTTCTCTAAAAACCTCATAGCAGATAGTAACATAGTATGTAAGGCTGAATAAAGACTTTAGTCAATCCAGTTCAGCCTGTTTAACTCCTTCCAGTGGTCTAGTAGCCATAGCTGGTAATGTTATTACATGCAAGGAGGGCATCCTGGCCACTATAGTTCTCCTTCCAGTGGTCTAGTAGCCATAGCTGGAAATGTTATTACATACCAGGAGGGCATCCCGGCCACTATAGATCTCCTTCCGGTCTAGTAGCCATAGCTGGAAATGTTATTACATGCCAGGAAGGCATCAAGGCCACTTTTGAACATTTTTACTGTATCCAACATTACTACCTCCTCTGGCAGCGAGTTCCATAGTCTCACTGCTCTTACAGAGAAGAATCCCCTCCTATGTCGGTGGAGAAAGCACCTTTCCTCTAACCTTAGTGGATGCCCTCGGGTTATGGTTACACTCCGGGGTAAAAATAGATTGTGGGGCAGATCTTTGTATTGACCATGAATATATTTATACATAGTTATTAGATCACCCCTCAATCGTCTTTTTTCTAGACTAAATAAACCTAACTTGGACAATCTTTCAGGGTACTCTAGCCCCCGCACTCCTTTTATTAACTTTGTTGCCCTTCTTTGAACGCGCTCCAGTTCTGATATGTCCTTCTTAAGCACAGGTGCCCAGAACTGTACACAGTACTCCATATGGGGTCTGACCAGTGACTTGTACAGGGGTAAAATGATGCTCTGGTCATGAGCACCTATGCCCCTCCTGATGCACCCCATGATCCTATTTGCTTTGGCAGCAGCTGCCTGGCATTGATTACTACAGTTGAGCTTATTGTTAACTAAAACCCCTAGGTCCTATTCCATTGTTGTTTTACCAAGTGTTTCTTTATTTAGTGTGTAATCATGACACAGATTTCTCCTTCTGATGTGCATAACCTTACATTTATCTGTGTTAAACTTAATTTGCCATTTAACTGCCATTTAAGATTCAGGTGAAAGAAAGAAAGAATAATAAAAAAAATAATAACAAAAAAATAAGACGGAAAGACAAAGAAAAAAAATAGGAGTAACAGGAGGAATGACAGGGATGAAAGAAAGAAGGATTGAGAAAGAAGAGAGAGAGAGCGACAAAAAGAATAAATAGAGGGAATAACAGACTGGAAGAAAATAAGGAATGACAAAAAAATAAAAAATAGAAGGAATGGCAGAAAAAAAAAAAAGAATGAATGAGAACGAAAGAAAGAAAAAAAAGGAAAGAAAGAAAGGAATGTCAAAGGAAGAGAAGAGGACATGACACAGAGAGGAAGAAAAAATGAAAAAAGGAATGACAGAAAAAAATGAATGACAAAGAATTAAAGAACTGAATGAATGACAGAAAAAAAAAAAGAAGTGAGAAAGAAGGAAGGAAAGGGAGAATGACAAAGAAAGAAAGAAAACAAAGTATGAAAGAAAGAAAAATAGAAATGACCACAAAAAATACTGCCTTTTTTGGAGCAAAAAATGTATATCTGACTTAAGACATCTTATTTTTGGGGAAACAGGGTAGATATGTCAATACTTGTTACTGGAAGCTTTACCAGTTAGTTATAGTTCCCTGTGCTTTTGAATGTCCTGTGTTATATATGTGTTTGTGTGGAATAAAGCTGATTATTATTTATTTACTTGTTGGAGGTGCAGCCGTTTGTGTCCTCTAGGGGATCCTTTGCTTTGCAGGTGTATATTGTGTTGGGCTAGCTTGGGTTCATTGTCAGTGGACTTAGGTCATGCCCATCCACTGCAAGGAGCTGGGTGTTTGCATGTGCCCACACAGAAGAGGCAGCAGCAGTGGCAGGAACTGCGAGCAGGGTAACTGATCCACAGTCCACCGATCCTCCCGCACCCAATCCGCCACTCCACAACCCTCAAAACCTTCAAAGGCGCCCTTAAAACTCACTTATTCAGACAAGCATATAATCTGGCGTAACCAATCTTCTCAAGGGCGCACGCCACAAAGCTCAATACTGACTGTTTGTGATCCTTCCCCCTCGTCTTCACCCCTCTTCCTTTAGACTGTAAGCTCGCAAGGGCAGGGCTCTCTCCCCTATTGTATCTTGTATTCAGAATATCCATTGTCAACTCTGTAAAACTGCATTTGAATTATTATATGTACCGTATGTTTCTACCCTGTCTGTAATTACTACTTTGTAAAGCGCTATGGAAGATGATGGCGCTATATAAATAAACATTAATAATAATAATAATAATAATCCTCCATCTTCTGGCCTACCGGTGGCTGTGGCTGTGGTTATGGGAGTTAACTATTTTTTGTTCATTTTTTTTTCTTCTGTCTATGGAGAATGGGAGGAGGGAACCACACTGCCTATCGGCAATGGGAGGGAGGAATGCCACACTGCCTATAAGTTATGGGAGGGGGGAATGCAACATTGCCTATGGGGAATGGGAGTAGGGAATGCCACACTGCCTATGGGGAATGGGAGGGAGGATTGCCACACTGCTTATGGGGAATGGGAGGGGGGAATGCCACACTGCTTATAATAGGGCATGGGATGGGGGAATACCACACTGCCTATAATTGGGAATAGGATGGGGGAATAGCACACAGTCTATATGGGGAATGGGGGTGCCACACTGCCTATGGGGAATGTGATGGGGGAATGCCACACTGCCTATGGGGAATGTGATGGGGGAATGCCACACTGCCTATGGGGAATGGGATGGGGGAATGCCACACTGCCTATGGGGAATGTGATGGGGGAATGCCACACTGCCTATGGGGAATGTGATGGGGGAATGCCACACTGCCTATGGGGAATGGGAACGAGGATTGCCACACTGCTTATGGGGAATGGGATGGGGGAATGCCACACTGCTTATGGGGAATGAGAGGGGGGAATGCCACACTGCCTATATAGGGAATAGGAGGGGGGAATGCCACACTGCCTATGGGGAATAGGGGGGAAATCCACACTGCCTATGGGGAATGGGAGGGGAGATTGCCACACTGCCTATAATAGGGCATGGGATGGGGGAATGCCACACTGCCTATAATTGGGAATGGGATGGGGGAATAGCACACAGCCTATATGGGGAATGGGGGTGCCACACTGCCTATAGGGAATGTGAGGGGGGATGCCACACTGCCTATGGGGAATGGGAGGGAATGCCACACTGCCTATGGGGAATGGGAGGGGAGAATGCCACACTGCCTATATTTGGGAATGGGATGGGGGAATGGCACACAGCCTATATGGGGAATGGTGGTGCCACACTGCCTATAGGGAATGTGAGGGGGAATGCCACACTCCCTATGGGGAATGGGGGGGGGGGATGCCACACTGCCTATGGGAAATGGGAGGGATGGATGCCACACTGTCTATAGGGAATGTGAGGGGGAATGCCACACTGCCTATGGGGAATGGGAGGGGGGAAAGCCATCCTGCTTATGGGGAATGGGAGAGGGAATGCCACACTGCCTATGGGGAATGGGATGGGGGAATGCCACACTGCCTATGGGGTATGTGATGGGGGAATGCCACACTGCCTATAATGGTGAATGAGAGGGGGTGAATACCACACTGCCTATGGGAATAGGGAATGCCACACTGCCTATGGGGAATGGGATGGGGGAATGTCACACTGCCTATAGGGAATGTGAGGGGGAATGCCACACTGCCTATGGGGAATGGGAGGGGGGAAAGCCATCCTGCTTATGGGGAATGGGAGAGGGAATGCCACACTGCCTATGGGGAATGGGAGGGGGGGAAAGACATTCTGCTTATGGGGAATGGGAGGGAAGAATGACACGCTGCCTATAATGGGGAATGGGAGGAGGGAATGCCACGCTGCTTATGGTGAATGGGATGGGGAAATGCAGTTCCTACAGATTTCTTGAATTCTTGACCTAAAGAAGTCTTATGAATCAATCCCATTAACTCCCAATGAATGTTTAAATGGGAGATTTACTTTTCCACCATTCAGGCATCGAAGCAGATCTTTATTATTTGGTTCATCTTGGTCCCAGCAGGCTGAGATTCTGTAGCTATCATTCTTTATACAGGAATTGCTTGATGTCAACATCAAAAGTGGATATTCTCCTTTTCTACTTCATTGCACAGTCCTGAGGGTCAGGCCACACTTTGTGGAGAGCCCTTGGTCTAGATTACCCGAGAGTCATCTAGAATATCATTCTGTGTGTACACTGTGTGCCTTCAAAGTTCCCCGTCCCTAAAAAAATTCAGTAAGCTAAAAATTATACCAAGGAAAACTGTGTGCATGCATACATCATATTTGTTAAAATTTCAATGCAAACTGTGCTAGAGAAAGTGCTTACAGGGGATTTTATGTACAGTATATGCCGTCCCATGGTTAATGAAGCATTTTACAAGAATTTTTCCACTCATTGTTTTAGGATCTATAGGGCAGAATTTTAAACCACATGCAGAAATTGATATTGCAACCGTTAGCTCTGAGTAGCTATGTCCATTACCATTAGGCACACAGACGTTACAAAAAAAAAAAAACCTCATGTGGCCCACAATACAGAAAAATAACTAGACATAATGAATACGCAGAATCGGGAAAAAAATGTATTTTATGTGATAAATTGTGACATTCCCTATACATTTTCATATACATTTATTAACATACATATACACTTATTTGCAGTCAAGAGCTATGAACACCTGAATCCCCGGGTGTTATGGCTGGGCTGCCTTAATGTTATATTGATGTAGGTTCTCTCATATATAGATGTGCTTAAGAGAGGAACAACACCCAAGAAATTGACTTTTTGGGGGTTTGGTGCCTCACAGGCTAGGCATCTTAACTTGGTTTGCTCCACTGTGTGTATCCCCCTGTAACATGTGGGGCCAATTGAACTGGACCTTCAGAATAATTTCATTAAAAGCCCAAGTCTGTAAAAAAATGATTTTACGTTTTTAGTCGCTTACTTTTTATTCTTTCCCCCACTGGGCTGCAACTTTGTTCAGGACTCTAGGATACAGGCACCGCCATCTTGCCTCAGAAGCATCACATACTGAGGAGAGGGGCGGGGTTATAGCTGTGAGAAAGCAGAGCTGGGGTCACGAAAAGGACAGCAATCCCAGAATGCAGAGCGACACAGTCAGAAGACACTTCCTGTCTGCAGGCAGCCTGAGACTCCACGTGCCGCCATCTTGGGTGTTTAAAGGCTCAGAAAAGGCAATAGGTGCAGGTAGGATGATTTTTAATTTGTGCTATCTGTATTTCCAGGGTGGGGGAAACATATAGGATAGGCTCTTATTTAGGGTGAAGGTCTGGTCTAATTGATGTCAGCATTGCAAAGAAAATCTGAACGGAGCAAGCACCAGTGGCCACATCCCCGCCTCTAGCTGTGAGCATTCCTGCACCAGTCACTAAGGCCTGGTTTGGACACGTGCTAGATGGAGGTATTGGTTTAAATACCTGCCTGTCTCCCTGTCTTAGCATTGCTCACATCTGTTCTGCCCACCTCACCTCTTACTTTCTTACCACTACCTACCTGTGTTCACCTCTTCCCACTTCTGTTCACCCTTTCTCTTCGCTCCTTACTTTTCCTGTTTGCGTTTCACAGCTTACATTTTACAGCATCTCCTCGAAGTATAATAATAAGAAAATGAAGCCCTTAGACCAAAGAAAGTTTAAGTTCTAGGGTTTTAGTTTTGTCATCTCTATGCACTAGCCCTGTCTCTTGAGCTTCCATAAAACACACATAAGCTCTGCACTTTGAGCACTTTGAGTACATCCTATCAAATATAACATTGAAAGTAGATTTTCCCTCTAACCCCTTAACTGACAAATACAAAATGAAGAAACGGTCCTGAAAATGTCTCATTTTTTTATTGCAGATTTGGAATTTATGTCTCACGTAAATAAAGTTGGAGCATATCTACGTTTTTTACCCCTTAATGACCCACACAAATTCAGTCTGGAGGATCACTACATTTTTGTCTCTTTGTGTTCCAGCAGGCGGACAGGTAGGTGGACAGATGTATGGGCAGCAGGATGGATGAACAGTCAGGCAGGTGGATAGGTGGGGGGCAGGTAGGTGGACAGGTGTATGGCAGTAGGGTGGATGAACAGTCAGGCAGGTGGATAGGTGGGGGGCAGGTAGGTGGACAGGTGTAGGGCAGTAGGGTGGAAGAACAGTCAGGCAGGTGGATAGGTGGATAGGTGGGGGCAGGTAGGTGGACAGATGTATGGCAGTAGGGTGGATGAACAGTCAGGCAGGTGGATAGGTGGGGGGCAGGTAGGTGGACAGGTGTATGGCAGTAGGGTGGATGAACAGTCAGGCAGGTGGATAGGTGGGGGGCAGGTAGGTGGACAGGTGTATGGGCAGCAGGGTGGATGAACAGTCAGGCAGGTGGATAGGTGGGGGGCAGGTAGGTGGACAGATGTATGGGCAGTAGGGTGGATGAACAGTCAGGCAGGTGGATAGGTGGGGGCAGGTAGGTGGACAGGTGTAGGGCAGCAGGGTGGATGAACAGTCAGGCAGGTGGATAGGTGGGGGGCAGGTAGGTGGACAGGTGTATGGCAGTAGGGTGGATAAACAGTCAGACAGGTGGATAGGTGGGGGGCAGGTAGGTGGACAGGTGTATGGCAGTAGGGTGGATGAACAGTCAGGCAGGTGGATAGGTGGGGGGAAGGTAGGTGGACAGGTTTATGGCAGTAGGGTGGATGAACAGTCAGGCAGGTGGATAGGTGGGGGGCAGGTAGGTGGACAGGTGTATGGCAGTAGGGTGGATGAACAGTCAGGCAGGTGGATAGGTGGGGGGCAGGTAGGTAGACAGGTGTATGGCAGTAGGGTGGAAGAACAGTCAGGCAGGTAGGTGGACAGGTGTAGGGCAGCAGGGTGGATGAACAGTCAGGCAGGTGGATAGGTGGGGGGCAGGTAGGTGGACAGGTGTAGGGCAGTAGGGTGGAAGAACAGTCAGGCAGGTGGATAGGTGGGGGGCAGGTAGGTGGACAGGTGTAGGGCAGCAGGGTGGATGAACAGTCAGGCAGGTGGATAGGTGGGGGGCAGGTAGGTGGACAGGTGTATGGCAGTAGGGTGGATAAACAGTCAGACAGGTGGATAGGTGGGGGGCAGGTAGGTGGACAGGTGTATGGCAGTAGGGTGGATAAACAGTCAGACAGGTGGATAGGTGGGGGGCAGGTAGGTGGACAGGTGTATGGCAGTAGGGTGGATGAACAGTCAGGCAGGTGGATAGGTGGGGGGCAGGTAGGTGGACAGGTGTAGGGCAGCAGGGTGGATGAACAGTCAGGCAGGTGGATAGGTGGGGGGCAGGTAGGTGGACAGGTGTATGGGCAGTAGGGTGGATGAACAGTCAGACAGGTGGATAGGTGGGGGGCAGGTAGGTGGACAGATGTATGGGCAGCAGGGTGGATGAACAGTCAGGCAGGTGAATAGGTGGGGGGCAGGTAGGTGGACAGGTGTATGGCAGTAGGGTGGATGAACAGTCAGGCAGGTGGATAGGTGGGGGGCAGGTAGGTGGACAGGTTTATGGCAGTAGGGTGGATGAACAGTCAGGCAGGTACATAGGTGGGCAGCAGGTAGGTAGGTGGACAGGTAGGCGGCTGGGCAGTCAGGCAGGTAGATGGGCATACATACGTGAGTGTGGGTGGGCAGGTAGGTGGGCGGGTAGGTCAATGGATAGGTGGACTGGCGCCGGGACCGTCATCCCGGCAGAAGCGGCGCAGTACTCCTCAGCAGAGGCCCAGCAGATTCGCTTGAGATATCTCAGCGGAGGACTGGTGGTAGCGATGTGGAACATCTTTGTCAGCAACGGCGGGCATCCAGGACCGCCACATCAATGTGGTGCACTTCGGCAGCCAGGGGGGCAGGAAACAAGCTGCAGCGGGAGGGAGTAAAAAAAGCAAGCCCCCGCATGCCCAACACTTCCACCTGGCCCCCGGCCTGCCCCCTGGCCTCACTGCTCCCTTTAGGCACTAAGGGAAAGCCCCTCAGTTCATCCCATCTCCAGCACGGGGTAAACAGTAAGCACACATTTACTGTGTATGTGCTGGGGTTGGGGGTCATCACTTAAGGGGTTAGTGCGTAGCTGATCTATTTTTTTATTTTTATCTGTTGTTATTGGCAACCACCCAAAGTCTGTACACCAAGACGAGAGCAGTGAGACCTGTATACACTGAACACTGCTGCTGCGGTGTTCGGTGTGTACAGGGTTTAATTCTCTCTTCTTGGTTTACAGACTTGGTGTACAGCTGTAAAACAGACGTTTGCTAACATAAGAAAAACAAAATGCCGGATAAGCTTCAGGACATCATTTTTGCACACAAAAAATCTAAACTTAAAAATTCCATTGGAAGTGGACTTTCCCTTTTAACCCTTGAAATGCCAAGCATAGGATTGCTCCTCCCTTCCTGGTCAGGAACAGGTGTCTAGCAATAAATATGTGGTACCACTGTAATCGGGAGGAATGGGGCTTTTACACGCAATATGATTTTCTTGAAAAGCTTACATACAAAGCTACACAATTTAATAAAAAATCTATTCAAACATATTGAGAAAGCATTGATAAAATTACAAACCAGAAATTTCATGGTAAAGCACAAACTCTGCTAAAAAAAACAATATGTAATTTTCCTGCAAAAATCACAGTTAAACATTTACAATTGTCTGGCAACAGAGGGTGACACAATCTCTAGGCAGGCTGTCAGTTAAAGGGAAACTCTCTATTTGTCAGGTTTTTCTAAATGTAAAAAAAATGCATGCCCCCCCCCCCCCAAGCATTACCATCCAAGCATATGGGCTTGTAAGTCCTCAAAGGCCACTGCCAGCCAGCCCCTGGCGCTGAACATTGTAAGCCCATATGCCCTATAGCACAGGTACGTTGCCCATGCTATGAACCGCTGGGCTAATCCACACCACCCTGGTGGTGCAGGTAATGGTGTATGAACTGATATAGGGGTCCATGGGGCTACTTACAAGTTCATTGGTAACATGTAAAAAATAAAACACACACACATGTTTTTCAAAAAGCCCTTCATTCTTCTTAATTAACTTACCTACTCCCTCCGGCTCCTGCACAGGTTCCATTAAATGTATGCTGCTAGGATGTGTGAGAATGCTTTGGTGGCATTTAGAAAGGAGGGGAACATAGCTTCCCCTCCTGCTCATCCCGGCTCTTGGCCTGGGGAGTGGCTTTTATATTTAGAGATGGGACCTCTCTGGAATCTCCCCGATGTCACTTATCACAAAAGGGGAGGGGCCTAGAGGGGGTGGCATGGAAAAAAATTCCATCTAAGCTCCTTACCTTCTGTGAGGTCAGCAATGATGTTGGGGAGATTCCATGGAGGCAATGCCTCCAAGTATAAAAGCTGGCTTCCCTGGACCTCGCTTCAGTCCCTCGCTGGAAGCAAGGATGAAAGAAAAGGGAACCTATGTTCCCCCTTCATCCATAAAGTGGTGCAGCCATTAGCTTCTGAGAGCCGGAGGCTGGGGTGTGGAAGAGCCAGGTGCCCATTGGTGTCAGCATAGGGCATAGCCTTATACCCAGCAATGGACATAGCCTTATGCCCATTGGTGTCGAGCCCATACCAAAGGACATAAGGGCTTGTAACTTACAGGGACCGGGGCCGCCAATAGCGCAATCTTTGAGCCCTGGGTTACAAGCCCTTATGCTGGTACATGGGCTGGCAGCTTTTGGGGGGATGACCCCACGTTTTTTTTTTTAAGTCAGAAAAATAAAATTGAAAAAGAACCCTGCTGTCACATTCCTGTCTTTAATAAATGGCGATTAAGCGGCATTCATTAAAACAAAGGAAAGTGATAAAAGAAAGTCAAATATTTTTTCATTAGATAAAAATTGTAAAACGCCATTCAGTACTACACTGAAAACTGAAAAACTACAATTTAGTACAAATCTAGAAAAAGGAATATAAAAAAATAAACCCGCAGGTAGTTTCTATGTTAAATTGCATGTCAGTAAAAACGGCATTCAGCAAAACACTGAAAGCTGAAAAAATACAATTAAACCAGACCTTCCACATGATTTAGTGAAAATCCAAAACCCTTAAAAACTATTCCCCAGCATCTAAAATTAATATATTTTAAGTTTTTAGTCACTTACTTATTATTCTTTCCCCCATCGGGCTGCAACTCTGTTTAGGATTCTAGGATAAGGGATCAGCCATCTTGAATCACACATACTGAGGAGAGTGGGATAAAGTACAGGGGGATGAGTTTATAGCTGTGCTTTGCACAGACAGAGCAGGAAAAGGACAGCAATCCCAGAATGCAGAGCTGCCTAGTCAGAAAACACTTCCTGTTTGCAGGCTGCCTGATGCTCCATGAGCCGCCATCTTGGATGTTTAAAGGCTCATAACATGCAGTAGATGCAGGTAGGATGATTTTTAATGTGAGCAATCTGTATGTACAGGGTGTGGGAAACATATAAGATAGACTCTTATTCAGGGTGAAGGTCTGCTTTAAGACTATCAGGCTATTTTTCATTAGAAAAAAATTGTATCTAATAAAGAATGCCAAAAAAAATTATAAAAAAATAAACCCGCGGGCGATTACCCTCAGTGGGAACAAATCAAACACGTTAAAAACTCGCCTTAAGATGCAGTCTCACAGGCAAAAGATTTAAAGGCTCGTCTTGAACGAAAGCTTATGCCAAGCACTTTCGCAGGCATTCCCACGACCGAACTTATCTCCCATGTGGCTGTGAATCTCACAAGCATTTCGGAATTCATGCAAGTTTGCTTTCAGACAAAAAGGACATGGAGACTTTACATGGAGACTCTGAATCACTCTTCTTAGCAGACTGTGTGAAAGAGCCCCCATCTTCCCTATAGTAGACTGTGTGGCAGAACAACCTCATCACCCCATAGCAGACTGTGACAGAGCGCCCATCTTACATAGCAGACTGTGACAGAGCCCCCCATCTTCCATAGCAGACTGTGACAGAGCCCCCCATCTTCCATAGCAGACTGTGACAGAGCCCCCCATCTTCCATAGCAGACTGTGACAGAGCCCCCCATCTTCCATAGCAGACTGTGACAGAGCCCCCCATCTTCCCTATAGCAGACTGTATGGCAGAACAACCTCATCACCCCATAGCAGACTGTGACAGAGCCCCCATCTTCCCTATAGCAGACTGTATGGCAGAACAACCTCATCACCCCATAGCAGACTGTGACAGAGCCCCCATCTTCCATAGCAGACTGTGACAGAGCCCCCCATCTTCCATAGCAGACTGTGACAGAGCCCCCCATCTTCCATAGCAGACTGTGACAAAGCCCCTCATCTTCCATAGCAGACTGTGACAAAGCCCCTCATCTTCCATAGCAGACTGTGACAAAGCCCCCCATCTTCCATAGCAGACTGTGACAGAGCCCCCCATCTTCCATAGCAGACTGTGACAGAGCCCCCCATCTTCCATAGCAGACTGTGACAACGCCCCCCATCTTCCATAGCAGACTGTGACAGAGCCCCCCATCTTCCATAGCAGACTGTGACAAAGCCCCTCATCTTCCATAGCAGACTGTGACAACGCCCCCCATCTTCCATAGCAGACTGTGACAGAGCCCCCCATCTTCCATAGCAGACTGTGACAGAGCCCCCATCTTCCATAGCAGACTGTGACAGAGCCCCCATCTTCCATAGCAGACTGTGACAACGCCCCCCATCTTCCATAGCAGACTGTGACAGAGCCCCCCATCTTCCATAGCAGACTGTGACAAAGCCCCTCATCTTCCATAGCAGACTGTGACAACGCCCCCCATCTTCCATAGCAGACTGTGACAGAGCCCCCATCTTCCATAGCAGACTGTGACAGAGCCCCCATCTTCCATAGCAGACTGTGACAAAGCCCCCTATCTTTCATAGCATACTGTGACAAAGCCCCCCATCTTTTCCCATAGCAGACTGTGACAAAGCCCCCCATCTTTCATAGCAGACTGTGACAAAGCCCCCCATCTTTCATAGCAGACTGTGACAAAGCCCCCCATCTTTCATAGCAGACTGTGACAAAGCCCCCCCTCTTTCATAGCAGACTGTGACAAAGCCCCCCATCTTTCATAGCAGACTGTGACAAAGCCCCACATCTTTTCCCATAGCAGACTGTGACAAAGCCCCCCATCTTCCATGGCAGGCAGTATTGTGTGTGTCTGCCTGCTTGCTGGCGGGGCTGGGGAGCTATAATACCAGCTTGCAGCCTTCCCCCATCCTGGCCTGGCCCTGACCCGCCTACTCCCCTTAATGATTGGTTAGGGCATGGGCATAGTGAGAAGATCGGCCTAGTGGCCAACCTGTTTGGCTGCAGGGAGGGTGTAAGCCGACAGATTATATGCGGTTTACTTTGTGGTTCGGGTTCGCCCATTACTAGTTATGAGCAGTCAGTATTTTAATTTTATATGAAGGTGTGCTGGCTAAAAATCTATTTGACTGCCAATATTGTTGACATACTATAATGTTGTCAGACTCCAGCTAGTCATATTGTCATGGAATTTGAAGTGGACCACCTCCTTCCAGGAAAATAAAGTGGCCATTTTGGATTTCAAATGAGAGCCCTGCTTACACATAGCATGAGTGGGGGTAGGGGAGAGCCTTTGTTAGCACACAGACACAATGCAGATGAGCTGGGAGCTTCGATATGACCAGGCCAACCAGCCAAAGAGAGATTTTATCTCTTACCACACAGAACATTCCTAGCTGGATGCATTGATGTAGCACTGATGAAGCTGATGGCTGCAGTGTACCTGTGTGACATTGTTTCTCCACACAGCGTGGGCTGTCAGCAGCTTGGGATTTTGCTATAAGCAGCCTACATCAGAGAGATTTACTTCAGAAAAGGGATCAGAATGTCTGTCATGTTAAACACACTAAATTGCAATAACAGCGGCTTTAACTCATTTAATTTATTTTATTGCACTTGTCTTATTTTAAAACTTTCTTTTACTAATAAAGCAAATATCCAAAACTGTTTCTTGTTTATGCCCCTTCCCTGACCGAAACAGTGTTTCACTATCTGGTGGGAAGGACGGCATGCAACAGAGACATCAGTGAACTATGTGGAGGAACTACAAGGCACAGTTCAACTTTAGAGGCTCTGGGCAGGTTCGAGAGCCCCCCAGGCCACGTCTGCGAGTACGCAGACTATGCATTTATATTTATAATCATAGATATCAATGTAATTTAAGGGACCAGCTTATAAAATGCTATTCTGAAGAGAGGATATAAGGCCATAGCACAGTGTAATTGCAAAGGGCCCCCCCTAGTCCTCAGACATACTGGTACACAAGCACACCTATTTTTCAGATAAGGTGTGGTGAGCGTTTTTTGCATCTTATTCAGCCCACCCAATATTTGAACCCTCCTCTATTTGAAACTGAAAGATGCTGCTCTACATAATCTCCTGTACTGCTTTTTCGCTATTTTAATTGTAGATATAAGTCAATGGCCTGGGCCGCAGAGTTGTTTACAATGTTGATACAATGTTTTAAGAGCTTTCTGAGTAGTGATGAATCATTACAGCTGATGGCTTTTTATTGACTAGCACTAAAGCATTATTTCAAAGAGATTTAGGGTAAATTTGGCTGTAGGACTGTTTTTTTCAGGACAGGACTGTCAGAAATGTGGTAAGATGGCCACCTCTATGCAGTTCATTAGCATAGAATCTGCCTGCTATTCCACAACATCTATATGGAGATAAGCCCTCTAAAATAGCTTACATCAGTGGTTGCGAGAGAGGGGGTTTAGAGAAGCAATTTACTAAACTTTGAATTTTTGACTGGATGTCCACTTTAAAAATTTTTAAGATAATAGCTGCAATTAACCTTTTAAAAATCAGTTTACCTGTCCAGGTATTATGAGTGGTCTGTAATTTTACACTTGCTGGTAGTCAATAAAGATCTGCAGCAAAGAGAGAAGAGCTCGGCAATTCACAGACTGCTGCGCTGAGCTGTGTCATGGCTGTGAGTCATCAGCTCTCACTGCAGCCGCTAAAAAGCCAGCAGAACGTCGTGATACAAATTGTGTTGACATCTATGATATATTGTATAACAAAGAAGTTGCGTGTTACACGTATTACTAAATAGATAAGTAAAAATAAAATTCTATTTAACCCTTTCCTGTCATGGCATGGCTCATTTTAACTAAATTGTTTTATAGATACATATATATCAACCCTCAAACTTTTCTATTTGAAGTTTGGGGGAAATGCTGTAATTTATAACGGTGGGGGGTCATGCATGCAGATTATTTAGTGAAGCATGCAGCTTACTCTCCTTGTACCTGCCACCATTGTACTACCCAGCTAAGACACCTCATTCCCCATTCTGCGTCTGCCCGCCCATGATCTGAAAACTTAGCCCTCAGCTGATAGACACAATTATTGATCGATTTAGAAGCTCCCTGGAGGCTGAGCTAAGCAACTCTTGCTCTGGTGGTAGGCTGGTCCTGCCACCTGCTTACCTTTGCCAGATGTATTTTTAGAAGCAGGGGTTCTATTGGAGAGCACAAAGTCTGTTTTGTCCTGGAGCTAAAATACTGTGGTTCTGCACATGACACCTTCCAACCTAACCCGGTCCTGCACTGGCCCAACTACACAGCACCAAAATGGTCAATAATTAAACTCTACAGTATGTTTCAACCCTCTTAAGCAGTGAACGGCCCTTACTAAAGTCACTAATGATCTACTAACTGCCAAATCTAAAGGCCAATACTCCATTATCATCCTTCTTGACCTATGTTCTGCTTTCCACACTATTGACTACTCCCTCCTCCTCCCTAGGAATCCAAGACCTTGCCCTCTCATGGCTCTCTTGCTATCTCTCAGACCGTACTTTTAGTGTATCCACTCCAACACAGTCTCCTCTGCTTACCCTCTATCTGTCGGGGTACCACAAGGATCTGTCCTGGGACCCCTACTTTTTTCAGTTTACACCTATGTTCTTGGCCAACTCACAAACTCATTGGGCTTTCAACACCACTTCTATGCTGATGACACACAGATGTACCTCTCAGATCCAGATTTATAACAGCTATATCTATATTCATGGCCCCTCACTCTCTCTCCCTCAATCCCTACACTGGTTGCCAATATCTGAAATAATTCAGTTCAAAATCGCAACTCTAACCCGCAAAGCACTCTGCAGCCAAGCCTTTCCTACATTTCACCGCTAGTTCAAAGATACCAACCCAGACACAGTCTCTGATCCGCCTGTGATCTCCTCCTGGCCTCACCCCTGATCACCTTCTCCCACTCTTGTGCCCAGGACTTTGCAAGAGCTGCTCCTCTGGAATGCCCTTCCCTATACAGTTAGACAATCTTCAACCCTTAAAACCTTCAAAAGCACCCTCAAAACCCTATAATCTGTTTAGACAAGCTTACCATCAGGCCTAACCAAACCACCTTACAGTCTTGTCACCCTTCAGAGAACTTGCTACCATGATAGTAAATAATCTTTGTGACCAAACCTCTTGAATCTCTGTCTCGCAACCTCTCGTCTCTCGAATATATAGAATACGATGGGGCTTTATAAATATACAATATTAATAATAATCTGATCTATAACTATACCATTGTGCTGTGGTCTCATGGGTTAGGCAGAGGAAAACATTGTTTGGCCAATGACTAACGAGTCAGCCTTATAAAAAGGATAGTATGTCTATTGCCTGATTTCATCTTACCATGCAATAGTCATGAACAAAAGAACAGTGACACTTTTACAAAGCAGTACATCCTGTCTGCTCATATAGATATCAGGAAGGCAAATGTAAAGACATTTTTCCTCATTAAACAATCTATGGAGAAGGAGGAGGGACTATGTGGAGTCTCCTCTGACACTTAAAAAAGAGAACAAAATACAACATACCAGATTATCCACTGCCCCCACATTTAATCCAATTAATATGGGGAATGCAGAGGCCTTCAAAGACCTTTTAATTAAGGAGACCTCTAATCTGAAGGTCAAACAAAGGTTGAACCGATGAAAAAAGACATACAACAATTACAGAGACAGTTTGGTTGTCAAGCCAGCAGATGGGGGGGGGGGGGGGGTTAGTTTTATTCAAGTGGACCAAAACCCAGGATTTTGACTTGCCCTGGTTTGGGGTGCTCCGCTGTGTGGAAACCCCCAGGTGGCTCTTCTCTGTGTGAAAACCCCCAGGTGGAGTCCACTTACCTCTCCTCGGGCCCACACTGCGGCTAGAGCGGCTGAATCCTAGTCACACTTCCGAGCAGCGCCGGCATAACTTGGCTCCCTTCAGCTGTGCTTGGCTCCACACAGCCATTCAGTTGCGGCGGGCGGGCGGGGCTGCACACTGCCGTGGAGGGAAGCAAGTGATACTGAGCACCTTGGGGGGTTTCACACAGTCCAGTTTAGGACGAGTGAGCCTGCCCTGGAGTCTCATAGACTGCAGGGTGGGTTTTGGTCCACTTTAAATAAACAAGATTACATTTTGGGAATGACCCCTCAATTAGAGGGTACAAGTATTTATCAAAAATGTAATTATAATTGTACACAGAAATATAAACTAGAACTGGAAATATTAGGGTTGATTCAGAGAGACATAAAAAGACTTTCGTTTTTGTGTCAATTGGTATTTTTTTTTTTATTTTTCCCACTCTCGTATGAGTGTACGAGTGATTCTAAGCATGCATCGCAAGCCTTCAGTAAAGTCTTCGTCCGTTTGTATGCCAACGAGAATCATTTTTAAGCTTTCGTTTTCCGTTTATGTTACTCATGAAACAACGTAGGCTTCCGTTTTTGGCCGTTTTCCATCGTCGCCTCGAAAGAATGATTTATGTTTCCCGTTAGATTCTGAATTCCTTTTTCTATAAATAATCGTCCAGAATCCAGACGAAAATCGTTACAACCTTACGCCTGCGCACAACAAAATTAACACATTAATGTGCTCATCTACATATTTTGTTCACTCACTTCTGCTACAATGCTTACCTAAATCACATCGCGGTCTGTATATTCTTCCGTTTCCCACACCAAATGCTTACCTAAATCACATCACGGTTTCATTCTTCTTCCATTTAACGCACCTAATGCTTACCTTAATCACATCACGGTTACATTCTTCTTCCATTTGCGCACCTACTGCTTACCTAAATCACATTGCGGTTTCATTCTTCTTCCATTTCCCGCACCTAATGCTTACCTAAATCACATCACGGTTTCATTCTTCTTCCATTTCCCGCACCTAATGCTTACCTAAATCACATCGCGGTTTCATTCTTCTTCTATTTCATGCACCTAGTGCTTACCTTGATCCCATCGCGGTTTCATTCTTCTTCCATTTCCCGCACCTAATGCTTACCTAAATCACATCGCAGTCTGGCGATTCTTCATATTGAAATTTTGGGTTTTTCCTTTGTATTGTTGTAACCAACCCTTAATGAATGTATTTTTAAAAGAAAATGACACAGAAACAAGTTTTGTTTTTTTTTTTACTAACAAATGGCATTTTTTTGCCTTTTTTTTTTTTAAATTGTTTTAAATGTGGCCAAGTACAAACTTTTTTTTTTTTCAATGTAAAATTGACTAAATATTAAAATATTTATAAAAACATTAAAAATATAAAACTATATACAAAGCAATGGCAGGCCCCAGATAATTAATCTTCAACTGTGGTCCCCAATGAATCGCACAGCTCCTGCATCTCGCCCACCAACCGAAACACCGTGGCACTGATTTGTGCCAATCTGGCACGTGCGTTGTCTGTTAAAAAAAAGAAAAATAAATAATTGTTCTGCAAATACATGTTTAACAGCTGTGGATGGAATGATTATTAGGTTGCAAGCTAACTCATGGGGCCATATGTCATTATGCTAAGGCAATTATTAAAGGAAGAGGCCATACGTCATTATGCTAAGGCAATTCTTAAAGGAAGAGGCCATATGTCATTATGCTAAGGCAATTCTTAAAGGAAGAGGCCATATGTCATTATGCTAAGGCAGTTCTTAAAGGAAAAGGCCATATGTCATTATGCTAAGGCAATTATTAAAGCAAGAGGCCATATGTCATTATGCTAAGGACATTGCCAATAGATGTAGGTTGATTGGTGATGATGTCATTGTCAACATACTCAAACTATTTACATTACAACTTACTTCGGTGGTGGGCAACCTCTGCTTGGGGAACCACCCTACGGTCTGGGGCCTGCCACTGCTAGGAATCTGAGGCTGTAGAGACATTTAAAATAGCCTCATTTATAATGTCTGATTTAACAGTAAGCAAATGACACTTAGAATGTGTGTGTGACATCACCCACCTTCTCCATGTTCCTCCTGGGCATGATCTGCTGCAGTCTCTGATCCAGATCCTTCACCCGCTACATATTCATCTAGAAAAAGAGATTAAGGGAATCAGTTTTGCTTTTAATAGCATGTATGTGCGTGCCGTTACATCAAGAGTCACATACCAGAGGCTAATGGCTCAGTCGTTTGGGCTGACTCACTGCCCACGCAGTGACGCCCCTCCTCTGTAGAAAGGTCCAGGGGCTGGTCTGACTCCGCTACAGAGGAGAGGTAGGAACATGGCCCTGGAGATCTACCACCTTCACTTCCTGCTGCAGATTCATGCCGCACTGGCCGGACTGCGCGCCTCCAGGTGCGTCTGATGCGATAGTCCATTTCCAACACTAGAAAAGAAAAGCATTTATAAATAAAGGCCTACCTTCTGTATTAGTTACATCTAGCATGTACTCGCTATGTGCTGGGAAATGTAGAGCAAAAAATTGCCGCACCCGGGGCATGTGGAGTCGTTTCAGGTCCGACCAGTGCTGCATGATCTGCGTATGGGTTAAGGGGGTGTCCGTCTCCTGTTGGATCCAGGCCACGATCTCCAGGGCCACATTCCTCTTCTCGAATGCTTTGGGCAGGTAGTCATACCTACACTGAAGCATAGTCTAAAAAACACAAAAAACCAAATAGTTGTTAGATCAAACTGCATACAAATATCTGTCACAATTAGATCAGTTGACTAAATGACATTCCCAAACACATTTCTAGCCTTAAACTATCCTTCTAGATGCTAGTGAGTTGGTTCGCACATGTGCGCACTAACTTCTGTTTTGCACGGAGTTTAAATCACTTTTAAAAACAACTGTTTCTTCCTGCGCTTCCTAAAGGCCTAGGCATGCATTTAGATGGCAAATCAACATCCTTACAATACACTTACGAGCATAATCAGCTCTTGTTGTTGGCGGGTGAAGATTCAGGCCGCCATCTTGTTTCTTGTCCGCAGCAGATAAGTAATGCCCTTTCCGGGTTCCGCACGAACGGCCGGACGTACAAGTACGCGAATGCGTAAGCGTCATACCCAGTCATTAGTATTTAAAGGGTCATGGACACACAGCTCATTCTGTTTGAGATTGTCAGCATGGCACCCAAAAAAGCGAGCGGAAAGCAAACAGAAGCAAAGGAGGCCAAGACCAAAAGGCCACAGCGACATGAGGACACTTCATCCTCCAGACTAAGCACTTGGTCGCACCAAGCGACTAGCAAGGTGCATGAAACACGGAGCAAAAGTGGCCATCACAAGGCGACATTGCCCCCAAATCCAGGCACATCCAAAACAGCAACCACAAGCAAGGAAGGATCCTCAAAGAAGAAGGCACCCACATCCAAGCAGCAAGGTACGACTATGTACAAGGCCACAAAGAAGCAGAGGGTGAGAAGCCCGAGCCCACTAAGAACACCCTCTCCTCCTCCCCGCCCTACCACATCCCATGATAAATGGAGCACCAGTTCCAAGGCCACAAAGAAGCAGAGGTCAGAAGCCCAAGCCCACCAAGAACACCCTCTCCTCCTCCCCGCCCTACCACATCCCATGATAAAAGGAGCACCAGTTCCAAGGGCACTAAGAAGCAGAGGGCCCGAAGCCCCAGCCCACCAAGCACACCCTCTCCTGCTCCCCGCACAACCACATCTCATGATAAAGGGAGCACCAGTTTCAAGGCCCCAAAGAAGCAGAGGGCCCGAAGCCCCAGCCCCCCAAGCACACCCTCTCCTCCTCACATGTAAACCAGCGAGACTTCCACGCCTGGAAGTTTGGTGGCCACCCAGGCAGGGACCCCCAGTCCTAATGCGAGTCCAGTCCAGTCTTTTTCCAGCCACATGAGGCCCGATTAATCACCACACAGCCAGCCCAGAATGTCCCCTGAATTGCCACCAAACAGAGATGAGCCAGTAGACCAACCATTAGGCCGAACATTGCGGTGAGGCTCATTGAGTGGCCGGTTTGGGGAGGCACAAACCCTAGCATTGGCAAGTGGCCTCACACTTCATTATGATGAGCTATTTAGGCGACATTAAAAGGCAACCAGCAAAATGAGAAAGACCCAAATCTTGGACGAGCTCACCAGACAGGTCAATGCAGCGGGGGACGAGAGGAAAGATGTGGAGCAGATACAGCGAAAAATATTTGACCTGAAGTATGCAGCACAGAAGAAACAGAATAAACGGCACAATCACAGGTACATATTTGAGTTGTGCATTTTGCTGCTTGTTGTAGTGACCACAATGCCCAAATTTGTTAACCTCTATTTTTCAGCTTACAAACTGGCGAAGGCTTCCCTACCAAATTACAATATACCAGAGCTGAAGAAATGGTCCTGGCATTAATACACCCTGTCACATTAGAGGGCCTCTCTGGCAGACAGGGCACGGACATCCATACCATTTCTGCAGGTTAGTAATGTTTTTTTGAACGTGAACTATGGTAAACGTGTGAAATGAGGCTCACAGGCAGATATGAACACATGCCCCTAGGGAGTGGCTTTGAGGGGAGGTTACTGTTTTAGGCGGGTGTTTAATGTCTGAGGAATGGCCTTCATGATGGACGCTCTCCCAGGGTGCAGTAGTTAATGGTCCTTAAAAAGGTTTGCAGGCCATACACGACCTTTGACAGTATTTCTGCTCACTAATAAACTCTTTATCTTACCAAAGCACTGCATGTGATGTGAATATAGTCAATAATAGACAACACTTTCTTCTTTGTATTTCTACCACTGGGGTTGTAGCTGTGCTTTGGTCAGACAAACTTGAGCTGGGGTCAGGGAAAGGTCAACATAGGAAGAATGCACAGCAGCATACTCTGAAGCCAAATGCTATTTGCAAGCTGACTGTGGGCCCCTAATGCGCCATTTGGGATCTGTAAAGCCTCCTAACATGCAGTACATGCATGTTTGTATTATTTAAGGTGACCAATCTGTATGTACAGGGTGAGGCATACATATAAGAGATACTCACATTCATTGTGAAGGTCAATTTGGACCGTTGGGGGAGTTGTCATTCCTGCTTGGCCCCGTGTTTTCTAAAGCAAATGTACTAATCCAGCTCACCAATGGATGTTTGTGTGTTTACGTGCCTTTTACTTTTAAACCCAGCCCAGCATCCAGCCTCTGGAAGTGTGGAAGCCTCCTCCAGTTTGAGCACGCCGTCTACTTCCCTGCTGCCTAGGACACTGGAACAGATATATAGGGTAAGTGGACTTTGATGAAACTGCTGATGCATGTGAATGCACATGACTAATTTTGATCAAAAAGATATTTAAGGCCAAATCTGACTTTTCACATGTCCCAACAGACTCCCACACTGATGGATGTAATCCAGGAGATGGAGGAGGAGGATTCCAGCCGGATTGGACCTTCTGAAATTACCCCCCTGGAACCTAATCTGCCACTGTCCCAGCATCCTACTGCACCAAATCCTCTGCAGCAGAGGGAAGCTGGACGCATGCTGCCAGCCCATCGTGGGCAGCAGGCTGAGACTGAGCCTACAGTACCCAGTGGTAGCTCTGTTGCAGAGGTTTTGCCAAGCACATCTGGGACTGTTGCTCACCCTAGAGCTCCAGCATCTGCAGGCGCTCAAACCCGAGGAATTGGAAGACGCAGTCAACAACGTCGACCAGTTTCCCAGGGGAGGCGCGTGCCGATCCTGGAATCAGCATGGCGTCATGACAGCCGTTACTTTCGGCAGGTGACTCAACGAACAACAGAGCAGATTACTGCACAATTCGAGAATTTCAATAATACATTCACCAACATGCTGACTGATTATGAATGCCACACATGCCCAGGTGTTGGGACACCTCCAAGGCCCACCACAAGCTTATTATGGGCAAAATCAATATTAAGACCTATTTGACCTGGATCTGCTCCACATCTTTCCTCTACATCCCCACTCTATTGACCTGTCTGGTGAGCGCTTCCAAGATTGGGTTTTTTATGGCTTTGCTGGTTTGTTTTTGAATTCGCCTATATAGCTCATTAGAATGCTCACATACCCCACTAGCCAATGGCTGATCTTAAGCCTCACTGAAGCGGCCGCTCAAGCTCCCACGCTGCAGGCTTGGGCCTAATCAAATGCTGGCTGGCTCATCCTGTTTGTTGGCAATATTGGGGGGCATTCTTGGCTGGGAAACAACTACATTTGCCCATGGCAAAAATTGCACTGGACTGGCATTAGGACTGGGGGTCATTGACTGGGTGGCCACCGAACTTACAGGCGTAGATGTGGCATAGGTATAGGAATGGCTGGTTTCCACCTGTGCCGGTGGCAAACGTGGCTGAGCAGGAGAGGGTATCTGGCCCTATGTATTCCTGCCCGACTATTCCCCTGGAAATTGTTCCTCCCTATGGATCTTGATGTTGGTGGGTGGGGAAACTTCGGCCTGGAGTCAGTTACTTTCGAACTCCTGGATGTGGCCAATTGCTAGGGACCAGGAGTCTGCCCCTTATGTTTTACAATGTATGTACATTTTGAGTCTGCGACTGCCCTTAAACAAAAAATTTACATATTTCAATAAAATATATTGAATGTGACTTTAGCTGTTCTTGCCTAAGTTGATGCATTAATGTTTGGGTTGTTTGGATATTAATTAAGTTTTAAGGACAAACATGAGAAAAAAATGCATGAGGCACAAATCAGGTGTCAAATTTTTAGTAATTAACTCATTACTTTTTTGGGGGGGAAAAAGAAAAAGGACTTCACAGAGGCAAATCATATTCAAAACACACAACAACATAAACAAACAAAACAAATGTTACGAAAAATAAGCTGAAATCAAATGTACATGCACTGATTGGCCAGAGGCACTAGGGGTGCCATCATAAAGGTCATCTGCCTCCTGGCTGGGTGGAGAGGGGAGCAGATCAACATACCGGGGGACACGCTGCATGATGGCAAAATTATGAAGCACGCAGCATGCAAGTATGATGTTGATGACCTTGTTGGGGTCATATTGCAGTGCCCCCCCCCACCCGTATGCTCCAAACATCGAAATCTGGTCTTCAGGAGTCCAAAGGCCCTCTCTAGTACGGCCCGGGTCTTCCGGTGGGCCCGATTGTACGACTGGGCCTCATTCTGCAGGCGAAGAACGGGCATCAGGAGCCAGGGCAGAAGCGGATTGCAAAATACACACAAAATACTTACATAAATAACACATTCTAACCAACATTATTGTTTAACATGTCATCAAGGGGAAAAAACAGCCATAGGTTAAGACATGAGTCATCAACTATATTCATAGGCATACAGTGAAAAGGGAATGATGGAATTTGAGGAAACTTACCAAGGAGCCATCCACCAGATAATTCTCCAGACTCAAACCGACGGAATAATCCTGAGCTCCGCAAGATCTAAGCATCATGGGATGAGCCTGGATACCCGGCAAGCACACTAAGGAATCGCATGTCCGGGCCAACCACTGCTTGGACATTCAGTGAGTGGCCCATCTTGCGGTTCCTGTAAAAAAATACATAAATTACAGCAAGCCAAGGTAAACTACTCAAACACTAACTCCTAACACCCTCAAAAAACATGTTCTACAATCCAAATAACATTAACAAAGTACATAAGTAGTTTAAATTACCAAGATTATATGTATGTGGGAGAAAATACAAATTAACATTCTAATGACTAATCAAGGTCTGCATTAAAATGGTTTGATAAGGCCTACATGAAAAAAATTGATGAAGGTATGCATTGTAAACTGGTTCACAGGGTCACTTAAGAAGGATGGATTAATAGATACATTGTGAACTGGTTCACAGGGACACTTTAGAAGGAGGGATTAAGGTATACATTGTAAACTGGTTCATAGGGACACTTTAGAAAGAGGAATTAATAGATACATTGAAAACTGGTTCACAGGGACACTTTAGAAGGAGGGATTAATAGATACATTGTAAACTGGTTCACAGGGACACTTTAGAAGGAGGGATTAAGGTATACATTGTAAACTGGTTCACAGGGACACTTTAGAAGGAGGGACTTACCTATAGATGTAGTCGTCGGCTGCGGGAGGGACCAATGCAACGAGGGTGCAATCAATCGCACCCATGACGTTGGGCATGTCGGCGATATTAAAAAAAAAAAACAACTTAAGCGTGTTCCAGGCTACCATGTCGTCCGGAAAGCAAATATATTTTGGACTAATGGTAGCCATGCCATCCAAAAACTTGGATAGCGCGGGGCTCAGCGTAGGCTGGGACATCCCCACGGATCCTTGTGGTGCGGGATAACCATCTCCGCAGCTCACTATACAATTTATGGGGGGAAGCGCGATTAAGTCGGGTCAGCTCGAGCAGCTCAACGTCATGCATACGATCTATAAGCTTGCGTCGCCGGTGCAATCTGGCCTTGGCCATGCTGACACATGCAATGCCTTGGAGCTGAAGGTGCTCATACTCCTCCACAAAGCCGCAATACATGTCCAAGCAATCGGAGGCAAAAATGGTCCGTAAGTGGATCACAAATAAAACCGTTTTATAGGGCTGTGGTCCCTCGGCAATCAGGTCTCAGAATCAGACGCAAGCCCATCCCAATAACGTAACTTATCTGAACTAACGCAAATTATCAGATTTTGATCCGAAAATGATCCGAACTAACGCAAATGATCAGATTTAGAACGTAAAAAACAAAAAAAATGCCAAACAGACACAAAAACATACACAGACACATGCAAAGGTCCAGACGTATCTGTCTCTGAATCAACCCTATTGTTAGATAAGGGGATGAAATTGGACATATTGAATAAAAGGAGAAAGAACATTTAAGCCCAAAAGCCCCTAAAATAATGACTATCTACTATTTATCTAAGGATATGAAACGACCACCCATAAGAGGGATATATTACATATTATTATATACTACAACCCGCTTGGGGGAGTACATCAACTTTTTTCTTCAACCTATAGTTGTCCAATTGCCTTCATACATAACAGATTCCTCAGATATCATATGGACACTACAGTTAATGTGGATCCCCAATCAAGTTATTCTGGCCACTGTGGATGTATCTTCCCTGTATACAGTTATTCCACATGATACGCGATACAAGTTATCCCACAGTGTATTCGGTTTGCTCTCACAATTACTTTTGGGTTGGGTCCACCTTTTATTTACAGGTAACAGGCATAGCCATGGGAGCAGAACTCGGTCCCAGTATGGCAAACCTGTACATGGGTTCATGGGAACAGACATTTATTTATTCCTCTAATCACAACAATGTAGCACTCTGGAGAACGCATACTCATTTGTATGGGAATGAGGATGAATGTTATAATCCTAGAATATATGAATAATAATGATTGGGGACTCATAGGGGATTTACTGGGGAGCACAGTTCAACATCGGTGCACTCTTTGGATATTGACATACATAATTCAAAAGGGGAATAGGTTTGAGACACAAACATTTTTTAAGCCTACAGATAGGACTTGTTATGTCCCTTTCTCAAGCTTTCATCACAGGAACTAGTCATTATCTGTACCAAAGCTGAATTTACAAAACAGCACATTAGAGAGATATTATGCACAAACTAAAGTCTTGATCGATCGATTTGTTGCATATAACAGAACCATATTGAATAAAATCTGAGAGGAAGTAGCCCTCAGAGACAGACTTGAATTATTACCAAAAAAGAAAAAGGATGAAAATAAGAAGAGGGTAATCGAGGTTTGGTTTTTGTTACTGATTATAATGAGCAACACAAAGAGGTAACAAGAATGATTGATAGACATTGAGGAATCCTAAAGGCTAATAACATTTTGGGCCCAATATTATTATTATTATTATTATATAATATTATTAAGTGGTATTTAGGAGGACACCCACTCTGAGGACAATGTTGGTTTAAAATCGGACCTTTAGCATCATTTAATGAAAAGCCCTAACCCTTAAAAACTATTCCCCAGCATCTAAAATTAATGTATTTTACATTTTAGTCACTTTTTATTCTTACCCTCACTGGACTGGAAATCTGTTCAGGAATCTAGGATACAGGCGCCACCATCTTGCCTCAGAAACATCACATACTATGGAGAGGAGAGGGGGCAAGAATGCAGGGAGCAGGTTTAAAGTTGTGCTTTGCACAGACAGAGCAGTACTGGGATCAGGAAAAGGACAGCAATCTCAGAAAACAGAGCGGCACAGTCAGAAGACACTTCCTGTTTGTAGGTAGACTCCATGTGCCGCAAACATCTGTAAACATCTTGGATGTTTAAAGGCTCGGAAAATGTAGTAGATGCAGGTAGGATGATTTTTAAATTCTTTATTTAGTTATTTTCTAATACAAAGAGTACAGAGCAAGTAGTCAAAGAAGCATTTCGAGTTAATACAAAGAGCATAATACAGCAAACAGCAAAATAGGAAAGCAAAACAGGAAAGCAAAACAGGCCCCCGCACTCCTCTCCCCTCCCCCCCGACCAACACAAGCCCATCAGGCTCCGCCCGGCACCAGTGTCGTTAATTATCCGGACAAGACCCGAGGAGCTCCCCTCCCCCCCGAGGTTGGCTCCTACTCGCCGTACCCACGGCGGGAAGGGGGGGAATGAGAGAAAGGGGGCACCTC
Organism: Gastrophryne carolinensis; assembly: GCA_027917425.1. Lineage (NCBI taxonomy): Eukaryota > Metazoa > Chordata > Amphibia > Anura > Microhylidae > Gastrophryne > Gastrophryne carolinensis. The sequence continues at coordinate 101,042,449 of CM051240.1, read as the reverse complement.
AGCCCCGGGTGATCTAAGTCTGTAGCGTGATACGGGTCTGCCAGGATCCCCATCTCCCGCCCGACAATTGGGCTGGGGGCACCGCTCCGCTGCATGAGCCGAAATAATCAGAAGGGGAGAGGGAAGAAGAGAGGCAGGGGGGAGAAACTAGAGAATGATTAGGTAGGAGAAAAGAGGGGAGAGAGAGGAAGGGGGGGGCCACCGTGCCACGTCAGGGGCCCGGGGGACAGGCGGGGGGGTCCGGCCTCAAACTCCGCTCAAAGCTCGCCGAGTCTCGAAAGAGATACCAGGGGGTCCAAACCGCGGTGGACTGTTCTCCTCTATCATGGGAAGCCGCCGTCAGTTCCTCCATCTCCCTGACCCTGTTAACCTCTCGGATCCACTCCCCCTTTGTGGGCGTATGATCCGATTTCCAAAATCTGGGGATCAATGCCCTGGCTGCATTGATCAGGTGCATTAATATTGATTTCTTGTAATTGGTGACGCTATATGAGCTGTAATGCAGCAACATAAGGGCTGGACAACACGGGACCTGAGAGCCAGTGACTTCTGTCATAAGCGTAACTATTTCCGTCCAAAAAGGTTTTATCCTCGGGCATGTCCAAAAAATATGGAAGAAAGACCCATCTTCTTCCTCACACCTCCAACATCTAGGCGAGGTCCCGGGGTAACACATTGCTAGGTACTTTGGGGTGTAATACCACCTGGAGAGGTATTTATAATTCGTTTCCTGTGTTTGCACTGCAATTGAGGATTTGTGGGCAAGTGTGAATATCTTTTCCCATTCCTCATCCGTGAACTCTCTCCCTAGATCACTTTCCCATTTTTGACAGTATGGTGGCCTCAGTCCCTGCTCCTTGCCCAGCAGCTGGTAGATCCGGGAAATCAGCCCAGCCGGGGGATCTTTTCTTGTTATGAGAGTTTCAAAGCCCGTAAGGTTTCGCTCGAGGGAATCCCTGGGGCCTGCCTGTTGCAAATAATGCTGAAAAAGCAATAATCGCCAAGGATCTAGTCGTGGGTTGTTCCACCGGTCTCTAAGTTCTGCTACAGAGCACCATGTTCTTTTCCGTATCAAGTCCTGCCCTCTTACCATCTCCAGTTCTCCCCATCCCTCCGTCGCCCGAAGTCCCTGACCGCCTGGAAGATCGGGGTTGTCCAGTAGTGGGATCAGCGGGGAAGGCCAGGGGGATATCTCCTCTCTCAACCTCAGACCATCCCATACCTCAAGGGTCTCCCTAACCATGGGGTTGGTACTCAGCCATTTAGCTGAGTTCCTGGATGCCCACGGCAAATCCCTCAGTGGAGTCCTCGTGCTTCTGGCCTCAATGGCTACCCACTTTTTCTTGCCAAGTCCCCTATTCCAATCTACAATTCTTTGCAAGTGAGTCGCCTGCCAATACCGCAGCATATCTGGCACCGCCAGGCCTCCTTCATGCCTAGGGCGCTGTAGCAAGGTAAATCTTAACCTAGGTTTTTTGTTACTCCAGATAAACTTCCTAAAAATCGAGTTCAGGTTCTTGAAGTAGCTCTTCGGAACATGACATGGAAGAGTCTGAAGTAGGTACAAAATTCTCGGCAGGACCACCATCTTTATTATACTTATGCGTCCCATCCACGTGAATGTTGGGACATTCCAGTTTGCTAGGTCTAGTTTAGTCTTATTTAGCATTGGCACAAAGTTGAAGCGGAAGACGTCTTCAATATTATTCGGTATTTTCACCCCTAGATAAGTTAGTGTGGGGGAGACCCATCTGAATGGGAATGAGGCCCTGAGGAGTGCAGAGGTGTCATCCGAGAGTCCTACACTGAGCGCCTCAGATTTATCGAGATTAATCTTGAAGTTGGAGAGCTTACCAAACTTCTCAAACTCTTTCATAAGGACTGGAAGTCCTATCACCGGGTTCGACACAAAGAACAGGAGGTCGTCCGCATACGCGGCAACCTTATGCTCCATTCCACCTGCCTGAATCCCCCTGATGTCCCCATTTTCCCGTATATGTCGCAAAAAGGGTTCCACCACCAGCGCAAAGATAAGCGGTGACAGGGGACATCCCTGTCTGGTGCCATTCGAGATAGGAAAAGGAGAAGAGAGATCCCCATTAACCTTTACTCTAGCCTGGGGCCTGGAGTATAGCTCTGAGATGTACCTAAATGCTCTGGTCCCTAGCCCTATGTGTCTCAGCACCTCAAACGCAAAACCCCAGTCTATGCGATCAAACGCTTTTTCAGCGTCCGTTGATAACAGCATGACCGGGGTCCCATCCAGGTGCGAGCGATGTATGAGATTCAAGGCTCGGACCGTATCATCTCTTGCCTCCCTGCCAGGGATAAAGCCACATTGATCCTCCTCTATCAGGTCTGGTAGATATATTGCTAATCGATTGGCCAAAATCTTCGTAAATAATTTGAGGTCGACGTTCAGGAGCGATATAGGGCGGTAGCTTTTGCAGCTTAGTGGATCTTTTCCTGCCTTGTGGATCACAGTAACATGGGCTTCCAATGCCTCTCCGGGGAGCTGTCCCGGGTCATCTTCGTTTCCTATCGTGTTATAGGCCCGGAGAAAGCGTCCGCACAGGATAGGCAAAAATTCTTTGTAATATGCGGCAGTCAGGCCATCTGGGCCCGGCGATTTCCCCGCAGGAGTCTGCTGGAGCGCATGTCGCAGTTCATCTTCCGAAAGCGGCTCTTCTAGTCTACCAATCGCTTCCTTGCTTAACTGAGGCATACCTGACGATGTAATGTAGCTCCTTTTCCTCTCCTGATTCCCCACTCCCTGTGGATGTAGATTATAAAGTGAAAGGTAGTACTCCCGGAACACCTTGGCGATGTCCGGCGTCTTATGCCATTTCCGTTGTTGTCCGTCCGCAATTGCCTCCACAAAGTTCATAGAACGTTGTTTCCTCAGGGCTCTTGCAAGGAGCCTGCCGCTTTTATTACCCCATTCATAGTAGAAGCGTTTGCACTTCTTTATTGCAAATGCCGCCTTTCGTAGCAAAATGGAGTTTAAGTCCTCCCGGCATATAGTCAATTCCCTCAAGGTCTCCTTTAATTGGGACTCCTTATGTTGCGTTTCCAGGATCTGAATCCGGGTCAATAGACGGTCTTGTTCGGCAATACTCGCCCTTTTCAGTCTAGCGGCCTGCTGGATCAGGATTCCTCTGACCACGGCTTTATGAGCCTGCCATAAGATCATCGGTGTTACTTCCCCCATGTCATTTAGTTGGAAGTATTCAGTGAGGGCCGTCTGCACTGCAATCCTCACCACCGGGTCTTTTATTAGGGTCTCGTTTAGACGCCAAGTCCATGCTTTCCCGGTCCGTTCCCGCATGTCCAATGAGACGCTCACCGGGGCATGGTCTGACAATGATGCAACGCCTATAGAGGCTCCATGAGCTCGGGATAGCAGACTGTGGGACAAGAGCACATAGTCTAACCTGGCATATGTTGCATGGGCAGTGGAATAGTGGGAGAAGTCTCTACCTGTAGGGTTGGATATTCTCCAAATGTCACATAACTGCAGATTATGGAGGGCCTGCTTTACCCTTCTCAGCCCCCTGTAGGGGATGGAAGATTTCCCGGAGGAGGAATCCAGAAGAGGCTCCATTGCTAGGTTCAAGTCCCCACCTAGTAGCACACTCCCCTCTTGAAACTCAGCCAGTCTGGTAAGAAATTCCAGAAGGAAGTCCACCTGGCCAGAATTGGGGCTGTAGATCGAGGCAAGAGTGTATGTCTCTTCTGATATTGTTCCCTTGACCATAACATATCTACCCTCCCCATCTGTACTTACGCTGTGGAGTTGGAAGGGCACGGACCTGGACAAGAGAATCGCTACTCCCTTAGTTTTCGAACCGGGGGACGAACTTGTGAAAACCTGAGGGTATAATCTGGAGGATATCTTCGGGTGGCTATCTTTCTTAAAGTGGGTCTCTTGAAGGAACACTATTTGGGCTTTCAGTCGTTTCAGCTCTGCGATTACCGCCGAACGCTTTTCTGGTATATTAAGTCCCCTACAATTCATGGAGATTACCTTCATGTAAGCTTCCGGAGGGTTCACCACACCCCGCGGCACCGCCATCATTTCCGTTCCTTCCACCCAGTCCCCCCACCCGGCGCCCAGACCCCAGACAGCGGCGGCCAAAGAGGTAAAGGGGGTAAGGGGGGAAAGGTCAGGAGAAGCTTAAGTGGGTGATGTGAGGGAAAGGAAGAGAGAGTCAAGATTCAAAACAGAACAGAGAGTCAAGAACAGAAACTTTTAAGTTCCGGAGAAGCCCAAAAACCAAGTTGGGTTACAATTAAGACGGTTATACTAACTCCCCTAATATAGGAGAGTCTTGTCCGGCACCTCCCGCGAGAGTCTCCGGCAACTTCTCCCGGGAGGATATCCGGACTACTGGGGGGAAGTGGAAGCCCGGCGAAAAGGAGCCAAAACTCAGTCAACACGTATAAAGATTGATTTTAGCTCAACCATCAAGGCGTTCCCTCCCCCACCCCCAATGACACTTAAACAGTTAGGCAGCAATACAAGTTAACCAGTTATCAAAGAGATCCGAACATGTAATATGATCATCTGAATAACCGCCTGAGCAAACGACCGACCGCCTGGGAGCCAAGTTGTCCAGGTCTAGGCCCCCCCCACCTCCCAGGGGAGCGCCCCCGACCAGCCGACCCCCAGATCCGTCCGGGGGCCGCGTCCGGGGCGCCCCCCCAGGCCAGCGGGCAGAGCGTAACTATTTCCGTCCAAAAAGGTTTTATCCTCGGGCATGTCCAAAAAATATGGAAGAAAGACCCATCTTCTTCCTCACACCTCCAACATCTAGGCGAGGTCCCGGGGTAACACATTGCTAGGTACTTTGGGGTGTAATACCACCTGGAGAGGTATTTATAATTCGTTTCCTGTGTTTGCACTGCAATTGAGGATTTGTGGGCAAGTGTGAATATCTTTTCCCATTCCTCATCCGTGAACTCTCTCCCTAGATCACTTTCCCATTTTTGACAGTATGGTGGCCTCAGTCCCTGCTCCTTGCCCAGCAGCTGGTAGATCCGGGAAATCAGCCCAGCCGGGGGATCTTTTCTTGTTATGAGAGTTTCAAAGCCCGTAAGGTTTCGCTCGAGGGAATCCCTGGGGCCTGCCTGTTGCAAATAATGCTGAAAAAGCAATAATCGCCAAGGATCTAGTCGTGGGTTGTTCCACCGGTCTCTAAGTTCTGCTACAGAGCACCATGTTCTTTTCCGTATCAAGTCCTGCCCTCTTACCATCTCCAGTTCTCCCCATCCCTCCGTCGCCCGAAGTCCCTGACCGCCTGGAAGATCGGGGTTGTCCAGTAGTGGGATCAGCGGGGAAGGCCAGGGGGATATCTCCTCTCTCAACCTCAGACCATCCCATACCTCAAGGGTCTCCCTAACCATGGGGTTGGTACTCAGCCATTTAGCTGAGTTCCTGGATGCCCACGGCAAATCCCTCAGTGGAGTCCTCGTGCTTCTGGCCTCAATGGCTACCCACTTTTTCTTGCCAAGTCCCCTATTCCAATCTACAATTCTTTGCAAGTGAGTCGCCTGCCAATACCGCAGCATATCTGGCACCGCCAGGCCTCCTTCATGCCTAGGGCGCTGTAGCAAGGTAAATCTTAACCTAGGTTTTTTGTTACTCCAGATAAACTTCCTAAAAATCGAGTTCAGGTTCTTGAAGTAGCTCTTCGGAACATGACATGGAAGAGTCTGAAGTAGGTACAAAATTCTCGGCAGGACCACCATCTTTATTATACTTATGCGTCCCATCCACGTGAATGTTGGGACATTCCAGTTTGCTAGGTCTAGTTTAGTCTTATTTAGCATTGGCACAAAGTTGAAGCGGAAGACGTCTTCAATATTATTCGGTATTTTCACCCCTAGATAAGTTAGTGTGGGGGAGACCCATCTGAATGGGAATGAGGCCCTGAGGAGTGCAGAGGTGTCATCCGAGAGTCCTACACTGAGCGCCTCAGATTTATCGAGAGTAATCTTGAAGTTGGAGAGCTTACCAAACTTCTCAAACTCTTTCATAAGGACTGGAAGTCCTATCACCGGGTTCGACACAAAGAACAGGAGGTCGTCCGCATACGCGGCAACCTTATGCTCCATTCCACCTGCCTGAATCCCCCTGATGTCCCCATTTTCCCGTATATGTCGCAAAAAGGGTTCCACCACCAGCGCAAAGATAAGCGGTGACAGGGGACATCCCTGTCTGGTGCCATTCGAGATAGGAAAAGGAGAAGAGAGATCCCCATTAACCTTTACTCTAGCCTGGGGCCTGGAGTATAGCTCTGAGATGTACCTAAATGCTCTGGTCCCTAGCCCTATGTGTCTCAGCACCTCAAACGCAAAACCCCAGTCTATGCGATCAAACGCTTTTTCAGCGTCCGTTGATAACAGCATGACCGGGGTCCCATCCAGGTGCGAGCGATGTATGAGATTCAAGGCTCGGACCGTATCATCTCTTGCCTCCCTGCCAGGGATAAAGCCACATTGATCCTCCTCTATCAGGTCTGGTAGATATATTGCTAATCGATTGGCCAAAATCTTCGTAAATAATTTGAGGTCGACGTTCAGGAGCGATATAGGGCGGTAGCTTTTGCAGCTTAGTGGATCTTTTCCTGCCTTGTGGATCACAGTAACATGGGCTTCCAATGCCTCTCCGGGGAGCTGTCCCGGGTCATCTTCGTTTCCTATCGTGTTATAGGCCCGGAGAAAGCGTCCGCACAGGATAGGCAAAAATTCTTTGTAATATGCGGCAGTCAGGCCATCTGGGCCCGGCGATTTCCCCGCAGGAGTCTGCTGGAGCGCATGTCGCAGTTCATCTTCCGAAAGCGGCTCTTCTAGTCTACCAATCGCTTCCTTGCTTAACTGAGGCATACCTGACGATGTAATGTAGCTCCTTTTCCTCTCCTGATTCCCCACTCCCTGTGGATGTAGATTATAAAGTGAAAGGTAGTACTCCCGGAACACCTTGGCGATGTCCGGCGTCTTATGCCATTTCCGTTGTTGTCCGTCCGCAATTGCCTCCACAAAGTTCATAGAACGTTGTTTCCTCAGGGCTCTTGCAAGGAGCCTGCCGCTTTTATTACCCCATTCATAGTAGAAGCGTTTGCACTTCTTTATTGCAAATGCCGCCTTTCGTAGCAAAATGGAGTTTAAGTCCTCCCGGCATATAGTCAATTCCCTCAAGGTCTCCTTTAATTGGGACTCCTTATGTTGCGTTTCCAGGATCTGAATCCGGGTCAATAGACGGTCTCGTTCGGCAATACTCGCCCTTTTCAGTCTAGCGGCCTGCTGGATCAGGATTCCTCTGACCACGGCTTTATGAGCCTGCCATAAGATCATCGGTGTTACTTCCCCCATGTCATTTAGTTGGAAGTATTCAGTGAGGGCCGTCTGCACTGCAATCCTCACCACCGGGTCTTTTATTAGGGTCTCGTTTAGACGCCAAGTCCATGCTTTCCCGGTCCGTTCCCGCATGTCCAATGAGACGCTCACCGGGGCATGGTCTGACAATGATGCAACGCCTATAGAGGCTCCATGAGCTCGGGATAGCAGACTGTGGGACAAGAGCACATAGTCTAACCTGGCATATGTTGCATGGGCAGTGGAATAGTGGGAGAAGTCTCTACCTGTAGGGTTGGATATTCTCCAAATGTCACATAACTGCAGATTATGGAGGGCCTGCTTTACCCTTCTCAGCCCCCTGTAGGGGATGGAAGATTTCCCGGAGGAGGAATCCAGAAGAGGCTCCATTGCTAGGTTCAAGTCCCCACCTAGTAGCACACTCCCCTCTTGAAACTCAGCCAGTCTGGTAAGAAATTCCAGAAGGAAGTCCACCTGGCCAGAATTGGGGCTGTAGATCGAGGCAAGAGTGTATGTCTCTTCTGATATTGTTCCCTTGACCATAACATATCTACCCTCCCCATCTGTACTTACGCTGTGGAGTTGGAAGGGCACGGACCTGGACAAGAGAATCGCTACTCCCTTAGTTTTCGAACCGGGGGACGAACTTGTGAAAACCTGAGGGTATAATCTGGAGGATATCTTCGGGTGGCTATCTTTCTTAAAGTGGGTCTCTTGAAGGAACACTATTTGGGCTTTCAGTCGTTTCAGCTCTGCGATTACCGCCGAACGCTTTTCTGGTATATTAAGTCCCCTACAATTCATGGAGATTACCTTCATGTAAGCTTCCGGAGGGTTCACCACACCCCGCAGCACCGCCATCATTTCCGTTCCTTCCACCCAGTCCCCCCACCCGGCGCCCAGACCCCAGACAGCGGCGGCCAAAGAGGTAAAGGGGGTAAGGGGGGAAAGGTCAGGAGAAGCTTAAGTGGGTGATGTGAGGGAAAGGAAGAGAGAGTCAAGATTCAAAACAGAACAGAGAGTCAAGAACAGAAACTTTTAAGTTCCGGAGAAGCCCAAAAACCAAGTTGGGTTACAATTAAGACGGTTATACTAACTCCCCTAATATAGGAGAGTCTTGTCCGGCACCTCCCGCGAGAGTCTCCGGCAACTTCTCCCGGGAGGATATCCGGACTACTGGGGGGAAGTGGAAGCCCGACGAAAAGGAGCCAAAACTCAGTCAACACGTATAAAGATTGATTTTAGCTCAACCATCAAGGCGTTCCCTCCCCCACCCCCAATGACACTTAAACAGTTAGGCAGCAATACAAGTTAACCAGTTATCAAAGAGATCCGAACATGTAATATGATCATCTGAATAACCGCCTGAGCAAACGACCGACCGCCTGGGAGCCAAGTTGTCCAGGTCTAGGCCCCCCCCACCTCCCAGGGGAGCGCCCCCGACCAGCCGACCCCCAGATCCGTCCGGGGGCCGCGTCCGGGGCGCCCCCCCAGGCCAGCGGGCAGAGCCCCCCCACGAGGAACCAGGGCGATCCCAAAATCTCCCCCAGTCCTCAGCGACTTTTCGTGCAAGACCCCCCCTCCCGTCTAACCTCTACACCTCACCATGTAACTCCTCTCGGGGAACCACCCCTCCCGAAGTACATTGTCTCCAGGGCAGGGCGGCCGAGTCGTCTCCCCCGCCAATCACGCCCCAGCGGCGGCACCCCAGCGGGAAAGGGCCCCCCACCCCTAGGGCGGGGGGGCTCCCCGCAAGGAACCCGCCGCCAGGAGCAAGACGCGGACCTCCCCATAGGCGAGCCAGGGACCAGCCGGCCCCGAAGCAAGGGGTGCCCCCCCCAACCCGCGAAGTCCCGGGACGAGGGCAAAGAGGACACCACATAGATGGAGAGCTCCCCCCCGTAAGCAAAGACAGGAGCCACCCCCACCGGTCACCGCCATCCGTGCAAACCACTCAGGAAGCATCACGGTCCGGGGGGCGCCCCCCCCCCCCAGGCGGGAGCCATCCAACACTAGAAAGCAGGCTATCTGCTACACTCAACACACAGAGGAGCCCCACACAAGGCGATCAAGTTATATCTAACCTGGACGGGAGAGGGCCAAAATTCCTTCCGATTGTTCCACTGTCTGATCCAACCCCAGCTTGTCACAGCACCGTAGGCAAGAACCCCCTCCACGAGGGAGACCGCGGAAGACCGGGTCCCCCCCAGGCCGCTAGACTCCCACCCTCAGCGGAGGGCGTCGGGCCGGGAAACCCCCCACCCCCGACACAGTCGGGGGGGGGCCCACCCGACCCAAGGCCCCAGGCTACTCCCCCCAGCAGAGCCACCAGCACGTCCCGGTCTCCACCCACAGCCACACAGATGATCACATGTAGAACAACAACTTTCACTAAGGATCCAGATAAACTGAAAAGAAAGAATATCACATTAACAGATAATCATATATATAACAACAACTTTCACTAAGGGTCCAAATAACCTGTAAAGAAAAAATGTCACATTAACTTAACTTTTCGGACCATGACTCAACGTCCTCTTCGCTTTTAAGTGCATTCTGGTTTCGCTAGGGTCTGCGCGGGGCCCCATCCCGAGGTCGCTCAGCCCCCCGGTCGGCCACTGGGGGGGCCAAGTCTCTCCCGCGCTCTATGCCAGGCGGGGCACCCCGTCGCCGCCGGAGGTCCCGTCCCCGTCTTCGCTGGCGTTGTGGTAGAGGGTCCGCCCTCTGGTCAAGCCCCAGCGCCAGCCAGTCCGGAACCGATATTGGCGCAGTCCCCAAGAACTCAAACAGACCGGGCAGCTGTGACGGCTCCTTCAGCATATAAGACCTCCAATCCTTACGAACAATCAGCTGGAATGGATGACCCCAGCGGTAGGAAGCTCCCTGTTGTTGTATCAGATCTAGGAGGGGTCTCAGCGATCTCCGCATCTGGAGGGTCCTGCGAGAGAGGTCAGGCAGAAGTGTGATGCGCGCTCCATCCATGTCGACCGGGCCCCTGTTCCACGCTCTTTGCATGATAGCCTCTTTGATCTGGTAGAAATGCACCCTGCATAGTACATCTCTTGGCCTGTCGGGGGCATCCCGGGTTGGACCCTGGACCCGGTGGATTCGGTTGATCTCGAGGTGATCCAAGGGCGGGCGGTCCAGGAGGCTGTTAAACATACTGCACACTTTTGTTTTTAACTCTGATGGGGCTATCGACTCGGGGATGCCCCTTAGGCGTATGTTGTTGCGTCGATTTCTATTTTCGTGGTCGTCTTGTTGTAGTTGGAAAGAGGAGAGCAGTCGTCTGGTAGCATCCCGGTCCCGCTCCAAAGCTTCTACTCTTGCTTGAATATCAATCTGTGCAGCGTTATTGATTTCTACTCTGTTAGAAAGATCTGCCATAGAGTTCTGCATAGATGTTATCTCTCTGCGGAATGTCCCCTCCATCCTGGTTATGTACGTTTCAAAGTCCACCCTGGATGGTAGCGCTTTAAGGGCGTCTGCAATGTTCACTCTGACTGATTCTGCTATGGCCGAGATCAGGGCCCGGGGCAAAGTCGCTCCAGATGGGTCCACATCGGCTAATCCCATACGGCCCTCCTCCGTCCCAGATGACCGAACACTCCTTTGGGTCCCCGGCGGCGGCGAGTATCGGCAGACACAGGGGGGGGTCGCAGGGGTCAGGTCCCGCGATGAGCCGGCTGGCTCAGTGTCACACAGCCGGTCAGGGTCCAGGGGTAGCCTCCCGTCCCCCCCTCCCGGAGTCCGGTCACAGGTCTCCCATATGTCAGGTGGCGGGGAGTGAGCTCTATTCTGTGTCGCAGGGGTCTGTGGCGTCTGTCTGGGATCTGGGGCAGGTACTACTGAAGCCTGTGTCAGTTCCAAATGCCCTTGGTCCCCCCAGCGATAGTGGACCATGGCAGGGGCCACCATCTGTCCCTCCCTGACAGCCAAAAATGAAGTGGGAGTACTCTCCTGTTCCCCTCTCCTTCTTGTCCCCCATGTGTGTGGGGATGCATCCGGATCATGTCCCCAGCTCCCTCTCACCTCTGGGTGGTCCACGTCCGGTGCAGAGGCTCCCTCCTCCGCCGGCTCCAGCTCAGGGGTGTCAGCTCCGGGATGTTGGTGGGGGCTCCCCGGTGTGCCGAGCGCCGGGTCTTCTCCCGCCTGCTGCGGCGTCCAGCCGCCAGTCCGGCCCCCTCCTCGTTCGTGCGGCGGCGAGCGGGTCCTCACAGCAGCCCGCGAGGAAGAGCAGAGGTCGGTCCCCCGCTCACAGCACTCCCGCTCCGGGCTCAGCATGGATGCAGGCTGAGCTACTCCGTCCCGCTCCGCAGACCGGCTTCTATCTTGCGAGGCGGCGGGCCCCTCCCCCCGCATCGGCGGGGCCGGCGCCATGTGAACTGCGTCCCCATCTTCTCGGGGCACATGCTGATGCAGCAGCGAGGACCCGCACATCACGATCCTTGATGGCGAGCTCCGGTCGGCAGCTTCTCCCCGGCTCAGGGATACAGGTAGGGCCATTTCCAATGCGGTGGGGGAATCTCTCCCCTCTACATCTCCTGGGTCCTCGTCCGCCATCTTGGCCAGGAAGCGTCCAGGGCTCCCCGGGGTCCCGGTTCCGAAATATGCAGTTATGGGGGCCCCCCTGCGAGCCCCCGGCGTGCTCTTGGTCTTCCTCTTTTTAGTCATGGCGTTTGCTATGCTGCCTTTGTAAATTTAGATGATTTTTAAGGGGGTAAGGTGAGGAGCCTCGTGTCCTGGCGTCCTACTCCTCCATGCGCAAGCCACGCCCCTAGGATGATTTTTAATGTGGGCTGTATATAGAAGGTGGAGGAAACATATAAGCTCTTATTCAGGTTGAAGGTCCGGTTGAAGTTACACTGACAGACCACCTCCTCCAAATCAGTTCAACAGGGACATGAAAGGGTTTTTCAGATGTGGGGCATGTGCTGCCTGCAGTCTAAAGAAAACATACAAAAGATAAGAAATTTTTTATATCTACCCAAACTAATAGAGAGTGTCATATAAAATCTGCTATAACGTGTCACTTTACTGTTGTTGTTTATCTGTTGCAGTGCCCTTGTGGCCTACAATATGTAGAACCAATAGACCTTCAAAAATCAGATTACAGGAACACATTTATAACATTAAAACAGGTCATGATAACCATAGTGTGTCTATCCATTTCAAACATAACCACCACTCTGACCCTCATAAAATTGTGTGTGTGTGTTGTATTGAAAATATATAAGTCCATTGGAGGAGCACACACATGCTTAAAGAAATATCATGGCAAGAGTCAGAGTGGATACATGCATTAAACACTGAATTTGATTCAAATTGTTTTATTGATACATCCTGATGAGTGTTGTGGTTTGGTGTATACCCGGGGGTGTGATTATAGGAGGTGCAGGGGTTGCAACTGCACCGGGGCCCATGGGGTTGGGGAGCCCCATTGTTGTTGTTCCTCCACCTTATTTTTTGGATCTGTGCTCTCGTGGCATCATGGACAGAGAGGGAAGGTACCATTTGTCTCTGCTATTGCGGTCTGTAGTGGTCTAGTTGTGTTCAATTTCGTTGAAAAGACATGGAAAAGGATACTGGGTGAACCATGATGGGGCCCCATTCAATGTTCGCACCAGGGCCCCTTCACTTTTAGTTACACCACTGTGTATACAATAAGGCTTTTGATGTTTTGATGAAATAATAATTGTGTATAGAGCCATTATTAAACCGGACCTTCGCCCTGGATAAGAACATATATTATGTTTCCCCCACCTTGTACATACAGATTGCCCACATTAAAAATCATCCTACCTACATCTACTGCATGTTATGAGCCTTTAAACATTCAAGATGGCAGACCATGGAGTTTTAGGCTGCCTGCAACCAGGAAGTAATTAAAAATGTTAAATATATTAATTTTAGATGCTAGGGTTTAGACTTTTCATTAAATGACGCTAAAGGTCCGGTTTAACAAATGTTTTAACCATTATGCACAGTCAAGTTTTTGAAAGATGTAGACTAGCCCTGTTTGAAAAAATTGTCATATTGGTATTTGAAGCTGACCTGAAGTAATTTATAAAGGAGACGGCGTGCCCTCCTGTCTATTGCCAGGATATTACAGATATAATACAGGGCTGGGAAGTCTGCCATAGATAACATGAGCTTAAGTTTAAAGTGGAAAAAATCGGACAAAACAAGATTTTGAATATCCTGGGTTTTGGTCCTTTCCCCTGGGGTACCCCACATCGAGGGTGCCTCACTGTCTGAAACCCCCAGAGTGCTGAGCGCAACTCACCTCTTCCCTGTCTTACGGCACATGCGCGGCCACTCGTCCAATCAGCGCGCTTGGAGCTGCTGACGTTACGTCGTCTAAACCTTCGTGTAAGGTCAGCGGCTCTGAGCTCGCTGGTGGCCGCATCCACCACTTCCCTCTAACAGGGAGCATGCCCGCGCTGGCCATTCACGGGCTCGCGCCCTGCTGGAGGGATAGCGGGGATGTGGCCACGGCTTACACATGCGCGGTTGGACCGGAGAGAAGGGTAAGTGAATGGGTCGACCTGGAGGTTTCACACAGCTGGCCATCCACGGGGTAGGGAATCGATCTTATAGGTTCCAGGGCCGATCGCACTGGGTTTTGGTCCACTTTAGTATCCATTGTATATTCTTTTGGTGACTTTTAAAGCAGGTAAATAATGCTACAGGGATAGAAGATATGGTGCTAAGAATTAATAGTCCCTAGGCATGAGTAATAGCCACTGGGTGGTAGAAATGTCAAGGATTGAGACCCATTAAAGCTAAGCTGGAATAGACAACCAATTAGATGGGGATTGCTGACAATATCCAATCAACAGCAGCTATGTCAGCAATAGTGTCACTATAAACATCAGCTTCCAGCGTTGTGCTTCACTTTTGTCAAAATCCCCAAGAAGGACGAAACGCACCAGTTGACAACGTGCATGCCAGAAGTATTAGACCCAGATGGGAGGCTGTGCAGGACACCATACAAGCTGGTTCCTGTAGTACAACATATGAGTGTCAGGCAAATAGTCTGGCCGATGGAATGCCGCCTTCTCAGCAGCCCTGCTGGCAGGGGATTATTGAAGATTGAATTTTCCTACTTTTGTGAGTAGATTTGTGTTTTATTTGGATTTTTAAATAAAAGGGTTTTACACTATTTAGAACTTTTGGGTTCTTATTGTTTATATTCCGGAGAAAAGTAGTAACAGAGGAAGGATACAAATATGAAAACAGCACATTTGGAGGTCAACATTATATCCAGTGCACACCTGCGCATTTGATAATTAATTTCACATGCTAAGTTTTCTATCCACACAGATAACACGGGTTCTCCTTAGCGAGTGTGCCGGTAATGAGTATTGTATTTGATCTTTTCAATATCCCTACAGAGGACCTAAATTATAGGGAAGACTGAACAGCTGTGACCAAATGTTTGCCTTTGTATTTGTAACTATGTAACATTGCTTGGTAGTGTTACCAGGCCTTTGAGCTGGTAATATAAAAATTTATTAGGGGTCATGCTAAATATTTGGTGAAGCCAGTGGGACTTGCAATGTGCATTGTCGTGTGGATTGCAACATGTTTAGACACTAAAATGCGCAGTAAATATTTTTCTACCTTTTTTTCCCCCAAAATGACCTGTACCTGTAATGGGGCATTTTACAGGTTAGGTCCATAATTTTTCCAATGAAGTAAGGATATTTAGCATGGCCCATAGGGTGCTGTTATTTTCAAACTTTAAAAATATATCCTTACATCACTGGAAAATCAATGTACCTAAACTGTAAAAATGCCCCATCACATGTACTGATGATTTTTTGGGGGAAAATGTGTTATCGCTAAAAAAGCTCACCAGCATGCAGTTTGTAATCCCCACCACAATGCATGCCGGACGTCACACTGGCTTCACCAAATATTTACCCCTGTTGTTTCTCTACACACCGTGATAATACAACATATATTTTGCTCATAAAGATACGTGTATGCAATGTAAAGTCTACATGTGAAGTCTGTCTGTTCAGCTCCTACAAAAGCAGCTAAAAATTACCCGTCTTCTAATTCCATTTGTATATAAAGAATGGGTTATGAAGAGAAAATGCATTTCCTGTAATCTCTTCTAATAAGAATTCTTAGAGGCCGATTCATTAATAGCGCCAGGTAGCAACAGATGAGCGACAGTAGCGTTATTTTCACAGCGCCAGCTAGTATTCGCTGTGCTTGGCCGTTGTTCGGCTGTTGACAGCGACTCAGTCGGTGTGCGGTAATGTTGAATACAGGGTTAGGAGTCGCTGTTTGACAGGTTCCGCGCTGTATGGGAGCGCATGACAGCGAATGGCCATAGCGAACGGCTCCCACCATATTCATTAACAAATCACGCTCCAAAAATTCTCGCGCTGTGAAATGCTTGTTTAAACCCCAGAGCGCTGGCGGCGATGGGTTAAAAGTAGTTTTTTAACCCCCAAACAACCTTATTTTTTGGAAAAAAAAAACATGTTTTTCAAAACATTTTGTAATATGAATACATTAATATCAGACCTGTAATATCAATTCTGCACAAATTTTTTTATTTTTTTTTTACCTTAAAAAAAAAAATCTAACATTGCAGAAGTGGTCACAGAATTTTTGACATTAAAAAAAAAAAAAAAAAATTAATAGCAATTAATTATGAATATTTAAAGATTGCTCCATTGAAATGCATTGGAGAGCGCCAGGTAGCGAGAGGTCATACCTGTCGCTGTTCAAGGTCGCTCGCTGGCGCTGTGGGGGTGAGGCTGTAATAATGATGAATGATTCGCTATCTGGTGCTCTGTCAGTCGCTAAGCAGGATCGGCTTGATAAATGTGTGATTGCGGAGCGGAGCCGGCGTTCTCGTGGCGGTGAGCGTCATTACCGTTCGCTCACCATTCGCTACCTGGCGCTATCCCTTGTTAAATAAGGGCCAAAGTTTAGCACTGTGCCATGTCGATATTTATTAGCCACCAATGCTACTGGGCAGAAGCTTATGACATGAAAGTATTTCTAACCTTCACTTATTTGGCGAAAGTGGAGTATCTATTTTATTTTCTTTAAAAGGCAAAAAATTAAATGTTCATATTGAGTCCTTTTGCTTGCACCTATGATTTGAAAGCTAGTCTGAAGACAAAATACAACAAATACAGTATATAGTATAGTATACAGTATAATGGCGTCTTTACCACTTCCACATGGTATGGACTGGGCATCAAATCAGTCCTCAAAACACAAACACACATGTTGGGAGGGGGAGTCCCAGACCCAGATCCCCTAAATGGCAATGTTTTGATGGGCTGGAGGGGACCACCGTGCTGTGAGGGAGATAAGTGTGTTAAATCTTGGCCATTCCATATCTATAATAGAAGCAATTTATATTAACATGGATCTGCTAATAGATGCCCACATTACAGTAGTCATGAGAAAACAAGGTGAAATAATACTGCTACCATACATAGTAAAAAAAAGTGCTAAAAATGTATATTGTAAAGCTGAGCTGCACTCATTGTATCCCTGTTGTGTGTGCTTTGTATAGACATGTTTCTGAGCTTACTTGGTAATTTTGTATCTGCAGTGTCTGACCATGGCCCTGTCCAGTGGTAGATTTTACCAAGGTAGAGATTTAACTCCTCCCAGCAAGTCAGATCTTGGGAATAAAGCCCCTGCTTAGGCATACATAAAATGATAATGAATAAGTTACCTGTTCCCTCCCGCAGCTTATTCATCTGATATTACAATGATTGTTCTCTGGGCAATTGGTGAGTATGAGACAGTCAGAGCCAGAGGAAGCAGCTGTAAAAGTGAAAAGATGAGCATTTACTGTTTTTTGTTTGCCTGGATTGTCCCTTCAATCCTGACATACCTAACTTTTCCTTTGATAGAGGGTCCAGAAACGGCTGCATACACTGCCTCAAATGAAAGGGCCAAAGTACCTGAAAGTGAAGCTGTTTACAGAGCAAGCTCAAGGAGAAGGTAGGTAAGTCAACATTGCAGGGCTCTCTAAAGCAAAACAAAACCCAGCAGCGGCTGGCCTGGAATCTAAAATATTCCAGGGCCAGCCGCTAGCTTTTCCCCAGGGCATCGCGGTTTTGCTGTGTGAAACCTCCAGTTCTCCCATTAAAACTCACTTTCCCATGAGACTGTGACTGCATCATTCAGCAGGCGTTTCTCATTGTTTTAAATGGGCTGGGACGGGAGCGCGCGCGCGGCTGAGGATGAGGCAGTACACCCTCTCCTTTCTAGTAAGCGAGAGCCTCCTGTTGAATGATGTAGTCACAGCAGGCGTCTCTCATTGGACGAGAGCCAGTGCAGACACCGCTGTAGCCTGGACAGGTGAGTTTTATGGGCAAACGGGGGGGGGGGTCTCACACAGCAGGGCCCCGGGGGCACGGAACAAAACCTGGGAAAGTCAAATTCCTGTGTTTTGTTCCGCTTTAATTCTTTATTACAATGCTGTGGACATGCTGGGAAGTTGTACATTTTTAGCGATACAGTTTTTGAAGGGCACAGGAATTCCTGTTTGTGACTGTGACAGCCTGAAGAACAAGCTGATGGCAGATAGAGGTGGCCATGCCGCTAGCCACCATGGCATGATTTTAACAAGCAATTTAATCCTAGGTGTACAGAAATTCAGCTGCTGTATTAAAACGAGCATCCACTGAGAGGAACAAAGCAGACGGTGATGCACACTTACATTTATTTTACTGTGTTAATGAATTATAAAATAACTCAAAGATCACTGGCAAATGGCAGCAGCTGTGCTGGCAGATTTACAAGGTCCCTTCTCACGCTTTATATTTATACAAGCAAAAGTCAAACACATTTACACTAAATATTCCTCTGAAAATATCCCCATTGATGCATCAGCATTTGCAAGTTTTCTAGCTGTGAATTTTGGGCTTTGGAGTTAACAACCTGGATTAGAATAGTAAGGCTACATCATCGGTATAATTAGCGCAGCAGGCTCAACCTGTAAATACACTGGTGGCATTTGGAGCCTTTTACAGATTACCATACCACATACATAGCTATGATATGGCTCCTGGAAAGTAAATTGGCAGACCGATGAGAAACCTGCAAAAGCCTGAAGTGATTCCCAACCCCCTCCTCAAGGCCTATCAACAGGCCAGATTGTGTGGATCTCCATGCAGAAGAACAGTCATCAATGTTTTTTGTATGTTAGCAAATGTGTGGGTTATGGAAGCAGTATTCACTATTCACTACATGCAGTCTGTTGCTATTAACAACCATACACCAAGTCTGTACACCAAGGTCTACCAGAAGAGAGATGTGAGTCCTGTACACACATAACACTGCTAATATGATCCTTGCTAAGGTGAGCGACCTCATGTATACCCTTTAATGCATTTCCTTTTCTTACTGTGCCTTTGCTTGATATTGTATAACACTTATCACATTAACACTAAATTTAGGGTGGGGGTTACATAAAAAACACCTTTCCTGCAATCCAGTGCTGATCATTGGGCAATCACTGGGGGATTTTGTATGCTCTCATTATAGAGGCATTTGGAGGGAGTGTGCACACTGCCTGATTTAGTGGGGTTATGGGGAATTCTACCACACTGTTTGGTATTGAGGGATTGGGGGGATTCAGTCACAGTGCCTGTTATAGAGGGATTGGGGAATCTGTACACTGTCTGTTATGGATTGATTGGGGAAGGGGGGATTATGCACACTGTCTGTTATGGAGTGATTGGGGGAATCTGCACACTGTCTGTTATGAGGTGATTGGGGAAGGAGGGATTATGCACACTGTCTGTTATGGGGTGATTGGTGGAGGAGGGATTATGCACACTGTCTGTTATGAAGTGATTGGGGGAGGGATTATGCACACTGTCTGTTATGGAGTGATTGGGGGAATCTGCACACTGTCTGTTATGAGGTGATTGGGGAAGGAGGGATTATGCACACTGTCTGTTATGGGGTGATTGGTGGAGGAGGGATTATGCACACTGTCTGTTATGAAGTGATTGGGGGAGGGAGGGATTATGCACACTGTCTGTTATGGGGTGATTGAGGGAGGGGGGATTATGCACACTGTCTGTTATGGGGTGATTAGGGGAGGGGGGATTATGCACACTGTCTGTTATGGGGTGATTGGGGGAGGGAGGGATTATGCACACTGTCTGTTATGGGGTGATTGAGGGAGGGGGGATTATGCACACTGTCTGTTATGGGGTGATTAGGGGAGGGGGGATTATGCACACTGTCTGTTATGGGGTGATTGGGGGAGGGAGGGATTATGCACACTGTCTGTTATGGGGTGATTGGGGGAGGGGGGATTATGCACACTGTCTGTTATGGGGTGATTGAGGGAGGGGGGGTTATGCACACTGTCTGTTATGGGGTGATTGGGGGGGATTATGCACACTGTCTGTTATGGGGTGATTGGGGGGGGGGATTATGCACACTGTCTGTTATGGGGTGATTGGCGGGGATTATGCACACTGTCTGTTATGGGGTGATTGAGGAAGGGGGGTTATGCACACTGTCTGTTATGGAGTGATTGGAAGGGTTTCTACCACACTGTCTGGTATAGGGGGGATTTTGTATGTTGCTTGTTTTAGGGGGATTGGAGGGTTTCTTCCCACTGCCTGCTATAAAGGAATATAGGGGTATAATGTAGATTCCACCACACTGTTTGTTATAGGTGGATTGGGGGGGGGGGGGGTTCTGCCAAACTGCCTGCTATAAAGAGATTGCAGGGATACTGCCGCAGTGTCTGTTATACCGGGAGTCAGGGATTCTGTGCATTGTATGTTATCAGGAGATTTGGTGGGGGGGGGGGGGGGGGGTTCTGCACAATATATGTTATGGGTTGATTGGGAGGACATTTTGTTTGCTGTCTGTTATGGGGGGGGGCTTCTACGCCAATGCTTGTTATAGAGGGCATAGGGGGAGATTCTGCCACATTGCCTGCTATAGGAGGATTTGGGGGATTCTGCCACAATGCCCGTTATAGGGGGATATCTGTGCACTGCCTCTTATAGCTGATTGTGGGATTCAGCCTGTTATAGAGGATTGGTGGAATTATGGGGAATTCTATTATATTGCTTGTTGTACTGGGATTGGGGGGGTCTGCCACACTGCTTGTTATAGAGGCACTGGGAGGATTATGACACACTGACAGTTATATGGGGATTGGCAGATTCTGTAAACTGCCTGTTATAGGTATATTGGAGGGATTATGCTATACTGCCCCCAGCAGCACTGTAAATGTCCCCTGCACCCCTCAACATCAGACTGAAGGCCCCCTGTGACCCCTAGACCCCTTGAAGTACCCCTGCATCACCCAGGGCTAAAGGGCCTATGTGCCCCCCAAGAAGCAGCCTAAAGTGCCCATGCCCTCTAGCAGCAGCCTTAAGGCCCCCTGAGCCCACGGTAGCCCAAACAGGCCTCTATTCTCCATATCACCTACCCCACAGAGGCAGGTGCTGGCTGTATGAGCCCCACTAAAGGTTTGTATAGCAGGTGACATGGGTTTTTTTACACAGTGGAGCATCCAGATTTCAGATGACCCAGCTTTCAGGCTCCAGAACTGCATTGTGCGGCTTTACAGCTGCTTTAAAGGAAAACTCCCTTTTTGTCAGGTTTTTGGTATTTTGTAAACCTGTCTTCCATGTTTTAGCCAATCACTGACACAGCGTGCCTGGTATGGTATGTGCAACTGAAAAAAACAATCTGCAGATCCCCTCTAATGAGGCTGCTGCCTACACACCAAGCATAGGGGCTGGGCTCCCCATGTCTCGGAGAACAAGCGGCCAGCCTCTGGCCATGCCAGGACACCAGCCCCTATGCCCTTCAGTGCAGGTGAACACGGGTGACCCTTCAGATGCATCAAACAGCGAGAGGACAACGCCTGGAGCTGGATGAAGATGGCAGAGATAAGTATATATAGAATAAGATACCTTGAACTAGTGAGGAGTCCAGGGAATCCATAGACGGCATGGCAGCAGGTGACTTGCCATTACCTCCACCTCATATACCTGTACCTGTACCCCCAACAGCCAGGGTGGAGGAGCCCCGTACCCAGGGCTTAGGGGCTGGTGTCCTGGCATGGCTGGAAGCAGTGGCACTGCAATAGAGACCACTCATTATGCTGATTTTAAGCACAAAATGTACACGCATCAAAGCACCCAGGAGATAGCCCACATGCTTGAGAAAAGACTTCATAAAGAAAATGTAATTACAATGGAAAACAGTTTAGGACACTTGGCTTTGCCTGGTCATCCCCAATAACACACAAAAATGTGCAATAAGAATGTGTTTTCAAAAAATGCTCATGCCAAGATGCATTATTACAGGTCATATTTCCATCAAAGTAATGGTCATTTTTGAATACGTTATGGACTATGTAGAAGAAAAACACATTTTAGCGAACCTCATAGGGTGTTAGCGACAGGTAGCGACTGGTGAGCGGCCGGTAATGACGGGCCCCTCCACGAGAACGCCGGCTCCCCACCACAATCACACATTTATCAAGCCGATCCTGCTTAGCGACTGAGATAGCGCCAGATAGCCACTCATTCATCATTATTCCAGCCTCAGCCCACAGCGCCAGCGTCCGACCTTGAACAGCGACAGGTATGACCTCTCGCTACCTGGCGCTCTCCAATGCATTTCAATGGAACAATCTTTAAATATTAATAATTAATTGTTAACCTCCTTAGCGGTGATCCCGAGCGTGACTCGGGGTTAATTTGCGCTGTAAGTAGCGGTAACCCCGAGTCACGCTCGGGATCTATGTGGCAGAGGAGCAGGGCGGCGCAGTCTCCTTACCTTCTCCCTGCGATCCAGCGATGTCCCCGCTGCGATCGCAGGTGAGAGCCGCGGCTGCGGCGTCCATCTCACTTCCGGGTTCCGTCTCTGTGAGCCGCAGAGGCTCATGGGGGCGGAGCCGTGAGTCAGAGACAAATGTAATGGTAACGCTTTCGTTACCATTACATTTGCCTCTATCATAACGCCAGGGGGGTTAATAATGTTTTTTTTTTTTCAATGTGAAAAAGTCTGTGACCACTTCTGCCACGTTAGATAATTTTTTTAAGGTAAAAAAAAAAAAAAAAATTTGTGCAGAATTGATATTAGGTCTGACATTATTGTATTCATATTACTAAATTCTTAAAATAATTTTTTTTTTTTGGTTTCCAAAAATATGGTGGTTTGGGGGTTAAAAACCTACTTTTAACACATCGCCGCCAGCGCTCTGGGGTTTAAACATGCATTTCACAGCGCTTGAATTTTTTGAGCGTGATTTTTTGATGAATATGGTGGGAGCCGGTCGCTCTGACCAGTCGCTATCATGCGCACCCATACATCGCGGAACCTGTCAAATAGCGACTCGTCACCTTGTATTCAATATTTCTGCACACCGACTGAGTCGCTATCAACTACCGAGCAACGGCCAAGCACAGCAACTACTAGCGGGCGCTGTGAAAATACTGCTACAGTCGCTCAACTGTCGCTACCTGCCGCTATCAATGAATCGGCCTCTTAGAAAAATGATCCTTGTCTAATTGGAAAAATGATGTATATACCTCACCTGTAAGAATGCCCCACTAAATGTGCAGGAGATATTTAGGGACAAATGAGTACAAACATTTTTGAATGCACTTTATATAATTCGAAAACCTCTTATTGATTGACAGCTTTAGCACAGTAACATTTCCCTATAAAATAACATTTGCTTTTCCTCTGGCAAGAAACACTATAAACATTCAAGCAGCACAAGAGGCAACATTTGCAAACATGATTGTGTTATGCATCCCTGGTGTTTTCCAGACAGCAGCATATAACGCTGGGGGATCCGTGTAAATAATAGAATCCTATGGAGCAGTGCGGCTAATTTAAATAGCGTGGCTGACCTTTCTAACACCACTAGATATCGGTTAGTTCTTGGTAACTTCGTCCTTGTTACTAGTTCTCCAGGAAAGAACAAATGGAATACCAAGTACGGAAGTAGCTGTTGCTGTAGTCTTCACAGCTTTATCCACGCTTTCAGTTACTTTACTTCCTGTCACATCCACAGCCAACGATCAGCCAGCGGGTCTTACTCCCCTAAAAGGATTCCCAGGACCTCCTCCACTAAGTTCCCTCCGGTGGCCACTGCTGTTGGGCTGGAGCTCTACCTCACGCTCTCTGACAGGGAATAGTCTCACATCTGCTCCTCAACAATTCAAGTGGTCCAGAACTGTGGTATAGAACACTAATACAGGGTCTCTCTTGCTTATATCGCCTCTAGCAACCTCCTAGAACCTTCCATCACATGTTCATCCACATGTCGAACATAGGCTGTTCTCTCACAACCTCCTGCCAATCACTATCCTCCTGGTTCTTACTAGGTCTCTGCCAAGTACTCTGCTATGGCTATTCACTCTCTCTAGCTTCCATGATAGGACAGTCTCCATTAAAGTATTTGGCCCAATCATTGTCTATGGCCTGGTGCCTTGTTTATGACTGCTGCCATCTTGAGTCTCATTAAGGGTACTACAATCTCTATACACTTTGATGGTTAGAAACCAAAACAAGGGTTTAATATCGTATTAACTCTATGTACTGGGGGTTTCTTATTAACTGACATATTTCTATTTACAGCTAGGCCCCTTCAAAAGGCCATTGAATGGCAACAGTCAGTCATCTCCTTTTTTCTGAAGGCATCCCAGACCAGGGACATCTGTGTCACAAGATTCACTAACCCAAAGGTGGATAAAATCAGAAGCAAGGCAGATAAATATACAGGAACCAGGATTAGGGAAAACAAATTCTAGGACTTGCAGTTGTAGGGTGATCACAATCTCCCCAGGATAGAAGCAAAACACCTTGTGTGGACGGTATAGGTACTATATATGATCTTATATGAAACCTTTGTTTTGATTTCACGAAGACATACAGCATACATATGAAATTGAACAGGTGAGTCAAAAATTTCAACCGTGGTCACATATTTATTGAGAAAGATGATACAATAAAGTGTATGTATCCCTGTAACCTTTGTTTTCAGTGTTTGGTTTGACTCGACTGCACAGCAAAAACGACATCTAAACGTTTCCAGTTGTCATTGATTACCAGTCCTACAAATCAGTTTGGAAACATTTTAGCCTATTTCTCTGTATAAAAGGACTTCAGGTCTGCTATGCTAATGGATTTTCTTCCATGAACTGCTACTATCAGTTCCTTCCACATTTCTATTGGATTCAAATCAGGACTATGATATGGCCATTACAAAACTGTATTCTTTTTTATTCATGATTTGTTTGCTTAGGGTCATCAACAAATCAACAAAAGTCCTAAAAATTCATTTTGGGTAATTCGTCAAATTTCCCATATTGAAATGTAATGGATCGCTCTAACAAAGTAAAAAGACTCACCTCTTTCCAGCACCAGGCAATGTTCTTATGGTCTGGCAAGCCTTCAGCATCTTCTTGCAGGATGAAGGACACAGACCCACTTGCCCTGCACTGGGCTCCTGCAAGCTTACTCCCATCACAGGTAAGGACTTTTTATAGTGCGAGGAGTAAGTTGGCAGGAAAGCCCTTCACTCCCCCTCATCACTCACAAGTACATCAGAACAAATTCTTTTGATATCTCAGTGACTGACAGAGGCCGTGATAGGTTTTCTCCACAGCTCAATCCTCACTTAAAAGGTCCCTTTCTGGGACATGGAGTAAACGGCAGGGTGCCCAGGGTAGTGCATAGGGCCTGTGTCCTCCATCCTGCCAGAGGACAGTAGAGTATAGTGTGGGATAGCCCCCAACTCTTTTTATAGCCCAAGGTGTGAACTGGCAGAGAAAGCCATTACGCCCCCCTTGATGTCACTTGTGATGGGCAGATCACTCCTCAGGGTATAAAGAGCCCCTCCCTGCATTACAAAGCCAATGGTCTCTTTCCCTAATCTACTCCAAATGATGGGTAAGTTCACGACTGTGTCTGGGCTTCAGGTGAACACGGCAAAATCCAAAGCGCTGAATATCACGATACCTAGGGAGTCCTGGACTCTAATTAAGACATCATTTGATTTTAGTTGGGAGGAAAAAAACATCAAATATCTTGGGATATATTTAACTGGCTCGTATGACTCCCTGGCTTCAGCAAATTACACACCCCTCTTTCAGAAACTCTATAAGTTGTTAGAGCAATGGAAAGATTACAATGTGTCATGGCTGGGGAGGATTGCGGCAGTTAAAACGTTGTTGCCTAAGTTTCTGTATATCGCCAGAGTCCTCCCAACTAGAATTCCCCCACAAAAGCTAAAAACATTACAAAGCAAGGTCATGTCCTTTGTCTGGGGTGGTAAGAGACCTAGGGTCCCCAAGGGGGTCATGCTTAGATCTAGGAGGGAGGGCGGGATGGGGGTGCCAAATTTTGCAAAGTATTACCAAGCAGCTCAGATTGCACAACTACTTGCCCTCCATTCCACTTCAGATGTGCCAAGCTGGGTGCAGATTGAATCAGATGTATGTGTTAGACATTGATGATGATGATGATGATGTTAAAGTGGACCAACACCCAGGATTTTGACTATCCTGGACTTTGGTCCACTTCGCTGTGTGAAACCCCCCAGAAAGCCCCGAAAACTCACCTCCCACATGACCGCTGCAGCCAATCCCCGCCGGCGGACAAGCGAGAGGCAGCGCCGGACAAGCAGAGCGCGTCCCCCGCCGCCTCCCGCGCGTCCCTCTTGCAGGGAGCGCACCCGCGCCGGCCGTTTGTGAATGGCTAGAGGGACGCGCGGGAGGCGGCGGCGGACGCGCATGCGCCGCTGGAACGTGGAAAAGGTAGGATTGTGGGCTTCCTGGGGGGTTTCACCCCGGGGACATCCCGATTTTGGATGCCCCGCGGGGAGGGATCTGATTGGCCTGGGAATCTTATAGATTCCTGGGCCGATCAACCCTGGGTGTTGGTCCACTTTAAGTACTCGGGCGGACTGGTGTCCCTGTACCTCCCTCTCCTTTCTTTGTGGAACAATCCAATGTTTCCCCCAGGGGCAGAGGACCCAGGTAGATTTAATACATGGAAGGAGGTGGGCATATGGTGAGATACAGATTGTCTGCAATCTTCAGAGGTCAGTACATTCCAACAGATGAGGGATAAATTTAACCTGCCATCTAATGAGCTTTTTCGTTTTCTGCAAGTTCGCCATTTTATGAGATCCACGGTGGGGAATTGGCAGGAGTTTGAAAAACTAACTTTTTTTGAGATGCGCTGCTGTAGGGATCTCAGAGGCAGAGGAGCAATCTCAGAGATATATCCTAACTTGGCCTCAAGGGGTACCGATACATGCCCATCCTATACCAAAAATAGGCACCATGAACTGGGTAGAGAGATGGATCAAGAAAAATGGCGGAGGATGTGGAACGCTTCCTTTGGTTGCTCGGCGTCTGTGACTTTAATCGAGGCTAATGTAAAACTAATGGCAAGATGGTATATGGTCCCAGAGAAAATTAAATACTTTTCCACTATGTCCCAGGGGAACTGCTTCCGGGGGTGCCTCACTCCGGGGTCGTACCGGCATGTGTGGTGGGATTGCCCAGTAGTTAGAGAATTTTGGTCAAGAATCTTTAGAGTTCTCAGCAAGATATGTGGGAGATCTGTGGTCAGAGACCCTTGGGTAGCTCTCCTCAACGCCCCAATCCCCCAAAGTTCTAAACTGAAAAAGCCGTTGATGTATTATATCCTATCAGGGGCAAAGCTGGTGATAGCTGGGGCTTGGAGGTCTCCCACCTTGAGCTTCAACATCTTTAAAAACAAGGTTAACTGCCTTATGGCCATGGAAAAAATGTCCGCCATTCACAATGGGACTTTGTAGCTGTTCATGGAGGTGTGGAAACCTTGGGTTCGGAATTTTCTCCCTACAGATTTTGCATCTGATCCTTCCTTGACCCCTTCCTTTATTCCCCCCTCTCACCTCCTCCCTCCCCTTCATAGGGGTTGTTATTTTTCTTTTAATTTATTTGAATTGAATTTTTTTAGCAACTCCTGAATCTATTTTCTTGTATGCAGTGAATTAGCCTTCTGACTGTGACTTAAGTTGTCTGTAATCTTTAAATTCTGTGTATGAACAGTATTATGCTAATAGAATAATGTTCAGAATATACACAATAAAAAGATTGATAAAGAGCCCCTCCCTGTGGCGGGTAGGTCTGGTGGGCAACGTGGTAGGCAGAGGATCTGTTTCTGCTGACCGGCTGAAGCATGTGGGGGGAGTTTGTTCTCCATGAATTCAAAGAAATTTGGCTTCATTCATTATTATTTGAATCAGATCACTCACCTCTAATCATTGTCTTGCTGCTTGACCAATATTTTTTTGAGATTCAGCTCACAGACATTTTAAAAGTCCTGCCATTTTACATAAAGACAATTTTCAGGCTTAAAACTAAAAAATCTATACTTGCCATGTGTCCCAAGCAGACTGTCCCTGATAGTCCAATGCTCGAGATCCTACCTGATAGCTGGATCCACTTCCCGCACTGCACGCCCCAATCTTATGTCTCTTCCATGTTCCCCAATGCCCCTGCCATCAGTCACTGTACGTGGGCACGCTTCCTCTATTCACTGCAATAGAAAGGGCGTTTGAAGACCTAACCCACCTCTTTCCATTGCAGTGAGTGGAGGGGGGCGTGCCAGCTCACTACAACTGATGGCGTGCGGCATCTCCTCTTCGTGGATCCAGCTATTAGGTAAGATCCCGAGCATCAGAGACACTTGTTTTCAGCCTAAATATCTTCTGTAAGAATTTACTGATTCATAATTCATTGTTCCTTCAAAGATTCTAAACTGGCCTGGCACAGTTGCATCAAAACAGGCCCAAACTATGTTTCACAGATGCACTTCTCTGGCTTTCTTTCGCTCAGGCTCTGTTTTGGCATTATCCATCCACAAATCATTGTTCCAATAGACTTCTAGCTTTTCCAGGTGAGCTTCAGACAGATCAATGTCTTTCTCCTGACATTCCGGCCATGCACACCATTGTTGTTCAGTGTTCAGTGCATTGTTTCCTTCTATTTTTTTTTACCCCGTCTGGTAATTGAACCCCGGTCTCCCGCGTGACAGGCAGGGATACTGACCACTATACTAACGAGGACTGCATTATTTCCCTCCTCTGAACGAAAATATTTGAATTTAACCCTTGAAGTTCCAGCGTAACAGGAGTTTTTGTCACCCTTTGTTGCAGACCATTTTTCACTATTTTGCTCATTTTGTTCAACTGTGATTTTTGAAGGGATTTCCAGGGAATTTTCCAGGGAAATTATATATTGTTTTTGGACTTTAACATGGAAAGCACGTAGGCATTTTTAAAAGTTTACATTATTGTGTGTCAAAATGATGTCCTCAAGGTGCTGAGCTTATCTGTTATGTTTTTTCTTTTTCATTTGTTTGCAACTCTGTGTTATAATAGAAAACAGGTTTCTCTAGCACCAATGTGTTTATGTTAGCAATGTACAGGAACATAACAGAGACTTTCTGACTCTGCTTGCAAATCATCTGATTGGCAGAGATGACACTCCAAATTCCTGCACTAACAGGTTAATCCCCTCCTGTTCTAATTTCCATTCTTTAGATGAGGGGATCTTGTGTTTCAGTAGCTAAAGGGTTACTAACTTACAACCCGGGGAGGTGCTAACTGCTGCTTGATTTTGCCAAGCTTCTGATGAGCTCACCTGTTAGAGTGGAAGGATTCTGTGATTTGTAAGCAACAGCTATATTAAGGGCTTTTCTCAAGGTTAGGAAATCCACTGCCACTTTAGCAGCACAGAGCCACCAGAATATATGAAAATTGGGGAAAAATGTAAATCACGGGTTTGGGGGCACAATCCTAACACAAATGTTTATTCTATATTCCTAAAGAGGAAAACAAGGCAGAATACTGACAAAACCTGTTTTCCTTAAGAGCTCTATGGTCTCCATGACTCCAGTAGCTTAGTGTGTGATCTTCAGACATGCATCAATGATCTAATTAGAAAGCAGTGTCTTACTCCTGGCATTCCTACCATGCTCACCTTTGTTGTTCAGTGTCCTCCTCATCTTGTGAACATTAGTTAATGTGAGAAAGCCTTTAGTTGCCCTGAGGTTTGGTAGAGTTTGGTCCAAACTCGTTAGTGACAGTTTAATAACCTTTTCCAACAACTCTTCTTCTAAGGTCTTTAGAAATGTCCCTTGTTCACTCCATGACACACTACCACAAACAAGCTGTGAAGATCAGACTTTCATAAATGCTTTAAACCAGGGGCGTAGCTAGGGGGGAGCAGGAGGGGCACGTGTCTCGGGTGAAGCAGGCCAGGGGGGTGCCAGAAAGCCTAGCTATTGCTCTGCTTTAAACAATTCACTGACTCACATCCAATTGTTGCTCCATTAAATGAAAACACCTAACTAAAATTTTACCTTTACAATTAGCTGCTAATCACAAAGATTCACATACTTTGTCACTCCCAGATGTGTGCTATAATTTTCCTCAATAAATATTGTCTAATATTTTTTACTCTTTTGACTCCATTCATCTACTCTTGGGACTGATATAAATCTGATGCAAGTCAAAATTATGCAGAAATATAGAAAAGTCTGAAGAGGTCAAACACTTTCAAGCACCGCTGTACATAATAGATAATACAGTTACATCATAATGGATAATACAGTTTTGTCTTACTGAAAAGATCAATTTTATGAAGACTAGACAATGACTAGTCTCAGTGGTGACAATACTTAGTTAAAGCTCAGTTGTAGTTCAAGGATATTGCCTGCCATTGGAATGGTGTGCGATGTGTCTGCTACAGAACACTATTGTTTTCAAAGTCTGAAATCACTGATATAGCTGCATACAAACTGTTGTAATGATCTGCTACATCTGCAAATAATTGTGAAATATTCTTGTATTATAATAACAAGGTGTGTTTACTGATGTTACCTCTAAGGCTATATAGCACAGATTCCACCTGTAGTTATTACTAGTCCCGCCCATTATTTTCTATTGGCCCATTCAATAACTAGTATAGTATATGTAGCATACGGGTCCCTGAGGGGTTTAGCTCCTCAGGGTGTATGGGGAGTGGGTTCTTTGTTAACGGGCTTGGGGGACCTCCTGATGTGGGCTTACTTCCAAAAACTCCAATGAGACCAACTTTATGAAAAGGGCACTTACTTTATTAGCAGGACTTCAGGTACACTTTAGGCTTCACAGCAGGTCATACAGTCTTTCCACAACCGTTTCCTTAGCAGTTTCCATAGCACAACATTACATCCAAATGTACTCCAACGGGTGGTGGTCACTCATTCTGATCCCATAGCAGAATACTGCGGCCTTAAGCTTCCTCCTCAGCATCTTGGGGTGGAATGGTTCACCTTCTCCTGTGAATACTCCATAGGCATGCATGTGGCTCCTCTGCTCTCTCCTTCTCTCTGCGACTGCTACCAGTTGACCCTGCTGGTACCTTCCTCTCACTCCCGGTTACTACAATAGAGGACTACATCTTGTAGATCACTGACTCATTCTGAGGTAACTCTCCTTATATAGACTCCCTCTAGTGGCCTCTAGAACCTTCTACTCACCTTAGCCAATGGCAGCTCAGCTGTACTCCTATGTGGTTAGGCTTTACGTTTGGTAGACCTGTAATGTCACAATTCATTTCTTATCCAACAGTGCCATCTCGTGGTGATGTAGTGCAGCTGCAGAACAGATATGAACCATTACATTAAAAGACCAGCAAAGATAATGGCTGAATACCTTCCGCCGGCTACATTTAGCCTATAGTAACACTTGTAAAGAGCAAAGTAACACTGATATTGAAAAAGCAGTACAAAGCACATGAAAAATATTGTACAACCTGCAGTACAACAAACCACAACAAGGCCTTTACTATACCAGAAACACGGTGCCAGTGTCTAGGTATGACTCT
Source organism: Gastrophryne carolinensis (assembly GCA_027917425.1). NCBI lineage: Eukaryota > Metazoa > Chordata > Amphibia > Anura > Microhylidae > Gastrophryne > Gastrophryne carolinensis. Next base: position 101,011,151 of record CM051240.1, on the reverse strand, counting down.
AGCCACAGCTGGAATATCTATTACAATAAGTAACTAGGCATGTAACTAGTGTGACTACTGTGAATGTCCCACAGATTGCTAACATCCCATATTCATACAAATACAATTCATACCCTTCCCTTATGATGGCCTACCCTATGCTATACCTACCGATTATAATGAAGGATTATGGGAACAAAAGTCACATTTATGGGAACAAAAGACACATTTAACGCCAGGCGATGGAACCCCCTAGGCCCCTATTGTACCTTCCTTTCTGCCCTGCCCCTTCTCCTCCCTTCTCTCCTTGATACCCTGCCCACAGACAAGAGGCTTAAACTATATCTAATAAATTTAGCCTCGGGTCTATACCTCGACATGCACCTTCTTTCTCCTTGCACTCTTATCCCTTTCAGTGCCAAGCACGTACATTCTACGTGCTTGCTTGCACTCCACTTAAGTGCCAAGCACGTAGAATCTAACTACTTACTAACTTATTATTTTATAATTTACTTAAAGTAAAATAACAAAAACACTCACCTGACCCCTTGTTCGATCCGGCCGGGTCTCTTCTTCATCTGGGGGGGCATCGATCCCCCACCCAGGCCCCCGGCCCCCCCAGGTGCAGGGGAGGGCCCAGAATAGCCACCCCCCTTCAGTAGCCGCCGAAATACAAGTACAAATAAAAATAATAATAAAAATGACATTTACTTACCTCAATGTTCGATCGCTCCCGCAGGGTCTCCTCTTCACCAGGGGGGCCTCCGATTGCCCCCCCCCCGGCTCTCCAGCTCCCTGTCCTCCTCGACGGGCGCCGCCATCTTGCCGCTAAGCCCCACCCCTTTGGGGTGGGGCTTATGGCGTCACGCCTTGGGTGTCGTCCTGACTCCGGCTGTCATTGTTTTCACTTGTCATCGCTGACCACAGGAGGAGGAAGGCAGGTGATGATCTGATCGCCTGCCTCCCTCCTCCACTGGCCAGCGATGACAACAACTGTCATCAGAGCTGCGAGGGACACAGGAGCTGAGGATCAGAGGTGACTAAAGTAAAAAAACAAGTTTTTATTTTTTAATAAAGTCATTTTTTATTCTGTGTGTGTGTTTTTCTTTTACTGTTAACTCCTTGTGAACTGGTAAGGGGTCCATGAGACCCCTTACACCAGTTCACAAGGCTCGGGGGTCTGGCTAGTCCCCTGCGGCTAGCGGGTGACTTGCCATTAACCCCCGGCACCCCCATTACCTGCCTCCCCAAAGCCCAGGGGGGGGGCAGAAGAGCCCGTGGCCATGGGCTATGCGGGCTTGTAGCCTGCAGGGCCGGGGCCACAAAAGCTGGCCACTGTGCCCTGTTCCTACAAGCCCTGCATAGCTGGTCCCGGGCTGGTTACTCCGGGTAAGGGGGACCCCATGTCATTTTTTTTAATTAACCCCTTATGTTCTGTCACCCAGCAGCTATAAAAGGCTTCCAGCAGGTGAGCAGAAGCCAGTGATTGCTGAGGGACACAGTGCGCCAGGATGGATGGGTGGTAAGAATTAAAAAAATATATATATTTTTTTTTCTCTGTGTGTGCGGTGTTTTTTTTTACACTTAACCACTTGTGAACTGGTAAGGGGTCCAAGAGATCCCTATACCAGTTCACAAGGCTGGGGGCTGGCAAGTCACCTGGGGCTAGCGGGTGACTTGCCATTAACCCCCCGGCAGAAGAGCCCGTAGCCATGGGCTATGCGGGCTTGTAGCCTGCAGGGCCAGGGGCCACAAAAGCTGGCCCCTGCGCCCTGTTTCTACAAGCCCTGCATAGCTGGTCCCGGGCTGGTTACTTCGGGTAAGGGGGACCCCATGTCATTTTTTTTAACGATTTTTAAGGGTTTTTAACCCTTAAAAATCCCCCCAAAAAACGGGCCCCCTCCCCCCCCCCCCCCCCGGGAGGGGGGACTCTATGTCATTTTTTCTCTCGATTTAACCCTTTGTAGTGTGGATGGTAGTTGTATTTTATTTGTAAATGTTCTAAAGTACCGTATTTTTCGCCCTATAAGACGCACTTATTTTTCCCCAAAAGTGGGGGGAAAATGTCCGTGCGCCTTATCGGGCAAATGTAAAAAAAAAAAAAAACTCACCCGTTCCCGGCGCTCCCGCGTGAGCGGCGAGAAGCCAGAGGAGCGGTGGGGGCTCTGTCCCGGTCCCGCCGCTGCGATTGCTGTCTTTTCAGGCAGCGATGACAGCGGCGGGGCCAGAGACAGAGCCCCTGCCACTCCTCCATCTGCTGTCTCTTCCGGGCTCAGAGCACACGCGAGCATGAAGGTCCGGGCAGTGGGTGGGCGTGGCCTGCACCGGACCTACCCGCTGCCCGGACCTTCGTGCTCGCATGTGCCCAGGAACAGCAGATGGAGGAGCGGCGGGGCCAGAGACAGAGCCCCTGCTGCTCCTCCATCTGCTGTTCCTGGGCACATGCGAGCACGAAGGTCCGGCCTGAAAAGACAGCGATCGCAGCGGCAGGGCCGGGACAAAGCCAGCTCGTGAATGGGGTGGGCTTTCATTCATTCATGGAGCCAGCCGCTCGGCGCAGCGGTGTCAGCGGACAGGTGAGTTTAACTTTTTTTTTTTATATACATGGCGCCTGCCTATACTAATGGGGGGAGGGGGGTGGGAATGGGGGGAGGGGGGCCACACAGCCTATACTAATGGGGGGAGGGGGATGCCACACAGCCTATGGGAATGGGGAGAGGGGGATGCCACACAGCCTATGGGAATGGGGGAGGGGGATGCCACACAACCTATGGGAATGGGGAGAGGGGGAAGCCACACAGCCTATGGGAATGGGGGATGCCACACAGCCTATGGGAATGGGGAGAGGGGGATGCCACACAGCCTATGGGAATGAGGGGAGGGGGATGCCACACAGCCTATGGGAATGGGGAGAGGGGGGTGCCACGCAGCCTATGGGAATGGGGAGAGAGGGATGCCACACAGCCTATACTAATGGGGGGAGGGGGATGCCACACAGCCTATACTAATGGGGGGAGGGGGATGACACACAGCCTATACTAATGGGGGATGCCACACAGCCTATGCTAATGGGGTGAGGGGGATGCCACACTGCCTATGGGAATGGGGAGAGAGGGATGCCACACAGCCTATACTAATGGGGGGAGGGGGGATGCCACACAGCCAATGGGAATGGGGAGAGGGGGATGCCACACAGCCTATGGGAATGGGGAGAGGGGGATGCCACACAGCCAATGGGAATGGGGGGAGAGGTGGATGCCACACAGCCTATGGGAATGGGGGGAGAGGGGGATGCCACACAGCCAATGGGTATGTGGGGAATGGGAGGGGGGGATGCCACACTGGGTATACGGGGAATGGGATGGGGGCATGCTACACTGTCTATGGAATGGGGGCATCCCACACGGCCTATGGGAATGGGATAGGGGAATGCCACACTGTCTGTAATGGTGCGTTTTTGGTTTAAAATATTTGTTTTCTTATTTTCTTCCCCCAAATCCTAGGTGCGTCTTATAGGGCGAAAAAATATGGTACTTGTTTCAGTTTGGGGGGTCTCCTGGGCAGGAACAGGGGGTTACCGATAAATATGTGGTACCATTCTAGAAATGGGGCTTTCACATGCAATTGGTTTTCTTTAATAAAATACATTTTTTATTTAAAATAAAGGAGGCAATTTTCTAAAAAAAAAAAAAATAATATTGTAAAAAACTGAATAAAATTTACAAACAAGACATTCCATGTTAAAGCCTAAACTCTGCTGCTGTTGCAAAAAATATATATAATTTTCCAGAAAATTCCAGCAAAAATGGCGCAAAACATGGCGCAAAATGCGGAAAAATGACCTGTCAACAGAGGGTGACAAAATCTCAAGTAGGCTGGCAATTAAAAGGGTTAAAAGTAGCTATGCATGTTGGTTATTGTTCTGTTCGGGGGACCTTGCGCTTTCAGACTTAGCTTGTTTTTTCTTGTTTGCATATTTATATTTTAGGAAAATGTGTTTTTTATTCAGCTTTTTTATACATTTTTTAGGGAAACCCTGCGCAACCAAAGAATTCTTTGAGGGATTAATTCCAGAAAGATGAGCCCACTACAACAAGCTGGGTACGCTTAGAAAGCTTAACATGTGTACTTTCAGGGAATATATAGTTTATGGGGATATTCCAAATGTAAAGGGTTGTTTTGGTTGAAAAAACGCAAGGTGCGCACTTTGGCTGCAGAGCTGAAATTTTCAAGGATGTTGCTTTTTCAGATTAAACGTGTTTTTTCTTGTTTGTATATAGTTTTTTTTTAGGAAAATGTGGCTTTGATTCTGCTTTTTTTATCCTTTTTTTAGGGAAACTCTTTGCAACCAAAGATTACATTGAGGGATTACTTCCAAAAAACTGTGGCCACATCAACAAGCCTGGTACACCTAGAAAGCTTGAGGTGTGTACTTCCAGAGAATATATAGTTTATTGGGGTTATTTCAAATGTAACGGGTTGTTTTTCTGGAAAAACTGCAAGGTGCAGATATTGCTTAGCATAGTTGTATTTTATCTAAAAATCCCCTAAAGCGCTGTTTCAGTTTGGGGGAGTCTCCTGGGCAGGAACGGGTGTCTACCTATACATATGTGGTACTGCTGTAACCGGGAGAAATTGAGGTTTCACACGCAATAAGATTTTTTTGACAGACTTACATTTTTTATTACAAAAAAAACTACAAATAGTAAAAAATAGATTTTTAAATTTTTTTTTTTACATATTTCACCCAAAAATATTGAGAATACACCTAAAAAATGACAAACAAGACATTTCATGTTAAAGCCCAGACTATGCTGAAAAAAACAATATATCATTTTCCTGGGAAATCCCTGTAAATCCCTTCAAAAATCACATTTGAACATGTGGAGCGCAAAATAGTGCAAAATGGTCTGGCAACAAAGGGTGAAAAAACTCCAGGTAGGCTGGCAGCGAAAAAATTAAATAACTTACGGACTTCCCTCTCATTGAAAGCCGCATTTGCGTGTAGAGGGCCTTTATTTATCCAAGAGCTTTGTTGAAGGGTCAGTGCTCTGGTGTAGGCCGTAAATTTGAATTATTTGAATTAATGGATATCTTCTAATACAAGTTTGCCATGTCTGTGTACAGTTGTAAAAGAATGTCCACCTCTTATTGTGAATCTACTCTCTGCTTGATGTAATAGTTATGCCTCCCCCCCTCCCCTTCTCTTCTGTACCCTTACCCCCCTTTTTCTCTTGTTATGTTTCGAACTTGGAGTCACTCTTAACTGTGTACAGAGACACCTGTTCTTAGACTAAAAGTCCAAAAAATTAAGTTTAATTACTTAAAAACATTTTGACAGGGCTTAACTCATTGGAGATGTTCTGGAATAACAGGCTGCTTCTTTGCTGCAGAACTGCATTGGTGTGCCCAATTTGTCACACTCATAAGCCTGAGGGGAAAGCTGTGCAGCTTGTGTATTATGTTATACAAACATACACACTTAATAACCAGCTGCTAGAGAGATTATGTGTGTGGGAAGGGAAACCTGCAACAATGTTTCTTTATCACTCTTCACGGCAGACTCTGGATTTACCGCACTCCCATTCAGTCAGCGTAAACATTATGTATCAATTCTTTCAGCTGTACCTCAGAGCAATGAGTGATCACAGCTGATGATTTTCTACTAGAAATAAAGTAGGATGTTTGAGGCAATTTTTACTGTGGGATTGGGTTTTTATATAAACTCAGCATAAAATCTGCCTGATATTCCATATCATCTGCATGGAGTTTAACCCTTCTAAATAGTTTATGTCACGGATTACCAGAGTGGCAGATGTAGCACCTGTCACTCAGCAGCGTTACCCTATACATTTCAGTGGTGTTTTTTTTGCTTGTGTATAAATAGCGTTTATAATTAATTATTTTTCTCATATCAAATCATTGTGCGACCTCTCCTGCCCAGCAACCAAACACTTATATTTTATATTTTTTTGTTTTATACAGAATTGTATGTGTTGATCTGTCATTGTAGTGTGATTGTTTTCGCTCTGGTGCTGCTGTATATGTGCTGAGAAACAGACTTTTTTCATATAGCGCATATAGCTAGATTTGCATTTGATTTTCTTAAATATGGGCTTCAGTGCCAAGCGGTGGCAAGCGGTGGATACACTTAACTGACGCTACCTATCGGCTGCAGCCATGTCCTGTTGTTATATGTGGCGTTGCTCTGGGTGGCTTTTCCTCGGGGCACTACATATGCATTAACCCTTTAAGTGGCAAGAACGTAACACCTACGTGCTGGCTTGTCCAGGACCTAAGTGCCAAGCAAGTAGGTGTTACAGGCTGACTTTCCCCCCTTGCTAGTTAAAAAAAATATATAAGAAAATACTCACCTGACCCCTCTATCGATCCGTCCGGGTCTCCTCTTTAATTTGGTGGCATCCAATCCCCCCTGGGGGCTTGGATGGCTCCAGGAGAACCCCCCGCGGGGCCGTTGTTAGGTAAAAAAAAAAAAAAATGACATTTACTCACCTGCGGCCGCAATGCCTCCCGCCGGGTCTCTTCTTCCCCGGGGAGGGGCCTCCGATCGCCCCCCCCCCGGGCTCTTCCGTGGTGAGGAGAGGGAAATCGCCCTCTCCATGACTTCCTGGGTCGCGACTGTGACGTCACCCGCCAGCCTGCTTCTTTCACCCGCACCCGAGACTATCAGTCTTGCCGGGTGCTTGGAGGAGAGAGGTTGGAGGGGGAAGAGGGCTGCGATCCCTTCCCCCCAGGCTCCCTCCACCGAGCACCCAGCAGCTGTCATTGGGAATCGGCGGGGGACCGCAGAGGATCAGAGGTGAGTAAAGAAAAAATAAATAAATGTCATTTTTTTATTATGTGTCTGTGTTTTTATTTTTACATTTAACCCTTTGTAAACTAGTTAGGGATCCATGAGACCCCTTATACCAGTTCACAAGGCTGGGGGCTGGCAAGTCATCTGCAACTAGCTGGTGACTTGCCATTAACCCCCGACACCCCCAATTACCTGCCTCCCCAAAGCCCAGGGGGGGAGGCAGAAGAGCCCGGGCCCACAGAAGGTATGTGGGCTTGTAGGCTGCAAGGTACAAAAAGGTGCAAAAGCTGGCCCCTGCGCCTTGATCTACAAGCCCCCATAGCTGGTCCCAGGCTGGTAATGCTGGGTAAGGGGGGCCCCATGTCAATTTGTTTTCATTTTTAAGGGTTTTTAACCCTTAAAATTCCTCAAAAAAATGGGGCCTTCCCCCCCTGGGAGGGGGGACCCTTTGTTGTTATTTTAATTTAAATTAACCCCTTATGCTCTGTCGCCCAGCAGCTATAAAAGGCTTCCAGCAGCAGCAGTAGAGCAGGAGCCAGAGTGATCAGCGTGGGACACAGGAATGGATGGGAGGTAAGTATCAAAAATGATTTTAAAAAATGTAATAAATTTTTTCTGCTTGTCTCTGTGTGTTTTTTTACATTTAACCCCTTGTGAACTGGTAAGGGATCCATGAGACCCCTATACCAGTTCACAAGGATGGGGGCTTGATTCTTCTTTTTTATTCTTTTTTAGGGAAACTCGTGCAACTAAAGAATTGATAGAGGGATTACTTCCAGAAAACTACAACCACATAAACAAGCCTGGTACGCCTAGAAAGCTTGAGGTGTGTACTTCCAGAGAAGTCGTTTGTGGGGGGTATTTCAAATGTAAAGAGATGTCCTTCTGGAAAAATTGCAAGGTGTGCATAGTGCATATCGCAGTTGTATTTTATCTGAAAATCTCCTAAAGCTCTGTTTCAGTTTGGAGGAGTCTCCTGGGCAGGAAAGGGTGTCTACCTATACATATGTGGTACTGCTGTGACCGAGAGAAATTGGGATTTCACGCGCAATAAGATTTTATTGACAAACTTACATTTTTTATTACAAAAAAAACACTACAAATTGCAAAAAAATTATTTTTTAATTTTTATTTGCACATATTTCACTGAAAAGTATTGAGACACTAAAAAGGGCCATACAAGACATTTCATGTTGAAGCCAGACTCTGCTGAAAAAAACAATATATCATTTTCCTGGGAAATACTTTCAAAAATCACAGTTGAACATGTGTAGAGCAAAATAGTGAAACATGGTCTGGCAGCAGAGGGTGACAAAAGCTGCAGGTAGGCTGGGAACTTAAAGGGTTAATTCAGGGAGGGAGCTTCTACAGCACCCTCCAGACATCACATTTATCACTGCTGGACAGGATACTACAGCATCACTGGTCTGCCCGCTACATTAGGTTATAGCGCCAGACACCTGCTTGCAGTGTCCACTAGCAGACGCTCTAAGCGCTGCGACATAGACGCTCAAATGGCAATATGTGGCGCTAGTCTTAAATCAGCCTCCACATTATAGATTTTTTGAGAGGTTGGTACTTTCAATTCAAAAGCTATTTACATAACTGCAAAATTCTCATTTAGAGCTAAAACCTAGTTTAGTTTTGTGACATTTAGTGTAAAGCCTTTTTTGGGAAGTCCACAATAAATAGCAATTTACAAGTGATGAATAGCACTGCATAGGGGCAAAATAAATATCGAAAGCAATGGGAAGTCATAGAGAGCAAAACTGAAATGACAGAATGGAGCCGCCATCCATAACAAAACACTCCAATCCAGTTAGTGAAGAGAACAGACGTAAGAAAAGAGGAATAGATTTAGAAGCTTAATTGTGAGCTAGGTTCAATCAACAGAGATTCGGTTAAAGCATGCTTTAAAAATATAAATAGCTTCTAGGGTTTGCATAATTTGGTTTAAATTAGTATGCACACATTGCCAACTGCTTAGTCACTGTCATTTGTTTCATTATTCTTAGCTGTTTCAGGTTGGTGAGATCAGTTCAATGTCACTTCACTAACCAAATAAAAATATTAAAAAAATGCAATTTTTACCACAGGTAGTAGAAATTGGATGGCCATATGGGCTACATCCACAACAAGGTGCATTTATACTGTATTTCGCTATGATTAGGGCCCCCAGACACAACTTTGCATGGGGCCCCAGGAATGATAGGCCTGCCCCTGACTAGGAAAAGTAAAACCTTTTTTATATTTAACCCCATCAGTGAATATGGCTAAAGTCTGCTGGAGCAAGTTTCTCTTTTCATAATAGGATCTTTAATTTTTGCTTTAGGCAAAAGTAGCTGCCAGCCTCCCAGGTGGCAACTTTGGGGACTCAAAAATAAGAGTAGGGACCACACTAAACACAGAGTGTCTTGCCGGGGCAGTGTGGCTTCCACATGTATCTGCAGATATGTGCAACCAAATCTCTGTCTTTCCACATAGCTAGATATGTTTGGTGCTTAATACTTGGATGATGAGAGGGTTAAACTGGGCAGTAAATTGGTTCCCAGGCCCTGAATAATAATGATGATAATTTTGTATAAATAGTGATGGAGCTACTCCCACCCCCTTTGCTCAGTTTGAATTGCCATGAACACACACAGGGAGGGATTCAGCCACCATGGATATCTCCCTGTGGAGTGTTCTAAAGGGAGGCTGGCAGCTTCCCAGGTGAGTAGCTCTGGCTGCATTGCATGTCCCAACTTTGGGGACTCAAAAATAAGAGTAGGGACCACACTAAACACAGAGTGCCTTGTCGGGGCAGTGTGGCTTCCACATGTATCTGCAGATATGTGCAACCAAATCTCTGTCTTTCTACATAGCTAGACATGTTTGGTGCTTAATACTTGGATGATGAGAGGGTTAAACTGGGCGGTAAATTGGTTCCCAGGCCCTAAATAATAATGATGATAATTTTGTATAAATAATAGTGATGGAGCTACTCCCACCCCCTTTGCTCAGACCCCTGTACCAGTTCACAAGGCTGGGGGGTGACTTGCCATTAACCCCCGGCACCCCCATTACCTGCCTCCCCAAAGGCCAGGGGGGGCAGAAGAGCCTGGGCCCGCGGGCTATGCGGGCTTGTAGCCTGCAGGGCCAGGGGCCATAAAAGCTGGCCCCTGTGCCCTGTTCCTACAAACCCTGCATAGCTGATCCCGGGCTGGTTACTTCAGGTAAGGGGGACCCCATGTAATTTTTCTTTGGATTTTTAAGGGTTTTTAACCCTTAAAAATCCAAAAAAATTGGGTCCCCCCCCCCCCCCCCCCCGGGAGGGGGGGGCCCTATGTCATTTTTTTTTTTTTAATAAACCCTTTGTGTTCTGTCATCCAGCAGCTATAAAAGGCTTCCAGCAGGTGAGCAGAAGCCAGTGATTGCTGAGGGACACAGTACTCCAGGATGGATGGGAGGTAAGTATAAAAAAAAAAAAAAATTAAAATATTTTTTTCTCTTTGTGTGTCTGTGTTTTTTTTTTACATTTAACCCCTTGTGAACTGGTAAGGGGTCCATGTGACCCCTATACCAGTTCACAAGGCTGGGGGGATGGCAAGCCACCTGCAACCAGCGGGTGACTTGCCATTAACCCCAGGCACCCCCATTACCTGCCTCCCCAAAGCCCAGGGGGGGGGCAGAAAAGCCCGGACCCGCGGGCTATGCGGGCTTGTAGCCTGCAGGGCCAGGGGCCACAAAAGCTGGCCCCTGTGCCCTGTTTCTACAAGCCCTGCATAGCTGGGAATAACCGGACTGGTTACTCTGGGTAAGGGGGACCCCATGTCAATTTTTTTTGGGATTTTTAAGGGTTTTTAACCCTTAAAAATCCCCCCCCCCCAAAAAATGGGGTCTCTATGTCATTTTTTCTCTCGATTTAACCCTTTGTAGTGTGGATGGTAGTTGTATTTTATTTGTAAAAGTATAAAGTACTTGTTTCAGTTTGGGAGGTCTCCTGGGCAGGAACAGGGGGGCTACCGATAAATATGTGGTACCGTTCTAATCGGTAGAAATGGGGCTTTCACATGCAATATGGTTTTCCTTAATAAAATTTTTTATTTAAAATAAAGGAGTCAATTTTCTAAAAAATGTTTTATTCATTTATTTTTATTACTTAATAATATTGTAAAAAACTAAATAAAATTTACAAACAAGACATTTCATGTTAAAGCCTAAACTCTGCTGCAAAAAAAAATATATATAATTTTCCTGAAAATTCCAGCAAAAATGGCGCAAAACATGGCGCAAAATGGGGAAAAATGACCTGTCAATAGAGGGTGACAAAATTTCAAGTAGGCTGGCAATTAAAAGGGTTAATAGTACCTATGCATGTTGGGTATTGTTCTGTTCGGGGGACCTTGCGCTTTCAGACTTAGCTTGAATTTTCTGGTTTGCATATTTATATTTTAGGAAAAGGTGTTTTTTATTCAGCTTTTTTATACATTTTTTAGGAAAACCCTGTGCAACCAAAGAATTCTTTGAGGGATTACTTCCAGAAAGATGAGCCCACTACAACAAGCTGGGTACGCTTAGAAACCTTAACATGTGTACTTTCAGGGAATATATGGTTTATGGGGGATATTCCAAATGTAAAGGGTTGTTTTGGTTGAAAAAGCGCAAGGTGCGCACTTTGTCTGCAGAGCTGAAATTTTCAAGTAAAATTACCGTTATGCTCATGCTTTAATTTGGGGTGTTTGGCAACTCTTCCCTTGACGGTAGCAATGCATGTTGTGTATCGTTCTGTTCGGGGGATGTTGTTTTTTCAGAGTAAACTTGCTTTTTCCTGTTTATATATAGTTTTTTTAGGAAAATGTGGCTTTGATTCTGCTTTTTATCCTTTTTTTATGGAAACTCTTTGCAACCAAAGAATACATTGAGGGATTACATCCAGAAAGCTATGGCCACATCAACAAGCCTGGTACACCTAGAAAGCTTGAGGTGTGTACTTCCAGAGAATATATAGTTTGTTGGGGGGTATTTCAAATGTAAAGGGTTGTTTTTCTGGAAAAACTGCAAGGTGCGCATATTGCATAGCATAGTTGTATTTTATCTGAAAATCCCCTAAAGCGCTGTTTCAGTTTGGGGGAGTCTCCTGGGCAGGAAAGGGTGCCTATACATATGTGGTATCGCTGTAACCGGGAGAAATTGGGATTTCACAAGCAATAAGATTTTATTGACAAACTTACATTTTATATTACAAAAAAACACTACAAATTGTAAAAAATTGTTTTTTTTTTATTTTTTTGCACATATTTTACCCAAAAATATTGAGAATACACCTAAAAAAAAATGTCAAACAAGACAAAGCCTGGACTCAAAACAATATATCATTTTCCTGGGAAATCCCTGGAAATCCCTTCAAAAATCACATTTGAACATGGGGAGTTCAAAATAGTGCAAAATAGTCTGGCAACAAAGGGTGACAAAAACTCCAGGTAGGCTGTCAGCAAAAGGGTTAAAGGGAACCTCATTCCAGACTGCCCACAGTGTCCTTCAGGGCTGCTCCTGTCCCCTGATTTCTCTCCTGCTCTTCCAATTACTAAAGGTGGCCAGTGGGGTCACAGTGCCACACCCACTTGGTCAAATCTTTTTGTCACCCTTGGTCATTTAGGCATCCTGAGGTGGTGGGGCTGTCCGAATGGTTAACAGCAGATGGGCAAACTTGCTCAAAATTGGAAGGACTAGTGGTGGTAATAGTGATGAGTGTCTAGAAGCAGCATTCATAGCTGCACTGTCAAGAATCTAGAAAAATCTTTACATACAGGAAAAAGGATGCCAGCCTGTGTTGTTATGGTCTAGGGCTGCCTTTCTGCATAATAATTAGGACCTGAAGATGATGTAAAGATGGAAGTGATGGTTAATGTCCATATGCTTCCAAATATAAAATGTCAGGGTATTCACATACAGCAGATGAGAAGTGGGGCACTCTCACGCTGCCAACAGAGAAGTGTCCTGAGCCTACGTCCTAGGGAAGGAGGCGGCATGGCTAAGTATTTGAAGCAGGTGATGGAGGCAGTGTGCGCCAGGCCCCCTTGTTCCACAGCCCGGTGGCATGTGCCTGCACTTCTCTTATGGTATATATGCCCCTGAGTTGACCCCTTCACATTCCCAGGGGTGGATGGGTTTAGGTGAATGGTAGAGGGCAACGGCAGAGGTGAAGAGGTTAGGCAAGTGGTGGATGACGAGGTTAGGCAAGTGGTGGATGACGGGCAGGGGGTGAAGAGGTTAAGTAAACGGTAGAGGACAGTGTCAAGGGGTGGAGAGGTTAGTTGAATAGTTGAGGACAGTGGCAGGGGGTGGAGGGGGTAGATGAGTGGTAGAGGGCAACGACAAGGGGTGGAGAGGTTAGGTGAGCAGCAGAGGACCGTGGCAGGGGGTGGATGGGTTAGGTGAGTGGTAGAGGACATCGGGAGGGGTGGAGAGGTTAGGTGGGTAGTGAAGAACAGTGGCAGGGGTGGAGAAATAAGGTAAATGGTACAGGACAGTGGCAGGGGTGGAGAGGTTGGGCAAGTGCTAGAGGATAGGAGCAGGGTGTGGAGGGGTTAGGTTAGTAGAGCACAGTGGCAGGGGGTGGGGGATAGGTAAGTGTGGGTGGACAATGGCAGGGGTGGTGGGGTTAAGAGAGTAGTAGAGGACAGAAGGGGTGGAGAGTTTAGGCAAGTGGTAGAGGACAGCAGCAGGGTGTGGAGGGGTTAGGTTAGTGGTAGAGCACAGTGGCAGGTGGTGGAGGGGATAAGTGAGTGGTAGAGGACAGCGGCAGGGGGTTAGGTAAATCGTAGAGGACAACAGAAGGGAGTGGAGAGGTTAGGTAAGTGGTAGAGGACTGCAGCAGGAGGTAGAGGGAGTAGGTGAGTGGTTACACGACTCAGCATACTGCAATGACTGAACAGGAGCCTGTGCATGTGCTGTGGGTCTGCTAGAAAGTTGAGTTTTTATGGCAATCGGGCCTTAATGAACAGGTAGATCCCTGCCTATGTATCTAATTATCATCCCCTAATCGGCCATAGTAAGTGATGGAGATAATATAGAGTATGGGAATAGGCATCCTATACCTGCTTTATTGAATTTGTATTATCCCTGCCCCTTTTTTAACCCTGATGGGGTCAGATGGTGCTGTTGTAAATAAATATATAGAGTCTTTTCTTTCTTTGGCCTTATATTTACAAGTGTTTTTCTGCTGCGGATTGTAATATCCATAGTGTGAACTTGGAGCTATACATTGTATCAAATCTTAATCAGTGAGTCACTTGTATCAAACGAATCTGCTGATAGCTTTCCAAGTGGATCTTGTACATGTGATGTATGTTTATTTTTATTACATTCATCTTGTTACACGTCAGACACAGCAGGGGTGTTCATGACACAAATCATGACACAAACCCGCGCCCCCCCCATCCCCTTAGGTTCACCCCTGGTGTTAGGCCCCATCTCTGCAGCAAGGTTGGGCTGTCTCTGCTGCTACCAGTCAAGTCCAGGGAGCCAGCTTAGTGATACATGCAGCAGAACATAGGAAGAGTCGAGCACTGGCGGGAAGGAATTATCCATTTGCTTACCTTTGCCCAGCAGCATGCGGATACTCTGGAAAAGGGGGAGGGGGCACACTGCAGTGTGTAGAGAAGGGTATTCTATAGTGGCAAGTAAATTTGAACAGGGAGAGCACTGCTGGAAGGATTCCTACTTGCCTCTAGGTGTGAGAGTGGCGCAGGGCCAGCCTCTTACCAGTTCAAAAGTAGCGGGAAAAAAAAGACCACAAAAATTCATTTATTAAATTAACATATACTATAGGGACATTTTGCAGTGATTATTTGCCCTCCATTTGGCAGAATCTGATTAAACATAATTGTGAACATTTTATTCATTAAAATACCTATATAGGACAAATTATCCCCTGCTTTATAGGAAGACCCTTAGAAATTGGGAGCGTAGACCTTTCTTCTGTTTGGGTAGAGTGGCGACTATGAAGATGGATATATTACCGAAAGTCCTATATTTTTTCAGAACAGTTCCAACTCCAATTGTTGTGAGAGATCTGGAAGGGTTACAGAGGGCTATTCTGAATTTTATATAGAGGGGTAAAACTAGGAGGGCCTACTCTAAAAAAGTTATGGAACAGGGGGTGGGAGTGGAAGCCCACAGTCTATTGAGATATTATTATGCATTAAGAGTCTCCTAGTCCTCAGCAATCTAGAGTTAAGAAGCCAGAATGGGCACGCATAGAAGCAGAGGGACATTACCTGACCTTGTTTGTCCCAAAGACCAAGGATTATGTGTCCAGTTTTGACAGAGGCTCTGAAGGTCTGGAATAGGACCAGAAAGGTGTGCCAACTGAGGTCCGGGAGATCCCCCCTAATCCCGAACATTGGAAATCCCAGTTTTAAACCTGGTATGGAGGGGGACGGGAGTTGTCAGGGTTTCTACAGGATGGGACAATTTTTTCATAATACGTTTTCATAAATTAATATCAATATCCTATCTGAGGGAACGATATGAACTGTTTCCAAGGGAGAGCTATAGATTGCCCAGATCTTGAACTATATTGGTTCTATAGTGGCTCACTGCAACCTCTCATGACACAGGATGCCACCAATACCAATTGGGAAGCATTTAAATAAACAATTTATTCAAATCATAGAAGCACCCTGTTATCAACCAGGAAACTTGCAGCAGGTCATAGGCCTTGCCCGTTGGCCATCCGTGACTGAAGATGTCCACATGGACATCTAGGAGATTGCTACAGTAGGTGCCCCCATGACATCTATAATGGAACCAGTGGAGGGGCAGATGTGGAGGAGTTACTGAGTAACACTGTGGGTTCCTTCGGGGGTGGGGGGGGGGGTTGTTTATTTATTGCTGTACCTGGGGTTTATTTATTTAATGCTGCAGGAAAGTTAGTTAATGCTGTTGGGGTATTTACAGTGGACTGAAAGTCTGGTCCGCTATCAGTGTTCCCATGTGAGCAACCTGTAATCGAATGCCCCGTGGAGATTGCTACTGACGAGCGCTGTATTGGCATAACTGTTTATTATGTGACTCAAAGAGCAGAGAAAACAGTGATGCCCCTGCTCTGCAGCTCCGTCTGATGATGCCACATTTGGTGGTGAGTGTTACTGGCTGGGGCTTGTCCATAGTGATTTCCACTGCGCAGCACCACATATAAGGATGCCCCATCAGAAACACTGAAAGTAGACCAGGGCTTTAATTAGAGATTTGGTCTACTTTAAAGCAGGTGGGGGGTATTATTTACTGTTCCAATGTATTGTATTTATGTAATGCTGTGGGCTGTGCTGAGAGTAGGGAGGAGGATTGGGGTGCAACCAGGGAGGGGGACTTGTGGTGCTGGGATGCAGGGGTTTTAATACAGCTAAATTTCATCTCGTGGGGCCTTGATTATCCAGTCCTTTTTCTCTATTGAATGGCATCAACATAAAGACCCAGGCTTTCCGATCAGTATGGATAGTCTTTTCTCCGAAGTTGACTATGGGAGGAAGAAGGAAGTTTTCAACTATAAAAAAAGATGGCTAAGGACTGTCCAGAGACAAGCTGGGTCATGCTAAAGATCTGGTGAAGCAAGCTTATCTTTGAATGTGCTTTTGGTTGTGATTTGAAGCTTACATCTTGATCATCATTGAACTTTGAAAACAACTTTGAATACTGAACTCACTAAAAAATTCTGTTGTTGGTTCCAAACGTTGAAAAAATACCCTTAACTTACTGGAAAAAATATGTACCTCACTTGTAAAAATGCCTGATCACAGGGATGGGTGATTTTTGTGAAATAATAGAACAGAACTGTTTAAATATTTTTTTGTGATTTCAAGTTAAAAAGCATCCTCAGATGTAAACTTCTATTCACACCTGAAATTACACCAAAAAGTTTAACCAGATTGTTAGTATGAACCCAAAAGGAATCCAAATGGTTGGGTTAATTTATAGCTCTTATCTATGTGCCTACAGGTGTCCTTTAACTTCCTGTTTAGAAGTATGGCTTATACATTTGTCTATATTTAATTTTCACACAACATTATGCAGCAATATATAGAGAGACAGATGGGACAATTTTCAGCAGACGGTAGGGATACCTTTTTTTTTGTCAAGCATTGCTAAGGTGCATCTAACAAACTGACAGCAGGACCTGTTAGTCAATGAAACATAGATGTGCTAATCAGAGCTACAGAGAGCAATTTCAAGAGCAAACAAATCATTGATTTCTGCTAATCATTAGTCTGCTAGCTGAGCAGTCCCCAGTTAAGGATTTAGGGATTATTCTATAAATTGCTCAACAGAAAATAAAAGTGCAAAAAAAATGACTAAAATTGCACACAAAAAGTTATGTGCTATTTTGTGCCACAGCATTTGCCTCAGGAAGCTTTAATATGCCTGATCAATATTCAGGTGCTGTTATGTATGATTAGCGTAAATTAGATGTGAGCTCAAACTTCTAGTTGTGCTTTTACAGTATATGCAAAACATGACAGTATGCAGTTGCATACAAAAATGTTGACACCCCTGGTAAAAAAAAAAAAGTACTGTGAACAAGTAAAGGGTAAGTCCACTTTTGTAGCCCACAGAGCTTAGGTCAGGGGTGCCCTCATGAACATGATGGCACAGGTATGAGATGTTGGCATGGTGGATGGGTGTGGCCTAATAGGTGCATATTGATCCTTATGCTGGTGCTCCGTACTGAGGCCATGCCTACCCAAAGCATCTACTTCTCATACCGCACTGTGGGTAAGAGATGTGTGAGACAGGAGTGGTTGGAAGGTAACTGGGGTGTCCCTGATTGAACATCTTTAATCCTTGGATCAAAACACAACAGCCATCAGTTCTTCTAAGCAGCTCCCTATAATGGAACACTAAAATGAAAATGGCCAGGAGAGCGGTCATCACCCTGAATATGAAGAATAGGGATGAGCGAATCGATCCGGACGAACCCGGATTCGATCCGAATTTCATGAAAAATTCGATTCGGATCGAATCCGAATTTCCCCGTGCTTCGATCGCTCGAAGTTTTCCTTTAACATCCATTCATTTACATTACAGGCATTCTAAGATGGCGGAGGGGACATGTCCAGACATCTACCCTGCGCCAGTGCAAGCTGGGGCAGTCACATGCAGCCTATCAGCAGCCAGCAAGCCCGGTGACGTCACAGCGCTATTTAAGTCGGCGGACATCTTGCTTTTCCTCATTTCTCTATTGCATTCGTGAGAGACAGGACGCTGCTGTAGTGAGGGAGAGACAGAGAGCCAGGGACAGACAGGGACAGGCTGGAGACAGGCAGGAGACAGACAGAAAGTCAGCGAAAAGCAGGGAAAGTTAGGAAAAATCGGAGGCAGTCACAGGGAGATTTTTTTTTTTTTCATCCAGCCTGAGTGTTACTGGCTGGCTGACTGGCTTTGTTAGCGTTTTCAGGCTGCTTATACACTTACTGTGCATATATACTGAACTGATCTCAAGTCTGCTGTGAGGCATCCCATTCTGTGACTACACCAGCCTCTATGCACTTATTCTAATAGAAATTTGGTCTGATAAAGACACTTTTGCTGTGCATAGAATTACTGCTCACAGGTGCACTCCTGCCTGTTGGGGCATCCCATTCTGTGACTACACCAGCCTCTATTTACTGCTATAACCCTTTGCACTTATTCTAATAGAAATTTGGCCTGATAAACACACTTTTGCTGTGCATAGTAGTACTGCTGCCAGGTGCACTCCTGCCTGTTGGGGCATCCCATTTTGTGACTACACAAGCCTCTATTTAATACTATAACCCTTTGCACTTATTCTAATAGAAATTTGGCCCGATAAACACACTTGCTGTGCATAGTAGTACTGCTGCCAGGTGCACTCCTGCCTGTTGGGGCATCCCATTCTGTGACTACACAAGCCTCTATTTAATACTATAACCATTTGGACATATTCTAATAGAAATTTGGCCTGATAAACACACTTTTGCTGTGCATAGTATTACTGCTCACAGGTGCACTCCTGCCTGTTGGGGCATCCCATTCTGTGACTACACCAGCCTCTATTTAATACTATAACCATTTGCACTTATTCTAATAGAAATTTGGCCTGATAAACACACTTGCTGTGCATAGTATTACTGCTCACAGGTGCACTCCTGGCTGTTGGGGTATCCCATTCTGTGACTACACAAGCCTCTATTTAATACCATAACCATTTGCACTTATTCTAATAGAAATTTGGCCTGATAAACACACTTTTGCTGTGCATAGTATTACTGCTCACAGGTGCACTCCTGCCTGTTGGGGCATCCCATTCTGTGACTACACAAGCCTCTATTTAATACCATAACCATTTGCACTTATTCTAATAGAAATTTGGCCTGATAAACACACTTTTGCTGTGCATAGTATTACTGCTCACAGGTGCACTCCTGCCTGTTGGGGCATCCCATTCTGTGACTACACCAGCCTCTATTTACTGCTATAACCCTTTGCACTTATTCTAATAGAAATTTGGCCTGATAAACACACTTGCTGTGCATAGTATTACGGCTCACAGGTGCACTCCTGGCTGTTGGGGCATCCCATTCTGTGACTACACAAGCCTCTATTTAATACTATAACCATTTGCACTTATTCTAATAGAAATTTGGCCTGAAACACACTTATGCCGTGCATAGTATTACTGCTCACAGGTGCACTCCTGCCTGTTGGGGCATCCCATTCTGTGACTACACCAGCCTCTATTTACTGCTATAACCCTTTGCACTTATTCTAATAGAAATTTGGCCTGATAAACACACTTGCTGTGCATAGTATTACTGCTCACAGGTGCACTCCTGGCTGTTGGGGCATCCCATTCTGTGACTACACAAGCCTCTATTTAATACCATAACCATTTGCACTTATTCTAATAGAAATTTGGCCTGATAAACACACTTTTGCTGTGCATAGTATTACTGCTCACAGGTGCACTCCTGTCTGTTGGGGCATCCCATTCTGTGACTACACCAGCCTCTATTTACTGCTATAACCCTTTGCACTTATTCTAATAGAAATTTGGCCTGATAAACACACTTGCTGTGCATAGTATTACTGCTCACAGGTGCACTCCTGGCTGTTGGGGCATCCCATTCTGTGACTACACAAGCCTCTATTTAATACCATAACCATTTGCACTTATTCTAATAGAAATTTGGCCTGATAAACACACTTGCTGTGCATAGTATTACTGCTCACAGGTGCACTCCTGCCTGTTGGGGCATCCCATTCTGTGACTACACCAGCCTCTATTTACTGCTGTAACCTTTTGCACTTATTCTAATAGAAATTTGGCCTGATAAACACACTTTTGCTGTGCATAGTATTACTGCTCACAGGTGCACTGCTGGCTGTTGGGGCATCCCATTCTGTGACTACACCAGCCTCTATTTACTGCTATAACCCTTTGCACTTATTCTAATAGAAATTTGGCCTGATAAACACACTTTTGCTGTGCATAGTATTACTGCTCACAGGTGCACTGCTGGCTGTTGGGGCATCCCATTCTGTGACTACACCAGCCTCTATTTACTGCTATAACCCTTTGCACTTATTCTAATAGAAATTTGGCCTGATAAACACACTTTTGCTGTGCATAGTATTACTGCTCACAGGTGCACTCCTGCCTGTTGGGGCATCCCATTCTGTGACTACACCAGCCTCTATTTACTGCTATAACCCTTTGCACTTATTCTAATAGAAATTTGGCCTGATAAACACACTTTTGCTGTGCATAGTATTACTGCTCACAGGTGCACTCCTGCCTGTTGGGGCATCCCATTCTGTGACTACACCAGCCTCTATTTACTGCTATAACCCTTTTCACTTATTCTAATAGAAATTTGGCCTGATAAACACACTTTTGCTGTGCATAGTATTACTGCTCACAGGTGCACTCCTGCCTGTTGGGGCATCCCATTCTGTGACTACACCAGCCTCTATTTACTGCTATAACCCTTTGCACTTATTCTAATAGAAATTTGGCCTGATAAACACACTTGCTGTGCATAGTATTACTGCTCACAGGTGCACTCCTGGCTGTTGGGGCATCCCATTCTGTGACTACACAAGCCTCTATTTAATACCATAACCATTTGCACTTATTCTAATAGAAATTTGGCCTGATAAACACACTTGCTGTGCATAGTATTACTGCTCACAGGTGCACTCCTGCCTGTTGGGGCATCCCATTCTGTGACTACACCAGCCTCTATTTACTGCTGTAACCTTTTGCACTTATTCTAATAGAAATTTGGCCTGATAAACACACTTTTGCTGTGCATAGTATTACTGCTCACAGGTGCACTGCTGGCTGTTGGGGCATCCCATTCTGTGACTACACCAGCCTCTATTTACTGCTATAACCCTTTGCACTTATTCTAATAGAAATTTGGCCTGATAAACACACTTTTGCTGTGCATAGTATTACTGCTCACAGGTGCACTGCTGGCTGTTGGGGCATCCCATTCTGTGACTACACCAGCCTCTATTTACTGCTATAACCCTTTGCACTTATTGTAATAGAAATTTGGCCTGATAAACACACTTTTGCTGTGCATAGTATTACTGCTCACAGGTGCACTCCTGCCTGTTGGGGCATCCCCTTCTGTGACTACACCAGCCTCTATTTACTGCTATAACCCTTTGCACTTATTGTAATAGAAATTTGGCCTGATAAACACACTTTTGCTGTGCATAGTATTACTGCTCACAGGTGCACTCCTGCCTGTTGGGGCATCCCATTCTGTGACTACACCAGCCTCTATTTACTGCTATAACCCTTTGCACTTATTCTAATAGAAATTTGGCTTGATAAACACACTTGCTGTGCAAAGTATTACTGCTCACAGGTGCACTCCTGGCTGTTGGGGCATCCCATTCTGTGACTACACAAGCCTCTATTTAATACCATAACCATTTGCACTTATTCTAATAGAAATTTGGCCTGATAAACACACTTGCTGTGCATAGTATTACTGCTCACAGGTGCACTCCTGCCTGTTGGGGCATCCCATTCTGTGACTACACCAGCCTCTATTTACTGCTGTAACCTTTTGCACTTATTCTAATAGAAATTTGGCCTGATAAACACACTTTTGCTGTGCATAGTATTACTGCTCACAGGTGCACTGCTGGCTGTTGGGGCATCCCATTCTGTGACTACACCAGCCTCTATTTACTGCTATAACCCTTTGCACTTATTCTAATAGAAATTTGGCCTGATAAACACACTTTTGCTGTGCATAGTATTACTGCTCACAGGTGCACTGCTGGCTGTTGGGGCATCCCATTCTGTGACTACACCAGCCTCTATTTACTGCTATAACCCTTTGCACTTATTGTAATAGAAATTTGGCCTGATAAACACACTTTTGCTGTGCATAGTATTACTGCTCACAGGTGCACTCCTGCCTGTTGGGGCATCCCCTTCTGTGACTACACCAGCCTCTATTTACTGCTATAACCCTTTGCACTTATTCTAATAGAAATTTGGCCTGATAAACACACTTTTGCTGTGCATAGTATTACTGCTCACAGGTGCACTCCTGCCTGTTGGGGCATCCCATTCTGTGACTACACCAGCCTCTATTTACTGCTATAACCCTTTGCACTTATTCTAATAGAAATTTGGCTTGATAAACACACTTGCTGTGCAAAGTATTACTGCTCTCAGGTGCACTCCTGGCTGTTGGGGCATCCCATTCTGTGACTACACAAGCCTCTATTTAATGCCATAACCATTTGCACTTATTCTAATAGAAATTTGGCCTGATAAACACACTTTTGCTGTGCATAGTATTACTGCTCACAGGTGCACTCCTGCCTGTTGGGGCATCCCATTCTGTGACTACACAAGCCTCTATTTAATACCATAACCATTTGCACTTATTCTAATAGAAATTTGGCCTGATAAACACACTTTTGCTGTGCATAGTATTACTGCTCACAGGTGCACTCCTGCCTGTTGGGGCATCCCATTCTGTGACTACACCAGCCTCTATTTACTGCTATAACCCTTTGCACTTATTCTAATAGAAATTTGGCCTGATAAACACACTTGCTGTGCATAGTATTACTGCTCACAGGTGCACTCCTGGCTGTTGGGGCATCCCATTCTGTGACTACACAAGCCTCTATTTAATACTATAACCATTTGCACTTATTCTAATAGAAATTTGGCCTGATAAACACACTTTTGCTGTGCATAGTATTACTGCTCACAGGTGCACTCCTGCCTGTTGGGGCATCCCATTCTGTGACTACACCAGCCTCTATTTACTGCTATAACCCTTTGCACTTATTCTAATAGAAATTTGGCCTGATAAACACACTTGCTGTGCATAGTATTACTGCTCACAGGTGCACTCCTGGCTGTTGGGGCATCCCATTCTGTGACTACACAAGCCTCTATTTAATACCATAACCATTTGCACTTATTCTAATAGAAATTTGGCCTGATAAACACACTTTTGCTGTGCATAGTATTACTGCTCACAGGTGCACTCCTGCCTGTTGGGGCATCCCATTCTGTGACTACACAAGCCTCTATTTAATACCATAACCATTTGCACTTATTCTAATAGAAATTTGGCCTGATAAACACACTTTTGCTGTGCATAGTATTACTGCTCACAGGTGCACTCCTGCCTGTTGGGGCATCCCATTCTGTGACTACACCAGCCTCTATTTACTGCTATAACCCTTTGCACTTATTCTAATAGAAATTTGGCCTGGTAAACACACTTGCTGTGCATAGTATTACTGCTCACAGGTGCACTCCTGCCTGTTGGGGCATCCCATTCTGTGACTACACAAGCCTCTATTGAATACTATAACCATTTGCACTTATTCTAATAGAAATTTGGCCTGATAAACACACTTGCTGTGCATAGTAGTACTGCTGCCAGGTGCACTCCTGCCTGTTGAGGCATCCCATTCTGTGACTACACAAGCCTCTATTTAATACTATAACCATTTGCACTTATTCTAATAGAAATTTGGCCTGATAAACACACTTGCTGTGCATAGTATTACGGCTCACAGGTGCACTCCTGCCTGTTGGGGCATCCCATTCTGTGACTACACCAGCCTCTATTTACTGCTATAACCCTTTGCACTTATTCTTATAGAAATTTGGCCTGATAAACACACTTTTGCTGTGCATAGTAGTACTGCTGCCAGGTGCACTGCTGGCTGTTGGGGCATCCCATTGTGTGACATACCATTAGCCTCTGCATTTACTGTAAGCTGCACAGTTATTTAAAGTAATTTGGCTTGTTTCAGCCTGCTTACACACTGTTGCTGTGTGCATATATATTCTGATCTCAAGTCTGCTGTGGGCATCCCATTCTGTAACATAACATAACCTACCTCTCTTATTTACACTAAGCAGCTCTCTTATTTAAACTAAGCAGGCCTCTTATTTTCACTAAGCAGCTCTCTTATTTAAACTAAGCAGGCCTCTTGGATGCTGATTGTCCACTTTTGGGTGTGCATTATATTCGGTTTCATATACAGTGGGGTATCCCAATTTGTAAGATAACCTACCCCAACCATGTAAACTAAAGAGGCCTGTTGCAGCCTGAGTTTCTCTGCTTGCGTATGGCCTGCATTACAATCTGTCTCTTTCAATGACACTGCTGCCTGGGGTATCCCAATTTGTAAGATTACCTACCCCAACCATGTAAACTAAAGGTTACGTCCTTCCAGAAGGAAAACTTATGCCGAACACTATTTTTGTTGGGGGCATTGACCTTTGGATTGATCGGCATGAAATTAAGGATTTTTTTCAAAGTATGGCGCTGTAAAGAAGGTCAAAATTATTTCTCAAACTTGGATTATTGTTACTTTTTGTTCAGCTTAAAATATACCAGGCCACACGGGCATCCCAAGGCACATGCTATTTTAACCCTATCTGTTATACAACATAAGCGTTGATCAGCATCAGCTGCTTTATTCTACTACTACTACTACTACTGCTACTTCAGTTTGCACTTGTTTTTGACTGCTTTTAATAAACCAGGCCGCAGGGCACCCCAAAGCTGCACCTTGCACCCTATCTGGTATACAACATAAGCGTTGATCAGCATCAGCTTCATTAAGCTACTTCAGTTTGCACTTCCTTTTTGACTGCTTTCATTTAACCAGGCCGCAGGGCACCCCAAAGCTGCACCTTGCACCCTCTACCTGTTTATACTAAATAAGCATCTACAGCCTCAGCTTTATTAAGTTATTGCATTTTGAATTGGTTTTGGTCTGCTTTAAATACACCAGGCCGCAGGGCATCCCAAACCTGCATGTTGCACCCCATCTGTTATACTAAATAAGCGTTGATCAGCATCAGCTTTATTAAGCTATTGCATTTTGCATTGG
The DNA here is from genome assembly GCA_027917425.1 of Gastrophryne carolinensis. NCBI lineage: Eukaryota > Metazoa > Chordata > Amphibia > Anura > Microhylidae > Gastrophryne > Gastrophryne carolinensis. Next base: position 100,985,947 of record CM051240.1, on the reverse strand, counting down.
TTTTTGTACTGCTGCCAAAACACTAGCCCATATGGGCATCCCAAACCAGCACATGTCACCCTATCTGTTATACTAAATAAGCTTCTACAGGCCCTTTTTTTTATTTATTTATTTTTATTTATATAGAGCTGTAATAGCTTATATAGTGAGGTAAATTTGCCATTTTGCTGCATTATATAGAGCACCCCCTCTGTAAATCTGAGGGGCAATAGTTTATATTATAAGGTAAATTCATGGTTTTGCACCATTATATGGAGCAGCCCCTGTGTAAATCTGAGGGGCATTAGCTTATATAGTGAGGTAAATTTGCCATTTTGCTTCATTATATAGAGCAGGCCCTGTGTAAATCTGAGGGGCAATAGCTTATATTGTGAGGTAAATTTGCCATTTTGCAGCATAATATAGAGCAGCCCCTGTGTAAATCTGAGGGGCAATAGTTTATATTATAAGGTAAATTCATGGTTTTGCACCATTATATGGAGCAGCCCCTGTGTAAATCTGAGGGGCATTAGCTTATATAGTGAGGTCAATTTGCCATTTTGCTTCATTATATAGAGCAGGCCCTGTGTAAATCTGAGGGGAATAGCTTATATTGTGAGGTAAATTTGCCATTTTGCAGCATAAAATAGAGCAGCCCCTGTGTAAATCTGAGGGGCAATAGTTTATATTATAAGGTAAATTCATGGTTTTGCACCATTATATGGAGCAGCCCCTGTGTAAATCTGAGGGGCATTAGCTTATATAGTGAGGTCAATTTGCCATTTTGCTTCATTATATAGAGCAGGCCCTGTGTAAATCTGAGGGGAATAGCTTATATTGTGAGGTAAATTTGCCATTTTGCAGCATAAAATAGAGCAGCCCCTGTGTAAATCTGAGGGGCAATAGTTTATATTATAAGGTAAATTCATGGTTTTGCACCATTATATGGAGCAGCCCCTGTGTAAATCTGAGGGGCATTAGCTTATATAGTGAGGTAAATTTGCCATTTTGCTTCATTATATAGAGCAGCCCAGTTGCCATCTAAATCAACTACTGTCCGGCCAGTACAGCTTTTCTAGGGCAAACTCTGCTAGTTGCGGACACAAGTCAAGTTTGGCTTCCCAGCAAATCCAGTGGATCCTGAAGGTGTGTTGGCATGGTCATGTCAAGGTATGACATGACCTGCTGTTGAGGTCCAGCTCCAGGTCTTCCTGCTGCTCATGAGTAGACTCACTATGCGGGTGTAGAAAGCTACTCACTAGCGACTGAAGACTGAGGCTGCTGCTGATGGAGCTGCTGCTCCTTCCACCCCCCCAGCAGCCATGGCAGTGGAAGGTGATCGCAGAGGTCCCCCCGAGTCAGACCTGCGGGAGTATGGGCCATGGTACAGATAGACATCGCCCAACTGACTAAGTGGGATGTCTCTGTAGTAGGTCAGTTTGTCCTCCCTCTCAGTGGGCGTAAAAAATGCCCCCATTTTGTGCCGGAAGCGAGGGTCCAATAAGTTGGAGAGCCAGAAGTCTTCCCGCTGACAAATGGAGACAATTCTGCGCTCACTAGTACGCAAGCATGTGAGCATGCATCGTGCCATTTGTGCAAGTGACTCGGAGGGACTACCTGTCTCCATCTGCACTGTAAACTGCCACGGTGTGTCTGGGTCCTCTGTCTCGCCTTCCTCACAACCCTCTAGCTCCTGTGGCTGCTCCTGCTCCTCCTCTCCTGTCAGATGACTAGATAAAATGGTCATTTTGTGAAACCTAAACTGTGGTTTGCTGTGCCCCACCCCCTTCTCCTCCTCCACTTCAGCCCCCACAGGCTTCATGTGGCTGTGAAATGTATGTGCCATGTCTCCAGTGCCCTGACCAGCCATGGTTTCCAACATGTCTTGTAGTACATGAAGCAGTGGAATCTCATCGTTCATCTCATAGTCCTGGCAACTGACTAATAAAGTAGCTTCCTCAAAGGGCCTGAGCAAACGGTCGGTGTCACGTATGAGCTGCCAATGGTTTACATTGAATTTACACAGGGGTGTCCCCCTATCCGTTTGGATCATCCAGAAATCCGTGATGGCTTTTCTCTGTTCCTATAGTGCAGTGGTCCTCAACCCTGTGCTCAAGGCCCACCAACATGTCATGTTTTTTGGATCTCCAAATAGCCAGCTCTATTGCTCTGCAGCTGCACTAATTACTCCACCTGTGCATCTTTGTGGAGATCTGCAAAACCTGGCCTGTTGGTGGGCCTTGAGGACAGGGTTGGGGGCCACTGCTATAGTGGATCCTGCATATGGAGGGTGGAATTCCAACAGGTGGAAACATCGCAAATCAGACTATGTTGGGGTACACCGTTCTGACGCTGAGGCTCAATAAGGTTGTGCTTGGTGGTGTAGGAGTGCCAGAAGTGTATGCAAACTTTCTTTCCTGTTGTTCGGATGTCTTTCAGATGGGGGCAAGACTTCAGAAAAAGCTTGACAACTAGACTGAACACGTGTGCCATGTCAGGACGCATGACTCTGGCTTCCTTGTCGCAGCGCAAACAAGATGTTCTTCCAAGTGTCAGTCACCATGGGTCCAAATTTGCAGTTTTCGTGGATTAAGCAATGCTTTCATGGATTGAGTTCTCATTTTTAGTAGTTCCTCCCATGTGTGACTTTGTTGGTCAAGGAAAACCATGTGAAGAACAGCGTGAAACCACAATCACCAAGGGGGCCTAAAAGGATATATATTGTCCACCATGAGTCCATAGTTACAGCTCCAGACGTAGACAACACTGTGCACTTTGGTACACACTGACAGGCTAAAGGACTGGCCCACCTTCTGTTCAACAACCATGCCATGGGACTCTCCACCTCGGCTCGGCACAAGCCATCAGTTCTCTGAAAGGTCCACCACTGGGTAATGCAGCAGGCTGGACTTATGGTGACGCTGTCTGAGAGGAGAAATCCCTCAGACATCAAGATTAAAAATTCCAAGAATTTATGAGGGCTAATTATTCAGAGGCAATGATACCTAGTTGTTTCTGATTTAATTACAAGGTGGAAACACACCCTCAAACAAAACTTCACTTTGGCAATACTATTGCATTTGTCTATTCATAATTTTATGTATATATACTAACCTACTTTTTCTCCACAGGATTGTGGATGCAACATGAAAAACTGACACATCGCTGAGTAGCTGATTTTTCCTATCAACAGTCCCCAATAATTCACTGCTGCTGCTGCTGCCGCCGCCACCACCGCAGACTCCAGGGACCCTCTTCCACTACCTCGGCTTGCAACACCTCCTCCCACGACACTCTCCTCATCACTAATTGCCGGCTAGTGGAAGAAGAGGCAAGTGTCTCCTCCACTTCTTGGCTGGGCAGTAGCTGCTGAATTTTATGATTATCAGATCTTCATCAATGGATAGTGGAGCTGAACCCAAAGCATAACAGACAGACAACAGACAGTTGACTGGGGGTGTCAGATGCCACTTGTGATGCAGTGGACTGCTTTTGCAGCACTTCCAGACAAAGTTGCTTCATTGGCTGACACAATGACTGGTAAAGCTGTGGAACATATGGTTTAAAAGCAAAAATAACCATTTGTTTTTATATGAAAAAGACCCTGGTTTATACATCCTTTTTTTTTCCAGAGACTGCCCTGCGTGGAAATGAATGGCGCATGGATCAGCCAAGCTTTCCTCCCAACAATGCCTGATGTATTCCAGTAGATAGATGACGGGGCCAGACCAACACTAAAAAAAGATGGATCGTGCAAAACAGATTTAAGGCGCTGCTCTCCAGTTACAGACATTCCTCCGCATCGGACCACAAGTAAGTATTGATAAAAAATCCTTTACGTTACTCTTACTTTTTATTAATATTCTTCGGATAAGACGGATCAGACATGATTCCAGATTAAAAATTCCAAGAATTTTTGAGGGCTAATTAGTCAGAGGCAATGATACCTTGTTGTTTCTGATTTAATTAAAAGGTGGAAACACACCCTCAAACAAAACTTCACTTTGGCAATACTTTTGCATTTGTTTATTCATAATTTTATGTAGATATTACTAACTAAGCTACTTTTTCTCCACATGACTCTCCACAGGGTGTGATTCATCCAATTTTTGGGCTCCTGAAGCCAACCCCAGTGTCTCTTTAAAGTAATATTTGGGCTCCTGCTGCTGCTGCCAACTCCAGGGTGTGATTCATCCAATTTTTGGGCTCCTGAAGCCAACCCCAGGGTCTCTTTAAAGTAATGTTTGGGCTCCTGCTGCTGCTGCTGCCAACTCCAGGGTGTGATTCATCCAATTTTTGGGCTCCTGAAGCCAACCCCAGTGTCTCTTTAAAGTAATATTTGGGCTCCTGCTGCCAACTCCAGGGTGTGATTCATCCAATTTTTGGGCTCCTGAAGCCAACTCCAGTGTGTCTTTCAAGCTATGTTTGGGCTCCTGCTGCTGCTTGCAACTCCAGGGTGTGATTCATCCAATTTTTGGGCTCCTGAAGCCAACCCCAGGGTCTCTTTAAAGTAATGTTTTGGCTCCTGCTGCTGCTGCTGCCAACTCCAGGGTGTGAATCATCCAATTTTTGGGCTCCTGAAACCAACTCAAGTGTCTCTTTAAAGTAATATTTGGGCTCCTGCTGCTGCTGCCAACTCCAGGGTGTGATTCATCCAATTTTTGGGCTCCTGAAGCCAACTCCAGTGTCTCTTTAAAGTAATGTTTGGGCTCCTGCTGCTGCTGCCAACTCCAGGGTGTGATTTATCCAATTTTTGGGCTCCTGAAGCCAACTCCAGTGTCTCTTTAAAGTAATGTTTTGGCTCCTGCTGCTGCCAACTCCAGGGTGTGATTCATCCAATTTTTGGGCTCCTGAAGCCAACTCCAGTGTCTCTTTAAAGTAATATTTGGGCTCCTGCTGCTGCCAACTCCAGGGTGTGAATCATCCAATTTTTGGGCTCCTGCTGCTGCCAACTCCAGTGTCTCTTTAAAGCAATGTTTGGGCTCCTGCCCCTCATAGTGATGCCACTTCAACTCTCTGCAATTGTGCCGCTCTGCGATTCTATTAGCGATGCCTCTGATCTGCATGTGATATTTATTCAAAGTATTATTTAACTAACCCAGCAAGGCAGAATGGTTTACAACCCTATTGAGGCTCTAGGAGGCTCAGAAATAGCCGTTTTTAATAGCGTTTCGTCGCGAATAAATTCGGGTCGAAACGATTTTTGTCGGAAAATTCTGCGAATCAGTCGAATCGAATTTTTCAAAAGTTCGCTCATCTCTAATGAATAATGCTCTATTTTCTACTAAAGGTGCTGTAACTCATCATATAATGGAGCAAAGTGCCAGTGGCCAGGCCAGAAGTGTCATTAAAAACTTAAACCACTGTCCAGTAAAACGTATTGTCCCTAATTTCAATTTTATAAATAATGTACCTAAAAAAGGAAACCATTTCTGAAATCTGGACCGAAACACATATCAAACTACTCTGCCACAGAACACCTAATAGTTAATCTTTTGACCATCACAGGTTTAGGTCCGCCTTCCTGGGCCATCTGAAATTAGGATGCCTTGCTGTGTGAAACCCTGTGGAACACCCATAAAGCGCACCTTTCCGGTGGTCCAACTGCACATGCGTAGGCCCTCATTAATGCACAACATATAGCTCTGTTTGAGCATAGAGGAAGGGTAGCTGCCACATCCCCAGTCTCCATGTAGTCTGAGTGTGTTTGTGGGGCATCCCAAATCTTAATCAGCCAGCCCTGGAGTTTTTTAGATGCTAGAGCCAGCCAGGAAACGTGGTTGGTACTCATAAAGCATTTTAAAATGGTGCATGGATAATAAGACTCATCATCAACTAGTGGAATTATACACCACAGCATTTTTTAAATATAAAGAGGAAAGCAAATAATATTTTTTGTCTTTTTTGGGGGATGTAAAATGATTTATGCTACTGTATTATACAGTAACCTGAGCCAATAAACAATTGCTCCTGTTAGAAGGACAGCAACCAGATCATTTGATCACTGTACTGACTGAACAACACAAATGGATTAGTTTTCAACATACAGAGAATAATAAACATCAACGACAAATATTAAGGCAATTAACTTGTCAAAAATGACATTTCTATAAAAGAAAAACTCTTTGATGTTCAAAAAGCTAGGAATAAGAATTTACAAATGGTTACATATTGTAAAGCACATCTACACCTGGCTGGTGCTAAAGGGGTAGTCTGTCTCTATGGGCACCAACCTTTCTGACACCACCCACAGCCCTACAATAAAGACATACTTTGTGGCTCCATCAGATGGAAGGCAGTAAACTGCGGGAGGAGGTTCTTTCTTCTGCAGTAGAAGCGGGTTTGAAATAACAAGTAGCAATCACCTTATCTATGCATTATGGCTCATGTCAGGAGCATAGACTTCAAAGAATGGGCTTAAATCACTAGCTTGACCTAATGAATATATATACATTCCTTAAACCTTTGCTCTTAAAACTTCCTTTTTATTTATGGGATTCTACTGAAGTAATGGTGCTAGCAGAGGATATGGTTGTTGAGGATACCATGGTACTTGTCACGGCATATGTCACTTATCGTTACACTATTATCTAAAATGAATGTGGATTAGCTGCATTCATGTTTTTGGGGGAATCACATATATATATCTTTAAAAACATTTTGCATTCATTTTTGGTTGGGGAAGGTTTTGCTTACATACTAAAAGGTGTTGCTATGGTGGCAAAATTTGCACCCAATGGGGTCAGTTCAACACCAGGTGAAAACAGTCACTTTCGGTGAAGAAAAAAAAAAATTGAAGAAAAAACAACACAACTAAAGTAACAAATAAAAAAAATCCATGCAAAGAAATCTACACTCCAGGTTAAACTCAAAGCAAAAATGTATTTCGGATTTTGTATTGAGTTTAACCTGAAGTGCCGGTTTCTTTGCATAATCATTATGGTGCCCCTGTTAACTGATGCACACAACAACCCTTCCTTAAAGGGACACAACACTTGTTAAGCAGTGTGGCCAGAATTTTGGAGTACAAAAATGTGATTACATGTGACTTATGTAGTGTATATGATGTGCTGTCAGTATATTTTGCAACATATAGGTCAGAGGGTTTAGAGGGTTACACAAATGAAAAAGAACATCATTTTTTTAGGGATGGATATTATGTATGTGGCATTCAGTCTTCTGAAGGAAGTGTCATTTTTAAATACTGTAGGACACCCTAATAAATGTTGAGCTTGATTTAAACTTTTTCATTGATTCCTCTTGAAAAAATTGTAAAAATATTTTCCTTTTTTTTGTATTCATTCAATTTATTTTTTATTTTTTTTTTTTTTTAATAATCTTTATTTAGAGGTTTTTCAGTTTTGAACAATACAGACATTTAAACTCACAATACAAGACCTATAGGGGAAAAAAGGAAAGGCATCCTGGAACACCGCCTACAAAGCATGTAGATCATAACATTAGTGAGCTAACTGCAGACGCCGGTACACTTTTTCTAAATGGGGGAGACCTCCCCCTATAAGCCATCGGCATATAACATGTCGTTCTGGTATATCCTGGTAGGGTGAAGCTCGTCCCGCATCCAGCAAGTGCATTCTAACATGCTATTATCTAACTGGAGTTAACTCTTTGCAGCGCGAGGTGTAGCCGTCCAATTCCAGGAGGGTGGAGGGGGGTAAGCAACACTAGGGACATGAATAGGTGGGGAAGGGGGAAGGGAAAGGGGGGAAAAGGGGGAGTGTATGGCGTGTGGGACGCGGTTTCCGGCCCGGCGCTCACCATATCCCACCCTCGACTGATGACCCATGGGTGAACCTGGGTTCTCCTCTGTCTGTGTGGACCAGGGCAAGCCTACAGCTCAACCACGCCACACATGCTATTGCTCAAACAGGCTCCTAAATTCAGCTGATTCTTCATATATTAGCCATGGCAGCCAGGTGGTTCTATACTGCTCATCTCTGTCGTGTAAGGATAACGTCAGATCCTCCATCTCTCTGACGTTCATAACTTCCCTCACCCAATCCCTAACAGAGGGGGCTTTTTTCTGTTTCCATAGCCTGGGTATTGTTTGCTTGGCAGCATTCAGTAAGTGGATCAACAGTGTTTTTTTGTATTTCCCTATCGGGGCCTTTGTTGAGTGGAGTAGGACTTGAGCTGGGTCTCCCATTACCTGTACCCCAGTAAGCAGCGAGATAATGGGCAGGACCGTCTCCCAGTATTCCTGAATTCTGGGGCATGTCCAGAGAATGTGAAACAGTGTCCCCCTATCCTCCCCACATCTCCAGCAGCTTGGGTCTACTGTGTTGAACATCCTGCCCATTTTATCTGGGGTGTAATACCAACGCGTCAGCAGTTTGTAGTTGACCTCTTGGACTCTTGTTGCTACCGAGGACTTGTGTGCCAGAGTTGCTATTTTATTCCTCTCTTTCTCCCCCATTGTCCTGCCCAGGTCCGTTTCCCAATCTCTCCAGAATGACGGGGGAGCCGCCTGATCGCTTATGAGCAATGAGTATAGTTTAGAGATCAGGTGAGGGTACGGCTGACCCTCCAGGCAAATTTTTTCAAACTCTGTGTGCCCTCTAGCATTTTCCTTGCTGTAGCCCATCCGGGACAGAATGGACTGGAATCGGAGAAGGGTCCAGGGGTCTAGGTCCCTGTTCCCTAGTTTAGTCCTTAGATCCCCCAAAGAAACCCATCCCCTCTCCGACAACAGGTCGCCGCCCCTCAGCTGACTTATCCTTCCCCATTCCCTATAAGCCGTCCTAGAGCGCTCTGCCAGGAGCGGAGGGTTGCCCATCAGTGCGATCATGGGGGAAGGCCAGGGAGAGACCTCCGAGTACTTCCTGTGACACCGTAGGACCCCTAACGTGGCAGCCACTGTTGGGTGTGATCTCAATCCCGACATAAAAACTTCCCTATTCCATACTGTTGTATCTAGTGGGGCCAGTGCCAGTGAATGTTCTAGTTGGACCCACCTCTTTGTATTTTTACAAGTGTGCCATTCGCATACTCTCTGCAGATGGGAGGCAACCCAATATAATTGGACGTCTGGCATCGCCATACCCCCTAGATGTTTGGGTTTGCTTAATAGCTGCCGCTTGAGCCTAGCTCTCTTTTTCTGCCAGACAAACCCCATCAGGACTTTATCTAGGTTCCTGAAGAAGTGCGCAGGGACATTAATCGGGAGGGCCTGAAATAGAAATAGGAGTCTTGGTAAAACTGACATTTTGATTATATTTACCCTGCCCATCCATGAGAAGGTGGGGGAATCCCATCTCTCTAGGTCTGCTTTTATTCTCTGGGACATGGGCAGGAAGTTTAATTCTAGGACCCTCGACAACCGGCTCGGCAACTGAGTGCCTAGATACTTTATCGAGGCTCCAGCCCATTTAAATGTAAAAGTCCGCTGGAGATTCCTGGCCACGTCCCCAGGGAGCGACACGTTCAGAGCTTCAGATTTCTCGAAGTTGATCTTAAAGAAGGACAGCCGTCCGTAGACCTCAAATTCCTTCATCAGGACAGGCAGGGTAATGGTGGGGTTCGAGATGAAGAAAAGGAGGTCATCTGCGTATGCAGCGACCTTATGGATGTCTCCTCCGGATTCTAGGCCCCCCACGTCCGCGCTATCCCTGATTCTGCACAAGAATGGTTCCAGGGTCAGGGCGAACAGTAGAGGGGACAGGGGGCAACCCTGGCGTGTTCCGTTGCGGATGGGGACCGAGGCAGAAAGATGACCATTGACCTTGACCCTGGCTGAGGGCAATGTGTACAGTGCTCCAATAAACTTCCTCATGTTGTCACCGAGGCCTATATGCCGAAGGGTCTCTTTTAGGAAAAGCCAGCTCACCCTGTCAAAGGCTTTTTCAGCATCCGTTGACAGGAGCATCAAAGGCATGTCGGACTTCTGCGCTGCATACACCGCACTAAGGGCCCTTACCACTTTATCCCTTGCCTCTCTTCCCAGCACGAAGCCCGTCTGGTCCAAGTGGACCACCTGGGCCACTATCGGCGCCAGTCTATTGGCCAGGATCTTCGCGTACAACTTTAGGTCCGCGTTGAGAAGAGAGATGGGGCGGTAACTCTTGCACGACAGAGGGTCCTTCCCCGGCTTGTGCAGGACAGAAATGTGGGCTTCTAGGTCTCTGCTTGAAAAGGAGCCCGGAACTTCTGAGTCTGTTATCGAATTCCAGGCTTTTAACATTTGTGGGCCTAGTTTTGGGGCAAAGGTTTTATAATACTTTGAAGAATAACCATCGGGTCCCGGGGCCTTCCCTGAGGGGGTCTGTTTAACCGCCTCCAGCAGTTCCTCCATCCCGATCGGGTCCTCCAGAGATGACGCGATCTCCTTGTGTTGACATTTTCCTTTTTTGCTGTGGGATCACTATCTTAATTGACAGAGGGTTTATTTTTAAGAAAAGAGGGATAGCACCTTTTGCCCACAGTTCCTTTATTAGATTGCTTTTGTATGTGAACTGCTTCCTTAGCCTAAGCCAGTGAGACCCAACCTTCTCCTCGAGAGCCACCAACAGGCCAAATTTCGTATACAGTTCCAAATAGACAGCATTGTGGAGATCCAAAAAACATGACCTGTTGGTGGGTTTCGAGGACAGGGTTTGGAAACACTAGCCTAAGCAAACTTCCATTTTGGATGAAACATGCCGGCAGAGAGCAGTCAAAAACTGTGTTTTATAGGTTTTAAACCTGCATCCAAGCAAGTGGTGTGTACTGGTGGCATAAGCAGTAATTCATATTTAATATTATAAGCATGGCTTCTATTTGATATCCTAGTCTACAGTGAAGCATAGCGTGGCTCAATGATACTCTGGGGCTGCTTTGCCTCCTCTGGCACTGGAAACTTGCAGCATCTTGAGGGCAAGATCAAACAGAGTATCGGAAACGCCTGAGAAAATGTCATGGCATCTGCAAGAAAGCTGAAGCTTGGGCGTGACTTTGGGGGCGGGCTTATGACGTCACTCGGACGACGTCTTGACAGCTCCAGGCCTCTCAGCTGCCAGATGCCAGTGATCGGTGGTGAGAGAAGGAGGGGACAGGAGATCCTCTGATCTCCTGCCTCCCCTCCTCCTCTGGCTACCGATCACCGGCATCTGACAGCAGATCAGCGAGGGACACAGGAGATGACGATCGAAGGTGAGTAAAGAGTAAATTTTTTTTTTTTAAATAAAATAATTTTTACTGTGTGTGTTTTATTTAACTGTTAACCCTTTGTGAACTGGTAAGGTGTCCATGAGACCCCTGTACCAGTTCACAAGGCTGGGGTCTGGCAAGTCACCTTCCCTAGCGGGTGACTTGCCAGTAACCCCTGCACCACCAATTACCTGCCTCCCCAAAGCCCGGGGGGGCAGAAGAGCCCGGGCCCACATAGGCTATGTGGGCTCGTAGGCTGCAGGGTGGGGGGGTCACAAAAGCTGTTCCTACAAGCCCCCATAGCTGGTTCCGGGCTGGTTATGACGGGTAGGGGGGGGGACCCTACGTCATTTTTTTTTTTAATTTTAAGGGTTAGGGTTAGCCTAACCCTAACCCTTAAAATTAAAAAAAAAATGAGGTCCCCCCCCCCCTGGGAGGGGGGACCCTACGTAATTTTTGTTTTAGTTTTGAGGGTTAGGGTTAGGCTAACCCTAACCCTTAAAATAATAAAAAAAAATGACGTAGGGTCCCCCCTCCCGGGGGGGGGGGGGGACCTCATTTTTTTTTATGACCGTACGTCATTTTTTGAAAAATCTTTAACGTTTAGGGTTAGCCTTACCCCTAACCCTTAAAATTCCCCCCAAAAATGGGGTCCCCCCCTACTTTTTTTTTTTTTTTTTAAGTGGAACAACACCCAGGCTGATCGGCCCGGATCAGATCCCTCCCCGCGGGGCATCTGAAATCGGGATGCCCCGCTGTGTGAAACCCCCCATTCGCCTTACCTTATCCCCGTTCCAACAGTGCATGCACGGGCAGCATCACGCGCTTCTCTCTATCAGGGCGCGCACACGCGCCGATCGTTTGTGAATGGCGGGCGCGCTCCCTGTTAGAGGGAAGCGCGAGATGCGGCTGCCAGCGTGCTCAGAGCCGCTGTGGTTGTCCGTCCCTTGTCCGTGCATACCACAGCGGCTCTGAGCGCTCGGATTGGACGAGTGCTCGCGCATTGCCCGTAGGAGCGGGCTGTGAGTTTTTTATACCTCGGGGGTTTTACGCAGCGGGGCACCCCCGTGAAAGTGGATTAAAACCCAGGATAGTGAAAATCCTGGGTGTTGGTCCACTTTACGGGTTAGGCTAACCCTAACCCTTAAAATTCCCCCCAAAAAATGGGGTCCCCCCACCCCCTGGGATTAAAAAGAAAAAATTTAAAAAAATTAAAATTTTAACGAATTAAAATTAAAAAGAAAATGACATAGGGACCCCACTATTTTTTTTTTTTTTAATTTTAAGGGTTAGGGTTAGGCTTAGCCAAAAATTCCAAAAAAAAATTGGGGTCCCCCCCCCTGGGAGGGGGGTCCCTATGTAATTTTAAATTAACCTCTTATGTTTATAGTGTGGATAGTAGTATTTTATTTGTAAATGTTATAAAATGCTCTTTTCAGTTTGGGGGGTCTCCTGGGCAAGAATGGGGGGGCTATCGATACATATGTGGTACCGTTGTAATCAGGAGAAATGGGGCTATCACATGCAATATGGTTTTTATTACTAAAAAAATGTTTTATTTAAAATAAAGGAGACAATTGTTTAAAAAATATTATTTTATTTATTTTTTTGTTTTTTTTACGCACTGAGGGTGACAAAAGTTCAAGTAGGCTGGCAATTAAAAGGGTTAATGGTACCTATGCATGTTGGGTATTGTTCTGCTCGGGGGACCTTGCGCTTTCAGATTTAGCTTGTTTTTTCTTTGCATATTGATATTTTAGGAAAAGGTGTTTTTTATTCTGCTTTTTTATACATTTTTTTGTGAAACCCTGTGCAACCTAAGAATTCTTCAAAGGATTACTTCCAGAAAGATGAGCCCACGACAACAAGCTGGGTACGCTTAGAAAGCTTAAAATGTGTACTTTCAGGGAATATATGGTTTATGGGGGATATTCCAAATGTAAAGGGTTGTTTTGGTAGAAAAAGCACAAGGTGCGCACTTTGTCTGCAGAGCTGAAATTTTGAAGTAAAATTACCGTTACGCACATGCTTTACTTTGGTGTGTTTGGCAACTCTTCCCTTGACAGTAGCTATGCATGCTGGGTATTGTTCTGTTCGGGGCATGTTGCTTTTTCAGATTTTCAGTTTTTTTCTTGTTTGCATATAGTTTTTTTTAGGAAAATGTGGTTTTGATTCTGCTTTTTTATACTTTTTTTAGGGAAACCCTGTGCAACCAAAGAATATATTGAGGGATTACTTCCAGAAAACTGCACCCATGTCAACAAGCCTGGTACGCCTAGAAAGCCTGAGTTGTATTATTCTAAGCAGACAGCACGTCTGTCAGAACACCGGGTGTGAACCCTGATTGCGGAGACTGCAACACTGCTCACCTCTCGACCGGGAAGCCTGGAGTCTAAGGACCAACCTGGTATTCACTAGAGCCTCTGATGGTGAGGATAGGCTGGGCTGCAGGAAGGCCCCAGGTCAGGCAACCTAGGAGTGGGTTTTGCAGAATTCCGGGTAGGAGACAGACCAGAGCTGATCTGGGAGTGTGAGGCAGGCTGAAGTAGTGGGCTGGCAGATCTGGATCGAAGTCGAGAAACAAGCAGAGGTCGTGGGCAGGCAGATCAGGATCGTGGTCACAAAACAAAGCCGAAGTCGTCAGGAAAGCAGGATCGTAGTCAGAAGCAAGCCGGGTCGGTACACAGGAAGGAATCACAGGAACTCAGGAGCTTGCAGGAAAAGACCATCTGGCAATTGAGGACAGGCCTTGTCTGTTTTTATAGGCCCCTGCACATGCTCAGTAGTGAGGACTCACAGGCGGCCTCTGCTGGTCAACAGGAGGAACAGTCCTGGTTCTCTGGCATAGACGAACAGGCGCCCTCTGCTGGACTACAGAGGGAACAATCCTGGTTCTTTGACATAAACGAACAGGTGCCCTCTGCTGGACTACAGAGGGAACAGTCCTGGTTCTCTGACATTGCCCCCCCCTTAAGGGAGGCCTACGGCCGACTCTAGGACCAGGTTTCTCGGGATGGGACCTATGAAAGTCCCTAATCAGACGAGGAGCATGGACATTCCTAGACGGCTCCCACAGCAATGGATGAGGCATCAACCTCCAAGATGAATGGTAAGGCAGAGTCTGGGTGCGTGAGAACAGGGGCAGAAGTGAAGCATTCCTTTAAGGTCTGAAAGGCTTGCTGAGCAGATTCAGTCCATTCAAAGGTCTTGTCTTTCTTTGTTAGATCCGTGATAGGCCGGACTATGGCAGAGAAGTTACGGATAAACCGGCGATAAAAATTGGCGAATCCAATGAATCTCTGGACCTCCTTTCGGGAGGTAGGTGCTGGCCACTCAAGTATAGCCGAAACTTTACTAGGGTCCATGGAGAACCCCTGATCCGAGATGAGGACCCCCAGAAAAGAGATGGATGCTTTTTCAAATTCGCACTTCTCTAACTTGGCAAAGAGTTGATGTGCCCGAAGTCGTGAGAGTACTGTTCGCACATGTTCCCGATGTTCGGCCAGGCTTTCAGAAAAGACGAGAATGTCATCCAAGTACACAATGACAAAAATATCAAGTAAGTCCCTAAAAATGTCATTGACCAAGTGTTGGAAGGTTGCCGGGGCATTGCACAAACCGAAAGGCATGACAAGAGATGCCGTTTTCCACTCATCCCCTTCTCTTATCCGGACGAGGTTGTATGCCCCCCTAAGGTCAAGCTTGGTAAAAATCTGTCCAGTTTTAAGGCGCTGAAAGAGGTCTGAAATCAAGGGTAGAGGGTAGAGATTCTTGACAGTGATCTTGTTCAGTTCCCTGTAGTCGATAAAGGGCCGTAAGGAACCATCTTTCTTGCCTACAAAGAAAATTCCAGCACCTGCGGGGGAAGTGGAAGGCCGAATAAAACCCTTCTTCAAATTTTCATCCAGATACTGACGAAGGGTTAACAACTCCGGATCGGATAGCGGGTAAATCCTGCCAAAAGGGATGGATGCCCCAGGCAAAAGTTCAATTGGGCAATCATAAGACCGATGGGGAGGAAGAGTGTCAGCTCCCTTTTTGTCAAAGACATCCCTAAAGTCCATATAGGCTTCAGGTAAGCTTTGAAGATCCTGTTCCTTGGCAGAATCAGTCAGAGCTAGTTGGTACCTGGTAGTAGAGTTGGAAAAGCAGGCATGAAGACAATAAGGAGACTCGAAGAGCACTGTACCCGTGGACCAATTTATTGAAGGGTTATGTGCCAATAACCATGGTAAACCCAAAATGACAGGAAAAGCAGGGGATGGTATGAGATCAAAACTTAGCCATTCAAAATGATCAGGATTAATGCATGCTGATAAGGACAAAGTTTGTAAAGTAATAGGACCGTTCTTGAGCAGGGAACCATCAGCCAAGGAAATGGTAAGTGGAAAGGGGCGTTGTCTGGAAGGAATGTCATGGGTCCTGGCAAATTCTAGGTCCATGAAGCAGCTGCAGGCTCCAGAGTCGATAATGGCTGCCACCTCAATTTTTCTTCCGGGCAACTGGAGACAGAGCGAAACAGAAACATGATTGGCACCAGAAAGCAGGAGGGAGCCCGAACAATGTCTAGTGGGTAACCTCCTACCTGGAGGACGAATGGGGCATCTGTAGAGGAAGTGGCCGGCTTCTCCGCAGTAAAGGCACAGATTGTGCTGGCGTCTGCGAAGGCGTTCCTCAGATGTCAGTGAGGGGCGAGAAACCCCGAGTTGCATCGGCTCCGAACCACTGTTAACAGCAGTGGAGGATGGAGAGGAGCTGGGAGCATCGGCACGAGGAGGATCCAAATGGAGCGACTGAGGATTACTTTTCTCAAGACGACGTTCTCTTAGTCTCCTATCAATCTTGATGGAGAGTTTGATCAATTCCTCCAGAGATGCGGGCAGATCGCAACGAGCCAGTTCATCTTTGACAGAATCGGCCAGACCCAAACGGATCTGATGACAGAGTGCAGGGTCATTCCAAAGAGTCTCAGTGCTCCAGCAACGGAATTCTGCCACATACTCCTCGACAGGACGGCATCCCTGGATAAGGGCCCGAAGCACAGCCTCAGCTGAAGTTATACGCCCAGGGTCGTCATACATAGTCCCCATAGCATTAAAGAAGGACTCCAGAGAGGATATGATAGGGTCTGATTGTTCAAGTAAGCGATGAGCCCAAATCTGAGGGTTCCCCAGCAGCAAGGAGATAACAGTCTTAACCCTGATGGCCTCTGTGGGGTAAGTCCGGGGTTGGAGATCGAACAGCAACTGGCAACTATTCTTAAACGATCGAAAACGGTTGCGATCGCCAGAAAAACGTTCAGGCAAAGGTATGCGAGGTTCAAAGGTACTGGGTGCAGAGCTGGCATTGTCGGCAGCCGCAGGCAAAATGGAGGCTGATGGTGGGACAGGGTTAGTAGCGGCAGGAAGGCTGGCTTGCAGTGTATCCAGGCGGGACTCCAGCTGTAGAAATCCACCATGTAGATTGCCCACCGCCTGTGTCAGAGCGGTCATCTGCTGAACCAAAGCGTCAAAAGCCGGGTGATCTCCGCCAGAGCTCATTATTGGCCAGATGGTACTCTCAGAACACCGGGTGTGAACCCTGATTGCAGAGACTGCAACACTGCTCACCTCTCGACCGGGAAGCCTGGAGTCTAAGGACCAACCTGGTATTCACTAGAGCCTCTGATGGTGAGGATAGGCTGGGCTGCAGGAAGGCCCCAGGTCAGGCAACCTAGGAGTGGGTTTTGCAGAATTCCGGGTAGGAGACAGACCAGAGCTGATCTGGGAGTGTGAGGCAGGCTGAAGTCGTGGGCTGGCAGATCTGGATCGAAGTCGAGAAACAAGCAGAGGTCGTGGGCAGGCAGATCAGGATCGTGGTCACAAAACAAAGCCGAAGTCGTCAGGAAAGCAGGATCGTAGTCAGAAGCAAGCCGGGTCGGTACACAGGAAGGAATCACAGGAACTCAGGAGCATGCAGGAAAAGACCATCTGGCAATTGAGGACAAGCCTTGTCTGTTTTTATAGGCCCCTGCACATGCTCAGTAGTGAGGACTCACAGGCGGCCTCTGCTGGTCAACAGGAGGAACAGTCCTGGTTCTCTGGCATAGACGAACAGGCGCCCTCTGCTGGACTACAGAGGGAACAATCCTGGTTCTTTGACATAAACGATCAAGTGCCCTCTGCTGGACTACAGAGGGAACAGTCCTGGTTCTCTGACAACGTCATGCTCCAGACATAGTCCTTACATGTGGGACATCCAACAGCAGTGTCCATAAGTAGGGTGGGATCCCCATGAAAAAAGGCACAGCCAAAACAGCACTATCGCCTGTAACCTTGCTACCAGGAGCAACTAGAGCAAGGCTCTAACTAAACTTATGAAGCCTTGCAAGGCTAATGAAACGCGAGCAGAGAACTAGTCAGCCTGCTCAACAACCAAGTGCACCGGTAGAAGAAATCCAAACCAAGAGAGAAAAATGAATCTCCCTTACCAAACAGGCCAGAGGAACAGCCTAACCATGCTACTAACGATAGCAGGGTAGCCATGGCAACCATAGAACCTTTCCCGTCAGGGAATATGAACCCTGGTCCCGGCGAGACCAATGTAATACTGAACACGAGCTAACAAGGCTCCTCAAGAGCCAACATGATAATCAGGAGCTCAGAAGGGCAACCAGCCAAGCAAGACCAATCCAACAGGCTCCCATACTCATGGGAGTAACCAGATCCTGCTGCAAGGAGGATGGTAACGTCTATAAGCCCAACGGGCCTAGCCCCAACCCTGGACAGGAAGCAGTCCAGAGGTTCCCAACGCCTATTGAGGGATACAGATCCCTTTTAAGCTCAGAGTAAGCAGAACCCCAGTCCAAAGACCATAGGTTCTGGAATAGAGAAGAATAACAACCCTCCGCCTGGACTCAAGCTTGGTGCAAGGCGGACACATCCTCACCAGACGGTGTACAGATATAAAGAGCTGTAAAAAATATAAAAAGGATTAGGCTAAGAAGGCCGTCTCCTATGGCACGCCCCAGACTGAGGCACCCGCCCCGAAGAAGTCATCTGAGGCAGGGAACAGTTCAGACAAGAACCTGAATAAGACCCAGGGAAACCCTTAGCAGGGCAACAGGATAAGCAACCCCCCCCCAAGGGAGCATAGGATTCTCTGGGGAATGCGCCTGAGCCACCCCTGAGGAAGGCTCAATGCCGAAGCTTGAAACTAGTCTCTACCGAGGACAAACAGGGCGAGCCCTGGAACCTCTCAAGGAACTGAGTTGGGGGACCAACTCCAGCCATGCCATAAGAACACTAGTACCCATGGTAAGACCTCATTCCATAGGGAATAGAGAGCTAGTCCCAGCCATCCAACTAGGGCACCAACTCCCAACATAGCTGGTAGAAAAGGGAGGAGAATAAAAAAGGGAGGGATCTAGACCCAACCCTCCAAAAAGAAGAGACACCCAGAGGGAACATTTCTGATAGGGTGAATAACGATCGTCCAAACCCTGTGAAGGGAATGACGTAGTAAGGAGCCTAACTAGGCATAACCGCCCGCATGAGAGGGCACACAGTACAACTGTCTCCAGCAGAAAATGCTAACCAACCACACAGGGCCACTCATGGCCCCCAGTGCAACAGTTCACCCTTGCCACAGCAAGCCTGTGCAGAACCCCACCTGGCAGGGTGTAAGAAGGGTCAGACAAAGGGTAGAATACCCGGACAAAAGGCCAGACTAGGTCACCGTGACCAAGGCCAGAGAATCCTGGGACCATCACCCAGGGCAACGAATTAGGACCTTAACCAGGACAGAGTCTCTGTAACAGTCACGGGGCCACGGCCCCAACCAGTAGGCTCATTGAGACACTAGGGAAGGCCCGCCCAGCACAGTAGGACAGCCAACGAGCCAATACCAATGAAGCGCAAGGAGTGTAAAAAAACATCCACTGGATCAGAACCAGACCCTACGAGAAGGGTCAACCTGTTCCGAGACCTTCTCGGATAAAAGCTGGGACAGGCCACTGACCAGACAGACCAAGAGTCCCCAAGAGACAGCCTAAGGGAAACAGATCAGCAAGCTAGGGCCCAACAAGGCACAATGTGATGACCTACCAATGGTATGAAAATGGGCCCCCCTAAAGGAGCCCCCCTTAGGTACCTCAGGGAATTTCATAAGGAATAGAACCCCTTTAGCGACCCTGCCAGACCTGGTCCCCATGGCGACCATCTACAGGGTTAGCAAGAAGGAAGTGATGTCCTTCAACAACTTCCATGAGTAGACCAACCAGAAGGGAACCCCCACGAAAACAGGGGGACCGTACTGATCTGTTTCCAGGGGTGTTGGAACCCCATCCAGGACAAGTGACCCAAGGAGCCGCAGGCCCCAGGGGCATCTGGGAAAAGGAACAGCCTCGGCCGCCAGCAATAGGCCCATCAGCCGTAAGGTGAATGTAATGAGACTACAGCAAAGGGCAAGGCCCCTTCCATACCAAGGCACCCAAATCAGAAGGGAAGGTTGAACCTGGACCCATCTAAATGCTACCCCGTAGGGAGAGTATGAATCAGATTACACCAAGTAATAGATGTGCCTAAGCACAATCCAAAAGACTCCAAGAGAGCCCCAAGTCCAAGTAGAAACTAGTGCGGACCGCACCGGTGAATGAGTATGAAAGCGCTCCCGTACTCGCCTTGGCGAGCCATCTGGGAACAGGGGAGGGACCCCAGACAAGACCCTGATATAAAGAATGGTCCTGTAACACCGGCTGGAAGAAAGGACTAGGCGTCCAGAGAGAACAAGGGACCGAAGGGGAAAAGGATCAAGAGGTTCACTTGACAAGGGCGTCTGCGGCCCAACAGATACCAAGTAGGCAGAGCCCGTGGAACCTAGATGCCCGGTCTAGACCGCCGGATCTGGGCAGACTGCGTCATCCCGGGGGAAGAGCAGAGTGAATGCAATTATCAGCCAAGGCCAACCTAAAAGAAGGCCCAGACCCTCCAGGCCAAACTCAACCTGTGTCCAATCACTAAAGGATACAACGGGGACTAGAATACCCCTGGCTAATTTTGAAGGGAACTGCCCAGAACACTCCATTCTTTCAAAAAACACGTCCAGGAAGGGCATCACCTGCCATTGCCCGAACGAAGCCTGGCATCCTGCCCTAAGAGCCAAGTGCTGTGGCAGTCCCTTCATGCTTGTGAGGTTTTGACAGACTTTGGTTTTGACCTGCCAGAGGTCCCAGGGCGATGCCTGCCTCCCCTGGAACGAGCTTCCACTCCAAAAAGTTGGAAGCACACTTCTGGTTCTCTTTTAACAGAAACATAAGGAGGGGGCGAGGGGTCCCTGCCCCTGGGCTGCCTGGCTGACCGTCTGCGCGATTTTTGCCAAAAAGGTCCAACCTGGCCCCGAATAAGCAACGTCCTCGACAGGGAATAGCAGTAAGAACTTTTTTAGTGTCATTGTCAGCCCCCCACTGTCGCAGCCAAAGCAGGCGACGAATGGCCACCACAAGGGCCGAGGTTCTAGCACACATTTTAATGGTGTCATCCATAGCTGAAAGGATAAATCTCACAAAAACGTCACAATCTGACAGTGCGTTGAAGACCTCACAAGGGAGATCCTCCGGCTGTTGGTCAATTATCTTCCTGATCAGCGTCCTGGCGGCCACCCGAGGTAACAGCCGCAGCACAGACTGGGCGCAGAGCCGTCCCTACACTAGAGAAGGCATGGGAGACCAATCTGTCCATGCGCCAGTCCTCGGCATCCCGAAGGGTGCGAGAGGGGGAGGCCGCCATGAAGGGAGGGTTAACAACCCCAATAATTGGAGCATCCACCTCTGGAGGAACTGACCATCGTTCAACCAAATCCTGGGGAAAGGGGTACTTCCAGTCCCAAACCCCCAGAACCCCTGTGAGTTTACAAGGGGATTCCCATTCCTTAGATATAAGATACTGGAAATGATCCTGATCCAAGAATTCCAGGCGCGGCGTCGCAGTGTGGAAACTCTCCCTCTTGGGCTTAGGAGACTCTCCCGGGGGAGAGATGGACAGCACTTCAAAAATCTTAATGAGTAACTCATCAGTTTCCCACAGGCCCCAGGACTCCAGGCCAGAACCGTCGCGGTTCCAAGACAACTCATCTGAAGAACTGGACCCTGAGAACAGATCACCATCCTCGGACTGATCCAGATCCTGCATAGCGGCAGGTTCTTCGGTTTCAGTGGAAAACCTATAGCTAGGTTGCGTCAGGGATCGTTTCTTCCCAGCACCCAAGCGCTCTGCCAAGCCTGACATAATATGCTCCGCGGTGGGAAGCTTGCGCGGCACTACGTGCTGGTCATCCCCGCTCGAGTGCGACTCATCAGGAGTGAGATTCAAGTCCTGGGAGACAGGTGTATCGAAGCGAGGTGCAGCTACTGGTAAGCCTGATTGCAGGGCCAGCGCTTGTTCAGCACACGGTCCGCAGACCAGTGCTGTGTCAGCGTCAGCGTGGGGTTGTCTACACATGGTACACAGCCGGTCTTGTCCCCGCGGGACCCCGGACACCAAATTCTGAGATGCCTCCATATGGTGATTAATCTGGGTAATATGCCGGAAGGGATTTATGCTGTAAGCAACCCTGGATGCCCCAATACCCGCTGGGAATGTGGGAGATTCTAATATAACCCCGTGAGATATATATATATATATATATATATATATATATATATATATATATATCAGGCCGGGAGAAGCTACTGGAAGCTTGGCGTCTGAAAGACATAAGGGGAAATGAGGGTGTCAGAGCCATGCGCAGCACAAAAAGAAAATTAAACGAACGCCCGTGAGGGCACTTACAGCAACCAAAGGAGAATCGTGACCACGCACGCGTGGGACAAGATGGCGCCAGCGAACCTCGAAGGGCGGGCCAGAGCTATAGGTGACGCGGAACGCGCCAATCCAGACCACGCCCACCCCGGAGAGTGCGAAGCTCCGCGGAACGAGACAGGAAAAGAACAGAAATAAACGCCATGGCGTCGCGAGACAGAGCCGCCTTACGCGCCAAGTCACATATTTTAAAGGCGCTGCGGTCAACATAAAAATAAAGTTTAAGCGCGGCTCTGACCCCCGGAACCCGATAGGGCTAAGGCAAGGCGTGTGATATGGCAAGATTAGGGCCAACGTACACAACCCCCCCTCTTTTTTTTTTTTTCCCCCCCACTAACGGGGGGAACTAAGGAAGGTGACCCAGCACTCGGGGTTCACCGCTACATGGGGCAAGGTGCGGGAGGGGCATCCACTATGAGGCTCACCATTAGCCTAACCCGCCTACCCCATGGATGGGGATTGCGGTGGAGCATGGCTCCGTAAGCACACTAGGTGCTGCCTACCTTCACCCGACCAACGCAGCCCAGACTGGGAGGCATGTTACTCACAAAGAGGACGGGTGGAAATAGTCCCGCAGGGCCTCGGACTGTCAAGCCCCGCTCGCCTGCGAGAGCGTGATACTTCATGTCTTCGCAGTTTCAGCACTGCAGAGGAATCTGGGGATTTGTGGGAGGTCCCTCGGTATATGTAGGGCCGGGAGGAGCTTGTTTTCTTCATGATTCTGCAGTGCACGGCGCTGAAGGCGGAGGTATACCCACATGTAAGGACTATTTCTGGAGCAGGACGTGCTGTCTGCTTAGAATAAACACTACAAATTGTAAAAAATTGTTTTTTGGGGGGTTTTTTTGCACATATTTCATCCAAAAATATTGAGAATACACCTAAAAAATGACAAACAAGACATCTCATGTTAAAGCCCAGACTCTGCTGAAAAAAACAATATGTCACTTTCGTGGGAAATCCCTTCAAAAATTACAGTTGAACAAGGGGAGTGCAAAATAGTGCAAAATGGTCTGGCAACAAAGGGTGACAAAATCTCAAGGTAGGCTGGCAGTTAAAGGGTTAAACCAGATAGTAGGCTTCTGCTGAATAGGTGAGTTTTAAAGGCCATGCATGAAGGCTTGGGGATGGGGGGTTGAGGAGGCAGCAATTCATATGGGAAGGGCAGCACATATGCCGGGATGGGGTGATCAGAGTTGAAGACAGCAGAAGGTCATGGGCGTAATGAGGCTGTGTCTTGACTGGTATTTCTAAACACCAATTATATATAGTAAGAGGTTTGGCCAGAGTGAACTCGGTAGATTACGTTTAGAAATTTAAACAGAATAAGAGGTGGATGAGGCTTGCAGCATAGATATAAATAGATTGGAAGGTGCCAGTCTGTTTGTTGGGAGAGCCTCCGCACCATGGTCTACAAGCCCAAAGCAGGTGCCCAGGCTGCTTATTCTGGGAAGGTGGGACCCCACCCCATTTATATAGAAAAATAAAGATGTGTAACCCTTAAAACAAAAACATGCCGCCCCCCCCCCCCCCCCCCCCGGGAGAGCGGTGCCTGATGTCCTTTTTCCTGCTTCCAGCAGCAGATGAGCAGATAGTAGTTAAACTTTATCTAACTACTTTATAGTAGTTATACTTTATTTGAAAATGCCATTGTTAAAGGACAGCCATAAAGTGCTCTTTTCACTTTGAGGGGCTGGCTACCGATACATATGAGGTATCGTATTCACGAGGAATGAGGCTTTTACACACTTTTACTGCAAAAATCAAAGTTAAACATAAGCGTAAAATGTTGAAAAATTACCTGTCAACAGAGTGTGACAAAGTCTCAAGTAGGCTGGTAGTTAAAGGGGTTAAAAGTAGCTATGCATGTTGGGTATTGTTCTGCTCGGGGAACCTTGAACTTTCAGATTTAGCTTGTTTTTTCTTATATGCATATTGATATTTTAGGAAAATGTGTTTTATATATTTTGGGGAAACCCTGTGCAACCAAAGAATTCTTCAAGAGATTACTTCCAGAAAGATGTGCCCACTACACAAAGCTGTTGCAGGGTCTGCAGAGGTGTAAGTAAAATTACCTTTACATGCTTTACTTTGGGGTGTTTGGCAAGCCTACCCTTAAAAGTAGCTATGCATGTAGGGTATTGCTTTTTCAGATTTAACTTTTTTTTTTAGGAACATGTGGTTTTGATTCTGCTTTTATGGAATACTTCCATAAAGATGCACCCACTACAACAAGCTGGGTACACCTAGACAGCTTAATGTGGGTAATTTCAGGGAATATATGGTTTGTAAAGGGTTGTTTTGGTTGAAAATGCACAAGTTGTGCACCTTCTCTGCAGAGCTGAAATGCTTTACTTTGGACAACTCTTCCCTTGACAGTACCTATGCATGTTGGGTACTGTCACGCTCTGGGTACTTCAATGATCCGCTCAGGTAACTCCAGCCCTCCAGGTAAGCCCTCAACCCCCAATCTCCGCAGCCAGCTTCACCTATAGGAGCCCCTGCTTGCCGGGACGCAGAAAACGCCTGCCCGGGATCGGTTGCCCCCAGGACTTCAATGGCTCAAAGGATGTAGGCTTACTGTTCGGAGGTCTGGAGAACCCGTGGCTGGGAGCGGTATTGAGTGAGCCCAATAGCAGGAGCGTATAACGGAAGTCCAAACAGGCTTAGGGTCAGCAACGGGAGTTCTGAGATGGCAGCGGTACAATAGGGTTGGACAAATCGTGGTCAAGGATCAGAGCAGAGGTCGGCAACAGAAGTTCGGATCTAGGATGGTCAAATACAAGCGGTGGTCGGCAACTGGAGTTCAGATCAAGGACGGTCAATACAGGCGGTGGTCGGCAACGGGAGTTCAGATCAAGGATGGTCAAATACTAGCGGTGGTCGGCAACTGGAGTTCAGATCAAGGATGGTCAAATACAAGCGGTGGTCGGCAACTGGAGTTCAGATCAAGGATGATCAATACAGGCGGTGGTCGGCAACGGGAGTTCAAATCAATCACTAGAGACAAGCTAGATAAACTAGGTACTAGGCGCTATAACAGGCACTGGGTAAATGATGAGGTAGGGCTTTATAGGGACCAACATGATTGGGAAAAAGGGAAGGGCGCATGTGATTGGTGCAACTACAAAACTGTCACCGATTGGTCCAATTGGACCAAAAGGGCGAATGTCCACAAACCTCCCCTTCCTGGGCTCATTGGCCCAACCCTGAACCTCTGGGCTGATTGGCCCCTTTAACTTCTCCTCCGGCGGGAGCGCAGGGAGTAGCGCCGCCGGAGGGCATAAGAGACATGTGCTCGCGCCCGCGCGCCGGAGACGGGGCCGGAGCTGCGAGTGGGGGGCGTGGCCGAGCAGTGCGCTGCCTGAGCCGACGCCGCCCGAGCCGCTGCTTCCCAGAGACGCGCGCCCGGAAGCTGCGCGGCCGGCTGCCCGGGGACGGCGCGGGAGCGAGGATGCGGTGAGTGAGTTCCTGACACTACCCCCCCCTTCACGAGGGGCCTTCGGACCCTCACCAGGTTTTCCTGGATTGTCACGATGGAATTTTTTTACAAGAGCCCTGGCGTGAACATCCCTTGCAGCAACCCAGCACCTCTCCTCAGGACCATAACCCACCCAGTCAACCAAATACTGTAGCGAATTATGGACCTTACGCGAATCCAAGATTTTGTTTACCTCATATTCTGGCTCATTATCAACCAAGATTGGTGAAGGACCAGCAGGAGGAGTACTCTTAGCTGGTTTAAGCAGCGATACATGAAAGGAATTAGGGATTTTAATAGTCGGTGGAAGTTGAACTTTAAAGGTTACATTGTTCAACTTCCTAATAATGGGGAAAGGACCAATAAACTTAGGACCCAATTTACTGGAAGGCTGCCTGAGAGCGATGTTCTTAGTGGACACCCAAACAAGATCCCCAATCTGAAGGATAGGTCCCTGAGACCTGCGGCGATCGGCGAATTTCTTATATTTCAACCCCATAGTTTTTAAAGTCCCTTGGACGCGTACCCAGATTTCTTTCCTTTCTTGGAGCCACTCTTCCAATGCCGGTAAGTCAGAAGGTGACCCTGAGAGAGAGGAACCTCTGGGATTCTTTCCTAAATTGCAGAAAAATGGGGATATCTTAGTGCTTTCACTCGGCGCATTATTGTACGCGAATTCAGCAAAATCAATGAAGTCCGACCGTTGCTCTTGAGCATCAGAAACATAACATCTTAAGTATTGTTCCAGACTTTGATTAGTTCTCTCAGTCTGCCCATTAGTCTGAGGATGGTACGCAGATGAAAATGATAACTGGATTCCTAAGCGTGAACAAAAATTCCTCCAAAAACGCGAAGTAAATTGCACACCCCGATCAGAAACTACATAGGACGGTATGCCATGGAGACGGAAAACATGCGAAATAAATAACCGCGAAAGCTCAGGAGCCGACGGTAGTTTAGATAAAGGAATAAAATGTGCCATCTTACTGAAACGATCGACGACCACCCAAATCACAGTGTTCCCATGTGAAGGAGGCAAATCTACAATAAAATCCATTGAGATATGAGTCCATGGCTCTTTAGGAATCTCAAGTGGAACTAAACACCCACTAGGGGCCTTGTGAACCCCCTTACTTTGCGCACAAACAGAACATGCGTCGATAAAGACAGTAATATCGCGTCGCATAGTAGGCCACCATACATGGCGTCGGGCTAAAATGAAAGTCTTACGATTTCCCAGATGCCCAGCAGTTTTGGCATCATGAAACTCACGGATTACATCAGGACGCAGGTGCGGCGGTACAAACTGACACCCTAAAGGTACATCTACAGGGGATTCATCTTGAAATGGCGCCAAAGCATTAGAAAGATCAGGAAGCAAAGCCCCAATCACACAACCCACAGGCAAAATAGGTTCACCCACATCATCCCGATCCTTGCAATCCCCAAACATGCGGGATAGAGCATCCGCTTTAGAATTTTTAACTCCTGGCTTAAATGTAATTATAAAATTAAAGCGCGAAAAAAATAATGCCCAACGAGCCTGACGAGAATTCAGTCTCTTAGCTGAACTAATGTACTCGAGGTTTTTGTGATCGGTATAGACCGTGATCGGGTGCAATGAACCCTCCAACCAGTGACGCCATTCATCAAAGGCCAGTTTTACCGCCAATAACTCCCTGTTTCCAACATCATAATTCTGTTCCACGGCACTAAATTTCCGTGAGAAGTAGGCACAGGGGTGCAAACGTTCAGGATGACCAGAGTATTGCGACAACACTGCCCCCACACCCAACTCGGACACATCTACTTCGATGGTAAAAGGTTTATTCACGTCAGGGTGAACTAACACTGGCGCCGAAGTAAAAGCCTGTTTTAGCGTCAGGAAGGCTTCTTTGGCTGATGAAGACCAGTTTGCAGTAAAGGCGCCCTTGCGGGTAAGGTTGGTGAGAGGAGCAACAATATTGGAAAAACCCTTAATAAAGCGTCGGTAGAAATTAGCGAAACCTAAAAAACGCTGTAGTTCTTTTAAGGTTTTGGGTTGTACCCAATCCCGCACCGCCGAAACTTTCCCCGCATCCATCTCCAACCCCTGGCTAGAAATTACATAACCCAAAAAAGGAACGGTGGTGACCTCAAACATACACTTAGAAATCTTGGCATATAGGTTATTCTCTCTCAATTTTTGAAGAACCATCTTCACATGTTGTCTATGTTCGCACAAAGAATTAGAGAAAATGAGGATATCATCCAAATAAATTACCATGAATCTGCCCAAATAGTCTCGGAAGACATCGTTAACAAAGTCTTGGAAGACTGCAGGAGCATTACAAAGGCCAAAGGGCATAATGACCGTCTTTAACATTAAATGCCGTTTTCCACTCATCCCCTTGCCGAATACGAATCAGGTTGTAGGCCCCCTTTAGGTCTAACTTGGAGAAAACCCGAGCACCTATTACTTGATTAAATAAATCCCCGATCAAGGGAAGGGGATACCGTTTTTTTACCGTAATCTTATTCAGGGCCCTGGAATCTATGCAGGGCCTTAAACCACCATCTTTTTTCTCCACAAAAAAGAAGCCAGCCCCCGCAGGCAAAGTAGAAGGACGGATAAACCCCTTGCTCAAGTTCTCAGCAATGTATTCCTTCATTGCCTGTTCCTCCGGCCGGGTAAGATTATAAATCTTCCCTCTAGGAGGGATCGTTCCAGGGAGCAGGTCAATGGGGCAGTCATAGGCCCTATGTGGGGGAAGGGAATCTGCGGAACGCTCAGAAAAAACATCAGCCCAATCCGCATAAGGCTGAGGCAGCCCCTGGGGCAGCATCTGAAAACTTCTAAGGGCAGTGGAGAAACAGTGTGTCTTGCAGTAATTACTCCACCTAACCAAGTCCCCAGTCTGCCAGTCTAGAATGGGGTTGTGGAGCTTTAACCATGGGTATCCCAGAACTACTGGAGTTTCCGGACAATCCAAAACCAAGAACTCGATGTACTCAGAGTGGGAAGAGCCGACAATTAAATTGAGAGGAGGGGTCTTGGTACTGACTGGACCCCCCTGGATGGCCTTCCCATTTATGGCCAGAACCTGTAGAGATTTCCCAAGGGGTACCAGAGGAATCCCCAGGATGGAGATCATGCTCCGATCCAGGAAATTGCCCGCAGCTCCACTATCGATAAAGGCGGACACTGCTTGTTTGGAAGGACCCAAGGAAAGCTCTATGGGAATTAACATCTTGTTTAAATGAGAGTAATTAACAGACTCGCCTAGATCAGTACTCTCCTCCTGATCTAGGCGAGGGAGTTTCCCGCCGGGTATCCCTTGTTAGGACAGGACCTAGCAAAATGTCCCGGATTCCCACAATATAAGCATTGACCCATGGAGCATCTTCGCTGTTTTTCGTCCTGGGTAAGGCGAGCTCTACCGACCTGCATGGGTTCCTCCTGTGAGGAAGAGGGTGTGTTTACCCCAAGGAAGACAGTGGGTTGGGGGTCTGAGATGGCTTAAAGGACGGAGAAGTCCTAACCCTTTCCCTAGCTCTTTCGCTAAGACGCCGATCTATTTTGATGGTGACCTGCATAAGCTGGTCAAGGTCTGCTGGCGTAGGGAAATTAACCAATGCGTCCTTGATACCCTCCGATAGACCCATACGGAACTGGCTACACAGGGCTGGGTCATTCCATCTGGACTCTACTGCCCACCGCCGGAATTCAGCGCTGTAATCTTCGGCAGTATTCCGACCTTGCTTCAAGGCCCGAAGCCTGTTTTCGGCTGTGGACTGCTGATCTGGGTCGGCATATAACACACCCATGGCCAGGAAAAAAGATGTGACGGAGTGCAGGGCAGCATCATCGGGAGGCAGGCTAAAAGCCCATGATTGGGGGTCTCCTTGCAATAGGGAGATAATTAACCTGACCCGTTGGGTCTCAGTGCCCGAGAATAAGTGTCGCAACCTGAAATAAAGCTCACAAGAATTTTTAAAATTGGAGAATCTGGCTCGGTCTCCAAAAAATTTCTCCGGTAGCGGGACCTTTGGTTCTGGAACATGAGGTGATACAGCGGGTGCAGATATCTGTCTGGTTTCTTGATTGGCCACTCTCTGGGCTAGTTGAATGATAGCAGTGGCCATAGCCTGCACCTGCTGCACCAGGTCTTCCATGTGGGTGGCCTGTTATAATGTCACGCTCTGGGTACTTCAATGATCCGCCCAGGTAACTCCAGCCCTCCAGGTAAGCCCTCAAACCCCAATCTCCGCAGCCAGCTTCACCTATAGGAGCCCCCGCTTGCCGGGACGCAGAAAATGCCTGCCCGGGATCGGTTGCCCCCAGGACTTCAATGGCTCAAAGGATGTAGGCTTACTGTTCGGAGGTCTGGAAAACCCGTGGCTGGGAGCGGTATTGAGTGAGCCCAATAGCAAGAGCGTATAACAGAAGTCCAAACAGGCTTAGGGTCAGCAACGGGAGTTCTGAGATGGCAGCGGTACAATAGGGTTGGACAAATCGTGGTCAAGGATCAGAGCAGAGGTCGGCAACAGAAGTTCGGATCTAGGATGGTCAAATACAAGCGGTGGTCGGCAACTGGAGTTCAGATCAAGGACGGTCAATACAGGCGGTGGTCGGCAACGGGAGTTCAGATCAAGGATGGTCAAATACTAGCGGTGGTCGGCAACTGGAGTTCAGATCAAGGATGGTCAAATACAAGCGGTGGCCGGCAACTGGAGTTCAGATCAAGGATGGTCAATACAGGCGGTGGTCGGCAACGGGAGTTCAAATCAATCACTAGAGACAAGCTAGATAAACTAGGTACTAGGCGCTATAACGGGCACTGGGTAAATGATGAGGTAGGGCTTTATAGGGACCAACATGATTGGGAAAAAGGGAAGGGCGCATGTGATTGGTGCAACTACAAAACTGTCACCGATTGGTCCAATTGGACCAAAAGGGCGAATGTCCACAAACCTCCCCTTCATGGGCTCATTGGCCCAACCCTGAACCTCTGGGCTGATTGGCCCCTTTAACTTCTCCTCCGGCGGGCGCGCAGGGAGCAGCGCCGCCGGAGGGCATAAGAGACACGTGCTCGCGTTTACAGGAGCCGGAGACGGGGCCGGAGCTGCGAGCGGGGGGCGTGGCCGAGCAGTGCGCTGCCTGAGCCGACACCGCCCGAGCCGCTGCTTGGCAGAGACGCACGCCGGAAGCTGCGCGGCCGGCTGCCCGGGGATGGCGCGGGAGCGAGGATGCGGTGAGTGAGTTCCTGACAGGTACTGTCTGTTCGGGAGACCTGGCTGTTTTAAATTTACCTAATTTTTTCTTGTCTGCACATTAAAAAATTTGCTCTGATTCTTTTTTATTCTTTTTTTTTTTTTAGGGAAACCCTGTGCAGCCAAAGAATTAATCGAGGGATTACTTCCAGAAAACTGTGCCTATGTCAACAAGCCTGGTACCCCTAGAGAGCTTGAGGTGTGTATATATTAGTGCATATATAGTTTGTGGGAGGTATTTGAAATGTAAAGGGTAGTGTTTCTTGAAAAACCACAAGGTGCGCATAGCGGTTGTATTTTATCTGAAAATCTAAAGAGCCGTTTCAGTTTGAGAGAGTCTCCTGGCCAGGAAAGGGTGTCTACCAATACATATGTGGCACAGTTGTAACCAGGCTTTTACACTAAATATGAATTTATTGAAAAACCTACATTTTTTTTTTTACAAAAAAAATACTGCAAATTGTAAAATTTAGACACATATTTCACCCACAAATATTGAGAATACACTAAAAAATGACAAAGACATTTCATATTCAAAAAAACAATATATCATTTTCATGGGAAATCCCTTTAAAAATCACAATTGTACACATGTATAAGGTAAATTAGTGAAAAATGGTCTGGCAACAGAGGGTGAAAATCTCTTGGAAGGCTGACCAGATCAGAGTCCAGAACAACTAACCAGATATGAACACACATCCTTCAATACAATTGTGCATTTTCCAGTTTATAAAAATAAATTACAATACTTATACAATTTGATATCATATCAAGACTGCTGATCATACACATGAATGGTGGATTTTATTGGATTTCAAGAGATATTCTTTTTTTATAGTAATATTATTTATACACAACTTCAACAGCTTCAATATTCTCACATTGAATATTCTCTCTCCTTTCTGCTGACTGGCATCCAGTACATATGGAGTCACACCCAATGACATGATGCTTGGCGTGGCGGAGGCGAAAACTTCATCCTTACATAAGATAGCAGCAAACCAGTAACTTTAATATAACTACTTTAGGCCAGAAAATTACTTTTCGACCTCAGATTCATTGCACCAGCTGCTTTTCTCTTATACCCAACGTGAACGGTGAGCCTTCACTACAATGTCTCATTTTCCAGTTTATAAAAAAATACAATTTAATATCAAGACTGCTGATCATACACATGAACAGTGGGTTTTTATTGGATTCCAAGAGATATTATATTCTTTTAAAGTAATTTTACTTTTCAGCTTCAGCAACTGCATGAATTCAATATTATTTATATTTGTCTGTCTGCTGACTGGTGGCATTAAATACATATGTGCTGGAGCGTCAACCAGTGTACTTACCTCCTTGAAATCTAACACAAGTAATGGCATAGTGCTTCTCTTTAAAGGGGACCAACACCCATTTTAGCAGGGAGCTAAGCATAACAATTACTAAATCCTCCCACTAGCTATTGTTTTCTTGCCTTCTCTTCACTCCCAGGCCCCATAATTGGCCACCGACTGTCATGTGGTCTGTAAACATCAACTGTACAAACATGATCCCAACAACAATTACCAGGAAACAAATACAGTTGGTATAAAAATGTACCCACCTTTCTCTTGGACATATGACTTATCCAGGAGGCTTTAATCTCCCCAAATAAGCCTCATGCCTGCTCCTTGGTGTGACTTTAGTCATACTCCTTAACCATGAGTTAACAGGTAACCTTTCTAATTGGAGAAGTGTGCAATCTAACTTGCAATGCCGAATCTCTTCTGAATAGTATTGTAAGTCTAAAGGAGGGGGATTGCACATAGGCACCTGGCTGAAGTTTAGTCCCTTAGAAGCTTTGGAAAATATGCTGCAGCAGCAATCTGAAATGGTATGTGACCCAAGAGGAAAGAGCACACTCCAATGCTTGGGGAAGAGACATGAGTTGTATAGTGGCAGCAGTTAAAGGACATAAAGGGCAGACATAATACAATTCTGTGATTCTCAGCTGTAGAATTGGTTTCTCTTCTTTAACAACTCCAGGGCGTCAGAAATCAGTAATTAATGGGTTAACTCTCAAAGACTGCAAGACAGAAGGTGTGGTTCCTCCCAACCTATATATACTTCCGGCTGCACATTCACAATCCAGTAATTGAAAAGCAGTAGACACAGCCACCCAGAAGGATAAGGCATCCTAAGGAGCCCTATGTCCTTATTTTCTTTTCTTTTTTTGTTGTTGTTGATGCTGAACAACTATTTACAAGGTTCACTAGGACTAAGCATCTGAGGAATAGATATAGTAACCTAGTAACAGTAACAATGGGACCTCCAAAAGTGGTGTCCTTACTCCAGGGTGGGACCCCAAGTATTAAATCTTATTCTTTTAATGAAAAGTAAGCCATAGCTTACTACTGTCTGTAATACTTTCCTACCAAAAGCATCTACCGAGGCTCTAACATCTACATTCTAAAATTTGGTAAATGTATGAACTGAAGACCAAGTAGCAGCATTGCATACTTGTTCCACCGAAGCCTGGTGCTGAAAAGCCCAGGAAGCGGCAACAGTGAGTGAGTGAGTGAGTGAGAGAGAGTGAGCTGTAACGGAAGACCCAACAGCACGTGTATAGTGAGCTGTAACAGAAGACCCTTCCGTGGCCACTCTGCTATAACAAATAGTCAGACTTACGGAAGGCTTGTGTAGCAAAGATATCATATTTTAGTGCTCTCCCTACATCTAGAGAATGAAGGACCCTCTCCTTATGGCTAACTGGAGCAGGACATAAGGGGGCCAAAATGGTTGGACCTCCCTCGCGGGCTATCTTTTTTTAGTACCTTACCCAGGATTGGAAATGCAGCGACCACATAGAAAAGCTTGAATGCTGACCAAAGAAGGGTCATTGCATCTTTTGCTATTCCTAGAGGATACAGACTTCGCAATCGGAAGGTTTCGAAAATATTTACATCTGGGACCCCCCAGCGGATGCAAAGGGACTGAAAAACCCTCTGACTGAGGGACCATTCTCTCTGATACAGGGCCACTCTGTTTAGATGATCAGCCTGCATATTGTCCATTCCTGGTATGTGGATTGCCAAGATGCACGGAGCATTCTCCTTGGCCCAGAGTAAGATCCTGCTCACCTCCTTGAGAGTTTCCTGCTTCTGGTGCCCCCCACTGGTGGTTGATATATGCCAACACCATCAGATTGTCTGTTTGAATCCTAATAGGCTGACCCCTCAGATTGGATGTCCAATGTGTGAGAGACAGTAGAATCACTCTTAGTTCCAGGATATTAATGGGAAGTCTGCTCTCCCCTGGTTCCCACTGTCCCTGAATCGATTGTGACCCTATAACACCCCCAACCTTTTAGACTGGCATCTGTAGTGACAATCTTCCATTGTACGGAAAGAAAAGATTTGCCCATCTTAAGAGGCTGAGGATTCAGCCACCAGGTTAAGGACTACCTTCTTGAGTGTGTCATGCTAAAAGAGTGATCCAGAGTTTCTGGGTTCAGATCCCAAATCAAAAGCAATTCCATCTGCAAGGGTCTTGCATGAAATTGTGCAAAAGGCAGCGCCTCGTGGCAAGACACCATCAGGCCCAACAGACTCATTCCTTGATGAATCGTTGGGTGAGGGCAGGAAAAGAGAGCCTGCACCCTGGCCTGAAGTGAAAGTCTCTTCTGTTCTGGAAGAAATACCTTGGCCTGAGTTGTGTCTAATGACATTCCCAGAAAAGATATAACTCTTGAAGGTATGATATGCGACTATCCAGCTGAACCTTTCTAGCATCGACAGTCTGTGTATCCTTCAGAGCCTCCTGAAAGGATATGGCCCTGGTCTCAGGCTAGCACCCGGCAAGGTTGGTCATCTGCCGAGGGCCTGAGGGAGGATGGGGGCCTACTGACAGGCCAGGGCTGGTGGGAGGTGAGGTACAATGTCCCTGAACGCAGGGGCGTAGCATGGGGGGGGCAGCTGACCTGGGAAATGTGTTGTCCGGGGGCGCCAGTTAGATGGCAGGGAAGTATGAAAACTTAGGTAAGTCCATTCCATTGAGGCATGTGTCTCTACAGTGCTTGTGATTCTTTTTTCTCTCCTTCAATATAGTTTGTTTGGCACACAGGATCCAAATGTAGGTACTTTACTTGACAAAAATACATACCATACTCGCCTAATGTTTTTTTCATTGCATTTTAAATGTTAATTAAAGTAGACTAAAAGTCCAAGGCTGAAAGGGGGTATTCAGATTCCAGGGTGCCCATAAAAACTCACCTCTCCCAGCTCCAACGGCACATGCGTGGGCTCTGGTCCAATGAGAGCTACCTGCCAAATGACATAGTCACACATTCACTGTTGAAACAAGGAAGAGGTGAATCGTGACTATGTCATTCAGCAGACGGCTCTCGTTGCTTGTGGGGGATGCAGCAGTGCGTTCTCCCCATTTTAGTCATTTGATGAATGATCTAGTCACAGTAGATGGCTCTCATTGAATGGGAGCTTGCACATGTG
This sequence comes from Gastrophryne carolinensis, assembly GCA_027917425.1. Taxonomy (NCBI): domain Eukaryota; kingdom Metazoa; phylum Chordata; class Amphibia; order Anura; family Microhylidae; genus Gastrophryne; species Gastrophryne carolinensis. The sequence goes on along the minus strand of CM051240.1, from coordinate 100,950,779 downwards.
CCATTGGAATAAGGAAGAGGTGAGTGAATAGAAGCTTTCTGGGGGGTTTTGCACAGCTGGGCATCCTGGTTTAAGATGCCCTGGGGAAAAACAAGCGACCCTGGAATCCTTTAGACCTGTTGCCTAGATGTTTAAGCTGGGTGTGGAAGTGCATCAGGTAACCAGGAATGCAGTCCACTCTGTTTGCCGGATATACAAACCGAGCATTAATGTGTAAGTCAAGTGACAGGGTACCCGCCGCCACCCCCTATACGCTGAGGCAGGATGAGGGGCCTACATTAAAAAAACGCTCCTTACCTCTGCCAGGATCCTGCGCTGTTAACCTGGTGATTCTGGATCCATCTTGGATCTGATGCACAGAGTGGCTTCCCCCACTCTGTGCATGGTCCCACCCACCTATACACTTGAATGGGTGGGCTAGCATGCACACAGAGCAAGGGAAGTCATTCTGTGCACAGTCTCTACAGCAGTCACAGGAGCACTGGGTATACCCTGTCACGGGACTGGGGAAGGGTGCCACTGAGACCCTGTCATCCAAGGGCCCACAAAACCCTAGAGCTGTCTCTGCCTGATCTACAGATCGTCTAAGTAAGGGATTATATGTATCCCCTGGCTTCTTAGAAAGGCCATGAGACCTGCCAAAACCTTGGTAAACACCCTTGTGGCTGACGACATGTCGATGGGCAGAGCCACAAACTGAAGATGTAGGTCATCTACTGCAAAGTGCAAATATTTTTGATTACCCGGAAAAATCGGGATATGTAGGTATGCATCCTTTATATCCACTGTGGTCATAAATTCTCCTGGCTGAAGCGACATTGTGGATCTTAAGGATTCCATGCTAAATTTCTTCAGACAGACGAACCTGTTGAGGCTCTTGAGATCTAATATTGGGCGCACAGAACTGTTCTTCTTGGGAATTATGAAGAAATTGGAGTAAAAACCCTGACCTCTCTCTTAGAAGGGAACATGATGGACTACACAATCTGTAAAAGGTGAGTTACAGCAGATCTCAATGATTCTGCTTTCACCGGATTTCAGGATACCCCTGACCAAAAGAACCTCTGAGAAGGTCTGGCCCCAATAACCTGAGTAAACAACCGCCTGTATCCAAAGATCTGTTACATGGAGCTTCCAAATAGGAGCAAAATGCAGAAGCCATACGCAAGGATGGGTTTGCCTTTTCGCCAGAAAGATCTTGCCCTATTTTGGGACTTTGGTCTAATCCAAAATTCTTTCTGGTATCCGAGGAGGCCGAACCTCAACCCCCCAGACTTCCTTGTGGAAGTCTTGTAGACTTACCTCCAATAGCTTCCTTTACCATATCATCCAAACGCTCCCCAAACAGATGCCCCCCCTGAAAGGGGGAGTACCATCAGGGTTTTCTTGGAGGCAGCATCAGCCGACCATTGCTTTAGCCATAATGAATGCCTCAAAGCTACTAACAGAGCTAAACCTCTGGCGCTTAACCTAACCAAATCATCCATAGCAGAGATGACATGCTTGTTAATATCCATACTGGTCTTAATCAAGTGGGAGCATGCATTCCATGAACGACCCTTAGAACGAGTCTTCAAATCCAGTTGCTTTAACAACCTTTTGCTCACCAGCCAAGGATGCTATGGATGTGGTACAGGCTGGTCATAAAGTTGATCCTACAATAGAAAAGGCATGATGTGCCACCTGATCTATGCGCTTATCCGCTGGATCCTTTAGGCAGGCACTATCAGAGGATGGCATAATAGTAGTATTAGAGATACCTGAAATTGAAGCGTCTACCACAGAAGGGAGAGACCAGAAATTAAAAAAGAAAAAGGAAACTTAGTATCCAGCAGTCTAGGAATGGAAGGGAGCCTAGATCTTCCTTCTTCATCTTGGGAGCCAAGATATCCAGAATCTCTAAAACATTCTTTAAACAGAGAGCCCCCTTGTGTAGATCACCGAAACCAATATACTCCCTCCCCTACTGAGCCAACCTCCCAGCAATATCCCTGCTGGACACTATCACCCTGGTTATCTAAGCGAGGCTGGGCTGCCAAAGGAGCTCTAGGCTCCAAGGGCCCGGCACCACAGGCCTCTCTAGGAAACCTCTCTGAAGGAGATATTTGTCTCCCAAACTTAGCAAGTACCACCGTAGTGCACTCAGCACAAATAGTCCTTATCCAGAGGCCATTGCATGTATACCGGACATGTCTGCCAGGGCTGTCCTAGAATCTGTGATCCAAGATGAAAATAATACCATTTTGTGAATACTCACCTGTAAAATGGGTATTATAAGTATGTCACACACCCCGCTTCAGATAGTCATTACACTTGGGTTATACCGACCTGTAGAGGGCGATCTTGCAGAGATGTAATGAAAAAAAGTGAGCCCCTCCCGGTCCATAAATACCTGGTACCTCCCACCCATTCCCCAGTATTAAGACCGCAGTAAAGGGACCAGGAAGAGCCAAAATAACCAGTAACAGCAAAAAAGGTTCACCATAGAAAGGATCCATAACACCAAAGGGCGGGGTGAAGCGGGGTGTGTGACATACTTATAATACCCATTTTACAGGTGAGTATTCACAAAATGGTATTATTTTAAGTATGTCACACACCCCGCAAGGCAACAATGCACAAACTTAAACCACTGCAGCTTGCAGAACTTTGCGGCCAAAAACAGCATCCGCTGAGGCCCGCACATCAACCTTGTAAAACTTGGAAAAAGTGTGAACGGAAGACCAAGTAGCAGCCTTACAAACTTGCTCAACAGAGGCCTGATGCTGGACGCCCAGGACGCCCCAACAGCACGAGTGGAATGAGCAGTAACACGAAAAGGGGGAACCTTCCCCTTGGCAGAATAGACCCCAACAAAGGCCTAGCGAATCCATTTACTAAGGAAAGACTTGGTGGGAGCCAAACCTTTCCTAGGCCCAGAGGGCACCACAAAAAGGGCGTCAGTCCTACGAAAAGAAGAAGTAGCCACCAAACAGTACTTTACACAGCGAACCACATCCAGAGAATGCAAAACCCTCTCCTTGTCATTGCAGGGCTTAGGACACAAGGAGGGTAGAACAATGTCCTGATTAAGATGAAAGGCAGAGACCACCTTAGGAAGGAAATCTGGCTTGAAGCGGAAAAGAACCTTGTCCTAATGCTTCTCAAAGTAAGGAGCCTTAATGGACAAAGCCGCCAACTCCGATACACGCCGAACGGAAGTGATGGCAACCAAAAACGCAACCTTCTGAGGAAGCGTAGAAAGAGCAATATCCTGCAAGGGTTAAAAAGGAGGACCCTGAAAAGCAGAAAGAACCAAATTCAAATCCCAAACTGGGGGCAACGGCTTCCTAGGAGGCCGCACATGCGTAACCCCCTGGAAAAAGGTCCTAACCACAGGATGAAGAGCAAAAGACCTTTGAAAGAACACCACCAGGGCAGAAACGTGCCCTTTCAGTGTACTAAGCTGCAAACCCAGGTCCAGACCATGTTGCAGAAATTCCAAAACCCTAGGGAAAGAAAACACCCTGCAAGGCAAGGCCCGGACCTCACACCAATCAATATAAGACTTCTTTCTAGCCCTAACCAGAGTCTGAATGACAGCATCAGAAAGACCTTCCTCCTTCAAGATGGAGGTTTCAGCAGCCACGCCATAACAGCCAGCGTTGGTAAATTGGGGTAGAGCAGTGGAGCCGGAGTGAGCAGATCCGGCAGAAGGGGCAGATCTAACTGATCCGCTGCCAACCTTACCACGTCTGCGAACCAAACCTGTCTTGGCCATCTTGGAGCCACCAGGATTGCTGACGCGCCCTCTAGGGCCAGCTGGTGCACCACTTTGCCCACCATGGGAAACGGAAGGAACAGATACAGAAACCCCAGATCCCTCCAGGTCAGAGACATGGCATCCACAGCCAGAGCCAGTGGATCCCGTGAGAGAGACACAAATGCCGGAAGCTTGTGATTGTGACGAGAGGCAAAGAGGTCACCTCCGGAGTCCCCTAACGGTAGCAAAGCGACCGAAACTCCTTGGGGCTGAGAGACCATTCCCCCCGGCGAGACGAGCACCCGCTCAGGGAGTCCGCCTCCGTGTACCCTACTCCCGGAATGTACACCGCCGAGATGCATGGGACATTGCTCTCTGCCCAAGCCAGGATCAAAGACACTTCCCTGAGGGCACGCCTGCTGCGAGTCCCTCCCTGGTGATTGATGTAGGCGACCGCCATCCGATTGTCTGATCGAACTTGAACCGGTAAGCCCTGTAACTGATGAGTCAAGTGAGCCAGAACCAACCTGATGGCTCTCAGCTCCAGAACATTGATGGGATCGTGAGCCTCCTGAGGCCCCCACAGTCCCTGAAACTGAAGATCCTTCCAAACCCCCCCCCAACCTGACAGGCTAGCATCCGTGGTGACCGTCTCCCAACGAGGGGTCGGAAAGGATCTGCCCCTCATCAGATTGCTCGGTTCCAGCCACCACCGAAGGGAACGCCGAACCCGGGGGGACATCAGAAAAGACTGATCCAATGACAGCAGAGACCTGTCCCAGGCCGCCAGGAGATGGAGCTGGAGCGTCCTTGTGTGAAACTGGGCAAAGGGAACCGTCTCGAACAAAGCCACCATCAATCCCACCAGTCGCATCCCCAGCCGGATGTACGGACGAGGGATGGATAGGAGAAGCTGAGTCAATTCCTGAATCAAAAGAACCTTGGGCCGGGGGAGGAACACCCTGGACCGAGAAGTATCCAGAGACATTCCCAGGAACACCACCACCCTGGACGGAGAGAGGAAGGACTTGGGATAGTTCATCACCCAGCCGAATCTCTCCAGAGTGGCTACCACAGTCCTGGTATCTAGCTCCGCCTGGCTGAGAGAGGATGCCATAATAAGAAGATCGTCCAGATAAGGCACGATGCGGATACCCTGGGCTCTGAGGAGGGCCATCACCCCGCCAGCACCTTGGTGAACCCCCTTGGTGCCAAGGACAGCCCGAAAGGGAGAGCCTCAACTGAAAATGCTGATCTCCCACAGCAAACCTGAGAATATCTGATGAGGCGGGAAAAATTGGAATATGTAAGTAAGCGTCCTTGATGTCAATGGACATCATAAAGTCCCCCTGACGAAGAGAAATGATGGCAGGCCGCAGAGTCTCCATGCGGAACTTCTTGGTTCTGATGAACCTGTTGAGAGGCTTCAGATCCAGGATGGGACTGATGAAGCCATCCTTCTTGGGAACTGTAAAGAGGTTGGAATAGAAACCCCTGCCTCTCTCCGACAGAGGCGCCGGGCAAATGACTCCATGTCCACAAAGCACTAAACTGCCAATAGGAGCCCCTGCGCAGCTCGGGGATCCGAGGGCACCCGAGACCTGAAGAATCCCAGAGGGGGTCGGAACTCAAACTCCAGCTTGTAACCGGTGTAGACCACATCCAGAACCCAACCGTCTGAGACCACCTGATCCCCAAATCCTGGGAGAAATGCCGCAGCCATCCCCCCGCCCGCAAGGATGAGTGCACCCCTTCACAGCTGAGCCGGCTCGGCAGCGGGTTCGGGTTTGGAACTGCAGGGGTGACCTGGATGGGCATGTTCTCTGCCCCTGTTCCAGGAATCACCTCTGACATTAAAGAAGGCCAACCTCGGCCCGCTCTGGCACAATGAAAGGAAGAATTAAAGGAACTCGCCCCCCGAAAAGGGCGACGCTGCTTCTTGCGCTAAGGTAACTTGTCTCCTTTCGCCACTGAATCCAATTTTTCTCCAACAGCCGCAACCCCAGGAAGGGAAGCCCAGTAAGAGACTTCTCGGCCGCCTGTCAGCCGCCCACTGGCGCAACCAACTGCTCGCCGGATAGCCACAAGCAAGGCCGAAGTCCTACTAAACAAGCAAATAGTGTCCTCCAAGGCGGCCAAAACAAAAGAAATGAATAAATCACACCTCTAAAGGGCTGTGAATTATCACTGGACGGGTAAAGCAGGGAAACAGTCAACAGGTCCCTAACCACAGACCTGGAAGCAACAGTGGCAAGCGCAGAAGCACAGACCGGCCGTAAAGCCGAACCCACACTGGCAAAGGCCCGACAAGCCATCTGATCAAAGCGATTAACCTCACCATCCTCGAGAGTGGTGACGTAAGGAGAAAGTACAACAGAGGTATTGACAACCCCAGCACGGAAACGTCAACCTCAGGAGGAGACGACCAGCGTGTCACCGCGTTCACCGGAAAGGGATACTACCTATCCCATCCCTGTGGAACACCGGAAGCCGACTAGGTTTCTCCCAATCCTCAAGGACAAAGTGCTTCAGATTTGGGAATACCAAGCGCGGCTTAGAGGTCCCAAAAAATTCCCTTTGATTCCTCCGGAGGAGAAATAGCCAGAACCGCAATAAATGAGCAAGACACTGGGGACATCCACAGTATCCCCCTGCCCAAAATCAGCATCATCAAACTGCTGAACTTCAGACCCGTCAGAATACTCAAACAATTCCCCCTCTTCATGCGGGGAAAAATCAGATCAGTCAAGGGTGTCACAGTCATAAAAACCATAACTGGTGCCGCTGGAGACAAGTGTCTTCTCTTAGCCGGAGCCAATCTGGCCGCAGAACTAGAGATCATTTTCTCAATGTCGGCCAGTCTAGCACAAACATTGGAATGTGACTCCCCACTAATGACAACGTCACTTGGGGTACAGATCAGGCGGGGAGAGGTAGGCGATGAGGCCGGCGGCACTGGCCCAGCCGCCTGGGACCCCGACTGCCGCGTAATAGCCTCTGTGCACATGGTATACAGATCAATACAATATCCCCCGTAAGGGATGCCCCACAGCCCGCACACTGCCGGGATTGCCCCGAGGGGAGCCCAATCCCGGAATCCAGGGAAGCCTCCAAAAGGTGATTTTAATGGTAGCCGCAATGACCAGAGGGATTTACACTACTAAGCAACCCGGGATGCCCCTTTAAGTCCCGTGTGGGAGGATTTGAATAATACCCAATTTTGAGCCCAAGGGACCCTAGGACCGGGAGAACCCCCTTTTAACAAATGAAGGGGATCCTCCTGAAGACACAAACAAAGGGTACAAGACACATGCATCCGGAAGCATACATATAGGCACCATATATGAGCAGCAATTAATTTGTAGGCAAGCGCATAACACAGTTTGGGACAGCTGTCCCTAACACCGCAAATAAGGAATCAGGAAGAAAAGGCCCACAGGGGCACTCACATGACGGCAATGGCGCCCACCGCAGCCAGCATCACATGCAAGCAGGAGGAAGAAGGGCGGGTCGGCATAGAGCGCGGGACACGCCGACCCCGCCCCCCCCCCCCCGTTACCGTAGGGACGCAGTCCCAAGCCAATTACAACCGCTCACTGGCGCCAGAACAGGGAAGGGGGCGGGCCGCGCGAGGGCGCCGAGCGCCCAGCCCCCCTCCACTCCGGAGAAGACGCGCCTGAGGGGGAGAAGCTCCCCCACCGAACACTCAGTCCAGTCACCAATCAGAATGTTGGCCTTCTGAAATCGCAACCAATTCAGAGGGATTGTTCCTATGCCCACATCAACTAGTGCGCACCAAACATAACATACATACACATGCACATTCACAAGGTAAAAAACAGCATACTGACAATAAGGGAAGGGACAGTGCCGTGCCCCCCCCCAGAGGGAAGTCGGGGACCAGATGGGGGAATCCGCACCACGGGGTGGAGGGATAATGGTCAGGGACAGGGGATCCCAAACCGGGATCACCAACCCGGATACCGCCTACCCCGAGTGGGGCCTCACGGGGGAGCATAGCTCCCTACACACACCACGAAGGTGTATCCCACCGTCACCTGGACCAAAACAGCCTAGGCTGGGAGGCATGTAGTGGTAATGTAATGAGGTCCAGGCAGAAATAGGAAAATATGCCGGAGTGACCCGGCTACCTTTCTCCAAGCAGGCTGCCAGGAGGAGACATCCATCTTCTGACTTGCTCGCCGTCTGCAGAGATGAAAGACTGGGGAATGAGTGGGAGGTACCAGGTATTTATGGACCGGGAGGGGCTCACTTTTTTTCATTACATCTCTGCAAGATCGCCCTCTACAGGTCGGTATAACCCAAGTGTAATGACTATCTGAAGCGGGGTGTGTGACATACTTAGAATATTGGTCCTGGGCCTGGTAGCCACCCGTAGAGGTCATGAGTGCTCCAAACCCTAAGCAATGGCTGAGAAGTTCAAATTACAGTCAAAATGTGTGGAAATGCCCTCATGCCCTTTTGATGTATAGAGCATAGGATAGTCAGGATGTGGCCTACAACATGGTGTGAGATCAGGCCTTATGGAAGTGCACCCAGGCCTCTTTGCAGTGTGAGATGGGCAAATAAGGAACCCAAAGCATTATACAAATGGGGAGATCCAGAGCTCTTGGCGGCATGTGAAGCAGAGCAGAAGCTTGTTTAATAAAGATAATCACTGGCCAATTCCTCTAGGCACTCCATAGTTCTGGCACTGAAAGAGAACACCTTGTAGGTTTAAGATAAGGACAAGAAAGTTTCCTTCCATCATCATGATGCTCAGCTGCTGGGACCACCTGATAAGTCAAATGAGGAACCCCAGATAGACCAGGTTTTTACCTGGCATAAACCGAAGCCCACAGAGGGGGATTTGATAAGAACAAACATACAACACATCTGGTTAAATGTAGGCCTGGCAGATACTAAGGAATCACAATTTTTTGCTGAGCAAACAAAATTTTAATTGCACCTATCTCAGCACACACATGGAACAATTCTGACAGTTAAAATAACAACATACAGTGTTCTAAAATCACGGGGGCCCACCGTGCACACAACACACACTGCCACGCACTCATACAGCCCACCCCGCTAGCAGCGCTGCGATATTCCGCCTAAGACAACCATATGACACACTGCTCTAACAATATAGGAACTGCAGACTAAGTTGACTGCAAGAGTCAGTGGCATATCTCCTCACATGTCATGCTGCCTCAATAATGGTATGCGGCTAGACTCATGACCATTCGCTTGTGCCGCCATGGATCAAATCTCTTAGACTGCCAAATGTCCACAAGCCCAGTAGCAGATTGCGCTCAGATTGATGATATGCTGGTTATCTTACATCTGCGCTATATCAAATTGCCGGCTTGGCACTAGGTGTATCTCTCATAGGGGCTATGATGAACAAAGCAGTCACTTTATAACACGCCTCATATAGGCTAGTACTTAGCTGTGGTGCACCGATGGCCTTCAATAAACACTGCCGCCTTGTCGTTGGTGTTGCGCAACACTTGGATAGGAAGAGCTGTAGGCTAACGCAGGGCTGAGAGCGGGGTGGTCTGCACGTGGAGGGGGCCGGCCGTCCGCCGACGCGCGTTTCGCTCTGCCCACCGGAGCTTCGTCAGGGTGGTGGGCGGCCCCACACATCCCCATTATATGCATGAGTTCCCTCCTGCTGGTTCAGAATAGCCAATCGCGTCCGTGCTGCTTGTGGTGACGCGTTCTGCGTCATTCATGCACTTCACCATTCCTATGCTTCCTGCAGCGACGCAAACCGTGTCATTTTCATATTCCCGTCTACACTTAGTGTAGTGACCGTGCAGATGTCAAATGCATACACTATCAAGAGCACACGCAGCTGTCAGTAACACAAGTTTCTCCGGCCATCTGAGGGACAGCCCGCGGGACTTGTTGTCCCGTCTGCCGCATATATTTTTCTCATGAGGATGTGAGTGTGTGTATGCTAGGGAGGCATCCAATACACTTTTCAAAGCATTTTTGTACCACTTTGTATATATAATTACTGAGGCATCCATATTGCATAGTCCATATTACTAAGACATCCATGTTGCATAGTCCATATCTTCGTTTCCATATCGAAATACCGCATATATCTAGGTCAGTATTACTGCTACAAGGGGCCACTATGAAACACATTGATATAATCCATCATGCCAGATATAGCTGGATCAACCTTGCTACTGCAATGGGCCACTTGTAACTAGGAGACCCATTGCTATGGTCCATCTCAAGAGGAAGGTCCTTTGGTCCAGAGTTACTTAACTATTTACATATATACACATATTTCCTTGTACATCGTCACCAACACACAAACCAGACAACACACCACAGACACCAGCTTAATACCATCCTACAAAAATGCCTCCAGGCCGGAGTCAGTGTTCAGCCCCTCGGGTGACATCGTTCCCAACTCAAAGATCATTCTCGCCTCCTGCTGCATCAAACGTTGGTCCAGGAATCCCCGTCTCCCACCCTTCCTCAAAACAAAGATTCCACACGCCCTAAGACCCTTAGGGTTCCCTTGATGAAAGGTTTTGAAGTGGTCGGAGACTGGACTTTTCTCATTCCCCATTCTGATGTCCTGTACATGCTCACCTACCCGCGCGCGCAGTTCACGCTTGGTCTTACCAACATACTTCCTGCCACACGGGCAGGTGAGCATGTATACAACGTAGGTGGTCCCACAGTTAATAAAACCCTTTATTTTTCTCAAGGGACCTCCTCTTGTGCCAGCATAGGTGCTAGTCTTTTCTATAAAAGGGCAAATTTTGCAGTGTCCACATTTAAAGGACCCCTCAAGTTTCTCTACCCCCGATGTCATCATGGGCCTGACCAAATCCCTGTGGACCAGTCTATCCCTCATATTTGTCGCTCGGCGGGCTGTAAGTAAAGGGCGTGGGCCTACACATCGGGCTATTTTTGGATCCAATTGCAAAATATGCCAATGGGACTGTAAGATTCTCCTAAAGGTCTCCCAATGGGTACCGAAGTGTGTAATTAATCTCACTGGTTGGTCTCCTACCTCCTTCCCCCGCTTTCTCTGTTGGTTATCCTTTCTCAAAAGGTCCCTGCGGTCAACATCCAGGGCCCTCTTGAAGCAGGTGCGGATGAGTCTATGTGGGTACCCCCTCTCCCTGAACCGGCCTGATAGTTCCCTAGCCTCACGTACATAGTCATGCTCAGAGCTACAGTTCCTGCGTATCCGTAGGAACTGTCCAAGGGGTATCCTACGAAGGAGTGGGAAAGGATGGTGACTGGTAAAGTGTAGTAGGGTATTACCCGCTGTGGGCTTTCTATACGTGGATGTAGATAGTCTATTCCCATCTCGCCTAATGAGTAGGTCCAGAAATTCAATGCTTTGATAACAAATTTTGAAGGTAAGACAGATGTTACGCGTATTGTAATTTAATTGATCCACAAAGCTCTCAAAATCACTCGGGGTCCCCCGCCACACCACCAGGACATCATCTATGTAGCGCAGCCAGAGGGCGACCCGTGCCCCAAAGTCCACCCGCCCGAACACCTCGAGACTCTCCCACCGCCCCAGGTGCAGGCAGGCGTACGATGGGGCACAGGCCGCCCCCATGGCTGTTCCACGTATCTGATGATAAAAGCTACCATCAAATCTAAAAAAGTTGTTCGTGAGCACAAAATGCAGTAAATCCACTACCATTTCATTATGGGCCGCATCACATGGGCCGCATCATTGCCCCCACTAAGGGGGCAATGAAAACAATTCTATGAAGAAGCAGTGAAAGGGAGAACTTGACCTGCCCAGGGTGCTAGGCACAGGAGCAGACCAATGCCTCACAGAGGAGCAGGTTCTGATAGTCACAACCAAAGGAGAATACAAACTAGATGATGAAGCACACTTGTCTATGCGGCTATAAGCCGCAAGGCCTTGTTTGATAATCCATGGCTTATATTATTGCTCAATTTCATGTTTCAGAAACACAAGGACTACCCACTGGATCATTTACTGAGACAGGGTCTTTGGTAAGCCCTTGGCCAGGTCTGCTATGAAGGGATCAACCATAGGGACCTTGTACCACTTCTAAATAAACAGACCCAATGGGGTTGAGAGGTTCAAAGCCTCCATGGAAACTCCAGCTTTTGTGAGAAAGTAAATTCACCAATGTAAATAAACTCTCATAAACTCGATTGATATATATATATATATACACACACATCAAGCCAAGGTTAAGTAATCAAATCCACCGTCTCAGGCACACGTCTGACGGAGTCAGGAGCCCCCAGAGAAGCGACTTGGACTACAAAGCAGCTCAGACAGCATCCAGCAAAAGTCCCCAGGAAAATCCGCAGGGCAAACAAATGAAAGTTGATCCCCACAGGGACCATGGAACTACTTGGGAGATGCAGCTAAGCAATCCCCAAAAGTCCTCCCCACAAGGGAGACAGAACCAGACTCCTGCAGGAAGACAGCCAGGACAGAACCTGAACCTTCAGAGTCCCCAGATGGGGAGCCAACCCCAAACTTATGCTGTAATGACTCTAAAACCCTGGGAACCGAGAACGTCTAACAGGGAAGAGACCGAGACTCATGCCAATCAATATGGGTATACCATAAAACCCCAATAGACGGAGGAAGGGGAAGCTGGGGAAGCTTGCTCCCAGCCCCCCCTTATACTGAGTCACCCAGAAGATAAGGCCCGTCTCCAAGGGGTGAATGCATCAGCTGTCAATCCCCAGACAAGAGACCTTATATTGGGACGACAAAGGAAGGGGCCTGACAAGGGCAGAACCGCACTCCTGAGAGAGCGAACAGGTCAGCAGACTTCAGCAGAGGCATCTGCGAACCACAGTTCACAAGGCCACCCAGGCCAATCCATCTCACGGGTCTCTCTATCAGGCCGACCGTGCGCAGAACCCCACAAGTAGGGTGATGAAGAGAAGGCATATAAAATAGCAAGTCTATGCCTAAGATTACTCAGCCCCCATGACCGGAGTCAGAATATTCTGGGACAGTAAAACAAGGGCAGAGCTCCTGTGTAATAAGGGAGACCCAACAGAGCCACACTAGTAGGCTCCCAGAGCGACACCAGGATAGCATAACCTGCCGCTAAAGAGCATCCATTGGAGCGAATACCGCTGAGAAGCAGGGGACGTAGACCCCACGCCCAAGGCAGGATCAGGGACCCTCCAGAGGGAGCATCCTGCTTCAAGCTCCAGACCAATAATAAAAACAGGCCATTGTCATCCAACAGACCAGGAGTCCCCAATAGACAGATCCTAAAAGAGGAGAAGTCCAGCCGTATAGAGTCAACGGAAGGCACACCGTTTCAACAAAACCAGCAGGTAAGATGGACCCTCTAGGGGACCCTACCTAGGAACCATGGGGGATTGTGGAAGAAATTCCCCTCCCCCGCCAACCTGCGAGACTTGGTACCCAAGGTGACCATTCACTGGAAGATGCAAGTAAGGAAGGGGGTGCCCCCAGACGGGGCCCTTGAATATGATCAGCTCAAGAGGAACCACCTTACCAAGGGGGAATGAGCACAGACCAAGCCCCAGGGGAGCTGGAACCCCATGTAAGCAGACTAACTTACTGTGCCGGAGGGCCCAAGGGCTCGGTATATAAGGGACATTATCAGATATGCCACCAACGGGCCCACCAGCTGCTATCCCGCCTGGTGAAAGTAAGATGTCAGTAAAAAGGGGGACAGTACCCCCGTAACCGGGAGTCCCCTTGTTGCCAGAGAAGAAGGCTCATGCCTGAACCGAATCCCAGGAATTGGGATAGCGGACAAGGGACTATGAGGGATTGAGGTGACTGGGTACCTATCCAGTAATTCCCAGGGAACACCGCTGGCCGACCAATCCACTCGGCCTGACGTAGGGACTGGGGAGTAAGGAAAGACGACCCGGTAGGTCCTAATGTAGACGCCCCCCCCCCAGGTATGATCCAAGACATCAGCCCCATTCGCGCCATGGCAAGTAGCCTGGGAGCGAAAGAGAGGCCGCAATTAATGCCTCAACCCGCAGGGTTGGTCCTGCAACACCGTCTAGTAATGGTCTTGGTGTCCGGCAGACACAAGGGGAACTAAGAAGATCTAGTACTCCACAGGAGGCAGGAAGCCCCCCTTGCACAGGCGCCTGTGTCCTAAGACAGAGTGTCACATAGGGACTACCTGTGAGAGTAGAATTGCCAGGCCTACCATAGGCCAGCGTGGTCCAGACTGCCCCATACTGAAAAGGGGAGGATGAAGGTTAATATAGAGGCCATAGCCCCATACTGTTAAGGGCAACCTATAAGTAAGCCCAAACTCTGTAGGCCCAGTACGGCCCGCGCCAATTCCTGAAGGAAAAACAGGGGCAAGAAGCACCCTGACAACCACTGAGGGGGACCGCCCAGCAGAAGCTATCCTGTGTCCAGGGGAACTACCTCCTGGAACCACCAGAAGGAGGAGGTACCTTCCTAGATGGGAGACAGCTGCTGCAGCAGTACCCTTCATGCCCTTCATGCTTGGGAGGTATTGGCAGACTTGGACTTAGTCCTGCCAGAGGGCCCAGGGCATTGCCTGCCCACCCCATAGTGGAAATCCACACCGAACAGTTGGAAGCACACCTCAGGTTCACGTTTGACACTAACGTAGGGAGGTGGAGGGGTGGCCCTGCTCCGGGGGGGGGGGGGGGGGGCGGAGCGGCCTTCTGCGCAAGGGTGCTTTACCCTTTTTCCCAAAAAGGTCCAAACGGGCCCCAAATAACCGCCGTCCTCTGAAGGGAAGGCAAGTGAAAGCCTTTTTCATAGCATCGTCAGCACCCCACTGTCGCAGCCAGACCAGGCGGCGAATAGTTACCACAAGGGCAGAGGTTCTAGCACACATTTTAATGGTGTCGTCCAGTGCTGATAAAATAAACGCATCACAGTCTGATAGTGCATTAAACACCCCCCAAGGGAGGTCCTCTGGGCGGTGATCTAGTATTTTTCTAACAAGAGTCCTGGCGGCCACCGCAGTGATGGCCGGGGCACAGACCAGGCGCAGAGCCGTCCCAGCACACGAGAAGGCGTGGGCAGCCAGTCTGTCAATGCGCCGGTCCTCAGCATCCCGAAGGGTACGGTAAAAAGGAGCCGTCATGAAAGGGGGGTTTGTGACCCCTATAACCGGTGCGTCCACCACAAGGGGTGCTGACCAAAAATTAACCACATCAGGAGGGAAAGGGTACTTCCAATCCCAGACCCCTGGGACCCCTTTAAGCTTACAAGGCGATAAGATTCTGGAAATGCTCCTGTTCTAGGAACTCCAAGCGCGGCGGCGCTGTATGGAAACTCTCCTTCTTAGGCTTGGGGGTCTCCCCGGGGGGGGGAGATTGACAAAACCTCAAAAATCTTAATAAGAATTTCATCTGTGTCACACAGGCCCCAAGAACCGGGCTCAGAATCATCACAGCCCCCGGGCATCTCGTTCGAGGAGCCCGAATCTGAGAATAGCTCACCTTCCTCAGAAGGACCAAGGTCCTGCATATCAGCAGAGTCATCGGTATCGTTAGGAACCGGAGAGCCAGGAGGCATCAGGGGCCGCTTCTTACCAGGGCCCATACGCTCCGCCAATCCAGAAAGCACCTGCTCCGCCGTAGGCAGCACGCGCGGCACGGATTGCAGGTCATCTCCGCTCGAGTGGGACTCGCCATGAGTGATATTTAGGTCCTGGGAGACGGGAGTATTGAAGGGAGGTGCCACCATTGGCAGACCTGCCTGTTCTGCACACTGTCCGCAGACGCATGCTCTGTCAGCCTCAGCCTGGGGCTGACCACACACTGCACACAGCGGGTCATGTCCCGGAGGGCCCCCGGTTACATAATTCTGAAATGCCTCCATATGGTGATTATCTGAGCAATATGCCCGCAGGGATTTACGCAATAGGCAACCCTGAATGCCCCAAGACCCGCTAGGAAGTGGGAGAATTTGTTATGTGGACCCGCTGTAATATATGTTAGGCCGGGAGAAGCCACCGAAGTCCTGGCGTCTGAAAGACATAATGGGACAAGAGGGGTGGAGTCAGTGCCATGCGCAGCCCCGGGGGGGCACTTACATGACCAAGGGAGGAGGCGGACCGCACCACGCGCGCGAAGATTGTCAAAATGGCGCCAAGCGAACCTCGACGGGCGGGCCGGCCAGGCTGTGACGCGGAGCACGTCATGCCGAGTCTCCGCCTCCCCCAAAGAGCGTGAAGCTCTAACCAACAGAAAAAAGTAGAACAGTTGGATAGAAGGCGAATGCATAAAGATGCTGACACGCTGGAAATGATGCTGCCGTCTAGACAGTTGTTAAAGGAAGACAAAGGGCTCGCAACTGCATTGCAGAAGCGCGGCACTGACACCCAATAAAATTAAAAACCAAAGGCCTTAACGTGATGCTTAACACTAGGACTGCCACACATACCCCCCCTCTTCTTTTCCCCCCGAGTTACGGGAGGAAGCGAGGGGGAAGCGGACAGCGTCCATGGACAAGTCTGTGAGGGGCATGGGCAAGAATGCAGGAGGGGCATCCACTAGAGGCTCACCATCGGCCTAACCGCCTACCCTATGGAGGGGGATTGCGGTGGAGCGTGGCTCCATTCAGCACACCAGGTGCTGCCTACCTTCACCCGACCCGCGCAGTCCAGGCTGGGAGGCATATTCTTCCGAAGAGGACGGGTGGAAATAGTCCCGCAGGGCCTCGGGCTGTAAAGCCCCGCTCGCCTGCGAGAGCGTGATACTTCATGTCTTCGCAGTTCAGCACTGCAGAGAAATCTGGGGATTTGTGGGAGGTCCTTCGGTATATGTAGGGCCGGGAGGAGCTTGTTTTCTACATGTCTGCAGTGCACGGCGCCCGAGGCGGAGGATTACCCACGTTATTACTATCCTGGAGCAGGACGTGCTGTATGCTTAGAATACAGCAGTTGTCAGTAGACAAGGCAGCACACAATCATAACCATCTAGCCACTACACCAGGGAAACTTGATCAGGGTGTACGGCAACATTTTCACACTTTCTCACTTAAACCGGACCTTCACAGTGATTTATTGAAAAGCCCAAACCCTTAAAAAATTATTCCCCAGCATCTAAAGTTTATTTATTTTAAGTTTTTAGTCACTTACTTTTTTATTCTTTTCCCCACTGGGCTGCAACTCTGTTCAGGACTTTAGGATACGGGCGCCGCCATCTTGACTCAGAAGCATCACACTTACTGAGGAGAGTGGGATAAAGTACAGGGGGGTGGGTTATAACTGTGCTTTGCTCAGACAGAGCAGAGTTGGGGTCAGGAAAAGGTCAGCAATCCCAGAATGCAGAGCAATCTGTATGTACAGGGTGTGGGAAACATATAAGATAGACTCTTATTCAGAGTAAAGGACCGCTTTAAGTCATTTCCTTCACTGAAGAGCATTATTTCTTGAGAGAATAGCCATTGCAAGGTGAATCTATTCTAATCTTTTAAAGGTCACTAGCCAAAGACCTTAACAGTTACAGACCAGAGTGGTCTAACTTTGGTAGTAATGAACATCTTTGAGGGACTGGTAATTCCATAATGCATTCAACAACAAAGGACTCCTAGGACCCACTTCAATTTGCTTACAAAGCAAGCAAAGCAGCTACAGATGTGGTTAACTTTGCCCTTGAGTATAAACTTAAGCATACAGAGCACCCAGGAGCATATGCAAGACACAGCAGGTCTACTTCATTTTGGCATTCAACAGACATCATCATCAGCAATTTGGAAACAATGTCTGTTCTAAGCCAGCTCAGAAAAAACGTCATGTCCCAGAAAGTGTATATATATAACAATGCAATCACTGATATGTGTAGGACCGGTTTCTAGGCAAAATAGCGCTTCGTGCGGGGAGGAAAAAATCTGCCCCTCCTTACTCATCCTTGTTGCTGCTGCTGCTGCTGTCCCATACTGCTATGTACAATGCTTTGCCTCTAAACTTCAGACAGTACCCCTCCTCAAGACGGATAAGAACATGGGGAAGGTCTGCACCACCAACAGCGGCTCTGGCTCATCTGCAAGAAAACAGGATAGCTGGTCACTGAAATAGCCATGGCGCACAGGGCTGTTGCCCTGCTTGCCCTCCCCTAGAAACAGCACTGGATATGTGCAATGTAATCATGGTATAGTTTGGGGGTGTCACTAGGATGCTATCTTCCATATTTTACCCTACTGTCAAAATGACAGTACATGTACAGTTTCTTTCCTACCAGACATTCAGGAGGTAATTTCTGAAATTTACACATGAACAAGATATTGTATTTCATCACCATCTACTTCTACCTGGAAAAGGGCTACTTACATCCCTTTTTCTAAAAAAAGGTCAAAATAATACTTTTTATTTTGAACATTTTAATTTTGGAAACAGCACCCTTTGAGGTATACTTAAGAATATTTATGCATACCCCATAGGTTGCTGTGCCCCAGAAAATATCTTTACCTCATTGGAAAAATGATTTACCAGTAAAAATGTCCTATCGCAGGTGCAAGTTATTTTTTTAAAATAAGAACTAAATATTTTTATTCCACTTTTTTGGGTTTTAAACAGAAAAAAAGCTTTTTCAGACATAAGTTTCTGTTCACACATAAAAGCACGCCCTAATGTAAATTTGCAGTCACCAATTTAGCATGACCCTATTGTTTCCTTCTGGTAATTAACAGATTTGAACCAGTATTGTATACCAAAGAAATGTATAGCTTACAATGGAGCTAAACTTTATAAACAGTAGTAAGCCGCATAGTGTACCCTACAGTGTATGGTCTATGCTCTTTTCCAGGGATTTATATTAGAACATGTTGCTTGTTAAGATCAAAATGTGTTTATTATTACGGTTTAGAATTCAGACCCAAGTTCCTTCACTGCCTCTTGCTGTACAAATTCCTAGTATGTACATTATGGTGACAATAAACAATCTATTTCTCTATGCTTCTGTTTATGTTTCTGTATTACTTAATTTGCAGATGTAAAAATGGCACAAACACAAGATGGTATTATGCAAGTTTACTGGTGATTGTATGGTCAGTTCTAATTACAAACAGTATATTTAAGAAGTTAGCTTTATTTATCTCTCAATGAGAGTATAGGAAAATATACTTTATAGACATGTTTAATAGTTTATAAAATAAGCATCATCTTTACATAGAGAACATATAATTAGTGTGTAAAATCTTGTAATGCTAAAAATCTTGATAAAATGCCTTTATAGGTAATAGCCCTTAGAGGAAGCAATTCGATATTAGAGGGGGTCTCAACTGAAAGACATGCTGCACTTTTTTACTGCCATTTGAACAAACATATTTCAGCAACTCTTTATCCAATATTTAGGGTCATTATATCATAGTTTCTAATGGAAATTTACTTTCCTTGCCTCTTTTTTAAGATATATCCATCTGATTTAAAGAAAATCCAGTTTGCTATCTAAAAATGATTGACAATCCAGTGAATACAAAATACATTAGATTTGTATTCAATTAATGTATTAAAAAGAACTGTACTGTCCATGGATATCTTTGAAATGAAAAACAGATTTTAACATAACCACCATAAACACCTTTTTGTAAAGTACATCTGAAGGAACACTTGTGGGTCTATATGTTTTGCTTACAAAGGGCAGTGTTCAGTGCTTTTCAGTACTAGAGGGCCTATAAATAATCTGCATAAAAGAGGTAAAATCCGGTCATATCAAGCAGTATTACAACAAATGTCAGGAACAACAAACAACCAGGCACAGGGTGCTCATTTTCACTGGTGGGAGGTCCCAAAATATTGTGATGATAAATATAGCAAAAGCTAAGACTAGCAGCAACCCATTCAAAAAGCTCAAACTCAAGTTTAGGAAGAGGTGGTGACTTTACACAATTTTTCCACCAAAGCCAGTCAATGGAAGGGCCAAGAGGACATTATTACATACTGTGATCCAAAAAGGAGAATATTTCCTTTTAACTAGGTAGGCCTAAAATATGGCTGCCCTGATCGGAAATTGCTTACTTGGAATATGCCAGACCTTTATAAAGTCTCTCCAGAACCACAAACAGGACATTTGTTCTTACCCCAGGGAGGAAAATAAAGGTTTAACCTGCAAAAAAATCACCAGGGGGACCTACCTGCAGGAATAGAAAGAATTTGGGGCTGAAACATACTGTTCTGGCATGTAGTGGGAATCAGGAGGCCTAAAAAAATAAGTTGTAGTGATTAAACCAGATCAAAAAGTGACCACAAAAAAGTAACCTTCTCAGGGACAAAGATGCCTCAGCCAATGGCTCTATTATGAGTGCAAGTACTAAATACATATCCCAACTGAATAGTAACATAGTATGTAAAGCTGAATAAAGACTTTAGTCCATCCAGTTCAGCCTGTTTGCCGAAGTCAGCTGACAGGCTGAAGTCAGCCTGTCAGCTGAAGTAACCCTTACATTACAGATGGTATACTTACAGGCTTATGTACTGAAACTAAAATCAAGTTACTTATTTTGTACATAAATAGCTTTCTCTCTTCTGCAAAACAAAGCACAAAAATACAATTCTGTGATTACTCACCTGTAGAATTGGTATTATACGTATACAGCACGTCCTGCTCCAGAGAGTAAATCCTTACGTTTGGGTTATACATCCACAAGATAGCGCTGGACTGCAGAGACAGCAAAAAAGTGGCTCCTCCCGGCCCCTTATATTCCAGGGACCTCCCACAAAATTCCCAGTATTGACAAGCAGTTAGAAAGAAGCCGGGAGAATAATAACCATAATCAAACAATTTTAACCATGATAACAATCACCATACAGAGGCACTAAGAACAATGAAAACAAGGGCGGGGTGGAGCAGGACGTGCTGTATACGTATAATACCAATCCTACAGGTGAGTAATCACAGAATAGTACTATTCTAAGTATACAACACGTCCTGCTCCAGAGAGGGACATCCAATAGCAGTGTCCGTAAGGTAGGGTGGGATCCCCAAAAGCAACAACATGCAGATCAAACCACTGCCACCTGCAGAACCTTGCGGCCAAAACCAGCATCAGCTGAGGCCCTAACATCAACCTTGTAAAACTTAGAAAAGGTATGAACAGAAGACCAAGTAACGGCCTTGCAAACTTGTTCAGCAGAAGCCTGGTGCTGAATGGCCCAAGAGGCACCAATAGCATGAGTGGAATGAGCAGTAAGGCGGAAGGGAGGATCCTTCCCTTTAGCAGAATAGGCCTGAATAACAGCCTGACGAATCCACTTGCTGATGGTAGATTTAGCTGGAGCCAGACCCTTCTTAGGACCCGAAGGGACCACAAAAAGAGCATCAGTCTTCCTGAAGGGCTCAGTAGCCACCAAAAAGAACTTCAGGTTCCTGACCACAACCAAAGAATGTAGAGCCCTCTCCTTAGGATTACTAGGATTAGGGCACAGAGAAGGAAGAACAATGTCCTGATTGAGATGAACAGCAGACATAACCCTGGGCAGAAAATCTGGATTAAAGCGAAATACCACCTTGTCCTGGTGTCTCTCAAAGTAAGGGGGCTTGATGGAAAGCGACGCCAACTCAGAAACACGCCTAACAGAAGTGATAGCCACCAAAAAGACTACCTTAAGCATAAGAATGGACAAAGCAGCCTCATGCACAGGCTCAAAAGGAGACCTCTGCAAGACAGATAGGACCAAGTTCAAGCCCCAGACTGGTAACATAGGCTTACGTGGGGGGCGCACATGAGTAACCCCCTGGAAAAAAGTCCTGACCAGATGATGCTGAGCAAACGATCTCTGAAAGAAAACAGCCAAGGCAGACACATGACCCTTCAGAGTGCTGAGTTGAAGCCCCAGATCCAAACCATGTTGGAGAAATTCCAGAATCCTAGGAATAGAAAACACACGACAGGGAAGAGATTTAGCCTCACAGTCAATGTAGGTACGCCAAACCCTATAGTAGATGGAAGAAGAAGACTTTTTCCTAGCCCTGATCATGGTGTTAACAACAGAGGCAGGCAGCCCTTTTCCATTAAGATGGAGGTTTCAGCAGCCAGGCCGTTAAAGCCAGCGTTTGTAAATTGGGGTGGGGTAGCGTAGCCGCCCCTGAGTGAGCAGGTCTGGATCCTTGGGCAGGGCATACTGATCTACCGCCAGCTGCACAATGTCTGCGGACCACACTCTTCTTGGCCAACAGGGGGCCACCAGGATTGCTGGCACCCCTTCCTGAGCTATCTTTCGCAGAACCCTGCCCAACAGGGGAAATGGGGGAAAGACATACAGTAGCTGAAAACCCTGCCAGGGCATTGACAGAGCATCCACGGCAAAGGCCAGAGGGTCCTGGGACAGAGACACAAAGACTGGAAGCTTGTGATTGTGACGGGACGCAAACAGAGCCACATCTGGCTGACCCCAACGGTGACACAGAGAGCAAAACACCCTGTTGCTGAGGGACCATTCCCCCAGGCGAGAAGTCCCCCTGCTCAGAGAGTCTGAATCCAGATTATCCACCCCCGGAATGTACACAGCTGAGATGCAGGGAACATTGTCCTCTGCCCAGGACAGGATCAGAGACACTTTCTTGAGGGCCCCCTTGCTCCGGGTCCCTCCCTGATGATTGATGTAGGCAACCGCCGTCTGGTTGTCTGAGCGGACCTGAACAGCCCGACCCCGAAGGTGCGGGGTCAAGCGGGCTAGAACCAACCTGATCGCCCTCAGTTCCAGAATGTTGATAGGGGCGTGGGCATTCTGAGGGCCCCACTGCCCCTGGAATGTTAGGGATCTCCAGAAGCCCCCCCAACCTGTCAGACTGGCATCTGTGGTTACTGTCTCCCAGCAAGGGGCTAGAAAGGATCTGCCCACTAACAGGTTCCTTGAGTCCAGCCACCACGAGAGGGACCCCCTGGCTAGGGGGGACAGAACCAAAACCTGATCCAGGGACACAGGGTCCCTGTCCCATACAGACAAGAGGTGGAGTTGAAGAGGCCTCATGTGGAACTGAGCATAAGGAACCGCCTCGAACCAGGCCCACCAGCTGCATTCCCTGCCTGATGGAAGGATGAGGGCAGGACAGAAGGAGCTGAGCCTGCGCTTGCAGACTGTCCACCTTCTGCTGAGGAAGAAAGATCCTGGCCCGAGCTGTATCCAGATTCATGCCCAGGAATGGCTTTACCAAAGAGGGAGACAGGGAGGATTTGGAGTGGTTTATCACCCAGCCGAATGACTCCAGTGTGGTCACCACCCGCTGAGTATCCAGCTCTGCCTGTTGGAAGGACAGAGAAGTGATAAGAATGTCGTCCAAATAGGGAGCAATGCGAATGCCCTGAGCTCTCAGCAGAGCCATAATGCCCGCCAGCACCTTGGTGAATACCCTGGAAGCTGAAGTAAGACCGAAGGGCAATGCCACAAACTGGTAATGCTGATCCTCCAGAGCGAACCTGAGGAATCTCTGATGACCTGGAAAGACTGGAACATGGAGGTAAGCATCCTTGATGTCCACAGAGGTCATGAAGTCCCCTGGGCGTAGTGAACTGAGCGCAGAGTCTCCATGCAAAACCTCCTGGGTCTGACAAACTTGTTGAGAAGCTTTAAGTCCAGGTCTGACAGACCCATCTCTTTTGGAAACGGTGAAAAGGTTGGAATAGTAGCCCTTGCCCCTTTCCCCTAAGGGCACTTGGCAGATGACCCCCCAGCTCCAGTAGATTCTGCACAGCAAGCAACATGAATCTTGGGGGCGGCCAGGCTGCCAACTCTATCTTGTAACCGGAGGACACTACCTCCTGAATCCACAGGTCTGAGACATGACGCCTCCAGACGTGAGCAAAGAGCCGAAGCCGTCCCCCCACCCGGATGGGTGAGGGCGCCCCTTCATGCCTGAGGGGGCTGGGGGAAGACTTAAATTTGGAACCCCAGGAGGGTACCGGGCGGCCACGTCCTCTACCCCTGCCCCAGAAATCTCCCCGGGCCCCTGCAAATGACGCTCCCCTTCCCATTCTGGACCCACGGTAGGAGGGAAGAAAGGAACCTAAACCCCGAAAGGGCCGAGACTGTCTCTTGCGCTGGGGTAACCTGCCTCCCTTAGCAAACAGGTCCAGGCGATCCCCAAATAGATGCAGCCCTTTAAAGGGGAACCCAGTGAGAGCCTTCTTGGCAGCGTTGTCAGCCACCGCCAAGGCAGAAGCCCTGCCACACATTCTAATGGTATCATCCAAGGCAGAGAGGACATATGCAACAAATTCCTCACAACGCAGAAGGGCACTATACTCTGCACTAGCTGCCTCATCAGAAGCCCCATCTAAAATACTCCTGAGCAGAGTCCTAATAGCCACAGCTTTAATGGCAGAGGCACAAACGGGGCGCAGCGCAGACCCCACACAGGCAAAGGCATGGGAAGCCAGCTGATCAATGCGTAGTATTATCAGTGTAGTAGAGTCAGGGGAATGCATGACAGAAGTGTTGGATAACCCCAGAATTGGTGCATCCACTTCTGGAGGGGACGACCAACGCTTAACCACTTCAGCAGGAAAAGGGTACCTCTTATCCCAATTCTTAGGCACCCCAGGGAGTCTGCTCGGTCGCTCCCACTCCTTGAACACAAGATTATTAAAGTGATCTTGCTCAGGAAACTCCAAACGTGGCTTAGCCGTGTGAAACAACTCCCCCTGATGCCGAGGAGCCGCGGAAGGAGGAGAGATAGCAAGCACTTCAAAAATGTGAGCCAAAAGCCTGTCAGTATCATCTGGAGCCCATGGGTCAGAGCCAGAATCAGCATAACCCTTAGGCTGCTCATCAGATGATTCTGAATGAGAAAACAATTCCCCCTCTTCAGGGGGGTATAGCCAGCCAGGTCAAAAAATTCCTCAGCCTCCATAGGAAATAAGTTAACGCCAGGTGCCAGATGCCGCCTCTTAGCCGAGGTCTTACGCGCCATAGAGCCAGTAATCAGCTTCTCAATACTAGCCACCCTGGTAGACAAATCAGGCTGAGACTCCCCACTGGTATGCACCTCACTGGGAGTCAGATGTAAGCGTGGGGGAGTGGGCGAAGCCACACAGGGTGCAGGCCCAGCCACAGGCAACCCAGATTGCAGTGCAAGCACCCGCTGGGCACAGGGTACACAGACCTGCACATTGTCATCACTAGTAGGGGACACCCCACACACAGCCGGGCTTGTCCCGAAGGAACCCCAAGCACATTATCCTGAGAAGCCTCCATATGGTGATTATCGCGGCCACCGGCCAATAGGGATGCCCCAATAACCCGCTAGGGAAGTGGGAGGTAAAGGCAGAGTAGGCCTCTAATAGCAACTAAATAGAGGGGATAGGCCGGGAGAAACCACAATTAAGTTCGACCCACTGTTTTGCCAATTGGATCAGCCAGAACCAGAAACGGAAATAGCCAGACAGGATATGACGTTCCCAATTGGCAAGGGGCCTGCTAGCCAGGACCCCTGTTCGGATTCCCACCCTGAAGGAAGCACTACAACTCCAAAGTGTTGTAAAATCGTTCTAGGGTATCAGAGATACAATGAGCATCAACATGAAAAACAGTTACTGTCATGTTTTGTACCATACTCCATATATCTTGCCACAACTGCTTTCCCCATACCTCCCTGGAATGTATCTTCCAGCCTGCCTTTGTCCAGGCGGGGGACCATGTAGCCAGGCCATTGGCTACTGCCCATGAATCAGTATACAAGTGACATTCTCCTCCTAGCTGCTCCTGTTTTAATACACTATACACCGCATAGAGTTCTGCATACTGACTACTCTTTCATTCTCCCGTAGTAATAAGTAGTTTTCTGCTGATGGGTTGGTACCCTACTGCTTTCCACATCCTATTGTTGCCTTGATACTTAGCTGATCCGCCAGTAAACCACACATGCTCCTTCTGACTTTCAGTTAATTGATCAAAAGCCACTCCCCATTTAACTGGTGATTCCCCTATGTGGGTTAGTATGGGTATTTCCTCATTGGTATGTGGTGCATCTGCCACCTTTTCATGTAGAGATGCAACACCACTAGGACCAGGCTTAGCCCGGCCTTGTACATACCATTTCCATTTTATGATACTTGCCTCTTGTGCATGTCCAACGCGGTGTGTCTTTGGTTCACTGCTCTGTATCAATTAGGGCCCAATAACATGCCATTAGCTGTCTCTCAAGGGGGGTATATCGTTGGGCTGCGTCGGGTAACTTTTTACTTCAAAATCCCAGAGGAACACGTTTTCCCCCTTGTTTCTGCCACAAACTCCAATAAGCTTATTGTCTGTCAACAGAAACGTTTAATTCCACAGCCCCATCCCGTAAAGGCCATAGGTCAAGGGCTTGCTGTACCGCCTCCTTGGCCATTTTGAATGCTTTTTGCTGCTCCTCCCCCCATTCAAATTTGTGTTTCTTCCTAGTAGCCCTATATAATGGACCAAATATTTGTCCTAAGTGGGGAATGTGTTGTCTCCAGAACCCTAACAGTTCCACAAACTGCTGGGCTTGTTTCTTATCCCTTGGGGTGGAAAAGTCTAGAATTTTTTGCTTAGCTGTAGGGGTTAATTCCCTGTGCCCCCTACTCCATTGTATTCCTAAAAACTTTACCACCTGGGCCGGTCCTTGAATCTTATCAGGGTTTATCTCCCAGCCCTTACTTCTCATGTGATCTGTTAATTGTACTAAATGTGTTTCTACCTCCTCGACCGTATTTCCCTGAATCATAATGTCATCTATATAATGGGTGACATTTAATTCAGGGGGAATTTTATATTCCGCCAAATGCTCCACTACTATCCTGTGGCAGAGGGTGGGGGAATTTTTCCATCCCATCGGCAATCGTGTAAATGTTACCTGCCTGCCATTGTGTGAGAACGCAAACTGATTCCAGGCCTTATTCTGAATAGGAATCGTAAAGAATGCATTTGCTAAATCAATAGTTACATACCAAGTTCCTGGATGTCGCTGTATATTTTCTATCATTGTAATCATGTCAGGTATTGCAGCAGTAAAAGGTGGTGTGTATTTGTTCAACTCTCTATAATCTACAGTCATTCTCCAGGAGCCATCACTTTTACGTACAGGCCACAATGGGTTATTCCATTCTGTAGAAGTTGGAACCAACACACCCGCATCTAACAAGTCTTGTATTGTTTCCCCTATTTCTTTATCACCCCCCGGTATTCTATATTGTTTAATATTTATTACTTTAGTAGCAAGTGGTATATCTAAGGGTTCCATTTTTACTTTGCCTACAATTACTGGTCGGGCCACTACAACTCCAAAGTGTTGTAAAATATAACTTTAATAATAGCAAAGATATAATGACAGCTTAAAACACAAATAGCATAACAAAACAAAGAACATGAAAACACAATCATAGCTTTAATCTACCCTGCTTAATAGTACCTCTCATCTATTTCAAACTGTATCCTATATCCTTCAGATACATCTAAACATAATCAACAACTATTCCATGGAATGTTTGGCTTACCTACCCAGCATGCATATGGTCAATCATGAGTCCTGGTCGCTTGAGGAGCTCCACGGGACGATGCGGCACAGCGAGATCAGGATGAGCTCGGGAGGTCAGTGGGTTAACAGCCCCACAGATCAATGTCCATGACAGGCGTCCCTCGTCAATGGCTCTTGAGTCTCCTGATTCCACAGTGGAATACCCCTCATATTTATGGCGCTGTCACCCCAAAAAGCTGGCCAAACTCCAAGGGGTGAAAGCAACCTGTTTCTTGATAAGAGTTTATCTAATCTTCCATACCTATCTCACCAAAGAATTGGCCAAATTCCCAGGTAAGATAAGTAAGGAACATATGTCACAAATCCATATGCTATACCTATAAGCCCCCCCACTCCACGTCACAGCTGTACATTTTGAAAAACATGTTTTTGACTTAAAACTCTGGTAAACATGTTTTTCAACCTTATCTTCAGAAAACACATCTTAAACTCCCTTTTGAAAAACATGTTTTTGACTTAAAACTCTGGTAAACATGTTTTTCACTTAAATTTGCTATATCATAGTAGTTTTTCACATTCTGGACATGTCAGGGCATATTCCTGGCTTAAATTTGCTATGATATAACACTATGATCACAAAATGTCTGCCAGTGGCATCCATCTTAGAACACAAAATGGTGGATGGTAATAACATTTATACAAAATGGCAGACAAAACCTAGACAAAATGGCGGCCAGATTGCCATTTCACCTATTATTATCACACCCGCCTGCAAGACATAAACAGAAAGTCCCGTAAGCGGTATGCATACACAACAATGTATAAAAATACCATTTTGTGATTACTCACCTGTAAAATGGGTATTATAAGTATGTCACACACCCCACTTCAGATACTTATTATTATTACACTTGGGTAACTCACCGCTAGGTGGCGCACTTGCAGAGATCTCCAAAAGCTTCAGCAAGCCCCTCCCGGTCTATATATACCTGGTACCTCTCATCAATTCCCCAGTGTTCAAAAAGCAGTAAGACAAGGTACCAGAACTAAACAAATTTAACCCTCAACCGTAAATAACAAAACTTCACCATATAAAGAACCAGGATACCAAAAAAGGGCGGGTGAAGTGGGGTGTGTGACATACTTATAATACCCATTTTACAGGTGAGTAATCACAAAATGGTATTATTCTAAGTATGTCACACACCCCACTTCAGATACTTATTATTATTACACTTGGGACATCCAACAGCAGTGTCCAAAAGAGGGCGGGTATCCAAACCAGGCAATAACGCAGATAAAACTCAAACCACTGCGGCCTGCAGAACCTTACGGCCAAAAACAGCATCCGCCGAGGCCCGAACATCAACCTTGTAAAACTTGGAAAAGGTGTGAACTGAAGACCAGGTAGCAGCCTTACAAACTTGTTCAACTGAAGCCTGGTGCTGAAAAGCCCAGGACGCACCGATCGCACGAGTAGAATGTGCAGTAACACGAAAAGGGGGGTCCTTCCCCTTGGCAAAATAGGCAGCAATAATCGCCTGACGAATCCACTTACTAATGGAAGACTTGGCCGGAGCCAAACCCTTCCTAGGACCACAAGGCACTACAAACAAAGCATCAGTCCTACGAAAAGAAGACGTGACACGCAAATAGTACCTAACACATCGCACCACATCCAAGCAGTGCAACGCACTCTCCTTATCATTCCTAGGCCTAGGGCACAAGGAAGGAAGAACAATGTCCTGATTAAGATGAAAAGCAGACACCACCTTAGGAAGAAAATCTGACTTGAAACGAAAGACCACTTTGTCCTGATGTTTCTCAAAATAAGGAGCCTGAATCGACAAGGCTGCCAACTCCGAAACACGCCGAACCGAAGTGATGGCCACCAAAAAGACAACTTTCTGAGTCAGAGTGGATAAAGCAATACCCTGCAAAGGCTCAAAAGGAGGAGCCTGTAACGCAGAAAGCACCAAATTCAAATCCCACACTGGGAGCAATGGCTTCCTAGGAGGCCTCAGATGCGAAACCCCCTGGAAAAAAGTCTTGACCAAGGAATGGCTAGCAAAAGACTTCTGGAAAAAAATTGACAAGGCAGACACCTGCCCCTTCAAGGTACTCAGCTGAAGACCAGAATCCAACCCAGATTGAAGAAAATCCAGAATCCGAGAAATAGAAAAAACCCGGCATGGCAAAGATCTAGTCTCACACCAATCAATATAGGATCTCCAGACCCTGTAATAGATGGAAGAGGAAGACCTCTTCCTAGCACTAACAAGAGTCCGAATGACCGAGTCGGAAAGACCCTCCTCCTTCAAGATGGAGGTTTCAGCAGCCAAGCCGTTAAAGCCAGCGTTGGTAAACTGGGGTAACACAGTTGTCCCTGAGTGAGCAGATCTGGCCGAAGAGGCAGATCGAACTGATCCACTGCCAGACGAACGATGTCTGCGAACCACACCCGCCTTGGCCACCTTGGAGCCACGAGAATGGCGGGAACTCCTTCCTGAACTAGCTTTCGCAGCACCCTGCCTAGCATGGGAATCGGAGGGAACAGATACAGGAACCCCAGATCCTTCCAGCTCAATGACATGGCATCCGTCGCCAGTGCCAGAGGGTCCCGAGACAGTGACACGAATGTCGGAAGCTTGTGATTGTGACGAGAGGCAAACAGATCCACCTCCGGCGTTCCCCACCGAAGACACAAGGACCGAAACACATGGGGATGGAGAGACCATTCCCCCCGGCGGGACGAGCACCGGCTCAAGAAGTCCGCCTCCGTGTTCTCCACTCCTGGAATGTACACCGCCGAAATGCAAGGAACATACGTCTCTGCCCAGACCAGAATCAGAGACACTTCCCTGAGGGCACCCAGACTGCGAGTCCCTCCTTGGTGATTGATGTAAGCAACCGCCGTCTGATTGTCCGATCGAACCTGAACAGGCAGGCCCTGTAACCGATGCGTCAAGCGAGACAGAACCAACCTGATGGCTCGCAATTCCAGAACATTGATGGGCAAGTGAGCCTCCTGAGGGTCCCACAGCCCCTGAAACTGAAGATCCTTCCAGAAACCTCCCCATCCTGACAAGCTGGCATCCGTGGTGACAGTCTCCCACCGCGGAGTCAGAAACGACCTGCCCTTCAGAAGATTGTCCGGAAACAACCACCACCGAAGAGACCGCCGAACCCGAGGAGAAATCTGGAAGGACCGATCCAACGACCGCGGGCGCCTGTCCCAAGACGCCAAAAGATGAAGCTGCAGCGTCCTCGTGTGAAACTGTGCGAAGGGAACCGCCTCGAACGAGGCCACCATCAACCCCACCAGTCTCATCCCTAGCCGAATGGACGGGCGAGGAATGGAGAGAAGACGCTGAGCCAATTCCTGAATCAAAAGAACCTTGTCCTGAGGAAGAAACACTTTGTGCTGACAAGAGTCCAAGGACATCCCCAGAAAAGTCACCACCCTGGCCGGAACCAGAGAGGACTTGGGGTAATTGATCACCCAGCCGAACCTCTCCAACATGGACACCACCGTGCTGGTATCCCCTTCCGCTTGGCTGAAGGAGGGAGCCATGATGAGAAGATCGTCCAGGTAAGGAACAATGCGAATCCCCTGAGCTCTGAGCAGGGCCATCACCCCTGCCAACACCTTCGTGAACACTCTCGGGGCCGAAGTGAGGCCGAATGGGAGAGCCACAAACTGAAAATGACGATCCTCCACCACAAAGCGAAGAAACCGCTGATGCGGCGGAAAGATAGGAATGTGAAGATACGCGTCCTTGATGTCTATGGACGTCATGAAGCCCCCCTGCCAAAGCGAGCCGATCGCCGACCGCAAGGTCTCCATGCGAAACTTCCGGGGACGAATAAACCTGTTGAGACACTTCAAATCCAAGATCGGACGGAAGGACCCGTCCTTCTTGGGGACAGTGAAGAGATTGGAGTAATAACCTCTTCCCACCTCCGAAGGAGGAACCGGGCAGATGACTGCCAACATCAGAAGATTCCTTACTGCCGCCAGGAGCCCCTGCGCGGCCACAGGATCGAGAGGCACCCGAGACCTGAAAAACCTTGGAGGAGGGCGGGACTCGAACTCCAGCTTGTAACCGGTCGACACTACCTCCCGGATCCACCTGTCCGATACCTCCAGGTCCCACACCCGGGAGAAGCATCGTAACCGTCCCCCCACCCGTACGGGTGAGGGCGCCCCCTCATTGCTGAGCGGGCTTGGCAACTAACTTGGGCTTGGCTCCCCAAGCGTGAACGGGGCGGCCACGGCCTCTACCCCTGTTCCAACCCGTGCCCCTGGAAACCGAGACGCCCGCACCGCTGCCGGCTTTGGCTCCCCTAAAGGACGGATTGAAGGAGACCGCCCCCCGAAAGGAACGGCGAAACCTCTTGCGCTGAGGCAACCTGCCTCCCTTGGCAACAGAATCCAGCTTTTCACCAAAAAGCCTCGACCCCAAGAAAGGAAGGGCCGTGAGAGATCTTTTAGAATTAAGGTCAGCTGTCCACTGTCGCAACCACACAGAGCGACGAATAGCCACCAACAGAGCAAAAGCTCTGCCACACATCAACATGGCATCATCCTGGGCGGCCAGAACAAATGACAAAAAAGAGTCACAACGCTTAAGCGCAAGAAACTCATCACCAGAGGGATCAAGATCCACACATAATCCCTGACCATAGACCTAACCGCCAATGTCAAAAGAGCCGAAGCACAAACAGGCCTCAAAACCGAACCCGCACAGATAAAACCATGGCGGGCCAACTGATCAATCCGGCGATCTTCGCCGTCCTTGAGATAAGTAGTATCAGGAAGATGAACAGCCGCCGTTTTAGACAGTCCCACAACCAGAGCATCCACCTCGGAAGGGACCGACCACCGTTTCAGCAAGTCCGCCTGAAAAGGAGATTTCGTATCCCAGCTGGGCGGAACTCCAACAAGCCGTGTAGGTTACTCCCATTGCTTAAGGACAACATCCCCAAAATGCTGTCGACTGGGAAACTCCAAGCGCTGCTTGACCCCCCCAAAGAGCTGGCCCCTAGGCGGAGGAGCAGCCTCGGGAAGGTCCAAATCCAGAACCTCAAACATTTGGCCAGAATGGAAGATGTGTCGGGGACCAACCCCGTGGCCTGGGTGGCCTGGTCATCCTTAGCACCCAGCAGCTGCTGAACCTTAGAATCATCTAAATCCTCAATAAGCTCACCCTCTTCAAGGGGACGATCTG
This sequence comes from Gastrophryne carolinensis, assembly GCA_027917425.1. NCBI lineage: Eukaryota > Metazoa > Chordata > Amphibia > Anura > Microhylidae > Gastrophryne > Gastrophryne carolinensis. The sequence continues at coordinate 100,918,391 of CM051240.1, read as the reverse complement.
ACCAAACCAAAGCCTCAACAACCTCATCATCTGAGTCCGACGGAGGCGGGGACAAGTGTTTCCGCTTAGCCTGAGCCCTCTGAGCGACCACAGCGGAAAACATCTTCTCGAGGCTGGCCAATCGGGCGCAAACCTCGGATTGCGAATCACCCCTAATGACAACGTCACACGGGGTCCGGAACAGGCGAGGAGGGAAGGGAGATGGCGCGGGCGAGGAAAGACCGGGCACCGGGGTGCCGGACTGGCGCTCAATGTTCCTCTGTGCACATGGAATACAAATAATGACATCATCCCCTGGGAGCGGAGTCCCATACCCCCCGCACAACCTGGACTGCCCCGAAGGACCAATTCCGGTATCTTTTGGTAGCCTCCAAACGGTGAATTCATGGTATTCGCAGAACCCAGGGATTTACGCAGTAAGCGACCCGGGATGCCCCTCTTGTAATTCAATATATATATATTTATATAGCCCTGACTAGGGGAATTTAGCAAAAAACCCAATAAGGAAAGTAACGGCCAACCCCAACTAGCCAGGTATCAAGGACCGGGAGAGCCCCGTAGCGTGGGAACCCGGGATCTGAAAAACAAGAGACACAGCCAGCCAAGCGCAACCATAAACACCTGAATAACACACATACAACCAGTGAAGAGACACTAGCAGGTCATGCAAGGAACCCCAAAGGGAACAACATAGCAAAGCTGACATACATATGCATATAGGGACATTATATATATATATATACATAGATATAAATATAGCCATGAAGGTGTGAGCAGGGAAGCCGGTAGACTCCCTGCCAGCTGGCCTAAAGCCAGGCTAAGGGAACCTGCCGCCCCCCCCTCCGGCGAGAAAGGAGGCCCAGAACTGTTCAACGCCCAAGCGCCTACCTGACCCTTGCAGCTTGTCAGCCCCGGGAGGGACAAGATGGTGGCCAGCGCAACGGAGGAAAAGAGAATAGAGGCGGGCCCAGCAAAACGCGGGAGACGCTGTGGCCCCGCCCCTCCCCAAACAGCAATGCACGGCGCGGGCCGCGCAGGACGCGGCCCCGCCCACCCCTCCGAGTCAGAGCCAACCAGCGGGCGCCACAGGAATGGCGCCCGCATATGCCGCCAGGCGGGTCGGCGGCTCGCATGCCGCCCGGTCCCGCCCGCTTCCAGTATGACGGCCAGCGGGCGCCGAGAAGCGTACTCGGCGCCCCCATATCCAGGCGGGCCGGCGTCGCAGCGCGCCGCCCGGCCTCGCCCCCCGACCGAGAGGCGGGCGCCAGAACATGGCGCCTGCCCTCAGAAGGAAAACAAGCGGCGGGCCGGCGGAACACGCGCCGCCCGACCCGCCCCCCAAGCACCAGGAAAGGTAGCCCTGGGGGCTCAAGAAGCCCCCCCAACAACCACAAGTGACCAGGCAAACGGACGGGCCGGCCTCAGGCCACCCGCCCCTGCCACACATCAAAACACACTCACACACACGCATCAAAAATAAAGCAAAACTCAGGGAGGAGGCCAAACCGGGGGAAACCTGAGGTGGCCTAAGGGCTGGGGCATCCCACATCCGGATCACCACAACCGGATCACCGCTATGCCCCATAATATGGGGTCGAGCGGAGGAGCTAATCTCCTAGGCACTCTAAGTGCCATCTACCCTCGCCCGGCCTACAGCCTAAGCTGGGAGGCTACCATTAACCAGGGGATAAAAAACAAAAGGAGCCGGGCAGAAATAGACCGTAGAGGGGGGGCCGGGGTGATACCCCGGCTACCTGCAAGCAGGAGACTTCTCTCTTCTGTCTTGTCGCCATCTTGCAGAGACCAACACTGGGGAATTGATGAGAGGTACCAGGTATATATAGACCGGGAGGGGCTTGCTGAAGCTTTTGGAGATCTCTGCAAGTGCGCCACCTAGCGGTGAGTTACCCAAGTGTAATAATAATAAGTATCTGAAGTGGGGTGTGTGACATACTTAGAATAGATAAGCCAGCCCGCAGGGGCACTTACGGACCACGGTATGTAGAAGCCAGCCACGCGCACGCAGATACTTCGAGGGGTGGGCCGCGGAGACAGTGATGCGGAACGCGCCATCCGCAAGGCCAGTCCCCCGAAGAGTGCGAAGGAGCCCATGTGACCATGTCAGCCAATGATGGCGCAGCAGCGCCTGAGGTAAAGTCGCCGCCGACCGCGGAACACCGTACAAGCGCGCGCGGCGGCATTTTTAAAAGCAACCAGTGCAACCAACACACGCGCGGCAACAAAGCCAAGCTATACCACGGAAACAATAAGAGTGAAGAATACACCTACAACACACACGCACACAACACCCCCCCTCCCGAGAAATACCAGGGAGAGCGAGGGAGGGCAGCGGCCAACCTAACAGGAGCCCACAGATGGACAGGGGACGAGGGGTGAGCGCGGGAGGGGCATCCCATAGGGCTCACCATGGGCCTATACCGCCTACCCTTTGGTGGGGGATTGCGGTCGGAGCAGCGCTCCTTAAGCACCTGACAACGGTGCTGCCTACCGTCACCCGACCAGTGCAGCCAAAGCTGGGAGGCATGAAAAGGAGGAACGGGTGGCAATAGTCCTACAGGGCCGCAGGTTAATAGCCCCGCTCAAGGGCGAGTAGAGAAAGCCATCTTCTTGTCATCGCAGCGCCGACTGCAGAGAAGAACTGGGGATTTTGTGGAAGGTCCCTGGAATATAAGGGGCCGGGAGAAGCCACTTTTTTGCTGTCTCTGCAGTCCAGCACCTCTTGTGGATGTATAACCCAAACGTAAGGAATTACTCTCTGGAGCAGGACGTGCTGTATACTTAGAATATGGCAGGAGCAGCACAGTCAGCCACTTTCATTGCATGGTCTTGGTGGTGAAAGTTCAAAGTGGTTTTACATTTGTTAATTTAAGAACAACAACATGGTAGGACATGGGAGTTTTCATTATTTCGCATAAGGGCCGTATGTACAGTATCCTTTGGTAAAGTTTAGCAGCATGTATCACTTTGCCTCTCTGGTGACCCAACAAGAAATTTAACCAAACAGAAAATGTGGGGTCGGGTGTAACTTTCACACAAAACTGATCTTAACTCCCTTTGATACCTATGGTGCTTCTGTTACCTCCCATCCCAATGGCCAAACAAGAAGGGAAGCTGCATTTTCACATACAGCAAAAGTATAAAAGTGATTGTGCGGACATGGATTGACCATATAATGACATAGCCCTAAATCTCCTAATGTTCCCAGTTTCTTTTTCATTATAAACATGATTGGGCAAGAGCCTGCACATGGGTCTTTGGAATGGAAAGAGGTAAACTGTTACTGGCGATCCGGGTTTTACACAGCTGGGTATCTCAAATTGGGATGACCAAGGGGAAGGCCCCTGGATGCCCCTGCAATCTAAAAAAAAACCACCCGGGCATTCCAATGGAGAAAATGTATTTTTATTCATTTATTTTTTCATTCCTAGCCAGTATAATAACAGGCAGCGTGTTTCTATCAGCATACTTTGACACCTAATCACAATGCTGTGATACACAGGGGACCGGGAAGGGGGGGCAGAGTTATGGACCACCAGTTGAGCCCTATGATTGGTGGTTTACTGCTAGGGGAATATAAGGGAGTGCCAAAGTAAGTGCCAGGTTTATACTTCTAGGTGCTGCTGCAAGGTTACAGGATAGGAGAGGGCAAATATGACAAGGTAAGCTGCTGAATCATATTTTTTACATTTTGCCGGACAGTTCATTTAAGATTATGTCATTGTATCCATGTCTGACTCTGTTCAAAACATTTGGCATAAGTTTTCATTTAAAAAATGCACCCAGCACAATGCATAGATGTATAGTACACAGTACAAAAAACATAGGCACCAAGCAGAGAGCAGGAGATTGTACATGGGTGGGTTATCAGTCTGGGTTATTCCAAAGATCTGGAAAAGCAAGCTTACATTTGAGTGAGCTTTTTAAATGGGACACACTGTTCTCACTTTTCCCAAAAGATCACATACCCCTGTGATGGGGTATTTTTACAGATAAGGTGCATCATTTTTCCAATGGTGTAAGGATATTATTTTTAAGTTTCGAAATAAATAGCACTCTATGGGGTGTGCTAGAGAATTTACTAAATTGTTCTGCATACGGTTTCCAAACTATGAAAAAAATATCCTTACCTCATTGGATAAATGCTGCACCTCACCTGTAATAATGCCCCATTACAGGGGTAGGTGATTTTTTTTTGGAAAAATGTAGAACAGAAATGTTTTATGGAATTTGTTCAAGTAAAAAAGCTTGCTCAAATGTAAAATGTAGGCTAAATTTCTTTCAACAAATCTTTAGCATTGACTGTTAACAAAATATTCAAGTATAGATCCAGACAGGCGCAGGTAGAATTACAGAAGAGAGTAGTGATGATTACCCTGGCTGACCAAGTTTCCAAATGCCATGAAAAGGCAACTAATCAAAAGGGAGTTTGCTAAAGTTATTCAGTGCTAACAATATAAAAGTAAAAATGTGTTATCCATATGATTTTGAGAGCCGCTGCAACTTTTAAATAGGAGTTTTGAACTTTTCAACGAAGTACACAATTAAGTGAAATTTTTAAAGAAAATCCATTGAAGCCAAAATAGGGAAGTTTTTTTTTAGTTTACAAATGTAAAAATTACTCCCAGGGGGTTATTCTGATAAATTTGGAGGGTGGGGGCATTTGTGGGACTGTGGACTTTTATTTCCAAAATGTGTAACATAACAGCCACATTATAAAAAAAAATGTGTAGTTCATCCACAGAGCTGCTTCACCCCATTTTTATTTGGAAAACTCAAAACTCAGCCTCTCCATGCCCCTCTCAGGATCTCCAAAATCATTTGGATAACCATCTAGTATTTTGCCTTTTACTTTTTGTTAATCAAATCCACAAGATCCTGATCAAGCCCATGTTCATTCAGTTTGTCTAAGCTGTAATATCTGTGGACAATCTGATCTTCGGTGACTACCACCACCCGGATACCATGCTCATCTTCTCCCAGCTGACAGCCAATTGCTGAAGTCACGACCACGTCAATATCTTTATACTTTCCACCTGCATTTCTGTGATAATGTCCTGTGAATATAGCCTTCACTCCTGGAAGAGAAAAAACAGCTATGTAAAATTTGACATTATGCAAAAATATTTAGACAAGAATGAAATGTGGAACAATCTGAAATGAAAAGTGTTCAAAAAGGAAAAGTCTACACCAGCAGCAACTGGCGCAGTGTCCAGTCATTTAAAATTTACCTACCAAGACCCCCCCATTGTGCATATCATCAAATCTCCTGAGGGAATTTGAAAGCAAACATGTGGAGGTGAATCCACCCCCCTTGCCATTGTCACAGTGAATGAAGCAGCTCCCCAGGTGTAACACTGTCTTGGTGCACTTGATGTGCAAATTGATCTCCAAGACCATGTTTTACTTAGAAGGGAACATTAACTGTTAAGTGGAAATCCAGCCTAGAGGCAACCCCCACCATTTCCCCTTTCTCTGGCTCTGAGGCAGGATGTGATGATTAAAAACCCTTTACCTGGACCCCATATTCCAGCAGGGTTTTCTGGGTGATTCTATATCTGGGCATCTTGGCGAGGCTGCACAGAGTGGCTTTCCCTGCAGTGTGTGCACACCCGCTCAATCAACTAGAAACTGATAATGACATGGTTTGTCCACTTATTATGCTTATAATAACCTTGCAACTGGGTTATTTAAGACTAGATAATTCTCAGTCAAGTCGCAGTCCAGCAGTGGGATCCACAATGAGAAGATTTCGTCCCAGCTGAGAGGTACTACACAGTCGAATGGCTGAATGTAGAATATGCTCCTTTTGTGAAAGAACTGTATGTTCCCAAGGGCCTGCTCTTTATGGCTTTATAATAATTATACTTTATCTTAATGCTTGGTGATGGCTCCTTTTGTAAATATGTATAATATGTAATAAATGGCCTAAAGTCATTCAGCAGCTTATTAAAAAAACAAAAAGGGTACTTACCTCTTCTCCCCCACCACTGACGCACTGCCGGTGCTAGTCCAACGACCATCCCCTCAACTGACAGATGGATGTGAGCCTGTGCCACAGCCCACAATCCTGCGCCATCTGGGACCTTAAACTCCATTCACTGATGCTTCCACGTCATACCACGCCCCACCATCAGTCACAGGGGCGTGATCACGCCTTCTCCATTCACTACAATGGAGGAGGGGAGGTCAGGCCTTGGGCCACTCCCTCAACTGCAGTGAATAAAGAGGGCGTGGCAGCGTGCTTGTGATGAATGACGAGTCACGATCCTGACCCAACATCAAACTGGACCCCATGATCAGGCCCGGATGGCGCGGAATGTGGTGGCTGTGATGGGGGATCGGATCCAGCAATCAGGTCACTTACTGATCAATGGACTAGCACCGATTAGCGATGAGGGACAAAATGTAAGAACCCTTTTGTAAGTGGCGTAATTAAATATCACAGGGCACTGGTGCAAACATTAAATTGGGCCTTTCAAGGCTCATACAGTAAACTTTTTCCTTCTTTTAACTCAGCTGGATGCAGCGAGACAACAGAAAACAGAAACAGCAGAGATTATTGGTGCTTACTTTCTCTAAAGTGACAATTCTGACAAAAAGGTGGAGAGTGCAACAGTAATTTGGCCTCTCTGAACTCCCTTTTGTTCCAGTGCCATCTATGGATTGTCTGTTAAATAAACTTTGTAACTCCGGTGTCCAAACAGGAACCAGAGGATTAGCTGCAAAAAACATTAAACAAGCCCTGGATCCTCTCTCCTTCCAAAGCTTAAATACAAGTCAAGTATTCATGCACAAATAAACACAGTTGTGCTCCTGGGAAATGATTTAAATACCGGGGTTACAGAGAGTGCAGTTTTTGGCTCTATACTTGGGCATATACCCAGGGGGGATGTCTATATGTTGTGTTAAGGCAAGTTTCCCTTTATTGGGTTCTGGCGGGTGGGAAGACTCCAAGCCCTGCCTAACCCAACGCTAAGAAAATACCCTTTCCCGCACTGGCCTTTTTTTTTTTTATCAGACGCACAAGATATTAGGACTAGAATAGTAGAAGTATTATTTATGCACGAATATATCAAAGTTATAAGGGGGCGTATTTCATTGGTAAAGGACTAGAGGAGACACTACAGTGAGGAGATATCTTTTCACTATCCCTGGGCCACTGGGACAAACTTGCCAGTGAGGGTGTAGATCTTGCTTTAAAATGCAACATTTTGTTTTTGCAAGAATATATTAAATCGGACCTTCAGCATAATTTATTGAAAAGCCCAAACCCTTGCATTCAGCAATCCCAGAATGCAAAGCAGCACAGTCAGAAGGCACTTCCTGTTTGCAGGCTGCCTGATGTTCCATGAGCCGCCATCTTGGATGTTTAAAGGCTCATAACATGCAGTAGATGTAGGTAGGATGATTTTTAATGTGAGCAATCTGTATGTATAGGTTGTGGGAAACATATAAGATAGACTCTTATTCAGAGTGAAGGACCGCTTTAAGAAAAGACACCAAACATTGAAAACAAAAAGGACAACATATGAGTGCCTTTATATCAGTTATTTAAATAAGCCATAAAAATACCATTTTGTGAGTACTCACCTTTAAAACGGGTATTATGAGTGTGCCATACACTCCACTTCGGTCTTCATGACATCTGGGTAATCTCCAGTAGAGGGCGAACTTCTGCAGAGATGAATATGCAAAAAAGAAAGCCCTTCCCGGTCCATATATACCTGGGACCTCCCACCAATTCCCCAGTGTATAAAACCAGGACCAGGGACCAGGAAGAACCAATTATAACCTTAACAATAAAAACCAATGGTTCACCATATAAAAGCCCCAGAATACCTGAAAAAAGGGGTGGGGCGAAGTGGAGTGTATGGCACACTCATAATACCCGTTTTAAAGGTGAGTACTAACAAAACGGTATTATTCTAAGTGTGCCATACACTCCACTTCGGTCTTCATGACATCTGGGACATCCAATAGCAGTGTCCGTCATGTGTGGGAACCAGAAACCGTAAAGAATGTACCAACTCAAACCACTGCAGCTTGCAGAACCTTGCAGAACCTTGTAAATTGGGGTAAAGTAGATGACCCTGAGATAGCAGGTCCGGCAGCAAGGGAAGCCGGTACTGGTCTACGGCCATCCTTACGACGTCTGCGTACCAAACCCTTCTTGGCCCCCTTGGAGCCACCAGAATTGCTGGTGCCCCTTCTAGAACCAGTTTGCGAACTACCTTGCCCAGCATGGAGACAGGTGGAAACAGGTACAGAAAACCCAGGTTCTTCCAAGCCAGTGACAAGGCATCCACTGCCAGAGACAGGGGATCCTGAGAAAGAGACACAAAGGCCGGAAGTTTGTGATTGTGCCTCGAGGCAAAGAGATCCACCTCCGGAGTCCCCCACTTGCGGCAAAGATCCAGAAAAACCTCGGGGTTGAGAGACCACTCTCCGTGGCGAGAGGATCCCCTGCTCAGGGAATCCGCCTCCATGTTCTCCACTCCCGGAATGTAGACTGCCGAAAGACAATGAACATTGCTCTCCGCCCAGTGCAGGATCAGAGAGACTTCCCTGAGGGCACTCCTGCTGCGAGTCCCTCCTTGGTGATTTATGTAAGCCACTGCCGTTCGGTTGTCCGAACGAACCTGAACCGGAAGACCCCGTAAATGTGGGGTCAGCCGAGCCAGAACCAGTCGAATGGCTCTGAGCTCCAATACATTGATGGGGGTGTGAGCCTCCTGGGGAACCCACACCCCACTGAACTGATGACCTCCCCAGCCCGACAGGCTGGCATCCGTGGTAACCGTCTCCCAACAAGGGACCAGAAAGGATCTGCCCTTCACCAGATTGCTCGAGTCCAGCCACCACCGAAAGGACTGCCGAACCCTGGGAGACATCCTGAAAGGTTGATCCAATGACTGTGGGCACCTGTCTCAATACGTCAATAGGTGAAGTTGAAGAGATCTCATGTGAAACTGTGCAAACGGCACCACCTCGAAGGATGATACCATCAAACCCACCAGTTTTATCCCCTGTCGGATAGAGGGATAAGGACTGGCCAGAAGAAGGCAGATCAGGCCCCGAATCCCCTGCACCTTGGTCTGGGGCAGAAACACTCTGGCCCGAATGGTATCCAGATTCATGCCCAGAAATGAAATCACACGAGACGGGGAGAGAGAAGACTTGGTGCGGTTGATCAACCACCCGATCCTCTCCAGGGTCAACACCACCTGGTGGGTGTCCAGTTCCGCCTGATGAAGGGAAGAAGCTGATATCAACAGATCATCCAGATAAGGCACAATGCAAATGCCCTGAGATCTGAGCAGAGCCATTATGCCCGCCAAAACCTTGGTGAAGACCCTCGGTGCCGAGGTCAGACCGAAGGGAAGAGCTACAAACTGATAATGTTGATCCTCCACCGCAAATCGGAGGAATCTCTGATGTGCCTGAAAAATCGGAACATGCAGATACGCATCCTTGATGTCTATGGATGTCATAAAATCCCCTTGGCGTAGGGAATTGATAGCCGAGCGCAGAGTCTCCATGCGGAACTTTTTGGCTCTGAGAAATCTGTTGAGAACCTTGAGATCTAGAATGGGTCTCACCGAACCCTCCTTTTTGGGAACCGTGAAAAGGTTGGAGTAGAAACCCCTGCCTCTCTCCGACAGAGGCACCGGGCATATAACCCCCATGTCCAGAAGGTTTTTTACTGCTAACAGGAGCCCCTGTGCAGCCTGAGGGTCCGAGGGCACCTGAAACCTTAAGTATCTTGGGGGTGGCCAGAACTCGAACTCCAGTTTGTACCCGGAGGAGACCACTTCCAAGATCCAATTGTCTGTGACCTTCTGGGCCCAGACCTGGAAGAAGAGCCGCAGCCGTCCCCCCACCCTTGCGGGTGAGGGCGCCCCTTCATTGCTGAGCCTGTTTAACGGCAGGCTTGGGCTTGGAACCCCAGGCAGCCGCGGGACGTGCCCGACCTCTGCCTCTGTTCCACTGCCTCTGTTGAACTCAGCGCCAGCTGGATCAAACTGAGCATTATTCAGCCAGTCCCTGATAAGAGACCTGGTAGCAAGCGACACCAGGGCAGATGCACTGACAGGCCACAGGGCCGAGCCATCTGATCAAGGCGCTTATCCTCGCCATCCTTAAGGGGGGTGGCGTCAGGGGTGTTCAGCACAGAAGAGTTGGTCAAACCTAAAACAGGCGCGTCAACCTCGGGAGGAGAAGACCAGCGCTTAACCGCCTCCACCGGAAAAGGATATTTCTTATGCCATCCCTGAGGCACACCAAGAAGCCGACTGGGCCTCTCCCATTCTCTAAGGATCAGCGCATCAAAATGACCCTGGGTAGGGAATTCCAGACGGGGCTTGCAGGCCCCAAAAAAATCCCCCTTCTTAAGAGGGGGCGCCGCAGGCGGTTCAATATCCAACACCTCCAATAAATGTGACAAAACAGTGGCCGTATCTACGGCATCCCCCAGCGCCTGCCCGACATTGGAATTCCCAGACTGAACATAGTCAGCCTCTGAATCCTGATACAATTCCCCCTCCTCTAACGGGGGATAATCGGACAAATCAGCGGACTCGTCGTCAATATCCCACAATGGCTGGGCCGACGACAAATGTCTCTTTTTAGCCTGGGCCTTCTTGCCCATCGTGCTAGCAATAATCTTCTCGATGCTGGCCAACCTAGCTGAAACATGAGAAAGCGACTCCCCACTGGTACCAATGTCACTTGGGGTACGGATAAGGTGGGGAGGGGAAGGCGATGAAGCGGGAGGAGCCGACCCAGAAGGCTGGGTACCAGACTGCCGCGTTATGGCCTTTTGTGCGCATGGTATACAGATCAGCACATTCTCCCCCGTAAGGGATACCCCGCACCCCACACATGGCCCGGATTGTCCCAAAGGGATCCCGAGGCCAGTATCCTGCGGAGCCTCCATATGGTGAATTTTTGTGGTCAGTCGCAAGACCGCAGGGAATTACGCATAAGCAACCCGGGATGCCCCTTAAAAGTCCCGGTGGGAGGATTTTAGGTGGAAAATTTTTCACTAGGGACCCCAGGACCCGGAGGGACCCCTTAATATGTAAATACAGTATACAGGGCAACCTGTAACACACAAAACAAGCAACATAAGTGCAGAGCTGTGAAAAAATGGCCATAACCTTACATGTAAAAAAAAAAAAAAAACACAGCATTTGATCTTGCAGCCACACAAAATGTATATATATATTTATATACCATATCCCAACCAGACAGTGCAATTAAGGCACACACACACACACACGTTTGAGACCAGTGGGGGCCCCCGCTAAATAGGGGCCCCCACACACACACAAGCTAAGGAGATGGCCATCGGGCCCTTACCACACCGATTGCTATGCGGCCTGCCAGAGAAGATGGCCCCCACGCAGCCTCGTGCCTGAGGAGGGAGAGCAGGGGGAGGGCGGGCCAGCGCAGAACGCGCATTTGCCGAGGCCACGGCCCCCTCCCAGCAACGCGGACCCCTAGAAAACGAGCACAGCAATCGCGCCAATTAAGGGGGCGGGGCTACCGAGGCCCCCTTCCCGAACGCAGCCTGAGGGTGCGAAGCTCCCCCAGGCTGTAATTAGTCCCTGGTATGCCAGTAAGGCAGCACACACACACACACACAGTAAAACACTCAGCACACAGGGACAAAGGCTGGGGAAAACAAAATATAGGCCAAGCCAGGCAACCCCCCCCCCCCCGGAGGGGAATAAGGGACCCGGAAGGGGGGGAATCCTGCCAGGAGCAAGCCTAATGGGAGGGGCATACCACACCAGGATCACCAAGAAACCTGGATAACCGCCTACCCCATAGTGAGGTCTCACGGTGGAGCAGTGCTCCTGCTGCACCCTTAGGGTGCTCCTACCTTCACCAGGACCCGCAGCCTAAGCTGGGAGGCTCAATATAGGGCAATTTAGAAGGGTCCTGGCAGTAATAGGGATAATAGAAGGCCGGGCGTGAGCCCGGCTTACCTGTAAGTAAAGAAGTCTTCATCTTCTGTCTTGTCGCCTTCCCTGCAGAGAAGGAACTGGGGAATTGGTGGGAGGTCCCAGGTATACATGGACCGGGAGGGGCTTTCTTTTTTGCATATTCATCTCTGCAGAAGTTCGCCCTCTACTGGAGATTACCCAAATGTCATGAAGACCGAAGTAGAGTGTATGGCACACTTAGAATAAGTAATTTATATAAGCGGTTTGCATATGAACAAAGGCAAGTTACAAGTGGTGTGCCGCAAGGCTCTGTCCTGGCCCCCATTCTTTTTAATATATTTGTAAGTGACATAGGAGAAGGCTTGGTAGGAAAAGTTTGTCTGTTTGCTGATGATACAAAGGTTAGTAATAGGGTGGATATTCCTGGAGGTGTCTGCAACATGAAAAATGATTTAGCTTTACTGGATAGATGGTCAAAACTGTGGAAACTAGAGTTTAATGTCTCTAAATGTAAAATCATGCACTTGGGTAGAAGGAATCCCTGCTCTGAGTACCGTATGGGCAGCACTGTGTTAGCCAGGACCTCGGAGGAGAGAGATTTAGGGGTACTGATTACTGATAGCTGCAAGATGAGTGGACAGTGTAGCCAGGCAGTGGGAAAAGCAAGCAGGATGCTCGGCTGCATAGCTCGAGGCATCACAGTAGGAAGAGGGAGGTTGTGATGCCGCTGTATAGAGCCCTGGTAAGGCCACAGCTAGAATACTGTGTGCAGTTCTGGAGACCTTACCTGCAAAAATACATTATTCAAATAGAACGTGTCCAAAGGAGGGCAACGAAACTGGTGGAAGGACTTAAACTTAAAACTTATCAGGAGAGACTTAAAGAACTTAATTTGTACAGTCTGGAGAAAAGAAGGGAGAGGGGGGACATGATTGAGACCTTTAAATATGTGAAAGGATTGAATAAGGTTCAGGAGGGAAGTGTTTTTAAGAAGAAACTTAATGATAGAACAAGGGGGCACAACCTGAAGCTAGTCGGGGGGAAGATCAGGAGCAATGTTAGAAAATATTATTTTACAGAAAGAGTAGTAGATGCTTTGAACAAACTTCCAGCAGAGGTAGTTGAAAAATCAACAGTCACTGAATTTAAACATGCCTGGGATAAGCACACATCTATCCTAAGATAAAGAGTACATACAGTATACACATAAGGGCAGACTAGATGGACCGTATGGTCTCCTTCTGCCGTCAACCTTCTATGTTTTCTATGTTCATATTCTATGGAAGATACCTTAGCTGAATGCGATCCACTATTTTCGTTTGCTGATCAAGTTTTCTTTATTCTGTACAAGACATGAATATCCACCTAGGGTACCAGTTACATCTATAATTCAGTGCATTAAACTTCAAAAGTCTTTTACTTCCTGACAGAAGCTGGAGCCTTTCAACAAAGTAATTGTAAAAAGTAATAAAATGAAAAAAAAAAATCAAAAGATGTAGCAAAACTTTTTCATGTTTTCAGAATTAATCAAAAAGTCTTGAAGAAATAGGTGATAGGCATGAAAATAAAGCAGTTGATATGGATATCATGGCAGCAATTACACGGTACTCAAGGTGGGGGGGCGTTCTTATTGCAATTTCTAAATACATTCCAGTTTTGTTAACAATATTTAAAGAGAGAGACAACTTTCAATAGCATTTTGAACATGTATATTTGTGTGCCAAAATTATGTCCTCAGGGTGCTGTAGTGTTTTATTTACATTTTTTACTTAAGTTAGCAAATGTGTATTTAAGAAGAGGAGAGTCCTATACACACAGCTGCTGCTGGGACTGTGTAACATAATGCAACTAGAACAAATGTTAATTTGACGTTCCAAAAGAAAACAATAAGGCAAAACACACAAAAAAAAACTAAAAAAAGGGAATTCTCATTTAAGTTGGATCGAAATCCTTATATGAAACAGCTGTCCAAGTGCATCCATTTGCAGGTACATTCTGATCTGCAATGCCCATGCTGTATCAAACCCCCAGCTAGCCTATTATACTCACCCATGGTGCATATGCTAGCTCTCATCCAATCAGAATTCTATGCCATGCATATAAAACAAACAATATACTGCAGAAAGTGGTTTACACGCAGAGCGCTAAAAGCGGCCAGCATTCCTTCATGGCGCCCATCCTAATGTGCATGTAGCGGTCCAAGCATGTGCCGTGGGATCACCAGCATGGTGAGTTTTTAAGCGAACTGAGGGATTTTACACAGCAAGTCCTCCCAAATCATGATGCCTCAGAGACAGGGAATTGCCAAAGGTTTTGGTCCAATTAAACAGGATAAATGCAAGAGATACAGCCTTTTTCTTACAGGCAGTTTGCTATTTTCTTGACATGAAAAACAAGGCCAGCAATTCATCCAGGGCTGAAAGTGTTATCAGGCAGACAAGGAAGAGAACCGGACCTTAGTGTAGGAGGTAAGGGGGCAGACCTGCACAGGAACATGAAACAGAGACAGGCAGCTGGATGTACATTTATTTGTTCACTGGGTCTATTTTACTGTATATTCACACATACACATTTATATGGAATATTGCATATTTGGTTCATAATACTTACCAGTACGTTACAGTGACAAATTGGCAAATCTTTTAATTATTTTGTGATTATACTATGAATGTTGCTCTCTTTTGGTGGAGCAAAAGGGGAGTAAAATAAAGTTTTCTTTTACTTGGCTAGACAGACCCTTCAATGTTGGAATTGCAATAAGCATGGGTAGAGCTATGAAATATATATTAATAAGGAGAGGTACTTCCCCTGGTTGCAAACATAATGGACAACAAATAGTGTAGAAATTATAATAATACCTCTTATACAAAACCATTTTCGTTCAACAGTCTTAAAAATAGTTGGGGAAAAAGTATTTGATACACTGCTGATTTTACAAGTTTTCCAACCTACAAATAATTTTATAATTTTTATTTTTTTTTGTATTTTATTGCCTAAAATAAGTACTTGATACAATAGACAATAGAACCTAATATTTGGTACAGAAAACTTTGTTTGCAATTACAGAGGTCAGACATTTCCTGTAGTTCTTGGCCAAGTTTGCACACAATGCAGCAGGGATTTCAGCCAATTCCTTCATACAGATCTTTCAGTTTTCAGGTCTGTCACTGAGCAACACTGATTTTCTATTGGGTTCAGGTTTGGGAGACTGGCTAGGCCACTCCGGGACCTTGAAAAGCTTCATATGGAGCCACTCCTTTGTTATCCTGTCTGTGTGTTTTGGGCTATTATTATAATTAAACAGCCACCCAGGACTCATCTTCAATGTACTGAGGGAAGGAGGTTGTTGGCCAAAATCTCACAAAACATGGCTGCATCCACCCTCCCTTCAATAAGTTGCAGTCATTCTGCCCCTTTGCAGAAGAGCACCCTGAAAGTATCATGGTTCCACTCCCCATGCTTTACGGTTGGGATTGTGCACTCATCCTTCTTCCTGCAAACACGGTCTTGATACCAGAAAGTTCTATATAAGTCTCATCTGACCACATGACCTTCTCCCATGCCTCCTCTGGATCATCCAAATGGTCATTGGCAAACTTTAAACTAGCCATGCCATGTGCTAGCATGAGCCCATGGGTATGAGGACCTTGCATGCCCTGCAAGTTTTTAATCCATGAGGGCGTAGTGTTACTAATGGTAATCTTTGAAACCGTGGTCCCAGCTCTTTTCAGGTCCTTAAGAAGGTCCTCCCGTGTAGTTCTGGGCTGATGCCTCACCTTTTTCAAAATCATCCTTACACCACGAGGTGAGATATTGCATGGAGCCCCAGACCAAAGAAGATGGGCAGTGTTCACTACATTTTCTAATAATTGTGCCAACAGTTGTTGCTGTCTCACTAAGCTGCCTACCCTGTAACCCATACCACCCTTGTGCAGGTCTAATTTTGTCCCTGGTGTTCTTAGACAGATCTTTGGTTTTGGCAATGGCGGAGAGTTTAGAGTGTGAATAAGTGTGTGGGCAGGTGATTTTAAAGGTAACAAGTTCAAAGAGGTGAGAATAATACAGGTAAGTGCAGAGTAGTAGGGCTTCTTAAAATAAAGGTCTGTGAGAGCCTACATTTTTGCTGGTTGGTAGGTGAGCAAGCCTCTCTGGCAATAGGCCCTACACTGAAGGCACGCACCTTTCTCTCCTGGTCCTCATTTATTTGGGCATAGCCTTTAGGGAAAAATGGCAGAGATGTGGCAGTTTGTGATTGATCTCGGCAGGGTATTTGTTGGTCAGAAGGAGCACTATGTAACGATTAGCCTTTTTTTTTTTTATATAACAGGGGCAGCAAGTACTACCAGTTGTCATCATACAAGATTGATATGAGCAAGCTCAACATATCTACTAATAGTAGGAATAGGGCTGCCACCTGATACTGAGGGGGAATTGTATTAAAATATTGTCATTGCGTACTATTTATATAGCATCCTTACGCTCTTGTACACGAGCCCCAAATTTATGCTTAGGTGACTGGCAGGAGAAAGAGGGTAAATTAAACTGGAACAACACCCATTGTTTACAAAATTGTTGTTCCCTGCGTAGGTGGGCATACCAATCGCAGGGGCCCTATCCAAAGTTTTCCCTGGGGCCTATGGCATCATTGCCTGACCTCTTTATGTACGGTTGTTGGCCATGTTACTGCAGTCAAATGGGATTGACCCAAGGGAGAAATTAAATGTGGAGAGTGTTAATCAGCCCATTTTCTATCTATTCAAAAGGTGACTAGCAAAATGGCATACCTATTAGGGAGGGGGATGCAGCAAGTTCCATCAGTGTTCCATCAGTGTATGCCAACTTCAAGTCTTAAAGATTAAAGTGGTCTATTCAAAATGTTACAACACCCAATACATTAAACCTTGTAGTCAATCATTTATCTAATTACCAGCAAGTGCACATGCCTATGGGGCGGGGGTGATGCAACCCTCAGGGATACTGTAGGGTGGATCAGCTGTTTCCAGGTTTCAAGCACGTCACGATGCGATGTTGGTTGTCTATGATTTTTCTTCTCCCCCATCTATATACGGGATAACCAGCTTTGCTGCTGGTTTTCATTTTCTTTTATCCATTTCTTCCGTTCTGACTAAGGGAGATGTAAAGCACAGTCTGGTAATCAGCGAGTGTTGAAGGCTAGGAATTCTACTTTTGCAGACTGGTACCTGCTGCTTGACTCTCACAATCTTCTGAAGTCCAAACTGTTGCCCTCATAACCATCACAACAGAGGAGCCTGTAAACCTGTGGTTAGCCAGACTGGGTCCACAAACTGTAGGTCCACTTGATTAATGTTCCTGGTTACTGCTCAATAATTGTCAAAATACAGAAGTGCATACACCTGGGGGCTATTTTATGAATTATGAAATAGGTCCCTTATACCGGCAGTTGTGCTGTTTGTCTGTGGTGGAGGAACCTCTAAATGGAAGAGATTAGTTATGGAGGCTATGCAGTAGAACTACTACTTTTAAATATTTCAATAATAGTTGGGCTGTAGTTGGATAATTTAGATTGTTTTGTAACAAGCACATCTAATAAATTTACCGTTTTAAATCTATCATCACCTGTACCAGCTTGAGGTCACCTTATTCTTTCCTAGAAAGTCCAGTTGCCTTGAACATACAGTACCACCTGATGATATCTCAAGTACCAGCAGTGCTACTAGTACCACTGGTTGGGAACCCCTGCTCTACACAATAAAAATATATGTAAAATGTAACGTATGTAAGGACAACAATAAGCTTAAAGTGGACCAACACCCAGGATTTTGACTATCCTGGGTTTTGGTCCACTTCCCTGGGGCACCCCGATCGGGGGTGCCCCACTATGTGAAACCCCCCAGATCGCAACTTACAACTCACCTCACCCCGCTCCTACAGCGCATGCACGGCCACTCGTCCAATCAGCGCGCTCGGAGCCGCTGTGGTATGCGAGTCAATTAGACGTCTTACCGCAGCGGCTCCGAGCACGCTGGCGGACGCATCTCGCGCTTCCCTCTAACAGGGAGCGTGTCCGCGCCGGCCATTCACGAATGCTGCTAGAGAGAAGCGTGAGATGGAGCCGCAGTCCGCGCATGCGCTGTTGGACCAGCAATCAGGTAAGTGCAGCGGGTGTCCTGGGGGGTTTCACACAGAGGGGCATCCTGATTTTGGATGCCCCGCAGGGAGGGATTGGATCGGCCTGGGAATCTTATAGATTCCCGGGCCAATCCCGCTGGGTGTTGGTCCACTTTAATACGGCAATTTACATCACAGCTTAATACTTAATTATCCTACATTATAGCTATAATACATAAATATACTTGAACTTAATAAACAACTTTGTCAGTCCATTAGTAAATAATCATTTGGCCTATACCTTACTTAATTCCATCGATGCTAGACATCACTGTAATGTATTTTCATGCACCACTGCATTTTTCATTATGTCTCATGAAATACAGGAATTCAAAATTCTGATTAACTGAAGTCTGAGAAGCTGGATCAGACTTCGACCATGCACAGAGTTTAGAAAAATTGGAAAGAAAGGCTTTTCACACATTAAGGTATTCCGTCATTAGCCATGCCAGCTGGGTTAAAGTCTACAATAAATACAAGAACGTTTAGGTGGATTACAAGTATCAAAGATCATACAATAGGAGTAGTACAGTTGGGCTTTTTGGTAAGAGCTGGAAATAGAATATACCAATAACCCAAAAACTTGGCCCAGTATCTGCAGTCTCAATCCCACAACCTACTGCATCAAGAGCTGGGGTCACTAAGCCAAGAGTAGAATATCACAAACAACCTAGGAATCTAGGCAGAAGAAAGCCCCTTAAAATGTCAAAGGGACCCACTTTATTAAACAGAATGAAGAGAAGATATCGCCAAGGCAACTCAGGAAAAGGGCTCCAAGGCAAATCAGACTCAAATGTCTGGAATCTGTCGGAGAGGCTGCCAAATGACTAGCACAAAGGTTCTATGCTGTTTCAATTAATAATCTGGTTTGAACCTACAGAGGTGACAGAGCTGAGAGTGCCATTTATTGGGGTCAGAGGTTAAAATATTGGGATAGGCTCTCTCCCTTCTGCTGAGACTATAACAAACAAGATGAATAATTCTGAAAAATACAATTCTGTGATTCTCACCTATAGAATTGATTTCTCTCTTCTTCCACTCCAGGGCACCACTGAATCAGATGGGTTAACTCTCATCCAAAGGGTGGGACTTCAAAAGGTGTGGTTCCTCCTGGTCTATATATACTTTTGACTGCCCTCCACAATCCAGTAATTGATAAGCAGTAGAACACAGCCGCTCGGGAGGATGAATGTATCCTAAGAGACCCCAAGTTTAGCTGGAAAACCAGGAGACACGATAGAACGTCTCTCTTCCTATTTTCCTTCTCTTCACTCTTTTTTTATGCTAACTCAAAATATTTACATATTTACATATATACAAGCTTCACTAGCACTATAGCATCTAAGGAATGGATATAGTTAGCCTAGCAAATAAGGTGGATGACGCCTTTGAGTGAAAGAAGAGAGAAATCAATTCTACAGGTGAGAATCACAGAATTGTATTTTCTTTCATATTCCACTCCAGGGTATCACTGAATCAGATACGAATGGGACCTCCAAAAGCAGTGCCCCGATCCAGGATGGGAATCCCAAGTGTCCACTTGTTCTTCTAGCCTGAAGAGTCAGTCATTCCAAAAATTCTAACCTCAGCTGAAGAGCCTACTACTGCTTGTAATACCTTTCTACCAAAGGCCGGAATCCACTGAGGCTCTAATGTCTACCTTATAATATTTGTTAAATATATGAACTAAAGACCAGGTAGCAGCCTTGCATACCTGCTTTACTGAAAACTGGTGCTGAAAGCCCCGGAAGCTCTGATAGCCCGAGTAGAATGGGATGTAAGCCGAAAAGGTGGATTCCTCCCTCCCGTATGATCTTGTAACCTGAAGAAATTCTCCTGGATTCATGCACCTGTTACATAGAGCCTCCAAAGGGGGGGCAACATGCAGAAGTCATCCCCCCACCTAAAAGGTTGAGGGCGCCCCTTCATGCCTGAGTGTGCTCAGAAGGGGGTTTAGCATTGTTTCGCCAGACAGATCTTGTTTCGTTCTGGGACTTAGGTCTATTACAGAATTTCTCTCGGTGTCTACAGAAAAGAAACCTCTGCCACAGTGAAATGGCTGAGGATTGGAAGATCTATGAAAAAAAAAAGGATTAGACCTCCCAAAAAAAAAGATGTCCCGTCACAGTCTTCTTTGAAGTCTGGTTGGCTGAGCCTGACCCCTACTGGACATGAGGCCCTCTTACCTAACCCACACCGGACATGGTTTGGTTCTCCCCAAACATGATCCCTTCTACAGTATTGTTCCTGTAGAGGAAGGGCGGTTTGGGTAGATCAGACCTTCTCAACCAGACAGACAGTCTAGTTTGAAAAAACACCCAAATCTAGTTCATCCCTGCCTCCTTAATGCAGCATCCCCTCGCTCTAAAACAAAGTCCACTTGTTTAGAACTGTTGCCCCTAGGCTGCATCATTCCCAGGTCTGAGAGGCATTACTCTCTGAGGGCAGCAGCTTCTCACAATAATTGGATCATCCTCACTCTGCACCTGGAACTGCAGCATGACATATTTTTCTTTCCTTTGCAGACTGCTCTGGTGAAGAAGCTGCTCTGCCTCTTGGTCAGCCATTGCCAACACTCAAAAATGATCTCCTCCAGGTGAACAAAAGGAATGTCATGCTGCTATTGCTATCCTCTTCATCTGCTTGGTGGGAGCAGTATTTTGATTGTTGCAGAAACCATTCTCCTAGCTTCAACAGCCATCTGAGGCTGCCACCACTGAGCAAGGTACACATGCTTCGTTGACATTCCCATAGACAGCACTGCGACATGCCAGCACAGGTCACCAGGCCACTACTGCGGTTACGGTTTATTTTAATGATCCCAGCTGTCTCAGGTTGCAAGCTGTCCTCAACCTTCTCAGGTTAAAAGCATTCATCCCATACCCAGCATCAACATAGTTCTTCGCAGTTGGAGAGCCTATGAACTGTCTCTACAGCCATTCAAAATGATAACAGCACCACAGCTACCTCTCTGTCACTACACATCCTCCTGCCCCACAGTCTAAACCAGGGAGGTTTTGTGAGGGCAAGAAAACAAAGGAATGTAGGGAAAAGTGTGGGGAAAAAAAAATCATCCTGGTATGAAGACCTTTCACTTAGGCAACCATTCATGGTATCCTTTTGGGTCTTAGCAAAGCTGCACTTACTGTGCTTGTTGAATAATATTTCTCTGGCCTCTAGTGAAAAAGCTGAGAGAACTAATATAATCTTATAGGAGGCCAATGAGGTGGCAGTTGGCTCCTCCATATCTATGGATACCATGTTTAATATGTTAATTTTATTGTAGAAGCGCAAAGGGTATTAAGAATGGTCAGACACCTGCCATCTACAACTGCCCAATCTGGAATTTTACTTTCAAATAAAAATTTCTAGTCTAGCCTTAGCTACCGGTATATCCAGTGTATCAGAAAAAAATGAAAGGGACTCTGTACGGGAAACAAAGCGTATCTGGGTAACTGCTATCTGCTTAAAACAGAAAAAAAAAAGATGGTGCTACAAAAAAGTAGTTTGTGATAGCAGCATAGTACAGGAATTACCGATAAAACCACCAGCTTATAATATCCATTTCAAAAGTTCTGCCAACTTCTATAAGCTATTTGATGGAATCTCTTTAAAAATGTAATATAATCCCCTACAGTATGTGCGCAAAGAAAGTTAACTGAAAAAAAAGGAAAACTAAAAAAAAAACATTCACAAGTAAACAAATGCTTGGATCAACAGGGCTTCTCCTAAAAATACTCTTTCTTCACTCTTGTAATCTTTTCTACCTTTCCGCATCTATAATTACCAGCTGACCTAGTTTACTTATCTCACACTTTCCCAATAAGGATAGCCAGGATAGCCAGAAAAGCAACATACCATCAAGAGGGAATGGGAGGGGGAGACTTTCTTCAAAGTGACAGAATCATTTTTCTTTCAACTCATTAGAGTCAGAAAATTGGAATAAATATTAAACGTTCAAGAGGTTAAGCTCCTTAAACTTGGAGAAAAAAACGTGGAAATGAAAAAGAGCAAAGGAAGGAAATGGAGATAGATTTCATTATCTGTTGTCAGTCTCTTCGCCCTCCAAGTATGCATGAGATGATTTAGGGAAAACGGCAATTTCATAACCAAGGATGTGCTAAAAATTGATTATCACTGGGCAAGACACTTAAAGAGAAAATAACTGGTGTCAGTGCACATCTGTGTATCTGTCCTGCAATGATAACTGCTTATTTGTACATTTCTACAATATTTTGCAGCATACAAAATATGTTTCATAAAAAGGATTTTAAAAAATTGAAAAATCGGACTGCATCTGTTTCTAGGGTAACAGGAAAATATGGATTTTATAAAAAGGATACCCTGCTTATAACTGCAGATGCTAAAAAAGTATCCTTTTTAGTTTCCGTTATCCTAGGAAAAAAAATATTCACCAAGGTCTTAATTGCATGCATCTTATTCTGAGCCAAGTAGTAAAAAGGTTTAATATCATTTGGGTCCAAAGCTTGCATAGGCGCCCTTGTCTTATTGTACACTAGCTGGCCAATATTAATTAGGGATACTAATAAATGAGTGGTATTTAAGAATGTGATCATGAATCATTTTACAAATTATTCATCCAGATTTGTGTGTATTTGTATTCCCTGGAAAACATTGTCGTAGCACTGGCTTTGCTAGGTGTAGGTCATGTCATTCAGTAATAATAATTGGACGAATATATTCAGGACAACAGTACATAAATCTCATCTCAACACTTGATGGAGAGGATTAATGGCTAAGAGGGCTACTTGTATGTTGTGGCCTACTACAATGCAAGACAGGAGATGACCAGTGTTCTGTGAAATGACTTTTATAGCAACATGGACTTAAATAAATAGTACAAATCTGGTCACCTTTTGCTGAAAAATCCTCCCTGCCTTATGCACCATAGTGACTTAGCATTGCAACCTTGTATTTTGTGGTTCTTATTGACCTATTACATTCTGGAAGACCTCCCTCCTGCAGGTCCATGGCTGACAAACTATAAAATAATTTAGATCAGTTTTTTAATCCAGAATTAAAAATTAATAAACAAGTTTGAAATATGAATTTATATGTACTTGGGCTCTGTTAAAAAGACAATTCTGTGAGTACTCACCTGTAGAATTGCTTTTACTATGCATGGCACGGCCTGCTTCACAAAGCCATAACATCTGGAATTCCGCCACAAGGTGGCGCAGTGGCACTGCAGAAGAGTTGTGGCTCCACCCGGTACCATATAAAAACGGAATCACCATACTTATCCAGTAGTTGACAAGAAGTGATACAAGAACCGGGAACAAATAAAGATAACAACCCCAAACAATCACCATAAAGAGGCAACCAAGAACATCATAACAAGGGTGGGGTGAAGCAGGCCGTGCCATGCATAGTAAAAGCAATTCTACAGGTGAGTACTCACAGAATTGTATTTTTCCTAGTGCATGGCACGGCCTGCTTCACGAAGTCATAACATCTGGGACATCCAAAAGCAGTGTCCATAAAGTAGGGTGGGATCCCCAAAAAGAAAGTAACAACAGACGGTTTAGACCACCACCGCCTGGAGTACCTGGCGGCCAAAAGCAGCATCAGCTGAGGCCTTAACATCAACTTTGTAAAACTTGGAAAAAATATGAACAGAAGACCAAGTTGCGGCCTTACAAACTTGTTCAACAGAAGCTTGGTGCTGAAAAGCCCAAGACGCACCGATAGCACAAGTAGAATGAGCAGTAACCCTAAAAGGGGGAACCTTCCCCTTAGAAGAATAGACCTGCTTCACCGCCTGACGGATCCACTTGCTGATAGTGTATTTAGCCGGAGGCAGACCCTTTCTAGGTCCAGCAGGAAGAACAAAAAGAGCGTCAGATTTCCTGAAAGACTCAGTAGCAACCAAATAAAACTTCAGGGTCCTGACAACATCCAGAGAATGAAGTGTCCGCTCCTTGGAATTAGCAGGATTAAGACACAGAGAAGGCAAAACAATGTCCTGATTGAGATGAAAAACAGACACAACCTTAGGCAAGAAATCCGGCTTAAGCCGAAACAGCACCTTATCCTGATGCCGCTCAAAATAAGGAGGTTTGATGGAAAGAGCAGCTAGCTCAGAGACTCGCCTAACCGAGGTAATGGCCACCAGGAAGGCCACCTTAAGAGTCATAATGGGCAAGGCAGCCCCACTGATAGGCTCAAAAGGAGGACCCTGCAGAGCAGACAACACCAAATTTAGATCCCAAACCGGTAGCATAGGTTTACGTGGTGGACGCACATGAGTAACTCCCTGAAAGAAAGTCTTGACTAACAGGTGATTGGCAAAAGACCTTTGGAAGAATATTGCCAGGGCTGACACCTGTCCCTTGAGGGTACAAAGTTGAAGGCCCGAATCCAGGCCATGTTGCAAAAAATCCAGAATCCTGGGAATAGAAGACACCCTACAAGGCAGAGACCTAGACTCACACCAGGTAATGCAAGCATGCCAAATCCTATAGTAGATAAAGGACGAGGACCTCTTCCTAGCCCTAATCATGGTATCAACAACAGAGGCCGGTAAACCCTTATCCATCAAGATGGAGGTTTCAGCAGCCAAGCCATTAAAGCCAGCGTTTGTAAATTGGGATGGCACAGCCGTCCCTAAGTGAGCAGATCTGGATCCTTGGGCAGGACATACTGATCCACTGCCAACTGCACGACGTCTGCGAACCACACCCTCCTTGGCCAGCAGGGGGCCACCAGAATGGCTGGTACCCCTTCCTGGGCTATCTTGCGCAGCACCCTTCCCAGCAGAGAAAGGGGAGGGAACACATAGAGAAGCCGAAACTCCCTCCAAGGCATTGCTAGCGCATCCATGGTGAAGGCCAGAGGGTCCTGTGACAGGGAGACAAACCTGGGAAGCTTGTGATTGTGGCGGGACGCAAACAGGACCACATCCGGAATACCCCACCAGTGACACAGGGAGTGAAATACCTTGTTGCTGAGAGACCATTCCTCCAACCGAGACATCCCCCTGCTCAGGGAGTCTGCCTCCAGGTTCTCCACCCCCGGAATGTAAACCGCTGAGATTCAAGGCACATTCTCTTCCGCCCAAGGTATCAGGGACACTTCCTTGAGGGCTCGCTTGCTTGCAGCGAGTCCCTCCCTGATGATTGATGTAGGCAACTGCCGTCTGTGGTTGTCAGAGCAGATCTGAACAGCCCGACCCCGAAGGTGTGAGATCAGCTGAGCAAGAACCAACCTGATCGCCCTCAGTTCCAGAACATTGATGGGAGCATGGGCCTCCTGGGGGCCCCATTGACCCTGGAACTGCAGAGACTTCCAAAAGCCCCTCCAACCTGTCAGACTGGCATCTGTGGTGACAGTCTCCCAACGCTGGGGCAGAAAAGTCCTGCTCACTAGAAGGATCCTTGAGTCCAGCCACCACAAGAAGGATTGCCTGGCCAGGGGGGACAGAGCAAACTCCTGATCCAGGGACACAGGGTCCCGATTCCAAACAGGCAGGAGGTGCAACTGAAGAGGCCTCATGTGAAACTGAGCAAAGGGGACCGCCTCGAAGCAGGACACCATCAGGCCCACTAACTGCATCCCCTGCCGGATGGAGGGATGGGGACACAAGAGCAGAGCCCGAGCCTGCTTCTGAAGGCCCTCCACTTTCAGCTGGGGCAGGAAAACCTTGACCTGAGAGGTATCCAGCGTCATGCCCAGAAAGGACCTCACCAAAGATGGAGACAGTGAAGATTTGGGATAGTTGATCACCCAGCCGAAGGACTCGAGAGTGGAGGTCACCACCTAAGTATCCCTCTCGGCCTGCCGAAGAGACTGAGCCACAATCAGAATGTCGTCCAGGTAAGGAAGGATGCAAATGCCCTGATGTCGCAGCAGAGCCATCATGCCTGCCAACACCTTGGTGAACACCCGAGGCGTTTGGGTGATACCGAAGGGTAAGGCCACAAATTGGTAATGCTGATCCTCTAGAGCAAACCTGAGAAATCTCTGATGACCCAGGAAGACTGGCACATGAAGATAAGCATCCTTGATGTCCACAGAGGTCCACAGAGATTAAGTCGCCCAGGCGAAGGGAACTGACAGCCGAACGAAGAGTCTCCATGCGAAAGTGCTTGAACCTGACAAACCTGTTGAGACCCTTCAAGTCCAGGATTGGCCTCAGGGACCCGTCGTTTTTGGGGACCGTGAACAAATTGAAGTAGAAACCCTGACCTCGTTCCTGGGAAGGCACCGGGCAAATGACTCCAGAGTCCAGAAGACGTTGAACCGCAAGGCGCAACCCCTGAGCTGGCAGAGGGTTGTGAGGCATCCGGGATCTGAGGAATCTGGGGGGCGGCCAGGCTGCAAACTCTATCTTGTAACCGGAGGACACCACCTCCTGAATCCACCGGTCTGAGACGCTGAGCCTCCAGACGTGAGCAAAGAGGCGAAGTTGTCCCCCCCCCGGATGGGTGAGGGTGCCTCCTCATGCCTGAGGGGGCTTGGGAGAAGGTTTGGGCTTGGGGTCCCATGAGAGACTGGGACGACCACGGGATCTGCCACGGCCCCAAGACCCCCTGCGGGCACCTGAAAAGAGGGACTTTCGACGTCCTCTAGGGGTATGAAAGGAGGAGACTGAAGCAGATGTCCCCCGAAAAGGCTGAGACTGCCTCCTACACTGAGGCAGACTACCATCCTTGGTTAAAACATCCAGCCGCAGCCCCACAAAGGGGAGTCCAGTGAGAGCATTCTTAGCAGCAGCGTCAGCTGCCCACTGACGCAACCAAACAGAGAGGCGCATAGCCACCAAGTGGGCAGAGGCCCTACAACTCAGCCGTACTACATCATCCATGGCAGTAAGAATAAAGGCAACAAAATCAGAGCACAACAAAAGGGTCCGATACTCATTCCTTCCAGCTGTAGCGCCAGCAAGGAGATTGATCAGACTCTTAAGAGCAATAGCAGTTATGGCAGCGGCACAGGACGGACACAAACCAGCCCCCGCAAAGGCATGGCAGGCCAGCTGATCCATGCGCCGGTCCTTGCTGTCCCGCAGTGTAGTAGTGTCAGGAGAAGGCAAAACAGAAGTGTTGGACAATCCAAGAACGGGCACGTCTACCTCGGGGGGACCCGACCACCGCTTAACCAAATCAGCAGGAAAGGGATACTTTTTATCCAAACCTTTAGGCACCGCTAGGACATTCCCACTCCTTGAGCACCATATTAGTGAAATGACTCTGCTCAGGGAACTCCAGACACTGCTTAATGGTACGAAAAAGCTCACCCTGCTTCCTCTTAGCCACCTCAGAGGGGGCAATGTGTAAAACCTCAAAAATGTGAGACAACAGATTAGCGGTGTCCTCAGGAAACCAGGTATCCTCAGACTCAGAGCCAGGATCACTGTCGCGGCCCACCTGCTGGTCCCCAGAGGAGTCAGAGCCCGAGAAAAGCTCCCCCTCCTACAGGGAATAACGTTCATCAAAAATATACATTTCCTCCTGCTCCTCAGTAAACAGTGCAGGCGAGGAAGTCAGGTGCCGCTTCTTGCTAGAGGCCTTACGCTGAACAGACCTGGCAAGCTGTCTTTCAATGCTGGCCACACGAAGTGCCAAATCAGACTGTGACCCCCTGCTAGACTTCCCCCTCACTGGGGGCTAAGTGCAGGCGCGGCGGGGTAGGTGATGCCGAAGGGGGCGCAGAAAGAAGCAGGCAGCCCAGACTGAATCAAAAGGACAGCCTGGGCGCACGGCCCACACACTGTGACGTCATTACTGATAGGGGATACCCCACACATGGAACACAACTGGGATTGTCCTGAAGGACGCCCGAGCACATTATCCCCAGAAGCCTCCATATGGTGATTAACACAGGCGCAATATGCCAGCACAGGGTAAAGGCTAATAAAAGCCACCCGGGATGCCCCCCTGAGGGATGCCCCCAGAATCAGTAAGGGGAGATGAAGGAGGGGAGTAAGGAGCAGGACCGGGAGAAACCACAACCCATGGGTGTCCCACCTGAGTCTTTCAGCAAACATACATAAGTAAACATAATAAGCAAACATACATAAGTATCCCGCAGCCCATGCCCCGAAGATAACCAAAAACCCCAGAGGGGACTCACGGACCAAGCAGGACAAGAATCGCCAGCCGCCAGACCACCGGAGGAAGCGACGCAGGCAGAAATCAACGCCACAGCCCAGGGATCGAAGATGGCCCCAGACACGCAGCAGAAGCAAGATGGCGGCGACAGAGGAACCTTCAGGGGCGGGCCGCGGGAGAACAATACAAAGCGGCGGCGGCAATAGCATACAAAAACAGTCTAAGAACACACACACTACCACCCGCCCCCCCCCCCCGAACACCCGTCGGGGAGAGGGGGGGGAGGAGAGCGAGCAGGCAGTGGCGAAGCCCAGGCCAGTGGGGGGAAAACATGTCCAAAAACACTCACCCCCTCAGAAGCTAGGACAAGAACTCCGCATCCCTAGTAGGCTCACCATAAAGCCTATGGCCGGCTACCCTTTGTGGTACAGGGTCTGCGGCTTGGAGCAGCGCTCCTTGAGCACTTGACCCCAGTGCTCCGCTACCTTCACCCAATCCGACAGCCGAGGCTGGGAGACACAGACAGTCCAGAAACGGGTGGAAATAGATATGCAGGGCCGCAGGCATGGTTGCCCCGCACACCTGCGCATAGAGAGAGAGCCATCTTCTATCTTCGCAGTAAGCACTGCAGAGAACAACTGGATAAGTCTATGGGGATTTCGTTTTTACATGGTACCGGGCGGAGCCACAACTCTTCTGCAGTGCCACTGCGCCACCTTGTGGCGGAATCCCAGATGTTATGACTTTGTGAAGCAGGCCGTGCCATGCACTAGGAAAAAAAGAAAAATTGTTAAAGCTGAACAACAAACCAGATTTTCACTTGTGGTTCCTCTCAGTGGGGCCCTGCTGTGTGCATGCTCACCTTCCAGTCGCTCCCATGACACAGACTTAGGCGAGTGCACCGATTAGCTGAGGGGCCCGTTCAACCAATCAGCGCTCTTGCTTTCACTCAGCTCCCTTTGGCTCCACTGACGGTTAAGCCGCCTGGCCGGCTAAGCAGTCAAGTGGCACCAAAAGGAGATAGGTGCGCGACAGGCTGCATCACCTCCCAGCCGTCGTGTACCCGTGCTGCCCATTCAGAAAGGCCAGGCACGGGTGCGTGCATGGCTAGAGGTGAGCTGGGATGCGGCCGCAGTGCAGAGACGTGTCGAGGGCTCCAGGACAAGGTGGGTGAAACGGAAGCATCCCAAATCAGGATGCCTCAAGGAGTGGAACTCGGATGGCCCTGGAGTCTTTTAGACTATAAGTCCTCCGATGTTCCTTTTTAGCTATGGGCCTAACTTGCAAAGGATCTTGTAGCTTCTAAAATCTATGCCTTGCTTCCAAAATGCACAGCTGAATGGGGGGGGGGGGGCATGAAGTGACTTGCTTTCCCACCACCATAAAAACAATATAAGTGGCTGGGGAGGTGTCGCATCTGCGTAAAAGTGTTCAGACAACTAAAGCTAGGCAAAGGGAGAGAAGAAAAGTTGTTGTCCAGGAACTTCTGTTACTCTAATGACCAAATAGTCCCACATCTCCTCATACTTCCAATTTTTTTAAACAAAGTTTGCAAAGCAGAGAAAGCTAACTTTATACTTTATATTGATTTCTACACTTCTTGGGCAGGTGGTAAGTGTGTCCTCTCCCTGGGAGTACCACTTGTATTAGCATAAGTTTAAGGGGACAGAGTGAAAGGTAGCGGGAAGAAAGAGCTCAGAGAATTGACAAGAAATGGAAAACAGCGATTGGCTGGGTGGGGCGGAAGAGCAGAGGCATACATTCTAAACTGAGGGGCAGTCCGTAATCATACACATCTGCTCCATTTCCCAAAGCACCATGTAGATACTGTAGCAGGTCTCTAATGTTGCCATTCCTATGCAAATTTTGTTACATGGCCAGCCCTGTTCTTTAGTGCTCCCAGTATTTGCCAGGCTTGCTAATACCGTGAGTACTGAGGTACAGAGGTGGCTACTGTAAGCTACTACATTTCAAGTCAAATGTGAAGGAATAGAATTGAACGGAGGGGCAAACTGCTATGGCATCTACAGTGTGCTGCAGAAAATAGAGATGTACATAGGAAAGGTTCCAGGTGGCATGCATGTGCTCCTGCCCCAGTAAATCTGATAGGGCGCAGGAATACAGGGGCAGCAACAAAGGGATCCAAATTGACAAGAGCCCACACATGCATCATTGCAGTGGTGAAAAATGAGTTTTAGTGGGCAAAGTTGGGGGGGTTTACACAGCGGGGCATCCCAATTCGGGATACCATAGGGGGCATGGAACAATGCATTATATGGAAGCCATGCATTATATTTATCGGTTTGGTAAAAAGCAGGCTCAGACTGCTCCAAGTGTCTGTGAAGAAAGGGGGGGCTCATTTTCATTTTTAGTTACTACTGAGCAGCAATATACGTTCAGCATACAATTTCTTTTGCTGTCTGTTAACTCTGCAGTATACAAAAACACAATTCTGTGATACTCACCTGTAGAATTGGTTTTTCTGTTAATCCATTCCAGGCCATCCTTAATCATTGCACCTGGGTAATTCCTGCCCAGAGGGCGTAGACTGCAAGATAAACAAAAAGGTGTCGCCCCTCCAGGCCCGATAAGTAGCAGCCTCTAATCAAGACCAGTAATTAAAAAGCAGTAAATCATATACCAAGAGGCAAGACCGGGAGGCCCAAGTCTAAAAGACAATGTTACCTCTCACCGAACTTTTCATTTCACAATGCCAAATGGAATAAACACCATAAAAAAGGCATCAAGGATATAATGAACCCCAAAAAGGGGCAGGCCGGACAGCCTGGAATGGATTAATAGAAAAAAGAATTCTACAGGTGAGTATCACAGAATTGTGTTTTTTCCTCCAATCCATTCCAGGCCGTCTTTAATCATTTCACCTGGGACATCCAAAAGCAGTGCCTAATATGGGCGGGATCCCCAACGCGGAACAGCAGGTAGTTCACTTCACTAACGCCTGAAGTACTTTTCAACCAAATATAGCGCCAGCTGCTGCCCTAACACCTACCTTGTAAAATTTGGTAAATGTATGAACCGAAGACCAGGTGGCAGCTTTACTAACCTGTTCCACTGAGGCCTGATGCTGAAAGGCCCAGGAAGCACCAATGACCCTAGTGGAAAGAGTTGTGATCCAAACAAGGGGGCTCCTTCCCCTTGGCAGAATAGACTCTTACCACTGTCTGTCTAATCCATCGACTGATGGCAGACTTAGCTGGTGGAAGACCTTTCCGTGGACCCTCAGGTATGACAATAAAAAGTCCAAACTATGGAAAGATTGTGTAGTAGTGAGATAATACCTTAGTGCTCTCACTACATCCAAACAGTGAAGAACACCCCTTTCTTATCAGACATTGGAGCAGGACATAAGGAAGGCAAAACCACCTCTTCATTAAAATGAAAAGATACCATTACTGATAAGCTGCCAATTCAGAAACCCGCTTGCTGAGGTTATTGCCACTAAGAGATAACTATAAGCGCCCTTAGACTTAATGACGCATCTACCATGGTTCAAAAAGGAGGACCCTGAAAAACAAGTTCAGGTACCAAGCCGGCAGAAGTGGATTGTGAGGAGGCATCACATGAGCGACTCCTTGTAAAACAAGTTCTGATAAAAACATTCTCGGCTATGGGTTTCTGAAAGAAGATTGATAGCAGATATTTGTCCTCAATTGAAGACCTTCATCAAGACTTCTGCAAAAAATCTATATATTCTGTAAATACATAAAGAACAGTACTACAAGCGAACCCCTGGATTCGCACAAAGTGATAAATGCTTGCCAGACTCTATAGATCACTTGATAAAGATTTCTTCCTGGCCTGAATCATAGTCTGGATGACTCTGGCAGAAAAAAAACTCATTTCTTCCAAGATAAAGGATTCAATAGCCAGGCCTTCCAAGCCAGAACTTGTGATTTGGGATGCCTTAGAGGCCCCTTTGTGAGAAGATCTGGATCGTCGCCTCCACAAATTGCCCTCTGACATCCTTACTATGTCTGAGAACCAGCTTCTTCTGGTCACCGAGGAGCCACCAGAATGTTTGGGACTCCCTTGTGAGCTAAACCTTTTTTTAGTACTCGTCCCCAGAGTGAAATCGGAGGGAAAAGCATAAAGAGTCTGACCACTGAAGAGTCAGGACATCTGTTGCTATTGTTAGAGGATACCTGGGCTGAGAGGCACTTCGGACCTTCCGACTGAGCCGTGATGCAAGAGTTCTATGTCTGGGATCCCCCAGCACATGCATAGGGATTAAAAAAACCCTCTGGCTAAGAGACCATTCCCTCTGATGCAGGACCATTCTGCTGAGATGATCGGCCTACAAATTGTCCACTCCAGGTATGTGTACCACCAAAAGACATGGAACCGGTTTCTCGGCCCAAAGTAATAACCCAGCTCACTTCCATCAGGGCTTTACTGCTTCTGATGCCCTCATGGTGGTTGATATATACCACCTCGGTCTGATTGTCTGATGCCCCATCAGATGGGATGTTCAGTGTCTGAATACAATATAATAGTTCCAGGATCTTTATGGAGATTCTGCTCTCCTTCAGACTCCACTTTCCCTGGATCGTTTGTGACTCCATGACACTCCCCCAACTAGATAGACTGGCATCCATGGTGATGATCTTCCACTGTACTGGAAGAAAGGATTTGCGGACCTGAAGAGGCTGAGGACTAGGCTAGAAATTGCCTTGCTGACAGTGTCATGCAAAAAGAGTGATCCAGAGTGTGTAGGTCTCGATTCCAGATTGTGAGCAATTCCTTCCGCAGGGGTCTTGTGAAAACAGTGCAAAAGGTACTGACTCAAGCAATATACCATGAGGCCCAACAGACAAATTTCTTGATGAATCGTCGGGTGAGGGCAAGACGAGAGACCCTGTACCATGGCCTGAAGTAAGTCACTTCTGTGTTCGAAATGCACTTTTGCCTGAAACGTGTCATGACATTCCCAGAAAAGAAAAACTCTTGAAGCTATGAAAAGATATCCTTCTGGGCCCCCTGACATGATGGGGCCCATATCAACCGATAGACTAAGTAAGGGATTACATGTATCCCTGACTTCTTAGAGAAAAACATGAGACCTGCCAACACCTTGGTAAAACACCCTTGGTGCTGATGATAGACCGAAGGGTAGCGCCACAAACTGAAGAAGTAGGCCACCTACTACTATGTAGGTATGCATCCTTATATATACACTGTGGTTATAAAAACTCCAATCTCTAAAAAGATGAGATACGGCAGATCTCAATGCTTCTGCTTTCTGCTGAATTCGGGATACCCTAACTAGAGATCTCTGATGGGGTCCGGTTCCTAATTTGATTTTGTAACCTGAGGGTACAACTTCCTGTATCCAAATATCTGTTACATGAAGCCTGCAAATATGAGCCAAATGGCTTTATTTTGCCAGACACCGGTTGCCTTAGTTTGGAACTTTGTCTTATTCCAAAAAAAAAATCTCTTTGGTATCCCGAAGAGGCCAAACCTCTAGCCGGAACCCCGGAGTGAGTATTAGAGGCCTGCGGAAGCAGTATTAGACTTCGGCTTCTGTGGCAGATTAAATTACTTACCACTAGTAGCATGCTTTACCAAGTCAACCAAGCACTCCCCAAACAGACGCCCTACCTTAAACAGGGAGTCCCGTCATATTCCTTTTTAGAGGCTATGTCAGCTGGCCATTGCTTAAGCCATAAAGCACGCCTTAAGGCGACCACCAGAGCTAGGCCTCTGGCCCACAACCAGATCAAACCTCCATAGCCTGGATCATATACCTGTTAGAGCCAACTGGCATTGATCAACTGGGAACAAGTCTTAGAGTCCAGTTGTTTTAACAACCTCCTGCTCCCAAAAAATGCTATGGATGTAGCACAGGCCCGCCACAAGGTCGACCCCATAAACGCATGACATGCCACCTGATCCACGCGCTTATCTGCTGAATCCTTTTGAGAAGCACTATAAGAGGATGGCATAACCAAAATCTTAAAGAGACCTGGCCCCAGAGTGTCCACCACAGGAGGGTGAGACCATAATTCAATCTGATCTGGAGGAAAAGGATACATAGTATCTAGTACTTTAGGAATGGTCGGAAGACAACCTGACTTCTGCCATTCCCTATTGATCAGATTATAATAAAGTGTATGCCCCATAACATCCTCCAGATTGGAGGAAACCAACCATTCATCTTCTCCTTAACCGAGCACCCCCTTGTGCAGAGGACTCTCTCCTGGATGAATTCTCGCAACGGATAACTTCCTGAGAGAGACTATGGCAGCCACAATATCCCCTTCCTCAGAGGTATAAAATGTTCTTTTTTTTTCTTTAAAACCCTTTTAGTAGTCAATACTCCATTATGACACTCTATAAGTTTAGGACCACTTGAGGGCTGCCGACAGAGTTTAAAGACTCAGAAGGAGACTATGGCAGCCACAATAACCTCTTCAATACACTCAGAGGTTTTTTTTTTTTAACCTTCTTAGTAGCCTCACTAAAGGTTTAGGTCCGCATGCAGGCTGCAAAGGGGGTTTTTAAATCTCAAAAAGCACTGGAGACAGGGGTCAGAGCCCCCTTCAGGGAGGAGACAACTGTCTCCCTATCCACTACAACCGTAGCATAATCCCTGCACACTGTGCTATCCTTGTCTAGTGCCACTGCATGCATACTGGACACGGGGTAAATCTGGTAAGACCAGATCCAACTACCCCAGATGCCTCCACCATGGTGAATTTAATAATACTAGTCTATGATCCTGGGGATCTCAGACCAAGTATATATAGGTTCTCAACAGTCACCACCATATATATAAATCATATAGTAATATTATATTTGCCCTTTCCCAATCTATAATAGTATAGATTTAAACATAAAACAATAAAAAACAGTATTCAAAAACAAACAAAATGACCTGCCAAAAGGTTTAGGTCCACTTGAGGGTGGTCGTGCAGTGGCTCAGAGCAGCCCCTTTTTGCTGGCCAACAACCCCAGGTTAAACACATGAGAAAGAGCAATAAGAAAGGGAAAATCCCTTGGTCCCCTCAATCAGGCTCACCTGACAAAAACCTGTGGCTGACTTGCATTTTAAAGAAAGCCTGCAGCCCAGAGCGTATGCACCCTGAAAAGCGCCCCAGACCCCGGCGCTTCACCTTACCTTCACGGACCCCAATAAAACAGCATTAAATACAATTCTGTTACTCACTGAGTACTCACCTGTAGAAATGGTATTATAAGTATACAGTGGATTTAGCCGGAGGCAAACCCTTCCTAGGTCAAGAAGGGAGAACAAAAAGAGCATTAGTCTTCCTGAAGGATTCAGTTGCTACCATATAAAACTTCAAAGTCCTAACCACATCCAGAGAATGTAAGACCCTCTCCTTAGGGTTACTAGGATTAGGACACAGAGAAGGCAAGACAAGGTCCTGATTGAGGTGAAAAGCAGACACAACCTTAGGCAGAAAATCTGGCTTAAACCGAAACACCACCTTGTTCTGGTGTCTCTCAAAATAAGGTTTGATGGAAAGCGCCGCCAACTCAGAAACACGCCTAGTGAGTAACCCCCTGGAAGAAGGTCTTAACCAACCGATGGTTGAAAAAGGATCTTTGGAAGAAAACAGCCAAGGTTGAAACATGACCTTTGAGGGTACTAAGTTGAAGACCCAAGTCCAAACCATGTTGCAGGAATTCCAGGATTCTGGGAACAGAAAACACCCGACAGGGAAGGGAGTTAGACTCACACCAGGCAATGAAAGCATGCCATACCCTATAGTAGATAAAGGATGAGGACTTCTTCCTAGCCCTAATCATGGTATCAATTACAGAAGCAGGCAGCCCCTTTTCCATCAAGATGGAGGTTTCAGCAGCCAGGCCATTAAAGCCAGCGTTTGTAAATTGGGATGGCGTAGCTGCCCCTGAGTGAGACGGTCTGGATCCTTGGGCAGGGCAAACTGATCTACTGCCAACTGCACGACATCTGCGAACCACACCCTTCTTGGCCAACAGGGGGCCACCAGAATGGTTGGCACCCCTTCCTGGGCTATCTTGCGCAGCACCCTGCCCAGCAGAGGAAACGGAGGGAATACATAGAGGAGCTGAAAACTCTTCCAAGACATTGCTAATGCATCAATGGCCAAGGCCAGAGGGTCCTATGACAGAGAGACAAAGACTGGAAGCTTGTGATTGTGACGGGACGCAAATAGATCCACATCCGGCTGACCCCGGCGGTGGCACAGGGAACGAAACATCCTGCTGCTGAGGGACCATTCTCCCAGACGAGAAGTCCCCCTGCTGAGAGAGTCTGCCTCCAGATTCTCCACCCCCGGGATGTATACAGCTGAGATGCAGGGAACATTCTCCTCCGCCCAAGACAGTATCAGGGACACTTCTTTGAGGGCCCTCTTGCTCCGGGTCCCTCCCTGATGATTGATGTAAGCAACCGCCGTCTGGTTGTCCGAGCGGATCTGAAAAGCCCGACCTCGAAGGTGTGGAGTCAGTTGGGCGAGAACCAACCTTATCGCCCTCAGTTCCAGGATGTTGATAGGGGCATGAGCCTCCTGAGGGCCCCACTGACCTGGAATTTCAAAGACTTCCTCAAGCCCCCCCAGCCTGTCAGACGGGCATCTGTGGTGACAGTCTCCCAGCAAGGGGACAGAAAGGTCCTGCCCACCAAGAGGTGCCTTGAGTTCAGCCACCACGAGAGAGACCGCCTGGCCAGAGGGGACAGAACAAACACCTGATCCAGGTACCCAGGGTCCCTGGTGTAGCTGAAGAGGTCTCATGTGAAACTGAGCATAGGGTACCGCCTCGAAGCAAGACACCATCAGTCCCACCAGCTGAATCCCCTGCCGGATGGAGAGATGAGGACAAGACAGCAGAAACTGGGCCTGAGCTTGAAGACTCTCCACCTTCTGCTGAGAGAGAAAAACCTTGACCTGAGATGTATCCAGAGTCATGTCCAGAAAGGACCCCACCAGTGACGGGGGATGGTTGATCACCCAGCGGAAGGACTCCAGGGTGGACACCACCATCTGGGTATCCAGCTCGGCCTGATGGAAGGACTGAGACGTGATGAGAATGTCGTCCAGATAAGGAAGGATGCGAATGCCCTGAGATCTCAGCAGAGCCATAACGCCTGCCAGCACCTTAGTGAATACCCTGGGAGCCGAGGTGGTACCGAAAGGAAGGCCTCAAATTGGTAGTGGTGATCCTCCAGAGCGAACCTGAGGAATTTCTGCCTGAAAAGATTGGCACGTGAAGGTAAGCGTCCTTGATGTCTACAGAAGTCATGAAATCGCTGGACGTGAATTTACTGCTGAGTGCAGGGTTTCCATGCAAAAATGCTTGAATCTGACAAACTTGTTGAGGCGCTTTAAATCCAGGATGGGCCTGAGGAACCCGTCCTTTTTGGGGACTGTGAAGAGATTGGAATAGAAGCCTCTGCCCCTTTCCCAGAAAGGCACCGGGCAGAGGACCCCCAACTCCAGAAGGTTTTGGACAATAAAGCACAAACCCTGAGCCGACAGAGGGTTTTGAGCCATCCGGGATCTGATGGGATCTTGGGGGCGGCCAGGCTGCAAACTCTATCTTGTAACCGGAGGAAACCACCTCCTGGATCCAACTGTCTGCTACACGTCGCCTCCAGACGTGAGCAAAGAGCCGAAGCCGTCCCCCCACCTAGATGGGTGAGGGCGCCTCTTCATGCCTGAGGGGGCTTGGGGGAGGATTTGGGCTTGGGACCCCAGGAGAGGCCGGGGCGGCCACGTCCCCTGCCCAAATAGTCTCCGCGTGCTCCAGCAAAGTAAACTCCTTGACCAGCCCTGGAAACCCGAAAAGAGGGGAAAGAGGCACCAGACCCCCGAAAGGGCCAAGAAGGCCTCCAGCGTTGAGGTAACCTACCGCCCCTAGCAAACAAGTCCAAGCGTTAACCAAAGAGGCGCAACCCCTTAAAGGGGAACCCAGTGAGAGCCTTCTTAGCAGCATTATCAGCTACCCACTGACGCAGCCAGACAGAGCGGTGTATAGCCACCAAAAGGGCAGAAAACAACTCCCCTTCCTCAAGGGGGTAAGGGCCAGAAAGTGAGTAAGGTCCCTCATCCTCTACAGGAAAGAGAGAAGCAGCGGGAAATAAATGCCGCTTCTTAGCAGAAGCCTTACGCGGGGCTGACCCAGCAATATGTTTTTCAATGCTGGCCACCCGTGCAGCCAAATCAGATTGAGAGTCCCCGCTAGAGTTCCCCTCACTGGGGGTCAGATGCAAGCGTGGGGGG
This sequence comes from Gastrophryne carolinensis, assembly GCA_027917425.1. NCBI lineage: Eukaryota > Metazoa > Chordata > Amphibia > Anura > Microhylidae > Gastrophryne > Gastrophryne carolinensis. The sequence goes on along the minus strand of CM051240.1, from coordinate 100,879,943 downwards.
GTAGGCGAAGCCAAAAGGGGCGTAGCACCGGGGCCTGCAACAGACAGCCCAGACTGCTACACGTCGCCTCTAGAAGTGAGAAAAGAGCCGAAGCCGTCCCCCCACCCGGATGGGTGAGGGAGCCCCTTCATGCCTGAGGGGGCTTGGGGGAGGATTTGGGCTTGGGACCCCAGGAGAGGCCGGGGCGGCCACGTCCCCTGCCCCTGCCCAAATAGTCTCCGCGTACTCCAGCAAAGGAAACTCCTCGACCAGCCCCGGAAGCCCGAAAGGAGGGGAAAGAGGCACCAGACCCCCAAAAGGGCCAAGAAGGCCTCCTGCGTTGAGGTAACCTACCGCCCCTAGCAAAGAGGCGCAACCCCTTAAAGGGGAACCCAGTGAGAGCCTTCTTAGCAGCATTATCAGCACCGGGGCCCGCAACACACAGCCGGGCCTGTCCCGAAGGAACCCCAGGCACATTATCCCCAGAAGCCTCCATATGGTGATTTGAGTGGCACAACAGGCCAGTATAGGGTTAAGGCTAGTAATAGCCACCTGGGATGCCCCAAAAGCCAGCTAGGGAGGTGGGAGATTATCAAAGGGAAGAGGGCCGGGGAAAACCACAGTGACGTTTATCCCGCCTGAAAGACATAAAAAGACATCCCCATAAGCATTTACAAGTGAGAAGCAGAAAGAAAAACACAACCCGCAGGGACACTCATGGCCCCCACTGGTAAAGAAGCAGCAGTGCACGCAGCACAAGCGAAGGAGGAAGAGAAGTAAAATGGCGCCTGCACAGACCTCAAGGGGCAGGCCTCGGAGATGTGACGCCAAAAGAGTCATCCGCAGAGCGAAGAGCACGAAACGCGTCCCACGTGATCTCGCCGTCCAATGACGCCGCAGCAGCAGCTGAGGCAATATCGCCACCGTCCGCGGAGCGCTGTACAAGCGGCGCGGCGGTGAGCGTATTAAGTAAAAACACCGCAACACAATAAAGCGAAGAAGGAGGGGACGGGGACTGCAGTAGGAGCAGCGTTTCTCAGCACCTGACCCTGATGCTGTCCTACCCTTGCCCGAACCAGTCAACCAAGGCTGGGAGGCAGTGGGTCCGGAAACGGGTGGGAATAGCCCTGCAGGGCCGCAGGCTGATAAGCCCCGCCGGGTCTCCTCTTCACTGGGGGGGCCACCGATCGCCCCCCCCCCCAGGCTGTTTAGTCTTGAGGAGAGGGCTCAAAATGCCCTTTCCCCCTCCCTTCCGATGGGCGCCACCATTTTGACGACTAGCCCCGGGTGTCGTCCCGGCTCTCCTCGGCTCAGCTGTCAGATGCCCTGGTGATCGCTGGGCAGAGCAGTGGAGGGGCAGGGGATGCTCTGATCCCCTGCCCCCCCTCCTCTGGCCAGCGATCACCAGGGCATCTGACAGCTGATCAACATAGGAGCTGACAATCGGTTGAGGTGAGTAAAGAAAAAAAACATTTTTTTTTAATAAATGATATTTTGTGTTGTGTGTTTTTTTTTTACTGTTAACCCTTTGTGAACTGGTAAGGGGTCCATGAGTCCCCTATATCAGTTCACAAGGCTGGGGGCTGGCAAGTCACCTGCAACTAGCGGGTGACTTGCCATTAACCCCTGCACCCCCAATTACCTGCTTCCCCAAAGCCCGGGGGGGGGGCAGAAGGCCCGGGCCCACACAGGCTATGTGGGCTTGTAGGCTGCAGGGCCACAAAAGCTGGCCCCTCCACTCTGTTCTTACAAGCCCCCATAGCTGGTCCCAGGCTGGTTATGATGGGTAGGGGGGAGCCTACGTCATTTTTTGGGGGATTTTTAAAGGTTAGGGTTAGCCTAACCCTAACACTTAAATTACCTGGGAGGGGGGACCCTATGTTATTTTTTTTTTTTTAATTAACCCCTTATGCTCTGTCGCCCAGCAGCTATAAAAGGCTTCCAGCAGCAGCAGGAGAGCAGAAGCCAGAGTGATCAGCGTGGGACACAGTGCTCCAGGAGGGATGGAAGGTAAGTATATAAAATAAAAAAAAAAAAAAAAAAAAAACAAATAAAATACTTTTTCTCCATGTGTCTGTGTTTTTTTTTTTTTTTTACTTTTAACCCCTTGTGAACTGGTAAGGGGTCCATGAGACAAGGCTGGGGGCTGGCAAGTAACCTGCGGCTAGCGGATGACTTGCCATTAACCCCCGGCACCCCCAATTACCTGCCTCCCCAAAGCCCGGGGGGGGGGGGGCAGGAGAGCCCGGCCCACGGAGCTTGTAGCCGGCAGGGCAGGGGGCCACCAAAACTGGCCCCTTCGCCCTGTTTCTACAAGCCCCCATAGCTGGTCCCGTGCTGGTTATGATGGGTAAGGGGGGCCCCACGTAATTTTTGGGGGGATTTTTAAGGGTTAAATTAATCCCTTATGTTTATAGTGTGGATAGTAGTATTTTATTTGTAAATGTTATAAAGTGCTCTTTTCAGTTTGGGCAAGAATGGGGGGGGGGGCTACCGATACATATGTGGTACCGATGTAGTCAGGAGAAATTGGGCTTTCACGTGCAATATGGTTTTCATTAATAAAACAAATGTTTTATTTAAAATAAAGGGGAAAATTGTCTAAAAAATATTTTATTTATTTTTTTACGCTAAAATATTTAAAAAACAGTAGAAAAATTACAAACAAGACATTTCATGTTAAAGCCTAAACTCTGCTGCAAAAAAAAAAAAAAAAAATATATAAATATATATATTCCTGAAAATTCCGACAAAAATCCCGGTTAAACATGGCGCAAAATGGGGAAAAATTACCTGTCAACAGATGGTGACAAAACTTCAAGTAGGCTGGCAAATAAAAGGGTTAACAGTACCTATGCATGTTGGGCATTGTTCTGCTCGGCGGACCTTGCGCTTTCAGATTTAACTTGTTTTTTCTTGTTTGAATAAATAACCTGTTTTCCTAAAATATAAATATGCAGTTTTTTAATTAATTTTTTAGGGAAACCCTGTGCAACCTAAGAATTCTTCGAGGGATTTCTTCCAGAAAGGGGAGCCTACTACAACAAGCTGGGTACTCTTAGAAAGCTTAACATGTGTACTTTCAGGGAATATATGGTTTATCGGGGATATTCCAAATGTAAAGGGTTGTTTTGGTTGAAAAATTGCAAGGTGCGCACTTTGTCTGCAGAGCTTGTTTTTTCTTGTTTGCATATAGTTTTTTTTTTTTTTTTTTTTTTTTTTTTTTTAGGAAAATGTGGCTTGATTCTTCCTTTTGTTTCTTTTTTAGGGAAACTTCGTGCAACCAAAGAATACATTGAGGGATTACTTTCAGAAAACTAAGCCCACATAAACAAGCTTGGTACACCTAGAAAGCTTGAGGTTTTTATTTCCAGAGAATATATAGTTTGTTGGGGGTATTTCAAATGTACGCACGCAATAAAGTTTTATTGGAAAACGTACATTTTTTTATTACAAAAAAACACTACAAATTGCAAAAAAATAGATTTTTTATATATTTTTTTGCACATATTTCACCAAAAAGTATTGAGAATACGCTAAAAAGGCCAAACAAGACATTTCATGTTGAAGCCCAGAGTTGAAAAAAACAATATAGAATTTTCCTGGGAAATCCCTGGAAATCCTTTCAAAAATCACAGTTGAACATGTGTAGCGCAAAATAGTAAAACATGGTCTGGCAACAGAGGGTGACAAAAGCTGCAGGTAGGCTGGCAGCGAAAGGGTTAAGGGTTATACCCTTAAAAATTCACCCCCTCCCTAGTAAAACCAGCCCAGGGCGCCTAGGCTGAGTGGCCGGTCCCTGGCCCTAAAGGCTACCAGCCTGCATACCCCACATGGACTCTTCTGCATCCTTCCCTGGGCTTTGGGGATGCAAGTAATAGAGGTGAGCTTTTTTTCTGCATTTGGAGGAAATGCCAATAACATAAATTGCAAGTGCTTGACATTTAAAGGGTTAATTTGTCACATCAGCTCAGCCAGAAAAATGCCAACATTTAAAAGAAATCTGTAGGCAAATATTACAAATCTTGATGCAGGGTAAAGGGTGCATATTTGCCTAGAAATGGCCCTGCTACAAATCTAAAATATGGAAGCTTGAAGTCTTCATTTCTAGATATAAATGTGAGGTCCAGTGTGCAAAGGCATAACAGAAGTTGTTCATCTGTCATTAATTACAGAGGATGAACTAAAGCTTGAGGCCCTGAAACTAACTAGCCCTAGGCGGCCAACATGTTCTGTTAAAACACATGCTCTTGCACAAGATCTTTTAGTACCTGTCCATCTTAGTTTATAACAACAGGATCGGGATCTAAAAAGATGTCATTTATTCAGTGGGAAAATGTTGTTGCAGGTGTGATGGCTTAAAAACCTGCCAACATGGCAGATCAAAACAGCCAGCATATCAAAGTACTTTAGCAAGAAGTCTACTTTACCTGTCAAGGAGTTTCTAGAACTTAAGTTCTCAATAAAAGCAAGTAACTTCATGATACGAAAAAGGTCCACCATACACATACATATTATCTGATGACATATCATAATAAATAAATAAGTGCATAAATCCTGGATAAAAGGTTAAATTCAATTTTCAGTCAAACAACGAAAAATGCTATACTCTCCTTTTCTCCCAAGCAGCCCATTGCTCCTAATATGCAGCTGCAGCTCTTACCCGATCGCTGGATCCAGGTCCATCGCCACCTGTTCGATTGCTCATCTCGTCCTGTTCCTCAGATGCGGCGACGCCCCCCATCATCAATCACAGCGAGCTAACATGCAATGGAAAGTGGCGTGTGAAGACCTAACATGTCCCTTTCCATTGCAGTGAATGCAGGGGGCATGCCAGCTCACAGTGACGAGGCCAGGGGCATTGGACCTGGATTAAGCAATCAGGTAAAAGCTGCATACTATGAGCAATGGGCTGCATGAGAGAAAAAGGTGAGTATAGCGTATTTTTGTTATTTGACTGAAAATTTTCTTTAAGCCGACTATATAAAAAAACAAGACTTGAACCTGTTAAGTGCCAGCGCCGTAGATTCTACATGGCTGCCACTAGCGAGAGAAAAAAATTCACCCACCTCAGTCCAGCATTTCCTCTTCCCCCAGCGGTCGTCCTATTGCTGGTCCACGTGTCTACAGTGGAGCAGAGAACGCCAGTTCCCTGCCCCGCACATACTACACCGGGGGGGGGGGGGGCAGGGGTGCTGTGAGGGGAAGACGGCTTGCACCTGCCTACCACTGCCACGGGTAGGATAGCAGCTGCTGCCCTGCCTCTGTAGTATGTATTGCTGTTAGAATTGGAACTATGGGGGGTGTTATCCAAATGATTTAGGATTTTTCTGGAGAGGCCAAGTTTTAAAAAGCCGGAGGAACCTGTTAATTTTATCTCCTAGCGCACAATAAAGTGCAATACAAAATAGTTTTCCCTTGAACATGCAATGAAGCAATTCTACAGGCAGCCTACAGGGTATCCAAACACATTTAGAGAGGCTAATTTTTAATTTGTTTGGAATTCCACATGCTGCTGTTATTTCTAAATGTTTAAAATAGTATAAGTCCACTATTAAAAATTATTTGCACTTCATTTTGATTTTCAAATAGAAGAAAATGTTATTGTGTGATAAGGGGAAAAAACTTGCACATGTGCTTTTCAAAACTCAACCTCTCCAATTAAACGCCAAATAATTTGGATAACTCTGCTATAGTTTTCCTTGTGTCTAATTTAATAAACAGGCATTAAAGCGACATTAAAACACATGGGGCAAAACAAGTTTCATTGTGATGAAAAGCAGATCAGATATCAATAATATATTCTCTAAATCATACATAGAACACTCACTATTCTAATATTTCAAAAACAGACAATCATCGTATCTGCATGAAGTATTTATCCACATTGAAGTTCAGTACCTGCTTTTTGAAACCTCTCCAACAGCTCATGTCGGAGGGATTTTTCAAGGTTGAAATAGTTGTTCTCTTCATCTGGGTTCTGAAGAAAGAATGGCTATGTGGGCTTGTAGGCTGCAGGGCCACAAAAGCTGGCCCCTCCACTCTGTTCTTACAAGCCCCCATAGCTGGTCCCAGGCTGGTTATGATGGGTAGGGGGGAGCCTACGTCATTTTTTGGGGGATTTTTAAAGGTTAGGGTTAGCCTAACCCTAACACTTAAATTACCTGGGAGGGGGGACCCTATGTTATTTTTTTTTTTTTAATTAACCCCTTATGCTCTGTCGCCCAGCAGCTATAAAAGGCTTCCAGCAGCAGCAGGAGAGCAGAAGCCAGAGTGATCAGCGTGGGACACAGTGCTCCAGGAGGGATGGAAGGTAAGTATATAAAATAAAAAAAAAAAAAAAAAAAAAACAAATAAAATACTTTTTCTCCATGTGTCTGTGTTTTTTTTTTTTTTTACTTTTAACCCCTTGTGAACTGGTAAGGGGTCCATGAGACAAGGCTGGGGGCTGGCAAGTAACCTGCGGCTAGCGGATGACTTGCCATTAACCCCCGGCACCCCCAATTACCTGCCTCCCCAAAGCCCGGGGGGGGGGGGGCAGGAGAGCCCGGCCCACGGAGCTTGTAGCCGGCAGGGCAGGGGGCCACCAAAACTGGCCCCTTCGCCCTGTTTCTACAAGCCCCCATAGCTGGTCCCGTGCTGGTTATGATGGGTAAGGGGGGCCCCACGTAATTTTTGGGGGGATTTTTAAGGGTTAAATTAATCCCTTATGTTTATAGTGTGGATAGTAGTATTTTATTTGTAAATGTTATAAAGTGCTCTTTTCAGTTTGGGCAAGAATGGGGGGGGGGGGGCTACCGATACATATGTGGTACCGATGTAGTCAGGAGAAATTGGGCTTTCACGTGCAATATGGTTTTCATTAATAAAACAAATGTTTTATTTAAAATAAAGGGGAAAATTGTCTAAAAAATATTTTATTTATTTTTTTACGCTAAAATATTTAAAAAACAGTAGAAAAATTACAAACAAGACATTTCATGTTAAAGCCTAAACTCTGCTGCAAAAAAAAAAAAAAAAAATATATATATATATATATTCCTGAAAATTCCGACAAAAATCCCGGTTAAACATGGCGCAAAATGGGGAAAAATTACCTGTCAACAGATGGTGACAAAACTTCAAGTAGGCTGGCAAATAAAAGGGTTAACAGTACCTATGCATGTTGGGCATTGTTCTGCTCGGCGGACCTTGCGCTTTCAGATTTAACTTGTTTTTTCTTGTTTGAATAAATAACCTGTTTTCCTAAAATATAAATATGCAGTTTTTTAATTAATTTTTTAGGGAAACCCTGTGCAACCTAAGAATTCTTCGAGGGATTTCTTCCAGAAAGGGGAGCCTACTACAACAAGCTGGGTACTCTTAGAAAGCTTAACATGTGTACTTTCAGGGAATATATGGTTTATCGGGGATATTCCAAATGTAAAGGGTTGTTTTGGTTGAAAAATTGCAAGGTGCGCACTTTGTCTGCAGAGCTTGTTTTTTCTTGTTTGCATATAGTTTTTTTTTTTTTTTTTTTTTTTTTTTTTTTAGGAAAATGTGGCTTGATTCTTCCTTTTGTTTCTTTTTTAGGGAAACTTCGTGCAACCAAAGAATACATTGAGGGATTACTTTCAGAAAACTAAGCCCACATAAACAAGCTTGGTACACCTAGAAAGCTTGAGGTTTTTATTTCCAGAGAATATATAGTTTGTTGGGGGTATTTCAAATGTACGCACGCAATAAAGTTTTATTGGAAAACGTACATTTTTTTATTACAAAAAAACACTACAAATTGCAAAAAAATAGATTTTTTATATATTTTTTTGCACATATTTCACCAAAAAGTATTGAGAATACGCTAAAAAGGCCAAACAAGACATTTCATGTTGAAGCCCAGAGTTGAAAAAAACAATATAGAATTTTCCTGGGAAATCCCTGGAAATCCTTTCAAAAATCACAGTTGAACATGTGTAGCGCAAAATAGTAAAACATGGTCTGGCAACAGAGGGTGACAAAAGCTGCAGGTAGGCTGGCAGCGAAAGGGTTAAGGGTTATACCCTTAAAAATTCACCCCCTCCCTAGTAAAACCAGCCCAGGGCGCCTAGGCTGAGTGGCCGGTCCCTGGCCCTAAAGGCTACCAGCCTGCATACCCCACATGGACTCTTCTGCATCCTTCCCTGGGCTTTGGGGATGCAAGTAATAGAGGTGAGCTTTTTTTCTGCATTTGGAGGAAATGCCAATAACATAAATTGCAAGTGCTTGACATTTAAAGGGTTAATTTGTCACATCAGCTCAGCCAGAAAAATGCCAACATTTAAAAGAAATCTGTAGGCAAATATTACAAATCTTGATGCAGGGTAAAGGGTGCATATTTGCCTAGAAATGGCCCTGCTACAAATCTAAAATATGGAAGCTTGAAGTCTTCATTTCTAGATATAAATGTGAGGTCCAGTGTGCAAAGGCATAACAGAAGTTGTTCATCTGTCATTAATTACAGAGGATGAACTAAAGCTTGAGGCCCTGAAACTAACTAGCCCTAGGCGGCCAACATGTTCTGTTAAAACACATGCTCTTGCACAAGATCTTTTAGTACCTGTCCATCTTAGTTTATAACAACAGGATCGGGATCTAAAAAGATGTCATTTATTCAGTGGGAAAATGTTGTTGCAGGTGTGATGGCTTAAAAACCTGCCAACATGGCAGATCAAAACAGCCAGCATATCAAAGTACTTTAGCAAGAAGTCTACTTTACCTGTCAAGGAGTTTCTAGAACTTAAGTTCTCAATAAAAGCAAGTAACTTCATGATACGAAAAAGGTCCACCATACACATACATATTATCTGATGACATATCATAATAAATAAATAAGTGCATAAATCCTGGATAAAAGGTTAAATTCAATTTTCAGTCAAACAACGAAAAATGCTATACTCTCCTTTTCTCCCAAGCAGCCCATTGCTCCTAATATGCAGCTGCAGCTCTTACCCGATCGCTGGATCCAGGTCCATCGCCACCTGTTCGATTGCTCATCTCGTCCTGTTCCTCAGATGCGGCGACGCCCCCCATCATCAATCACAGCGAGCTAACATGCAATGGAAAGTGGCGTGTGAAGACCTAACATGTCCCTTTCCATTGCAGTGAATGCAGGGGGCATGCCAGCTCACAGTGACGAGGCCAGGGGCATTGGACCTGGATTAAGCAATCAGGTAAAAGCTGCATACTATGAGCAATGGGCTGCATGAGAGAAAAAGGTGAGTATAGCGTATTTTTGTTATTTGACTGAAAATTTTCTTTAAGCCGACTATATAAAAAAACAAGACTTGAACCTGTTAAGTGCCAGCGCCGTAGATTCTACATGGCTGCCACTAGCGAGAGAAAAAAATTCACCCACCTCAGTCCAGCATTTCCTCTTCCCCCAGCGGTCGTCCTATTGCTGGTCCACGTGTCTACAGTGGAGCAGAGAACGCCAGTTCCCTGCCCCGCACATACTACACCGGGGGGGGGGGGGGGGCAGGGGTGCTGTGAGGGGAAGACGGCTTGCACCTGCCTACCACTGCCACGGGTAGGATAGCAGCTGCTGCCCTGCCTCTGTAGTATGTATTGCTGTTAGAATTGGAACTATGGGGGGTGTTATCCAAATGATTTAGGATTTTTCTGGAGAGGCCAAGTTTTAAAAAGCCGGAGGAACCTGTTAATTTTATCTCCTAGCGCACAATAAAGTGCAATACAAAATAGTTTTCCCTTGAACATGCAATGAAGCAATTCTACAGGCAGCCTACAGGGTATCCAAACACATTTAGAGAGGCTAATTTTTAATTTGTTTGGAATTCCACATGCTGCTGTTATTTCTAAATGTTTAAAATAGTATAAGTCCACTATTAAAAATTATTTGCACTTCATTTTGATTTTCAAATAGAAGAAAATGTTATTGTGTGATAAGGGGAAAAAACTTGCACATGTGCTTTTCAAAACTCAACCTCTCCAATTAAACGCCAAATAATTTGGATAACTCTGCTATAGTTTTCCTTGTGTCTAATTTAATAAACAGGCATTAAAGCGACATTAAAACACATGGGGCAAAACAAGTTTCATTGTGATGAAAAGCAGATCAGATATCAATAATATATTCTCTAAATCATACATAGAACACTCACTATTCTAATATTTCAAAAACAGACAATCATCGTATCTGCATGAAGTATTTATCCACATTGAAGTTCAGTACCTGCTTTTTGAAACCTCTCCAACAGCTCATGTCGGAGGGATTTTTCAAGGTTGAAATAGTTGTTCTCTTCATCTGGGTTCTGAAGAAAGAATGGAATGTGCTGAAATATGATGATCCGCTTGCACTGCTGCTGCTGAGCTATGGTCAGCTGATTGTCTAGCCATTTGTCTTGACTTTCTTTTAATTCAGGGCACTTTGAAGCATCGAACAATAGCTGAGTGTTTAGTACAAGAAAAAAAACTCCACCCACCCAAAACGAAAAATAGTCATCACCCCAGTTGTCGCAGAAGTCTTGAATGGTTTTGGAGGTTGGTGCATTGCCAATGTCATGATTTCCACTGACAAATACCAGAGGAATGTCACGGTTAATCTTCAAAAGGGAAGCCTTCAAATCATGCTCTTGAGCATCTTTCCATTCTATTCCTGAAATTAGAAAGAGAGTTATGAATAGAAGGTACGAGGACTGGAAATAAAGTCAATTTTTGGCATTTTCTTTCCAGATATATCTAGCAACAATGTACAAGACATATGCAAACTAGTATGGAGCAGGGACATCCTGACTCTGGCTTGCTAAATGGCTGAGGCAGAGCTCACATGTTTAACCCCTCCTCCTTTCATTCAACAGTAAGCCAGAGTTGGGCATATATGGAAACAGAAAATCCTTAACCAACTGCCCTGATGTATTGCTGATCAGGTCAGGAGCAAAGCACTGTGTACCCTAGTTTTGTGCTCCTCATGACGCACCGGATCAGCAGGACACAGTGGTGCAGGAACGTTAGTAAGGTGAGTGGACAGGGCAAGGGAGTTATATATATATGAAAAAAAATCATTTCGGCCAGGATCCATTGATGGCATTGGCATACCGTGCCCACAGCGGAGCTTCCTCTGCTCAGTAAGAGGCCCGGTCCGCTGATCCAGCCAAAGTGAGAAGCACCTTGGTAATGTCGAGGGGGATCTGCCACACTACCTGTTATAGAGGGGGTTGGGGGTATTCTGCATGCTGCCTGTTATGGGGGATTTTACATGCTGCTTGTTATAGGGGAATTGGGGGGGGGGTATCTGCCACACTGTCTGTTATTGGGGGGATGGTTTAAGGGTATTCTGCACGCTGTCTGTTATAGGGGAAAAGGGGGACTTTGCACACTTCTTGTTATTGGGAATTGGCGGGGGGTCTGCCACACTACCTGTGTGGGTTGGGGTATTCTGCATGCTGCCCATCATGGATTGATTGGAAAATTCTGCACCTAGCTTGTTACTGGGGGTGGGGGGGGGGGATGCTGCACACCATTTGGTTCAGAATATTGCTTTCCTTATTCTCCTCTCCCATTACCTAGGTGCTTCTTTTAGTTAGGTGTGTCTTATAGTGTGCAGAAATACAGTAAATAAATGTTCATAATCGCTTGAGGTAGTTTTGTACTGGAACAAATCAGGCTTTTTGTGAAATATAGATCAGGTTGGCGTACAGGTCAATCTGCAAACTATCTGGGTACCACCTGACAGGATCTCACATACTGTACCACCAGTGGTGGTCTAGATGGACGTGGGCCAAAGACAAAAAAAATGCAAGATGCATGCAGGATGTGAGAAACAGTTACTGCATGTCTTGTGCTTATCTGAGAAGATAACTGCCCCCCCCCCCCCGCTAAGCCCTAAACCTACAACAAATTAAAAGAACAATTATCTTAATGCTTGACATATGCTATGCTAACCCCCATCCAAATATGAAATATAGACCCTAAAGCAGCTATCCCAGAACAACCATTATATATATGTGCTACAAGAAGGATGTTAAATTAAGTAAATGTATAACTAACTTTATTTGACTCAAATATATATGCACACCTACTAAAAATCAGACATTGAGCCTAACAAGAAAAATTCCACACAAAAAGGCCCATATAGTAATATTGTTTATACAAATTTCACAGATTTGGAGTGGGGGCGGAGTAGTTACAAATAACAATATAGTATTAGATTTTCAATAATAAATACATACATATTAAATATAAACCACAACCAAAATACATAAATTGCCTGTGCATATACAAAAATGTCAAAAAGAAAAAGGAAAAACATTTAAGCACTAATAATGAACCACACAAAAATGTATACATTTGTGTAAGGTGTAAAAAAATCACAGAAATACCAAAAGTTAGTAAAATTGTACCAAACAGAGCAAGTGTTATACTGAATAGATTCAGTATCACCATTTAATAAGTGAGAGTTTGTGTGGTTTCTGATAATTATTTGGCACAAGAACACAAAACTAAAGCACTGTAAAGTGCTATCTAAAAATACTAACTATAATAAGGACTTGAACAAGTCTAGATCAGATGAAAAAAAAATACTCCCAACCATGAAAAGGATAGGGTCCAATTCACCTAGCAAGTATGTAAAAGAGCCCATAGAGTCCTATGGGCTGCGTTTCACTGGCGATTTCAGGATGAGCATTTTGCTACACAATTGAACAGTGTGAAAGGACCATATTGATATTTTATTTTAGATGGTTCTGGGATAGCTTGTTTGGGGTTTATATTTCAAAGCTTGACATATAAGATAACAAGGAGAATGCTTGCTGTTATGAGGCACGTGCACCACATGCTAGAGACTGATGGTCTTGGAATGAGCTTGCTAAAGTACTGTAAAAATGATTGGTACCCCCTAAAAGGTACCTGAACCTTCGTGCTTCATCTTATTGGTAGCTGGTTAGGAGTGACTATAATATAAACCAGTCACAAGATTTATAGATTACGGTGGCTGACTGTTTTTTTTCTTTGACATACATACAAAAAAACACTTGAATGGGTATTTGCCATTTTTTTGCAGTCAGGCAACTGACTTTTAATTTAGTAGTAAACCAGTTCAGGCTGGATTTGGGAGAATACAGTCCAGAGCAGTAGACATGACCCAAATTGCAATGAATGTGCTCCCCAAATGAAATGAAAGAAAATAGGACCCATTTTCCTAAAATCCCCTTTTCTCTTGTAGATAGTAAAGCTAAATAAGCATCTTTAACATTTTTACACAACCTAACAAAAAAATCCTAGACTTGGCCTATAATTTACAATGTTATAAAATTGTCTGAATGTATCCAGGGTATATGAGAAAAAGTAATACTGGAACACAAGTAAAATTAAGACACAAAGCTCCAATATAACGGAAAGAGGCAACTGTAGACAGGCATGAAAGTTAACAAGTCATGAAAGAAATCAGTCTGTGACCAAGAAAGCGGTCTGAAAATCCCAGGTCTTATTCTGATAGCTGAACTATGCCTCAAGTTTATGTGTTATTACAGTGGTTTTTCAAAAGCATTTTTCTTTTCCCGAGTTTTGAAACAAACTAGTGCCTATTTAGCTTTGTGTTTGTGCACGTTACTGCTCAACCTTGGCCACTGAAAATGACTGAAATGCTTCATTTCGCTAGATATTGGCCACAGATCGACACACATGCATCTCAGCAAAGTATTGCTTCATTCATCACTCCCACAATCACACAGCTATTTTATAGGGCTACTGAAAATGAGGACAACAAAGTTTCACTTGAAACAGGAATTTCCACTGCAAGTCATCTCTAAGCCTTACAAAAGTATACAAAACTTTACTCTTCCTTTTTAGCGTAATTAGTAAAACACCATTATATCAAAAGTTACCAGTTATTTTACAACAGAAATATCTGTAACATAAAAGGTAACTAGCAGCAATATGCTAACGTGAACCATGTGTAATTAATATCAGCCAATAAGAACTCTTTAAAGATTACCTAAAACCAGGAATAGTCACAGACTTGTGCTAATATCGTGTTTTTTAACCTTGCCACTTGTTTTTCTCTAACTTAGCAGTTGTTTCTGTTTACTTTTAGATGACATGATCCAGCAGGCTCTGGGCAACTGGCCAAACTCAGTTGTACCCAATATAATATAAATGATACCATATATATACTCAATTAATGACCGTCAATGAACATAAGCCCTAATCACTTAGTAAGCCCATCACACCGGCTATACCTGCCCCGTTAGACTCTACTCTAATCATGCATACTATGATAAGTAATTAATCTGTTCCTGCACTGGTAAAAAATCCCAAAATAGTATATATAAAAAACTGTGACAAAAAATGTCCCGAGGAAGTGACGCGTGACGTCATGTAACGCGTTGACAGAGAGCTTATGGGGATACACTGGTCCGGTTCACCTGCTCACAGTAAGATCTTTTTGTTACGTGTGATATATGTTTTTGTGTTTGTCTGCCCTGGCTGGTCCTCTTATCGATGCTTGGTATAGGGTTATTTATTTTGGATTACATTGCACTCAGCACTTTATTATTGGGTAGCATTTATGAACTATGTATTCATCATTTAATCTCTTTATGTGGGGATTATTCACATAATTATTAGCACTTATATATAATTTTTGTCACAGTTTTTTATATATACTATTTTGGGATTTTTTACCAGTGCAGGAACAGATTAATTACTTATCATAGTATGCATGATTAGAGTAGATTCTAACGGGGCAGGTATAGCCGGTGTGATGGCCTTACTAAGTGATTAGGGCTTATGTTCATTGACGGTCATTAATTGAGTATATATATATATGGTATCATTTTTGCCCCAGTGTATAGCAATCTTTTTCCCCTCTCTCCTTCCCTTAGAGTGTCTTGTTATATGTTTTTAGTGATTTTTTAAAAAATGTCCAGTGTATAGATGTAGATGTTATTAGTGTTTAATACAATAAAGATTATTTTTGTACATTTCCAGTGGTGCTTTGTTGGCTCTGGGGTGGTGTGTTGTCTCTGGGGTTGTGGGACCTCGGTTTTTTCTATGCAATTCTAATTGGTTCACACACCAACACTGAGCTCAGCACACTGTTATACTGTAATTAGATAGTAGTTGGTGCGGCCCTTGTGTATATATATTGCAATATAATATAAACATCAGGATTCCTGCACATCCACATAATATTTACTGCCTCTGGATAATTTAGCAATGCTGAGTGTTTATTTACACAGAGAAAGCAGCACTGGCAGTAATAAAACTTCTGACGGGGGGGGGGGGGGGGGTTTATAACTTGCATTGCTGATCAATAGGGTTGATTCATGCCTGTGTTTGCTGAAGTTCTGAATTGTGTTTTGCCTGGATCATGGTCCCCCAAATATGAACCAACTTAATGTTTGCGCCCAAGCCTGGGCAGATGTGCAAGCTTGCGCATGCAATGTTCCGCACGTGCCAGTTTGCACCCAACATTTTGCTCCTCCACATGATTCATTGATGCCAATTAATCTTCCCAGCTGCCCTAAAAGTGTGTTTTGGAGCGCGACTTTGCTTCAGATCTGTGGAGGAGGGAAAGTATTGCCTGTTGTGTTTTTGCATTCACAGCAAAATGGAGCCTGCTGGGGATTTGGTGACAGAATTCCACCAGTTACAGCTTGCCAGACTGTACAATGCTCCCTGCATTGAGCCCCAAACTCTGCGTCCAAAGCTTGATGTAGGATCCCTGTCCAACGTGGCTCTTTTTGAACTTACCGAGCTAGACATGCCCTTCAGCAAATTTATGCAGACCTGCAGCCATGGTTGGCCCTGACATGTACGTTCGCACAGAGGCCTAGCATGCGATGCGCGTCTGGTGTCACATGCACTTCCAGGTTCCCCTGTGGCGCACACGCTGGAGAGCAGGGGCAAGGCATATGAAAGTTGCCGCTGCCGCCATTTACCCACAGGAGGAAACCTGTATCATACATGTATCATAACAAGATAAGACATCGTCCGTGATCAGTACCTCCAGCACATACTTTACCCAGCTTAGGACGAGGCCCTTGTGAAATGTAGGCACTGGCCGCACACAGTGCTTTGGGGCCTACTTAGGTTGCAACCCTGTGTAAATTGCAGCACTGGCAGCGGACTCTGCATTTTGGCCTCCTTGGCCCTAGCTAGGCCACCGCCCTGTGAAAATTGTGGCATTGGCATGCAGAATGCATCCCGCGTGTGTTGTGTGTGCATGCATGCAGAATGCATCCCGCTTGTGTGCAGGCATGCAGAATGCATCCCGCGTGTGTGCAGGCATGCAGAATGCATCCCGCGTGTGTGCAGGCATGCAGAATGCATCCCGCGTGTGTGCAGGCATGCAGAATGCATCCCGCGTGTGTGCAGGCATGCAGAATGCATCCCGCGTGTGTGCAGGCATGCAGAATGCATCCCGCGTGTGTGCAGGCATGCAGAATGCATCCCGCGTGTGTGCAGGCATGCAGAATGCATCCCGCGTGTGTGCAGGCATGCAGAATGCATCCCGCGTGTGTGCAGGCATGCAGAATGCATCCCGCGTGTGTGCAGGCATGCAGAATGCATCCCGCATGTGTGCAGGCATGCAGAATGCACCCCACGTGTGTGCAGGCATGCAGAATGCATCCCCCGTGTGTGCATGCATGCAGAATGCATCCCCTGCATGTGCATGCATGCAGAATGCATCCCCTGCATGTGCATGCATGAATGCATCCCGCATGTGTGCATGCATGCAGAATGCATCCCGCGTGTGTGCATGCATGCAGAGTGCAACCCGTGTGAATTCCCGGGCCAAATTATGAAGCATCGGTCCGCTCTTAAGAGGCGAAAACTGAGAGGCATTCAGCGCCGACCACTCAACCACACTGTCTCTACACACCCCCTCGGATACATCTGGCATGCTCACGCCACTTGCCCACATCCTCTGCAGCAGGAATCCCAAGAGACACACAGATCCATGCAGCAGAAGAAGAAGAGCAGGGGGTGAATGTGTTGGGCAGGAAGCAGGATTCATCTTGATCGGATTGGATCAACATCCACCAAGAATTGGTACGTTGAACAAGGGAAACACAGGGTAGGCAACATTAACATCACACCCAAACACGGCAGCCCAGATAGGGAAAACAATAATGCGGGGGGGGGGGGGGGGAGAAAGTGGGTGTTTACAAGGAACACTTCAAAAGCCATTGCACATGACACTAATCAAGATCTTTCTACCATTAAAAAATAGATAAAGATGACATTGATGAAGGGACATCAGCAGGCACAAGAATCCTGCAAGAAGGGGGCGTGGCCGGCTATGAGATTGTGAGGACGTGTGCTGACTGAGCTCCCGCCGGCCGTCCCAATAATTTAAACATTTAGTGGAATTACCCACCTGTATCTGCCCAGCCTGACCATGGTGAAGAAGCGGAGGGGTGCCAAGATGCCTTTGCCATCATCCCACCGCAGAATCAGCGTGTATTTGGAGAGGAGCAGCTCGTCTGGCCGGGAGGGTGCCTCGTCCAAAATGGCGCTGGCCTCTGCTGCAGCTGATCCCTCCTCCTGCCGTCGGGGGGGGGGTCGGGAGCGCTTGGATGCGAGATCGCTCTCGCCGTGGGGGGCCCCAGCTTCTGTTCGTGATGCCAGCTGAGCTGCCCCAGCCCTGAATGCCCTCCTACACCTCAGTGTGGGGGCCGCCTCAGCAAGTCGGGGCCCCCAGCTGAACCCCTCTGCCGCTCTACCATCATCACTCCCTCCCCACCATCCTGGCAGGAGCCGGCCGACCAGGTGTTTAGCCCTGGCCCATGCCCAGATCCTGGATCCATGGAGGCGTTTCCCCAGCTACAGGCCGTATCAGCCCCCTCCTGTGTTCCCACGGGCTTGGTTGCAGCATCTCTGCCCCCAGGCTCGCCGGGTGAATGGTGCGTGAACGGAACGTGGGCGGGGACGCCCCCTTCCCCCCTGTGGCAGCAAAGGAGCAACTCATCAGCCTCCACTTGGCCTAGTGAACGGCTTTCAGCGGAGAGAGAGGAGCCCATAGCAACATCCCAGGTTGGCGGTGCGCCCTCGGACGTCTACATGGCCACCCCTTCGGGCCAGCCTTCACTGCCCATGGGCCCGGGCTGCCTCGGGGTTTTGTCACTGCGCAGCGCTCCTGCTGTGGGAGCTGCTTCCATGCATCCGATTGGTGCCCCTCAGGCCACCTGGGCTCCCCCGATGCTGACACAGACCCCCCTTGACCCTATTCTTGCAGCCCTGAAGGCGGAACTGAAAATTTTACCCACTAGGGATGACCTCGAATCCTTCATTCAGAGGGTGGAAAGCACATTTAAGAAGGATATCTCAGATCTGCAGCAGTCAGTGGCCAACCTTGACACCAGAGTCGGTACGCAGGAGCAATCCCAAAACGCGACTTTCCAGAGGTTGGAGGTGCTGGAGAGGCACATGACCCTTTAATGAGCTGTCTCACAGGCAACAGTCCTACACCTGGACGACCTCGAAAATAGGAGCCGTCGCAATAATATTCGTGTCAGGGGTCTCCCTGAGGCGACGGGCCCGGAGCAGCTTCAGCCTACCATCGTTGGCATTTTCAACGAGATACTTCGCCGTCCACCCAACAGATAGTGAAAGACCACGTTCACAGAGCCCTTGGACCCAGATCTTCCGACTTCGCTCACCCCCGCAATGTTATATGTCCTGGCAGGGGCCTGGGCTCAAGGTCGGATCTGCTTTGATGGAGCCCCTCTGCAGCTGTTCCCGGATGTGTCGCGTAGGTTATGAGGAGACGCGTCCTGAAACCCTTGCTATCCAAAACACGGGACTGTGGAGGCTCCTATCGTTGGGGTTACCCCTTTCATCTTTTGGTCCGTAAGAATCAGCGTACTTTCACTGTAAAACCCATGCTGACCTCCCAAGTCTGTTCACCTTTCTGGACTCCGCCCCGGTAGAGGTCCCGGATTGGCTTGACATCTATCTTCCCCCCGCGGGTACTGTCCTGAGAAGGGGGTCTCCATAGGCAGTATAATCTGCGGGAGGTTGCCCCAATAATTTAGAATAGGGACGGCCGGGGGACCTCTATCTCTTGGACCCGTTTCGACCCCACCATAGGCCGGGGCCCTGAGGCTCCCTGGGTTGGCGTATTGCTCACCTCGGTTGCCAAGGGTTCAATTTTGGGAAAGACGAAATCGTTCCCCACTTAGATCCCCTTAATCTACCCTTATATATTTGTTTCCACTTTACACGTTTTCGTAAGGTGTGTATCTTTTGTTTTTCCTCTTGTGGTTGTCTTTCCCTGTTTCCTGGTGTAATCTTGCCCCCCCTCCTCTTCCCCCTGCCCCCCTTATTTCTCCTTCTGATTGGGGCTCCCTTTTCCCCAGTCTCCCCTCTCCCTTAGTTTGAGATCACTTGTCCTGCTCTGCCATGTCCAGAGTCCAATGCACTTCCTTGAACGTTAAGGGCCTGAACTCCCCCATCAAGCGTACTTCTGTTCTGGGTGAATTAAAGTGCCTGGGGGCGGGAATCGCCTTCCTTCAGGAGACTCACCTCAAAGAGGGGAGAGTGCACAATTTCTCCAGCCGTTACTTCCGACACCAGTACCATGGCCTATCCCCCCGACTCTAAGTCGAGAGGGGTGGCCATCGTCCTGGTGGGTTATCTCCCTTGGACACTGGAGGAGGTGGTCCAAGACTCTGAGGGTAGATACCTTTTTGTAAGGGGTACTCTTTGCACTCAGAAGGTAACGCTGGCATCTTGCTACTGTCCGAGCTCGAACTAAACCAAATTCTTGAGGTCCACCCTGGAAAGGCTGGCTGAATTCACTACTGGCATTCTCCTTTTGGGAGGCGATTTTAATTGTGTTCTTGATCCTCTGATTGACACCTCAAAGGGGACTTCTAACATACCATTTTCAACTCTTTTAGATGTATGGCGGATCGTGAATCCCAGAGGGAGGGATTACACCTATTTCTCCCCCCCTCACAATTCCTACTCGCGGATTGATTGGTTCCTGGTCCCCCATAGGTATGTGCATCTTATATCGCGGCCTACTATAGGCTCGATCTCGATCTCTGATCACGCTCCTATCTCTATATCCCTGGCAATTCCTGACTCCCCCTCCCACACAGGACATTGGAAGCACAACAGCTCCCTCCTTCAAGACCCCACGTTCAAGGTAAACAACACTCCGGACGTCCCACGAATGTCCCAATGGGAAGCCCACAAGTGTGTGATTCTTAAAAAGGAGAGAGAAAAACAAACAGCTCACCTGTTGCAGGTGATTCAGAGCTTGGAGACCCGGCACAAACAATCTTTAGATCCCGCACTCAGTGCAAAATTGACTAAGCTACGGGAAACTCTCCGGGATATAAGCTTTGTGAAGGTGAGGAGTCAGATTGCTAGGTGTCGTAGGTTTTTCTACGAATTTAGCAATACAAGTGGAGGGGCTCTTGCTAGAGTTCTGAGAGGGCAGCGGTCCAGAAACTTCATTCCCAGCATACTTGACCCAGAGGGTAACAGGCACTATAAAATAGGTGATATAGCCAAAACCTTTAGGAGCTTCTACGACGGCTTATACAATCTGCCGCAAAATATGTCTCTTGCACAACAGAAAAAAATAAGGGCCTACATCCAGAAATCGGGCCTTCCCCGGCTCAGGAAGAGGGTGGCGGAAGCTCTCGAAGAGGAGATTGATGTGGGGGAGTTTTTAAAGGCCATTAAGAACATGAAACCCGGAAAGGCTCCTGGCCCAGATGGCTATAGCCTGAATTACTATAAGGAGTTGGCGGATACTCTGGGCCCCCACTTTATCTCCTTTCAGCTCTCTGAGCAGTGGCCTTCCCCCCCCTCGGGACACTCTTCGAGCTAGCACTGTCGTAGTCCCTAAGCCGGGCAAGGACCCAGCACAATGTGGCAGCTATAAGCCCATCTCCCTGTTAAATTGTGACCTCAAGATATTCAACAAAATCTTAGCAGACAGGGTTGTCCCCCTCCTCCTGACCTTCATACATTGGGATCAGGTGGGCTTTGTTCCAAATCGTGTGGGGAGAGATAATACTATAAGAGTCATGAGCGTGATCCATCATGCGCGACGATCGGGGGAGGCTGTGCTACTTCTCTCCACGGATGCCGAGAAGGCTTTTGATAGGGTGAGCTGGGCTTTCTTAGAAGAAACCCTTAAATACATCGGGCTTGGTGATAAGATGCTTAGCATAATCTTGGCCTCATACACCTGCCCCTCGGCGTCCGTGGTGGTGAACGGCCTGCCTTCTCAGGCTTTCCATTTATCTAATGGGATGTGGCAGGGCTGCCCACTTTCCCCGCTTATCTTCATCCTCTCACTGGAGCCATTCTTGCGTTCGATTAGACAAAACGTAGATGTCTCGGGAGTGAAGATGGGCAGGACTGAGCACAAGGTCGCGGCCTACGCCGATGACTTGATGTTCTTTGTCTCAAAACCGGAGATCACCTTGCCTAACCTTCTTGCCGTGCTCAGGAACTTCCAGGAGGTCTCCAATTATAAGATCAATTACCAGAAGTCCTCTGCTCTATACATTAATGTCCCTGCAGAGAGGCTGAGACACATCGCAGAAAACTTTCATTTTAAATGGGAGCGGGAAGCTGTCACTTATCTGGGCACACGAATCCCTTCCAAATTGCAAGAAACATATATATGCATTAAATTTCCCTCCTCTGTTGAGGATGGGGTGGAGGAAGACCTCCAGAAATGGACCAATGTTTTTTTTTCTTGGTTCGGAAGGGTTAGTGTCATCAAGATGAACATCCTTCCCAGGGTGCGATATCGATTTCAAACCCTCCCAATAGATGTACCCAGTACCTTCTTTAAGCAGCTTGGTTTGTCTGGGCTGGTCGCTCCCATCGTCTGGCGGCCTCTCTTCTGGCGATTCCTAAATCAAGAGGGACTTGGCCTGCCCGACTGGAGGTGCTATCATGCAGCGGCTCACCTTAGCCGGATTATTGACTGGTGCCGTCACTCCACCCTGAAACAGTGGGTCCAGATGGAACAGGACGCCTCCTCTTGCCCTCTCCCGGGTTTACCATGGGTCTCGCTGAATAGACTCACACAGCTGACCAAGCACCCTACCATTGGCCCGTCCAGGAGAGTGGTGGACAGATTTTTCCCTAGACCGGATCTCTCTCCCTCTCCCCTAGCTCCTGTCCTAGGGCACCCTGACTTTCCAGTGGAGATAGCAGGCGGTCCCTCTAGAGCCTGGATCAAGCAGAACTGCTTTAGGAGACTCAACATGCAGGGTGACGGTGGTTTTAAAGGGCCGGAGGCCCTGGTTGGTGACCTCGCCCTCAGACCTATCACGCAGGTGCAGGCCCTCCAGCTTTTGCATTATCAGCGGTCGGTTGAATGCACAACTGATACATCCAGGCCGCTAACACAATTTGAGCAAACCTGTTTGGGGTCTGGCCACTTTAAAGGAGCCCTGTCATATTCATATTTGTTACTGATTGAGCCCCCGAGTGAATTTGCTCCCTCTTATGTGAGGGGATGGGAGAGGGAATTGAACAGAACCTTTACGGATGAGCAAAGGCTAGCTATGATTCAGTTGGCACATAAGAGCTCTATCTCCTGTAAGTACCAGGAGACTACATTCAAAATTCTCTCCCGCTGGTAACGTGTCCCAGCGTTACTGGCGAATACGTTTCCCTCTTCCTCCCCCCTCTGTTGGAGGTGTTCGCGTTCCAGGGGGACTATGACCCATGTCTTCTTGGAGTGCGAGAAGCTGTCTGGATTTTGGGGTGGGGTAAGAGAGGTGGTTCGGAAATTGCCGGATATCAATATGGGTGAGGACCCCGCCTGCTACCTGCTTAACCTGGCCCCGGCCTCCATGAGATCCAGGTGCAAGTCCCTACTCGCTCCCCTCCTGAACGCTGCCAGAACATGCATTCCAGCTAAGTGGAACCCCCCACAACAGCGCAGTGGCTGGCCACCGTGCAGGATATTTATAGGTTGGAGGAACTCACCGCCTCGCTCAAGGGGACCCTGGAAAAACATAGGGTGACCTGGCGGGAATGGGACCGATTCACTTTCTCCCCCGACTTTACCCTCTATTCGTAACATGGCCATGATGAGCTACTTAAGGGACGGTTCTCTCTCTTTTCGCCTTAACCCTTCCCCCCCACTTTTCCCCTGGGTGTCTCTGTCCTGTCTTCCCTTTCCCTATCCCCCTCTGTTCTTCTCCCCCCAATAGTTCTGATATACCCCGTTGTTTAACCTAATAAAATTAATATCGGAGGCACGGGTTGCAGATGCTGTAGCATACCAACAAAAGTGATTGCAGCCTAAACTACACGGGGCAGGGCCCAACGGGCAGATTCTTCGACATGCGGTCTGATATCTTTATGTTTTTACCGTGGTTGCGATGTTTATATTTAAGTGGCACTGCGTTGCCGAGCACTGTAATTTCTGCTTCCTTCAATAAAAACATTTAATTATAAAAAAAAAAAAAAGAATACTGCAAGAAGAGGAGATAGTTCCACCAATAACAAGGCCTGAATCAGCTGGGTAAGTGCAGTAAAAATACAATTCTGTGAGTACTTACCTGTAGAATTGATTTTATAGCATACGGCACGTCCTGTTTCACTAATATTCTTTACGCTCAGGATATCCGCCACAAGGTGGCGCAGTGGACTGCAGAAGAGACTTGTGGCGTCTCCCGGCCCTATAAAAGGACAGGAACCTCCTACAAATTCTCAGTGTTACAAAGCAGTTAGACAAGAAGCCGGGAGAATAATAATGAAGGAAACCCCAACCAAACATCTGAACAAATCACCATACAGAGGTAACCAAGAATAATGATAACAAGGGAGGGGTGAAACAGGACGTGCTGTATACTACAAAATCAATTCTACAGGTGAGTACTCACAGAATTGTATTTTTCCAAGTATACAGCACGTCCTGTTTCACTAATATTCTTTACGCTTGGGATGTCCAAAAGCAGTGTCCGTAAAGTAGGGTGGGATCCCCAAGTACAACAGCGGGCAGTTTACACCACTGCCACCTGAAGAACTTTGCGGCCAAAAGCAGCATCAGCTGAGGCCCTAACATCAACCTTGGAAAACTTGGAAAAAGTATGAACAGAAGACCAAGTTGCGGCCTTACAAACTTGTTCAACAGAAGCCTGGTGCTGAAAGGCCCAAGAGGCACAAATAGCACGAGTGGAATGAGCAGTAAGGTGGAAGGGAGGTTCCTTCTGCTTAGCACAGAATAGGCTTGTACCGCCTGACGAATCCACTTGCTGATAGTGGACTTAGCCGGAGGCAAACCCTTCCCAGGACCAGAAGGAAGAACAAAAAGAGCATCAGTCTTCCTGAAAGATTCAGTAGCTACCAAGTAAAACTTCAGAACCCTGACCACATCTAAAGAATGCAGAGTCCTCTCCTTGGAATTAGCAGGATTAGGACATAAGGAAGGCAAGACAATGTCCTGATTGAGATGAAAAGCAGACACCACCTTAAGCAAGAAATCTGGTTTAAACCGAAACACCACCTTGTCCTGGTGTCGCTCAAAATAGGGAGGTTTGATGGAAAGCGCCGCCAACTCAGAAACACACCTGACAGAAGTGATAGCCACCAAAAAGGCTACCTTAAGAGTCAAGATGGGCAAAGCGGCCTCTCGGAGAGGCTCAAAAGGACAGCCCTGCAGAGCAGATAACACCAGATTCAAATCCCTAAATGGTAACATAGGTTTACGTGGCGGACGCACATGAGAAAACCCCTGGAAAAAAGTCCTAACCAAACGGTGACTGGCAAAAGATCTTTGGAAAAAAATTGCCAGAGCTGAAACATGACCTTTGAGGGTACTAAGTTGAAGGTCCAAATCCAAATCATGTTGCAAGAATTCCAGAATCCTGGGAACAGAAAACACGTGACAGGGAAGAGATTTGGACTCACACCAGGCAATGTAAGCATGCCCGACTCTGTAGTAGATAAAGGACGAGGACTTCTTCCTAGCCCTAATCATGGTATCAACAACAGAGGCAGGCAAACCCTTTTGCATCAAGATGGTAGTTTCAGCAGCCAAGCCATCAAAGCCAGCGTTTGTAAATTGGGATAGCACAGCTGCCCCTGAGTGAGCAGATCTGGATCCTTGGGCAGGACGTACTGATCTACTGCCAGCTGCACAATGTCTGCGAACCACACCCTTCTTGGCCAACAGGGGGCCACCAGAATGGTTGGCACCCCTTCCTGGGCTACCTTGCGCAGCACCCTGCCCAACAGAGGAAACGGAGGGAACACATAGAGGAGCCGAAACCCCTTCCAAGGCATTGCCAGCGCATCAGTGGCAAAGGCCAGAGGATCCTGTGACAGAGAGACAAAGAATGGAAGTTTGTGATGTGAAGCAAATAGGTCCACATCCGGCAGACCCCAGCGGTGGCACAGCCGAGACAATCTCCCTGCTCAAAGGGAGCAGAGGGACTGACTGACCAGAGGGGACAGAACAAATATCTGATCCAGGGACACAGGGTCCCGATCCCAAACTGACAAGAGGTGCAACTGAAGGGGTCTCATGTGAAACTGAGAGCCTCGAAGCATGACACCATCAGGCCCACCAGCTGCATCCCCTGCCGAATGGAGGGATGAGGGCAAAAAAACAGAGACCGTGCCTGCGTCTGCAGGCTCTCCACCTTCTGCTGAGGCAGAAAAACCTTGACCTGAGATGTATCCAGAGTCATGCCCAGAAAGGACGTCACCAAGGAGTGAGACAGAGAAGACTTGGGATAGTTGATCACCCAACCGAAGGACTCGAGCGTGGAGACCACCATCTGTGTATCTAGCTCGGCTTGATAAAAGGACTGAGACGCAATCAGAATGTCGTCCAGATAAGGAAGGATGCGAATGCCCTGAGATCTCAACAGAGCCATCACCCCCGCCAGCACCTTGGTGAAGACTCGAGGGGCTGAGGTAAGACCGAACAGTAAGGCCACAAATTGGTAGTGCTGATCCTCCAGAGTGAACCTGAGAAATCTCTGATGACCTGGAAAGATAGGAACATGAAAGTAAGCATCTTTGATGTCCACAGAAGTCATGAAGTCGCCTGGGCGCAAGGTACTGACCGCCGAGCGCAGAGTCTCCATGCGAAAGTGCTTGAACCTGACAAATTTGTTGAGGCGCTTCAAATCCAGGATGGGCCTCAGGGACCCATCCTTTTTGGGAACAGTGAACAGATTGGAATAGAAAACTCTGCCCCTTTCCTGGAAGGGCACCAGGCAAATGACCCCCAAATCCAAAAGGCTTTGGACCGCAAACAGCAAGACCTGAGCTGACAAGGAATTTTGAACCATCCGGGATCTGATGAATCTTGGGGGCGGCCAGGCTGCAAACTCTATCTTGTACCTCCTGAATCCACCAGTCTGAGACGCGCAGTCTCCAAACGTGAGCAAAGAGCCGCAACCGTCCCCCCACCCGGATAGGTGAGGGCGCCTCCTCATGCCTGATGGGGCTTGGGGAAAGATTTGGACTTGGGACTCCATGAGAGACCGGGGCGACCACAGCCTCTACCCCGTGCCCCAAGGGTCTCTACGTGCCCCTGCAAATGGTGCACCCCATCCGGACCTGGGAGCACGGAAGGAGGGGTGGGAAGAACCAGCCCCCCGAAAGGGGGCAGCCTACCATCCTTGGCAAACAGATCCAGACGCTCCCCAAAGAGCCGTAGCCCAGTAAAGGGGAAGCCAGTGAGAGCCTTCTTAGCAGCATTATCAGCCGCCCACTGACGCAGCCAAACAGAGTGGCGTATAGCCACCAAAAGGGCAGAAGTCTTACCACACATCCTGACCGCATCATCCATAGCAGAAAGAATAAATGCCACAAATTCATAGCAAAGCAGGAGGGATCTATACTCCTCCCCCCTATTGGCATCCGAGGCATTATCCAGAAGGCACTTGAGTAGTCCTTTAACCCTTTCAGTGCCAAGCACGTAACACCTACGTGCTCGCATGTCCGTGCCTTAAGTGCCAAGCACGTAGGTGTTATGTGCTTGACTTCCCCCCCTCCGCTAGTTAAAAAAAAAAAAAAATAAAAATACTCACCTGACCCCTCGTTGGATCCGGCGGGGTCTCCTCTTTAATTTGGTGCCATCCAATCCCCCGGAATAGCCCCCCCCCCCCCCGCTTCGGCATCAGCAGCTGCTAACTGTAAAAAAAAGAAAAAAAAAAAAGACATTTACTTACCTGAGGCCGCGCTGTCTCCCCGAAGGGTCTCCTCCGATCGCCCCCCCCCCCCCAGCCTCATCCGTGGCGAGGAGAGGGCAGAAATTGCCCTCCCCCACGACTTCCTGGAACGGGTCTGCTAGCCCCACCCCCACCATCGTTTTGATGTCACCAGCAGCTGCCTCTTAATGCCGGAACCTGATACAGAAAATCAGTCTGCTCGGGTGGTTGGAGGAGAGAGGTGGGGAGGAGGAGAGGGCTGAGATCGCCCCCCCCCCATCCACAGGCTCTCTCTTCCAAACACCCGAGCAGACTGGCATCGCAGATCGCCGGGGGACAGAGGATCGGAGGTGAGTAAAGTAAAAAAAACTAAAGATCATTTTTTTTTCTTATGAGTCTGTGTCTTTTTTATTTAACACTTAACCCCTTGTGAACTGGTAAGGGGTCCATGAGACCCCTTATACCAGTTCACAAGGCTGGGGGATGGCAAGTCACCCGCTAGCCGCAGCGGGTGACTTGCCATTAACCCCCGGCACCCCCATTACCTGCCTCCCCAAAGCCCAGTGGGGGGCAGAAGAGCCCGGGCCCACACAGGCTATGTAGGCTCGTAGGCTGCAGGGTGGGGGGGGGTCACAAAAGCTGGCCCCCCCACTCTGTTACTACAAGCCCCCATAGCTAGTGGGGGCTTGTAGTAACCCCATTTCATTTTTAGGGGATTTTTAAGGGTTTTTAACTTTCTTGTTTGCATATTTATATTTTAAGAAAACATGTTATTTATTCATTTTTTTATTCATTTTTTTTAGGGAAACCCTGTGCAACCTAAGAATTCTTTGAGGGATTACTTCCAGAAAGGTTAGCCTACTACAACAAGCTGGGTACTCTTAGAAATCTTAACGTGTACTTTCAGGGAATATATGGTTTATAGGGGATATTCCAAATGTAAAGGGTTGTTTTGGTTGAAAAAGCGCAAGGTGCGCACTTTGTCTGCAGAGCTGAAATTTGAGGGCGGACCTATCACTACCTTGGATCTCTCCCCTGGTGGGTGCGATGTGGCCTATAACAGCGCTGCAGCTCTGGCGTGCCTCCGGCCGGGACACGTCAGAGTGAGTCAGTGTGGGCGTGTCTCCGGCCGGGGCGCGCTTACACAACATTGCGGCGGGGACCACATGCGGCGCGCAAACTCGGTGATTGCTCACAGGTGTGGTGGGCGGCGCAAGGGGTGAGCTGAGCAGGTGAGTGCACATAAAAAGAGGGGAGGATTAGTTCTGTGGATGTCCTGAGGAAGTGACGCCAGTGACGTCACGCAACGCGTAGACGTGGGGGCAGTGGGCGGGCGGTCACAGGCACATGTGAGTTCACCTTCTTTGTTTACTTTGGATTGTTTCTTTTGATCCCTCCTGGCTTTGTCCTCACATTGTATACTTTGGAGTTGCTAGCTTTATGAAAATTCAGGTACCTTATGTATATTAGTATTAAGATGCACGGTGTTTGTGTTTTATGATTATATTGAAAGTTATGAAATAAGTTTGATTAGAATATTAGGTATTATTAGCACATTGCACTTTAATTAGCACAGCCAGGTTTTTGAGATAATGAACTGTGACTATAGTACTTAGAAACGCCATTCCCATTGCCCCCCTTCAAGTTTTGTTCCCCTCCCGACAGTGTGTTTTGTCTTATATGTTTTTTAATTATGTCCAAAGTTTGTGAATATGTGATTTTCTTAACAATAAAATAATACTTTTAATATAGCAGTGGTGCTGTGGTTTGGTGGGTGACGGAGAAGGAGTGGGACCTTCCTCATTTTGTTTGTATAAAGGGTTGTTTTAGTTGAAAAATTGCAAGGTGCGCATTTTGTCTGCAGAGCTGAAATTTTCACGTAAAATTACTGTTATGCGCATGCTTTACTTTGGGGTGTTTGCCAACTCTTCCCTTGACATACCTATGCATGTTGGGTATCATTCTGTTCGGGGCATGTTGCTTTTTGAGATTTACTGTTTTTTCTTGTTTGCATATAGATTTTTTTAAGGAAAATGTGGCTTGATTCTTCCTTTTTGTTCTTTTTTAGGGAAACTTTGTGCAACCAAAGAATACATTGAGGGATTACTTCTAGAAAACTAAGCCCACATAAACAAGCTTGGTACGCCTAAAAAGCTTGAGGTGTGTACTTAAAGAGAACATATAGTTTGTGGGGGGTATTTTAAATGTAAATGGTTGTTTTTCTGGAAAAGCTGCAAGGTGCGCATAGCATAGTTGTATTTTATCTGAAAATCTCCTAAAGCTCTGTTTCAGTTTGGGGGAGTCTCCTGGGCAGGAAAGGGTGTCTATAAATACATATGTGGTACTGCTGTGACTGGGAGAAATTGGGGTTTCGCACGCAATAACATTTTATTGACAAACTTACATTTATTATTACAAAAAAACACTACAAATTGCAAAAAATATTTTTTTATTTTTTTTGCACATATTTCACCAAAAAGTATTGAGAATACACTAAAAAAAGGCCAACCAAGAGATTTCATGTTGAAGCCCAGACTCACTTGAAAAAAACAATATATCATTTTCCTGGGAAATCCTTTCAAAAATCACAGTTAAACATGTGTAGCACAAAATAGTGAAACATGGTCTGGTAACAGAGGGTGACAAAAGCTGCAGGTAGGCTGGCACTTAAAGGGTTAATAGCAAGAGCCGTGATGGCAGAAGCGCACACAGGGCGCAGCGCCCGCCCCTGCACAAACAAATGCGTGACAGGCTAGCTGATCAACACGCCGGTCCTCACCATCCCTCAGAGTAGAAGTGTCAGGAGAATGCATAAGTAGTAGCTGTAAGTAGTAGCAATAGCTATAAGCAGTGATGCACGATACCGAGACACAATTTGTACATGGCTGTTGTCTCACAACCAAGAGTTTAGTGAGCAGAGTACGGATGTTGCTAAATGTAAAGAAATACTGTAGGCAAGCCATTAGATGTTATGGGTCTATCCTTCCAAGCTCCTAATAGCTGCCTTTTTTTTACATTTTTGAAAACTGTGCTGTCATTACTTTTTATCTAACCTTGGTTTAATTTTTTCCTAGCTAAGCTCCCCAGTAGTGGGCATGGTTGTTGGCTTATGCTAATGTTATGCATGTTCTGGCTGGCAGATCAGGTTTCACTGGAGTGCCTGTGTCTCCTGCTGCAGCTAGGCAATGTCTGGTGTCCCAGAAGGAGCTTAGGGAAGCCAGAAGGTTCTTGAGAACTTGCAGCATTTCTGCTTTACATACACACGCCGCCACCATCTGACTAACAGTGATTTCAGTAAGAAAATACATATTTCTTTGCTTCCTAATGAGAACTACAAATCTTCATATATTTATTATATATACTATAAAGGGTAGGTAAGGATAAAAAAAATGACAGTTGAAGTCAAAAAGCTAAAGTGAAACCCAGCTGTCAGCATCTCCTGTAAAAGTCCTCTGCACACACTTGCATTACTTTTTTTCTCTCAATACTTCATTAACCGCTTAACTGGTTAATTGAATTGCTTAGCTAATAACTTAATTGATTCTTTAATTAGATTAAGAAGAATAGTTTAATAATTTGATAAAACTATACTTTTCTATTGATAGTGGCTTATATTTGGTTTTCATCGGATAGCAATAATACCATTTTGTGATTACTTACCTGTAAAATGGGTATTATAAGTATGTCACTTCTGCAGAGATGAAAGCAAAAAAGAAGCCCCTCCCAGTCCATAAATACCTGGGACCTCCCACACATTCCCCAGTATATGACAGCAGTAAGGGGACCAGGAAGAGACAATAAAACATTCTTAACAATACAAGGTTCACCATATAAAAGATCCAAAATACCAAAGGGCGGGATGAAGCAGTGTGTGTGACATACTTATAATACCCATTTTACAGGTTTAATCACAAAATAGTATTATTCCAAGTATGTCACACACCCCGCTTCCACTATTCATGACATATGGGACATCCAATAGCAGTGTCCATCATGGGTGGGGATCCAAATACAGCAAAAAATGCACCAATTTAAACCACTGCAGCTTGCAGAACCTTGCGGCCAAAAACAGCATCCGCTGAGGCCCGCACATCAACCTTATAAAACTTGGAAAAAGAAGACCAAGTAGCAGCCTTACAAACTTGTTAAACAGAAACCTGGTGCTGAAAGGCCCAGGAAGTCCCAACAGCACGAGTAGAATGAGCAGTGATCTTAAAAGGGAGGAACCCTCCCCTTAGCGGAATAGGCCCCAACAATGGCCTGACATATCCATTTACTAATGGTAGACTTGGCTGGCGCCAAACCTTTCCTGGGCCCGGAGGGCACCACGAACAAGGCGTCCGTCTTACGACAAGGAGAAGTAGCGACCAAATAGTAATTCACACAACGAACCACATCCAAAGAGTGCAAAACCCTCTCCTTGTCATTGCTAGGCCTAGGACACAAGGAAGGGAGAACCACATCTTGATTGAGATAGAAAGCAGAAACCACCTTAGGAAGGAAATCTGGTTTAAAGCGAAAAACCACCTTGTCCTGGTGTCTCTCAAAGTAAGGGGCATGAATAGACAGAGCCGCCAACTCAGAGACACAGAGGTAATAGCCACCAAAAAGGCAACCTTTTGAGTGAGCACAGAAAGTGCCACATCCTGCACCGGCTCAAAAGCAGACCCCTGGAGGGCCGAGAGAACCAAATTTAGGTCCCAAACGGGAACCAAAGGCTTTCTAGGGGGCCGAACATGAGTGACCCCTTGGAAAAAAGTCTTGACCAGATGATGCAAAGCAAAGGACCTTTGAAAAAAGACAGCCAGTGCAGAAACCAGACCCTTCAAAGTACTGAGCTGGAACCCCAGATCCAGACCGTGTTGTAGAAACTCCAAAATCCTAGGAATCGAAAACACCCTGCAAGGTAAGGCCCTAGCCTCACACCAGTCAATATAGGACCGCCAAGTCCTATAGTAAATGGTAGAGGAAGACCTCTTCCTAGCTCTAATCAATGTCTGAATAACCGCCTCCGACAAACCTTCCTCCCTCAGGATGAAGGTTTCAGCAGCCACGCCGTCAAAGCACGCGTTTGTAAATTGGGGTAACGTAGCTGACCCTGAGAGATCAGATCCGGAAACAGGGGCAGTTGTACTGATCTACCGCCAGTCTTACGATGTCTGCGAACCAAACCTGTCTTGGCCACTTTTGGGCCACCAGAATTGCTGGTGCCCCCTCTAGAGCCAGCTTGCACACTACCTTGCCTACCATGGAGAGGGGGGGAAACAGGTACAGAAACCCCAGATCCCTCCAGGCAAGGGATAAGGCATCCACTTCCAGGGCTAGAGGATCCCGAGACAGAGATACAAAAGTTGGGAGCTTGTGATTGTGCCGAGAGGCAAAGAGATCCACCTCCGGAGTCCCCCACCTGTGACACAGGGACCGAAATACCCTGTGGTTGAGAGACCATTCCCCTCGGCGAGAGAATCCCCTGCTCAGGGAGTCCGCCTCTGTGTTCTCCACTCCCGGAATGTACACTGCCGAGATGCAAGGAACATTGCTCTCCGCCAATGTCAGAATCAGAGAGACTTCCCTGAGGGCACTCCTGCTGCGAGTCCCTCCTTGGTGATTGATGTAAGCTACCGCAGTTTGATTGTCTGATCGAACCTGAACCGGTAAGCCCTGTAGGTGGAGTGTCAGACGTGACAGAACCAAACGAATAGCTCTGAGCTCCAAGACATTGATGGGGGTGTGAGCCTCCTGAGGACCCCACAACCCCTGGAACTGATGATCCTTCCAGAAACCTCCCCAGCCCAACAGGCTGGCATCCGTGGTAACCGTCTTCCAACAAGGGGCCAGAAAGGATCTGCCCCTCATCAGGTTGATTGGTTCCAGCAACCACTGAAGGGACTGCCGATCCCTGGGAGACATCAGAAAAGACTGATCCAAGGTCTGTGGACATCTGTCCCATTTCAGCAATAGATGGAGTTGGAGCGACCTCATGTTGAACTGAGCAAAGGGGACTGCCTCGAAGGAGGCCACCATCAAACCTACCGGATAGAAGGGCGAGGATTGGTCAGGAAAACACGTATCAGATCCTGAACCCTCTGCACCTTTGGCTGAGGTAGGAACACTCTGGCCTGACTGGTATCCAGATTCATGCCCAGAAAAGAGATCTCCCCTGATGGGGAGAGAGAAGACTTGGGGTGGTTGATCACCCATCCGAACCTTTCCAGCGTCGTCACCACCGTCCTGGTGTCCAGCTCCGCCTGGCAGAGGGAAGAAGCTGTAATGAGTAGGTCGTCCAGATACGGCACAATGCGAATGCCCTGGGCTCTGAGCAGGGCCATTATGCCCGCCAGAACCTTGGTAAACACCCTTGGTGCCGAGGTCAGCCCGAACGGGAGGGCCACAAACTGAAAATGCTGATCTCCAACCACGAACCTGAGAAATCTCTGGTGTGCTGGGAAAATAGGTACATGAACGTAAGCATCCTTGATGTCTATGGATGTCATGAAATCCCCCTGACGAAGGGAACCGATGGCTGAGCGCAGAGTCTCCATGCGAAACTTCTTGGTTCTGATGAACCTGTTGAGAAGTTTCAAATCCAGAATGGGTCTTATGGGTCTTCTTGGGATCTGTGAAGAGGTTGGAATAATAGCCCCGGCCTCTCTCTGGAAGAGGCACCGGGCATATGACCTCCATGTCCAGGAGATTCTTTACAGCCAACAGGAGCCCCTGCGCCACCCGAGGATCCGATGGCACCCGAGACCTTAGGAATCTGGGAGGCCGGGACTCGAACTCCAGTTTGTACCCAGATGAGACCACTTCCAATATCCACTTGTCTGTGACCTCCTGGGCCTAGACCTGGAAGAAGAGCAGCAGCCGTCCCACCACCCGTAAGGGTGAGGGCGCCTCCTCATTGCTGAGCTGGCTTGGCAGCGGGCTTGGGCTTGGAACCCCAGGTAGAGGCTGGACGGCAGCGTCCTCTGCCTCTGTTCCAGGAATCACCTCTGAAGCTAGAGTAGGCAAGACCTCTGCCCACTCTGGCACCGCGAAAGGAAGGATTGAAGGAGCTTGCCCCCCGAAAGAAGCGACGCTGCTTCTTACGCTGAGGTAGCTTCCCACCTTTCGCCACAGAATCCAATTTGTCAGCAAACAGCCGCATACCCAGGAAGGGCAGTGCTGTAAGTGATTTCTTGGCCGCTGTGTCAGCCGCCCACTGGCGTAGCCATACCGATCGACGCATGGCCACCAGCAGAGCCGAGGTTCTACTACACATGATAATAGTGTCATCCATAGCCGCCAACACAAAGTTCATGAACAATTCACACCTCTTAAGGGCTGTAAATTCAACGCTGGCCGGGTTGAGTTGGGACCCTTTTAACATGTCCCTAACCTCAGACCTGGTAGCCACAGCCACGAGTGCAGATGCACAAACAGGCCGCAAAGCTGAACCCACACTGGAAAAGGCATGGCATGCCATCTGATCAATGCGCTTATCCTCGCCATCCTTAAGGGTAGTGGCGTCAGGAGTATGTACAACAGAGGTGTTGGACAATCCTAAGATGGGCGCATCGACCTCGGGAGGGGAAGACCATCGCTTCACCGTGTCGGCCGGGAAGGGATACTTCCTATCCCATCCCTGCGGAACACCGGGAAGTCGACTCGGCTTTTCCCATTCTCTAAGAATCATGCTATCAAAATGATCCTGATTTGGAAACTCCAAGCGGGGCTTAGATGAGCCAAAGAATTCCCCCTTCTTCGGAGGGGCCTCCGCTGGTGGGGAAATATCCAGAACTTGTAAGAGATGGGCCAGGACTTTGGGGGTATCCACAGCATCCCCCAGCGCCTGCCCGGCATCAGAATCAAAGAACTGCAGTTCTTCAGTCTCAGATTCCCCAAACAATTCCCCCTCCTCGAGAGGGGAATAATCAGACCAGTCAGGGGAGTCATAATCATCAAAATCAAGTACCGGCGTAGTCGGTGACAGATGCCTTTTCTTAGCAGGGGCTTTTCTGCCCACTGAGCTAGAAATAATTTTCTCTAGGTTGGCCAGCCTAGCACATACATCAGAATGCGACTCCCCGCTAATGACAGTGTCACCTGGGGTACAGATAATGCGGGGTGGGGTGGGAGATGAGACGGGCGGCACTGACCCAGACGCCTGGGATCCCGACTGCCGCGTTATGGCCTGTTGCGCACATGGTATGCAAATTAGTACATTTTCCCCCGCAAGGGGTACCCCACAACCTACACACAGCCGGGAGCCCGGTATCCTGTGGAGCCTCCATATGGTGATTTTAAAGGTAGTCGCAATGACCAGGGGGAATTACGCTGATAAGCTACCCGGGATGCCCCTTTAAGTCCCAAGTGGGAGGATTTTAGGTGCCCAATTTACTCTAGGGACCCTAGGACCGGGAGAACCCCCTTTTAAGCAGGTAGCAGGGAGTCCTCCTGAAAGACACAAGCAGTGAGTCATAAACACATGCGCACACACACAGATAAATAGCAAAATATCCAACAAATAGTTAACCACACAGTGCGACCACTCACGTGTCTCACAAGATGGCAGCCAGCAGCACAGCACTCCCGAGAGAGAGAGAGAGAAAGGGAGAAGGAGGGGCGGCCACCGCGGATCGCGCGCCTCGACACTGCAGCCTGAGGGGAAGAAGCTCCCCTCAGCATATAACAAAAATGCGATCTAGAGTGCAGCACCAAGCACACTATTTCACACACACACTCCCCAACAAGAGTGAAAAGTTGAACATGAAAAGACCCCCCCCCCCCCCCGAGGGCTACGAGAGGGACCCGGAAGGGGGGGGAAATCCCGCACCATAGGTGTAAGGGATATATATATATATATATATATATATATATGGACAGGGCATCCCAAACCGGGATCACCAACCCGGATTCCGCCTACCCTTTAATATGGGGTCTCACGGGGGGGCATGGCTCCCTGAACACCTATTAAGGTGATTCCTACCCTCACCCGGACTTGCAGCCAAGGCTGGGAGGCTAGTATAGGGACTTACAGTATAAAGGTCCGGGCAGAAATAGGGCAAAAATGGCCGGGTGCAAGCCCAGCTTACCTGCAAGGAAGAGCAGCATACATCTTCTGACTTGCTCGCCGTCCTGCAGAGAAGGAACTGGGGAATGTGTGGGAGGTCCCAGGTATTTATGGACCGGGAGGGGCTTCTTTTTTGCTTTCATCTCTGCAGAAGTTCGCCCTCTACTGGACCATAACCCATATGTCATGAATAGTGGAAGCGGGGTGTGTGACATATTGGAATACATCCCCATCAGTTCCCCCAAAGCAATGCCCCATTTAGGGGCTCACCTCAGTTCTAGCCAATGCAACAGCTGAAGGGTACTGTAGCTCCTCTTCCTGTTAGTAGCCAGAGTGCATGAATTACAAGTGTATTACAAGTCATTGTCAAGACAAATTTAAACATACAGGTCTATGGCTGCTTAGTTAACTACCTTGGATTGCATTGCCTGATGGAAGTGTAATTACTTATAACATCTTAAAGTTTGTTGTCTAAAAGAACATCAGTTTGTGATTGGCACTGTTACAGAATGTAGACAATTCATCATAGCAATGTAGCATAACCAGCGCTAACCCCACATCAGATTAAAAGATCTTGTGCATTATGTCTATCAAGGGAACCCAGTATTTTAAACCCATCATCCAAGTTCATGCATTCATGCAGTAAATTGAAAAATGCCCAATCCAAGAAATGAATGTGAGCATTTGGTTTGGCAGATAATTTTAAAGCCCTTCTGAGAATGGGTATTTTGGGAACACATTGTGGCAAGTCAAGCAGAATGAGGACCTGTGGATAACATGATAAAGAATTTTTCAAGAGTAACAGCTGCTCTGAAGACCACTGAGTGCTTAGTAAACATTAAACTAGAGGGGGATGACAGACTTGTGCATATATATAATTTATCCAAAAAAAAAGGCTACGTGAATTAGGAAGCTTTATGATGTTAAAATAAAGTACTTACTGTAAATACCAGACAACTACACATCTTAAAATGAACTCAAGAGAAAGATAGTTTATGTTTTTGTGGTTGGTAATGTAGAGAACCAACATTTTTTTTAAATTCATAAATCTTTACAAATCTAAATGGTAAGCTACGGATACAGCAATCCCTTAAGTCCAGAGATATCTATAGCTCAGAGCATAGAAGCCATTGTAAAGCATTAACAATTTCAAGATAGCCTTGCTTTCTTAACACTGTAAAGGGGACTTTTAAATTTGCTTCATCTATAGCTGGTTTTGAGTGTATGCTGCAGTATCATTTTGAATTGCACAAAAAAGATAACATACCAATGACTACTAATTGATTTAGCAAATTCTGATGTAATGTAAATGGTTCATTTTGTATGAACATTCACATATAGGGAACAAGCAGGTGTTAGGAGTTATGGACTGTGGGAATAGGTAAGCAGGAATACAGACTGTAGGGGGCTCATTATAAAAAGGGAAAGGCACAGGTCAATATGACTACAACCCCTGGCAAAAATTATGGAATCACCGGTCTCCGAGGATGTTCCTTCAGTTGTTGAATTTTGACATGACAAAAAACTAAAGGCATTTCAAATGGCAACTTTCTGGCTTTAAGAAATACTAAAAGAAATCAAGAAAAATAATTGTGGTAGACAGTAACAGTTACATTTTTAGAACAAGCACAGGGAATAAATTATGGAATCACTCAATTTTGAGGAAAAAAAATATGGAATCACCCTGCAAATTTTCATTACAAACAATAACCCCTGCATCAGATTAAATCTGCTCGTTAGTGTCCAGGTAAAAAGGAGTGATCACACCCTGGAGAGCTGCTGCAACAAGAGTCAATGAATCATGGCTCCCACACCAGAGATGTCACTTGAAAAAAAGGAGAGGATTATCAAACTCCTTAAAGAGGGTAAATCATCACACAGTGTTGCACAGGATGTTGGTTGTTCACAGTCAGCTGTGTCTAAAACCTGGGCCAAGTACAAACAACATGGGAAGTTGGTTAAAGGCAAGCATACTGGTAGACCAAGGAAGACATCAAAGTGTCAAGACAGAAAACTTAAAGCAATATGCCTTGAAAACAGAAAATGTACAACAAAACAAATGAGGAACAAATGGGAGGAAACTGGAGTCAACGTCTGTGACGGAACTGTAAGAAACAGCCTAAAGGAAATGGGATTTGCATACAGAAAAGCTAAAAGAAAGCCATCACTAACACCTAAACAGAAAAAAACAAGGTTACAATGGGCTAAGGAAAGGCAATCGTGGACTGTGGATGACTGGGTGAAAGTCATATTCAGTGATGAATCTTGAATCTGCATTGGGCAAGGTGATGAAGCTGGAACTTTTGTTTGGTGCCGTTCCAAAGAGATTTATGCAGACGACTGTCTGAAGAAAACATGCAAATGTCCACAGTCAATGATGATTTAGGGCTGCATGTCAGGTAAAAATACAATTCTGTGAAATACTCACCTGTAGAATTGGTA
Organism: Gastrophryne carolinensis; assembly: GCA_027917425.1. Classification (NCBI taxonomy): domain Eukaryota; kingdom Metazoa; phylum Chordata; class Amphibia; order Anura; family Microhylidae; genus Gastrophryne; species Gastrophryne carolinensis. Next base: position 100,841,336 of record CM051240.1, on the reverse strand, counting down.
TTATATGCATACAGCACGTCCTGCTCCAGATGTAGTAATTACATGTGGGTAATCCTCCGCCTGAGGGCACTGTTCACTGCAGACATGTAGAAAACAGGCTCCTCCCGGCCCTACACATACCGAGGGACCTCCCACAAATCCCCAGCATTGAAAAGCAGTGAAAAGGAGAAGCCAGGAGAAACCAACCACCCAAAAACTGGCAATAATAACAATGATAACAATCACCAAACAGGGGATCCAGAACAACGTGAAACCAGGGTGGGTTGGAGCAGGACGTGCTGTATGCATATAATACCAATTCTACAGGTGAGTATTTCACAGAATTGTATTATTCTAAGCATACAGCACGTCCTGCTCCAGATGTAGTAATTACATGTGGGACATCCAATAACAGTGTCCGTAAAGTAGGGTGGGATCCCCAACAGAAAAGGCAACAGCAAGCAGTTTAAACTACTGCCGCCTGCAAAACCTTACGGCCAAACACAGCATCAGCTGAGGCCCTAACATCAACCTTGTAAAACTTAGTACAGGTATGAACAGAAGACCAGGTAGCGGCCTTGCAAACTTGTTCCACAGAGGCATGGTGCTGAAAAGCCCAAGAAGCCCCAACAGCTCGAGTAGAATGAGCAGTAAGACGGAAAGGGGGAGACTTCCCCTTAGTAGAATAGGCTTGAACCATAGCCTGACAAATCCATTTACTGATGGTAGACTTGGCGGGAGCCAAACCCTTCCTAGGCCCGTGAGGCACAACGAAGAGAGCATCAGTCTTCCTGAAAGCCTTAGTGATAACTAGGTAATACTTGACGCACCTAACCACATCCAAGGAATGCAAAACCCTCTCCTTAGGGTTACTAGGATTAGGGCACAGAGAAGGAAGTACAATATCTTGATTCAAATGAAAAGCAGACACCACTTTAGGTAGAAAGTCTGGCTTGAAGCGGAACACCACCTTATCCTGGTGTCTCTCATAGTAGGGAGGCTGAATAGATAAAGCAGCCAACTCAGACACACGCCTAACAGAAGTGGTAGCTACTAGGAAGACAACCTTGAGCGTGAGAACAGCGAGAGCAGCCTCCTGAATAGGCTCAAAAGGAGCACCCTGCAGGGTGATAAAACCAAGTTTAAATCCCAAACAGGTACCATAGGCTTTCGAGGGGGACGCACATGAGTGACACCCTGAAAGAAGGTCTTGATAAGGGGATGCTGGGCAAAGGTCTTCTGAAAGAAGATAGACAGGGCCGAAACCTGGCCCTTCAGAGTACTAAGCTTAAGACCTAAGTCTAGACCAGGGGTACTCAAATGGCGGACCGCGGTCCGAATCCGGACCGCAGACGCCATTTGTCCAGACCGCTGCCCAGGGCTGCCACATCAGCCCGGGATCCAGCGGTGCCGGTGACAATTGCCGGCTGGGGCTGTCAGTGCTGGGGGCGGGCACATGGGCGTGGCCAGGCCGGGGGAGGTGGAAGCGTCTCGGGCCTCGTAGACGGGCGGGGGGAGGAGTGGAGACGAAGAGGCGCCGAAGGAGCCGAGAGCGCGGAGCTGGCGGAGGCTTCGGGCGGCAAGTAGAGCCCGCTGCACACACCTGGAGGCCCGGCATCAGAGCACACTGCTGCGCTGGCTGGAGGAGCGGCTGGCCCGGGGCGAGGAGGCCATTACCCGGTACCAGTTCATCGAGCTGCTGAGAAAGTGGAAGGAGGTGAGATTCCTGTCCCCCATTTACTTCATGTGTAGAGTGCAAGCTCCTCAGCCAACCTGAGCAATGAGCTTTCCTGTCCCCCCACCCACCTGTCATTTACTTCCTGCTTCTCGCCCTTCAAGCTCTTCAGCTAACAACAGCTGACATGGGGGGGGTGTAAGTAAGAGTGCATGTCAGCTGTTGTTAGCTGAAGAGCTTGCACTCTACACAGAAGGGCGAGAAGCAGGAAGTAAATGACGGGTGGGTGGGGGGACAGGAAAGCTCATTGCTCAGGTTGGCTGAGGAGCTTGCACTCTACACATGAAGTCATGCACTCTTACTTACACCCCCCCCCCCGGACCTTCATCCCACGGCAGACCCTGGTAAGTGGACCTCCACTGAAAGTAGTTGAGTACCCCTGGTCTAGACCATGTTGTAAAAACTCCAGCACCCTAGAGACTAAGAATTCCCGGCAGGGAAGAGACCTGGACTCACACCAGTCAACGTAAGAACGCCAGACTCTATAATAGATAGCAGAAGAAGTCTTTTTCCTGGCTTGCACCATAGTAGCCACCACAGATGCAGACAAACTCTTTTCCATCAGGATGGAGGTTTCAACAGCCAAGCCGTCAAAGCCAGAGTTAGTAAATTGGGATGGCGTAGAGACCCCTGAGTTAGAAGATCTGGCAACCTTGGCAGATCGCACTGATCTACTGCCATTTGAACCACGTATGCGAACCACACTCTTATTGGCCACCTTGGGGCCACCAGAATCGCGGGTACCCCTTCCAGAGCAATCTTGCGCAGAACTCTGCCCAGAAGGGGAATTGGTGGAAACACATACAGGAGCCGAAACTCCCTCCAAGACATGGACAGGGCATCCGTGGCCAGAGCCAGAGGATCCTGAGACAGGGATACAAAGCTCGGGAGCTTGTGATTGTGACGGGACGCAAACAGATCCACATCTGGCACACCCCAACGGTGACACAGGGACTGAAATACCCTGTTGCAGAGGGACCATTCCCCCTGACGGGACGACCCCCTGCTCAGAGCATCTGCCAGCAGGTTCTCCGCCCCTGGAATGTAGACAGCCGAGATGCATTTGACATTGGCCTCCGGCCATGTTAGAATCAGAGATACTTCCTGGAGAGCCCCCTTGCTCCGGGTCCCTCCCTGATGGTTGATGTAGGCAACCGCCGTTCTGTTGTCTGAGCGAACCTGAACCGCCAGACCCCTCAGGTGATGGGTCAATTGTTCCAGCACCAATCTGACCGCCCTGAGTTCCAAGACATTGATAGGCAGATGGGCCTCCCCTGGAAGCGCAGGGACTTCCAGAATCCCCCCCAACCCGACAGACTGGCATCCGTTGTGACCGTCTCCCAGGAGGTAGCCAGGAAGGATCTGCCCCTTGTCAAGTTCCTGTGGTCCAGCCACCACGCAAGGGATTGTCTGACCGGAGGGGGAACCACCCATATCCCGTCCAAGGACGCTGGGTTCTTGTTCCAAACTGACAGAAGGTGAAGCTGCAGGATTCTCAAATGAAACTGGGCAAAGGGCACCGCCTCGAAGCTTGCCACCATCGAGCCCACCAACTGCATTCCCTGCCGGATGGAAGGATGAGGGCTCGAAAGCAGGGACCTGCAGAGCTTCCACCTTCTGCGGAGGAAGGAATATCCTTGACTGAACTGTATCCAGAATCATCCCCAGGAATGGGGTCACTGAGGAGGGGGACAGAGAGGACTTGGGGTAATTGATCACCCAGCCGAAGGACTCCAGGGTGGACACTACCAACTGAGTGTCCAGCTCTGCCTGCCGCAGAGACCGAGAGGTGAGGAGTATATCGTCCAGGTAGGGCAACACGCGTATGCCCCTTAGTCTTAAGAGGGACATCACCCCTGCCAGAACCTTGGTGAACACCCTGGAAGCCGACGTGAGGCCGAATGGCAGGGCCACGAACTGGTAATGCTGATCCAGCAGCGCAAATCTGAGAAACCTTTGGTGTCCTGGAAACACCGGAACGTGCAGGTAAGCATCCTTGATGTCCACAGATGTCATGAAGTCCCCTAGGCGCAGTGAGGCAATAGCCGAGCGCAAAGTTTCCATACGAAAATGCTTGTTTCTGACAAATCTGTTGAGGATTTTAAAATCCAGAATGGGTCTGACTGACCCGTCCTTTTTGGGTACCGTGAAAAGGTTGGAATACAACCCCCTGCCCCTGTCTCTTAAGGGGACCTTGCAAATGACCCCTAGATCCAGAAGGTCCTGCACAGCCAGCATCAAGACCCGAGCTGAGGCAGGGTCCTGTGGGATCCGGGACCCAACGAACCTGGTAGGGGGCCGTACAGCAAATTCTATCTTGTAACCGGAGGACACTACCTCCTGCTGCTGGGGGGTCACGTGGAGCGAGATTTGCGCTCTTCGGGGGGTCCCGTGGATGACGCCTTTTGTGTCATTCCTCCGCAGCCTGCCCCTCAAGGTCTGTGTGGGCGCCATTTTGGTTTGAGACTTCTCCTCTTGTCCTGCGGTGCGCTGCTGGCCTGCCTGGATTGTGTGATCGGCTTATTGGTTCGCGAGTCCCCTTCGGGGTTGTATTTCGCTATTCTCGCCACATTATGGGATTGTTATGTGTGGTTTTCTTATGTCTTTCAGGCGGGATAAACGTGACTGTGGTTTTTCCTGGCCCTTTTCCCTTTTATCTCCCACCTTCCCTAGCGGGGTTTGGGGCATCCCGGGTGGCTCTTGCTAGCCTTAACCCTATACTGGCCTGTGTGCCCACCATCACCATATGGAGGCTTCCGGGGATAATGTGCTTGGGGTTCCATCGGGACAAGCCCAGCTGTGTGCCGCATGTGGGGTATCCCCTGTGAGTGACGGTGTCAGGGTATGTGTGCCCTGCACCCAGAATCTACTTGCGCTGCAGTATGGGATGCCTGCTACGCTGCCCAGCTCTGCGCCCCCTTCTACATCACCTACCCCCCGCACCTGCATTTGACCCCTAGTGAGGGACATGCTAGTGGGGAATCACATTATGACTTGGCCTTGCGGGTGCCCAGCCTGGAAAGGCATATGGCTGGGCCGGTCCCCGTAAGGCTTCTGGCTAGAAGCGGCATTTAACTCCCGCTGTTTCCCTTTTTCCTGAGGAGGATGAGGGACAGTCTTCCTTCCCTGGCCAGTACCCCCTAGAAGAGGGGGGGAACTTTTCTCTGATTCTGATTCCTCTGAGGAGCAGCAGGAGATTTATTTTACAAAATCTTTATTGACGTTTGCACATATCAAACAATACATATGAAAACATTTGTACTGGTATACAAAGGCTAGCACGTTCGGGGGGCGGGGGTGTGATTAGGGGAAGGGTGTAACCCCTAAATTCCGAAAGTCATACAGGAAACACAGGGTCCGTCTGACCTATCGGCAGTTCTATGTAACTCAGCCAAGGGACCCAAATCTTCCGAAAGTTATATCTATCCTCAGAAATTGCCGTGATCTTTACATTGCACATAATATCTGAGATTCTGCCCAGAATCTCAGGCCAGGAAATGTTGGGGGACTTCCAGCTTCTAGCCTGGAAAGGCATATGGCTGGGCCGGTCCCCGTAAGGCTTCTGGCTAGAAGCGGCATTTAACTCCCGCTGTTTCCCTTTTTCCTGAGGAGGATGAGGGACAGTCTTCCTTCCCTGGCCAGTACCCCCTAGAAGAGGGGGGGAACTTTTCTCTGATTCTGATTCCTCTGAGGAGCAGCAGGAGATTTATTTTACAAAATCTTTATTGACGTTTGCACATATCAAACAATACATATGAAAACATTTGTACTGGTATACAAAGGCTAGCACGTTCGGGGGGCGGGGGTGTGATTAGGGGAAGGGTGTAACCCCTAAATTCCGAAAGTCATACAGGAAACACAGGGTCCGTCTGACCTATCGGCAGTTCTATGTAACTCAGCCAAGGGACCCAAATCTTCCGAAAGTTATATCTATCCTCAGAAATTGCCGTGATCTTTACATTGCACATAATATCTGAGATTCTGCCCAGAATCTCAGGCCAGGAAATGTTGGGGGACTTCCAGCTTCTAGCTATCGTGGACCGTAGCGCTGATAACATATGTTGGACTAGTCACCATTCTGACTTAGAAAACGGGCCAGATTTAAATGAAAGGAGGGCCTCCCATGGGGTTCCCACTACCGGGAAGTCCAAAATGTCCGATATAAGTTTATAAATTTTATCCCAGGTATTTCGGGCAATCGGACAGTTCCACCACACATGGAGCATTGTGCCCTTATCCGGACATCCTCTAAAACATGAGGGGGAACTGGATGGAGAGAATCTATGCACTCGGTCCGGAGTAAAGTACCATCCAAACATAAGCTTATAGGCACCCTCCTGAATCAAGGCATTGCGGGTTTTGCTTGTATGCCGCCATATAGTTTCCCAGTGTTCTCTCTCCAGTCCCAGCTCTCCCTCCCACTTGACCACATATCCATGTTTCATTGATTGGGGGGGGGGGGATATTAGCACCGCATATATGCTAGAGATTAGACTCCCTGAAAAGTGATCCCGAAGGCATCTGCTCTCAAAATCTGTTGTCGTATAAGGTGGAGGTGCTCCCTTCAATATGCTTTTTACAAAATGTTGCACCTGTAATAGCCTGAATGTTTCAGAGGGTGGGAGGTTTTCCCCAGGTGTCAAGTCTTGAGGAGATTTTATGCCATAAGGGGTACAGAGTTTGTCTATCGTTGTGAGCCCTCTCTGCTTCCACCATTTGTATCGCGGTTGAGCCCGGAGGGAATGTCGGGTTGCCTAACAGTGGGGAGGCCGGTAAGTGTGGGGAAGTGAAGATGTGATTTATTTTGTCCCAGATGGATAGGGAAAAATCAAGGATCCTGGGTGTAATTCTGGGCCTTTTGGTTTTAGGGATCCATAGGAGTGAGGCTGGCGATACTGGGTTACAGCTAGCTATATAGTTTTTAACCCACAGTGGTTTGTAGCATGGGGTGTGTAGCAGTACTAGAGGTGCTACCTGGGCTGCGATATAATACTTATGAAGAGAGGGAAAGGATAGGCCTCCAACTTCTTTCCTACAGTATAAGGTGGTCTTCTTATTCCTGGGTCTAGTTTTATCCCAGGCAAAGGCCAAAATTTTCTTTTGGAGGGTATCTAACACCCGCTTCGGGACCTGAACAGGGAGCACCCGGAAAAGGTATAAGATTTTAGGGAGGAAGGTAATTTTTAGAGGGGATATGCCGCCCAGCCATGTCATGCGGATATGCCTCCAGGAATGTAATAAATTATCTAACGATTTAATAATTTCCGGATAGTTAGCACCATAAATTCCATCATAACTGGCCGTCAATTTAATTCCTAGATACGGTAACTTTTGTGCCCATGTCCAGGAGAAGTTCTGTGATAAGGTCTGTCTAGTCATAGCCGATAGTGACAAGTCCAGGGCCATAGATTTGGACGAGTTGAGCTTAAGTCCAAAGATTTTACTGAAGGAAGATAGTATCCTAAGGGCATTAGGGACAGAGGTATGCGGAGATGTAAACATCAGCAACATAAGCAAAAGGGACAATTTGTTCTCCATGCCTCCCCCTTGTATACCCTTGATTGAGGGGTCCTGTCTCAACTTCTCAGCAAGTGGTTCGAGTGCTAGGACAAACAAGAGTGGGCGGGCAACCCTGTCTGGTATCCCTTTTAATTTGAAAATCTGGAGAGCTGTAGCCTAAATATTTAACATGAGCTCGTGGATTGGCGTAAAGGGCCGAAATCCACGACAGTAACCCTGGACCGAACCCCCATCCCTGCAGGGAGAAACGTAGGTACTGCCAAGACAAGGAGTCAAATGCCTTCTTTATATCTAGAGAGAGGAGCATTCCCTCCAGTTTCCGGGCATGGACCCCTTCCAGAAGTTGCAGAATTCTCCGGACTCCGTCGCCTGCCTGTCTTCTAGGGACGAATCCCACCTGGTCCCCGTGTATGATGTCCCCCAAAAACACATTTATTCTATTAGCCAGGACCTTCGTCAGAATTTTCAGGTCTATATTTAACAGAGAGATAGGTCTGTAGTTTATCCAGTTTTGGGAATCTTTCCCCAGTTTAGGAATCATAACTATAGATGCTCTCAGCATCTCCGGATCCATAGGGTTACCTTTCTTTATGTAACTGAATATCCTTGCCAATCTAGGGGCGATAATGGAGGCTAATTTCTTATAAAAGAGGGTGGTAAAACCATCAGGTCCTGGCCTTTTACCAACTTTCAGGGTTTATTGCTTTCAGGATCTCTTCCACCGTGATATCCTCATCTTCCTCCTGGCTATGTGCATCAGAGAGAGGAAGGATGTTGACATCCGTAAAGAAGGCCCGAAGCTGATGTTCATCTAAAGGGGGGGGGGGGGGGGAGCATCATATAATTTAGGTAATCCAGTTGAAAATTCTCCTACTATTAAAGCAGGGTTGTTTGTAATCCCACCCTTCTCTGTCTTTAGTCTTATAGGTTTAATTACTTGGCTCTGGCATTTTAGTTGTGAAGCTAGCAGAGATCCAGGTTTGTTTGCTGAAATGTAGAACTTCTGCTTGGATCTCCTGTATCTACATTCGGCCTGTTCTGACTGCAGGAGGTTTAGCTTCGTTCTGGACAGCTCCAGGAGGCGTAGGTTATTTTGAGTAGGACGAGACTTAAAGTCACCTACGGCCTTTTCATATTGGACCTGAAGTTGCCTGGACATGGCTGTCCTCTCTTTCTTTTTCCTGGAGGCAGGTCTATAAAGTATCCTCTCATCACAGACTTGAAGGCCCCCCATACCATGGTTGGAGCTACCCCTGAGTTTTCGTTTTGACGAAAGTACTCTGTAGCCACCTTGTTGGACTCTTCCATCAATTGCTTAGAAGAGAGTAGGGAGTCGTTCAGGAGCCATGAGGAGGGTTTGGGTTTAATGATCAAGGACCTACAGGTGATAGCAACTAGGTCATGGTCAGACCAAGGGACTGGGTGTATACTGGCGTGCTCCACATGTGGGAGGAAGGCGGACTGTACGAATATGTGGTCTATTCTGGTTGAGAGCTTATGCGGAGCCGAATAGTGAGTATAATCTCTTGAGTGTGGATGTAATTCCCTCCAGGCATCCGACAACAGATTATTTCCCATCAAACTCGCAAAAGTTCCGTTATCCTTCACAACCTGGGTACCAGGGGGAAGGGACCTATCTAGGTGGGGATGTAGTGTTAGGTTAGAGTCTCCACACAGGAACGTCACCCCTTTTTGATGATCACACAACAGGGAGCATATGAACCTCAAGAAGGGAAGTTGTCCAGTATTGGCGGCATAATAGGTAAGGAATGTCACATCATCGTCCTGCAAGGAGCATTGCACTAGGAGATATCTGCCCTCTGGGTCTGCTATCTGTTTATGGCACGTGAACGGGATGCCGTTACGAATTGCGACAAGGACCCCTCTCTGTTTACTTTTGCTAGCGGCTTGGAAGAACTGGGAATATTTATAATGGACCCTTTTCGGGGATGATTTAGTTGTAAAGTGAGTTTCTTGAAGGCAGACTACATCTGCATGTATAGAATCAAAAAATTTGAAGGCTCTAGACCTTTTGTTAGGGGAGTTGAGGCCCTGGACATTCACCGAAGCTACCTTAAGTGCCATGGTCTATAATAAGTGGTGTAAGATACCATAAGCAGGATGATACAGAGAACCAGGTGGACCTTTCCCACGGGGGATAAAGGCACATAGGGGCGTAAATAGGTACAGTGGAAGGAGGGGGTGGGAGGGGAGGGGATAGTAAAAAAAAAAAAAAAAAAAAAAACTGTAAGATGAAACATCATAAATAATGAGCATACACAAAACAATTTGTGAGACGTCTTCCAGACCTCTGGTAGGAGTAATTCCTCCATACTGGAAGGTTTGGAGTACGCTGGGCCTGACGGGAGGCCGTACTGATTTCGACTCTAAAGAAGGTAAGTATTTAGCATTAAATTTTTAAGAGAAAGAGAAACAGTAAATTGTGGTGTCATGGGGGGGGGGGGCACAAAAAAAAGGGCAGGGTATGAACAGCCAATTCAAAAGAGAACTGAGTTCAATCCTGTGAAGGAAAACCACCCCCACAGTGCAACACCTTTCAATCAGAAAAATCAACAGGTTGTATAACAGTTATAAAACAGCTAAGGGAAACATATTAACAGCCAACGGGCGGACTAGGAGACAGAGGCACCGGTATAAGCTTGAGTTCAACCGACGTTTCTAGGTGATAAACTTGAAATTTCAAACGTTCAGCTCAAACATAAACTAGGGGAGCCAGCCCAACGGGTGACCCCCTAGGCCTCTCAAATCTGGAGGTGGTGTTTAGCCTGGAACAAAACAGGAAGGGCATCCCAAACCGGCACGGGACAACCCAAGAGGCGCTGGGTCACCAGGATGGCCCTCCAGTCCCGGACTCGGCAAAAACAGCTGCACGTGAGGAAGTCTCATCCATTCTGGACCGGGTGAAACATCTGGGATAGGAGGCGCTTCATCGCCTGGGAGTCGGCTGTTTGTTTGCTCTGCTTCGAGGAGGGGGTAGCTTGTGTGTTGCTGCGGCGAACTGGTTTAGGCGTTCTGGGCGTAGTGGGCAGTGGTGTCCACTTCAGGGAGGTGGAAGTCCAGTGATTTGAACTTGTCTGCTAGCTCGGAAATCGAGGAAGCCTGGATAAGCCTGCCTTGTGCTGTAAAAGAAATTCTGAAGGGGAAGCCCATCAATAATGTATACCTCGGGCTTGGAGGACTTGGAGGTATGGTCTAAAGGATCTTCGCTTAAGAATGGTAATCTGAGAGAGGTCCGCGAAAATTTGGTAATTGTGACCTTGGAATGAGAGGGGTGCCTTATCTCTAGAGGCAGCCAGCACCGCTTCCTTTGTGTGGAAATAGTAAAACCTCACTATGATGTCACAGGGGGGGGGGGCGTCGGTGGGTCTTTTCGTGAGGGCCCTATGTGCCCTATCAAGTTCCAGGCGTTCCACTGGAATGTCCGGGACAAGCTCTTGTAGGAGTGCAGTTATAGATCCCATAGCGGTTTGATCTTCTATTACGATTCTCAAGTTCCTCGTTCTGGCCCTTTAAGACCATTATCTCTTCCTGCATGTGCTCTAATAGGGAAGCCTGGGCGCTTAAAACTGTCATTGCATCATCCATCCTGGTCTCCAGAGCATCAGTTCTGCCCCCTAGGTCTCTGACTTCTTTCAAGACAGCCTCCGTTTGCTTAACCGTCACCGCTGTTATCTCCTCTCTGACTATGCTTCTGAGCAGCGTGAGGATGTCAGAGGTGATCGGGCTCTGCTGGGCCTGCTGAGGTAAGTGCTGAGCGGTCGTGGGGGATCTGGGACAGCTGTCTGCTGAGTCCAGGGAGAGCTCTTCGGCTATGTGTCTTCCCCTGCATTCCTCCTTGTCAGATTCATCAGGGTCACGCTACATGGAGTCTTGTGACAGGGCGCGCTCTGCAGCGAGCGCCACCATCTTGCCATCTGCGGCCATCGATTTACGACCTTCTTTCAGCCCCTTCCTCCGCCCGCCAAGTACCTGCATCTTGTCTCCCCGCTTGCCTGGGGGGGTGCGCCGTCCGCTGGAGCTGTCACGCCGCAGCCCGGGCTGTATTCTGTGGTTTTATAAAGCTCTTGGCCTCCCGTCTGTGCGGAGCTGAGGAGCTACACATCCATTACCCTCAGCTGCGCATGCGCACTCCCAGCAGCAGGAGATTTATGGTGGTACTGGGTCTCTTTTTGGAGAAGACCCATGGTCTCCTGAGGATACGGACAGGCTGTTGGCTCACATTTTTGAAGTACTGTGTATTACGCCTCCTGTCCCGGCTAAAGCAGGGTGAGCTTTTTTCACACTGTTAACGCTTGGAGTTCCCTGAGCAGATCCACTTCAATAATTTGGTGCTCAAGGAGTGGGAACGTCCTAGCAGATTGCCCACGATGCCTAAGAGTTGGGACATTTGGTTAAGCGCTGGTTGTGTCCCCCCGAGGTGGATGCTCCCGTGCCTGGGTTGTCCAATACCTCGGTCATGCATTCCCCTGACACTTCTACTCTGAGGGATGGTGAGGACTGGCGTGTTGATCAGCTGGCCTATCATGCATTTGCTTGTGCAGGGACTGCGCTGCGCCCTGTGTGCGCTTCTGTCATCACGGCTCTTGCTATTAAAGGGCTACTCAAGTGAGTGCCTTGGAAGGGGTTTCGGCTCCTCTGTGTTCCCTCCGTTTCCTCTGCTGGGCAGGGTGCTGCGCAAGATAGCCCAGGAAGGGGTGCCATCCATTCTGGTTGCCCCCTGTTGGCCAAGAAGGGTGTGGTTCGCAGACATCGTGCAGCTGGCAGTAGATCAGTATGTCCTGCCCAAGGATCCAGATCTGCTCACTCAGGGGCAGCTGTGCCATCCCAATTTACAAACGCTGGCTTTGGCGGCTTGGCTGCTGAAACCTCCATCTTGATGGAAAAGGGGTTGCCTGCCTCTGTTGTTGATACCATGATTAGGGCTAGGAAGAAGTCCTCGTCCTTTATCTACTACAGGGTCTGGCATGCTTACATTGCCTGGTGTGAGTCCAGATCTCTTCCTTGTCGGGTGTTTTCTATTCCCAGGATTCTGGAGTACTTGCAACATGGTTTGGATTTGGGCCTTCAACTTAGTACCCTGAATAATCATGTTTCAGCTCTGGCAATTTTTTTCCAAAAATCTTTTGCCAGTCACCGTTTGGTTAAGACTTTTTTCCAAGGGGTTTCTCACGTGCGTCCGCCACGTAAGCCTATGTTACCAGTTTAGGATTTTAATCTGGTGTTATCTGCTTTGCAGGGTCGTCCCTTTAGGCCTCTCCGTGAGGCCGCTTTGCCCATTTTGACACTTAAGGTAGCCTTTTTGGTGGCTATCACTTCTGTCAGGCGTGTTTCTGAGTTGGTGGCGCTTTCCATCAAACCTCCTTATTTTGAGCGACACCAGGACAAGGTGGTGTTTCGGTTTAAGCCTGATTTCTTGCCTAAGGTTGTGTCTGCTTTTCATCTCAATCAGGACATTGTTTTGCCTTCCTTGTGTCCTAATCCTGCTAATTCCAAGGAGAGGACGCTGCATTCTTTAGATGCGGTCAGGGTTCTGAAGTTTTACTTGGTTGCTACTGAATCATTCAGGAAGACTGATGCTCTTTTTGTTCTTCCTTCTGGTCCTAGGAAGGGTTTGCCTCCAACTAAGTCCACTATCAGCAAGTGGATCCGTCAGGCGGTGGTGCAAGCCTATTCTGCTAAGAGGAAGGAACCTCCCTTCCGCCTTACTGCTCATTCCACTCGTGCTATTGGTGCCTCCTGGGCTTTTCAGCACCAGGCTTCTGTTGAACAAGTTTGTTACGCCGCAACTTGGTCTTCTGTTCATACTTTTTCTAAGTTTTACAAGGTTGATGTTAGGGCCTCAGCTGATGCTGCTTTTGGCCGTAAAGTTCTTCAGGTGGCAGTGGTTTAAACTGCTCGCTGTTGTTCTTGGGGATCCCACCCTACTTTACGGACACTGCTTTTGGACATCCCAAGCGTAAAGAATTTAGTGAAACAGGACGTGCTGTATACTTGGAAAAATACAATTCTGTGAGTACTCACCTGTAGAATTGATTTTGTAGTATACAGCACGTCCTGTTTCACCCCTCCCTTGTTATCTTTTTTATTGGTTACCTCTGTATGGTGATTTGTTCAAATGTTTGGTTGGGGTTCCTTCATTTTTATTCTCCCGGCTTCTTGTCTAACTGCTTTGTAACACTGGGAATTTGTGGGAGGTTCCTGTCCTTTTATAGGGCCGGGAGATGCCACAAGTCTTTTCTGCAGTCCACTGCACCACCTTGTGGCGGGATATCCAAGCGTAAAGAATTTTGTGAAACAGGACGTGCTGTATACTTGGAAAATATATAAAATTGCATGGAGCTCCATAGAAAAGACCACTTTAGCTCTGCTTGAATTGAAGTAAAAATCCAGAAGCGGTCATAGCAAAAGTCTAAAGCCTGAAAGGACAGCCACCAACAACTCTGATATCATATGAACTTGCCATTATATCGGCATATAGAACCTTATACGGTCCTCCAAACCACGACTTACTATCTAGGTTCTACAATCTAGGTTTAACAGTTTGTTCCATAAATCCCATTCAATTTGTTGTTATCTTGAATTATATCCTTTATTCTGCCTTTTTATAATATAGATATCTCCCGAATAGAGTTCAGGAAAGAGATATAAAAGAAACCATAATGAAAAACTGTAACACATAGGGTTTTTTAAATGGTATATACAATTACAAAACATCTGCTTGTGTCATTGCGTTTTCATAAATTTAAGATTCCAAATTACCAGTACCCTCTCCTGCAGCCATCAGGCAGAGGGAGACAATGCTGAACCAAATCCAAAAAGTAACACACATTGGTGGCCCTTAGCAGCACCGATGTACTTCGTAGTAAAACTTTCTCTAGACTTTGGGGCGCAACTCAACATGTTTAAATAGAAAAAAAAACAGGAAGTAGTAACTTCAGTATTGGTCTTTCAAGGGCTTTAGTGACCCCCATGGAAAACTAGTTCCTTTGCGGACGCCATCTTGTGCCTGCGAAGCATGCGCTGTATTATAGAGTGTGCAAGTGCTTTTAATCAAATATCACATTAAAAACATTAAAACATAAAAACACCCCTATATGTTATATGTTTTACACTTTGGTTTAGAAGCCGTATAAGGTTCTATATGCCAATATAATCTTGACATCTGGTGAGTTCATATGACATCAGAGGTGTTTGTAGCTGTCCTTTCAAGCATTTGAAATATTGCTATGACAGCTTCTGAATTTTTACTTCGATTTAAGCAGAACTAAAGTGGTCTTTTATGTATAGCTCCATGCAACTTTATATATTTAAATTACAGAAAGATGAGGCTTTGGGCAAATAAGGTTTTCATCATCCCAGTTGTAGAGGTAACAGAGCTAAGTGCTGATTGCTGATAGTCCTTGCGTGGATACCACCGTCAGCCCTAGTTCTCCATACCGGCTTCTTCCCTCTAACACAACCAGGATGCCCCTCCTCACCCGGAGCTGACTAAAGCAGTGGCCAACAAGTATACAGTATAAAAATATATGCATGGAAATCAGACACTAAATTAAATTCCTGACTGTCCCAAGATACATGTAAAAGTCAAAATAAATTAAAGTAAAAAAATTTATATATATATATATATATATATATATATATATATATCCCCCGATTTACCACTGGTGCATGCTACCTGGCTTCCCTTATGGAGCATTGTACATACAGGTAAATTAGGTTTTTGGTGGCCAATTATGACAGATCACTATGAAAGCCTGCTGAGATACTGTAATCTAGGGATCTACAATAGGGAGATGTAAGTAATATTAAAGTAAAAAAAGCAAGTAACAGTAAGTGGCAGCAGACCATCTTGTAGACTAGATCCCTGAAAGATGCAGTTATGTCCTTAGCTTATCTACCTACCTATATAAACATTTCATGTAAATCACATATGCTCTGTAATTTTGAACAAATTAATGTAGTACTTTCAAACACTACTCACTGTTCCAACATTTACTGCAATTTCAGCACACCCTCACATTATACGTCTGCCCAAAAACATTGCAGCGTATAATTTAATGCTGTGCTGCAGTGTCTACTAGTAACTAGATGGCACAATGTACAATATATTGAGTTTTATGGATTGGCAGATGTTCTAAGTACAGGTTCTTTCATGTCTATGGCTATAAATACTGTGCATCCCTGCTTTAGTGTCATTATTTATCAATATCTTTCATTCAGCTAGAATAATTTACCTAAAAGACTGGAGCATATAATTCTCAAATAGGTGGCTAGAGGTAAGTGGAACTAGGTCGGATCAAGGTAGAAAGAAAGGTAGGTATTTATATTTAAAACATGCTAAAGCGGCTTTGAGATTTAACTAATCCATATTTGACTGATAAACCAACACATACAATGCTAAAATACATACTGATGTGTAAATGTGTACTGCAATAAAACAAGAAGTTGAAATGATTTGTTTTTTAAAAGATAGATGTCTCACTAAACAAGCTGTCAAACCATATTTAATTAAAGTGTAGCAGTTCAAACGCTCAAGACTGTGCAGAGAATTTATGAGGTTGTAAATTAATACGAATATATATATATATATATATATATATATATATATATATATATATTTATATATATTGACCCCTCACACACCTGAACTCGCCGAACACCAGTTATGAAGAGCCAATTAATATTCCCAATGCAGGTTTTTTTAGAGGCCTGACAACCCAAAGAGGAGATGGACGGAGATAAATATTTTAACTATAATTGAGCACACATACATATAATACCATTAAAATCTACACAAGGATACAAGGCAGCCCATAAAAGCCATCAACACTCCAAAATCGTTTAGCACAGAGGATGGCAAATCAAGGACAATATTGATAGCATACGGGCACATAATCAACACAGAGTAGGTTAATACATAAGCACAGGGTACCACCTGATCCTATGTGAAGGAACACAGTTTAGATTATTATGTATAACACTATTCCCAGACATAGCCTATACTAAAGAGTACCAGAAAATTATATGCACTGTTAGTACATTATACAGAGCATCAGTGATACATGTATGGTAAAGAAAGAACAGGTTAGTGGCACAGCATAACCCCTCAAACCATGATCACCCCTCATACAGATCCAAAATAGTTAACCCCTGCATAGTCCTGTCATCAGTACTGCCCTGGTCACCTTTGTCCCAGGGATCCTCCTCTTAAGGCCCTCTCTCTCTAAGGCTCTCTTTCCCCCTTCAGTTATACTGTGATATTCCTTTGATGTCCAGACTATAATTATAACTGGAACTGTAATTAAAAAAAAAATCCCCAATCTCTGTTTGTACTTGATGGACATCTGTCTTATTCAACAATGGTAAATATGTAACCTTAAAGTCATGAAGTCGTTCATACCAAGCGTCAGACCCAGCATAGCACTGAGCCACATTAAACCAACTAAAGGCAGACTGGAAGATACAGTACATAATAGGATTACTATCCTCCACATAAGCCTATTAAGGTCAGTGTTATAAGGTGACTTTAAAGACATAATGAATGGTATATATTTGGAACTTAAAGGAGCAGTATCGCAAATTGTTCTTGGTGACTTATATTTAAATGGTACTTTGAATGTAGGCAAGTGTTGGAGTAAGAAAAAAAATGATGTGTGTGTTGAGCAGCTGGAGACTAATAGCTCATGTTTATGTCTTTTGAGTGTCGGAGCCCGACACTCTGGCCTGTTCCACGCTGAGGAGAGGGGTGAAACAATGTATCAAAGTACCAGCTGTTCAGTGCTGGCAGCCGTCCAGCATAAGATAACAACATTGCCTGGCCAGAACTTATATATCTAAAACAGAGAGAAAAGCTCTAGAAGTCATTTAGCTGATTTTGACAGTTTTCCCTTCATGTTGGCTCTGCTGCAGCTTTGTGTGTTTTGAGCAAAGCCCAACCCAGGATTTTCACTATCTGGAGGTTTGTTTTGTGCCCCTAGGGGCATCCCGACTTGGGATGCCCTGATATGTGAAATCCCCAAGTTCGCCTGTGCCACAGCGCATGCGAGGGCTCTCATCCAATCAGCTCTGTTTGCACGCAGATGGGGAGTCTGAGCAGTAACCTTCCTGGCCGCCCGGCCTGTCTAAATGACTATCTGCGTGAGCGCCAGAAAAATGGGGGGATCTGTGGTTATCCAGGGGTCGTTTCACACAGTGGGCATCCTGATTTAGAATGCCCAAGGGGCAAGGTCAATGGCCGGGTCTTATAGACTTCAGGGTCGGCAACTCAGGGTTTTGTTCCACTTTAATACCTTTAGATTTTCCTGCACAGTTATTCAAAGAAGAATTTCAGTTATTTTCAGTCAGTTTAGTTTATTTTGTATAGGTTTTACACATTTGAGTCACCTGGTCTCATTACAAAAGCAGCACCTCACACACACACACACACAGCCGTTACCACTGATTACAGTGTCAGCCTCTGAGGTAAAGTGTTGCTAGGAGACCAGTGGGCTAAATGAAGCAGCTCACTAAATACAACTAAGCAGATCCCCCTATTCAGCAAATGGACTGAGCCATTGTAATTATACAATTTAAAAGAAAGGCATATATTTTTTCCTATTTTTATCGCCAGATTATTTATACACATGTTAGAAGCTATTGTGTGGCTATTTAATTATTTATCTTTTTTAATGCAAATTTCGCGATACTGCTCCTTTAATGGCTAACATGACAACTTTAAACTTTGCTGATCGTTTCTTTATATTAATGCAGCTAGTGAGAGGTACTAGTCATTCTAATGTGTATGAAGAAAATCAAGCCTGATATAATTACTGAAAGTTAAGATTTAAACTGGACCTTCACCCTGAATAAGAGTCTATCTTATATGTTTCCCCCACCCTGTTCATGCAGATTTCCCACATTAAAAAACACCATACCTGCACCTAATGCGTGTTCTGAGCCTTTTAACATCCAAGATGGTAGCACATGAAGTCTCCGGCTGCCTGCAGACAGGAAGTGTCTTCTGACTGCATTCTGGGATTGCTGTCCTTTTCCTGACCCCAGATTTGCTCTGTCTGCGCAAAACACAGCTATAACCCCGCCCCCTGCACCCCCCTCTCCACTTAGTATGTGAAGCTTCTTAGGCAAGATGGCAGCACCCGTATCCGAGACTCCTGACCAGAGTTAAAGCCCAGTGGGGGAAAAATAATAAGTAAGAGACTTAAAACTTAAAATAGATTAGTTTTAGATGCTGGGGAATAGTTTAAGAGTTTGGACTTTTCATCAAATTATGCTGAAGGTCCGGTTTAACTCAACTCTAGTATTTATGTGTATCAAACACTCCGTTACAGAAGCAGGCCAAAGAATGGGATTTCCCCCCTTCTGTGTTTAGATTTGCCACCAAGGGGCATTCAGAATCCGAGGCATTTGGATTTTGGATGCCCCTTGGTAGTGGATAATGGTTCCTTGTATACTAAGCTCAGTTAGGCAATCTCATGGCCATGAATGACACTGATCAACAGAAACTTTCTTTTTGAATATAAATACCTACAAAAAGGGATAGCTGCTTGTCCCCTGAGCTAGCCTGTGACTAGGGTAAACCACTAGATTCAAATTAACCACTGTTATATCTGCCCAAAGCATTGGCTCATGGGTAAATGCATTTAGACATAACGGTGTATTGGGTTTCCAATAGCAATACAAGAAGGCACAGGAGAGGATGTGTAGTGGAGCAGTCCTACAGTTAAACAGCAGAATGTTAAATTCACAAACCAGTCATCTGATTTTTCTTCCTTGATGTAAGAGGAAAAAAATACAATTCTGTGAGTACTCACCTGTAGAATTGTTTTTACTATGCATGGCATGAAGTCCTTATGTCTGGGATATTCCGCCACAAGGTGGCGCAGTGCACTTCAGAAAAGTTGTGGCTCCTCCCGGCCCCATATAAAAACAGAAATCACCATAGACCTCTCTAGTATTGACAAGCAGTTATACAAGAAGCCGGGAGGTAATAAAGATAAAAAAGGTAAAAACCCCATAACAAACTTGGAACAAGAGGCAACTAAGAATAACGATAACAAGGGTGGGATGAAACAGGCAGTGCCATGCATAGTAAAAACAATTCTACAGGTGAGTACTCACAGAATTGTATTTTTCCCAGTGCATGGCACGGCCTGTTTCATGGAGTCCTTATGTCTGGTACATCCAAAAGCAGTGTCCGTAAGGAAGGGTGGGAACCCCAAAAAGCAAGGGCAGGCAGTTTAAACCACTACCGCCTGATGGAAAGCAGACACAACCTTGGGCAAGAAATCCGGCTTAAGCCTAAACACCACCTTATCCTGATATCAAAATAAGGAGGTTTAATGGAAAGCGCCGCCAGCTCAGAAACTTGCATGGCAGAAGTAATAGCCACCAAAAAGGCTACCTTAAGCGTCAGAATGGGCAACTCAGCCCCACGGATAGGCTCAAAGGGAGGACCCTGCAGAGCAGACAACACCAAATTTAAGTCCCAAACCGGGAGCATTGGCTTACGCAGCGGACGCACATGAGTAACTTCCTGGAAGAAGGTCTTAACCAACCGGTGATTGGCAAAGGATCTTTGGAAAAAAATAGCCAGAGCCAACACCTGTCCCTTGAGTGTACTAAGTTGAAGGCCCGAATTCAAACCATGTTGCAAAAACTCCAGAATCCTGGGAATAGAAAACACCCGACAAGGAAGAGACTTGGACTCTCACCAGGCAATGTAAGCATGCCATACCCTGTAGTAAATAAAGGACGAGGACTTCTTCCGAGCCCGAATCATAGTATTAACCACAGAGGCCGGCAACCCCTTGTCCATCAAGATGGAGGTCTCAGCAGCCAATCCGTTAAAGCCAGCGTTTGCAAATTGGGATGGCACAGTTGTCCCTTGGATCCTTGGGCAAGACGTACCAATCTACTGCCAACTGCACGACATCTGCGAACCACACCCTCCTTGGCCAACAGGGGGCCACCAGAATGGCTGGTACCCCTCCTGGGCTATCTTGCGCAGCACCCTGCCCAGCAGAGGAAAAGGAGGGAACACATAGAGGAGCCGAAACTCCGTCCAAGGAATTGCTAGAGCATCCGTGGCGAAGGCCAGAGGATCCTGAGGCAGGGAGACAAATCTTGGAAGCTTGTGATTGTGGCGGGACGCAAACAGGTCCACATCCGGCTGAGGGACCACTCCCCCAGCCGAGACATCCCCCTGCTCAGGGAGTCTGCCCTGGTTCCTCGGAAGAGCCATTACGCCCGCCAACACCTTGGTGAACACCAGAGGCGATACCGAACGGTAAGGCTACAAACTGGTAGTGCTGATCCTCCAGGGCAAACCTCAGAAATCTCTGATGACCTGGAAATATTGGTACATGAAGATAGGCATCCTTGATGTCCACGGTGGTCATGAAGTCGCCCGGCCACAGGGTACTGACAGCCAAGCGCAAAGTCTCCATGCGAAAGTGCTTGAACCGGACAAACCTGTTGAGACTTTTCAAGTCCAGGATGGGCCTCAGAGACCCGTCCTTTTTGGTAAATGTAAAAAGATTGGAGTAGTACCCCTGACCCTGTTCCTGATAAGGTACCAGACAGATGAATCCTGACTCCAGAAGGCGTTGAACTGCTAGACGCAACCCCTGGGCAGACAGAGGATTCTGAGACATCCAGGATCTGAGAAATCTCGGGGGCGGCCAGGCAGCAAACTCTACCTTGTAACTGGAGGACACCACCTCCTGAATCCACTGGTCTGAGACGTGAAGCCGTCCCCCCACCCGGACGGGTGAGGGCGCCTCCTCATGCCTGAGGGGCCTTGGTAGGGGGTTTGGGCTTAGAACCCCAGGAGAGGTCGGGGCAACCGCGGGACCTGCCACAGCCCCAAGAATCTCTGCGGCTACCCGAGAAGAGAGAGCCACGACCTCCTCTGGGGGCACGAAGGGAAGAGGAAGATGAAGAGGGGGGCCCCCGAAAGGGCCGCGGCTGCCTCCCACGTTGAGGGAGCCTATCATCCTTGGCCAAAACATCCAGACTTTCCCCAAAGAGACGAAGCCCTGTGAGAGACTTCTTAGCAGCAGTGTCAGCTGCCCACTGGCGCAACCAAACAGACCGACGCATAGCCACCAAGAGAACCGAAGCCCTACCGCCCAGCCGGACGGCATCATCCATGGCAGTCAATACAAAGGCAACAAAATCAGAGCAAAGCAGAAGGGCCCTATAATCCTCCCTCCTCCTACCAGCCATGGCACCATCCGCAAGGCGTTTGAGTTTCTTTTGGCAGTAATAGCTGTGGCACAAACCGGACGCAGGCCTGCCCCCACAAAGGTGAAGGCATGACAGGCCAGCTGATCCAAATGCCAGTCCGCGCTGTCACGGAGGGTAGTAGTGTCAGGGGATGGCATGACCGAGGTGTTGGCCAGGCCTAAAACAGGAGCGTCCACCTCTGGGGGGCACGACCAGCGTTTGACCAGGTCAGCAGAAAAGGGATACCTCTTGTCCAATCCCTTGGGCACCGTGGGCAATTTGTTAGGACGTTCCCACTCCTTCAACACCATATCAGAGAAGTGGCCCTGCTCCGGGAACTCCAAGAGTTGTTTGTCAGGGCGAAAGAGCTCACCCTGTTTCCTCTTCGCCACCTTAGGGGGGACGATTTACAAAGTCTCAAAAATATCTGACAACAGTCTATCAGTGTCATCAGGGAGCCAGTTATCATCAGAGACAGACCCCGGGTCACTGTCGTACCCCACCTGAGGGCCCCCAGAGAGTCTGAATCATGGATAAGTTCCCCCTCCTCTAGGGAGTCACGGCCCCCAAACAGATCCAGGCCCACATCCTCCTCGGCAAAGAGGGAAGGCGCGACGTCTAGGTGCCGCTTCTTGCCAAAGGTCTTGCCCGACACAGGACGAGCCAACTGCCTTTCAATGCTGGCCACGCGCAGAGCCAGATCAGATTGGGACCCCCTGCTGGTATCCCCCTCACTGGGGGCTAAATGCAGGTGTGGGGGGAGTAGGAGATGCCGGAGGGAGCACAGAACCTGGAAGGGAAGCGCCCATCCCGGTCTGTGCTGCAATAATACTGTAAGGATCTTACCTGCCTTCCGTCCCCGGTCCCGCGGCGCGTCACGGCCCCGTCCTGCTGCGGGTCCTCGGCACCTCTCTGACCCCGGCATGGCGGCGGCGGGTTGTGGCGGCCTCGGTGCGGGCTGTGCGGCGGGGGCAGGCGGCCCCAGGGATTCCCAGGCTGGCGCGGCTACGCTTCTCCCGGCCGGGAGCGCGCCCAGCCATTCACGTGCTCGCGCACGCGCGCGAGCACGCTCTGTATATGCCCCCAGGCGGCGCTGCTCCCAGCGCATCCGCCGGGGGGCGAGCTTCTAATTAGTTTTGATCTGTCCTGATGGGAGATGGGCCCAGGGACTGGATAACCCGTCTGGCCTGGGCAGGTCCAGTTCCTGGGACCATTCCCATTGGGTCTGTTTGCACCAATCACCACACTTCCCTCTCCTTTCCTTTCCCCTTTTCCCATAGGCCAGTCCTCCCTTTATTACCCTGCTGCCCTATTGTCCAGTGCCCGTTATAGCCTCTGGTTAATAGGGTGTGCGTTATAGTCTGCGTTACTGTGTTCAACTCGGCTTCGTCTCTGACCATCCTTGTCTGCTGCCCGTCCTGACCTTTTTCGCCTGTCCTGACTCCGCTTGTGCCTGATCCCTCTGTTACTGCGTTTTGGTGCTCACCTGGTTTGACCTCGGCTCGTGTTTGACTATTCTTCGCTTGACCCCTTGGATACCGCGCTCTGTGACCACCCGGCTTGACCTTGGCTAGTTTCTGGACCTCTCTGATTGACTCTCCGTTTGTAATCCCATTTACGTCCCGGCATCCATATTCGGGATACCCCGCCGTTCACCCGTCTCCACCTTAAGCCGGTAATCTTTGCGCCAACTAAGTCCTGGGGGTAACCGAGTCTGGAGAGGCACAATCCGCGTCTCCTGCGAGCGGGGACTTGTCTAAAGGCAGAAGAGGCGGTGGAGATTGGGGATTATCTGGCTTAAGAGAGAAGGGTGTCCGGCGCCTAACAGTATAACGGGCCAGAAGAATGGACCAGATATTGGAGCAGGTGCAGGCCTTAACTGCGGCCGTTGAGCACCTGGCCCATCGCGTGGCGGCCCAGGAGAACCGTCCAGCTCAGTGGAACCCAAAATTCCACTTCCAGATAAGTTCTCTGGAGACAGAGCCAAATTTGCAAATTTTCGGGACTCGTGTAAGCTCTACTTTCATCTTCGACCAACCTCGTCCGGGTCACAGGAGCAGCGCGTGGATCTCGTTATCTCCCTCCTCCAAGGGGATCCACAATCATGGGCCTTCAGTCTGTCGCCCCAGGATCCAGCTCGTCTTTCTGTGGATAGTTTCTTCTCAGCTATGAAGATTTTGTATGATGATCCTGACAGAGGGGCCACAGCAGACGCAAAGCTTCGTGCCTTACGCCAAGGACGGCGGCCAGCGGAAGAATACTGCTCAGAGTTTCGACGATGGGCGGTCGATTCACGTTGGAACGATCCAGCGCTATGCGGTCAGTTCAGGCTAGGCTTGTCTGACTCCATCAAGGACATTCTTGTGAATTATCCAGTTCCTCAGACCTTGGACGAAACCATGCATTTGGCCATTCGCATTGACCGACGTCTGCGGGAGAGACGCCTGGAAAAAGGGTCACATCCCGACTCCAGCTTGAGAGCCAAAGTTCCAGCCTTGCCTTCCTCAGAGGAGCCCATGCAGCTGGGTGCCACCAGGCTCACTGAAGCTGAGAGACGTCGGCGCTTGTCAGAAGGTCTCTGCCTTTACTGTGGCGGAATAGGTCACATGGTCAGAGCCTGCCCCAAGAAGCCGTCGGGAAACTTCAGAGCCTAGGGGGAATCGAGGGGACCCACCTAGGCTGTAAGGTATCTCCTCGTGTATTGTCCCCATTTATGAGTCCGGTCCAGGTAAAACTTGACCTAGAATGTATCAGTCTGGAAGCTCTCTTAGATTGTGGTGCAGCGGGGAACTTCCTTGACTTTGATTTAGCTCAAAGCCTAGGAATTCCGCTCCAGTCCCTTCCTGTAGCCATTCGGGTCTCTGCCATTGACAACACACCCATTGCGGGGGGGCTCATTCAATATAGAACCTCACCAGTCCTGCTTAGAGTGGGAGCGGGGCATTCTGAATTAATTTCCCTTTTAGTTCTAAAAATGCCTTCTACCCCTCTAGTTCTTGGGCTACCTTGGCTACAGAAACATAATCCCCAAATCGATTGGGTAACTAGGCAAATTGTTAAATGAGGCCCTCTGTGCTTTCATTCCTGTCTGGAACTTCCAGTGCGAGCCACTCCGTTATCCCCTGAAGAAGTGCCTAGCCCATATCTAGATTTTTCTGATGTATTCTCTGAAAAAGCGGCTGATAAACTTCCCCCTCATAGACCTTGGGATTGCCCCATCGAGCTTCTCCCGGGTACTATGCCACCTAGGGGGAAAATCTTCAATTTAACACGAGCCGAAAATCTTGCCATGCGGGAGTATATCGCAGAAAACCTCAAGAAGGGTTTTATACGGGCGTCCTCTTCTCCGGCAGGGGCAGGGTTTTTCTTTGTCGAGAAAAAAGATGGGGGACTCCGGCCCTGTATCGATTACCGGGGTTTAAACAAAATAACGGTTAAGAATAAGTATCCCCTGCCTTTAATTGATGGGCTGTTCACTCAGGTGGTTGGGGCCCAAGTGTTCTCCAAATTAGATCTCCGCGGGGCCTATAATCTTATTAGGATTCGGCAGGGAGATGAATGGAAAACAGCTTTTAATACCCATGAAGGGCATTATGAGTACCTGGTAATGCCATTCGGCTTGTGTAATGCTCCCGCAGTCTTTCAGGATTTTGTGAATGAAATCTTTAGGGAATACTTGGGCCGTTTTGTTGTAGTGTATTTGGATGATATTCTGATTTTCTCTTCCTCGCTATCAGAACATCGTAAACATGTTCGTCTGGTTTTACAGAAGCTCAGGGAGAATCACTTATTTGCCAAACTGAAAAAATGCCAATTTGAGGTTACTGAAGTTCCCTTCTTGGGTTACATCATTTCTAATACCGGCCTTTCCATGGACCAATCCAAGGTTAAAGCGGTACTAGAGTGGGAACAACCCAAAGATCTTAAGGGTTTACAAAGATTTTTGGGGTTTGCCAACTTCTATAGGAGATTCATTAAAAACTTTTCCTCCCTGGTAGCCCCCCTCACTAATCTCACCAAGAAAGGGGAGTATCCTGCTGTTTGGCCAGAGCAATCCGTCTTGGCTTTCAGGGAATTAAAAGAAGTTTTTAGTTCCGCCCCTGTGTTAGTGCACCCGGACTGCCAATTACCCTTTATTGTGGAAGTGGATGCCTCCGAACTCGGTGTAGGAGCAGTGCTTTCGCAATATAGCGGTTCCCCTGAGTGCCTTCATCCCTGTGCCTTCTTCTCCAAAAAATTTACCTCTGCCGAGAGAAATTACGATATTGGGAATCGAGAACTATTGGCTATTAAATTGGCGTTTCAAGAATGGAGACATTGGCTGGAAGGGGCTCAATTTCCCGTTACTGTCTTTACTGACCATAAGAACTTAGAGTACATTCAATCCGCTAAAAGATTGACCCCAAGGCAGGCTCGCTGGTCTCTGTTCTTCTCCCGGTTCAATTTTTCTATTACCTATAAACCGGGATCCAAGAACGTGAAGGCTGATGCCTTGTCACGTAGTTTTTCCTCTTCCACTGTACCCGAAGGGAAAAACTTACCCATTTTGCCCCAGGCTCTGGTAGTAGCTGCTATCCAGCCAGAGCTTCCTGATTTAACCCAGTTCCAGTCTGAAGCCCCGCCCGAAAAACCCAGTCATGCCCAATTTGTGCCCGCTGCCTATCGGGCTGCGGTTTTGCATCAGTTCCATGACTCTAAGTTGGCAGGCCATCCTGGTGTCAAGAAAACCATCTCCTTGCTGTCTCGCCAGGTTTGGTGGCCGTCCCTTAAAAAAGACGCACAAGAGTACGTGCGAGCCTGTAAGGTTTGTGCCCGGAGTAAATCATTAAGACACTCTCCTGAGGGTTCTCTACTTCCATTGCCCATTCCCTCCAGCCCCTGGACCCATCTGGCCATGGATTTTATCACCGATCTTCCACCTTCCCAAGGGTGCACTGTCGTCTGGGTGGTGGTAGATCGGTTTAGTAAGATGGCTCATTTCATCCCATTAAAAAAGCTACCTACTGCTCAGGTCCTGGCCCAACTTTTTGTGACACACATATTTAAAATCCATGGTATCCCGGAGGATGTTGTGTCAGATAGGAGGGTCCAGTTTGTTTCCCGTTTTTGGAGGGCTTTTTGTGTCAAGTTGGGCTTCACTGTCTCCCTATCATCTGCGTTTCACCCTCAGTCCAACAGGCAAACGGAAAGAACGAACCAATCCTTGGAGCAATATTTACGCTGTTTCATTTCTGATGTCCAGACGGATTGGGTCTTGTTTCTTCCATTTGCTGAATTTGCCCTTAATAATGCCACACATTCCTCCACCGGGGTATCTCCGTTTCGTTGTGTTTACGGTAAAGATTTGAAATTTTCAACCTTGTCGGACCAGCCTTCTAGAGTGCCTTCTCTAGATGAATGGATGTCCCAGTGGCCAAAGTTATGGGATAAAATTCAGCAGCACCTGTCTAAGGCTGTGATCCAACAAAAAAATTTTGCTGATCGTAGGCGATATAATAATCCTGATTATTTGGTCGGCGATTTGGTGTGGCTTTCGACCAAAAATCTGGCCTTACGCCAGCCATCTGCCAAGTTGGGTCCGAGATTTATTGGTCCTTTCCCCATACTGCAGAGAATTAATCGGGTTACCTATCGCCTGGATCTCCCACCTTCTATGAGGATTTGAAAAGCATTCCACGTCTCCCTTTTGAAACCTGCCAGAAACTTTGAACCTGATAATCTTCCGGATCCCATTCTAGTTGACGGGCAACAGGAATTTGAGGTTGCTCGGGTTTTGGACTCTCGCTTTTTTCGTAATTCCCTTCAGTATTTGATTGATTGGAAGGGTTACGGTCCTGAGGAAAGGTCATGGGTTCCGGCTAGGGAAGTTCATGCACAGAGATTGGTGAGAAAATTCCATAAGGAGAATCCTCAGAAACCCAGCTTGGAGGGTCCGGTGGCCCCTCCTCGGGGGGGGGGTAATGTAAGGATCTTACCTGCCTTCCGGCCCCGGTCCCGCGGCGCGTCACGGCCCCGTCCTGCTGCGGGTCCTCGGCACCTCTCTGACCCCGGCATGGCGGCGGCGGGTTGTGGCGGCCTCGCTGCGGGCTGTGCGGCGGGGGCAGGCGGCCCCAGGGATTCCCAGGCTGGCGCGGCTACGCTTCTGCCGGCCGGGAGCGTGCCCAGCCATTCACGTGCTCGCGCACGCGCACGCTCTGTATATGCCCCCAGGCGGCGCTGCTCCCAGCGCATCCGCCGGGGGGCGAGCTTCTAATTAGTTTTGATCTGTCCTGATGGGAGATGGGCCCAGGGACTGGATAACCCGTCTGGCCTGGGCAGGTCCAGTTCCTGGGACCATTCCCATTGGGTCTGTTTGCACCAATCACCACACTTCCCTCTCCTTTCCTTTCCCCTTTTCCCATAGGCCAGTCCTCCCTTTATTACCCTGCTGCCCTATTGTCCAGTGCCCGTTATAGCCTCTGGTTAATAGGGTGTGCGTTATAGTCTGCGTTACTGTGTTCAACTCGGCTTCGTCTCTGACCATCCTTGTCTGCTGCCCGTCCTGACCTTTTTCGCCTGTCCTGACTCCGCTTGTGCCTGATCCCTCTGTTACTGCGTTTTGGTGCTCACCTGGTTTGACCTCGGCTCGTGTTTGACTATTCTTCGCTTGACCCCTTGGATACCGCGCTCTGTGACCACCCGGCTTGACCTTGGCTAGTTTCTGGACCTCTCTGATTGACTCTCCGTTTGTAATCCCATTTACGTCCCGGCATCCATATTCGGGATACCCCGCCGTTCACCCGTCTCCACCTTAAGCCGGTAATCTTTGCGCCAACTAAGTCCTGGGGGTAACCGAGTCTGGAGAGGCACAATCCGCGTCTCCTGCGAGCGGGGACTTGTCTAAAGGCAGAAGAGGCGGTGGAGATTGGGGATTATCTGGCTTAAGAGAGAAGGGTGTCCGGCGCCTAACAAATACCTTGGGCGCACGGCACACAAACCACGCCACCACCACTCAAAGGGGATGCGCCGCACATGACACACAGCCGGGATTGCCCCGAAGGACCCCCGAGCACGCTATCCCCAGATGCCTCTGTATGGTGATTAACACAGGCGCAATAGGCCAGGACAGGGTAAGGGCTAATAAAAGCCACCCGAGATGCCCCCCAAGGGATGCCCGCAGAGAGGGCCAGGAGGGAAAAACAGTGGGGGGGGGGGGGCATAGGACCGGAAGAAACACACAGTTATCCCGCCTGAAAGACATAAGCAAAAAATACATAAGCATCCCGCAGCACATGCCCCCCACAAAACAAGCAACCAGTTCGGGGGACTCACGGACCAAGGAGACCGAACGTGCAGCAAACACAGAGGATCGGCAAGTCGCCAGATCACATGTGATAGAGAAAAGGAAACGGTCACCGCCGCAGCCCACGTAGCAGAAGGGTCCCAGATGCGCAGCAGCCTGAAAATGGCGCTGGAGCGAGAACCTCGAGGGGCAGGCCGCGGGGGGATGACGCGATACGCGTCATCCCTTGGCACCGCCCCCCTGAAGAGCCCGAAAATGCGCTCACATGACCTGCACCAGCGCCATGACACCGAAAAGAACCTCACAACAGGAGCGGCGTCTGCCGCGGAGCGTTGTACAAAGCGGCAGCGAAAAAAAGGCAGCCAAACAACCACCCGCCGCTACCACCCCCCCCCCCCCCCCAGAACACACGCCGGGGAGAGGGGCGAGGGAGGGAGGGCGGTAGCGGCGGGAGGGGGGGGTGGGGGGCACCAGGAGCCAAGGAAAGTTAGACAGGCTAGCCACACCAGTCCCCAAAACACAACTCACCCCCGCAATAGCGAAAGCAGTAGCGTCACATCACTCAGCAGGCTCACCATAGAGCCTATGGCCGGCTACCCTTTGTATAACAGGGTCTGCGGCTTGGGGCAGCGCTCCTCGAGCACCTGACCCTAGTGCTCCTCTACCCTCACCTGATCCGTCAGCCAAGGCTGGGAGGCACAGAGGGTCCTGAAACGGGTGGAAATAGACCTGCAGGGCCGCAGGCTTGGTTGCCCCGCTCACCTGCGCAATATAGAGAGCCATCTTCTATCTTTGCAGTATCACTGCAGAGGAAACACTGGAGAGGTCTATGGTGATTCCTGTTTTTATATGGGGCCGGGAGGAGCCACAACTATTCTTAGTATACAGTACGTCCTGCTCCAGATAGATTACTTACACTTGGGTATTACTCCGCCAGATGTGCAGAGACATCGAAAATAGGCTCCTCCCGGCCCCTCAAATACCCAGGGACCTCCCACAATCCCCTGATCTTCTCTGCAGTCTGGACTGCGAAGGACAAGAAGATGGCTCTCTCTTTTCGCAGGTGAGCGGGGCTATTAGCCTGCGGCCCTGTAGAACTATTCCCACCCGTTCCATTATTAATTTGCCTCCCAACCTTGGCTGCGTTGGTCGGGTGATGGTAGGCAGCACCGCTGTCAGGTGCTTGGGAGCGCTGCTCCACCGCAATCCCCCACCAAAAGGTAGGCGGTATATGCATATGGTGAGCCTCTATGAGATGCCCCTCCCGTACTATTGCCCCTTGCCCCTATCGGTGGGTCCTGTTAAGAGGCCGCTGTTCTCCCTTGCTCTCCCTTGTAGCCCTCGGGGGAGGGGGGGTGTGTATGTGTATTGGCCTTTGTGCTTCACTGTATTATTTTAGTATGCTTGGTGTCAGTCGCCGCGCTGACTTGGTTGCACTGATTGTCTGTCTTAAAATTGCCGCCGCGTGCGCTTCCACTGTGTTCCGCGCTTGGCGGCGCGTTACCTCAGGCGCTGGTGCGCTGTTATTGGCTGCTTGTCATGTGTACGGCTTCGCGCTCTTCGGGGGGGCGGGCCGCAGGGACAGTGACGCGGAACGCGCCAACGCCCTCGAGGTATACCCGCGCCATTTTTTTCTTGGTTCCGGCTGCTACGTGCCGCGGTCCGTGAATGCCCTCGCGGGCGGCTTTATTTACCGTTGTTTTTTACTTGTCACTTACAGCTCCCCTTTGCTTATGTCTTTCAGACGGGCCGAACCCTCTTGGCTTCTCCCGGCCCTACTCCCTCTATTTAGTTAATTAACTTGTGAGGCCTAGTGTTAATTACTCCCACTTCCCTAGCGGGTTATTGGGGCATCCCGGGTTGCTTTTATAGCGTCAATCCCTATCGGCCTATTGTGCCGCTATAATCACCATATGGAGGCGGCGTCTCAGGATAATGTGCTTGGGGTTCCTTCGGGACAAGCCCGGCTGTGTGTAGATTGTGGGGTGTCCCCTATTAAAGCTGACAATGTGCGGGTCTGTGTACCTTGTGCCCAGCAGGTGCTTGCGTTGCAGCCTGGTTTTCCAGTGGCTGGGCCTGCGCCTCGTATCACTTCAATACTCCCCCAAGCTTAAATCTCACTCCAACTGAGTTGCATACAAGTGGGGATTCTCAGCCTGATGTGTCTTCCAGACTGGCTAGTGCTGAGAAGTTGATTGCTAATACCTTGGCACATAAGGCCTCTGCAAAAAAGCGGCACTGATGTCACTCTTTTCCCTATGAAAGCTGATGAGTTTTTGGAACTGTAAGGCTATGCCCCTTTGGAGGAAGGGGAGCTATTCTCTGACTCAGAGTCATCTGATGAGAGGCCCGGGGGTCATGACGATTCTGGCTGTGACCCCAGGGCCCCAGATGATACTGATAGACTGTTGGCTCAGATTTGTTGGCAACAGGGGGAACTGTTTCATTCTGCTAAGTCACACTTGGAATTTTCTGAGCAAGCCCATTTTAATAACCGTGCTCAAGGAATGGGAGCGCCCCAGCAGGCTTCCCGATGTACCTAAGAGTTGGGATAGGAAGTATGCCTTTTCTGCTGATGTGGTGAAGTGTTGGTCATCCCCTCCTGAAGTGGATGTGGATCTAACACCTCTGTCATGCACTCCCCTGCGGGATGCTGAGGACCGGCGCATTGATCAGCTGGCGTCCCATGGCCCAGACTGTGCCTCTGCCATTACGGCTGTGGCTATTAGGACCCTGCTCAGAAGTATCCTTGATGGTGCCCCTGATGATGTGTGTAGGGAGGAGTTTAATGCACTCTCTAGTTGTGATGTTTTTGTGACCTATGTCCTCTCTGCCCTGGATGACACCATTAGAATGTGTGGCAGAACCTCTGCCCTTGTGGTGGCTATACGCCGCTCGGTTTGGCTGCGCCAGTGGGCTGCTGACAACGCTGCCAAGAAAGCCCTCACTGGTTTTCCCTTCAAAGGACTACGCCTGTTTGGGAACCGCCTGGACCTGTTTGCTAAGGGAGGCAGGTTACCCCAGCGCAGGCGGCAGTCTCGGCCCTTTCGGGATCAGGGCTCCTTTTCCTCCCCCTACCGTGGTGCTAGACAAGGGAGGGGGGTTTCCTTCACTGGGGCCCGAGGAGACTTCCGTGGTACGGGCAGAGGACGTGGACGTCCTGGCTCCTCCTGGGGCTCCAAGCTCAAGTCCTCTCCCAAGCCCCCTCAGGCATGATGGGGCGCCCTCACCCATCCGTGTGAGGGGACGGCTTCAGCACTTTGCTCACATCTGGAGGCTTCATGTCTCAGACCGGTGGATTCAGGAGGTAGTGTCCTCCGGTTACAAGATAGAGTTTGCTGTCTGCCCCCCCCCCCAAGGTTCCCCGGATTCCTCAGGACCCTGTGTTAGCTCAGGATCTAGTGCAGGTGGTGCAAAGCCTTCTGGAGCTGGGGGTCATCTGCAAGGTCCCTTTAAGAGAAAGGGGCAAGGGCTTCTATTACAACCTGTGCCCAAAAAGATGGGTCAGTCAGGCCCATCCTGGACTTGAAGATCCTCAACAAATTTGTCAGGTGCAGGCGCTTTCCCAGGAAACTTTGCGCTCTGCCATCAGTTCCCTGCGCCCAGGGGATTTCATGACGTCTGTGGACATCAAAGATGCTTACCTTCATATTCCTGTGTTTCCAGGTCATCAAAGGTTCCTCAGGTTCGCTCTGGAGGATCAACACTACCAATTTGTGGCATTGCCTTTTGGTCTCACTTCAGCTCCCAAGGTGTTCACCAAGGTGCTGGCAGGAGTGATGTCTCATCACATTCTCATCACTTCCCAGTCTCTACATCAGGCAGAGTTGGAGATGGTAGTGTCCACCCTGGAGTCATTTGGCTGGGTGATCAACCACCCCAAGTCTTTTCTATCTCCCTCCTTGGTGACTTCATTCCTGGGAATGAATCTGGATACAGTTCAGGCAAGGATTTTTCTTCCTCAGCAGAAGGTGAACAGTCTGATTGTGCAGGTCCAGTTCCTGTTATCTTGTCATCATCCCTCCATCAGGCAGGGAATGCAGCTGGTGGGCCTGATGGTGGCGTGCTTCGAGGCGGTCCCTTATGCTCAGTTCCACTTGAGGCCTCTGCAACTCCACCTTTTGTCAGTATGGGACAAGGACCCTGCGTCCCTGGACCGGGTCTTTGCGCATTCCCCCTGGTCAGGCGGTCCCTCTCGTGGTGGCTGGACTCCAGGAACTTGTTGGGGGGCAGATCTTTTCTGAACCCCTCCTGGGAGACGGTCACCATGGATGCCAGTCTGTCAGGTTGGGGGGGTTTCTGGAAGTCCCTGCACTTCCAGGGGAGGTGGGGCCCTCAGGAGGCCCACACACCTATCAACGTCTTGGAGCTGCGGGCAATCAGGTTGGTTCTGGCTCAGTTGACTCATCACCTTCGGGGCCTGCCTGTTCAGGTGCGCTCGGACAACCAGATGGCAGTTGCCTACATCAATCATCAGGGAGGGACCCGGAGCAGGAGGGCCCTCCAGGAAGTGTCTCTGATCCTGACCTGGGCAGAGGCCAATGTTCCCTGCATATCAGCGGTGTACATCCCGGGGGTGGAAAATCTGGAGGCAGACTCTCTGAGCAAGGGGACCTCTCGCCAGGGAGAATGGTCCCTCTGCAACAGGGTGTTTCAATCTCTGTGTCACCGTTGGGGCCAACCAGATGTGGATCTGTTTGCGTCCCGTCACAATCACAAGCTCCCGGCCTTTGTCTCCCTGTCCCAGGATCCTCTGGCCTTGGCCACGGATGCCCTAGCAATGTCATGGCAGGACTTTCAGCTCCTGTATGTCTTTCCTCCATTCCCCCTGCTGGGCAGGGTTCTGTGCAAGATCTGGAGGGGGTGCCAGCAATTCTGGTGGCCCCCCAGGTGGCCAAGAAGAGTGTGGTTCGCAGATGTGGTGCAGCTGGCAGTAGATCAGTACGTTCTACCCAGGGTGCCAGACCTGCTCACTCAGGGTCCCTTACGCCATCCCAATTTACCAACTCTGGCTTTGACGGCCTGGCTGCTGAAACCTCCATCTTGATGGAGAAGGGGCTGTCTACCTCGGTTGTTGATACCATGATTAAGGCTAGGAAGAAGTCTTCTTCTTCCATTTATTACAGGGTTTGGCGTGCCTACATTGACTGGTGTGAGTCTAAGTCTCTTCCCTGTCGTGTGTTCTCTATTCCCAGGATCCTGGAGTTCCTGCAGCATGGGTTGGAGATGGGGCTCCAACTCAGTACTCGTGCTATTGGTGCCTCTTAGGCTTTTCAGCACCAGGCTTTTGTTGAACAAGTTTGCAAGGCCGCTACTTGGTCTTCTGTTCATACATTTTCAAAGTTTTACAAGGTTGATGTTAGGGCCTCAGCTGATGCTGCTTTTGGCCGTAAGGTTCTGCAGGCGGCAGTGGTTTGACCTGTCTGCTGTTACCTTTGGGGATCCCAACCTACTTTATGGACACTGCTATTGGATGTCCCAAGTGTAAGTAATCTATCTGGAGCAGGACGTACTGTATACTAAGAATCATACAATTCTGTGATTACTCACCTGTAGAATTGGTATTATGAGTATACAGTACGTCCTTCTCCACCCCACCCTTGGTTTTGCATTATCTTGGATCCCCTGTATGGTGATTGTTATCATTGTTATAGTTACCAGTTTGGGTTTGATTTAATTCTCCCGGCTTCTCGTTAACTGCTTTTCAATGCTGGGGATTGTGGGAGGTCCCTGGGTATTTGAGGGGCAGAGAGGAGCCTATTTTCGATGTCTCTGCAGTCCAGCGCCATCTGGTGGAGTAATACCCAAGTGTAAGTAATAAATCTGGAGCAGTATGTACTGTATACTCATAATACCAATTCTACAGGTGAGTAATCACAGAATTTTATTTTTCTGCAGTGCACTGCGCCACCTTGTGGCGGAATATCCCAGACGTAAGGACTTCATGAAACAGGCCGTGCCATGCACTAGGAAAAAAGTAGGGTGTATATGTAATTCTTCCTCTTGCCATCTAGCACATTCATGCCAATTTTTATTGTCAGATCATTTTCACACAGCAGTAATCACACCAGTTGAGAACACCCTCAGCAACCCTTTGGTATCCTCCCTATCTGAATAAGTTGAATTACAGCAGAAGGGGTCAAATCTGTCAACTCTTCTTTAGCCAATCAGATTAGCAAGCCATAGTGAAGAAGTTTTGTGATTTGTAATTCTAACACACCAGTTGATGTACATTGCTAAGGTAAACACATTATTGCCAGGGGAAACTGTTTTATAACACAGAATTGCTAAAACATTGCAAAAAAATAGAAAAGAAAAAAGAAACTTTAAATAATGCCATCAAAAGTGTAATTACCCCTTAAGTATTGGGTACTGAATTGATAATCAATAAAGGCATTAAGCAAGCCCACACTTTTTATGTGCACCAAAATCTACATGTAGCATAGGGATAGTCATCCGGGTAAATTGCTCTCAATTTGTATCACTTTTATCCCCCAAAAATAGAGATTTTTATAGGTTCAGAGGCAATGTAGCAGTGAGGCTTCTCTTAGCTTTGCAAATGTGAGTTTTTATCCAGTAGATAGCAGTAGATCATTGTCGATGCAGTAAAGGTGGCTCTTTCAGAGTTTAACTTTAGAGTAGTATAAACTATGAAATGCAAAGATCACTAATATTTTTCAAAACAGCTGCTGCCAGGTCCTTTGGAGACATTTCCAAAGGCACCAGGTATTGTGTATATTCTAAGTATGTCACACACCCCGCTTCAAGAAATGCATAACGTGTGGGTAATACTGACCTGTAGAGGGCGATATGCAGAGATGCCAGGAAAAAAGAGAGCCCCTCCCGGTCCATAAATACCTGGGACCTCCCACTCATTACCCAGTCTTCATCTCTGCAGTCGGTGAGCAAGTCAGAAGATGTGGTCTCCTCCTTGCACAGGGGGATTTCAGGTAGCCGGGATGACTCCCGGCCCTTTAGTTATCTATTTCCGCCTGGATCTTTTTTTTCTGTTACCTCATGCCTCCCAGCCTAGGCTGACGGTCCGGGTGAGGGTAGAAAAGCACCCTTGGTGCTTAAGAGCAAATGCTCTCCCGTGAGACCCTATATAAGAGGGTAGGCGGTCATCCGGGACGGTGACCCCGGTTTGGGATGCCCCGTCCCTTGGCCTTACACTTTGGGTGGTCCCCCCCTTTAGGTAATGCCCCTCTCTCTAGCGGGATAGCGGAGGGTAGGAGCAGGGCCCCTTATTCGGTGTTAGGTCCAAATTTTGTAATCATTAATTCTTAATAATGTTTGAATGTATTAATTTATTAAATTATCCTCCCAACAGTTATTAACTTATTACTTCATAACAGCGTGTATTTCTCTGTCAAAACGGCGCTGTGGCCACCATTTTTATGCAGGCTTTCTCCCTGAGGTAAAAGGGGCGGGGCCGGGCGTCAGGGTCAAAGCCACGGCCCGCTTCCCTCCTTCTGTCTCTTCTGAGACCGGCGCCGCGGCCGCACATGGCTGCGGTTCCTGGCCTTTTTGCATTGTCATGGCGGAGGGGAGCTTCTCCCCTCACGCTTTCACTCTTGGGGGCGGGGCCGGGCTTTCCAGCGCTGCGGCCCGCCCCTGTGTCACAGGCACCGCTGAGGTGCTTTTCTCTGTGCCTGTTTCCTCAGAAGGAGCTGGCCACGCCCCCCTTCTCTCCTCAGAGCTGCTCTTTACCTCACGGAGAGAGGAAGCTGTCTTCAGGACCACAGTGAGTGGCCCGGTGGGCCCCCCTTCTGTCCCATCACCTATAATTATATATTTTTATGTCATAT
The DNA here is from genome assembly GCA_027917425.1 of Gastrophryne carolinensis. Classification (NCBI taxonomy): domain Eukaryota; kingdom Metazoa; phylum Chordata; class Amphibia; order Anura; family Microhylidae; genus Gastrophryne; species Gastrophryne carolinensis. The sequence continues at coordinate 100,804,765 of CM051240.1, read as the reverse complement.
ATATATATATATATATATATATATATATATATATATATTTTATACTCCGCTTTTCTTATTAGCCTTTTTTATTATGTCTTTCAGATATAACCTACAGTGGTGTTAAGGGGTTTCTCCCGGTCCTAGGGTCCCTGGGTTCTTAATTGGCTTATTGCAAATCCTCCCACTGGGACATTAAAGGGGCATCCCGGGTTGCTTATATGCGTAATTCCCTCGGTCATTGCGACCAACTATAAGTTCACCTTATGGAGAAATCCCCGGATACTGGGCTCGGGGTCCCTTCGGGGGAATCCCGGAAGTGTATGGGGTGTGGGGCATCCCTTACTGGCGATGATGTATATCTGTGTATACCATGCGCACAGCAGACTATTACGCGGCAGTCCGGACCCCAGGCGTCTGGTTCAGCGCCGCCGGTCTCTCCTCCCCCCCCTCCCAGTTTGATCCGTGCCCAGTCTGACGTTGTCATGGGCAGGCAGTTGCAATCGGAGATGTGTGCCCGATTGGCCAAGAGAAAGCACTTGTCGCCGTCTTCACCGGCGGCCGACTTGGATGATCTTGATAATCTGGACTGGTCTGATTACTCCCAACTTGAGGAAGGGGAGGTATATGAAGAATCAGATAATTCAGACGATCAGCAGTTTGTGGGTGCTGATACCGAGCGGGGCTTGGGGAGGTCTTCGGATACTCCTAATGTTCTGGCTCAGATGTTTGAGGTTTTGGCTATTTCTCCTCCTGAGGTGGTTCCACAGCAAAAGGGGGAATTTTTCGAAGAATCCAGGCAGCGCTTGGAATTTCCTAACCAAAAGCATTTTGATGGGATTATTGCTAAATAATGGGAGAGGCCTGCCCGGCTCCCAGGTGTCCCTCAGGGTTGGGACAAAAAATATCCCTTTCCCTTGGATACGGTTAAGCGTTGGGCGTCCCCTCCCGAGGTGGATGCACAGATTCTGGGTTTATCCAACACTACTGTTTTAAATTCTCCTGATTGCTCCACGCTTAAAGATGGTGAGGATAAACGCATTGACCAAATGGCTTGTCATGGTTTTGCCAGTGTTGGGTCAGCCATGAGGCCGGTTTGTGCTTCAGCGCTGCTGGTGGTGGTTACCAGGTCGGTGGTCAGGGACCTTCTTCCAGGTTAGATCCAGATAGCGACGAGTTCCTTGGCCTTAAAAGGTGTGAATTGTTTTTGTCATTTGTACTAGCCGCCTTGAAAGACACACTGATGATGTGTGGCAGAACGTCGGCTCTATTGGTGACTATTTGGCGTTCGGTTTGGTTGCGCCAGTGGGCGGCTGATTTCGCGTCTAAAAAGTCGCTGACCGCTCTTCCCTTTGTGCGATTACGGCTCTTTGGTGAGAAGTTGGATTCAGTTGCCAAGGGTGGTAAGTTACCTTAACGCAAAAAAGCGTTGTCCCTTTCGGGGGGCGGGTTCCTTTGCTCCTTCCTTTCGTGGGGCTAGAGCTGGCAAAGAAAATGTTTTCCCCGCAGCCAGAGGAGATTCCTGGGACAGGGGCAGAGGACGTGCCTGCCCAGGATACAGCTGGGGCTCTAAGCCCAAACCCGCTGCCAAGCCAGCTCAGCAATGAGGGGGCGTCCTCACCCATGTGGGTGGGGGGGGGGGGGGCGGCTGCAGCACTTCTCCCAGGTCTGGGACCGGGAGGTCTCGGACAGATGGATCCGGGAAGTGGTGACTTCCGGCTACAAGCTGGAGTTCAAGCTCCGGCCCCCTCCCAGATTCCTCAGGTCTCGGGTGCCTTCGGACCTTCTGGCCGCGCAGGAGCTCCAGGCGGCAGTAAAGAGTCTGTTGGATATGGCAGTTATTTGCCCAGTGCCCCCCTCAGACAGGGGTCGGGGCTTTTATTCCAATCTGTTCACGGTGCCCAAGAAGGACGGCTCGGTTCAACCCATTCTGGACCTAAAGATCCTCAACAGGTTCGTCCATCCGCGGAAATTTCGCATGGAAACGCTGCGTTCAGCTATCCATTCTCTTCGGCAGGGGGACTTTCTGACATCCGTAGACATCAAGGACGCCTATCGGCATGTGCCGATTTTTCCAGCGCACCAGAGATTTCTCAGGTTCGTGGTGGAGGATCGGCATTTTCAGTTTGTGGCACTTCCTTTCGGTCTTACCTCGGCTCCAAGGGTTTTCACCAAGGTGCTGGCCGGGGTGATGGCTCTCCTCAGAGCCCAGGGTATTCGCATTGTCCCTTATCTGGAGGACCTTCTCATTATGGCATCTTCCTTCAGCCAAGCGGTATTGGACACCAGAACTGTGGTGAATATATATTAGCTCATGCATTTAATAAATAATTCTAAAAAATATAAATGTGTGGGTGGGGAGATTCTGATTGCTGATGTCCCTGGTAAAATTCAGCCACCAAGAGTCTGGACCATGTGGCCACCAGCATACAATGGGCTGGATTTCACTGGATTCTTTGTATAGCTATTGCCAACTTAGCCAGCCTAAGATGGTAGTCCACAAAAAAACAGTATAAAATAAAATACAATTCTGTGATACTCACCTGTAGAACTGGTATTATACGTATACAGCACGTCCTGCTCCAGAGAGTAATTACTTATGTTTGGGTTATACATCCACAAGATGGTGCTGGATTGCAGAGACAGCAAAAAAGTGGCTCCTCCCGGCCCCTTATATTCCAGGGACCTCCCACAAAATCCCCAGTGCTGACAAGCAGTTAGCAAGAAGCCGGGAGAATAATAACCATAATCAAACAATATTAACCATGATAACAATCACCATACAGAGGCACTAAGAACAATGAAAACAAGAGCAGGACGTGCTGTATACGTATAATACCAATTCTACAGGTGAGTAATCACAGAATTGTAATATTCTAATTATACAGCACGTCCTGCTCCAGAGAGTAATTCCTTAAGTTTGGGACATCCAATAGCAGTGTCCGTAAGGTAGGGTGGGATCCCCAAAAGCAACAACATGCAGATCAAACCACTGCCGCCTGCAGAACCTTGCGGCCAAAAGCAGCATCTGCTGAGGCCCTAACATCAACCTTGTAAAACTTAGAAAAAGTATGAACAGAAGACAAACTAGAGCCTTGCAAACTTGTTCAACAGAAGCCTGGTGCTGAAAGGCCCAAGAGGCACCAATAGCACAAGTGGAATGAGCAGTAAGGCGGAAGGGAGGATCCTTCCCTTTAGCAGAATAGGCCTGAATAACAGCCCGACGGATCCACTTGCTGATGGTAGACTTAGCTGGAGCCAGACCCTTCTTAGGACCCGAAGGGACCACAAAAAGAGCATCAGTCTTCCTGAAGGGCTCAGTAGCCACCAAATAGAACTTCAGGTTCCTGACCACATCCAAAGAATGTAGAGCCCTCTCCTTAGGATTACTAGGATTGGGGCACAGAGAAGGAAGAGCAATGTCCTGATTGAGATGAAAAGCAGACACAACCTTAGGCAGAAAATCTGGATTAAAGCGAAACACCACCTTGTCCTGGTGTCTCTAAAAGTAAGGGGGCTTGATGGAAAGCGCCGTTAACTCAGAAACACGCCTAACAGAAGTGATAGCCACCAAAAAGACTACCTTAAGCTTAAGAATGGACAAAGCAGCCTCATGCACAGGCTCAAAAGGAGAACCCTGCAAGGCAGAAAGGACCAAGTTCAAGCCCCAGACTGGTAACATAGGCTTAGTGGGGGGCGCACATGAGTAACCCCCCTGGAAAAAAGTCCTGACCAGATGATGCTGAGCAAAAGATCTCTGAAAGAAAACAGCCAAGGCAGACACATGACCCTTCAGAGTGCTGAGTTGAATCCCCAGATCCATACCATGTTGGAGAAATTCCAGAATCCTAGGAATAGAAAACACACGATAGGGAAGAGATTTAGCCTCACACCAGTCAATGTAGGTACGCCAAACCCTATAGTAGATGGAAGAAGAAGACTTTTTCCTAGCCCTGATCATGGTGTTAACAACAGAGGCAGGCAGCCCCTTTTCCATTAAGATGGAGGTTTCAGCAGCCAGGCAGTTAAAGCCAGCGTTTGTAAATTGGGGTAGCGTAGCCGCCCCTGAGTGAGCAGGTCTGGATCCTTGGGCAGGGAGTACTGAGCTGCACGATGTCTGCGAACCACACTCTTCTTGGCCAACAGGGGGCCACCAGGATTGCTGGCACCCCTTCCTGAGCTATCTTTCGCAGAACCCTGCCCAACAGGGGGAATGGGGGAAAGACATACAGAAGCTGAAAGTCCTGCCATGACATTGCTAGATCATCTGTGGCCAAGGCCAGAGGATCCTGGGACAGGGAGACAAAGACTGGGAGCTTGTGATTTTGACGGGACGCAAACAGATCCACATCTGGCTGACCCCACTAGTGACACAGAGAGTGAAACACCCTGTTGCTGAGGGACCACTCTCCCAGGCAAGAGGTCCCTCTGCTCAGAGAGTCTGCCTGCAGATTCTCCACCCCCGGAATGTACACAGCTGAGATGCAAGGAACATTGGCCTCCGCCCCGGAACGGAATCAGAGACACTTCCTTGAGGGCCCCCTTGCTCCAGGTCCCTCCCTGCTGGCCCTGAAGGTGTTGGGTCAAGTGGGCCAGAACCAACCTGATCGCCCTCAGTTCCAGAATGTTGATAGGGGTGTGGGCCTCCCAAGGGCCCCACCGCCCTTGGAATTGTAGGGACTTCCAGAAGCCCCCCCCAACCCGTCAAAATGGCATCCGTGGTGACTGTCTCCCAGCAGGGGACCAGAAAGGATCTGCCCGCCAGCAGGTTCCTGGAGTCCAGCCACCACGAGAGGGACCGCCTGGCTGGGGGGGACAGAACAAGGACCTGGTCCAGGGACGCAGGATCCTTGTCCCATACTGACAATAGGTGGAGTTGCAGAGGCCTCATATGAAACTGGGCATAAGGAACCACCTCGAAGCACGGCACCATCAGGCCCACCAGCTGCATTCCCTGCCTGATGGAAGGATGAGAGCAAGATAGAAGGAACTGAACCTGCGCCAGCAGACTGTCCACCTTCTGCTGAGGAAGAAAGATCCTTGCCTGAACTGTATCCAGATTCATGCCCAGAAATGGCGTCACCAAGGAGGGAGACAGGGAAGATTTGGGGTGATTGATCCCCCAGCCGAATGACTCCAGGGTGGACACTACTCGTTGAGTATCCAGCTCTGCCTGTTGGAGAGACTGAGAGGTGATGAGAATGTCATCCAAATAAGGCAGAATGCGAATGCCCTGAGACCTGAGCAGAGCCAGCACCCCCGCCAACACCTGGGTAAACACCCTGGGAGCCGAAGTGAGACCGAAGGGCAATGCCACAAATTGGTAGTGCTGATCCCCCAGGGCGAACCTGAGGAATCTTTGATGACCAGGGAAGATGGGAATATGAAGGTAAGCATCCTTGATGTCCACAGAAGTCATGAAGTTCCCTGGATGCAGGGAACGTATAGCAGAGCGCAGAGTTTACATGCGAAAGCGCCTGCATTTGACAAATTTGTTTAGGATCTTCAAATCCAGGATGGGCCTGACTGACCCATCTCTCTTGGGTACGGTGAAAAGATTGGAATAAAACCCCTTGCCCCTTTCGCGTAAGGGGACCTGACAGACGACCCTCAGTTCCAGAAGGCTTTGCACCACCAGAACCAGAGCCTGAGCTGACATGGGGTCCTGAGGCATCCGGGATCTGATGAATCTTGGGGGCGGCCAGGCAGCAAACTATCTTGTAACCGAAGGACACTACCTCCTGAATCCACCGGTCTGAGACATGATGACGTGAGCAAAGAGCTGAAGCCGTCCCCCCACCCGGATGGGTGAAGGCGCCCCTTTATGCCTGAGGGGGCTTGGGAGAAGGCTTAGGTTTGGATCCCCAGGATAGGCCAGGGCGGCCACGTCCTCTGCCCCTACCCCAGAAATCTCCTCGGGCCCCAGTAAAGGAGGCCCCTCTCCCCATTCTGGATCCACGGTAGGGGGAAGGAAAGGAGCCCTGGCCCCGAAAGGGCCGGGACTGTCTTCTGCGCTGGGGTAACCTAACTCCCTTAGCAAACAGGTCAAGGCGTTCCCCAAATAGGCATAGACCTTTGAAGGGAAGGCCCGTGAGAGCCTTCTTGGCAGCTTTGTCAGCTGCCCACTGGCGCAGCCAAACCGAGGCACCAAGGCAAAGGCTCTGCCACACATCCTAATGGTATCTTTCAAGGCAGAGAGGACATAAGCCACAAATACCGCACAACGCGAAAGTGCATTATACTCTTCACTAGAAACATCATCAGGAGCCCCATCCAGGACACGTTTAAGCAGCGTTCTAATAGCCACAGCTGTAATGGCAGAGGCACAAACCGGGCGCAGCGCTGTCCCCACACAGGCAAATGCATGGGAAGCCAGCTGATCAATACGCCGGTCCTCACTATCCTTCAAGTTAGTAGAGTCAGGGGAATGCATAACAGAGGTGTTAGACAAACCTAGAATTAGGGCATCCACTTCGGGAGGGGATGGCCAACGTTTAACCACATCAGCAGGAAAGGGATACCTCTTATCCCAACTCTTAGGGACCCCGGGAAGCCTGCTAGGACATTCCCATTCTTTGAACACGAGATTATTAAAGCGATATTGTTCAGGGAACTCTAAGCGTGGATTAGCAATATGAAACAATTCCCCCTGCTGCTTAGGAGCCGCGGCCGGGGGAGAGATAGCAAGCACTTCAAAAATCTGAGCCAAAAGCCTATCCGTATCATTCGCGGCCCAGGGATCAGAGCCAGAATCAGCATAACCCCTGGGACGCTCATCAGAGGATTCTGAATCAGAGAACAACTCCCCTTCTTCCAGGGGGGTATAACCAGACAGATCAAGGAACTCTTCAGCCTCCATGGGAAAAAGAGTGACATCAGGCGCCAAATGCCGCCTCTTAGCAGAGGCCTTATGCCCCATAGTATTTGCAAGCAACTTCTCAACACTGGGCAGTCTAGCAGACACATTAGGTTGGGACTCCCCACTGGTATGCGGCTCACTGGGAGTCAGATGTAAGCGTGGGGGAGTAGGCGAAGCCATACGAGGTTCAGACCAAGCTGCCGGTAAACCAGGCTGAAGCTCAAGCACCTGCTGGGCACAAGGTACACAGACCCGCACATTGTCAACACTTGTAGGGGACACCCCACATGCCACACACAGCCGGGCTTGTCCCGAAGGAACCCCAAGCACATTATCCTGAGACGCCTCCATATGGTGATTATAGCGGCACAATCGGCCAATAGGGATTCACGCTATAAAAGCAACCCGGAATGCCCCAATAACCCGCTAGGGAAGTGGGAGGAATTAGCACACTCAATAAGTTTAATAACTAATAGAGGGGGCAGGGCCGGGAGAAACCAATTGAGTTTGACCCGCTTGTAAGACATAAGCAAAAGGGCTCCGTAAGCGACATGTATACATAACAGAAAAATTTAAGCAACAGCCCGCAGGGGCACTCACGGACCGTGGTAGGCGCCAGCCACGCAGCCCCCCCCCCCCGAGAACTACAAGGGAGAGTGAGGGAGGGCAGCGGCCACCTACGTAGGGCCCACCGATAGACAGGGGCAAGGGGCAATAGTGCGGGAGGGGCATCCCATAAGGCTCACCATGTGCCTATACCGCCTACCCTTTGGTGGGGGATTGCGGTGGAGCAGCGCTCCTAAGCACCTGACAGCGGTGCTGTCTACCATCACCCGAACCAGGGCAGCCAAGGCTGGGAGGCAAATTAAAAATGGAACGGGTGGGAATAGTCGCACAGGGCCGCAGGCTAATAGCCCCGCTCACCTGCGAGAAGAGAGATCCATCTTCTTGTCCATCGCAATCCAGACTGCAAAGAAAATCTGGAGATTTGTGGGAGGTCCCGGGTATTTGAGGGGCCAGGAGGACCCAATTTCGCTGTCTCTGCAGTCCAGCGCCATCTGGCGGAGTAATACCCAGACGTAATGAATCTTCTGGAGCAGGACGTACTGTATACTAAGAATATGGCGCCCGCAGATACCCCGAGGGCCGGGCCGCGGAGACAGTGATGCGCCATCCGCAAGGCCCGCCCCCCCGAAGAGCGTGAAGGCGCCCACGTGACCATGTCAGCCAATGATGGCGCAGCAGCGCCTGAGGTAAAGTAGCCACCGACCGTGGAACGCCGTACAAGCGAGCATGGCGGCGGCGGCATTTTTAAAAGCAACCAGTGCAACCAACACACGTGCGGCAACAAAGCTAAGCTATACCACGGAAACAATAAGAGTGAAGAATACACCTACAACACACACGCACACAACACAACCCCCCCTCCCGAGAAATACCAGTGAGAGCGAGGGAGGGCAGCGGCCAACCTAACAGGAGCCCACAGATGGACAGGAGGCGAGGGGCGATAGCGTGGGAGGGGCATCCCATAAGGATCACCATGGGCCTATACCGCCTACCCTTTGTTGGGGGATTGCGGTCAGAGCAGCGCTCCTTAAGCACCTGACAATGGTGCTGCCTATCGTCACCCGACCAGTGCAGCCAAAGCTGGGAGGCATGAAAAGGAGGAACGGGTGGGAATAATCCTACAGGGCCGCAGGCTAATAGCCCCGCTCACCTGCGAGTAGAGAGAGCAATCTTCTTGTCATCACAGCGCCGACTGCAGAGAAGAACTGGAGATTTTGTGGGAGGTCCCTGGAATATAGGGGGCCGGGAGGAGCAACTTTTTTTGCTGTCTCTGCAGTCCAGCGCCATCTTGTGGATGTATAACCAAAACGTAAGGAATTACTCTCTGGAGCAGGACGTGCTGTATACTTAGAATAAATATATATCTCTTCCACTTCGCTGTCCACTACTGCCCTCCCTGTCCTCTCTCCTGCCCCGTTACTCCTACCTCCATTTAGTGTTTTAGCTCTACCCCTTTTCCTGTGACCTATCACCTGGCTCCCCCTTTCTTTTCTTCCTCCACTCTAACATGGAGCTGTGTTGCGATTCCTCCCCTCTTGCGTCCTTCCCGTATGACCGCGTCGTGTCCCCTCGCTGGTGCTCCGCAGTCCGGCAGGGCACAGCAGGCCTCCGCAAAAAGCGGACTAGTGCATGGTTAGCGACTGTTGTTTCATGGCGCAAGGGGCAAAAGCCCAGCATAACCAAGTACTGTAGGTCAAACCACCCTGCTCCTCTACTTTTTTGCTGCCTGGTTGATCTGCCCGCTGCCCCATCGGAACCTCCTGTTGTGTGTGTGTGTGTGCGTGTGTGTGTGTGTGTGTGTGTGTGTGTGTGTGTGTGTGGGGGGAGTAATAATGTTGCGCCCTGTGGATGCGGTCGTGCAAGGGGTTATTGGTCTATTTGCCCATCCTCATATGTGTGTATACCTGTATTGCTGTATCTTTTTTCTTGGTTTGTAAAAGTCTAATACAATTCTGTGATTACTCACCTGTAGAATTGAAATTATGAATATACAGTACGTCCTGCTCCAGATAAGAATCATTACACATGGGAATTACTCCGCCAGATGGAGCAGGACTGCAGAGACAGCGAAATTGGCTCCTCCCGGTCCCTCAAATACCCGGGCCCTCCCACAAATCCCCAGCATTGAAAAGCAGTTAACGAGAAGCCGGGAGAATTAAAACAGAACCAAACTAGTAACTATAACAATGATAACAATCACCATACAGGGGATCCAGAATAATGCAAAACCAAGGGTGGGGTGGAGCAGGACGTACTGTATACTCATAATATCAATTCTACAGGTGAGTAATCACAGAACTGTATTATTCTTAGTATACAGTACGTCCTGGTCCAGATAAGAATCATTACACATGGGACATCCAATAGCAGTGTCCATAAAGTAGGGTGGGATCCCCAAAGGTAACAATAGACAGGTCAGACCACTGCCACCTGCAGAACCTTGCGGCCAAAAGCAGCATCAGCTGAGGCCCTAACATCAACCTTGTAAAACTTTGAAAAGGTATGAACAGAAGACCAAGTGGCGGCCTTGCAAACCTGTTCAACAGAAGCTTGGTGCTGAAAAGCCCAAAAGGCACCAATAGCACGAGTGGAATGAGCAGTAAGGCGGAAGGGAGGATTGTTCCCCTTAGCAGAATAGGCCTGAATCACAGCCTGACGGATCCATTTGCTGATAGTAGATTTGGCAGGAGCCAAGACCCTTCCTAGGACCAGAAGGGACCACAAAAAGAGCATCAGTTTTTATGAACGATGTAGTAGCCACCAGATAGTACTTCAGACACCTAACCACATCCAAGAATGCATTACTAGGATTAGGGCACAAGGAAGGAAGAACAATGTCCTGATTCAAATGAATGGCAGACACAACCTTAGGCAGAAAATCTGGCTTGAAGCGAAACACCACCTTGTCCTGGTGTCTCTCAAAGTAGGGAGGCTGGATGGAAAGCGCCGCCAACTCAGACACACGCCTAACAGAAGTGATAGCCACCAAGAAGACAACCTTGAGAGTAAGAATGGCCAGGGCAGCCTCCTGCACAGGTTCAAAGGGAGCACCCTGCAAGGCTGACAAGACCAAGTTCAAATCCCAAAAAGGCAACATAGGCATACATGGGGGACACACATGAGTAACCCCCTGAAAAAAGTCCTGATCAGAGAATGCTGGGCAAAGGACCTCTGGAAGAAAACAGCCAGGGCAGATACATGACCCTTCAGAGTACTGAGTTGGAGCCCCAGCTCCAACCTATGCTGCAGGAACTCCAGGATCTTGGGAATAGAGAACACACGACAGGGAAGAGACTTAGACTCACACCAGTCAATGCAGGCACGCCAAACCCTATAGTAAATGGAAGAAGAAGACATCTTCCTAGCCTTTATCATGGTATCAACAACAGAGGCAGACAGTCCCTTCTCCATCAAGATGGAGGTTTCAGCAGCCAGGCCTTCAAAGCCAGAGTTTGTAAATTGGGATGGCGTAAGTGACCCTGAGTGAGCAGGTCTGGCACCCTGGGCAGAGCATACTGATCTACTGCCAGCTGCACCATGTCTGCAAACCACACTCTTCTTGGCCAACAGGGGGCCACCAGTATTGCTGGCACCCCCACCTGAGCTATCTTGCGCAGAACCCTGCCCAACAGGGGGAATGGAGGAAAGACATACAGGAGCTGAAAGTCCTGCCGTGACATTGCTAGAGCATCCGTGGCCAAGGCCAGAGGATCCTGGGACAGGGAGACAAAGGCCGGGAGCTTGTGATTGTGATGGGACGCAAACAGATCCACATCTGGTTGGCCCCAACGGTGACACAGAGATCGAAACACCCTGTTGCAGAGGGACCATTCTCCCAGGCGAGAGGTCCCCCTGCTCAGAGAGTCTGCCTGCAGATTCTCCACCACCGGGATGTACACAGCTGATATGCAGGGAACATTGTCCTCCGCCCAGGCCAGGATCAGAGACATTTCCTGGAGGGCCCTCTTGCTCCGGGTCCCTCCCTGATGATTGATGTAGGCAACCGCCGTCTGGTTGTCCGAGTGTACCTGAACAGGCAGGCCCTGAAGTTGATGAGTCAAATGAGTCAGAACCAACCTGATCGCCCGCAGTTCCAGAATGTTGATAGGTGTGTGGGCCTCCTGAGGGCCCCACCACCCTTGGTACTGCCGGGACCTCCAGAACCCCCCCCCAACCCGTCAGACTGGCATCCATGGTGACCGTCTCCCAGCAGGGGGCCAGAAAGGATCTGCCCACCAACAGGTTCCTGGAGTCCAGCCACCACGAGAGGGACCGCCTGACTAGGGGGGAAAGCACAAGGACCTGGTCCAGGGACGCAGGATCCTTGTCCCATACTGACAGAAGGTGGAGTTGCAGAGGCCTCATGTGGAACTGGGCATAAGGGACCGCCTCGAAGCACGCCACCATCAGGCCCACCAGCTGCATTCCCTGCCTGATGGAGGGATGAGGGCAAGATAGCAGGAACTGAACCTGCGCAAGCAGACTGTCCACCTTCTGCTGGGGAAGAAAAATCCTTGCCTGAACTGTATCCAGATTCATTCCCAGGAAGTCACCAAGGAGTGAGTCACCAAGGAGGGAGACAGGGAAGACTTGGGATGGTTGATCACCCAGCCAAATGACTCCAGATTGGACAATACCAGCTGAGTATCCAACTCTGCCTGTTGTAGGGACTGGGAAGTGATGAGAATGTCGTCCAGGTAGGGCAGCGCGCGGATGCCCTGAGACCTGAGCAGAGACATCACTCCTGCCAGCACCTTGGTGAACACTCTGGGAGCTGAAGTGAGACCCAAAAAGGCAACATAGGCATACATGGGGGACACACATGAGTAACCCCCTGAAAAAAAGTCCTGATCAGAGAATGCTGGGCAAAGGACCTCTGGAAGAAAACAGCCAGGGCAGATACATGACCCTTCAGAGTACTGAGTTGGAGCCCCAGCTCCAACCTATGCTGCAGGAACTCCAGGATCTTGGGAATAGAGAACACACGACAGGGAAGAGACTTAGACTCACACCAGTCAATGCAGGCACGCCAAACCCTATAGTAAATGGAAGAAGAAGACATCTTCCTAGCCTTTATCATGGTATCAACAACAGAGGCAGACAGTCCCTTCTCCATCAAGATGGAGGTTTCAGCAGCCAGGCCTTCAAAGCCAGAGTTTGTAAATTGGGATAGCGTAAGTGACCCTGAGTGAGCAGGTCTGGCACCCTGGGCAGAGCATACTGATCTACTGCCAGCTGCACCATGTCTGCAAACCACACTCTTCTTGGCCAACAGGGGGCCACCAGTATTGCTGGCACCCCCACCTGAGCTATCTTGCGCAGAACCCTGCCCAACAGGGGGAATGGAGGAAAGACATACAGGAGCTGAAAGTCCTGCCGTGACATTGCTAGAGCATCCGTGGCCAAGCCCAGAGGATCCTGGGACAGGGAGACAAAGGCCGGGAGCTTGTGATTGTGATGGGACGCAAACAGATCCACATCTGGTTGGCCCCAACGGTGACACAGAGATCGAAACACCCTGTTGCAGAGGGACCATTCTCCCAGGCGAGAGGTCCCCCTGCTCAGAGAGTCTGCCTGCAGATTCTCCACCACCGGGATGTACACAGCTGATATGCAGGGAACATTGTCCTCCGCCCAGGCCAGGATCAGAGACATTTCCTGGAGGGCCCTCTTGCTCCGGGTCCCTCCCTGATGATTGATGTAGGCAACCGCCGTCTGGTTGTCCGAGTGTACCTGAACAGGCAGGCCCTGAAGTTGATGAGTCAAATGAGTCAGAACCAACCTGATCGCCCGCAGTTCCAGAATGTTGATAGAACCCCCCCCCAACCCGTCAGACTGGCATCCATGGTGACCGTCTCCCAGCAGGGGGCCAGAAAGGATCTGCCCACCAACAGGTTCCTGGAGTCCAGCCACCACGAGAGGGACCGCCTGACTAGGGGGGAAAGCACAAGGACCTGGTCCAGGGACGCAGGATCCTTGTCCCATACTGACAGAAGGTGGAGTTGCAGAGGCCTCATGTGGAACTGGGCATAAGGGACCGCCTCGAAGCACGCCACCATCAGGCCCACCAGCTGCATTCCCTGCCTGATGGAGGGATGAGGGCAAGATAGCAGGAACTGAACCTGCGCAAGCAGACTGTCCACCTTCTGCTGGGGAAGAAAAATCCTTGCCTGAACTGTATCCAGATTCATTCCCAGGAAGTCACCAAGGAGTGAGTCACCAAGGAGGGAGACAGGGAAGACTTGGGATGGTTGATCACCCAGCCAAATGACTCCAGATTGGACAATACCAGCTGAGTATCCAACTCTGCCTGTTGTAGGGACTGGGAAGTGATGAGAATGTCGTCCAGGTAGGGCAGCGCGCGGATGCCCTGAGACCTGAGCAGAGACATCACTCCTGCCAGCACCTTGGTGAACACTCTGGGAGCTGAAGTGAGACCGAAGGGCAATGCCACAAATTGGTAGTGCTGATCCTCCAGAGCGAACCTGAGGAACCTTTGATGACCTGGAAACACAGAAATATGAAGGTAAGCATCTTTGATGTCCACAGACGTCATGAAGTCCCGTGGATGCAGGGAACTGATGGCAGAGCGCAGAGTTTCCATGCGAAAGTGCCTGCACCTGACAAATTTTTGAGGATCTTCAAGTCCAGGATGGGCCTGACTGACGCATCTCTTTTGGGCACGGTGAAAAGGTTGGAATAGAAGCCCTTGCCCCTTTCTCGTAAGGGGACCTGACAGATGACCCCCAGCTCCAGAAGGCTTTGCACCGCCAGAACTAGAGCCTGAGCTGACACAGGGTCCTGAGAAATCCGGGATCTGATGAATCTTGGGGGCGGCCAGGCAGCAAACTCTATCTTGTAACCGGAGGACACTACCTCCTGAATCCACCGGTCTGAGACATGAAGCCTCCAGACGTGAGCAAAGTGCTGAAGCCGTTCTCCCACCCGGATGGGTGAGGGCGCCCCTTCATGCCTGAGGGGGCTTGGGAGAAGACTTAAGCTTGGAGCCCCAGGAGGAGCCAGGGCGACCACGTCCTCTGCCCCTACCCCAGAAATCTCCTCGGGCCCCGGTAAGGGAGACCCCCCTCCCCTGTCTGGCACCATGGTAGGGGGAAGAAAAGGAGCCCTGACACTGAAAGGGCCGAGACTGCCGCCTGCGCTGGGGTAACCTGCCTCCTTAGCAAACAGGTCCAGGCGGTCCCCAAACAGGCGTAGTCCTTTGAAGGGAAAACCAGTGAGGGCTTTCTTGGCAGCGTTGTCAGCAGCCCACTGGCGCAGCCAAACCGAGCGGCGTATAGCCACCATAAGGGCAGAGGTTCTGCCACACATCCTAATGGTATCATCCAAAGCAGAGAGGACATAAGTCACAAAAACCTCACAAGAGAAAGTGCATTAAACTCCTCACTAGACACATCATCAGGGGCACCATCTAGGATACATCTAAGCATGGTCCTAATAGCCACAGCCGTAATGACAGAGGCACAGACCGGGCGCAGCGCCGTCCCCACACATGCAGAGGCATGGGACACCAGCTGATCAATGCGCCGGTCCTCACCATCCCGCAGCATAGTAGAGTCAGGGGAATGCATGACAGAGGTGTTAGATAACCCTAGGACTGGGGCATCCACTTCAGGAGGGGATGACCAACGCATCACCACATCAGCAGGAAAGGGATACCTCTTATCAAAACTCTTAGGCACACCGGGAAGCCTGCTGGGACGCTCCCATTCCTTGAGCACAAGATTATTAAAATGGGCTTGCTTAGGAAATTCTAAACGTGGCTTAGCAGTATGAAACAATTCCCCCTGTTGCCTGGGGGCCGCAACAGGGGGAGAAATAGACAGTACCTCAAAAATCTGAGCCAACAGCCTATCAGTATCATCTGGGGCCCAGGGGTCAGAGCCAGAATCATCATGACCCCTGGGCCTCTCATCAGATGACTCAGAGTCAGAGAATAACTCCCCTTCTTCCAAAGGGGTATAGCCAGACAGTTCCAAAAACTCATCAGCTTCCATAGGGAAAAAAGTGACATCAGGCATTAAGTGCCGCTTTTTAGCAGAGGCCTTACGCGTCAAGGTATTAGCAAGCAACTTCTCAACACTAGCCAGTCTGGAAGACTTATCAGGCTGAGAATCCCCACTGGTATGCAACTCAATGGGAGTCAAATTTAAGCTTGGGGGAGTAGGTGAAGCCATACGAGGCGCAGGCCCAGCTACTGGTAAACCAGGCTGCAGCGCAAGCACCTGCTGGGCACAAGGTATACAGACCCGCACATTGTCAGCACCAATAGGGGACACCCCACAAGCTACACACAGCCGAGCTTGTCCCGAAGGAACCCCGAGCACAGTATCCTGAGACTCCTCAATATGGTGATTATAGCGGCAATAGGCCGATTGGGATACACGCTATAAAAAGCAACCAGGGATGCCCCAATAGCCCGCTAGGGAAGTGGGAGTAATTTACATACTAGGCCTCACAAGTTTAATAACTAAATAGAGGGAGTAGGGCCAGGAGAAACCAATAGAGGTCGGCCCGTCTGAAATACATAAGCGAAGAGAACCCCGTAAGTGACATGCATAATGACATAGGGTAATAAAAACTGCCCGCGAGGCCACTCACGGACCGCGGTAGGTAGACGCCAGTCACGCAGCAGCCTGATCCAGAGAAAATGGCGCCGGGTATACCTTGAGGGGTAGGCTGCGGAGACAGTGATGCGGAACGCGCCCCCCGAAGAGCGCGAAGCCGCACACGTGACAAGCAGCCAATAACGGCGGCATATTTAGAAAAAAAAAAAAAAAACAACCAGTGCAACCAAGTCAGCGCGGCGACTGACACCAACCAGACAAAATAAAATACAGTGAAGCACCAAGGCAAATTCACATACCCCCCCCCCCCCCCCCCCGAGAGCTACAAGGGAGAGCAAGGGAGGACAGCGGCCACTTAACATAGGGCCCACCAATAGACAGGGGCAAGGGGCAATAGGGCCGGAGGGGCATCCCATAGAGGCTCACCATATGCCTATACCGCCTACCCTTTGGTGGGGGATTGCGGTGGAGCAGCGCTCCTAAGCACCTGACAGCGGTGCTGCCTACCATCACCCGACCAGCGCAGCCAAGGCTGGGAGGCAAATTAATAATGGAACGGGTGGGAATAGTCCTACAGGGCCACAGGCTAACAGCCCCGCTCACCTGCGAGAAGAGAGAGCTATCTTCTTTTCCTTCGCAGTCCAGACTGCAGTCCAGCACCATCTGGCGAAGTAATTCCCATGTGTAATGATTCTTATCTGTAGCAGGACGTACTGTATACTAAGAATAAAGAGAGATTAAACTGAAAGAAAATACCTTTCCTAGGAAACCCAGCGCTATTTTTCTGTCCTGCTCATTTGGAAAATTGAGGTGCGCTCCTGCTCTGGCTCCAGAGCACAACTGATAAGCAGGAAATGTAGAGGATATTCAAAACTATAAAGACAGGGTACTTGTTGTGGCTTCCCATCAGTGGCAAATTATTTTTTCTCAAAAGAAATATGTACCTGTATTGTAATATGTGTTCAATAGAGCAAGCACCTTCTTTTATTTCAGTGCAGACAAACTTTTGAGCTCTTCATGTCAGCTTCTGGTCTTTATCTACAAGACTGAATCAGATAAAAAGTTTTCGGGCTTGAGAATGCAGAAAAAGCATATATGCAGACTCAGCGGAGAGGCAAAAGAAAAAGGTTTTGTCAGCTGGGGCAGTGTCAACCTCCAGTTTCCTGGGGGGGGGGGAACAGAAACCCATAATCCACCCATATATGCCATTTTACAGCCTGTGTCAATATTGCTGCTTTAGATGCTGAGAACTTTCACCAACCCCACCTTCCAGCAGACGTACGTAGATATGTTGGGGGAGAAGTGACCCAGTGCTTCTGTCAGCATAGGAGGCACTTTAACACGGGTAATGTGGGATACCAATAATGATGCTGCTCTGCAATTAAACTTCGGAATAGTTATTACTCTGCATTTTCCTACTGAAGGTAGCCAAATTGGATATTTCACATCCAGTTCAAAATGTAAAAAGGGGCTGGCCTGGCTTGGCTAAAAGGATATAGATCTTCTCCAATGCTGCTGTCTCAGCTCTGTGGCTTTGAAAATACAATTCTGTGAAATACTCACCTGTAGAATTGATATTATTTGTATACAGTACATCCTGCTCCAGATATAGTACTTACACTTGGGTTATTCTCTGCCAGATGGCGCTGCACTGCAGAGACATGCAAAACAGGCTCCTCCCGGCCCCTCAAATACCCGGGGACCTCCCACAAATCCCCAGCATTGAAAAGCAGTGAATAAGAAGCCGGGAGAATTAACCACCAAAACTGGTAACTATAACAATGGTAACAATCACCATACAGGGGATCCAGAATAATGCAAAAACCAGGGTGGGGTGGAGCAGGATGTACTGTATACAAATAATATCAATTCTACAGGTGAGTATTTCACAGAATTTTATTATTCTTAGTATACAGTACGTCCTGCTCCAGATATAGTACTTACACTTGGGACATCCAATAGCAGCGTCCATAAAGTAGGGTGGGATCCCCAACAAAAAAGACAACAGCCGACAGTTTAAAACCACTGGCACCTGCATAACCATGCAGCCAAGACAGCATGAGCTGAGGCCCTAACATCAACCTTGTAAAACTTTGAAAAGGTTGAACAGAAGGCCAAGTAGCGGCCTAGCAAACCAGTTCAACAGAAACCTGGTGCTAAAAAGCCAGAGGCACCAAAAGCACGAGTAAAATAAGAAGTAAAGCGAAAAGGAAGATTCTTCCCCTTGGTGGAATAGGCCTGAGTAACAGCCTGACGAATCCAATCGCTAACAGTAGACTTGGCAGAAGCCAAAATCCCTTTCCTAGGACCAGAAGGGACCATCCCATCCAAGTAATGACCAGGGCCAAAGCCGTCTAACTCCCGAAAGCAGACGAGATCGGGCACATTCAGGATGGAGTGGCCGTAGGCCCAAAGGAACATCAGTTCTCCTAAAGGACACAGTGACTACCAAGGAAAAAACTTCCAACACCTGTTCAAGGAATGCAGAATCCTCAGCGTTGCTAGGAATAAGGCAGGAAGGAAGAACAATATCTTGGCAGAAAGTCCGGCTTCAGGCGGAACACCACCCATCCTGGTGTATCTCAAAGAATGGGGCTAGATAGACCACCAGACACACGTTTGACCAAAGTAACAGCCACCAGAAGGACAACCTTGAGAGTAAGAACAGCCGGACAGCATCCAGAATAGGACCAAGGGAAAAACCCCACAAGGCAGACAGAATCAAATACAAATCCCAGCGGGGACCATAGGATTACATGGGGGACGCACATGCATGCCCCCTGAAAGAAGTCTTAACCAAGGAAAACTGAACAAAAGACTTCTAAAGTAAGGCGGCCAGGGCAGAACCTGACCCTTCAGAGTACTGAGTTGGAGAACCAACTCCAACTCATGCTGTAATAACTCTAGAACCCTGGGAACCGAGAACGCCCAACAGGGAAGAGACCTAGACTCACACCAATCAATATGGGTATGCCATACCCTATAACAGATGGAAGAGGAAGAAGAAGAAGCTTGCTCTTAGTCTTCCCATAGTCTCAATCACCGAGACAGATAAGCCTGTCTCCATCAAGATGGATGTTACAGCAGTCAGGCCGTCTAGGCCAGAGTCTGTAGATTGGGGTGACGTAAAGGGGCCCTGAGTGAGCAGAGCTGGCACTCCTGGCAGAACGTACAGAACAACTGCCCTCGGTACCACGTCTGCAAACCACACTCTACTAGGGCACCCGGGGGCCACCAGAATCACTGGTCCCCCTTCCAAAGCAATCTTGCGCAGAACCCTGCCTAGCAGGGGGAATGGAGAAAAGACATACAGAACAGAACGTCCAGCCATGACGTTACTAAGGCATCCGGACCACGGCCAGAGGATCCTGGGACAGGGAAACAAGGGCCGAGATCTTGTGATAGTGACGGGACACAAACAGATCCACAACTGGTTGGACCCCATAGTGACACAGGGATTAGCACATCCTGTCGCAGAGGGACCCCCACCAGAGCGAAAATCACTGATATGCAGGGAACATTACCCCTTCCAAATGATTAATGTAGGCCACTGTCGTCAGACAGACCGAGCGCCCCGAACAGGCAGGCCCAGAAGAGGAGTAGTCAAGCGAGATAGAACCAACCGAAACGCTCACTGTTTCAAACATCGATAGGTGTATGGACCTTCTAAGGGCCCCACCTCCCTCAGAACGGCAGGGATTTTCAGAAGAAACCCCCCCCCCCTTCAACCTGATAGATTGGCATCCATGGTGACCGTCTCCAGGAAGGGGCAAGAAGGGAACTGCCCCCAGACAGGTTCCTTGAGTTCATCCACTCCAAGAGGGACCTCCTTACCAGGTGGCAAGGCACACAGACCCTGCTCCAGGGATGCTGGATCCCTGTCCTGTACTAACAATAGAAGTCGCAGGAGGGCCCAAGGGGAACTGAGCATAAGGGACCTCTTCTGAGCAAGCCACCAACGGGCCCACCAGCTGCATCCCTGCCTGGTGAAGGGACTGGGACAGCAATGAGGGACTGAGCCCATGCAACCAGATTGTCCACTTTATTGCTGAGAAAGGAAGATTCTCGTTCGAACTGAATCAGATTCATTCCTAGGAATGGAGGTACCAATTAAGGGGATAATGAGGACTTGGGGTGATTGATCACCCATCCAAATGACTCCCAATGGACACCACCAGCTGAGTATCCAACTTAGCCTGACGTAGCAACTGGGAAGTGAAAAAGGACGACCAGGTAGGTCATCACGCGGACGCCCCTTGGTCTCATCAGACATCACCCCCGTCAGCACCTTGGTGAGCACTCTGGGAGCTGAAGAGAGGCCAGATAACAAGGCCACAAATTAGCAGTGTTGGACTTCCAACACGAACCTGAAGATCCTCGGTGTCCTGAAGACACAGGGATGTGAACATAAGCATCTTAGAGCTCCACAGACGGTAAGAAGCCCCCTGGGCGCAAGGCGCTGATGGCCCATCTCAGAGTTTCCATGCAGAAACTGCCTGTAATTGGGGGATTGCAGAGAACCTGTGAATCCAGAATGGACCAGACTGACCCATCCTTTTGGGGGACTGTGGAAAGGTTGGTGCAGCGGCCCCTGTTAAGGGCAATCTGCAAGCGACCACCAGACCCCGCAGGCCTTGCATGGCCTGCACCAGCACCTGAACAAAGGCAGGGACCAGGAGTACCCGGGACCTGATAATCTTGGGGGAGGCCGCGCAGCAAACTCTATCTTGTATCCGGAGGACACTACCTCCTGAATCCACCAGTATGAGGAGTGATGCCTCTTGACAAGAGCAAAGTGCCGCAGCCATCCCCTCACCCAGGCGGGCGAGGGCGCCCCATCATGCTTGAGGGGGCTTGGTGGAAGATTTAGGCTTAGCCCCGCCGGAGGGCCAGGGCGCTGTCTGCTGCTCCCGGGGCAGGAGTCTGCGCGAGTCCCCGCGAAGGACACCCCTGGTTCTTGTTTAACACTATGGTAGGGGGGAGGAGGGGTGCCCCTGCCCCGAGGGGGCCGAGACAGCCGCCTGCGTTGCGGAGACTTACCCTTCTTACCAAACAGGTCTAGACGGGCCCCAAAGAGTCTTTTTAGCAGTATCGTCAGCACCCCACTGTCGCAGCCAGACCAAGCGACGTATAGCCACCACAAGGGCAGAAGTTCTTGCACACATTCTAATGGTGTCATCCAACGCTAATAGGATACATTTTACAAATACATCACAACTGGAGAGCATTAAACACATCCCAGGGGAGATCATCAGGGGGACGAGTAAGCTTCTTTCTGATTAGGGTTCTAGCGGCCATGGCAGTAATAGCCGCGGCACAGACTGGGCACAGCGCCGTCCCTGCACATGTAAAGGCGTGGGAGGCCAGCAGATCAATGCGCCGGTCCTCAGCATCCCGAAGGGTAGTATAAGCAGGGGCTGCCATAAAGGGGGGGTTAGGAACCCCTATGATTGGGGCATCCACCACAGGGGGGATGACCAACAATTAACCACCTCAGGGGGGAAAGGGTACTTCCTATCCCAGTCCCCTGGGACCCCTGGCAGTTTACTGGGGCACTCCCATTCCTTGAGCACAAGAGTATGGAAATGTGCCTGCTCCAGGAATTCCAAACGTGCTGTTGCTGTATGGAAACGCTCCCCTCTCTGCTTGGGAGCCTCACCAGGGAGAGAGATAGCCAGAACCTCAAAGACCTTAATCAACAGATCGTCAGTGTCACTCTGGGCCCAGTATTCATGGGCAGAATCGTCATGACTCCCCGGCCCATCAGATGAGCCTGAGTCAGAGAAGAGCTCTACTTCATCAGGAGGGGTATAACCACCCCGAGTAGTAAACTCCTCAGTTCCCATAGGAAAAACAGTAACATGAGGCGTCAAGTGCCGCTTCTTACCAGGGCCCTTGCGCTCTGACAACCTCGCAATAATCTGTTCAGCCGTAGGCAGTCTAGAAGACACAACAGGCTGCAAATCCCCACTTGTATGCGACTCAGCATGAGTGAGATTTAAGCATGGGGAAATAGGCGAATTGAAAGGAGGTGCAGCCACTGGCAGGCCTGATTGCAGAGCCAGCGCTTGCTCGGCACAGGGTACGCAGACCCGTGCCCTGTCAGCATCAGCATGGGGTTGTCCACACGCTATACACAGCTGGTCTTGTCCCAGGGGGACCCCGGTCACATAATTCTGAGATGCCTCCATATGGTGATTATTTAGGCTCAATATGCCAGCAGGGATTGACGCTATAAGCAACCCTGGATGCCCCAAAGACCCGCTAGGGAAGTGGGAGAATTTTACAAGGCACGCTATCAAATACACCGGGCCGGGAGAAGCCAATGCTGTTCACCAGTCTGAAAGACACAATGAGAAAAGAATGGTGTCAGAACCGAAACACTACAATGAGTATAAGCCGCCCGAGAGGGAACTTACGGACCACGGTAAGCAGGAACGTCCCACGCGTCGCGCGCGCACAGACAAAATGGCGGCATGTACCTCGAAGGGCGGGCCAGAGCGAGCCATGACGCGGAGCGCGCCAGACCAGGCCCCGCCCTCCCAAAGAGCACGAAGTCCAACATCAGCCAATGAGGACACAGAGGTGTCTGAGGTAACGCCGCCGCGGAACATCCAACGAAGGAAAAAATGCGCGCGGCGGCAGTTATACGAGTAAAATACAAAAAGGCGCGGCGGCTGACACCATATATATATAAAAGTCCAAAGACAGACAAAGTGCCATATACGTGCAATCATACACAGACACTACAGGCAAACACCCCCCCCCCTCTTTCTTTCTCCCCGACTATGGGGGGAACGAGGGAGGATGGCGGCCCTTCGTACAGGGCCCACCGCCACACGGGGCAAGGGGCAATAATGCGGGCGCGGCATCCCATAGAGGCTCACCATCAGCCTACACCGCCTACCCTTTAGTGGGGGACTGCGGGGGAGCAGCGCTCCATAAGCACGCATGGTGCTGCCTACCTTCACTCGACCAGCGCAGCCCAGGCTGGGAGGCACATCACAAGGAGGACGGTTGGGAATAGTCCAACAGGGCCGCAGGCTTTAATAGCCCCGCTCACCTGCGAGAGAGTGATACTTCATGTCTTCGCAGTAAGCACTGCAGAGAAATCTGGGGATTTGTGGGAGGTCCTCGGGTATTTGAGGGGCCGGGAGGAGCCTGTTTTGCATGTCTCTGCAGTGCAGCGCCATCTGGCGGAGGATAACCCAAGTGTAAGTACTATATCTGGAGCAGGACGTACTGTATACTAAGAATATTCTTACCCAATCTTGAGATGACTCGAGGATTCCATGGTCTGCATTTTCCATTAAAAGATGAATTGGAAGATGGCGGCCCATCACATCAGGCAATACCTGGTACACAACTTCTATTGCACTGAATAGAATGAGAGCTGATGTGGTATACAAGGCTCTGGGGGGGCTGCTGGGGTGCCAGCAGACCTGATCTTCACATCAAATGAGAATTACAGAGCTGGACAGCACTGTAACAAGGGTGAAGAGGCAATATCTATTTAGGCCAGGGCAGGGACTTTTTAAGTACAGTTGCCTACATGAAGCACTTTAACTGTCTCTTATAGATAACAGGGGTACTTAAGACCCCCTATTTTTAAGAGGCTGACCACCACTGTTTTATAGCATTGGATCTTTGGATATTATGCAAGTCAGAAAAAAGTGGTGGACAAAAAGGAAAAAAAAAACTCAAATTAGTTATTTGCCCTATTCATGTTCCCCATAAATATATACATGGTGAATACATTTTGTTGTTTTGAAATTTCCTTGTAATGTGCGCTTTCCCTTGCAGGGCCCTTGCAATATGCCTCATGATCCAGTTTTAAATAATGCAAGTAGCTTTCTATTCCAAAGAGAAAACCCTAATGAGATTGTGTCCATACAGACATTATGCATTATTGAAATACAGATGTTTAGATTCAGTGATGTTCAGCGACTCTATGAAGCCTGCCCTAATTTTCCTTCTGTGTTATGCACAGAAAAACATTTGATGAGAACAAATTCTCTGTTGAAGCTAATCTTCCTGTCTTGTCTGAAAGACTAATGCTTGTCAGACTTTGCAGGAAACACATGTAAAGAGATCAGTATCCTAATTATGAAGGCTCATTTAATTATACATCAATAACACCTTATGATGCCCTAATAACCAGATTTGGACACAAGAAAACAGAAACCACATATAAAATGTTATGATTGGCTTACTGAACTCATACAATATTTAAAAAAACGACATTTTTATGTTGGGACATTTTAACAGTTAAAAAGCACTGTACAGGCAGTTAGAAATAAAAACCTACACTTACCTTCCCAACGTAACGATCCTCATAGTCCTGTGGAGTGATCAGCACCAAAGCTGCCCACTTGCTCCTATGTGTCCCCGAAAGTGTACACCCCTGACAGGTTATGGTGGATCCTCAAGTGGTGCCCAGTAAACAAGGGAGCCAGCTCATTCCTGACTGGCAGAAAAGACTCAAAGTGATACTGGCTGGAAGCCCACTTTTAGCCCTAAAAACAGTCCACCTGCAGGATTCCGTGTATTTGGGTCTATAGGCTAAGACATATGAGATGTTACGGCCTTTACCAAAAGGTAAAGTTACATTATCCAATTCAAAAATGAATGTCATTTCGGTGTCTACAATTAACTGATCCCTAGCTGCTCACATTATGACACTTCAGAGTAAAGGTCGACTGAACTTTTTTGTTTTTTTGTTTTTTTTAAGTAAGCTCCCTGTCTATGGTGACCAAACATCCATGGGTGTCACAGAAAGGGTTTTACTGGCAAAGAAACCCTGCCATATCTGTTAGCCATCACCTTTCAGTTTTGTGTTGATTATGACTAATCTATTGGGTCAAAGTAAACAAAAACTGAAAACTGCCACAAACAATTGCAATATCTATCTAAAGGGTCCTCCTTTTGCCATCATTTAAAGCAGGGTTTCCCACCCCTCCCCTCAAAAGCTACCAACAGATCATGTTTTGCAGATCTCCAAACAGATGCACAGGTGAAGGAAGGAAGACAGGGCTTTAGAGCCACCTTTGTGGTGATCCCCAAAACATTACCTGTTCATGGCTCTGAGGAGAGGACCAGGGAACACTGATTTTTAAAAAGTCATCTGGTCTTTGTTTTGCAGTCTTAAACTGGCCAAAACTCTTTAAGGCTTTAAGCCAGTGTCTCTAGTCACCGGAATGAGATAAACACAAAAAAATATACATATTGCCATTAATATAATTATGAAACAGATTTGGAAAAAATATAAAAAAAGACTAAAGAAATCACAGAACTACTATTTTCATACTAACCCATAATATTTAGAGTGGGTGCAATGGCAAGCATTAACCTAATCCTAAAACAGGCATTTGAAGAGCGCCTGTGATCTGCACGCTAATGAGCTGTGAAATTTGCAGGAATGGAAGGTTTGAGTCATTGTAGCATTTAGCAGTGTGAACAACCAAAAGCTCCCAATGTTTGATAAATTTTGTTTTAGTAAGAGGTAACATTTCACTCATGAGCCATATGTCGGAACAGCTCAGAACCTCGATTATAACTGGAAACATCTCTCACAAGGCACAATGGCCATTTTTGCACTGAATGATCTTTGGTCTGGTATATTATTTTAACGGTAAAACATTATTCACTCTTGTTTCAAAAAGTGCTACAGATCCCACCTACTTATTTGGGTAACACTGGTCATTGATATGCTCCTTGGGGGTACTTGGTGGTAATTGCTTGTCACTAAGGGGGTACTTGGCGTGAGAAGGTTGAGAACTCTGATACTACGTGTCAGACTCAAGTTGCCCTGCTGCGTGAAACCCCTCAGGGCACCCGCTGCACTTACCCGAATCCTGGTCCAACGGCGCATGCGGGGGCCGCATCTTGCGCTTCTTTCTAGCAGGGCGCGTGCCCGTGCCGGCCATTTGTGAATGGCCGGCATGGGCGCACTCCGTTAGAGGGAAGCGCGAGATGCGGCCGCCAGCGTGCTGTGAGCCGCTGAGGTCTGACACCGCTTTGACGCGCATACCTTAGCGGCTCCAAGCACGCTGACCGGCCGCGCATGTGCCATAGAAGCGGGGTGAGGTGAGTTTTTTGGGGAAATCTGGGGGGTTTCACATAGCGGGGCACCACCCGATCGGGGTGCCCCAGGGAAGTGGACCAAAATCCTGGGTGTTGGTCCACTTTAAGGGGGTATGTACTGCGTGTATCACGCTTAGGTTTTGTATGCTCATATGCCCTTTAGAGGGCTTATTTATGTTGGGGCATCCATCATTACTCACACACAGTATAACTGTGAAGGATTCATTGCTTAAAATTGTTAAATAGTATAGGGAAGGCTTTCAAATTCAAAATGAATTTCTAAACAGCCACTTTAAAGTCATTGTCCAGGGATCAAAACAAAAAAACACTATACTCACATTTTAGTCCCCATAGACGATCACCCCCAGTCCAGCACCTGATCGCCCACTCTACGCCGCCCCCTCCCACAATTGTCTGCTGCTTCCCTTGTAATTATGATAGACCCCCGCTCACAGAGACGATAGCATGCCCCTTCATTCACTGCAAAGCACCACCCCACACCACTGCAGTGAAAAGATTTGCTTTTCACGATTTCTCTTTGGGCCAGTCAATGCTTTCCTTACAAAACTTAACGTTGGCTGCCTCCCCTGCAGTTAGCCGCTAGCCACGTACATTTTACGTGTCTGACTCTCCCCCCTGCTAGCAGAAAAAATACAATTCTGTGAAATACTCACCTGTAGAATTGGTATTATACGTATACAGTACGTCCTGCTCCAGATATAATACTTACACTTGGGTTATCCTCCGCCAGAGGGCGCTGTGCACTGCAGACATGCAAAAACAGGCTCCTCCCGGCCCTTCATATACCCAGGGACCTCCCACAAACCCCCAGCATTGAAAAGCAGTGAACCAGAAGCCGGGAGAATCCAACCACCAAAACAACTGGTAATGATAATAATAACAACAATCACCATACAGGGGATCCAGAATAATGCAAAAACCAGGGTGGGGTGGAGCAGGACGTACTGTATTCGTATAATACCAATTCTACAGGTGAGTATTTCACAGAATTGTATTATTCTAAGTATACAGTACGTCCTGCTCCAGATATAATACTTACACTTGGGACATCCAATAGCAGTGTCCGTAACAGTAGGGTGGGATCCCCAACAAAAAAGGCAACGGCACGTAGCTTAAACTACAACTGCCTGCAGAACCTTGCGGCCAAACGCAGCATCAGCTGAGGCCCAAACATCAACCTTGTAAAATTTTGAAAAGGTGTGAACAGAAGACCAAGTAGCGGCCTTGCAAATTTGCTCAACAGAAGCCTGGTGCTGGAAGGCCCAGGAGGCCCCAATAGCACGAGTAGAATGAGCAGTAAGACGGAAGAGAGGACTCTTCCCCTTAGCAGAATAGGCTTGAACCACAGCCTGACGGATCCACTTGCTGATAGTAGACTTGGCAGGAGCCAAACCCTTCCTAGGCCCAGAAGGCACAACGAAGAGAGCATCAGTCTTCCTGAAAGCCGCAGTGACAACCAGGTAATACTTCAAACACCTGGCCACATCCAAGGAATGCAGAACCCTTTCCTTGTCATTGGGGCACAAGAAAGGAAGAGCCTTATCAGGGATATCACCCCTGCCAGCACCTTGGTGAACACCCTGGGAGCCGACGTGAGGCCAAATGGCAGGGCCACAAATTGGTAATACTGATCTTTCAGTGCAAATCTGAGAAACCTTTGGTGTCCTGGAAACACCGGGACGTGAAGGTAAGCATCCTTGATGTCTACTGACGTCATGAAGTCCCCTGGGCGCAGTGAGCCAATGGCCGAGCCCAGAGTTTCCATGCGAAAATGCCTGTTCTTGACAAATTTGTTGAGGATTTTTAAATCCAGAATGGGCCTGACTGACCCATCAATCTTGGGTACTGTGAAAAGGTTGGAGTAGAACCCCATGCCCCTGTCTCCAAAGGGGACCTTGCAAATGACCCCTAGATCCAGGAGACCCTGTACGGCCAGCAACAAGACCTGGGCTGAGGCAGGGTCTTGAGGGATTCGGGACCCAATGAATCTGGTGGGGGGCTGTACAGCAAATTGTATCTTGTAGCCGGAGGACACTACCTCCTGAATCCAACGGTCGGAGACGTGGCGCCGCCAGACGTGCTCGAAGTGCTGTAGACGTCCCCCCACCCTGACGGGTGAGGGTGCCCCCTCATGCCTAAGGGGTCTTGGGAGGGGCTTTGGGCTTGGGCCCCCAGGAGGAACCAGGACAGCGTCCTCTATTCCTGTGCCAGGAATCTGCGCGGGGCCCCGCGAAGGACACCCCTTTTCCCTGTTTAGCCCCGCGGTAGGGGATTGAAAGGGTGCCCTGGCCTCGAAAAGGCCGAATCTGCCGCCTGCGCTGGGGCAACTTGCCTCCTTTGGCGAAGAGGTCTAGACGGTCTCCAAACAGGCGTAGCCCTTTAAATGGAAGCCCAGTAAGGGCTTTCTTAGTGGCGTTGTCAGCCGCCCACTGTCGCAACCAAACCGCGCGGCGAATAGCTACCGCCAAGGCAGAAGATCTGGCACACATCTTTATAGCATCGTCCGATGCAGACAGGATAAAGTTTATGAACACATCACAGTTAGACAGAGTATTGACAGTATCAGAGGGCAACTCATCTGTGCCATCGAGTGCATTCCTGACCATGGCCCTGAGCGCTACTGCCATAATGGCTAAGGCGCAAACCGGGCGCAAGGTCGCTCCCCCAAATGCAAATGCATGGCATGCCAATTGATCAATACGCCGGTCCTCAGAGTCCCGTAGCGTAGTAGTGTCAGTCGAGTGCATAATAGAGGAGTTAGACAACCCTAGAATAGGAGCATCGACCTCGGGGGGCGATGACCAGCACTTAACCAAGTCAGCTGGGAAGGGATACTTTCTATCCACACTCTTAGGGATCCCAGGCAGTCTGCTGGGATGTTCCCATTCCTTAAGCACGAGGCTATTGAAATGGGTTTGCTCTGGAAATTCAAGACAAGCCTTAGCAGTGTGAAAAAGCTCACCCCTTTGTCTGGGAGCAGCAACAGGGGGAGAGATGGACAAAACTTCAAATATCTGAGCCAGCAGTCTGTCAATATCATCCGAGGTCCAGTGCTCGGAACCAGATTCGTCATGACCCCTTGACTCCTCGTCGTATGACCCCGAGTCAGAGAACAGCTCCCCTTCGTCCGAGGGGGGTTGGCCGTAAGGCTGCAACAAGTCATCAGATTCCATAGGGAAAAGGGCAGAGTCCCCGCTTGTATTGGGGGTTAGACTCAGGCTTGGGGGAGTAGGTGAAGTGAGGCGAGGTGCAGGCCCAGCCACTGAAGAGGCGGGAAGAACCGATAACGCCTGCTGTGCACAAGGAACACAGACCCGTGCATTGTCACCGCTGCTAGGTAAGACCCCACAAGCTACACACAGCCGGGCTTGTCCCGAAGTAACCCCGTTCACAATATCCTGGGATGCCTCCATATGGTGATTGTATCGGCACAATAGGCCCGTAGGGATTGACGCTGTAAGCTACCTTGGATGCCCCAATAACCCGAGGGGAAGTGTGAGTAATTTTAATAGTCTCAACCGGGAGATACACCGGGCTGGGAGAAGCCACCGGAATTCACGGTCTGGAAGACATAAGAGGGACAGGAACGTCAGAGCAATGCGCAAGGTGTAAACTAGGTAAGACACAGGTAAGTATAAGGATAATATATGGTCGCCCGCGAGGGCACTTACAGCCAGCAGGGGGAGGGCGGTCTTCACCACGCGCGCGAAAAAGAATGGCACCAAACGATCCTCGAAGGGCGGACCAGAGCTGAAGGTGACGCGGAGCGCATCAAGTCAGGGCCCCGCCCCCCCCCTGAAGGAATGATCGAGTGGGTTACCGCAGCAGAGCCACTACAGACTAAGAAAAAGATGCCACAGCATCAACAAAGCCACCTCCGTCCGTACAATATAGAAAGGGCGCGGTGGCTACCAATAAAAGTAAAAAGTACATAACGCGGCTCTGACATCCATTCCCAGTCAAACACGACACCGAGGCCAAAAGCGTGTAATAGGGTACACTGAGGCCGCCATACTCACAAACCCCTCCCCCCCCTTTCTTTCCCCCCAAGCTAGGGGGGGAACGAAGGAGGATGGCGACCCTTTACACAGGGTCCACCGCTACACGGGGCGTGGGACAATTAAGTGGGAGGGGCATCCCCTAAGGCTCACCATCAGCCTAAACCGCCTACCCTATGGTGGGGGACTGCGGTGGAGCATGGCTCCGTCAAGCACGCATGGTGCTGCCTACCTTCACCCGACCAGCGCAGCCCAGGCTGGGAGGCACATCACAAGGAGGACGGGTGGTAATAGTCCCACAGGGCCGCAGGCTGTAATAGCCCCGCTCACCTGCGAGAGAGTGATACTTCATGTCTTCGCAGTCAGCACTGCAGAGAAATCTGGAGATTTGTGGGAGGTACCTGGGTATATGAAGGGCCAGGAGGAGCCTGTTTTTGCATGTCTGCAGTGCACAGCGCCCTCTGGCGGAGGATAACCCAAGTGTAAGTATTATATCTGGAGCAGGACGTACTGTATACTTAGAATAGTAAAAAAAAAAAGTCACTCACCTGACACCTCGTTCGATCCGGCCGGGTCTCCTCCTCAACCAGAGGGGCTCCCATCACCCATTGGGGCTCCTCCGGCTGCAGGGGAGTGCCCCCCCCCCCCCCGTTTCAGTAGCGGCCGGAATTGCCTGTAAAAAAAAAAAAAATTACATTTACTCACCTTTGTGCCCGATGACGTCACCGGCATCTGACAGCTGAACCGCCGGGTGCCCCGACGACGCACGGCGTTTCAGCTGTCAGATAACAGCTGGGCAGAGGAGGAGGGAGGTAGGCGATCCTCCGATCGCTTGCCTCCCCCCTCCTCTGTCCAGCCATCACTGGCATCGGATCGCCGTGGGACACAGGAGATGAAGATCGGAGGGGAGTAAAGAAAAAAAAAATGTAATAGTTATTTGTAAAGTGTGTCTTTGTGTGTTTTTTACTGTTTAAGGGGTCCATGAGACCCCTATACCAGTTCACAAGGCTCGGGAGCTGGCAAGTCACCTGCAGCTAGCGAGTGACTTGCCATTAACCCCTGAGTCCCCCTTTTACCTGCCTCCCCAAAGCCCAGGGGGGGCAGAAGAGCCGTGGCTCTAGGCTATGCCGGCTTGTAGCCTGCAGGGCCAGGGGCCACTATAAACCCCCATAGCTGGTCACAGGCTGGTTATGCTGGGTAGGGGGGGACCTCGTGCCATTTTTTCTTTGGATTTAACCTTCCCTGGGAGGGGAGACCCTATGTCATTTTTTTTAAAATGAACCCTATGTTACCTGTAACCCAGTAGGTTTGAAAGGCTTTCAGCAGCAGCAGGAGAGCAGAAGCCAGAGTGATCAGCGTGGGACACAGGGACGGATGGGAGGTAAGTATTAAAAAAAATACCATTTTGTGATTACTCACCTGTAAAATGGGTATTATAAGCATGTCACACACCCCGCTTTCACTATTCATGACATATGGGTTATGGTCCAGTAGAGGGCAAACTTCTGCAGAGATGAAAGCAAAAAGGAAGCCCCTCCCGGTCCATCAATACCTGGGACCTCCCACACATTCCCCAGTATATGACAGCAGTAAGGGGACCAGGAAGAGACAATAAAACATTCTTAACAATAAAAGGTTCACCATATAAAGGATCCAGAATACCAAAGGGCGGGATGAAGCGGGGTGTGTGACACACTTATAATACCCATTTTACAGGTGAGTAATCACAAAATGGTATGTCACACACCCCGCTTCCACTATTCATGACATATGGGACATCCAATAGCAGTGTCCGTCATGGGTGGGGATCCAAATACAGCAAAAGATGCACCAATTTAAACCACTGCAGCTTGCAGAACCTTGCGGCCAAAAACAGCTTCCGCTGAGGCCCGCACATCAACCTTATAAAACTTGGAAAAAGTATGAACGGAAGACCAAGCAGCAGCCTTACAAACTTGTTCAACAGAAGCCTGGTGCTGAAAGGCCCAGGAAGCCCCAACAGCACGAGTAGAATGAGCAGTGATCTTAAAAGGAGGAACCCTCCCCTTAGCGGAATAGGCCCCAACAACAGCCTGAAGTATCCATTTACTAATGGTAGACTTGGCTGGCGCCAAACCTTTCCTGGGCCCGGAGGGCACCACGAACAAGGCGTCCGTTTTACGAAAAGGAGAAGTAGCAACCAAATAGTACTTCACACAACGCACCACATCCAAAGAGTGCAAAACCCTCTCCTTGTCATTGCTAGGCTTAGGACACAAGGAAGGGAGAACTACATCCTGATTGAGATGGAAAGCAGAAGCCACCTTAGAAAGGAAATCTGGTTTAAAGTGAAAAACCATCTTGTCCTGGTGTCTCTCAGTAAGGGGCCTGAATAGACAGAGCCACCAACTCGGAGACACGCCGAACAGAGGTAATAGTCACCAAAAAGGCAACCTTTTGAGTAAGCACAGAAAGTGCCACATCCTGCACTGGCTCAAAAGGAGGCCCCTGGAGGCCCGAAAGAACCAAATTTAGGTCCCAAACGGGAACCAAAGGCTTTCTAGGGGGCCGAACATGAGTGACCCCTTGGAAAAAAGTCTTGACCAGATGACGCAAAGCAAAGGACCTTTGAAAAAAGACAGCCAGGGCAGAAACCTGACCCTTCAAAGTACTGAGCTGGAACCCCAGATCCAGGCCGTGTTGTAGAAACTCCAAAATCCTAGGAATCGAAAACACCCTGCAAGGTAAGGCCTCACACCAGTCAATATAGGACCGCCAAGTCCTATAGTAAATGTTAGAGGAAGACCTCTTCCTAGCTCTAATCAAGGTCTGAATAACCGCCTCAGACAAAGCTTCCTCCCTCAGGATGAAGGTTTCAGCAGCCACGCCGTCAAAGCAAGCGTTTGTAAATTGGGGTAACGTAGTTGACCCTGAGAGATCAGATCCGGAAAATACAATTCTGTGATTACTCACCTGTAGAATTGGTATTATAAGTATACAGTACGTTCTGCTCCAAATATAATACTTACAATCGGGTTATACTCCGCCAGATGGCGCTGGACTGCAGAGACATCGAAAATAGGCTCCTCTCGGCCCCTCAAATACCCGGGGACCTCCCACAAATCCCCAGCATTGAAAAGCAGTTAACAAGAAGCCAAGAGAATTAAACAACCCAACTATCAACTATAACAATGAGAACAATCACCATACAGGGGATCCAAGATAATGCAAAACCAAAGGTGGGTTGGAGCAGGACGTACTGTATACTCATAATACCAATTCTACAGGTGAGTAATCACAGAATTGTATTATTCTTAGTATACAGTACATCCTGCTCCAAATATAATACTTACAATCGGGACATCCAATAGCAGTGTCCATAAAGTAGGGTGGGATCCCCAAGAAAAAAAAGACAGCAGCAGGCAGTTTAAACCACTGCCGCCTGCAGAACCTTTCAGCCAAAAACAGCATCAGCTGAGGCCCTAACATCAACCTTGTAAAACTTTGAAAAGGTATGAACAGAAGACCAAGTAGCGGCCTTGCAAAATTGTTCAACAGAGGCCTGGTGCTGAAAAGCCCAAGAGGCACCAATAGCAACGAGTGGAATGAGCAGTAAGGCGGAAGGGAGGATTCTTCCCAGAGTAGGCCTGAATCACAGCCTGACGAATCCACTTGCTGATAGTAGACTTGGCAGGAGCCAAACCCTTCCTAGGACCGGAAGGGACCACAAAAATACCATTTTGTGAATACTCACCTGTAAAATGGGTATAATAAGTATGTCACACACCCCGCTTCAAGACATTCATTACACTTGGGTATACTGACCTGTAGATGGCGATCTTGCAGAGATGTCAATAAAAAAAGGTAAGACCCCCCCGGCCCATAAATACATGGGACCTCCCACTCATTCCCCAGTATAAAGATAGCAGTAGAGAAAGGAAAGCCGATTAAAACTAACAAAGGTTCACCATATAAAGGATCCAGAATACAAAAGGGCAGGGTGAAGCGGGGTGTGTGACATACTTATAATACCCATTTTACAGGTGAGTATTCACAAAATGGTATTATACTAAGTATGTCACACACCCCGCTTCAAGACATTCATTACACTTGGGACATCCAATAGCAGTGTCCATAAAGGGCAGGGATCCAAAAAACAAGGCACAAACTTAAACCACTGCAGCTTGCAGAACTTTGCGGTACAAACAGCATCCGCTGAGGCCCGAACATCAACCTTGTAAAACTTGGAAAAAGTGTGAACCGAAGACCAAGTAGCAGCCTTACAAACCTTCTCAACAGAAGCCTGGTGCTGGAAGGCCCAGGACGCCCCAACAGCACGAGTAGAATGAGCAGTAACACGAAAAGGGGGAATCGTTCCCTTAGCAGAATAGGCCCCAACAATGGCCTGGCGAATCCATTTACTAATGGAAGACTTGGCAGGAGCCAAACCATTCCTAGGCCCAGAGGGCACCACAAAAAGGGCGTCAGTCCTACGAAAAGGAAAAGTAGCCACCAAATAGTACACACAGTGAACCACATCCAAAGAATGCAAAACCCTCTCCTTGTCATTGCTAGGCTTAGGACACAAGGAGGGTAGAATAATATCCTGATTAAGATGAAAAGACGAGACCACCTTAGGAAGGAAATCTGGCTTGAAGCGGAAAACAACCTTGTCCTGATGCCTCTCAAAGTAAGGGGCCTTAATGGACAAGGCTGCCAACTCCGAAACACGCCGAACAGAAGTGATGGCAACCAGAAAAACAACCTTCTGAGTAAGCGTAGAAAGTGCAATATCCTGCAAAGGCTCAAAAGGAGGACCCTGCAAGGCAGACAAAACCAAATTCAAATCCCAAACTGGGAGCAAAGGCTTCCTAGGAGGCCGCACATGCGTAACCCCCTGGAAAAAGGTCTTAACCAGAGGATGAAGAGCAAAAGACTTTTGAAAGAAAAGCGCCAGGGCAGAAACATGCCCTTTCAGCGTACTAAGCTTCAAACCTAGGTCCAGACCATGTTGCAAAAATTCCAAGATCCTAGGGATAGAAAACGCCCTGCAAGGCAAGGCCCTGATCTCACACCAATCAATATAAGACCTCCAAATCCTATAGTAGATGGCAGAGGAAGACTTCTTTCTAGCCCTAACCAGAGTCTGAATGACAGCATCAGAAAGACCTTCCTCCTTCAAGATAGAGGTTTCAGCAGCCAGCGTTGGTAAACTGGGGTAGAGCGGGGGACCCTGAGTGAGTAGATCCGGCAGAAAGGGCAGAACTAACTGATCCTCTGCCAACCTTACCACGTCTGCGAACCGAACCTGTCTTGGCCACCTTGGAGCCACCAGGATTGCTGACGCACCCTCTAGGGCCAGCTTGCACACCACTTTGCCCACCATGGGAAATGGAGGGAACAGGTATAGAAACCCCAGATCCCTCCAGTTAAGAGACATGGCATCCGCCAGAGCCAGCGGATCCCGCGAGAGAGACACAAATTCCGGAAGCTTGTGATTGTGACGAGAGGCAAAGAGGTCCGTCTCCGGAGTCCCCCACCGGAGGCAAAGCGACCGAAAAACCTTGGGGCAGAGCGACCATTCCCCCCGGCGAGATGACCCCCTGCTCAGGAAGTCTGCCTCCGTGTTCTCCACTCGGGAATGTACACTGCCGAGATGCATGGGACATTGCCCTCTGCCCAATCCAGAATCAAAGACACTTCCCTGAGGGCACGCCTGCTGCGAGTCCCTCCCTGGTGATTGCTGTAGGCGACCGCCGTCCAATTGTCCGACCGAACTTGAACCGGTAGTCCCCGTAACTGATGAGTCAAGTGAGCCAGAACCAACCTGATGGCTCTCAGCTCCAGAACATTGATGGGATCGTGAGCCTCCTGAGGCCCCTACAGCCCCTGAAACTGAAGATCCTTCCAAAATCCCCCCCAACCTGACAGGCTGGCATCCGTGCTGACCGTCTCCCAACGAGGGGTCAGAAAAGACCTGCCCCTCGTCAGATTGCTCGGTTACAGCCACCACCGAAGGGAACGCCGCACAAGGGGGGAGATAACAAAGGACTGATCCAATGACAACGGGGACCCGTCCCAGGCCGCCAAGAGATGGAGCTGGAGCGTCCTTGTGTGAAACTGGGCAAAGGGAACCGTCTCGAACGATGCCACCATCAATCCCACCAGTCGCATCCCTAGCAGGATGGACGGGCGGGGGATGGATAGGAGACGCTGAGTCAATTCCTGAATCAGAAGAACCTTGGCTCGGGGGAGGAACACCCTGGCCTGAGAAGTAGCCAGAGACATTCCCAGGAACTCCACCACCCTGGAGGGTGTAAGGCAGGACTTGGGATAGTTGATCACCCAACCGAAACTCTCCAGAGTGGACACCACTGTCCTGGTATCCAGCTGCGCCTGACTGAGAGAAGACGTCATGATGAGAAGATCATCCAGATAGGGCACGATGCGGATACCCCTGGCTCTGAGGATGGCCATCACTCCTGCCAACACCTTGGTAAAAACCCTTGGAGCCGAGGTAAGGCGAAACGGAAGAGCCACAAACTGAAAATGACGATTGTCCACGACAAACCTCAGAAATCTCTGGTGTGCCGGAAAAATTGGAATATGCAGGTAAGTATCCTTGATGTCTATGGACGTCATGAAGTCCCCCTGACGAAGTGAATGGATGGCTGAGCGCAGAGTTTCCATACAGAACTTCCGGGGACGAACGAACCTGTTGAGCAACTTCAGATTCAGAATGGGACGAACGGATCCGTCCATCTTGGGCACTGTGAACAAATTGGAATAGAAGCCCAGGCCCCGGTCTGAGTGGGGCACCGGACAGATGACAGCCATGTCCAAGAGACTTGCTACTGCCGCCCGAAGCCCCTGGGCGGCCAGAGGATCTGACGGCATCAGAGAACTGAAGAATCTGGGAGGGGGCCGGAACTCGAACTCCAGCTTGTAACCGGAAGACACCACTTCCTGAATCCACCTGTCCGAGACCTCTTGGACCCAGGCCTGGAAGAAGAGTAGCAGCCGTCCCCCCATCCGCAAGGGTGAGGGAGCCCCCTCATTGCTGAGTCGGCTTGGCAGCGGCTCTAGGCTTGGAGCCCCAACTGTGTCCTGGACAGGCCCGACCCCTGCCCCTGGTCCAGGAATCACCTCTGGACGAGGGGAAAGCCGAACCCCTGCCGAATCTAGCCCCACAAAAGGACTTAGAGAAGGAAGCCGCCCCCCGAAAGGGGCGACGCTGCATTTAACACTGAGGTAACTTACCTCCCTTTGCCACCGAATCCAATCTCTCTCCAAAGAGCCGCAACCCGACAAAGGGAAGGGCCGTAAGCGACTTTTTGGACACAAAATCAGCCGCCCACTGGCGTAGCCAAACCGACCGCCGGATAGCCACAAGCAGGGCCGCAGCTCTGCTACACATCACCAATGTCCAAGGCGGACAGCACAAAGGACAAAAATAACTCACAGCGCTTAAGGTCGGCAAACTCTTCACTAGCCGGGTCAAGCCCGGAAGAGTCCAACAGTCCTCTAACAACCGACCTGGCAGCTACCAATAAAAGTGCAGAAGCACAAACCGGCCGCAAGACCGATCCAACACTGGCAAAACCATGACAAGCCATCTGGTCAATGCATTTATCCTCACCATCCTTGAGAGTAGTGCACTCCAGAGAATGGAGGACTGAGGAGCTGGACAACCCCAAAAGAGGAGCATCCACCTCGGGGGGGACGACCAGTGCTTCACTGCGTCCGCCGGAAAGGGATATTTCCTGTTCCAACCCGGTGGGACACCCGGAAGCCGAGTCTGCCTCTCCCATTCCTTAAGAATGATACCATCAAAATGCTTTTAATAAGGAAATTCCAAGCACAGCTTGGTCACTTCAAAGAAATAGCCAAGACCTCAAACATATGTGCCAGGACCCTAGAGGTATCCAAGGAGTACCCCTGGCCCTGCTCTGTATCAGCGCCCACAAACTGCTGATCATCGGAGCCCTCAGACTCCTCATACAGCTCCCCTTCCTCACGTGGGGAACAATCAGACTAATCCAGGGAGTCAAAATCCTCCCTATCAAGGCCTGCGCGGCCGTATACAAATGTTTTCTCTTTGCCGTGGCCTTTTTAGCAACGGCACTGGAAAACAATTTTTCAAGATTGGCCAATCTGGCACACACCTCAGATTGCGACGTCACACGGGGTACGTGTCAAGTGAGGGGGAGACGGAGAGGAGACTGGCGGAGCAGAACCGGACGCCTGAGATCCGGTCTGCCGCGTAATAGACCGCTGCGCACAGGGTACACATAGAAATACATCATCCCCCAAAAGGGATACCCCATACCCCAAACACAGCCTGGATTGCCCCGAGGGGGGCACAAGCCCAGTATCAGGGGAAGCCTCCATATGGTGATTTTTAAAATATATATATATATATATATATAATGCTCCGAGGGAATTACGCAATAATGTAACCCGGGATGCCCCTTTAAGTCCCGAGTGGGAGGATTTTAAGCCAGCTAAAATTTTAACCAGGGACCCTGGACCAGGAGAACCCCTCTTTAATATGATCAATGGTCCACCTGGAACACAAAACACAAGCACACGCTCAGACCATGCTAGAATGTATAAAGGCCACTCACCCGACCTTCAGTACCGCACGCCAGGCACAGTGAAGACACGCAGTGTGCAGTAGGAGGGAGGGAGGGTGGGCGCGGCTCGCGCGTCGCGCCCCGGCCAGAAGCCGGGACATGAAAACGCGCCCGCAGCACGGGGGCGGGCCGTAGGCGCGCGAGCGCCCGGCCCCGCCCCCCCCACCCAGAGGAGAAGAAGCCCTCATGGGCGCTCACCGCAGCCACTGCAGCGCGCCAGAGGCCGGCGCCGGGGGACCAGTCAGAAAGTAAAAGCACACGCACAGTTAAGCACACATACACAATAAAGAGGAGAGGAATGAGAGGAGAGGAATCCATAAGGTACCCGGCCCCCCCCCCCTCTAAGGGTATCCGGGAGAGGGGGAATCCGTGCCAGGGTAGGGCCAAGGGACGGGGCATCCCAAACCAGGATCACCAACCCGGATAGCCGCCTACCCCTTGTTATGGGGTCTCATGGCTCCTAAGCACCAGGGGTGCCAACTAGCTTTGCCCGGACCAGCAGCCTAGGCTGGGAGGCAAGTAATTTAAATAAGGGGATCCAGGCAGGAATAGAAGGCCGGGAGTCATCCCGGCTACCTGCAAGGAGGAGACATCATCTTCTGACTTGCTCGCCACTGCAGAGATGAAAGACTGGGGAATGAGTGGGAGGTCCCAGGTATTTATGGGCCGGGAGGGTTTTACCTTTTTTTTATTGACATCTCTGCAAGATCGCCATCTACAGGTCAGTATACCCAAGTGTAATGAATGTCTTGAAGCGGGGTTTGTGACATACTTAGAATAAGAGCATCAGATTTCCTGAAAGGTGCAGTAGCCACCAGATAGTACTTCAGACACCTAACCACATCCAAAGAGTGCAAAACTCTCTCCTTAGCATTGCTAGGATTAAGGCACAAAGAAGGAAGAACAATATCCTGATTCAAATTAAAGGCAGACACTACCTTAGACAGAAAGACAGGTTTGCAACGAAACACCACCTTGTCCTGGTGTCTCTCATAGTAGGGGGGCTAAATGGACAGCGCCGCCAACTCAGACACACGCCTGACAGAAGTAATAGCCACCAGAAACACAAACTTGAGCGTAAGAATGGCCAAGGCAGCATCCTGCACAGGTTCAAAGGGAGCACCCTGCAAGGCTGACAGAACCAAGTTCAGATCCCAAACAGGCACCATAGGTTTACGTGGGGGACGCACATCAGTGAACCCCTGGAAAAAAGTCCTGATCAGAGGGTGCTGAGCAAAGGAGTTTGTAAATTGGGATGGCGTAGTGAGCCCTGAGTGAGCAGATCTGGCACCAAGAGCAGAGCGTACTGATCTACTGCCAGCTGTACCACGTCTGCGAACCACACTCTTCTTGGCCACCTGGGGGCCACCAGAATTGCTGGCACCCCTTCCAGAGCAATCTTGCGCAGAACCCTGCCCAGCAGGGGAATTGGAGGGAAGACATACAGGAACTGAAAGTCCTTCCATTACATTGCTAGCGCATCCAAGGTCAGGGCCAGAGGATCCCTGGACAGAGAGACAAAAGCTGGGAGCTTGTGATTGTGGTGGGACGCAAACAGATCCACATCTGGTTGGCCCCAACGGTGACACAGAGATTGAAACACCCTGCTGCATAGGGGCCATTCTCCATGGCGAGAGGTCCCCCTGCTCAGAGAGTCCGCCAGGCAATTTTCCACCCCCGGGATGTACACAGCTGAAATGCAGGGGACATTGGCCTCCGCCCTTGCTCCGGGTCCTTCCCTGATGATTGATGTAGGCAACTGTCGTCTGGTTGACCGAGTGCACCTGAACAGGCAGGTCCCGAAGATGAGTAGTCAAGCGAGCCAGAACTAACCCGATCGCCCGCAGCTCCAAGACATTGATAGGTGCGTGTGCCTCCTGAGGGCCCCACCTCCCCTGGAACCGCAAGGACTTCCAGAAACCCCCCCAACCTGACAGACTGGCATCCGTGGTGACCGTCTCCCAGGAAGGGGCAAGAAAGGATCTGCCCCCCAACAGGTTCCTTGAGTCCATCCACCACAAGAGGGACCTCCTGACCAGGGGGGAGAGCACACAGACCCTGTCCAGGGACGCTGGGTCCTTGTCCCATACTGACAATAGGTGAAGTTGCAGAGGCCTCAAGTGAAACTGAGCATAAGGAACCGCTTCAAAGCATGCCACCATCAGGCCCAGCAGCTGCATCCCCTGCCTGATGGAGGGATGGGGACAAGCTAGAAGGGACTGAGCCTGTGCAATCAGACTGTCAACCTTCTGCTGAGGAAGGAACATCCTTGCCTGAACTGTATCCAGATTCATTTCTAGGAATAGAGTTACCAAGGAAGGGGACAGTGAGGAATTGGGGTGGTTGATCACCCATCCAAATGACTCCAGAGTGGACACCACCAGCTGAGTATCCAACTCTGCCTGATGTAGAGACTGGGAAGTGATGAGGATGTCGTCCAGATAGGGAAGCACGTGGACGCCCTGACATCTGAGCAGAGACATCACGCCAGCCAGCACCTTGGTGAACACCCTGGGAGCTGAAGTGAGGCCGAAGGGCAAAGCCACAAATTGGTAGTGTTGATCCATCAGAGCCAACCTGAGGAACCTTTGATGACCTGGGAACACAGGAATATGAAGGTAAGCATCCTTGATGTCCACAGTCATGAAATCCCCTTGGCGCAGGGAACTGATGGCAGAGCGCAGAGTCTCCATGCGAAAGCGCCTGCCCCTGACAAACTTGTTGAGGATCTTTAAGTCCAGGATGGGCCTGACAGAACCATCCTTTTTGGGTACTGTGAATATGTTGGAATAAAAGCCCTTGCCTTTTTCTCTTAAAGGGACCTGGCAGATGACCCCCAGCTCCAGGAGGCCTTGCACTGCTTGCACTAGCTCCTGAGCTGACACGGGGTCCTGAGGAATCCGGGATCTGATGAATCTTGAAGGGGGATCGGCAGCAAACTCCACTTGTAACCGGAGAACACTACCTCCTAAATCCACCAGTCTGAGACATGAAGCCTCCAGACGTGAGCGAAGTGCTGCAGCCGTCCCCCAACCCGGATGGGTGAGGACGCCCCATCATGCCTGAGGGGGCTTGGGAGAGGATTTAGCTTTGGGACCCCAGGAGGAGCCAGGACGTCCACGTCTTCTGCCTCTACCCCAGAAATCTCCCCAGGCCCCAGGGAAAGAAACCCCCCTTCCCTGTCTTGCACCACGGTAAGGGGAGGAGAAGGAACCCTGACCCCGAAAGGGCAGAGATTGCCGCCTGCGCTGGGGTAACCTGCCTCCCTTAGCAAAATAGTCCAGGCGGTCCCCAAACAGGCACAGTCCTTTAAAGGGAAAACCTGTGAGGGCCTTCTTGGCATCGCTGTCAGCAGCCCACTGGCGCAGCCAAACCGAGCGGCGTATAGCCACCACAAGGGCAGAAGTTCTGGCACACATTCTGATAGTGTCATCCAATGCCGATATGACAACATTTACAAAAACATCACAACTGGAGAGTGCATTAAACACCTCACAAGGCAAATCATCAGGGGCACTATCGCGCAGATTTCTGATAAGGGTTCTAGTGGCCACAGCAGTAATGGCAGAGGCACAGACCGGGCGCAGTGCCGTCCCCACACATGCAAAGGCGTGGGATGCCAGCTGATCAATACGCCGGTCTTCAGAATCCCGCAGGGTAGTAGAATCAGGGGAATGCATGACAGAGGTGTAAGATAGCCCTAGGATCGGGGCATCCACCTTGCGGGGGGATGACCAACATTTAACCACCTCAGCAGGAAAGGGATACTTCCTATCCCAACTCTTTGGAACCCCGGGAAGTTTACTGGGGCGCTCCCATTCCTTGAGCACAATGTTATGGAAATGTGCCTGCTCTGGAAATTCTCAAAGTGATTTTGCTGTATGGAAAAGCTCCCCTCTTTGCCTGGGAGCCTCAACAGGGAGAGAGATAGACAGAACCTCAAAAATCTGGGTCAATAACCTGTCAGTGTCATCCGGGGCCCAGAGGTCAGATGAGCCTCAATCAGAAAAGAGCTCCCCTTCATCAGACGGGGTATAGTCACACAGATTCCAAAACTCCTC
Organism: Gastrophryne carolinensis; assembly: GCA_027917425.1. Taxonomy (NCBI): domain Eukaryota; kingdom Metazoa; phylum Chordata; class Amphibia; order Anura; family Microhylidae; genus Gastrophryne; species Gastrophryne carolinensis. The sequence goes on along the minus strand of CM051240.1, from coordinate 100,761,997 downwards.
AGTTCCCATAGAGAAAACAGTAACATTAGGCGTCAAGTGCCGCTTCTTAGCAGGGGCCTTACGCGCTAAGGACTTCGCAATAATCTGTTCAACAGTAGCCAGTCTAGAAGACACAGGCTGAGAATCCCTACTAGTATGCAACTCAGTAGGAGTGAGGTTTAAGCTTGGGGGAGCAGGCAAAGTGAAACAAGGTGCAGCCACTGGCAGGCCAGATTGCAATGCAAGCACCTGCTCAGCACAGGGTACACAGACCCGCGCCTTGTCAGCATGAGGCTGCCCACACGCTACACACACCCGGTCATTATCCTTGGATGCCTCCATATGGTGTTTATAACGGCGCTATATGCCGATAGGGAATAACGCTATGTAGCAACCCTGGATGCCCCAATAACCCGCTAGGAAAGTGGGAGTATAATTTTTACAAGGCCTACAAGTAATATACTAGAACAGGGCTGGGAGAAGCCAGGAAGGGTTCGCCCCGCCTGAAAGACATAAGCAGACAAGACCTTAAGTACATCGTAACAAAGGTGAAGTAGATAAAGCCGCCCGCGAGGGCACTTACGGACCGCGGTAGGTAGGAGTCCGCCGCGCATAGGCCAACCAAGCAGAAAAGATGGCGTCGGTATACCTCGAGGGGCGGGCCAGTAACAGCGATGACGCAGAACGTGCCAAAGACCGGCCCCGCGCCCCCGAAGAGCGCAAAGCCAGAAACGGCAAGCAGCCAATGATGGTAAGCGCCTGAGGTAATGCCGCCGCCAAGCGCGGAATGAAGTCAGCTGCAAATTTAAAAAAGCAGTAAAGACAAGTCAGCGCGGCGGCTGACACAAGAATAAAAGGCATGTGAAAAGAGAGTGTCAAACACAGAATGCAAAACATACATATCTATACACATACACCCCCCCCCCTCTTTTCCCCCGAAGACTACAAGGAGGATGAGGGAGGCAAGGGGCAATAGTGAGGGAGGGGCATCCCATATGGGCTCACCATAAGCCTGAACCGCCTACCCTTTGGTGGGGGATAGCGGTGGAGAAGCGCTCCTAAGCACCTAACAACGGTGCTGCCTACCCTCACCCGACCAGCGCAGCCAAGGCTGGGAGGCATAATACTAGTGGAATGGGTGGGAATAGTCCTACAGGGCCGCAGGCTAATAGCCCCGCTCACCTGCGAGTAGAGAGCCAATTTCTCGTCCTTCGCAGCCAGACTGCAGAGAAATTCTGGGATTTGTGGGAGGTCCCCGGGTATTTGCGGGGCCGGGAGGAGCCTATTTTCGATGTCTCTGCAGTCCAGCGCCATCTGGCGGAGTATAACCCGATTGTAAATATTATATTTGGAGCAGGACGTACTGTATACTAAGAATACACGGGCAGCCTGTACTGATCTACCGCCAGTCTTACTACGTCTGCGAACCAAACCTGTCTTGGCCACCTTGGGGCCACCAGAATTGCTGGTGCCCCCTCTAGAACCAGCTTGCGCACTACCTTGCCTACCATGGAGAAAGGGGGAAACGGGTACAGAAACCCCAGATCCCTCCAGGCAAGGGACAAGGCATCCACTGCCAGGGCCAGAGGATCCTGAGTCAGAGATACAAAGGATGGAAGCTTGTGATTGTGCTGAGAGGCAAAGAGATCCACCTCCGGAGTCCCCCACTTGTGACACAGGGCCCGAAATACCCTGTGGTTGAGAGACCATTCCCCTCAGCGAGAAAACCCCCTGCTCAGGGAGTCCGCCTAAGTGTTCTCCACTCCCGGAATGTACACTGCCGAGATGCAAGGAACATTGCTCCCCGCCCATGTTAGAATCAGAGAGACTTCCCTGAGGGCACTACTGCTGCGAGTCCCTCCCTGGTGATTGATTGAGCCCTGGAGGTGAAGTGTCAGACGTGACAGAACCCAACGGATAGCTCTGAGCTCCAAGACATTGATGGGGGTGTGAGCCTCCTGAGGACCCCACAACCCCTTGAACTGATGATCCTTCCAGAAACCTCCCCAGCCCGACAGGCTGGCATCCGTGGTAACCGTCTCCCAACAAGGGGCCAGAAAAGATCTGCCCCTCATCAGATTGCTTGGTTCCAGCCACCACTGAAGGGACTGCCGAACCCTGGGAGACATTGAGGATTGGTCAGGAGAATACGAATCAGATCCTGAACCCTCTGCACCTTTGGCTGAGGTAGGAACACTCTGGCCTGACTGGTATCCAGAATCATGCCCAGAAAAGAGATCTCCCGTGATGGGGAGAGAGAAGATTTGGGGTGGTTGATCACCCATCCAAACTTTTCCAGCGTCGTCACCACCATCCTGGTGTCCAGCCCCACCTGGCATAGGGAAAAAGCTGTAATGAGCAGGTTGTCCACATACGGCACAATGCGAATGCCCTGGGCTCTGAGCAGGGCCATTATGCCCGCCAGAACCTTGGTAAACACCCTCAGTGCCGAGGGCAGCCAGAACGGGAGAGCCACAAACTGAAAATGCTGATCTCCCACCACAAACCTGAGAAATCTCTGGTGCGCTGGGAAGATCGGTATATGGAGCTAAGCATCCTTGATGTCTATGGACGTCATGAAGTCCCCTTGACGAAGGGAACTAATGGCTGAGCGCAGAGACTCCATGTGGAACTTCTTGGTTCTGATAAACCTGCTGAGAAGCTTCAAATCCAGAATGGGTCTTATTGAACCATCCTTTTTGGGAACCGTGAAGAGGTTGGAATAGTAGCCCCGGACTCTCTCTGAGAAAGGCACTGGGCATATGACCTCCATGTCCAAGAGATTCCTCACAGCCAACAGGAGCCCCTGCGCAGCCCGGGGATCCGAGGGCACCCGAGACCTTAGAAATCTGGGAGGAGGTACGGTACTCGAACTCCAGATTGTACCCCGATGATACCACTTCCAAAATCCACTTGTCTGTGATCTCCTGGGCCCAGACCTGGAAGAAGAGCCGCAGCCGTCCCCCCACCCATAGGGGTGAGGGCGCGTTCTCATTGCTGAGCTGGCTTGGCAGCGGGCTTGGGCTTGGAACCCCAGGTAGAGGCTGGACAGGCACGTCCTCTGCCTCTGTTCCAGGAATCACCTCTGAAGCTAGAGTAGGCAAGACCTCTGCCCACTCTGGCACAGCGAAAGGAAGGATTGAAGGAGCTTGCCCCCCGAAAGGAGAGACGCTGCTTCTTACTCTGAGGTAGCTTTCTGCCTTTCGCCACAGAATCCAATTTGTCTCCAAACAGCCGCGTACCCAGGAAGGGCAGAGCTGTAAGTGATTTCTTGGCCGCAATGTCAGCCGCCCACTGGCGTAGCCAGACCGATCGGCGCATGGCCACCAGCAGAGCCGAAGTTCTACTACACATGGTAATAGTGTCGTCCATAGCTGACAACACAAAATTCATAAACAATTCACACCTCTTAAGGGCTGTGAATTCAACGCTGGCTGGGTTGAGCTGGGACCCATTTAACATGTCCCTAATCTCAGACCTGGTAGCCACAGCCACAAGTGCCGATGCACAGACAGTCTGCAAGGCTGAACCCACACTGGCAAAGGCATGACATGCCATCTGATTAATGCGCTTGTCCTCGCCATCCTTAAGGGTAGTGGCGTCAGGAGTATGTACAACGGAGGTGTTGGACAATCCTAAGATGGGCGCATCAACCTCGGGAGGGGAAGCCTAGCGCTTCACTGCGTCAACTGGAAAGGGATACTTCGTATCCCATCCCTGAGAAACACAGTGAAGCCGACTCGGCTTCTCCCATTCTATAAGAATCATGCTGTCAAAATGATCCTGATTTGGGAACTCCAAGCGGGGCTTAGAGAACCCAAAGAATTCCCCCTTCTTCGGAGGGGCCTCCGCTGGTGGGGGAAATATCCAGAACCTCTAAGAGATGGGCCAGTACCTTGGGAGTATCCACAGCATCCCCCAGCGCCTGCCCGGCATCAGAATCAAAGAACTGCAGTTCCTCAGTCTCAGATTCCTCAAACAATTCCCCCTCCTCAAGTGGGGAATAATCAGCCCAGTCAGGGGAGTCATAATCATCAAAATCAATTACCGCCGTAGCCGGTGATAGATGCCTTTTCTTAGCAGGGGCCTTTCTGCCCACTGAGCTAGAAATAATTTTCTTGAGGTTGGCCAGCCTAGCACATACATCCGAGTGCGACTCTCCACTAATGACAGTGTCACCTGGGGTACAGATAATGCGGGGTGGGGTGGGAGATGAGACGGGCGGCACTGACCCAGACGCCTGGGATCCCGACTGCCGCGTTATGGCCTGTTGCGCACATGGTATGCAAATTAGTACATTCTCCCCCGTAAGGGATACCCCACAACCCACACATAGCCGGGAATGTCCCGAAGGGAGCCCGAGCCCGGTATCCTGTGGAGCCTCCATATGGTGATTTTAAGGTAGTCGCAATGACCAGAGGGAATTACGTTGGTAAGCAACCCGGGATGCCCCTTTTGGTCCCGAGTGGGAGGATTTATAGGTGCCCCAAATTACTCTAGGGACCCTAGGACCGGGAGAACCCCCTTTTAAGCAGAGGAGCAGGGAGTCCTCCTGAAAGACACAAGGCAGTGGCCATAAGCACCTGCACACACACACACACACACATATGCATAGTACAATCAAACAAAAATTAACATATAACACAGTGTGACCAGCGCTGCCCCCAGTCTGAATGGGGCACATGTAAAATACCAAAACAGATGAAAAGGTGGCCCCAGGAGGGCACTCACGTGTCTCGTAAGATGGCAGCTAGCAGCACCGCAGCACCGAGAAGCAAAGAGAGAGGGAGAAGAAGGGGCGGGCCAGCACGGATCGCGCGCCACGCCTGGCCCCGCCCCCCTTCCCTCACCACCAGCAGCGCGGTTCCCTGCAGCCGGCTGGGACCGCAAAAGGCACCAAAGTAGGAGGGGGCGGCCCGTGACAGCGCGCGAGCGCCCGGCCCCGCCCCCTAAAACACCGCAGCCTTAGGGGAAGAAGCTCCCCTCAGCGGACTGCAGAAAATGCAAGAAAAGGCGTACAGCCCTGTAAGGTGAAGCACCCAATCACACCGCACACACACTCACATAAGGATGAAAGAAAACAAAGAGGGAGAATACCCATCCCCCCCCCACTGGAGGGTTAACAGAGGGACCCGGAAGGGGGGGAAATCCGCACCATGGGTGTAAGGGATATATATATATATATATATATATATATATATATATATATATATATAGGACATGGCAATCCAAACCGGGATCACCAACCCGGATACCGCCTACCCCCTTGTATCGGGTCTCATGGGGGAGCATGGCTCCCTAAACACCTATTAAGGTGATGCCTACCATCACCCGGACCTGCAGTCAAGGCTGGGAGGCTAGAATTGGGCTTAATGTGAAAGGTCCGGGCAGAAATAGGGCAAAAAATGGCCGGGTGTAAGCCCGGCTTACCTGCAAGGAAGAGCAGCATACATATTCTGACTTGCTCGCCGTCCTGCAGAGAAGGAACTGGGGAATGTGTGGAAGGTCCCAGGTATTTATGGACCGGGAGGGGCTTCTTTTTTGCTTTCATCTGTGCAGAAGTTCGCCCTCTACTGGACCATAACCCATATGTCATGAATAGTGGAAGCAGGGTGTGTGACATACTTGGAATATGTGGCTTTGATTCTGCTTTTTTATTCTTTTTTTTAGGGAAACCCTGTGCAACCAAAGAATACATTGAGGGAATATTCCAGAAAACTGCACCCATGTCAACAAGCCGGGTACGCCTAGAAAGCCTGAGGTGTATACTTTTAGGGAATATATAGTTTGTCGGGGGTATTTCAAATGTAAAGGGTTGTTTTTCTTGAAAAACTGCAAGGTGCGCATATTGCATAGCATAGTTGTATTTTATCTGAAAATCTCCTAAAGCGTTGTTTCAGTTTGGGGAGTCTCCTGGGCAGAAAAGGGTGTCTACCAATACATATGTGGTACTGCTGTAACCGGGTTTCACAAGCAATAAGATTTTATTGATACACTTACATATTTCACCCAAAAATATTGAGAATACACTTAAAAAATGACAAACAAGACATTTCATGTTAAAGCCCAGGCTCTGCTGAAAAAAAAAAATATATCACTTTCCTGGGAAATCCCTGGAAATTCCTTCAAAATCACAGTTGAACATGGGGAGCGCAAAATAGTGCAAAATGGTATGGCAATAAAGGGTGTTTTTTCATGTTTTTTTTTTTTTTTTTTTTTAATGTGACTTTACGTGAAGTTCTTGCTGGTTACTTGGTTTTATTCAAAGTGGACCAACCACCCACTAGACTCTAGGCCAGGCCAATCAAGCAACCTTGGAGCAACCTGATTTGGGATGCCCCTCTGTGAGCCACACAGATCACCCTGCATTCACTGATCTTTACCAAGGCTCTCACACCACACTCACCAGCCACATCCCTGGCACCTATGTAGCTGAGGGACGCTCCAGTGCTCAGCAATTCAGATGCGGTTGCTCGCTTATGCTGTTGTGCGGTGTCTAAGCAGTGCTTTAAAACATTTGCATGCACATCATAAAGCACTGCTTGGAAAAGAGCCAACGCATCTCGCTTAGGACCTGGGAAAGGGCATCCCTAAAACTGGAATAGATACCCCTGGGTCAAGAACCAAAACCTTGGGAAGTTAAAACCCCAGGTTTTGGTCTACTTTAATTATATTCTGATTGTAGCAGTATTCACTGAAATTCAGATCATCTTTGATCTTTCTGGAGGTGACCCTGGCTGAGATTAGCCATCTTTGCTATTTTTCAATCATTTAAACAGAATTTTCCCACTTCCGCTTGCATCTTAATGGTTTTAGTTGCCATTTCAAGGCATTTGAGACCAGTTTAGCTAGCACCCTATAATCGGCTGCACCTCTTCATATGTTTTTGTCTCTCCAATCAGCTTTTTAACCAAGGCTTTTTTAATCACCAGAACCATGTCTGGAATGACTCATCTTTCCAGTGTTTCAAAAGGTAATACACTATAACTGACACATGCAGCATTTGCCACCTTAAAATCTTTGTCCAGGCGCGCACTAACTTCCCCAATACCTTATCCCCAATTGGAACAATGTAAAACGAGCCATTTCAAAACCTCAGTTTAAATGCATCTACCTTATATATTCTAAGAAAAGCAGGTTTCTTCACTTCAATTTCTGGCAAGGGTATTTCATGGAGAGCACGCTCTGATGTGGGACTACTGTGGCTTGCCGTGCACAAGCTGAGAGCACCAAGGGACAGAGTGGCTGTTGAACCACTTTTTTTGTATGGTCCCTGAGCAATGAAATTAAAAGAAGGGCACACTTTGGAGCCCTGTTATGGGTTCTACCTAGTGCCGCAGGAAATGGTAGAGGCACATGGGACTGGAATCAGGTAAGCTGCTTGATGCCTTATTACAGTCGCTGGGTTACAGTCCCTGGGTTGAAATCCCTTTAAATACTGTATGGGCCAAAATTAACATATGCCTTTGCACAGAAAGAATGACTTCTCCACTGTATCTTCTAACTACTATTACTTCGAACAAGTCTCTTTAAATAAAATTCAATTGCTCAGAATGAGCAATATACATATCATAAACGTTAATAACTACTATTGCTTTCAAAATGCTGTATTTACACATTTGTGTGCTTTACCCCTGTAGATTGGGGAGAGAATAAAATATCTTTATTCCCAGTAACAAATTCACCTACAAACTCGGCCACGCACATGAGCTTAGACATCAGTTGCACAATTTAGGATAGAGAAGACGATAAGCTTGGCATACAAAAGGTTAAGGCCCCTACTCAAGTGGTAATATATCTGAGGGGGATATCTGCACTCAGCCTGGGCTGCAGTCCTGGATTTCTCAAGTCCAGGATTTTTTAAGTCCATCGAAGAATTAGGCCTGAATTAACATCATTGCATCCTGAACTGCTCTGTTCATCTTCTCCATGCTGCTACTGACGCTCCCTTTCTTTCTTTAACAGGTATGTCCCCTGGGAACAAGGACTTATCACCTCCTGCCTATTAACCCCTTCATTGCCAGCCAGTTTGGGTCTGCATTTGGTTATGTCCCCTGGGAACAAGGACTTAGCACCTCCTGCCTATTAACCCCTTCATTGCCAGCCAGTTTGGGTCTGCATTTGGGTATGTCCCCTGGGAACAAGGACTTAGCACCTCCTGCCTATTAACCCCTTCATTGCCAGCCAGTTTGGGTCTGCATTTGGGTATGTCCCCTGGGAACAAGGACTTATCTGCTGCTAATGACCTGTTACGTCCCCCAGTGGTCATACACCTCATAGCCTGTGTTTTGGACCTTCTCATGTATTATGACACATCTCTGTATGCTTATGTATTGTCCCACATGTATTGCAATAAGGCTGTCACCCATCACTGCTTTTGTCTATGCAATGACCCTGTTCACATAAATATTGTTTGTTTTGCGACCCCCTAGCTTCCCCTCCTGATAACCCCAGCTAAGCAACTTTATTGCCCTAGTACCACCCACCCCCCAGCTGTTTGACTGAGCTAATCAAGGCCTCTTACAAGTGGTAATATATCTGAGGGGAATGGCTGCGCTCAGCCTGGGCTGCAGTCCTGGATTTCTCAAGTCCAGGATTTTTTAAGTGCATCAAAGAATTAGGCCCGAAGTGACCAGAAGCGAACAGGCACCAGACTCTGCTCGTCTGAAGAACTTTTCCCCAACAATGCTCCTCTGGTATTTCACAGTCCTGCTTCCTCTCACCCTAAAATTCCTGAACTCCCAGCATCCCCTGCACCTGGTAAGTCTCTCTATATCTCTCCATCACTGCTCTCATCCCCTTACCTGTGCTCGCATGAATTTATCTCACTGGCTAAATTTCTCTCCCTTACACTCTGCCACTTTCAAATCCCAAAGTCACCTCCTCTCCCTTTCTCTGCTCCTACTTGCTGCTGGTGACATCGCTCAAAACCCAGGTCCATTTCCTTCACCTCCCCGCTCCTCTACACCCCACAACTCATCACAGACTAACCTTCACAGTAGTATCAAACCAGCACACACACAAAACCTAGCCAACCTCTTAACAATCACCCCCTCCCCACGCACTTCCCCTATTGTCACCTGCGCACTGTGGAATGCACGTTCAGTGTGCAACAAACTGGCATACATCCATGACCTCTTCACTACCAACCTCTTCACTTTCATGGCCTTTACTGAAACCTGGCTCACTCCCTCTGATACAGCCTCATCCGCTGCCCTCTCATATGGGGGCTTAAAGTTCAGCCACACCTCAAGACCAAGAAACAAACAGGGTGGAGGTGTTGGCATCCTTCTGTCTGAATACTGCTCATTTAACCCGACTCCTGCTCTACCCTCCCTTTCCTTCCCCTCTTTTGACGTTCACTGTGTCCGTCTCTACTCTCCGGGTCACCTAAATATTGCCATTATCTATCGCCCTCCTGGACCTGCCACTCTCTTTCTGGACCACTTCTCAACTTGGCTTCTCCACTTCCTGTCCTCTGACATCCCGGCTATAATCATGGGGGACTTCAACATACCCGTTGACACCAACAACCCTGCAACCACCAAACTGTTATCCCTAGCCACCTCCTTTGGCCTCAAACAATGGTCTACCAGCCCCACCCACAAAGATTCTTCGCAGGAACCTCAGAAACCTAGACCTTCAATCTCTCTCCGATGCTTTACATCCCCTTCACACCCTGCCCTCATTTACCAATGTAGACACTGCCGCTTCATACTACCATAATACACTAACTGCTGCCCTTGAATCTGTTGCTCCCCTTAACTACAGCCGCCCTTAGGCCAAAAAAAGACAACCTTGGCTTAATACTAACACTGCAACATTGAAACGGCATTCTCGAGTTGCTGAACGGCATTGGAGGAAATCCAAAACCAAGGAGGACTTCCTGTTATACAAGAAAGCCCTTCAGGAACTCAGGACTGCCCTTTCATCTGCTAAACAGGAATATTTCACATCACTCATATCAGCACAGGCCCGAAATCCAAAACAGCTATTTAACAATTTTAACTCCCTTCTCCGCCCACCGCCACCTCCTCCATCCTCGCAGCTAACAGCTGAGCAATTTGCCACATACTTCAAAGATAAAATAGGTGGCTTCACCCCTCAGAATACCTCTCTCCTACCAACATCCCCCCTGCCCCACTCATTAACTCATTTCACACTGTTAACTGCTCAAAGTCTCTCCTGCCTGGTCTCAAAGGCTCACCTGACCACCTGCTCCCTTGATCCCATTCCATCCCACCTTATCCCTCAACTGTCTCCATCTGTCATTCCAGCCCTAATATTTTTATTCAATCTCTCCCTCTCCACTGGTACCTTTCCCTCCGCCTATAAGCATGCTGTTATAACTCCACTCATCAAAAAACCCTCTCTGGACCCCTCTGCCCTCCCCAATTACCGCCCAATCTCTCTGCTCCCTTTCTCATCAAAGCTTCATGAACAGCATGTCCATACAGAACTTACCAACTATCTGTCTACAAACTCCCTCCTAGATCCCCTCCAATCCGGTTTCCGCTCATGTCACTCTACCGAAACTGTACTCAACAAAGTCACCAATGATCTACTGACAGCCAAATCCAAAGGCCACTACTCTGCTCTCATTCTTCTCAACTTATCATCTGCTTTTGACACTGTCGACCATGCTCTGCTTCTCAATATTCTTTCTTCTCTTGGAATCCAAGGTCTCGCACTCTCTTGGCTCTCCTCCTATCTCTCTGATCGCACATGTAGTGTATCATACTCAAACACCATTTCCTCTCCCTGGCCTCTGACTGTTGGGGTTCCACAAGGCTCAGTCCTAAGACCCCTACTTTTTTCAATATACACTTCTGGTCTCGGACAACTAATAACCTCGCTAGGCTTCCAATATCACTTTTATGCAGACGACACTCAGATCTACCTCTCTTGCCCAAATCTCTCTTCTATCCTCTCTCGCCTTCCTGACTGTCTAACAGCCATCTCTTCCTTCATGACATCTAGCTCCCTTAAACTAAACATGGACAAAACAGAACTGGTCATTTTCCCACCATCTCACTAGCCCTCCCCTCTCTAACACCATTATTTCTGTAAATACTCTTACAATAACTGCAACTCATCAAGCTCGATGCCTGGGCGTCATTCTGGACTCCTCTCTTTCATTCACACCTCACATTCACTCCCTAGCCACCTCCTGTCGTCTCCAACTCAAAAATATCTCCCACATCTGTCCCTTCCTCTCACCTGTCATCACTAAAATGCTAGTGCATGCTCTGGTCATATCCCGACTGGACTACTGTAACACCCTCCTCTGTGGTTTGCCAACAAACAGACTGGCTCCCCTCCAATCTATTCTAAACTCTGCTGCTCGCCTCATCCACCTCTCCTCTCGCTTCTCCAGTGCTACCCCCCTCTGTCAATCCCTCCACTGGTTACCTGTCTCCCATAGAGTTCAGTTCAAACTTCTAACACTAACCTACAAAGCTCTCTCTAACCAGGCCCCTTCCTACATTTCATCTCTGATCCAGCATTACCAACCCAACCTCCGCTCTGCCTCTGACATTCTCCTGTCCTCTTCCTTGGTTACTTCCTCGCACTCCCGCCTTCAAGACTTCTCCTGTGCCTCTCCACTTCTCTGGAATGCCCTTCCCCGCTCGATCCGCCACTCTCCATCACTCCAAGTCTTTAAAAGTGCCCTCAAAACTCACTTCTTCAGACAAGCATATGACCTGGCTTAAGCAACTCCTATAACCTTCAATGGCACATGCAGCCATACTCAAGCTCTACCACTTGTGACCCCACCCCTTTGTCTCCACTCCCATCCTTTAGACTGTAAGCCCGCAAGGGCAGGGCACTCCTCCCTATTGTCTCCTGTGCTCACAACACTTGGTTTTAACCTGTGGCATCTAATTTTGTATTGTTCTCTGTACTGTATGTTTTACCCTGTCTGTAATCATACCATGTTAAGCGCTACGGAAGTTGATGGCGCTATATAAAATAAACAATAATAATAATAATACCGTCCATCCATCCATCATAAAAGCACATTTATGAGGGAAATAGCTACCTCTTTGCCAGAAGCAATATTCCTGTTGGAATAGACTATATAGAGCAGCAACAAAAATTTCCAGACTGAATCTCTGGTACAGTCTAGGCAATAATAAGGCAGAGATCCGGTTAATCGCACCTTGAGGATGTCCCATGTACCTCTCCTTACCTCCAACAAAAGCATAGCATATGCATCGCTCGCACCAGGAATGGAAGTGAAGCAATTTCGTTTAAAAAAAAGGTAATTAGAAAAGGAAAATCTCTCACACCTCTGTACCTTAAAGTGGACCAACAGTCAAAAATGAATAAAATCAGACCAACACAACAAACAGTGCTCATATGCAACCCTCCCCGGGGCAATTTAGATTGTTGCACATAAAAAATATTTTACCTTTTTCTAATGCCAACTGGGATAAATTTTAAAAACAAGATGGCCACTCATGGGCTTGCAGGCCACCTGCAAACAGGACGTAGTGCTGGGCTTCCTGTTTCTGTGCATTTCAGTTATGTCAGTTGGGAGAGGAAGCTCTAAAATGGCCGCTACCTTTCTTTTCCAACTCTACCAGACTGTTGGTCCAGTTTAATCTCCAGCAGTTTACCCTTATTCCCTTGGCAACAATAAGCCTAAATGTGGTTATAGAAAATCAATCCAGATATTTAGGCTGGCATTATATGGCATTATTACTGAAGACAATGAGTTGCGTTTGTGGCCAGCTTTAGGAGTTTATACACCACTATCAGAGGTTCCCTATCTTAAAGTGGACCAACACCCAGGGGGGATCGGCCCGGGAATCTATAAGATAATCGGGATGTCCCGAAGCCCACAATCCTACCTTTTCCATGTTCCAGCGGCGCATGTGCGTCCACCGCCGCCGCCTCCCTCTAGCAGGGCGCGCATTCACAAACGGCCGGCGTGGGTGCGCTCCCTGTAAGAGGGACGCGCGGGAGGCGGCGGCGGCGGACGTGCTCTGCTTGACCGGCAGCGGGGATTGGCTGCAGCGGTCACGTGGGAGCGGGGTGAGGTGAGTTTTCGGGGCTTTCTGGGGGGTTTCACACAGCGGGGCACCCTCGATTGGGGTGCCCCACCGAAGTGGACCAAAACCCAGGATAGTCAAAATCCTGGGTGTTGGTCCACTTTAACAACCAAAGAGGTACAAGGACTTAAAAATATTTTGCAGTGGTGAAGAATCTTTACACAGTTTTTCAATGAACACCTCTGATGTACAAATGCAAACATTTTTTTAAGGATCCCTCCCGTATTGTTACCACATTCATAATAATAAAGGAACCATTTCTTAGTTGGAACCTAAAGAACACCAGCCATCATGAATGCTTGCTGCATGGTACAAGTATCAAAACCATACTTTTTAAAAGTTTGCAAAAAAGTGCACTTGTTGATTGCTCCAGAATTTTTGACTCATTCCTTCAAATGCTTCATTAGGAGAGTCATGCATGTGCTTATAGCTTTTCAATATCTTTCCCCTATCCACATTGTGCTCTGTAATGGTGGGAGGGGAGAAAGCTGAAATAACTGGGCAAGGACATGACAAAAATCAGGGTTTATAAAACCTTCAAAAAATCATCAATCAGATTATTAGCAAGCCATAAGCATGAAGTCATGTACACACACTCCAGTGAGTGAACATTGCTAACAAACACATTGTTGCTAGTAAGAAAATGCATTTTTCTATAACAAAGAGTTGCAAACAAATAAATAAAAAACACGACAGATAATCTCAACATTTTGTGTAATTGTGCATTTTATGGAAACCAGAACACCACCCCAGGTGTTGTACACGGCTGGACAAATCATGGGGTGCCCAAAAGAGAAAACTGGTGCCCCCAGTTTTAACCTATTTTTCTATAATTTGGTTGCAATATACTAAATTGAATGTACCAACTTGTACCCACTTCATGTGCAAAGTAAGCTATTTAATATGAAACAAGAGTAATTACTCATTGCCATGGCCCGGGACTTCTGGAGAAGTTTGATCGGGGTGGTGGGGACGGCAACATATAGAGGTCTCACTTAATTGTGTGGAGACTCATCTGTGGCGTGTGTCATCCATCTATTTATTAATTCTTCCTTGTTTTTTTTTTTTGCATAGCTTTGCCTAACCACATATTAACATGCAGCCACTGTATTTTAGCTATTTGCTTCAAGCGCTTAGGTCTACTTTTCTAAATGTGACATAAAGTAATACGATTCATAGTCTAAAAACAGGCTTTTGCGGTTAGGTGTTTTATGATGTCCCAAATCCCAAAATCGGGATTCCCCCTGACATATTTTATACCACAGGTAGCGATCCAAAAGTTTTTAGACAACGGCATGTAACTTCTTTCTGTGAACATTTTACATCCTAAAGCTTTTCAAACCAGGACCTGTCTGTTATGTACAAAATTCTGACATTTAATTATTACATATAAAAGAAGCATAATCTATTTCTGCTTTCATTCATTTAAACTGTCAGCCTGTGATTACCACTAAGCTTTTTACAGAATAAACGACAGCTGACATCAGGTCGTTTTAGGACAGATGGGACATCAGACTTTTTTCAGCCCAACTCGAGAACCAAACCTTTTAAAATTAAAGTGGTCCAAAGCCCAGGATTTTGACTATCCTGGGTTTTGGTCCTTGGCCCTGGGGCAGCCCGACCAGGGGTACCCCGCTGTGTGAAACCCCCCCAGGTCACCAGAGCTAACTCAAGTCTCCCAGGTCCTACGGCGCATGCACAGCCTCCTGTCCAAACAGCAAGCTCAGGTTTACTCCAGCTCCAGTCTAGCCAAGTCCTGACAAGCGGACCAGAGTGTGCCAGCGGCCGCATCCCCGCTACACTCTAACAGGGAGCATGCCCGCACCAGCCATTCACCAATGCCTGGCGCAGGCCCCTTTGGATTGGGGAAAAGGTGAATTTACAGGGCGACCTGGGGTTTACACAGCGGGATAGAGCAAGTATGCCTGCACTGAAGTCCTATAGACTCCAGGGTAGGTTTTGGTCCACTTTACGCACAAAGTTTTTATCCATATTTTAAAGACAGATTGCCACCTAACAAAAATGGAGATATATTCAAATGGTGACCCTTTAAAACAATTGAGTTCAAGAGGACAGGTGATCACATTTTTGATTTGTCTTTTTTTCCCCCAGAAGTACAGGGGAAGTAGCGGAATAGCGGTGGGTGGGAGCGGATCAGAGCTCGCCGATTAGACAGGAGGCCACGCATGCACCGTAGGACCGGGGAGAGGTGAGTTAGTTCGGGCGACGTGGGGGACAAGGACCAAAAAGGAAAGTCAAAATCCTTTTGGTTTTCAAGAGAGGCTGAAAAAAAGTCTGATGTCCCACCTGTCCTAAAGTGACCTGATGACCTGATGTCGGCTGTCTTTTATTCTGTAAAAAGCTTAGTGGTAATCACAGGCTGACAGTTTAAATGAATGAAAGCAGAAATAGATTATGCTTCTTTTATATGTAATAATTAAATGTCAGAATTTTGTACATAACAGACAGGTCCTGGTTTGAAAAGCTTAAGGTTGTAAAATGTTCACAGAAATAAGTTACATGCCGTTGTCGATGGATTGCTGCCTGTGGTATAAAGTATGTCAGGGGGATTCCTGATTTGGGGTACCCCACATCATAAAACACCTAACCACAAAAGACCGCCAGTTTTTGGACTATGAATCATATGTTACGTCACATTTAGAAAAGTAGACCTATGCGCTTAAAGCATTAGCTAAAATACAGCGGCTGCATGTCAAGATGTGGTTAGCCAAGCTATGCAAAAATTTAGCAAGGAAGAATTAACAAATAGATGGATGACACACGCCACAGATGAAACGCCCTTCCCAGTTCAGCCATGACCCAGAAACTGAAGCAAAAAAATCAGTTTTGTCTAGTATACATACGCTATTTACATACAGTCAGATATGTTTAGGTACTTATTTTATGAGGTGGGAGAAAGTTAGCATGTGCCTGGACAGGAGCTAAATTTCAGAGTAAACAGATACATGAAACTGCAAACAATAAAAGATATGATGGAAATGACTGTTTGACATATGGGATAGTTATATAGAGATGCTAAGGAGCAGCTTGATAACCGCCTTCATCCAGACCACTTGCTATTTGATCAGGATGGCAGCCACTTTACTGGTCGTTTTGGGTGCCCAGGGTGAGTGCGCAATGGAGGCGATTTTAAATCGGACTAACACCCTTACAACAAACAGTGCTCATATGCTTCACTCCAAAGGGCAATGCAGATTGCTGCACATAAAAATAACCTTTTCGTAACTCCTGCTGTGGTAAATATTACAAACAAAATAGCGGCCCAAGGAGATGCAGGCTGCCTGCAAAGAAGACGTGCTGCTGGGTTTCTTGCTGCTGTGCATTGTGGTATATTTCAATTGAATCCAGTCAGCAGGACTGCTGGGAATGCTGGGAAATGAAGCGTGCAAGATGGCCGCTACCAGGAGAAAACCGGTGAGGCAGCATTTCAGCTGAGTGGATGCAGGAGCAAATGTAAGTGCTGACAATGATTCAGTATCAAGCATGCAGATGGGGAAAGTGGGTTTTGGGGAGTTTTTCCTTTCCAGTTCTGCAAGGCTGTTGGTCCGTTTTAAGAAAATATCTTGTGAGCTTTGCTGGCAGGGCTGGTGGGTTTTGAATAATGACATGTTTTCTTACCTATTCATATAATTGCAACTGGTTTTAAGTGTCTAGTTTTGATGACTGAAGGTATTTTTTTAAATTTACCATGCATATTTGACCTTGAGATGCTAATCAAATGATAGTGGCACCTCACTATGTGCAATCTTTCAAGTAAAACATTCAAAGCCAATCTGTAGGCTTTTTTTTTTCACTAAAGTGGTCTTGCAGTCACAAGACTTTTTGCCTATTTTGCCCTTTTTCTACAACTGTACTCCTGTTTTATGTTTCCATTTATGTAACATGACTTGAAGGCATTGTTCAAGCTGAAAGAAAAACCCACATTAAATTCCGTAGTTGGGGTACTCACCTAGCTCGAGGGTAACTGTATTTTCTCTAATGCTAAGACATTAAAAAATAAAATAAAGTGGGGGGGGGGGCGTGGCTGACAGCACCCCAGGCAGGCAAAAGGGTGGCTAAAACGTTTTATTCGGCTGCACGAGCAACAGTGAGTGTTCCCAGGCTCGGCAGGGGCCGTCGCCATTCTGATGGGGAGAAACGGATGCAGTAGGAGGAGCAGGACAGAGCCTGCGCATCACCATAGTACGCGGCGCAGCACGTGTCCAGGCAAGATGGTGGAGAGAGACAAATCGGGGGACATAGACTTGCGCTCCCAGCACAGCCCGCCGGACGGCCACGGGACCAAGTCTGTGAGCATCAACATCAACAGCCCGCTGGTCCCGACTGGCACAATGATGGCGGTGGTGTCCCAGGCCGAGACCACGCCGACATGCACGGCGGCGAGCAGATTCAAATGGCGGGAAGAGGTGGTGGAGGTGATTAGAGGTGGTTAGCGGCAGTGCTAGCAGCAGAGCTGGCAGCCCGCTTCCCACCACCGAACAGAGCCCGACCAGAGCCCCTACATCACCCGATGGGCCACCGCAGATACGTACAGCCGGCTGCAGGCAGCAGCCCACCGAACAGTGAGTTCTCTCTTTTCTCGGGCCCGCGTAGCCCCTGTGCCCCATTCCCCCTCCTGGAGCCCAGGGTCCCAGCCTCAATGGATCTAGCAGCGGTGGAGCTCAGGGACACTAACCTGTTATCCAAGTTTAAGCTTCTCCTACAGCAGGAGCTGAAGGCAGTTACTGATGCCTGGGCCACCCCCTTGAAAGCAGAGATCCATAGTATAGGGGAAAGAACGGAGGCCCTGGAAAGTAAGGTTGAACACACCCTTCTCACAATGCAATCTCGAGACAAAGACACAGAGGCTATGCAATTAAAGTTGGAGGATCTCGAGAATAGGGCCAGACGGGTCAACCTGTGTATTCGAGGCCTACCTGAATCCATGACGGATGTAACCTCGTCGGTGACAGCCCTGTTTCAGGAATTGGCCCCTAACCTGCCGATCGAGAGACTGGAATTAGACCGGGCCCATAGAGCGCTGGGGCCCAAAAGCAAAGACGGGCTGCCGAGAGACATAATCCTGAAACCCACTTTCTTCCACACACGCGAGGTCCTATTACGGGCGGCAAGGGAGAAGGGGGATCTACTATTCCAAGGCCACAAATACCAGCTTTTCCAGGATTTAGCCCCTCAGACCATCCAGAGAGAGCTGGAGCAGGCCCTGGATGCTCTTCGCGCGCATAACATAGGCTACAGATGGGGATTCCCATTAAAACTCCTTTTTGCCTACAAAGGGGATCAATACTCGGCATCATCCCAAAGCGAACTGTGTCATATTCTTAAAGATAATAACACATCTCTTGATACCTATGGGCACGGGGGGGGCCTGGCAGCCGAGACCCCAGTTCACCCCTATCAAGGAAGTGTGCTGCCCTTAGACCACCCTGGGACAGGCCCTTCCTTGAGAATAAAAAGAAATACCAAACGTCTCCAACTGGCCTCCGCGAGCCCTTGCAGCTAAGCCCAGGCTGAAAGTCGCCAGATCCTGATCTCTTCTCTCTTACCCTTATTGTTATATATTCCTTAAACCGGACCTTCAGCGCGATTTAACGAAAAGCCCAAACTCTTAAAAAACGGTTCCCCAGCATCTAAAATTAATATATTTTACGTTTTAGTCACTAACTTATTATTCTTTCCCCCTCTGGGCTGCAACTCTGTTCAGGAATTTAGGATACGGACGCCGCCATTTTGACTCAGAAGCATCACACTTACTGAGGAGAGGAGAGTGGGATAAGGTACAGGGGGGCGGGTTATAGCTGTGCTTTGCTCAGACAGAGCAGAGCTGGGGTCAGTTAAAGGTCAGCAGTCCCAGAATGCAGAGCAGCACAGTCAGGAGGCACTTCCTGTTTGCAGGCTGCCTGATAAGATGGCGGCTTCCATAAGCCGCCATCTTGGATGTTTAAAGGCTCATAACATGCAGTAGATGCAGGTAGGATGATTTTTAATGTGGCCAATCTGTATGTACAGGGTGTGGGAAACATATAAGATAGACTCTTATTCAGAGTGAAGGTCCGCTTTAAGGTTGCCTGAATCTGTGAAAGGACTGGCCGGGGAGACGTACCCTGTTCCAAACCTGCAGTGTGGTACCTCCCTGGTTCAGGACTCCATCTTCAAGTCTGCCTGATTGCAGCGCCGCAAACTTTTAAGGTTACATGTTTAGTGTGCAGTTTGCTCTTTATTCCTCGTATATTTTCTCTCACTGTAGAGGATTGAGATAGTTTAAGGTTTCTCCTGATCCCCTCTACTCAGAGGGGTTCCCTGGCCCGCAGCCTAGGCCCGCCACCCTAATTGAGGTGGGGGCTGAGCCGGGGTTGGGGAGAACCCTATAGTTGGGGGAAACGTGCCACCTAGCGTTATACATTTAGATATTGTCGTGCCTTGCCTGCCATGGGGGACACACCCCCACTGTACTTTTTCTTCTTTGCATTACGGGAGACGGAGGGGCAACGTAAGCCCTATCTCTATTGACAGGTCCGCTTTTACGGGCTGAGAATTTCCTGCGTTAAGCCCTAATGGGCCCCCTTATATCGCCCAGGATATTGTTAACTTTGCATGTGTCACTCTTGCATTACTTCTGTTTAAATATGTGTAGCTTACAATTGTTATTGGTTCTAGTTCCTATCCCACCACCTCTCCTCCCCAAGCTCCCTTCTCTTACCTTCCCTCCTCCCTTGGATCCTGGTCTGCCCTGGAGAGCCCTGGTACAGTCTCAAGATAGATATGTCTCAAAATAGTTTAAAACTAATCTCACATAACGTGCAGGGGTTCAATTCACCTTCCAAACGAAACAAAGCCTTCCTATTCTACAAGGCCTGTAAGGCTGACATCCTATGCCTACAAGAAACAAGATTCGCCCTCCACTCCCACCCTAAATATTTGAGCAGATTCTTCCCCTTGCACTATAATGCAATGTTCAGGGAAAAGAAGCGCGGGGTCACAATTGCATTCAAGAAAAATCTCCCCATTCTTGCCGCAGCACTCGCTCCCACAACTACAGGTAGCGGAGATACTCTCAACGCCCTGGTCCGACCATAGCCCCATGATGATTTCCACAGACCAGGCAGCCCCTAGAAGACCCTTTGACTCCTGGTGCCTTAATGAGTCATTGCTGACAACCAAAAATACTTTTGACAAACTCCAGAAGCACCTAACATTTGCGTCAAACATGGGTTCGGTGGACTCTCTGGTCTCACTATGGGAAGCTCACAAATTGGTGATGAGAGGGCATATAATACAAATAGCCACAGCCAAGAAAAGGGAGCGAAAATCTAAACTGAGGGAGCTCTCCATACAATTTCAAATGGCTGAAAGGACATGGAAGGACAATCCCTGTCAGGCCACCAAAGAAAAAAAGTTGACCTGGCCCACCTGGAACTCAACTTACTACTAGACTACCAATCAGAGAAATAGGTGTGCTGGTCCAAGCAGCACTTCTATTCCAGAGGCAACAAACCAGATTCCATGATGGCCAGGCAACTTAGGCAATGTAAACCAAAAAGCCAACCCATACAATTGAAATTGCAGGGGAATACAACAGCAGAGCCTCAAAAAATTTTAAATGCCTTTAAATACTTTGTTAGACCTTTACTCAGGGGGAGGCAATCAACAGAGATTTGACGAGTTTTTAAAAGATATTGAGTTACCAAATGCCCCTCAGGAGTGCCTAGATAATTTGGAAGAGCCCATAACATTCCAAGAACTGCTAGACGCTATCAAGACCATTAAACCTAGAAAGGCCCCTGGCCCGGATGGCTTCTCTGGACTATATTACAAGAAATTCGCCCAAATATTAGGCCCCCACCTTGTGGCCCTGTTTAATTCCCTTAGAACAGGCACGCACCCCAGCCCTGAATCATCGATGGCCAGCATAGTCATGATCCCCAAGCCAGAAAAAGACCCCCTGCAGATCCCTAACTATAGGCCCATTTCCTTGCTCAACCAGGATGTCAATCTTCTAGCCAAAATCCTGGCGTCGCGGCTCAACTCTTTTCTGGGCTCTATAATCCACAGAGACCAGACAGGTTTCGTCCGAGCCAGGCAACCGCCGTCTGGTTGTCCGAGCGGACCTGAACAGCCCGACCCCGAAGGTGCGGGGTCAAGCGGGCTAGAACCAACCTTATCGCCCTCAGTTCCAGAATGTTGATAGGGGTGTGGGCCTCCTGAGGGCCCCACTGCCCCTGGAATGTTAGGGATCTCCAGAAGCCCCCCCCCCCCAACCTGTCAGACTGGCATCCGTGGTGACTGTCTCCCAGCAAGGGGCCAGAAAGGATCTGCCCACCAACAGGTTCCTGGAGTCCAGCTACCATGAGAGGGACCGCCTGGCTAGGGGGGACAGAACCAAAACCTGATCCAGGGACACAGGGTCCCTGTCCCATACAGACAAGAGGTGGAGTTGAAGAGGCCTCATGTGAAACTGAGCATAAGGAACCGCCTCGAAGCAGGACACTATCAGGCCCACCAGCTGCATTCCCTGCCTGATGGAAGGATGAGGGCAGGACAGAAGGAGCTGAGCTTGCGCTTGCAGACTGTCCACCTTCTGCTGAGGAAGAAAGATCCTGGCCCGAGCTGTATCCAGATTCATGCCAAGAAATGGCTTCACCAAAGAGGGAGACAGGGAAGATTTGGAGTGGTTTATCACCCAGCCGAATGACTCCAGTGTGGTCACTACCCACTGAGTATCCAGCTCTGCCTGTTGGAAGGACGGAGAAGTGATAAGAATGTCGTCCAAATAGGGAAGAATGCGAATGCCCTGAGCTCTCAGCAGAGCCATAATGCCCGCCAGCACCTTGGTGAATACCCTGGGAGCCGAAGTAAGACCGAAGGGCAATGCCACAAACTGGTAATGCTGATCCTCCAGAGCGAACCTGAGGAATCTCTGATGACCTGGAAAGACTGGAATATGGAGATAAGCATCCTTGACGTCCACAGAGGTCATGAAGTCCCCTGGGCGCAGTGAACTTACAGCTGAGCGCAGCGTCTCCAATGCGAAAACGCCTGGATCTGACAAACTTGTTGGGAAGCTTTGAGTCCAGGATGGGTCTGGGAACGGTGAAAAGGTTGGAATAATAGCCCTTAAGGGCACCTGGCAGATGACCCCCAGCTCCAGTAGATTCTGCACAGCAAGCAACAGGCCCTGAGCTGACAGGGGGTCTTGAGGCATCCGGGATCTGATGAATCTTGGGGGCAGCCAGGCCAACTCTATCTTGTAACCGGAGGACACTACCTCCTGAATCCACCGGCCTGAGACATGATGCCTCCAGACGTGAGCAAAGAGCCGAAGCCGTCCCCCCACCCAGATGGGTGAGGGCGCCTCTTCATGCCTGAGGGGGCTTGGGGGAAGACTTAGATTTGGAACCCCAGGAGGGGCCAGGGCGGCCACGCCCTCTGCCCCTGCTCCAGAAATCTTCCCGGGCCCCTGTAAATGAAGCTCCCCTTCCTATTCTGGACCCACGGTAGGAGGGAAAAAAGGAACCTGAACCCCGAAAGGGCCGAGACTGTCTCTTGCGCTGGGGTAACCTGCCTCCCTTAGCAAACAGGTCCAGGTGATCCCCAAATAGACGCAGTCCTTTAAAGGGGAACCCAGTGAGAGCCTTCTTGGCAGCGTTGTCAGCTGCCCACTGGCGCAGCCAAACCGAGCGGCGTATAGCCACCGCCAAGGCAGAAGCCCTGCCACACATTCTAATGGTATCATCCAAGGCAGAGAGGACATATGCAACAAATTCCTCACAACGCAGAAGGGCACTATACTCTTCACTAGCAGCATCATCAGGAGCCCCATCTAAAATACTCCTAAAAATAGTCCTAAAAATAGTCCTAATAGCCACAGCTGTAATGGCAGAGGCACAAACCGGACGCAGCGCAGACCCCACACAGGCAAAGGCATGGGAAGCCAGCTGATCAATGTGCCGGTCCTCACCATCCTTCAGGGTAGTAGAGTCAGGGGAATGCATGACAGAAGTGTTAGACAACCCCAGAATTGATCGATCAACGCTTAACCACTTCAGAAGGAAAGGGATACCTCCTATCCCAGCTCTTAGGCACCCCAGGGAGCCTGCTAGGTTGCTCCCATTCTTTGAGCACGATATTATTAAAGTGAGTTTGCTCAGGAAACTCCAAATGTGGCTTAGCAGTGTGAAACAACTTCCCCTGCTGCCGCGGCAGGAGGAGAGATAGAAAGTACTTCAAAAATGTGAGCCATCATCTGGAGCCCATGGGTCAGAGCCAAAATCAGCATAACCCTTAGGCTGCTCATCAGATGATTCTGAATCAGAAAACAATTCCCCCTCTTCCAGGGGGGTATAGCTGACCAGGTCAAAACATTCCTCAGCCTCCATAGGAAAAAGGGTAACGCCAGGCGCCAGATGCTGCCTCTTAGCAGAGGCCTTACGCACCGTAGAGCCAGCAATCAGCTTCTCAATGCTAGCCACCCTGGTAGACAAATCAGGCTGAGACTCCCCACTGGTATGCACCTCACTGGGAGTCAGATGTAAGCGTGGGGGAATAGGCAAAGCCATACGGGGCGCAGGCTCAGCCACAGGTAACCCAGAATGCAGCACAAGCGCCCGCTGGCCACAGGGTACACAAACCCGCACATTGTCATTACTTGTAGGGGACACCCCACACACAGCCGGGCTTGTCCCCGAAGGAACCCCAAGCACATTATCCTGAGAAGCCTCCATATGGTGATTATCGCGGCCCAACCGGCCAATAGGGATTTACGCTATAAGGCCACCCGGGATGCCCCAATAGCCCGCTAGGGAAGTGGGAGGTAAAGGCAGAATAGGCCTCTAATAGCAAACTAAATAGAGGGGATAGGCCGGGAGAAACCACAATTAAGTTTGACCCGCCTGCAAGACATAAACAGAAAGGTCCCGTAAGCGGTATGCATACATAAGATATATAGAAAATAAGCCAGCCCGCAGGGGCACTTACGAACCGCGGTAGGTAGACGCCAGCCACGCAGCACGAGGAGAGCAAAATGGCGCCCGCAGATACCTAGAGTGGCGGGCCACGGAGACAGCGATGCAGAACGCGCCATCCACAAGGCCCGCCCCCCCGAAGAGCGCGAAGGCGCCCACGTGACCAAGCCAGCCAATGATGGCACAGCAGCACCTGAGGTAAAGTCGCCGCCTACCATACAAGCGCTCGTGGCGGCGGCATTATTTAAAAAATCAACCAGTGCAATCAACACACACGGCGACACAAAGCCAAAGCATACCACGGAATACAATCCCAAGGAGTGAAGAATACACATACACCCCCCCCCCCCCTGAGAAATACCAGGGAGAGCGAGGGAGGGCAGCAGCCAACCTAACAGGAGCCCACCGATGGACAGTGGGCGAGGGGCGATCGCGGGAGGGGCATCCCATAAGGCTCACCATGGACCTATACCGCCTACCCTTTGGTGGGGGATTGTGGTCGGAGCAGCGCTCCTTAAGCACCTGACAGCAGTGCTGCCTACCGTCACCCGACCAGTGCAGCCAAAGCTGGGAGGCAGAAAAAAGAGGAACGGGTGGGAATAGCCTTACAGGGCCGCAGGCTAATAACCCGCTCACCTGCGAGTAAAGAGAGACATCTTCTTGCCTTCGCAGCGCCGACTGCAGAGAAGAGCTGGGGAATTTGTGGGAGGTCCCTGGAATATAAGGGGGCCCGGAGGAGCTGTCTCTGCAGTCCAGCGCCATCTTGTGGATGTATTACCCAAACGTAAGGAATTATCTCTGGAGCAGGATGTGCTGTATACTTAGAATATCAGGACTCAAGATAAATAGGACGAAGTCGTTAGTCATGAATGTGGGCCTTCCGGCGGATTTTCTACATCACCTTAAGTCCACATATGACTTTAAATGGACTACTGGTGGTCTCCCCTATTTGGGAATTCGCTTATCGCCCACATACGAGGGTCTCTACGCAGCTAATTATCCCCTTCTTGTGAGGAGTCTGGGATTACTAATTGACTCATGGGCTGATCTTCCCATCTGCTGGTTAGGCCGAGTGGCCGCCATCAAGATGTCAATCCTTCCTGAGATTCTTTATTACTTTAGAGTTTTACCAATAAAGATCCCTACCATATAGGTACTTCAAAGAAGGATACTTCAGTTTGTATGGCGGTCCACTAGGCCCCGAGTGGCAAGACGCTCAATGTTTGCCCACAAATCTCAGGGAGGTTTGGGAGTCCCAAACATAACCCACTACTACAAAGCGGCACAAATCGCACAGTTATCCCAAATACATGCCACAAGAGACCTCCCGTTGTGGGCTCTTCTGGAGATCCCAAATCTGGGGGAGACCCCGTTGGAAGTCCTGCCATGGACGGCCCTCGCATACAGGCCTAAGAGCCTGAGCCCCTTAATGTCACATTCCCTTAAACTCTGGGATTCGGTGAAATACTCCTCAAAATTAATGTCCCCCCACACCCCTTTGCTGAACCTATGGGACAATCCCCTATTCCCACCAGGCCTCCGGGGCGGGGCCTCTTTCTTGCTCTGGGTGGATGCAGGTATCCGCACTGTTCACCACCTCCTAGACGACAGAGGACTTATGCCTTTTGATGTCCTGAGAAGTAAATACCAGCTCCCGCCGTCCGAGTGGTTCCACTACATACAGATAAGCCACAGGCTTAAGCCCACGCTGACCCGGGCTGCTCCATACAGGAAATGGTCTAAATTTGAGTCTCTGTGTTTTGGGGAGCCAGATAGATTGGGGAGAATCTCTCTGCTTTATTCGCCCCTTAATGACTTTCCGAGGCACCTGGACCACAAGTACATTCGAGACTGGGAGGGAGATATGGGACTGGGGGGGGAGGAGGTGGACTGGCCTGGGGTCTGGAGGGCAACATGGGGCTGCTCGATTAATTCCCTCACAGTGGAGTCAGCATATAAAGTCTTGCTACGCTGGTACTTAGTGCCAGATAGAATTAACAAAATTTACCCTACATACCCGGCACAATGCTTTAGAGGGTGCTCGGCAAAAGGGGATGTTCTCCACGTATGGTGGACTTGTCCAATGGTGGCACGACTATGGCTACAGGTCTTTCGTATGGTTGGGAGGATTCTGGGGGTCACTCCTAAACGGGACCCATGGGTGGCGTTATTACGCCACAAGGCTTATGAACTTAACAGCCTGCAAAAATACCATTCTGTGAATACTCACCTGTAGAATGGATATTATAAGTATGCATCACACCCTGCTCCATAATGATTCATTACGTCTGGGTTATAGTCCACAAGAGGGCGCTTTACTGCAGAGATGGCAAAAAAAGAGGCCCCTCCCGGTCCACATATACCTGGGACCTCCCACTCATTTCCCAGTAAATTCATTTTCCCAAGGAAAAATTCACCATATAGGAGGATCCAAGAATAAAACTCAGGGAGGGATGGAGCAGGGTGTGATGCATACTTATAATATCCATTCTACAGGTGAGTATTCACAGAATGGTATTATTCCAAGTATGCATCACACCCTGCTCCAGAATGATTCATTACATCTGGGACATCCAGTAGTTGAAAAAGTATGAACAGAAGACCAAGTAGCAGCCTTACAAACTTGTTCAACAGAGGCCTGGTGCTGAAAAGCCCAAGAGGCCCCAACAGCACGAGTAGAATGAGCAGTGATCCGGAAAGGGGGATCCTTTCCCTTGACAGAATAGGCCCTAACAATGGCCTGGCGAATCCATTTGCTAATGGTAGACTTGACGGGCGCCAAACCCGTCTTAGGACCAGAGGGCACAATAAACAAGGCGTCCGTCTTCCTGAAAGGCACAGTAGCCACCAGGTAGTATTTTAAGTTTCTGACGACATCCAGAGAGTGCAGGGCCCTCTCCTTGTCGTTACTAGGATTAGAACATAAGGAAGGAAGCACAATGTCCTGATTGAGATGAAAGGCAGAGACAACCTTAGGCAAGAAATCTGGCTTAAAGCGAAAAACCACCTTGTCCCGGTGTCTCTCAAAGTAGGGGGCCTGAATGGACAGAGCCGCCAACTCAGAAACACGCCGGACAGAAGTGATAGCCACCAGAAAGGCAACTTTCCAGGTGAGAATAGACCATGCAGCCTCATGCACAGGCTCAAAAGGAGGACCCTGAAGGGCCGACAACACCAAATTCAAATCCCAAACCTGTAACATGGGTTTGCGGGGAGGTCGCACATGAGTGACCCCCTGAAAGAAGGTCTTGACCAAAGGATGAAGAGCGAAAGACCTCTGAAAGAAAACCGCCAAGGCGAAAACATGCCCTTTCAGAGTGCGATGCTGAAAGCCCATATCCAGACCATGTTGGAGAAACTCCAGAATCCGAGGGATAGAAAAGACCCGACAAGGGAAGGCCCTAGCCTCACACCAGTCAATGTAGGTCCGCCAGGTCCTGTAGTAGATATTAGAGGAAGATTTCTTCCTAGCCTTAACCAAAGTCTGAACAACCGCCTCAGACAGACCGTTTTCCTTTAGGATGGAGGTTTCAGCAGCCACGCCGCCAAAGCCAGCGTTTGTAAATTGGGGTAACAGAGACGTCCTTGAGTGAGAAGATCTGGAACCAGAGGCAGAGGTTACTGATCGACCGCCAACTGCACGATGTCTGCGAACCACACCTGCCTTGGCCACCTGGGGGCCACCAGAACAGCTGGCACTCCTTCATGAACCAGCTTGCTTAAGACCTTGCCCAGAAAGGGGAAACGGAGGGAAGAGGTACAGGAGACCGAACCCCTGCCAGGACATGGCATCCACTGCCAGAGCCAGAGGATCCTGGGACAGTGACACAAATGCTGGGAGCTTGTGATTGTGGCCAGAGGCAAACAGATCCACATCCGGCAGCCCCCACCTGCGACAGGGGGATAGGAAGACCTCGTTGCTGAGGGAAATCCCCCCGGTGAGAGGCCCCCCTGCTCAGGGAGTCCGCTTCCAGGTTCTCCACCCACCGAATTTAAACCGCTGAAATGCACGGAACGTTGCTCTCGGCCCAAGACACTCTTGCTCCGAGTCCCTCCCTGATGATTGATGTAAGCGACCGCAGTCCTGTTGTCGGAGCGAACCTGAACCGGCAGGCCCCGAAGGTGAGGCGTCAGCACCAACCGAACAACCCTCAGCTCCAGAACATTGATGGGGGCGTTTGCCTCCTGAGGGCCCCACAGCCCCTGAAATTGATGGGCTCTCCAATAGCCCCCCCAGTCTGACAGACTGGCATCCGTCGTGACCGTTTCCCAGCAGGGCGTCAGAAATGATCTGCCCCCCAAAAGATTCTTCGGGTCCAGCCACCACAGAAGGGACCGCCGTACCAGAGGAGACAGAACAAAGGCCTGATCCAGAGACAGAGGACACTTGTCCCAGGCCGACAGGAGATGGAGCTGAAGAGGCCTCATGTGAAATTGAGCAAAGGGCACTGCCTCGAAGCAGGCCACCATCTGTCCCACCAGTCTCATCCCTTGCCGGATGGATGGATGAGGATTGGACAATAAGAGATGAATCAGCGCTTGAAGAGCGTCCACCTTCTGCTGAGATAAGAAAATCATGGCCTGAATGGTATCCAGCGTCATGCCCAGGAAAGAAGTCACCTGTGACGGGGAGAAAGTGAGGACTTGGGGTAATTGATTACCCACCCGAACCTCTCCAGTGTCGCCACCAACGTCCGGGTGTCCAACTCCGCCTGATGGAGTGAAGGAGACGTAATGAGAAGGTCGTCCAGATAAGGAAGAATGCGAATGCCCTGGGCTCTGAGAAGGGCCATCACACCCGCCAGTACCTTGGTGAACACCCTGGGTGCAGAGGTGAGCCCAAAGGGTAGAGCCACAAATTGGTAGTGATGTTTCCCTACCGCAAACCTGAGGAACCGCTGGTGTCCTGGAAAGACCGGAACATGAAGGTAAGTGTCTTTGATGTCTATTGAGGTCATAAAGTCCCCCGGGCGCAGGGAGCTGACAGCGGAGCGCAGTGTCTCCATGCGAAACCATCTGGTTCTGATGAACCGGTTGAGAATCTTCCAAGTCCAGAATGGGTCTGATGGAACCATCCTTTTTGGGCACTGTAAAGAGATTGGAATAGTAACACTGACCTCTCTCTCTGGGGGAACCTGACGAACGACCCCCATGGCCCGAAGCTTTTGCACCGCCAACAACAGTCCCTGCGCTGCCCGAGGGTCCGTAGGAACCCGAGATCTGAGGAATCTGTAAGGAGGCCAGCCTGCGAACTCCAGCTTGTACCCGGAGGAGACAACCTCCAGGATCCATTTGTCTGAAACCCGTTTGGCCCAGACCCGAGCGAAGAGCCGCAGTCGTCCCCCACCCGCAAGGGTGAGGGCGCCCCCTCATTGCTGAGCAGGCTTGGCAGTGGATTTGGGTTTGGCACCCCAGGAGGATCTGGGTCGGGCACAGCCTCTGCCCTTGCCCCAGAAATCTCCCCTTTGTCCAGCAAAGGCTACCCCCTTGCCTGTCCTAGGCCCACGAAAGGAGGGAGCGAAAGAGCCTGAACCCCGAAAAGGTTGCGGCTGCTTTTTGCGTTGGGACAACTTACCTCCCTAAGCAAAAAGGTCCATGCGATCCCCAAACAGGCGCAAACCCTGAAAGGGAAGCCCCGTGAGCACCTTTTTAGTCAGCTGCCCACTGGCGCAACCAGACCGAACGGCGGATAGAGACTACCAATGCCGAGGTCCTGCTACACATCCGAATGATGTCATCTAAGGCAGATAAGACGTAAGTGATGAAGAACTCACGTTGCGACAGAGCTCCCAATTCCGCACTAGAAAGATCCTCATGGGAGCCATCCAGAATGCCCCTGATCAAGGTCCTAATAGCCACGGCTGTGATAGCAGAAGCACACACCGGGCGCAAGGCCAAACCCGTACAATCAAAAGCATGGGAGGCCAGTTGGTCAATACGTCGGTCCTCACTATCCTTCAAGGTAGTGGAATCAGGAGAATGCACGACGGACGTCTTGGACAACCCCAGGACGGGGGCATCCACCTCTGGGAGAGTTGACCAACGTTTGACTGTGTCAGCGGGAAAGGGGTACCTCCTATCCCACCCCTTAGGGATACCGGGAAGCCTGCTAGGCTTCTCCTATTCCTTAAGAATCAGCTTGTTAAAATGCGTCTGATCTGGGAATTCCAACTGTGGCTTAACGGTACCAAACAATTCCCCCTGCTGCTTAGGCGCCGCCACAGGGGGGGAAATGGCAAGTACCTCAAATTTTTGGGTAAGCAGCCTATGGGTGTTGTCCGCGTCCCCACGCTCTGTACCGGCATCTGCGCCAAGGTACTGCTGATCATCAGAGACATCGGAGTCCGATAATAATTCCCCCTCCTCAAGCGGTTTATAGTCAGACAAATCAAGAAAATCATCATAATCAGAGGCAAAGGGCGGCGCAGCGGGTGCAATATGCCGTCTTTTAGCTGGAGCCTTCCTGGCTTCAGAACTAGCAATCATTCTCTCAATGTTGGCCAGTCTAGCGCAAACATCGGATTGCGACTCCCCACTAGTGTTAATGTCACTAGGGGTCATAACCAGGCGCAGAGGTGTGGGGGATGAGACCAGCAGAGCTGACCCAGCCGCACGGGGCCCAGATTGCCGCGAAATCGCCTGCTGCGCACATGGTACACAAATCTGCACATTATCGCCCACAAGGGATGCCCCGCACACCACACACAGCCGGGATTGCCCCGAGGGGACCCCGAGCACAGTATCCCGGGGAGCCTCCATATGGTGATTTTAGGTAGTCGCAATGACCAACGGGAATTATGCTAATAAGCTACCCGGGATGCCCCTTAAATGTCCGTTAGTGGGAGGATTTTATAGGATAAAATTAAAGATCCCCCTAAATATTTTTGGGATGGGCCACAGGACTGGGAGAAACCTCTAATTAGGGTTGTCCCCCTGGAAAACATCATGGGAAAACTCACATGAGTAAAACCCCCCCGCGTGCATACCCATAATAGTAATATATATATATATATATATATATATATATACTGCCCGCAGAGTCCCCTAGCAGCCATCACATGAAATAGTAAGCAATCACTGAAGAAGGTAAGCCCGCATGGGCACTCACGGAACCGACAGGGAATCGCAAGATGGCGTCCGGACGGAGAGCAGGAAAAGAAGGAGGACGGGGGCGGGCCACTGCTGAGCGCGCCGAGTGCTAGGCCCCGCCCCCTCCAGAGCGCGGGGACAGCTAACAGGCCGGTCGTGACGTCACCGGCCCGCCGCCGCCGCAGAGCGCGCGCGCGGGCCGATCACAATGAAGGAGTCGACGGAGGAGAGGGTGCTAGCAGCTGCCAGTGCGCGTAAGACAATGACACACACAAGTAAAAAAAGCACACATACATATAAAATACAATAGCAGTGGATACACCCCTCCACTAACCGGGAACAGGGAGGCAGAGGGAAAGCCCATGGTTACATTCAGGTCTATGTAATGAGGGCAGTAAAACGGACAGGGCATCCCATATCTTGATCACCAACCCTTTGGTGGGGGATTTGCGGTGGAGTCTAGCTCCATTGTGAAAAGCACTAATAGGTGCTACCTACCCACACCCGGACCATGCAGCCGTAGCTGGGAGGCATTTTAAAATGGCCTGGGTGGAAATAGGACAAAAGGGGGGCCGGGTGCTACCCGGCTTACCTGTAAGGAGAGAGAGAGAGCCATCATCTTAACTGTCGACGCCGACTGCAGAAATTAGTGGGAGGTCCCGGGTATATGTGGACCGGGAGGGGCCTCTTTTTTGCCATCTCTGCAGTAAAGCGCCCTCTTGTGGACTATAACCCAGACGTAATGAATCATTCTGGAGCAGGGTGTGATGCATACTTGGAATACAAACTGTTTTCATTTATCATGTTGACCACTAAACAGACAATAGCAAAGGCCTGGAAACAACAGTTAGTCTTTATCTCAGAAGTTAAAGCCAGACTGAATGGTTTCTTGAATGGTTTCTTGATAAATGAAAAACTTACCAGTATACTAAATGATAGACATGATTATTTTCTGAGCATTTGGGAACCTTGGATCCAGTATGCAACCCCAAACCTGTCGATATTAGCATTACACTGATAAATGGATTGAGAGACTGCCAGGAGCGGACCAGGGACCTCTACCCATCCCCCACCCCATGCCCTCAACCCCAACCATTCTAGAACCACGCCGGCCTAAATCTTATACTGTACTACGCGTTATCCTCTTTCACCTGTACAATTCGCAATGGTGGAGGTGGTCGGGCAGTTGGGAGGAGGGAAGCTCCTTCTGGGCCTCTGGCCTCCCCAGTCCGGCACGTTTTCTACTATATTACTTCAATAGAATCAGAAACGAGGCTGTACACTATATGCTGGTATTGACACCAATGTTTATTATGCATGTAATGTTACCAAATATGCCGCCATACCATAATGTTGTCTTGTCGAGAAAATTCAATAAAAAAGATTGACAAAGAAAAAAGTGGTCAGACAAAAAAAAATAATAAAAAAAAATAAAGTACATGTATGTTAGGCTCTATGATTATCATCATACTGTGTTACAAGCCACAAGCTCAAATAGTTGCAAAAAAAAAAATCTGGGATCTGACACAGTGTCCTGTCCCCTTTTTAGTAACCAAGCCACTCCACAACTAAAGCCACAAGCTGGTTCAGCTACAGATTTTATTCAACCTTCATTTAGACTGCTTTAAAATTTCTTGATAAGACTCAGTGAGCTCCCTCCCTTCTGCTGGGCCACCTCATGCATGGATAAATAGGTCCCCTCAGAAGGAAGCACATTCCATAGGATTTATCAGATAACGGTAAATGAAAGATGCACAGGCAACACAGGGCAAGCAGAAAGTCTTTATTAACCCCTTGCCTGAAATGTTCCTTTAAAGTGGACCAAAACCCAGGATTTTGACTATCCTGGGTTTTGTGCCATTCACAAATACCTGGCTTGGACACGCGCCCTGCTAGAGGGATAGCGGGGATGTGGCCATGGCTCGCGCATACGCCGTTGGACCGGGAAGCAAGGTAAGTGAATGGGGCAACACGGGGGTGTCAAACAGCGGGGCATCCCAATTTTGGATGCCCCGTGGAGGGGGGGTAATGGATCGGCCCAGGAATCATATGTTTATACCACTTTAAATTAAAAACAAGCTTAGAGCCCCTAAGTGTGCCATGCTTGGATACAGCTTTTAAAGTGGACTAAAACCCACGCCCCAACGGCCCTGAAATCTAGAAGATTCCAGGGCCGTTCAATTCCCTCCCCCCAGTGCCCCACTGGGTGAAACCCCGCAGATCGCCTGAAAACTCAACTTCATTCCCGGTGTGTGGTGCATACGCATGCAGCATCCCGCTATCCCCTTAGCAGGGTGCGTACCCGCGCCAGGCATTTGTGAATGGTCAGCGTGGGCATGCACCCTGTTAGAGGGTAGCGGGGGGGGAAGCGGCCACCAGCGCACACTGATTGGACAAGCAGCTGCACATGCGCCATAGGACCGGGAAGAGGCAAGTTCGATCAGGCGACCTGGGGGTTTCACACAGTGAGGCACCCCCAATCTGGGTGCCCCGGGCAAGGACCAAAACCCAGGATAGTCAAAATCCTAGGTTTTGGTCCCCTTTAAACTTGAAGCGAACAATTTCTGCAATTATGTATGTAATCAAAATAAAACAATATTTTTGGGCAGACACAGAAACACATTGCAGACACCAACATGCACCCGAGATTCAGTTTTAGCTCTGTGTAGCTGGAATAAAACATTACTCTCAACTATATAACTTTTTATTTAACTTGACTTCTCCTTAGTTAAATCATCAAACTGGAATTTGGCAGCTGTCTGCGTGTTAAAAATGGAATGAGCACAGTACAATTATCTTTACCATCCTTCCAATAAAGCTCAAGGCAGAAGCCAGGAGTATATCTGAATTTCAGAACACTGGTTAAATAAAACAATCATCACTAAAATACATATATGTAAATGTGTCGCCTAATTGTGTTGAGCAAGTCCTGTGATTAGCATACACTTATTGCCCAAAGCAATATGGCAGCAAGTCTAAATGTTTTGAAAAATTAGTTATATTAGTTATATACTAATTATTAATTGCTAAAAAGGAGCCAAAACAAAGTGATATTGCTTTGAGCAATTTAAAGCGGACCTTCACCCCGAATAACTCCTGTTTCTCCCACCCTGTACATACAGATTGCCCACATTAAAAATCATTCTACCTGCACCTATTGCTTTTTCTGAGCCTTTTAACATCCAAGATGGCGGCCCATGGAGTCTCAGGCTGCCTGCACAGTGCCGCTCTGTATTCTGGGATTGCTGTCCTTTTCCTGACCCCAGCTCTGCTTTTTCTGTGCAAAGCACAGCTATAACCCCTTGCACTTTTCACCCCTTTCCTCAGTATGTGATGCTTCTGAGGTAAGATGGCGGCCCGTATCCTAGAGTCCTGAACAGTTGAGTTGAAGCCCAATGGGGGAAATAATAAAAAGTAAGCTAAAAACGTAAAATATATTAATTTTAGATGCTGGGGAATAGTTTAAGGGTTTAGGCTTTTCATGAAATGGTGCTGAAACCCATCCAGAATGTCGCTATCCACTCGCCTTTCCTCAGCCCAAAGGCACACGTGCAGGCTTTTGTCCAATGAAAGCCGTTGTGCCAATGTCATTTGGCAACCGGCTCTCATTGACTTCAATGGGGAGAGCAAGCTGCTGTATCCCCGACAGCACTCATGGTCCCACCTCAGTCTATCTGAATGGTTGTGGCAGGAGTGTGCGCACAGCCCGAAAACGCTGCTGTTTGCGCTTCTCATTGAAAATAATGGCAGCCGTGTGCTGAATGATATATGCACGGCAAACAGCTCTCATTGGTCGAGAGCCAATGCCTGTGCCGTTGGACCAGGGAAAGGTAAGTGAGACAAATCTTCTGTCCTGCAATAACTCCTGTGCTAGGACTTCAGAAACAGGCAGGGCCAGCAGAACCACTTACCTTACCAATGGTCCTGTGCCACATATTGTCCTCTTCAGGCCTGGTTTGGGAAGCCATGAGCTGAGCTTTCGGGTTGCAACTGGGCATGGCCTAATCTACCATTAAAAATAATGGAGGCCTCTGTACTCCAAGAGCCGTACAAAAGCCATGTCCACCTACCATCCGGAAGAAGTAGCTCCGGGCTTCACAAACCAGGGCTGTGAGATGACGATCTTTGGCACAGGAGCAAAGGTAAGGTAAGTGGATCTGCTAGTTACTGCTGATATTTCCTGTCCCTGGAGTCTTAGTAGTCCTGTCAACCTATATTTTGTGTAAAACTCAGCATCCCACCCACTGAAGCAACATGATTTGTATTGTCCGACTACAAGAAAGTATGAAGAAATACCTCAAAATCAGGCATTTCTATTTTCCAGGTATGTGGCACAGAAGTGCATGCATGTCCACTTCACTGGAGGCCAACCAGTTTGTAGGGCAGGTACAGTGCCACACACATGCTCAACAAACCCCTGTTGGTCACCCGCATTAATGTGGACTGTGTGGGCTAATGTGCAATTATTAATTAACATGAAAGTCGTATTTGTGGGGAACAGACAGATATTACAAATAATATGTATCAAAGTCTGAGGGGGTGAAGGAGAAATAATAATAATAAAAAAGAGGACCTCCAGTAAAAACAGGCAGTCGGTCCACTCAGCCTCCAAGCATAGGGGCTCCGGCAGTCCATCGGGCCTTTACATTGTGGCCACCAGCCCGGAAAACATGGTTACATATAATTGGACGTAGGAGGCAATGGGGTGGGGTTACGTCTCAAGGCTTGGACTGCACAAATCAGGATGTCCCCATTTTTAGGTCAAGCAGGTTCTCTTTAAAAGGGTAAGTCCTTGATCGATGGAATTTTTGAAAGTTTATATTTTTTTGTGCTTATAGTATGTAAGGTGCTAAGCTGATCTAGTACTTTTTTCCTGTTAGTAAATGTTTTATGGAAGGAGTTCACAGTACCTGCAATCTGTTGCTATTGGCAACGTACACCAAGACTGTAAACCAAGAAGAGAAAAGTGAGCCGTGTATATACAGAACACTGCTGCTATGGCTGCTGCTGAGGTGGGGAAGCTCAATCACCCTTATACATGCTCAGCAGCAATGCTATGTGTATATAGGACTCACTTCTCTCTTTTTGTTGTTCAGACTGGTGCAAGTTGCAAATAGCAATAGATTGCAGATAGCGAAGACTGCTTGCATAAAACACACATTTTCAGCCATAAAAAACATTTTTTTTAAAAAATATTAAATCAGCTCAGCACCTTCAGGACATAACTTTGGCACATAAAATATACACTTTCAAAAATTCAACTCTGCTTTCATGATTATACACAAATCAGTATGCACAACGTTTAACTATTATCTCAAGCTATGAAACACTTACTGACCTTTGGAGCAATAAAAATACTTTCTCACGACTAATTAATTTACCATCTGGCATGAGATGAAACAATCTGGGATGTGAATGCCAGGAAAACAATACCTGGAGGAATGTATAGAGCAATTGTTAAAGTTTGATTATGAATGATAGAGGTCTGAGGCCAATTTTCCATTGTCTGATCTGGGCCATTTAAAGTTCAAAAAACCAAAGCTTAGTAAATTTGTAAAGCTTAGCAAATTGCTCCCCTAAAAACCCTCCTGGTAATCAGTGACGTTAGCCGTTTTAGAGGGTTTAACTCATTCAGATGTTGCTGAGTAGCATGCAGATGTTGCACTCCTGAAATGCATGGGAGCAGCAATCTTGTTACACAGCTTTGCTTCTGAAAAACTCAGACCCACAGTCAAAATTGCATTAACTCTTTGTATAAAAATCCTGTATCACTAACCAGAAGTAAAAAAACATCAATTGTAATATAAATGTTGTGTGTGTGTGTGTGTGTGTGTGTGTGTGTGTGTGTGTGTGTACACACACACGCGCACACACACACACAGGGACAGAGATACTGGACCATTTTTCTGAGGCATATCTGTCTCTCAGTTTGTGGGGGCTGCTAGTTAGCACAACTCTAAGCATTGCTTCAGCCTCCTCACTGGAGAGACAGAATCACACAGCACAGGCACACAGCAAACCCAGCTGCAAACTTTCTATGCACCAACCCAGCAACCTAGAGTAAGATTTTATCTCCTTGTAACATTCTGTTTTGATCAAATCTCTTTAGCTGGATGTGCATCACACAAGGAAGATCACATCTCATCTGCATTATGTCTGTGTTTTGGTATAGCCCTACACTCGTGCTCATATGTAAGCAAGGCTCTCAGGTGTGTAGCAGGATGGCCGCTCCCATGCAGTTCAGGGGTACAGCATTTGCAGATATATTCCACAACACGTATGGAATTTCCCAGGTTTTGTTTGCTCCCCAGGGGCATCCCCAATTGGGGTACCACGCTGTGGGAAACCCCCCAGAAAGCAGCTATTCACTCACCTCATCCTTGTTCCAACGGCACATGCGCAGGCTCTTGTCCAATGTGAGCCATCTGCGGTGACTATGTAATTCGGCAAACAGCTTTAAATGACTGCAATGGGTAGTGCGCGCTTCCCACTGACATCAATGAAAGCAGCTTGCCGAATTGGACAAGAGCCCACGAAAGCACAGTTGGAGCGAGAAAAGGCGTTTATCAGCACCCCGAGGGATGCACACAGGGGGGAAAGGCTAGTCGCAGCCTCTGGAAACTTTCGGATTCCAGGGCTGACCCGGGTGGGTTTTGCTCTCTCAAACAGCTTACACCACCAGAGGGGGGTTAGGAGAGCAATTTACTAATCATTTTTTTTGACTGGAGATACGCTTTAATTCCAGTACAGGGAAACGATACAAAAACTTTTTTGAAATATTGTATGCTTTTAACTTGGTGGCAACAGTTTGCTCTTACTGTTCAAAAGAATAGGTATTGAACCCATGAAACACATTTGAGATGAGCCCAAATGGAATAACCTCAATTGCCCAACATCATTGTGTAATCTCACGCGAGTACCGAAATAGAAGCCAAACCCGCATGCTTCAAAATCTGGAGAAAAACAAATTTACAAAATAGTGGCTTGGGGATTAACTGCATATGAATGCTTGTGGGTGTGCTGTCAATGCATCAGCATCATTTTGTCCACACAATGCATTCAAAAAAAAAATGTACATAGAACAAGTTCGAATTTTTCCAGTATTTCCAATATTTCCAGTGGCCCACGTCACCTTGCCTAACCAAGAATGGGTATAAACACAAAAGCTGCCAAGCCATCTATACACTCCCTTCCCGCATGCTGAATAGGAAGTAAATGTCTCCCAGCTCGACCAAGCAAAAGGGGCCGAGAGGGTTTTTTACTTGTAAGGAGTATATGTCGGGGCAACACCTTGACCATTAAAACAAGTCAATTTAACCTGGTCCTTCCACCCCCAGTATCCCAATTTGGGCTTTCATATTACTGGAAAGCGTAGAGAAATGCTCCAAATTGGGTAATTCTACTCACGAAGTCAGTGGTCCTGCAATGCATGCATGTCCTATGCGAGTGACTGCCAGCGGATTGTGGGGCATGCATGGTGCCACATACAATGCACATACAAATCTTACCATTTGGGGGGCACATAGAACAAACATGGCTGGACTCATCAGTGGGCCAGTTTTAAACAATTTGGCAAAATTAAATGGGAGGCCTGTGTGCCTGTGTCTCCTTTTCTGCTTCATTGTGCCCAGTCTTTTCTACCCCCCCTCCTGTGTGTGCAGCCTCTGCCAGTCTAATGAATACAGTGCAGAGGATAGAACATGCCCATTTACAAATATGCACTTGCTATATTGGACATCTCTTGTACGGGTATCAGGTAACCTTAACACTGGGCTCTGACACCCTGGGAAATAGCAAGCTTTAGGCTCTGAAGCCAGAAGGCCCTGGACCTCTCCAGGGCCGGATCTTTAATGCACGTTTTAAAGCACTAGACCTGAACAGATTATGGGATCCTTCATTCACACAGAAAGGAAAAAAATAATAATCAAAAACAATTAATGATTGTTGGCTTGCTACTTTGGCTATGGTGCAAACACATCCTATACCACAGAGCCACAAGTCAGTTCATCGTGAGAGAGCACAGCAAATCACTTGGATCTGTAGCTGTCTCTGACCACAGAGCACGCACACGATTCATAAGGCAGCACCATAACTTGGCCTTCCCAGCTCAGCCATGACCCAAAAATCAAAGTAAAGAGGATGGTTTTGCTTAGAACACATAAGGTATATACATATAATTGGAGATTTTGAGATGCTTTGAAATGGCTTTATTTTTTCACTGTCCCCAAGGGGGATAATGTGGAAGGAAGTAAAAGTGTGTTAAAATGTTTTACTAGTTAGAGTGCTTCGTGGAAACAGTTATTCACAGAAGCAAAATAAAACAACTCAATAGGTTGGAAAGTCAAACGTCATACTCCCATTATGTGACTCAAATCCGTGATCGTTGTCTTCAATGGCAGGTTCTCATCTTAAACGCTGTGACAGGAAAGTGCTGCATGCCATAATTGACCACGGCTGGACAGGTTGAAGACCATATAAGTCAGCGCAGTATACAATGCTTTTCCTATCCTGCAATATTGTCTACTATCACAACCCATTGCATGACTTAATTGTGGGACATAAAAGTGTGTCACTCCTGTGTCTTTAGCAAAACTCAGGAAAACATAACACTTGAGACTTTAATCAGTTTATTTCACCTTGCAAACATCTGTAAAATGTTATATGAATAATCCAAAAACCTCCTTTAGATCAAGTTATGCAGGCACTGGATGTATATATGGTATAATGTATTGTGTCTTGATTATACCCTTGTGTGGAACCAAAGAAATGAGTGTAACTTTCCTTTGCGTGTTGTGACAAATTTTACAGATTAATATAAATATATGGTACAAAATATGATTTACAGACAGCACAGGTATAAGTATGCATGGGTGACTTTGGTGAATTGGCAGGCGTCAGTGTCATCCAAGAATTACTTGATTAGGAGAAGCTTTTTGTCAGTCACATCACTGTCGGGAACGTAAAGAAGGCTTTTATTTGCTCACTGCTGAACGTGATACGTTATATAAGCACCCCTACCACCTGCACAAGAGGAATGCAACTACAGAACAGGGTAGGCTAATGTAAACCTGTGACACATATATGACAGCTATAAATGATTATACCAACACTAGCAGGGACAGCGGGATACACCCTCAGAGGACGTTCACTATCCAAAAGTGACATAGAAACTCCAAAAATCCCAGGATTCCTTGTGTGCCTGGCTAATTTGAGATATATATATATATATATATATATATATACATTATATATAGGGCAACGGCAACCAGGATGCTGCCCGAGCACAAAAAAAAACACCCATTTTGTGAACCTGTAATAACTGTAGCACCCATCTTTTATTGGGGCCAGGTGGATATGTTACAACCTTATAGAATCCACGAATCAACTCGGGTATTAATGATCATTTAGTTGAGAGCCAGCAACCTTTCTTTTTTTGGTGTTCCAGTTTCCCCTAAAAAGAAGACAGGGTCTTATATTAATTTTTGTATCAAAAGGTGTGCTAGGGCTTATTTTCCGATCTGCACTGGGGCGCTCCCAGAAGGGAATGAGAAGGAGGCAGACTGGGTTGGTCAGGGCAAGCGTACAGACTTCCCCAGCAAACGGGCGGCAGGCCTGGAGCAGTTTTCTTACACTCCCAGGATAACAGGGGGATGCGCACCCCTTCAGGCCTCCCCCAGCAGGCGTGATGAATCACTTCCCGGAGATTCAGCTGTAGGTCTGCCACAGGCAGGCTAGATATCAGGCTGCGAGAGGAACGTCAGACGAGCGGGCCGACAGAGAACACATGCTCCTCCAATCCCCTGCATCACCACTCCTGCCCTCTCCTGTAAGATCTCCTGAGCGGCTATTCGGAAGCCCAAAGCCGATGTCCCCGGCGGCCCCGTGGGCTGAATCTACACTTACTACAGCTGCAGCAGGCGGTGCTGGAGCTGGTCCGGCGCCTGATATTCCTGGAGGCGTCATCCCGCGTGACCAACAAATCCACTTGGAAACTATCTCCCTTTTGAGGGGGATGCCAACCAAAACGGATATCTAAAATCTCATAGAGAGATACGAAGCTGCGCACAAGCGTGAATTAGCAGCAGTCCGCCAGGAAGTTGCCGCGGTGTCTTCTAGAGTAAATATTCTGGAGAAGGGAGGAAGCTCCACT
Organism: Gastrophryne carolinensis; assembly: GCA_027917425.1. Taxonomy (NCBI): domain Eukaryota; kingdom Metazoa; phylum Chordata; class Amphibia; order Anura; family Microhylidae; genus Gastrophryne; species Gastrophryne carolinensis. Next base: position 100,720,739 of record CM051240.1, on the reverse strand, counting down.
GATAGCCGAATGAGGGCACTGGAGGAAAAGTGCAATAAACAAGAAGCTATGATCCAATCCTGTCAGCTACACCTTGATGATCTCGAGAACCGAAGCAGACGGAATAATCTGAGGCTCAGAGATATTCCAGAATCCCGGACTGCGGAGGATGTGAGAACCATTGTTACCTCTATCTTCAACGAAGTTTTGGAGAGGGAGCCTTCCACACCCATTGAATTAGACCGGGTCCATAGAGCGTTAGGCCCCAGGAGCTCCGACCCTGCCTTCCCCCGACATATCATTTGTAGGGTCCACCTCTTCTCGCTTAAGGAGGAGATCCTAAGGAAGGCTTGGAGCAAAGGTGCGGTGTCGTATTTGGGAGCAGACGTCAAGATTCTTCAAGATCTGTCTAGGCGGACTCTCCAAATGCGTAGAATAATGAAACCCCTGCTGGAGGTTGTTACAAGAAGCGGAGCGTCATATCGATGGGGCTATCCGTTCCATCTGATTATCAAAAACACAAGAGAAATTTTCCTGCTGAGAACACATCAAGATCTAGCGGGACTTTTTGAATTTCTGCAAAGTGATCCAGTGTGTATTCCTGACTGGTTAGACCCAGAGGCGCCCCTGCTGCGCTCGCGGCCCACAGGCGGGAAAAGAGGAGGCCCGAGGAACTTTCGAGAACTCAGACGTCTTGGGGGCTCCTCGAGGCGGGTCTCTGGAGCCGGAAGCTGGGCTCTCTTTGACGGTAGCCGTGGGGGGCTCGGTTCTGACGCTCCACCGGACACTTGGTCGCGCCGTCCCCTCTCTTCCCCGGGTCGCCCATCTGGAGGAGGGGAGGGATCGGGACCTAAAGATGACTGGCTTTGACTAACCTAAAGGCAGGTTGGCGCTGACCTGCTGGGTCACAGTCCTTTCCTGGTGAGCTTTGTTTGCGTTGCGAGGTTCACTCTCTCCTATTCAAAGTGGACCTTACTCTGGTTATATTTGTTATGGTGTTAAGTTTAATATTGTTTGGGTCCCTGCACGGAGAGCCTTCGGCCCTCTTGTGCGGGCTCACCACAATCGCCCGGTTGCTGTGTGTGTTGTGTAAGACTGGGTTGGGAGGCATACTGCCTTTGCTCTTGGTGGACCTCACCTCCTTGACGGACGCAGCACCCCCAGTAGGTTGGGTCCGGTGGACACGCGGTGTCCTCATAGACCAAGTGTTTCTCTGTTGAGGTAGTTTTAGATTTCGGTTGGTGTGTTTATTTTTAACTCCTTCCCCCACCCCCTCCCTCTGTTTCTGCCCCTGCCAATTGCGGTGGGCCCTCACCCCCCCTTCCCTTTGACCCTTATCGGGCGGATCGCTGGGTTTCGGTAGAGCCAGCAGTTACTGTCATAGCTGTAACCCACCATGGCAGAAGTGCGCATAGTCTCCCTGAATGTCAAGGGGCTAAACAGTCCAGAAAGGAGGTCTCTTATACTCAGGACCCTGAGAGGTCTAAAAGGCACAAGTGGCCTTTCTCCAAGAAACACACTTTAAGGCCAAAGACCCTCCCTCTCTTTGCAACAGATATTTCCCAAGAGCATACCATAGTCATTCCACAGATTCTAGATCTAGAGGGGTCAGCATTTTTATTGATGCGGCCCTTCCCTGGGAACTGGGAGACTTTAGGACCGACGATGAAGGGAGGTGGATCTTTCTCAAGGGAAAGATCGCCTCCTGTAGTTTTACGTTTGCAAACGTCTACCTGCCAAATACGGATCAGTTAGCTTTCCTAGAACGGGTCCTGGATACGTTGTCCTCCTTTAGGGAGGGCGAGCTTATCTTGGGAGGAGATTTTAATCTTGCTCTTGACCCTCTTATTGATACCACTAGAGGGACCCCCCATGAATCTTATGCAAGATTGAAAAAATTGAAAAACACACTGGCACTCCACCAGATGGTTGACCCCTGGAGAATTCTTCACCCAAACGACCACGACTTTACCTTTTACTCTGCACCGCACGGGTCCTATTCAAGGATTGATTGGTTTCTAGTGCCCCACGCCTCCCTGTGACGGGTTTCGAGCGCCTCCATTGGTAACATCACGGTCTCCGACCATGCACCCATTACATTGACAGTCATGTGCCCCCACCCTATCCCGAGGAGCTGGTCTTGGAGGCTGAATACCTCGTTGCTCGAAGACTGATCCATTCTAGAGGAGGTGCAAACCGAAATTAAATTATTTTCCAAACGAATGCTTCCCCGGATGTTTCCCCCGGGATCCTCTGGGAGGCACATAAGTGTGTTATTAGGGGCATTTTTATTCAGATAGGATCCAGAATTAAGCGAGAAAAGGATGAGCAAATTTGGGCCCTTCTTAGGGAGATCGGGGAATTGGAGAGAAAGCACAAGAAGTCCCTAGCATTGTCATGCCTGGCTACTTTAACCTCCCTTAGCACAAACTTAAAACTGTGTGCTGTGACAAAATTAAGGTGCAGGTGAACAATTGTCGCAGAATCTTTTATGAATCAGGGGACAAATGCGGCAAACTTCTGGCTAAAGCGATGAGAGAAGAACGGGTTAAAGCTTACATCCCCAAAATCACTAATACTAGAGGCCAGGTCACGCACCTGCTGGGTGAAATCGTTGAGACATTCCGCAAATACTATGAACGGCTTTATAATCTCCTGAAAACGCACGGCCTTGACCCTAGAGGGCCTGTAGAGCGTTACTTAAAGGAATCAGGGATGCCCAAACTTCCGAGAGAGGCCCTTGAGGAACTGGAAGGCACCACCTCAATGATGGAACTGCATAAGGCAGTCTCTGGGGCAGCGGGGGGGAAAGCTCCAGGCCCTGACGGCTTTAGCCCTCAATACTACAAAAAATTCTTCCCAATTCTTGCCGCTAAACTATTAGCTGTCTTTAATTCCATAAAAGATGGAAAGACCCTGCCGCCAGATACCTTGAGAGCTCACATCTCGGTAATCCCAAAAGAGGGTAAAGACCCTGCCCAATGCGCCAGCTACCGACTAATTTCTTTAATGAACTCTGATCTGAAATTGTTTGCTAAGATTCTGGCCTCCAGACTGGCTCCTCACCTCCATCATGTTATTGAACTAGATCAGGTCGGGTTCATGCCGCACAGGGAGGCGAGGGATAACACCATAAAGGTGCTGAATCTCATTCACCTGGCACACAAGAAAGGGGTGCCGTCCATGCTGCTTGCGACAGACGTGGAAAAGGCCTTTGATCGGGTCAATTGGGCATTCATGCAGGCCACGCTCAGGCATGTAGGGCTTGGCCCAAATATGTTGAGCTAGGTTGGCAGCTTGTATGACTCCCCGTCTGCCGCGGTACGGGTGAACGGCATGCTCTCTAACTCCTTCCAGATAGCTAATGGGACTAGACAGGGCTGCCCGCTCTCGCCCCTAATCTTCATCCTCACCCTTGAGCCTTTTCTCTGTCGGATCAGGACAAATCCGGATATTAAACGGTTAACTATGGCAGCAGAGCATTATAAGGTGGCTGCGTACGCGGACGACCTTATCTTCTGCCTGTCCTGCCCTGAGGTTTCCCTCCCAAATCTGATGGCTGAACTGGAACGTTATGGTGACGTATCGGGTTATAAGATCAACTACCAAAAGTCGGAGGCCCTTAATCTGAACATTCCCCCGAAGAGATTTAGTGCCATCCAAAACGCGTTCCCGTTTAGGTGGGCCAAGGAAAGTGTTACTTATCTAGGAACGAAAATAGGACATAATCTTGCAAATACCTTTAGCCTAAATTTCCCTCCACTACTAAGGAGATTTGAGGAGGAAACATCCAGATGGGGGAAGGGTAAGCTATCTTGGTTTGGCCGATGTAATGCCACCAAGGTGAACCTACTCCCCAGATTACTATACCTTTTACAAGCACTTCCAGTGGCGGTTCTCCAGACTTTCCTTCGAAGGGTCAGAGTGCTTTTTATCGGTTTCATCTGGAGTGGTAAGAAACCTAGACTAAATAGAGCTCTTCTCTCCCGAACCAAGGAAAATGGTGGACTGGGCTTCCCGGACCCGACCAGATACCATGTGGCAGTCCATCTAAACAGGGTTGTTGACTGGTACCTACATGGGGGGGCACAAACAGTGGATTGGCCTGGAACAGGGGTTCATGGAGACTCCGATTGACACTGCTGCTTGGCTGGGTGGCAAAGCTACTACCCTTGCGACGAAACACCCCACAATAGGTCCAACTCTAAGGGTCTGTCAGCGACACCTGAACCAGCCGGACATCTCCCCAACTCCCTCCCCAATGTTTCCGATCTTGAGGAATCCCCGTTTTCCTCCTGGAATCAAAGGGCCTAGGGTGAAAGAATGGAGAGGTGCAGGAATCTATAGGGCAGGCCATTTCTGGGCGGGGGGGGGGGTGGGCGGACCTGGCTCTGGCCCAAGCGAAGGGTGTCACGGCGTGGACGGGCTGGCAGAGTCTCCAGGTTTCCCACTTTTCCACTCACTCCAGGAGTTCTCAGGAGGCATGAGGAATCTGACGCCCTTTGAGAGCTTATGCTCTAGCAAACATGCAGCTAAACATTCACTATCCTACATTCATAAACTGCTGGTTGCTCCCCCGGAGGGAGATTCTCCCGCCTTTTTGAGGAGTTGGGAGACTGATTTTAATGTTTCTCTTGCCCCAGATCAACGTAGAAGGCTCCTTGCCATGCCTCATGAAACCTCCATCTGCACTCGTGTCCAAGAGTGTAATTATAAGATACTGACGCGGTGGTACAGAGTGCCAGTGTTAATCAATAAATGGTTCCCAGACGTTTCAGAGAATTGTTGGAGATGTGGCCTGGCAAGGGGGGATATGCTTCACATGTTTTGGTCTTGCCCGGTCCTCAGACCCTTTTGGGACTTAGTGAGAAGTTTAGCTAGCAGAGTGACTAAGTCTGAGGTGGCTGACGACCCGGCCGCATGTCTCCTCCACTTGACTAAGACCCCTTTGAAATCATATAAAAAGTAATTATTGTGTCATCTCCTAAATGCAGCAAAATTATGCATTCCCCAGAAGTGGAAAAGGCCTGACCCCCCTTCAGTCACTTCTTGGATATTGAGGGTGAACGAGCTAATGCGTTTTGAAAGTGTGATCCTCTCCCGAGAGGACAGATTTGATACTTTTACATGCACCTGGTTTCACTGGCTAAGATTTTCTAAATCCGATGAGTGTAGAGCTCTGCTGGGGGAGCCACAGAGATCCGCACAGCCCCGCCCACCCCACCCCTTTCCCCTGCATTGACCCCACAAAGGGACCTTTTGTGACTAGTCCTAGAGCAGGGCTGTTGGGAGTTAACGTGTTACCCCCTTGTTATTGTGCTTGTCTTCCTACTTGTATTTTTACAGCTCAGATTTGAAACTGTACTGAGAAAATGCTTGCTGTATGTGTTTGTGAAAATCTTAAATAAAAAATGGAAAAAAAAAAAAAAAGATAACACACTTCGAAGCTCAGATGATGCGCCTTGGACCCATGATTAGTGTTGGGCGAACTCGAACCGCAAAGTTTGGGTTCATACCAAACTTTACAACTTCGGGTACCCAAACACAGAAAAGTAGATTGACGGGCTGCTGAGCAGCTAAACATGGTGCTGTACTGCACTAAGGAAAAAAAAAAAACTTCACAGAAAAACAAAAACTTTTTTTCATGTGCTGAATCAGCCCTTATATGGCTGTTTGACACCTACCTGGCATTGAATGAACAAGGTCTCCACACACCACAAAGAATTTAGGTCTAGGATGGAGCTTATTGATGGCTTCAACTGCCTGATTGGTTAATTGGATCTCCTGATCCCACTCATCTCCTCCAAAGTCACATTCCTTGATTGCCCAAGATTTCATGAGACCAAACTGAGGGTCTGCTCCTTGTATGAAGTAGAAAGGACCTTTCCATTCTGATTCCTCATCTTCAAAAAAGAGGGAAAAAAAAAAAAAAAGAAATCGATATGTTAGATACCCTCCAATTTATATAAAATGTTTCAAAATTCTTTAAGTTCAGAAAACTTAAGTAAGTTACCTTGTAACTTCTTTTCTAAACATCTGAAAGGGCAGCATATCACTGAGATATTATGGCTCCGCCCCAAGGTAGGAGCACATGACCATCAGAATACACAGAATACGCAAAAGCCTCCTCCAGACCCCAGTAGTTTAAGAGATCTGAAAAACAAAAACAGACAAAGAACCAACTGGTAAATCAGAAAGATAACATAAAATAATGTAGCCTGAGGGAGGAAAGCCCGTATGCTCCCCTTTCAGATGTTTAGAAAAGAAGTTACCAGGTAACTAACTTAAGTTTTCTCAAAACATCCTCAGGGCAGCATACCACTGAGAGGATAAGCGAGATACTTCCTCTACTTGGTGAGAAAGGCTGCCTGTAACACACTCCTGCCAAAGTATTGATTTTGCAAGGTGAGCAGATCCAGGCAATAATGATTGAACAAACACCTTAGCTAAAGACCAGGTTGCCACTCTACAGATTTGTTCAATAGAGAAATACTTCTGGTTGAATGAGCTGTAATCCACCCTGGAAAAGGAGATCTGTTGTAAGCAAAACTGACAGTGTACTTCCTCCATAGGCCAACATTGCCTTAGAAACGCGCTTCCTGTGACCCGAGAAGGAAACAAGAAAGTTATCGGTCTTTCTCCGATCCTTTGTTTGTCGAAGGTATTCCAGTAAACAGGCCCTGACATCCAAAGACTTATCTAGAGAAACCATGGAGGGATCATTATCCCAAGCAGATGGAAGGATAATCTCTAGTGTCCGAAGAAAGTCAGAAGAGATCTTAGGAAAGTAGCAAGCATCCATCCATAATATTATGCGATCCTGAAAAAAATGAAAAAAGGGGCAACGGCAGGATAGAACCTACATATCGCAGATTATGTGGCCTAAAGTTAATGCCAACAAAAAGGGAGCCTTTCTTGTAAGAAATTTAATATGAAAGCTCGACAGAGGCTAAAAAAGGTCTTGTACTTGATGACCCTTCAGGTGGGGAAAGAAGGCTAGCAATGCCTCCTTCACAAATATCAATTCTCTGAGAGGTGATGAGGATATGCTCAGTATTCTGGACCATTTCCCTTGAGCGTATAGGGATCTGCAATGGGCTCCGGAACCCCATAAAGAGGCGTAGTTGTCCCAAGATTTAGAATATGCAGCTTGAGTGTAGCTGACCCCATCTTACTGTGGGGAAGGATGCGGTCATTAACCCCCAGACCCTCATAGCTTGAGTAGAGGGACTAAATGGCTTCCGGAAGGATCGCTATCTCTGACTGATCCTTCTCTGAAGGATCATTTTGATCTTGAACCCCAGATAAGTCATGACCTGTGACCGGACTGGACTGGACTTCTTGTAGATCAGGAACCAACCCAACCCTAGCAAAAAATTCACTGTCGATTCCAGATCCTGGAGCAACTTCTCCTGATCTGGGGCAAAGAGGAGAAGATCGTCCAGGTATGCTATGACCCTGACTCCTTTCTGCCTTAATGCAGCCAACTCAACTTTGGTAAAAGTTCTCGGAGCTGACACCAGCTCAAAGGGCAGACATACAAATTGGAAGTGGAGTATTTGGCCCACCAAATCTCAAAAAGGCCAAGCTGACAAGCTCATCGGTACCTGCCAATAGGCATATTTCAGGTCTATGAAGACCATGAAAGAGCCAGACGGGAGCAGATTCCTCACAGAGAAGATAAGACTGTCGTACTGACAGATTTAGTTTCTTCAAATTGTGAATGAAGCCGATTCCCCTGGAATCTTCTTTACCAGAAAAATGCTCAAGTAGACAACCACTCCCATATCAAACATAGCTACACTGCTGCGAATGGCCAGTCTTTCCTTCCTGCCCTGGGGAGAGGAGTAAGAAAAAAGTTCCTGGGAGGGCCATGCATGAATTGCTCCCTTATTCCCCTAGAAATAAAGGGGCAATCTAGTAGAGTCTCCCAACAAATGTGAAACTGTGGCACCTATTAAGGACCTGGCGTCATTGCTTCTTAGGGACTGACTGTTGGGTACCAAACAAAGTGCATCCTCTAAACTTGCCTCTCCTAGAAGTAGAAGGACCACTCTAAACGAGTCCTTGGTAAGAAAGGGCCATCTATAAGAGAACTGACCAGAAAAAAAATCCTATTTCTGAAATCCCTACGCTTAGTGAGAAAAGACTTAATTCTGTCAGAAGACTTGTCTAGTGCTTTCTCTAGTTCTGGGACAACCAGGAATTCTGAGTCAAAGGGCACAGCACATAGGCACATCTTTGAACCTTTTTCCCCAGACCAAGTATGCAGCCACAAAGTCCTACGCACTGAATTGGTGAGGCCCATGGCCAGAGCCAAAAATCTCACAGGTTTTGCAATGGAATCAGACAGAAAAGAGACCGCTGAAAAAACAATTGTTAAAGCCTTCATAATCTCATTAATATCTGTCTGCTTCAAGAGACATGATTAAAGCTGTTGAAGCCAATAATTAAGATTCCTGGCAATGCAAGTAAATGCTAGAACTGGTTTGAGAGTACAAGATTCAGCCTGCCATGCTTTCTTCAAGAGGGTATCCATATTCTTGTCTAAAGGATCTTTGAGGATACCAAAGTCATCAAAGGCTAATTATACCCCCTTGGAGACCTTAGAAAAGGGGGCATCCAGCTTGGGGCATTTATCCCAAATACGCAAGTCTTCCTCAATGAATGGATAATGCATCTTAAGAGCCCCTGGTCTATAAACCTTTTTAACTGGGTCCTTCCACTCATTAAAGGATAGCCGTCTTAACTGAGCAATGAATGGGGAAGTTCATAGGGGAATCAGGAACAAAATCGGGATATAACCAATCATGTTTAGAATTGGTGCAAATTCTATCCTCAATGTCCATAGAAAGATGAACCATATGCAGGAGATATGACAAATCTTTTGAAGGGAACATAAATGTCACTGTTGAAACTGAATCAGAACCTGAACAAGGGCCCTCAGAGGAGGAAGGGCCCTTACCCCCCTCAGAAAGGTGGGTATCAGAGACCTCTGACTCTTTCCCTCTAGAAAAAAGGGGATCCCCAACAAAATCCTTACCTCCAGCAGAGTCCTGCGGGGTCCTAAGATTCTCAAAGAAAGAGGAATTATGATCTTTCAGAACTCTCATCATATGCGTCATGCTTACCGTAGCAGAGCTGGACCACCTTCTTCCCAGACTGAGCAGCCGACAGAGTCCCAGATTAAATTGGGTTAATTGGATTGGAAGGATGTTGATCCGCAGCAGTCTCGCCCACCATAGCAGATGATAGAGGGACGACTTGTGATCATTCCCCTGCCCGATCCAATAAATAAGCAAGAATTTTTTTAACCCTCTGATGAGGGAGGCCGCAATGCCTAAAACGCTAAGACCAGGAACAGTTTTCCCTTTAAGCCGAGAGCACGTGCATCAGATGGGTCCCGTGGTGGCGCCACCAGGTGGAATCGCCACTGCAGCAAAAGCCTCCTCCTCCCCATCAGGCCAAGTTCTAAAGGGGAAGAGGCAAGCGCACATACTGCAGCCTGGCCTCCACCCAGCAAGCTCTCCAGAACCTGCACTGGTAGGCATTAAGAAAATGCAGCCAGACCACCCACAGCGGCGAGTCGCACATCCTTGTCTGAGCCCCGCAAGTGTAACAGCGGGAGTTGGAAGCCTGAGCCACCATAGGTATTGAAGGAAGGAGGGGTGGTGGGGAGGGAGGCGACCCGGCAATCCCGCTGATTCCACAATGCCTCAGACTGTAGCATACCTGGTCTGAGGCTAGCACTAACCCCCCCCCCCTCGGTATAGTCAGAGATAGAGGAATCTGGCCTATGCCCTGGAAGTCCCCTGGGTCCCTGGTAGGCTGCCCCTGGAGCCAGGGAATGGGTCAACCCCATCAGACCCACAGTGACCCAGCCTACTTACCTAAACCAGTGGTTCAGGAGCTGGTGCCCCAGGCAGTAACACATAGAGAACTGGAGTCTGGAAGATGAGCTAAATTTTTTGTATATTCTTGTGGTCATGTGTTCTTACCTTGGGGAGGAGCAATAATATCTCAGTGGTATTCTGCGCTAAGGGTGTTTTGAGAAAACAACGAAGATGATTTTGAGATCAGGTCCCCCCTCAGTGCCCATGCATGCCCCCGAAGCCTCGAGCAGACGGGAGCATGTCAAGACAGTACCTGTCAAACCCCTCAAGAACGGTGAATAGAGTGGGCAGTAAAGTAGTGGTGGTGGCACACTGTCTTCCCATTCAAGTTTAAATGCCATTTGCTGTCTCTGAGGAACCGATCTTGGGATAGGGTGGGAAATACAGAGCCAGAAAACCTATGGGATTGAAAAGGTCTCGTTCTTTTTAGCTCATCCTGGACTATCCCTTTAAATATAGTAAAAAATAAAATACCCAACATATGGACAGTGGATGGGGGATGGCCGCACATGCATTACACAACAGCTTTCTGAACACTTAGGGAAGCAAAGAGGTAGTTTGCATGGCTTTGCCAACTCATTTTAAGTCACTGGGGAAATACTGTTATTATTGTTCTGTATGTACCATGTGATTATCTTCTGTTTTAAGAAAGTAACCCTTTACTTTATTCTTCAATAATGAGGGGGGTTTGGTATTCACTTAGGGTCCTCTGTTAGAAAATGTTCAAAAGAACAAGAATGGTCAAAATGTTGAAAAGATTCAGCTTGCTTTAGTGAAGTGAAGACTTGATATACAGCCCTCCCAGGAATCAAGCTCCTGCATTAAAGTGTATGTCGCTGCTGACATTAAACAATTTTCTTTGCAGGGCAAACTCCAGATAACATTACGCTTGCTCCTGTGATTGCTTTATATCAAGTCTTGGCTGCTTCATTTGGTGGAAGCAAGGAATATTGCTAGTGTTAAGTCTGTGATATGAAGTGACTCTCTGTTCCCCTACTTCATGCTGACCTGTGGCTGAGCCCAAACTACTGCTTGCATCGCTGAGGTCAAAAGCCCCACCAAGGCCAAGATCTGTCTCAGGGACACCAGAGGATTCTGCTGAAGCTGCGAGACAGCCCCTGGTAGTTTGTTTATTTTGGATTGAGGCAGAAAAATCGCTGGGTATCAATTTCGTACCCCAGGTAAGAGCCTCTGCAACTTGAGATTAGATTTGACTTCTCTAAATTCATGCTGTGCAAGCACTGCATGGTCTTCTGCAGTCTGATTAGCAGCGAAGATCAGTCCGTGGCAAACAGGAGGAGATTGTCCAAGTTGGCAACGATGTTTAACTGCTTTAACCTCAGATAAGCCATTACCTCCTCCAATATTTTTGTAAAAATCTGAGGAGCGGATGGAGCCTGAAGGGCATTGCTTGGAATTGCCAATGAGAAACCTTTCCCTCCAGCTGAAGTGCAAACCTTAGGAATCTCCGGTGAGAAGGGTAAATTGGGATATGTAAATAAGTGTCCTGAAGGTCTATATAGACCATTAGGGCATCCTTTAGGAGAATGTCTCTGACTGTACCAATTGATTCTATTCTGATTTTTTTGTATTCTATACTGCGGTTTAGGATTAGGTTAAAGGTCAAGCGGGATTTCCCCAAAGGGTTCTGCACTAAGAACACATTGGAGTAAAAACCCCTTCTAAGAAATCCTGGAACCGAATGAACTGATTTATTAGAGGAAGCCAGGTAATCTGTCTTTAGGGGCTAAACCTTCCCCCTGACTAACATGAACCACAGCTGACCTACAAGCCTGGGAACCCCGTGAACTATCTTCCCCACTATGCTGTAGGCCGGGGGGGGGGGGGGGGGGGGTTGCCGCTAAGCAGCAAAAGTATAATCTAAGCAACTAGTCAAGTTATTCATAAACCCAGAAATCACAGATTTAAAATTGAAATTGTGGGCTCCAGGTTTTTATTCCAGCTATCCGTAAATGGCATGCTGCAGTTTGGGCAAGCTTTAGGGGGCGGCACTTTAGGCTCCTTAATATACTTAGTGTCTTTACATTTAACATGCTTTTCTTTTGCCTTTGTCCCTCTAAAAGATAGCGCCCCCCCCCCCCCCAAGTTAAAAATATGTAAACTAAAGCACCCCCTGGGGAGCTGCTGAAATAAAGAGACAAAAATAGGCACCAGAGTCACTCCACTCCCCCCAACAGGAAATCTGCACCGGCCATCTCCACCACCTTTCCAGTCGCTCGTGCTGCTTGCTTGGCCCAATACCTGCAGACTGGGCCCAGACCTGCGCCTTCCTCCATTGCTGCGTGCCCAGAGAGGATATCATTGAAATCCTGGCGCATGGACATCAGCGAAACCAGGAAGTCCTGGTTCTGCTTCTAAGCTTCAACTAGGCCTAAGCCACTGATTTTCCTGTGGCCTGGAGGCCGCCTACTTACTTGCACTCCCTCCATGCTCGCTGTGTCTGCACCCTGCAGGTACAATCTGTGGTCATGGTTTTCTACCTGCCAGTTCCCGGCTCCAGTTGAAAGATCTCTGGGGGAGGAGTGGGAACCGGAGCCGCCATCAACCCCAGGGTGGTTTGCGCGTTTTTGTGTTTCCTGGAGAGCTGGGAGAAAAATGAAATTCTGGACCATTTTATTTCATTGCGGCTCACAATAGGTTACCAAATAATGTAAGTGTCTTCAGAAGGTTGGGCACCCTTGCACTAGAAGAAGAGAAGTATGGCTTTGGGCTCCCCCTGGGGTAGAGTATATTGTGGCTGCGGTATTTTTAGCACAGGCTTGCTGTAATTACACTGCTGCTAGATTTTACAGACAAATGTGAAGCTCAGAAAATGGAGCATGAAGATCTTGACCTTTCTACCGCAGATAGAAACTGCTCCTGCCTCCTACGCCTGGATTTCTTACTCTGGCATTAACTTGATTTGACTAAAACACATTATCTGCAAATGAGTGACCCCAAGTGAAAAATCCTGCAAGCTTTGGGAAACCACATGGCAGTCTTGTTAAAGTGAATATTACCAATATCTTGTCCTAAAGTGGAAGTACATTCTCTATGTAACCACATCCACCCTGCCAAAAATTACTTTGCCCAGAATCCAGCGCCGACATCTTGGGTCCTGGACCCCGCCACTTTGGAGAGAATTCACAGGGTGGCCCAATCCCATGCAGCAGTGTAACGCTACTGGTCATTCACTCAAGTCCATCTGTCACTCAGGTATACGGCTGCCATTCAGTGTTCCGCCACCCAGCAGAATCAGGGGAGGATTGCAGTGATAAGGTGAGTTGTTTTATTATTTTAACACAAAAATTGAGTTAGAAGGACGGGGTGACTGCGGGGTTACAATTTCCTTAGAATGTTGTGGATAGTGGTAAGACTGAGCTTCTCTACAAGGCTGATATGAAGGTGGGTCTAGAAATGTCATCAACGGTAAGAGCAAACTTTAGTCAAGGCCGCCACAAGGAGGAAAGCTCCTGACGAGTCTGGCCACCGAAGGGGGGCAAACGCTCCCTGAGGAGCTCCTGGCGGGGCCGGCTGCCACAAAGGGGATAGCTCCTGACGGGGCGGGCATCCACAAGGGAACAGCTCCTGGCGGGGCCGTGCAAGGAGGGTTAGCTTCCCCGCGCCCAGCAGCTGGGCCAGGAGCAGACATCAGGCACCTGAGCTGTCAGCACCTAAATGACCATGTTGCAGAATCCTGAATACTGAGTCAGCACAAGGGATGGTAAGCATATAGCATAAAAGAAAATAAAGTACACTGGTACTTTAAGAGATTAAGTACCAAGCTAACATTTGACATGACCAGAATGAGGGAAAGAGCAAATTGTGAGAGCACAAACAGAAATAAATCTGAAAAAACTATGCTGAAATTAAAAACTTTAAAGCAAACCCACAACCATTGATGCTCATTTTCCTGCCTGCCTCATCCTGCTGGAAGCAGACTGAATGCTCATCACACTGCTTCTATCCTGGAATGGGATATAACAAGACTGCTGACAGGGCATCACATGGAGACTAGGTCCACTTTAAGAAACAATTTAAAAAAAACTAAAACTATGCATACACATATACAAAGCCAGTCTTAGGTTAAGCCAGATTTCCAGCTTCTATTAAACAGGCTCCAAGCTGAACATCCTGACCATAACTGACTGCTCAGTTAACCAATCAGTGGAGCCAAACTGATTGGCTGACTAGGCAGTCAACCTCAGTGTGGCAGCTGCAATGGTCAGTTGAGTCCCAGAGGGGAGCTGTTTAATAGAGGCTGCCATGTCTGCTTTGAGAAGGAGGAAATGCAGATAAAAAGGGGAGGAAAAGGTAGAGGAAATGTGGGGGTGATGGGGGAAGTATAGGGATAGAAGAAGATGGAATGTTTTCCTCCTCCTTCCCCCCGAAGGAGGAGGAAATGTGGGGGGGGGGGGGATGAAAAAGGACAGAGGAGGAAAAGAAACAGGAAAGGAAGAAAAAGTGTGTAAAAAAAGGAGGGAGGAAGAAAAGAGAAAATAAAAAAGGAAAAAAAAAAAAGAAGAAGAGGAAAGCTGGAGAAGGGGGAGGATATGTGGGGAGAAGAAAAGAGTGAGGAGGAGGAAATGTGGGGAGAAGAAAAGAGTGAGGGGGAGGAAATGTGGGGAGAAGAAAAAAGAGTGAGGGGCAGGAAATGTGGGGAGAAGCAAAAAGAGTGAGGGGCAGGAAATGTGGGGAGAAGCAAAAAGAGTGAGGGGGAGGAAATGTGGGGAGAAGAAAAGAGTGAGGGGGAGGAAATGTGGGGAGAAGAAAAAAGAGTGAGGGGGAGGAAATGTGGGGAGAAGAAAAGAGTGAGGGGGAGGAAATGTGGGGAGAAGAAAAGAGTGAGGGGGAGGAAATGTGGGGAGAAGAAAAGAGTGAGGGGGAGGAAATGTGGGGAGAAGAAAAGAGTGAGGGGGAGGAAATGTGGGGAGAAGAAAAGAGTGAGGGGGAGGAAATGTGGGGAGAAGAAAAGAGTAAGGGGGGGGGAATGTGGGGAGAAGAAAAGAGTGAGGGGGAGGAAATGTGTGGAGAAAAAAAAGAGTGAGGGGGAGGAAATGTGGGGAGAAAAAAAAGAGTGAGGGGGAGGAAATGTGGGGAGAAGAAAAGAGTGAGGGGGAGGAAATGTGGGGAGAAGAAAAGAGTGAGGGGGAGGAAATGTGGGGAGAAGAAAAGAGTAAGGGGGGGGGGAATGTGGGGAGAAGAAAAGAGTGAGGGGGGGGAAATGTGGGGAGAAGAAAAGAGTGGGGGGGAGGAAATGTGGGGAGAAAAAAAAGAGTGAGGGGGAGGAAATGTGGGGAGAAGAAAAGAGTGAGGGGGAGGAAATGTGGGGAGAAGAAAAGAGTGAGGGGGAGGAAATGTGGGGAGAAGAAAAGAGTGAGGGGGAGGAAATGTGTGGAGAAGAAAAGAGTGAGGGGGAGGAAATGTGGGGAGAAGAAAAGAGTGAGGGGGAGGAAATGTGTGGAGAAGAAAAGAGTAAGGGGGGGGGAATGTGGGGAGAAGAAAAGAGTGAGGGGGAGGAAATGTGTGGAGAAAAAAAGAGTGAGGGGGAGGAAATGTGGGGAGAAAAAAAAGAGTGAGGGGGAGGAAATGTGGGGAGAAGAAAAGAGTGAGGGGGAGGAAATGTGGGGAGAAGAAAAGAGTGAGGGGGGGAAATGTGGGGAGAAGAAAAGAGTGGGGGGAGGAAATGTGGGGAGAAAAAAAGAGTGAGGGGAGGAAATGTGGGGAGAAGAAAAGAGTGAGGGGGAGGAAATGTGGGGAGAAGAAAAAAGAGTGAGGGGGAGGAAATGTGGGGAGAAGAAAAGAGTGAGGGGGAGGAAATGTGGGGAGAAGAAAAAAGAGTGAGGGGGAGGAAATGTGGGGAGAAGAAAAGAGTGAGGGGGAGGAAATGTGGGGAGAAGAAAAGAGTGAGGGGGAGGAAATGTGGGGAGAAGAAAAGAGTAAGGGGGGGGGGGGGGATGTGGGGAGAAGAAAAGAGTAAGGGGGGGGAATGTGGGGAGAAGAAAAAAGAGTGAGGGGGGGAAATGTGGGGAGAAGAAGAGAGTGGGGGGGGGGATGTGGGGAGAAGAAGAGAGTGAGGGGGGGAATGTGGGGAGAAAAAAAAGAGTGAGGGGGGGGGGATGTGGGGAGAAGAAAAGAGTAAGGGGGGGGAAATGCGGGGAGAAGAAAAGAGTAAGGGGGGGGGGAAATGCGGGGAGAAGAAAAGAGTGAGGGGGGGAATGTGGGGAGAAGAAAAGAGTGAGGGGGGGGAAATGTGGGGAGAAGAAAAGAGTGAGGGGGAGGAAATGTGGGGAGAAGAAAAGAGTGAGGGGGGGAAATGTGGGGAGAAGAAAAGTTTAAGGGGGGGGGAAATGTGGGGAGAAGAAAAGTTTAAGGGGGGGGGGAAATGTGGGGAGAAGAAAAGAGTGAGGGGGAGGAAATGTGGGGAGAAGAAAAGAGTGAGGGGGAGGAAATGTGGGGAGAAGAAAAGAGTGAGGGGGAGGAAATGTGAGGAGAAGAAAAGAGTGAGGGGGAGGAAATGTGAGGAGAAGAAAAGAGTGAAGCGGAGGAAATGTGGTGAGAAGAAAAGAGGGAGGAGAAAGAAATGTGGGGAGAAGAAAAGAGTGAGGGGAAGGAAATGTGGGGAGAAGAAAATAGTGAGGAGGAGGAAATGTGGGGAGAAGGAAAGAGTGAGGAGAAGGAAATGTGGGGAGAAGAAAATAGTGAGGAGGAGGAAATGTGGGGAGAAGAAAATAGTGAGGAGGAGGAAATGTGGGGAGAAGGAAAGAGTGAGGAGTAGCAAATGTGGGGAGAAGAAACGAGTGAGGAGAAAAAAAGAGTGAGGAGAAGGAAATGTGGGGAGAAGAAAAGAGGGAGGAGGAGGACATACCAAATGCATAAAATGGACCGAGAGAGCTCCAATTCACGCATGTGCTAAAATATGTGGCGTCCTACTAACCAACAATCTACCAATAATCTACCAATAATCTACCAATAATCTACCAATAATTACACATAAAGGACAAGGTTAAAGTGGACCAACACCCAGGGGGGATCGGCCCGGGAATCTATAAGATTCCCGGACCGATCAGATCCCTCCCCGCGGGGCATCCGAAATCGGGATGTCCCGCGGGGAGGAACCCCCCAGGAGGCCCACAATCCTTACCTTACCGGCGATCCAACGGCGCATGCGCGAGACGCGGCCGCGTCTCTCGCTTCCCTCTAGCAGTCCTGTTCTGTGAATGGCCGGCGCAGGCGCGCTCCCTGTTAGAGGGAAGCGAGAGACGCAGCCAATGGACGCGCATACCAGAGCGGCTCTGAGCGCTGTCATTGGCCGGACGAGGTCACGTGGGAGCGGGGAGAGGTGAGTTTTTGCGGCGATCGGGGGGGGTTTCACACAGCGGGGCACCCCCGATTGGGGTGCCCCACCTAAGTGGACCAACACCCAGGATAGTCAAAATCCTGGGTGTTGGTCCACTTTAAGCGTAGGTCTGGCACAAATGCCAATACACAAAGTGCCGAACAACAACCAATATTTATTGCACTAGTCACGGTACTCACATATGACAACATACCATATAGTGTAAAACAACATATAGAGCATTAAAATCACAGGGGCCCTCCGTACATACACACTCCCACACACACTAATGCACACCCCGCTTCTTCGCGCTGCTGAGTCCAGCCTGATATTTATCTTGACACACTACTCATGCGTTGAAAAACGTTAAAACATGGCAATGGCGGACCGCCTCTCAGAAAGTGTTGTCACCAGGAACTCCATTAATTATCACCAGGTTCTAAGCGGGATTCACCACACCATGTTGGTCACGTGACATCATCTGATGTAATATTGCTGATACACAGCGTGCGCATCCATTCAGCTGTTAGACCTTCCACATAGTATACACATGTGGTGTCAATAAGTCACACCGCACGTTGCTGTGTAGGTACCCAGCTGTAACAAAGTCACTTTAGGAGTTAAAGCTCTCTAGCTTAATGGCTACTTAGCTGTGAATGAAGGTTCTTTTGTCCTCGCTGAACAACCGGCTGAGTAGGTGTTGTGCAACACTTCAGGACGCGAAAGGCTGGAGCAGGGCTAGTGGCGAGGTGACGTGCACGTGGTGGGGCCGGCCGTCCGCAGGCGTCACAAGGATAGGTGTACGGGACTCCATTGCACCGTCAGTTAAAGGCTTATGTCAGTTAACGAGTGGCAGTATTAGTGTGCATATCTAGGGCTGAGCCCCCGGAATAGTTACAGTCCATTATGTACCATAATCATAGAGGCGTAATTTCGCAGCGTTTATCCTCCTATCAGGCAGATGAGCGAGCACATCTTGTGTATGTTGAATATCAATCTTTTATCCGGCTCTCAAACATTATTACACCCATGTTAGGAGAACAATCCAAACACAACCACACATGCCATACCATATATGCCACAAAGGTGTACAAAACTTAATGTGCATAAGTAATTCTATTACTATTGTTATCTTTTTGAACAAGGCAACTGAAATCATCTCTATACTTATTAATAGCTACCTACTAATGTATTTACATATGTACAAACATATATACAGATACCTAAATGGCTACCTCCAAGGGAATATATATATATATATATATATATATATATATATATATATATATATACACACACAATACAAGGGTGTCTCACCGGGCTACCCTATAATCCAACCTATCCCCAAGTAAGTCAACTGTCAGCATATTCTGCCCTCTTAACCAAAGTTTAGGTGCCATTGCTTAGGTGCCAATGTCTCACTGCCATTCCTGGCACACACCTAATCAAAACTCATTTTCCATTACTTTATGCCCTCTAGGGCAGCCGCCTAACACCATAGTGCGCCATCAAGTGGGGATTACTAATATCCACCCTCTAATGGAAAAAGGGGGTATCCTACTTTAGATCTACCATAGCATTACATTTATATTTACATTTACAAAAAGGCCCCCAATCCTGAGTCAGTATTCAACCCATTTGGGGACCTTGATTCCTGTTAGAGTAACCTTTTTTCCGCAAAACCTCTTCGCCCTCCCTTTTTCAGGACAAAGATTCCGCATGATTCCTGAGGATTACCTTGATGGAATGTTCTAAAATGATCAGAGACAGGACTTTTTTCATTCCCTTTCCTAATGTCGCGCACATGCTTGGTTTTACCTATGTATTTCATACCGCAAGGACAGGTGAGCATGTACACAACATAGGTAGTCGCACAATTGATAAATCCCCTTATTTGCCGTGTTGGTCCTCTCGCACCTACAAACGTGCTAGTTTTTTCCATAAACGGACAGGTCTTACAGTGTCCACATCTGAATGAACCCTCAACTGTATTGAAGGCCCTTGTCCTGTCCTTATTAATCAGATCACTATGGACCAACAAGTCCCTCATATTTTTAGCTCTGCGGGCAGTAAGCAGGGGGCGTGGGCCCACGCATCGGGCTAATGTCGGATCCAAGCATAGTATATGCCAATGAGAATCCAGAATCATTCGAAACCTCTCCCAATGGGTTCCAAATTGTGTAATTAACCTCACTGGTTGGTCACCTGAATTCTTTTGGCGCTTCCTTTAATAGCTATTCCCTCTCAGGAGATCCTCTCGGTTAGTTTCTAATGCCTTTTTAAAGCATGTACGTATAAGCCGATGTGGGTAGCCCCTTTCTCTGAATCTACTCGATAAATCACGTGCTTCCCGCATGTAATCCCGCTCGGACCCACAGTTCCTACGGATACGCAGAAACTGTCCGAGCGGGATTCCACGTAGCAGTGGGGGAGGATGATGGCTGGTAAAATAAAGTAAAGTGTTACCTGCTGTAGGCTTTCTATATGTGGACGTAAGCAACCTGTCTCCTTCTCGTCTAATGAGTAGGTCAAGGAATTCAATTTCTTTAGGGCCGATTTTAAAAGTAAGATGAATATTGTTTGTTGTTCGGCACTTTGTGTATTAGCATTTGTGCCAGACCTACACTCAACCTTGTCCTAATTAGAGGAGGAGGACATGTTGGGAGAAGAAAAGAGTGAGGAGGTGCTGTGGAAAGATAATCAGAGGGTGGATGAAATTCTGGATAAGAAAAAAGGGGGAGAAGGATGATGAAATGTGTGAAAAAGGGGAGGGAGGAGGAGGAGGAGGAAATGTGGGGGGAGAAAATAAGAGGGAGAAGGAGGAGGAAATGCTGGAAAAGAAAAAGGGGGATAAGGATGATGAAATGTGTGAAAAAGGAGGGAGGAGGGGGGAATTCAGGAAAAAAGGGAGAGGGGAGAAATATTTAAAAAAAAGTGTGAGAGAATGTGGAAAAAATAGGGAGAAATGAGGAAAAGGAAGAAATATAGATGGAATGTGGGAAAGTGGAAGTTGGAGGCAATGGTGAGAATACTTTCAGATGATTAAAGAGAAGATGTGTATACACACACACACACACACACATATATATCTACACATGATATATTATGTAAGAGTAGCATGTAGCCCTCTAGCAGCCTGTGTGCTGTATGTGTCACCTAATCCTCGGCTACAAGTGACAGCTCCGCCATATGCTGCTCCCGAGCTGACACCGCACACCTCCAGCCAACAGCCCAACAGGAAAGACGTCCCTACCTTGTCGAAATGAGGTAAAGGTCCGGCCACGAGCTTTTAGGAACACCTCACGATCCTCTGCCATAGCGACACTATGAACTAAACTTCAGGCGTGTAATACTCTCCACAAGCACAACACTTCCTGATCGAATCGGCCATCCACTTGCGCTGCCTGGGAAGATCAGCTGCGGCTTCTTCATTCAGCGCTTGAATCGGCAGATAGACTGATCCTCCTGGCGGGACAGCTTGTACTGGCGGTCGCTGTACAATGGATATACTCACTGGCGCAGGTATATAAAATAACTGCCAGAAAGATAAGGTGACTGTACAATGCAGACACTTACTGGTGCAGGTATATAAAATGACTGCCAGAAAGATAAGGTGACTGTACAATGCAGACACTTACTGGAGCAGGTATATAAAATGACTGCCAGAAAGATAAGGTGACTGTACAATGCAGACACACTTACTGGCGCAGGTATATAAAATGATTGCAGAAAGATAAGGTGACTGTGCAATGCAGACACTTACTGGCGCAGGTATATAAAATGATTGCCAGAAAGATAAGGTGACTGTACAATGCAGATACTGGCGCAGGTATATAAAATAATTGCAGAAAGATAAGGTTACTGTACAATGCAGATACTTACTGCCGCAGGTATATAAAATAATTGCAGAAAGATAAGGTGACTGTACAATGGATATACTCACTGGCGCAGGTATATAAAATGATTGCAGAAAGATAAGGTGACTGTACAATGCAGATACTTACTGGCGCAGGTATATAAAATGATTGCCAGAAAGATAAGGTGACTTGTACAATGCAGACACTTACTGGCGCAGGTATATAAAATGATTGCAGAAAGATGAGGTGACTGTACAATGCAGACACTTACTGGAGCAGGTATATAGAATGATTGCCAGAAAGATAAGGTAACTGTACAATGCAGATACTTACTGGCGCAGGTATATAAAATAATTGCAGAAAGATAAGGTGACTGTACAATGCAGATACTTACTGGCGCAGGTATATAAAATCATTGCAGAAAGATAAGGTGACTGTACAATGCAGATGCTTACTGGCGCAGGTATATAAAATAATTGCAGAAAGATAAGGTGACTGTACAATGCAGGTATGTAAAATCATTGCCAGAAAGATAAGGTGACTGTGCAATGCAGATACTTACTGGCGCAGGTATATAAAATAATTGCAGAAAGATAAGGTGACTGTACAATGCAGATACTTACTGGCGCAGGTATATAAAATCATTGCAGAAAGATAAGGTGACTGTACAATGCAGATGCTTACTGGCGCAGGTATATAAAATAATTGCAGAAAGATAAGGTGACTGTACAATGCAGGTATGTAAAATCATTGCCAGAAAGATAAGGTGACTGTACAATGCAGATGCTTACTGGCGCAGGTATATAAAATAATTGCAGAAAGATAAGGTGACTGTACAATGCAGGTATGTAAAATCATTGCCAGAAAGATAAGGTGACTGTGCAATGCAGATACTTACTGGCGCAGGTATATAAAATAATTGCAGAAAGATAAGGTGACTGTACAATGCAGATACTTACTGGTGCAGGTATATAAAATGATTGCCAGAAAGATAAGGTGACTGTACAATGCAGACACTTACTGGCGTAGGTATATAAAATAATTGCAGAAAGATAAGATGATTGTACAATGCAGATACTTACTGGCGCAGGTATATAAAATGATTGCCAGAAAGATAAGGTGACTGTACAATGCAGTTACTTACTGGCGCAGGTATATAAAATGATTGCCAGAATGATAAGGTGACTGTACAATGCAGACACTTACTAGCGCAGGTATATAAAATTATTGCAGAAAAATA
Organism: Gastrophryne carolinensis; assembly: GCA_027917425.1. Classification (NCBI taxonomy): domain Eukaryota; kingdom Metazoa; phylum Chordata; class Amphibia; order Anura; family Microhylidae; genus Gastrophryne; species Gastrophryne carolinensis. The sequence continues at coordinate 100,698,431 of CM051240.1, read as the reverse complement.
AGGTGACTGTACAATGCAGACACTTACTGGCGCAGGTATATAAAATGATTGCCAGAAAGATAAGGTGACTGTACAATGCAGACACTTACTGGCGCAGGTATATAAAATGATTGCCAGAAAGATAAGGTGACTGTACAATGCAGACACTTACTGGAGCAGGTATATAAAATGATTGCCAGAAAGATAAGGTGACTGTACAATGCAGACACTTACTAGCGCAGGTATATAAAATGATTGCCAGAAAGATAAGGTGACTGTACAATGCAGTTACTTACTGGCGCAGGTGTATAAAATGATTGCCAGAATGATAAGGTGACTGTACAATGCAGACACTTACTGGCGCAGGTATATAAAATGATTGCCAGAAAGATAAGGTGACTGTACAATGCAGACACTTACTAGCGCAGGTATATAAAATGATTGCCAGAAAGATAAGGTGACTGTACAATGTAGACCTTCATGCTTACTACATGTGCAGGGACTGGCTCTTTAGTCAGCTAATGCTGTCTGCATTGTCTTTCTTACAGGTTCCTAAAAGTAGTTTTAGATCCTCCCATGTTTTGATCCGATTTCATGGGGCATCCTGATGTGGGATGCCCTGCTGTGTGACACTCCGGAGATCTACTTTCTGCTGGTCCTATGGCACATTCACAGGCTCTTGTCCTATCAGCACTGGTTGCTGTGCATATGAATGTATAGCAAACAGCTTTGTTCCCCCCAACGTACCACCCCCCCGCCGTGTTGCACTCCCCATCCTTATAGAAGCACTATCTCAAAATATGACCCAAATGATACATATAAATGTTGGATGGCGGAGGGACCCGGCATAAAAAAATATCCAGCCAGGCTTGTTTCTGTTTCTTTTGTTGGAAGTAAAAGGACATCTTGGGTGGTAGGCTCTGTCCATCCACTAAACCTGTCAAGGACTTTATTCCTACCATGAGAGAATAAACTACAAGATTGGCTGAAGTTTTATTCAGTCCAGGTGTATAAGTGACCCCTCCTCTCATTAGCTGCCGTGTTTATATGGATTTTTAATATTACACAAATTTGCAATAGTGCTCTTTTGGCCTATCTGAATTGGCAAAGCGTAAGTGCTGGGATCCCCAGAAAGGTAAGATTTGTGGCAATCATGGAGATCTCACACAGCAGGGGATCCTGCACATGGGCCATGAGATCGCAAGGGGTTCCTTTAGGCTGGTTTCACACTAGAGCGGATGCGGAGCGCTCCTGCTGGGTGACTGCCACGCATCACCTGTGAAAAGCTGCTGATAGTAATCTATGGGCACTTTCACATGTAAATCAGAGTGCTCAACAAAAGCCCTGCCAGCAGCATCCTGAGGCGCAGCGCTAGCGATCTCCCTCCATGTGGGTGGAGAGCTCTAGTGCTGAACGCCCTCCGCATGCTGATGCCAGCAATTGTGGGGGCTCGGCTGAAAGAGCGAGTGCTCCACAATCGGACTGGTGTTAAACCAGCCTTAGGTTCCAGGAAGGCCTTTGATCCTCTTTAAACTGGTACCAGTCTCTGTTAACCCCACCCCCGCCCTGCCATCTTCCTTTGTGCAAGTGAATGGCAGTTACTTGGGGGCCAGTGTGGAATACAGAGTGAGGAAAGCGGCTCTGTCCTTTCCCTTGAAGATGGCAGTGCACAGGACCCAAAGTATTGGGGGGACTGTGGGCGATGTAAGGCTTTTTTTTCTTTGTAACCCCCTCCATCCTGCCTCATCGTCAGGGGAGGGTTACCAGAGACTTGACTACTGTTTAACAGTATTTTTTGACATGGAAATGCTTTTGGGATAATGGGGGTAAATGTCTGATGTTAAAAAGGCTTTAGCATGTTAAAGCCATGGCTGGTTTAAGCTCTGGGGACAAGGGGCTTTCACCACTGCAGTCTCGTTGGACCAAGCCAATAGGTGATCAAGTGATGCAGTGAACCTGCAATAGAATGTGGAAGTGGCTGTTATGGGGTGCCTGGTGGCCTTCTCTCGTGCTTACCAGGTAGGGGGGTTTGTCAGCAGGGCATCACAAGCCATAGGTTGGGCCTCCAGAGTTAGTTGTGCAGGCAGACTCAGTGCACCTCAGTCTGACACTGTCCTACAGCCCATGTTGCTGTAGTTGCTGGCTACCACGGTTCTGTCACAGAAGGGATTTGCTATGGATGTGCCAACAAGCCATAATCTCTAACCCACCCTCTTAACAAGCCAGCCTTCCAGGAACTCGCTGGCACCCTGATGGATAATGGCCAGCAGGGCACACACAGCCCTGTTGAATGAGGTGGCAAGCATAAAGACCGCTTTTCTGTAGTGCTCCCCCTTGGCACCATATGGCTGCAAGTCTAGATCTTCAGTAAAGCAAATGACAGAGCAGGACAGCAGATCTCCTCATACTCTCTAGTACAATGAGGCACAAAGCGGACAACCATTTAAGCTTTTAGCCACATCTCAGAAAATTATTTGGAATGCTCATCCATTATTACCGCCATAGAAATGCCAAAATGCCTTTGGGAACCCAAACTCGCAATGTCTGGTTTGGACCCGAACATTGCGGTTTGGGTTTTCCCAATACTAGTTGCTAGATGTGCAAAAGATAGATTATTCTTGTTCATTGTATGTATATACTTTATAAAGTTATTTTTTTTCACATGGCCTGCTCTTCCCTGTGACCTCAGACTTTCCTCTATGTGCAAAGAGGAGACAGTGCTCACACAGGTCTGGAGCCAAACATTTCCTTGTGACATGCTGAGAGCGGCCATTCACAAATGCCTGGCACGGGCACGTGCACTGCTAGAGGGAGGCAGAGGATGCGTCCGTCAGAGCCGCTGCTCTTAGACGCGCCACAGGACTGGGATAAGGTAAGGCAAGCCCCCCAACATGCCAGTTTTGCAGATCTCCACACAGATGCGCAGGTGAAGTAATTACTGCAGCAGCAGAGCTATAGAAGTGGGTTATGTAGACATCCACAGAACAATACATGTTGGCGGCCTTGTAGGAAAGGATTGGAAACCACTGAGTTCTCAACACATCAGAATGGTTGGTCCAGAAAAGCTTAGTTTCATCTTACCTGCACCTCCACCACTTACATGGACAGTTGACCTCAATGCTATATTCTGTGTCATCCATCTGTAAATATAAAATGTTGTAACCCCTAAACCCTACTTCCCAACTGTCACACCTTTGAATGATACAAGTGAAGAAGTTCCCAGTAGTGATTATTAAAATAACAAACTTTAATCTAAACCATTAAAAAGCAATTGAAGGTCATGACATACCAAGACCATGTGACCAAACGTGTTTCAGGGAAATTCCTTGGTCTTACCGGAGTTGTGAAAGACTTGTGTCTTTATATACCTGTAAATGTCACAACTCAGGTAGGACTAATGGGAAGCGTGTCACCTTTTTGGATGAAGTTGGCATGTCACCACCTGCAATTTTTTTTTAATGGTTTAGATTAAAGTTTGCATTTTTAACATTACTAACATACTGGGAGCTGGGAACCTCTGCACTTGTACCCTGTCATTATGGACGCTCCATTCCTCTATCCCAGGCTTGCATCAAGGACATCAAGGAAATGTTACTGTCGGACTTGGGAGCTGTGCATTTGTACATATTTTGGGGAACCATGCCTTCTGGGGCCCAAAACCCTTTTGTCCCGTTTTACTACTCAGCTGTCACTCTTTTGGGCCTCATCTATAGATATGCATTTAAAACTGAAATTTGCTATGCCGCAATATATTATTGTGTTGTTATAATACAGGAAGGTTATTTCATATTGCCAGCTTGCACATTATAAAGTCCTTAGAGTCACATGACCTGTCGTTATGTTTTTCACCTACTTATTTATACATCCCTCTTTGCCAACTTAGGTCATAATAGGGTTCCACTAAATTATCCAAAAGCTGCAAGCACTTATGTTCGGCTTCCAAACCTGTTTATGAAAGATTTACATTTGATAAATATTCAGATAATTCAAAAGCAAATTTTAAAAGCCTTTATTTGTAAACACCAAAGCCCTTTCAGTCAGGTAAGTGGCAGCTCCACTTTCTATAGAGCACAGTAAGAATAACTTTAACTGTAAATCAAAAGGTGATTGTGGGAAGGCCACTGGATTTATTATCTGGCACAGCGGCATTTACTAAAATAAAATTCAACTTTCCCCAGGAAAAGGGACTCAAAGGTCAGCTATTCAAACACATGGCAAACTGCTACTTGACTTCTTGATCTTAAAAACATTTAACAATCATTTTAAAATCATCATTCTATTATCTTAGGGCAAGATTTATGCTATGTAATAATACGATTTCCATTAGAATTCCTGTGAATGTTATTACAAACAATGCTGCTAAATATATATTTCTGTTGTAGTATAAACAGGCATTGTGGCTGCAAATAAATTCCAACAGACAGAGTATACAGTTTAAGACTGTTCTTTGACCCTATTAGGAGGATGACACTAAAGACAGAACCACGTCCTGTCTGGTGACTGAGCACTAAGTGGGCGTGAGGGTGAGGGCTACAGTATTCAAATTATTTGGGGGATACTGATTTATGAGAAGCAGTCAGCGGTCTATGGGAAAGCCAAATTTGGATATGCTAAAAAAAATATCCACCCCAATAAAAATGCAAGAACCAGAACTGCTGAATCAGATGTGCAGGGATTTAGTTTCTTTTTAAACATTTTTATTAAAGGTATGTTCAAGTTACAAACATAGAGGGAATCTCTGAAAGTGATTAAACTCCCAGTGAAAAAAACAAAAGGGCATTCACCTATTGTCCACTGCAGCTAATTGATCTTTATTCGGCAATCAGCAACTCTCCTGATCGCAGGATTGCATCCGGCAACACCCAGGGCCCAAACTCCATTCACCCGTGCATTCTGTGTCTGACTTGGGCCGTCCAACATCAGTCATAGGAGCACTACCACACCCTCTTCATTGGCTACAATGAAGGGGGCATATCCACAACATTAGGGTCGATTCACCCATGGGTTAATCTCCCCTGATAGTAGGTGACCCTCCCATTAAGGAAAAGAGGGGGTTTGATATTTGCTGGTCTGTTTAGTAACTATAAAAACCAAAATTGTAGGACCAGGTCTAGTCCCACTGTGCAACTATCAGACCCAGCATCTCCACCACACCTCGACACAATTTTAAATTATCACTATTTCGTATGTTTATTGTAGAAAAAATATATACATATAAAAAGCACAATACATCATTTTTAAAAGTCCATTCTTGTGTGTTACATCCAATCAAATAATGGTTGTCAACTATTTACATTGAGTCCCTCCTATACATGATCACTTTGCTACAGAATATGCACAAAAATTGATCATCATACACTATAAGGTCAAAATGCCTTAATTACTATTGAATTCTTACTGGTCCGCTGATTGGCCAGAAAGGGCAGACATGTTTCGCCGTATAGGCTTCTTCAGTGCCCTGTGTATAGGTACCATCTCAATCAAGGTCAGATTAATACCGGGTGGAAATAGAGAGCTCCCTCCTATTCCTCCCAGTGTCTTTTATATATATTTCTGAAGGATTGAATTCTTTATTAGCATATGATTGTGGCGTTTTGAGTCCACTTCCCATGTGGTATACTGCTGCAGAAGGCTAAAGTGATCTCTATTCAATGCAGGGAAGTCGCTCTTAGTAAAGTGTGTTTTTTCAAGCCCAGGTTAGTATAAGAAGGAACGCAGTGTGTCCAGCGCGCGTCAAACCGGGAGGCCGTCAAGGTGTATCATTTGCGTACATGCGTGTTCTCCCACTGCCTCCGCTTTACCACCCGCAGCCTATTTAATCCCCAAGTTGACTCCACCGAGGAGGGATGGTGATACCCTCCGTTCGCGCTGGGTGCTTTTTATATGAAGGGGGCATGTTAGGCCTTGGCAAACTCCCTCCATTACAATACAATAAATGATGAGGGCGCAGCAGTGCTCCTATGATTGATGGCAGGTCACGAGCCCCACATGCCAATCAAGTCCAGCCCTGTGTTGGGGCCTGCGGTGGCGCGCACCACAATCCAGCAATAAGGTGAGTTGCTGATCGCTGGACTAGGACCAATCAGCTGTGGAGGACAAAAGGTGAGTACCTTTTTTTTTCAAAAACCCACCATCTTTTAGATTCCCAAGACTCCTGCTGGCTTTCCCCGGGGCATCCCGAATCAGGGTGCCCCTCTGTGTCAAACCGGCCAGGAAGTCCAAATATACTGACCTTTCCCCGGTCAATGGCGCATGCACGGGCTCTCGTCTGATGAGAGCCGCCTAATGACCTGATGGAATTCTGCAGACGGCTCTCATTGTTTTGAATGGGGAGCACATGCTTTGCTGGCTGGAGTGTAAGTGTAGTGCCAGTGTGCCAATTAGACTATCAACTGTGTGTGTCTAGGATGAGTTAATGATAGATGAGAGAACATTTTGTTTTGTCCAGCTTTTAAAGACATTGTCTCTGTAAATGGGTGGGGAAGTATGTAAATGGCAGCCATTCTGCAGCAGCATTGAGCAGAGGTACAGAAATGTATCTTGTTTCTTGTTTTTATTGAAAAAGAAGATAATGCCAACGTACATGCATATTCAGGTGGTAATCCAAGGACTTCAGTGGTATAGAAATTACCAAATTGCTTATACACTTAGCTTTTCAAGGACCGGAATTAGCCAAAGAGAATTCAGATCTTTTTACAAACTGTTGTTTACCTGCCCATGATTCCATGATAGCCGGTCTGTAAGGGGCACGAAGAACCAAAATAAGATGGCTTCACAGAGCACTTCTTGTGTTCAGGCTTGTATCGGCCAGTTTATGATAGTTGAGATTAGAGTTTGAAAAGTAGAGTGGAATGAAGAAACTGTGGAAACTACAATACAGAATAAAGAATGAGGGATAGAATCTGGGAAAGGGAGAGAAAGGCGGTAGACTCGGTCGACTCCCATTTGCACTTGCGTTCTAGGTGTAACTCTTCCTTTTTTAGTCCTTGTCTAAAGCATAGTGTTCCTTGTCAGGAATTGCAGTGGGTAAACTTAGTGAGGATGTCTTGTATTTTTTACCTCTTTTGTGGGAGCTCTATAGATTGTGAGTCAGAGCATAGTTCCCTTGTATTCGTCGCCTACCACAGATACCAGGTGTTGCAAAACCTTTGTATTCTATCCTGCTTGGACAGAGTGATCTGTGCCATTGTTTCAATGCGATTGATCTGGGAGAACCATTCATGCACTGTGGGGCGAGTCTCTGATCTCCAGTGTCTGGGGATTAGCGATTTTGCTGATGAATTTGCATGGAGTTTTTATATTGAGAGCACAGCAATGCAGTGTGGTGATGTAGCAGTGCGGGAGGAGAGAAGTCATTATCAGCTCCAGTAAGTGCCCTGATTAGACGATGCACCTCCCTCCAGAACCTCTAGATCTCTGTACATGCCCACCAAACATGAATTACCGCCCCGCTTTTTTTGCCACATCTCAAGCAAATATCAGAGACATTAGAATAGAAACTATGGAGCGATGCCCGGGTCCTATACCAATGCCAGATTTGTTTGAACCTCGTCTTGTGTACAGTGAAGCTCCTAGAGCTGCTATGCACTAGCTTACATATTTTCCTGCACTTGATTGGTGAAAGGTTAGTGCCACTGTCCCTTTTCCATTTAGTTTTTCCATTTTTACTTATTCACAAATTGGCCATAGCCACCCGGGACTAGCAACTTGTATGTCCATGAGAGTAGGTAGCTTTTCGTTCCTTTGTCTAGGAAGTTCTCCTCAGTAGTATTCCTGGAGTTTGGTTTCTTTTGTGGGCCATTATTCATCCAATGCCTCAGTTGTAAAATATGTCCAGAATGGGAGGGGGCAATTGATATTGCGAGCAGCAGTCTCTTTAACTACAAAAACACCACTTTTAAAAAAGTGACCTACTATGGGTGTAGGAGTCGGGTGTTGGGTTCTAAAGGAAGCCTTCTTCAGTGCCTGGAGGGAATGCCACATTGCCCAAGATTGGGGTTAGGGCGCTAGGAGAAGTTGATATATGTTGTCTTTGGGCCCAAAGTCTAGTGACTATCCCAACAGTGGCCCCTGGGTGGAGCTCTGTGTAGGTCAAGGTGTCCCCAACCAAACCAGTGATGGGAGGGTGGGGTCTGTTTGGTCTATTTCGGGTTGCGCTCAGTCTGTGTTTCCTCAAGAGGTTCTAGTCTAATAGCCAAACCAGATGCACCGGTTTGTAATATAGATCTATGTCTGGAACACTTAGACCTTTGTTGGGTTTAAGCACGGAAAGCTGACTATTTCCAATCCTTGGTCTTTTTCCTGCCCAGATGAAGTGAATGAACTGTTTTCGAATATCCTTGAACAGTGATCTAGGGACACATTAAAGTAGAAATAGTAATCTAGATAAGATATTCATTTTTAGAACGGACACCTGTCCCATTATTGACAATTTGTGAGAGTTCCATTTGCTCAGGTCTCTCTTCATTTTGGACCATAGTGGGTACATATTAAGAGATAGGAGGTCGACTGAGTGTTTGGGGAGGTTAATGCCTAGATTTTTTATACTTTGAGTCTCCAATTGAAACCGGAAAGCCATCTCTGAGCTCTCCAAGTACAAGGGAAGCACCACAGATTCAGTATAATGAATCTTCGGATTGGAGAATTTACTGAATTTTTCAAATTCAGACATCAAGGCCGGAACCCACAGCCTGGGCCAGTCAGAAAAATAAAAGTATATTATCCGCATAGGCTGCATATTTCCTTTGACATTTTCCCACCTGTACCCCCTTGATGTCCGGATTTTTTTGTACGTGTCGACGAAAGGGTTTGAGGGAATAAGCGAATTTCAAGGGGGAGAGCAGGCAGCCCTGTAGACGTCATTGGCTCTAATTTTGCTGACGGGTTACTTTCCAAGCTGATAAGGTCCAGTATTGCCGATATTCATGGCCATGCCACCCTGTCAGATACCTATTCCAAGTATGTCACACACCCCGCTTCCACTGTTCATGACATATGGGTTATGGTCCAGTAGAGGGCGAACTTCTGCAGAGATGAAAGCAAAAAAGAAGCCCCTTCCGGTCCATAAATACCTGGGACCTCCCACACATTCCCCAGTTCCTTCTCTGCAAGACGGCGAGCAAGTCAGAAGATGTGTGCTGCTCTTCCTTGCAGGTAAGCCGGGTTTGCACCCGGCCATTTTTTGCCTTATTTCTGCTCGGACCTATATATTTAACCCTTGTAGTAGCCTCCCAGCTGTGGCTGCAGGTCCGAGTGAGGGTAGGCAACACCTCTAGAGGTGTTTAGGGAGCCATGCTCCCCAGTGAGACCCCTTATAACGGGGTAGGCGGAATCTGGGTTGGTGATCCCGGTTTTGGGATGCCCTGTCCCATATATCCCTGACACACCTAGTGTGGGATTTCCCCCCTTCCTGGTTCCTCTGTATCCCTCCAGTGGGGGGGGTATATATCTATATTTTTATGTTTGACCGTTCTTCTTCATCTCACTTCAGTGTGAATGCGTGTGTGGATGTGTGCGTTTACTGTCACTAGGCGCCCAGGAGCTCATGGCCGCCGTTTGCCCGGATCAGTATCTCCTGAGGGGAGCTTCTCCCCCTCAGGCGGTAGTTCGTGAGGGGGCGGGGCCGGGTGCTCGCGCGTTGCCGCGGCCCGCCCCCTCCTGTCTTGGCGCCATATGCGGAGCCTAGTCTCCTGGCTGGGAACCGTGCTGCTGGTGTGTGGGAAGGGGGCGGGGCCAGGCGCGGCGTGCGATCATGAAGGCCCGCCCCTTCTTCTTCTCCCTCTCTTGCTGTCTCCAGGAGCTGCGTACTGGTGGCAGCCATCACTGGTCTCACGTGAGTGCCCTCCGGGGCCCCCCTCATCCATCCTTATTGCATTACTTGTGCCCATTCTGGCTTTAATGTTACAGCATGTATATTATATTTATAATATATATATATATATATATATATATATATATATATATATATATATATATATATATATATAGTTTTTTATATATATTTGGTTTGTGCATGTGCTTAAGGCCTTTTCTCTTGTGTCTTTCAGGAGAACTCCCTGTGACTTGCAAAACAAGGTGGTTCTCCCGGTCCTAGGGTCCCTAGAAGTAAAATTGGGCATCCTAAAAATCCTCCCACTAGGGACTTAAAGGGGCATCCCGGGTTGCTTACCAGTGTAATTCCCTCGGGTCATTGCGACTGCCCAAAAAATCACCATATGGAGGCTCCGCAGGATACCGGGGTCGGGATCCCGTCGGGACAATCCCGGTTATGTGTGGGCTGTGGGGTACCCCTTTCTGGGGGAAATGTACTAATTTGCATACCATGTGCGCAACAGGCCATAACGCGGCAGTCGGGACCCCAGGCGTCTGGGTCAGTGCCGCCCACCCCACATCATCCGTACCCCAAGTGACACAGTCATTAGTGGGGAGTTGCACTCGGATATATGTGCCAGGCTGGCCAACTTCGAGAAAATTATTTCTAGCTCAGTGGGCAGAAAGGCCACTGCTATGAAAAGGCATCTGTCACCGGCTACACCGGTAATTGATTTTGATGATTATGACTCCCTTGACTGGACTGATTATTCCCCGCTTGAGGAGGGGGAATTGTTTGAGGAATCTGAGACTGAGGAATTGCAGTTCTTTGATTCTGATGCCGGGCAGGCGCTGGGGGATGCTGTGGATACCCCCAAGGTCTTGACCCATCTGTTAGAGGTTCTGGATATTTCCCCACCAGCGGAGGCCCCTCCGAAGAAGGGGGAATACTTTGGGTTCTCTAAGCCCCGCTTGGAGTTTCCAAATCAGGATCATTTTGACGTAATAAGCTGCATCGCTCCTTTCGGGGGGCAAGCTCCTTTAATCCTTCCTTTTGCGGTGCTAGAGGGGGCAGAGGTCTTGCCTACTCTGGCTTTAGAGGTGATTCCTGGAACAGAGGTAGAGGTCATGCCTGTCCGGCCTCTACCTGGGGTTCCAGGCCCAAGCCTGCTGCCAAGCCGGCTCAGCAATGAAGAGGCGCCCTCACCCTTGTAGGGTGCTCTTCTTCCAGGTCTGGGCCCAGGAGGTCGCAGACAAGTGGATACTGGAAGTCTCATCTGGGTACAAACTGGAGTTCGAGTCCCGGCCTCCTCCCAGATTCCTAAGGTCTCGGGTGCCATCGGATCCTCGGGCGGTGCAGGGGCTCCTGTCGGCTGTAAAGAACCTCCTGGACATGGCGGTCATATGCCCGTGCCTCTTTCAAAGAAAGGCCGGGGCTATTATTCCAACCTCTTCACGGTTCCCAAAAAGGATGGCTCCATAAGACCCATCCTGGATTTGAAGATTCTCAACAGGTTCATCAGAACCAGGAAGTTCCGCATGGCGCTCAGCCATCGGTTCCCTTTGTCAGGGGGATTTCATGACGTCCATAGACATCAAGGATGCTTACCTTCATGTACCAATTTTCCCAGCACACCAGAGATTTCTCAGGTTCATGGTGGGAGATCAGCATTTTCAGTTTGTGGCCCTCCTGTTCGGGCTGACCTCGGCACCGAGGGTGTTTACCAAGTTTCTGGCGGGCATAATGGCCCTGCTCAGAGCCCAGGGCATTCGCATTGTGCCGTATTTGGACGACCTACTCATTACAGCTTCCTCCCTCTGCCAGGCGGAGTTGGACACCAGGACAGTGGTGATGACGTTTGAGAGGTTCGTATGAGTGATCAACCACCCCAAGTCTTCTCTCTCCCCATCAAGGGAGATTTCCTTTCTGGGCATGAATCTGGATACCAGTCAGGCCAGAGTGTTCCTACCTCAGCAAAAGGTGCAGAGGGTTCAGGATCTGATACGTGTTCTCCTGACCAACCCTCGCTCTTCCATTTGGCTAGGGATGACTCTGGTGGGTCTGATGATGGCGTCCTTCGAGGCAGTCCCCTTTGCTCAATTCCACATGAGGTCGCTACAACTCCATCTATTGCTGAAATGGGACAGATGTCCACAGTCCTTGGATCAGTCTTTTCTGATGTCTCCCGGGGTTCGGCAGTCCCTTCAGTGGTGGCTGGAATCAAGCAATCTGATGAGGGACAGATCGTTCCTGGCCCCTTGTTGGGAGATGGTTAACACGGATGCCAGCCTGTTGGGCTGGGGAGGTTTCCGGAAAGATCATCAGTTCCAGGGGTTGTGGTAGCCCCAAGGTGGCCAAGACAGGTTTGGTTCGCAGACGTCGTAAGATTGGCGGTAGGTCAGTACAGGCTGCCCCTGTCTCCGGATCTGATCTCTCAGGGTCAACTACGTTACCCAATTTACAAACGCTTGCTTTGACGGCGTGGCTTCTGAAACCTTCATTCTGAGGGAGGAAGGTTTGACTGAGGCGGTTATTCAAACCTTGATTAGAGCTAGGAAGGGGTCTTCCTGTACCATTTACTATAGGACTTGGCGGTCCTATATTGGCTGGTTTGAGGCTAGGGCCTTACCTTGCAGGGTGTTTTTGATTCCTAGGATTTTGGAGTTTCTACAACACGGTCTGGATCTGGGATTCCAGCTCAGTACTTTGAAGGGTCAGGTTTCTGCCCTGGCTGTCTTTTTTCAAAGGTCTTTTGCTTTGCATCACCTGGTCAAGACTTTTTTTCAAGGGGTCACTCATGTTCGGCCCCCTAGGAAGCCGTTGGTTCCCGTTTGGGACTTAAATTGGTTCTTTCGGCCCTCCAGGGGCCTCCCTTTGAACCGATACAGGATGTGGCTCTTTCTGTGCTCACTCAAAAGCTTGCCTTTTTGGTGGCTATTACCTCTGTTCGGCGTGTCTCTGAGTTGGCTGCTCTGTCTATTCAGGCCCCTTACTTTGAGAGACACCAGGATAAGGTGGTTTTTCGCTTTAAACCAGATTTCCTTCCTAAGGTGGTTTCTGCCTTCCATCTCAATCAGGATTTAGTTCTCCCTTCCTTGTGTCCTAGGCCTAGCAATGAGAAGGAGAGGGTTTTGCACTCTTTGGATGTGGTTCGTTGTGTGAAGTACTATTTGGTTGCTACTTCTCCTTTTCGTAAGACGGACGCCTTGTTCGTGGTGCCTTCCGGGCCCAGAAAAGGTTTGGCGCCCGCCAAATCTACCATTAGTAAATGGATACGCCATGCCATTGTTGGGGCCTATTTTGCTAAGGGGAGGGTTCCTCCTTTTATGATCACTGCTCATTCTACTCGTGCTGTTGGGGCTTCCTGGGCCTTTCAGCACCAGGCTTCTTTTGAACAAGTTTGTAAGGCTGCTACTTGGTCTTCCGTTCACACTTTTTACAAGTTTTATAAGGTTGATGTGCGCAAGGTTCTGCAAGCTGCAGTGGTTTAAATTGGTGCATTTTTGCTGTATTTGGATCCCCACCCATGACGGACACTGCTATTGGATGTCCCATATGTCATGACTAGTGGAAGCGGGGTGTGTGACATACTTGGAATAATACCATTTTGTGATTACTCGCCTTTAAAATGGGTATTATAAGTATGTCACACACCCCGCTTCATCCCGCCCTTTTTGTATTCTGGATCCTTTATATGGTGAACCTTTTTATGGTTAAGAATGTTTTATTAGCTCTTCCTGGTCCCCTTGCTGCTGTCATATACTGGGGAATGTGTGGGAGGTCCCAGGTATTTATGGACCGGGAGGGGCTTCTTTTTTGCTTTCATCTCTGCAGAAGTTCGCCCTCTACTGGACCATAACCCATATGTCATGAATAGTGGAAGCGGGGTGTGTGACATACTTATACTTATAATACCCATTTTAAAGTGGACCAACACCCTCCCGTGATCGGCCCGGGAATCTATAAGATTCCCGGACCGATCAGCCCCCTGACTGCGGGGCACCCCGATTGGGGGTGCCCCGCTGTGTGAAACCCCCCAGAAACCCCTAAATCCCTACCTGCTCCCGATCCAGCGGCGCCCGCCGCCGCCTCCCGCGCTTCCCACCCGCGCTGCCGTTTGTGAACGGCGGGTGCGAGCCCGATAAGAGTAACACGCGGGAGGCGGCGGCGGGCGCACTCTCTTGTCCGTCGCTGCCTCCCGCTTGTCCGTCGGCGGGGATTGGCAGCGGCGGTCACGTGGGAGCGAGGACAGGTGAGTTTTTCGGGGTTTCTGGGGGGTTTCACACAGCGGGGCACCCCCGATCGGGGTGCCCCGCCGAAGTGGACCAAAACCCAAGATAGTCAAAATCCTGGGTGTTGGTCCACTTTAAAGGTGAGTAATCACAAAATGGTATTTTTGGGCATCTGTAGACAGTAGTATGGTGGACAGTTTCCTGTCCATGGCAACATGGAGGATGTTGATTATATTGTCTTTCGCTTCCCTTTCCAGAATGAAACCCACCTGGTCTTGCATGACCCATTTGGTCAAGTACTTTATCAGCCTGTTAGCCAATACTTTTGCATAAAGTTTGGTTTCTGTATTCAAAAGAGAGATTGGTCTATATTTTTGACAAAGAGGGGGGTCTTTATTATCTTTACCTGTCTATGACTGTGATGTATGCTTGTAGATATTGTGGGTAGCGATCATTGAAATAAAGTGTGGTACAACTAGTGGAGTGTAGGATTTGTAATAGACTGCAGGGTACTTGTCTGGGCCTGGGGCCTTGGCAAGTTTGGTGTATTTAAGGGTCAGGAGGACTTCCCCGAGGAAATCAGGGATTCAAGCTCCTTAATTTCTAGGTCAGACAATTTAAGTAGAGGGGATACTGATAGATATTTCTGCATGTAACTTTCCCTGTTGAGTGAGTGAGTGGTTTGGGATAGAATATACAATTTCTCATAGAAGAGGCAGAACTTCTTTGTTATTGCTTTCTGGGATTGGTGGGTGTGCCTCCTTGGTCTTTAATCTGCTGAATTATTTTACTTTTTGGCTGTATCCTTTGAAAAGATTAGCTCGTAGATGCCCACTTTTATTTCCATGCGCGTAATATATGTTGTTGTGTAGTGCAAAACTTCTGGCTGCCATATCCAAAGTTTCAACCAATTCCCTTCTAGCTACTGTCAGCTCTTGCAATTGGGAGGCTAAGAGTGTGCCTCCTCCAGATTTTGTACCTTTTACAGGAGTTTGTCTTTTTTAGCCCGTCATTCTCACTTTAGTCTGCTACCCTCACTGATCAGTAAACCTTCCACAAGGATAGGCAGTCTATGTTCGGCTGGTCATTCTCTTTAAAGCAGGTCTTAATGGTGGTGGCTACCTTATCTAAAATGGCCTTTTCTTTCAAAAGTTCAGGATGTAGTTTCCATGACCATTTTTTATGGACTTTAAGCAGAATTGATATGGACAGGAACACTGGTCTATGGTCCCAAAAGATTATCTGTAATATTTATGCTCCCTTTACCTTATCTAAGTCCCTGTGCTACTGTAAGATATAGTCCAGCCTTGAGTACTCGAGTGGACAGTTGAGAAAAAAAGAGTAGTCTCTCGCAATTCAAATAAGTAATGTGCCACATGTCACACAACCCAAGTTTACTCATGTTGTTTTTAAATTTGTAATAAGATATTGAAGATTTAGTGTCTTGACATGTGTATCTGGGGGGGTGGGGTGTTGAAGCCTCCTCCCAGGCACACCATATCCCCTTGAAATGTAGCTAGTTTATTTATAATTTGTATCAGAAAACTTGCCTGTTTTTTTTTTTTTTTGGGGGGGGGGGGGCATAAATATTGGCATAAATATTGGCTAGAGTAATCGTATATTCTTCTAGTTTCCCCTTAATGAAGATATACCAACCTTCATCATCAGTCTATAAGTCATAATTCAGTCAAAAATAAAAAAAACTCTTTTACTCAGCTTTCATTCCATGCAGGCTTGCTGCTGGTCTGGTGTATACACACTTACTAGATTGCCCAATGCATGTTCCGCACTGGACGCCGCTCCTCCACCGGAATTGACTCGGCGACACAGCGAGTTCTGGAGAAGGAGGAGTGGTGCCCAGTGAGCAACTTGCATGGGGCAATCTGGTAAGTGTGTATACACCGGCCAGTAGTGATAGTGAGCGAGAGAGGAGGATAGAGACTCCTTCCTTTAGTTTTGTTGTTTGGAGAAGTAGAATGGTATTGGTGAGTGTGATCTCGTAATGAGATTTGGAATTTTACTGTTTTGAAATGGGTTTCTTGGAGCATGACAACCCAAATTTTCTGTTTCAGGAGTCCCAGTAGGGAGCGTCTCTTTAGGCTTTGGACATTGAAAGACATGAGGGTCGATTCAAAGAAACATGTAACAGCTTGGATTTGGGTGCCGATCATCCTATTTTTCACGTCCGCTCGTGCGTTTGTATGAACTTGCGAGTGATTCTATAAGCAAATACGTTTCTATCCTAAAATATACGTCCGTTCGTATGGCAGTTCGGGAATCAGACCTATGTCAGTTTCCATCCTGAATTTTCAGTTTCATTTCTCAGGTTGCAACATTGGTTTTGCCCTTTTTCCTTTTTTGTCTGGACGTAAATCCTTCTGATCTTGCGGCTCCGCACTACAAACTTACCTCATTAAAGTGCATTCTAAATATTTGGTCTTTTATTTTTCTTTATTTCATTCATTTTGTAGTAACCAACCATTAATGAATGCATTTGCATAAGTAAATCTTACTTTGTTTAATTTTTAGTTAACTTGCATTTTTTACTTGTGGATTTAATTTTAATATTTAGGCTTCAAATGGTACAACTTTAAATTTTTTGTGTGGTTACCCACACCCTCTACATACAGATTGCTCTCAAATATTAAAAAACACCCAGCAACTTCTGCATGTTATGAGCCTAGAAACAGCCAAGATGGCGGCTCAGGTATTATCGGGCAGCCTGCAAACAGAAAGGGCCTTGTGACTGTGTTGCTCTGGATTCTTTGATTTCTGACCTTTCCGTGCCCCCAGCTCTGCTGTGTCTGTGCAAAATACAGCAGTAACCCACATCCTGCACTTTATCCCGCTCTCCTCTCCTCAGTAAGTGTGATGCATCTGACCAAAGATGTGCTTAAATAATTAAACAAAGCAAAGGTAAACAACTACACCAATAAATGCAATCTAAAAATATTATTCTAGTACATCAATTTAAAAATAAATTCCAAAGGACATAAGTTTCTTTAATTAACGCAAATATATTGCCAAATAAAGGTTTACATGCAAAGGACTAATTAAGGTCCACATTAAAATGCTTTTATAAGGCATACATGAATCAGGTATGCATTGCCATACAATTTATGGTCTCGGCCATGCTGATACATGCAGTTCATTGCAGCTCAAGACGCGCAGACTCCTCCACATAGCCAAAAAACCTGTTCAAGAACAGCAATACGACTGCTAAAAGGTGTCGGCAGTGGCTTTCTTTTAAAACGTATTTAGAGGTTTGAAAACTGTTCTCTGAATCACACCTAAACACATCCAATTATCCTAAGTTTTACGTTTTCATCCTAAGTTTTAGGATTTGATCCTAAGTTTTACGTTTTCATCCTAAAATTTAGGAACGAACTTGCGATGATCGTAAGAGCATATACGCATTCGAACGTAGGCTCGTGCGAGTCGTAAATGGACAAAAAAACCGGAAAAAATGACAAACACCCACCCAAACTTACGATTCTCGATACGAAATCAATTAACTTTTGCTCTTTGAATCGAGGGGATGGTAACTAGTTTTAAATCAACCATTTTGGTTACATAGTTATATAGTTGCATAGTTATTACGGTTGAAAAAAGACATATGTCCATCAAGTTCAACCAAGGGTGTTGGGGTAGGGGAAGTTATCTTTTATTTTATAGAGGAAGCTATTTATTTTATTTAGTTTTTTTTTTTTTTTTTTACTAATAACCGCTAATAGTAACTGTTAAAGTGGACCGTCACCCTCCCATGATCGGCCTGGGAATCTATAAGATTCCCGGGCCGATCACCTCCCGCCCCGTGGGACATCCGAGATCGGGATGTCCCGCGGGGTGAAACCCCCCCAAACACCCCAAATCCCCTTACCTTGTCTTCAGCGGCGGCCAGCCGCCTCCCTCGCGCCCCTCTAGACGTGCACGCGCCGACCGCCTGTGAATGGCCGGCGCGGCCGCGCGCGCGTCAAGAGTGAAGCACGGGAGGCGGCGGCGGAGGAGCCGCTTGTCCGCGCCTGTCAAAAGGCTTGGCCGTCGGCGCGGGGAGAGGTGAGTTTTTCGGGGGGTTTCACACAACGGGGCACCCCGATCGGGGGTGCCCCACCGAAGTGGACCAAGACCCAGGATAGTCAAAATCCTGGGTGTTGGTCCACTTTAATGCTATTTTCTTCTAAAAAAGCATCTAATCCTTTTTTGAAGCTGTCAGCGGTTGATGCTGTAACAAGCTTCTGTGGGAGGCTATTCCATAGATTTATAGTTCTTATGGTAAAAAATTATTGTCGCCTCCGGAGACTAAATTTCTTTTATTCCAATCGAAGGGAGTGCCCCCTTGTCTTTAGAGAGGATTTTACCTGAAATAGTGTTCTCCCATATTTTTTGTATGGGCCATTTATATATTTATACAAGTTAATCATGTCCCCCCTCAGCCGTCTCCTCTCAAGACTAAACAGATTTAATTCTCATAATCTTTCTTCATAACTAAGATCCTTCATTCCCCTTGTTAGTTTGGTGGCTCTCCTCTGCACTCTTTCCAGAGTCAGAACATCCTTTCTATGAATGGGTGCCCAGAACTGGACAGCATATTCCAGGTGAGGGTACACCAGTGCCTTGTAAAGAGGCAAAATGACATCCCTATCCTGTGATTCCAGGCCTCTTTTAATGCATGATAGTATCTTGGTGGCCTTGGCAGCTGATTGGTATTGCATGCTGTTATTTAGCCTGTGATCTGCCAGTACCCCCAGATCTTTCTCTCCCAGTTTTACTTCCCCGAGGATATATGTGGCCTTCAGGTTATTAGACCCCAGGTGCATGACTTTATCAGGTTAGTCTGGCAGCTTCTGTCCTTAGTAAAACCGTGTTGGTTGTCACTTAGAATATTATGGGTAGTTACATATTCGTGTATGTAGTCCCTTAAAAGCCTCTTGGTGGTGATGATGTTTTGCTTGTGAGTATATCGGCTTATGTGTGCTCAGACTGCTGATGAGGAATCTGTTAGGCGCCGGACACCCTTCTCTCTTAAGCCAGGTAATCCCCAATCTCCACCGCCTCTTCTGCCTTTAGACAAGTCCCCGCTCGCAGGCGACGCGGATTATGCCTCTCCAGACTCGGTTACCCCCAGGACTTAGTTGGCGCAAAGATTACTGGCTTAAGGTGGAGACGGATGAACGGCAGGGTATCCCGAATATGGATGCCGGGATGTAGATAGGATTACAGGTAGAGAATCAATCAGAAAGGTCCAAAAACAAGCCGAGGTCAAGCCGGGTGGTCACAGAGCGAGGTATCCAAGGGGTCAAGCGAAGAATTCTCAAAACGAGCCGAGGTCAAACCAGGTGAGCACCAAAACGCGGTATCAGAGGGATCAGGCAAAAGCGAAGTCAGGACAGGCAAAAAGGTCAGGGCGGGCAGCAGACAAGGATGGTCAGAGACGAAGCCGAGTAGTAACTATCAACGCAGACTAGAAAGCACACCCTATTAACCAGAGGCTATAACGGCCACTAGTGGACGGGACCACAACATATTTAAAGGGGAACTGGCCAATGGGAAGGGGGAACTGGTGATTGGTGCAACTGTGATTTGGGGGGAATGTAGTGTTTGGTGCAACTAGGATGTAGTTCCCTATTGGAGCAGCCCCAGGGACTGGACCGCCCTGGCCAGTCAGGCTGTCCAGTCCCTGGGTTCATTCCCACCCAGGCTATGGACCTGACTGGTCCATTTGAATCTGCCCCCGGCGAATGCGCAGGGAGCAGCGCCGCCGAGGGGCATATTGAAACCGTGCTCGCGCAAGCACGTGACAGAGGGCCGGGCGCGCTCCCCGAGAGGGAAGGGGAAGGCGCGCCGGCCAGAGAGGCGACGGAGCCAGCAGAGGAAGCGGAGGGAGGCCCCGCGATGCCAGCCACCCCCACCAAGGCAGAAGGAGCGGCGGCGGGCGAGACTGCAGCAGACGCGGCGGCAGCTGCCCGGCGCGACCGCCCGACAACCGGAGCCGCGCGCCGCCGCGCAGAGACGCCGCGGGACCGGGCGCCAGGAGGAGGTAAGGGCCTAACAGAATCAGCTGTCAGAATGTTGTAGTGTCTCTAATTACAAGATATGTACCATAAATGTAAAGTCTGTGGTTATCCAGACCATGTATTATAGAAGGCATGAGAAAGCTAGGACCATATATGACACACCACTAGAAACCAGGCCAAAGAAAAGAGATGACTATAGTGTGCCTCTTCTACAGACGTATAGTAATGCCTCCCCTGTGATTGAACGTATTGTGAATAGACACCACAACAACCTGACAGCTGTAAGTCCCGTGGTAAAGAGACCCCCTTGTATGGTGTACCAGTAAAATAGACGCCTAAGAGATATTCTGGTAAAGGCGGACCCAATTAATAAGTATCAGACGACCATAACCAGACTTTCAATTAAAACTGGGTGCTTTAGATGCAACAACTGCAATGTTTGCAACTCCATAATTCTGGGCCCGAAATTCTCACATCCACACACAGGACAGAGCATCAATATCAGAGGGGTGTATACTTGCATCACGGAATTCTGTGTGTACCTGCTCAAATGTCCATGTGGCCTTATATATATTGACACAGTAAAAAGGAGGTTCCAGCAACACCGCAGTACATTAGGATTAACATTAATAAATAGGTGAAAAAAAAGGGTGAACCAGTGGACTATGAAAAACCTGTGGCGGCATTTTTTGTACAGCGCAAACACCAAACATACGAACTAAGGGGCATGGTCATTGACCATATAAGAAAACCACCAAGAGGGGGCGATAGACACCTTCATTTGCTGCAGAGAGAGGCATATTGGATTCAGACATGGTGATTCAAAATGGACACGATGCAGCCCAAAGAGCTAAACATCACAACCGGCTTCTCTTGCTTCTTAGAGAGGCGCTAATTTCTGTCCCTTTGCTACCCCCTTTTTGCTCTCTTCCCCCAGTAGACCCTTAATTGTTTTTTTTTGGGAGTCCCATTTTTTTGGGTCCCGATTTGCATCAGGTTTCTATAGTCCTGATCCACAGTAGGTTCCCTCTCCATGTATCCCGTCTTTGGATTGGCCATTTTGACCATGTTTTTTTTTTTTTTGATCTAGTGCTGATTTAGTCCCGCTTTGTATTACTTTTAGACAGGTACATGGTTTCTCCAGGGAGTTTTGGAGTCCCGATTTTTGAGGGATTTTTAAGCCCTGTTGTAGATTCCTACTGTCATCATATGATTGTATAATTGCTTTTGGAGGGGGGAGTGCGCATCCCATTGTCCCTGAGCCTATCTATTGCCCTCACTGCCACCCCAGCAGTAACTGGAGGGAGCAGTGACAGAAGCTTTTGCTCGGCAGCTATCCGCCTGAGCGGGGTTGAGGGGGATGAGAACCCACCGTTCCAATTGGGGCGCACCTCCTCTTTATTACTTATATACATTTATTACTTGCATATTTTTCTACTGTTTAACTGTGTTTGTATATTACTGACACTATGGGTAAATGTTTAGTGACCCTCTGACATCATTGATGATGTCATTTGTGGTTGACCTTTGACCATTTAAACTCTATGGGCTGTACACTTTGCTTGTTTGTTGCTATCTTGTCTTGCTGTGTTGGTCCCTGATGAAGGGGCATTAAAGCCCCAAAACGTTTGACTTACTGACAAGCAACAGAGCATTCCAACTTATGGATTTGTATTTATTGAATCGACTTTTGCATAATACAAGCTTTCATGAACTAAGGAGTGCTGGCTTTTCTGTTACTTCATAATCGCCAGATCTAATATGGCCTGGTGGGGATCGCCCAGAACTATCCCTTGGGGTAGATCAAGGACGGGGAAGAGAGTAGGGAGGTGGGATGTGGGTAGACTAGAAAACATTTTCAGGAAAAATACAAAAAAATAGTAGATTAGGGAATACCTATTCAACCACAAACACTTTAGTCACTCTCAATCCACAGGCTTGAATAACAGAAGGGGGCTTTAAGATTAAGACTTGGGATTTGGGTCCCTAATCTGGTTACAGACCCACATGCCCCTCGGTCCTTGACCTCCTTACTCCAGGAGGGGGGGGCGGATGGAGGTTACATGTTCCAAGTGGAGGAGAATACTCTGCCCCACACTATAGTGCTTTACGGTGTCTCTGTTGTAGCACGCTATTGGTGTGAGGAAGGAAGGTCACTCCCCTCCACCCCCAACCTCCCCTCCACTCCCCAAAGAGGTCACCACACTGTCCCTCATCGGGAGATCCCAAGCCTGGGCAGACCTGGTAAGTCTCTGCCCCCTTTCTTCCAGGGTGGCACACACAGGTAGCCTGTTTGTCTGGTAATGTGTGGGGGACACCCCATTGTTATTTTGTGTATGCCCCTTCCTTGCGCTGGCCAGCCCCTCAAGCGGACTCTCTTCTGCACATTTTATGTCTGCCACTTCACAGCGGCACTGGAAAAGTAACCTGCTTAATCCCTTTACGAGGCTCATCCTTAGCACTCCTTTAATCGCTTGGTAGCGCCTTGGAGAGAGCCTCTGTCTGTTGCCAGTGCGACGCCACAGCCACGGAGGCACCCCATTCATGTTTTGGGCTGTGAGTCTCGTTGTAAGCTAAAATGAGGGCTGAGGCTTGGGGGGGGGGGGGGGGCTGGGGCTGTGCAGTGTGCAGTTTCTCAGTAATCATTTTACTAGTATAGGTATATTCTTGGTGTGCCACACACCCCGCTTCACTTCTAAATATTCTTCACTTAATGGGTTAACTCACCCCCAGGTGACGTAGTGCAGAGAGGAAGTCTTGTAACGAGCCCCCTTCCGGCCTATATATACCTGGTACCTCCCTTCAATCACCGGTATTTTTCTCTCTGCTTGACGACAAGACAGAAGATTGAAGTCTCCTGCTTACAGGTAGGCCGGGGTTCTTACCCCGGCACCCCCCTTTTGGTCTATTTCTGCCCGGTTTGAGTGTTTATACCTTAATGGTGGAAAGGAAGCCTCCCAGCCTAGGCTGCTCGCTGGACAAATGGTAGACGGCACTTTAAGTGCCTAGGAGCTTATCTCCTACCGCTCGACCTCATGCGTGGGGCAATGCTGCTATCCGGCATGGTGATCTGGAAATGGGATGCCCCTGTCCCGAGGGTCCCGTAGCCCCTTTCTCTCCCGTTACGGTCCCTTCTCCCTTCACTGGGGGGGGGTTGAGGGTGTGCATTAAGTTTGTGTTTTTCACTAGTATAACTTTATTACAACATGTGTGTGTTCATGTTATGCATTGAGCTTACTTCAGCATGTGTGCGCTCTTTGTTCACTTTGGTTTAGGTCTGCTTGGATGGCAGACCGCGCTGGGTAGGTGGCTTGCCGCTTGTGCAAAGCAGACTATTGCTTAAGTGGCCCCCTCCCACCTCCCCCCTTCCCCGCTGGCACTGTATGTGGTTTATCTTTGCATAGGCTGCGCTATGCGGTCTTTGTTGTTTCCCCCCCCTCCGCTGCCTGGGCGCACGTGTAGTGGCCCATCTGGTGTAATCCCCAGCTGAATTGGCCGCACTGATCAGCCTAGGGGGCGGGTCCCGGTGACGCGGCGACGGGGGCGCAGCGGCGGCGTCATGCGGCGGCCCCAGCTTCACTTCCCTTCAAAGGGGGAAGTCACGTGGGCGCGCGGCCGCACTTGGTTCTCCTGTGCTGCGGCTCCTGGCTGCTGTCTTGCCCTCCGGCTGCTGCTCTCGCTTGGTCCAGGTAAGCGGCCCCACCTGGGTGGGGCCGTTGAGTGGGAATTGCATATCTTCTTGTAATGGATATGGTGGGGAGTTATTTTTTATTAGGGGGCATGGCTGTTGCTCATTTTTAAAGGCACTTTGGTGCCATGCATATATGATTGTTGCACACATGTGAGGATCTGATTGTGGTTTCTCTTGCCTTACAGATCCCGGGATCCCTGTTTATGGTGGCCCTCCGGCTCTATTTTGCCTGGCTAGTCCTTGTCTATTAATTGGGATATTTATAAATGCATATATACATAAATATATATATATATATATATATATATATATATATAGATTATTAAAGGGGACCTTAATTTAAAAAAAAAAAAAAAAATCCTCCCTTCCGGGACATTTACAAATAAGGGGGCATGCCGGGTTGGCTTATGCCTTAAGAACCCAAATATTGCGAATACCATAAATCACCATATGGAGGCTTCCGTTATTGCCGGAAACAGTTCTGCTGAGCCTTTCGGGGGGTGCGTAGGTTGTGGGGCTCTACTCCCAGCTGATGATGTCTTTATTTGCATCCCTTGTGCAAAGCAGACTATTGCGCGCCAGTCCGTTGCTTCGGCTGCGGGCCCATCGCATCCTTCATCATCTCCTACCTCTCCCTCCCTGTTCCGGACCCCGCATGACACTGTCAAAAGTGGGGATTCGCATTCCGAGGTGGCGGCACAGGCCAGCCCCCGGAAAGTAGTGCCCGTTAAAGCAGGGTTAAAGGCCGCTGCAAAACGGAGGCACCTGACT
Source organism: Gastrophryne carolinensis (assembly GCA_027917425.1). Lineage (NCBI taxonomy): Eukaryota > Metazoa > Chordata > Amphibia > Anura > Microhylidae > Gastrophryne > Gastrophryne carolinensis. Next base: position 100,673,933 of record CM051240.1, on the reverse strand, counting down.
CCGGTACCTTCGGCTCCACAGGACGAGTTATGTGAGCCTGTGGAATGGTCCGATGGATCCCCGGATGAGGATGAATTCCTGTTGGAGTCAGATGAGCCTGCAGATCAGCTTGAGGCTGATGTGATTGGCGATTGGTCGGAGGGGGTTGTTGTTGACACCCCCTCCATTCTGGCTCAAATGTTTAAAATTTTGAATTTAGATCCGCCTGAGGCTGCCACCCTGCCAAAAGGTCAGTTGTCTAAGGAGCCTCAGCCGCGTTGGGTTTTTCCCAGACAACACCACTTTGAGAGGGTGGTCCTTAAGGAATGGGAACATCCCACGCGGTTATCTGGAATTCCTTCCAGTTGGGAAAATCCTTTCCCGCCAGAGTTGGTAAAGCTTTGGTCTGACGTCGATACCCCTGTGCTAGGGCTCTCCAGCACGGCTATGGTACAGTCTGCGGAGACCACTGTCCCTAAAGATGGGGAAGATCGTCGGATTGACCAATACGCGAGCCATGGTTTTATTTACTCTGGGTCAGCGTTGCGCCCGGTGTGTGCTTCAGCCCTTCTTCTATTGGCGATTAAGTCTTTAATTCAGGGGCTATATGAGGATCTCAATCCCGCTTGTAAACGGTTTACTGCGCTTAAGCAGTGTGAATCTTTTGTGTCTTATGTCCTATCCGCTCAGGACGATGCGCTGGCTATGAGTAGCAAGGCAGTGGCTACGCTGGTGGCTATTCGCAGGTCGGTATGGCTGCGTCAGTGGTCGGCGGACGCGGCGTCTAAAAAGGTGCTCACAGCTCTCCCCTTTTTGGGGTTGCGTCTGTTTGGGGAGAAAATTGATTCAGTCGCAAGATGCCACAACGCAAGAGGCCTCATGGCCCCTTTAGGGGGGCAGGTTCCGGTAGGCCTTCCTTTCGAGGATTCAGAGCAGGCAGGGGTGCTTCCTTTCCCGCTACCAGAGGTGCAGGTTGGACTCGGGGGAGGGGCCGTGGCTGGCCCGCTCAGTCCTGGGGCACCAAGCCCAAACCTGCTGATAAGCCCACTCAGCAGTGAGGGGCTGCCCTCACCCGTGCGGGTGGGGGGACTATTGCAACACTTCTCCCAGGTTTGGAACCAAGTGGTTCCAGGCAGATGAATCCAGGAGGTAGTGTTGGCCAGTTACGACTTGGAATTCGAGTCTCACCCTCCTTCACGGTTCGTTCGGTCTCGGGTGCCCATCGATCCTTTGGCCACGCAGGGGCTCCTGGCGTCGGTAGGGAATCTGTTAGAGATGGCGGTCATCCGGCCGGTGCCGCGCTTAGAGATGGGCCTCGGTTTCTACTCCAGTCTTTTCGCAGTCCCCGAGAGAGATGGGTCAGTTCGTCCCGGCCTGGACTCTCATCAACACAGAGTGTTTCTTCCTTTTGGCCAAATTCACACGAGAACGCTTCAGCTTTTTCTGTTAGCGTCTTGGGACCAGCAGCCTCGGTCGCTGGATCAGTCCTTCCAGTTGTCCTCCCGGGTCCGGCAGTCCCTCCTGTGGTGGTTGGTCTCGACCAATCTGGTGTAGGGCAGGTTTTTCCTGACCCTCCTTTGGGAAATTGTCACCACGGACGCCAGTCTGTCGGGATGGGGTGGATTCTGGAAGGAGCTGCAGTTTCAGGGGCAGTGGGGACCTCAAAGGGCCCACTTACCCACCAATATTCTGAAACTGAGAACTATCCGTCTAGTGCTTGCTCTCCTGAGTCAGCACGTTCTGGGCCTTCCGGTCCAGGTGCGTTCAGACAATTAAACAGCGGTGGCTTACATCGGTCATCAGGGAAGGACTTGCAGTCTGAGTGCTCTCAGAGAAGTGTCCCTGATCCTGACCTGGGCGGTGTCCCATGTTCCTTGTCTCTCGGCGGTTTACATTCCAGAGGTGAAGAACCAGGTAGCGGACCGGTTGAGCAGGGGCTCTCCCCGTCTGGAAGAATGGGCTCTCAATCCTCGGGTGTTTCGCTCACTGTGTCTCCGATGGGGGACCCCGGAGGTGGACCCGTTTGCCTCTCGCAGGCTCCCGAACTTCGTGTCGCTCTCCCAGGTTCCTCTGGCTCTGGCAGTGGACGCCATGTCCCTGAGCTGGGGAGTTCTGGGATTTCTATACCTGTTTTCTCCGATGCCCATGCTGGGCAGGGTGCTTCAGAAGTTGGCTCTGGAAAAGGTGTCCGCCGTTCTCGTGGCCCCAAGGTGGCCAAGGCGAGTGAGGTTCGCAGACATCGTTCGGCTGGCAGTGGACCAGTTCGTTCTGCCTCTTCGGCCCGATCTGCTCACTCAGGGTCAATTATGTTAACCCAATTTACCAGCGCTGGGTTTGATGGCCTGGCTGCTGAATCCTCCATCCTGAAGGAGGAGGGTCTTTCTGATTCAGTCATTAAGACTGGTGTGAGATAAGATCTTTTCCTTGTAGGGTCTTTTCGGTCTCCAGGATTCTGGAGTTTTTACAATCAGGGCTGGACTCTGGTCTCCAGCTAAGTACGTTGAATGGGCAGGTCTCTGCCTTATCTATCTTTTTTCAGAAGCGTGTTGCGCTTAAGCCTTTAGTTCAGACTTTTTTCCAGGGGGTTACGCATGTGCGGCCTACCAGGAAACCATTACTCCCTGTTTGGGATTTGAATTTGGTTCTTTCTGCTCTTCAGGCTCCTCCTTTTGAGCCTTTGCAAGATATTGCTTTGTCTACCCTGACTCAGAAGATTGTCTTCTTGGTAGCGATCACTTCGGTCCGGCGTGTCTCAGAGTTGGCGGCCTTGTCTATCCAGGCGCCTTACTTTGAGAGGGATCAGGATAAAGTGGTTTTTCGGTTCAAGCCAGACTTTCTTCCTCAGGTTGTTTCTGCTTTTCATTTGAACCAAGATATTGTTCTTCCCTCCTTGTGTCCTAATCCTAAGAATGACAAAGAGAGGGTTTTGCATTGTTTGGATGTAGTACGCTGTGTTAAGTACTACTTGATTATCACGTCTCCTTTTCGTAGGATGGATTCCTTTTTTGTTGTGCCCCATGGGCCTAAGAAGGGTTTGGCACCAGCCAAATCTGCCATTAGCAAGTGGATACGTCAGGCTGTTACTGTGGCCTATTCTGCTAAGGGAAGAGTTCCCCCTTTTCGTATCACTGCTCATTCTACTCGCGCCGTTGGGGCGTCTTGGGCTTTTCAGCACCAAGCTTCTGTTGAACAAGTTTGTAAGGCCGCCACTTGGTCTTCTGTTCATACTTTTTCTAAGTTTTACAAGGTTGATGTGCGAGCCTCAGCGGATGCTGTTTTTGGCCGCAAAGTTCTGCAGACTGCAGTCATTTAAGTTATGCTTCACCTGGCCTTGAGATGCCCATCCCTTGTGGACACTGCTTTTGGATGTCCCATTAAGTGAAGAATATTTAGAAGTGAAGCGGGGTGTGTGGCACACCAAGAATAATACCATTTTGTGAGTACTCACCTGAAAAATGGATATTGTTGGTGTGCCACACACCCCGCTTCACTCCTACCCTTTTCGGTATTTCCGGAGCCTTTATATGGTGAAGCCTTTTTATTTATATCAAAATTGATTTTGAGGTTACCGGTGGAATACTGGTACCTTGTCTTTCTGCTTTTTTAATATACTGGTGATTGAAGGGAGGTACCAGGTATATATAGGCCGGAAGGGGGCTCGTTACAAGACTTCCTCTCTGCAGTACGTCACCTGGCGGTGAGTTAACCCATTAAGTGAAGAATATTTAGAAGTGAAGCGGGGTGTGTGGCACACCAACAATATCCATTTTTCAGGTGAGTACTCACAAAATGGTATTTTTCTCGAGCGGCCTGCGTTTCATTCTCAACTCCAAAGCTCTGCTTTACAGTCCCTTTCCCAAAGGCCTGTTTGTTCAGCAAGACACTCATGCCTGGGTATGGGGAGCTCCCTATCTCCACACCCCCGACCCGGGATCCCTGACCCCCCACACCGCACCCCAAAGCTGAAGTCTGCACCTCGCCCCCCCAGTCCGCAGTCCCTGTTACTGCTTATGCTATACTATGCATGGGGAAAGTTGTCAGGCGGAAACCAGCGTCGGCATAGCCCAGAGCTTAAGCGTATCCCCTTTGGGAGTTAGGTGCTTTCCCCAAGCTTCATGTGTGTTGTATGGTTGAGAAACCTACAGCTAAGTCTTCCAGGCATATTTCATTCCCCTCAAGTAAAGGTCGACAGGTGAGCTCTGTGAAAACCCTCTAGCCACTAGATATGATGTTGCTGCATAGCTAAGATGGCTGTGGGAGAACAGGCCAACAGTGGGGGAGGGTTATCTAAATTTAGCCAATCAGGCCGCAGAGCATGAAACTGCATCAACAGGAAGTAGTAGGGAGAGGGAGGATCTCTGCCTGCACTCTCTAGTGCTATCCATGTCAGCGAGGCTTCTCATTACCTCCCGCCCTGTCAACAAGGTGCTAGTGAAACTTTTATGAGCTTGTTAAAAACATAAAAACATTGGTAGAAAGCCCATTCATATATTATAAACATTGACAAATATTTAAAAAACCAGTCCTATGAGAAATAGTACACATACATAAACCCTACCAGACTCTACAGGGCCTGACACAGCTCTTTTGAGGAAAAACTGCTTGACACCCTAAAGCCAAATGGATTGCGATAGACAGTTAATTCCCTTGTTTCTCAGGGCAGTAAGCAAGGGTTGGAGTACTCACCTCTGATGAAGTTTGATAGGCAACAGGTCTTGGTAAAGTTCCACAGGCTGTTGGTTGAAGGGGATTCGGTCTTGAGCTCTCGCTTTTGACTAGCTTCGCTTTCAGCTGTAAATCGGCTAGAAAGGTAGCAAACGTCTCTCGGTGAGTAGTCAGCTTGCGGTCTCGGCTGCAAGGAGCGGTGGGCCCTGATCAAGTCCACTGGCAATTTGGGTGGCCTCATCAGGAGTGAGTTAAAAATCAATCTCAATGTGTCTTGCAGATTATCTTGTCCCACCGACTCAGGTATGCCCATGATTCTTATGCTGGATCTGTGGCCCCTGTTATCTAAATCCTCCAGATGGTCTGGCATGTTCAAAAGGTACCTGTTGTGTATGTCCACCACTTTAAAGCTGAGGCTTTCTCTTGTTTCTCTAGGTGTGGCCCCCAGCTGTCTCAAGTCAGCTCTGATGTCTGTGATGGCTTCAGAGATTGTGTTTTTAAAGTCCTGAGTCATCCTTGCAATTTCATTATTGGCGGAAAGCTGTTTCATAGTATCTAGTACCTCTGCTGTGTCACTATTCGTGGACATGCTGTCTCCCTTGTCCTGTGAGGAAGAAGAGGAGGGGGTTGGTGCTATCTCGGTGGTAGAAGTCCCACTATCCTCTATACACTGGGATTTAAATAACACTGGGATATTTTTAAGTTGGGTGTTGGGGTCCCTGGAGCTTCTCCCTGCATTTGAGCCCCTACCTGACTTCCCCATATTCGATTATTGATGTGATTCCTCCGCTCTGAGTGTGTTTAGGCAAGGAGCTCCTCTCTCAAACGACGAGGCTGTATGTATTTTCAGCAATGATACTACTGCAGGGGAAGCTTGTTACATTCAGATACAAATGTATCAGAAACTAACGCCAGCGGTATCTAAATGTGACAAGTTTCCCCTGCAGTAGGAGAAGTAGCCTATTTATCAGCTGAGAGGCAGAGAAGTGTCATTGATGAAAGTAATCACAGGTTTAACCCCATCCTGCTTTAATTCAGCTTATTCAGGTGGGGCAATCACATGTTCCATTATCTAAAGGGTTACTGGCAACATTTTCACCTGGAGGAGTCACTACTGCTGCTTGATTTAGCCAAAGCTGTTGGTATGCTTAGTAGTTTTAACTCGAGGAGAGGTAAGTAATGAAGATCCAGAGATCTGCTGCAGGGGGGAAAAGTATAGTTTTTTTTGTGGACGTTAAAGAGGGCCTTTACTTCTGCTAAGAAAGGGATGTTCTAATCAGAAAGATGTATGAAAAGATTTAAACAAATTTGACAGATAATGATTTATGAGCTAAACAAATAGTCTTTGCAGTCATCTAATTAATTTAATACCAAAAAACAAATATTTTTTGTGTGTAATTGTTTCCAGATTATGTGCTTGAAACACCTTCAAAGCACATTGTTGCCTGCAGATAAATCACATACAGATCTTTTTCATTTCTTATCATGATTGTTTTCAGCTCTTATAATGGCTTAAATCTATTTTAATATTTAAAAAAACAACCAAAATACAAATGTTATTGTTCTTTTAGAAAAGATTCTGCTCAAATTGATCTCAGTTTGGATGACAATAAAATGCTAATGAGCACAATGAAGCCACAGTTGTCAGCGGAAACACTAAATGCCTTTTTTTACTTTACTGAGTTACTTTATGCAAACTTGTCTACCAAAGCTATTGTCAAAACTATCACATAAGCAGATACACTACATGGCATAAAGTCGGTGAATAGCTGCCTACTAAGCCACATGTGTCCATTAAATATAGAGCTTATTTAGGGTGTATTTCCCACTGCAAACATGGTACTTAATACTTGATTGTATTAACCAGTTAACTGCCAGCCTACCTAGAGTTTTTGTCACCCTCTGTTGCCAGACCATTTCTTCCAGGGTTTTCCTGGGAAAACTATATATTGTTTTTTTTTTAGTCTGGGCTTTAACATGAAATGTCTTGTTTGTCATTTGTTGAGTGTATTTTCAATATTGTGGGGTGAAATATGTGCCAAAAAATCAGTTTTTTACAACTTGTAATAAAAAGGTTTTTCAATGAAATCTTATTGCACGTAAAAGCCGCATTTCTCCTGGTTACAACAGTACCACATATGTATTGGTAGACACGCTTTCCTGCCCAGGAGACTCCCCCAAACTGAAACAGCGCTTTAGGAGATTTTCAGATAAAATACAAACAACATGCGTTTTAAAAAAAAAAAAAAAAATACATTTTACATTTAAAATACCCCCTTATACAAACTATAGATTCTCTGGATAAATCTGAAAAAGCAAGCCCCCCCGAACAGAACAATGCCCAACATGCATAGGTACTCTCAAGGGAATAGTTTCACCCCAAAGTATAGCATGTTTGTAACGATAATTTTACTTGAAAATTTCAGCTCTGCAGACAAAGTGCACACCTTGCGCTTTTTCAACCAAAGCAACCCTTTACATTTGGAATACCCACCACAAACTATATAGTCCCTGAAAGTACACATGTTAAGCTTTCTAGGCATACCCAGCTTATTGTAGTTGCTTCATCTTTCTGGAAGTACTCCCTCGAAGAATTCTTTGGTTGCACAGGATTTACCTAAAAAATTAATAAAAAAGCATAATAAATAACACGTTTTTCTAAAATATCAATATGCAAACAAGATAAAACAAGCTAAATCTGAACGCACAATGCCCCCCAAGCAGAACAATATTCAACATGCATAGGCCCTTTTAACTGCTGGCGTAGGAAAATATATTTATTTTTTGTGGCAAAGTTTAGGCTTTAACATGAAATGTCTTGTCTGTAATTGTTTTTAAAATATTTTTGAGTAAAAAAACTAAACAAAATTAATTTTATTTATAAAAATATATTTTTTTTAATTGTCTAATTTATTTTAAATAAAACATTCATTTTGCATTTTTGTCATAGTTGTAATCTGGCTATGTGTATTTGTGTCCCTTCAGCTTGATTCCTGACTCAGACCTCTTGTGGCAACATTAGTTTTTTTATAGTGTTTTTTTTGATAAATACAGAGCTCTTAGCGATGTGCTTAGCGTTTTTGGATAAATTATTTTGTTTTTTTTTTCTGCGGCTTTTTACTTTCTCATCAGTTAACCTGCAGAAATGTTTGTTTATTGAATAACTCACATTTAATTCGTTACTATTAAGTTCTCTAATTTGTTTTTTCTTTTGTCTGTATTTTTTTCATATAGGACATGTGCCAGCGGGAATATGACTATGCCCGACCATCGGCTTGGAATGGGATCATTGTGGCAGAGATTAGGGCCACCGTGTCCCTGTTCTTTAAAGTCAACCTCCAGCCCAAGTCTGGCCGGTAAAAGTGGTCATACTTCAAGTGCTGAGACCCAGCATCGGTCTACAGGCTCTATGAATGTTGCACATCATAGCTTGCTGTCTGAGAACAGTCAAGGACTGAATGCCTCTTCTTGATTTGTATCTTTACAAATAAGTAGCCTCCCCTCCACAAGCATGGCAAGGAGGTTCCCCCCTGGCCCCCTAACCCTGATCCCAATACAGTTGCGGGGAGGGTTCTTCTCGCTATTGTGAGGTGGAGAATCCAGAGGAAGAAGTGGACGGGGATCTGGCTGTCCCAGAGGAGTCACCGGTGAGGTGGGGGCTGTGTGGGTCATCAGCTATTCCGATGGGGAAACGCCGGGGTCTGGCTACCGGGAGGGCCAGTCTCAGATGGGGAGTCCCAAGGTGGAAGAGGTGATAGACTCACCATCAGGGTACAGGAGTGGGAGCAGAGGAGTCGGGCTCTGGTGGATCAAATTGGAGGAGCCAAACCCACACTTCCACCTCCTGCAGCCCTCCCTGGTTTAGGGCAGCACTTCGTCCTCTGGTTAGTTGCCTATGTGTATCTAATTGTGTTCATCTTTTTTTTAAAGGGACAAGTGTGGGTGTAATGCTTTGTATTTCTTTTTTCTTATTGTTTCAGGGCATCATAGTCCTGTTGTTTCTGCCACAACCCTTCTGGAATTTTCTCCCGGGCCTATGTCAGGTAATATTGATATGCACATACACACAGATGCAATCGGTAATTTTTATACGTTGCTAGAAAACATACACCACCAGACTTACTCATTTTCTTGTTATTATTTTTGTCTTAGATTATCACAGCTCCTGGGATTCCCGCTGGCACATCCTTGAGCCCCAAAACCCGCTGTGTCCCCACCAGCATGAAGTTGGGTCCAGAAGCATATGCCAAAGCCAGAGCTGTGATGATAAGTAACCTTGTTTTGTAACTGTAGTTGCCTTGGTGATCTTTCTATGAGTTTAATGAAACAATCCAAGGATTAATTTTGTTCCATTAACAATTATGTCATTTTGGCACACATTTTTGTTGCTATATTAATGCTTGTCTCAGTCTGACATGGTCTCATGTATGCAAGTAGTAGTGCTAAAAGTTTAGACACTCTTGTAGACATCAAACCTTAATTGTACATGTGCCAATAAATCCACCATTGGCTCTTAGACCTGTATAGAGTCCCTGACATATTCTGTTTTTAACATATTACCATGTGTTTGACCAGCTGGTATATGGGGTTCACAGACATTTACCTACCTCCTGAACAGTTGTTAGTGACCCTGTTAGTAGCAGTGTTCTGTGACATGCACCCCCTTTTGAGTTGATGGATACTAAAATTTTATTTATTTATTTATTTTTTTTTTAAACACACCCGCAAAGAATATTTAATGTTAAAAGGACAATTTTTTGGGTTGATAAAAGTAATGCATTAATGTAGGTCATGCATTTATGTATGACTGCAGCAACAAACATGACAGTATAGTGTATTTTAGGAGCAAATCTAAGTTTAGCCATAATGTCTTTTAGAAACACCTTTAAAGTGGACCACAACCAACGGCACTAGAATCTCTAAGATTCCACGGCTGCTTGATTACCTCCCCCTGGGGCATCCAGAATTGGGATGTCCTGGTGTATGAAACCCCCCCGGGTCACCTGAAAACTCACTATTCCAAGTATGTCTCACACCCTGCTTCGGAAGTATTAATTACACGTGGGTTATGGTCCAGTAGAGGGCGAACTTCTGCAGAGATGACTAGAAAAAGAAGCCCCTCCCGGTCCATAAATACCTGGGACACATTCCTCACATTCCTTTACAGGTAAGCCGGGTGTACACCCGGCCACTTTTTTTCCTATTTCCACCTGGACTATTTCATTAATGTCCCTATGCCTCCCAGCCTTGGCTGTAAGGTCCGGGTGAGGGTAGGGCACACCTTAGTGGTGTTTGAACAGCCATGCTCCACCGCAAATCCCCCACCAAGGGGTAGGCGGTCGTCAGGTTAGTGATCCTGATGTGGGATGCCCTGTCCACATCGATGCTGTCGCTACATTATTATGGGTAGCTTTCGGCTTCCCCTCCATTACTCCCCGTTCCCGAATAGTGGGGGAGCTGACCCTCCATCTTGTCCCATTATAGTTACTGTCATGTGCTGTTTTTACTTCACGTGCTGGCTGCTGCTAGCGCGTGTGTGCGCATGTGTTTCACTGTTATCTGCGGCCCGCACGCTCGCTGTATTGTGCAGCGGCGGCGGGCCGGTTGCCTCATGGCCGGCTCTGCAGCGTGACTGGGGTGTGCGGCTCTCTTTCCTGTTCCTCAGTCAGAGGAGGGGGTGGGGCCTGATGCTCTGCGCGCTGGTTACGGCCGCCCCTCTCCTTCGGCACGTTTCGTGTGGCTCTCAGCCATTGGCTGGGAACCGCTTGTCAGTTCCCAGGCGGGGCATCGCACGGCGTGCGATCCGCGCTGGCCCGCCCTTCTTCCTGGTGATCTCCAGGCTAATAGACGCCATTCCTCTGCCAGATACTGTGAGTGCCCTTCGGGGCCTTGATTTTTATTATATTTATATGTACATTGCTCTGTTATCACAGCGCCTGGGGATACCACCTTTATTAATGCACTTAATGTCTTATGTTGCATATGTTGGTGCTTGGTTTTCTGTGTGCATATGTGATTTTTATGGAGTCCCTTATTGTGTCTTTCAGGTGGGACTATCAAGCCTTTATTAAAAAAGGGGGTTCTCCTTTATGGAGGCTCCCCAGGATATTGGACTCGGGGTCCCTTCGGGACAATCCCGGTCGTGTGTGATATGTGGGCCATCCCTTTTGGGGGATGATGTACAAATTTGCATACCATGTGCACAACAGGCGCTTGTGCGGCAAGCCGGCCCTGTGCGGACGGTTCAGCCCCGCTGGCCTCATCACCTACACCCCCACGCCTGGGTATGACCCCAAGTGATGTTGTCACCAGTGGGGAGTCGCAATCTGATGTATGCGCAAGACTGGCCAACATTGAGAGACTGATTGCTAGCTCTGCGGCCAGGAAGGCCCCAGCTAAGAGACGGCACTTGGCGCCCGCGGCGCCGGCCTTTGATTATGCGGATGTTGAAACTTTTGACTGGTCTGATTGTTCCCCGCTCGAGGAATGGGAACTGTTCCCAGACTCTGACTCTTCTGAGGATCGGCAGTACCCTGGCGCTGATACCGGCTCAGAGCGCGGGGATACTGTCGACACCCATAGGCTCCTTACTCAAATTTTTGAGGTACTTGCCATTTCCCCTCCTGCAGAGGCCCCTCCGCAACGGGGGGAATTTTTTGGGACCGCCAAACCTCGTTTGGAGTTCCCGGATCAGAAGCACTTTAACAATCTGATCCTTAAGGAATGGGAAAAGCCTAGTTGGCTTCCTGGTATCCCTCACGGGTGCGATAGGAAGTATCCTTTTCCTTCTGATGTGGTGAAAGTTTGGTCCACACCCCCAGAGGTCGACGCGCCTGTCCTGGGATTGGCCAATACTTCAGTCGTGCATACCCCGGATTCCACTACCTTGAAGGATGGTGAGGACGGACGTCTCGATCAATTGGCTTCGCATGCCTTTGCTTGTGTGGTTTCGGCCTTGCGCCCGGTTTGTGCTTCTGTGATCACGGCCGTGGCTACTAGAGCTCTAATTAGGGGCCTTTTGGATGGCTCCCAATTGGATCCCTGCAGTGAGGAGTTTACAGCCTTGACTCATTGTGAGATGTGCATTGTTTTTGGCGTTTGTAAGGCTGCTACTTGGTCTTCTGTTCATACTTTTTCCAAGTTTTATAAGGTTGATGTGCGGGCCTCAGCGGATGCTGTTTTTGGCCGCAAAGTTCTGCAAGCTGCAGTGGTTTAATTTGTGCCCTATTGCCTGTTGGGATCCCCACCCTTTTTTGGACACTGCTATTGGATGTCCCACGTGTAATTAATACTTCCGAAGCAGGGTGGGAGACATACTTGGAATAATACCTTTTTGTGATTACTCACCTGTAAAATGGGTATTATAAGTATGTCTCACACCCTGCTTCGTCCCACCCTGAGTTGTATCTTGGATCCTCTATATGGTGAAACTTTTTTCTCATAGATTTTATTGGCTCTTCCTGGTCTTACTGCTTTCTTATAATGGGGAATGTGTGGGAGCTCCCAGGTATTTATGGACCGGGAGGGGCTTCTTTTTCTAGTCATCTCTGCAGAAGTTCGCCCTCTACTGGACCATAACCCACGTGTAATTAATACTTCCGAAGCAGGGTGTGAGACATACTTATAATACCCCTTTTTACAGGTGAGTAATCACAAAATGGTATTTTCATCCCTGGTCCAGCAGCACATGTGCGAGCAGCGGCCACATCCCCACTATCCCTTTAGCAGGGTGTGTGCTCGCGCCAGTCAGTCACAAATGCCTGTACATGCTCCCTGAAAGAGGGTAGCAAGGAATGCAGCCTCCAGCGTACTTGGAACTGCTTGCTTAGACAAGCTCTTGGACGAAGGGGCGGGAGTGTATTCGAGTGCGCTAATTGTAGGAGAGGCATCATAGGACTGAGGAAGGGTAAGTCAGATCTGGCAGCCTGGGGGTTTCACACTGCAGGGCACTCTCGACTGGGGTAGCCGTGGGGCAAGGACCCAAATTCTTGGGTTTTGGTGCACTTTATTAACAACAATGCAACCTTTTTGAGACCTATCCGGTCACAACATGTACATGTTATTGTCTTAGTGGCAAAAACTAAATTGGTTAAACCATCTTGACTTTCAAGCAAGATGCATATGGAAGTCCACACTACACTGGCCAAAAAAAGGAACACTGGCTTGAGTTCATATTTGGCAACAGCAACATTGTGTGCTTTTCCTTGGGCAAAAACACGCTAGTTGAGTTTTCTCTCTGTTGACACATGCATGCGTTAAATGTATGAATGTTTGGTATTGTGTAATTTTTTTTACTTTTTTTTAGTAGCCCACTTGCCCATGTTTGCCGATTGTTAGCTCTAGACTCTATTTGTTTGTAGTGACATGTTGTATCCAATATATGTGATGTAACACGAATTTGTATTTGTTTTATTGATTTTTCTTTTCTTTTTCCCAGATTGCATATGAGAGAATCACAGATTCTGGCAATACGTGCTTGAGTCACGAGCTATGCTTCTGGACCTTCCTGAGAAGAAGCTGGGTAAGGGCAAGAAATAATTTTGCTGTGCAGCCACTTTTTTAAGTTTGGGCCATGTTGGCCTTTGATTAATCTTTTTTATGTTATAAAGAAGATATGATACTTTCTAACTCTTTGGACTTGTTTCATTATGTGACCTCACTTTATTTTCTTGTGTTAGTGTTTTGTTCCAAAAAATACAATGCTTTCATATTCTGAATTCCCATTACCACATAAAACTACTATGTGAATGAAAACATTTATTTGTAAAACTATGCGCACAAAACATTGTGCAACATTACCACTGTGCGCTTGTGGGTTGTAGCCAGGGCCGACACCTGATCCAAGCAGTGCCTGAAAAAAAATGTTTTGCTGTTGTACCTGCTGGTTGAGTACCTGCAGCAATTGTGCCATTTCTCTCCATCTTTCTGGGATTGCTGCTAGTATAGCCACATGTTGGTCCTGTGCACTTGCTGCCTGCTGTTGTAGCTGCGCCCATTGTTCCTGTGCCAGTGCTGTATGTGTTGCCAAAGGATTATTTATACCTTGAATTTGTTGGAGTTGACGCTCAATGCCTTTCACTCGTTAGGCTAGTCGTCAGTGACCTTGGTGCCTATTGTATGCATCCAGCATTTGTGTACCCAGCTCATATAGTTGCACGGTACTGGGTCATCTTTCTGCCTCCACGGATACCACCAATGGGGGCTAACAAATAAACAAGAAAGGACAGTTAAACATTAAACCATATTTCACCATATGTGAAGACATAATATACACATGCCTGTAGGTTTGCCCATGATGCATGTGAGGAGAACCACTATTCTACATCAGTATCCAGGCCCATAATTCACTGACGTGTTATAGTTATGTCAAGTGCCATTTTTGGACTTTCAGATACATTAAGCTCTGCTGCATGAATGGCCACAAAGTGTCTTGGAGGTGTTATGGGTAATACTCAAAACATGTACCAAGGCTGATCCTGATTGCTGGGTTGCTTGGACACCTGAATCATCGGATGTCTCCCTTACAGATGGTGCTTGTGTAAGGACCTTAAACAATTAACAACATGCACACATTGCAAGTGTTCAAATATTTGTTGGACTATTATACATTCACGGTTTACACACCTGTTTTCCCAGAGTATTCAAACATCTGTGATCTGTGATTTGTGATGGTGTGGACATGTGCTCTTCATCAGATAATGGTGTGAAATACGAACCAGCTGAATAAGTTCCCAAAACAAAACAATTAGAAATATTATTAATTATACATTATAAAGAATAGCCCAACCTTACATAACCATCCCAAAAACAAATACAAGGACAGTTTTTTTATATTACGCAATAATGTGGTAGTCAGCAGGGTGTATTACATAAGCAACTATAGCAGACATACTGTGACAGAACTAGTATTCACAAGGGTATGCCTTACTATTCGTCTAACCACAAACTGAAAGTAGTCAAAATTGTCAAGTAGGTAAAGGGGATATATATGTGACTAATGACCAATATTAGTTAACAGGCAAAGACTCACTTACACACCTGTAACAACAATAGGTGTATTGTATATCTATGCTGTGTATAAATACACACACCCCAAATCAGGACAACAAGGACTCTTCTGAAGTGTTTGGGTAAATGTCTGTCTAAATTTAAACACAAACCTTAATTAAAAGTAGACCAATATTAAAACCATGGGCAGCCAGCCTGGGATAGAATGTTATGCTGTTGGCTTAGGGCCATAGTGTCCTTCACTCAGTATGGTAAATAATGTTTAAATATTAACTAAAATAAAGTAATCAGCAGCCATGTTAGCAGCAAACATGTACAGGTACTTTTTGATAGACAATGAAGATTAAACTTACAGACAGCCTCAGGTTGGCTGGAAGAACAGGTGGGTGTTGCTGGTTGAACACTGTTGGTTTACAAGCATATGAAAGGAGACCATTGGTTAACTAAATACATAGCAACAAATAATATCTCATAAACCGCAAGTTAGCAGCGTCCATAAATAGCTAAGTATTGGCTACTCCACTTACAGACAGCCTCCGGGTTGCCATGAGTGGCAGCCTTGTGTGGATGTGTGTCCTTGTTGACTAATGCTGGCTCCCACATTTACTTCCAGCTGTTGGCTGTGATCGGAATCTGGCTCAGCATTGCCCTCCAAATCTGTTCCTGCATCTGCAAAATCACAAAACAAAGTTTGAGTTACAACATTTAAAATGGATTGTATTTCATGTTAATTAAAAGTCTGTGGCCTATACAAGAGTGACTATATTCTTAGTATACAGTACGTCCTGCTCCAGATATAGTACTTACACTTGGGTTATCCTCCGCCAGATGGCACTGCACTGCAGAGACATGCAAAACAGGCTCTTCCCGGCCCCTCAAATACCCAGGGACCTCCCACAAATCCCCAGATTTCTCTGCAGTGCTGACTGCGAAGACATGAAGTATCACTCTCTCGCAGGTGAGCGGGGCTATTAAAGCCTGCGTCCCTGTTGGACTATTCCCACCCGTCCTCCTTGTGATGTGCCTCCCAGCCTGGGCTGCGCTGGTCGGGTGAAGGTAGGCAGCACCATGCGTGCTTATGGAACCATGCTCCACCGCAGTCCCCCACCAAAGGGTAGGCGGTTTAGGCTGATGGTGAGCCTCTAAGGGATGCCCCTCCCGCATTACTGCCCATGCCCCCTGTAGCGGTGGGCCCTGTACAAAGGGTCGCCATCCTCCCTCGTTCCCCCCGTAGCCCGGGGGGAAAGAAAGGGGGGGGGGTGTGTATGTGGTCTCAGTGTATTGGATTACACGCTTGTGGCCTTTAGTAATGTCATTTGACTTGTATACTCGGTGTCAGACGCACTGATTCGCAGCCTTATTTGTGTATCTGCCGCCGCCACGCGTGCCTCTTTGCTTCACTGGATGTGCTGCACCGGGCGGCGACGTCACCTCAGACACCGCAGCGTCATCATTGGCAAAATCATCTATTCTAAGTGTGTCATACACTTCGCTCCTCATGACAACCTTGTCTAATGTCTTAGAGCTTCGCGCTTTCGGGGGGCGGGGACCTGGCTTGGCACGCTCAGCGGCACGGTCCGCTCTGGCCTGCCCTTCGAGGTTCGCTTGGCGCCATTTTGATGGTAGTCGCGCGCGCGTGGTATCGGTCCCACTCCTTCCACGGTCTGTAAGTGCCCTCACGGGGGATTTTTCATGCTCCTTGCTTACTGTGCATGGTTCTGACACCCTTTATTCCCCTTATGTCTTTCAGACGGTTGAATCCAGTGGCTTCTCCCGGTCCGGCGTAATTGCCAGTTGGACCTAGTATAATTACTCCCACTTCCCTGCAGGTCATTGGGGCATCCAGGGTAGCTTCAGCGTCTATCCCTACTGGCCTATTGGGCCTATTAATCACCATATGGAGGCATCCCAGGATATTTTGACCGGGGTTCCTTCGGGACAAGCCCGGCTGTGTGTAGCTTGTGGGGTCTCACCTATCAGCGGTGACAATGCACGGGTCTGCGTTCCTTGTGCACAGCAGGCGTTACTGGTACTTCACGCCCCTTCTGGGGCTGAGTCTGCACCTCGCCTCACTTCACCTATTCCCCCATGCCTCAGTCTAACCCCCAATACAAGCGGGGATTCTCATCCTGATGTGGCTGCTAGACTGGCCAGTGTTGAAAAATTGCTTGCTAATACCTTAGCGCGTAAGGCCACCGCAAAAAGCGGCACTTAGCTCCTGATACCACTCTTTTCCCTACGGAGTCTGATGAGTTATTGCATCTATATGGCCATACCCCCTCGGACGAAGGGGAGCTCTTCTCCGACTCAGGGTCATCTGACGAGAAGTCAAGGGGTCATGATGATTCTGGCTCTGATCACTGGACCCCGGATGATACTGACAAACTGCTGGTTCAGATTTTTGAGGTTTTGTCCATCTCTCCCCCTGTTGCGGCTCCCAGGCAAAGGGGTGAGCTATTTCATGCTGCTAAGGCTCGATTAGAATTTCCTGAGCAAACCCATTTCAATAACCTCGTGCTTAAGGAGTGGGAACATCCCAGTAGACTTCCCGGGATTCCTAAGAGTTTGGACAGGAAGTATCCCTTTCCTGCTGATATGGTCAAGTGCTGGTCATCGCCCCCCGAGGTCGATGCTCCTATTCTAGGGCTGTCTAACACCTCCATTGTGCAGTCCCCTGACACTACTACGCTGCGGGATTCTGAGGACCGGCGCATTGACCAATTGGCATGCCATGCCTTTGCATTTGGGGGAGCGGCGCTGTGCCCGGTTTGCGCTTTGGCCATTACTGCGGTGGCTCTCGGGGCCATGGTCAGGAATGCACTAGATGGCCCAGACGATTTGCCACCTGATACTATTAATGCACTGTCTACCTATGATGTGTTTGTTAGCATCATCCGATGCAGACAGGATAAAGTTATTAGGATGTGTGCCAGGTCTTCCGCCTTGGCGGTAGCTATATGCCGCGCGGTATGGCTGCGCTAGTGGGCTGCTGACAATGCTGCTAAGAAAGCCCTTACTGGACTTCCATTTAAGGGGCTACGCCTGTTTGGGGACCGCCTAGACGTCTTTGCTAAAGGAGGTAAGTTACCCCAGCGCAGGCGGCAGCCTCGGCCCTTTCGGAGCCAGGGCCCCCCTTCAGTCCCCTACCGAGGCGCTAAGCAGGGAAAGGGGGTGTCCTTCGCAGGGGCTCGCGCAGATTCCTGGCATAGGAGCAGAGGACGACGTCCGGGCTCCTCCTGGGGGTCCAAACCCAAAGCCCCTCCCAAAACCCCTCAGGCATGATGGGGCGCCCTCGCCCGCCAGGGCGGGGGGACGGCTACAGCACTTCGCGCACATCTGGAGGCGCCAAGTCTCAGACCGGTGGATTCAGGAGGTAGTGTCCTCTGGTTACAAGATAGAATTTGCTGTGCGCCCCCCCACAAGGTTCAGCAGGTCCCGGATCCCCCAGGACCCTGTATCAGCTCAGGTCTTGCTACAGGCCGTGCAAGAATCTGGGGGTCATTTGCAGGGTCCCCTTAAGAGAATTGGGCAAGGGGTACTATTCCAACCTTTTCACAGTGCTCAAAAAAGATGGGTCAGTCAGGCCCATTCAGGATTAAAAGATCCTCAACAGATTTGTCAAGAACAGAAGCTTTCGCATGGAAACTCTGCGCTCGGCCATTGGCTCCCTGCGCCCAGGGGATTTTATGACGTCTGTGGACATCAAAGATGCTTACCTTCACATCCCTGTGTTCCCGGGACATCAAAGGTTTCTCAGATTTGCGTTGAAAGATCAACATTACCAGTTTGTGGACCTACCATTTGGCCTCACTTCAGCTCCCAGAGTGTTCACCAAGGTGCTGGCGGGGGTTATGTCTCTAAGTTCAGGGGGCATACGCGTGCTGCCCTACCTGGACGACATTCTCATCTCTTCACGGTCCCTACAGCAGGCAGAACTGGACACTCAGCTGGTGGTGTCCACCTTGGAGTCCTTCGGCTGGGTGATCAATCATCCCAAGTCCTCTCTGTCCCCTTCGTCGGTGACCCCATTCCTGGGGATGATTCTGGATATGGTTCAGTCACGGATAGTCCTTCCTCAACAAAAGGTGGAAGCTCTGACTGTGCAGGTGAGGTTCCTGCTCTCGTGCCCCCAGCCCTCCCTCAGGCAGGGAATGCAGCTGGTGGGCCTGATGGTGGCGAGCTTCGAGGCAGTGCCCTTTGCTCAGTTCCATTTGAGGCCTCTGCAGCTTCACCTTCTGTCAGTTTGGGACAAGGACCCCACGTCTTTGGACGGGGTTTGTGTGCTTCGGTCCGAGGGTCCCTCTCGTGGTGGCTGGACCACAGGAACCTGCTACAGGGCAGGTCCTTCCTGGCCCCCTCCTGGGAGACGGTCACCACGGATGCCAGTCTGTCAGGTTGGGGGGGATTCTGGAAGTCCCTGCGGTTCCAGGGGAGGTGGGGCCCTCAGGAGGCCCACCTGCCCATCAACATTCTGGAACTACGGGCGATCAGGTTGGTACTGGAGCAGTTGACCAATCACCTGAAGGGTCTGGCTGTGCAGGTGCGCTTAGACAACAGGACGGCGGTTGCCTACATCAACCATCAGAGGGACCCGGAGCAGAGGTGCCCTCCAGGAGGTGTCGTGGATTATGACATGGGCGGAGGCCAATGTTCAATGCATTTCGGCCGTGTATATCCCGGGGGTAGAGAATCTACTGGCAGACTCTCTGAGCAGGGGGACTTCCCATCAGGGGGAGTGGTCCCTCTGCAACAGGGTATTCCAGTCCCTGTGTCACCGTTTGGGTCTACCGGATGTGGATCTGTTCACATCCCGTCACAATCACAAGCTCCCAGTCTTTGTCTCCCTGTCTCAGGATCCTCTGGCCTTGGCCACGGATGCTCTGTCAATGTCATGGAAGGAATTTAGGCTCCTGTATGTCTTTCCTCCGTTTCCCCTACTGGGCAGGGTTCTGTGAAAGATTGCTCTGGAAAGGGTGCCAGTGATTCTGGTGGCCCCAAGGTGGCCAAGATGAGTGTGGTTCGCAGACGTGGTACAAATGGCAGTAGACCAGTACGTCCTGCCAGAGGCGCCAGATCTGCTCACTCAGGGCTCCTTACGCCATCCCAATTTACAAACTCTGGCTTTGATGGCCTGGCTGCTGAAACCTCCATCTTGATGGAGAAAGGCTTGTCTGCCTCGGTGGTGGATACCATGGTGCAGGCTAGGAAGAAAACTTCTTCTGCCATCTATTATAGGGTATGGCGTACCTACATTAATTGGTGTGAGTCTAGGTCTCTTCCCTGTAGGGAGTCCCCAGGGTTCTGGAGTTTTTACAGCATGGATTGGAGTTGGTTCTAAAACTCAGTAGTCTGAAGGGTCAGGTTTCTGCCCTGTCTGTCTTCTTTCAGAAGTCTTTTGCTCAGCATCCCTTGGTTAAGACCTTCTTTCAGGGGGTCGCTTATGTGCGTCCCCCACGTAAGCCTATGGTCCCTGTTTGGGATTTGAACTTGGTTTTGTCTGCCTTGCAGGGTGCTCCCTTTGAGCCTATTCAGGATGCTGCTCTGGCTGTGCTTACCCTCAAGGTTGTCTTTCTGGTGGCTATCTGGAGGCGTGTGTCTGAGCTGGCGGCTCTGTCTATTCAGCCCCCATATTATGAGAGACACCAGGACAAGGTGGTGTTCCAATTTAAGCCAGACTTTCTGCCTAAGGGGGTGTCTGCTTTTCATTTGAATCAAGATATTGTTCTTCCTTCTTTGTGTCCTAATCCTAGCAATGCTAAGGAAAGGGTTCTGCATTCCTTGGATGTGGTCAGGTGTCTGAAGTATTACCTGGTAGTTACTGCGGCTTTCAGGAAGACTGATGCTCTTTTTGTGGTCCCTTCTGGTCCTAGGAAGGGTTTGGCTCCTGCCAAGTCTACTATTAGCAAATGGATTTGTCAGGCTGTGATTCAGGCCTATTCTGCTAAGGGGAAGAATCCTCCCTTCCGCCTTACTGCTCATTCTACTCGTGCCTCTTGGGCCTTCCAGCACCAGGCTTCTGTTGAACAAGTTTGCAAGGCCGCTACTTGGTCTTTTGTTCATACCTTTTCAAAGTTTTACAAGGTTGATGTTAGGGCCTCAGCTGATGCTGTTTTTGGCCGCAGGCTTTTGCAGGCGGCATTGGTCTAACCTGTCTGCTGTCACCTTTTGTTGGGGATCCCACCCTACTTATGGACACTGCTATTGGATGTCCCAAGTGTAAGTACTATATCTGGAGCAGGACGTACTGTATACTAAGAAGAATACAATTCTGTGAAGTACTCACCTGTAGAATTGCAACAGCAGCAAGATCTTGGTGTGCAAGATGTGGCCTTCACATTTATGTGAATGCAGGACCAGTCAGGTGCAGGTTGTGGCCTGAGAGGCTAAACAATGATACACTAGGGGGTTGTCTGCATGATGTGGATTTAGACAATGACCAGTAGGTAACTGATGCATGCTGTAATGTTTTTTTAAAAAAAAACGCTACTTATAGCTTTTTCATGATCTCCAAAGTATTAAGGTCAACGCTGTGTGTAAACAACAGAAAACGCCACTAGTGCAGAACTTCTTGTAACGGATTTTCAAATAAAAAAAAACAGTTTCTTTTTGGCTGAAATCATGGAAATTTCATATGTGTTTGGATCAGGAAATGTCCAACAATGCGGAGCTACAAGCACAGCCCTCTTCCAAACACAGCTGCGTAGCGTTTCTAAGATTTGAACAAGCGTGGAGGAGGAAGATGGTGAACAAATGACATTCCTGTTTTACAAGCATATTACCAACTAAGTATAAAAAAAACACTTTTGCATGATACAAAAAGGTTGTTCTACGATTGCCTTTGCATTGGCAGTGTGTGTGTGTTTGTGGGAATTGGCCAGTACTGTAGTACCCCAGGCAGAGACAGTCTGTGTTTTTTGTGCTTTGTGTCAGCAGTAGTGTTTATTTGTGCTCTTCTAGCTGCTGGTGTAAGCAGGTATTGTGCAGCACACTGCAAGACACAATTGGCTTGGACACCTTATCTGGGCTGTAGAGCATCTACCCTATTGGCTAGGCCTAACCCAAGAAATGTGCTTGCCTCAGGCTGTTGGTCTTTTCAGCAATGCTTTTGATTTGGTGGTGAACTGCATTCTTTTAGCACTTGTGTGTGTCTGAGTTAGTTGTTAGGAGTTAGTAAAGTTATGGTTTATTTGAGGTGTGTGTCTGTATTTTATTGAATGCTTTAGTGTGTGCATTTGTGCAAGCCGTGGCACCAATGCAGTGCATAGTTGAGAACAATTTTGGCGTGATGTTTGTTGTGTGCATTAGTTGTGTGGCCGGTGAGGAGGAAAAGGAGAGTGAGGAATCACCAGTGGTGCCACTGCGTGCTGACAAAGTGTTTAAAGTGGACCAAAATCCATGGAGATTGGCCGATTGATTCCCTCCCACCAGGGCATCCAAAATCGTGATGCCCCACTGTGTGAAGTCGCCCATAAACTCACCTTCATTCCTGGTCCACTGGCATATGCACGAGCAGCAGCCGCATCCCCGCTATCCCTCTAGCAGGGCACGTGTCTGCACTCAGCATTTATGAATGGCCGGCGCGGGCACGCTCGCTGTTAAAGGGAAGAGAGGGATGCTCCAACCAGCGTGCTCGGATCCGCTCACATTAGACGAAGGCTTAGATGAGCTGACATAAGCGGATCTGGGTGTGCTGATTGGACGAGAGGCTGCGCATGCGGCCAATAGAGGCGACCTGGGGGGTTTCACACAGCGGGGCAACGCGGGGTGCCGCTGGGGCAAGGACCAAAACCCAGGATAGTCAAAAGCATCAGTTTTGTCCCACTTTAACACCTGATTGTGGTGGATTGTGGTGGAGTGATGAGCAAATCCACAACCTTTAGGCTGAATCGTGCTGCCCTTCTGGAACTTAACCACCAGATCCTCCACAAAATTGAGCCCACCACTGGCTGCAGCCACGCAGTCCCTGGAATAGTGCACCTCTGTGCCTTTTTAAATATTCTTACAGGGGGCACATTTCAGGCCACTGCTGCTCTGTTAAGCAGCATTTGTCAACCATCCGGTTCCCATCGATGAGGAAGAGGTCCAAAACATCAAGTTGCCATTCTATGGTATGGCGGGAGTGCCAAATGTGCTGGGCTGCATTGATGGGACTCATATTCCCTTCCACCCCCCTCGAGCACAAGAGCTGCACTACCACATCCGCAAACAGGTGAATAGAAAATGCAGCAGGTGTGGGTATGCATTTGTGTCACAGACATGCCCACAGACATTGCAGAAGACATCAAGACTGGCTTTGCCCGACTGACACAAATGATAAATTCACAGTGTCACAAAGTGGCCGTGGACTGCTACAAGGAGTAACTACAACCACAAGATATATATAACCAGCTAAAGCAGACCTAAAATGATGCTCAAATAATGTAGTTGACATACATACTTGCAACTCTATAAAGCTGGCTAACAGCTATAGGTAGAGATCCCCTAGAGAGTTAGGGAAGCCATAGATAGGTTAAATGATTAAAAGTTAGATTGATTGTTAAAACTGACTATTCTAAGTATACAGTCCTGTTCCAGAATATTCCTTACACATGGGTTATACATCCACAAGATTGCGCTGGACTGCAGAAAACAGCTTGTGGCTCCTCCCGGCCCTATATGTCAGGGACCTGACTTTTCCAGTGGCCCGCCCCTCGAGGTATATGCGGACGCCATTTTTACCTCCCTCGTGCTGCGTGTCTGCTGTTTCCTACCACGGTCCGTGAGTGCCCCTGCAGGGTGGATTGTTATGTATTTTATATTTTTTACTGTATTCTTATGGGGATGTCTTCTTATGTCTTTCAGGCGAGTAGACCTCATTGTGGTTTCTCCCGGTCCTCCCCCTTTAGTTTGGGCATATTACTATTTTATCTCCCACATCCCTAGCGGGCTATTGGGCATCCCGGGTTGCTATCATTAGCGTTAACCCTATATTGGCCTATTGTGCCACTATAATCACCATATGGAGGCTTCTGGGGATAATGTGCTTGGGCTTCCTTCGGGACAAGCCCATCTATGTGTTGTGTGTGAAGTATCCCATATAAGTGATGATGTCGGGGTGTGTGTACCCTGCGCCCAGCAGGTACTTGCACTGCAGCCTGGGTTGCCTGTTACTGGAGCGGCGCCCCCTCGGGCTTTGCCTACCCACCCACGCTTACATCTGACCCCCTCTGAGGGGCATATTAGCGGGGAGTCTCAACCTGATTTAGCTGCACGGGTGGCCAGCATTGAAGAACATCTTGCTGGGTCTGCCCCGCGTAAGGCTTCTGCTAAGAAGCGGCATTTATCACCCGCGGTTTCCCTCTTCCCTGTAGAGGACGAGGGCCCTTACTCTCAGGTCCTTACCCCCTTGAGGCGGGGAATTATTTTCTGATTCTGAATCCTCTGAGGAACAACCTAAGATTTACAGTAATACTGGGACTCCTTTTGGGGAAGACCTAATGACACTGACAGGCTGCTGAGTCATATTTTTGAAGTGCTTTGTATTTCTCCCCCGGCAGTGGCTCCGCAGCAGCAGGGCGAGCTCTTTCATACGGTTAAGCCACGCTGGGAGTTCCCTGAGCAATCTCACTTTAATAATCTAGTGCTCAAGGAATGGGAACGGCCTAGCAAGCTGCCAGGAGTGCCTAAGAGTTGGGACAAGAGGTATCCCTTTCCTGCTGATGTTGTTAAGCATTGATCATGTCCTCCCGAGGTGGATGCGCCCGTTCTCGGGTTGTTTAATACATCTGTCATGCATTCTCCTGACACTACTACCCTGCGGGATGGGGAGGACCGGCGCTTGGACCAACTGGCCTGTAGCGCCTTTGCCTGTGTGGGGACGACTCTGCGCCTGATTTGTGCCTCTGCTATTACGGCTATTGCCATTAAAGGGGTGCTTAAGTGTCTCTTGGACAGGGCATCTGAGGATGCGGGTAGAGAAGAGTATAGATCTCTACTGCTTTGTGAGGAATTTATTGCATATATTCTGTCTGCTATGGATGATGCCATTAGAATGTGTGGTAGAACTTCTGCCTTGTTGGTGGCTATACGCCGCTCTGTCTGGCTACGTCAATGGGTAACTGATAATGCTGCTAAGAAAGCCCTCACTGGCTTCCCTTTCAAGGGCCTGCGTCTCTCTGGGGAGCATTTAGATTTGTTTGCCAGGGGTGGCAGGTTACCTCAATGTAGGAGGCAGTCCCGGTCCTTTCGGGGGATGGGTGCCTTTCTCCCATCCTTCCGTGGTTCCAGAACTGGTCGAGGAGTCTCCTTTACTCGGGTTCGAGGAGATCACTGGGGAAGGGGCAGAGGACGTGGCCGTTCTGGCCTCTCCTGGGGTCCCAAGCCAAAATCCTCACCCAAGCCCCCTCAGGCATGAAGGTGCGCCCTCACCCATCCGGGTGGGGGGACGGCTCCGGCTCCTTGCTCACATCTGGAGGCGACACGTCTCAGACCGGTGGATTCAGGAGGTAGTGTCCTCCGGTTACAAGAGTTTGCAGCCTGCCCCCCCCCCCCCCCCCCCAAGATTCATAAAATCCCGGATGGCTCAAAACTCCCTGTCAGCTCAGGGTCTGTGCCTTGCTGTCCAAAACCTTTTGGAGTTGGGGGTCATCTGCCAGGTGCCCTTGAGGGAAAGGGGCAAAGGATACTACTCCAATCTTTTCATTGTTCCCAAAAAAGTCGGGTCCATCAGACCTATCCTGGATTTAACCCTTCTAGTGCCAGCTACGTGAGACTAGCAGCCTCTACTCCACTTAAGTGCCAGCTACGTGAGACTCACGTAGCTGACTTTAAACCCCCACAGTAAAAAAAATATAAAAGTAAAATACTCACCTGACCCCTCGTTGGATTCAGCCGGGTCTCCTCTTTAATTTGGTGCCATCCGATCCCCCGTGGGGGGTCGGATGGCTCCAGGAGAGCCCCCGGAATAGCACCCCCCCCCCCCCCCCCCGTTTGGCAGCTGCTAACTGTAAAAAAAAAAAAATAGGGTCCATGACCCCTATACCAGTTCACAAGGCTGGGGGGATGGCAAGCCACCTGCGCTAGCGGGTGGCTTGCCATTAACCCCTGGCACCCCCATTACCTGCCTCCCCAAAGGCCAGGGGGGGGCAGAAGAGCCCGGGCCCACATGGGCTATGTGGGCTCGTAGACTGCAGGGTGGGGGGGCCACAAAAGCTGGCCCCCCCACTCTGTGCCTACAAGCCCCCATAGCTGGTCCCGGGCTGGTTACTGTGGGTAAGAGGGACTCCACGTCATTTTTTTTTTTGATTTTTAAGGGTTTTTAACCCTTAAAAATAAAAAAAAAATGGGGTCCGCCCCCCTGGGAGGGGGGACCCTATGTCATTTTTTTTTTTATTAACCCTTTGTGTTCTGTCATCCAGCAGCTATAAAAGGCTTCTTGCAAGTGAGCAGAAGCCAGTGATCGCCGAGGGACAGAGTGCTCCAGGATGGATGGGAGGTGAGTACAGTGTAAAAAAAAAATAAAAATTAATAAAATATTTTTTTCTCTGCTTGTGTCTGTGTGATTATTTACTTTTAACCCCTTGTGAACTGGTAAGGGGTCCATGACCCCTATACCAGTTCACAAGGCTGGGGGGATGGCAAGCCACCTGCGCTAGCGGGTGGCTTGCCATTAACCCCCGGCACCCCCATTACCTGCCTCCCCAAAGGCCAGGGGGGGGGGCAGAAGAGCCCGGGCCCACATAGGCTATGTGGGCTCGTAGGCTGCAGGGTGGGGGGGCCACAAAAGCTGGCCCCCCCACTCTGTGCCTACAAGCCCCCATAGCTGGTCCCGGGCTGGTTACTTTGGGTAAGGGGGACCCCACGTCAATTTTTTTCTTGATTTTTAAGGGTTTTTAACCCTTAAAAATAAAAAAAAAATGGGGTCCCCCTCCCCTGGGAGGGGGGACCCTATGTCATTTTTTTTCTCGATTTAACCCTTTGTAGTGTGGATGGTATTTGTATTTTTTTTGTGAATGTTATAAAATACTTGTTTCAGTTAGAGGGGTCTCCTGGGCAGGAACAGGGGGCTACCGATAAATATGTGGTACCGTTCTAATCGGTAGAAATGGGGCTTTCTCATGCAATATGATTTTCCTTAATAAAATACATTTTTTATTTAAAATAAAGGAGTCAATTTTCAAAAAAAATTTTTTATTTATTTATTTTTTTTACTTAATAATATTGTAAAAAAAAAAAAAAAAATGTACAAACAAGACATTTCATGTTAAAGCCTAAACTCTGCTGCAAAAAATATATATATATAATTTTCCTGAAAGTTCCAGCAAAAATGGCGCAAAACATGGCGAAAACATGACGCAAAATGGGGAAAAATGGCCTGTCAACAGAGGGTGACAAAATCTCAAGTAGGCTGGCAATTAAAAGGGTTAATAGTACCTATGCATGTTGGGTATTGTTCTGTTCGGGGGACCTTGCGCTTTCAGACTTAGCTTGTTTTTTCTGGTTTGCATATTTTAGGAAAAGGTGTTTTTTATTCAGCTTTTTTATAAATTTTTTAGGGAAACCCTGCGCAACCAAAGAATTCTTTGAGGTAATAATTCCAGAAAGATGAGCCCACTAGAACAAGTTGGGTACCCTTAGAAAGCTTAACGTGTGTACTTTCAGGGAATATATGGTTTATGGGGGATATTCTAAATGTCAAGGGTTGTTTTGGTTGAAAAATCGCAAGGTGCACACTTTGTCTGCAGAGCTGAAATTTTCAAGTAAAATTACCGTTACGCACATGCTTTACTTTGGGGTGTTTGGTAACTCTTCCCTTGACAGTAGCTATGCATGTTGGGTATTGTTCTGTTCGGGGGATGTTGCGTTTTCAGATTAAACTTGTTTTTTCTTGTTTGTATGTAGTTTTTTAGGAAAATGTGGCTTTGATTCTGCTTTTTTATCCTTTTTTTAGGGAAACTCTTTGCAACCAAAGAATCCATTGAGGGATTACTTCCAGAAAACTATGGCCACATCAACAAGCCTGGTACGCCTAGAAAGCCTGAGGTGTGTACTTCCAGAGAATATATAGTTTGTTGGGGGTATTTCAAATGTAAAGGGTTGTTTTTCTGGAAAAACTGCAAGGTGCGCATATTGCGTAGCATAGTTGTATTTTATCTGAAAATCCCCTAAAGCGCTGTTTCAGTTTGGGGGAGTCTCCTGGGCAGGAAAGGGTGTCTACCTATACATATGTGGTACCGCTGTAACCGGGAGAAATTGGGATTTCACACGCAATAAGATTTCATTGACAAACTTACATTTTTTATTACAAAAAAAACTACAATATGTAAAAATTTTTTTTTTTTTATTTTTTTGCACATATTTCACCCAAAAATATTAAGAATACACCTAACAAATGACAAACAAGACATTTCATGTTAAAGACCAGACTCTGCTGAAAAAAACAATATATCATTTTCCTGGGAAATCCCTGGAAATCCCTTCCAAAATCACATTTAAACGTGGGGAGCGCAAAATAGTGCAAAATGGTCTGGCAACAGAATGTGACAAAAACTCCAGGTAGGCTGGCACTTAAAGGGTTAAAGTGTCTCAACAAATTTGTCAGATCCAGACACTTTCGCATGGAGACTCTGCGCTCAACTGTCAATTACCTACGCCCGGGCGATTTCATGACCTCTGTAGACATCAAAGATGCTTACCTTCATATATACCAATCTTTCCAGGTCATCAGAGATTCCTCTGATTCGCTCTGGAGGATCAGCACTATCAATTTGTGGCCTTACCTTTTAGTCTCACCTCAGCTCCCAGGGTATTCACCAAGGTGCTGGCGGGCGTACTGGTTCTGCTGAGATCTCAGGATCTTCCTTACTTAGACGACATTCTCATCGCTTCTCAGTCCTTCCAGCAGGCCGAGCTGGATATCCAGCTGGTGGTGTCCACACTGGAGTCCTTCGGCTGGGTGATCAACCATCTCAAGCCTTTCCTGTCGCCGTCAATGGTGAGATCCTTTCTGGGCATGACTCTTGACACATCTCCGGTCAAGATTTTTCTCCCTCAGCAGAAGGTGGAGAGTCTTCAGGCCCTAGCCAGGCATCTTCTGTCTTCCCCTCATCCCTCCATCCGGCAGGGGATGCAGTTGGTGGGCCTGATGGTGTCCTGCTTCGAGGCGGTTCCATACGCTCTGTTTCACATGAGGCCCCTTCAAATTCACCTCTTGTCAGTTTGGGATCGGGACCCTCGGTCCCTGGATCAGATCCTGGTTCTGTCCCCCCTGGCCAGACGGTCTCTCTCGTGGTGGCTGGACTCAAGAAACCTGTTGATGGGCAGATCCTTTCTGGCCCCGTGCTGGGAGACAGTCACCACAGATGCCAGCCTGACAGGTTGGGGGGGCTTCTGGAAACCCCTGAAATTCCAGGGTCAGTGGGGCCCTCAGGAGGCCTACACCCCTATCAACATTCTGGAATTGAGGGCGATAAGGTTGGTTCTCACCCACTTGACTCCGCTCGGACAACCAGATGACATCAATCATCAGGGAGGAACCCGGAGCAAGAGGGCCCTCAAGGAAGTGTCCCTTATACTGTCTTGGGCGGAGGAGAATGTTCCCTGCATCTCAGCTGTGTACATCCCAGGGGTGGAGAATCTGGAGGCAGACTCCCTCAACAGGGGGACTTCTCGTCTGGGAGAATGGTCCCACAGCAGCAGGGTGTTTCACTCCCTTTGCCACCGTTGGGGTCAGCCAGATGTGGATCTGTTTGCGTCCCGTCACAATCACTTTCCCTCTGCTGGGCAGGGTGTTGCGCAAGATTGCTCAGGAAGGGGTACCAGCCATTCTGGTGGCCCCCTGTTGGCCAAGATGGGTGTGGTTCGCAGACGTCGTGCAGTTGGCAGTAGATCAGTATGCTCTGCCCAAGGATCCAGACCTGCTCACTCAGGGGCAGCTTTGCCATCCCAATTTACAAACGCTGGCTTTGATGGCCTGGCTGCTGAAACCTCCATCATGATGGAGAAGGGGCTGCCTGCCTCTGTAGTTAATACTATGCATCGGGCTAGGAAGCAGTCCTCGTCATCCATCTACTATAGGGTATGGCATGCTTACATTGACTGGTGTGAGTCTAAGTCGCTTTCATGTCGTGTGTTTTCTATACCCAGGATTCTGGAATTTTTGCAACATGGTTTGGATTTGGGTCTTTAGCTTAGTATTCTCAAAGGTCATGTTTCTGCTTTGGCCATATTCTTCTAAAGATCCTTTGCTCACTGTTCTGTCTTCTTACACGTTCATTCAGTGTGCAATCCAACATTCAGCATAAACCATTCCTGTCTTCCAAATAAGAGGCCTGTTGTTTGCAGTTTTAACAGAGTATAACAACATCTGTAGATATCATACATTACATAACAGTGAAGTACACGACAAAAAGGCTGCATATGAGAAGGATTGCATGGCTAGCTAGCAGTTTAACATCTAACTCTCTGAGTAGTACAAATATTTAAACGGCTCTAGATATCATAATGCCCTAGTAACTGAGGTAAGTGACTCACCAGATATGCTGTTACACAGATGGTGGAGTTTTAGAAGAGAAAAATGTGATGGCAGCTCTGATCTGTGTCTGGAGGATAAAGACAGCCCACTTCTTCCTCCCAGAATGCATTGCAATCTCCCATAATACTTTTAAGTCAGAAAAACATGTTAAACAACTTAACACCACTAGATGGTGCTATAACCTCACTAATGATACGATGACAGGGCAGAAATTAATTATACTGATTCTCTACCCTGCTGGGCAGAACACTCACCATTGTCTGGCGTCAACTGATGCCACTACTAGGTTGTTCAGGTGAAAACAACAAAACTAGTTCCGCTACTGGCCTGAGGAAGAACTTGCACTCGCCAAGCTTCCACACTTTGACCTTGGCCTTGCGTACGTTCCCATCCTTGCTTGGGAATGTGTTGGTGATTAGGCCTAATGGCCACTCATTCCGGTGTGACTGGCTGTCTTTTATGAGCACGACATCCCCAGGTCTGATGTTCGGTTCGTTAGTTTGCCACTTCCTTCTTGATTGTAGGGTAGAAATATACTGTTTCCTCCACTTGTCCCAGAAGGCATTAGAAAGACTTTGCACCTGCCTCCATTGTCGTCTGTAGAGGTCTTTATCACTAAATTCTACAAAAGGAGCGCTCGGAGTGCTGGTCTTCTGCGTAAGTAACATGGCAGTAGTGAGGATGGTCAAATCTTCAGGGTCCCTGGAAAGGGTAGTCAACGGTCTTGCGTTCATGATAGCTGAAACTTCTGCCAAGAAGTCTTGTACTCCCCACCTGCAAGAAGATAGAATCCAGGATTTTTCTTGCTATGCCTATCATCCTTTCCCAGACACCGCCCATATGAGAAGAATGAGGTGGATTAAATGTCCAGGTGCATCCTTGTTCATTTAGGTATCTTTCCAAGTTGGAAGGAATCTGGAGTTCTTTCACTGCCCCGACAAAATTCGTGCCTCTGTCTGAACGAATATGCTTGACGGGCCCTCTGATTGCAATAAAGCGTCGAAGTGCGTTTATGAAACTTGGAAGTGTCCATAGATTCAACCACTTCTATATGGACAGCTCTGCTGGTCATACAAGTAAACAAGACCGCCCAGCGTTTTGCGGTGGCGTGACTTCCTCTTGTGTGCCGCTGAGCCACTGACCAAGGACCAAATACATCCAGACCTACGTTGGTGAAAGGAGGATCTGTACTGAGCCTCTCAGTTGGAAGACTGGCCATCCTCGGGTTCTGGAACATGCCACGAAGTTTGCGACAGGTGACACAGTTGAAGATGAGCTTGCTCACACACCTCTTAGCTCCAAATATCCATAATCCAGCAGCTCGTAGATTCCCTTCAGTAAACAATCGGCCTTGGTGTTTCACTTGGACATGATGGTGCCGCACGAGCAGATTCGTGACATGATGACGTCCCGGAATTATTACAGGATGTTTCTCTTCAAATTCAAGTTTGGCTTCTTGAAGATGACCCCCTATTCTAAGCAATCCATTTTGATCAATGAAGGGATCAAGCTTCTTCAAAGCTCTGTCCTTGGAGACTGTTTGACCTTTGCTGAGTTTGTCAATTTCTTAGCATAACATTCATGTTGTATAGTGCGAACTATTATGTCTTTTGACTTTTCCATATTGGAAATGGTAAATGCATGTTTGCAGTGATGCCAACCTTTGCATGGCTTCTCACCCACGGGTAATGATGACTGGTAAGACTGAGCTATATGAACTAGACAGGCTATAGCACGAACAAGCGACATCCAGGTGGAGAACCTGACGAAACGGTGAGATTTGAGTTGGTGGTCCGAAGTGGTTGTATTTAGAACAGATACTTCAGGTCGGATTTCTTCATCCACATCTGGGCCGACCAATTCAAACGGGTCAGATTCAATGTTGCAAGACGTTGAACGGTACAGGAATGCAGGACCTTTAAACCATGTAGTGTCCTTGAGGTGGCTTGCTGCAACAGATCTAGTTGCGTGGTCTGCAGGATTATGATGTGTGGACACATAGTGCCACTGTTTAGGACTAGTGGATCTCCTGATCCTTAGCACCCGATTGCTGACATAGACGTAGAAGCGTCTCATTTCATTGCAAATGTATCCTAGGACTACCTTGCTGTCCGTGTAGAACTCAACTTCCTCGATTTCCAGATTTAGTCCTGTTGCTAACTCCACTGCAAGTACGGCAGCGCAGAGTTCTAGTCTGGGTATTGTGTGCTCACGGAGTGGCGACAGTTTGGTCCGGCTCATAACGAAACCCACATGGCATTGCTCTTTGACATCTATGGTCATTAGGTATGCTACGGCTGCAATCGCCTTGACTGAAGCATCACAGAAGATAAATAGTCTTTGCATCTTGACCTCAGTTGATGGCACAGAAGCATACCGTCGTGCCACCTGAAGGCTGGACAATTTTGTGCAACCTTAAATTCGATAGAGCGAGCATTTCTTGAGCTCTCTTGAGGAGACTGATGGCTGTCTCGTTTGTAGGTGTAGATTTCAAGCAGTCGTCCACATAGAAATCCTTTTCTACAAAAAGACCTGACATCCGACCCATACTTTGCTTCACCTTCTCGGGCTGAATGTCTGAGACTGTATATAGCAACTGCAGGGGAAGGACTGTTCCCGAAGATGTGCGCACTCATTCGGTATTCTACAATGTCCTCATTGGGGTCGTTGTTGCGGTACCAGAAGAACCTCAAGTAGTTTCTGTGTTCTTCCTTGACAAGGAAGCAGTGGAACATCTGTTGTATGTCAGCCATGAATGCTACGGAATCTCTGTGAAAGCATAGAAGTACCTCAAGAAGTCTGTTGTTGAGGTCTGGACCAGACAACGAGACTTCATTTAGCGAGACACCTTCGCACTTAGCGCTTGAGTCAAATACCACTCTTATCTGTCCTGGTTTTTTAGGATGATACACACCAAATATGGGTAAATACCAACACTCTTCTGAATCTTGGAGCGTGGGTGCCATTTCTGCGTGGTTGTTCTGCAATATTCTTTCCATGAAGGAAAAGAAATGTTCTTTCATCTCTGGGTTCCTCGGAAGTTTGTGTATGAGGGAGATAAATCGATTGTAGACAAGTTCTTTGTTGTTAGGTAAGCGTAGTCTCTGAGGTTTAAATGGCAAAGGTGCAATCCAGCTTTTTGACTTTCTATTCCGTGATCCATGATATCCAAGAACAGCCTGTCCTCTATGGACATTGCGACCTTGTTATCTTCTCTTGTCCTGTGGAAGACTGTGCACCCTAAGTGACCTTGCTCACCATCGCAGGCGTGATCTTCACAGGAAGGATCTACGTAAGGAAAAAGAATGGGAGTGCTGTGTGGCAATTCTTTTATCAGGAAACTACTCTGACACGGCTGAAATAGGGAAGGGCGCCCATTTTCAAGTGTGTTGGTGAGCATACTGTTTACTGAGGTCGGCTTGTGTGCTCCTCCTAGACTGACATCTCCTATGATGACCCATCCTAGGTCTAGTCTCTGGGCGTATGGAGCGTTTTGAGGGCCGTTAATCTGTCCTCTAGCCTTGTGAACTCGTAATATGTCTCTTCCAAGGAGTAGGAGTATTGGGGCTTCCGGGTCCAGTTCTGGTATCAGGTGAGCTATACGCCTCAGATGGGGGTGGTATGCTGCTACCTCTGGTGTTGGTATCTCAGACCGGTTGTCAGGAATGTGGTTGCACTCCAGTATGGTTGGTAAGGACAAGCAGGTCTTACCATCTATGGACTCTACCTTGTACCCAGTTGCCTTCCTCCCCGCCGTCTCAACGGTACCTGCACATGTCCGTAAGGAGTAGGGAGAACCAGGCCCTACGACGTTGAAGGTGTCGAAGAAGGCGGCTTTAGCTAAAGACCTATTGCTTTGATCATCTAAGATTGCATACATCTTGAGCGCCTTATCTCGCTGACCGGCTGGATAAACTCAGACAAAGCAGATTTTTGAGCAGGACTTCCCTCCTGTGAGTCCTTTACAGATTTCTGTACACTGAGAGGTGACTACTGCGGTGTCTGTGTCTGTGTCAGTGTCTATCTGCTTTCTGTCATGCTCCTCTGCTTGGGATGATAACTGAGAGGGTGGTCCGGGCTGTAAAGCCGTGTTGTGTCCTGTGCTACCACATTCTGTGCATGTCACACTGACCTTACAGTTCCTGGTGAAGTGCGATGTTGTAGTGCAGCACTTGAAGCAGATGTTGTTCTCTTTGAGGAATTCCTTGAGGTCCTCTAAAGCAGGGGTCCCCAACCCTGTCCTCAAGGCCCACCAACAGGCCAGGTTTTGCAGATCTCCACAAAGATGCACAGGTGGAGTAATTAGTGCAGCTGCAGAGCAATAGAGCTGGCTATTTGGAGATCCAAAAAACATGACATGTTGGTGGGCCTTGAGGACAGGGTTGAGGACCACTGCTCTAAAGACTTCTCCCTGAAGGCTCTGCATTTCACTAGAGAGTGTGGTTTCTTGTGCAGGGGGTATTGTTTAGTAAGGTCTTCCGGTTTGTTTCCTTCTTGAGAAGACCTAAATGACCTGTAAGGAGAACCTGTTGAGGCAACATTAGTCTTATGCACTGCCACTGGTGTTTTATGGGGCTTTACATTGTCATGTCCCACTGCCCCTGGTGTTAAGTCTAAACTGGGATCATTTCTGATCTTTGCCTGTTGAGCAACAAAGTCTACAAACACTCTAAAGGGGGGAAAAGGTACATTATGAACCTGTTTATAACAAGAACCATGTGTGATCCACTTCTCCTGTAGGTTATAAGGGAGTTTTTGAACGATGGGATTAACACCTCTGGCAGTGTTCAGGAATTCTAGCCCTGGGAGATCACCTTCTGCCTGAGCAACCTGTACCTCTGTTAACAAGTAATTGAGTTCCCTGAGCCTTTGGTAACTCCTACCCATTATTTTGGGAAAACTTTCAATTCTCTTATATAAAGCATTTTCTATAGCTTCTATTGACCCATAACATTCATCAAGTCTTTCCCACACCATCTTTAGGCCTTTGCCCGGATAGTTTATGTTAATATCTCTGATTCTTCTGGCGTGTTCAGCAGACTCACTTCCGAGCCATTTTACCAAGAGATCTAACTCCTCACTGCAGGAAAGATCTAAGTCCTTAATAGCGTTCTGGAAGGAGGCACACCATGACCTGTAGTTCTCAGGGTGATCGGTGAACTTTATAAGTCCTTTGGTAACCAGTTCCCGTTTAGCAAAGAACTTAGCAAAGTCCATGGCCTGGTTAGTGCCAGTGATACCTGGTATGCTGTTGTTATGTGTGTGGTGTATCACCATACCTTTTAGGAGTTTCTGGCATAGAGAAGTCTGCATAATACTGTTCAGACGCGAAGGGTGTCCCTTTAAGTAGGAGTGAAGGTTGCAGCTTTCATTCTGTAAAGTGGCAGTTGTGATCAGGATCACTTTGTCGCATACTGTCTTGCTCGAGGTGCTGTGATGCAAGGTAGGGTCTTTGGTGCTCTGTATAAGCTGGCTGATATACAGGATCGTAGTTGTCATCTGTCTTGGGATGCTGGTGAACGAATTCTAAGACGTGATGTGCTGGATCCTGTTGATCCAGCACATCGTGTCTCCCCCGAGTACTTGGCTGTGTTTCTCAGATTCAGATAACTCTGCAGCTTCTAGGAATGCTGCCTTGGCTATTGCGGCTGCTGCTTGTTTCTCTGCTGCGAGTTTTTCCAGTGAAGCTTGCAGGCGCGCTGTCTCTTGCTTTAGCCACATCTCCTGTTCAGCGAAGGAAGCCTTCACTTTTGCGACCTCAGCTTCTGCGCGGGCAAGTGCAGCCATTTCTTTTATGGAGGACTTGCTAGAGCGGCTTGCTCGTGACCTTGTCCCGTATGTTGATGCCTTGCTAGTAGACATGGTGTACCTGTTGCTGGCTGCTTGATGTCTCTGTGCAGACACAGTCTAGGTGAGAACAGACTTGGGCGTGTATTGGATCGTGCTGTGCTTGCTGGGGGCTGCACTCTCGCTTCTAGTGATTGTATGGCAGCCGCTGCAATCTTTTGTGCATGACCGCGTGGACGATGGCGGCTCCTTGTAGTCAGATACACTAGCGCTGGTAACTAGCATCTGTTTTACTGTTCTATCTTCTTACACGTTCATTCAGTGTGCAATCCAACATTCAGCATAAACCATTCCTGTCTTCCAAATAAGAGGCCTGTTGTTTGCAGTCTTAACAGGTTTATTATGTGATGGCGAAACAGGTTGTAGAAATATATGTGGTAAAACTATAAGAATACAGATGACAATGCATAAGTACAGAGTATAACATCTGTAGATATCATACATTACATAACAGTGAAGTACACGACAAAAAGGCTGCATATGAGAAGGATTGCATGGCTAGCTAGCAGTTTAGCATCTACATATTAAACTGAGTAGTACAAATATCTAAACAGCTCTAGATATCATAATGCCCTAGTAACTGAGGTAAGTGACTCACCAGATATGCTGTTACACAGATGGTGGAGTTTTAGAAGAGAAAAATGTGATGGGAGCTCTGATCTGTGTCTGGAGGATAAAGACAGCCCACTTCTTCCTCCCAGAATGCATTGCAATCTCCCATAATACTTTTAAGTCAGAAAAACATGTTAAACAACTTAACACCACTAGATGGTGCTATAACCTCACTAATGATACGATGACAGGGCAGAAATTAATTATACCGATTCTCTACCCTGCTGGGCAGAACACTCACCATTGTCTGGTCAAGACCTTCTTCCAGGGGGTTACTCACGTGCGTCCGCCACGTAAGCCTATGTTACCAGTCTGGGATTCGAACTTGGTCTTATCTGCATTACAAGGGTCTCCCTTTGAGCCTTTGCATGAGGCCCCTTTGTCCATATTGACGCTTAAGGTAGCCTTTTTGGCTGTTAGGCGTGTTTCTGAGTTGGCGGCGCTTTCCATCAAACCTCCTTACTTTGAGAGACACCAGGACAAGGTGGTGTTTCGTTTTAAGCCAGATTTTCTGCCTAAGGTTGTGTCTGCTTTTCATCTCAATTAGGACATTGTTTTGCCTTCTCTATGCCCTAATCCTAGTAACGCTAAGGAACAGGTTTTACATTCTCTGGATGTGGTCTATTTGGTGGCTACTGAATCCTTCAGGAAGACTGATGCTCTTTTTGTGCTCCCGTCTGGACCTAAGAAAGGTCTGGCTCCAGCTAAGTCCACTATCAGCAAGTGGATCCGTCAGGAAGGGGTTCAGGCCTACTCTGCTAAGGGGAAGGAGCCTCCCTTTCGCCTTACTGCTCATTCTACTCATGCTATTGGTGCCTCTTGAGCTTTTCAGCACCAAGCTTCTGTTGAACAAGTTTGCAAGGCCGCTACTTGGTCTTCTGTTCATACCTTTTCTAAGTTTTACAAGGTTGATGTTAAGGCCTCAGCTGATGCTGCTTTTGGTCGCAAAGTTCTGCAGGCGGCAGTGGTTTAAATTGTCTGCTGTTACTTTTGGGGATCCCGCCCTACCTTACAGACACTGCTATTGGATGTCCCATGTGTAAGGAATATTCTGGAACAGGAAGTGCTGTATATTTAGAATAATACAATTCTGTGATTACTCACCTGTAGAATTGGTATACAGCACGTCCTGTTCCACCCCACCCTTGTTATCATTATTCTTAGTTACTTCTGTATGGTGATTGTTCATATGTTCATTTTTGACGTTATTGTTCTCCCGGCTTCTTGTTAACTGCTTGTAAATACTGGGGATTTTGTGGGAGGTCCCTGACTTTTATAGGGCCGGGAGGAGCCATAAGCTGTTTTCTGCAGTCCAGCGCCATCTTGTGGATGTATAACCCATGTGTAAGGAATATTCTGGAACAGGACGTGCTGTATACGTATAATACCAATTCTACAGGTGAGTAATCACAGAATTGTATTTTTCCTTTCACTTCTAGGTAGCACAAAGTGGATAAAACACTTTTTTTAGCCATTGTTTTTTTTGTGGATCTATGATAATTTGTTAGTTTAAAATTATGTATAATAAAAGAATATAGTTAAACAATGTGGGTGATCTGTATTGGTTGTTGAAGCAGTAGAGAACGCTGCTGTGAAATGGCTGTAAGCAAGTGGCAGCATTGAATCGCAGGATTTCACACAGGCAGTCTGCATCATGAGCGCCCAGCGTGCATTACTTTTATCAAAGATGGACAGACAAATGCATAGTGAGAGCCGTCTTGCCGAATTACATCAGTTCAGTGGGTGGCTCTGATTGGATGAAAGCCCGCACATGTGCTGTTTGACCAGGGAAAGGTGAGTGATTACCGGTGCCCTGGAGGTTTCACATAGTGAGGCATCCTGATTTGGGATGCCCTGGGGAAAAGCTAGTGGCCGGCCCTGGAATATTTTAAATGGTGGGTTGTGTTCTGCTTTAAAGTTAAATTCCACTTTCAATGGCATTTTTAAAAGTTTCCATTATTGTGTGCCACAATGATGTGCTCAATGTGCTGAACTTATCTGTTATTCATTTTGTATCGTTTTGCAGCTCTGTGTTATAAAACAAAACAGCTTTTTGTAGCAACAATGTGTTTATATTAGCAACCTACACCAAGGTGGCCTCTTGTTAGAAAAGTCATTGGCTTTTATGGTGCTGTGGTTGTATTGCTTTCTATGCTTTTTCTACAAGGTGTGTTGGCTGGTCAATTGACAGTTGTATAGATAATTGGGTTTAAAAAGACATCTGCTCAACAAGGGAAAACAAATTAGAGAAACAAAAAAGGAAGAGGTGCATACTGTATGAAGATAATAAAAAAAAAATCGAGCATAATTTAATTTGCTTTATTAGGTCCCAAAATTGTCTTTCTATTTTATATTGATTGGAGCTTCAGGATTGCATTTATATTTTGTTTTTGAAGGACAATATCTAATCCATGGTTAAAGGAATATGCAGTAGCTGCTAGAATAGTTTCAGTGGTAGAACATTCTAACTGAACAGGATGTATACTATGGCTACTCAATAATGATTTGCACACAGTTTTAGAAAAAAAATAGGAAAATGTACTTGGCTTTGGTGATGACTCCAGATTGCAGTAAGGGGAGTCCCACATATCTTTCTTGGCCCATAGTAGAATCAGCAATCATCTGGACACACTGATCTGTTATGGTTCCAGCTGAGGCTGAAGAATATAGGATTATAGGGTATCTTAATACTACTCTGCATGGGCATGACCATATTAGGAATACATACCAGAGAAGTTTCCGAATAATGTTAACATTATGCAGTTTTAGTTTAGGTACAGTTTTGACTTGCATTTTACAGTTTAGAACAGGTGGCCTGCCAAACCATGGTACCCAGGGAGCAGTTGGTGAATTTAGGTGCCTTGAAATCCAAATGAAAGCCGGCCAGCATTTGCAATAAAATTTCAAACTTTAATTTCCAATAATTAATAATCCATTTCAAATACAGGCAATTCCATAATATGGAAGTGGGGGTGAGATCCTCTGTCTACTCATTTCAGACACAAAGGTCCTTAATCATGACATGAAGTTAGGTGCCTTCCTTAAGAGCACTTGTTCCCCTGAGAATCAAACCTGGGTTAATATTGCTGTTAGGAAAAGGCGCCCTTCCAATAAAAGAGACCTGGGGCAGTTTGCAAAGGAAGAGTGATCCAACATTCCGGCTGAGAGGTGTAAGAAGCTTATTGATGGTTATTGGAAGCAACTGATTTCAGTTATTTTTTACAAAAGATATACAACCAAATGTTAAGGGTGCCAATAATTTTGTCCAGCCCATTTTTGGAGTTTAGTGTGACATTTTGTCCAGTTTGCTTTTTTTCCTCCCTTTTTTGGTTTAGTTCCAATACACACAAATATGGAATATGGAACATGTGTATAGCAAAACATGCGTTACTGCAATCCTTTTCTGTGAGAAACACTTAATTTACTTGATTTCAGGGCTGCCAACTTTTACATATATATATATATATATATATATATATATATATATATATATACACACACATTTTATTAAAATTAGTTACTAAACAAAAGAGCCAAAAAGAGAAGGTCGACCACTGACAGGCCTCAAAAGCCAGAGCATCTGTGAAAAAAAGATGCTGTTGAAATGATATATAAGATATAGCGTTACCATGTGGTAAAAGGCTAAAACATGTTATTCTAAATACAATTAACAAACAAAATCTGCACAACAATTTCCATGTCAAGCAGGTATCTATAACTCAATTGCGTATGATCTTGACTGATAGGCGCGTCATAGATTATGTGTCCTGATTTCCATATGATTCATTGGTTGTAGGCTGGTTTCTTTAGAAAATCTTAAATTGCTATGTTGATCGTAAAAAAGTCTGCCGATTATTACATCTCTGCTAAAAATATGGAACATCTTATAAATATGTTATTAAATGCAATTCCATGGCAAATGCAAAAATCTTAAATTGCTATGTTGATCGTAAAAAATAGTCTGCCGATTATTACATCTCTGCTAAAAATATGGAACATCTTATAAATATGTTATTAAATGCAATTCCATGGCAAATGATTTTGAAGAGAAAAGGTACATTATTTAAAGTGGACCAACACCAAGGATTTTGACTATCCTGGGTTTTGGTGCACTTCGGTGGGGCACCCCGATCGGGGGTGCCCTGCTGTGAGAAACCCCCCAGAAAGCCCCGAAAACTCACCCCGCTCCCACGTGACCGCTGCAGCCAATCCCTGCCGGCAGACAAGTGAGAGGCGGCGCCGGACAAGCAGAGCGCGTCCGCCGCCGCCTCCCTTGCGTCCCTCTTACAGGGAGCGCACCCGCACCCGCGGGAGTGCGCCCTGCTAGAGGGACGCGCGGGAGGCGGCGGCGGATGCGCATGCACCGCTGGAACGTGGAAAAGGTAGGATTGTGGGCTTCCTGGGGGGTTTCACCCCGCGGGACATCCCGATTTCGGATGCCCCGTGGGGAGGGATCTGATCGGCCCGGGAATCTTATAGATTCCTGGGCTGATCCCCCCTGGGTGTTGGTCTGCTTTAACTACAGTTAGTTTATACTATGACGGTATAATCTTTCTTTCTCTCAGACGTTCCTATTCCTCAGCAACAGCAGAAATTAATTCAGTGGGTCTTCTGAGTTATGGCAGATTCTTTAAGACTTTCTTATGCAATTTTCCCTGGACTCTGTCTCATATTTTTTATTAGGCTAGAAATACTTATGTAATATTTACTGATCTCGGCATACAGGGAATTGCAATTTCACATTTGTTTGTATTGAACAGTTAAGAACACTAAATTAAGAACATAATATTCAAAGCTTCTGTTTTTTATGAAAACAGTATATTGTTCAGATAAAGTGTTTACGAGTGTAGGGGCCTTATTTATGAAGTGCTCCATTTAGCATCTTTATGGTGGCTATAGCGCCAGCATTTTTGGCTTTTCTGTGCTGGACTACAATGGCGCTGGCGAAGTTGCAGGACTGGATGCTAACTAATTTGCTTTGATTGCTGCACTAGGTATTGGATGGCCTGTATCAGCGCCTGTTGGACCCGACTGCCGATTATTCCTGCGCCAGCGAGCAACACTTTGTATTTCCGTCTTTTCAGCGCTTCACAGCGTATTTATGATTTCTTTCCTCCTTGAAAAGACTGGTGCTGTATTTTTCTGGTGCTGGTCAGCAATTCATCATAGATCATATATCACTGGGACATAGGGGCAAACTTTCAGACTACCCCGCTGTGCATCACTACTAAAGGAAAGAAATGGGCCGCCTGGGTACTTACTTTTATGGCTGCTGGCTGCACTGATAGCCTTGGTCGCCAGGCGCGCTGATAGGTTGCTTGTGGACACATGGGATGCTCATCTCGGAAGAGGTGAGTATCTAGGCGACCTTGTTCTTTCTTTTAGCTGCAGCGATGCACAGCAGGGGAGCCCAACTCGGGCAGCCCTGCTGCTGCTTATTAAAAAGGGACTCATTTCTGAGTGTAGTTCCTATTTAAGCTACTTTCACACCAGGGAGTTAAGAATGTGATTCCAATACCCCTAATATCGGTGCCTATGTTAACCAATGGTGGCTTTCAACTAGGCAATAGCAGTTGCTGGGCTTTGCTGTGTGATTTGAAAAAGTCCTGCATGCAGCGTTTTCAGGTTTTTGCACGGTGATCTTAATCTTATAGTAGTCAATGCAAACACTTTGCAATTGCTATCACATACATTTGATGCAGCCAAGGGTCAGTGAGTTTTGAAAACCACAAAATCTACAGTAGATTTCAGGTGCAATAGGGTTACATATAAAGTGGGTCTCTACAGTTACACATTGAGGGTCCACTTCTGCCTATCCTTACTGGACAGCCTTCTCTGATGCGGACAAGAAGAAAAAGATTTTTCTTTTTTCTGTCGTGCTTCTTTGCCACTGGTTTTTGCACCTCACCATCATTAGAGCTGATTCAGAGCCTCTCCCGTACGCATTCCTGCATGCGGGAATGATGTAAAAGTTCAAGTTTCAGCCTTTTTTCAGGTTCATGTGATTCTGGGTTGTGTTGTTTTGTCCAAGTTGCCTTTTTTACTGGACTTTACGGTTGACGTATGCAAAACCGAGTATTCGCCATATTAATACCGGTGAAGCCAAATTTTTGCATTCCCGCCTGTGTAAGCTTACTGGCTTAGCCTGCACTTGTGCGTGATTCCGTGTAGGTTTCCGGTCCCAAATTTCGCCCTCTTTTTGCTAGTGGGATTGCTTGCGTACACGTGATGGAGGCCCTTGACAAGGTCCTGGTAGAGTATGAGCATCTACAGTGCCGTCAGTCAGTCCGCCAGCACCTGTGGACTCTTCCTTGAGTAAATGTTGTTTCTTTATTTGATTAGTATTTTTTAATTTTTGCTGCTACCCCCCTCCTTTGTGTTTGTTTTGTTGTGACTAAACATATATACCAATTCAATTTTTATTATGCGTCCTTTATGCCCACACTGGTCCACACAAATGGTGCTCACAATGGTACATACTTCCGGAATCTGTTGAGGTGCATCGATGCGCCTTGTGGCATGCATATTCCTGACGGAAGAGGCGAGAACAACATGCACCCACATTGTTCACCCATGAAGTGCAGAAATACATTATGATAGTAATTACCCATGCTATGCCATGCTTCGCCTACGCATGTTTGCTGCTTTACAAGCAGGCAAACAAGCAGACAGGTGACAGACTGGACAGCGAAGCGCAGCCATATGAACCAAGGCACGTGGCGGACCGCATAGTAATGGCGAATACCTGTTGTTTAATGATAAACAGGGTTTGGGTGGACTTAATGGCTCTAAAAAGTGCTGACCCAGACCTGGCTGTCTGTTGAAGGGCCAGACGTGAAACGGGTCGACGCCATTAGTGTGCCACCCCACATGTGCCAAAGTGAACCTATTGTCAGGCATACACTCTTGCCTATTTGTAGAGGACGCTGGGGTGGCTCAGATGTGTGTAGGTAGAGGGGTATGTGAAACTGTAGCAGGATCAGACAGGAGCGAGCCCCGAGACCTTAAAATCCTCCAGTAAGCTGGGTGCGCCACTTGGCCTAAGTGCCTTAGCGACTTCATTCCGCCAGTACTGTCGACCTAGAGAGCTGTGAGCGATTTGGAGATGCATAGGCACTTGCTGGTTGGGAGTAATGTCAGGCGCCTACTTAGTGGTGTATATGCACATACTGGTGAGGTCACTCCCCAGGCAAGTGTTAGGGCAATACATGCCTTGGCCTGCTGCACTGGAGCGAGATTTGAGACACAGGAATTTAAAGGGGAAGGTTAATGTGTATGTAGACCTTAACTAGGACAATACATGACATACAGGAAAGTGACATTGGCATTGGAGGTGGCTGATCATCTCAAAGGCCAGAGAACATCTTACGCACACCCCCAAATAATGCAGCAGTGGTCAGACCTCAAAAGAAGAAAGTAAAAAAAGAAATACATTTCATGGTTATATATATTTAAATTAAAAAAAAAGAGCGTACCGTATATACTTGAGTATAAGCCGAGTTTTTCAGCCCACTTTTTGGGCTGAAAAAAGCCGCCTTGGCTTATACTCGAGTCCAGGGGCGGCCGACGCTGCT
The DNA here is from genome assembly GCA_027917425.1 of Gastrophryne carolinensis. Classification (NCBI taxonomy): domain Eukaryota; kingdom Metazoa; phylum Chordata; class Amphibia; order Anura; family Microhylidae; genus Gastrophryne; species Gastrophryne carolinensis. The sequence continues at coordinate 100,629,737 of CM051240.1, read as the reverse complement.
CTCATTCATACAAACAAGCACACACATTCACACACTGACCGGCACTTCAGGCTGCTGCGCGCTGGTCGTCAATAAGCGGCGTCCAATGTTTTCATTGGACGCCTGCCATATGGGGCACGCCCACCGATGACGAGCACGCAACAGCCAGGAAGTGCTGATGTGTGTGAGAATGACGGCGGCGGCTGGCGAGGAACTGAGGAGGGGAGGAGGGTAACCTCGGCCAAACCCTGACCCCCGACACCTGCGCATCCGAGAGCGGCGGCAGCAGCAGCAGGTACCCACAGGGTTTCAGGGTGGGAAAGAGGGACAATTTACTTACTTACAATAGAAACACTTTGAATAGGGGAATGAATCATTTATTAATGCAGATCTGCATGTTACACCTCAAAGAGGGACAAAGAAGAACGAGGGACATGGGGGCATGAGCTTCAAAGAGGGACAGTCCCTCCAAATCAGGGACACTTGGGTGGTATGGTGTGTGTGTGTGTGTGTGTGTGTGTGTGTCTCTTTCTGTGTGTGTGTCCCTTTCTGTGTGTGTGTCTCTCTCTCTTTCTGTGTGTCAACTCCAATTCCAATTGAAAAAAGCCGCCTCGGCTTATACTCGAGTCAATAACTTGTTCCATTTTTTTGTGGTAAAATTAAGTGCCTCGGCTTATATTCAGTCGGCCTATACTCGAGTATATACGGTAATCTTTTATGCACAAAACCCCCCAAAATAATGTTTAAACAAATAAGACTAGAAACGTTTTAAAAACAAATATACTCTGTGGTGTCCTTTATTATACAAACAGGCTTAAGTAGATCAAGCTGGGGTAAGTGAGGGTATCGGAAAAGAGGTGGAAGAAGGTAACAGAGATGAACAATGTGAGTGACGTCAGATGTCAGTGCGGACATGCAGAATACATGGGATGCCCCCCAACAACACAGGAAACACTGCAGGGAGGCACACTAACATGGGATGCCCCCAGGTTAAAAATGGGTTTTCTAGATAAATGATTTGCCTATTTCCAACCATTTAGCCTGCTGTGGTACAGGCATCATTATTTTCAGTAGAACTTGCTACAGCACCTGGCATGTCAGCTATTACACCTTGAAATTTTAATGCAGTGTACTATATGAAACAAAATGTGAAAACAAAACTATATTTGATTCTGTTTTCTGTAGGTAACATAAAGCATAGCCGGAAGAGCCTGAAAGATAATTGTAGACGAGAATCCAATTATCTGGGAGAATTTAGGAGCACAGTAGCTAACGACCTGAACAACCACCAATAGCTATACTGTGATCAAATGCGTTTTTTGGAGCCAGTTGTTGAAATGGAGGAGATATTTATAGATGAGAATGCAACTATCTGGGGGAATTAAGGAGTGGAGCAGCTGCTGATATGATTCACCACCAGTGCCTATTCTGTGAAGAATATACGAAGAATCAAAGCGATTCTTGAAGGTGGTTCACTCAGTGAGAATGTAAGCGCGTAGTACAGTATTACACATTCCTGCATGTTTATTTTCTGTTTTTATCACTTGCAGCAATGTGGAGAACCGATCTCCAAATCCTGAAGGAGGAAGTCTTTGTTGTGGACTATGAGGCAGAAGCTAGTGCTCTTTGCCCCCTCTTTGGCTGGGTCATGCTCTGGCTCAGACACCATGTGCTCAGCCTCCATTAGCATCCCATCATCTTCCCTCTTAGAAGGGCATGTGCAGTACTTAGCCCTACCATTCAACAGGGACCCAATACCCAACCACACAAGGCAGCTACTATTTATTTCCTGGCTCATCATCCCGGCTTAGTCTGTCATCCACCCCTGCTTCCATTCAACAGTCCCATTTTCCAGGGCCATATTGCCCCATTGAGACAGCTAGTACTGTGGCTGGGAGCCACCACTCTTCAGATCTGTTTGATCTGTAGGGGAATGGTTCTCCCAAATTGCTGTTCATTTGCATGGCATTTCCTGTTTACCCCTGTTTTGTATCCCATAGTGTAGGTGCCCAGCCCTCCTAAAGGGACAACAGGTCATGTTTGGATTTCCATAGAGCTGACTCGATGGGCCTGTTTGAGCACAATATACTCAACCAAACCATATGCGTGGAGATCTGTCAAGCATGGCCTGTTGCTGGCTCTTGAGAAGAGGGTTGAGCACCTGCGATTGATCTGATCTTTCCAAATTGCTGGCAATTTGCATGGCATTTTGTTTTTACCAATGTTTAGAATCCCAGAGATTCCTAACCCTTTCCTCAACGGCCACCAACAGGTCATGTTTGTTTGGCTTCATATATCTGCATGCAGGCCTGGTGCTAGCCATTGAGAAGAGGGTAGAGCACCTGTGTTGTATAAATGCTGTGTTTATATATATATATATATATATATATATATATATATATATATATATAGTTTGTGTATAATATTGACTCCAATAAAGTTTTTGATTTAATGTGCGTCTATTATTTACGAAAAATTACTTTAAAATACTTTGTTGGTTTCCTTAGGTGATGCGGAGACAGGGCCCTGGCTCAGTTGCAGCATGTACGGGTACAAGCAAGACACTGGTGTACACTGCAACAGCCAGTTCATGCTTTTAAGTACTTGGTTTGTTGAAACAACTTGGCCAGGCCATGCTAGGAGATTTTGTGGCTTGGTGGGGAGGCAGGACCCTGACTCTGTTGCAGTAAGCACTGGTACGAGCAAGACTCTGGTCTTCACTACAACTCAGCCAGGCCATGCTAAGAGTAGTTGTGGTTTTAAGTGAGGTAGGGCTGTGGCTCAGTTGCAGCATGCAATGGTTGGAGCCAGACACTGCACTGTACTGTATACACTGCACTGCACTGTATACACTGCAGCTCTGCCAGGCCATGCAAGGAGGTACTTGTGTGTTGGTGGGAGCACAGGACTCTCGCTTAGTTGCAGCATGCATGCTGTGTGTAAGACACTGGTACACCCTGCAGCTCAACGTGGTCATGCTAGGCAGTACTTGTGGTTTAGTGGGGAGGCAGAGCTCTTGCACTGTTGCAGTGTGTACTGGTTTGTGCAAGGCACTGGTACACACTGCAACTCAGCCATGCCATGCTGGGAGGAACTTGTGTTTTGGTGAAGAGGTAGAGCCTTGCCTCAGTTGCAGCGCAAAGCAGAGGTCTGTGTCGGAGAACTGCTACAGTAGGTGGTAGTTACCAGTGCGTGATGATGTGTGTGATGCTTCTGTAGAAGGATAAGGAATAAGATAAAAACATATTTGCCTAAATTAACATCTGCATGTAATTGGATCATTTTTGTGGATGCTACCACAGCTGACCGTACAGCACAGCAAACTGAACTGCTGGGGACGGGCGATAATCAAGGGGGTTCAGCCAATACCTCTGCCTCTGTCTCTTCAGTCTTTGCTATCTCTGCAAACAATATTGCTTCAGCAGCAAGATGCAAATAATGCAATAATCCATAACCAAAAATCACAGAAACCATGAAGAGGAACAGCCAAGTCAACGACAACCAGCTAACAAACAACAACAATGGCAAACAATCACCAACAACCACCAATTATGACCCAGGAACAGAAAATAGGATCTCTGTGTCATTTCTTTGTCATGTGTTTGAGCTCACTGAATAAAGTTGGTTGTTTAGGAAATTGTGATTGCTGGTCGATCACTTTGTAATTGGCACCAAGGCTTTGTGATTGCGATAACGTTTTTCATAGTTGATTGAGTTAAGCAATTGCAAAGTGATTGACCCCTAATCGTGGTTTGATCATAATTTCCTAAAATCAACTTTATTTAATTTATTTAAAGATGCAAGTTCATCAGATGTTTCTAAACGTGTTCTTCTAAAAGTTAGCAGATTAAAGTACCATGTCCAACATTGTTATTCATTTTATATTGGTGTTTAAGTAAGTTCTTGACTAATAAGTGATTATTTGTGAAAATAATGTGGAGCTGTTGTGCTGCTATGATACTTAAACTATGACTAAATCACAAGTAGAGTTGTTGTACGTGAGATCCAAATTCGTTATCCTGAATTCTGAGGATGATTATGTTATAATTAAAAATTTCAGGTTCCTATTTTCTTTCATGGTAATGAAATCTTCATCTACACTAAATCCGTAAGACAAAGAACATCACACTCTAGAGCCATGCACACGGGTTTATAAAATTAATTTAATCTTCTCTTTAGTTTGATTACTTCTTATACCATTTTCATAGTATTCTTGGCTGAACTGGGATTTCCAAATGCTCACTTCTTATTATATAATTCTTACAGTAATTTGTTGCGAGAACCCCCGAGAGGAACTTCTTAAACTTTATTAATCACAATGTTTCCAGAGATTGTGGGATGAATTTCTCACCTCTGTTTCCCTTTTCTACAGTGCATTACTTTTAAATAGAAATTGAAACAAATTCAGGAATTGTGATTAATAGTTTAGTATAATCACTGGCAACTGGTGACCTACTAATGGTTGGAGAATTTAAACATCCAGGATGTCTTGGTATGGTTCCTTAAAGTGGGCCTTTACTGTACTAAAAATATTACCACTCCACAGCTAACTCTCATTACCCTTATGAAAGAAAAATATACTCAGCTGATCCATGATGGGAGCCCGCTTCTTGCCAAGTCCTGTGCTGCCGTATCAAATGGACCAGGTGAGTATATATTCTTAGTATACAGTACATCCTGCTCCAGATAAGATTCATAACACATGGGTATTACTCCGCCAGATTGCGCTGGACTGCAGAGAAATCGAAAACAGGCTCCTCCCGGCCCCTCAAATACACAGATCTCTGCAGTCTGGACTGCGAAGGACAAGAAGATGGCTCTCTCTTCTCACAGGTGAGTGGGGCTATTAGCCTGCGGTCCTGTAGGACTATTCCCACCCGTTCCATTATTAATGTGCCTCCCAGCCTTGGTTGCGCTGGTCGGGTGATGGTAGGCAGCACCGCTGTCAGGTGCTTAGGAGCGCTGCTCCACCGCAATCCCCCACCAAAAGGTAGGCGGTATGGGCATATGGTGAGCCTCTATGGGATGCCCCTCCCGCCCTATTGCCCCTGTCTATAGGTGGGTCCTGTTAAGTGGCCGCTGTCCTCCCTCGCTCTCCCTTGTAGCCCTCGGGGGAGGGGGGGTGTGTTTATGTGAATTTGCCTTGGTGCTTCATTGTATTATGTACTTATGGTTGGTGTCGGTCGCCGCGCTGACTTGGTTGCACTGGTTGCCTTTTTTAAACAATTGCCGCCGCGCGCGCTTCTACTGTGTTCCGTGCTTGGCGGCGGCGTTACCTCAGGCGCTGGTGCGCCGTTATTGGCTGCTTGTCACGTGTACGGCTTCGCGCTCTTCGGGGGGGCGGGGCCTGTGGTTGGCGCGTTCCGCGTCACTGTCCCTGCGGCCCGCCCCTCGAGGTATACCCAGCGCCATTTTCTCTTGGATCCGTGTGCTACGTGACTGGCATCTACGTACCGCGGTCCGTGAGTGCCCTCGCGGCCAGCTTTATTTACCATTTGTCATTCACATGTCACTTACGGTTCCCCTTTGCTTATTTCTTTCAGACGGGCCGAACCCTATTGGCTTCTCCCGGCCCTACTCCCTCTATTTAGTTATTTAATTTGTGAGGCCTAGTGTGTAATTTACTCCCACTTCCCTAGCAGGTTTTTGGGGCATCCCGGGTTGCTTTTATACCGTCAATCCCTATCAGCCTATTGTGGCACTATAATCACCATATGGAGGCGTCTCAGGATAATGTGCTCGGGGTTCCTTCGGGACAAGCTCGGCTGTATGTAGCTTGTGGAGTGTCCCTTATTAGCGCTGACAATAGCCTTGATTCAGAGACACATTCGTCCGGACTTCCGTAGCTGTCTGTGAAAGTTTTGGTGGGTGTTAGTCATTTTTTTGCTTTTTTTCTTCCATTTTCTACTCACACGAACGTTCGGGAATGCGCTTCCGATGAACGGAAGCAAATCGGATCATTTCCGTTAGTTCGGATCATTTTCCAAACAGAATCGGAAATTTTCCGTTCGTTCAGAAAACTTCCGTTGTTGGGATGGGTTTCTGGCTGATTCAGAGAGCTGATTTCCGACGGATCACCACCCTATAAATCCGTTTCATTTCCGATCCACTTACGAGACCTTTGAGGGCTCGTATTGCTATTGTTGAACATGTTTTGCGGCTATGTGGAGGAGTCTGCGCGCCTTTAGAACCAAGGCATTGCATGTATCAGCATGGCCGAGGCCATAAATTGTATAGCAATGCATACCTGAATCAATACATTTCATGTATGCCTTATAGATGCATTTTAATGCTGACCTTAATTAGTCCTTAGCATGTAAACATTTATTTTCCCACACATCCATATAATTGCTATATTTTTTTAGACTTATGTCCTGTGAATTATATTTGGATTGTTGAACTTGAATCTTAATTTGTTGTAGGAGTTATTGTTTTAGTTGGTTACCTTTGCTTTGTGTAATTATTTTATATTTGGTTGCAGGAACTGCAAGATGTGACACTCGCCCTTGCTCCTGATGCCCGTTCTTTGCCTGCAGAATGCGGGCCAGGGGTTCTCTAATCGGGCACTATGCAAAACCCGGGCCGTGGTGGCGAGGGCCCTCTGGCTTTTGAAGTCCAGATTTAGGTGTTTGCAGTATGACCCCAATAAGGTTATACCAATATTTTAATTTACATTTTTTTTAACAGGGACCACACGTGCCAGAGTGGCACAACTGAGTGTCAGGGTCCTTCAGTTGGTGGGCGAGATGCAGGAGCTGCGCAACTCGTTGGGGACCACAGATGAAGAATAATGTTCAGTGGCCTGCCGTTGCTATGTATTTTGTGTTTTATAGTTGTAAAAATGTGAAATTTTCAAAATTTTATATTTTATGATGGTATAAAAAAAAAATGTTACATTGTCATTTCATTTACAAAATACATTAACACAAAACTAATGGGCCCAGAAATATTTAAAGATGAATATTCACATGACCGAGAAGTGATTTGGGTAAGTTTTAGGGGGCTAAAATGGAAGAATAACCTAACCAAGAAGTGGTTTGGGTGAGCTTTAAGGGTCCAAAAGGGAAGATGGAGGACAGTGCTAAGTGGTTTGGGTGAGCTTTAAGGGTCCAAAAGGGAAGATGGAGGACAGTGCTAAGTGGTTTGGGTGAGCTTTAAGGGTCCAAAAGGGAAGATGGAGGACAGTGCTAAGTGATTTAGCTAAACATTGTAGTAGAAGTGAGGGTGGCAAATATGTAGGCGAGCACTTTAATGAGTTAAGTTTGTAGTGTGCAGGCGCAAGATCGTAAGGATTTCCGTCTGGACGAATATTTATTGAAAAAGGGAAACCGAATCGAACGGGAAACGTAAAGGATTCGTTGGAGGATACAATGGGAAAAGGGCAAAAACTAAAGCCTACGTTGTAACATGTGAAAATGAAACGGAAAGTCTGGATGGAAAATGACATCCTCGTATTCGTAATCTGCCGTACGAACGGACGGAAACTTTACAGAAGGTTTTCAATGCATGCATAGAATCGCTCGTACACTCATACGAGAACGGAAACATTTCACACAAAAAAAAACAGTCGTTCACCAAGGTGCTGGCAGTAGTGATGTCTCTGCTCAGGGCATCCGCGTGCTGCCCTATCTGGACGACATTCTCATCACTTCACAGTCCCTCCAACAGGCAGAGTAGGATACTCAGCTGGTAGTGTCCACTCTGGAGTCATTTGGCTGGGTGATCAACCATCCCAAGTCTTCTCTGTCTCCCTCCTTTGTGACTCCCTTCCAGGGAATGACTCTGGATACAGTTCAGGCAAGGATTTTTCTTCCTCAGCAGAAGGTGGACAGTCTGATTGTGCAGGTACAGTTCCTGCTATCTTGTCATCATCCCTACATCAGGCAGGGAATGCAGCTAGTGGGCCTGATGGTGGCGTGCTTCGAGGCGGTCCCTTATGCTCAGTTCCACTTGAGGCCTCTGCAACTCCACCTCTTGTCAGTATGGGACAAGGATCCTGCATCCTTGGACCAGGTCTTTGTGCTTTCCCCCCTGGTCAGGCGGTCCCTCTCGTGGTGGCTGGACTCCAGGAACCTGTTGGGGGGCAGATCCTTTCTGGCCCCCTCCTGGGAGACGGTCACCACGGATGCCAGTCTGACGGGTTGGGGGGGTTCTGGAAGTCCCTGCAGTACCAAGGGTGGTGGGGCCCTCAGGAGGCCCACACACCTATCAACGTTCTGGAACTGCGGGCGATCAGGTTGGTTCTGACTCAGTTGACTCATCACCTTTGGGGCCTGCCTGTTCAGGTCCGCTCGGACAACCAGACGGCAGTTGCCTACATCAATCATCAGGGAGGGACCCGGAGCAAGAGGGCCCTCCAGGAATTGTCTCTGATCCTGGCCTGGGCGGAGGCCAATGTCCCGAGGATGGAGAATCTGCAGGCAGACTCTCTGAGCAGGGGGACCTCTCGCCTGGGAGAATGGTCCCTCTGCAACAGGGTGTTTCAAACTCTGTGTCACCGTTGGGGCCAACCAGATGTGGATCTGTTTGCGTCCCGTCACAATCAAAAGCTCCCAGCCTTTTTCTCCCTGTCCCAGGATCCTCTGGCCTTGGCCACAGATGCTCTAGCAATGTCATGGCAGGACTTTCAGCTCCTGTATGTCTTTCCTCCATTCCCCCTGTTGGGCAGGGTTCTGCGCATGGAGGGGGTGCCAGCAATACTGGTGGCCAAGAAGAGTGTGGTTTGCAAACGTGGTGCAGCTGGCAGTAGAGCAGTACGCTCTGCCCAGGGTGCCAGACCTGCTCACTCAGGGTCACTAACGCCATCCCAATTTACAAACTGCTGGCTGCTGAAACCTCCATCTTGATGGAGAAGGGGCTGTCTACCTCTATTGTTGATACCATGATAAAGGCCAGGAAGAAGTCTTCTTCTTCCATTTACTATAGGGTTTGGCATGCCTACATTGACTGGTGTGAGTCTAGGTCTCTTCCCTGTCGTGTGTTCTCTATTCCCAGGATCCTGGAGTTCCTGCAGCATGGGTTGAAGATGGGGCTCCAACTCAGTTCTCTGAAGGGTCATGTTTCTGCCCTGGCTGTTTTCTTCCAGAAGTCCTTTGCCCAGCATTCTCTGGTCAAGACTTTTTCCAGGGGGTTATTCATGTGCGTCCCCCATGTAAGCCCATGTTGCCTGTTTGGGATTTGAACTTGGTCTTGTCAGCCTTGCAGGGTGCTCCCTTTGAACCTGTGCAGGAAGCTGCCCTGGCCATTCTTACTCTCAAGGTTGTCTTCTTGGTGGCTATCACTTCTGTTAGGCGTGTGTCTGAGTTGGCGGCGCTTTCCATCCAGCCCCCCTACTTTGAGAGACACCAGGACAAGGTGGTGTTTCGCTTCAAGCCAGATTTTCTGCCTAAGGTAGTGCCTTTCATTTGAATCAGGACATTGTTCTTCCTTCCTTGTTCCCTAATCCTAGTAATGCTAAGGAGAGGGTTTTGCATTCTTTGGATGTGGTTAGGTGTCTGAAGTACTATCTGGTGGCTACTGCACCTTTCAGGAAAACTGATGCTCTTTTTGTGGTCCCTTCTGGTCCTAGGAAGGGTTTGGCTCCTGCCAAGTCTACTATCAGCAAATGGATCCGTCAGGCAGTGATTCAGGCCTATTCTGCAAAGGGGAAGAATCCTCCCTTCCGCCTTACTGCTCATTCCACTCGTGCTATTGGTGCCTCTTGGGCTTTTCAGCACCTGGCTTCTGTTGAACAAGTTTGCAAGGCTACTACTTGGTCTTCTGTTTATACCTTTTCAAAGTTTTACAAGGTTGATGTTAGGGCCTCAGCTGATGCTGCTTTTGGCCTCAAGGTTCTGCAGGAGGCAGTGGTCTGACCTGTCTGTTGTTACCTTTGGGGATCCCACCCTACTTTATGGACACTGCTATTGGATGTCCCATGTGTTATGAATCTTATCTGGAGCAGGACGTACTGTATACTAAGAATAATACAATTCTGTGATTACTCACCTGTAGAATTGGTATTATGAGTATACAGTACGTCCTGCTCCACCCCACCCTTGGGTTTGCATTATCTTGGATCCCCTGTATGGTGATTGTTATCATTGTTATAGTTACCAGTTTGGTTCTGTTTTAATTCTCCTGGCTTCTCGTTAACTGCTTTTTAATGCTGGGGATTGTGGGAGGTCCCTGGGTATTTGAGGGGCCGGGAGGAGCCTGTTTTCGATGTCTCTGCAGTCCAGCGCCATCTGGCGGAGTAATACCCATGTGTTATGAATCTTATCTGGAGAAGGACGTACTGTTTACTCTATAGAAACATAGAAACAGAGAAGGTTGACGGCAGAAGGAGACCATACGGTCCATCTAGCCTGCCCTTATGTGTATACTGTATGTACTCTTTATCTTAGGATAGATGTGTGCTTATCCCAGGCATGTTTAAATTCAGTGACTGTTGATTTTTCAACTACCTCCGCTGGAAGTTTGTTCCAAGCATATACTACTCTTTCTGTAAAATAATATTTTCTAACATTGCTCCTGATCTTCCCCCCGACTAGCTTCAGGTTGTGCCCCCTTGTTCTATCGTTATGTTTCTTCTTAAAAACACTTCCCTCCTGAACCTTATTCAATCCTTTCACATATTTAAAGGTCTCAATCATGTCCCCCCTCTCCCTTCTTTCCTCCAGACTGTACAAATTAAGTTCTTTAGGTCTCTTCTGATAAGTTTTAAGTTTAAGTCCTTCCACCATTTTCGTTGCCCGCCTTTGGACACGTTCTATTTGAATAATGTCTTTTTGCAGGTAAGGTCTCCAGAACTGCACACAGTATTCTAGCTGTGGCCTCACCAGGGCTCTATACAGCGTCATCACAACCTCCCTCTTCCTACTGGTGATGCCTCGAGCTATGCAGCCAAGCATCCTGCTTGCTTTTCCCACTGCCTGGCTACACTGTCCACTCATCTTGCAGCTATCAGTAATCAGTACCCCTAAATCTCTCTCCTCCAAGGTCCTGGCTAACACAGTACTGCCCATACGGTACTCAGAGCAGGGATTCCTTCTACCCAAGTGCATGATTTTTCATTTAGATACATTAAACTCTAGTTTCCACAGTTTTGACCATCTATCCAGTAAAGCTAAATTATTTTCCATGTTGCAGACACCTCCAGGAATATCCACCCTATTACTAACCTTTGTATCATCAGCAAACAGACAAACTTTTCCTACCAAGCCTTCTCCTATGTCACTTACAAATATATTAAAAAGAATGGGGCCCAGGACAGAGCCCTGGGGCACACCACTTGTAACTCGCCTTTGTTCAGATTGCACTCCATTTACAACAACGCTCTGATACCGATCCCTCAGCCAACTGGAAATCCACTGAACTATCCAGGGATTGAGTCCTACCTTCAATAACTTATCTATGAGCTCCTTTTGTGGTACAGTGTCAAAGGCTTTGCTAAAATCCAGATAGGCGATATCCACAGCTCCACCTTCATCTAACACTTTAGTGACATTGTCAAAGAAATCAATAAGATTGGTCTGACATGATCTGCCCTCAGTAAAGCCGTGCTGTTGTGGGTCCAATAGGTCATTAATTTTTAGATGGGAAATTATCTGTTTTTTTAAGAGCGTTTCCATTAATTTGACCACTATAGATGTTAAACTAACTGGCCTGTAATTACTGGCTTCTTCTCTACTCCCCTTTTTATGGATTGGTACGACATTGGCCATTCTCCAATCATCTGGAACCTCACCAGTTGAAAGGGAATGGTTAAGTTAATCAGTTAGAGTGGCTGCAATCACAAACCTAAGTTCCCTTAGAACTCTGGGGTAGATTCAGTCTGGACCCATTGCCTTACTTACCTTTAGATGTGCCAGCTCGGATAGGACATCAGCCTCCAGAAACGCCGGAGCTGTACCCTCCCAGCTGGATGCTGTGCTATGGCCTTGCCTGCTACTATCTGAAAATACCGAACAAAAGTAGCTATTCAGATGGTCAGCCACAGCCTTATCTCCGTCAATATATTTATTTTCCCTATTTCTAATTTTTGAGACTGCATTGTTTTTCTTCTTTCTGTCACCAATATATCGGAAAAAGGTTTTATCTCCCCTCTTCATAGATTTAGCCATTTCTTCCTCCTTTTGCCCTTTAGCAGTCCTTATAATCAGTTTTGCTTCCCTCTGTTTAATTTTATACGCCTCTCTGTCAGCTACACTTCCACTTACTTTATACTTCTTATAGGCAGACTTTTTATCTTTTATGATAGTGCTAACTTCCCTAGTAAACCATAATGGTTTCTTTTTCCTTTTATTCTTGCTAGTTTGTTTCACATATTGCTTAGTTGCCTTTAAGATGGCCATTTTTAATAGTGACCACTGGGCACTCACTTCTGCTACTCTGTTCCACTCACCTAATTTTCTTTCTACATACTCCGCCATTTCCTTGAACTTTGTCTTCCTAAAGTCTAGCACTTTGGTTCTGGTGTGTGATTGCACAATGTCTGTTTTTATTCTGAACCATAAGCATTGATGGTCACTGGAACCCAGATTTTCTTCAACCCTGACCTCGGACACCAGATCCCCATTGGTCAGAACTAAGTCCAGAATGTTATCTCCTCTAGTTGGCAATGTCACAAGTTGTTTTAGAGACACTCCATTAAGTGCCTCTAATATAGTCCTGCTCTTGCATGTCGATGCACTTGGGGTATTCCAGTCCACTCATAATACCAATTCTACAGTAATCACAGAATTGTATTTTTTTAAATGTATTAAATTAATCAGGGTTAGCTGGCAGTAAAGGAATGGGAGGAGGTATTATTTTATTTCCATTATGGTACCACCTTAATGTGACTCGGCAGCCCAATAAGTCTGGAGGGTTCCTGAACAAGATCTTGATGATGATTACTGGGGCTGAAATCAGAACCCCATGCCCAGTACTCACCTCTTTCTGCATCCTCTCAGGGCTGTGTGGCCCCATGTAACCACCACCTTGTGGCAATACAGAAAGCCTGCCTATCCATGGAACACCACAGGTTGCAGTTGGTGCCATGGGGTTGCAAGACAGCAGCCATGATAAGGGATTGTGAAAGTAGGTAAATATCAGGCTAAGGTTCAGGCATTCTGGATGCACCTCCCAACAATTAGATTAGATTGTTAATCTCCCCTCTTCATAGATTTAGCCATTTCTTCCTCCTTTTGCCCTTTAGCAGTCCTTATAATCAGTTTTGCTTCCCTCTGTTTAATTTTATACGCCTCTCTGTCAGCTACACTTCCACTTACTTTATACTTCTTATAGGCAGACTTTTTATCTTTTATAATAGTGCTAACTTCCCTAGTAAACCATAATGGTTTCTTTTTCCTTTTATTCTTGCTAGTTTGTTTCACATATTGCTTAGTTGCCTTTAAGATGGCCATTTTTAATAGTGACCACTGGGCACTCACTTCTGCTACTCTGTTCCACTCACCTAATTTTCTTTCTACATACTCCGCCATTTCCTTGACCTTTGTCTTCCTAAAGTCTAGCACTTTGGTTCTGGTGTGTGATTGCACAATGTCTGTTTTTATTCTGAACCATAAGCATTGATGGTCACTGGAACCCAGATTTTCTTCAACCCTGACCTCGGACACCAGATCCCCATTGGTCAGAACTAAGTCCAGAATGTTATCTCCTCTAGTTGGCAATGTCACAAGTTGTTTTAGAGACACTCCATTAAGTGCCTCTAATATAGTCCTGCTCTTGCATGTCGATGCACTTGGGGTATTCCAGTCCACTCATAATACCAATTCTACAGTAATCACAGAATTGTATTTTTTTAAATGTATTAAATTAATCAGGGTTAGCTGGCAGTAAAGGAATGGGAGGAGGTATTATTTTATTTCCATTATGGTACCACCTTAATGTGACTCGGCAGCCCAATAAGTCTGGAGGGTTCCTGAACAAGATCTTGATGATGATTACTGGGGCTGAAATCAGAACCCCATGCCCAGTACTCACCTCTTTCTGCATCCTCTCAGGGCTGTGTGGCCCCATGTAACCACCACCTTGTGGCAATACAGAAAGCCTGCCTATCCATGGAACACCACAGGTTGCAGTTGGTGCCATGGGGTTGCAAGACAGCAGCCATGATAAGGGATTGTGAAAGTAGGTAAATATCAGGCTAAGGTTCAGGCATTCTGGATGCACCTCCCAACAATTAGATTAGATTGTTAAGCATGCTATATTCCTTTTCAGGACATTTATTCAGGAAAAGCGGATGGAGTGAGGGCTATATAGGATGTTAAGCATGCTATTGTACTTTTCAGAACATTTATTCAGGGAAAGCGGCAGGAGAGATAGATTGTTAAATTTGACCAAAACCCAGGACTTTGACTATCCTGGGTTTTGGTCTGTTCCACGGGGCACCCCAATTGTGGTTGCCCTGCTGTGTGAAACCCTTTAGATCGCTGGAACCCAGCTCATCTCTTCCCAGTCCCACGGTGCGTCTAAGAGCAGTGGCTCTGGCAGCATAATCCTCTGCCTCTCTAACAGGGAGCATGTCCACGCGATCTGGGGGGGGTTTCACACAGAAGGGCACCCCCGATTGGGGTGCCCCCAGGGAATGTACCAATACCCAGGATAGTCAAAAATATTGGCAAGCTATTGTATTTTGCAGGACATTTATTCAGGGATTGTGGCTGGAGTCAGGGCTAGATAGGTTGTTAAGCATGCTATTGCTTTTTTCAGGTAATGTATTCAGAGAAAGTGGCTGGAGTGAGAGTTGGGTGTCATTACCATTTAATATAACTTGCTCAAACCACTGGTGTGTCAGTACTCTTGTATACCACTTGCTCAAACCACTGGTGTGTCAGTACTATTTAATGCCACTGGCTCAAACTACTGGTGTGTCAGTACTATTTAATATCAATGGTTCAAACCACTTAAGGGTTACTACTCTGTAATACCAATTGTTCAGTCCAGTTGGGACTCACTGTTCTGTTATACCATTGTCCAAACCACTTGGGTGTCACTGCTCTGTAATACCAATTATTCAAACCACTTGGGGTCACTTCTCTGTAAAACCAATTATTCAGGCCACTTGGGGACACTGCTCTTTAATACCACTGCTCTGTAATACCAATTATTCAAACCACTTGGGGTCACTTCTCTGTAAAACCAATTATTCAGGCCACTTGGGGACACTGCTCTTTAATACCAATTGTTCAAACTACTTGGTTTTCACTGCTTTGTAATGCCAATTGTCCAAATCACTTGGGAGTTACTGCTCTGCAACAGCAATTGTTCATGCCAATTGGGTGTCACTGCTCTGCAGTACCAATTGTTCTAACCACTTGGGGTCACTGCTCTGTAAAATCAATTGTTTTAACCAGTTGGGGGTCACTGCTCTGTAATAGCAATTGTTCAAACAACTTGGGGGTCTCTGTAATAGTAATTGTTCAAACTACTTGGGAATCACTGCCCTGTAATACCAATTCTTCAAACCACTTGGAGGCGACTGGCCTGTAATACCAATTGTTCAAACTACCCTGTTTCCCCGAAAATAAGACACTGTCTTATATTAATTTTTCCCCGGAAATATGGCACTTGGCCTTTTTTTCGGGGGATGTCTTGACAGAAGACAGGCAGCGTGCGTCTCCTCCACCTCCCTGGAGCTCCCCCATTACGTGCCCCGTCATTACGCTCCCTAGTGGTTACAATACAATTTTCGGGGGATGACTTATATAACGATATCCTCCGAAAGCAGGCACTAGGCCTTATTTTCGGAGGATGTCTTATTTTCGGGGAAACAGGGTCATTGCTCTGTAATACCAATTGTACAAACCACTTAGGGGTCATTGCTTTGTAATACCAATTGTTCAGGCCACCAGGGGTCGCTGTTCTGCAATACAAATTGTTCAAACCATTTTGGTGTCACTGCTCTTTAATACCACTTGCTCAAACCACTGGCGTATCAGTACTCGTTAATACCACTGGCTCAAATCACTG
This sequence comes from Gastrophryne carolinensis, assembly GCA_027917425.1. Classification (NCBI taxonomy): domain Eukaryota; kingdom Metazoa; phylum Chordata; class Amphibia; order Anura; family Microhylidae; genus Gastrophryne; species Gastrophryne carolinensis. The sequence continues at coordinate 100,613,801 of CM051240.1, read as the reverse complement.
ATGTGTCAGTTCTCATTAATTGTTCAAACCACTTGGGGGTCACTGATCTGTAATACCATTTGTTGAGACCACTCAGGGGTCACTGCTCTGTAATACCAATTGTTCAAATCACTTGTGTGTCACTGCTCTGTAATACCAATTGTTCAAATTACTTGGGGGTCACTGCTCTGTAATACTAATTGTTCAAACAACTTGGGGGTCACTGCTCAGTAATACCAATTGTTCAAACCACTTGGGTGTCACTGCTTTGTTATACTAATTGTTCAAACCACGTGGGTGTCACTGTTCTGTAATGCCAGTTGTCCAAATCACTTGGGGCCCATTGCTCTGTAACATCAATTGTTCAAACCATTTGGGTGTCACTGCCTTGTAATGTCGTGCTAGTGCCCCTGCTGCATTGGTGACTTCTCTCCCGCCTGCTCAGTCTTGTGCTACAGTGCCAGATGGGACCGCCGCCAGTAGTACCTATCAGGCTGCATCATGGCCTGAAGTGTTTTTTTTCTAGCAGGCGAAGCATTTTGTAAACTGCTTATTCCGGGATTACCTCAACATCTTCATCATTGTCAGGGATCGCCGGACACCCTTCTTTCATAAGCCAAGCAATCTCCAATCTCCACCGCCTCTTGTGCCTATAGACAAGCCCCCGCTTGCTGGAGACACAGGTTATGCCTCTCCAGACTCGGTTGCCCCTAGGACTTACTGGCGCAAAGATTGCTGGCTTATGGTGAAGACAGGTGAACAGCAGGGTATCCCAAATTGGAAGTTCAGGCGGGCTGAGTCCGAAACGTCGAGTCCAGCAGGTTTTAGGCAAGAATGGTCGAGACGGGCAGGGGTCAAAGCCGGGTGGTCACAGGGCACGGTATCCAAGGGGTTAGACAGAGAATGGTCGAGACAAGCAGGGGTCAAAGCCGGGTGGTCACCAAAGCGCGGTATCAAAGGGGTTAGACGGAGAATGGTCGAGACAAGCAGGGGTCAAAAGCCGGGTGGTCACCCAGGCGCGGTATCAAAGGGGCAAGGCAGAGACGTGGTCAGACAGGCAGATAATCGGTGCGGGCAGTGGGCAGGAGTGGTCAAAGACGGAGCCGGATCAAAACACATTAAAAAACGCAATTCCAACAGCACACCCAAGCTAATAATGGCTATAACGGGCACTGGTGGAAAGGACAGGAACGTATTTAAAGGGGAACTGACCAATGGGAAGGGGAATGTGGTGTTTGGTGTAAACTGTGGGTGATTGGTGCGATTAGAATCAAGCTCCCTATAGGAGCAGCCCCAGGGACTGGATCACCCTGGCCAGTCAGACTGTCCAGTCCCTGGGTTCATCCCCACCCAGGTTAGGGACCAGACTGGTCCATTTAAACTTGCCCCCGGCGAATGCGCTGGGAGCAGCACAGACGGGGGGCATATATAGAACGTGCTCGCGCACGCTCCCCGAGAGGAGAGGAGACGCCACGCCGGCTGAAGAGGTGGAGGAGCTGCCCGCTGATGCGGAGAGAGCCCCCGTGACGCCGCCGTCCCCAGCCGCCGAGGCGGCGGAGACCGAAGCCTCAGTGCGGGAGGTGGAGGCGGCCGACCGGCGCGGCCGTCGGAAGACCGGAGCCAGACGCCGGGGAGCAGGTAAGGACCTTACATTATCCCCCCCCCCGAGGAGGGGCCTCTGGACCTTCTGAGGGTTCTCCCTGTGGAACTTCCTAACCAACCTCCCCGCGTGGACCTCTCTGGCAGGGACCCAAGATCGCTCCTCCGGGCCATAACACTTCCAATCTACTAAATACTGGAGAGTCTTTCAGAAGAGACGTGAATCTAGAATCCGAGCAACCTCAAATTCCTGTTGCCCATCATGTAAAAAGGTAATGCGGAAGAGAGCGCTGAAAAATTGTGAGCTGCTGCCTGAAATAAGGGGTCAAACCTTATCGTACAGAGTGAAAAACAAGGCCAATGCCGTACTTGGAAATGCCCCAACTTTGAGGTAAATCCTTGTTAGGAATTGGTTTAGGCGCGCTTTGAACATGTGTCAGAAATTATAATCTGTATGAACGGGGATATATGAAGTATCCACGCAGGACAGGTTTTATTCTGATATGTTGATATATCTGCCAGGCTCAACTTACTGAAGATGTAGTATGTTACTAGCAGAAAATTATTTTGTACACAAAGTCTTTAAATATTATCAAAGATAAATCACAATATGCATATGTTAGCTTAGCACAATGATCAGAAGAGTGATTTGTTTGGGCACTTACCGCCGTGGCCCGGGGGTTTGTAACCCTCCCAGTGCCTCTGATGGAATATCTCTCCGGTAAGTGCTGAGCCGCAATGTTGGTTGTGCTTTAAGGCGTCTGGTTGTACTTGTAATCCTTAGATGGATTGGTGGCTTGCTTATGTCTTCAAGGATACTCTTATGTCCAGGTTATATGGGGAAAAAACCTTAGTTGAGCAAGCTTTCAGTAAGAACACCTTAAGTGGTGAAGTGCAAATTCTTTATTGTTTTAAAACGCACAAAAATTGGGCCATTGGTAGGCACAACAATAAAATTGGGATAAAAATAATATTAGTAATAAAAATGGTTCAAATGTATAGGATCCAAAAATCCTCCAGGTGAAAGCGCTTTGATGAGCTCACTATAGGTAAAAATGAGCTGCGCTTAAAATGATGGTGGGGGTTGTGCAATAAAATCCGAGTGATAGATGCAATGTCTGTGATTTAAAAGGATTTCTTCTAAAGTCCGAGTAAAACAGCAGGCTGTTTAGGAAGTAAGCTGGAGCGGTAACCTCTCGTCCCGCTATGTGACCGACGCGCGTTTCGGCGTTGAGCCGTCCTCAGGGTGTCAGTAGGCATGCGTAGTAGCTGCTTTTAGATTGGTTGAGCATGACATCGTTGGTGTGAGGGGGTTGGTGGGAAATGTAGTTTCCTCTATGCCCGTGCTCTTATAGTAAAGCAATTGGCGCTTTGTTACAAATGTAATCTCCGTGATTGTAGCGTTGTTCAGCGTGCGGTGGCGGTACCTCAGGCAAAGATTGGAAACATTAGTTCAAGTTGTAACAAGATTGTTCTCATTTTAAAAGCGCATAGGTATATCACCTCAGACAAAAGACATAAATGTGCTACATTAAGCGCAGAGGTGTGTTCTCGCAGGCAATGATATAAATGTATTAAATTAAAATAATTAGATTCAACTGATATAACTGATAAAAGAATTCATGTGTACAGCGAGAAGATGTTTTTTGAGAATGGATGGAATGCATGGTAGAAAAATTAATAAATGAATGAATATGCTTCAGATTAAATAAACATAGCTAATAAAGGAATTCATATGCACAGCAAAGCGGATGTGTATAAGAATGAATGGGATGTGTGATAGAGAAGATGGGTGTGTTACAAATTAAGTAGATACTGGATTTGTATATAACCGATGGCTGTGAACGTTGCGGTAAATGCTGGTGATGGATAGTTATGGATGATTAATGGTTTTGCAGAAAACAATTTAAATCTATTTCAATATTTAATCCAGCTGGAAAGGTGGAATTTAATTCAAATATCCAGAAAGTTTCTCGTTTGGAGATCTCTGTTGTTACGTTGGAGCCTCTCCAGTTTGTATTGGTTTTTTCTATAATCCAAAAGTGTAGATATGACGGATCCCTGTTGTGTTTGGTTTTGAAATGAGATGACACACTATGTGATTCCAAGCCTTTTTTGATGTTATTCATATGTTCGGCTAGGCGTGTCTTAAATGACCTCTTGGTGCGTCCAATATACAATAAATTGCATGGACACTGTAGACAATATACAACACCTTTTGTGTTGCATGATGATACCCCTCTGATTTTGTATTCTTTGCCAGTTTGGGGATTTGAGAAAACTGTCCGATGTATGGGGTCTTTTGTGTTTTTAGATGTGATTTTGCAGGCCTTACAGTCTCTGCATCTGGTGAATTTCCCATTTGTTGCTATGCTGTTAGTGGGAGGGTTGGTGTAACTCCTTACTAGGTGTTGGGCTAGGGTCTGAGGTTTCTTATAGATGAATCTTGGTCTGGGTGGGATTAGGTTTCATAATGTGGAGTCTGTGTATAGAATGTTCCAATGTCTTTTAATGATTTGTTCAATTTGTTTGTGATCGTTGCTGAAATTAGTAATAAAAGGTATCTTTAGATTTATTTGTTGATTAACATCTTGGTTTCCAATTCTGGTTGTCTTCGGACTTGTTTTGTGGTTATAATACTTCTGGTTGACCTCAATAATTGTTTGTTCAAGTTGCTCTTTCAAGTAACCCTTTTCGATAAATCTGGTTGCTACAATTTGTGCTTGGTCCCTGTAGGTGTTATCATCTGTGCAATTTCGTCTGATGCGGGTCAATTGTCCTTTAGGGATGTTTTTTAACCAATTTTGATGGTGGCAACTGTCAACTGGAATAAAGCTGTTGCGATCAGTATCTTTAAAAAAAGTTTTAGTCTTAATTTGATTGTCCTCTTTATAGATGACATTGCATCTATCACTCGGATTTTATTGCACAACCCCCACCATCATTTTAAGCGCCGCTCATTTTTACCTATAGTGAGCTCATCAAAGCGCTTTCACCTGGAGGATTTTTGGATCTTATACATTTGAACCATTTTTATTACTATTATTATTTTTATCCCAATTTTATTGTTGTGCCTACCAATGGCCCAATTTTTGTGCGTTTTAAAACAATAAAGAATTTGCACTTCACCACTTAAGGTGTTCTTATTGAAAGCTTGCTCAACTAAGGTTTTTTCCCCATATAACCTGGACATAAGAGTATCATTGAAGACATAAGCAAGCCACCAATCCATGTAAGGATTACAAGTACAACCAGATGCCTTAAAGCACAACCAACATTGCGGCTCAGCACTTACCGGAGAGATATTCCATCAGAGGCCCTGGGAGGGTTACAAACCCCCGGGCCACTGCGGTAAGTGCTCAAACAAATCACTCTTCTGATCATTGTGCTAAGCTAACATATGCATATTGTGATTTATCTTTGATAATATTTAAAGACTTTGTGTACAAAATAATTTTCTGCTAGTCACATACTACATCCTCAGTAAGTTGAGCCTGGCAGATATATCAACATATCAGAATAAAACCTGTCCTGCGTGGATACTTCATATATCCCCGTTCAGACAGATTATAATTTCTGACACATGTTCTAAGTGCACCTAAACCAATTCCTAGGATTTACCTCAAAGTTGGGGCATTTCCAAGTACGGCTTTGGCCTTGTTTTTCCTCCTGTTGCCCATCAACTAAAATGGGTGCCGGAAAAACATCAGGCTCAATACCTCTAGCAGATTTCAATAGGGACACATGGAAGGAGTTACAAATTTTCATAGAGGGTGGAAGATCTAGACGGTAAGTAACCCGATTAATTTTCTGCAGTATAGAAAAAGGACCAATAAACCTTGGGCCTAGCTTGGCAGAAGGTTGACGTAAGGCCAAATTCTTGGTGGAAAGCCAAACCAGCTCCCCCACCGCATAATCAGGGTTACTGGACCGACTATGATCAGCAAAAGTTTTCTGTTGGCCAACAGCCCTGGTCAAATGTTGCTGAATTTTTTCCCATAGATCCGGCCACTGAGACACCCATTCTTCAAGTGAGGGCACGCTAGAGGGCCGGTCTGACAAAGCAGAAAATTTCAGGTCTCTACCAAAAACACAACGGAATGGCGATACCCCAGTGGAAGTAGGAGTGGCATTATTCAGGGCGAACTCTGCAAATGGAAGAAGCAGTGACCAATCCATCTGGACATAGGAAACAAAGCAACGCAGATATTGTTCCAAGGATTGGTTAGTCCTCTCCGTTTGCCCATTTGACTGGGGGTGAAATGCTGAGGACAAGGAGACCGTGAATCCCAAACTGGCACAGAAAGCCCACCAAAAGCGAGAGACAAACTGAACCCCCCTGTCGGACACCACATCCTCCGGGATCCCATGGAATTTAAATATATGCGTTAAAAAAAGTTGAGCAAGATCTTGAGCTGTGGGTAACTTTTTTAACGGGGCAAAATGAGCCATCTTGCTGAACCGGTCGACCACCACCCAGATGACGGTAAACCCTTGGTAAGGTGGAAGATCGGTGATGAAATCCATGGCAAAATGAGTCCAGGGACAGGAAGGAATGGACAAAGGCAACAGGGAACCTTCAGGAGAGTGTCTCGGGGTCTTACTCCGGGCAAAGACTTTACAAGCCCGCACATAATCATTAAAACATAAACATGACGGGACAACAAGGAAATGGTTTTCCTGACTCCTGGATGACCTGCAGTCTTGGAAGCATGAAATTGCTGTAGGATGGCAGCACGGTGGGACATGGGCACAAAATGGGCATGAACAGGTTTCCCAGGCGGAGCCTCAGACTGAAACTGATTCAGGTCGGGAAGCTCCGGCTGGATAGCAGCTACCACCAGGTGTTGAGGCAGAATGGGTAAGTTTCTCCCCTCGGGTAAGCTGGTCGAGGTAAAACTTCGAGACAAGGCGTCAGCTTTCACATTTTTTGGCCCGGGTTTGTAAGTAATGGTAAAGGTAAACCGGGAAAAGAACAGGGACCATCGAGCTTGCCTAGGGGTTAATCTTTTAGCAGACTGAATATATTCCAAATTTTTATGGTCGGTAAAGACAGTAACAGGAAACTGAGCCCCTTCTAACCAGTGCCTCCACTCCTGAAAGGCCAATTTAACTGCCAAGAGTTCACGATTACCGATATCGTAGTTACGTTCAGCGGAAGTAAATTTCTTAGAAAAAAAAGCACAGGGGTGAAGTTGTTCTGGGGAACCGCTATATTGTGAAAGGACTGCCCCGACGCCCCCAGCTCGGAGGCATCGACCTCCACAATGAAGGCTAATTGACATTCTGGATGCACCAATACAGGGGCAGAACTAAAGACTTCCTTCAACCTTTTGAAAGCCAAGATGGACTGTTCCGGCCAAATGGTAGGGTAACCCCCTTTCTTGGTGAGGTCAGTGAGGGGTGCTACTAGAGTAGAGAAGTTCTTGATAAATCTCCTATAAAAGTTAGCGAACCCCAGGAATCTTTGCAGCCCCTTTAAATCCCTGGGTTGCTCCCATTTAAGTACTGCAGTAACCTTGGACTGATCCATGGACAGTCCTGTATTGGAAATGATATATCCCAAAAAAGGAACCTCTGTAACTTCAAACAAGCACTTTTTGAGTTTTGCAAATAAACAATTTTCTCTAAACTTTTGCAAGACCAGGCGAACATGCTTACGATGTTCTGCTAATGAGGAAGAAAAAATCAAAATATCGTCCAGGTATACTACAACAAAGCGACCCAGATAGTCCCTAAAATTAAAATGTCATTCACAAGTCCAGGAAGACTGCCGGGGCGTTACACAGACCAAAGGGCATCACGAGATACTCGTAATGCCCATCTTGAGTGTTAAATGCGGTCTTCCACTCATCCCCCTGTCTGATTCTTATTAGGTTATAGGCCCCACGGAGGTCTAATTTAGAAAAGACTTGGGCCCCAATGACCTGTGTAAATAACCCATCGATCAGCGGGAGGGGGTATTTATTTTTAATAGTAATTTTATTCAGCCCCCGGTAGTCTATGCAGGGACGGAGTCCCCCATCTTTCTTCTCAACGAAGAAAAAACCTGCCCCAGCCGGGGAAGTGGACTCCCGTATGAACCCCTTTTTTAGATTTTCAGAGATGTACTCCCGCATAGCTTTATTTTCTGCCCGGGTCAAGTTAAAGATTCTCCCCCTTGATGGCATGGTCCCTGGGAGAAGCTCTATGGGACAGTCAAAGGGTCTATGGGGAGGTAGTACATCAGCCGCTTTCTCTGAAAACACATCGAGAAAGTCGTGGTAGGGGCCTGGAACACCCCTGTGTGACACGCACTGGGAGTTCCAGACAAGAGTGAAAACACTGTGGGCCCCATTTAACAATCTGCCTCTCTACCCAATCAATTTGGGGGTTATGCTTTTGTAACCAGGGCAACCCGAGTACTAGAGGGGTTGAGGGCATCTTTAAAACTAGGAATCAGCTCAGAGTGCCCCGCTCCCACTCTGAGTAACACAGGTGGAGTCTTAAAATGAATAAGACCCCCAGCAATAGGCGTGTCATCGATTGCGGACACCCGGAAAATTTTAGGCAGAGGTTGGAGAGGAATTCCCAGACTTCGGGTTAACTCGACGTCAAGGAAATTCCCCGCCGTGCCACAATCTAGAAGAACCTCCAAATTCATAAACTCAAGGTCCACTTTAACCTGGACTGGAACCATAAACTGTGAAAGAACTTGAGGAAATACCTTGCAGCCTAGGTGGGTTCCCTCGACCCCACCTAGGCTCTGAAGTTTTCCGGCTGCTTCTTGGGACAGACTCTGACCAGGTGACCGGTTCCCCCACAGTAGAGACACAGCCCTTTCCGATAACCGCCGACGCCTCTCAGCTTCGGAAAGCTTGGTAGCTCCCTGCTGCATAGGTTCCTCGGTAGGATTCGGGGCTGGAGCTCCAGCTTTCCAGCTGGTGTCGGGATGCGCCCCTCTTTCAAGGCGTCTCTCCTGCAAGCGTCTGTCAATTCGGATTGCGAGTTGCATTGTTTCATCCAGAGATTGGGGTACTGGATGGTTCACAAAAATGTCCTTAATGGCATCGGACAAGCCCAGACGGAATTGACCACATAGGGCCGGGTCGTTCCATCGGCCCACCGGCGGAACTCAGTGCAATATTCTTCGGCCTGCCGACGACCTTGACGCAAGGTACAGAGTTTGGCGTCTGCGGTGGCCCCTCTGTCCGGATCATCGTACAAGATTTCCATCGCGGAGAAGAAAGCTTCCACAGACTGCCTTGCTGGATCCTGAGGTGACAGACTGAATGCCCAGGATTGAGGGTCTCCTGGCAGGAGGGAGATGACCAGGCCCACACGCTGGTCTTGGGACCCCGAGGAGTACGGACGAAGCTGGAAATAGAGTTTACAAGCATCCCGGAAATTGGAGAACTTACTTCTATCCCCGGAAAATTTGTCAGGAAGTGGAATCTTGGGTTCCACTGGGTAAGCGGCCGGTGTCCCCTGAGGGCTGGTGTTGATAGGAGCTGGATGGTTCTCCTGGGCCGCCACACGATGGGCCAGGTGCTCCACGGCCGCCGTTAAGGCCGGCACCTGCTCCAAAATTTGGTCCATGGGTTTTTCTAGCCCGTTATACTGTCAGGGATCACCGGACACCCTTCTTTCATAAGCCAAGCAATCCCCAATCTCCACCGCCTCTTGTGCCTATAGACAAGCCCCCGCTTGCTGGAGACACGGGTTATACCTCTCCAGACTCGGTTGCCCCCAGGACTTACTGGTGCAAAGATTGCTGGCTTATGGTGAAGACAGGTGAACAGCAGGGTATCCCAAATTGGAAGTTCAGGCGGGCTGAGTCCGAAACGTCGAGTCCAGCAGGTTTTAGGCAAGAATGGTCGAGACGGGCAGGGGTCAAAGCCGGGTGGTCACAGGGCACGGTATCCAAGGGGTTAGACAGAGAATGGTCGAGACAAGCAGGGGTCAAAGCCGGGTGGTCACCAAAGCGCGGTATCAAAGGGGTTAGACGGAGAATGGTCGAGACAAGCAGGGGTCAAAAGCCGGGTGGTCACAGGGCACAGTATCCAAGGGGTTAGACAGAGAATGGTCGAGACAAGCAGGGGTCAAAAGCCGGGTGGTCACCAAGGCGCGGTATCAAAGGGGTAAGGCAGAGACGTGGTCAGACAGGCAGATAGTCGGTGGGGGCAGCGGGCAGGAGTGGTCAAAGACGGAGTCGGATCAAAACACACTAAACGCAATTCCAACAGCACACCCAAGCTAATAATGGCTATAACGGGCACTGGTGGAAAGGACAGGAACGCATTTAAAGGGGAACTGAACAATGGGAAGGGGAATGTGGGTGATTGGTGCGACTAGAATCAAGCTCCCTATAGGAGCAGCCCCAGGGACTGGACCGCCCTGGCCAGTCACACTGTCCAGTCCCTGGGTTCATCGCCACCCAGGTTAGGGACCAGACTGGTCCATTTAAACTTGCCCCCGGCGAATGCGCTGGGAGCAGCGCCGCCGGGGGGCATATATAGAACGTGATCGCGCGTGCGAGCACGTGACTGGCCGGGCGCGCTCCCCGAGAGGAGAGGAGACGCCGCGCCGGCTGAAGAGGCGGAGGAGCTGCCCGCCGATGCGGAGAGAGTCCCCGTGACGCCGCCTACTCCAGCCGCCGCCGCCGAGGCCGAAGCCTCAGTGCGGGAGGTGGAGGCGGCCGCCGGAAGACCGGAGCCAGACGCCGCCGGGAAGAGGCGCCGCGGGACAGACACCAGGGAGCAGGTAAGGACCTTACAATCATTACCTTGACGACATCTTCATCTACAGTACATGTCAACTCTCCAAGAACACCAAACCCACATCCAGCAAGTTCTACTTCGTTTACGACAGAACCACCTCTATGCCAAGCTGGAAAATGTCAATTTGAACAGTCCACCATTCAGTTTTTTGGTTTGAACATCACTGATTCAGGAATCACTATGGACCTGGCCAAAGTGTCCACAATCCTAGACTGGCCAGTCCCGACATCTCGTAAGGTGGTCCAATGCCTATCTCCACTTCATCTGAGACTTCTCCCTGTTGGAATGCCCCTATCACAGATGTGACCAAAAAAGAAGTTCCATTCTCCTGATCCCAAGCTGCTGGGGAAGCCTTCACTAAACTCAAAGGGTGCTTTACCTCAGCTGCCATCTTCGTTTGTGAAGACCCAGACCTTCCTTTTATCTTGGAGGTGAAAACTTCAGCTTCTGCAGTAGGAGCAGTTTTCCAAAAAGCTATCCCCAACCGAGAAGAACTAAGATGTCAGTGACTGTGAACACCACGTTTAATCCTGATTGACCACAAGAACTTGGAGTATATTTGCACGGCCAGATGGCTCTGTCCCCGACAGGCCCACTGGTCATTCTTCTATTCCAGGTTTTGGTTCCATATTTCCTATTGACCTGGTCACAAGAATGTCAAACCTGACACTTTATCTACCGTAATCTCTTCACTAATATGCCTGAAGATGAACCCAAAAATCATACAATTATGCAGCCCAGTAATTTCCTCCTGTCTGAGTCTGAACTCATTACTAAGATCTGCCTGACCTCAACTCACGAAGGCTAAATCTTTGTTTCTGAAGCCATGCGTACTGAAGTCTTTCAAAACACTCATGATCACCCCTTGACAGGACATTTCGGGTTTAAGAGAGCTCTTCATTTGGTCCGACGCTATTTCTGTTGGCCTTCCCCCTGCTTTGACTGCCAATATGTGCTCACAACAAGCATGTTACGGCAAAACCTGCAGGTCTTCTAGTACCTCTTCCTGTGCCAGAGTAGTCATGGGAACAAATCTCAATAGACTTTGTAGTCAAACTCCTGACATCTGAAGGCTGTAAAACTTCTGGTAATTGTGGACTACTTCACCAAGTTTAGTCACTTCCTCCCTCTTCCTGGACTTCCTTCGGCTCCAGAGCTAGCCCACATCTGTGTGAAAGAGACAATCCGTCCCTTCGATTGGCCAACCAAAATCACCTCTGATCGGGGGGTCCCAGTTTACCGCTAAATTCTGGTCCATCTTATGTAAGGTCTCCACATTGAACATGCTCACTCCCTGGCTTACCACCCACAGACCAATGGCCAAATGGAACGGGTCAACCAATCTATGGAGCAATACCTCCACTGTTACCCCTCTACACTCCAAGATTCAATTGTTACCTTTGGCAGAATTTGTCTACAATAACTCCTGTCATTCCTCCACGGGCTTAACACCCTTTGAAGCAAATTAAAGATTCTATCCTAAACGGTTTCCTGATCCATGTACCATTCAATTGCAACTTGCATCTTGCTCAAGACCGATATAACCATGAGGTTGTCAATTGGAGACAAGGTTCTTCTTTCCACTTCTCACCTATAACTTTGTTTTCCCTCCAGGAAATTAGGCCCTAAAATTAATTGGTCCATTTAAGATCAAAATGATGAATAATGAAGTGTTCTATAAATTGGATTAGCCTCCTCACTTTAAAGTATATCCCATCTTCAACATTTCACTCTTGAAGAAGGTGAATCTTCTGTTAAACCAACTAATGTAAATACCATTGATGGTGAGGAAGAATATAAAGTGGAACAAATTCTGGATTCCAGGAGTAGAGGCCGGGGCCACCTGTCCATGGAAGGGCAATGAAATGAACAGTTAGCTTTGGAAATAGACACCCCCCATTTTACAGCCAATTTTGGTCCTGCAAATTTGGGTCCCCATTGACTTTAATGGGATTCGGGTTAAGGTCGAGTTTGGGGGTCCGAACTTTAGCAGCAAGTTCGGCCAAACTTTTCTGAAACTCCGATTCGCTCATCCCTTTTTATGAGGCACAGCTCTCCCCTCATGCTCATGTGTAAATAGGACTGTCAGCACATGGCTACTACTGTGTAGTTCAGGAGCACAGAATCTTCAAGCTATTTCACAACATCTGCATGGGGTTAAGTCCTCTCAAACAGCTTACACCACTGATCATAAAACCAGGAGATTTAAATTGGACCTTCAGCATGATTTAATGAAAAGCCCAAACCCTTAAACTATTCCTCTGTTCAGGACTCTAGGATATGGGCATCACAAATACTGAGTAGAGGAGAGTGGGATAAAGTGCAGAGGGCAGGGTTGTAGCTGTTCTTAGCACAGGCAGAGCAGAGCTGGGTTCAGGGAAAGGACAGCACTCCCAGAATGCAGAGCGACACAGAAGACAGTTCCTGTTTTCAGGCTGCCTGATGCTCCATGAGTCGCCATCTTGGATGTTTAAAGGCTCATAACATGCAGTAGATGCAGTTAGGGTGGATTTTAATGTGAGCAATCTGTATGTACAGGGTGCGAGAAACATATAAAATATGCTGTTATTCAGGGTGAAGGTCCGCTTTAAGGGAACAATTTTCTAAACTTTCTTTTTATTGATCCACTTTAATTACTTAGTTTTTAGGACATGGAGGTAAACAGAGCCCAGTGGCATCTACTAACCACATACTGCTCTTTTACTTTGAGTATCTTGAACTTCTTATTTAAGATATTTATCTGGAACCTCAGATGATGATCCTAGAATTATAATGCTCATATTTATTTAGACCCACCTCTTAGAAGCTGTCAGTGTGCTATATTAATTCTATAAAATGGGCTAAATTAAGTTCTAAAAACATTTGCATTAAGGAAAAAAATGGAAATAAACTATATTGCAAATGCTCCATCACCAGATGTAGACAATAGGGTTGATTGAGAGAGACAAAAAAAGACTTTCGTTTTTGTGCCGATCTGTTTTTTTTCCGTTTTGTTGCCGCTCGTGTACGAGTGTACGAGTGATTCAAAGCATGCATCTCAAGCCTTCAGTAAAGTTTCCGTCCGTTCGTATGCCAACGAGAATGTAATTTTTAAGCTTTTATTTTCCGTTTATGTTACTCATGTTACAATGCAGGCTTTCGTTTTTGCCCTTTTTCCATCGTCTCCTCGAACTAATCATTTACGTTTCCCGTTAGATTTTGAATTCTTTTTTCTATAAATAACCATCCAGACGAAAATCGTTACGACCTTACGCTTGCGCACTACAAACTTAACTCATTAATGTGCTTGCCTACATAATTGGTTCACTCACTTCTGCTACAATGCTTAGATAAATCACTTCACGCTCAGTATATTCTTCCATTTCCCACCCCTAAAACTTACCCAAATCACTTCGCGGTCTCATTCTTTTTCCATTTCTCACACCTAAAGCCTACCTAAATCACTTCGCGGTCTGGCGAATCTTCATATCTAAATTTTGTGTTTTGCATTCGTTTTGTGGTAACCAACCCTTAATGAATGTATTTAGAAAAGGAAATGACAGACATTTTTTTTTTAATAATCTTAAATGGCATTTTTCAAGTGCCTTTTTTAAGTAAAATTGTTTCAACAAATTTACAACTTTGTTTATATAAAACTTTTAACATATTTAATTTTTTTTAAATAACATATAAAACGTAGTAAACTATATACATAGCAATGGCAGGCCACATAACATTATTCTTCCCCCAATGAGTCGCGCAGCTCCTGCATCTCACCCACCAACTGAAGGACCCTGACACTCAGTTGTGCCACTCTGGATCGTGTGGTCCCTGGAACGTAAAATAAATGTTTTGTATAACCTTGTTGGGGTCATACTGCAGTGCCCCCCCGTATGGTCCAAACACCTAAATCTGGACTTCAAAAGCCCGAAGGCCCTCTCCACAATGGCCCGGGTTTTGCAGAGGGCCCGATTATAGAACTTCTGGGCGTCAGGAGCAAGGGCAGGAGCGAATATCCAGAATCCCCTGAAATAATTTAAAAATACTAACATAAAATACACATTCTAAGCAACAATATTGTTTAACATGTCATCAAGGGCTAAAAACAGCCATAGGTTAAGACATGGGTCATCAACTATATTCATTGCCATACAGTGAAAATGGATTGATGGAATGTGAGCAAACTTACCCAGGAGCCATCCACCAGATAATTCTCCTGACTCAAACTGACGAAATAAGCCGGAGCTTTGCAATATATAAGCATCATGGGACGACCCTGGATGCCCTGCAAGAACACTGAGGAATCGCATATCCGGACCAAACACTGCTTGTATGTTGTGCGAGTGGCACATCTTGCGGTTCCTACAACCAAATATAAAATAATTACACAAAGCCAAGGTAAACAACTAAAACAATAACTCCAACAACAAATTAAGATTCAAGTTCAACAATCCAAATATAAATAACAAAGGACATAAGTCTAAAAAAATGTACAAATTATATGGATGTGTGGGAAAATAAAGGTTTACATGCTAAGGACTAATTAAGGTCAGCATTAAAATGCTTTTATAAGGCATACATTTAAAAATGCATTGATTCGGGTATGCATTGCTATACAATTTATGGCCTCGGCCATGCTGATACATGCAATGCCTTGGAGCTGAAGGCGCTCAGACTCCTCCACATAGCCGCAAAACATGTTCAACAATAGCAATCCGAGTCCTCAAAGGTCCCGTAAGTGAAGCGGAAAAGAATCCGTTTTATAGGGCGGAGGTCCATCGGCAATCAGGTCTCTGAATCACACGGAAACCCATCCCAATAACGTAAGTTATCTGAAGTAATGCAAATGATCAGATTTAGATCCGAAAATGAGCCGAACTAACACAAATGATCAGATTTAGATTCGTCCATCGAAAGTGCATATACGCATTAGCGGGAACGAACGTACGAATGGAAAATGGAACGTGATTCCTGTACAATCACTGATTATTAACAAAAAACATTATTTAACAAAGTACTTAATTAAAGTACAAAAATCTCCATGCCTCTAATGTAAAACTAGGGCTGTTCAAATTAATCTTGGTCTGAATTCCATAATAATCTGTGTGAAATTAACCCTGCATTATGCCCAGCCTTCATTGCTTAGTAAATACTAGTAGGGAAGTGAATGTTTTATTGACCAATGCATGGTAGCTGGTGCAAATAGGGTGGGGTTACAAATTGGGTTCTTCTAAATGTAGGTTTAGTGATCAAAGAAAGTTACCAAGAGATAACTGTCAACAAAGGGGTAGTAAAATATGCATCATGAAATTGCAGGAACTAATACAACCACTGTAGATGCCGTAGCAGATCTCCAAAGTTTTTCTTTTCAATTCCATTGCTCCACAACTATTCATTGTGGTCTCAACAAACTTGGCCCTAGGGTTCCCAGCCTATGCTAGGGTGCTGAGGGACAGATGGTGCAATGTGACCACATTTGGAATGTGGAACATGGCAAAACTGAAAGGGTAAAAATAGCAAATTGTGGAGACCTGCTACAGCAGCTATAGTATGCTGCAGGAAATGGAGGGGAGGCATGAATATGTACATAGACTTACTGGAATAAAATGTTTGGTAACAAATTTTAAAGAGTGCATGTTTATCTTTCCTAAGAAATATTTATTCTCCCACTACGGCAAAGGCTGTTCTATTCTTTCTAAGACAGTGATATCATTAAGGCATCTGTAGCAATTTAACACTTTTACAAGAAATGTAAAGACTGTTAGCACAGCTTGTAAATGTAATTCTCACAATGTAAAAGCACAAGATATTGATGTTCTTGCTCGATTTCATGCCATATGCAATTATTTACTAGTCATGAACATTAATCTAGAGTTCAGGAAATGAAAATGTGCTTATTGGTTTTACTCACTGTCCATTATCATCTGAATGTAAAAAATACATGCCAGTGGAGCCCTCTTGGTTTACTGTATAGCTTGTGATGGTGGAGGGGCAGACAGCAGTATTTGCTAAGTCACAAAATAAAATATTAACAATTACAACTTGAAGTGGAATGCAGCTAAAACATTGAATAGTAGTATAGCGTATAGAGTGAGGGAAGGTTGGGAGTGTCTGTGCCATTTAGTGCCGATGGTTTGACCACTGAATCTCTGTATGCCTAATTTTAGATGTGTGAAACAGTAAGGACCAAATAGCGCACCTTAAAGCAAGAGCCAATATGGCACCAAGTGAGACTGCCTAGGACAGAGGCTCACCCTTAAACCTTTTTATTTTTACCCTGTAACACCACCTTTTTTGTAGTGCACTTCGGCGAGCAGATTCTGAATCCATTGGCAATGGGGATACCTGGAATCCATTTTGGCGCCAAGTGGCAAGATCCACAGAGTCTGGAGCAGCATGGGGCAGACAGTGGCAACTGGCTTCCACTTAGCGACTCTACATTGGTTCACCTGGGTAGAGCAGTGGAACAGCAGTGGACTTGTGTGTTGTGGCGGATCTGCTGCGTTTGGGGGTGGCCTGCTGTGCTGCGGGCCTGTGTCCTCAGAGTGGTGCTGTCAGTGTTGCCTATGATCAGAGAACCCACCCATCTGTTGGAAGATGCAGGAATTGTACTTAACGGGCCACTGTTCATGAGGTCACTTGCTATTTTTCACCCCCACCTTAATACAAGCTTACTTCATTGTTCCCTTCTAAGAATCATACATTGTCTACACAACAATGGGGCCTTATTTCAATGCTTGAAGTGGGAGCTTTGATCACCACCCCAGGATTTTCCTTCATCCCAGTATTTCTTGCTGTAACATCAGCCATCCTTTGCTTTACAGAGACCTGGCTAAATGATTGCATTCTCAACACTGTATAATTGAACTAATTTGTTTTTAACTTTGACCTCCCACGTCCAGCTATGAAAAAACCTGTGTGTAAATAGGATTACATAGATGGCAAAGAGGATTATTGAAGATCTGTCTCACCCGGGGAATGTGATCTTTCAGCCACTGCCCTCAGGATGTTGCCTAAGAATTCCAGCTTGCAAAAGGTAAAAAAAAAAGTTTCTTTCCAAGGGCCATAAAAGCCTCAAACGATGATGTGCTTTAAACTTGTCCATATGGAATAACAGTGTCTATTAACAATTTGACTGCGTTCTTCCCCCTTTTCTTTTAATCTCTTTCATTCCCTATTGCCTACCCATTGTTTACCAAACCCTCAACTACCTCTATCCAAAGTGATTTCCTTTTATACAGTAATGAATGATTTACTTAGTGAATAAAAGTGATTCTGAATATTAGGCTCGATTCAGAGGCACATTCGTCTGGACTTCCGTAGCTGTCTGTGAAAGTTTTTGTGTGTGTTTGTCATTTTTTTTGTTTTTTTCATTCATTTTCCATTCGTACGAATGTTCGGGCTAATGCGTATATGCGCTTTCAATGAACGAAAGCAAATCGGATCATTTGCGTTAGTTCAGATCATTTTCCCATCAAAATGTGATATTTTTCGTTCGTTCAGATAACTTAAGTTATTGGTATGGGCTTGCGTCTCATTTAGAGAGCTGATTGCCGACGGACCACCACCCTATAAGCCCGTTTCCTTTGCGATCCCCTTACGGGACCATTTTGACCTCGAGACTAGCAGCTATGGATGACTCTAGTGTATTTGAGGAGCATGAGGATCTGCAGCTCATGGGCATTGAAATTGCCCGGAGGGCTGAGACCAGATTGCACCGGCGACGCATGCACATCGATGGCATGCATGACGTTGAGCTGTTCGAGCTCACCAGACTTAATCGCGCTTCCCTCCATAAGTTGTATAGTGAGCTGCGGCCATGGTTAGCCCGCACCACAAGGAAGGGGCAAGCAATTTCAGGTATGACCAAGATGCTTGGCTGCCTGCAATTTTTGGCGAACGGCTCGTTCCAGAGGCTGGGTGCCCTCTCCGTGGGGATTTCCCTACGTTGAGCCGCGCGCTATCCAAGTTTTTGGAAGGCATGGCTACCATTACTCGGAAATATATTTGTTTTCCTGAGGACATGGTAGCCAGGAATGCGATTAAGCTGGCATTTTATAACATCCCCGACATGCCCAACGTCATGGGTGCCATTGACTGCACCCACGTTTCCCTGGTGCCTCCGGCAGCCGACGAGTACATCTATAGGCAAGTACAATCTGTCATTTTTTAATATAGTTTACCTAAAAATTGTTTTTCATTTTTCAAAATCCCTCCTTGTAAAATCCCTCCTTGTAAATAATCCCTGTGAAATAGTTCACATGGTATATCTGTTAATCCCTCCTTGTAAATAGTCCCTGGGAAACAATGGGCCGTATTTAGGCTCTCACATTTTTATCATGTGGCCCAAAGGGAAACATTTTAATGTGGACCTTAAATAGCCAATTACAATTTAATCTTTACTTGATCCAACATACATATCCTTTTTTTGGTTACAAAATACTTATGTACTTGGTTAGTGTTATTTGTATTGGCCCACAGGTTTTGCTTAGGGTGTTATTAGTTAGTGTTTCACTAGTTTTCCTTGCCTTGCTGATATTTTGTTTTACTTTGATCCCAGGAACCACAAAATGGGCCACTCACTGAATGTCCAAGCAGTGGTGGCCCCGGACATGCGGTTCCTTAGTGTCCTCACCGGGTTCTCAGGCTCATCCCATGATGCCTACATTTTTAGAATATAGATCTTTTATGTGTATTAGCAATGTTGTATGTTTTTGCTACCTTTTATCTCTTCCCCCTTCTTCTATATTACTCACCTCTCATGTTCCGCTGGCACTATTTACATCAATGCAGCTGGGTGGACTGGAGGGTAACGTGGTGGTGTGCGCGCTCGGGCCCACGGCCGCCCGGGACCTCCTACTGCAGGGGAGTAAGCCCGGGCGGCCGCACGCCCGGGCGCACTTCCGGTTTCGGCGCACCAATGGGCAGATGTGATGCGTCCCCTGCACGTTGCCCTTACGAAGGAGCCTTCCGGTCGGACATGGCGCGTGGCTGGGGGGCGGCGGGGCGTCCGGGCATTGGCGCAGTCGTCTTTGTGGTGAGTTTAGAGGGAGGGGGGAACGTTGCAGCAGCTCATTCACCCTGGCGAAGTGGCGTTTGGCCACGCAACGCATCGGTGGCGGGCTGCTGTAAGGGACCCCGGAGGCTCATATTATTGGTGATGTAATTTGTTCCCACTATTTCTAATGTCTATGTTTTGAAGGTATTTTGGCAGCCATAATAGGATTTTCCAGGCTTTCCTTTGCGCTTTGCACTTTATTGAATTTCACGTTTATGTATGTTATGTTTGTTATTCATGGTTCATGATTTATTTAGAAGTTTTGATCAACACTATGGCATTTTGGCCATTTCATTAGCTTTGTTGTGTAGATATAATATTGGGCACTGCTTTTTAGTATAGTTAGGGCACTTTAGCACCACTGCACTTTTCTGTGTCATTATACTGATTCTTTCTGCCAGCTACCATTCATAAATTAATTGTTATTGCAATTTATATGATCATTGACTAATATCGGGTTTAATTAGAGCCACTTTGAGGGCTTTCCCTCCAGCTTTTTGTATTGTCTAAGTGTTTGTAATGAGTCCTTTGATGTTTTGTTTGTATATAAAGTCTTTTTAAGAGTCCTAACTAAATAAAATTGTATATATATTTTTCTACTTATATTTGGGTCTGAATTTGAGTGTGCGGTAGTGGTGTGGGGGTTGGGGGCTGGTCTAGGGCCCCCACTCTTGTTTTCTTTACATGAATAGCTCTTTCCCTATACACTACCAGTACCCATTTTTTGATAATACATACAATTGTAAATAGCTGTGCACACTCAGACATTTTCCTTCTTTACATTCTTAGAAGATCTGGATTGTACGGTCGGTTTGAGTCTGGAGAATTCTCCAGTGGATGGCTCCTTGGTAAGTCGACGCCAAGAACATCATTTACTTTTCAATGTATGCCTATGAATTTAGTTTTTGACCCATGTATGAAACTATGCCTATTTGTACCCCTTGTTTACATGTGAAACACGACCTTAACCATTACATTTATCAAACAACAAAGGCTTGACAAATGTTTGTCCGGCATTTCCAAATTGACAAATTCTACTTTATAGTAAATTAATTATTAGGCTTCCCCACACTCGGCTGTAATTATGTTCTTGACTTTATGATAGGGTCTGCGGCATCTTTGCTTAGATGCATTACACTTACTGAGTAGAGGAGAGCGGGATATAGTGCAGGGGCCGGGTTAGAGCTGTTTTTGCCTTAGACAAAGCAGATACAGGGTCCATAAGTTAACACATCCAAGAATGCTAAGCAGCACAGCCCTAAACCAATACCTGTTAGCAGTCTGCCTGATTGGCCATCATCTGCCATCTTTGATGTTTAAATTGTCCCAACATCCCTTAGATGGGGTTAGGGTTTATTTTGTGCTGCGCAATCTGTATGCTCAGGGTGTTGCTCAAATGTAACATAGGCTCTTAGTCATGGGGAAGGACCGTTTTTTGGATTCAATTTAGGGAGTAATGTGTAATTGATGCTATTCTTTTTTAATTTTTTCAGGTGCTTCAGGCTATCCACTGTTTCCCTGGCTGCTGACGCCCGTCCTTTGGCCCCAGAATGGTGCCCAGGATGCATACAATCGGGCACACAGGAAGACCAGGGCCGTGGTGGAGAGGGCGTTTGGCCTATTAAAAACCCGTTTTCGATGCTTGGACCATGCACGGGGGCACTACAGTATGACCCCAAGAAGGTCATTGATATAATTATGGCGTGTGCTGTGTTGCATAATTATGCCATCATGCAGCGTGTCCCCCGGTATATGGATTTGCCCCCCTCTCCACCCAGCGATGACCACTACCGTGGCACAGCTAGTGCGTCTGGGCAAGCAGTTCGTTCAAATTGGATTTCCACACATTTTTCTTAATTTGTTGTGCCTGTGTTTGTTTTGTCCCTTTATTGATTGTTATTTAATTTATTTTGCCTTTGTGTTTGTATTTTTGTTTGTTACTGTCCAAAATAGTAATGAAGTAATTAGTAAAAAAACTCCCACCTGATTTTAGACTCATGGTTCTTTTTTGGGCCCAATTTGTTTGTGCAAGCTTTAAATAATCTTTATCCAAAAAATACATTAAGGCATCAACTAGTCAACAACAGGTCAAGTCAAAATGATTTTGGTTTATTTTCAAAGCAAACATTGGAGTTGATGGTCACTCCCATAGTTCATGTAAATACATGGTAAAACAACAAATGTTTTTGACAAATCATGCCACATAGCAATTGGCCACAGGCAGGAGTTTAAAAGTAATGCACTCCAGTTTACATCAAAAATTAAATGCACACACATATGTGACAAGCATTGGCATGTCCAGATTTTTTAGCCAACAAATAGGGCCACAGACACACCCTCTCCTGCTTGGCCACATTTGCCACAGGCACAGGTGTAAAGCAGCCATACCTATGCCACATCTACGCCTGTAAGTCAGTGGGCCACCCAAACAAGAACCCCCAGTCCCAATCCAAGTCCAGTTCAATCTCAGCCAGGGGTCAAGGTAGTAGTTTGCCAGGCCAGAATGTCCCCCAATCATGCCTACAAACAGGAGGAGCCAGAACCAATGTAATTAGGCCCAAGCCTGCAGCGCAACAGCTTGAGTGGCAGGTTCAGTGAGGCTTGAGCTCCGGCATTGGCTAGTGGGCTACCTCAGCAATCTAATGAGCTATATGGGCGCAAATCAAAAGCATACAAGCAAAGCCATACCAAAGAGGTATATTGGTAGGGCTCACCAGACAGGTCAATACAGTGGGGATGTAGAGCAAAGATGTGGAGCAGATACAGGCCAAATAGGCCTTAAAATGGTGGATGCCCATAAAACCCAGGTTGTGGGCCTTGGAGGTGGGCCCTCACCTGGGCCTGTGTGGCATTCAGAATCTGCAACTGTTCCAACATGTTTCTATTGGTAGTTCGAAAATCAGCCAGCATGGCACTGAGATTGGTATTTAAGGTGGCCATGTGGCTTTTGCTATTTCGAACTTCCTCAAGCATGGCACTGTAATAATTAGATAAGGTGGCCATGTGGCTTTTGTTGGACCTAAATTCAGTCAGCATGGAGTTTAACGTATTATTTAAGGTCTCTAATTGGCCATGAAGATGCTTGTGGTTTCTTTGATTTTGTAGGCGAAATAAACGCTTCTAATGGTGCCATGCTGACTCCCTCATTGGTGCGCCCCTCCCCTGGGAAACTGGGCGACGTAGCTGACTATGCCTCCCAATTCCCCGGGTTGTGGGGCATGCAGATGATGGGCCTCTAGTTCCACCAACAGCCACAGGTCTGCTTGGCAAATCCTCAGCAGCAGAGCTAACACTGGGAATTGTAGGCTCAGCCTCTGCATGCTGCCCACGATGGGCTGGCAGCATGCAGCTAGCTTCACTCTGCTGCTGAGGATTTGTTGTTGGGACAGTTGCAGATTCTGTCCCGGGGGGGTTGTACAGAAGGTCCCCTGAAGGTTCCATCCTCCTCCAGCTCCTGTATTTCCTCCATCAGTGTGTGGGTCTGTTGGGACATGTAAAAAAAAGGTTCAGTTTTGCACTACATATGTCCACAAAAAGAAACATGACAATTCACATGCATAAGCAAAATCAGAAAAAGTCACTTACCGTATATATCGGATCCTGGGTCCTAGGCAGCACGGAAGTTGACGGCATGGACAAACTGGCTGAGGCTTCCCCACTAGCTGAGGGATGATGCTGGGCTGCATTGTTAAAAAAAAGCCATGTAAACACACAACTATGCATTGCTGATGTGTAAGAATACATATGCTTCACTAAAACACATGGGCAAGCATGAATGGCAACTCCCCTAGCGGTCCAAGTTGACCTTCACTATGAATGCCATTATCTGTTAGATGTATTAGTCAACAAGTACATACACATTGGTCATCTTAACCCAACAAAACATGCATGTACTGGCTGTTCTGAGGCTTCACACATCCCTAAAAGCCCATTATGGGACCACACTCAGCTTGCAAATAGCATTTGGCCTAAGATTATGCTGGTTGCCATTCTTTCTAGGTAAACCTTTCAATCACCCCAGATCAAGTCTTTCAGAACAAAGCACAGCTCCAACCCAAGTGGGCTACAGATAAAGATGTAAGTGTTGGATGTCATTCACTAGAAACACATAACAGGCAGTCCTTTGCTAATCTCAATACTTTAATACTGTTCATAAAGACTCTCAAAGGTCATGTATGGGCAAGCAAATTAGCAAATGATCAGTCCACAGACATGACACACCCTGGTCAAATTGTTACCTCCACTGCAAGGCACACCCTAGCGGCGTGTGTATATGCCTTGGAGCCTCATTTTACATGTAGCTCACATTTCACATACACATTAACATTACTAACCTGCAGGAATAGTCGGGATGTCCGTGTCCTGTCGGCCGGAGTGTCCCTCTAAGGCCACAGGATGTAGCAGGCCCAGCACCATCTCAGCTTGGGTAAATTGCAGTTTAGTGGGGAATCCTCCGCCAGTTTGTAAGCTGAAAAAGATAGTTGCACACATTTAGCAAAATGGTGACAATACAAGAAGAAGACAAATCCACAAAGTATATATGTACCTGTAATGACGCCGTTTATTTTATTTCTTCCGTGCTGCATACTTTAGGTCCAATATTTTCCTTTGAATCTGCTCAACATCTTTTAGCTCTTCCCCCGCTACATTGACCTGTCTGATTTGCGCTGTTTGCTCGTAGCTTTTGATCTGCACCCATATAGCTCATCATAATGCAAGGTGAGCCCACTAGCCAATGCCAGAGTTTGGGCCTCCCCAAACCTTCCACTCAAGTGGCCTCTGCGCAAGGTGCGCCCTGTTGCTTGCGATTGTGGCTCCTCATTGTTTGCAGGCAAATCGGGGGACATTCTGGCCTGGCTGTGTTGGGGTGAAATTAATGACTGCTGGCTGGCTGGAGATAGAACAGGACTAGGAAAGGGACTGGGTGTTCGTGGCTTGGTGGCCACTGAAGTAGCAGGTGTAGATGTGGCATATGGTGAGTGCCTTGCCACCTGTGCCGGTGGAGAATGTGGCCGAGCAGGAGATGGTGTGCTTGAAGAAGTCGGGCTTGGGGTCCTGTGCCTCTGTGGGCCCTTAGAAGTAGCATGCCCCTTGGAGGTAGTAGGCCGGTCCTGGGGTGAGCCAGAGCTTTGGCTTCTTTGCCGGTGCCTTGCCCTCTTGGCAGAGGATTTTGAGACCCGTGCGGATGTGTCCGGCCGTGCGGAACCTGGAAACTGCTGGGGCCTAACTTATCTGCTGCAGACAAGAGGAAAGATGGCGCCCACAATCTTCACCCGCCAACAAGAAGAGATCATCATGCTTGTAAGTGTCTTTTAATGCCTTTAATTTGCCATCTAAATGCATGCTTAGGCCTTAAGGAAGCGCAGGAAGAAATGGTTTGTTTTAAAAGTGTCTAAAACACTGTGCAAAACCGAAGTTAGGGCCCACATGTGCGAAGCCACACTTATGCCAGCTACAAGGCTAGTATTAGGCTAGAAATTTGTCTGTTAATGTCATTTAGTCAAATTATTGATTTGTGACAGATATTAGTATGCACTTTGATCTAAATCCTATGTTTATTTTGTGTTTTGTAGACGATGCTGGAGCGCAGGTACAACTACCTGCCCAACTCATTTGAGAAGCGGACGGTTGCCCTGGAGATAGTGTCACGAATACAACACCAGACGGACACCACCTTCACCCACACGCAGATCATGCAGCATTGGTCGGACCTGAAACGGCTGCACATGCCCCGGGTGCGGCTCTTTTTCGGACTCCATTTCCCTAGTAAGTACATAGCGATTGCATGCAAGATGTAACTAATACAGAAGGTAGGCCTTTATTTTAAAATGCTTTTCTTTTCTAGTGTTGGAAATGGAGTACCGAATCCGACGCACCCGGAGGCACACAGGCCGACCAGTGCTGCATGAATCTGCAGCTGGAAGTGAAGGTGGTGGATCTCCAGGGCGACGGACCTACCCCTCCTCTGTAGGGTCCTCCAACCAGCCCCTGGACCTTTCCACAGAGGAGGGGTGGCACGGCGTAGGCAGTTAGTCGTACCCAGCGACGCAGGCGGGAGCCTCTGGTATGTGACTCTTCATGTAACCGCACACACATACATGCTATTTACAACCAAGCTGATTCCCTTAATCTGTTTTTCTAGATGCTTCTGGAGCGGGTGAAGATGTGGAGGATGCAGCAGATCTCGCCCAGGAGGCACAGGGAGAAGGTAAGTGATGTGACGCACGCTGAAATAGACATTTGATTACTGTTGACTAAGACATTATAAGTGACCCTATTTGCCATGTCTCGGCAGCCTCTACTTCACAGCAGTGGCAGGGCCCAGGACAGAGGGTTGTCCCCAACGAGGCATCCGTCGGCCACCAACCGAGTAAGTTGTAATGTCATTCTTTGCAATATGTGGTAATTGACATGATCACCCAGATACATCAAGCCATAGTCAATGGCATTAGCAGACTGACCTCTGTCCATTTCCTTAGGATAATGACTTAGCAGAATGACCTCTGCCCACTTCCTTAGAATAATGACTTAGCAGAATGACATATGTCATTATGATTTAAGTTGCCAACTAACAAACATTCCAGCCACAGGTGAGAAACATGTATTTGTCTCAAACTAATGTTTTTTTAAACATTTGATACAGGGACCACATGGGCAAGAGTGGAAGAAATGAATCGAACGGTCCTTGAGTTGGTGGCCGATATGCAGCTGCTGCGTGACTCGGGGACAACAGAAGAAGAGTAGTGTCCTGGGTCCTGTCACTGTGCTTTTTTTGTAAATAGTTTTTAAATTTTAAAGTTTTAAACCATTTTAATGTTTTTAAAAAAAAATATAAAAGTTTGTAATATTTTTACCAAAAGAAAAATTTAAAAAAAGCCACAAAAAATGGCCTTCGAATATAAAAACACCAAACCAAATTAAAAGTTTCAGTGTCATTTTTTTGCACAAATACATTAACACCAAACGAAGGGTGAAATAAATATTTAGAGATGAAGATTTAAATGACCGGGAAGTGGTTTGGGTAAGTTTTAGGGGCCTAAAATGGAAGAAGAACCTAACCGAGAAGTGGTTTGGGTAAGTTTTAGGGGCCTAAAATGGAAGAAGAACCTAACCGGGAAGTGGTTTGGGTAAGTTTTAGGGGCCGAAAATGGAAGAAGAACCTAACCAGGAAGTGGTTTGGGTGAGGTTTAGGGGTCATACATGGAAGATGTAGGATTGCGCAAAGTGGTTTGGGTGAGGTTTAGGGGTCATACATAGAAGATGTAGGATTGCGCAAAGTGGTTTGGGTGAGGTTTAGGGGTCATACATGGAAGATGTAGGATTGCACAAAGTGGTTTGGGTGAGGTTTAGGGGTCATACATGGAAGATGTAGGATTGCGCAAAGTGGTTTGGGTGAGGTTTTGGGGTCATACATGGGAGATGTAGGATTGCGCAAAGTGGTTTGGATGAGGTTTAGGGGTCATACATGGGAGATGTAGGATTGCACAAAGTGGTTTGGGTGAGGTTTAGGGGTCATACATGGAAGATGTAGGATTGCGCAAAGTGGTTTGGGTGAGGTTTAGGGGTCATACATGGAAGATGTAGGATTGCGCAAAGTGATTTAGCTAAGCATTGTAGCAGAAGTGAGTGAGCCAAATATGTAGGCGAGCACTTTAGTGAGTTTGTAGTGCGCAGGCGCAAGATCATAAGGATTTACATCCGGACAATTATTTATGGTAAAAGGAAGACAGAATTTATCGGGAAACGTAAAGGATTCATAGAAGAAGACGATGGAAAAAGGGCAAAATCGAAAGCCGACGTTGTAACATGAGAAAATGAAACAGAAAAGTCACGCTGGAAAATGACATCCTCGTACTCGTACTCTGGCATACGAATGGACGGAAAAATTACTGAAGGTTAGCAATGCATGCATAGAATCGCTCGCACACTCATACGAGAGCGGGAAAATTTCAAAAAATAAACAGATCGGCACTAAAACGACTGGCTTTTTTTGTCTCTCTGAATCAAGCCTATTATACAAACGACTTTTGGCTTTTTCACAGTGCAGTGCGGGCCGACAAGATTTGCCAGTCATTAGTGGTGCTGAAGCCCGAGCTACTAGAACACAATGGCTGGAAGAGTTTTGAAGTGTTTTATAATAAACAAATATTGAAAAGAAATGCATGGCTTAGGTGTAGTCAACTGCTGTTCGTTTACAAGTTGTCAAAAATCACTTTTTCCTCCTGATTTTCACACCAATGTGTTCATCTAACCTCAATAACTAAAAATGGAATTGAACGTGCTACAACGTTTGTCACATTTTCATCACAAAAGTGTTTTTAAATAACTTGAATGATATTATGGCAACTAGCTCCTATAAGATCCACCACCAATCTCAGCCACTTATTAAAAATAAGCAAGTATGGCAAGGAGCGCCTTCTTAGTGGAAGAGAGTAGCACACATTGGCACTGTTACATCCAGCAGAAGGGCCCATAGACGCACACTGGCACTGACTCAGACTGGCCTAAAGGAAGAAACCTAGTGCACCAATGTTAGCTGATTATTTCAGAACAGACGTTTTGACTTGCGGCACCATTCACACGCCAGAATGGTACACTTTATAAATTGGGCTCCTGGTTTCTCTTAATTTCTGGCCTCAAGACTTAAAGTGAACATAAACCCTTATTTTTGTGCCAGGAAAGATCTTGGTCCACATTAACAAAAATGAATATGGCACTGTGCAGCTGTCTCTTGTTCTCTGTCATTCAAAGCTACACAAGGAAAAGGTATCTCCTAAAAGTGTGTGTTAGGGACCTGGACCCTGCCTCACAGGAGCCATCAGGAAGGGTTTGGGTCTGGTTTAAATCAGGATGTAATATTGCCACCAAACAGCAAAATATGGCAAATTGTACTCACCCTTTGGTTTGGAAACACCTGATCTTTGCCATTGTAAACCATGATGAGAGCTGACCTTCCTGCCACAAACTATTGTAAAAGTTCATACAGAGAAAATGCTAACCCCATACCTGAAGGAATCCCAGAAAAGGTGCACATATTGCTGTCAGGGATTTCTCAATA
Source organism: Gastrophryne carolinensis (assembly GCA_027917425.1). Classification (NCBI taxonomy): domain Eukaryota; kingdom Metazoa; phylum Chordata; class Amphibia; order Anura; family Microhylidae; genus Gastrophryne; species Gastrophryne carolinensis. Next base: position 100,585,369 of record CM051240.1, on the reverse strand, counting down.
GAGAAATCCTGATTGTAGTAAATGACCAGAAATTGAGACTGAGAGACAGAGGCGGATATGCGGCAAACTGTGTTTAAAAGTAACAGTGTACACACCAACCAGGCTGCTATTTACATATATACACATGGAAACCTAAATATACTGCAATGACTAAACAAGAATACAGGTGATCACGGCTGTGCAGATACATAGATAAACCAAAAAACATGAAACGCACTCATATTGCTATATATATATATATATATATATATATATATATATATATATATATATTTATATGCAGTCAGAAAAAATACATGCATAGGAGTCCAAGGAAAGTCCAAAGATGGATACAAAGCTTAGACAGGGAAAGAAACACAATGTTTGTGGCTATGACTGTGGCTGTGATCAAAATCCTGGGTACAGATATCTGGGTTCAGTGTTCTGGATGACAATTCAATGCTGATCCGTTGGCAGCATGGCCGGATCAGCATATAAAGGCCAGGAAGTCATGAGCACAGGTGATGGCTGATTACCAGCACCTCTGCAGGACAGAGCCATCTGCTGGTGGAATGGCAAACAGCAGGGGAAAGTCCCAGAAAGGGAGCCAGCCAAAAGCAGTGCTAAACAGAGGCATGCTCCGAAGCTGAGGAGGAACTCCAGACCTGACAATGGCTTGCTTCTGAATGCCCAAAATCTGGAAGTATAGGCTCGATTAAGAGGCACATTCGTCTGCACTTCCGTAGCTGTCTGTGAAAGTTTTAGTGGGTGTTTGTCATTTTTTTGCTTTTTTTCGTTCATTTTTCATTCGTGCGAACGTACGGGCAAATGCATATATGCGCTTTCGATGAACGAAAGCAAATCGGAACATTTGCGTTAGTTCAGGTCATTTTCCAAACCAAATCTGATATTTTTCATTCGTTCAGATAACTTACGTTATTGCTATGGGCTTGCGTCTCATTCAGAGAGCTGATTGCCGACGGACCACCACCCTATAAATCCGTTTCCTTTGCGATCCCCTTACAGGACAATTTTGACCTCGAGACTAGCTGCTATGGATGACTCTAGTGTATTTGAGTAGCATGAGGATCTGCAGCTCATGGGCATTGAAATTGTCCGGAGGGCTGAGACCAGATTGCACCGGCGGCGACGCATGCACATCAATGGCATGCATGACGTTGAGCTGTTCGAGCTCACCAGACTCAATAGCGCTTCCCTCCATAAATTGTATAGTGAGCTGCGGCCATGGTTAGCCCAAACCACAAGGAAGAGGCAAGCAATTTCAGGTATGACCAAGATGCTTAGCTGCCTGCAATCTTTGGCGAACGGCTTGTTCCAGAGGCTGGGTGCCCTCTCCGTGGGGATCTCCCAGCCTACGCTGAGCCGCGCGCTATCCAAGTTTTTGGAAGGCATGGCTACCATTACTCGGAAATATATTTGTTTTCCGGACGACATGGTAGCCCGAAACGCGATTAAGCTGGCATTTTATAACATCGCCGACATGCCCAACGTCATGGGTGCCATTGACTGCACCCACGTTGCCATGGTCCCTCCGGCAGTCGACGAGTATATCTACAGGCAAGTCCAATCAGTCATATTTTGTTTCTTTTTTGTTTTTTATGTCCCAAAAATTTCTAAAAGTCACTCCTTGTAAAAAGTCCCTTCTTATAATTATTCCCTCCTTGTAATTAATCCCTCCTTGTAAGTTATCCATTCTTTACAATAATCCCTTGTTTTAAATAATTCTTCTGTGTAATTTATCCCTCCTTTTACATAATCCCTCCTTGCAATTAATCCCTCCTTGTAATTATTTTCTACTTGTAATTATTCCCTCCTTGTAAGTAATCCCTCCTTGTAATTTTACTCTCATTGTAATGTATCCCTCCTTTTAATTATCCCTCCTTTTAATTATTCCCTCCTTGTAAAGAGTCCCTGTGGAACCATGGACCGTATTTAGTTGCATATAAATGTCACATGTGTTCACCAAGGAAACATTTTAATGTGTACCTGAAATAGACGCTGAAAAGTTAATATTTCCTTTTTCAAACATACATATTATTTTTTGGCTAATCAAAATAATTATGTACTTGTTTATTTCTATTTTAATTGACCCACAGGTTTTGCTTAGGGTGTGATTAGTTAGTGTTTCCCTAGTTTTCCTTCCCTTTCTAATGTTTTGGGTGTTTTTTTTTTCTCCCAGGAACCGCAAAATAGTTTGCTCGCTGGGTTCCCAGGCTCATCCCATGATGCCTACATTCTTCGAAGATCTGGATTGTACGGTTTGAGTCTGGGGAATTTTCCGGTGGATGACTCCTTGGTAAGTTGACGCCAATAACTTCCTTTTTTTTTATATGTATGGCTATGAATTTAGTTTGTGTCCCATGTATGAAACTATGCCTATTTGAACACCTTATTTACATGTGAATCACGGCCTTAACCATTAGATTTTTCAAACAACAAAGCCTTGCCAAATGTTAGTCCTGCATTAGCAAAATGTTAAAATTGAATTTAGAGTAAAGTAAGAATTAGTCTTCCCCACACTCTGCTTAAATTATGTCCTTGAATTTATATTAGGGTCTGCGCCATCTTTGATTACATGCATTACACTTACTGAGTAGAGGAGAGCGGGATAAAGTGCAGGGGGCGGGTTAGAGCTGTTTTGGACTCATACAAAGCAGATACAGGGTCCTGAAAATTTAAGACATCCAAGAATGCTGAGCAGCACAGTCCGAAACTAATACCTGTTAGCAGTCTGGCTGAATGGCCCTCATCCGCCATCTTGGATGTTTAATTTGTTTCCACATCTATTTGATGTTTTTTGTGTTTTGTTATGGCTTGTTCAATATGTATGCTCATGCTGTGTAGCAAATGTGACCTAGCCTCTTATTCATGTAGCTGGCCTGCTTTGGGGATCCCATTTATTGAGTAATGTGTAATTTATGTTTTTTATAATACATTTTTGCAGGTGATTCCGGCTATCCACTCCTTCCGTGGCTGTTGACGCCCGTCCTCCGGCCCCAGAATGCAGCCGAGGATATAATAGGGCGCACAGGAAGACCAGGGCTGTGGTGGAGAGGGCGTTTGGCCTATTGAAGACCCGCTTCCGATGCTTGGACCATACCGGGGAGCACTTCAGTATGAACCCAAAAAGGTCATAGATATTATAATGACCTGTGAAGTGTTGCATAATTTTGCTATATTGCAGCGTGTCCCCCGGTATGTGGGTTTGCCCCCCTCTCCACCCACCGATGACCCAGACGAGGACTATCGTGGCCCACCGAGTGCGTCTGCCCAAGTCGTGCGGACTAATTTAATTGAGACACATTTTGCTTAATTTGCTGTTCCTTTGTTTTGTCCCTTTATTTTTTGATAATTGTGTTTTTGGGCCTTTGTAATTATTTCTTTACTGTTTGTAAAAGTAAGGAACAAACATACAAACACAAAGAACCTAACACATGATTTTAGACTTTTTTTGGGGATGTACCAAATTTGTTAGTGCCTACTTTAAGTAATCTTTATTCCCCAAAAACATAAAGGCATAAACTTAGTCAACAACAGGTTAATTACAATTTTATGTAGTTTATTTCCAAAGCAAACATTGGAGTTGATGGTCACTCCCATAGTTGCATAAAATACATGGCCAAAACACAAATGAAAGTTTAGGCAAATCAGGCCACATAGCAATTGCCCACTGGCAGGAGTTTTAAAGTAAGGCACTCCTGTCCAAAGTTTCTGACAAATGAAAATTTAAAAAACATGGGTGACAAGCATTGCCATGTCCACATTGGGCAGCAAACAAATAGGCCCACAGACACACCCTCTCCTGCTTGGCCACATTTGCCACAGGTACAGGTGTAAAGCAGCCAAACCTATGCCACATCTACACCTGTTACTCAGTGGGCCACCCAAACAAGAACCCCCAGTCCCAATCCAAGTCCAGTTCAATCTCAGCCAGGGGTCAAGGTAGTAGTTTGCCAGGCCAGAATGTCCCCCAATCATACCTACAAACAGGAGGAGCCAGAACCAATGTAATTCGCCACAATCATGCAGCACAACAGCTTGAGTGGCAGGTTAATTGAGGCTTCACCTCCGACATTGACTAGTGGGCTATCTCAGCACTCTAATGAGCTATATGGGCGCAAATCCAAAGCAAACAAGCAAAGCCATACCAAAAGGGTATATTGGTAGGGCTCACCAGACAGGTCAATACAGTGGGGATGTAGAGCAAAGATGTGGAGCAGATACAGGCCAAATAGGCCTTAAAATGGGGGATGCCCATAAAACCCAGGTTGGGGCCCTTGGAGGTGGGCCCTCACCTGGGCCTGTGTGGCATTCAGAATCTGCAACTGTTCCAACATGTTTCTATTTGAAGTTCGAAATTCAGCCATCATGGCACTGAGATTGTTAGTTAAGGTGGCCATGTGGCTGTTGCTATTTCAAACTTCCTCAAGCATGGCACTGCAATAATTAGATAAGGTGGCCATGTGGCTGTTGTTGGACCTAAATTCAGTCAGCATGGAGAAGGTGTTGTTTAATGTTTCTAATTGCCCATGAAGATGCTTGTGGTTTCTTTGATTTTGAAGGCGAAATAGCCGCCTCTCATGGTGCCATGCTGACTCCATCATCGGCGTGCCCCTCCCCTGGGAAACTGGGCGGCGTAGTCGACTACGCCTCCCAATGCCCCGGGTTGGGGGGCTTGCAGATGATGTGCCTCTAGGTCCACCAACAGCCACAGGTCTGCTTGGCAAATTCTCAGCAGCAGAGCTAACACTGGGGACTGTCGGCTCAGTCTCTGCATGCTGCCCACGATGGGCTGGCAGCATGCAGCCAGCTTCACTCTGCTGCTGAGGATTTGGTGTAGAAACATGTTGGGACAGTTGCAGATTCTGTCCCAGGGGGAGATGTTCAGAAGGTCCAATGAAGGGTCCATCCTCCTCCAGCTCCTGGATTTCCTCCATCAGTGTGTGGGTCTGTTGGGACATGTAAATAACAATAACAAATAACAATAAGGTTCAATTTGGGTAATACATATGTAATGCAGCAAAAAGAAACACGGCAAGGCACATGCATAAGCAACATCATAAAAAGACACTATATATCGGATCCTGGGTCCAAGGCAGCGCGGAAGTAGACGGCATGGTAAAACTGGCAGAGGATTCCCCACTAGCTGAGGGATGATGCTGGGCTGCATTGGGGAAAAGAAGGCATGTTAACACACAACTAGGCATTGGTGATGCGTATTAACACATATGGTTCACTAAAACACGGGCCCAAGCATAAATGGCAACTCCCCCAACGGACCAAGTTTAACTTGACTATGAATGCCGTTATCTGTTAGATGTATTAGTCAACAAGTACATACACATTGGTCTTCTTAACCAAAATAAACATGCATGTACTGGCTGTTCTGAGGCTTCACGCATCCCTAAAAGCCCATTATGGGACCACACTCAGCTTGAAAATAGCATTTGCCATTAGATTAGGCTGTTTGCCATTCTTTCTAGGTCAAACTTTCAAGCACCCCAGATCAAGTATTTCTGAGCAAAGCACAGCTGAAACACAAATTGGCTACAGATAAAGATGGAAGTGTTGTATGTAATTGACTCTAAATACATAACAGGCAGTCCTTTGCTAATCTCAATAGTGTTCCTCAAGACTCTCCCAAATAATGTATGAGCAAGGAAAAAAGAAAATGATGAGTCGCCACACATAACACACCCTGTTTAAATTGTTACCTCCACTACAAGGCACACCCTAGGGGCATGTGTTAATATATGGGTTTGTGCCTAATTTTACACGTAGATCACATTTCACATACACACTAACATTACTAACCTGCAGGAATAGTAGGGATGTCCGTGTCCTGTCGGGCCGAGTGTCCCTCTAAGGCCACAGGATGTAGCACGCCCAGCACCATCTCCTCAGCTCGGGTAAATTGCAGTTTTGTGGGGAATCCGCCGCCAGTTTGTAAGTTGAAAAAGAGAGTTGCACACATTTAGCTAAATGTTTCCAATACAAGTTGAAGACAAATCCGCAAAGTATATATGTACCTGTAATTACGCCATTTATTTTCTTTCTTCCGTGCTGCATACTTTAGGTCCGATATTTTCCTTTGTATCTGCTCCACATCTTTGAGCTCTTCCCCCGCTGCATTGACCTGTCTGGTGAGCTCCTCCAAAATCTCGGCTTTGCACTGCTTGCTTGTAGCTTTGGATCTGCGCCCATATAGCTCATCATAAAACAAGGTGAGGCCACTAGCCAATGCCAGAGTTTGGGCCTCACCAAACCTGCCACTCAAGTGGCCTCGGCGCAATGTGCGCCCTGTTGCGAGACGTTCTGGCTCATCAGTGGTTGGCGGCAAATCGGGGGACATTCTGGCCTAGCTGTGTTGGGGAGAAATGTAGGACAGTTGGCTGGCTTCTGATTGAACTGGACTTGGATATGGACTTGGCTGGGTGGCGACTGAACTAGCCGGGGTAGATATGGCATATGGAGAGTGCCTTTCCACCTGTGCCGGTGCCAAATGTGGCCGAGGAGGAGAGGGTGTTGTGGATGAAGTGGTGCTTGGGGCCCGGTGCCTCTTTGGGCCCTTAGAATACCCATGCCCCTTGGAGGTAGACGGCCGGTCTTGGGGTGACCCAGAGCTTGGGCTTCGGGGCCTGTGCCTTGCTCTCTTGTCCGATGATTTGGACACCCGTGCGGGTGGAGAGGGCGAACTCGGACTTCTGGCCCTGTGTCTTGCCCTCTTGTCCGATGATTTTGACACCCATGCAGGTGGGGAGGGTAAACTTGGACTTCTGGCCCTGTGACGTGCCCTCTTGGCATGAGCATTGTGGCCCCGTGCGGGTGTTGTTGATGGGGAGGTTGAGATGCTGGGGCTTCTTTCCCGGTGTCTCCTTTTGGTTGTCTTGCCATGGTAGCCATGTGGGTGGGGTGATGGTGACCTGGGGGGGCTGGGGCTTCGCACCCTCTTGGTCCCTTTTTTCCCCTCCATTGGGGTTGGCTTTCTGGCCTGTGGCTTGCTTTTTCCAGCTGCCTCCTTTTTTTGGGTAGTTGTGGTGGGTGCCTTTGGCTGGGCAATGCGGGTTGGCCGCAACTTCGCTTTGGTCATCTGGAACCGAGTCTTGGGCACTTCAGCAGGCTCCTGCCATTTGGCTGCCTGTTTGCTGGTGCCATCCTTTGCTGCTTTTTGTGGTGCTTTTTTAGGTGCCATTGCTCATGGACTGAGAATGAGCTGTGTGTCCAGGACGTGCGTACGGCCGTGCGGAACCCGGAAACCGCAGGGGCATTACTTATCTGCTGCAGACAAGAGGCAAGATGGCGCCCACAATCTTCACCCGCCAACAAGAAGAGATCATCATGCTTGTAAGTGTCTTTTAATGCCTTTGATTTGCCATCTAAATGCATGCCTAGCCCTTAAGGAAGCGCAGGAAGAAACATTTTTTTAAAAAGTGTCTAAAACTATTTGCCAAACTGAAGTGAGGGCCCACACGTGCGAACCAACACTGAGGCCAGCTTCAAGGATTGTATTAGGCTACAAATGTGTCTGTTAATGTCATTTAGTCAAATGATTGTTGACAGATATTTGTATGCAATTTGAACTAAAACCTAGGTTTATTTTGTGTTTTGTAGACCATGCTGGAGCGCAGGTACGACTACCTGCCCAACTCAATTTAGAAGCGCACCGTCGCCCTGGAGATCATTGCCCAAATCCAACATCAGATGGACACCACCTTCACCCACATGCAGATCATGCAGCATTGGTCGGACCTGAAACGGCTGCACATGCCCAGGGTGCGGCGCTTTTTCGGAATCCATTTCCCTAGTAAGTACATAGCGATTGCATGGCAGATGTAACTCATGCAGAAGGTAGGCATTTATTTATAATTGTTTTTCTTTTCTAGTGTTGGAAATGGATTACCGAATCCGCCGCACCCGGAGGCGCACAGGCCAACCAGTGCTGCATGAATCTGCAGCTGGAAGTGAAGGTGGTGGATCTCCAGGGCGATGGTCCTACCCCTCCTCTGTTGGGTCCTCCAACCAGCCCCTGGACCTTTCCACAGAGGAGGGGCGGCACGGCGTGGGCAGGGAGTCGTACCCAGCGACGCAGGCGGGAGCCTCTGGTATGTGACTCTTCATGTAACCGCACACACATACATGCTATTTCCACCCAAGCTGATTCCCTTAATCTGTTTTTGTAGATGCTTCTGGAGCGGGTGAAGATGCGGAGGCTGCAGCAGATCTCGCCCAGGAGGCACAGGGAGAAGGTGAGTGATGTGACACACACATTGAAAATGACTTTGGATTACTGTTGACTAAGACATTATAAGTGACCCTATTTGCCATGTCTCGACAGCCTCTACTTCACAACAGTGGCAGGGCCCAGGACGTAGGGTTGTCCCCAACGAGGCATCCGTCGGCCACCAACCAGGTAAGTTGTAATGTCATTCTTTGCAGTATGTGTTAAGTGACATGATCACCCAGATACATCAAGCCATAGTCAATGGCATTAGCAGACTGACCTGTGCCCACTTGCTTAGAGTAATTACTTAGCAGAATGACCTGTCCACACTTGCTTAGAGTAATTACTTAGCAGACTGACCTGTGCCCACTTGCTTAGAGTAATTAGCAGAATGACCTGTGCCCACTTGCTTAGAGTAATTACTTAGCAGACTGACCTGTGCTCACTTGCTTAGAGTAATTACTTAGCAGACTGACCTGTGCCCACTTGATTAGAGTAATTACTTAGCAGAATGACCAGTGCACACTTGCTTAGAGTAATTACTTAGCAGACTGACATATGTCGTCCTGATTTATGTTGGCAACTAAAAAACATTCCATCCACAGGTGAGAAACATGTATTTGTCTCTAAGTAATTTTATCTCCAAAATTTGATACAGGGACCACACGGGCAAGAGTGGAAGAAATGAATCAAAGGGTCCTTGAGTTGGTGGCCGATATGCAGCAGCTGGTTGACTCGTTGGGGACAACAGAAGAAGAATAGTGTTCTGGGTCCTGTCACTGTTTTTATTTATGTAAATAGTTTTTAATCATTAACATTTTTAATATTTCTAAAGTTTATTTGGTTTTTACATTTGTGGAAAATTTGTAAAAAAAAAATTTGAATGGGCCAAAAAAATGGCCTTCAACTAAAAAAAAACAAAACAAAAAAACAAATTTCAGTGTCATTTTTTAACACCAAACAAAGGTTGAAATAAATATTTAGAGACGAAGATTCAGATGACCGGGAAGTGGTTTGGGTAAGTTTTAGGGGCCTAAAATGGAAGAAGAACCTAACCGGGAAGTGGTTTGGGTAAGTTTTAAGGGCCTAAAATGGAAGAAGAACCTAACCGGAGAGTGGTTTGGGTAAGTTTTAAGGGCCTAAAATGGAAGAAGAACCTAACCGAAGAGTGGTTTGGGTAAGTTTTAAGGGCCTAAAATGGAAGAAGAACCTAACCAGGAAGTGGTTTGGGTAAGTTTTAAGGGCCTAAAATGGATGAAGAACCTAACCGGGAAGTGGTTTGGGTAAGTTTTAAGGGCCTAAAATGGAAGAAGAACCTAACCGGGAAGTGGTTTGGGTAAGTTTTAAGGGCCTAAAATGGAAGAAGAACCTAACCGGGAAGTGGTTTGGGTGAACTTTAAGGGTCCAAAAGGGAAAATGGAGGATAGCGCTAAGTGGTTGGGGTGAGCTTTAAGGGTCCAAAAGGGAAAATGGAGGATAGCGCTAAGTGGTTGGGGTGAGCTTTAAGGGTCCAAAAGGGAAAATGGAGGATAGCGCTAAGTGGTTGGGGTGAGCTTTAAGGGTCCAAAAGGGAAGATGGAGGATAGCGCTAAGTGGTTGGGGTGAGCTTTAAGGGTCCAAAAGGGAAAATGGAGGATAGCGCTAAGTGGTTAGGGTGAGGTTTAAGGGTCCAAAAGGGAAGATGGAGGATAGCGCTAAGTGATTGGGGTGAGCTTTAAGGGTCCAAAAGGGAAGATGGAGGACAGCGCTAAGTGGTTGGGGTGAGCTTTAAGGGTCCAAAAGGGAAAATGGAGGATAGCGCTAAGTGGTTGGGGTGAGCTTTAAGGGTTCAAAAGGGAAGATGGAGGATAGCGCTAAGTGGTTGGGGTGAGCTTTAAGGGTCCAAAAGGGAAGATGGAGGATAGCGCTAAGTGATTGGGGTGAGCTTTAAGGGTCCAAAAGGGAAGATGGAGGACAGCGCTAAGTGGTTGGGGTGAGCTTTAAGGGTCCAAAAGGGAAAATGGAGGATAGCGCTAAGTGGTTGGGGTGAGCTTTAAGGGTCCAAAAGGGAATGCATGCATAGAATCGCTCGCACATTCATACGAGAGTGGGAAATTTTTAACAAATCGGCACTAAAACGAAAGTATTTTTTTGTCTCTCTGAATCGAGCCTTATGTGTACAAATAAGAGCTCCCATATCCTAAAACATAAGATTTACCCCTTCACATTAAAAAATCCTAATGTATGATCTCCACAATGCATTTCAGGTTCCTACACGACCCTTAGGCAAGCTGCTGATTCCACCTAAGATAGCAGTAAATAAAACAAAGTAAAATGTAAGCATACCTTCCCTCTCCCTGGGAGTGTGCACCCTACTTAAAGTCTATGTCCGGTCACTGAACACTTACCTTCTCCAGTGTGGCTCCCATGACTGCCAGCATAATATTGCTATAGCCAAATTAGAGCAGCTATTAGACGACAGAGGTCACATGGATCTGGCAGAGGGGTGCGGCAAAGGTGAGTTCTGAGGTCTTGGTCTCGGGCTTGCAAGGGGCTATGTGTGGGGGAAGTATCTTCAATCAGCAACTTTGCTGTAGAATTGCTGTAGCGATTGCTTGGTATTGGATCACTTTAAGATAAATAAGTAGTGTATAATTTGACCTTGGACAGGTCTCCTTTCAGCTGAAGCTGACTACCATGGCTTCTATTCACCCTCAGTAAGGTTTGTGTTTAGGGGGAGGGGTAATGTTTGCTTACTTTTCTATATTTGCTAACCTAGATTCAAAAGCTTTACTAAAGATCGAGTAGATCCGAAACGCATAGCAGAGATCATAATCTTCTTTTATGATCCCTCAGTTATCAGCTATATTTCAGGCTTTGAGAGCCAGAATATTGAGCTGTTTTATGAGCTGTCTTTTCCTTGTATAAGGACAAGACACAAGGAAAGTAAGTAATTAAAAGTTGTGTCATTTAAAAAATCTGCACTCCAACCAAGGAACATCTTATTACCTCAGATCCAGCTATGTAAACAGGAATAAAATAAAAATCAATACCTGCCTCAAATAAATTTCCTCCTAGTCATATGAAAGAGGCAGCTTATTCTATTTTTGTAATACCGTATTATGTCCAGCATTACACATGGCTAACTACTTGAACTGATGGAGGTCAGCACCTCTGGGAACAACAGATAAAGAACATGCCACCTCCAACAGGGTGGAAGCCATGCCTTCCATATTACTAAACGTTAAAAAAAAAAAAATCACAGTGAGTAATACATTCTCATTTTTTGCATCTAATAGAAAACATTGTATCTTTGTAATTCTGTAGTGCTGAGATGCCCTAGAGCAGGGGTGCACAACCTTTTTTGGTCCAAGGGCCGCATTGTCTTATTGGTTCACTTTAGGGGGCAGTAAGCTGTAAAAAAGCAGTTTACTGCAGGCAAACATTAACCTTGAAGCATTACATATGCTTTTATATCTATGCAAAGGTAAGAAGAGGTGGGCAGAGGTGCAGTGGTAAAAGGTGAGTAGAGGTCATACAGGAAGAGGCGAGTAGCGGTGAGAGGAGGTGGGACAGGATGGGGTGAGATGAGCAGAGGTGATTGGAGGGGAGATTGGCAGAGTTGACATGGGAAGAGATGTTTGAATGAGTTGGGGTGGGCAGGATGGAGGTTAGCAGTTATAGTGGTAAAAAGTACACAGAGGTGTACAGAGGTGAGAGAGATGGACAAAGGTCAGGTGAGCAGAGGTGTTGGGACACATGGGGAAGAGGTGAGTGCAAATAGGCAGAGATAAACAGGTGAAGTGAGCACAGGTAAGGTGGAAAGAGGTAAGAATGTGAGCTGGGCACAGATAGCAGGAGTCTAGATAAGTATCTCCAGGCACACAAACAACTCACCAGTAGCACATGTGGGTTACCCATCTCTACAGAGACATAAATTGGTACCTCACTTTCTGCTTGACTTAAAGTTTTCGATTAAAAGAATTAGAAGAAAAAGATGGCAGGACTATCTCTTTTCTTATGTGAAAGGTTGACACATTTTAAGGTACATAGGACAAAAAAACGACTTTATCCCTGATTTTAAAGAAAGATGACTTACCCAACAAGGCTGACAGTTTCTAAACCTCTCCTTATGGAAGTGATCACAAAGGCAATTAAAAAAAAAACACAGCTATGGTTAAAGTTGGCACCCCCACAGTTATACGTCTTTGTGCCTCTTTAGGGGCCCTTTAGAAGCAGTTTGTCCAGGTAGGGGATCACATTGATGTCCTGCTTCTAATGGATCATCATAATTGGTGTATACTCTGGAAACTGTAGCCAGGCCGAATGATGGGACGACAATTTAAGGATGGAGAGCTCCTACTGCAAATCTTAAGTATCTCTGTTGAGGTACACAAATCCGATGTGCAAGTGACACCTGGAAAAAACAGGCTTGAAAAGTGACACCTGCACCCGTGTGAAAAAGCACCCCCCCACCCCAACTGGTAAATTTGGTTCTTTTTTTCTCCCTTTTCATTTATAAGGGCAAAAGACCACCCTATGCATCTTTCAAAGTTACATCAAAGATCTTTAGCAACAAAGTACTCCTGCTACCCACCATTTCTTCAAACATACTTTCCAAACCCTTGACGAAAGCTGATCCCTTTAATACAGTAAGGCAACCAATGGTTTCTTTAATGACATTTGATACACTCTCAGCCACGGGGTCATTTTGGCAGCTGCAGAGTGAAACATTGGTATAGCTGATGTCTTCAGTGCATCCAGAGACTTGGAAAAGAAAGTTACCAGTCACTTTCAAGATCTCAACAGACTTGATAAGCTCTACTCTAAAGTTATGACTGTTCAAAATTCAGTCCAAGTCATTTAACCTGGCACTAGCCACTCTGAATATCAATGCGAAGGTGTGAAATGTCCTGAGATAACATGCTTGTTTTCAGTAAGGCATTTACAGACACCTGTCTGTAGAGTCTAGCAGGCCTGTGCAATCCCCCCCAAAAAAGTCTCAAGAGTGATTTAACTTAACATCCTCAAGCCATTTCTTTGCTAATTCTACTGCAAATAGATACCTTGCATCCCATATATTCCAAGTGTGACATACACTCCGCTTCAATTCTTCATGACATTTGGGTTATTCTCCAGTAGAGGGCGAACTTCTGCAGAGATGAATGCAAAAAAGGAGCTCCTCCCAGTCCATAAATACCTGGGACCTCCCACCAATTCCCCAGTTTCTTTTCTGCAGGAAGGCGAGCAAGACAGAAGATGAAGACTTCTCTTACTTGCAGGTAAGCCGGGTTCGCGCCCGGCCATTTTTTGCCCCTATTGCTGCCAGGACCTTTCCTAAATTATCCCTATTCGAGCCTCCCAACCTTGGCTGCGGGTCCTGGTAAGGGTAGGTAGCACTTTATGGGTGTACAAAGGAGCATTGCTCCGCCGTGAGAACCCATTACAAGGGGTAGGCGGTTTCCCGGGTTTGGTGATCCCGGTGTGGGATGCCCTGTCCCTGTCATTCCTATGGCCAAATTCTGTCTGGGATTCCCCCCTTCCAGGTCCCTTACTTCCCTCTGGGGGGGGGGGGGCTGGGGGGCGCCTGTATACCCTGTTGGTTTATATGTGTGTATGGCACTGTGTGTGTGTGTGAGTGTTTTACTTGTGTTGGGTGCTGACAGGATGTTTGCTTATACTTAGGGCCATAACGGTGCCGGCCTCCTTCACTCAGCCTGGGGAGCTTCTCCCCCTCAGGCTTGTTCGTTTGGCGCGATGCTGCGGGCCAGCCCATGGCTGGGATCTGCGTTGCTGGGAGGGGGCGTGGCCTGGCGACGCGCGTTCTGTGCTGGCCCGCCCCCCCCTCTTCCTCCTCTTCTCACGAGGCTCTTCTCCGGGGGCCATCTTGCTGCTGCGGGATCCTGTGTGCTCCTGGCCGGTAAGGGCCTGTTGGCCACTTCCTTAGCCACTTCCTCTTCAGCAGGGGGGCCTCCTGTTTTTACCATTTGTGTGTATGGATATATGTTATTATATATGTTATTATATGTAATATATATATATATATATATATTTTTTTTTGTGAGGCAATTTTGACTTAGATGCTTCATTGTGTGTTTCAGATTGCTTCGTTTATGTGCATGTTAAGGGGTTCCTCCTAGTCCTGGGGTCCCTAGCCTTATATAGATCACAAATCCTCCCACTGGGACTTTTAAGGGGCATCCCGGGTTGCTTATTGCTTAAATTCCCTGCGGTCTTGCGACTGACCACAAAAATCACCATATGGAGGCTCCACAGGATACCAGGCTCGGGCTCCCTCTGGGACAATCCCGGCCATGTGTGGGTTGTGGGGCATCCCTTACGGGGGAGAATGTGCTTATTTGTATACCATGTGCATAAAAGGCCATATCGCGGCAGTCGGGTGCCCAGCCTTCTGGGTCGGCGCACCCAGCTTCATCGCCTTCCCCTCCCCACCTTATCCGTACCCCAAGTGACATTGGTGCTAGTGGGGAGTCGCATTCCGATGTTTGTGCTAGGTTGGCCAGCATCGAGAAATTTATGGTTAGCGCGGTGGGCAAGAAGGCCCAGGCTAAAAAGGGACATTGGTTATCGGCCCAGGCGACTTGGGATATTGATGATGATTCTTTTGATATGTCAGATTATTCCCCGCTGGAGGAGGGGGAATTGTATGAGGAGTCTGAGGCTGACGATGTACGGTTTGGCGAGGCTGATGTTGGGCAGGCGCTGGGGGATGCTGTTGACACGGCCACGGTTTTGTCACATCTCTTGGAGGTTTCGGATATTGCGCAGCCTGAGGAGCCTCCTCTCAAGAAGGGCGGATTTTTTGGGGCCCACAAGCCTCGTTTGGAGTTCCCTACCCAGGGTCATTTTGATGCACTGATCCTTAGGGAATGGGAGAAACCTAGTCGGCTTCCGAGTGTTCCTCAGGGATGGGATAAGAAGTATCCTTTCCCCGTGGAAGTGGTTAAGCGCTGGGCTTCTCCTCCCAAGGTCGATGCACCAGGTTGACCAATTCCTTCGTGCTTCACACCCCAGACACCACTTCCCTAAAGGATGGTGAGGATAGGTGCCTTGATCAGATAGCATGCCATGCCTTTGCCAGTGTCCGTCAGTGGATTGCGGACTTTGCGGCCAAGAAATCGCTCACAGCTCTCCCCTTCTTGGGTACGCGGCTGTTTGGACATAAGTTGGATGCTGTGGCAAAGGGAGGTAAGTTACCTCAGCGGAAGAAACTACGCCGTCCTTTTCGGGGGGCAGGCTTTTTCAATCCTTCCTTTCGAGGTGCCAGAGCTGGTAGAGGTTTGTCCTTCTCGGGTGTTAGAGGCTCTTCCTGGAACAGGGGCAGAGGTCGGGCCCGTCCCGCTTCTGCCTGGGGTTCCAAACCCTAGCCTGCGGCTCTTCTTCCAGGTCTGGGCTCGGGAGGTCACAGACAATTGGATCTTGGAAGTGGTCTCCTCTGGGTACAAACTGGAGTTTGAGTACTGGCCTCCTCCAAGATTTTTAAGGTCTCGGGTGCCTGCGGACCCTCAGGCGGCACAGGGGCTCCTGTTAGCAGTGAAAAACCTTCTGGACATGGGAGTTGTATGCCCGGTGCCTCCGTCAGAGAGAGGCAGGGTTTTCTACTCCAACCTTTTCACGGCTCCCAAGAAGGAAGGTTCTGTGAGACCCATTTTGGACCTCAAGGTCCTCAACAGATTCATCAGATTCAAAAAGTTCCGTATGGAGACTCTGCGCTCGGCCATCAGTTCCCTTCGTCAAGGGGATTTCATGACATCCATAGACATCAAAGATGCATATTTTCATGTTCCAATTCTTCCAGCGCATCAGAGATTCCTCAGGTTCGAGGTGGACGATCAACATTTTCAGTTTGTAGCCCTTCCCTTCGGGTTGACCTCAGCGCCGAGGGTCTTCACCAAGGTTTTGGCGGGCATAATGGCCCTATTCAGAGCTCAGGGAATTCGCACTGTGCCGTATCTGGACGACCTATTGATTTCAGCGTCTTCCCTCCGTCAGGCGAAGCTGGACACCCACCAGTTGGTGTCGACCCTGGAGAGGTTCAGGTGGGTGATCAACCGCCCCAAGTCCTCTCTCTCGCCATCACGGGAGATTTCATTTCTGGGCATGAATCTGGATACCATTCAGGCCAGAGTGTTTCTACCCCAGACCAAGGTGCAGGGGATTCAGGATCTGATCCGCCTTCTTCTGGCCGATCCTTGCCCCTCTATCCGGCAGGGGATGAAACTGGTGGGATTGATGGTGACCTCCTTCGAGGCGGTCCCGTTTGCGCAGTTTCACATGAGATCTCTTCAACTTCATCTATTGACGCATTGGGACAGGTGTCCGCTGTCATTGGATCAACCGTTCAGGTTTTCTCCCGGGGGTCGGCAGTCTCTTCGGTGGTGGCTGGAGTCGAGCAACCTGTTGAGGGGCAGATCCTTTCTGGTTCCTTGCTGGGAGACGGTTACCACGGATGCCAGCCTGTCGGGCTGGGGAGGTTTCTGGAAAAGTCATCAGTTCAGCGAGGTGTGGGGTCCTCAGGAAGCTCACAACCCCATCAATGTTTTGGAGCTCAGAGCCATCCGGCTTGTTTTGTCATGGCTGACGTCGCACTTACAGGGTCTTCCAGTTCAGATTCGTTCAGACAATCGGCCGGCAGTAGCCTACATCAATCACCAAGGGGGGACTCGCAGCAGGAGTGCCCTCAGGGAAGTCTCTCTGATCCTGCATTGGGAAGAGAGCAATGTTCCTTGCATTTTGGCAATCTACGTTCCGGGAGTGGAAAACACGGAGGCGAACTACCTGAGCAGGGGGTTCTCTCACCAAGGAGAGGGGTCCCTCAACCCCGGGATTTTTCGGTCTCTTTGTCGCAAGTGGGGGACTCCGGAGGTGGATCTCTTTGCCTCACAGCACAATCACAAACTCCCGGCCTTCGTGTCTCTATCTCAGGACCATCTAGCTCTGGCAGTGGATGCCTTGTCCCTTGCTTGGAAGGATCTCGGGTTTTTGTACCTGTTTCCTCCCTTCTCCATGCTGGGCAAGGTAGTTTGCAAACTGGCTCTGGAGGGGGCACCAGCAATTCTGGTGGCTCCAAGGTGGCCAAGAAGGGTTTGGTATGCAGATGTTGTAAGGCTGGCGGTAGATCAGTACCGGCTTCCCATGTTTCCGGATCTGTTATCTCAGGGTCAACTACGTTACCCCAATTTACAAACACTGGCTTTGACGGCTTGGCTGCTGAAACCTTCATTTTAAGGGAGGAAGGTTTGTCTGAGGCTGTGGTTCAGACCTTGATTAGCGCTAGGAAGCTAGCGCTAGGAAGCGGTCCTCTTCTTGCATTTACTATAGGGCTTGGCGGTCCTATATTGACTGGTGTGAGGCTAGGGCCTTGCCTTGCAGGGTGTTTTCGATCCCTAGGATTTTGGAGTTTCTTCAGCACGGT
The DNA here is from genome assembly GCA_027917425.1 of Gastrophryne carolinensis. Classification (NCBI taxonomy): domain Eukaryota; kingdom Metazoa; phylum Chordata; class Amphibia; order Anura; family Microhylidae; genus Gastrophryne; species Gastrophryne carolinensis. The sequence goes on along the minus strand of CM051240.1, from coordinate 100,567,733 downwards.
CTGGATCTTGGGCTCCAGCTTAGTACCTTGAAAGGGCAGGTCTCTGCTCTGTCTGTTTTCTTCCAAAGATCTTTTGCCTTACACCCGCTGGTTAAGACTTTTTTCCAGGGGGTCACTCATGTTCGACCCCCTCGGAAGGCTATGGTTCCTGTTTGGGATTTGAATTTGGTTCTTTCGGCTCTCCATTTTCCTCCTTTTGAGCCGTTACTGGATATTGCTCTTTCTGTTTTCACTCAAAAGGTTGCTTTCTTGGTGGCTATTACCTCTGTTCGGCGTGTTTCTGAGGTGGCGGCTCTGTCGATTCAGGCCCCTTACTTTGAAAGACACCAGGACAAGGTGGTCTTTCGCTTTAAGCCAGATTTCCTTCCTAAGGTGGTTTCTGCTTTCCATCTCAATCAGGATACTGTTCTCCCTTCTTGTGTCCTAAGCCTAGCAATGACAAGGAGAGGGTTTTGCACAATTTGGATGCCTTTTTCGTGGTGCCCTGTGGGCCCAGGAAAGGTTTGGCGCCCGCCAAGTCTACCATTAGCAAATGGATTCGTCAGGCCATTGTTGGGGCCTATTCTGCTAAGGGGAGGACTCCCCCTTTTAGGGTCACTGTGCACTGTACTTGTGCGGTTGGTGCGTCCTGGGCTTTTCAGCACCAGGCTTCTGTTGAACAAGTTTGTAAGGCTGCTACTTGGTCTTCCGTTCATACTTTTTCCAAGTTTTACAAGGTTGATGTGCGGGCTTCAGCGGATGCTGTTTTTGGCCGCAAGGTTCTGCAAGCTGCTGTGGTTTAAGTTGGTGCGTTCTTTACTGTTTACTGCTATTGGATGTCCCAAATGTCATGAAGAATTGAAGCGGAGTGTATGTCACACTTGGAATAATACCGTTTTGTGATTACTCACCTTTAAAACGGATATTATAAGTGTGACATACACTTCGCTTCACCCACCCTGTTTGGTATTCTTGATCCTTTATATGGTGAACCATTGTTTATTGGTTGTTAGTATTGTTATATTTGGTTCTTCCTGGTCCCCTTACTGCTTTCTTACATGGGGGAATTGGTGGGAGGTCCCAGGTATTTATGGACTGGGAGGAGCTCCTTTTTTGCATTCATCTCTGCAGAAGTTCGCCCTCTACTGGAGAATAACCCAAATGTCATGAAGAATTGAAGCGGAGTGTATGTCACTCAATACAATCTAAATATTGGTCTCATAGAATTTCTGGAACCCCTGTTTTTTTAGAGATAGAACTGAAATAGGGTGATATATTATCACATATGTTGACCATTTCTTTAGTACTGGCAGAAACCATAAAATGCAACAGTACAAATCTATGTAGCATTCCTGCAGTATCTTCTGCATTCTGATTCGCTGAATCTGATTTTTACACTTAGAACTGACAACCGCTTATTTAACTGTCAACTGTGTAGGCGCACTGGCATTGACAACCACAAATGTAGATGCAAGGTGGCCTGGAACATAGCTGTACTAACAGCTGTAGCAAAATGGCAGAAGGCTACATTTGTTAAACTAGGGAAAGGCCCAAATGCATTACCACCAACATGTAAATGCTGCAGACCATCTTGATTCAAACCTCCTCCTGTTTCCCCAAAAATAAGACCTACCCGAAAATAAGCCCTAATTAGATTTGTCAGCATTTTTGCTAATGCATAAAATATAGCCCTACCCCAAAAATAAGCTCTAGTTACAATCCAGCTGCCAGGCTTAGGCAGAGGGATGAGAGCGGCTGTAATGGAGGGTGAAGGCACACCATGGCTGTAAAGGAGGGTGAGGACACTTCAAGTCAGACATGGAAGCTTGTCTGGCAGGAGTGAAATGTCTGATCCTGCTGGCTCTTCCCCCAGCCCGTTGCCATGCCAGGCACATCACCTAATCCTCCCACTGCCAGCCTGCTCTGTGCATGTACTGTGCTGGAGCTGCTTTACAGCGGCACCATCTTCCCAGCTGCCAGCCGGCTATAGGACATAAAACAAGCTCTAGCACCTATTGGAGCAAAAATATAAGACCTGTCTTATTTTCAGGGAGACACTGTATTATGCAAATTAGTCCTGCAGACTTAGATGAATGCTGTCTTTCCTGTCATAGAAAAGGTACACAATTTAACATGATAAAATAAAGTAAAATAAAAAAAGTTCATGCACTGGGGACTACTTAGGGCCAGGGGAGCTTCAATTAAATTAGTCAGGCATGAAAAATAAGCCATGTTTTTTTCAGCGCATGTTAATGACAACCTCCTGTGTAGATCATTGTAATAGCATCAATGATCAGTAATATGCACTACAGAGGAAAAACATGAATACTAAAGAGAAAAACAGCATGATGTCCAAAATATATACCTTCGCTTGTTTTAAAAATACTGTTATTGAGATTGCACATCTACAGTTCAATAGCCCTGAATCACTATCAAAGCTCACCAGGCCCGGATTACTTCACCATCGCCTACTAATTCTCAGACCTTCTCTCCTGCCATTTCCTCAATGCCTTCAGCTCTCTAGTCCCTGAAGATGCCCATGCCTAATTACCCAGCAAAGCCCTCACAGCACATATGACCATTATACATAAACCCGGGAAAGATCCTATTGACCAGAGTCCTAAACCTCATTCATAAGATTAACAAGCTGGTGGTGTTGCTATCCACCACTGCTGGGAAGGCTTTTGACAGGGTAGACTGTCTGTTCATATGGCACATCCTGGACCACATCAGTCTAGGTCCAAAGGCTATAACTTTTATAATGTCTCTCTAATCTGACCCCTCAGCTAGGATCAAGGTAAACTGCTCCCTTACAGACAGACTAGAGATAAGAAATGGCACTAAACAGGGCTGCCCACTCTCAGCTTTAATATTCGCCTTTACTATGGAGCCTTTCTTATGTAAAATTAGAGCATCGCAGAACATACAGGGATTTGAAGCTGGGAACATGCAGCATAAAATTTCTGCGTATCCAGATGATTTCTTATTCTTTGTCTCTAATCCAACAGTGGGCGTCCCAGTCCCTATGAAAGAATTCGAACAGTTCGGCAATCTGTCAAACCTCAAGATAAACTATAATAACAAGTCACACAACATGGATAGCTCCACCCACAAGAGAATTTTTAAGAAACCCTCCACTTACTTCCCCCCTTACAATTACAATCAAGTCTAAAAACCTTTGTCAACCTAGTCACATATGACTTCGAGAGACTATCAACAAAAGGACAAAGACCAAACAACATTACTCCCCCACTGAAAAAGGCCCTACAAGAATTGGAATCCAACCCAGATATTATTATCAAACCAGCAGATAAGAGAGGTAACATTGTAACTATGACAAAACCCCAATATGAAAGGATGTGTTACAAGATACTTGTCACGGGGACCTCGCACTCACCCGACCTTCGGTCCCACGCCGGCTGCACTCGGTCGGCCGGAGCGCAGGCTGGGCGGCATCTTCAGCAGGCGGCGGCTCGACGGCTTCCGTCCCCGGCCGCCGCTCGGCTGTTTCCGTCCCGAGCGGCGGCTCGGGCGGCTCCGTCACTAGCAGCGTCTGGAGCGGCCGCGTCCCTGGCATCGCGGCGCGCTCTTGACGCTCAGGATCGTGCTTGCGCGCGGCACACAGCGCGCCCGCCGGAGGTAATCAGTTCTGGGCCAATGAGCCCAAGGTTGCTTTGGGCGGAACGCCCTTGTGGTTTGAATGGGGCAATCAGCCCCAGGTTCCTAAGTTGCGCCTATCATGTCCCTCAACCTGGTCGGCCACTTCCTATAAAGGTGTTCCTATTGCATTTGATCCTTGCCCGTGATAGCGTGCTGCTGGGTGTGAATTGGTGTCTGTTCCGTTTACGTATCTTGCCGTGTATGACCATCCTTGATTGCTGCCTGGACCGACCTTAGCCTGTTTTCCTGACCACGATTTCTGCCTGCTCCTCTGTACTGCGTATCTGTGATTCCCCGGTGTGACCTTTGGCTCGACTCGACTATTCTTCTGTCTCATCCTCCTGTACCGTCTGATCTGCCGTGTATGACCTCTGCCCGTTTGACCTTACCCAGTCTCGTTCCTGGTTCGTTTGCCTTCCCCTGCATAAGTCTGCATCCTTTGTGCTAAGAAGTCCTGGGGGCAACCGTGTCCGGTGAGGCGTGTCCAGCGTCCCGGCAAACGGGGCTTGTCTATAGGCGAAGCTAGCAGTGGAGATTGGGGGTTGCAGACTTAATTGGAAGGTGGGCGTCCCACGGGACCTGACATTATTACGGGCCCACATTATTTCCTAGATGGAATAATTAATGCAGCAGGTGCAAGCTATGGCCACCGCCATCAACCAGCTGGCCCAGCGAGTGGCTACGCAGGAAAGTCGCCAACTACCTGCGCCACTGGATCCTGGACCTTCAGTTGAGCCAAAGATTCCTCTTCCAGAGAAATTCTTCGGGGAACGGATGAAGTTCTCTAACTTTATGAACTCTTGTGAGCTCTACTTCCGTCTACGGCCCCACTCATCTGGGTCAGAAACTCAACGAGTGGGCCTAGTCATCTCACTTCTCCAGGGTGATCCTCAGACCTGGGCATTTGGATTGGCACCTACAGATGAAGCCTTACAATCAGTTTCCTCCTTCTTTTCTGCCATGGAGCTATTATATGCAGACCCTGATCGAGCTTCAACGGCAGACTCCAAGCTACGGAATCTTAGACAGGCAAAACGCTCAGCGGAGGAGTATAGCGCAGAGTTCCTTCGATGGGCTATTGATTCTAAGTGGAATGACCAAGCTTTGTGCAGCCAATTTAGAATTGGACTCTCAAAAAACATTAAAGATGTTCTAGTGAATTATCCGCTACCAAAAAGCCTTGATGAATATATGCAACTGGCAATTAGAGTGGATAGACGTCTCAGCGAAAGACGCCAAGAAAAAGGCAAGGATCAACCTTGGGGACCCCCACGCCAAGAGTCAAGCCTTAGAGGTGCTGCCGCCCCTTCTTCTATGACGTCTGAAGAACCCATGCAGCTTGGCGTAACCCATCTTTCTCAGGCAGAGAAAGTTCGGCGTAGATCACAAGGCCTTTGTCTTTATTGCGGAAATCCTGGCCACTTTGCTAAAAATTGCCCAAACAAGGCTCCGGTGGCGGGAAACTACAGCGCCTAGATCCTGCTGAGGGACTTCATCTAGGCGGTCAGGTATCATTCCCTCATGTTAATCGGTTACTCCTACCAGTTATGGTCTCTTGGGGCCTTTCCAAGACTTTTGTCTCCGCTTTCATAGACAGTGGAGCGGCTGGCAATTTCTTGGATAGGTCACTTGCCTCCACCCTTAATATTCCATTGATTCCGTTAGAAAATTCCCTTCGAGTCCTGGCTGTCAATAACAAGCCCATCATGGGAGGGTTGGTCTCCTTTAAGACCCCCTTGGTGAATTTAATTGTGGGATCTGCCCATTCTGAAGAATTAGAGTTTTTTATTATTGAGAGTCCTGTTTCTCCTATTGTATTAGGTTTCCCATGGTTAAAAACCCATAATCCGGTTATTAATTGGGAATCTGGGGATCTTGTTAAATGGAGTCCATTCTGTTATGAGCATTGTTTCTCCACATCCCTTAGGTCCTCACAGGTCATCCTTGATGGTTTACCACCAGCCTATGCAGATTGGGCGGATGTTTTCTCTGAAAAATCCGCTGACACTCTTCCCCCGCATAGGACCTATGATTGTCCCATCGATTTGCTTCCAGGTACTATGCCCCCTAGGGGGAAGATATACAATCTCACACGATCTGAAGAGCTGGCCATGAAAGATTATATTTCAGAGAACCTCAAGAAGGGATTCATCCGTCCTTCTACCTCACCTGCTGGTGCAGGATTTTTCTTTGTCGAGAAGAAGGACGGCGGTTTACGCCCCTGTATTGACTACCGGGGATTAAACAAAATTACAGTTAAGAATAGATATCGGTTACCGTTAATCAATGACCTCTTTAATCAGGTATCTGGGGCTTAGATTTTTTCCAAACTTGATCTTAGAGGGGCATATAACCTTATCTGTATACGCCAGGGAGATGAACCTTAAGAAAGCCTCTGAAAAATATAAAGTGTTCGCGGACCGACATAGATCGCGGGAACCACCATTTCGGGTAGGAGACTGGGTCTGGGTATCCACTAGAAATATTGCCCTTAGACAACCCTCGCCTAAGTTAGGCCCTAAATACATCGGTCCTTTTCCCATCACTAACAAGCTGAGTAATGTTACCTTTAAAGTCAAGTTACCTATGTCCATGAAGATTCCATCTACCTTTCATGTTTCCTTGTTAAAATCCGCCAGAAATGTTCAGGTGTCATCTCCTCCTCCAGTCGTAATGGGAGATGAACCTGAATATGAAATTAACAGAATACTCGATGCTCGAATGGTTCGAAATTCATTACAGTATTTAATTGATTGGAAAGGTTTTGGTCCTGAGGAGAGGTGTTGGGTACCGGCCAAAGATGTTCATGTCAGAACCTTAGTCAATAGATTCCATCGTGAGAATCCTGATAAACCTGGTAAGGGTCCGGAGGCCCCTCGTGAAGGGGGGGTAGTGTTACGGGGACCTCGCACTCACCCGACCTTCGGTCCCACGCCGGCTGCACTCGGTCGGCCGGAGCGCAGGCTGGGCGGCATCTTCGGCAGGCGGCGGCTCGACGGCTCGCCGCTCGGCTGTTTCCGCCGCGAGCAGCCGCTCGACTTTCCATCGCGAGCGGCGGCTCGGGCGGCTCCGTCACTAGCAGCGTCTGGAGCGGCCGCGTCCCTGGCATCGCGGCGCGCTCCTGACGCTCAGGATCGTGCGCGCGCGCGAGCACTCAGGCTTTATGCCCTCCGGCGGCGCTGCACACAGCGTGCCCGCCGGAGGTAATCCGTTCTGGGCCAATGAGCCCAAGGTTGCTTTGGGCGGAACGCCCTTGTGGTTTGAATGGGGCAATCAGCCCCAGGTTCCTAAGTTGCGCCTATCATGTCCCTCAATCTGGTCGGCCACTTCCTATAAAGGTGTTCCTATTGCATTTGATCCTTGCCCGTGATAGCGTGCTGCTGGGTGTGAATTGGTGTCTGTTCCGTTTACGTATCTTGCCGTGTATGACCATCCTTGATTGCTGCCTGGACCGACCTTAGCCTGTTTTCCTGACCACGATTTCTGCCTGCTCCTCTGTACTGCGTATCTGTGATTCCCCGGTGTGACCTTTGGCTCGACTCGACTATTCTTCTGTCTCATCCTCCTGTACCGCGCTTCATTGGTCTGATCTGCCGTGTATGACCTCTGCCCGTTTGACCTTACCCAGTCTCGTTCCTGGTTCATTTGCCTTCCCCTGCATAAGTCTGCATCCTTTGTGCTAAGATGTCCTGGGGGCAACCGTGTCCGGTGAGGCGTGTCCAGCGTCCCGGCAAACGGGGGCTTGTCTATAGGCGAAGCTAGCAGTGGAGATTGGGGGTTGCAGACTTAATTGGAAGGTGGGCGTCCCACGGGACCTGACAATACTTAATAATAAGGATTGGTATCAGAAAGTCCCCATGTCCAGACTCCAAAAGGATCGAGACGAATATTATGCACTAATTGACCACGCACTAACACACGATATAATAAACAAACAGACAGCAGATTTCCTCAGAATAGACAAACCAGTTACCCAAACATTCTATGCCCTACCGAAGATCCATAAATCTACAGACCCACTAGGCCGCCCCATTGTTTCAGGAATAGGTTCACTAACACACACAGCAAGCAAATACATTGACACACATTTACAACCGTACGTATAGACTTTACCATCATTCATAAAAGACACACTGCACCTACTACAAACACTAGATGACTTAACACTACCACAGGGCACACTCCTGGCCAGCTTCGATGTAGAAGCACTCTACTCTAGCATACCACACCACGAGGGCCTAAAAGCAATAAAAACCTTTTTGGATCAGTTGGACATCACATCATTAGCCAGCACGACCATAGTTCTTATCAGATTACTTCAATTAATTCTGACTCACAATATTTTACTGTTCCACAATCAACTGTACCACCAAATACAAATACAAGGCACTGCCATGGGCACGACATGTGCACCCACCTATGCCAACCTGTATCTGGGCTGGTGTGAGCACACCCTATGGCAGGATGATAACATGATTCCCTTCCTGGAAAAGGCCACCACCTGGTAAAGGTATATCGACGATATACTCATCCTCTGGGAGGGAACTGAGACAGAACGAAAAGACTTCTATCACCGCCTAAACCAAAACACACTCAACCTCAAACTCACACTACAACAAAAAAGAAATAACGTTTTTGGACCTTAAGTTTGGCATAGACGAAAAAAGGCAATATCAGCACTAATTTTCACAGAAAACCCACTGCAGCAAACAACATATTACGGGCATCTAGTTCACATCCAACCCTATTGAAACAGAGCACTTGAGAGCAAGACGGAACTGCTCAACAAAGGAAGCCTTTCAAGAAGCAGCGAATGGCATTAGAGACAGACTACTACAGAGGGGCTATAGCAAAAAAGTACTGAAGCGGGCCTACAAAAAGTCATTGGACAGAAACAGACAGACCCTCCTCTTTCCACAGAGAAAACAGACACAAAATCTACACCAACACTACCATTCATCCTGACGTACACTAAACAGCACACGGACATCAGAAACATCGTCCAAAAACATTGGCACATTTTAACCCATGACCCCGACCTGATGACCTTAGTTCCAGACAGGCCACAACTGGTGTTTAGACGATCAAAATCAATCAAAGAATCACTGGTTAAGGGTCACTACTCAGACCAGATGGAACAGAAATGCTGTAAAATCCAAGGACTATATTATTGCAGGGGTTGTAACACATGCCAGTATATAAAGCAGGGAACGACCCTTATCCTCCCCAACAACCAACCATATCGCATCAGACATTTTGTTAACTGTAACTCCCCCCATATCATATACCTATTGACATGCCCGTGTGGATGCTTTCACATTGGCAAAACAAACAGGAAATTAAGAATCAGGATCAACGAACACATAAGGGACATTCGCAATAAAAATTTAGACACACCAATAGGTCACCACTTTTTTAAGAAACATGCCTCAAATCCTAAAGGGGTGACTTTCCAAGCATTAGACAGACTACACACTAATCAAAGAGGAGGCGGCATCCAAAAAATGACTTTACAAAGAGAAACAAAATGGATTGTCAAATTGAAAGCAACTCACTTACCAGGCCTTAATGAGACTTGTAGTTTCTCCCCTTTTCTCAAATAATCCCACCCAGAACAACCTTATAGACATCATCATCCCGTACCCCACCCTAAACAAGTAAACCCCAAAAAGAGTACATTTCATTATATGCATGAATGGCAGTCTAAGTATTGACCAGACATAATAAACGACCACACACTCACAGACTCCACATACATACACTAGGGGGATTACAACACAACCAGAAAAAAGATACAAATGAGGTACACCCAAACTGAAAAATATATGGCTCATATGTAACATTGCAACCTGCCAATATACAGCTGATGTTTAATGTACCTCTTATTTTATTTTTCATTACTACTTTCATATTTCTACATATTATATTCTATTTATTTTATTCTATTGTGCAGGATTATAATCAAAAAAACCCCAGCGTCTGCGGCAAGATAGGTAGCGATTATCTCACACCTTCTAAATACCGCCGCAAAAAATTGAATATACCGGGCGGCATAGGACACAATCTCAAAACACCATTCTCAACTAACCGGGAAAATGGCCGCCACCGCAATGGCAACATTTCCCCCAGTACACAGCCCGAATTACAAACTAACTAACCCAAAACATGGACGCTGCTGACACGACACTTAAACATAAAGCGGCGTCATGACTGACGCGCATTGTATCCAATGACTGGACAGGGCCGCGCCGGGAGGAAGTGCGATACACGCACTTCCGCCCCTGTGACTTACAGCCAATCAGGGGCAAGACAGGACACGCAGGTGCACGCAACCCCGCCCACCCTGCACTCGGCGGCCCCGGGCACACTGCTGGACACAATATTTAAAACGCTACACACGCCCTCACCTCTCCACACAGCACCGCTCTTGAGAGGAGCCACAGACAGGCTGAAGACACTGGCTAAAACAAGTTACTACACGCTGAGGACCACCTGCAGAACCACCCTCAAAACACTGAGGGTGACAGTCTTTTGGATAGATGCAAAGTATCCCCAGAAAAAGGTAAGCAATTAAGCCTGTAGATTCAGAATGGCTTTACTTGATAATCCCCAACTGGCCAGAATAATAACAATACCAGACTATATACTATAAACTGGCCAGTGTGAGGCACAAGATACACCCACTTATTCTGATTTTTATTTTTATTTACCCACCCTACTTTTTCAAAATAATTGGCATACATAAAGGGGACAAATCTGCACAAATCCCCACACATAACCTGGGAAGAACCGCTGCAACCAAACCTCAGACGCTCGGGTGACTACAGGTACATGATATGTAAGTAACCAAACTGTACACCGTTACCAATCAATATATTGCACCAAGTCTATTATATGCGATGATGTTTTGTGATCCGCCACTTATCTTACCCCCAAACAATATATCACTATTAGAATGAATGGACCCACACACTGAAGAAGCCATGGCGAAACGAGTCTGTGTTGGAGTACCAACCTTCACCACAAAACACTAAAACAGCCACAACTTGCTAAAAACTGTGGACTTAAAGCCCAAATTGCTACAAACTGGAGGGATTACAAGCAAACGGATCTAGGAAAGAGTACTAAATGTACAAAAGGACTGATTTTTCCACTATTTCCTAACCTAAAGACGGTGCAAAAACGTAAAGTACCTATGTAATATGTATGAATGTAAATACATATTTGTATATTTCTTTATCTTTATTTAAATAAATAATAGTATATAGATAACCTACAGTGAGTGACTACACTACAGTGAGGTTTTTCAAAGGATCCACTAGCACCTACCATGAAAGCCAACGTACAACGTCTGGCAGCCGGTGGGGACTTAGGTGGACCCCTGAAACCCCCACCCACTTCGAATCTAAGTAGTGCCCTTAGAGGCCTTACCTCTACACCACTAAAAGACAAGCACAAAAGAAACAACACTTTAAGGAAACCTCTCCAAAAGCTTTGGTGCTCAATCCTTCCCTTTTAAATGGGCCGGGTCAGCTATAATTTATCAAGAAAGCAAAATATCTGATAATGTGAACATCTGTCACTCTGTTACTCATCCCTCTGTTAAATAATATTAAATTGGACCTTATGAAGTGGCTGACCTACTCCGGCTAGGGCAGGTCAATATTGTTAAAATGGCCATACTCCCTAAACACCTGTATCTATTCCATACCCTACCCAAACACATACTGTGTGCCTACTCCAAATCATTCCAGCCACTTTTGTAGTCTAGTATGTGTGTGGGGGGATTACATACTCGTATTAGAGCTGGTAAAGTTAAAGTTGACCATATCTTTTGTCAAAAGTGGCTGTCTCTCCCATTCCATTATCTGGTCATGATTTGGCCTGTTATGTGTAGATCTGGTCTAGTACTGTGTTTTCTCATTGATTTGTTGTTTACAATTGCAGATGCACTACAGGAATTGCATGATAGTACTTTGGATTATTTTGACACCAACTTAAGCTTAGTTAGTTCTAGTTTGACACTGTGGGAGGCTTATAAACTAGTGAGTAGAGTTGTGTCAGGTCGCCCCTAGATTCAAGAGAGATTGGAAACTTTTGACAAACAAGATTATTATTGTCTTAATTCAGACTTGGAACCCTTCCCCAGCCTTGGCTTCCCCAGCCTTGATCTACACACGTGCTATACAAAATAAGCCAAGAAACAACTTTAATGGAACAGACAAAAATGTTATCAGAAGGTAAATAAACCAGGTTTTATGTTGGCAAGAAGACTTAATGGATTGTACTCTCAGTCAAGCACCATCACTTTAAGAACCAAAACAATGGTTTATCAAGTTATCTCAAAACTGTTGTTGATCACATGTGTAAATTGTATATAAAACCTAATAATTCTGATCACAGACTGACGTTTAAGTAATATTACTCTACCTTATTTTTCTGCTAACACCAGAGAAGTTATTAAATAGTTTTGGCCACTGTTTCCCAAACTGTGGTAGGTGTACCCCAGCGGATACACATCTATTATCAGGGGTGCCTGGCAGATCTGGTATAATATATTTAACAGTAAAACATTTTCCTTCTCGCTTTAAACATGCTATGATACCTGTGACACAGTTACGTTGGCAACATTTACAACTGATCCTCTCCTTGGGGGTATACATCTGTTTTACTTGACCCCCTCATGTTGTTACTGCTTTTAATACTATCCTGAGTTATGAGAAACGTATACCTGAGTATTTTCTGGCACATATTGTAATGATTCCTAAACCAAAGCTAGATTGTCTTTTCACTAAGTTTAGGCTATTATATCTGTTTAACATAGCTGGTAAACTTCTATTGAAACCCTGGAATCAATAGTTTTATTGGATCCATTATCCTATTAAACTAATTCTGTTTGGACATGCAGGGGATATTTGATGAGCCTTAAAGTAGTTTAGTGAAACTAATGTTTCTCTCATTAGACATAAAAATGTTTGATACTCTTTCCTGGGATTACTTAAAATTTGCCTTACAAAGATGGTAGTTTGTCTGACATTTTTCGACTTAGATTGAGGCTCCTGATCCCGCAGCAAAGATTTAATATTATGGCTTTCAATCTGCTTTTTTTTTTTTAACTCTTTATGTAGATGTTTTCTTCTTTTTTTTTTCAAGACAAAAAAAATTACAGACAGGGAAATCACGAATACAGTCCAGTGTGAGAGACACATGCATTATAGAAACATATTACAGCATACTCAAAAAGGTCTTGTGCACATTACAAGCATATCAAACATGTCAAGTCATCGCCCCCATTAATATAGTTGAGACCTCCTCTTCACGCAAATTCTCACATCCCTATTATTCTAGTGGGCATTCAGGGAGCAGAAGCAGTCAGGCAAACCACCTCCCACACCAAATAAAGGAGGGTGTGGCCCCCAACCACCTCTCCCCGATCCGCTATCCGTGCTTCAACTTCACTACTGATGTGGAGTGGGGTTATTTGATAAAGTGGACCAACTCCAAGTCTGGAGGACCATATGGTTTCAACTTCTCCTGGCTTCTTCCGGGGGGTAGATCAGATTATAATATTATCATGGTCTGGACAAATGGAACAAGACAATATGAAGGGAAGTTTTCCCTTGAGAAGGGGTACAGAAGAGGGGGAAAGGGAAGGGGGGGAGGAAGAGGGCACCTCATCGCAGCATCCCGGATCACCGTTCCCGGAGGGGGAGGGAGGGCGACGGAACAGGAGCGGGGCCCCGCGTGTGGGAAACCTCCAAGGGCGCTTCAAGTGCTTGGCGACGTTGGGGGAAGATTGCAGAATCTTTATATAGGTACCAAGGAGTCCATTCCACCCGACATTTTTCCTCCCTATCCTGTACAGTTGTGGTCAGTTCTTCCATCTCCCTTATCTTATTAACTTCCTCAATCCAATCTCCTACTGTGGGTGTAGATTCCGTTTTCCAGAATCTAGGGATCAAAACTTTTGTCGCATTGATCAAATGTCGTAGTATTGACTTTTTGTAGATTGGGATACTATGCGAGGAGAAATGTATCAACGTAAGGGCCGGGCAACATGGAATCTGTAAGCCGGTAACTTCAGCCATAATTCCGGCAACACTGCTCCAGAATGGTTTAATCTTCGAGCAGGTCCAGAAAGTGTGGAAGAGTGATCCCTTTTCCGTTTTACATCTCCAACAAGTGGACGAGGCTTCTGGGTAGAAAGAGGCAAAACGTTTTGGGGTGTAATACCATCTTGACAGGTATTTATAATTTGTTTCCTGTACGTGGACAGAAATAGACGACTTATGAGCCAAAGTACAAACTTTCTCCCATTCCTCATCTGTGAATGTCCTGGCTAGGTCCCTCTCCCACTCCTTTCAGAAGGGGGGGTCTGGCTCTTGTCCACCCTCTAATAGCTGATAGATCTGTGAGATCACTCCTCTCTCAGGGTCCTTTCTGGTGACCAAATCTTCAAATCCAGTAAGGGCACGTCCGATTGCGGACTTAGGTCCCGTTTTCTGTAAAAAGTGCTGAAACAGTAGCAGGCGCCAGGGGTCAAGATGCTGGTTGTTCCATGCATGTCTGAGCTCTTCTATAGCGCGCCACTCTCCGTTTCTGATCAAGTCCCTTCCGCAAACTATCCCCAAGCTCTCCCATCCGTCCCGGGATCGGGAGCCCATCCCGGCCGGTAGGTCGGGGTTATCGGTCACCGGGATCAGTGGCGATGGCCAGGGAGATATGTCGTCTCGTTTTCATGCCCTGTCCCAGACTCATAGGGTCTCTCTAATTGTGGGGTTCTTATTGTATCTATTGCTCGAGTCTCTTGACAACCATGGGGCTTCTTTCAGTGGGGTGTTGACCTTGCTGTCCGCAATTTTGACCCACTTCTTCCCTTTGTTCTTAGTCCAGTCAATAATCCTCTGCAGGTGGGCCGCTTGCCAATATCTAAACAGATTCGGTACTACTAATCCACCTCTGTGTTTGGCCCGCTGTAATAGAGAAAACCTCATCCTCGATCTCTTGTCTCCCCAAACGAATTTTATAAATATGGAGTTCAAAGTCCTAAAGTAGCTCAAAGGGATATGGCACGAGAGAGTCTGGAACAAGTAGAGGATCCTAGGCAATATTGTCATTTTCAGTACATTCACTTGCCCTATCCAAGAGAGCGTAAGGTTGCTCCAAGTCGTGAGATCTCCTTTAATCCTATTTAGAATTGGCTTAAAGTTGTATTTAAATACTTCAACTTCACTGGGTATCTAAGTACCCAGATATGTCAGGGTGGGGGACGTCCAACGGAATGGGAAAGAGGCTTTGATGGTCAGCACAGTTGTGCTGGGCAGGCCCACATTGATACGGGGAGACCAACTAATGGGTTTGATATGAAAAACAACAAGTCATCTGCATAAGCTGATATTTTATGTTCT
Organism: Gastrophryne carolinensis; assembly: GCA_027917425.1. Taxonomy (NCBI): domain Eukaryota; kingdom Metazoa; phylum Chordata; class Amphibia; order Anura; family Microhylidae; genus Gastrophryne; species Gastrophryne carolinensis. The sequence goes on along the minus strand of CM051240.1, from coordinate 100,552,686 downwards.
ATTCCCTTTACTCTACTTCCTCGGACGTCTACATTCTCCCTAACTTGTCTCAGGAAGGGCTCCACCACTAACGCAAAGATGAGGGGAGACAGGGGGCAACCCTGTCTCATGCCGTTAGAGATCTGGAATGGCGGGGACAGGGCCCCGTTGACCTTCACCCTGGCTTGTGGTTTAGAGTAGACCGCTGTTATAAATTTGATCGCTCTCTCTTGGAGACCTAAATGCCTCAGAACTTGGAAAGCGAAGTCCCAGTCTATGCGATCAAACCCCTTCTCTGCATCTGTGGACAGCAGCATAATTGGGGCGTTATCGGTCCGTGATCGGTGAATGCGGTTTAGAGTCCTGATCGTGTTATCCCTTGCTTCTCTTCCAGGGATAAAGCCACACTGATCTTCGTCAATCAGATCAGGTAGGTATGTAGCTAGGCGGTTTGCTAAGATTTTAGTAAACAATTTGAGATCTATATTGAGAAGGGAAATGGGCCGATAGCTTTTGCAGCTCAAAGGGTCCTTTCCTGGCTTATGAATCACTGTGATGTGAGCCTCCAGTATCTCCTCCGGTAAAGCCCCCGAGTTTTCTACCGCAGCGATGTTGTTAAAGGCGCAGAGAAAGTGCCTACCCAGCACATCCAAGAAATCCTTATAATAAGCAATCGTCAGGCCATCTGGTCCCGGGGACCTACCATTCGGCATGGCCTTCACTACCTGCCTAAGTTCTTCCTCCGAAATTGGTTCCTCCAGTTGTGCTGCCGCATCTTCACTCAGTTTAGGCATCTCCGATTTCTCAATATATTGTCTTTTCCTAATTATATCTATCTTGGGGTCTCCTGCCACGCGTGGGCGCAGATTGTAAAGTGTATGATAATAGTCCTGAAACACTTTCGCGATGTCCGCAGTGTTGTGCCGTTTCTGTTGTTGATCATCCACAATTGAGGCTATAAAGTTAAGGGACTGCTTTTTTTCTAAGAGCTCTCGCAAGTAGCATACCGCTTTTGTTTTCCTTCTCATAATAAAAGCGTTTGCATCTCTTTATGGAGAACGCAGCTTTTTGTAAGAGTAAAGAGTTCAGTTGTTCTCTGCATGCCGTCAGTTCATGTAAAGTGTCCTGCATCTGGGCCACCTTATGCCTCTTTTCTAAGGTTTGGATCTGTTTAAGGAGTTGGTCTCGTTTTTCAGTATACGCCTTCTTTAGTCTGGATCTGTGCTGTGTAAGAACTCCTCTTATTACCGCCTTATGGGCTTGCCAAACAATCATGGGAGATATCTCGTCTGAACAGTTTAGACGAAAATACTCAGAAAGGGCAGCTTGTACCGCTTGTCTCGTCACCGGATCTTTCAAGAGAGTCTAATTCAATCGCCAGGTCCAGGCGCCTTTCCTTTCTTCTCGAGTAGACAAAGCTATCCCAACTGGTCCATGGTCAGAAAGAGATGCCACCCCTATGGTAGGGTTTAGCACTCTTGTTAACAAACAATGGGATATGAAAATATAGTCTAATCTCGCATATGTGGAATGGGTCGGCGAGAAATGTGTGTAATCTCGGCCTGTGGGGTCGAGATATCGCATAGCTGCATTTTATGGAGCGCTTGTCTCACTTTTCTCAGTCCCCCATAAGGAATGGAGGACTTGCCCGAGGAAGAGTCAATAAGCGGGTCTAAGGCGATGTTTAAGTCTCCTCCCAAAAGAATGTTCCCTTTCTGAAAATCACTTAATTTGGAGAGAAACTCCACCAGGAAATCCACCTGGCCGTGGTTAGGAGCGTACACAGATGCCAGGGTAAACAGTTCTCCCCGATCGTTCCCTTGACCATAATATACCTCCCATCCTTGTCTCTGGAGGACTCTAGGTACTGGAATGGGATGTCCCTGGATAACAAAATCGCTACGCCTTTGGATTTAGAGGTGGGAGAGGAGCTCATGTATGACTGCTGGAAGTGTCTAGGAGAGAGTTTCGGAGAGGCTGCTCCTCTGAAGTGAGTCTCCTGAACGAGAACAATTTGAGCCTTCATCCTCTTTAGTTCCGACACCACCGCAGATCATTTTTCTGGAATATTAAGTCCTCTGCAATTAAGAGACACCATTCTCATCTCCGATCCCCATGAGTCCCGGGAACTCCCACCCGCCGCCCCCGCCAACCGACACTGGGTCCATAGATCGCGCGGGTGAAAGCAAGAGACCCCCTGTGGTCGGGTCAGAGAGATTAAAGAATGTAGGGAAAATAGAATAACAAAGAACAAGGAAATGAAAAAGGGTGGGATAAGGGGGAAGGGAGAAGATACACTAAGAAAACACCAAAACAACAAACACAAACGAAAGTCCGGAAACAGCCCTTTATCTCCGGGTTTCTAGAAAGATTCTTGTAACCACCCTAGGGGGTTGAACTCCACACTTCCCGGGGGACTTCCGGAAATCGCCCCAAAGTAATGTCTGGAGCTCTGGGGGAATGTGGAGGCCAAGTGAAGAAGAACTAAATTATTCAAAGGATCTCTATGGTTCTTCCTAACACTGCCGGCTCCCCCAAGTCCCTTTGGATCTATTAACTGGTAGGCAGCAGCAATTAAGCCTCTAGGCGCTTAATCATATATTCAAGAAATAACCAACTTGTCATTAACACATATAAACATTGCATAAAATTTAAACCTATGGAACATAACCTATCGAACATAGCGTCCCCAGAGGGACCACATCCCATATACTTTCTTGGGTCCCAGGACGGCACCCCCAGGGCCAATCCCCCAGCCACTCCCGCCCAGTAGAGAGCTGGGCAAGCTAACCCCCCCAAGGGAAGGGACCGCCCCCAAGGAGCACTCAGTCACTCCCGTCCACGCCATCCGGACTGTATCTATTCCACCCCACGGGGGGGGCGGGGAACGTGTCAGATGTGTGGGCGGGCCCGACAGAACCAGAGGGGAGGGCCCGAGGGGCCCAGCCACCCCCAGGGGGGGCACCAGCTGTCAAGCCGACCGCTGAGGATATAGGCAACAACTAACGGGTCAGGGGACCCACTCAATAAACCTGGGGAGCAGAGCAGAAGCGCCCAAGGATGCTGGTACCCTGTCCCTCAAAAATAAAAACCAAACAATCACAGTACGGGCTCCGAGGAGCCCAAGTGGGGTCCCCTAAGTATCCATGCTGGACCGTGTCTCCCACGGAGAGCGGGACCACGTTCAATATCCGGTTTCGCAACCCACCGCCCCTGGGAGAGAGGCCACCCCCTCCGGCTGGCCCCCCCACCGCAGGGCGACGCCCCGCCGACCAAAGCCCACATCCCCCGGCCCACTCAGCGAACCCCACAAAGGGGGGGACCCAGAGAGCGGCCGCGGGCAGCAATGCAGTGCAAGTTCACCACGGGAGTGTCGGTCCCCGCGGGACAGCCCAAGACCGGCGGAGGGGGCCGAGACAGAAGAAATCCTGACACCCCCCCCGCAGACCCACCACAATTGCAACTGTTCAGTGACATTTTCAAAACACAACATAAAACCAAATATAGGAAGTAGGAAAATCTCAAGTTAGCTATAGAAACAAGTATAACTTGAATCTAGTCGTAACATTGTTGGCAGCATACGATCGTCCCAGCACAGCGGTAGTCACTCCGCTGCTATTGGAGCTCGTCTACCTTCTTGCACCTGCTCGGGTGGGTCGGCCTGCTGTCTGCGATGTCTCCTCCGTATTTGCTGCGGACGCGGATCTCCACCGTGTTCCAACTCCCACTCCAACCAGTTTGATACCGCGATAGGGGCCACATCCAAGAACTCAAATAATTCTGGTAGCTGTGCCGGAGATTTCAGCACAAAGTTCCTCCGTTCCTTCCGGATGATTAGTTGGAACGGGTGGCCCCACCAGTATTTTGCTTCGTGACGCTGTATAACCTTCAAGAGTGGTCTCAGTTACCTCCTCATCTGCAAAGTCCTTCTGGAGAGATCTGGCAGTATGGTGGCACTAGCCCCTTCCACCGTGATCGGACCTTTATTCCAGGCTCTCTGCATGATCGCGTCCTTAAGCTGGTAAAAATGTATTCGGATCTCTTTGCCTGGGACCCAGAGCCCGATGAACCCTGATGATTTCAATATGGTCAGTGCTGGGGTGGTCCAAGAGGTCATTGAGAACTCCACAAACTGTTGCTTTTAGATTCGAGAGTCCTATTGACTCCCGGATGCCCCTAAGCCAAATATTGTTGCGGCGGTTCCGGTTTTCATGATCAGCTTGTTGCAGCTGTAGATGAGTGCCCCGTCTTTTGGCATCCCGTTCTAGTGCCTCAACTCTTGCTTGTAGGTCTACTTGTGTGGTTTTATTTGCATCGACTCTACTAGACAACTCCCCTATTGAGTTTTGCATGGATGTGATTTCCCTACGGAAAGCACCTTCCATCCTGGATATGTAAGATTCAAAGTCTGCCCTAGATGGTAGCGTTTTGAGAACTTCCGTCATGTTAACCGACTCTGCTATAGCAGCAATTAGGGAACCAGGCAAAACTTCTCTCGGGGTTTCCCACGTTACAGATTCCACTGGCCCTCTGCTCGTCGAGGGCCCCCACAAGCCACCAGGGCTTTCTGGTGAGAAATAGTGACGGGATCTCGGGGGGGACCCCAGGATCATTCTATTAGCGCTAGGAGGGCTTCCCATCTCCCCCCCCAGTGAGGATATCCGTCTTCCTGTGTCTCCCTCACCCCGTGTATCACAAAGGGCTACTGGGAAGTCCCCCCATTCCAGAGCTCTTCCAGGCTCAGTCTCCCATGGCCCTTCCGAATTCTCTCTATGATGTACCAATGCAGTTACAGAGCTGTTGGCAGGAGAAACTGCAGCTCCCTCTCTCACAGGCACTGCCCTGACGTTGCTGCAGAATTGTGTGACACTTGCTGGCTGTGCTCCGTTTCCTATCCCAGCCCCCAAGGTGATATCTTCTACCTAGAGGATCTCAAGTAGGGTTCCCCTGTAATATAGGGCTCTATCAGCTGTATGGCACTGGGGTCTTGCACGGTGGAAGTGGTCTCCTCCACGCTGCCTGGCTTACTGCCAGCCACCTCCTCCTCACGTTCTGTGTTGTCCCGCCTCAGGGAGGATGACACTGCTGCTCGTCGGGGTTCCGATCCCCCCTCGCAGGTATGTGCTGCTGCGTAGCTCGGGGAGACTGCTCATCGGCAGCCCGTCGTGCGCTCCGTGCAACCCGGCCTCATACCTGATGTCATCGCCGGCCGCTGGGGTCTGCCGGGGCTCCGTCTCCCCCCCCCCCCCCCACAGATACAGGCTGCTGCACGGTCCGGGGAACTTGTTCGACGGCCAGTGTCTCCCTGCCACTCTGCACGCGGTCAGCCGCCCGCATCTCCCGCTCCGTGTCCAGTCCCAGACAGGGTGACCTCGCCCGCATCTGGGGTCCATCAGGGCTCCGATCGCCCCCTGCAGGTTCGTGCTACTGTGGGGCCGGGGGGACCTGCCCGGTGGCGGTACGTGTCCCATCATTGCCTGACACGCTGCCAACCATCTCCTCCACAGTCTCCGCGCTGACCGGCTGCATAATCGGTGACACCGCCGGCTGTTGCAGTCCATCGGAACTGGTTCCCCTCCTTCCCCGGTCATCCATCTCAGGTAAAGATCGCCGTGTAGACTCTGGGGTGGGGGTCATGCTCGCGGGAGACCTTGCCTTACCCCGCCAAGACAGGGGCCTCCGATCCTCGGTCCCCACCACTTCAAAAACGTGGTAATGGGGGGATTCTGCTGGCGTCTGGACGATCCCCTCGTCTTCCTCTTCTTGGACATCACCAAAGTTAGCTGCTGCACTGTTATATATCCTGCTTTTTAGGGGATTTTGTGGGGAGCCTCGTGCCTACACATCCTATCTCTCCATTAACAAGCCACGCCCCCCCCTTCAATCTGCTTTTTTTTAATATTTTGTAATATTGTAATTTGCTCTGGCCACTGAACCTTTAGCTAATAACATAAGACAAAGTCCCTAATGCAACATTTAGGCAGAAAACTTGCTGCTGATTTTAATCAGTGATGCCAAATTAATTATAAACCATGTTTCTGTGATTTAGATGATCTTTTGTCACACTGGAGTGGGTTCATATTATCTTGGGAGTGAGTCCATACAATTAAACTTGCTTCTTTACCTAGGTAACCATATTTCTTTCGAGTACTCTCAATACCAATTCTGCCATATATAATAAGGGTACAACAAATTAATTTTATGGTGCTAAGACTCTAAAATATGTATAAGAACACTAAATAGACCATGTAAACTAGAGGGGTTAGGCAGTAAGGGTTAGACCTGTAATAATAATAGTACGGCTCAAATTGCGCAAATGTCATAAATATTTGATGATAAAGACCTCCTCTGGGCAGTGATAATCTATATTCTTCCTCTGAAACACACCTTTTCTGTCTGGGATTGTAACAGATTATCAAGCTCGTCTTCAATTACTACTTTATTTAACTCATGGGACAATCTAAACATTGCAGGCTGAAGGCTGTGATGATGATATAGAAAGCTCCTCACTGTGGGCAGTGCATGGGTTTTGGGATTGGGTAAGTCATTCTTTATCTTTCAAGGATTTTTATTGTTAGATATATGCAATTTGACAACATATTCCAGGTCTTAACATGAATTATATTATGCATTAGACACCTAGATTGTTGACCAGCCTAGTAATGTGTTATCTAAACTCCAATCAGTTACGCACCCATAAAGTCATGCAAACGATTGAATAAGAATACACTAAAGATAAAAGTGGCTAACAGCCATTAACATTTAAAGCAAAGTTCTACATATCTCCAAATAGTTTCAAACATATGTAAATGTATACATTCCAAAGAATGATAACTTACAGTTAGCAATATTTATGAATCACAGAGGCCTAAAGTGAGAACAGTGCACCCTTAATGATGATTAAGGATGAAGACTATGAAACATGAAAAAAGCAAAAAACAAAGCAGATAGAAAATAAAGAGAAAAAGAGTGAGAAAAAGGGAACAAATAAGAATAAAAGTTAATATGCACTGACCCCCCCCCCCCCCCAACAAAGTACTGCATAGACTCTCATTAGTCAAGATCTAATAAACATTAAGTAAAAGCAACCTCCAATTTATCTTTGGTTGTTTTGATTTTTTTGAGATTGTTATCATAGTGGCCATACAAATATATATTATGTTGATGGTGTTTTGAGGTCTTTCACCTGACCACCAAGTAGTGCTGTCCAGGGATCTTTGGATATTCTAGTCTTGACCAGTTTTGTTATCAGAGCAAAAACCCTGTCCCAGAAAACACTAACCTTCAGACATAGTGTTTTGAGGTCTTTCACCTGATCACCAAGTAGTGCTGTCCAGGGCTCTTTGGATATTCTAGTCTTGACCAGTTTTGTTATCAGAGCAAAACCCCTGTCCCAGAAAACACTAACCTTCAGACAAGGCCATCATATATGCACAAAGTCCCTAACTGAACAACGTTTCTGAAGCAATGTGGGGAGACAGTAGGGAAAATCTTATTTAACCTATTAGGAATGAGAGAACACTGCATTGTGACCTTAATGTTAGCTTTCTATAAAGACGTGTTGGGATATGCTTTCATTACTTTAAGCCAACCTATCCCATTTTGCTTTTTCTGTAGTTGTCCTTAAATCTTGTTCCCACCTCTCCACATATGGCAATGTATCTTTTCTTCTGCAGTAAAAGGATAAATAATGGCTACACTGCCAAAAGCTCATTGATTTTTCAAACAGTACTATTTGAATGGTGTAGGTTGCAAGGTTCCATAGCCCCGGGTTTTAGAACACACAAAATTCAAGATTTGTAATCTCCTGGTCAGAGGTTGGCATGTTGAAAGAGGATTTGAAATAATCAGTTTAGACCTTTAGACCTCCATGACTCTGCCAATAACCCAGGGGGAAAATGATAGTTGTAAAATATAGGTGCTAAACGTGTGAAAGGTGAGACTAGTCCTACTTCCCTATCTGCTTTGTCCAAAATCCCTAAGGAGTGGGAAATAGGGGGAATACAATGGAAGGCTTTGTTGATTGGGGAGAACATTGTTTTCCGATTAATTATTTTGCCTTTATTACCCCATATAAAATGTAATACTCCAGATTGTAAGGTTTGCAACACCCGCAGAGGAATATTAATTGGCAGAGACCTGAAGATGTATAAAAATCTAGGCAAAAGGGTAATTTTTATTGCTCTTAAACTTTCCAGATCTTTAAAGATCCAAATATGGAGCCAACAAGTTAATTCCTAAATCTTTCAAAGATTGGGTAGCCCATTTAAATTTGAAATATTTCTGTAAATGAGTAACCAGTGTGCTTTGGGGGATTTATGTTTAATGCTTCAAACTTGTCGTCATTCAATTGCAAACCATAAACACTAGACCACACTGCTGACACACTGGACCATTTCAATAATACTGGTGAATAAGTTATAAGTTCTGAAATCAAAGCTAAAAGGTTGTCAGCAAACATGGAACATTTATGGAACTTGTCCCCCACTGATTATACCCCTTAGCAACTGTACAAGTGGCTGTAGAGCTAAAACAAATTAGAGTGGGGATCCCACCTCATTCCTCTGCAGATGGGGAAAGTAACTGAAATAAAGCCTCGCACGCAGATTTTAACTTGTGGACTTTGATAAAAAAGCTTTCAAAATCTGGGAAGCAGGACCAAAGCCCTGTCTGTCCAACACATAAAATAAAAATTTCACAGAGAGGGCGTCAAATGCTTTTTGAAGATCAAGGGAGAGCAACAAACAATGTCTGCTACCATCCCCATCCCTATATGTGTTTGATCAGGTGTCTACCTGGCGTTAATACCACTTGATCTAAATGTATATATTTATTTAGGAAGACGTTCATCCTTCAGGTCCAAGATAATAAGTGATATAGGATGATAGTTGCCACAACTACCAGAGTCTCTACCTGGTTTAGATAAAGCTGTGACCAGTGCTGAGTTTAAATTGTGTGTGTTCATCCCTTAATGCAAAAATCAAATCTTTAACCCAGCTTGCTTGCTTAGGTGCCTGACTACCTGACATAAACCCCACTTGTTCTAAATGTATATGTTTATCTAGTAAGGCATTCATCCTTTTAGCTTTAGATTAAGGTTAATAAGTGATGATAGTTGCTACAATTACCAGATTCTCTACCAGGTTTAGGTAAAACTGTAATCAGTGCTGAGTTTAAATTAGTACCCAGGCTGTAGTCATCCCTTAATGCATTAAACAGGATCAAAAGTTGAGGAGACAAAATAAAGACCTGACAGGCCATCAGGGCCAGGTACTTTCCCATTTTAGGTAAGACTTTTTTACTCCCCAAACTGGGCATAAAGCTGGGTTTAAGTCAAAGTACAATTTATGTAATATAATAATATATAATTTATGTGGACCTACTCATTTCATGCCAAATTTTCTCTTGGGATGTGGGAGTGTCCTATGATCCTCACCCCTCTCTCTCCCTGTCCTGGTTGGAGATCTGGTCAGACTTACGTGCGCCACAGTGCATACACTTGTTTCCGTGGGTATGCGCACACACGGTGGTGCTCCTTGGATGTCTCAAGTGGTGCGTGGATGGGGGCGAGTGAGGTTACAAAGGTGATCAGTGCGCTGTTCTGCACATGCCCAGATGGCTTCTGACCCTGCCTGCGGCTTCTGTGCATGTGCAGCAGGTACTTCCGGCATGGCGCTAGGATGTTGCCGGAAGATCTTCCAGATGTGACACTTGCCTCCTGTTCCCATGTTATGTTCCAGCTTGACTTTGCCTCTAACTCTGGCTTTGGATACCAACTCACTCTAGCCCGACCCTGCTTTGGCTCTGGCCTTCTGGCTTTGGATTCCGTCTTGCTCTGGTTCTCTACCCCTGGCTTTGGATAACCTCCTGTTTTGGCTTCATGAAACCTCAGCTCTGGATTATGTCTGCAGCACAGTTTGACCCCCCTTGCGGAGGGCCTCAGACGCTCATTGCTGGCTCCCACCAGTTATAGCCATCCCTAACCTGTTTTTGCCTTCCAAATCTTTTTCAGTTCCTGCCTGGTGTTCCTGACCCATCATCATCACGCCTGACACTTCAGCTCTTTCCTCTGCTGGATCTCCCCAGTGCCGACTCTCTGGGGAGGCTGCAGGCAGTATTGCTGGCAGCTGTCTGTATCTACATCAACCAGTTCTCCAGAAAGGTATGTTACAATGCCACAATAGAGAGGTAATTAGCTTTTACTTATGGGTCTTCCTCACTGCACTATTGTGGTGGTTGGCATCTCCTCCGATAGAAGCTAGTGCTGTACTGTAGTTGCTCCCTAGTGAGTGTGTCTCATTTTCAATAAATGCTATAGCTCGAAGCGTAACTCTAGACAAAATATGTGTTTTAGTTTTGGATAGATGGGAAAGTTTTAGGGCAGTTTTAAGGTTCTTTTGTTTAGGTTAGACCCAACACCAAAGTTCCTCAATCAGAAACACCAAATACATTATCACAAAATTGTGATCATACAAGTCATCATTCAAAGCTTATGATAAGGATTTTATTACACTAACCTACTTCCTTTAGTGACTTAATATCTATATGTGTTAAGCTAGGTATTTACTAAATAAAATAAAAAGAGATCAAAATAAAACTGTCCTACTCCCACAACACTAAAAAGTGTTCAGCAGCTGGGGCAACAGCACTTGAGGACATTTAAGGATGCAGCATAGAAAACAAGAGGTCAGTATAGAGGTGGGTTCAGCACATTAGGGGTGGGAGGGGATTTACTATCCCATTGGTCCTACCTAAACCCCTCTGCAATTGTTTTTAATATCACTTCAGCCAAAAACATTGTGTATAGAAACCATAATTTCCTGTTTTAAAGACAGTAAATTTAAACACCATACTTAACATGGGTTTAAAAAAACTAAAATTAAAGTCCATTTTCAAGCTCTAATAAAAGTAAATTCTCACCAGTGATCCCCAGAAGCAACATCCTCTTGGTCCAGTGACTAAATCAGATCTGAAGAATGGGTCCCAAGGTGTTCATACATGCACTCGCAACACTGTAGAGAGATACAATGTGAAATCGATGCTTTACTTGGCATACTTCATGCTCGCCGTCATCCACCAGTGATGGCGGTTAAGTGTGTGTGGGGGGGGGGGGGACCTTGATCAAGATCAAAAAGCATTTGACCCCCCCCCCCTCCATGAAATTTTTACTTTATATTTTGGACAGACAGCCCTGTTGGACAGACAGGTCTTTGGTCCTGCTTCTCAACAGATTCTCAAGGTTTTTTTTATCAAGGTCCACATGCTAAAGCCTGTGTGTGAGGCTTTTCTCAGTTACTTTGTGACCAATTGTTTGCTAGGATATGGCATACAGGCTCCGTAACCATACATTTAGGACGCATAGAATTGAGATCTCAGTAAGTTTACACTGGACTAGGTGAAAGCTGCTGCACATGAGTATGTTTATATTTTTACTTGCCAAGGCAATCCATTTACTGTCTCCCCAGCTGCCTTGATCACTTTGCAAAGCCAACTAATGTTTACTACATTCAGCATCACAGTGTGATTTTCTGCAGGTTCCTGTGCTTTCCAGATAGGCCACCCAGAGAGGACGGTCTACCCAAATGCTGAATGCAGAAGACTTGTAAGGTTAGATGAATATAGATTTTTATTTAGTCCTAGTTGCACCAATAACCTTAGAATTAGATAGATTCTGCCAGGTCATAAAAGCCAGTTAGACACTAAGTAAAACACTCCCAATTTATCTAAAGGCTCAAAAAAAAAAAAAAAAAAAACAAAAGACAAAAGGTTTTTCTCAAGGCATTGGGAGGTTGGTTGCAACAAGTAGAGATTTGTTGCGCTTCATGTATTGTAAAACAGGATTCCCTTTCTTTATGGGTTTGATGAGTTTACATCTAATACTGTCCCCAATGGCTTATCTATAAGAGCTATTGTCAAATAAAATTCCTTCCTATCCTTTCATTTAATATATGACAGTGACATACGACATTACTAGGTCATAAACTCTGTATCTGGCCTCTGGAAGCGATGCTGCCCTTTGGTATTGTAGAGATAAAAGGTCATCTTTTTTCCCTAAGACTAAATAGCCTCTGAGTTATACTCTCCTCCTGCTTTCCCTTGTGGAGACATAGCACTGGAAAATTACTTTTTACTTATATATTGTGATTGTGTTCTTGCAGGGTCCAACAAAAGGCTGATTTCTCACAGGCGTTTTATTTTTATAATAGTTTCTGCTGTATAGCTATCATTTCTTTGCTGTTTACTGTATATGAATTATACACATTTTGCTATGTAAAATGAAGATTCCTTTGCTGGAATATTGTTGCCTTGGGCTGGGCTGTCTTTTGAGTGGGTTCAAGCATGGCAAGCCACAGTAGTAAGCAACTTTACATAAGGTATTTACAAAAAACTAGAGATTTTAAGATGCTTTACTGACTTACTTATTTTATGCTGTTCCCAATGAAGATTAAGTGGAAGGATGTTAGTGTATTCTTAGGAGGCAGAGACTTTAACTTGCTGACCGAGTGCTCTAGAGCAGGGTTTCCCAACTTATTTTCATCACATATCACTTTCCATTTTCTAAAACCAGCCAGAATTCAAAGTAGTTTGATTCACCTTTTGAGCAGTTTTTTACTTATTGAGCAAATCAGGCTTGAGTAAAGTATGAGGTTGACGTCAGTGTGCAACCTCTCTGAGTTCCAGACCCTTGACTACCACCAGTGGTACTAGTAGCACCTGCTGGGACCCCCTGCTTTAGGGCACTGCTGCAGTCAACACTGGCTTTAGGAGTGGGCTGATCGGACACCAAGCTAAGGTGGTGGAATGATGATACACTGGGGCTCCCCAATGAAGCACCTTTTATGGGGCACAGTTTTTATGGAATAGGATCTGATGATCCTAGGGGCAGTCACATCAATCTTGTGATCAAATGTTGATTTTTTTAATTGGGTTTGTGGGTAATTTGTTTTTGTCCTGATTAAGGGGGCATGCATGACCCTGAAATGTTGGCCACTTAGTGTTATGTTTATATTCCTAGTATGTCACACACCCCACTTCCAAAGATCCATGACACTTGGGAAACCAGCTTGTAGATGGCGATCTTGCAGAGATGACATGGAAAGGGAGCCCCTCCTGGTCCATAAGTACCGGGTTCCTCCCACTATTCCCCAGTCTTTCGTCTCTGCAGTTGGCAAAGCAAGTCAGAAGATGACTCTCTCCTCCTTGCAGGTAGCTGGGGTAACTCCCGGCATTTTTTATGTCTATTTCTGCCCGGACCTCTTTTTCTTTTAAAAATTAAGCTATAACAATATGCCTCCCAGCTTAGGCTGCAGGCTCGGGCAATGGTAGCAGCACCTCTGGGTGCATAGGGGAGCTAGCTCCCCCCCCCATGAGACCCCATACTAAGGGGTAGGCGGTGTCCGGGTTGGTTATCCCCGGCTTGGGATACCCTGTCCCTCTTGCCCTTTCACCTATTGGTGTGGGTTCCCCCTCCCTGCAGTGTCTCTCCGTGCCCCTTTGGGGGAGGAGGGGGGTGGCCTTTCTCCCATAATAAAGCTAAATAATCACATGGGAAAAGTGTGTGTGTCTGTGTGTGTTTTCAAGTGTGTTTTAGCACTGTTCAACAGGACAAGTATCGCAGGAAGCTCAGCTTGTGGCAAGTCTTTGCTTTTAAAATAAATGGGGAAATGTAAGTAGTTAGGAGCTGGCTTGAGCAATAGAAACAGTTAAAATCATCAAATTCGGCCATTGTTGATTTTCAGCTGGTTTAGGCTGCTGCTCAGCTGTGGTTAAGGAGAGGGCAGGGCCGGGAGCTCAGCAATATTGGCTTCACTGGTGTTTTTTCTGGCCGGCCCCTCTCCTTCCTGTCTCTCCGTCCTGTCTTTCCTCGCTTCTACGAGGGTTGTTGTTCAGCACACGTGAGTTTTTGCCACTTGTGTTATATATTCTTATGTATATATTTACTCTGTGATTCACAAAATGGTATTTTTCAGTAGCTAGCTCCAGCTCTGTCTAGAGAGACAACACTTGGATTAGCACAGGCTGGTGTTTCTTTGTAAACACTCCCCTGTGCTGAGCTGCCTCACCAACGCTTGTGTGCTAGCCTAACTGCTGCTAAGCCATTACTTGTGGCTGGAGCAGCTGGCCTGTTGTCCAGCCTTCATTGGAGCCTTGACTCTGGATATGCTGGGTTTTGACTACTGAAGAAAATTTGTCTTATAGATACACAGATACATGTATTGTTTTGAGTGATGTGTATGTTTGGCTTATGTCCTCCTGCCCTTATGTTCAGGTTTTGTGTTCCACTTTAAGGTGGACCTGGATTCATGTTACCTGGCTCTATGTGTTAAAGACCAACAACATAGAAACATAGAAGGTTGACGGCAGAAGGAGACCTTATGCTCCATCTAGTCTGCCCTTAAGTAGTCCTAAAGGATTTAAAAAAAAGGGGCATCCCGGGTAGCTTTAACAGCGTAATTCCCTCTGGTCATTGCGACTACCTTAAAGATCACCATATGGAGGCTTCCCAGGATACCGGGCTTAGGCTCCCCTCGGGGCAGTCCCGGCAGTGTGTGGATTGTGGGGTATCCCTTGTGGGGGATAATGTACTTGTTTGCATACCTTGTGCTCAGCAGGCCATAACGCAGCAGTTGGGGGCCCAGGCCTCTGGGTCTGTGGCCCTGGCCTTTTCTCCTACCCCACCCCGCCTTATCTGTACCCCAGATGATGTTGTCACAGTTGGGGAGTCGCAATCTGATATGTGTGTCAGATGGCTTATATTCAGAAAGTTATTTCTAGCTCTGTGGCCAGAAAAAAAAAAAAAAAGAAAAAACTTTTTGTCTCCAGCCGCACCGGCTTTTGAGTTTGATGTTTATGGTTTACTCAATTGGTCTGGTTATTCCCCGCCAGTAGAGGGGGAATTATTTGAGGAATCTGATGGTTCCGATGATCAGCAATTTATTGGTGCTGATATAATGGGGCGATTTCTCCCCCAGAGGAGGCTCCTTCGCAGATGGGGAAGTTCTTTGGGTCTCCTAAGCCGCGCATGCAATTCCCAAATCAAAAGCATTTTCGTTTGTATTATTCTTTAGGAATGGGGAGGCCTACTCGGCTTCCAGACACACAATGATTTGACCCAAAAATGTTTCAGTTTACTTTAGCATCACGCTATTTAAACGCAACCAAATGAAACACAATTGAAATATATGGGAGAGCGCTACTGAGCGACACATGCTACATGAGGCTACTGAACCTAGTGTGCCAGCGCTATACACTGAGCCACCCGTGATAATACATGTAGCTCTACATGACGCTATTAGAGGCGCTCACCAGCCTGACTTTCTTCCCCTTCCGGGGTTGATGCCCTAGTGCTTGGGTTATTTTATTCTTCCGTTGCATTCTCCTGACTCTACCTCTCTTATGGATGGTGAGGACAAACGCATTGATCAGATGACTTGCCACACTTTTACTAGTGTCGGTTCAGCCTTACGGCCTGTTTGTGCTTTGGCACTTACAGCGGTGGCCACCAGGTCTGTTGTTAGGGACCTGTCGAGTACTTCTAGGCTTGACCCGGCCAGTGATGAGTTCGCCGCTCTTTAGCGGTGTGAATTATTCATGTCTTTTGTGCTAGCTGCCCTGGATGAGAGCTACGCTAGCTCAATGTGTATTGCTTGATGCCCTTATTCTCTGGGTCATGGGTTTAAGGTCCTGTTGGTCTGTGTACTTGAAATAAAAACGCAATGGTTATGCGTAACCTCGGCCTTGCTTGTGGCTTTTCGGCGGTTTGGTTGTGCCAGTGGGCAACTCATTTCGAGTCACGAAAGCAGGGAAGTTACCTCAGCGTAAGAAGCAATGTAGTCCCGCTCCAGATTCTTCAGGTCTCGGGTGCCTTCGGGTTCCTCTGGCCGCACAGGGGCTCCGGGCGGCAGTAGGAAATCTACTGGTCATGGCTGTCATTTGCCAAGTGCCTCCCGCGGTAAGAGGCCTGAGCTTCTATTCCAATCTATTCACGGTGCCCAAGAAAGATGGCTTCGTTCGGCCCATTTTGAATCTGAAGCCCCTCAGTCGGTTTATCCTTCAGGAAGTTTCGCATGGAATCCTTGCGTTCAGCCGTCGATTCACTTCGTCAGATGTCCATAGACATCAAGGGTGCTTATCTGCATGCACCAATCTTCCCGGCCCACCAGAGATTTCTCAGATTCTCGATAGAAGACCAGCATTATCAATTTGTGGCCTTACCTCGGCCCCAAGAGTCTTTACCAAGATGCTGGCAGGAGTGATGGCTATATTCAGGGTCCAGGGCATCCGCATTGTGCCTTTTCTGGACGATCTTCTTATCGTGGCCTCCTCCCTCGAACAATCAGAGTTAGACACCAGGACGGTGGTCTCTACGCTAGAGAGGTTCGGATGGGTAATAAGTTACCCCAAATCCTCTTTCTGTCCGTCCAGGGAAATTCCCTTCCTGAGCCTGATTGTGGATACATTTCAGGCCAAGGTTTTTCTTCCTCAGTCCAAAATGGTTCTGATTCAGGACTTGATTCGTCTATTCTTGTCCAACCCTCATCAGTCTATCCGTCTGGGGATGAGACTAGTGGGATTGATGGTAGCTGCATTCGAGGCAGTCCCGTTTGCCCAGTTTCACATAAGGATGCTTCAGCTCTTCCTCTTGGCAAAGTGGGACAGGTGCCCACTATCATTAAATCAGACCTGTCTATTTTCTCCCCACGTTTTGCAGTCCCTTCAGTGGTGGTTAATATCGCACAACCTCCAGAAGGGCAAGTCATTTCTGACTCCGCGTTGGGAACTGGTTACCGCGGATGCCAGCCTGGTGGGCTGGGGGGGCTTCTGGAAGAAGCATCAGTTCCAAGGATTGTGGGGGCCTCAGGAGGCTCATTCTCCAATCAATGTATTAGAGCTTCGGGCCATACGTCTTGTTCTACTTCGACTGACCCATTTCTTACAGGGTCTGCCAGTTCAGATTCGGTCAGACAACCGAACAGCTGTTGCATACATCAATCACCAGGGAGGGACTCGCAGTTGGGGTGCCCTCCGGGAAGTGTCTCTGATCCTTCAGTGGGCAGAGATCAATGTTCCCTGCATATCAGCAGTTTACATTCCGGGGATAGAGAATGTGGAGGCAGACTCCCTGAGCAGGGGATGTTCTCGCCAGGGAGAATGGTCTCTCAATCCAAGGTTCTTTCAGTTCCTGTCACAAGTGGGGGACTCCACGGTTGGACCTGTTTGCTTCTCGTCACAATAACAAGCTGCCTGCTTTTGTGTCTCTATCCCAGGATCCTCTGGCAGTGGCAGCGGATGCCATGTCTCTGGCCTGGAAGGATCTGGGGTTCCTGTATCTGTTTCCCCCATTCTCCATGATCAGCAAGGTGGTGCGCAAGTTAGCACTGGAGGAGGCACCAGCAATTCTGGTGGCGCCAAGGTGGCCAAGACGTCTGTAGTATGCAGACGTCGTAAGGCTGGCAGTGGATCGGTTCCATCTGCCTCTTCTTCCAGATCTCATCACTCAGGGTCAACTTTGTTACCCCAATTTACAAACGCTGGCTTTGACGGCATGGCTGCTGAAGTCTCCATCTTGAAAGAAGAAGGTCTTTCTGATGCGGTTATTCAGACTCTTATTTGAGCTAGGAAGAAGTCTTCCTCTGTCATTTATTATAGGACTTGGAGTTCCTATATTGATTGGTGTGAATCCAGGGCTTTGCCCTGTAGAGTATTTTCTATTCCTAGAATTCTGGAATATCTGCAATGAGGTCTGGATATGGGATTCCAGATTAGTACTTTGAAAGGGAAAGTCTCTGCCTTGGCTATTTTCTTTCAAAGGTCGTTTGCTCTTCATCCTTTGGTTAAGACTTTTTTCCAAGGAGTCGCGCATGTGCGGCCTCCCAGAAAGCCTATACTTCCTGTCTGGGACCTTAACCTGGTGCTTTCAGCTATGCAGGCCGCTCCCTTTGAGCCTTTGCAGGATATTCCTCTTCCTATTCTTACTCAGAAGGTTGCCTTTTTGGTTGCTATTACTTCTGTCCGCCGAGTTTCTGAACTGGCGGCTTTGACTATTCTAGCCCCTTATTTTGAGAGGCATCAAGATAAGGTTGTTTTCTGTTTTAAACCGGATTTCCTTCCTAGGGTGGTGTCTGCTTTCCACCTAAATCAGGATATAGTTCTTCCTTCCTTGTGTCCCAAACCTAGTAACGACAAGGAAACGGTCTTACATTCTTTGGATGTAGTTCTTTGTGTTAAGTATTATTTAGTTACTACCTCGGCCTTCCGCAAGACGGATGCCTTTTTTGTTGTGCCTTCTGGGCCCAAGAGGGGTTTGGCTCCTGCCAAATCTTCCCTTAGTAAGTGGATACATCAGGCCATCATTGGGGCCTATATGACTAAGGGGAAGGTTCCCCCTTTTCGTGTCACCGCTCATTCTACTCGTACTATTGGAGCTTCTTGGGCTTTTCAGCACCAGGCTTCTGTTGAACAAGTTTGCAAGGCTGCGACTTGGTCTTCTGTGCATACTTTTTCTAAGTTTTACAAGGTTGATGTGCGGGCCTCAGCGGATGCTGCTTTTGGCCGCAAAATTCTGCAAGCTGCAGTAATTTAAGTTATGCATTATTCCTTGGGGATCCCCACCCATTATAGACACTGCTATTGGATGTCCCAAGTGTCATGGATCTTTGGAAGTGGGGTGTGTGACATACTAGGAATAATACCATTTTGTGAATACTCACCTGTAAAATGGTTATTACGAGTATGTCACACACCCCACTTCCCTGCCCTTTTTTTGTTCTAGGGACCCTTTATATGGTGATTATTATTTTCAAATTATTTTTCATTTATTGAATATAATTGGCTCTTCCTGGTTCTCACTGCTTTCTAAAAAGACTGGGGAATAGTGGGAGGAACCCGGTACTTATGGACCAGGAGGGGCTCCTTTTTCCATGTCATCTCTGCAAGATCACCCTCTACAGGCCGGTTTCCCAAGTGTCATGGATCTTTGGAAGTGGGGTGTGTGACATACTCGTAATAACCATTTTACAGATGAGTATTCACAAAATGGTATTTTTGTATTGACTGTTGATCCCGATAAAGATAACCTTATATGTCACTGGAGCGCTGAGTTCTTGATCTCTAGACATTGTAGTGCCAAGCCACCCACATTCTTACCAGACGCCTCCTCATTGGGAAGCTGTGTGATTGCTACCTGGACTAGAGATAAACTGAGAGATGTCTACAGTGGAGACACCTAGGCTTGGTGTGACAATTGGCATCAGAAGTGCATGGGGATTAGGGAACAATGCCATTTTTGGATCCACCATGTTCTATACGTATTAAAGGCTTCTTAAGAGCAATTAAGTGTACAGTTATATTTTGATATGCCTTTCATTGCGTGTGTTAATGGAAAAGGCATAGCCCTTATTTTTTATAGTATGTTATTACATTACTTCAATCTTTCCTTCAAGAGCACATAATAAAAAATTATTGGAGCTTTTAAAATGTGAAATTATCAGTAGCTCTCCATGACTGTCCCCCAAAGGCATTGTTGAAACAAGATGTTTAGCAGGATATATACAATGTGCTGATTAAGGAAAATGATCTATAAAACACACCATCAAGAGGATATGCCCTCAGCATATTACTTTCCAAATTTGATTTGTGTCTCGCATTAATTTGCCATGTTCCAGCTTTCTCAGGACAGCTCTCGAGAGGAAAGGTTTAAGACAACGCAACAATGCAGATTTGCTTACACCACTAAAAAAGTCTGCAAGCCTTTCTCTCTATATACTTTTTATTTCGAGCATGGCCCACCTAAGAGGAAGGACCGGAGAGAGAAGATGCTTTGGGATTCTTACCATAATTACAAAAGAACGGCGATATTTTCGTCCCTTCACTGGGCGCATTGTTATAAGCAAATTAAAAAAAATTTGACCACTGTTCCTGACAATCAGAGACGAAACATCGCAAATACTGTTCCAAACACTGGTTAATCCTCTCCGTCTGACCATTAGATTGTGGGTGATATGCCGACGATAACGAGATTTTAATTCCCAGACACACACAAAATTCCCTCCAGAACCGCGAGACGAATTGCACTCCTCAGTCAAAGACAATATTCTGAGGTATACCGTGGATACCAAACACATGTTTTATGAACAACTGAGATAATTTGCAATTTTACTAAATCGGTCGACCACCACCCAGATTACCGTTTTATTCTTAGACCGCGGTAAATCAACAATAAAGTCCATCGACACATGGGTCCAAGGCTCCTCAGGAATTTCCAGGGACATTAATTGCCCTGCTGGAGTGTGATGAGACCGCTTACTTCGGGCACAGATGAGAAAGGCCTCAACAAAGGCGACGTCACGCCTAATCGTGGGCCACCACACATGGCATTTGGCAAGGGCTAATGTCTTGCGATAACCTAAGTCCCCTGAAGTATTGGCATCATGGAACTCCCGCAATACAGAGAGACGTAGTTGTGGTGGGACAAGCCGGCACCCCAAAGGTTTACCTGGTGGTGCAACAGCCTGAAATGATTCTAATGACTTATAAATCAGGGAGCAGAATCCCAACAACACAACCCAAGGGCAAAATGGGTTCCTTCTCATCAAATCTGCCCTTACATTCTCCAAAATTACGAGATAATGCATCAGCCTTGGTGTTCTTTACTCCCGGTTTGAAGGTGATAATAAAATCAAAGCGGGAGAAAAAGAGCGCCCACCGGGCCTGTCGGGAATTCAGACTTTTGGCGGATTCGATATATTCCAGGTTCTTATGATCTGTATAAACCGTAATCGGGTGTAGGGAACCCTCTAGCCAATGCTGCCACTCTTCAAAGGCCAACTTTATGCCCAATAATTCCCGATTGCCCACGTCATAGTTTTGTTCTGCTGAGCTAAACTTTTGCAAGAAATAGGCACATGGGTGTAATCTCTCGGGGGAGCAGGAATATTGAGAGAGAACACCTCCTACCCCGAGTTCAGAGGCATCCACTTCGACAAAGATCGGCCGACTGACATCAGGATGAATAATTTTGGGGCTGAAGTGAAGGCCTCTTTTAAGGTCTGGAAGGCCTTAATTGCCATGGGAGGCCAATTCTCCACAAAAGCTACTTTCCAGGACAGGGCAGTCAGAGGAGCCACAATGGAAGAGAAACCTTTAATGAATCGCCTGTAAAAATTGGCGAAACCAAGGAATCTCTGTAGAGCTTTCAGGGTTTTTGGTTGTTCCCATTCCAAGATGGCCAAAACCTTGGAGGAATCCATAACCAATCCCCGATTTGACACCAAATAACCCAGGAAAGGAACTTTGGAGACCTCAAATAGACACTTGGATAATTTGGCATACAGATTATTCTCTCACAGCTTCTGTAACATGTTGCTGGTGTTCCGTCACTGATCGAGAGAAGATAAGAATGTCATCCAAGTAAATGACCATGAATTGCCCCAGATATTCATGAAAAACATTGTTGACGAAATCCTGGAAGACCGCTGGAGCATTACATAACCCGAAAGGCATGACTAAGTACTCATAGTGTCCGTCCTTGACATTAAAGGTGACATTGACGAATGTGGATTCAATTATAAACACCTCTTAAATCCAGTTTCTGTGCCCTAATGACCCGATTAAACAAATCTTCAATGAGAGCTAGTGGATACTGGTTCTTCACCGTAATTTTGTTCAAACCCCTATAATCAATACAAGGACATAATCCCCCGTCTTTATTCTCAACAAAGAAAAATCCCGCTCCGGCTGGGAAAGTAGAGGGCCGAATGAATCCCTTCTAATGTTTTTTTTAGATATAATCTTTCATCTCTTGCTCCTCAGGCTGGGTAAAATTATAAACCTTAGATATAAAACGTACCTCTAGGAGGCATAGTACCCGGTAGCAGGTCAAGGGGGCAATCATAGGATCTATGGGGAGAAAGCGAATCGACCGATTTTTCCAGCGAGACTTGAGTCGCTCTAAGGGAAATGCTAAAACAATGGTGCAAACAATAAGTATTCTATTTAGTCAGATCCCCTGTTCCCCAATTGAGGGTGGGATTATGAACCTTCAACCAAGGGAACACTAGGATTATTAGAGTATCAGGGCTATCTAAGACAAAAAAATAAATTTCTTCAGAATGAGAAGACCCTACTACCAGTCTTAACAAAGGAGTTTTGGAGGTTACCGTTCCTCCTATAATAGGTTCATTATTGATAGCTAGAACCTGAAGGGGACTCTCAAGGGAAAGTAACAGAATGCCTGAGGCAGAAATTATGGATTTATCCAGAAAGTTGCCAGCCGCCCCGCTATCCACGAAGGCAGTGGCAGGCTTTCCGGAAGACTCCCAAAACAAAATGGCGGGCAACGATAATTTATTAAAGTGACCTGATCGCCTAGACACCTTCCCTCAGTGGTGTCTAGGTGCTGAAGTTTTCTGCCTGTGGTTGTTTGTTGGGGCACGACTTGACCAGATGACCTGGATTACCACAGTATAGGCACAGAACTAAGGTGCAGCGTCTCGATTTCTCTGCCTGGGAAAGATGAGTAGCCCCAATCTGCATGGGCTCTTCTGCAGAGGATGGAGGAGTGGCACCAATGGGTGAGGACTCTAGGTGGGGGGAATTCCAAGAGGAAGTTTTACCCCCTCCACTCATCGCTCCCGAAGTCGCCTATCGATTCAAACCGCCATCTGCATGGACTCCAGATCCTCTGGCTGAGGGAAGTTCACTAAGACATCCTTAATACTTTCCGAAAGACCAATTCTATATTGGCTGGTAAGAGCTGGATCATTCCACTGAGAATCAATCGCCCAGCTGAGAAATTCTGTGCTGTATTCCTCAGCAGTATGCTT
This sequence comes from Gastrophryne carolinensis, assembly GCA_027917425.1. Classification (NCBI taxonomy): domain Eukaryota; kingdom Metazoa; phylum Chordata; class Amphibia; order Anura; family Microhylidae; genus Gastrophryne; species Gastrophryne carolinensis. The sequence continues at coordinate 100,529,884 of CM051240.1, read as the reverse complement.
CCCTTGTCTGAAATTACGCAGCTTGGTGTCAGCGGTCGAAGCTTTGTCAGGGTCTGCATACAAGACCTCCATGGCCGAGAAAAAGGCAGCAACTGTCTGCAGAGCCTCTTCGATGGGTGCTAACCCAAAGATCACCTTTAGACAAGTCCCCGTTTGCCGGGATGCTTTATACGCCTCACCGGACACGGTTGCCCCCAGGACTTGATAGCACAAAGGATGTGAGCTTACGGAAAGGTGAAGGCAGATGAACCAAGGACCCGACAGGGCAATGTCGACAAGCTGGGTCATACATGGGAAAGGCAGTCCTAAAATATTGAGCACCAAAGGGACAGGCAAACAGAAGCGTCGAGGTCAGGCCAAAGGTCAATCCGGAAGGTCACAGGTTCGCAGTAAAGAGGGTAAGACGGAAGCGTGGTCGAGGTACAGGCAATGGTCGGTCCAGGTGGCAAACAAGAATGGTCAAATGAAGCAAGGTCGGCAAGATCAAACGGGCGTAAATGACAATCCAAGGCACACTCAGCAAATCACGGGCACTGAAGCACTGCAGGGATAATGCCTTTATAGGATTCCAGACAGGATTGGATAAGGGGGAAGTGTATGTGATTGGTGCACCCACAATCCTAACGCTTTATTGGTCCTCAAGAGGAAAGGGCGTATAGCTCAAAACCCCCTTTGGGCTCATTGGCCCTTTACTCAGCAAAAAGTGCGTTATAGCCCCACACCACCTCAGGCTCATTGGCCCTTTAATTCCGCCTCTGGTGGGCGCGCTGAGTGCAGTGCCGCTGGAGGGCATAAGAGATACGTGCTCGCTCGCGTGCAGGCGAGCACGTTCGCAGGAGCCGGGGACGCGCCGGAGAACAGGGGGAGGGGCCGTGCTCGGCGCCATACGAGCGCCTAGCAGGAAGCGTCCCGGCCAGCCACCCGGGGACGGCGCGGGACCGAAGGCGAGGTGAGTTAGCCATGATATAGACGTTCAGATCTGCCGCATACAGCAGGCACATACGTCAGAGCAGGGATGCCAGACCACAAATATGTCTTGGAATCCCATTATGTGGTGAATTAGGGTATAGGTATACTCACCTCAACAGCGATCCTACGGCGCTTACACAGGCTCTATGCCAAGCATATTAATGCACAGGATAGAACTCTAAAAACAGAGCCTGGCATTGAGAGCGGGGCCGCTCAACCCAGAGAAGCCAGGGATTCAGGTTCATTGAAACATTGAAACTGCCTGTTTATTTATTAATTTTTTTTGTCATTTATTTTGCATTTTTCGCTAAGTACAAATTTATCTAACAAAAAAATGTTTGACTGTTTCTTTTTGTTACTTTACCTTGTTTAAATAAATGCTGATTAACCAAAGGTTCTTTTTTAATTTAGTTTTTCTGTTTCTTACTTTAAAAAAGAAAAAGTGCCCCCCACAGGCTACCAGCCCAGGCACCAAGCAAAGGGCCCCAGACCCCCCAGCTCGACATTGGAACTCTCACTCACAGGGGCTGCTGATGTGTTTGGGCTTAGAAGAGCCCACAGCCAGACAAGAGGCACCCAGGGCTGGACTGTGTTACGGCTTACGGGAAGGCTGGGCCGTGATGGGCCTGCAGACAAAGCCATACACTCGTGCCATACACTCGTGCAGAAGTACATGTGGATAGGAGTTATCCGACTCGTTGAAGTTTGGGTTTGTGGATTTCTGCCGAACTTGCCACCAAAGTTCGGCTCGGGTCCCTGGACTCGACACACACCTGAACCTCATTGAAGTCAATAGGTGTCAGTAGGTCAATGGGGGTAGCAAGGGCTGCAAATTGGGAGGGACACCAGGGCGATTGCCCTGCACAAAATGGGGTAGGGAAAGCACTCAAAGTAATAACAAAACATTGAAGAAATACATAAATTAATTTTAAAATACTTTTAAAAAATGTATTTATTTAAAATATAATTTTAACTGGTGTTAGAGGGAAAATCATGGGATAACACCAGGGAGATTGCCCTGCACAACATGGGATAGGCCCCACACCTTTTGTGACATGATAAGTGTCGTTGGGAAGATATAAAAGGTGCTCCTCGGTGGCTCATCATGGGTTTGGCGAGTGCCTTGCCGGTAAAATTACACCCATCCCGATTTGGGCCATCAGGGGTGCGGAAGAGCCCAGTAGCCATTAGTGTGCCCAAGGCACCCCTGGAAAAGCCATGAGCCTGTACCAAAGGGCATAGGGGTTTGTAACTTTCAGGTGCAGGGACTGCCAATAGCGCTGGGTTACAAGCCCTTATGCTTGGTGCCCGGGCTGCTAGCCTTTGGGGCGGGGGCCCACATTTTTTTTAAGTAACCCACAGGCAGATTCAATGTAAAATTGCATGTCGGTAAAAGCTGCATTTAATAAAGCACTGAAAACTGAAAGAATAAAATTCAAAAATATAAAGTCAGGCTATTTTTGTTACATAAAAATAGTATCTAATAAAAAGATGCCCAAAAAATATAGGCTCTGGTTCTGAATCCCCCTTCATAGCAGACTGTGTGACAGAGCGCACCTATGTTCCCTATAGCAGACTGCGTGACATAACAACCCCCATCATCTTTATATCAGAATGTGTGGCAGAACAACCCCCGTTTTCCCTTTAGCAGAATGTGTTAAAGAACACCCCCCATCATCCCTATAGCAGAATGTGTGGCAGAACAACCCCCAAGCAGGCCTAGACAAAGCCCTCCCATCTTCTTCCATAGCAGACTGTGACAAAGCCCCCCATCTTCCATAGCAGACTTTGATAGAGCACTCCATCATCTTCCATAGCAGACTGTGACAAAGCCCCCCATCATCTTCCATAGCAGACTGTGACAAAGCCCCCCATCTTCCATAGCAGACTTTGATAGAGCAGTCCATCATCTTCCATAGCAGACTGTGACAAAGCCCCCCATCTTCCATAGCAGACTTTGATAGAGCCCCCATCTTCCATAGCAGACTTTGATAGAGCAGTCCATCTTCTTCCATAGCAGACTTTGACAAAGCCCCCCATCTTCCATAGCAGACTTTGATAGAGCAGTCCATCATCTTCCATAGCAGACTGTGACAACGCCCCCCATCTTCCATAGCAGACTTTGATAGAGCATCCATCTTCTTCCATAGCAGACTGTGACAAAGCCCCCCATCTTCCATAGCAGACTTTGATAGAGCAGTCCATCATCTTCCATAGCAGACTGTGACAAAGCCCCCCATCTCCCATAGCAGACTTTGATAGAGCACTCCATCATCTTCTATAGCAGACTGTGACAAAGCCCCCCATCTTCCATAGCAGACTGTGACAAAGCCCCCCATCTTCCATAGCAGACTGTGACAAAGCCCCCATCTTCCATAGCAGACTTTGATAGAGCAGTCCATCATCTTCCATAGCAGACTGTGACAAAGCCCCCATCTTTCATAGCAGACTTTGATAGAGCAGTCCATCATCTTCCATAGCAGACTGTGACAAAGCCCCCATCTTTCATAGCAGACTTTGATAGAGCAGTCCATCATCTTCCATAGCAGACTGTGACAAAGCCCCCCATCTTCCATAGCAGACTTTGATAGAGCCGTCCATCATCTTCCTTAGCAGACTGTGACAGAGCCCACCATCATCTTCTATAGCAGATCTTGACAAAGCCCCCCATCCTCCATAGCAGGCAGCACTGTGTGCACCTGCCAGCTTGCTGGCGGGGCTGGGAGCTGTCATCCCAGCTTGCGGCCATCCCCCATCACGGCTCTACCCCTACTCCCCTTCCTGATTGGTTGGGGCGGTGGGGCGAGATGGACAGCCTAATGATGCGCAGAGGGTAGAAGCCAGTTGATGGTCTGCTCAGCAGCTCATCAACCATCTTTTCCAGGTTTGGGCTGAACACCGAACCCTGGCATTGATTTCTGGCTGAAGTCCGGGTTCAGGGACCCGAAATCGCAAAGTTCAGCACAGACCCGTTTCCAGTAAGCAAGGAGCTCAGAAGACTGAAGGCTAGGAGGCCGTGTTCCTGGCCTGGAACAAAATCACACTTTATAGTGAGTAGGCCTGAGTGGCTAGAGACTGTTTACTGTTGGAAGAGACTGTTGTGTTTGAGGACCATTCAGAAAAGAGCCATTAATATTGAATGTTTGCTGCTTATGAAGTCAAATAAACCGTTTGAACTGGTCCCCCTTGTAAAAGTCTTTACTGCAGTGGTACCGGAAATCCCCGAGTACCTACACAATGAAAAAACTGTCAATAGTGCAAATGCAGATATTTACACTAAAATGTAATGTAAAGGTCTGCCTAAGTGCAGACATTGCACAAAAGCTAGGGGTTTGCTGTACATAGTGCAGGAGAAAGCAGAATATCTCTTAAGAGTGCATTTTTACCACCAGTATTTTATTGTGATTTGCTGCACTCAAGGTAAAATTAAACAGATTAACGTGTTTATCAGGCCTTCCTGAAGCTTTGCACATCTTCTGTAACTGCTACAATTAATCACACAGCACTGCATTTTCCTGTTTTTTTTCTCTTCGGACTAGTTGACATTAAAGCTCATTTAAGAACCGAGGTGTGATTCATTGATGCTAATAATGCTCCATTTTAGTACAGATCTTTGTCCTTAAACCAGAGCAACAGCTTTGCAAGGCTGACCCCCCCCCCCCTCAAACTCACTTGTCCCATCTGAATGCATGAAACTGAATCATTTTCAGCACTTACATTTTCTCCTGCATCCACTCAAAGCTGAAATTCTGCATCACTAATTCTTTCCTGGTAGCGGCCATTTTGGTGTTTCCTTTCCCATCATTCCAGCCATGCTGCTGCCTGGATTCAACTGACATGAGCCCACAATGCACAGTGGTAGTAAATCCAGCAGCACTTCCTCTTTGCAGGTGACTTGCAGCTTCATGGGACACAACTTTTATGTAAAATTGGCCACATCATGAGTTACAAAATTATGTTTTATGTGAAGCATATGAGCACTGTTTCTAGTAAGGGTGTTGGTCCAGTTTAAGTACTTTATATGCTCCACTGTAGATGTCAGTTCATTTTGGGAAACTCCAGCCAAATTTAGCCTGCAGAATATTTTCAAAATGCCCCTGAAACAAAAAGATGGAAACTGATTTTTTAAATACAATTGGATTTCTCTGGGGGAAAGATTTCTCCCGTTAGTGGCCGTTAATACATAGGGGAGCATCTGCAATCAGGATGCCTCCCTGCACCCAGAACAGCACCTATTTTGTGAAAAATGGGTGTTGTTCCAGTTTAACCATTTATGTGCATTTTTTAACAGAAAAAGAGGTGTGAATAGCCTGAAACCTAACACAACACAACATTATAAAGGGTTGGAGACAGAGAAACTCGGTAAGGTATCCCCTGGGTTGCCCAAACCTTCTATGGGGTTCCTACCTAGTTCTCCCTCCTGGTTTAGAATTCTTTCCTGGGGCCATGTAAGAGAGTTGCAGAGTAGGTGATATTTTGTCGGAATGCAATAATTTTTGCTCCCTTTTAGTATTGTTTATATACAAAGACATATATTTACATTCCACATATTCAACTGTGATACACATTAGGTGAAGTTACTTGTGAGTGGTATTTTGCTGATAGGTAGTAGGTCTCATTTTGGCTTTATACCGAAGATCTAAAAGTGCAGCGATCCAGTACTGATATTTTTTCTTCATTCTAACAATGCGGCTGTCAGCCCACAAGCACCCAAGCATACAGCTCAGCATCCTCGCCAGCATTTCTGAGGGCCCAGTTGCTTCCACCTCCGCTCCATATTGCCATGTTTGGCAATCACCACCACCATCATGATGGTCACGTCATCATCATGTGCCTCCACCCCTATCCCTTCCTGTGATAATTTGGTTGTTTCCATCTCCAAATCTCCAAATAATTTCCTCAATCTCACCCTCCTCCACCTCTTCTGAGCCGCCGAACGGCTGTGCAGGCCTCCAATTAAGCTACACCTAAAGAGGCTCAGATACGGTTCTTGCCAGCTCTTTTTGTATTATTTTGGGTGATACTTTTTACAAATATCTTCTCGTATACATTGCATCCATTATCACTTTTTCTGGGGCTATTGATATGGATATATTTACTTTAATTTATAGATTGATGGGTTATAGGTTTGTCTTTTGGGCACATAAATTTCACCAGACCACATGATTCATGTATTTATATGTAGTTATATGCAATGTATTTATTATTTGGATGAATACATATAAATAATAACTTTTTTCTTGTCTTTTCTATTTATTTATGAATACATAAATAAGCACCCAGCATACAGCTGGGATATAGGTGCTGTTTTTCATTTTTTTTTATTTATTGGGTTGTCAACTTAGGTGGGCTTTATCCTCATATACAATAATCATTTTGTTTAGTTGGCAGTTTTAGGTGGCCTCTATTTCTATATATTAAAACTTTTGTGCCAGCACAAAATAACTTTTATTGTATTTACATATATTCATGTATCTGGGACTTATGTCCAAAAACATTTCTGCCCATATATGAGTATATTGTGTGTGGGGGAGAGGTAGGGGACTTTGTTAATTTCCTCTTGTTTTTTTATGTGGTTTTTAAAGTGGACCAACACCCTGCCCCGTTTTTTTTATTTTTTTATATGCCTTTTTAAATTAAGCAAAATATGCAGCAGGACCCGTTCTAAATATTAAAGAAAAAAAAAACTTACCTCGGATGCTTCAGCGCTGCGTCGCTTCAATTTAAATATCTGGCCGCCATCTTGTTTTTTTTTGAAAAAATGAAATCACGCGCATGCACAGTAGTTAGGTGAAGCGCCGCTTGCATTGGGAGCGAGCGGCGCTTCACCTGACCCGAATCAGCACTACTGCGCATGCTCGATTTGTGAACCGGCTTCCCCGGCAGCTCTGCCTGATGTCAGCCCCGGGATGTCAGTCCCTGCTCCAGCCTGAGCTCAAGCCTGAGCGCTGAACAGCTCCCCGGACCCGCACTCCCCATCACACCCCTCCCGTATCATGCTGGCCATGCCCCCTTCCAGGCTCCTCTCTTACCTTGCCCTCATCTCTCTGCCTGTCATGCCCCGCCCACTAACCCTGCTGCCCCGCCCCCTGCTGTAATTTGCCCCCTCCCTCCTTTCCCTCCATCAATCTGCCAGGCCAGCCACCGCCGAGACGTGCACGTTCCCGAGAGAGGAGATGCCACGCCCCCCCGATGACATCAGGAAGAGAAGAACTGAAAGGGAAATTGCGCGAGTGCTGAGAAGACAGAAGAAGACGGACAAGAAATGCAAATCGACAGACAAGCGTGACGGACAACATTCAAATGAACGGACAAGAGCTGGAGGGCGGGACTTCTGGCGGAGATTTTTGAAGAATATAGGCGCTGCGAGGGACAGAAGGCTTCAAAAGTCATCAAAAGGTAAGTGTCTTTTTATATTAAACTGATCAATGAGATGTTGTTTTGGAGGGTGTTGGTCCACTTTAATTATGTGATTTGCTAAATAAAATTGATTGATTCTTCATTAATTTAAGTGTTGCTCCCATTAGCCCTTTAGGGGCAGGTTTTTCTTGTATATGCTATTGATTGTGCAGCCACAATATTCATCCCGTTATCACATTGCAATCACATTGCCCAATCTAAGTTGACGTGGAGACAGCCAGTGGGAGATTTACTCATGCATGCAAGCAGCAGCTCCTCGGCAGTGTGTTTTTTCTTGCTCAGGCTCAGCATGTGTAATACAGTGTGGCAGTGCTGTGCCTTGTAGTGATGAAAGGATGGAGGAGGATAAGCTACGCCCCCTGCGGTCTCCCGTCTGTTGAGGAGGAGGAGGATAGGCATCTGATGTCAAAAGCTAAAGCGAATCGGCACAAACATGGAGGTTACTACTGCCTAACCTTGTTGCGTTGGAGCATCGTGCTGCAAAAGGTTGAGCAAGTGGGCTGTGACACGCATGTATTGCCCTTGGCCGTATCTACTGCTCTACTGGAGATGGCCTCGTTGGAGAAGAAATGTGACTAGGGACACGCCACTTGGGCTGGGCGCACCGCATTGGCTGCCTAAAGGCCGTGGACTCAACCTGGTGCAAGTTCAGCTGCTTGACAACCGGATGGCTGGGTGCATATTGATGTCTGGTGGATATAGATTCTATTATAGATAACTGATGGGATGGAGGAGGAGCACTAGATGACGATGACAAGACTGTGAGACTGTACTGCCTGTGGATGAGACCTGGCTACTAGACAAATGACAGGTTATAGGAGCTGCACCATCAGCAGCAACAGCATCAGCAAGGGCTATAAGTTTTTTTTTTTTATGCAATATATTTTTATTAAGATTTGCAATATACATCAGAATAAACAGAGCAACAGTAAGATAAGATAAAGGGGTACAGAAGTGCAGAAAAGAACATGTTGGTCTCAGATTCACAAGCGTATTCATATTAATTACATATGAAATCGACAACAACCACCCCCTGCCCCCATGACCACCCACCACATCCTCGGCATGATACCTCAATAAACCATTGCCTGGCTATGTGTCGAGCTGATGTACATTGGATGCCTCTCGTCTTCTCCCTTTTAACTCTTAACCTCCACACCGGGGGCCCGTTATTGGATGAGGCCAGGATGATACAAGGCCGCACAAGGATGAGGGGCGTTGCGAACTGGTTGGGGACCTCCATTAAGATGCGAGAAAGATAGACCAGAACAGTAAGGAGAAAAGAATAGACATAAATAGGGTAGAAATAGGAGCGAGACAAGAGTCAGGATCAGGTCGAGAGCCAGAGGCAGGAACGTGCAGGCAGCTATCTACTGTGCCCGGAGGGGTAGGTGGGAGTCCCTGTAATCTACCCACCCAGGCCAAGTTATTGTATACCGCTCTTGTGTATCCTCTGACTCCGAGGCTAACTCCTCCATGCAGCGGATTGCTTCCACCTCCCGTGCCCACTCCATAAACGTTGGAGAAGTTACTGACCTCCAGTGTCTGGGGATTATAGTCTTCATTGCTGTAATAAAGTGTTGCAAGGCCCCCTTCTTATTATTAGAGATAGAGCCCGGGGGCAGAGATAACAGTGCCAGCTTAGGCGTATTCTGTACAGAATCCCCCATGATGGAGTTGTAAATGGATAGGACCTCCCCAAACAGGGCCTTAATAGTTGGACAGCCCCACCATATATGGGCCATGTTACCGGGTCCTTCCAGGCATCTCCAACACCTATCTGGGCTATAAGGTTTTGATGCGGTACTTGCAAGGCATTTTGATTGTCCCAGGAAGCCTTTTGATGCTGCTCCAAGTGCTTACGTAGAGCCTGGCCACGGCTAACTTTCTGCTTGCAGATCTGGCACTGCACCAGGTTTTGTTCCTCTGGGAAGGTACAAAAGAATTGCCACATGGCAGTGTTCTATACAGAGCTAGCCTTTCCAACACCACTACCAGACTTTGTTCCTCCTCTGGCAGGCTTTTTTCCTGCAAAAGCAGCATCAGTGTCGCCATTGCCTGCTCCTGAGTGGACCATACCAGCAGAACTAGCCCTGTGCAGTTTTGCAGATGATCTGGCACTACCTTGGCTCAGCTCTTTGTCGCTGCCAGTGCCAGAAGTACCCTCCTACTCTGATGATGTCCCTCCCTTGTTGCCTGGTTCCCAGGTCCTGTCCAAAATTACATCATCATACTCCTTCTCCTGATCCCCGCCACCTCCCTGTTCTGATGTTCCATCGTGGTCTACTTGACTTCCCACACCACAACCACCTTCATAACTGCCAATATGTCCATGTCTATCACCACTACCACTACCACAGCTATGCGTCTTGGACACCGCTTCCACATCCACCACCTCCGCAACACACTCCAAAGGCTGACTGTCATCAAACAAATTCTCCACATCAATATCCATAGCAACTGGGCTGCTGAGAAAAGCTGGTGCCCCACTAGCAGGGGCCAGTAAAGAGAGAGATGATGAAAGAGAAAGGCTTCTTTTAGTGTGACGTGTAGCTGTAGTGGAGGAAGTATCCACTGAAACCTGGCTCATAGGTCAGAAACTTCCTCCTCCTGAGATGAGCGAGAGCGAGTCAACCAGTCCACAATGAATGCATTGTCTGAAATAACACACCACTGGAGGAAATTGACAACTCTGGCTTGCTGATGCTGCTACTACTACCACGTACATTGCTGCTACTACTAGTAGTGGCGGGCCTGGGCAAATGGATGCTGCCACTACTGTGGCTGGGCCTGGGCAAATGGCTGGTGCTACTTTTACTGGGCCTGGTCAAATGGCTGCTGACCACAGTGTTGGTACCGGCACCAACATCCTTATCCTTAGAGGCAGAAGGAATTGAAGGGATGTCTTTTCCTCTACCCCAACCTTTTCCAACTCTTCCATTTCCAGACATTTTACTTAGTATTTAAAAAAAAAAAATATTCAGAGCAGTGTACACACCAAAATGACACACTTGCTAGCCCAGCTAAAACAGACAGGTGGCAGGTGAAAAAGATTTTTTTTAAAACTGTATTTAATTAAGAGGCACCATGGGCCACAACTTAGAGAAAGATGGGGCCTGCACACTTAAAACCTAGCTTCCCCTTGTTTTATTTTAAACTGTAATTAACAAAGAGGCACCGTGGACCCCAACTTAGAGAGAGGGACAGGGCCAGTACACTTAAAACAGAGCTTCCCCTCTTTTTTTTTTTAACTGTATTTAACAAAAAGTCACTGTGGGCCCCAACTTAGAGAGAGAAAGGGCCTGCACAGCTAAAACAAAGTTGCCCCCCAAAACAAATTCCTTGGCAGGTGAAAAAGATTTGTTTTTAAACTGTATTAAACACTGAGACACAGTGGAACCCAACTTAGAGAGGGACGGTGCGTGCACACTTAAAACAAAGCTGCGCCCGCCGAATTTTTCCTGAAACCAACCAATATACCACTATCATCATACCACTAGTCATCAGAAACCTCATACAGCCTGCCTGCTAGCAGACAGACAAGCATGCCACAATTGTAGCTAAGGTAGGCGTTAAAAACAAAAAAAAAAACTAATGTATAAGTGAAGATGAACAGCAATAGCAAATCACAAGTATATATGCAGCATCGGTTATATATCTTGTCATCTACATCATTGAATACATAAATTTGCTTCCGTACACACATAAGTGCATTTACATATACAAGGAGCAGAATCAATTGTGTTGTGATACTAATTACTTTTTGTTGGTGGTTGAGTGGTGGCCAGATAAGTCCCGGTCCGCGGAGGACTCCAGGTGAGGGTGTAGTGTATAACAGTGGGTGGGCGCACATGTATGGAGGGGACGGGCGAGGAAGGGACCGGGAGGATAAGAAAGGTAGGGGAAGCGGGGAGGGGAAGGGAGGGCGGAACACCGAGGGCCATCCCCCCTCCCCCCCCCCCCCGGCAGCCACCCCCCGGACCCGCGGCTAGTTCCTCATCTCTGATCAAGATCCGCCCCCAAGAAGACCTTCGCCGAGTCTGAACTCCTGAACATGATCCAACCCGTCCAGGTCTCCAAGTGCGCCTCGATGGTTTCCCTGTCCTCCGCCAGCAATTCCTCCATTGTCAAGATGTGGTCCATTTCAGTGAACCATTCCGCTACCGTTGATGCTTGCGCGGACTTCCACCGCCTAGGGATGATTGACCTTACGGCCGTCAGAAAGAACCTAAGAATCCCCTTCTTGGCTCTAGTTATGGAGCCCGGGATCAGGGTAAGTAAGGCAGCCCCCGGGCTGTTAGGCACGGCGGAGCCCTCCACCTCCGTATGTATCTTGAAGATAGTGTCCCAAAGTTTCTTGACCGGAGGGCACTCCCACCAAATGTGGAGAATTCCTCCTTGGGCCGCCCCGCATCTCCAGCATCCACTCAAGCCCTCCGAGGAGTATGAGGCCATGTCTGACACCTATACCATCTCGTGAGGACTTTGTAGTTTTTTTCCTGTGCCTCACTGGCACCGACGAGTTTGTGTGTTAGTGTGAATATCTTTTTGGCATCTTCATCTGTGATCGAGATCCCCAAGTCTCTCTCCCATTTGGTCATGAACTCTAGCTCAGAAGTATGTCTGGTGGCCACCAGCAAGCTGTAGAAGTTGGATACCACGTGATCCAACGGCTGAGGTTGTGTGAGATATTCTTCCAACGGTGTTAGCGGGAGAGCTGCGCCCCTGAGGCGTCCCCATGTAGTGAGGAACGCCTCCAGTTGCCGGTGGTGCAGCCAGGACAAGTGCTCCCCCCCGCCTCGCGCCCTCAGCTCCGCCAGGGAAGGCAGCCCTCCCCCCAAATCAGGAACCGAGAAGTGTTCTGCGTTGGTATGCACTCTGGGTTATTGAATAATGGGGTCAGGGGTCCCGGTTTATTCACCAGTTCCCCCTGCCGTTGCAATCCGTCCCAGGTGGCCAGAAAGTGTCGGGCCAGAAAGGGGAATCCTCTCCTATTTGCCTCCCCTGCGGTGTGCGTCCATGGGAGAGTGCGCGGGCTGAACCCCAGCAGGTCTCGTTCCAGTTGGACCCAAAGCTTGTCCTCTGCTCTGTACCTCCAATCTGCCATCCTCGTCAGGATAGCGGCAGCGTGATATAGTTTTAGGTCCGGTGCACCGGCGCCGCCCGCGTTTTTGGGTCTGGCCAGTATGTTGAACCTGACACGCGGTTTCCGTGACCCCCATATGAATTTCAAGAATGTTGTCTGGATCGTCTTGAAAAAATTGCCTAGGCAGCTTGATCGGTATCGTTTGGAAGAGGTACAGGAACCAGGGGAGTATATCCATCTTCAAAATATTTATTCTACCAAACCATGAGTAACGTCCCTTGTCGTATTTTGAAAGGTCCTGGGTGACTTTGGTCTGAAGTGGCTGGAAATTCAACTCATACAGGCAGTCCAAATCAGATGGTATGTAGGTCCCCAAGTATTTTATCGCCTTGGGCTGCCACTTGAAGGAGAAGCTGCTCCGAAGTCTGTCCACCAGGGGCTGTGGGAGGGTGAGGTTTAATGCTTCGGACTTTGCATAGTTGACACGGAAGTTGGATAGTTGGCCAAAGCGTTCGAATTCTTTGAGAACAGCCGGAAAGGATATGGCCGGGGACGTAAGGTGTAGGAGCAGGTCATCCGCAAAGATCGACATTTTATATTGGTGTCCCCCGTACTCAATCCCCTTGATATCTGGGTTATTTCGTAGAGCCACCGCTAGATGTTCCATTGTGAGGATATACAAAAGGGGCGAGAGGGAGCAGCCCTGCCGAGTCCCGTTCTTGATTGTGAAAGGTTCCGACAGGACCCCATTCGCCCTGACACGGGCCGTCGGTTCTTGGTACAGCGCCAGAATCTTGGAAGTTATGTTCAGGCCTAAGCCAATTTGAGTTAGGGTAGCTCTGAGAAAGCGCCAGTTCACCCTGTCGAACGCTTTCTCAGCGTCGCAGGAGAGGACGCATGCTGGAGCGCCAGTTTTGTGGACGTGTGCAATAAGATCCAGTAGTTTGTTTGTATTGTCTCTGGCCTCGCGTCCAGGGACAAACCCCACCTGGTCCAGATGAATCAGTTGGGGGATCAGAGGTTTGAGCCTAGTGGCAATTATTTTTGCGTACAGTTTTAGATCGACATTTAGTAGGGATATGGGTCTGTAGCTGCCGCAGGCCGCAGGATCCTTGCCCGGTTTCGGAATCACTGTGATTATGGCATCCGCTGCTTGCTTTGGAAAGGGGTTATCCAATCCTATGTAGTTAAAGGTTTTAACCAGCCAAGGAGCAAGTTGTGGCGCTAGTTCTTTAAAGAATCTGGGAGTGAATCCGTCCGGGCCGGGGCTCTTTCCCACCGGGGCATCTTTAATGGCTTTCATGACCTCTAGCTCTGTGAAGGGGGTTTCTAGTTCAGCCGAGGATTCCTCAGGTATCGTAGGAAGCCGCGTTTCAGATACGTAGTTCTGTATTTTGGTCTCCAAAGTCTCTTGTGTAAGGCTAGGTTGGAGGTTGTACAGGCCGGTGTAGAAACCCCTAAACACCTCTGGGATTTTAGATGGGTCCACAACGTTCTCCCCCTTCTCCGTCTTGATATTTGGGATAAATGTTGTAGGTATTTTGTGGTGGAGAGATTTGGCTAAGAGCCTGCCACATTTGTTCGCGTGTTCGTACATTGAGGCGTGTCTTTTGTCTCTGTATCTGAGATGGGCCTGGTCATAAAGCTTCAGTAGTTTGTTTCTGTGGAGTGAGAGCTCAGAAAGCAGTTCTGGAGTGGGGTCTTGCTTATGTTTAGTCTCGAGGTCGCAGATGGTTTGTAACGTCTGGGAAATCACTGCTGATTTCTCTCGTTTCAGTCTCGATCCCTCCTGTATGAAGACTCCTCTCAGGACACATTTGAGCGCCTCCCACTGGACCGCCGGCGAGCATTCATCCCGTTGGTGGTCAGCTGTGAAATTGATGATGGTCTCTTTGATCCTGCTCATGCATACCGGGTCTCTCAGGAGATTGTCGTTCAAACGCCAACTCCAGTGTTTCTGTGCCGCCCTGGGCAGCTCAAACGACAGGAAGACCGGCGCATGGTCCGACCACAGAAAGGGGCCAATCCGGGACTTAGGCTGCCACTTCAGGGCATGATGACTTAGCAGGATGTAGTCGATGCGGCTGTAAGAGCCGTGTACTGGCGAAAAGTATGTGTAGTCCTTGGCTTGCCCGTGCTCCAGCCTCCACACGTCCATTAGCTGCAGATTATAGAGAGCCTTGCGTAGTGACTGCAGCTTTCCCAGCGACACCGAAGACCTCCCAGATGAGGAATCCAGTGATGGGTTCAGCGTGAGGTTGAGGTCTCCTCCGAGTATCAGGATGCCTTCAGCAAATTCCTCTAACCTCCTGAGATACCTCTGGAGCGCTCCGGCTTGATCCTGGTTCGGTAGATAGAGATTTGCTATTGTATAGGTTGTCTGGTGAATCGACACCTTAAGGAAGACAAACCTACCCTCAGGGTCAGTTTTTTGGTCTAGAGCCGTGAAGGGCAGAGACTTGTGAATTGCTATAGACGTCCCTCGTGACTTGCTCTGTGGGTTGGTGCTATGGTACCAGGAGGTGAAGTATCTATGACCCAAGCGCGGTATGTTGCCTTCCTGGAAGTGAGTCTCCTGGAGAAGGAGGATGCCCACTCTTTGTTTGTGTAGATCATAGAGGACCTTAGAGCGCTTTTCGGGGACATTGAAGCCCTTGATGTTCAGAGAGCAGACCGCTAACTTGGCCATGTCAGGCGAGCGGCGTCCACCAGGAGAAGGGCCCACAGCGTAGTCGGGCCCGGAGGCGGCAACCGGGGCGGGGGGGAGGGAGGGGGGCAAACGAGGGAAGGCCAAGGGAACGGGTAAAGGTGGGGGAAGGGAAAGCACGAAATAGAGTTAGAAGGGGGGAGAGAGGGAGAAAGAGAGAGAAAGAAGGGGGGGGAAAGGAGAGAAGTAAGAGGAAGGGGGGTCCGAACAGGGGCGAGGTTTCCTACTGAGGAGGTGTTAGGGATACGGGATCAATCAACTTTCAATTGGTTGGGTGTGCTATCTAGGTATGGGGCACAAGGGGGGGGGGGGCAGGAGGGGGGCACACCCGGGAGGTGCAGGGGGAACCGGCGGAAGAAGCTGTAAGGAGGGTTACTAAGGTTAGTGGGAACGGCTATTAGTTCTGCTTAGATCGGGACCAGTAGGGGGGTCCTATCTGGGTCACCTGGCTCTCTGACCGGTGAATTCCGGTCTGGGGAAAACAGAAAGTAGTAGGGGATGGGGGGGATAAATTGGGGCAGCGAGACACCGGGATCAGGTGCTCCTGCAATAAACTCTAATGCGAGGGATCCCTCGGTATGAGTCCACCGAGGGTACCCTCGTTTCCCTTTCAGGGGCAGCACCAACTATAGATGGTGCAATACCCCACCAGGGTCGCCTAAGTTGGGGGTGTGTAAGTCGAAGACACTATCGGAGCAGGAGATGCACACCTTGTAACGAAAACATTGTAACATATGAAACAGACTAGTAAATCTATACGAGGCGAGATAACATTGCAACTTCAAAATTACTCATGTGCGTGAGCGTGGAGCCCCGGGTAGGCACCCGCGGGCGGAGCATGCCCAATCCGGGACGGTAGTACCCCCCGCCCCCCCCGGAAAGTCCGGGGGAGGCAGTCAAGGCAGGGGATCAGCTCACTGGGTCCGGCGGCCCCGCTCCCCGGGCGGGGAGACGCCACCACCCCGATGCCATCCCCAGGGCCCCAGGCACAGGACATACAAACAATGAACAGTCTTGGCACGACTCAGGTAGGCTAGCGGGCCTGCATGGTATATAACAAACATTGGAATTTAAGAACTTAATATTGATGGTCAAACATAAATGCAATACTGAGGGGTGACCTCCAGGGCGGCACCAGCCGGACATCACACCGCCCGGCCCCCCACACCCCCAACGGAGGTGCGAGGGGGCGGGGCGGGGCAGCCCCGACACGGGCCCCGTCCACAGGCGCCGGCGCTTAGCCCCAGGCACGAGAAGCGCCCGTCTCGCTTGGCGAGCCCCCGGAGGCCACCCGCGCATTCACGGGGAAAAGAGCAAGCACCTCAGGAACTCCAAAACATATCTACAGGAGTGGCAGTCACCGTAGACCAGCCCCTCCGCGGCAGGCGTCCCCAGAGCCCCCCACTCCAACTCCCCCAAGTCCCCATGTACCTTAGCCCAGTCCGACGGGACAGGATGAGATGAGACGTGAGCCCCCCCGTGCGGAGGGGTCCGAGAGTCATTAGTGTCCGCTGTCCTGTTCTAGGGCAGAGGCGATGTCCATCCGTCTTTAGGCCAGTCTGCCATCTCCCCCAAATGTTAGGGGGTCAGCCATGGGTCAACTCCTAGGGGTCCCGCCGGAGGAAGGCCACGGCCCACCATCACACCGGTCCTCAGGCTCTGTTTTCTGGTCGAGGTACCCGTCTTCTCGGGCCCCCCATTAACCTACCAGGTGGTCCCCGTAGCGGCCCCCCGGGCGGGGGCCCCAGGGTAGCCGAAAGCCAGTCCGGCACCCGGATCGGGTCCGTTTCCAAGAAAGCAAAAAGCTGCGGGAGCTGGTCGACAGTTCTCAGGGCGAAGGATCTCCCGTTCTTGCGTACAATTAGATGAAAGGGGAAGCCCCAGCGGTAGGAGGCTCCCTGGCGCTGGACCACCTCAAGGAGGGGCTTCAGCATACGTCTCATTTGGAGGGTCCTGGAGGAAAGGTCGGGGAGGACCGCGACGGACGAACCTTCAAATCTGGTTGGACCCTTCTCCCACGCTTTTCTCAGGATGTCTTCTTTAACTCTGTAGTAGTGGATTCTGCAGACCACATCTCTGGGTCGCTGTGGGTCTGCAGGCTTGGGGCCCAAGGCCCTGTGTATCCTGTCGATGTTGATCTCGGCCGCGGGGGGGTCCCCCAGTATCGCGTTGAAGATAGCCTTTGCCGTACGTTCCAGATCCGTTTGAGTGACTGTCTCCGGGAGCCCCCTCAGTCTGATGTTGTTGCGTCTACCCCGATTCTCGAGGTCGTCCAGGCCAAGGTAGAGGGCGGAGGTATGTGCCCTCTCTTCCCGCTGAAGCCGTTCCAACGCCACCACCCTCTGAGTCAGCGCAGACTGGTCTTGTTCGATTGAGTCGACTCTGTGGGATACTTCTGAAATAGAGTTTTGAAGCGTGCTGAGCTCTCTGCGGAGAGTGCCCTCCATCTGTGATATGTATCCATCAAAGTCCGAACGGGAGGGAAGCGCTCTCAGAGCATCCGCTACATTAGATCTGACCACGTCTGCCAAGGCCAAGATGAGGGACTGGGGTAGTTGTTGCACAGCCGAGGACATCTCATAGGGAGAGGCCGCAAGACCACCATCCCCTCGCTTATTCAGCTCGTCTAGTTGCAGTGTGTCTGTATTCATCCCCGGGGGCTCCGTCAGACTGTTGCCATCCTTCTCGACTGTGCGAAATTCTGGTGGCCAGTCCTCCCCTTCTCCGGCGGCAATGGCGCCCCAGGGCCCCTCAGAGGACAGGCAGGTTTCGTGAGGGGGATATCTCCCGTGTGCGGGAGGGGCATCCCACGCCCGTGTTGGAGGGGCGGTCTCCACTGGGGTACCGGGACGCCGGCCGCGTGCACCGGGTTCTGCTACTGTGATTTTTGGGGTGCGTGGGGTGCCGCTCTGGGACGCCGCCTGTGATCCCATTTCTCCTCTCCCAGTTAGTGATGGGGTTTCCATGTCCGTGCTGGGGGTCCGTTTGGGCATCTCTATTGGGCCTAGGGCTCCCATCCCCACTCGGGTCTGTTCACAGGCTGGGTTGGGGGGGTCTGTTGTCTGTTTCCTGGCCTCTGATGGGGCATGATCTGCCCAGACCTCCCGGTCCTCATCACCATTCACCTCCTCCTCCGCCCTGTCATTTAGAGGTCGGGCTGCGGGAGCACGCTGCCTCTCCCCTCGGCCGGGAGAGGACAGGCCGCCACCCGCCGCCACCTCCACTGCTGATGCCGCTGCTCTCCTCTCCCCGCGCGCCGCCCCCGCTCTCAGTCTGCCGTCGACACGGCCGGGAGCAGACGTCTGCTGCGCTGCTGGGTGACTGCCCTCCCCGTCGTCCTCGGTCAGGTAAGGGGACCCCCGCTCTGTACCGACCTCCGTTCCTGTGCGCGCCTCCTCCTCCTGGGCCGCCGCCATCTTGCTGGCCCGCTCCTGCTCGTCTCCACGGCCCGCCGTCTCAAAAAAGGTGGCGATGGAGGCCGATCGCTGCCTCCGGTCTGTGCCCACTGTCTTCTTGCGCCTGGGCATTAGTTTGGATCCTTGCCAAATGCCTCCAGATCTCGTCTGAATGTGGTCTTGTGCAGAGCTCCTTAACTCAGCTGCCTACCTCGCCATCGGCTAGCCACGCCCCTCCTAAAAACTACTTTTAACACATCGCCGCCAGCGCTCTGGGGTTTAAACATGCATTTCACAGCGCTTGAATTTTTGGAGCGTTATTTTTTGATGAATATGGTGGGAGCCGGTCGCTCTCACCCGTACATCGCGGAACCGGTCAAATAGCGACTCCTAACCCCGTATTCAACATTACTGCACACCGACTGAGTCGCTATCAACAACCGAACAACGGCCAAGCACAGCGACTACTAGCGGGAGCTGTGAAAATACTGCTACAGTCGCTCAACTGTCGCTACCTGCCGCTATTAATGAATCGGCCTCTTAGTAATTGGGGCTGCACCAGCTTGCAAATAAATATTAGTGTGCACACTGGGGGGATTCAAAAACACTTATATATGTAAAGATAATGAGAGGTTCCACACCCCCTCAATAGTACCCCCACAAAAGCAGCACCACTATATTAGTAAGTAAATCTATAGAAATTTTATTCAAAAAGGCCAAAAAATAACCCCCACTCGGGATGTCGGGGGATGTCTGCTTACCTTTAAACCAGCACTACTGGGACATGTGAGATGCATAACTGGGCTATGTTTGTACTTTGTCAATTCACTTCTTTACCTGGCTTGTCCTCACATTTATTACTTTAGCACTTAGCACTTTACCTAAACTTTATTAAAGCTATTTTGATCAATTGTTTTTTACACATATGGCTTTGCACAGATTTTTTTTTGGCGGAATCATGTATTGGTGATTAGTTATATTTATTTATTATTGCCCATTCAGCATCAATTTATATTAAGATAGGTGGGTTGAAAGCAGCGCCCCCTGGTGTCTTTTTGTGATTTTTGTTTTCTAAAATTGTCATGTGTTTATGTATTTTTTGGCCTTTTTGAATAAAATTTCTATAAATTGACTATATATATATAATAATATATATATAATATAGTGGGGCCGCTTTTTGAGGATACTTTTGAGGGGGTGTGGGACCTCTCATTATCTTTCCAACCCTTCTATAACATTTAAATACATTGGCCTGAACCCTGGACCCTGACCATCCTCTCATAACTACATTTACATCACAGGACACAATCTCAATCACCCATTTGATAACACACAACAAAACATGTTTTGTGGTTCAGAGCAATCAGCTGTTATCTGCATGTTTATTGTTGATCGGTGTCTCTTACTAAATTACATTTTTATATAACGCTATTTTGTTTTTTCATCTTCATCCTTATTCACTGAACTAAGAATACAGGCTGTGCAGGTAACAGATTGCAGGCCAGCGGGAGAGATTCATCTGTGTAAAGGGGGCTTTTGTCTTATAACACAATGGAATGCATTAACTTAAGCTAATCACAACAAAGAAGAAAGTTCTGTTTAAAATCAATGTTATTCTCTAAACACGTTATATAGAATATATAATGTTTTCTAATTGCTGTAGACTATTTTACAATATAATAGGAATTGATACAAGGATGGCCCTGGGCACATTTTTTGCATGCGATCTTGTGTTACTGTAACTCTTCTAAGTAATGAGAATAATTACAGAGGAAGTCTAGGCTGCATAACAACACGCTGATCCCCCCATGGGCATTACAATTTAGCCTTCTGATTGGTGGAGATGGTGTTGCAACTCCCGTTCTGTTGTGTGCAGTGGCTCTTTGTTTCTCCCACTTTGTTATAAGGAATTTATCTAGTGCATGCACCTCTACAGAAGAAGAGGATTAGGCAAGAATAGGCTTTGAAGTAGGAATTAAGTCTTTCTAAGTATTTCTTGTAAAGCAGGGGTCCCCAACCTATAGCCCAGGAGCCACAAGTGGCTCAATTGTCATTTAACTGTCAACCCATTGGGTTTGGGACTGGGGCCCAAAAACAGCCTGGCTAGCCTATGTTAAGTACGAGGTCTCCCACACTATTGACTGGGGTGTACATTGCGGTCAAGAACAGTGGTGCTGTGAGTATTACAACCAACCGGCCCTAAAGCAGTGCGTCACACTTGGAATTCTCCTGGGTCTTCCTATAGCCAGTCTGCCCCTGGTGCACAGGTATATACATTACTGTGTGCCCAGCAAACCCAAACACTAGCTGGCAATCATATGAGGGATTGCAAAAGTGGTAAATACTGTATCACCTGCCTGGTATTTGGCTTGGTGAGAGGGTGCAAAGGAAAATTTGCACTTGCCTTACCCCTTAGACATCTTCCTCCAGACAATTATTTCACTTTCTCTTGTAACTCTCCAGGAGGAATCTCGCATGGCCAAACTCGCTATGCTCACTTACTTTGTTGTGCCCATACCCATAGCTAAGGCAAGGAAAGGAAGTTGCTCCAAAATGTATTTGGGGCCTTTGCTATGCACAGCCGGACTGCCCAACTATAAACCAATTCCTCACCATTAAATATTAAGCAACAAAGCTTGTCTATCATTTAAAGAAAGAAGAGGCCTTTGTTTACATACAGTTGCAATTACATGTGTAAGCCCCACGCCAAGTTAAATTGGACTAACCTCCAATGTTATGTCCCTGGAGGACTTTACAAGACTCCAGGGCTGGCCATTCATTTGACCTTGGGGCATATCGATTGGTGATGCCCCACTGTGTTAACCCCCCTAAGATTGCCAGGATTCACTCAACTTTCCTGGGCTCTCATGCTGCTCTCGACAGCTATGCCCACATCCCCAGCCTCTCTGTAGCCGTGGCTCGTTCCACACCCAGGCATTCAGATATGCTGGGGACAGGAGGACACCACACACCGCAGGGAGGCCAAACGTGGATGCTGCCTATTCCACATGCAGGTGCCTGCGTTCAAATGAAGATTTATATTACGCATTAGGAATGAGCAGATCTAAACCTGCAGCGTGACAAACTGTTGGTCTTGTGACAAACAAGATGGTCTTCAGAAGCTTTGGAAGCTCAATCACTTTATTGATCAAAGAGATTCTCTTTGGCAGCCATGCCATTTGCAGAGAATTGTATGGAGAAGTATATCATTCCTCAAATGTAATATCTTGGGTGATTGGGTACAAGAAGACAAGATATTGTATGTACATATGATTTGTGCATTTGAAGGCTAAGGACATAACATTTTGGATGCCGTATAAGAAAGATTTTGTAATAGTTAGGTCTTTCTCTGCACAACAGCAGAAGGTGTATTTTAATCACTGTGTTTTGCTTGCCCTCGTGCTGAGGGCAAATGCCTTGTTATCCCAGTGAGCAATGTAGGCCATGTTGACAGAGGAACATTGGTTACACAAACATGGAAGATAAGTTGTCATGTGTTATTCATACTCCTTCTTGATACTATTAATATTTTATTCATTGAATGAATTTAAATGTTATTAAGATTCAGTCTGGGACTCCTGTCTCCAAGCAATATGCAACACATTGTGTACAACTGACTATGAAATTCCCTCTCCTGAGGCTCATACTTACCTGCAGTTTAGGCTAATGAGATGGAAAACTGAGATAGGACATGGATAGAAATAAACTCCACAAACGCAAGTGCTGCTAAGTACACAGACTAATAGGACAATTATATAAAACAAATGTAGTGCGTTAGCATTTTAACCCATTTGTAGCTTTACAAAAATCTGTGCTTCTTAGGCACCAATATCACACCTAGAATCTACCAAATTATAGTTAGCTTCATATAAAACCCTGAAAGACAACTTGGGCACTTTAAGGTCCTTATTGTGTGTCAAAAGGATGTCTTCAAGGTATTGAGCTTATCTGTTTTTTTATTTCTTTGCAACTCTGTTTAAAAAAGTTTTCTATAGCAACAATGTGTTTACCTTAGCAACCGTACATGCATTGGTGTGTTTAGTGTATGGAACAGAAATGTCCACCCCTCCTGCTCTAGTGCAGCCTCTTCAGGTGGGGGGATCACAATTTTGTGTTACAGTTGCTAAAAGGTTACTGACAAAATTCTCACCTTGGGAGTATTGTCTGTTTTGTCCAATCAATGCTTTGTTGGGGGAGTGGAGATCACCCGTGTCACTAGAAGGCTTCTGGGATTTGTAGGCAGAAGCTATACTAAGAGATTTACTCAAGACCAGCAAATACACTGCCACTTTAGGAACACAGAGCCACAGGAATAAAAAAACTTGGAAACAACATGCTGATATGTAAATTACAGGTAAGCAATGGCAGTTGCACAGTGCTTTGTATGTTCTTGCAATGGCCACTCAATACAGTGGAATAGCTTTAGCAGCATCCTTCGAACCGCTACTTTTATTGGGCAATATGATGACTCTGCAATCACCCAACGCAGATGTGAAAGTGCCAATAGGCTACTATGGGCAGTGTTTCACAGGTGATTGCATCATTATAGCACTGGAAACACAGCAAAACCTGGTGTGAAAAGATCCTTTTAGAAGGTTATCATCTGCTTCAAACCTTCCGATTAAAACATAAATCTTTAACCTCGGAAGCTTGCAAGACACCCTTAGGGTAAAATAGATCCTCATGCAGGGTGGAGGCATTTTCTGGTCCCTATGTGTATAGTACTTCTAATCCATGGAAAGCTTGCAGTGTGAGTCAGGCTCTCCAGCCAATCACAAACTGGCAGTTAAAGCAGAGCATACACAGCATAAGAAATTGAGTCTGCTTCTGTGATTGCCCATTTATGGCACAATATGGCAGTTAATCAGGTGACCAACGGAAACCTTTCAGGTTTGATGTGCAAGCCCACTGGATAATTGAGATTGGTCACTGTAGGTCACGTGATTGCCAGCCATATGTGAATGAGGAGGTGGTTAACATATGGTTAGTGCCGCTTTTATGGCAGAAAATCATTCATCAAAATAATTAATGCATGTGGCCTGTCCCCTTTTACTTGCTATGTAGGGATCTGAAGGGAAAGAAGGACACCTGCAAAGACCGCTGTAAGTGTGTCTGTGGGGACCTGGAGAGAGGAAGAATCGGCCAGTCAGCTGTAAGATATCTGCCCTGAGAGAGTGTAATCCTGGATAGTCACCTTGGTGAAAGAGACTGATTCTTGGAATTCCTTGGAAGCAGGACTGAGTGTGGTTTGATCTTCTTAAAAGCATAGGATGATGTTGCAGACTTGGCCCCTGCCACGTCAGGTAGGCCCCTATTAGAATGATCTCTAAGGCTACTTTCACATGGGGGAAAACTGAAAGACACCTCTGTCCAGGATCCAGAATTGGGGGGATCTTCCCCGGGGGGGGGGGGGGGCTTTGATCCAGGGTCCCTGCAGGTCTTCACAATACACAGATTATCTGTCCCCCGTGCTGCCTTCTGACAATTCCCTCCTCGCCGCAAGTAGTCTCTGGCATCCCAGGTGCAGAGGATCCCCGGACCAGGATTGGTCCTTTAAACCTGCCCCCGGAGGGCATAAGAGGAACGTGCTCGCGCGCGCCGTCAAGCGCGCATCGCGGGGAGGAGGAAGAGGCTGCCGGCGCGCCCGACGCTGAGGGAGCGGCCGTCTGGAGGGGCAGAGCTGCCAGCGAGTGCGCGGAGGCGCCACGGGACAGACCCCTAGGTAAGTTCCTTGCATTACCCCCCCTTGAGGAGGGGCCTCTGGACCCTCCAACCTGGGTTTTTGAGGGTTCTCCCTGTGAAACTTCCTAACCAACTTCCCCACGTGGACATCTCTGGCCGGGATCCAAGACCTCTCTTCTGGACTGTACCCCTTCCAATCTGCAAGGTACTGGAGAGAGTTTCGGAAGAAACGCGAGTCCAATATCCGGACTACCTCGAACTCTTGCTGCCCGTCTACTAGGATGGCAGCAGGGGAAGTATCCGGCTCAATACCCTTGGCAGATTTTAAAAAGGGAGACATGAAAAAAATTGCAAATTTTCATGGAGGGCGGAAGATTGAGGCGATAAGCGACCTGATTAATCTTCTGTAGTATGGGAAAAGGCCCAATAAACCTTGGACCTAACTTGGCAGAGGGTTGACGTAATGCCAAATTTTTGGTGGAAAGCCAAAAAATGGGTGGCATTATTTAGAGCGAACTCTGCAAATGGAAGGTACAGTAACCAATCTGTCTGGACATCGGGAACAAAACATCAAAGGTATTGCTCCAGTGATTGGTTGGTTCTCTCTGTCTGCCCATTTGATTGGGGATGAAACACAGAGGACAAAGAGACAGCGAAGCCCAACCTGGCACAAAATGCCCTCCAAAACTGAGAGACAAACTGAACTCCCCTGTTTGAGACCACATCCTCTGGAATTCCATGGAGTCTGAATATATGGGCTAAAAAATGTTGTGCAAGGTCTTGAGCGGTTGGTAACTTTTTTAACGGGACAAAATGTGCCATCTTACTGAACCGATCTACCACCACCCAGATGACAGTAAACCCCTGGGATGGTGGAAAATCGGTGATGAAATCCATGGCAAGGTGTGTCCATGGTCGGGAAGGAATGGACAAGGGCAAGAGTGAACCTTCAGGAGAATGTCTAGAGGTTTTACTCCGGGCACAGATCTTACAGGTCCGCACTTAATCCCGAGCATCTTTTTTAATAGAAGGCCACCAAACATGACGTGACAACATGGAAATGGTTTTCTTAACCCCTGGATGGCCTACAGTCTTAGAGGTATGAAATTGCTGTAGGATAGCCGAACGATGAGACAAGGGTACAAACTGGACAGGAGCCGGTTTACCAGGAGGAGACTCTGACTGAAACTGATTCAGGTCAGAGAGGTCTGGCTGGATAACAGCTACCACCATGTGTTGTGGCAGTATGGGCAAATCTTTCCCCTCAGGTAAGTTAGTCGTGGAAAAACTTCGAGACAAGGCATCAGCTTTTACGTACTTTGTCCTCGGTTTGTAAGGAATAGTAAAATTAAACCGGGAAAAGAACAGAGACCACCGAGCTTGTCTAGGGGTGAAGTTGTTCCGGAGAACCGCTGAACTGCGAGAGAACAGCCCCAACGCCAAGCTCGGAAGCGTCAACTTCGACTATAAAAGCTTGTTGACATTCTGGGTGAACTAATATTGGGGAGGAGCTAAAGACTTTCTTCAACTTTCTGAAGGCTTGAAAGGATCATTCCGGCCAGAGTGATGGGAAGCCCCCCTTTTTGGTGAGATCTGAGAGAGGCGCTACTAATGTGGCAAATTTCTTAATAAATCTCCTGTAAAAGTTGGCGAATCCCAGGAATCTTTGTAGCCCTTTTAAATCCTTGGGTTGCTCCCACTCAAGTACAGCTTTGACCTTGGCCAGATCCATGGATAACCCAGTAGTAGAAATTATGTACCCTAAAAAGGGGACCTCAGGGACCTCAAACACACATTCCTTGAGCTTAGCGTATAAGCAATTCTCTCTTAGTTTTCACAAGACGAACATGTTCACGATGTTCTTCTAAAGAAGAAGAAAAGATCAAAATGTCATCGAGGTACACTACTACGAAGCGACCCAAATATTCTCTGAAAATTTCGTTTACAAAATCCTGGAAGACGGCCAGGGGTGTTACACAGACCAAAGGGCATCACAAGGTACTCATAATGCCCATCTTGGGTGTTAAAGACGGTCTTCCACTCTTCACCCTGACGGATCCTTATCAAGTTGTAGGCCCCGTAGATCCAACTTAGTAAAGACTTGGGCCCCGATGATCTGCGTAAATAACCCATCAATCAGAGGAAGGGGGTATTTGTTCTTAATGGTTATTTTATTCAGACCCCGATAATCTATACAAGGGCGGAGCCCCCCATCTTTCTTTTCAACGAAGAAAAAACCCGCCCCAGCCAGGCAAGTGGATGCTCGGATGAACCCCTTCTGTAAATTTTCAGCTATGTAATCTTTCATAGCTTTATTTTCTGCCCGGGTCAAGTTATAGATTTTCCCCCTGGGCGGCATGGTCCCCGGAAGAAGTTCTATGGGGCAGTCAAAGGACCTATGAGACAGAAGAACATCCGCCGCTTTCTCAGAAAATACGTAGAGGAAATCATGATAAGGACCAGGAACCCCATCGGGAGACAGCTGTGTGGCACGCACCGGGACTTCCAAACAGGACTGGAAACATTGCGGGCCCCATTTAAAAATCTGCCTCGCAGCCCAGTCAATCTGAGGGTTATGCATCTGTAGCCAGGGCAACCCGAGTACTAACGGAGTTAAGGGCATTTTTAACACAAAAAAGCAAATCCATTCAGAATGCCCCGCTCCCACTCTAAGAAATACTGGTGGGGTCTTAAAGTGTATGAGGCCCCCGGCAATAGGTGTGTCATCAATGGCTGAAACCCGAATAACCTTAGTCAGAGGTTGGAACAGAATCTTCAAACTTCGGGCTAGCTCGAAGTCAAGAAAATTCCCTGCAGCCCCACAATCAAGAAGGGCCTCCAAATTTTTAGATTCAAGGTCCACTTTAATCTGGACTGGGGACCATAAACTGAGAAAAGACTTGAGGAAATACCTTGCAGCCTAGGTGAGTTTCCTCAACCCCACCTAGGCCCTGAAGTTTCCCGGCTGTTTCTTGGGGCAGACTCTGACCAGGTGACCGGTCCCTACACAGTAGAGACACAGTCCTTCCGACAACCGCCGACACCTCTCATCCATAGGTTCCTCGACAGGTAAAGTGGCTGGAGCTCCAGCTTTCCAGCTGGTATCGGGATGCGCCCCTCTTTCAAGGCGTCTCTCCCGTAAACGTCGGTCAATTCGGATAGCGAGTTGCATGGTTTTGTCCAGAGACTGAGGTACAGGGTGATTCACCAAAATGTCCCTAATAGCGTCAGATAGGCCCAACCGGAACTGACCACACAGGGCAGGGTCATTCCATCGAGAGTCCACGGCCCACCGACGGAACTCGAACAATACTCCTCGGCCTGCCGGCGATCCTGTCGCAAGGAACGAAGTTTGGCATCCGCAGTGGTACCCCTATATGGGTCATCATAAAGAACCTCCATAGCTGAGAAAAACACCTCGACCGATTGCCGTGCTGGGTCCTGAGGTGTCAAGCCGAATGCCCAGGACTGAGGATCCCCTTGCAGGAGGGAGATGACCAGACCCACTCGTTGTTCTTAGGAACCAGAGAAGTGTGGGCGGAGTTGAAAATAAAGCTTGCAGGCATCCCGAAAATTGGAAAACTTGCTTCCGTCCCCAGAGAACTTATCGGGCAGTGGGATTTTAGGTTCCACTGGATGGACGGCCGGTGCCCCCTGAGGGGCAGGATTAATAGGAGTTGGACATTCTCCTGGGCCACCACTCGATGGGCCAGGTGCTCAACGGCCGCAGTCAAGGCCTGCACCTGCTCCAAAATTTGGTCCATAATTACGGGCCTGTTATACTGTCAGGGACCACCGAACACCCTTCTCTTGTGAGCCAACAATCCCCAATCTCCACCGCCTCTTGTGCCTATAGACAAGCCCCCGCTTGCTGGAGACATGGGTTATGCCTCTCTAGACTCGGTTGCCCCCAGGACTTACTGGCGCAAAGATTGCTGGCTTACAATAATGACGAATAACCTGCGGGGTATCCCAAAACAGGAGTACATGCGACAAAAGTCCGAAAACGTCAAAACCAAGGGTCTAGGCCACGAGTAGTCAGGACTGGCAAGGGTTCGAGGCCGGGTGATCACAGAAGCGCGGTATCCAAGGGGTAAGGCAGAAGCGAAGTCAGACAGGCAGAAGGTCGATGCAGGCAGCGGGCAAGAGTAGTCAAGGACGAGGCCGGATCAAAAAGACGAAATTCAAGAGCACACCCAAGCTAGAAATGGCTATAATGGGCACTGGTGGTCCGGGCAGGAAAATATTTAAATGGTGACTGGCCAATGGGAAAGGGAATGTGCTGACTGGTGCAACAGTGAAGTGATTGGTGCAACTCACAATCTCGCCCCTGATAGGAACGACCCCAGAGACTGGACCGCCCTAGCCAGCCAGGCTGTCCAGTCTCTGGCATCCCAGGTGCAGAGGATCCCCGGACCAGCATTGGTCCCTTTAAACCTGCCCCCGGCGGATGCACTGGGAGCAGCGCCGCTGGAGGGCATAAGAGGAATGTGCGCACGGCCGACACTGAGGGAGCGGCCGCCGGAGGGACCGAGCCGCCAGTGGGACAGACCCCTAGGTAAGTTCCTTACACCTCCTGTGATTTTTGACTAGAGGGCCACTTTATCCCCTGTTAACCAGTTCTTACTTAAAGTGCCATGCCCGCAGATAGGGCTGCAGGCTTGGCACTATGGCTACATATACTTTTTTTAAATTTTTACTTTGAACAGCAAGGAAATCTTGAAACTATTACCATAAAACACAATTTAAAGCAGACATAAACCCTTCCCGCATCACAGCAGGTAGTGAGTGAGTGCTCCTAGATCTGCCCAAACATGTTCAGCAGCAGGTAAACCCAAGCAGGTTTCAGGGCCTATTCCACCTGGAAGGGCCCACTCACATCCAGCGCATCCTCACAGCCAATCAATATGTATGCTGGTTCAGGAGTGCAGCACATGCATTGCAGCACTGCTCGCTCTCCCCATGAGCAGATACTGGGTGCTGGCTGGCGGCATATGAGGTGAGGTGACCCCTGAAACTCATTTCAGTGCCTTCATCATTTTCAAGGGTAAAAAATGTTAAGAAATATATTTTTTAAAACGTTGTCACTTTTTGTTTAAAATAATAAATGTATTTTTTTCAAATGTTTTCAATGGTGCCACATATGTACTCAGTATCCCAGGAG
The DNA here is from genome assembly GCA_027917425.1 of Gastrophryne carolinensis. Lineage (NCBI taxonomy): Eukaryota > Metazoa > Chordata > Amphibia > Anura > Microhylidae > Gastrophryne > Gastrophryne carolinensis. Next base: position 100,500,461 of record CM051240.1, on the reverse strand, counting down.
ACCCCCCCCCCCCCCCAACTGAAAAGAGTTATTTATGAATTTCATTTTTAAATGAAATACAACTACTATGTGCACCCTCTCTGAGACGGACCCCGCGCTTTAAAAAAAGGATTAAATGGCACAGGGTCCACCCATCCAGCAAAACCAGCCCAGGCACTGGATCATGGGGAGAAACTTGAGGCAGCAGATGAGGAAGAAGATATTCTGTTACCAGAGGAAAGAGACAGCATGGGACTGACACAGCATCAGGTAATAGGCCTGACAAAGGATTTTAAAATTTGACTGGCCAATCCCTTTTAAGAGCAACGATAGACCCCCTAGAGTCTGGAAGTTTGCATCCCTGGGACACCCTGATTAGGGATCCCCTCGCTGTGTGAAACTCCCAGTATCACCCACTATACTTACTAACCTGCCGCTTCTGCACCACGCTATCTCTCTAGCTGAGATGCATAAATCCCCCGTACTTGTAAGGCTCACAGACCCCTTGGCCTGGTTTATGGGCTCTCTACTATGCTGGAACACTTGTGGAGCACACATTTGGGTCTTGGTGAAGAATATGTTGCTCATGGCTGGGAGTTCTCAGCTCTGGGGTTGGGCAGACAGAGAAGTGTACCAGCCTATTCTTAGTATACAGTACGTCCTGCTCCAGATAGATTACTTACACTTGGGTTATCCTCCGCCAGATGGCGCTGCACTGCAGAGACATGTAAAACAGGCTCCTCCCGGCCCCTCAAATACCCGGGGACCTCCCACAAATCCCCAGATTTCTCTGCAGTGCTGACTGCGAAGACATGAAATTATCACTCTGTCGCAGGTGAGCGGGGCTATTAAAGCCTGTGGCCCTGTTGGACTATTGCCACACGTCCTTCGTGTGATGTGCCTCCCAGCCTGCGCTGCGCTGGTCGGGTGAAGGTAGGCGGCACCATTTGTGCTTAAGGAGCCCTGCTCCACCACAGTCCCCCACCAAAGGGTAGGCGGTATAGGCTGATGGTGAGCCTTTAGGGGATGCCCTTCCTGCATTATTGTCTCATGCCCCGGTAGCGGTGGACCCTGTACAAAGGGCCGCCATCCTCCCTCATGGATGTCAGTGTATTGTGATTACGTGCATATGGCCTTTTGTAATGTCTGCTTGGACTAGTATATGTGGTGTCAACCGCCGCACTGACTTGTCCTTTTACACTACAAATGCCGCCGCCGCGCGCACCTTTTCCTTCATTTGGATGTGCCGCTCCGCGGCGTTACCTCAGACGCTTCTGCGTCCTCATTGGCTGCTTGTCGGTTGGACTTCGCGCTCTTCAGGGGGGTGGGGCCTTGTATGGCGCACCCCGCGTCACGGCTCGCTCGCTTCGAGGTACTCGGCGCCATGTTGTCTGGTCGCGCGCATGTGACATTCTTACTTACCGTGGTCCGTAAGTGCCCTCGCGGGCGGCTTTATACTCACTGTAGTGTGTTTCGGTTCTGACACCCTCCTTCTCATTGTGTCTTTCAGAGGGTGAATCCATTGGCTTCTCCCGGCCCGGTGTAATTGATAGTCGGGCCTTGTAAAATTACTCCCACTTCCCTAGTGGGTCATTGAGGCATCCAGGGTTGCTTTATAGCGTCAATCCCTACTGGCATATTGTGCCTAATAATCACCATATGGAGGCATCTAAGGATAATGTGACCGGGGTCCCTTTGGGACAAGACCGGCAGTGTATGGCGTGTGCACAACCTCATGCTGATGCTGACAAGGCATGGGTCTGCGTACCCTGTGCTGAGCAAGCGCTGGCTTTGCAATCTGGCCTGCCAGTGGCTGCACCTCGCTTCACTTCACCTACTCCCCCAAGCTTAAATCTCACTCCTGCTGAGTTGCATACAAGTGGGGATTCTCAGCCTGATGTGTCTTCTAGACTACCTACTGCTGAAATGATTATTGCGAGGTCCTTAGCGCATAAGGGCCCTGGTAAGAAGCGGCACCTGACGCCTTATGATACTGTTTTCCCTATGGGATCTCAGGAGTTTATGAATCTGTGTGGCTATACCCCTTCTGATGAAGGAGAGCTCTTTTCTGACTCAGGCTCATCTGATGAGAGACCAAGGGGTCATGACGATTCTGGCTCTGACCCATGGGCCCCGGATGACACTGACAGATTATTGACCCAGATCTTTGAGGTTCTGTCTATCTCTCTCCCTGGTGAGGCTCCCAGGCAAAGAGGGGAGCGCTTCCATACAGCAACATCACGTTTGAAATTCCTAGAGCAGGCACATTTCCATTCCCTTGTGCTCAAGGAATGGGAGTGCCCCAGTAAACTTCCCGGGGTTCCAAGGGATTGGGATAGGAAGTATCCTTTTCCACCTGAGGTAGTTAAATGTTGGTCATTCCCCCCCAAGGTGGATGTCCCGATAATAGGGCTAACACCCCTGTCATACATCCCCCTGATTCTACTACCCTGCGGGATGCTGAGGACCGGCGCATTGACCTGCTGGCCTCCCATGCCTTTGCATGTGCGGGGACGGCGCCGCGCCCGGTCTGTGCCTTTGCCATTACTGCTGTGGCCACTAGAACCCTCATCAGAAATATGCTTGATAGTGCCTCTGATGATCTCCCTTGTGAGGTGTTTAATGCACTCTCCAGTTGTGATGTGTTTCTAAATTTTGTTCTAGTAGCATTGGATGACACCATCAGAATGTGTGCAAGAACTTCTGCCCTCGTGGTGGCTATACGTTGCTTGGTCTGGCTGCGACAGTGGGGTGCTGACAATGCTGCGAAGAAGGCCCTTACTGGGCTCCCCTTTAAGGGGCTACGTCTGTTTGGGGCCCGTCTAGACCTGTTTGGTAAGAGAGGTAAGTTACCCCAGCGCAGACGGCTGTCTCGGCCCCTTCGGGGCCAGGGCCCCCCTTCCACCCCCCACCATGGTGTTAAACAGGAACCAGGGGTGTCCTTCGTGGGGGCTCGTGCAGCTTCCTGTCCCAGGAGCAAAAGACAACACCCTGGCTCCTCTGGGGGGGCTAAGCCCAAATCCTCTCCCAAGTCCCCTCAAGCATGATGGGGCGCCTTCACCCGTCTGGGTGAGGGGACAGCTGCGGCACCTTGCTTAAGTCTGGAGGCATCACGCCTCAGACCGGTGGATTTAGGAGGTAGTGTCCTCCGGCTACAAGATGGTGTTTGCTGTGCGGCCTCCCCTAAGATTATCAGGTCCCGGGTACTCCTGGTCCCTGCTTCTGCTCAGGTGCTGGCACAGGCCGTGCAAGGGCTGCTGGGTCTGGGGGTCATTTGCAGATTTACCTTAACAGACAGAGGCAAGGGACCCTACACCAACCCTTTCACAGTTCCCAAAAAAGATGGGTCAGTCTGGCCCATTCTGGATTTACAGATCTTCAGCAAATTGTCAAGTACAGGCGCTTTCCTCATGGAAACTCTGCGCTCGGCCATCTGCTCCTTGCGCCCCGGGGGCTTCATGCCGTCTGTGGATATCAAAGATGCTTACTTTCACATACTTGTGTTTTCAGGACACCAAGATTCCTCAGATTCACGTTGGAAGATCAACACTGCCAATTTGTGGCCTTGCCATCTGGCCTCTCTTCAGCTCCCAGCGTGCTCACCAAGGTGCTGGCGGGGGTGATGTCTCTGATGAGGCCAAGGGGCGTCCGCGTGCTGCCACTACCTGGACGTCCTCATCACTTCCCAGTCTCTACATCTGGCAAAGTTGGATACTCAGCTGGTGGTGTCCATTCTGGAGTCATCTGGATGGGTGATCAGCCACCCCAAGTCCTCACTGTCCCCTTCCTTGGTCACTTCATTCCTAGGAATGAATCTGGACACAGTTCAGGCAAGGATATTCCTTCCTCAGCAGAAGGTGGACAATCTGCCTGCACAAGTTCAGTCCCTCTTAGCTGTCCCCGTCCCTCCACCAGGCATGGGATGCAGCTGGTGGGACTGATGGTGGCGGGCTTCGAAGTGGGCCCTTGTGGTCAGTCCCTCTTGGGGCTTCTGCAACTTCTCCTATTGTCTGTATGGGACAAGGACCCAGCATCCCTGGACAGGGTCTGGGTGTCTTCCCCCCTGGTGAGGAGGTCCCTCTTGTAGTGGATGGACTCAAGGAACCTATTGGGGGGGCGGAACCTCCTTGCTCCTTCTTGGGAGACGGTCACCACGGATGCCAGTCTATCAGGTTGGGGGGGTTCTTCTGGAGGTCCCTGCGGTTCCAGGGGAGGTGGGGCCCTTAGGAGGCCCATTCACCTATCAATGTCTTGAAGCTGTGAGCGATCAGGTTAGTTCTGGTTCGCTTGACTACTCATCTTCAGGGCCTGCCTGTTCAGGGGCGCACGGTCACTCTGATGGCAGTTGCCTACATCAATCATCAGGGAGGGACCCGGAGCAAGAGGGTCCTCCAGGAAGTGTCTCTGATTCTGATCTGGGTGGAGGCCAATGTACCCTGCATTTCAGCGGTATACATTCCGGGGGGGGGGTCCCTCTGCAACAGGGTGTTCCAATCTCTGTATCACCGTTGGGGCCAACCTGATGTGGATCTGTTTGCGTTCCGTCACAATCACAAGCTCCCGGCCTTTGTCTCCCTGTCCCAGGATCCTCTGGCCGTGCCCATGGATGCCTTAGTAATGTCATGGCAGGACATTCAGTTTCTGTATGTCTTTCCTACATTCCCCCTGCTAGGCAGGGTTCTGCCCAAGATTGCTCTGGAAGGGGTGCCAGTGATTCTGGTGGCCTCAGGTTGCCAAGAAGAGTGTGGTTCGCAGACGTGGTGCAGATGGCAGTAGATCAGTGCTTTCTGCCTGGAGTGCCAGATCTGCTCACTTAGGACCCCTTACGCCATTTCAATTACAAACTCTGGCTTTGGCGGCCTGGCTGCTGAAACCTCCATCTTTATGGAGAAAGGTTTGTCTACCTCGATGGTTGAGTCCATGGTGAAGGCTAGGAAGATGACTTCTTCTTCCATCTGTTATAAGGTATGGCGTACCTACATTGACTGGTTGAGTCTTGGTCTCTTCCCTGTTGGGTGTTCTCAGTTCCCAGGGTTCTGGAGTTTTACTGCATTGGTTGGAGTTGGGTCTCTAACTCAGTACCTTGAAGGGTCAGGTTTCTAACCTGTCTGTCTTCTTTCAGAAGTCTTTTGTTCAGCATTCCTTGATTAAGACTGCTTTTAGGGGATTACTCATGTGTGTTCCCCATGACAACCTATGGTCCCTGTTTTGGGATTTGGACTTGGTCTTGCCTGCTTCGCAGGGTGCTCCCTTTGAACCTGTGCAGGATGCTGCCTTGGCCATTCTTACGCTCAAGGTTGTGTTTCTGGTAGCTATCACTTCTGTTAGGCGTGTGTCTGATTTGGCGGCGCTGTCCATTCAGCCCCCCTACTATGAGAGGCGCCAGGACAAGGTGATGTTTCGTTTCAAACCTGATTTTCTGCCTAAGGTAGTGTCTGCCTTCATTTGAATCAGGATATTGTTCTTCCTTCTTGTGCCCTAACCCTAGCAATGCTAAGGAGAGAGTTTTTGCACTCTTTGGATGTGGTTAGGTGTCTGAAGTACTATCTGGTGGCTACTGCACCTTTCAGGAAAACTGATGCTCTTTTTGTGGTCCCTTCTGGTCCTAGGAAGGGTTTGGCTCCTGCCAAGTCTACTATCAGCAAGTGGATTCGTCAGGCTGTGATTCAGGCCTACTCTGCTAAGGGGAAGAATCCTCCCTTCGCCTTATTGCTCATTCTACTCGTGCTATTGGTGCCTCTTGGGCTTCCCAGCACCAGGCTTCTGTTGAACATGTTTGCAAGGCCACTACTTGGTCTTCTGTTCATACCTTTTCAAAGTTTTATAAGGTTGATGTTAAGGCCTCAGCTGATGCTGTTTTTGGCGGCAGTGGTTTAAACTGTCTGCTGTTACCTTTCTTTATTGGGGATCCCACCCTACTTTATGGACACTGCTATTGGATGTCCAGTGTAAGTAATCTATCTGGAGCAGGACATACTGTATACTAAGAATAATACAATTCTGTGAAATTCTCACCTGTAGAATTGGTATTATAAGTATACAGTATGTTCTGCTCCAGCCCACCCTGGTTTTTTGCATTATTCTGGATCCCCTGTATGGTGATTGTTGTTATTGTTATAGTTACCAGTTTTTGGGTGGTTAAAGTCTCCTGGCTTCTTGTTCACTGCTTTTTAATGCTGGGGATTTGTGGGAGGTCCCCGGGTATTTGAGGGGCCGGGAGGAGCTTGTTTTATATGTCTCTGCAGTGCAGCGCCATCTGGCGGAGGATAACCCAAGTGTAAGTAATCTATCTGGAGCAGGACGTACTGTATACTTATAATACCAATTCTACAGGTGAGAATTTCACAGAATTGTATTTTTTGTTACCGCAGCTTTGCCAGGATCCATGGTCCCGCTGCTTGTTACTATTCTGGCTCTGGGGGAATGATGCTCTCTTTAAATATTATGTCTTGAGTGCTTAGGTGGGTCTATATGCACTCAGCTTAGTAATATTTTTGGGGATGAGAAAGGAATCCATGCGCCCTGCTTATTCATTTATGGGGAGTTAATAATGGCCTGTATCCTCATTTTACTTGTTAATGCTCTTAAATACTTTACTGTATTGTTATTTAAAACAACTCCAGCTGTTTCCTGCTTGGTTATATGGCTTTTACAATCTGTTCATGTTGAATATGCCTCCCCGCCATCTCTTAATGCTGAATGTTACTCTCATGGTGAGAATGTTTGGGGAATGAAATTGACACCTTATCGTTTTTTTTACCAGCACAGTCGGTATTTTTGGTAACCTGATCTTAATTGCTAGTATTTTTGTTATTCTTAAGCAACAGGGCCAGGGGTCGAATCCCAGCCAGCCTTTCACTTTAGGGAAGCGTGCTGTGTGTGTGTTGGCTGTTGTACTTTAGAATGTGGAATATAAGGTACTTTAAGTTAAAAAAGTATGGTTTAAATTATATTTTAGAAGACCATGCCCATGTACCTGTGAAAAGGACGGTATTTTTTGTTGGGAAAGGTGGCAACCCTATTGGGGCCCCTAAGGTAGGGCTGGGAGGTAGCAAGCCCCTTAGGGCTAAGGTCTCCTCAAAATGGCTTGCTATTGTTTCTACCACATTATTTAACAGAAAAGACCTTTAGCCTTGTTACCTTGATTGGAGTATTTATTATATCTAAGATATGGGAGGCTCAAGTGTACACCAGTCCTGACCTTTGCTGCCACCATCATAAACCAGCCCGGGTTGACAGTCCAGATAAGAAGCTAGTATGGAGTCACTGCAGATTTAACAGAAAGCTATAAAATACACACAATAAGGTTATTAGAGTGCCTGAGCTTTGTGAAACTGCTTCAGCAAAACATCCTTATTGTGTGTGTTTTGCTCATTTTTGTCAATCTGTCCTTAGTCAGTCCCCCTGCTGTGTGCTCCATTGCTGCTATCTGGCCTGTCACCCTGGAGAAGCGGTGCTGCTGACCTTATTCTGCAGTGAATTTCCTTCTGGCTCTGAAATTAATTATCTTCAGCATGGAGGACACGATGTACGTTGGGACAGAGGAGAGATAGTGAATTTAGCTGCTTCTTTTGATATTGCAGTGTTTGACTTTTCTTCCTGAATTGCTAGCTATTTGGTACTGCACTGCATATTTAAGTGAACCAGATGTCTAAATAGAATTTTGGTCTACTATCCTATTTCTTAGGGATCATAAGGATGTGAGTTGGTAAAATTGGGCCCAGCATTTGTGCTGCAATTTAAATTGTGGGGCATAGCCAGTCAGGTTTGCCCCCTTGGGAATACTGTAAGAACAAGTCTTGTCTGATGTACGATTATAGCTGCTCCACAGTCCTGGTTCTTTACTAGATAGATAGATAGATAGGTAGATAATATACCAAATGTTTTTATTGATAAAAGTGAAAGACTGTAGGCAGGTCAGTTCAGCACCCAGACTCTTCTTCTGCTTCACCATGCTGTTGCAAAGGGTGCAGTGTGTGGTTTAGAATTGTCTTGCTTAAATATGCAAGGAGTTCCCTGAAAGAGATGTTAGCTGGATGGGAGCTTATGTTGTTCTAAAACCTCTATATTTTGCTTAGCATTATTAGTGCCTTTCACGAGGTGTAAACTTCCCATGCCATAGGCACAAATTCAACCCTATACCATCACAGGCGCTTTTGAATGGTATGCTGATAACAAGCAGGATGGCCCATCTCCTCATAAATCTGCAGGACACAATAGGGTTGATTCAGAGCCCCTTTCTCATCATTTTTATGGAGGTCTTGCTACCAAACGAAAAATCATGCAAAAATGAAAACATTTCACACTAAAGTTCTCGCAGAAGAAAGGCTTTGCCGAATCAGATGAGGGGAAAAAATTAACAAGAATGGAAATATTCACGCAAAAAAAAGGTGAGAAAGGGGCTCTGAATCAACCCTTATGTCTTTCATGTTGAGGTTAAAATTTTGGTTAATCCATCCTAAATCCACTTTTAATGCACATTGGCTCAGAGAAGATGGCATCTTTTCTGGATTATGTTGAAATATGGTTTCTTCTTTGCATGATAATGTTTTAACTTGCATTTGTGGATTGCACAGTGAACTCTGTTTACAGACAGTGATTTCGAAATGTATTACTAAGCCCATACAGTGATTTCCTTATAAATTTAGGCCTGTTTTTAAAGAAAGACCAGGAGGTCTACCTTGTCTCTTGTGCGCATGTATTTCTCCAGATTCTCTGAATCTTTTTATGATATTATGTACTGTAGATAGTGGGAAATTCAAAGTCTTTGCGATTTTACATTGAGCAACATTTTACTGATATTGTTAAAAAATATTTAGATTCAGTTATTCCAAGACTGGTGAATCTCTGACCATCTTTGCTTCTGAGAGACTTTTATAGTATACCCTGTCCCAACCTTTTGGTGTTGCTGCCATCAATTTCTAAAATGTTAGTGTTTTTCAAATAAAATGGAAAAATGACTAACTTTTGATTTCTGAAACATGTTTTATTATAAATAAAATATGGTTATATGATTTCCAGATCATAGCTATTACTGGCAGCTACTAAAATACAAACATGATCAGTGAAACTGACTAACCCAACCAACTACTAAAAACACAATGAGGATAATAGGTAATTAAATATATCTATATATAAATGTATATAAATAATAATAAATACATTTTATTGTATAGTAGAACTAAATGAAACACTACAAACAAAATGAAAACCAAATCAACCTTTGTATAAAAGGTAAATAACCTGTCCATTAGTATACAGGCTATTTACCCTCATAGTTTTTATAGGTATAGATCTGTGCGCATTATAGTTATACATATATTTTTTAGGTCTGTCCCTGATAAAGGGGTGAACCAGAACCCTGAAATGTTGGCTGAATAGACTAATGGACTTTTCCATGAATGCAGACCTATAATGTATTGCATACTTGAGGATAAAATACAATCTTTGAAACTACCTGGGAGTGTTACATTTTCTTCTGTTGTATGTGTAGATTGTGTGCATGGTATATATATATATATATATATATATATATATATGGAAAAGTCCTGAATGGTGTTTATTTTTCCCCTGCTATGCTGTATCAGGCACGATCCATGCCGGGTTTTCAGGACCCAGGTTACATTCCCCAGTCCTCTACAGGTTTGTTCCCTGATCTCAGGCCTTGCACAGGTGATGAGGCTGATTGCAGGGGAAGCCTGAATAAAAGGAGCCACTGAGCCTGTCAGTGTGCTGTTGAACAGCCTGGAGGAAGGAACCCAGGCAGTACCTGCTCAAAGTGAACGACAGAACTGTATGCAGCGGAAGGACTTTGCTTGTGACTTTGCACTTGGACTTCTGGATGAGCAGCGTGGGCTGGTAGGCCCCTGGACTATCAAATCAAGGACTTGCACAGAGCTGGTGAAGTAACCGCTTGATGTATTGCATTTGTGCTGCAACGTTCTCTGGCGTAAGAGATAAGTTTTGTTTTTGCTGATGAACCCTTTATTTTCTCAATCTCAATAAAACTGCCTTCGGTGTTGAAGAACTGTCGTCCCTGTACTGCCGTTCGCCCCAAATCGATCACAATATATATATATTTAGTATATACTTGATTCAACAATTGCAGTTAATAAAGGAGCACTTCTTCAGACTTTGAGCAATTTCAAATTCTGTTAGCTTATTCCACCTTCTGTCTTATCATAGATAACAGGTATCATAAATGTATAGTTCAATCTTCATCTGGTCACTTGAATCCAACTCACCACTGCCCTGTTCCCACTGGCTAGAACCAAGAACAATGGGATGGGTGATGCAGGTCTGCCTTGAACTGCCTCTCTGCAGGGAGCTAACTCGTCTGTGGTCTGGTTGCGATCTCTCCAACTTTCCCCTTCCCAGAAACTTTAGGAGCCTGTTAAACCAAAGCTAGGGAGTTGGAGAGATCTCAAGAAGACCCCAGATGGGTTAGCTCACTTCAGAGAGGCAGATCAAGGCAGACCTGAATCACACTTCCCATTGCTGCATTTAGGTGGTTGTGTGTTTCCATCAAATAGAATCGCTTCACCCCAGGGGGTTTCATACAGCTAGCACTGGCTGATTGGTCCACCTTAAGTACTTTATTAAATGGTGACCTTTTTTATGTTGGTATCATGCAGACTCAACCATCTGACTAGATTTGTTGCTCTGGGGTGCATTTCTTTTGCTTCCCCGCCAGTCTTTTTTTATTGAATTACCTATTATGCAAATTGCCTAATCAGTGTAATAAAAATTACAAATTATTAGATATACATTGGTTATTCGGTAATTGTTTGTGTTGTTTATTTTCACTGACCATTTTTTCATTTTTCACAAAACCGCAACTTTTTGGGATTAAAATATTTTTTAAAAAATCATTAAAGACGGTAGTAAATGGCGGCCTTTTATTCTGCTGGTATCATGCAGACTCAACCATTTGCCTAGATTTGTTGCTCTGGGATGCATTTCTTTTGCAAGCTGCCCCCCGCCACTCTTCTTTATTGAATTACCTTGGTGTAAATTGCCTAATCAATTTAATAAATATATCTTTAGCTCTCATGACTTAATTAACTCTAACTGGTTCAGGAAATTAGTGTGAAAACACAAGTCTGTCTATAGAGTCCTAGATCACATTATCAGCAGGAGAAAGCAGAGGCTAAAAGACTTTTGCTAATTACTGTACCAGTACTAATTCTAGGGCTTAGTATTAAAGGTCATATGATTCACTGGCCAAATGCAACCTCCTGACACATGGGGTGACGGATCAGTCCAATGTCCATTTATTATGTCACACTGAAGGTCAGAAATTTGTATTTTTTTAACAAAGCGATGGAATGCAATGTAAAACTCCCTGATTACCCTGTATAAAGTTTGACGGCAGAAGGAGACTATATGGTCCATATAGTCTTCCCTTATGTGTGTGTGTTCTCTTAAGTTTCGACTTAAAAACACTTCCCTCCTGAAACTTATTCAATCATTTTACATATTTAAAGGGTTCAGTCATGTCCCCTCTCTCCCTTCTTTCCTCCAAACTGCATGAATTTAGGAACCAGGTGGCACACTCGATTATTAAAAACTATAATAGAGTCAAATATTAAAAAAACAGGGTGCTGCTCCCTGTGTGATTCTCTTGTCACCCTCTATTATACCTTATTTGCAAATAGCAAGCACACACCTTGGAGCTTACATCAAGCTTAAATAGAGAGTAATTTTTACTTTTCAAAAGAATGTATTACTTTTATACATATCAGTGAAAGATATAAACATGATACAAAGTATTGATCATCCAAGGTTAGTGAAGAATAAACGTTACAAACATTTATTTGTCTGCAGAGCTCTCATAAGCTTGAGAGTAAATATTGTGCATCTGCTGTACCAGCAAAAAAGTTGCAAAAACAGTAGCAAACTGGTTTTTTGCAAAAAGTGTAACAACAAGTACCATTAAAGGATTAAAGCACTGCCTCCTTATATGATAATATAGCTGTACAAAAATCATAGTAGAAGCTGTCATAACCCTAATGCACATCCAGAATACATTACAGCATAATCAAATAGTATGAGAAGCATAAGCGGACAAAAGTATTAAAGGATATTAACCCAGGTGATCAAATCATATATGCATATATAGATTTATATCCTTTAGACCGTAAGCTCGCAAAGGACTCTCATATTGTATCTTGTATTCTGAATATTATTTGTAAACTCTGTAAAAACACTGCATTTGTAATAGTCTATGTACTGTATGTCTGTAGTCTATGTACCTGTCTGTAATTGCTATTTTGTACAGTGCTATGGAAGATGATGGCGCTTTATAAATAAACAACAATAATAATAGTAGTAGCCAAAGTTAAGAAGAAATAAGTGTTGCCCAAAATGGATGGTAATAGTGGAGTGTCTATCCCACGTGCCAGGGATCACGTCCCCTTTCTCAAGGAAGTGCGTCCTGTCTGCGTTCCCTGCTGTGCTGTTTTTGAACAAAGGATCCCCTGGGATCCAGAATGGTTTCGGCGGGTCCCGGTCTAGTACCAACCAGAGGTGGGGCTGGCGAGCTCAGTGTAATGGGAGGCTCCAGGCACCTGTATTTGGCAGACTGTACAAATTATGTCCTGATACGTTTAAGGTTTATGTCTTACCACATTTTTATTGCCTGCCCTTGGACCTGTTCTATTTGAATAATGTCTTTTTGCAGGTAAGGTCTTCAGAACTGGATGCCGTATTCAAGCTGTAGCATTACCAGGGCTCTATACAGCGACATCACAACTTCCCTCTTCCTACTGGTGATGCCTCGAGCTATGCAGCTGATCATCCTGCTTTCTTTTCTTACTGCCTGGCTACACTGTCCACTCATCTGCTGGCTACACTGTCCACCTTGATCCCACAGTGCATACCCAGGCCCATCCCTGCTCTGTGCGGCAGACTTGAATGTCTGCAGGCGGATCCATACTGGGGAAATGGGGATGCTGTGGGGTGCAGCAGAGTTTGGCTAAGCTTAGCCACATTCAAGGGATTGGGGATTAAGGTGGTTTTACCAAATCAGACTAGTTGTCATTGGTTTCAAAACACATATCAACTCCTATTCTACTCTATGGTATTTATTTTCTCCAGTGCTGCCCTTTGTGGGAGCAACTACAGTTCTAAAAGCTTTTCTCTGGGCCAAAATAATAATAATTAAAAGTTCATAGTGATAATGGGGCGGGCATGCTAATTATTGGGTGAAGCAAGTTTAAGGTACCTGTCCAGGTACACACTACCTCCCCCCACCTGTATTCCCCATGGGAACCATGTAAAATGCACTATATATTTCAAATCATTTCAAAATCTCTGAATACATGTAAATACCTTATGTTTTTTATACGTGGTGGCTGAGCTGGGAAGGGCATTTAATCACATAGCTTTATGGATCTTGAGAACACTCTACTGTGGTGAAAGACAGCTGTGGGACCAGTGTGACCGGAAGGGTGACTGTTAGACCATTTTTGCATGTTCCTGGAGGTATGAAATTAAAATGAGAGCAAAATTTGAAGCCTGAAGCTTCCCCGTCTTTCTGCAATTGCATTTTCTAGGTAGCATTCCCTGATGCCGCATAGCGGCCAGGAAATTGAGTGTAACCAATATTTACCTATTTTTACATTAAATGGTATTCTTTTGCATATTTACAGTAGTTGGAGTGCTGATTGCCTAAATATTTTTTTTGGAGATTTTTTTATGGATAGGGTGTTAGACTGGGGGTCTCAGACGTAAGTTGTGATGATGTTGTTGATGAGCGCGTCAACCAATCTACCACGGCAGATGCGTTACTGGTGGAGACCCGACCGCTAGCAGATACTGGCAGATTAGGTCTCTCAGCGTGACTCCTGCTGCTACTGGCCCCCAGTCTGATGCGAGCTCTGCCTGCGGAATCTTGGCCTCTGCCACTCCTCTTTTCACTTCCGACATAGTCTAACTGGCGTGGTAGTAGGTGATATTTTAAGAACCCCCGGGCAGCGGTGGGTCTATATGAAACAGAATATAATGCACACCAAAAGTGAGCAGTAACACTCAGCCTCCAACAGGCCTGCTTAGTGTAAATAAGAGAGCTGCTTAGTGTAAATAAAGAGGGGTATGCTATGTTACAGAATGGGATGCCCCAACAGCCAGCAGTGCACCTGTGAGCAGTACTACTATGCACAGCAAAAGTGTCTTTATCAGGCCTAATTTCAATTAGAATAAGTGCAAATGGTTATATGGTCTTAAATAGAGGCTGGTGTAGTCACAGAATGGGATGCCACAACAGGAGTGCACCTGGGACCAGTAGTAGCATGCACAGCAAAAGTGTCTTTATCAGGCCTAATTTCAATTAGAATAAGTTCAAATGGTTATGGTCTTAAATAGAGGCTGGTGTAGTCACAGAATGGGATGCCACAACAGGAGTGCACCTGGCAGGCAGCAGTAAGAATATGCACAGCAAAAGTGTCTTTATCAGGCCTAATTTCAATTAGAATAAGTGCAAATGGTTATATGGTCTTAAATAGAGGCTGGTGTAGTCACAGAATGGGATGCCACAACAGGAGTGCACCTGGGACCAGTAGTAGCATGCACAGCAAAAGTGTCTTTATCAGGCCTAATTTCAATTAGAATAAGTTCAAATGGTTATGGTCTTAAATAGAGGCTGGTGTAGTCACAGAATGGGATGCCACAACAGGAGTGCACCTGGCAGGCAGCAGTAAGAATATGCACAGCAAAAGTGTCTTTATCAGGCCTAATTTCAATTAGAATAAGTGCAAATGGTTATATGGTCTTAAATAGAGGCTGGTGTAGTCACAGAATGGGATGCCACAACAGGAGTGCACCTGGGACCAGTAGTAGCATGCACAGCAAAAGTGTCTTTATCAGGCCTAATTTCAATTAGAATAAGTGCAAATGGTTATGGTCTTAAATAGAGGCTGCTGTAGTCACAGAATGGGATGCCCCAAACAGGAGTGCACCTGGCAGGGACCAGTAGTGCTATGCACAGCAAAAGTGTCTTTATCAGGCCTAATTTCAATTATAATAGGTGCAAATGGTTATATGGTCTTAAATAGAGGCTGGTGTAGTCACAGAATGGGATGCCCCAACAGGAGTGCACCTGGCAGGCAGCAGTAAGAATATGCACAGCAAAAGTGTCTTTATCAGGCCTAATTTCAATTATAATAGGTGCAAATGGTTATATGGTCTTAAATAGAGGCTGGTGTAGTCACAGAATGGGATGCCCCAACAGGAGTGCACCTGGCAGGCAGCAGTAAGAATATGCACAGCAAAAGTGTCTTTATCAGGCCTAATTTCAATTAGAATAAGTGCAAATGGTTATGTTCTTAAATAGAGGCTGGTGTAGTCACAGAATGGGATGCCACAACAGGAGTGCACCTGGGACCAGTAGTAGCATGCACAGCAAAAGTGTCTTTATCAGGCCTAATTTCAATTAGAATAGGTGCAAATGGTTATGGTCTTAAATAGAGGCTGGTGTAGTCACAGAATGGGATGCCCCAACAGGAGTGCACCTGGCAGGCAGCAGTAAAAATATGCACAGCAAAGGTGTCTTTATCAGGCCTAATTTCAATTAGAATAAGTGCAAATGGTTATATGGTCTTAAATAGAGGCTGCTGTAGTCACAGAATGGGATGCCCCAAACAGGAGTGCACCTGACAGGGACCAGTAGTGCTATGCACAGCAAAAGTCTCTTTATCAGGCCTAATTTCAATTATAATAGGTGCAAATGGTTATATGGTCTTAAATAGAGGCTGGTGTAGTCACAGAATGGGATGCCCCAACAGGAGTGCACCTGGCAGGCAGCAGTAAGAATATGCACAGCAAAAGTGTCTTTATCAGGCCTAATTTCAATTAGAATAAGTGCAAATGGTTATGTTCTTAAATAGAGGCTGGTGTAGTCACAGAATGGGATGCCACAACAGGAGTGCACCTGGGACCAGTAGTAGCATGCACAGCAAAAGTGTCTTTATCAGGCCTAATTTCAATTAGAATAAGTGCAAATGGTTATGGTCTTAAATAGAGGCTGGTGTAGTCACAGAATGGGATGCCCCAACAGGAGTGCACCTGGCAGGCAGCAGTAAGAATATGCACAGCAAAAGTGTCTTTATCAGGCCTAATTTCAATTAGAATAAGTGCAAATGGTTATATGGTCTTAAATAGAGGCTGCTGTAGTCACAGAATGGGATGCCCCAAACAGGAGTGCACCTGGCAGGGACCAGTAGTGCTATGCACAGCAAAAGTGTCTTTATCAGGCCTAATTTCAATTATAATAGGTGCAAATGGTTATATGGTCTTAAATAGAGGCTGGTGTAGTCACAGAATGGGATGCCCCAACAGGAGTGCACCTGGCAGGCAGCAGTAAGAATATGCACAGCAAAAGTGTCTTTATCAGGCCTAATTTCAATTAGAATAAGTGCAAATGGTTATATGGTCTTAAATAGAGGCTGCTGTAGTCACAGAATGGGATGCCCCAAACAGGAGTGCACCTGGCAGGGACCAGTAGTGCTATGCACAGCAAAAGTCTCTTTATCAGGCCTAATTTCAATTATAATAGGTGCAAATGGTTATATGGTCTTAAATAGAGGCTGGTGTAGTCACAGAATGGGATGCCCCAACAGGAGTGCACCTGGCAGGCAGCAGTAAGAATATGCACAGCAAAAGTGTCTTTATCAGGCCTAATTTCAATTAGAATAAGTGCAAATGGTTATGTTCTTAAATAGAGGCTGGTGTAGTCACAGAATGGGATGCCACAACAGGAGTGCACCTGGGACCAGTAGTAGCATGCACAGCAAAAGTGTCTTTATCAGGCCTAATTTCAATTAGAATAAGTGCAAATGGTTATGGTCTTAAATAGAGGCTGGTGTTGTCACAGAATGGGATGCCCCAACAGGAGTGCACCTGGCAGGCAGCAGTAAGAATATGCACAGCAAATGTGTCTTTATCAGGCCTAATTTCAATTAGAATAAGTGCAAATGGTTATATGGTCTTAAATAGAGGCTGCTGTAGTCACAGAATGGGATGCCCCAAACAGGAGTGCACCTGGCAGGGACCAGTAGTGCTATGCACAGCAAAAGTGTCTTTATCAGGCCTAATTTCAATTATAATAGGTGCAAATGGTTATATGGTCTTAAATAGAGGCTGGTGTAGTCACAGAATGGGATGCCCCAACAGGAGTGCACCTGGCAGGCAGCAGTAAGAATATGCACAGCAAAAGTGTCTTTATCAGGCCTAATTTCAATTAGAATAAGTGCAAATGGTTATGTTCTTAAATAGAGGCTGGTGTAGTCACAGAATGGGTTGCCACAACAGGAGTGCACCTGGGACCAGTAGTAGCATGCACAGCAAAAGTGTCTTTATCAGGCCTAATTTCAATTAGAATAAGTGCAAATGGTTATGGTCTTAAATAGAGGCTGGTGTAGTCACAGAATGGGATGCCACAACAGGAGTGCACCTGGCAGGGACAAGTAGTGCTATGCACAGCAAAAGTGTCTTTATCATGCCTAATTTCAATTATAATAAGTGCAAATGGTTATATGGTCTTAAATAGAGGCTGCTGTAGTCACAGAATGGGATGCCACAACAGGAGTGCACCTGGCAGGGACCAGTAGTGCTATGCACAGCAAAAGTGTCTTTATCAGGCCTAATTTCAATTAGAATAAGTGCAAATGGTTATATGGTCTTAAATAGAGGCTGCTGTAGTCACAGAATGGGATGCCCCAAACAGGAGTGCACCTGGCAGGGACCAGTAGTGCTATGCACAGCAAAAGTGTCTTTATCAGGCCTAATTTCAATTATAATAGGTGCAAATGGTTATATGGTCTTAAATAGAGGCTGGTGTAGTCACAGAATGGGATGCCCCAACAGGAGTGCACCTGGCAGGCAGCAGTAAGAATATGCACAGCAAAAGTGTCTTTATCAGGCCTAATTTCAATTAGAATAAGTGCAAATGGTTATATGGTCTTAAATAGAGGCTGCTGTAGTCACAGAATGGGATGCCCCAAACAGGAGTGCACCTGGCAGGGACCAGTAGTGCTATGCACAGCAAAAGTCTCTTTATCAGGCCTAATTTCAATTATAATAGGTGCAAATGGTTATATGGTCTTAAATAGAGGCTGGTGTAGTCACAGAATGGGATGCCCCAACAGGAGTGCACCTGGCAGGCAGCAGTAAGAATATGCACAGCAAAAGTGTCTTTATCAGGCCTAATTTCAATTAGAATAAGTGCAAATGGTTATGTTCTTAAATAGAGGCTGGTGTAGTCACAGAATGGGATGCCACAACAGGAGTGCACCTGGGACCAGTAGTAGCATGCACAGCAAAAGTGTCTTTATCAGGCCTAATTTCAATTAGAATAAGTGCAAATGGTTATGGTCTTAAATAGAGGCTGGTGTAGTCACAGAATGGGATGCCCCAACAGGAGTGCACCTGGCAGGCAGCAGTAAGAATATGCACAGCAAATGTGTCTTTATCAGGCCTTATTTCAATTAGAATAAGTGCAAATGGTTATATGGTCTTAAATAGAGGCTGCTGTAGTCACAGAATGGGATGCCCCAAACAGGAGTGCACCTGGCAGGGACCAGTAGTGCTATGCACAGCAAAAGTGTCTTTATCAGGCCTAATTTCAATTATAATAGGTGCAAATGGTTATATGGTCTTAAATAGAGGCTGGTGTAGTCACAGAATGGGATGCCCCAACAGGAGTGCACCTGGCAGGCAGCAGTAAGAATATGCACAGCAAAAGTGTCTTTATCAGGCCTAATTTCAATTAGAATAAGTGCAAATGGTTATGTTCTTAAATAGAGGCTGGTGTAGTCACAGAATGGGTTGCCACAACAGGAGTGCACCTGGGACCAGTAGTAGCATGCACAGCAAAAGTGTCTTTATCAGGCCTAATTTCAATTAGAATAAGTGCAAATGGTTATGGTCTTAAATAGAGGCTGGTGTAGTCACAGAATGGGATGCCACAACAGGAGTGCACCTGGCAGGGACAAGTAGTGCTATGCACAGCAAAAGTGTCTTTATCATGCCTAATTTCAATTATAATAAGTGCAAATGGTTATATGGTCTTAAATAGAGGCTGCTGTAGTCACAGAATGGGATGCCACAACAGGAGTGCACCTGGCAGGGACCAGTAGTGCTATGCACAGCAAAAGTGTCTTTATCAGGCCTCATTTCAATTATAATAGGTGCAAATGGTTATATGGTCTTAAATAGAGGCTGCTGTAGTCACAGAATGGGATGCCATAACAGGAGTGCACCTGGCAGGGACCAGTAGTGCTATGAACAGCAAAAGTGTCTTTATCAGGCCTAATTTCAATTAGAATAAGTGCAAATGGTTATATGGTCTTAAATAGAGGCTGGTGTAGTCACAGAATGGGATGCCTCACAGCAGACTTAAGATCAGTTCAGTACATATGCACAGTTAGTTAGTATAAGCAGCCTGAAAACGCTAACAAAGCCTGTCAGCCAGCCAGTAACACTCAGGCTGGATGAAAAAAAAATCTCCCTGTGACTGCCTCCGATTTTTCCTAACTTTCCCTGTTTTTCGCTGACTTTCTGTCTGTCTCCTGCCTGTCTCCAGCCTGTCCCTGTCAGTCCCTGCCTGTCTAACTGCCTCTCCCTCACTACAGCGTTCTGTCTCTCACAAATGCAATAGAGAAATGAGGAAGGAAAAGCAAGATGGCCGACTTAAATAGCGCTGTGACGTCACCGGGCTTGCTGGCTGCTGATAGGCTGCATGTGACTGTCCCAGCTTGCACTGGCGCGGGGTTGATGTCTGGACATGTCCCGTCCGCCATCTTAGAATGCCTGTAATGTAAATGAATGGATGTTAAAGGAAAACTTCGAGCGATCGAATCGCGGGGAAATTCGGATTCGATCCAAATCGAATTTTTCATGAAATTCGGATCGAATCCGGGTTCGTCCGGATCGATTCGCTCATCCCTAATAATAATGGGTCATAGAATAATAGTCACACCTAGAAAGCCAGCCTATATACTGTTATATCACAGCTGTGCAGCCTATACAAAAGTACATAGACAATACATAACAATAGGTAACATAGAGAAAAGTGAAAGGAAGTAATCAAATGTATACCCATGGATATAAGAGAGGATCGCTCTCAGTTAGCCAACGTTTCAGGGCAACATGCCTTTTCCTCAAGGCAGCGATCATTTCTCACATCTTTGTATCAACATCTACATGATGCAAACAGATAGAATACTGTGTGTTATGCCTCAGTATTACTGGACAACATAGCATCAATCTGTAGCATTACATGCAACCAATAATACCATAGATATTGTTTGTAAAAAAACACTAACATCATCTACAGACCAGAGATATCCGAGTTGAGCTTAAAGCATATGTCTGGGGTCAGGGGCTACACTTACTTACGCAAAGAGGAACGCGCATAGAATGCTGCAGATATATATTCCCAAAAAGCCTGTGGAATGACCACACCCATTACATGTTCAAATCAGATAAACGTGGAGGCTGATTCACTACTAACGCCAGGTATTGCCAAATGAGTGTCTATATAGCCGCGCTTAGAGCGGCCGCTAGCAGCCTCAGTCGCTGTAGTAACCTGGCCGGCAGTGATGAATGTGATGTGTGTTGGGAGCGAAAGGTAGTGCCAGCTCAGTGTGTCCAGCACTCGGAGCGCCACACCATACTTCAAAAAAGGACACACACAGCGCCGGCGCTCTAAATCTGGTCGCTATAGCACCAAAGTCTGGTTTTGAACACATATACACCTGTAGCATAGTGAAAACATATGGAATGACATTGTTATAACACCGTGACATTAACACTTTAGTTCCAGACCTTTAATGAGGATCTGCATAAAAATATAAAAAGTTTCTAAAAGTGTTTGTTTGCAGCCAGGAGAGGTCACACAATGATTTGAGCAAAAAAACAATTTAAAAATGTAAAACACGCTGTTTAAACACAAGCAAATGAACGGCCATTGAAATGTATTGGAGAGCAACAATGAGCGAAAGGTAATACCTGGCGCTCTGGATGCTAGAGAGCTGGCTCTATACACTGAGCTGCCTGTAATAATACATCGGACGCTACATGGCGCTGTTAGAGTCGCTCACCAGATTCGCTTTCATAAATGTAGTTTTGCGTACAGCGCCCAACGTTCACCAGACGCTGCCTGCCACTGCGAGGCACTACCTGGTGCTATCCGATCATGAATGACCCCGTAAGTCTCCCACTTTGAGCCCCCCCCCCAAAACATGGTCAGATTACACTAACCTGCATAACTATGTGAGCACCCTTCCCCAACGCTCCATGATTGCTCCCTGATATTGTAGGGGGGGCTGCTTTCCAGTAGAGCTCCTTCCTGCATGCCCAGGGCTATAAACATCCCCGCAGAGACATATCACAACTTCTTCTATACTTGTAAAACACAATCATCAGCCTTACATATATTTTTTCAGCTATTGCAGTCTAGGGGGGAACACTGCCTAAATGAGCAAATAGCTGACCAGGTAATACATTTCCAAATGCAAAAAAAGACAACACAATAAGATTAAAAGATTGCACTAATACAGTTTTCTAGTCAGAAGACAGAAACAACTGAAGGCACACGATAGCGAATATAAGAACATTTTCTTTAGAAACTTAGGAACAGATTCCAAAATGATTGAGTCAGACAAATCATTTGTATAAAAAGCAAATTGGGTGTATTATCTGTATTCTCATGTAAAGTGCCTCGAAGGCACTTAACATATAAATACATGTACGGTATGTTGTTATTTGAGGCTTTGTTGTCTGCTGTGTAAAAGATAGGCTTTCTTCATTAATCCCCTGAATGTGGTTTTTCAATAGGGCATTTGTCTGCTGATTAGAGAAAAGCAATATACTGTAATGAATCACCATGCGTTGGTACAGATCTCTGACTAGAAGTGTATAAATGCGTCCTGTGTATGTACCCATTAGGTTGCTATACTCCACTTCAAGCATACATATAGATATGAATAACTGATGTGCTAAAGGGTCTGTCCAGGCAACTGGGAAAATGTACTCACTGCTTCTCCCCAGCAGCTGGTTGGTCCTATTCTGTAGTGTAGTAGTAGTGTAAATGTTATTAAGTCCTCCTTCAAGCAGGTCTGTCCTCCATTTACTGGTCTCTTCTAGGAACATAGGAAACCCCCTGCTTTCTGTCACAGTGTCTGCACCACACCTGATCTATTTCCTGCAATAGAAATATCTGGGTCCCAGAGATCACTGGTAAATGGAGAATGGATTCCAAGATGTGGAATCTTGGAAACAAATTTTACACTTCTGGTCTAGAACTAACCAGCTGTGGGGGAAAAGGGTGAGTAAGCTTTTTCTTTTCAGTTATCTGCGATAATAAGGCTGCAAGCAGCTCACCTGATATCTACCCCGTGTTCCTTGCCTACATTTCATGCAGCGCTGGGTAGAAGCCATAGCAGATCCCAAAAGTTTGTCCTTCTTTCAGTTTTATTTATCTAGGATCATGCAAAAAAAAAAAACTGGTCCAGCAGCCACTTCTTTGCTAACTGAGCACAGAACGCCACAATGGTCCCACAGCTGTCTCTGACCACAGCAAAGCATGCTCAGGGCTCCTAAAGCTGTCCACACCTCCTATAATTGCAGCACAGGAGCAGACCCCCCCCCCCCCCCCCTATTACACTCTGCAACAGGGACCAATGCACAAACTTACCAGCACGGAGACCGCCACGGCACCCTGGCTGGTTGAGCCTGAACACAACTTAAAGATATCTCCACCAATGTAAGAAGGCTGCTGATAGGCCAGAGAAACAGCCTATAAGATGCCTATTTTACAAGGAAGCAACCACATTGACTGATCCAACACAAGACCCATACTCCAGTCCCTCATACCCTCATTGACTACAACAGCACTACATCAGTATCTCTGCAGCACCTAACAGACAAGTGATAGTACTAGGATCCATGTATTCAGACTAGTAGCATGAATATTCAGTCTCTCTGATAATGCCTATTGGCAAAATGCATCAGGGCTTAAAGTGGATCAAAATTCCCCCGTGCCCTCCACCCGTCTTCCCCGTCCGAGTACCTGCTGGTTCAGCAGTTTAAAGAAAAAACGTGCCCAGCCTATCTGAATGGTTTGGCACTGGAGCATGCACAGCTGCAGGGAAGACGATTTTAAAACCTGCGGCCGGGGGCCACTTTTGGCCCTCAGAGACATCAGATGTGGCCCCTGACCGGCTGTGGGGTTAGTGGCAGGGGTAAATAGAACTGACATGTAAAGGTAGTTAAAGAGGGATACAGTGAGGATGGGCAATTGCATGGTGAGTGAAATAGGAGGGGTGCATTGGCAAACAGCATTGACCTGGAGGAACACGGTGACACTGATTGTACAATATTACCCCTTGTTGAAGTCTTTGGAACTGATGTGGAAAAGGCAATATATAATGGACCCTTATATTCAGAGAGGTGAGCTAATCGGCTTTTGTATTGCTAGCATGTGGGGACTGTTACATATGAATGTAGGAGTGGGGTTTAGGGACATAGAAGGGGAGTTTGTTTGATAGCGTGTATCCTAATTCTTGTAGAAAATCTTCATTACGCTTTTCCAAATAAAAAAAATATACACCTCTTCATTGAGGCCGGCGATCAGGTTCCAAATCATTTAAGGGGCCAATGCACACAAAAAGGTTGAGCCCCTCTGAGCTATAGGATGCCCCGAGGGCTGGCTAGCAGCCATTTTGGGACTGAAGCTCTTATGGTAAAAAAATGTCCAATGTTCTGTTACTTTTTACCATTGGCATATGCCTATTAATGTGGTTCTATGTTATACTCAATTGATAATATTTGTATATAACTGTGTACTTAGTATATGAACTAAATCCCTAATACTGTACATTCCTCATTTTATGCTTAACCAGACAGCAAGGCCAAATTTTATCCTCATTTGTTTTTCCACTTCTAAAGCTGCACCATGACATGTCCTTCGTTACTTAGAATATGTAAAGTTTTTACATATAATGGGTGATTGAGATACCTTGAAATGGCTCATTTTACACTGTTTCCATGGGGAAAAGTGGGAGGAAGTTAGCACGTAGCTACTACATACAACTATTATGTAGTAATATTGCATGTTGTACATATTGCATTTAATGGATAAAGGGTCGTCATCACCTGCAAATACATTATAGTACTGAAGCTAAAGAGGGCTCTCCTTAAGTTCAAAATATATAGTTGTGTATATATATGTTTTTAATTTAACCTGATGTCCCATCTTTACACTACTTAACCATTAGGGAGATCTGTCTTCAGAATCTATGAGCACATCTAATAGCCCCTTTATTTATAGTCATGAACAGAAGTGATCCCCTGCTGATGGGGGGGGGGGGGGGGGGTCAAGTATGACCTGGACTTAGGTATCCATAATTGGTAAGTAATAGTATTAGGTATCTGAACCCAAAGGGCTGTGCTGTGGGGAATCTAAATGAGTATTCTGTGGATGTTTAAGAGGATTGTCCAGGCTATTCTTAAAAAAAAGCTGCTGAAGTTGAGATGTTTGTAGCGCAGCCCCCAAGCTCCGGGACAAAACAGACTTTGCGGCCTTTATTGCCCCCCCCCCCCCCCCACACTTCTAAACCACTTCTAAAAAAAATCTTGTGTCCCCTCCCCTTCTGAGACAAAACTGCCCTGCAAGGAACCACACTTACTCCCCTACTCTCCAAAAAAGCCAACTGGCAGAACTTGAGCTGAGCAAGACTAGATGGTGCCTGGCCATTTGAAAAAAACTTGCCTAAGTCTAGTGTCCAGCAGCCCTAGAACAACTCAATCCTATTTGCCTGCTTCACCAGAACACCCCAGTCATCATAGATTTGAAGGGGATTCTATTTTATGGTCAAGCTGAAATTTACATTAAGGGCTTGATTTACTATGGCAGCTACTTTCTGCTGTTTTAAGCTTCATTATTTTCAGCGGTTGTTTCAGTGGCAGTCATACAAGTGAAAAGCAACTGAAACTAGCTGAAAGCAGCATGATTGGCGTTATGTTGAGAAACTTTGACATCTACCATAAAATAGTATAGAGCGATAAAAATTCATTCAATTTTTTTCATTCAATATGGTTTCAAGTACATCTAATTCCCTATAACATGATTAGGACAGTAGCAGACTTGTCCTCGTGGATATGAGAAGACATCTTCATGGTCTTGATGTACTAACTTACAACATGTTAATAATTTCAGAACATAGACTTGGGAACCATAATAAAACAAATTAGGTTGCAAAGGGAACCACTACTGATTTTGATGGCCACACAGTTGTCTGTGCTGGGAAAAACTAGACTACCTTGTTGGTTTCCACCAATCTAAGCCTTGGTGTACTGCTGAGTCGGAAATGGCCAAAAAAACAGGAAAAAATGACTAACACCCACCCAAACTTATGATTCTCGATCCGAAATCAATTAACTTTTGCTCTTTGAATCGAGGGGATTGTCTGCTGATACTCTGGCAATACTGTTAACTAGCTAAACATTATACAGTACATGTATAAAATAATTGGTGAACATGCATTTTATGACATCACAGCATTATGGGGCTTTTCAGCAGTGCTGTGGATTTTGCAGTATGCTCCGCATGGTGGAAAACTGAAATTGTCTGTCTTTTATTTTTCTATCCATGTTGGACTGCTGGTTAATGTCAATCCATTTTGACTCACCTGGATAGTGTAAGAGCATGACATCTCCTTGGGAATGATAAAAGGATTAGACAGAATGTAGCTAGGCCATGACATCAAAAGCTCCTTATCACACAATAGAGCAACATACAAGAATCCCGTCTCTAAAAAACCTTTAGCTACGAAATCTGTTCTTTAAGCAAAGGCTTTATTTTACTGAGCAATGACAAAAATACCATCTGATAACTGCTGGATGAATTTTACACACTTGTAGTTGGGATTTCATCAACTGAATCTCAACCGAAGCTGGGAAATCAGCATTCAAAGAGCAGCCTACTAGGTATGACCAACAAGAAGCACATCAGAAGTAATACCATGGCTTTCAAAATGTCAGCCAGTATAAAAAGCTGGTCCTGCTTTAACGAAGCTGAAACAGTGGCATCACTGACATACCTGAGAAAGGTGACTGTCCTAGCTCCCTCTTCACCAACAGGACACCCTGATTTTAGACACCCGAACTGGTGGGACGGTGCAATTCATTACACTTTCTTCCAGGTGGTATTCCAGAACACAACTGTGGCACACTCTTATCACTAGAAGCACTAGGGCCTAGTCTCTCTTTCCAACCATGGACCATCTCAGCACAGCCTGGCCTACTTAAGATAGATAGATAGATAAGATATTGTCTTCTTCCACAGGTCCTCAGGACTACTGCTTGGCTCAGTCCAAAGATCTGTGTTCCAGGTTTTTTGGCTGCTCTCCCATCTGCTCTAGCTTCCTTGCAACTCCAGTTTTAACAAATCAACCAGTTCTAGCTGGTTTCTGGCTTATATAAGTTCTGGTTCCTCCCTAATGTCAGGATTGTAACTTAACAAGCAAGGTTTAATTAATTTGCTAGCCAAGTTTGGTACAGGATGATGCACTTAATGTGGGTTAAAACTTAAAGCCGGGCCCTGGAGTGTAAAAGATTCCAGGCCCCCCCCCCACTGTGTGAAACCCTCCAGGCCGCCGTGATCTCACCTAATCCAGGCGGGTCCCGCGCCTTCGATCTCCACCAGCGGCTGCATCTCCAGCTACTCTGCAGCCTTGCACGCTTCTGCGCCCAGACTTTATGAACAGCCCAAAGATTAAGCGGTGGACCCAGAAATCTGTTTCCATCTTCTTTAAGTGCATCTTTTACTAGCTACAGCGTGTAATTCCACTAGAACAATACAATTGCTCCTGGCCACAAGTCTCTATTTACCTTTAGACTACCTATCCCCCCACCTTCGAGCACAATTAAACCTAGTAAACACACTAGTAACCACAAGGACTAGTCCTACTGGTCACATGTACATGCAATTTTGCTCTGAAAGCAACTGTATTGCTTTGGGCATCTGGCTGATATTCATTAGCGTTTGATGTACTTGTCACCATATCACAAAATAAAGTGCAAACATATTTTATTTTAGATGTAAAAACTCAATACGAAATAACTAACCCTTTTAGAGTATTCATTTATTGGAGGGGAGGGAAATGAGGCAGTGAGCCATATAGGATGGTGGCCAAATTAGGAGGAGAACTTGACATATGGGAGTGACCCCAAGTATTACACTGCGATTCTGTTACAGTGTATTTGTACTTTGCACAGGTCATACTAAAGCATTTGCCAAACATCTCTGTCAACTGGATTTCAGATTTGAAACACACCTTATAAATCAACAGTGTCTATATATACAGCAGAACACATTTTAAGGCTGCTAGCAATCATCTCTAATAGCAGTGAGCGGTTTCACATTGAGCAAACCATAAGGAACAAAAAATCAATCACAGAGCAACCAGGACACATGCACACACCATATATCAGTGCTCTGCCAGCTTGCTTAGCGTTCCATACCCACAGTATAGAACTAGGAGCCTTGTGGTAATTGGATACAAGATATATGTAGAGATAGTTCAGAAGTATCAGGATGCTTGGGAGTTGGGGGACAAAATGGCATTGAGGGCCAATTTGGTTAAATAGATAAGGTATCAATAGACAAAACACTACTATTCCAGTCCAAATTTCACCTAATTATCAAAGGGTGTGCAGTAGTATTGTGAAGTAACATGCACCAAACCATGTGCGGAGAGCCCCAACCCCCCAACGCCACACCAAGAAAACTACCGCACCACCATACAATCTAACCATACAAAATCTTTTATTGTAATTGATATACATAACAGACACAATTAAAATCCATTAAAAAGCATATACTACACACACGACACCATATATTTTATGGGACACTGCACCATATATTCCCCTTGAACCTGATCACAATTAAATCATATAAATCCCCCTCTTTTCATCCACATTAATCCCTATTTATACATCCCCTCCCACCAACAAAAGTGCAATATGCATGTGCAAATGAAATGACCCTGTGCAACACCATTACAGTGCAAAAAACAATTATTTCATAGATCTCCCACTAATTCCACACTATATAAACCTCTAACCCCAATATATCCCTTAAAGTGCTTAGTGCTTCTCAATTAATAACCTAATGAAATATCTCTTGGGTGGAGCAAACCATAACAGTAGTCATAATGAATTTGATGAGTTTAATTACCAAGGTGCCAGTGCAGTGTCCGCCTCCCACGGGTTCCGCGATGACGGCAAAACCCCATCATTTCATCAGGGCAAAGTGTCCTACCAAGGACCAATAACCAACTGCTGCCTTTATCATGTAGGGTTCAGTTATATTAGCAGAGGCAGGAAACTAGCATGCTTTGATTCAATGATGATTGAATATTATAAAAACAGGGTTTACATGTATGAATGTCAACTGTAGACTGCCACTAACATTTGTACATGGTCATGGACACATACACATGCATATCTACAAGCTTATTGTCAAAAATAACATTACTCACCATCACAGCTGTGGCTTGGGCCCATGCTGCTGGAGGGTCCTGGAGATGGGGTGGGGAGAATTAAAGACAGGGTCCGTCTGCGTAGAAACATCTGTATAGAGAAAAAAAACACAAAAGAAACAATCATAAGAACTGTAGGGAATAGTTCAATCTGACTAATTATTGGGACACACTTGACCATGTGTTAGCTAATACTATTCTACTTTGCCAAACACATAATGAACCAACAATCATTTCAAGCTGGGGTACAGCAGAACAGAGGCTACTGTGATAGAGGCCACATGGCCACTTCACACCATTATCAGGTCTCATTTTCAAATAAAATGATATAGGCCCATAACAATGGATGCATATAGTTATCTAAAAAAATTAATGTAATTCTTACCTCAACTATGCCCGAGTGCCGAAACTGCAGCATCTGTGGAGGAGGTGTTGGCTCTATTTTAAAATGAAAGAAAAAGTTTAGACAATTTAACAATTGAACTACAAAGCAAAAATCTCAAAAAGCCCAACAGAACCCAAACCCGAGGGGCCACCCTCCTCCCTCTCATTCCCTGATCCCTCAGGGAGTGTGGTGAAGTCCCTTCCCTCCTCCCCACTGAGAGTGGCCCCCAGGTTGTTGGGACTCTGCTGAGTCGGAATCGAAGGAGCTGAGGCTCCACACTGTCCTCACCCCAGCAGCACACTCCACTGGGGCGTCATCCCCTTCCTCCCCTGGGTCCTCAATTTGGGATCGGCGAGAGGGTCCCTCCCCCGCATACTCATTCGACCCAACCACTCATCTGCGGGGGAGACATCAGCAGTTTAATCTGTAAATATGTAAGAATAGTGTATGTGTATGTGTGCTAAACCTACTAGAAGCATAGGTATCATAGAGCCTATAGACCCCCTCATTGTCCCGGTGCTTAAAGTCCGACCACCTTTGGATTATATCTTTCTTCTTTTACAAATAAGTTTTGAAGAGCCGGGACACGGTGGCCTCCTTCACAATTCTGCTCTTGGCACTCAGGGCATAGTTGTACTCCTTAACACAGAGGTCCTAGATGTAAATAAAAAATAAAAATTATAACTATATCAATTAACATCACATTAACATAATATAAATATTAATTTAAAATATATGGGACCAAAAAAAATATTTGTTGGTGTCCTTTAAACTGCCATAAAGGGCTTATTCATTTCACAATATAGAACAACAATAATGTAGTTACATGTACAAATACTTCAAAAACAAAAAAAAACTTGGCCATGGGTAATAATTTTAATATTTATGAGAAATCCAAAATTATACAAAGATATTGGCTCATGGGTTGAGTTCCCCATTAAAAAAATAAAAATAAATGATAAAATAAAAAGAAACGGGGGGCGTGGCCGCGGCATGGCAGCGGGAAGTCGCATCCTGTGAGACTCCTCCGTGACCCCAGCCCAGGCGCCCATTTAACGTGTGTTTGACACCCTAATCTGCCTCAGGAGAGGATGAGGAAGCGCAAGAGTCAGCAGCGGGACCCTAAAAAGGAGGAGGGAGGCGGCATCGCTCGCTACTTGCGGCAGGACAACCCGCCGGGATCATCTTCTGGGAGGAAATCCAAGATGGCGGCGAGCATGCTACGAGCCGGAGAAGAGGAGAGGAGCGCGGTGCCCGGCGGTCTGGAGAGCGGGCGCGTCGGGGATCCTCTGGCACCAAGAGAGAAGATGCCACCTCAGCAGTTGCCCCCGCCATGTGAGCAGCGAGGGGGAAGAGGTGAGAGCGACAGGCGGCAAGCGGAGGCGCCCGGCAGTGTGGAGAGCCGGCGCGCAGAAGACTTGCTGTCACGGGCGGAGATCGTGCCCGCGCCACCTCTGCAGCTGTCCCCGCCGTGTGAGAAGCGAGGCGGGGAGAGAGAGCGGGGCACCTGTCAACAGCCGGAGGTGCCGCCCGAACCGCAGACGCCAGCCGCAGGCGGGGAGCGGCTTCAGGTACAGGGGACTGCGGGCGGGGATTCCCCTCATGCAAGACAGGATCGGGGGGATGAGATAGTGAGAGCCTTCTTCCCTAGCCCGGGGCCCAGCCGTCTGAACTCCTCCCCTAGCTCAGGGGAAGCTTACCTTGCTGACAGAAGAATGGAGGGTTCCCCAGCGCAATCCACCTCCAGCCAGGACAGCCGCCCATTGCATTACCCTGGGAGAGGTCTTAAAGGGACAGGCACCCTTCACACTGATGAGCTAGTCGGATGCCCCTCGACCATTATGCTGCGGGAGAACTGGAGAGAGCTGCCAGAGGAGGTACCAGCGTGGATGGCGGACGGGGCACGAAGGGGCATCCCGAACACATGGTGCGGTCCACCTTGTCTGGAGCTGACACCCGCGAGGGTCCTGAGGGAGGCACCATCTGACCCCAGTGCCACCCCACGGGCCTGGTCAGTGTCCTCGGATGGGATGCCCCCATCGCCCCCCTCGAGTCGCAATGGCGTGGCAGGAATTGACGCTCCTCCGGGTCGAGAAGGGGGGGAATGTGCCTCCGGGTCGTGGGATTCAGGGGTGCCACCACCACCCGCTAACGCCACTACCAATAGGAGAGACGAAGGAGAGGTGCTCCCTCTCAAGAATACAATTTTGACCCAGCGGGACCTAGACCTGGATCTGCGCTCCGTGTTGCTGTCCCATCCGACGAGGGCCGACCTGGCATCGATCCCCACCAAGGCGGACATGGAAACCATGATTTTGAGGATCGAAAAAGCCTTTCGGAAAGATCTGGAAGTTGTCCAACACAATGTTGCGGCAGTGGAAGATCGAGTTGCAACCTTAGAGAACGCAAGGGTAGCTACGGAGGACCGCCTCACCCGGCTGGAACAGACCAATGATCTACAAGCAATTCAAATCTCCAGCCTAAAGATCCAAAATGATGACCTTGAGAACAGGAGTAGGCGGAACAACCTTCGTATACGTGGGCTACCCGAACTGCCTCAATATGCGGACTTAGAAGCGATTGTCACCTCCGTCTTTAACCGGCTACTGGGCAACCCGCTAACCGCCGTCATCAAGCTGGATAGGATCCATAGGGTGGCGGGTCGGCCACCAGGTGCCCCAGAAGCCCCTCGTGACATCCTCTGCAGGGTCCACCACTACAGAGTCAAGGAGGAGATCTTGAGGAGGGCCTGGGAGGCGGGGCAGATTGTTCATGACTCCAGCCCCCTGACAGTACTACCGGATCTGGCCCGATCCACCCTTTGGATGAGAAGGCAACTGAAACCCCTCCTCCAGAAAATAAAAGACAGCGGAGCAGCTTACAGATGGGGCTACCCCTTCCAGCTTATCGTCCGCAAGAACGGAGGATCTTTCACTCTCCGAACCCCCGGTGACCTAGATGGCCTGTTTGTGTTCCTGGATACCGCTCCGCTTGAGGTCCCTAACTGGCTGGACTTTCCTTCATTTCAGCCACTACCACAGAGGATCCGCCGGAGAAGAGTCCCGCCCCGACAGGGGCCACCGCATGGGGGGGGTTCACCCCCTCCCCTGGAAGAGTAATTCTCCTCACCTCTGTGTCCCTGGCCTCGGCTTCCCTGCCGCTCTCTGCCCTACTACTACCTACTGTGAACCCCGGAGCTACTGGTTGAGCACTCGTCCGGCCTGTCTGCCGGTTGGCCCCACGGCTTCGGATTCTATGGTCGGTCCCCCCCCGCGTACCCCGGGGCTGGTGCCCCCCTCCTTGCCTTCTGGCCCCCCACCCCTGGTTTCCCACGATTTTTCTTTTAACTACCGACGGTCTGGACTTTGGCCTCCTCTTCCAGTTTATCCCGGGACCTGATATCTACCTCTAATCACCGATGTTTCCTGTGGAGGAGGAGGCATCGAGGGCCACGGGTGGAGGGCCGTGGTCCCGTCCGCGGCTGCCTTTCTGGACCTGCCTCTGGTCGTTACCCGGATTACCGATGGGTGTGGAATGGAGTGATGACAGAGGCCTTTTGGGCCTGGTTCCCCCGGCGGCTCCCTCCGGACTTCGGCTGCCCCCCCCCCGTGATGATGTCCCGCCCCTGGCTTCTGGGCCGGGGCTCCGGCCTTGACCCTTATGGGCGGGGCCTGGGCCGCGGCCTGGGGCCCGGCGGGGACTGGGTGCTCGGTTGTGTGCGCAGTACTGGTGTGGGGAATCCGGGTGGGTCCCGCGGTGGGGCGTGGCTTTCGGTGCCGGTTAAGGGGTCTCTTCGGAGAGAGACCCTGACGTGCGACTCCACACCTGGTTGGGAGGAACCCTGTGGCATCCTTCCGCGGCCCGCCGCGGGCGATTGGTGGGGGGGGAATTTCCCATGTATCCTCATGGAGGGCTCTCCGCACCTGTTTATGGCTAGGTCTGACCGGGGGCCGCTGCCTCATCCCCCCCCCCTTTTTTTTTGCGGGGGGGGGCTGTTGGGGTCCGGCCGGATGGGTGGTACCGGTGCCCGGCTGGGCTGGGGGTGGGACCCCCCCGCGCATCGCGCTAACCTTACCTTGCTCTTTCCTGCTGGGCACTAGCTTATGGCTTCCCGAGGGCGGGTTGCGTGTGGGGTCCCTCCCCCTGCCTGGAGGGGCTCTGTGGGGGAGTCCCCCGGGTGTCTGTGGGGACTGGCTGGAGTGGGGTGGTGGGGCGCGATGGGGGGGGCTGGCGGGCTCTGCGGTGTCCCTTCTCCTGGTCGGGCCCGACGAAGGAGTGGTATGTGGCACTATGTGCTTTTCCGGTTCTTTTGTGATGCTGGGGCCTGGGCGGGGGGGGGGGGGCTGGGGTGCTCGCCGGCTGGGTCTGGTGGGGGGGGCTATGAGTGATTTTTCTTGGGGGGCGGTGGGTAGTGGACGGTTGAGGCCGGGATAGTGACTGTATAAATTATGTTTCTTCAAGGGGTTGTTCATGGTTGATGAGGTTTTTATAGACTAGGAATGTGAAAAGTTACATATGTTTGTGAGAGACTTAACCGTCCCTGGCAATATCTGCTAGAGACAGATGGGTGGGTTATGTTAAGTTAAGTTTTGAACCGTTCCTTGTGAGAGGAACTGCCCTGGGCTGGGGGGGGGGAGACCCCCGTTGTTGTGCAGCGCCACAGTTCTTGATCCCCACATAGGCCAGCTCGTCAGGGTCCGAGAGACCTGTGCAGACGGGCGTTTTTCTTTTTCCCCTCTACATTCTTCCTCTCCTTACATTTCCGCCCCCTACCTTCCCTTCCTTGCTTACCCCTACTCCTATTCCCTTTCCCCTTCGATTGGTCGGGACTGATTCTCTCCGCTGCTCCCCCTCCGGTTGCCTCGCGCCGCCCCCACTCTCTACTCCCCATCGGAGCCCGCTCTTTGTTCGGGTGGTTTAACCCCTCCTCAGCATTGCCTTGCTACACGACCCTGGGACTGAGAGTACAATGGAGTTGCAAATCGTTTCCCTGAACGCCAAGGGCCTCAACATTCCCGAGAAAAGGAGGATGTGCCTCACTCTGTTCTGGAGGCGAAGAGCCCACGTTGTGTTCATACAGGAGTCTCACTTCAAGAAGGGAAAGGCCCCTAGATTCTCTGATAGACGCTTCCCGACGGGATATCACTCGTATTCGCCCGATGCAAGATCGAGGGGAGTAGGCATTTTGCTCGCCTCCTCGCTTCCCTGGACATTCATAGATAGCTTGTCAGATGACGAGGGTAGGTTCATCTTCCTTAAGGGGAAAATGGGCAATCAAATCTGCACTTTTGCAAACATCTATGCACCTAATACGGACCAAATACGCTTTATAGAACAGACCCTGGAAACCCTCAATACATTTTCGGAAGGCATGGTGATCTTCGGAGGTGACCTTAACGTGGCCTTAGACCCACTGTTAGATGTGTCCAGGAAGGCCTCCCACCTCTCATTCTCGGCCCTCAAGAAACTTAAAACAGCCCTTAGGACGGCTCAATTGGTGGATCCTTGGCGTATACATAACCCGCGAGGGCGGGATTATACTTTCTACTCTCCCCCTCACGATTCCTATTCCAGAATCGACTACCTTTTTATTGAGCATAGACATCTTCAGCTCACACAGAGAGCTGTAATAGACCCTATCACAATATCGGACCATGCCCTGATCTCGCTCTCACTAAGAATTCCAGAGTGGCCTTCGAAACCAAATTCATGGATCCTTAACGAGTCCCTACTTCAAGACCCAACCTTAAAGGAGGAGGTTAGGAGAGAGCTCAGATCCTACTTTGATTTGAATGATAGGCCAGAGACGAGCCCTCTCAACTTGTGGGCGGCCCATAAATGCTATATTAGGGGTATCCTACTGAAGATGGCGTCAAGGAGGAAGAAAGAGAGAGAGAAAGCCACTAGTGATCTGCTAGAGAAGATTAGCAAACTCGAGGCCGAACACAAAAGACAGCAGGCAGTGAGAGTTGGTCAGGAACTGGCGGTGGCAAGGGAAAACCTGAGAGATATACTATTGGTCAAGGCCAAAGCCTCTCTCCTAAGGGCTAGACGCTCCTTCTATGAGTACGGAAATAAATGTGGCCGTTCATTGGCAAGGGCGATCCGAGAACAGAGAGCGAACAACTTCGTCCCACAGATTTTAGGGGCCGAGGGCCGGGTTTGCTCCACCCCGGATTACATTGTTACGGTTTTTAGGGAATTTTACCGCAAGCTCTACAACCTATCTGGCGAGGGGAACAGTCGGACTAACCTGCTCCATGATGCACGGGATTACGTTACTGCGTCCGGCCTCCCTACATTAGGTCCCGAGATCGTGGAGGCTTTGGAGGAGCCTATCTCCGAATTGGAGTGGGCTCAGGCAGTCAAATCGTCACAGACAGGCAAGTCCCCGGGCCCGGACGGGTTCACCCTGCCCTATTATAAGTGGCTGGGTGATGTCCTGACCCCATGGGCGGTAGCTGCATTCAATTCTATTTCAACCGAACAGGCGGTGCCACCAGACATGTTGAGGGCCCAAGTCACGGTCATTCCAAAGCCAGGAAAGGACCCCATGCTCTGCTCCAACTATAGGCCGATATCGTTGCTGAACGTAGATTTGAAATTGTTCGCCAAAATACTGGCCAATAGAATTATGTCACACTTGGGGGGGCTTGTGGACCCTGACCAAGCAGGTTTCACCCCAAAAAGAGAGGCTAGAGACAACGTAACCCGGGT
This sequence comes from Gastrophryne carolinensis, assembly GCA_027917425.1. Classification (NCBI taxonomy): domain Eukaryota; kingdom Metazoa; phylum Chordata; class Amphibia; order Anura; family Microhylidae; genus Gastrophryne; species Gastrophryne carolinensis. The sequence continues at coordinate 100,464,836 of CM051240.1, read as the reverse complement.
CCTCAATCTCATCCATCTGATCCATGAAGAAAAGATCCCAGCCATGTTGCTTTCTACGGATGCTGAGAAAGCATTCGATAGGGTCCACTGGGATTTTATTCGGGCCACTCTGGAGCATCTGGGCCTACAAGACAACATGAAGACTTGGATATTGTCTCTGTACTCCTCCCCGTCGGCGTGTGTCAAGGTTAATGGGTTGCTCTCGGAACCTTTTCCTATTACGAATGGAACAAGACAGGGATGCCCGTTGTCCCCAATCATATTCATCTTAACGTTGGAACCCTTCCTCTGCCGGGTGAGGGCAAACCCGAATATAAGGGGGGTGGGGGGCGGAGGCTCTGAACACAAAGTGGCAGCCTTCGCTGACGACTTGCTTTTTTGTATCACCCAGCCGGTGACCTCCATCCCTAACCTGTTAAGGGAGTTCAAAGAATACGCTGATCTCTCGAACTTTAAGATAAATTTACAAAAATCGGAGGCCTTGGATGTCTCCCTTCCAATAAGACAATTGGCGACCATTAAAAACAGCTTTGCCTTCCGCTGGGCAACAGAATCAATTCCATATCTGGGTGTTCAGATTACCCCCTCATTGAAAGATGTGTTTGTTAAAAACTTCCCCCCACTACTCACAGTAATTAAGAGGGATCTCAACATCTGGAAAGATAGGATACAGTCATGGTTTGGCAGGTGCAATGTCCTGAAAATGAACGTGTTGCCAAGACTACTTTATCCTATTCAAGTGCTCCCCATTCACCTACCAGCCTCCTTCTTGAAATCAGTACGTACAGAATTTATAAAATTTGTGTGGGGAGGCAAAAGTCCGCAAGTTGCACAAAGGCTGCTCACCTTACCGAAAACGAGGGGGGGCGTGGGACTCCCCGATATCAAAATGTATCACGCAGCGGCACACTTGAGTAGAATTGTGGACTGGAACCTCCACGGGGAGCATAAGCGTTGGGTCCGGTTGGAACAGGCGTGGTGCCCGGTACCATTGGCGGGCTTACCCTGGTCCCCCAATGCGATCCCGAGCGGGCTTAGAATACACCCAACAATAGGCCCGACCCTTCAGGTATGGGCTAGGCAAGCTGCAAGGGAGAACATAGCCCCTTCGCCCTCCCCGCTCAGACCGGTCTTAGGGGCTCTGGATTTTGTCCCAGGCCACTTAGATGCAGGATTTAAAAAATGGAGAGCACCTGGTAGAGGCACCGCATGTGACTTCCTGAGCGGTTCTAGATGGAAAACTCAGCAGGAGCTTACGATGTGGGGGGACCCACCTTACTTGTCGCATTGGAGAGCGATCCAAATCACCCATTTTCTGGGCAACTTGCCCCCCCTGAAGAGTTTAGGAGGGAACTAACACCATTTGAACAGTTGTGCTTGTCCCCAGAGCCTATTAGAGGAGCATTGTCCATGATATACCAATTACTGGTGGACCCGGGGGAGACCTTTGTGCCAAACTTCATTCGAGCATGGGAAAGAGACCTTGAGATAACCCTCTCCCGAAACCAAGTGAGGAAAATTCTTGAACTGGCGCAACGAGCATCGGTTAGTAATTCTTACCAGGAAGCTGGGTACAAAATCCTCTGTCGCTGGTATAGGACTCCTCAAATGCTACATTGGTTCTACCCATCAGTCTCACCACTATGCTGGAGATGTGAGAGATCCCAAGGCACCATTTTCCACATATTTTGGGAATGTGAAAAAATACAGGGCTTTTGGAGGACTGTTGTGGAGTGGATTCGTAAGATAACGGGAGACGACGTCCCATTTGCCCCGGAGGTGCTATTGTTGCATTCCATTACCGGAGAGGTGGGGAAATACAGAAAGTCGTTGACTATCCATTTGGTGAACGCAGCCAGGGCGTGTATCCCAGCCCTGTGGAAATCCTCCGCTGTACCTACCATCGGCTCCTGGATACACAGGGTAGAGGACATCCGACGCATGGAGAACCTGACAGCCCTTCTCAGGGGCGTGGAGGAAAAGCATAGGTACTTATGGTTACCTTGGGACATGTTTTTGGAGTCCGCTGAAGGCAGGGAACTGCGGTGTCCAGCATGATCATGCGGAGTGCTGGTACAGAGACAAGAGGTTTCCGGTGGGGGTGGCTGGACGCTCGGCTGGGCGGGGTGGCCGGAGGGGGTGGGGACTGGAGAGACACCCCTCTTTTTCCTCTCCCCCTTTCCCTCTTCATTCCTCCCTCCCTTCCTTGCCCTTCCCTCTTCCCTCCCTCCCTACTCCCCATTTTGTTTTGTTTTAATAATAAAAAAGTTGGTGGATGAGAACGGTGAGGCTTGAGCTAGGGGACAGCCAGGAGGGTGGAGATAGCAACGGTCCAGTGGATTCTACAGATAGTGATTACTACTATGTTTTTGTGCAACTCCAGGACTTGTCTGCTGTATGAAACTGTTTATTCTTGTTTTTCTTTGATTGCCTCACTGTCTTATCTACCTCAATAAAGATTTAATATGAAAAAAAAAATAAATAAAAAGAAACAAAAAATGTTAAAAAATAAAGAAAAAAACATATTGTGAAATATATAACAAATATAAATATTACAATAATTCAATGATCAAAATTAAGCATAAAACATTTAAATCAGCAGCAAATAATAACACATGGAAAGAAGGCCACAACAGAGTACATAATGCATGGGTATACATGTCAGAAAAACACTTACCTTAACTATCTTTCCATTCACCCGAGGGTCAACATGCTGCCTCTTCCTTGGGGGGGAGCGGAGCGGACATCAGAGGATGAGGAGGAAGAGGAGCTGGGGAGACGCCTGGCAGGTCTTTGGGGGGCCATTGCTGAACATAGGCAAACCAGAATTGCACAAAACGAAACTGAAAGCAAAACCTTTAACCCCGTCGCAGGGTACGAATCCTATGAAACGCCCAATACATGATATTTACGCTATAGAACGCACAAACACCATAACTAACATTATACTACAATTTAAAAAATCTAAAATCTATTTTATAGTCCCTATGGGGTTATGACTGTGCTCTGGGCCCAGGTTGTGGATGTGGCTGTGGGGGTGCATGACACGTCTTATTTTAATATTATGTGGGATACTCCATTGCCTAATATGTATAATTGGTCTTGTTATCAACCAAGAGGTTGTGCGGCTAATAAATTTGTAATGTTGAAAATGTATTCTTTATTGTATATATGCTGTATATATAGGTATGCAATAGTTCTATATGACATATTCAGATAGGCGAATTGCCAGCAATTTAATTTGTTATTTTCCCTGTATCACGGGATGGCGGTACTTCTGTACCAGTGGTAGTCACCTTGCCTCGCTCTGGGTTTTTCCTTCTCCCCTGGTGGCTTGGCCTGCTTCCGTGTGTTGAAGTGCACTAGGGCCGCATCCGGCCAGGGTGCGTTTGGCGGTGTCCGGCGTGGCTCCGACTGCGGGGCAGCGGAGCGAGCTGGGTGAGTAAATAAGCTGGCCCCGTGGGCCTGGGATAGCCTTCTCGCCCTGATGAAGTGACGCTTGTGATGTCACGTTGGCGGGATATGGATGGCTGTGGCCTGCTACCGCAAAGTTCCCCAACCCTCCTCCTCAAGATCACCAACAGCTCATGTTTTGGGGATCTTTGTAGCTCTGTTTTTGCACTAATGATGTCACCTGTGCATCTGCGTAGACATCTGCAGAACATGACCTGCTGGCGGGCCTTCAGGAAGAGGGTTTTGGTCTACAGATTTGGTCTATATTCTCTTTAATCTCAATACTCAAATATAAAATTAAACTATGGAACTGAGTAGACTACTTTTTTTCTAAAGGGAATAATCATTTTTCTGCAAATGTGCTGAAGATAGGCATGTGCAAGTTGAGAGAGTAATGACTCTTAGCAAGTGCTTCAAGGGAATATTAGGTCTTTAGGATGTACAGTTTATAAAATAGGTGGTATACATTTTCATAGGTTTTACATATGAATTTGTAACCAATTAGAAAATTTCCATTCTACTATGCCACCTGTCAAAATATGTTTAATTCTTTTCTCATATGAGGGAAAATAATGTAGGTGATGAATGGATAATTTGAACCTGGGCTTGAAAAGATAAAGTTGAAAGAAAAGAAAAATTCACAGTTCACCAGCTGATCCTCCAGTATGGAAGGCAAACAAATCCAAATACTCCAAATTATTAGCATGTAAACTAAAACGTTTAATTCCCAAATTTTTTTTAGCTGATAAACTATGTAACAAAAGTCACGCCTGCTGTGTTTACATTGTATAGCAACCACAAACTTGCTATTACAATGTAAACAGGTTACACCTGACTCACAGCTGACGATGAGTCATCTCTTCATAGCAGGTTCACTGTTTTTTCAATCACAGGTTAGTTTCCTTAGACAGGGCTCTGTCTCACCATACAGCATCCCCAGACTGCTTCTAAATGCAGCCGTTTTCTCGGCCAGTAATGGGTAATCTGGGGTGCACAGGGAAAATCTGTGCTGGAAGGAAGGGAATGGCAAGTCGCTCTACCAAGCCTTTCCATAAAAATCCAGATCCCTGATAATACTTATTAAAGAGCTTCAGTAAGCTAAACGTACTGAAGCAAACAGCCTTCCTGGATTACTTATCTCACCCAGCTTGGCATCCTGGGAGAGGTATACACTACTTCGTAAAAAGAAGGATGCTGGCTACCACTCCAAAGTCCATTAAAAGGTTTCCATTTATTCAATCCATTTAAAATGTTCAAGGGAACTCAAAAAAACGTACATATTACAAGTCCAATAAAAGGTGCAATGTTTCAAAGGCTGGTTGCCTCCTTAATCATGCATAGCACAACAGCATTAACAACCAGATTTAAATAGCATTATCTGGTTTCATAAGCACGTGCATCCTGTCTCAGAGTATGTGCAGCATAATGACGGTCCTCATACTCATCAATCCGCAAACACCAAAAAAATGGCGCCAGTCCGACAGCGCCATTTACCTTACAGAGAGGATGTGTAGGGTCTGACTCAGACCTTCCACTAGGTGGCAGACTCCCAATTAGGTGATCTCTCTGAAGGAAGGAAAGTAGAAGGAGTGGGTTGCCGAAACGCCATGCTAGATCACGGGAATTGGAAGTACATACAAATATGGCTGTATAACAAAATCCTCTAATAGAAATCAACAACTGATTAAAATAAGATAAAATTACTGGCAAATGGGTATAGATTATTCAGATATTTTTAAATATATACAAAAAAATAATATTATATGTCATGCCACTCATTCCAATGTAATTCCAGTCCATTCTCCCGAGGGCGCAGTGAATGGGGAATATAGGCCCGTACAATGTGTTGTCCTATGATAAAAGATTACATAATGAAAGCATTAAGACTACTGAATGATGTCACCACTTATGATTACCTGTACAGTAGTCTCCTGATAACTGGGTATGCAGTTCTGGAAAATATTTGGCTGTTGCACTAAAAGTTTTGGATTGTGAATTAAACATATGTGCAATCAGCTATTTTTCTACTTGTTGTTTATTTTCCATTTAAATGTAAATGCTTGTTTTTTCGGGAACTGATCTCGGAATCCGGGAAATTGTGAACTTTCGTATCATTCACAGCCATATTCTGAAAAACAGACGGATTTGCTTTGTGTGCACATACGGTTTAGCTGAGCATTTTCAGTATTTGCAGCCAAAGTATTCTCAGAAGAATACTTTTTGGATGTAACTTGCTGTGGATCCCATTGTTCTTTGGCCACCTTCTGTTTTGGTGTTCTGTTTTACACCGCTGTTTGTTTGGTTTGTGTCTGCTTTATCTAGTTACATAGAAAACATGCCACCACACAGCATATAACTTTTAACTCTTCTTTTATTAGAACCTTCTTTTTATTAACTTTTTAAAAAAAATTTAGGGGCCACCCTCCTCTGTGGCGCTATCCCTTCTTCAGGGTCTGTAGAGGGAAAGAACCTGAGTTTTTGGGCATGTGTTGTTTGTGTAATGCTTGGGTATTGCTCTGCTTCACTGGCTTCACACCCACCTGAATTTTGTGCTGCTTCCATCTCAGGTGGCCCCAACACTGCATATTTACCCTCTGATAATTCTATAGGGACAGAGAAGCACAACACACCAGCACTTAGCAAACATGTAGTCTTTACATGCAGCAAAACCTGTGTGTTTATTTGGTATTGGCCTACCGGAGTGTGCAGGAGCTGTGGGCAACTCCAAGCCCAACACAACCTCCTCTTAAGCGGGCTTATGGCTGGTGGTGGTGGTGGTGCTGCTTTATAGGTTGCTGGCGCCTGTGATGGCCTGTTAAATAAACCAAATTGAGCCCTATGTGGAGTCAAAGGGGGAGCCAAATGCTGAGCAATGTTGCCACAGCCAGGCCTGCTCTTTCCCTGCCTAGTAGCTTGGAATCCATTTTTTTGGGCCCAAGAGTGGGCATCGTGACTCCTCCTGCAGAAAAGACACCACCCAGCCGACCACAACATCGGCCACTCACCCTGGGCGCAAACTAAAGCAGCAAGTTGAGTGCCAATTTTAAGGATGCCCAGCTGGAGGTTCCTCTGGATGGTGTTGCCAAAAATGATGATCAACTGGCTAGGTCCTGGTCCTGCTCAACCCCCAAAGCATTGCAGGAGCAGTAATGGCTGGAGATTCCTGGCAACGTGAGGGGGGGGGGGGGCAGAACCCAAGAATGGTGCCCAGGCCAAGGAAGGTAGTGGATCGACATAAACTCACTGGGGCTGAGGAGTAAGTGATGAACAAGCAGAGGGCTGCTTTTACAGGAAACATGGGACAACTCACTAAAGCCACCCTTTCATTGAATCTAGCTTGCAAACTGGTGGAGAGCTCCCCAAATGCTCCACCCCAACACCTACCAGGGGGTGCCAGGCACCATGGACACCGATAGATGGCACTTGCCCACCAGTGTTAAGACTTGTTAGCAAATTGTAGCTTGTCACGGGGTGGAGTAGGCCAACCAAACACCTCACCCAACAACCTGAGTGCCCACATGTATACCCAAATTTGAGGGCTTGCCTGCGCAACATATGTTGTCCGACATATTTTTACATTTCATAGTCTTTACATGTAAGCCCTAACATGGGTTTGAACAGACAAAAATCTGGGGGTCCACGTCAATGTGGGACCCAGTGTGTATCAATGGTAGGGATTTAGAAAGTGAACATATACTGTTAAGAGGAAACTACCAGTGCATTTACCATGACTTTGCAGTAACACCCCAGACAGCAGCACCTCGCCTGCAAGACCCACCACCTGCAGCCACAGCTGGCCCCTCTGGTGTGCCTACCACCGAGACAACATAAAGGCTGAGCCCATCCACCAGTCAGACACACAGGGAGTAGAGTCCAGACAGTGATGAGGTAAATGAGCAAGCTTAATAGGCAAATGACAAAGGGCAGGGTGCAGGAGAAGGGTTATCCCAGGGTAAAGTTTAGGGCTCTGGAAGCTGTGTGGTAACATTGGGAAACACTTATGTTGAACTTTCTCCACATAGACTGCACCTCTTATGGCTGAAAATAATAAGCTAGAGGAAGGGCATGAGACCCCCAATATCATCTGGACACCTCCACCAGTGCTAGCACCACGGACACTAGTCATCACCACTCCTTCTTGCAGCTATAGCTTCATTCTGCCAGTATCAGCTCCACAGGGCACCCAGGAGGAAGCCAGCTCCAGCTTACAGTCAGACGGCACCTGTCTTTGGTAAGGCAGTGCCAAATCATGGCACCAAACTAGCGGGCCAACAGCACCACTTTTCAGCAAAATGCCAAAAGACTTTTTCAGGTGTTGCAACGGACCACCAGTTTACTCCGTGAAGACATTGCTGCATGGGTTGTGGAGGAGCAGCGCCACCACCAGCAGATGGAGATGCTCGTTGGGGCTCTGGCGGAGGACAACCAGGTTGCCCTTCAAAGGCTGGAGAGATTGGAAGCCAACCAGGTCACCCTTCAAAGGCTGGAGAGGCTGGAGGCACAGCAAGCTGCAAACACCCGAAACCGGGCAACATCCCCCAAACCCGCCATGTGGGGGGTCCCCAAGCTTTTGTGACCAGTTTTCTGTTGACCTGCATCCACAGTTGTGTCATAACCCAACAACTTGTGACAATTAACAAGTAATTAGAGAAAAAAAGAAACCAAAAACCTGAACTTTGGATGTTATTTAATCACACTCAGACAAGGCAAGAGATATAATTAATTCCAAATGACATAAGTGCACAAAAACAAAATAAATCAAGAGAAAGAGGAGTCCACCAAATGCTGGCAAATGCTTTGACCAGAACGGCTCTGAGTGCCAGCATACAGATGTCTAGGAATCTCTGGAGCAGAAGCAGGGGTTGTCTCTGCCAAATATGCTGCCACTCTCTCGCTCAAGGCAAAAATATGAAGGGTGATGCACTCTTCATTTTCACAACCTTTTCAGGCTTGTATTGAAGGGTGCTCCCTGTGTGGTCAAGACAGAAAAATCTGGCCTTCAGCATCCCAAAGGCATATTCAACTACTGTTTATGTGCAGTCGTGAGCCCCATTATATGTCTCTTGGCCAGGTGTCTGGGGCCTTAAGAAGGGCATCAGGAGTCAGGGCAGCAACAGATAACCAGAATCACCTAATAGACAAATGAAAATGAAAATGTAATTACTAACAGGCAACACAACATGGAAACAGCCTAGGCCAAGTATTACAAAGAGAAAGGAAACACAAGCAAAAGGTTAGGCAGGGTGCTTGGACTAAACATTTGTAACTAGAACAGGGAGAAGGGGACATTCAAATAGGGACATGAGCACAGTTGAAGTGATGGAGGGCAAGGAGACCAATTGGCAAACACAATCATCTTAAACCAATTACAAAAAGAGGGCACATAACAGAAATGAAAAACACATTGCAAATGCAATATAAACAATTAACATGCAGATCAGCTCCAGCAATAATTGTCCACAAGCCAACTGCTAGTCAGCTCATCACTTTCATAACGGGGTGTATAAACTGGAACTTCTCAAGCTAAATGCACCATGGCATGAGCCAGGGAAGCCAGGCAAAACACTGAAAAGGCAAATATCCGGCCTCATGACTCATTGGATGTTAAGAGAGTGGGCCATCTTGTGGTTGCTGAAAAGAAGCCACAAATAAAAGAGCATCACTAGACTGGCAACAACAAATGAACAGCCAAAATAAAGGAAAACAAGGGCCAAGTGGGACAAAGGGAAGCTGTTTGAGGGAGAAGCAGCTAGGCTAGCCTCAAGAGAAGAGAGTGGGCAAGGAGGAGGAGAAATGTGTCCCTAAGCATACTGAAATATATACTCGTGACCAGCTGCAGGAACCAGGGCCACTTGCTTACAATCGATGGTGCCCATGACGACAAAAATCGTTTCGACCCGAATTTATTCGCGACAAATCGCTATTAAAAACGGCTATTTCTGAGCCTCCTAGAGCCTCAATAGGGTTGTAAACCATTCTGCCTTGCTGTAACACGCATAGGACGCGTGCTGGGTTAGTGAAATAATACTGTAAATAATTATCACATGCAGATCAGAGGCATCGCTAATAGAATCGCAAAGCGGCACAATTGCAGACAGTTGAGGTGGCATCACAATGAGGGGCCCCTATAGTGCCTGAAAAACACACCCTGGAGCTGGCAGCAGCAGGAGCCCAAAAATTAGCTGAATCACACCCTGGAGTTGCAAGCAGCAGCAGCTGCAGGAGCTCAAACATTGCTTTAAAGAGACACTGGAGTTGGCTGCAGGAGCCCAACAATTGAATGAATCACACCCTGGAGTTGCAAGCAGCAGCAGCAGGAGCCCAAACATAGCTTGAAAGAGACACTGGAGTTGGCAGCAGGAGCCCAAAAATTGGATGAAACACACCCTGGAGTTGCAAGCAGCAGCAGGAGCCCCAACCATAGCTTGAAAGAGACACTGGAGTTGGCAGCATGAGCCCAAAAATTGGATGAATCACACCCTGGAGTTGCAAGCAGCAGCAGGAGCCCAAACAAAGCTTGAAAGAGACACTGGAGTTGGCAGCAGGAGCCCAAAAATTGGATGAATCACACCATGGAGTTGCAAGTAGCAGCAGCAGGAGCCCAAACATAGCTTTAAAGAGACACTGGATTTGGCTGCAGGAGCCCAAAAATTGGATGAATCACACCCTGGAGTTGCAAGCAGCAGTAGCAGCCCAAAGATAGCTTGAAAGAGACACTGGAGTTGGCTGCAGGAGCCCAAAAATTGGATGAATCACACCCTGGAGTTGCAAGCAGCAGCAGGAGCACAAACATTGCTTTAAAGAGACACTGGAGTTGGCTGCAGGAGCCAAAATATTGGATGACTCACACCCTAGAGTTGCAAGCAGCAGCAGGAGCCCAAACATAGCTTGAAAGAGACACTGGATTTGGTTGCAGGAGCCCAAAAATTGGATGAATCACACCCTGGAGTTGCAAGCAGCAGTAGCAGCCCAAACATAGCTTGAAAGAGACACTGGAGTTGGCTGCAGGAGCCCAAAAATTGGATGAATCACACCCTGGAGTTGCAAGCAGCAGTAGCAGCCCAAACATAGCTTGAAAGAGACACTGGAGTTGGCAGCAGGAGCCCAAAAATTGGATGAATCACACCCTGGAGTTGCAAGCAGCAGCAGGAGCGCAAACATTGCTTTAAAGAGACACTGGAGTTGGCTGCAGGAGCCCAAATATTGGATGACTCACACCCTGGAGTTGCAAGCAGCAGCAGCAGGAGCCCAAACATAGCTTGAAAGAGACACTGGAGTTGGCTGCAGGAGCCCGAAAATTGGATGAATCACACCCTGGAGTTGCAAGCAGCAGCAGCAGGAGCCCAAACATAGCTTGAAAGAGACACTGGAGTTGGCTGCAGGAGCCCAAAAATTGTATGAATCACACCCTGGAGTTGCAAGCAGCAGCAGGAGCCCAAACATAGCTTGAAAGAGACACTGGAGTTGGCAGCAGGTGCCCAAAAATTGTATGAATCACACCCTGGAGTTGCAAGCAGCAGCAGCAGGAGTCCAAAATTGCCAGAAAGACACACCCTGGAGTTGGCAGCAGCATGAAGAGAACATATACAGATTTTCGGCACATATATCTTATCCGAAGAATATTAATAAAAAGTAAGAGTAAAGTAAAGCATTTTCTCAATAATTACTTGTGGTCTGATGCGGAGGAATGTCTGTAACTGGAGAGCATATAACATAGCAACAATAACATATAACATAATAACAGTAACATATAAAATGTATCAACATTTTATTTTTTGGTTAATTTTGTATTTTATTTTTTATATTTTGCATTTTTTTAAATATTTTGTATTTTTTAGAAATATATATATATATATATATATATATATATATATATATATATATATTTTTTTTCCATTGCCTTTTAATATTTTGTTAATTTTTATTTATTTATTTATTTTTTTTATTTTTTTTTTCCAAATATGTATTTTTTCCCTTTTTTTTTTAATTTTTTTTTTTTTTCCCAGTGCCCTTCCAGCCTACCATGTGTGCAGGACACGGCGGTTTCACGCTGTTCTTCACATGATTTGCCTTGAGCAACAGAGTCACACATGGGAGAAACTGCTAAAAATGAGAACTCAATACATGAAATCATGGCTTACTCCACGAAAACTGCAAATGGGACCCATGTTGACTGACACTGGGAAGAACATCTTGTCTGCGCTGCGACAAGGAAGCCTGAGCCATGCGTCCTGCCATGGCACACATGTTCAATCTAGTTGTCAAGCGTTTTCTGAAGTCTTCCCCCCATCTGAAAGACATCCTAACAACGGGAAGGAAACTTTGCATGCACTTCAGGCACTACTACATCGCCAAGCACACCCTTCTTGAGCTTCAGCGTCAGAACGGTATCCCCCAAGATAGTCTGATTTGCGATGTTTCCACCCGTTGGAATTCCACCCTCCATATGCAGGATCGACTATAGGAACAGAGAAAAACCATCACGGATTTCTTGATGATCCAAACGGATAGGGGGACTCCCCTGTGTAACTTCAATGTAAACCAGTGGCAGCTCATACGTGACACCTGCCGTTTGCTCAGGCCCTTTGAGGAAGCTACTTTATTAGTCAGTCGCCAGGACTATGAGATGAACGATGAGATTCCACTGCTTCATGTACTACAACACATGTTGGAAACCATGGCTGGTCAGGGCACTAGAGACATGGCGCATACATTTCACAGCCACATGAAGCCTGTGGAGGCTGAAGTGGAGGAGGAGGAGGGGGTGGGGCACAGCGAAGCACAGTTTAGGTTTGACAAAATGACCATTTTATCTAGTCATCTGACAGGAGAGGAGGAGCAGGAGCAGCCAGAGGAGCTAGAGGGTTGTGAGGAAGGCGAGACAGAGGACCCAGACACACCGTGGCAGTATGCAGTGGAGATGGAGACAGGTAGTCCCTCCGAGTCACTTGCGCAAATGGCACGATGCATGCTCACATGCTTGCGTAGTGACCACAGAATTGTCTCCATTTGTCAGCGGGATGACTTCTGGCTCTCCACCTTATTGGACCCTCGCTTCTGGCACAAAATAGGGGCATTTTTTACACCCACTGAGAGGGAGGACAAACTGACCTACTACAGAGACATCCTACGTAGTCAGTTGGGCGATGTCTATCTGCGCCATGGTCCATACTCTCGCAGGTCTGACTCGAGGGGGACCTCTGCACTCACCTTCCACTGCCATGGCTGCCGGGGGGTGGCAGCAGCAGCAGAAGCTCCATCAGCAGCAGCCTCAGTCTTCAGTCGCTAATGAGTAGCTTTCTACACCCGCATAGTGAGTCTACTCATGAGCAGCAGGAAGACCTGGAGCAGGACCTGAACCAGCAGGTCATGTCATACCTTGACATGACAATGCCAACACACCTTGAGGATCCGCTGGATTCTGGGAAGCCAAACTTGACTTGTGGCCGCAACTAGCAGAGTTTGCCCTGGAAAAGCTGTCCTGCCCAGCCAGTAGTTGATTTAGATAGCAACTGGGCTGCTCTATATTATGCTGCAAAATGGCAAATTTACCTCACAATATAAGATATTGCCCCTCAGATTTACACAGGGCCTGCTCTATATTATGCTGCAAAATGGCAAATTTTCCTCACAGTATAAGCTATTGCCCCTCAGATTTACACAGGGCCTGCTCTATATTATGCTGCAAAATGGCAAATTTACCTCACAGTATAAGCTATTGCCCCTCAGATTTACACAGGAGCTGCTCTATCTAATGCTACAAAACCAAGAGCGGATTTAACTCACACAATATAACCTATTTCTCTGGTTTATATAGGGACTGCTCTATGTAATGGTGCAAAACCATGAATTTACCTACAATATAAACTATTGCTGCTCCATATAATGGTGCAAAACAGGACAAATGTATTGTCCAATATAAACTATTGCTGCTCTGATTTACACAGAAGGGTCACTCTAAAGAATGGTGCAACATGGCGAATTTAGCTCACAGTATAACATAGATTGCAAAATGAGATTTTCAGACAGGGCCTGCTCTATAAAATGGCAATTTTACCTCACAATATAAACTATTGCTCCTCAGATTTACACAGGGATTTAGGTTGATATATATATATATAATAGTGCAAAATAGCGAATTTACCTCACAATACTGTATAAACTATTGCTCCTCAGATTTGCACAGTGGGCTTCTCTATATAATGGTGCAAAATGGCAAATTTACCTCACTCTATAATCTATTACAGCTCTATATAAAAAAAAATAAATAAATAAAAAAAGGGCCTGTAGAAGCTTATTTAGTATAACAGATAGGGTGACATGTGCAGGTTTGGGATGTCCATGTGGGCTAGTGTTTTGACAGCAGGACAAAAACCAATTCAAAATGCAATAGCTTAATAAAACTGAGGCTGAACAAGCTTATTTAGTATAAAAGATAGGGTGACGTGCTGGCTTGGTATGCCCATGTGGGCTGGTGTTTTGACTGCAGGACAAAAACCAATTCAAAATGCAATACTTTGATTCAGCTGAGGAAGGATCAACGAGCGTATTTAGTATACCAGATAGGCTGCCTAGTGCAGGTTTCGGATGCCCTGCGGCCTGGTGTTTTTTTTTGTTAAAGGCAGACCAAAAACCAATACAAAATGCAATACATTGATTCAGCTGAGGAAGGATCAACAAGCGTATTTAGAATACCAGATAGGCTGCCTAGTGCAGGTTTCGGATGCCCTGCCGCCTGGTGTTTTTTTTTGTTAAAGGCAGACCAAAAACCAATTCAAAATGCAATACTTTGATTCAGCTGAGGAAGGATCAACAAGCGTATTTAGAATAACAGGCTGCCTAGTGCAGGTTTGGGATGCCCTGCGGCCTGGTTTTTTTTTGTTAAAGGCAGACCAAAAACCAATTCAAAATGCAATACTTTGATTCAGCTGAAGAAGGATCAACAAGCGTATTTAGTATGACAGATAGGCTGCCTAATGCAGGTTTGGGATGCCCTGCGGCCTGGTTTTTTTTTTGTTAAAGGCAGACCAAAAACGAATTCAAAATGCAATACTTTGATTCAGCATAGGAAGGATCAACAAGTGTATTTAGTATAACAGATAGGCTGCCTAATGCAGGTTTGGGATGCCCTGCCGCCTGGTGTTTTTTTTTTGTTAAAAGCAGACCAAAAACCAATCCAAAATGCAAAACTTTGATTCAGCTGAGGAAGGATCAACAAGTGTATTTAGTATAACAGATAGGCTGCCTAATGCAGGTTTGGGATGCCCTGCGGCCTGGTGTTTTTTTGTTAAAGGCAGACCAAAAACCAATTCAAAATGCAAAACTTTGATTCAGCTGAGGAAGGATCAACAAGTGTATTTAGTATAACAGATAGGCTGCCTAATGCAGGTTTGGGATGCCCTGCGGCCTGGTGTTTTTTTTGTTAAAGGCAGGCCAAAAACCAATTCAAAATGAAAAACTTTGATTCAGCTGAGGAAGGATCAACAAGTGTATTTAGTATAACAGATAGGCTGCCTAATGCAGGTTTAGGATGCCCTGCGGGCTGGTGTTTTTTTTTTGTTAAAGGCAAACCAAAAAACAATTCAAAATGCAATACTTTGATTCAGCTGAGGAAGGATCAACAAGTGTATTTAGTATAACAGATAGGCTGCCTAGTGCAGGTTTGGGATGCCCTGCGGCCTGGTGTTTTTTTGTTAAAGGCAGACCAAAAACCAATTCAAAATGCAATACTTTGATTCAGCTGAGGAAGGATCAACAAGTGTATTTAGTATAACAGATAGGCTGCCTAATGCAGGTTTGGGATGCCCTGCGGCCTGGTGTTTTTTTGTTAAAGGCAGACCAAAAACCAATTCAAAATGCAAAACTTTGATTCAGCTGAGGAAGGATCAACGAGCGTATTTAGTATAACAGATAGGCTGCCTAATGAAGGTTTGGGATGCCCTGCGGCCTGGTGTTTTTTTTGTTAAAGGCAGACCAAAAACCAATTCAAAATGCAATACATTGATTCAGCTGAGGAAGGATCAACAAGCGTATTTAGTATACCAGATAGGCTGCCTAGTGCAGGTCTCGGATGCCCTGCCGCCTGGTGTTTTTTTTTGTTAAAGGCAGACCAAAAACCAATACAAAATGCAAAACTTTGATTCAGCTGAGGAAGGATCAACAAGTGTATTTAGTATAACAGATAGGCTGCCTAATGCAGGTTTGGGATGCCCTGCGGCCTGGTGTTTTTTTTGTTAAAGGCAGACCAAAAACCAATTCAAAATGCAATACTTTGATTAAGCTGAGGAAGGATCAACAAGCGTATTTAGAATAACAGATAGGCTGCCTAATGCAGGTTTGGGATGCCCTGCGGCCTGGTGTTTTTTTGTTAAAGGCAGACCAAAAACCAATTCAAAATGCAAAACTTTGATTCAGCTGAAGGAGGATCAACAAGCGTATTTAGTATAACAGATAGACTGCCTAATGCAGGTTTGGGATGCCCTGCGGCCTGGTGTTTTTTTGTTAAAGGCAGACCAAAAACGAATTCAAAATGCAATACTTTGATTCAGCATAGGAAGGATCAACAAGTGTATTTAGTATAACAGATAGGCTGCCTAATGCAGGTTTGGGATGCCCTGCCGCCTGGTGTTTTTTTTTGTTAAAAGCAAACCAAAAACCAATCCAAAATGCAAAACTTTGATTCAGCTGAGGAAGGATCAACAAGTGTATTTAGTATAACAGATAGGCTGCCTAATGCAGGTTTGGGATGCCCTGCGGCCTGGTGTTTTTTGTTAAAGGCAGACCAAAAACCAATTCAAAATGCAAAACTTTGATTCAGCTGAGGAAGGATCAACAAGTGTATTTAGTATAACAGATAGGCTGCCTAATGCAGGTTTGGGATGCCCTGCGGCCTGGTGTTTTTTTTGTTAAAGGCAGACCAAAAACCAATTCAAAATGAAAAACTTTGATTCAGCTGAGGAAGGATCAACAAGTGTATTTAGTATAACAGATAGGCTGCCTAATGCAGGTTTGGGATGCCCTGCGGGCTGGTGTTTTTTTTTTGTTAAAGGCAGACCAAAAAACAATTCAAAATGCAATACTTTGATTCAGCTGAGGAAGGATCAACAAGTGTATTTAGTATAACAGATAGGCTGCCTAGTGCAGGTTTGGGATGCCCTGCGGCCTGGTGTTTTTTTGTTAAAGGCAGACCAAAAACCAATTCAAAATGCAATACTTTGATTCAGCTGAGGAAGGATCAACAAGTGTATTTAGTATAACAGATAGGCTGCCTAATGCAGGTTTGGGATGCCCTGCAGCCTGGTGTTTTTTTTGTTAAAGGCAGACCAAAAGCCAATTCAAAATGCAAAACTTTGATTCAGCTGAGGAAGGATCAACAAGTGTATTTAGTATAACAGATAGGCTGCCTAATGCAGGTTTGGGATGCTCTGCGGCCTGGTGCTTTTTTTGTTAAAGGCAGACCAAAAACCAATTCAAAATGCAAAACTTTGATTTAGCTGAGGAAGGATCAACAAGTGTATTTAGTATAACAGATAGGCTGCCTAATGCAGGTTTGGGATGCCCTGCGGCCTGGTGTTTTTTTTGTTACAGGCAAACCAAAAACCAATTCAAAATGCAATACTTTGATTCAGCTGAGGAAGGATCAACAAGTGTATTTAGTATAACAGATAGGCTGCCTAGTG
Source organism: Gastrophryne carolinensis (assembly GCA_027917425.1). Taxonomy (NCBI): domain Eukaryota; kingdom Metazoa; phylum Chordata; class Amphibia; order Anura; family Microhylidae; genus Gastrophryne; species Gastrophryne carolinensis. Next base: position 100,447,704 of record CM051240.1, on the reverse strand, counting down.
CAGGTTTGGGATGCCCTGCAGCCTGGTGTTTTTTTGGTTAAAGGCAGACCAAAAACCAATTCAAAATGCAATACTTTGATTCAGCTGAGGAAGGATCAACAAGCGTATTTAGAATAACAGATAGGCTGCCTAATGCAGGTTTGGGATGCCCTGCGGCCTGTTTTTTTTTTTTTGTTAAAGGCAGACCAAAAACCAATTCAAAATGCAATACTTTGATTCAGCTGAAGAAGGATCAACAAGCGTATTTAGTATAACATAGGCTGCCTAATGCAGGTTTGGGATGCCCTGCGGCCTGGTGTTTTTTTTGTTAAAGGCAGACCAAAAACCAATTCAAAATGCAATACTTTGATTCAGCATAGGAAGGATCAACAAGCGTATTTAGTATAACAGATAGGCTGCCTAATGCAGGTTTGGGATGCCCTGCGGCCTGGTGTTTTTTTTGTTAAAGACAGACCAAAAACCAATTCAAAATGCAAAACTTTGATTCAGCTGAGGAAGGATCAACAAGTGTATTTAGTATAACAGATAGGCTGCCTAATGCAGGTTTGGGATGCCCTGCGGCCTGGTGTTTTTTTTGTTAAAGGCAGACAAAAAACCAATTCAAAATGCAAAATTTTGATTCAGCTGAGGAAGGATCAACAAGTGTATTTAGTATAACAGATAGGCTGCCTAATGCAGGTTTGGGATGCCCTGCGGCCTGGTGTTTTTTTTTTGTTAAAGGCAGACCAAAAACCAATTCAAAATGCAAAACTTTGATTCAGCTGAGGAAGGATCAACAAGTGTATTTAGTATAACAGATAGGCTGCCTAATGCAGGTTTGGGATGCCCTGCAGCCTGGTGTTTTTTTTGTTAAAGGCAGACCAAAAACCAATTCAAAATGCAAAACTTTGATTCAGCTGAGGAAGGATCAACAAGTGTATTTAGTATAACAGATAGGCTGCCTAATGCAAGTTTGGGATGCCCTGCGGCCTGGTGTTTTTTTTGTTAAAGGCAGACCAAAAGCCAATTCAAAATGCAAAGCTTTGAATCAGCTGAGGAAGGATCAACAAGTGTATTTAGTATAACAGATAGGCTGCCTAATGCAAGTTTGGGATGCCCTGCGGCCTGGTGTTTTTTTTGTTAAAGGCAGACCAAAAACCAATTCAAAATGCAAAACTTTGATTCAGCTGAGGAAGGATCAACAAGCGTATTTAGTATAACAGATAGGCTGCCTAATGCAGGTTTGGGATGCCCTGCGGCCTGGTGTTTTTTTTGTTAAAGGGAGACCAAAAAACAATTCAAAATGCAATACTTTGATTCAGCTGAGGAAGGATCAACAAGCGTATTTAGTATAACAGATAGGCTGCCTAATGCAGGTTTGGGATACCCAGGTGGGCTGGTGTTTTTTTGGTTAAAGGCAGACCAAAAACCAATTCAAAATGCAATACTTTGATTCAGCTGAGGAAGGATCAACAAGCGTATTTAGTATAACAGATAGGCTGCCTAATGCAGGTTTGGGATACCCAGGTGGGCTGGTTTTTTTTGGTTAAAGGCATACCAAAAACCAATTCAAAATGCAATACTTTGATTCAGCTGAGGAAGGATCAACAAGCGTATTTAGTATAACAGATAGGCTGCCTAATGCAGGTTTGGGATACCCATGTGGGCTGGTGTTTTTTTGGTTAAAGGCAGACCAAAAATATTTAAACTAATCCAGTTATATATTATGATAAATGCTTGTGTGTAACAGAGAGGGTTAAATAAGCCACTGCATAGATGGCATGCACAGTGGCAAGGCAGATTTACAGCACAAAGAACTGAAATTGAATTGAAAACTGATCTGGCTAATGAAAAAAAAAATTTTTCACTGTCACTTCTAAGCTGTCCCTGGCTGGATCGTTCCGTTTTTCCCCTGTCTTTCCCTGGCTCTGTCTACCTCTCTGTCTGCCTCTCTGACTCTCCCTACCTATCTCTAACTCTCTGTCCCTGTCTCTAACTAGCTGTGCTCTGGCTGCAATGCAAGGCTGAAATGCGCACAAGCAAGTTGGCCGCCGCTTTGTATAGCACGGTGACGTCACCGGGGTTCCTGGCCGCTGATAGGCTGCATGTGACTTACCCATGATACCTTGCCCCAGGGGGTATGTCTGGACATGTTCATCCACCATTTTAGAATGCCTGTAATTGAAATAAATGGAGTTTAAAGGAAATCTTCGATCGATCGAATCGCGGGGAAATTCGGATTCGCTCAGAATAGAATTTTTCATGAAATTCGGAACGAATCCGGGTTCGTCCGGATCGATTCGCTCATCCCTACCCATGACACTTGGCATATTTGAAAAAAGCCCAACCTTACAGCGTTCCAGGCTGCCATGCTGTCAGGGAAAGAGATGTGTTTCTCCTGCAGGACAGCCATGCCATTGATTAATTTAGTCAGGGCACAGCTCAGCGAAGACTGAGACATGCCAACTGACAGTGCCCCTAGCCTTTGGAAGGAGCCATTCACTTCAAATTGAAGGCAGCCAAAGAAAGTAGCCATGCCCCTTTCTTTTGTTGGGGGCCAACCATGACTGCAGCTCTGTGTAAAGCTTCTCAAGAGAAAGGTGGTTCAGTCTGTTCAATGCAAACACCTGCTGATCGGTCATCTGATCGATATCCAGGCAATGGCGGCTATGCTTAAGCGCCTAAGCTAAGCTGTTTTTATTAGCAAAAAGAGGCCGTTCAAGTATTCCAGCTAGCAAAAAGAGGGCATAAATTTGAACTGGAAAACCTGCGGCTTTTATAGGTCTGAAAACACACAAACCAGGGCTCTGAATCACACACAAACACAGGCTAAATCCGTAAAATTACGGATGCCTTGAGCCACAATTACACGGCAAAAACTAAGTTTGGCATACGCATACTGTAATTTCCTGCAAAAAGGTCAACTCAGCCAAGAAAAGGTTTAGAAACCTTTTCAGTGTCTTTTCCACTGGTGGGCGAGAAAGGCTTTGAATCAGGCAGATTTTCTCACTCTTCCGTAATGGTGGCCTTAGCTGCTGTGAGAATCAGATCAATCACTCTGTATTTAGACCTAGCTATTTCCTCCAGGTTCCCACCTAATAAGGCCATCCTTGGATCACAATGGATGTCGAGACCTGAAACTTTTCGAATTACTCTAAACCTTGTTCCAGAATTGCCTGGCTCTGGGACATAGCCGCCAATTATGAAATATATCCTCCTTGCTACTTGCTATTACACCCTCTAAAACATTTAGATGAGCTCTCTTTTCCTCTTTCTTTAATTTTTGCATCCTGAACCCAACTACTGGATGAAGAACAGCCCATTTTCCCCATATTTTTCCCCCCACCATTCCATTGGAAGTTCTTCCCCTAAGTCCTTATCCCATGTATCCATATATGGGAGTTTTACTCTACTGCGTATTAATCCCTGATATCATCTCTTAATGCCCCTGTGCTGAACGGTGATTTCAAACAAGAATTTACAGATATTGTCAACTCTGCAGCCTTTTCTCTTTGAACCAATATAATGCAATATCTGGATGTCTCTGAACCTCTCTTTTAAAGGCAGTTGTTAATGCTCTTTCAGCGCCTCAATAGTTTAATTTATTATTTAGAATAAATGACCACACCTATATAGACCTTTACCAATCCACCAGCTGTCATCAGCTGCCATCTCCCACCAGTCCAGGTCTAAAATTGGGGTTTCCAAAAATTGGAGTTCTCCCTGATCTTGTTGGGCACAGCCTTTCAGCTCTCTCCTATGCCCTAAGGGCCTCCAACAAAATTGGAGGCCCTTAGTTATCTTTGGCCTCTGCTTATTTGAGATCCAAAAGACTGAGTCCAACGAGGTTGGAGAACAGCCCTCCCCCTCAATATCTGTCCATTCAGGTCTTTCTTTCTCTCTTTAGATTACTGAAGGTTGAGAGACCCTTGCGGCATACTAATATCTCAATAAGCAAGGGACACCCATTTCCCCCTGCTCCTTTGCTGAAAACAAATTTACCCCACAAATGAAGTTCATAAAAGCCCTATGTAACCCTTCCAAATCTCCCTCCACTATATCACTCGTATCAGTTCTAAAAAATAAAGGTAACAGATCGATTTTGCTAGCTCAACCCTCCCCAATTTAAACAGATGTCTGTATTCCCTATTCTTAAGGGTCTCTTTAAGGGTATGGAAGAAAGACATCTGTCTTGAGGAGGGTAATTGGCTTTGCACAACTCCTTCAGGTTTGATGTCAACTTAATTCCCAGATATGTTATATTTGCCCAGTGGAAATCAGATAAACTATGTAGGTTGGCCCTATGTCCCGAGGATAAACTTAAATCTCATGCTGATGACTTGCTCCTATTCATCCTCAGCCCGGAAACAAGATAAAATTATTCCAGTATTCCCAAGATCACCTCAAGGGACTCTTCAGGGCTGGTTATGAACAGGAGCAAGTCATCGGCACACTTATATTCCCTTTTTCCACATACCACCCCCTTAACCTTTTAAGTGTCAGCCTACCTTGGGTTTTTGTCACTCTTTGTTGCCAGACCATTTTGCACTATCTTGCGCTACCCATGTTCAAATGTGATTTTTGAAAGGATTTGTAGTGTTTTTTTGTAATAAAAAATGTAAGTTTGTCAAAAACATCTTATTGTGTGTGAAATTCCATTTTCTCCCGGTTACAGCGGTACCACATATGTATAGGTAGACATCCTTTCCTGCCCAGGAGACTCCCCCAAACTGAAATAGCGCTTTAGGGGATTTTCAGATAAAATACAACTATGCTATGTGCTATGCGCATCTTGCAGTTTTTCCAGAAAAACAACCCTTTACATTTGAAATACCCCCAACAAACTATATATTCTCTGGCAGTACACACATCAAGATTTCTAGGTGTACCAGGCTTGTTTATGTGGCCACAGTTTCCTGGAAGTAATCCCTCAATGTAATCTTTAGTTGCAAAGAGTTTCCCTAAAAAAAGGATAAAAAAAAGCATAATCAAAGCCACATTTTCCTAAAAAAATCTATATACAAACATGAAAAAACAAGTTTAATCTGAAAAAGCAACATCCCCTTAACAGAACGAGACCCAACATACATAGCTACTGTCAAGGGAAGAGTTGCCAAACACCCCAAAGTAAAGCATGTGCGTAACGGTAATTTTACTTGAAAATTTCAGCTCTGCAGACAAAGTGCGTACCTTGCGATTTTTCAACCAAAACAACCCTTTACATTTGGAATATCCCCCATAAACCATGTATTCTCTGAAAGTACACGTTAAACTTTCTAAGCGTACCCAGCTTGTTGTAGTGGGCTCATCTTTCTGGAATTAATCCCTCAAAGATTTATTTGGTTGCTCAGGGTTTCCCTAAAAAATGTATAAAAAAGCTAAATAAAAACACCTTTTCCTAAAATATAAATATGCAAACAAGAAAAAACAAGACAAGTCTGAAAGCACAAGGTCCCCCGAACAGAACAATACCCAACATGCATAGCTACTTTTAACCCTTTTAATTGCCAGCCTACTTGAGATTTTGTCACCCTCTGTTGACAGGTAATTTTTCCCTATTTTGCTCCATGTTTTGCACCATTTTTGCTGGAATTTTCAGGAAAATTATATATATTTTTTAGAGTTTAGGCTTTAACATGAAATGTCTTGTTTGTAAATTTTATTCTGTTTTTTACAATATTATTAAAAAAAGTAAAAAAGAATAAATAAATTTTTTTTTAGAAAATTGCCTCCTTTTTTTAAATAAAAACATTATTTTATTAAAGAAAACCATATTGCATGTGAAAGCCCAATTTCTACCAATTAGAACTGTACCACATATTTATCGGTAGCCCCCCGTTCCCAGGAGACCCCCCAAACTGAAACAAGTACTTTATAACATTTACAAATAAAATACAACTACCAACCACACTACAAAGGGTTAAATCGAGAATAAAAATGACAGAGTCTCCCCTCCCGGGGAAGGGGGGGGGAACCCCATTTTTTTGGATTTTTAATCCCTCAAAAAAATGACATGGGGTCCCCCTTACCCAAAGTATCCAGCCCGGGACCAGCTATGCAGGGCTTGTAGGAACAGCTTTTGTGGCCCCTGGCTCTGCAGGCTACAAGCCCGCATGGCCACGGGCTCTTCTGCCCCCCCCAGGCTTTGGGGAGGTAGGCAATGGGGGTGCCGGGGGTTAATGGCAAGTCACCGCCTAGCCGCAGGTGACTTGCCAGCCCCCAGCCTTGTGAACTGGTATAGGGATCTCATGGATCCCTTACCAGTTCACAATGGGTTAAATGTAAAAAAACACACCACACACACAGAGAAAAAAATATTTTATTATTTTATTTTTTTAATACTTACCTCCCATCCATCCTGGTGCTCTGTGTTCCTTGACAATCACTGGCTTCTGCTCACCTGCTGGAAGCCTTTTATAGCTGGTGGGTGACAGAACATAAGGGGTTAATTAAAAAAAAAAAATGACATAGGGTACCCCCAGGTTATGGGGGTGCCGGGGGTTAATGGCAAATCACCCGCTAGCCGCAGGTGACTTGCCAGCCCCCAGCCTTGTGAACTGGTATTGGGGTCTCATGGACCCCTTACCAGTTCACAAGGGGTTAAATGTAAAAAATAAAGACACGGGCACAAAGAAAAAAAAAGGAACATTTATTTATTTATTTTTTTTACTTTACTCACCTCCGATCCTGCGTCCCTCGCCGCTGACAGCTATCACTGTCAGATGCCGATAGTGATCGGAGCAGGGCGGGTAAGAGGAGAGAAGGCTCCGATCTGAGCCTTCTCGCCTCTCACCCGCCCTGCTCCGATCACCACCGGAATCTGACAGACACCGGAGCGGGGGTGAGGGTATATGAGGAGCGGGATGACGTCATCCCGCTCCTCCCACAAAAGGCAGGGCTAGGGGCGGCGGGCATCGCCGCCATTAGAGGAGGTGAGGACCCGGAAGAGGGTCCTCACCTGAAGCCTGCGGAGCCCAGGGGGGGGGGGGATCGGACCGCCCCTGGTAAAGAGAAGAGCCGGACGGAGGGATCGGACGAGGAGTTGAGTGACTGTCATTTTTTTTTTCTTTTACAGGAGCAATGTCAGCAGCAAAAACGGGGGGGGGGGGGGCTGCGGATGGTTTCGGGCCCCCTCCTGATAACAGAGGACGACGGGGGAGGGATCGGATGCCCCCCCAGGAAGAGGAGACCCCCAGCTTTACAACAATATCAGAGGTAAGTTTTTTTTTTATTTCTATTTTCTATTTTTACACTAGCAGGGGGAAATGCCAGGCACGTAGTTTCTACGTGCTTGGCACTTAACGGTAGGAGAAGCAACCACGTAGAATGCTTGGCATTTAAAGGATTAAACCCTGTGTGCTGGTGTAATTTACTTGCCACTACTTCGATCACCAGCACAAATAGGGCTGCGGACAGAGGGCACCCCTGTCTTGTTTCACATTTGATGTACATAAGGCCAGGCGAATACCCATTGATCAATACTGAAGCTTTGGGGCTTGACTATAAGGACCCAAATATCTTCAAGAATCCCTCCCCAAAACCCACTCCTTGTAGGATAACTCCCACATATATTGCCTTCTGGACATCAACTGAAAGTAACATTTGAGGGTTTAACTGGTGGAGACTTTTGTCGGTGATAAGCGCTGGAGATGGTGGGAGGCTGCTGCCACTTATAGGGGGTCACTTCCCCTATTGGAGATACAAGTACTGGAAAAATGCATTTCCTAACCAAGATGGAAGGAAAAGGCTATTGTGGCGCGCTGGGTGGGGTTCTGCTTTAAGGTGGTTGTCAATGTTGAGTTAAAAGATGTCCCCTTTCCCTGGAAATTAAGCAGGTCTTGGGTATATATTTTTTTTTTTTTTTTTTTATTATGTGCTGTGTATATCTAAGGAACTGCCATGTAGGTGACAGTCCTTATTTTTGCAGCATAAATCAATTTAAATAGTATTTCATATGTAGGCTAATTAGCCGGTGTTAGTAATTTATGAAAAGAAAAACTTACCGCCACGGCCCGGGGGTACTTAACCTGCCCTGAATCTGAATACCTGAATACAAATGTAGCAAACGGATGACAGCCGGCGTGCTGCCAGAGCAATACCATTGTAACAACTGAAACATGATGCCAAGAAAGAAACATCTGTAACAACCATCAGCTTATAAGAACCCAGAGCCCTCCCAAGGCAACATTTGTAACAGCTGCGGACTAATGACATGAAGAAAGTTACAACGCCTCCTGAAAGCACCACGTGGACATTTTCCACCAATAAAAAGACAGCTATCCATTAGAGGCTTAAAACTCAATCCCTGAGGACGGTGGCAACACCGAAACGCGCGTCGGATCTATCTGGAGCCAGGCAAGGACGCCGCTCCATTCAACCTCTCACAGAACAACTGATTTTCACTACAACTATGGAAACTTGCGACACCCGGAACAGATATGAATTTGACTTCTAAGGACTAGAGAACTTTTAATTACCACACAGCACGGTTCGCCGCTGCTGGGATTTTACCCCATCCCCCCACAGTGACACTTGTCCAATCACCGCCCCCCTCCCCTTGTATCTTGCCCGTTCCTGAATAAAAGTGTGTTTAGAACAAACACTCTTGCGGTATCTTTATTGAAGACAACCAATTCATCGATCGGATACAGACCCCGCTGAAACGGACCCAAGGTGATCACACAGCACCGTAACGAAGGTCAACCTAACGTCGTTGAGAACCTCCTTACGTCAGAGGCCCTGGGCAGGTTAAGTACCCCCGGGCCGTGGTGGTAAGTTTTTCTTTTCATAAATTACTAACACCGGCTAATTAGCCTACATATGAAATACTATTTAAATTGATTTATGCTGCAAAAATAAGGACTGTCACCTACATGGCAGTTCCTTAGATATACACAGCACATAATAAAAAAATATATACCCAAGACCTGGTTAATTTCCAGGGAAAGGGGACATCTTTTAACTCAACATTGACAACCACCTTAAAGCAGAACCCCACCCAGCGCGCCACAATAGCCTTTTCCTTCCATCTTGGTTAGGAATTGCATTTTTCCAGTACTTGAAAGTAACATACCACTCTCTGATGGCGCTTTATTCCAGCATTCGTTCAATAAATAAATTATAATAATGGCTCTCCTAGTTTGATCCGCACCTTGTTTTCCCGGGACAAAACCCACCTGGTTTGGATGGATCACCTCAGCCAAGAAAGTCACCAGTCATGAATATCTTGATGAATACCTTAAGGTCATTATTTATTAACATGATTGAATAACTTAAACAATCTGTAGGATCTTTGCCATCACCATGATTTTGGCCAGCAGGGTTTCCTCTGGAATCTGAGCGCCATCCTTTATGCAATTGTACCGCAATGCCATATAGGGAGGCTAATAATTGGCCAAACTGTTTATAATATAAATTGGATAATCCATCCGGACCAGGGTCCTTGCCTGCTGCCATTCTTCTGATATATTTTTCATCCATTAGCTCCCTTTGGGAGCTGGAGATTTTCTTCAGATCCATTTTCCCCAGCCGTGAATCAAGTACACCTTGATTCATTAGGGGGGTTTTAGAGTAAAGAGATCTGTAAAATCCTTCTACCACTGCATTTGGGTTCTGTGTTAGCTGACCATCCCTTTTTTTAATTTTGCGGAATCTGCCTTTAGCCATATACCACCTCACTTGGCTCCATTTTAGTCCTCTCTCAGCTTTTGTTGTTAGAAGCAACAAAAGGGCCACTCTGAAGCATTCCCCCGAACTAAAAATTCTAACCCTTCCCTAGTGCTCTTAGGGGCTCCAAGGACCCTTATCATCCCAGTGACTAAGTTAGTAACAAAATTATTATACCTGTATATTACCCTTACTTGTAACCCACCCTGCCCACAAGTGCATTATAAATAAATAAAGTACCCAAACTTAGTCACTTCTCTCTATCACATACCAACTTTGATTACATAACCCTTAACCCATGCTAACCTAATTCATATAAGATGTCACCCCCCTTTACCCCTTCCTTATTCCTATTAACATTTATTTTAAAGTGGACCAAAACCCACCGCTGATCGGCCCGGGAATCTATAAGATTTCCGGACCGATCAGCTCCCTGCCTGCGGGGCACTCCGATCGGGGTGAAACCCCCCAGGATGCCCGCAAATCCTACCTGTTCCTTGTTCCAACGGTGCATGCGCGGGCCGCCACCGCCTCTCGCGGACCCGCGCCGGCTGTTTGTGAATGGCCGGCACGGGCGCGCTCCCTGTAAGAGGGACGCGCGAGAGGCGGCGGCGGGCGCTCTCACCTTGTCCGTTGACGGACCTCGCTTGTCTGTCGGCGGTGATTGGTGGAGCGAGTCACGTGGGAGCGAGGTCAGGTGAGTTTTTGGGGCTTTCTGGGGGGTTTCACACCCCGGGGAAGTGGACCAAAACCCAGGATAGTCAAAATCCTGGGTGTTGGTCCACTTTAAACACACCCCGGGGTTTCACACCCGGGGGGAGGGGATCAAAACCCAGGATAGTCAAAATCCTGGGTGTTGGTCCACTTTAAACACAAGGATGCTCCTTTTAGTGACTACAAATGCACAATCTCCCCACAGTTTGACTTTTTTCATTTACATTTTGCAGAATTATAATGTAATAATTATGTAATAAATACTATTTTACATGGCATTATACTCATGTACTGTATATATACTGTAGCCCTTGAGTGTCTGTTACCATCCATATTACATATTGAGAATAAGCACAGAGCGCATTTGGATGCTTTTGACCAATACAAGGTCCTGCTTGCTGTGTCGCATATTCATATATACAAAGGGGCCAATGGAGGAGGCAATCAGAGCCTGCTGCACCAAAAAAATAGATTAGAAAAACAATAGTACATATCTCCCCCCCCCCATCCTGTACCCTCCATGCTTTTTGTTATTTTGTTCGCTTCCTCTAGTTGCCATGGAAATAAAATATAGTATGGATAATAAAGAAAATAGGAACATTTTTGCATACGATAACCCGCGTGAGTAGTTATCTGTTCTAGAGATGTCCTAGTTTCTTACTGCTTTACATACAGGGGTGAACCTAGCCTCTCTGCTGTTTTAGGTACACTAGAGAATGCCCTCCCCCCAGGGCAACAGCCACTGAGCCACAAATGATTGACTGTAAAAACATCACAGCATTGGGTGCCCCCCAATTTCTGCAGAACCATTAATGAGATAATAAATTATCAGAAAAACAAAACAAGTCCAACAATTGCTGCCCCCCCCCCCCCCCCCCGCAGTGCTTATTTTTGACTACAGTTAAGCTACACATCATAAAACATATATATCGTTCCTTATATTACTAGGACTGGAAAGAAATTGAGTTTGTCGCCATGTTCAGCTAATGCAAATTGCTCCATACAGAAGGCTTTATCATTTTCTTGGATCTTTTATTATCAGATATTAAAGAGCTAACACAGAGGAAAAACATTCTGGGCTATCCATTGGTAACAGTGAAATTATTGTTGAATTATAAAATTGTATGCCTTTGTTTACACCCGCCAGGTACTGAATGCATTTCTGCTTTTGCAGCAGATGCAGCGGTATCACAGAAAAAAATACAGAAATGGCACCTCTCTGGCCCCTTTCACACCTTTCTGGTATGGCAGAGAGGAGGAAGACACGGCTGCAAAAAGTCCTGCCTGCTGCGTCCTGCCTGTAAATGCAACAGTGAAATTACTGTTGAACAATACAACGTGAACGTAAAACAGAATTCCTGCCACAAATGTGACCAGATGGCTGTGCGAGTCTGACAGACACAGTTCCCATGCGACATGCACAGGGATGGATTATGTGGGGGGCACAAGGGGCGCATGCCCCGGGATCTCCACAATTTGGCCTGCAAAAGGGGCCCCCACCAACCTTTGGGTTATGGTCTGGTCCAGGAAGCTTTTCAGTCTCTGGTCTGATGGGCCGTAAGGCCAGCAATAAAGCCATACTGTATCTGGGGCCGCCACCAGATTTTGTGTCCGGGGGCCTCCACCACACTTCCAGGACATGCATGCTCATAGACAGAAGGCGGCAGTGTTAACTTATTTAAAGCCACACACACGGTTAAATGCTGGACTGGCACTAATGCTCCACAAGTTATAGCCAATACAACACTATTTTATTTCATGAATATCAAAAAATTAATCTGGCACTTACAGATATACATAGAAATTACACTACAAGAAGTAAAAAACATATATGGTGACTTAAAAGACGGGGGCCCCCCTCATGCAGCCTCACGCAGCCACACTGATATACCAATCACTCCCCACCACATGTAGCAGATGGAACACTGGATGTACTCCTCAGGGTATTACACCCATATAAATCCCAGCTCTTGCGCAGCAACAGAATTGTAGAGGAATCCCAAATCTGGGTAAGTTAGTTGTAGTCATATTCCTTATGTCAACATGCTCAGTGGGTTCATGTGTGGTAGTGACAGAAGAGGATTTTTTGAAAGGATTGAAAGTCCTGCCGCCACCTGATCCTTACTGACAATTGCGTGGCTGGACGCAGTGTAATTCCCCTATCCCATCAACTGTATCTGGCGCCAACTAGTTTCCTTGGCTGCCTCCAGCGCGTGACTGTCCCACTAATTCGCTATGTGCACCGGTATCACACATTCACCAGCTGCTCCAAGTGCGCAGCTCATTTCCTCCTCAGCAAACACATGACATGACACCGCTTCTACTTAGCTCTATCTCGCAGCTTTTGCTCTTCAGAGATTAGGCTGTAACATCCAGTGTACGCAGTCCTGATACAACGGGAGGGGGCTGGTCATCCATCCTCGCAAAGTATCGCCGGCCGGCGTTGTAAACTTAAGTTGCTGTACAGCTGGGTCCTCTTGATGCGCGCTAACAGGCTGCCACAGTGCGGAGGGGTGGGGATGTCGGTGGGCCGGCCGTCCGCCGACACGTGTTTCACTCCGTATGCCGGAGTTTCGTCAGGGTGGGGGGAGGGCCATTTGCTAGGCCTTTTCAACAGTGGGTGTCCTCCCCTTATACATCTCTGAACCAATCACCATTTTTCAATGCATTTTAATGGCAACCGGCGGACTATGGATCCCAGCACAGCTCTCCCCGCACTATATAAGCGCTAGCACTTCCACGCCCCTATTAAGCCTATTAAGAGGCTGCAAAAGAGTTGTCCATAGAAATTGGGCCCCCGTGTACACTCACTTTCAATCATGGTACTTCATTGTTAAACATAGGACTCATTCCTTATTCAATTACAACGGCATCTAAAACCTCTACTGTCATAGGCTTATCTACTCATACAACTCACATTCATTCCAATATCATAGTTAGAAAGGATTGCCAGAAAGTTACACACTAATTAAATAGTAGTTACAACGAGGGGAGTTAGTCTACAATATCAGCAAAGCATTATAGGTCACCCTAGACATTCCCCTTCCACCACACCTTTACTCGGGTTGCACCAAATAACAATAATACTGTTCCTCCTGCCCACTCATTTGGGATGCCCAAATGCAACCTCAAATCCAAATTATAGAAACGCACTCAGACCCAAATCAGTGTTCAGCCCATCAGGGGCCATAGTGCCCAATTCATAAATCAAGCGGGCCTCCTGCTGGAGCAACCTTTTGTCCAGGAAACCCCTCCTTCCTTCCCTCAGGGCAAAAATACCACATGCCATAAGGCCGTGTGGTTTTCCATGATGGAACATCTGGAAGTGCGCCGCCACCGGGCTCCTTTCATTGCCACTCCTAATGTCGCGCACATGCTCACCCACCTGCACACGAAGCTCGCGCTTCGTCTTACCAATATACTTCTTCCCACAGGGGCAGGTGAGCATATACACGACATAGGGAGTGGCACAGTTGATAAACCCTCTAATTGCTCGGGGCCTATTACTACATCTAGGGCTCCAACGATGTAGTCTTAACCATATAAGGACACACTTTACAAAGGCCACATCTAAAGGAGCCATTAATGTTCACCGCTCCCTGGCCCAACCTACCATCCATCAGCCAAATGGCGATTGGTTCAGAGATGTATAAGGGGAGGACCCCCACTGTTGAAAAGGCCTAGCAAATGGCCCACCCCCCACCCTGACGAAACTCCGGCTTACGGAGTGAAACACGTGTCGGCGGACGGTCGGCCCACCGACATCCCCACCCCTCCGCACTGTGGCAGCCTGTTAGCGCGCATCAAGAGGACCCAGCTGTACAGCAACTTAAGTTTACAACGCCGGCCGGCGATACTTTGCGAGGATGGATGACCAGCCCCCTCCCGTTGTATCAGGACTGCGTACACTGGATGTTACAGCCTAATCTCTGAAGAGCAAAAGCTGCGAGATAGAGCTAAGTAGAAGCGGTGTCATGTCATGTGTTTGCTGAGGAGGAAATGAGCTGCGCACTTGGAGCAGCTGGTGAATGTGTGATACCGGTGCACATAGCGAATTAGTGGGACAGTCACGTGCTGGAGGCAGCCAAGGAAACTAAATGGCGCCAGATACAGTTGATGGGATTGGGGAATTACACTGCGTCCAGCCACGCAATTGTCAGTAAGGATCAGGTGGCGGCAGGACTTTCAATCCTTTCAAAAAATCCCCTTCTGTCACTACCACACATGAACCCACTGAGCATGTTGACATAAGGAATATGACTTCAACTAACTTACCCAGATTTGGGATTCCTCTACAATTCTGTTGCTGCGCAAGACCTGGGATTTATATGGGTGTAATACCCTGAGGAGTACATCCAGTGTTCCATCTGCTACATGTGGTGGGGAGTGATTGGGATGTCAGTGTGGCTGCGTGAGGCTGCATGAGGGGGGCCCCCGTCTTTTAAGTCACCATATATGTTTTTTACTTCTTGTAGTGTAATTTCTATGTATATCTGTAAGTGCCAGATTAATTTTTTGATATTCATGAAATAAAATAGTGTTGTATTGGCTATAACTTGTGGAGCATTAGTGCCAGTCCAGCATTTAACCGTGTGTGTGTGTGCGGCTTTGGGTATTGAATTTAGTTAGCTGGACGCCAGGATACCTGGCAGTGCACATGCATATGATAGAAGTGGATCTCCCCTTCGTTTTATTCTTGTTTGGGATACAAGTGTTAACTTATTGCAGCACCACACCAATACCTACCAACTTTTCGGGGTGGGAAAGAGGGACATTTGTCAAATTCGGCCACAGTCCTCATTGAAGGTAAGGATAGGTGATAGGATGTAACCGTTACAAGTTACAGTATAAACACTTTTTTAGGCAAATCAATGATTTATTGATGCAGATCTGCATGTTACACCTCAAAGAGGGACAAATAAGAACAACAAAGGACAGGGAAACTTCGACCTCTCTTCAGCCTAAATAAGTAGGCCAAAAAGCAAATGAAAAGTAATGAAAGGTAAAAGTGGTCCCCGGGGATGCCTGGCTAAAGCATACCAAGACCCATGTTAGTGAAAACCTGGGTTTTGGCCCACTTTAAAACTTTTGCTTGTCAGCTTAGATTGCTTGAGATGGGAACATCCCTGTTTTGGATACCCACACCCACAAGCATTACAATGCAGCTGCCACTGGTTTGTCAGCCTATAAGTCCACTGCCTGCCATGCAAACCCATTTAGTGGTGGCCCAGTGGCTAATAATAAGGCTAAGCATGTCGTATGTGTAGTGTGGAATTGCCACCACTTGGGGTATTACGGTGCAGAGGTGTACATGGGGTGGAGGCTCCTTTAAAAGTCCTGAGGTAAATCCTGTCTCATGTTGATATGTTTTCTCTCAGAACATGTAAAGGGGACTTGCACCCTATTACGTGCAAGCTTGCGCCCAAACACCCCTCCTCCAGCCCCCACAGTGAGTGGCTGGAAATCACAGGAAACCTTACCACCACTGCCTCCTGCTGCATTGCTCCCTCCCACTTTTTGCTCTGCCCATAAATAAAAGGTATCACTCTCTGCGGGGCATCAGGTGTTTAGGTGCAGAGACGCACTTAATAGGATGGAAGTCGTCTGATTCATAGTGACCCCACTATCATGTTTGACCGCCACAAGTTTTTAATTTTGGCGCGCTGTGTATTTGGTCTAGACAATATACAATAACACTCCTGAACCTAAAGCTGCAGCTGTGTTCAAACTTTTTGTACTAACATCAATGTACTCAGTAAAGGCAATTTACATTTTAGAAATTGTGATATAATATTGAAGTTGACCTTGGGTAAGCATTGTGCTAGTGCATTTATGTGTGCATTGTGGACTGCTTAGACTATGCTGAATAGTATGTATTGTATGTGTTCTCTCTTCTCCTCCTTCTAAGATATGAAAAATTAGATTTTATCCATTAAAAAAAATTGATGTATATGTGTATTGATGTATATATAATTTACAATACAAGTATCAATTTATACTGCGTCCAGCATACTTTATGCACCCTGCATGATCAAACTATTTTTTATGACCAGCTATTTTTATGAAAAGCTCTCACTTTTAAAACTAGTTTTAAAACGATATATGTTTGGTGTTAGCCACCCTGGCCCTTCGCCCCTACATCATTTTTGAACAGATAAGAACAAGCAACTTTATGAACTGTACTGCAAGGAGGCATACATGTTACCGAACAATAGCCCAGAATGGTCCTCAGGGTACAGAGATATTCAGTGGAGGAGTGGATCTAAAAGTCAGCCTGTTTTTACCAACATCCGGCCAGCCCATGACCAGCCAGTGGCATCAAGCAAGTTAGATAGATAATAATGTATTAATAAATTATGATTGCAGGAGTAATACAGGGTTAGGTTACAAATAAGAAAATGTAGCTTATGGGGGTGTAACTATATCCATAGAAAACAGTATGGTACACCTGTTGTTTCAGAAAGTGAATGGCTAGTGAAAAGGAGCTGTTCCTGATGGTAGAAAATTGAAGAACAAAAAGACCAGGGTGGGCGTTGTAATTTATACTGCTTTGTTATTAGCTCTGTTTTGCAAACAGATTGTTTGTTGCGTAGATTATTTTTTTGGGTGGTACCATCATACCTCGACTGCCTTGTGTTGTAAAAAGTACAATAATTAACAGCACACTGCGCTTAAAATCTTAACATTTTTAACTATTTGCTCTATTTTCAAAATATAATATTTGTGGGATCACTGTAACTCCATACTGAAGCACCATGCTTTCTGGCATCACTGAGGCACCATACTGAAACACAATGCTTTTGTGTCATCACTGAAGCACAATACTGAAACACAATGCTTTTGTGTCATCACTGAAGCACAATACTGAAACACCATGTGTTTGTGTCATTACTGAAGCACCATGCTGTAATAGCATCACACTTTTTCCTGACATTACTTAAACACCATACGTTTGTGGTGCACTGAATGAAGCAATGTACTGAAACGTCATTCTTTTTTAGCATCACTGAAGCACCATACTGAAACACCATGTTTTTTTTGCATCACTGAAGCATTATACTGAAATACCATTCTTTTGTCACATGACTGAAGCTTTTGTGGCATCACTGAAGCACCATACTGATATGCCATATTTTTCTGGCATAAATGAAACACAATGCTTTTGTGGCATCACTGAAGCGCCATACTGATACGCCATCTTTTTGTGGCATAACTGAAACACAATGCTTTTGTAGCATTAAACAAGCACCCAACGGAGGGGTGTGGCTTGGCCATGCAGGAGTGAGGAGCGTCCCTGAGAGCTCTGATACGGCCCTTGATCTTTTAGTGACTTTTGGCACCATAAACCTCCCTCAAACCCGCAAAATGGGGAGCAACAAAAAGAGGAGAGCTGGGGGCTCAACTAAAAAGTCCCCCAAGAAATCGGCAGCTTCTTCAGGCCCAGGGACCCGGTGGGGCAGAAGGTCCCAGTCAGCAAGATGGCGCCTGCCAGGCCCCGCAGAGGAGAAGACCGCCGAGAGGAGCAAGAGAATGGAGGCTGGGTAGCCCCGGGGAGCGGTGAGCGCAACTCCTACCTTGTGTCCCCTTCCAGTGCCTGGGGCCATGATCGCAATGGGTGCTGAGGCTGTGCCCCCTCCGGAGGCTGAGTTGGCGGGTCCGTCCGGCGGCCGGAGCACTGCTGAGGTGGGGAGGAGCCGCCGGGAGATGCAGCGGGGATCTGCGGCGGAGACGGAGAGCCGCTTCGCTCCTGCATCGGCCCCGCCGGAGGAGTCAGGGGGAGCTGACGGCGGGTGCCGGGGGCGGGCGCTGAGACTTAAGTGCGGCGCGGTGGGGGAGAGGACCGCTGTGCTGCAGGCAGTCGGGCGCGGCGGCTCCTCTCACATGGCTGCACCACTATACAGTGCCTCCCTGAGGGCTGCCTGGGTGAAAGTCTGACTGTGGGGGAGAGGGCGATAAACTTAAAATGGACCATCACCCTCCTGTGATCGGCCCGGGAATCTATAAGATTCCCGGGCCGATCACCTCCCTCCCCGCGGGACATCCGAGATTGGGATGTCCCGCGGTGAGGGACCCCCCCAAAACCCCCAAAAAACTCACCACATCCTCCCGCGCGCTCCTCTAGACGTGCGCGCGCCCGCGCCGGCCGTTTGTGAATGGCCGGCGTGGGCGCGCGCCCTGTCAGAGCGACGTGCTGGAGGCGGCGGCGGGCGCACTGTCTTGTCCGCCGCTTGTCCGTGAGCGTGGTGAGGTGAGTTTTTCGGGGTTCTGGGGGGTTTTACACAGCGGGACACCCCTAATCGGGGTGCCCCCCTGAAGTGGACCAAAACCCAGGATAGTCAAAATCCTGGGTGTTGGTCCACTTTAAGTGCTGCCCCAGTGTCATCCCCAGCACGTATCCCCATGCCCTCATCCTCAGGGCATGCCTCCCCAGTGCTGCCAACCATAATGGCCCCTGTCTGGCCAGATAGCCCTGACCCCACCATAATTACAACTCATGCTGACATCCACCCGACCCCTAAAAGAACTGACATCCAGTGCACGCCAGCCCAAAATTCCTTAGGGGCTATGTTCCTGGAGTGGTCCTCTGGCTCCAGCATGGACTCACCAGGAGGCATATCTCCAGGGCAGAGATCCGCAAGCAGTGCGGTGGGCCTGGGACCAGCCATGCTTGATCAAGCGGATTACGATCCCTTCGGTGCCTCACCCGGGATGCCCCCAACCCATGCACCAGCCATTCAGTCGTTCTCACAGCCAAATATTTACCCCGGCATCCAAGCCATTCTACAATGTCTCCCGACCAAAGCTGAGCTTAAAGCGGACCTGGAGGCTGTGGCAACTAGAATTGAACAGGCTTTACGCAAAGAAATTTAGGACTTGCAACAAAAATCCTCTGCCTTGGATACTAAAGTTGCGTCTCTTGAGGATCACGAAGTGCGCCTGGCGATCTTGGAAAGAAATCAAGAACTGCACCAGCAACAGATGATCGACCTTCGCCTGCAAACGGATGACAAAGAGAACAGAAACAGGCGTAACAATTTGAAGATACGCGGTATTCCCGAAACGGTCAGATCGGAAGCACTCCGCCCTCTGGCAACAGAACTGTTCAATCATATGCTGGAAAGACCGCTGGAAGCTGAAGTGATCATCGACAGAATACACAGAGTGGCAGGTCGCCCGGCCGGGGGCCCCCAGGCCCCCAGGGACGTACTGTGCAGGATTAAGGAGAACATCCTACGCCGGGCCTGGGAAAGAGGAAGGTTTGAGTGGAAAGGATCGCAGCTCACAATCTTGCCGGACGTGTCACGCCGCACCTTGCAGATGAGGCGCGTGCTGCAGCCTCTCCTCGACAGGATACGGGAGGTTGGGGCCCCCTTTAAGTTGGGCCACCCATTTCACCTTATAGCACGCAGAGACGACTCCACGTATGTCTTCAGAAGTAAAGCGGACCTACCGGGGTTGTTTGTCTTCCTGGGCTTGGATCCCTTCCCGGTTCCAGATTGGCTGACGGCTGACCTGCCACCCCCTCTCCCACAGCGGGCTCCACGTAGGCCTCGGGTGGTCGGTGAGCGAAGAGGTGGTGCCCCTAGAAGGAACGTGGAGCACTAGGCCCTCTTTAACCCTTCCCCCCCCCCGATGTTTGCAGTCCGTTTTCCCTGTTGTCCCTCCCCCCCAGGCACCCTGGTGGGTTGCCGCCAGCCAAGGACGGACATGCATGACTCTATGGTACAGCTGTGACCGGTGTCTCGGTTTCTCGGATTGGGGCGGGGGGCGCGGAGTGAGCTGGCTTTCCTGGCCTGGGTGGTGGGGGGAACGTGCTCCCTCCCTGGTCCTGCCGGTGGTGTAGCAGGCGGTGGGGGGGGGGGGGTGGCTCGGCCGGCCTGGGGGGCGGGGGAGGAGGGGATGGTCTTGTTACAGTTAGAGGGAACAGAGGGTGGGGGTGCTCCCCGGAACCCGGGGAATAATAAGGTTTGTTGGTTTGACATAAGTCCGTCACTGGTTTAGGGGTTATGTGATGTTACAATCCCGGTTTGTTTGTTTCTTTGGGACTTAGATAATGAGAAAGGAGGAGTCACGGCGGATAGTTCGACTAGAGCTGACAATTGTATTTTGCCTCCTGAGCGGGTGGGGCGAGAAGGGTGCCTAGTTAGTAATTATAGTTTGGTAGGGGCTAGCTCCTGAGTTGCGAAGTCACTTCCCCCAATAATTGTCCCGTGCTGCCCTGTTGGTTTCTGGCCAGCAGGCGGTGCGCGGTGTTTGAGGTTTATCCCCAGTACTCTTGTTTGCCCTCCTCTGTAAAGGAAGGGCTTATTAGGTTTTTTGTTTTAACTTTCATAAGTTCTTTCTGTTCATGTTCCCCACTTGGCTAAACTCCAGAGGGGGGACTTATTTTCTTTCTTATTCTCTACTACCCCTTTCCTGCCTTTTCTCCTGTTCTTCTTTGGGGTTCCGGTCCCTGGCTCGGATCCTGCACCCTTGACGCCTTAGTGTCTCTGCAACCCCATCTGTAGCACCGTATCCTAACCTCGCACCATAATCTTCACCAATTAGCTAGCATGAATAGCCTCAAGATTTGTACCTTCAACGCCAGGGGGTTAAACATCCCTGAAAAGCGGGAAAAAATATTGTACGGTTTCCACAGAGAGGGGGTGGACGTCATTATGACACAGGAGACACATTTCCGCCAGGGGAAAATTCCGGAAATCCGAAATAGATACTATGATAGATGGTTTCATAGCCCCAACCCAGAAAACAAGACTAAAGGAGTATCCATTGCAGTCCATAGAGGCATCCCCCTGGAGCCTTTGGACTCTAAAGTAGACCCAAATGGTAGTCTCTACCTTCCCAACTGGGATCAGGTGGAGATAGGTCTGGGGATCCTACATATATTAGAAGAGTTTGCAGAGGGCACTGTAGTCTTAGGAGGTGACTTCAACCTGGCATTAGACCCGAGGCTGGACTCTTCCCAGGGTATGTCAGCAGTACCCCATTCTGGGCTGAGCAGACTCCGCGGGCCCCTTCTTAACCTCCAGGTCGTGGACACCTGGAGAATCCAGCATAGCAGGGCGAGGGACTACATGTTCTTTTCTCATCCCCACAACACTTATAGTCGATTAGACTACATTTTCCTCAGCCACCATGCACTTGCACGTGATCCTGATGCCTCTATTGGGCAGATACTTTGGTCGGATAACGCCCCCGTCTTCTTGAGCCTTCCGATCCCAGAATGGACCCCCAGGCACTATAACTGGCGTCTCAATGACAACTTGTTGAAGGACGCCTTATGTTTAGCTGAAATAAAGGCCACTATAACCAATTTCCAATCTGACCATATTAATGATATGGCCCCGCTACCATTACAGTGGGAAGCGCTTAAATGCACACTGCGGGGGGTCTTCATAAAACATGGGTCTAGGCTCAAGAGGGAACGGGCGAGATCAGGGCTGCACTGGAGCGTATCAAGGATCTAGAGGAGGCGCACAAGGCCTCTTCCACCCGGGGGGTTCTGAGGGAGCTACTGGACACCAGGCAGAGCTTGAAAGGATTGTACGACCAGTGCTTCCTCAATTCAGGGACAGATGTAGGGCCTGTACGTATGAACATTCGGATAAATGTAGCAGGATGCTAGCCCAGTCTCTCCACCTAAGGCAGGGTTGTGTCTTTATACCTACCATTAAGGGGGCCGGAGGAATGGAAATCCACTCCCCAGATAGCAGGAGAGTTTCAGGCCTTTTATTCCAAACTCTACAACATTGAGACCACCCCTGCCCAGGGGTTGCGGCAGGAAACGAATGCCCCGATAGTGGACTACATACGGGAAACTGCCCTCCCAACCTTACCCCTGGAAGACAGGGATGCCTTGGAGGATGCATTTTAGATAGAAGAGGTGGTTCAGGCTATAGGGGAATCCCCTGCTGGGAAAAGTCCAGGCCCTGACGGGTTCACCCCCAGGTTTTACAAAACAATGGGGTCTATGATTGCCCCCTTCCTTGTCAAGGTGTTCAATTCAATCTCAGGCTCCTGCCCATTCCTGAGACAGGCCCTAGAGGCGCATATCGCGGTCCTCCCAAAACCCGGTAAGGACAGCACCTTACCGGGAAGCTACAGACCGATCTCATTGATTAATGTAGATGTTAAAATATATACTAAAATTATCTCCACTAGACTTCAGCCCTTGCTTCCCTCATTGATCAATCTGGATCAGATTGGGTTTGTCTCGGGAAGGGAGGCACGGGATAATACCATTAAAACTATTTCTCTGATGCACTATGCGCAGTTGCGGGCTATTCCGGCCTGCGTACTGGCGGTGGATGCGGAGAAAGCCTTTGATAGGGTGCACTGGGGGTTCTTGCGAGCTACACTAGATCAAGTGGGGGTGGGCCCTGTCATGTTGGCCAGAATTATGGCTCTCTACCACGATCCTACCGCAAAGGTAAAAGTCAATGGCTCCCTGTCGGGCCCCTTCAGTATCCGGAATGGCAACCGCCAGGGATGCCCCCTATCTCCACTGCTCTACGTCTTGGTGATGGAACATCTGCCCAGTGCCCTGAGGGCTAATCCCTCTATCAGGGGGATCTCCTGTGGGGAGAGGGAGCACAAGCTCTCTCTCTTCGCTGATGATCTGCTTATGCATATAACCTCACCGCATATATCCATGCCCTCTATCCTAGCGGAGTTCAAGCGCTTTAGCGAACTCAGCAACTTTAAAGTGAACCTATCTAAAACGGAGACTTTTAATGCCTCCCTAGATACGCAAACTCAGCAGCTCCTCCAGGCAAATTTCCCCTTCAAGTGGCAGGAAGAGGCCATTAAATACTTAGGGGTAGAACTGCCCTCAGACCTGGGGAAACTATACAAACTTAACTACGCTCCACTCCTACATTCAACAATCACCAGCCTAAGCAAAAAGCAATATTCATGGTTGGGGCGCATCAATATATTAAAATGGACATCCCAGCCCGATTCCTATACTTATTCCAGGCAATTCCACTAGCCCCAGAACGTGGCTTCTTTAAGCTGCTTCAAGAGGCCTTTTTCAAATTCATATGGGATAGTAGGAGACCCAGGGTGCAGAGAGCAACGCTTTGTAGACCTAAAGGGGGGGGGGGCTGGGAGTCCCAGATCTTAAGTTATATCATGCTGCGTCGGTGCTGATACGCCTTTCAGATTGGTTCCATCATAAGGAAAGTAAGTGTTGGGTCAGCATCGAGAGCAACACCTCCCCACTTGGGCTGACAGCCCTGCCTTGGGTGGACCCCTCACGCCGGCCCAAAAAACAGGAGCTACCCTTTCTAGTGGTAGGACCCTTGCTGACAATATGGGATAGGTTCCTGAGGAGGGGGGAACTGTCATTCAGGCCTGGACCTCTCACCCCATTATTCGGCAACCCGGCATTCCCCCCCGGAATGAACTCTATGACATTCCTTCTCTGGGAAGTGTCTCAGGACACTAGGCTGGGAGACATTCCCCTCGATTCAAAATGCAAAAGTTAATTGATTTCGGATCGGGAATCGTAAGTTTGGGTGGGTGTTTGTCATTTTTTCCTTTTTTTGGGCCATTTCGTATTCGCACGATCGTTCGTGCATAGACGTATATGAACATATGCATTTCGAACGTCAATTGGATTTTTTGCGTTAGTTCGTGTCTTTTTCCCATCCAAATCGTATTTTTTGCGTTCGATCCTATTTTTTACGTGATTGACATGGGCTTGCGACCAATTCAGAAAGCTGATTGCTAATTGTTTTGAAGGCCAGTAAATAGCTGCTTTCCGAAATGTTTGCCGGCAGCTTTTTGGCGTCGGGAGTAGGATGGAGAGGAGCGATTTTGTGGCACATCAAGGTCTTATGCTTTTTGGCATCGATTTGATCCGGATGTCTGAGAGCAGATTGCCCCTGCTTCGTCGCATGAACATCGATAGCATGAATGATGTTGAGCTGTTCGAGCTGACCGGGCTTAATCGCGCTTCCCTCCATAAATTATATAGTGAGCTGCGGCCATGGTTAGCCCGCACCACAAGGAAGGGGCAAGCAATTTCAGGTATGACCAAGATGCTTGGCTGCCTGCAATTTTTGGCGAACGGCTCGTTCCAGAGGCTGGGTGCCCTCTCCGTGGGGATCTCACAGCCTACGCTGAGCCGCGCACTATCAAAATTTTTGGAAGGCATGGCTGCCATAACTCCCAAATATATTTTTTTTCCTGATGATGTGGCAGCCAGAAACGCCATTAAGCTTGGTTTTTATAATCTCGCCGACATGCCCAACGTAATTGGTGCTGTTGACTGCACACATGTGGCACTCGTACCTAGGGCATCCGACGAGTATATATATAGGTAGATATATATATATATATTTTTTTTTATGGGGCCCAACGTGTAATGTAACCTGTTTTACTTTGCAGCAGCATATTTTTTTTTTTTAACTTTGGGTACATGCCTTATTTTGTATTATTTTGGATTTTCACTTGTTGTTTTAAATTGTGTGCAGACATGTTTTTGGTTTCCAATGTGTTTTGCCCTTATCACTTACCCATTTTTTTTTTTTTTTTTGGCCTTAAGGAATCGAAAAATGGGACACTCCCTTAATGTCCAGGCAGTGGTGGGGCCGGACATGCGTTTCATGAGTGTTCTTGCCGGCTACCCAGGATCGTCGCACGATTCCTATATCCTGAGACGATCTGGTTTGTTTAGGCGATTTGAGTCTGGTGAATTTTCGGGTGCATGGCTGCTTGGTAAGTGTGTCCTCTTTTTGTGTATAGATATTTCATAGGAATCTGTTATTTTTTGCTAGTTTTGCTTTTGAATTTTTTACATAAACATGATCCCACATTTTGCAAGTGTTTTTTTGGGGGGTTTTTGTGGCAAAAACAAACAAGCATTTGGCTCACTTTGTCCTTCATAATTTTCTAACTTTGGTTAGGATGTCTGTAACTTCCATGTCTCAAAATCTATTGGGTAGCAGATTGTACAGAAGTATCTGATAGTTTATGGTCCTTTGTAGTATTGGGCTGTAAATGACAAAGTGGACTTAAACTGCATACAGTGCATTCTTTAGAGAAATGTTGGGGGCCCCCCTCAGCACCATCCTAATTGTAACATTTCCTAAACCAGAAAAACAACCATATTTGGAAATACCCTTGTCCGAGCAGATGTGTTATCATTTTTTGGTTCATTTAAGTTGCTTTTTTCGTTATGTACTACAATTGTGCCAATAGTGTTTTTTATAATGTGGCCTTGGTGTTTTTTTGGGGCCTTTAGCTTACATCATTTTGATATATGTCAAATTGTTTGTGTTTGTTGCCTTGCAATTGTGTAATTTTTTGCTTTTAATTGTCTTGTTAAGGTGACTCAGGTTACCCACTTCTCCCCTGGCTCATGACGCCTGTGCTGCGGCCCCAGGATGCTTCTCAGGAAGCCTACAACCGTGCGCACCGCAAGACCAGGGCTGTTGTTGAGAGGGCATTTGGACTGTTGAAGACCCGTTTTAGGTGTTTGGACCATACCGGGGGCGCCCTGCAATATGATCCAAAAAAGGTTATAGACATCATAATGGCATGTGCTGTTCTGCATAATTTTGCTATTAAAGAACGTGTCCCCCGTTATGTGGATGTTCTGCCCTCTACAGCCATAGAAGATGATGGTGATAATTATGTTGGCCCACCCAGTGAGTCGGGTCAATCAGTGCGATCCAATTTGATCTTGCAGCATTTTAGTTAAAGCCTTGTTGTTGTTCTTTTCGATTGTGTGTGTGTATTTGCCTTTTTTGTTTTATTTTTTTGATAGGCCGTAATGTGGCATTACCTTCAAATAATTTTTTTTACCCTTAATTGTTGGCTAATGTGTTTCCTGTTGTTTCCTTAGATTGATATTTAGATTTTTACACCTCTTAAACAAAAATGTATCTGCTTTAGCCCAAGGTGATGTCAAATGTGTTTCAACTAAAAACGACACAAGTATTGTAACTGTGTAAATGTTTTACTTTTGGGACTTTGAATGGTTGTGCATAACATAAAACATCCCACATACAACTGTGGCTCAAAATGCATGAAGTTCTTAAACAGAAATACAGCACATCTACACCTGGAAGTGAGTGGCACAACCAAACAAGGACACCCAGTCCAAAGGCCAGCCTAGTCCAGTCATTAATATTGCCTGTGCCAAGGGATATTTGGGCATGGCCATAATGTCACACAAACATGTCTGCAAACAGGAGGAGCACAAACCAAACATAAATGGAAAAAGCCATAAGTGGCACATGTTAATTGCCACCTACACTCCACAGAGACCTATGGCATTGGCTAGTGGCCTTACTCATTACTTTAAGGAGCTCTATGGGAGCAAATCCAAAACCCAACCTGCATGTCACACACAAAATGGATGTTGAAAAACCTCAAACGACAAGTAAATACAGTGGGGGGGAAGAGAAAAGATGTCCCACACAATAATGGAGGAATTAATAGGGTGGCTGCCCATAAAACCCAGGGGGAGGTCCGTGTGGATGGGACCTAACCTGGGCCATGGTTGCATTGTTAATCTGCAACTGCTCCATAATGTTTCTCTGCATATTGATCAATTCAGCCATAGATGACTGGATTCCATTACTTGCATTGGCCATGTTGCTGTTGTGGGTCCGAAACTCAGCGAGGATGGCCTGTAAGGTGGAATTGAGGTTCGCCATATCGGCATGCCTTTCATCCCGCTCATTTTGCTGCTGTGCCTTAAAAGAGTCCCTCTCCTGGTTCCATAAATCAAGCAGGGCATTCTGCCTCCCCTGGGAAATTGTGCGGCGTAATGGAGTCCGCCGCACAATTACCCTGGCTCTTGGGCGTGCCCTGCTGCGTTGTCTCGGGCCCTCAACAGCAACAGGCATGCTTGGCAAATCCTCAGCAGCAGAGTGAACACTGGGGACTGTTGTCTCAGTCTCCCCATGTGCATGCACAATGGATGCAGATTGACTCTGCTGCTGAGGATTTGGCACAGAAACATTATGGAGCAGTTGCAGATTGGGACCCAGGGGGAGGTCTTCGGACGGGCCCAGCATGGATCCATCTTCCTCCATTTCCTGGATCTCTTCCATGAGTGTGTGGGTCTGTAGGGACATAGAGAAAAAAATGTTAAGTTTGCGTTCCTAATTATGATTCCATCAGTTTAAAACATGCTTAATCACTTGGTATCATTTTTGGTACTAAATAAGCTTACCGGAAAACTCGGATCTGGGCTCCTATGCTGTACGGAACTGGAAGGCATATTCAAACTGGGGGGTGAGTTTACACTTGCTGAGGGGTCATGCTGGGCTGAAGAAGAGAAAATGAAACAAGGTAAACACACACATAAGCATTGTTTTGGTAGGTAATTAAACAAGCCACTATTTGAAATCTGAAGCAACTCTACATCAACGGGGCCGATTTATCCCATCCACTCACTTTAAGATATGTGAAATGGATCGAGTAAACTGCTAACTGACCTCAGTTCGAAGTCAGGAAGTGTACCCAGTGAGCATACAACTTGCATAGAACCTATTTTGAGTTTGACTACCATTCTCTAGGTCATATATGTTTGTGCCTCTTGATTTAAATTGTTACCTCAAACACAACTCACACAACAACTAGACAACACATCCATAATGATGTGTGTTTTGTGATTGAGTCCAAATATATCACTTTCCTTATTAAACTTCGTTACTTGACACATAATTAGTGTTAATTGGTCATTTACATAATGTATGTGGTCCGAAATGTGGGTTTCACATGGACCCAAACAGGACAGAAACAGGCACACTAGTGCTAGCCCAACCAAGCCACACCATAGGGGCATAGCGTCAACTTTGTCCTAGTGAACTTTAATTTACTTTGCAACAAGGAAAACATGCAGATTAAGATTACTCACCTTGTGTAAGGGTCGGTGAGTCTGTGTCCCTTAGACCCGCATGGCCACCGACCGCGACAGGATGGAGAAGGCCCAGCACAATCTCCTCAGCAGGTGTAAACTCCAGTTTGGTGGGATAGCCCCCTCCAGTTTTCATGCTGAAATGAAAGTATAGTTTGGTACACAGAAAAGGTGCATACAGTACATCCTAATAATTACATTTGGAGACATCATTTATTTATCTGTAATTATGCCTTTTAATTTCTTTTTGCCGTACAGCATATTTCATATCCGCAATTTTCTTTTGGATTTGTCCAACATCTTTCCTCTCTTCCCCCGCTGCATTTACTTGTCGTTTGAGTTGTTCAAACAATTCCATTTTGCACTGCTTAGTGGTGTGTTTGGATTTGCTCCCATAGAGCTCGTCATAGAATAATGTAAGGCCACTAGCCAATGCCATATTTTGCTCATGTGAGAATCGCCCACACAAATGGCCGCGCCGCAATGTGCGGCCAGATGGTTGGGTTTGTGGCTCCTACATGTGTGCAGAAACATGTGGTGACATTATGGCCTGGGGCTGGGTAGGGGAATGCAAGGATTGCTGGCTTCCCAATGACTGGACTGGACTGGCCAAGGGACTGGGTGTTCTTGCGTGGCTGGCCACAGAACTTCCAGGTGTAGATGAGGTAATTATATCTTGAAGGATGATGTCCTTTCTTGGCCCTCTTGGGGGGCTAGGTGGCCTGCTGGTGGGTGGTCTTGGGCTAGGTGGCCTGCTGGTGCCTGGTCTTGGGCTAGGTGCCCTGCTGGTGCCTGGTCTTGGCCTAGGTGCCCTGCTGGTGCCTGGACTTGGCCTAGGTGCCCTGCTACGGTGCCTGTATGGGCTGTGTGCCCTGCTTCGGGGCCTGGACGGGCTTCTGGCCCTGCTTCGGGACCTGTATGGGCTGTGTGCCCTGCTTCGTGGCCTGGACGGGCTTCTGGCCCTGCTTTGGGACCTGTATGGGCTGTGTGCCCTGCTTCTGGGCCTGGACGGGCTTCTGGCCCTGCTTCGGGACCTGTATGGGCTGTGTGCCCTGCTTCTGGGCCTGGACGGGCTTCTGGCCCTGCTGTGGGGCCTGTATGGGCTGTGTGCCCTGCTTCTGGGCCTGGACGGGCTTCTGGCCCTGCTGCAGGGCCTGTATGGGCTGTGTGCCCTGCTTCGTGGCCTGGACGGGCTTCTGGCCCTGCTGCGGGGCCTGTATGGGCTGTGTGCCCTGCTTCTGGGCCTGGACGGGCTTCTGGCCCTGCTGCGGGGCCTGGGTTGGATAAGTGCCCGGCTTGAGAGCATGGGTGGTGTGGGGTCCCTTGTGCGGCCTCTTAGGGGGGCAGATGTGCTGGTGCCTGCTGTGGGGCTTCCGACCCGTTTAGCCTGTTTTTTGGCCGCAGGGGCACGTGCCTTTGTGGGCCTTTTGGGCGAAATGGAGGGTCCACTGTCCCTTGGTGGGGCCGAGCTGCTACTTGCCTTTTTGTGCCGTAGCTTCTTCTGGGCTTGCTGGGACCTGGTTGTTGGGCCCGCAGAGGTCTGGCTTTGCTTGCCGCGTTTTGCTGCTGGCTTTTTGGGTGCCATTTTCTCAAAAAAGTCAAAGAGAGCTGTTTGCCAGGAGCTGTTTGCCAGACAGAGACTGCCACTTGGAAGGGAAGTATTGCTTTATATAAATAAGATTGTTTAAAGCGAGTTCAGGAGCTTTTGCGAGTTCCAGTTGTATTTTAAGTGAGGTTGTATTATAAGTGAGGGGACTTTTTATTAAGGGAAGGTAGAGGGGAAAAAAAAGAGAATTGTTGTTTTTTTTTTTCTCTCTCTTTCTTCTTGTATTGCAGGCTTTAGCCTTGCATTTGATTACATTGGTTGCTCCCATCTGATAGAAAGCAGTTACCTGAGTGGGGGTGGTCCTGCCTAATTAGCAGCCTATTTATTTCAGCTGAGCCCAGCCTTCTGACTGTTTGCCAGACAGAGACTGCCACTTGGAAGGCAAGTATTGCTTTATATAAATAAGATTGTTTAAAGCGAGTTCAGGAGCTTTTGCGAGTTCCAGTTGTATTTTAAGTGAGGTTGTATTATAAGTGAGGGGACTTTTTATTAAGGGAAGGTAGAGGGGAAAAAAAAGAGAATTGTTGTTTTTTTTTTTCTCTCTCTTTCTTCTTGTATTGCAGGCTTTAGCCTTGCATTTGATTACATTGGTTGCTCCCATCTGATAGAAAGCAGTTACCTGAGTGGGGGTGGTCCTGCCTAATTAGCAGCCTATTTATTTCAGCTGAGCCCAGCCTTCTGACTGTTTGCCAGACAGAGACTGCCACTTGGAAGGGAAGTATTGCTTTATATAAATAAGATTGTTTAAAGCGAGTTCAGGAGCTTTTGCGAGTTCCAGTTGTATTTTAAGTGAGGTTGTATTATAAGTGAGGGGACTTTTTATTAAGGGAAGGTAGAGGGGAAAAAAAAGAGAATTGTTTTTTTTTTTTCTCTCTTCTTGTATTGCAGGCTTTAGCCTTGCATTTGATTACATTGGTTGCTCCCATCTGATAGAAAGCAGTTACCTGAGTGGGGGTGGTCCTGCCTAATTAGCAGCCTATTTATTTCAGCTGAGCCCAGCCTTCTGACTGTTTGCCAGACAGAGACTGCCACTTGGAAGGGAAGTATTGCTTTATATAAATAAGATTGTTTAAAGCGAGTTCAGGAGCTTTTGCGAGTTCCAGTTGTATTTTAAGTGAGGTTGTATTATAAGTGAGGGGACTTTTTATTAAGGGAAGGTAGAGGGGAAAAAAAAGAGAATTGTTGTTTTTTTTTTTCTCTCTCTTTCTTCTTGTATTGCAGGCTTTAGTCTTGCATTTGATTACATTGGTTGCTCCCATCTGATAGAAAGCAGTTACCTGAGTGGGGGTGGTCCTGCCTAATTAGCAGCCTATTTATTTCAGCTGAGCCCAGCCTTCTGACTGTTTGCCAGACAGAGACTGCCATTTGGAAGGGAAGTATTGCTTTATATAAATAAGATTGTTTAAAGCGAGTTCAGGAGCTTTTGCGAGTTCCAGTTGTATTTTAAGTGAGGTTGTATTATAAGTGAGGGGACTTTTTATTAAGGGAAGGTAGAGGGGAAAAAAAAGAGAATTGTTGTTTTTTTTTTTCTCTCTCTTTCTTCTTGTATTGCAGGCTTTAGTCTTGCATTTGATTACATTGGTTGCTCCCATCTGATAGAAAGCAGTTACCTGAGTGGGGGTGGTCCTGCCTAATTAGCAGCCTATTTATTTCAGCTGAGCCCAGCCTTCTGACTGTTTGCCAGACAGAGACTGCCATTTGGAAGGGAAGTATTGCTTTATATAAATAAGATTGTTTAAAGCGAGTTCAGGAGCTTTTGCGAGTTCCAGTTGTATTTTAAGTGAGGTTGTATTATAAGTGAGGGGACTTTTTATTAAGGGACTTTATATTGGGACTTCAAGTGTTCCTATTGCCTATGTGCTAAAATAAGAAGGTAAAAGCCAAAGTTGCTGCATCTGTGAGTACTAAAATTGTTTTTACTGCTGTATTGTAACTAGGATAATGGCTAGCAATATTGGAGGTCTACTTCAGTGCACAGTTTGTCATATGTATACACTTCAGGAGCAGCAGTTCCCGGGTGAATACCTCTGTGGTAAATGTGAGCAAATTGCAAACCTGGAAGCACGGGTTAGAGATCTGGAGGAGCAAAATGCAAGACTGAGGAGGATTGACAATATGGAAAAGAGTTTTCTGCTCACTGAGCAGGTAGTAAATGGGGTAGATACAGAGGGTGGAGAAATGGGTCAGGAGGAGCAGATAAGTAGCTGGGTAAATGTAGATAGAGGGAGTAGAAAGGGTGCACAGAAAAGGAAGGCCATTCCTGTGTCTGCGCACCCTAGCAAAATTGCCAAGTTGGGTAATGATGCAAGAGTGTCAGTCTCAGAAATGGCAGCCCTAGCAGATACTGTTCTCCCTAACAGCCGGGAGAACAGCCCAGCTAGTGAGTGGGTGGTTGGGACTGCAGGTAGGACTAGACAGTTAGTGGTCATAGGGGATTCTATTATCAGGCGGACTGACAGAATAATTTGTCACCAAGACCGCCTCAACCGAATGGTTTGCTGTCTCCCTGGTGCCAGGGTTCGGCATGTGGTGGAAAGGGTGGACAAATTACTGGGAGGGGCTGGGGATGACCCAGCGGTCATGGTCCATGTGGGGACCAATGACAGAATTAATGGGAAATGGAGGATCCTTAAGAATACATTTAAGGAATTAGGCACCAAGTTGAAGGGAAGGACCTCCAAGGTTGTATTCTCTGGAATACTGCCAGTGCCATGCGCTACACATGAAAGACAGCGGGAGCTTAGAGAGTTAAACGCATGGCTCAAGTCCTGGTGCAGGGCAGAGGGATTTGGGTTCCTAGAGCACTGGGCTGACTTTTCATTGGGGTACAAACTGTATTCTAAAGATGATTTGCACCTGAATGGAAGGGGGGCTGCTGTGCTGGGTAAGAGGATACTAGAGGGGGTGGAGAGTTATTTAAACTAGTGATGAGGGGGGAGGGCAAGAGTGAAAATAAAAGTGAAGACAGGTTACTTAGGGGACAGCATATGATGGTGGGTGGAGAATTAGAAGGGGGGAGGACTGCTATGATGGATAAGGAGATCCATGAGTTGCAAACCAGCAGTAACAAATTAGACGGATGCATTACTGCAGGAACTAATACTATACCCCAATGTGTCAAACTAGATAGGAACATAAAGTGTATGTTCACAAATGCCAGAAGTCTGGCAAGTAAAGTGGGGGAGCTTGAGGCTCTGGTGCTGGCAGAGAATATTGATGTTGTTGGTGTGGCTGAGACATGGCTGGATTCCACACATGACTGGACTGTCAATCTACAAGGTTTTGCTCTTTTTCGGAAAGACAGAGCAAAAAGGAAAGGGGGTGGCGTGTGTCTTTATGTAAAGCAAGAACTCAAAGCATATATTAATGAGGGGATACTAGCAGAAGATTGTGAGGATGTAGAATCCTTGTGGGTAGAAGTAGGGGGCGATATAAACAATGCTAAAATACAGTTTGGTGTAATCTATAGGCCCCCAAATATAACTGAGGAAATAGAGGGTCAACTGCATAAACAGATAGAGCGGGCATCACAGGCTGGTACAGTGGTGGTGATGGGGGACTTCAACTATCCAGGAATCGACTGGAGACATGGTTCTGCTTCCACTACAAGGGGGAGAGCATTCCTCAGCTTGCTACAAGATAATTATATGAATCAGTTCGTGGAGGCACCAACTAGGGGTGATGCTATTCTAGATCTTGTAATATCAAATAATGATGACCTGATGGGGGCAGTAACAGTCCGTGAAAATCTTGGTAACAGTGACCACAATATAATTGTATTTAACATAAACTGTAAGAAAGATTTTCTTCCTGGGAAGGCAAAAACATTAAATTTTAGAAAGGCCAACTTCCCCAGGCTCAGAGCTGCACTCAAGGACATAGACTAGGAGCATCTGTTCGGGAATAAGGATACAGATGCCAAATGGGAGTGCTTTAAATCAATTGTGAGTAGCAACGTTGCAAAATGTATTCCTACGGGTAACAAATATAAGCGGCTAAAGTTAAACCCCTCATGGCTGACACCTGCGGTTAAAAGAGCAATAAAGAACAAAAAAAGGGCATTTAAACATTACAAGGCTGAACTCTCAGCTGTAACACTTGAACAGTATAAACTAGTAAATAAAGTGTGTAAGAAAGAAATAAGGTTGGCAAAAGCACAAAATGAACGAGATGTGGCCAAAGAAAGCAAAACAAACCCTAAACGATTTTTCAAATATATTAATTCGAAGAAAACTAAATCAGAACAGGTAGGTGCCCTAATTAATGATAATGGGGAAATGGTCACTGGGGATGAGGATAAGGCAGAGCTGTTAAATGGATTCTTTAGCTCTGTGTACACAAGAGAAGCGCAAGGAGCCAACACAGGAGATGCCACTGATAGTAATAGCCCAAGTATAATAATTAACAAGCTAAACGTGGATATCATCCAAGAAAAACTCAATAATTTAAATGTGAATAAGACTGGAGGGCCAGATGGACTTCACCCAAGAGTTCTCAAAGAACTCAGTTCCGTTATCTCGTCACCTCTGTTGTTGATCTTTAAAGACTCACTAGCAACTGGTATAGTGCCAAGGGACTGGCGCAGGGCAAATGTGGTGCCCATTTTTAAAAAGGGCTCTAGGTCTTCTCCGGGCAATTACAGACCTGTTAGCTTAACATCCATTGTGGGGAAATTGCTTGAGGGACTATTAAGGGACAACATACACGAATATGTAACTATCCATAATATTATAAGTGAAAACCAACACGGTTTTACTAAGGACAGAAGCTGCCAAACTAACCTGATTGGCTTCTATGAGGAGGTGAGTAGAAGCCTGGACAGAAGGGCGGCTGTGGATATAGTTTTTCTGGATTTTGCAAAAGCATTTGACACTGTCCCCCATAGACGCTTATTGGGGAAATTGAGATCTTCAGGATTAGAAAACGCAGTTTGTAACTGGATTGAAAACTGGCTGAAGGATCGTGTGCAGAGAGTTGTGGTTAATGATACCTACTCTGAATGGTTACCAGTTGTAAGCGGTGTACCCCAGGGTTCAGTGCTGGGCCCACTATTATTCAACTTGTTTATAAACGACATAGAAGATGGAATTAAAAGCACTGTCTCTATTTTTGCAGATGACACAAAGATATGTAGCACAGTGCAGTCTATTGAAGATGTTCACAAGCTTCAGGCTGACTTGGACACATTGAGTGTCTGGGCATCCACTTGGCAAATGAAGTTCAATGTGGAAAAATGTAAAGTCATGCACTTGGGGTCTAATAACCCGAAGGCAACATATGTCCTCGGGGGAGTAAAACTGGGAGAGTCACTTGTTGAGAAGGATCTGGGGGTACTAGTAGATCACAGACTAAATAACAGCATGCAATGCCAAGCAGCTGCTTCCAAGGCCACCAAGATACTATTGTGCATTAAAAGAGGCATGGAATCACGGGATAGAGATGTAATTTTGCCTCTTTACAAGGCACTGGTGTGCCCTCACCTGGAGTATGCCGTCCAGTTCTGGGCACCCGTTCATAGAAAGGACACCCTGACTCTGGAAAAGGTGCAAAGGAGAGCCACCAAACTAATAAAGGGAATGAAAGATCTTAGTTATGAGGAAAGATTACGAGAATTAAATCTGTTTAGTCTTGAGAGGAGGCGATCGCGGGGGGACATGATTAACTTGTATAAATATATAAATGGACCATACAAAAAATATGGGGGAACACTATTTCACGTAAAATCCTCTCTAAGGACAAGGGGGCACTGCCTTCGATTGGAAAAAAAGAAATTTAGTCTCCGGAGGCGACAATCGTTTTTTACCATAAGAACTATAAATCTATGGAATAGCCTCCCACAGAAGCTTGTTACAGCATCAACCGCTGACAGCTTCAAAAAAGGATTAGATGCTTATTTTGAAGAAAATAACATTAACAGTTACTAGTAGTAGTTATCAATAAAAAAAAAGACAAAAAATTAAATAAATGGCTTCCCCTATGAAATAAAAAATAACTTCCCCCTACCCCAACCTTGGTTGAACTTGATGGACATATGTCTTTTTTCAACCGTATTAACTATGTAACTATGTAACTATGTAAGAATGAGCTTTGGGTGCAGGGACCTTTAAATAAGGCGCCCAGCGTCTGACGCCTATGCGCACGCCTACGCGATCGTACGGACGTACGTTCGTGCGGAACCAGGAAACCGCAGGGGTTTCACTTATCTGCTGCCTTGAAGAAGCATAAAGATGGCGCCCACTATCTTCACCCGTCAACAAGAAGAGATCCTCATGCTGGTAAGTGCCTTGCTCTGCCTTTTAAGCTCATACTGACTGATGTACTACATGTAAATGATGCGCTTGGAACAAGTTTGGAGGATCTTAATGTTTTATAACAGGGGTCCTCACACTTCATCCTCAAGGGCCGAGACAGCCCACGTTTTTCTGCTCTCTATGCTGATGTAATAATTAGGGATATTGCTCTGGCTTAGCACCAGTTAATTAACCTGTGGAGTAGCGTGGAGAGCTGAAAAACCTGGCCTGTCTCGGCCCTTGAGGCGGATGTTTGAGGACCACTGTTTGGCTAAGACGTAAAAACACAACGGCAAGCCACACACGTGCACAAAAACTCAGAAACCGGACCTTCAGCGTGATTTAATGCAAACCACTAAAACATAAAAAACGAGGACACAGCATATCAAATTAAAATATTGGACATTTTAAGCCACTAACGTATTATTCTTGCCTCCACTGGCATGCAACTCTGTTCAAGAAGTTAGGATATGCGCGCAGACATCTTGTGTGCATCACACTTACTGAGGAGAGGTGAGTGGGATAAGGTACAGGGGGGTGGGTTATAGCTGTGCTTTGCTCAGACACAGCAGAGCTGTGGTCATGGAAAGGTCAGCAGTCCAAGAATGCAGAGCACCACACACACTTCCAGTTTGCATGCACTTCCTGTTTGCAGGCTGCCTGCAAAGATGGCAGCTTACATAAGCCGCCATCTTGGATGTTAAAACCATCATAACATGCCATAGATGCAGGGGTGATGATTTGTAATGTTGCCAATCTGTATGTACAGGGTGTGTGAAACATAACAGAGACTCTGCTTCAGAGTGAACGTCCGCTTTAAGGCACAACCCAAAAATGGCTTTCACTCTAAATGTGTGTGTTAATGACATTAAATTCGAACCTTCTGATGCAACACATATGCCTCTGTGTGTAAAAGTAAAAGCTCTGTGTACATTATGTTTTTCAGATCATGCTTCAGCGCCGGCATGACTTCGCGCCCAATTGTTGTGAAAAAAGGGACATCGCCCGGGAGATCATCGCGGAAATACAACAACGTGTGACCAATACCACCTTCACTCACACACAGATAATGCAGCATTGGTCGGACCTGAAACGGCTGCACATGTACCGGGTGCGGAGGTTTTTCGGGATCCATTTCCCAAGTAAGTACAAAGCGATTGCATGGTATATGTTCCCAATTTATAAGTTATGCCTTTATTTCTAATGACTTTTCTTGGTTAGTGTTTGAAATGGATTCCCGCATTCGCCGCACCCGGAAGCGCACAGGCCGACCAGTGCTGCATGATTCTGCATCTGTGAGTGAAGGTGGTGGATCTCCCGGGCGATGGACCTACCCCTCCTCGGTGGGTTCTTCCGAACAACCCCTGGACCTTACTACAGAGGAGGGGCGCAACCGCGTGGGCGCGGAGTCATACCCTGCCAGGCATGGGGAAGGCTCTGGTATGTCACTCTTCATGTATATGCACAAAGATATACATGCAAGTAAAAAAACTAAGTGCTCCTTTATTCTGTATTTCTAGATGCTTCGGGAGCGGGTGAGGTAGTGGAGGAGGAGGCAGCAGAGATGCTTGAAGTTGATCCTGGCGAAGGTGAGTGATGTCAGCCAGACTGGGAGCCAGATATTTGGGGAATAGTGACTCTGTCCAACAAATAACCAAATTTCACATGTTTCTCCAGGGACTTCTTCACAGCATAGCCAGGACCAAGGGCATCCTATTGGCCCCAACTAGCCATCTGTCGGCCACCAACCAAGTAAGTAGCCATGCCATTATTCAGAATTATGTGTTTTTGGCTAATAACACACACATAACTAAAGGCGTAGCCAATATATAGTTAACACTTTCATGTGGGCACTTCGTTAGCTTAAAGCGGACCATAACTCGTATTAAGAGCCTAGCTAATAAGTATCCCACACACTGTACATACAGATTGCGAACATTCCAAAACAGGCTACCTGCATCTACTGCATGTTAGGAGCCTTTAAACATACAAGATGGCGGCATAGGGAATGCGCCATATTTACAGGCAGCATGGCATCCAGATTTGCCAAAGTAATGTGCTGCCATGCATTGTGGGACTGCTGACCTTTCCCTGAACCCAGCTATGCTCTGTATTACCAAAGCACAACTGTAACCTGCTCCCCTGTACTTTATCCCACTCTCCTCTCCTCATTAAGTGTTATGCTTCGGAGTCCAGATGGCGGCGCAGTAATAAAAAATGCACCAAAATGTACTTTTATCTGGTGCCGAATCATTTGTAAAGAGTTTTTGCTTTTCATTACATCATGTTGAAGGTCCGGTTTAAGGAGTTTCACTACTTACCTGTGGGAAATGCATTTACTTTATTCCTTTGAAGAATGACATATGTCATGCATTTACATGTATTTGATTAACCAAAAATCTATTCCCACCATACAAACCGGTCTGGTACTACTATTTATGTTTATTTCTCTATTGCTTACAGGGATGAGCCCACAAACCGTGGCTGAAAAAAAAAAAACGAATCCAGGAGTTTGTGGCCGAGCTAATGGCCATACAGGCGACGTTGGGGCCAACTGAAGAAGAAGAGGAGGAGGATTAGTGCCCTTGGTCCTGGCTAATTTTGTAAAATAGTTTTAAAATTTTTACTACAAAAATGTTTTAAAAGTTTTTTTAAAAAAAACAAAAACATTAATAACAACCAATTTGTATAAAATAAATAAGATTTTAATGCTTTAGAAATGTGTCATTTCTAATATGCGCAAAAAATACATTTACACAAACACGAAAATACATGCTTATAAACATATAGACATATGTACATTAAGTGGCTTGGGTAAGTTTTATGCTCGAGAAAATGAAGAAGAATGCAAGCGCTAAGGGGTTTGGGTAAGTTTAAGGGTCCGAGAAATGAAGAAAAATGCAACCGCTAAGGGGTTTGGGTACGTTTTATGCTCGAGAAAATGAAGAAGAATGCAAGCGCTAAGGGGTTTGGGTAAGTTTTAGGGTCGTCAAAATGAAGAAAAATGCAACCGCTAAGGGGTTTGGGTAAGTTTTAGGGTCGTCAAAATGAAGAAAAATGCAACCGCTAAGGGGTTTGGGTAAGTTTTAGGGTCCGAGAAATGAAGAAGAATGCAACCGCTAAGGGGTTTGGGTAAGTTTTAGGGTCCGAGAAATGAAGAAAAATGCAACCGCTAAGGGGTTTGGGTAAGTTTTAGGGTCGTCAAAATGAAGAAGAATGCAACCGCTAAGGGGTTTGGGTAAGTTTTATGCTCGAGAAAATGAAGAAGAATGCAACCGCTAAGGGGTTTTGGTAAGTTTTAGGGTCGTCAAAATGAAGAAAAATGCAACCGCTAAGGGTTTTGGGTAAGTTTTAGGGTTCATAAAGGTAATTGTTAGACTGGCGCTAAGTAGTTGGGGTGAGATTGGTAGTGTCAGATAGGGCCCACATTGGTTTGGGGAGTGTAGCTTGGATCGCGCATGCGCAAGTCTTTATATATATATGCGAACGAACGAATATAAGAGGCCAAAATCCATTGAAAACCAGAGGCAAACGCAATTAATTGGAAGAGGTGGACGATGGAAGAGGGGAAAAAAACAGGCAGCCGCCGCAACAAGTGATCACATCAACCTGTAATTTACGATAGACAAATGACTGAGCCAAGTTCAGAAGATAACATACGAACGGACGGGCATTTTACGCTGGGAAACGGATTAGCTTATAGAATCACTCGCAAGTTCATACGAGTGCACGAGCGTTCGGAAACAATAGGATGATCGGCAACAAAATCAAAGCTGTAACATGTTTCTTTGAATCGACCCAATTGTGTCGAGCGCGGGCACGTCTTCCCTCTCTGACTTGCGGACCTGAGGTGGAAGTGGGAATATCTCTTGGCTCATGTACGCCCAGTTGGAGGCCTTTATCAAATCCCATATACCTGTGGCGGGTCTCTCACGCCCCCTCACGGCCCTGGAAAAGCTTTTGAAAGACCCAGTACCCCCTAAGCATGTGATCTCTACTCTATACAAGATCCTTCAGGATGGAGGGGGGGTCGGGAGCTTCCCCGGTTCTGTGGGAGGTGGGAGAGAGAATTGGGACAAACCTTTGAGTATGAGGACTGGGAGAAATCCTTCGCGCTTACCCATAAACTGTCTATGGCATGCAGGGCGCAGGAAAGGAATTATAAAATCTTAGCGAGATGGTATAGATGCCCGTCGCCTGATAAAATTTGGGGGAGCGGAGTCCGGAGACTGCTGGAGGTGCGGGAGGGCTCCCGGGACTATGGTTCATATCTGGTGGGAGTGCCCGATGGTTAAGACCTTTTGGGAGGGAGTGCTCGGACTCTATGAGCACCTAGCACTTGAAAGTGTCCCGAAACACGCTGCAGGTAACCCTCCTTTCAATGATCCCAGAGTCGGTGGCGGCAAACAAGAAGGGAATGTTGAGGCACCTGCTCACGGCCGCCAGATCAGTGATCCCCAGACACTGGCGCACCACTATCGCTCCCTCCCTGTTAGAATGGTATGGGGAGGTGGAGAATATCAAGAGGATGGAGGAGCTGGCACTGGAAAAGATCTAGGAGGGGACCCAGATATTCCTTAAAACGTGGACACTCTGGGAGGTCTCACGAGTCTCACCAGACTTCCGGACGCTTCTGGAGCGTGTCTAGGGGTGGGAAGGGGGGGGTAGTGGGGGGGACCCAATCTCCGGATTGTTGGAGAGTGGTCTGGTTTGGCTGGGGGTGGGGCCCGGGCGGGAGATATCGGACCTCCTGGTTTCCTTCTCTTTCATATCTGTTCTTTTAGTTCTTTCTTTTTCCCTCTTTTTTCCCTCTCAATCGCTGGGAGGGGTGGAACGGCCGCTTGGGTGATGGAATTCCTGGCCAGGCTGACTGTCACAAGAAGGGGGGCGGACACCCCCCAAAGTGTGGGCGACCCAGAACGATACAGGGAGCGGATTTAAGGTGCTGGACAGCGGATCTCCTATCCCTGGAGGCAGACCATGCTCTGGGATGTCAAAAGAAGTTGATCTGGTACCCTATAGGTCGTATCAGATTGTAACGCATTATACTGTATAGCCGTGTCACCCTCACCTTGTGATACCTTCCCCCCTTTTTTCCTTTTTATTTTTTCTCTTTTCTCCTTTTTCCTGTTTTTATCTACTTTTCTGTATAAAATGGAAAATTTCAATAAAGATATATTGAAGTAAACAAGCACCAAACAAACTTTCCGGAATATTACAGTTTACCAATCTTCAAATCTTTCTGAATTTCTTTTCATCGTACATAGAGTACAGCATGTTTTATTTAGGAGAGTAGCTACACAACAGTAATAAAACGAGAGAACATAATATGCAGACATTGGGACTGAGCTACACAAAATACAACTGCTAAAAAAAAAATGTGCAGAATCACTAGGGCATAGACACAAGATTCTCATCTAAAATGCCATTAAAGCAGAGCCTGGTGGACCTAATTTAAAGTTGGAATGCTAATGAAGCTCAATGGTATTTTTCCCTTTGGCATGCTAAGTAATGACAGTACTTTACCTAGGCAAAATAAGAGGAAAATGTTTGATAAAATATAAACATTCCAGCATAGTTTAAATAACGCATGTGGTAGTTCTGTTTTCCACAGTGGAATATTGCCACATAATAAATAATTATTATGATTATGTAAGTTGGTCTTTTACTGTTTCATTGGTCATGGTATATTTTAAGCTGAAAGCCACTTGGAGGTTTTCAATGGATACATTACATCTGTGACTCTTTGAGTCTTTAAAACACGGTTGGCTTGTAAGTGGCTTAAGGGGGAATTCCAGACAGGCATAAAAGTACACAAAACACTTACATGAGAACCGTTTTAGCGGCCACAATAATTGTAAAGCAATGTTCATATACTGTAGAGATCTAGCTACAGAAACACAGCATGAAAACAGTGATGACACATCGGGCAGCCTTTATTAGGCCCAAGCCACTAGTGCATTCAACAGGGTTCCCATGCTAGATGTAAAGCTGACCTAATTCTATTTGTTAAAGGCAAAAGTCTACCATGCA
Source organism: Gastrophryne carolinensis (assembly GCA_027917425.1). Taxonomy (NCBI): domain Eukaryota; kingdom Metazoa; phylum Chordata; class Amphibia; order Anura; family Microhylidae; genus Gastrophryne; species Gastrophryne carolinensis. The sequence continues at coordinate 100,405,538 of CM051240.1, read as the reverse complement.
AATGTATGCATATTTTATATTCTGCCACTTTCACTGTATCTCTCTTGGGGTTATTACTCTGTATCAGTCACGCCAGTGCTCTTTTATCAAGACCTTGACAGATTGGCAGCTGGTGCTGGTTGGATTTCCACCTACAAAAAACTTTTTAGACTGTTACTTTTCCTTCTGCTTTTGACTGATCCACTGTGCTTGAGAGGTGCTTTGAGTTAAAATGGCCATTTAAAGAGGAACATCGGACCGCCCCCCCCCCATCAGCCCCTACTTCTCTCCTTTTGGATGTCGCCACGGCCTGCTGTGGCAACATCCGGTTGCTTCAGGGCCCAATAGCTGCCCCTTGTGCCGGCTTAGCCGTCTGTTAGTGTTACCACGGCACCGATCAGCAAAGTCTGGCGGGATTTTGGACGGCCCCATTGCATCGCATTCCTGGGGACTGCGCAGGAGTGTAGAAAGGTCGTCAGGAAAATGAGGGACCTAGAAGACATATCTTTTAGCGAGGTGAGTAAGTAGTGCCCTAAGGTATAATCGGAGGCGGATAGCAGATCGGTGAGACTTGGGGGAGGTTTTAACCTCACCCACTGTTCCTCTTTCTCAACCTCTGGTACGCGTACCCCGGGGGGTACTCAGTGATGTTCAAGGGTGCACCAACAGTGTCGCTCTGACAGATCTGTATATAATTTTTAACAGTAAAACATTACTCTTTCTTGCTTCAAAACGTGCTTCATGGCCAGTGAGCTACTTATTTTGGTAACATTAGTTATCGACCCCCCCCGCCCCCCCTACCCTTTTCAGAGTACTTGGTTGCAACTGCTTGTCGCTAGGGGGTACTTGGCATAAAATGTTGAGAACTACTGATTTAACCCTTTCAGTGCCAAGCACATAGATTCTACGTGCTCACTTCCACTCCACTTAAGTGCCAAGCACGTAGAATCTACGTGCCTGACTTTCCCCCCTGCTACAGTAAAAAAGAAGTAAAAAAAACACTAACCTGACCCCTTGTTCGATCTGGCCGGGTCTCCTCTTTATCCAGGGGGGGCTTCGATCCCCCATGGGGATGGGCATGGGAATTGCCACCCCCCCCCCCCCGCCGGAATTACATGTAAAAAAAAAAATAAATAAATACAAATGACATTTGCTCACCTCAATGCCCGATCGCTCCCGCCGGGTCTCCTCTTCACCAGGGGGACCTCCGATCACCCCCCCCGACTCTTCAGCTTCAGGGGAGAGCCTGACAGGCCTCTCCCCCTCCTCTCCCGACGGACGCCGCCATCTTCCCGCTAGGCGGGGCTTATGACGTCACTCACCGGGTGTCATCCTGGCTGCTGTTCTTTCAGATGCGATCATGCTGGCCACAGGAGCAGAGGGCCAGGTGATCAGATCATCCTCTGCCCCTCTGCTACTGTAGCCAGCATGATCGCATCTGTCATCGGAGCAAGGGACACAGGAGCTGACGATCGGAGGGGAGTAAAGTAAAAAAAAAGGTTTTTATTTTTTAATAAAGTCATTTGTAAAGTGTGTGTGTGTTTTTTTTTACCGTTAACCCTTTGTGAACAGGTAAGGGATCCATGAGACCCCTATACCAGTTCACAAGGCTGGGGCTGGCAAGTTACCTGCAGCTAGCGGGTGACTTTCCATTAACCCCCGGCACCCCAAATTACCTGCCTCCCCAAAGGCCGGGGGGGGGGGCAGAAGGGCCTGGGCCTCACAGAGGCTATTTGGGCTTGTAGCCTGCAGGGGACAGGGGCCACCAGCGCCCTGTTCTACAAGCCCTGCATAGCTGGCTGACCCTTAAAATTCCCAAAAAATTGGGTTCCCCCATCCCTGGAGGGGGGACCCTATGTCATTTTTTTTTTAAATTAACCCTATGTTACCTGTCACCCAGCATGTAAAAAAGGCTTCCAGCAGCAGCAGGAGCGCTGAAGCCAAAGTGATCAGCATGGGACACGGTGCGTGGGGCTGGATGAGAGGTAAGTATTAAAAAAAAAAACAATTTTTCTCTGTGTCAGTGTGTGTTTTGTTTACATTTTACCCGTTGTGAACTGGTAAGGGGTCCATGAGACCCCTATACCAGGTCACAAGGCTCTGGGTCTGGCAAGTCACCTGCGGCTAGCGGATGACTTGCCATTAACTCTGAGCCCCCCATTACCTGCCTCCCCAAAGCCCAGGGAGGGCAGAAGATCCCGTGGCCATACGCTATGCCAGCTTGTAACCTGCAGGGCCCAGGGGCCACCAAAGCTGGCCCCTGCGCCTTGTACAAGCCCCCATAGCTGGTCCCAGGGCTCGTTATGCTGGGTAGTGGGGACCTCACGCCATTTTTTGGGGGGGATTTTTAACCTTTAAAATTCCCCCCCAAAAAATGGGTCCCCCTCTGCCGGGAAGGGGGAACCCACAACAATTTTTAAAAATGTAACCCTTTATAGTGTGGATAGTAGTTGTATTTTATTTGTAAATGTTATAAAGTGCTCTTTTTAGTTTGGGGAGGTCTCCTGGACAGTAACGGGTGGCTACCGATACATATGTGGTACCGTTGTAATCAGAAAAAATGGGGCTTTCACATGCAATATGGGTTTCTTTAGTAAAATAAATTGTTTATTTAAAATAAATGAGACAATTTAAAAAAAATATTTTTTTCGTTTTTTGACTTAAATATTTTAAAAAACAGTTAAAAAATTACAAACAAAACATTTCATGTTAAAGCCTAAACTCTGCCGCAACAAATATATAGAATTTTCCTGGAAATTCCTGAAAAAATCCCGGTTAAACAAAAATTTCAAGTACGCTGGGAAATAAAAGGATTGAATGTACATATGCATGTTGGGTAATGTTCTGCTCGGGGGACCTTGCACTTTCAGATTTACCCTGTTCTTTCTTGTTTGCATGTTGATATTTTAGGAAAACATGTTTTTTATTCAGCTTTTTTATACATTTTTTAGGGAAACCCTGTGCAACCAAAGAATTCTTTGAGGGATTACTTCCAGAAAGATGAGCCCACTACAACAAGCTGTGTACACTTAGAAAGCTTAACAGGTGTACTTTCAGGGAATATATGGTTTGTGGAGGGCATTCCAAATGTGAAGGGTAATTTTGGTGACAGAAAGAAGAAAAACAATGCAGTCTCAAAAATTAGAAATAGGTAAAATAAATATATTGACAGAGATAAGGCTGTGGCTGACCATCTGAATAGCTACTTTTGTTCGGTATTTTCAGATAGTAGCAGGCATGGCCATAGCACAGCATCCCGCTGGGAGGGCACAGCTCCGGAGTTTCTGGAGGCTGATGTCCTAGCCGAGCTGGCACATCTAAAGGTAAGTAAGGCGATGGGTCCAGATGGAATCCACCCTAGAGTTCTAAGGGAACTTAGGTTTGTGATTGCAGCCCCTCTGACTAATTTACTTAACCATTCCCTTTCACTAACACTCTTAAAAAAAACAGATAATTTCCCATCTAAAAATTAATGACCTATTGGACCCAAAACAGCATGGCTTTACTGAGGGCAAATCATGTCAGACCAATCTTATTGATTTCTTTGACAATGTCACTAAAGTGTTAGATGAAGGTGGTGCTGTGATATCGCCTATCTGGATTTTAGCAAAGCCTTTGACACTGTACCACATAAGGAGCTCATAGATAAGTTATTGAAGGTAGGACTCAATCCCTGGATAGTTCAGTGGATTTCCAGTTGGCTGAGGGATCGGTATCAGAGCGTTGTTGTAAATGGTGTGCAATCTGAACAAAGGCGAGTTACAAGTGGTGTGCTGCAAGGCTCTGTCCTGGGCCCCATTCTTTTTAATATATTTGTAAATGACATAGGAAAAGGCTTGGTAGGAAAAGTTTGTCTGTTTGCTGATGATACAAAGGTTAGTAATAGGGTGGATATTCCTGGAGGTGTCTGCAACATGGAAAATGATTTAGCTTTACTGGATAGTGGAACTGTGGAAACTAGAGTTTAATGTCTCTAAATGTAAAATCATGCACTTGTGTAGAAGGAATCCCTGCTCTGAGTACCGTATGGGCAGCACTGTGTTAGCCAGGACCTCGGAGGAGAGAGATTTAGGGGTACTGATTACTGATAGCTGCAAGATGAGTGGACAGTGTAGCCAGGCAGTGGGAAAAGCAAGCAGGATGCTCGGCTGCATAGCTCGAGGCATCACCAGTAGGAAGAGGGAGGTTGTGATGCCGCTGTATAGAGCCCTGGTAAGGCCACAGCTAGAATACTGTGTACAGTTCTGGAGACCTTACCTGCAAAAAGACATTATTCAAATAGAACGTGTCCAAAGGCGGGCAACGAAAATGGTGGAAGGACTTAAACTTAAAACTTATCAGGAGAGACTTAAAGAACTTAATTTGTACAGTCTGGAGGAAAGAAGGGAGAGAGGGGACATGATTGAGACCTTTAAATATGTGAAAGGATTGAATAAGGTTCAGGAGGGAAGTGTTTTTAAGAAGAAGCTTAATGATAGAACAAGGGGGCACAACCTGAAGCTAGTCGGGGGGAAAATCAGGAGCAATGTTAGAAAATATTATTTTACAGAAAGAGTGGTAGATGCTTGGAACAAACTTCCAGCAGAGGTAGTTGAAAAATCAACAGTCACTGAATTTAAACATGCCTGGGATAAGCACACATCTATCCTAAGATAAAGAGTACATACAGTATACACATAAGAGCAGACTAGATGGACCATATGGTCTCCTTCTGCCGTCAACCTTCTATGTTTCTATATTTTAGTGGAAAAAGCTCAAGGTGAGCACTAAAGTTTTCAAGTAAAATTATTCTTACGCACATGCTTTACTTTGGGGTGTTTGCCAATTCTTCCCTTGACAGTAGCTATGCATGTTGGGTATTGTTCTGTTTGGGGGGTGTTGTTTTTTCAGATTTAACTTGTTTTTTCTTGTTTGCGTATAGTTTTTTTTTTTTTAGGAAAAAGTGCCTTTGATTCTGTTTTTTTAATCTTTTTTTGGGGAAACTCTGTGCAACCAAATAATTCATTGAGGGATTACTTCCAGAAAACTGCACCCATGTCAACAAGCCTGGTACGCCTAGAAAGCTTGAGGTGTGTACTTCAAATGTAAAGGGTTTGTTTTCTTTAAAAACTGCAAGGAGCGCATAGCGCCTAGCACAGATGTATTTTATCTGAAAATCTCCTAAAGTGCTGTTTCAGTTTGGGGGAGTCTCCTGGGCAGGGAAGGGTGTCTACCAATACATATGTGGTACCACTGTAACCGGGAGAAATGGGGATTTTACATGCAATAGGATTTTATTGACAAACTTACATTTTTTATTACAACAAATCACTTCAAATTTTGCACATATTTTACCCAAAGATATTGAGAATACACCTAAAAAATGACAAACAAGACATTTCATGTTAAAGCCCAGACTCTGCTGAAAAAAAACAATATATAATTTCCCTGGGAAATCCCTTCAAAAATCACAGTTGAATATATGGAGCGCAAAATAGTGCAAAATAGTCTGGCAACAAGCGTGACAAAATCTCCAGATAGGCTGGTAGCGAAAGGGTTAAAGAAAAAACTGGCAAAATTAAAATGTTGCATTAAAAAACTTTTGTAGCTCAATAATAACATTTATTTTTATTAATATTTTTATTACCCATTTATTTATATTTTTTATGTTGTTGTTTTTATTAGTGCTTCCCCTGAATAAACTCAAATTAAAGTGATTGTCCAGACTTCCTATTGTGTAGGGCTACCCATGGCAAGGCTCTCCCTTTTTTCCTTTTTAAAATCTGGCAGCGATCAGTCATATAAGCACACTATGAGCTGGGATTGACTCCTCCATTTTAGCCTTATCTCTAACAGGGGGGTGTCAACTAGACTCAAATTTCAGGAATGAAATGGTGGTCCAGATTGGGGGGGCTGGAGGAAGTGGAGGAAGAAATTCCCCCTCCTTTCTGTAACTGGAGCAAAGAGACAGCACCAGATTGACACTGTATCAGATAAGCTGCCAGGAAAAGTATTTGAAAGTTTCACTAGTCAATTCCTTTTTCCCTTTCATTGTCACCCTACCTAGAGATGTTGTCACCCTGTGTTGCTAGGCCATTTTCACTGTTTTGAGCTGATTTTTGCAGGTATTTCCAGTGATTACCTGAAAAATTATTTATTGTTTGGGCTTTTATATGAAATGTCTTGTTTGTAATTTAATTAGTGCTTTCTCAACAATTTTGGGTGAAATGTGTGCAAAAAATATTTAGTAGTCTTGAAGTTTTTCAAGAAAATCATTGCATGTAAAGGCCCCGTTCCTCCAAATTAAAACCATATCACATATGTATCAACAGACCCAGTTACTGCTCATGAGACACTCCAAACTGAAAAGAGAACTTAAGGAGCTTTTCAAATCAAATACAACTACTATGCCAATTATCAAGGGTTAAAACCTTAAATTTGTTTTAAAAAATGGCGTGATCTTCCCCTATCCAGCAAATCCAGCCTGGGCACCAGCTATGGGGACTTGTAGACCAGGGTGCAGAGGCTGACTGGCTGGCCCCTGACCCTGAAGGCAAACAGCCTGCATAGCCCATATGGGCTTTGAGGATGCAGGTAGTGGGGACAGGGTAATGGCAAGTCACAAGCTTGCTGGCAGGTGACTTGCCAGCCCTCCCTGTCCTGTGAACTGGGGTGTATTTGTTTTCTTCTACATACCTTGATTCCATCGCTGATCCTGCTGTCCTGTGCTGATCACTGACAGTCATAAGTGATCGGCAAAAGCCAGTAGCAGGGCAGGGGATCAGAGCCCCCTACTCTGCTATCGGCTTCCGACGATCACTCCCGGCCTCTAACTGCTGGGAAGAGCCTTTTATACTAGTAGTGTGATGACATCCTTCCCTGCAGCAGCCAGCGAGCTGTCATAATCCGGTGCGCAGGGCTGGGCAAAGAGGAGTTGGCACTTAAACTGGACCAACAGCCTTGCACAGTTGGAAAAGAAAGGTAGCGGCCATTTTAGAGCTTCCTCTCCCAGCATCTCAGCCATGCTGCTCCCTGAATTCAACTGGCAATGTACAGTAACAGGAAGCCCAGCAGCACTTACTGTTTGCAGGTGGCCTGCAAATGCATGAGCTACCATTTTGTTTAGAAAAAGGTAAATTCATTTTGCCTGTGCTGCAATCTAAATTTCCCTGGGGGACAATGCATATGAGCACTATTTCCTGTGTTGGTCTGTTTTAAGTCATTTTTGACTGTTGATCTGCTTTATCGTTCAGAGAGGCCCTGCAGTAGATTCTACATGGCTGGCATTTAAATGGTTAAAACTCTAATTAAGGACCTATGGTAGGAATTCTTCCCCCTTCATATCTATCTTATGTGTATATGTGATATTTTATACCTCCCTAAAATCTTTTTTTGTCACATATTCTCCATTGTGGGACCCTCTCCAGGTGGAACCATGTGAGGAATTAATGGAAGTCTGGGATCCCCAACCTTTTGTCATGCAGTACCACTTTCCATTTTTCAATTATCTCAAGTACCATCTGGGTGGTATGTGATGGTGGATGATCACCTAAAACTGTTAAAAATGCAGAAAATATTTATGGCAGCAGATGAGCTCGGGGAGCAGGTAAGTCTGCACCCTCTCTGAGTACCACCCAAAAGGGTCTTGAGTACCACTGACTAGGAAACCCTGATCTAGGCCCATAAGATGGAATTGTCTTATTTGCAAAGAGTGATAGGGACTTGTCTTTCAACTCTCTCTCATGGATTAAATCAGAGCCATTAGCTAAGTATATAGATTGTGTACTATACTTAACCCTTTCACTGCCAGCCTACCTGCAGATTTTGTTTTCTAGTATATTCTTAATACTTTTTGGTGAAATATGTGCAAAAAAAAAATCTATTTTTTGCAATTTGTAGTGTTTTTTTGTAGTAAAAAATGTAAGTTTGTCAATAAAATTTTATTGCGTGCGTAATCCCAATTTCTCCCGGTCACAGCGGTACCACATATGTATAGGTAGACACGCTTTCCTGCCCAGGAGACTCCCCCAAACTGAAACAGAGCTTTAGGAGATTTTCAGTTAAAATACAATATTTGCCGGCGCATAAGACGACTGGGCGTATAAGACGACCCCCCAACATTTCCACTCAAAATATAGAGTTTGTTATATACTCACCGTATAAGACTACTCCCTCTTCCGCACACGAAATAAAACGTAAAAGAACATCAGATTTTATGATTATTATCATGTTAATTCCCTTCCCCAGAGTCCCTGGGTGGCTTCTTACAGTCATACTTTTTGGCTTCTTACAGTCATGGGGGCATCCCTCAATACAGTCATGGGGGCATCCCTCAATACAGTCATGGGGGCATCCCTCAATACAGTCATGGGGGCATCCCTCAATACAGTCATGGGGGCATCCCTCAGTACAGGCATGGGGCATCCCTCAGTACAGGCATGGGGGCATCCCTCAATACAGGCATGGGGGCATCCCTCAGTACAGGCATGGGGCATCCCTCAATACAGGCATGGGGGCATCCCTCAGTACAGGCATGGGGCATCCCTCAGTACAGGCATGGGGGCATCCCTCAGTACAGGCATGGGGCATCCCTCAGTACAGGCATGGGGGCATCCCTCAGTACAGGCATGGGGGCATCCCTCAGTACAGGCATGGGGGCATCCCTCAGTACAGGCATGGGGGCATCCCTCAGTACAGGCATGGGGGCATCCCTCAGTACAGGCATGGGGGCATCCCTCAGTACAGGCATGGGGGCATCCCTCAGTACAGGCATGGGGGCATCCCTCAGTACAGGCATGGGGGCATCCCTCAGTACAGGCATGGGGGCATCCCTCAGTACAGGCATGGGGCATCCCTCAGTACAGGCATGGGGCATCCCTCAGTACAGGCATGGGGCATCCCTCAGTACAGGCATGGGGGCATCCCTCAGTACAAGCATGGGGGCATCCCTCAGTACAGGCATGGGGCATCCCTCAGTACATCAGATTTTATGATTATTATCATGTTAATTCCCTTCCCCAGAGTCCCTGGGTGGCTTCTTACAGTCATACTCAGTACAGGCATGGGGCATCCCTCAGTACAGCCAGCGAGTGGCCCCACTCCCTCCTCCCCCCGCCCCGCTGCTCGTACACTTGCCGATGGTCGGAGGGCCGGTCTGCCCATCCCTGCTGTTCCCGTCGCCGCCACCGCCACCGCCGCCGCTCTCATACACACAAACACGCACACACATTCATGCTTACAGGCACTTCCTGGCTGTTGCGCGCTGGTCGTCGGTGGGTGTGCCCCAGATGGCTGGCGTCCATTGTTTTCATTGGACGGCGGCCATCTGGGACACGCCCACCGACGACCAGCTCGCAACAGCCAGGAAGTGAAGTAAGCATGAATGTATGTGTGTGTGTTAGTGTGTATGAGAGCGACGGCGACAGGAACAGCAGGGACGGGCAGGCCAGCCAGCCAGCCGCAACGGCCACCCCTCAGCGTATAAGGTGCACCCCGCGTATAAGACGACCCCCCCACTGGGAGGCATGTTTTACAGGGGGAAAAAGTCGTCTTATACGCCGGCAAATGCGGTATATATTCTCTGGAAGTACACGCCTCAAGCCTTCTAGGCGTACCAAGCTTGTTTATGTGAGCTTAGTTTTGTGGAAGTAATCCCTCAATGTATTCTCTGGTTGCACAAAGGTTCCCTAAAAAAGAATAAAATGGAAGAATCAAGCCACATTTTCCTAAAAAAAAACTATATGCAAACAAGAAATAACAAGTAAAATCTCAAAAAGCAACATGCTCCGAAACAGAACGATACCCAACATGCATAGGTACTGTCAAGGGAAGAGTTGGTAAACACCACAAAGTAAAGCGTGCAAGTAACAATAATTTGACTTGAAAATTTCAGCTCTGCAGACTAAGTGCGTACCTTGCAATTTTTCAAACAACCTTTTACATTTGGAATATCCCTGATAAACCATATATTCCCTGAAAGTACACATGTTAAGCTTTCTAAGAGTACCCAGCTTGTTGTAGTAGGCTCACCTTTATGGAAGTAATCCCTCGAAGAATTCTTAGGTTGCACAGGGTTTCCCTAAAAATGAATAAAAAAACTGAATAAATAACATGTTTTCCTAAAATATAAATATGCAAACAAGAAAAAACAAGCTAAATCTGAGAGAGCAAGGTCCTCCGAGCAGAACAATACCCAACATGCATAGGTACTATTAACTCTTTTAATTGCCAGCCTACTTGAAGTTTTGTCACCCTCTTTTGACAGGTCATTTTTCCCCATTCTGCGCCATGTTTAACCGAGATTTTTGCCGGAATTTCCAGGAAAATTATAGATATATATTTTGCAGCAGAGTTTAGGCTTTAACAAGAAATGTCTTGGTTGTAATTTTTCAACTTTTTTTTTATATTTTTGTGTAAAAAAACAAAAAAAAAATAAATGAGTATTTTTTAGACACTTGTCTCCTGTATTTTAAATAAAACATTTACTTTATTAGAGAAAACCATATTGCATGTGAAAGCCCAATTTCTTCCGATTACAACGGTATCACATATGTATTGGTAGCCCCCCATTCTTGCCCAGGAGACCCCCTAAACTGAAAATAGCACTTTATAACATTTACAAATAAAATACTACTACTATCCACACTATAAACATAGGGGTTAATTAAAAAAAAATGACATAGGGTCCCCCTACTGGGGGGGGGGACCCATTTTTTGGGGGAATTTTAAGGGTTAAAAACTCTCCCAAAAAATGATATGGGCTCCCCCTTACCCATCATAACCAGCCCTGGACCAGCTATGGGGGCTTGTAGGTGCAAGGGGGCCAGCTTTGGTGGCCCCCCCACCCTGCAGGCTACAAGCCCACACAGCCAGGGCCCAGGCTCTTCTGCCCCCCCTGGGCTTTGGGGAGGCAGGTAATTGGGGTGCCGGGGGTTAACAGCAAGGGGGAGGGGGACCCCATTTTTTTTTGAATTTTAAGGGTTAAAACCCTTAAAAATAATAAAAAAAAATGAAATGGGGTCCCCCTTACCCAGCATTACCAGCCCGGGACCAGCTATGGGGGCTTGTAGGAACAGAGTGGGGGGGCAGCTTTTGTGGCCCCCCCACCCTGCAGCCTACAAGCCCACATAGCCTATGTGGGCCCGGGTTCTTCTCCCCCCCCCCCTGGGCTTTGGGGAGGCAGGTAATAGGGGTGCCGGGGGTTAATGGAAAGTCACCTGCGGCTACCGCAGGTGACCAGCCTTGTGAACTGGTATAAGGGGTCTCATTTTTTTTTTTTTTTTAAACTTTACTCACCTCCGATCCTCTGCTGTCCCCCGGCGATCTCCGATGACAGCTGTCAGTCTGCTCGGGTGTTTGGGGAGGGGGGGCAATCACAGCCCTCTCCCCCTCCCCACCTCTCTCCTCCAACCACCCGAGCAGACTGATTCTTAGTCTCGGGTGCTGGACTTAAAAGGCCGGCTGCTGGTGACATCACAATGATGTCACCCGCCCCCTCTCCTCGCCACGGAAGAGGCTGAGGGGGGGCGATTGGAGGCCCCCCCAGTGAAGAGGAGACCTGTCGGGAGGCAGCGCGACTGCAGGTAAGTAAATGTCAGTTTTTTTTTCTTTCTTTACAGTTAGCAGCTGTTGCTGCTGAAGCGGGGGGGGGGCTATTCCAGGGGCTCTCCTGGAGCCATCCGAGCCCCCACAGGGGATCGGATGGCACCAAATTAAAGAGGAGACCCGGCCGGATCCAACGAGGGGTCAGGTGAGTATTTTTATTTATATTTTTTTTAACTAGCGGGGGGGGGGGGGGAAGTCAAGCACGCAACACCTACGTGCTTGGCACTTAAAGCACAGACATGCGAGCACGTAGGTGTTACGTGCTTGCCACTTAAAGGGTTAAAGGAACATTCCAGGCAAAAAGTTAAATTAGCCTGCTTTCTGCTTACTCTATGCCGGCTTTGAAGGCGGCATCTTTTATTCCACAGCACTTTGCATTTCCTGACAAAATTGAATATTAAAAAACCATATAAGCACCTTGGCTAATGAGAGGAGGGGTCAATCATGCACCTGAACTGAATAAAACTCCCACCAACTTTGTGGTTTTCTTCTCATGGTTGGAATAAAATTCAGGGGTGACAGGTTTAGTCTATGAGGGATGACAGAACCTGTCACCCCAGATGTCCTCTTCCTTCCATCAAAATAAAAAAAACAAGCCTGGCTGGATCCAGCATATTTATATAGGTTTTTTATTATTGGCCCATTTTTTCGTGATAGTGCTCCTTTAAGGAATATAAAACAGGCTGAATGAAAGATTTAGCCCCTCCCAGCCAGTGTAATGAAAATAGAAAGCAAGCCAATTGGAATGTTTGGCTAGTGGGGCCCATAACTTTTAGGGGGATCCTTTTTGTACTCCAAAAATACATAATATTTAAGGGGTATCCCTAGCTTTCCATACAGATGTTTTAAATAATCGCAGTGGAATTTTTCTTTCATTCTAAAAAACAATTATTCTGCTAAATGGAACCTCCAGCAGCATACTATATGTACATAAGCTGACCAGTTTGTTAGAAGGACGCACATGGGACACATCATTTGTGACAGCTTAAGAAATCACTAGGTTATTTCTAAAATTCATGACTTGTATGATGTGTGACTAATGTCGCTAAAAACATATTGTATATTTTTTAAAGGAGTTAGTGTGGCATTCTTCTTCCACACCGCAAAAATATTTAGCTAAAGGGAGCTCAAATTAGTTGTTTTTCAGATATGATGGTGTTGCCATGCAATTTGTAATGTTTGGCTGCTTACAGATCCCAAAACACGTCTAATAATGATCATGATACCCGCAGGTGGGACCCACCAAAGAATCATCCTACTGCCCAGTCGGAATGGGCCTCTGAATATGCCAAGAGCATGCCTCTTGATAAAGGTGTAAAAACCGAAACGTCAAGGGTTCTTCCTTGCCCACCTGGTGGCACTGCCTGTAAGCTTGATCTTTTTTTGCTTTACTTGATTTTGTCATTTGACTTTTGCACTTTCTATGCTGAAGTGTAGAGATGAGCGAACTTTTGAAAAATTCGATTCGACTGATTCGCCGGATTTTCCGACAAAAATCGGTTCGACCCGAATTTATTCGCGACGAATCGCTATTAAAAACGGATATTTCTGAGCCTCCTAGAGCCTCAATAGGGTTGTAAACCATTCTGCCTTGCTGTAACACGCATAGGATGCGTGCTGGGTTAGTTAAATAATACTTTGAATAAATATCACATGCAGATCAGAGGCATCGCTAATAGAATCGCAGAGCGGCACAATTGCAGAGAGTTGAAGTGGCATCACTATGAGGGGCAGGAGCCCAAACATTGCTTTAAAGAGACACTGGAGTTGGCAGCAGCAGGAGCCCAAAAATTGGATGAATCACACCCTGGAGTTGGCAGCAGCAGCAGCAGCCCAAACATTGGCTGAAAGAGACACTGGGGTTGGCTTCAGGAGCCCAAAAATTGGATGATTCACACCCTGGAGTTGGCAGCAGCAGCAGCAGGAGCCCAAACATTACTTTAAAGAGATACTGGGGTTGGCTTCAGGAGCCCAAAAAGTGGATGATTCACACCCTGGAGTTGGCAGCAGCAGCAGGAGCCCAAACATTACTTTAAAGAGACACTGGGGTTGGCTTCAGGAGCCCAAAAATTGGATGATTCACACCCTGTAGTTGGCAGCAGCAGCAGCAGGAGCCAAAACATTACTTTAAAGAGACCCTGGGGTTGGCTTCAGGAGCCCAAAAATTGGATGAATCACACCCTGGAGTTGGCAGCAGCAGCAGGAGCCCAAACATTACTTTAAAGAGACACTGGGGTTGGCTTCAGGAGCCCAAAAATTGGATGAATCACACCCTGGAGTTGGCAGCAGCAGCAGGAGCCAAAACATTACTTTAAAGAGACCCTGGGGTTGGCTTCAGGAGCCCAAAAATTGGATGAATCACACCCTGGAGTTGGCAGCAGCAGGAGCCAAAACATTACTTTAAAGAGACCCTGGGGTTGGCTTCAGGAGCCCAAAAATTGGATGATTCACACCCTGTAGTTGGCAGCAGCAGGAGCCAAAACATTACTTTAAAGAGACCCTGGGGTTGGCTTCAGGAGCCCAAAAATTGGATGAATCACACCCTGGAGTTGGCAGCAGCAGCAGGAGCCCAAACATTACTTTAAAGAGACACTGGGGTTGGCTTCAGGAGCCCAAAAATTGGATGAATCGCACCCTGGAGTTGGCAGCAGCAGCAGCAGGAGCCAAAACATTACTTTAAAGAGACCCTGGGGTTGGCTTCAGGAGCCCAAAAATTGGATGAATCACACCCTGGAGTTGGCAGCAGCAGCAGCAGGAGCCAAAACATTACTTTAAAGAGACCCTGGGGTTGGCTACAGGAGCCCAAAAATTGGATGAATCACACCCTGGAGTTGGCAGCAGCAGCAGCAGGAGCCCAAATATTACTTTAAAGAGACACTGGGGTTGGCTTCAGGAGCACAAAAATTGGATGATTCACACCCTGGAGTTGGCAGCAGCAGCATGAGCCCAAACATTACTTTAAAGAGACACTGGAGTTGGCTTCAGGAGCCCCAAAATTGGATGAATCACACCCTGGAGTTGGCAGCAGCAGCAGGAGCCCAAACATTACTTTAAAGAGACACTGGGGTTGGCTTCAGGAGCCCAAAAATTGGATGATTCACACCCTGTAGTTGGCAGCAGCAGCAGCAGGAGCCAAAACATTACTTTAAAGAGACCCTGGGGTTGGCTTCAGGAGCCCAAAAATTGGATGAATCACAACCTGGAGTTGGCAGCGGCAGCAGGAGCCCAAACATTACTTTAAAGAGACACTGGGGTTGGCTTCAGGAGCCCAAAAATGGGATGATTCACACCCTGCAGTTGGCAGCAGCAGGAGCCCAAACATTACTTTAAAGAGACACTGGAGTTGGCTTCAGGAGCCCAAAAATTGGATGAATCACACCCTGGAGTTGGCAGCAGCAGCAGCAGGAGCCCAAACATTACTTTAAAGAGACACTGGAGTTGGCAGCAGGAGCCCAAAAATTGGATGAATCACACCCTGGAGTTGGCAGCAGCAGCAGCCCAAATATTACTTTAAAGAGACACTGGAGTTGGCTTCAGGAGCCCAAAAATTGGATGATTCACACCCTGGAGTTGGCAGCAGCAGGAGCCCAAACATTACTTTAAAGAGACACTGGAGTTGGCTTCAGGAGCCCAAAAATTGGATGAATCACACCCTGGAGTTGGCAGCAGCAGCAGAAGCCCAAATATTACTTTAAAGAGACACTGGGGTTGGCTTCAGGAGCCCTAAAATTGGATGATTCACACCCTGTAGTTGGCGGCAGCAGCAGCCGCAGGGGCCAAAACATTACTTTAAAGAGACCCTGGGGTTGGCTTCAGGAGCCCAAAAATTGGATGAATCACACCCTGGAGTTGGCAGCAGCAGCAGGAGCCCAAACATTACTTTAAAGAGACACTGGGGTTGGCTTCAGGAGCCCAAAAATTGGATGATTCACACCCTGTAGTTGGCAGCAGCAGCAGGAGCCAAAACATTACTTTAAAGAGACACTGGAGTTGGCTTCAGGAGCCCAAAAATTGGATGAATCACACCCTGGAGTTGGCAGCAGCAGCAGGAGCCCAAACATTACTTTAAAGAGACACTGGGGTTGGCTTCAGGAGCCCAAAAATTGGATGATTCACACCCTGTAGTTGGCAGCAGCAGCAGGAGCCCAAACATTACTTTAAAGAGACACTGGGGTTGGCTTCAGGAGCCCAAAAATTGGATGATTCACACCCTGGAGTTGGCGGCAGCAGCAGCAGGGGCCAAAACATTACTTTAAAGAGACCCTGGGGTTGGCTTCAGGAGCCCAAAAATTGGATGAATCACACCCTGGAGTTGGCAGCAGCAGCAGGAGCCCAAACATTACTTTAAAGAGACACTGGGGTTGGCTTCAGGAGCCCAAAAATTGGATGATTCACACCCTGTAGTTGGCAGCAGCAGCAGCAGGAGCCAAAACATTACTTTAAAGAGACACTGGAGTTGGCTTCAGGAGCCCAAAAATTGGATGAATAACACCCTGGAGTTGGCAGCAGCAGCAGCAGGAGCCCAAACATTACTTTAAAGAGACACTGGGGTTGGCTTCAGGAGCCCAAAAATTGGATGAATCACACCCTGTGGAGAGTCATGTGGAGAAAAAGTAGCTTAGTTAGTAATATCTACATAAAATTATGAATAAACAAATGCAAAAGTCTTGCCAAAGTGAAGTTTTGTTTGAGGGTGTGTTTCCACCTTTTAATTAAATCAGAAACAACAAGGTATCATTGCCTCTGACTAATTAGCCCTCAAAAATTCTTGGAATTTTTAATCTGGAATCATGTCTGATCCGTCTTATCCGAAGAATATTAATAAAAAGTAAGAGTAACGTAAAGGATTTTTTATCAATACTTACTTGTGGTCCGATGCGGAGGAATGTCTGTAACTGGAGAGCAGCGCCTTAAATCTGTTTTGCACGATCCATCTTTCTTTAGTGTTGGTCTGGCCCCGTCATCAATCTACTGGAATACATCAGGCATTGTTGGGAGGAAAGCTTGGCTGATCCATGCACCATTCATTTCCATGCAGGGCAGTCTCTGGGAAAAAAAAAAAAGTACGTATAAACCAGGGTCTTTTTCATATAAAAACAAATGGTTATTTTTGCTTTTAAACCATATGTTCCACAGCTTTACCAGTCATTGTGTCAGCCAATGAAGCAACTTTGTCTCGAAGTGCTGCAAAAGCAATCCACTGCATCACAAGTGGCATCTGATACCCCCAGTCAACTGTCTGTTGTTATGCTTTGGGTTCAGCTCCACTATCCATTGATGAAGATCTGATAATCATAAAATTCAGCAGCTACTGCCCAGCCAAGAAGTGGAGGAGACACTCGCCTCTTCTTCCACTAGCCGGCAATTAGTGATGAGGAGAGTGTCGTGGGAGGAGGTGTTGCAAGCCGAGGTAGTGGAAGAGGGTCCCTGGAGTCTGCGGTGGTGGCGGCGGCAGCAGCAGCAGCAGTGAATTATTGGGGACTGTTGATAGGAAAAATCAGCTACTCAGCGATGTGTCAGTTATTCATGTTGCATCCACAATCCTGTGGAGAAAAAGTAGGTTAGTTAGTATATATACATAAAATTATGAATAGACAAATGCAATAGTATTGCCAAAGTGAAGTTTTGTTTGAGGGTGTGTTTCCACCTTGTAATTAAATCAGAAACAACTAGGTATCATTGCCTCTGAATAATTAGCCCTCAAAAATTCTTGGAATTTTTAATCTTGATGTCTGAGGGATTTCTCCTCTCAGACAGCGTCACCATAAGTCCAGCCTGCTGCATTACCCAGTGGTGGACCTTTCAGAGAACTGATGGCTTGTGCCGAGCCGAGGTGGAGAGTCCCATGGTATCATTGCTTTGCGAAGATGGCAGTACCTGCCCTGTAAAATGTTGTTGAACAGAAGGTGGGCCAGTCCTTTAGCCTGTCAGTGTGTACCAAAGTGCACAGTGTTGTCTACGTCTGGAGCTGTAACTATGTACTCATGGTGGACAATATATATCCTTTTAGGCCCCCTTGGTGATTGTGGTTTCACGCTGTTCTTCACATGGTTTTCCTTGAGTCACACATGGGAGGAACTACTAAAAATGAGAACTCAATCCATGAAATCATTGCTTAATCCACGAAAACAGCAAATTTGGACCCATGGTGACTGATACTTGGAAGAACATCTTGTTTGCTCTGCGACAAGGAAGCCAGAGTCATGTGTCCTGACATGGCACACGTGTTCAGTCTAGTTGTCAAGCGTTTTCTGAAGTCTTGCCCCCATCTGAAAGACATCCGAACAACAGGAAAGAAAGTTAGCATGCACTTCTGGCACTCCTACACCACCAAGCACAACCTTATTGAGCTTCAGCGTCAGAACGGTGTACCCCAACATAGTCTGATTTGCCATATTTCCACCCGTTGGAATTCCACCCTCCATATGCAGGATCCACTATAGGAACATAGAAAAGCCATCACGGATTTCTGGATGATCCAAACGGATAGGGGGACACCCCTGTGTAAATTCAATGTAAACCATTGGCAGCTCATACGGGACACCGGCCGTTTGCTCAGGCCCTTTGAGGAAGCTACTTTATTAGACAGTTGCCAGGACTATGAGATGAGCGATGAGATTCCACTGCTTCATGTACTACAACACATGTTGGAAACCATGGCTGGTCAGGGCACTGGAGACATGGCACATACATTTCACAGCCACATGAAGCCTATGGGGGCTGAAGTGGAGGAGGAGGAGGGGGTGGGGCACAGCAAACCACAATTTAGGTTTCACAAAATGAAATTTTATCTAGTCATCTGACAGGAGAGGAGGAGCAGGAGCAGCCACAGGAGCTAGAGGGTTGGGAGGAAGGCGAGACAGAGGACCCAGACACACCGTGGCAGTTTACAGTGGAGATGGAGACAGGTAGTCCCTCCGAGTCACTTGCACAAATGGCACGATGCATGCTCACATGCTTGCGTAGTGACCACAGAATTGTCTCCATTTGTCAGCGGGATGACTTCTGGCTCTCCAACTTATTGGACCCTCGCTTCCGGCACAAAATGGGGGCATTTTTTACGCCCACTGAGAGGGAGGACAAACTGACCTACTACAGAGACATCCCACGTAGTCAGTTGGGCGATGTCTATCTGTGCCATGGCCCATACTCCCGCAGGTCTGACTCGGGGGGACCTCTGCGATCACCTTCCACTGCCATGGCTGCTGGGGGGGTGAAAGGAGCAGCAGCAGCAGCTCCATCAGCAGCAGCCTCAGTCTTCAGTCGCTAGTGAGTAGCTTTCTACACCCGCATAGTGAGTCTACTCATAAGCAGCAGGAAGACCTGGAGCTGGACCTCAAACAGCAGGTCATGTCATACCTTGACATGACCATGCCAACACACCTTCAGGATCCACTGGATTTGCTGGGAAGCCAAACTTGACTTGTGTCCGCAACTAGCAGAGTTTGCCCTGGAAAAGCTGTACTGGCCGGACAGTAGTTGATTTAGATGGCAACTGGGCTGCTCTATATAATGAAGCAAAATGGCAAATTTACCTCACAATATAAGCTATTGCCCCTCAGATTTACACAGGGCCTGCTCTATATAATGAAGCAAAATGGCAAATTTACCTCACAATATAAGCTATTGCCCCTCAGATTTACACAGGGGCTGCTCCATATAATGGTGCAAAACCATGAATTTACCTCATAATATAAACTATTGCCCCTCAGATTTACACAAGGCCTGCTCTATATAATGAAGCAAAATGGCAAATTTACCTTACAATATAAGCTATTGCCCCTCAGATTTACACAGGGGCTGCTCCATATAATGGTGCAAAACCATGAATTTACCTCATAATATAAACTATTGCCCCTCAGATTTACACAGGGCCTGCTCTATATAATGAAGCAAAATGGCAAATTTACCTCACAATATAAGCTATTGCACCTCAGATTTACACAGGGGCTGCTCCATATAATGGTGCAAAACCATGAATTTACCTCATAATATAAACTATTGCCCCTCAGATTTACACAAGGCCTGCTCTATATAATGAAGCAAAATGGCAAATTTACCTCACAATATAAGCTATTGCCCCTCAGATTTACACAGGGGCTGCTCCATATAATGGTGCAAAACCATGAATTTACCTCATAAAATAAACTATTGCCCCTCAGATTTACACAGGGCCTGCTCTATATAATGAAGCAAAATGGCAAATTTACCTCACAATATAAGCTATTGCCCCTCAGATTTACACAGGGGCTGCTCCATATAATGGTGCAAAACCATGAATTTACCGCATAATATAAACTCAGATTTACACAGGGCCTGCTCTATATAATGAAGCAAAATGGCAAATTTACCTCACTTTATAAGCTATTACAGCTCTATATAAATAAAAATAAATAAATAAAAAAAGGGCCTGTAGAAGCTTATTTAGTATAACAGATAGGGTGACATGTGCTGGTTTGGGATGCCCATATGGGCTAGTGTTTTGGCAGCAGTACAAAAACCAATGCAAAATGCAATAGCTTAAAGCTGATGCTGATCAACGCTTATTTAGTATAACAGATGGGGTGCAACATGCAGGTTTGGGATGCCCTGCGGCCTGGTGTATTTAAAGCAGACCAAAACCAATTCCAAATGCAATAACTTAATAAAGCTGAGGCTGTAGATGCTTATTTAGTATAAACAGATAGGGTGCAACGTGCAGCTTTGGGGTGCCCTGCGGCCTGGTTAAATGAAAGCAGTCAAAAAGGAAGTGCAAACTGAAGTAGCTTAATGAAGCTGATTCTGATCAACGCTTATGTTGTATACCAGATAGGGTGCAAGGTGCAGCTTTGGGGTGCCCTGCGGCCTGGTTTATTAAAAGCAGTCAAAAACAAGTGCAAACTGAAGTAGCTTAATAAAGCAGCTGATGCTGATCAACGCTTATGTTGCATAACAGATAGGGTTAAAATAGCATGTGCCTTGGGATGCCCGTGTGGCCTGGTATATTTCAAGCTGAACAAAAAGTAACAATAATCCAAGTATGAGAAATGCTTGTGCTTAACATATAGGGTTAATCAGCATGTGCCTTGGGATACCCGTGTGGCCTGGTATATTTTAAGCTGAACAAAAAGTAACAATAATCCAAGTATGAGAAATAATTTTGACCTTCTTTACAGCGCCATACTTTGAAAAAAATCCTTAATTTGATGCCGATCAATCCAAAGGTCAATGCCCCCAACAAAAATAGTGTTCGGCATAAGTTTTCCTTCTGGAAGGACGTAACCTTTAGTTTACATGGTTGGGGTAGGTTATCTTACAAATTGGGATACCCCAGGCAGCAGTGTCATTGAAAGAGACAGATTGTAATGCAGGCCATGCGCAAGCAGAGAAACTCAGGCTGCAACAGGCCTCTTTAGTTTACATGGTTGGGGTAGGTTATCTTACAAATTGGGATACCCCACTGTATATGAAACCGAATATAATGCACACCCAAAAGTGGACAATCAGCATCCAAGAGGCCTGCTTAGTTTAAATAAGAGAGCTGCTTAGCTTAAATAAGAGAGCTGCTTAGCTTAAATAAGAGAGCTGCTTAGTGAAAATAAGAGGCCTGCTTAGTTTAAATAAGAGAGCTGCTTAGTGTAAATA
This sequence comes from Gastrophryne carolinensis, assembly GCA_027917425.1. Lineage (NCBI taxonomy): Eukaryota > Metazoa > Chordata > Amphibia > Anura > Microhylidae > Gastrophryne > Gastrophryne carolinensis. The sequence goes on along the minus strand of CM051240.1, from coordinate 100,384,352 downwards.
AGAGAGGTAGGTTATGTTATGTTACAGAATGGGATGCCCCGAAGCAGACTTGAGATCAGTATATATGCACAGCAAGAGTGGATAAGCAGGCTCAAACAGGCCAAATTACTTTAAATAACTGTGCAGCTTACAGTAAATGCAGAGGCTAATGGTATGTTACAGAATGGGATGCGCCAACAGCCAGCAGTGCACCTGTGAGCAGTACTACTATGCACAGCAAAAGTGTCTTTATCAGGGCAAATGACTTTTAGAATAAGTGCAAAGGGTTATAGTAAATAGAGGCTTGTGTAGTCACAGAATGGGATGCCCCAACAGCCAGCAGTGCACCTGGCAGCAGTAGTACTATGCACAGCAAAAGTGTCTTTATCAGGCCAAATGACTTTTAGAATAAGTGCAAAGGGTTATAGTAAATAGAGGCTTGTGTAGTCACAGAATGGGATGCCCCAACAGCCAGCAGTGCACCTGGCAGCAGTAGTACTATGCACAGCAAAAGTGTCTTTATCAGGCCAAATGACTTTTAGAATAAGTGCAAAGGGTTATAGTAAAGAGAGACTTGTGTAGTCACAGAATGGGATGCCCCAACAGCCAGCAGTGCACCTGGCAGCAGTAGTACTAAGCACAGCAAACGTGTCTTTATCAGGCCAAATTTCTATTAGAATAAGTGCAAAGGGTTATAGTAAATAGAGGCTTGTGTAGTCACAGAATGGAATGCCCCAACAGCCAGCAGTGCACCTGGCAGCAGTAGTACTATGCACAGCAAAAGTGTCTTTATCAGGCCAAATGACTTTTAGAATAAGTGAAAAGGGTTATAGTAAAGAGAGGCTTGTGTAGTCACAGAATGGGATGCCCCAAAAACCAGAGAGCACCTGGCAGGCAGCAGTAAGACTATGCACAGCAAAAGTGTCTTTATCAGGCCTAATTTCTATTAGAATAAGTGCAAATGGTTATGGTATTAAATAGAGGCTGGTGTAGTCACAGAATGGGATGCCCCAAAAACCAGAGAGCACCTGGCAGCAGTAAGGCTATGCACAGCAAAAGTGTCTTTATCAGGCCTAATTTCTATTAGAATAAGTGCAAATGGTTATGGTATTAAATAGAGGCTGGTGTAGTCACAGAATGGGATGCCCCAAAAACCAGAGAGCACCTGGCAGGCAGCAGTAAGACTATGCACATCAAAAGTGTCTTTATCAGGCCTAATTTCTATTAGAATAAGTGCAAATGGTTATGGTATTAAATAGAGGCTGGTGTAGTCACAGAATGGGATGCCCCAAAAACCAGAGAGCACCTGGCAGGCAGCAGTAAGACTATGCACAGCAAAAGTGTCTTTATCAGGCCTAATTTCTATTAGAATAAGTGCAAATGGTTATGGTATTAAATAGAGGCTGGTGTAGTCACAGAATGGGATGCCTCACAGCAGACTTGAGATCAGTTCAGTATATATGCACAGTTAGTGTATAAGCAGCCTGAAAACGCTAACAAAGCCAGTCAGCCAGCCAGTAACACTCAGGCTGGATGAAAAAAAAAAAATCTCCCTGTGACTGCCTCCGATTTTTCCTAACTTTCCCTGCTTTTCGCTGACTTTCTGTCTGTCTCCTGCCTGTCTACAGCCTGTCCCTGTCTGTCTAACTGTCTCTCCCTGCCTACAGCAGCGTCCTGTCTCTCACGAATGCAATAGAGAAATGAGGAAAAGCAAGATGTCCACTGACTTAAATAGCGCTGTGACGTCACCGGGCTTGCTGGCTGCTGATAGGCTGCATGTGACTGTCCCAGCTTGCACTGGCGCGGGGTTGATGTCTGGACATGTCCCGTCCACCATCTTAGAATGCCTGTAATGTAAATGAATGGATGTTAAAGGAAAACTTCGAGCGATCGAATCGCGGGGAAATTCGGATTCGATCCGAATCGAATTTTTCATGAAATTCGGATCGAATCCAGGTTCGTCCGGATCGATTCGCTCATCCCTACTGAAGTGTGTCGGGGGTCCTATAGGCCATCCTGACTAGCCGCATAACTGATTAGATTTATCTCCTTATAGTGACTCAGTGTTATACTATGTTAATACTTAATATGTTTCTAGCTTAGGGTTTGACTATATTTTGTTGCTGGAACATCTAACAGCACCACCTAGCAGTCAATATCTATATCATCGGTTTCTCCTTCATTATTCCAGCAGAACCTATATATCTACTGTATGTTACCACCGATTTTGTAATGTGCACTAGATTATATTAAACCCTCTTCACAATTTTTGCATACATTTGTAGTAGTTCGTCCTTCTATACAATTTTCTTGCAGCCTTTTTCGTGTGTTATTGTGAATCCCAGAAAATTGGCCGCACACAGTGTAATTATCATTACACTGGCGAAGAGGTCAGAGAACCACGCAATGCGTCGGTGATTTTGGTGGGGTGGATGGGGGCTCTCTAATTGCAGTGATGTATTAGCTTAATTTATTTATTTTTGCCTGGCTGCTCATTGTTAGTCATCCTGACGCTTCTTTCGGCACCTTGCACTTTACCCAGTGGGGGTTCTTTTGACTAGTTGTTTAACAATTGCACATTTGCACTTTGCCTAATGCCATTGCCTAATCTTGCTATTTCCAGTTTTTGTCTCTTGCATATTGCACAATCTTTTCATTTTATTGTTAATTAATGCTCTGCCCTTGGTGCATCACTTGGCACATTGCACTTTATCCTTTTTCATTACTGGACACTTTTTCCAGCGTCTTGCCAGGTTTTGTAACATCGTAGCTCCATAAGGTTGCTCATTATAGACGACCAAACTACCCTCCCCACCTCGTTTATTGTTATATGTTGTTTTTTTTATAGTTGTGTATGTTTGTTCTTTGGTCCTTGATACATGTTGTGGCTTATGAATTGATTTATTTATTTTAAGATAATACATTTGTACCTTTTATGATAATTACATTGTGTGCGACCAATTTTCTGGGATTCACAATAGGACAGCTCTAGAGTTCAATTTCTCCATTCTATTGTAGTTATCTGTGGTTTTGTCCCAGGGCCTGCACCTTTCTGATTTGAGGCTGTGCATATCCGCTTTTTTCTCTTTTTTTTCTCTTTTTTCGTGTGTTAGACACATACAGGGTAGGACAGACCACTATTCTGCTGCTCTTTACTATAAAACAATGTTCCTTTTCTTCTTTCAGGTGTGCTTTGATCTAAAATTGTAAATGTCGGAATTCTATTGTTCGATTTAGGTATTTTTAGTTCTCCAGGAAGGAGACAGAGAAATATTAATTTGGGGTAAGATTTTTATATTTGACATATGTTTATGTATATTTGACATATGTTTTATATTTATATATGTTTCTTTGGTAGGAGGTGCTAATATTTTCCAATGAAGTTAAGTTCATAAATAACCCTTCAGACTGGGTGTTTATTAAGGTTGTTCTGTTACCTTCAAACATGGGAGGAATGAGGTCGCAGCCAGGTAACTCCTCCCCTCAATGAGGTAAGTTGATGCTGGAGAGTTTAACCTTTTAATCTAAGGGGAAGGTGTAAAACTAGGAACAAAGCAAAGTTATACTGTTCACTACAGGGTACAGTATAGTAATCAATATACAGCATGGCTGAACTTAATTACACAAATATAACAAGTAGGGATGAGCGAATCGATCCGGAAGAACCCGAATTCATTCCGAATTTCAGGAAATATTCGATTCTGAACGAATCCGAATTTTCCCGCGATTCGATCGATCGAAGTTTTCCTTTAAACTCCATTTACTTCAATTACAGGCATTGTAAAATGGTGGATGGACATGTCTGGACATATCCCCTGGGGCAAGTTATCATGGGAAGGTCACATGCAGCCTATCAGCAGCCAGGAGCTGGGTGACGTCACAGCTAGAGATGAGCGAACTTTTGAAAAATTCGATTCGACTGATTCGCCGAATTTTCCGACAAAAATCGTTTCGACCCGAATAAATTCGCGACGAATCGCTATTAAAAACGGCTATTTCTGAGCCTCCTACAGCCTCAATAGGGTTGTAAACCATTCAGCCTTGCTGTAACACGCACAGGATGCGTGCTGGGTTTGTTAAATAATACTTTGAAGAAATATCACATGCAGATCAGAGGCATCGCTAATAGAATCGCAGAGCGGCACAATTGCAGAGAGTTGAAGTGGCATCACTATGAGGGGCAGAAGGAGCCCAAATATACACTGGAGTTGGCCTCAGGAGCCCAAAAATTGGATGAATCACACCCTGGAGTTGGCAGAAGTTGGCAGCAGCAGCAGGAGCCCAAATATACACTGGAGTTGGCTTCAGGAGCCCAAAAATTGGATGAATCACACCCTGGAGTTGGCAGAAGTTGGCAGCAGCAGGAGCAGGAGCCCAAATATACACTGGAGTTGGCCTCAGGAGCCCAAAAATTGGATGAATCACACCCTGGAGTTGGCAGAAGTTGGCAGCAGCAGGAGCCCAAATATACACTGGAGTTGGCCTCAGGAGCCCAAAAATTGGATGAATCACACCCTGGAGTTGGCAGGAGTTGGCAGTAGTAGCAGCAGGAGCCCAAATATACACTGGAGTTGGCCTCAGGAGCCCAAAAATTGGATGAATCACACCCTGGAGTTGGCAGAAGTTGGCAGCAGCAGGAGCCCAAATATACACTGGAGTTGGCCTCAGGAGCCCAAAAATTGGATGAATCACACCCTGGAGTTGGCAGAAGTTGGCAGCAGCAGCAGCAGGAGCCCAAATATACACTGGAGTTGGCTTCAGGAGCCCAAAAATTGGATGAATCACACCCTGGAGTTGGCAGGAGTTGACAGTAGTAGCAGCAGGAGCCCAAATATACACTGGAGTTGGCTTCAGGAGCCCAAAAATTGGATGAATCACACCCTGGAGTTGGCAGAAGTTGGCAGCAGCAGCAGCAGCAGGAGCCCAAATATACACTGGAGTTGGCTTCAGGAGCCCAAAAATTGGATGAATCACACCCTGGAGTTGGCAGAAGTTGGCAGTAGTAGCAGCAGGAGCCCAAATATACACTGGAGTTGGCCTCAGGAGCCCAAAAATTGGATGAATCACACCCTGGAGTTGGCAGAAGTTGGCAGTAGTAGCAGCAGGAGCCCAAATATACACTGGAGTTGGCTTCAGGAGCCCAAAAATTGGATGAATCACACCCTGGAGTTGGCAGAAGTTGGCAGTAGCAGCAGCAGGAGCCCAAATATACACTGGAGTTGGCTTCAGGAGCCCAAAAATTGGATGAATCACACCCTGGAGTTGGCAGGAGTTGACAGTAGCAGCAGCAGGAGCCCAAATATACACTGGAGTTGGCCTCAGGAGCCCAAAAATTGGATGAATCACACCCTGGAGTTGGCAGGAGTTGACAGTAGCAGCAGCAGGAGCCCAAATATACACTGGAGTTGGCTTCAGGAGCCCAAAAATTGGATGAATCACACCCTGGAGTTGGCAGAAGTTGGCAGCAGCAGCAGCAGCAGGAGCCCAAATATACACTGGAGTTGGCTTCAGGAGCCCAAAAATTGGATGAATCACACCCTGGAGTTGGCAGGAGTTGACAGTAGCAGCAGCAGGAGCCCAAATATACACTGGAGTTGGCCTCAGGAGCCCAAAAATTGGATGAATCACACCCTGGAGTTGGCAGAAGTTGGCAGCAGCAGCAGCAGGAGCCCAAATATACACTGGAGTTGGCCTCAGGAGCCCAAAAATTGGATGAATCACACCCTGGAGTTGGCAGGAGTTGACAGTAGTAGCAGCAGGAGCCCAAATATACACTGGAGTTGGCTTCAGGAGCCCAAAAATTGGATGAATCACACCCTGGAGTTGGCAGAAGTTGGCAGCAGCAGCAGCAGGAGCCCAAATATACACTGGAGTTGGCTTCAGGAGCCCAAAAATTGGATGAATCACACCCTGGAGTTGGCAGAAGTTGGCAGCAGCAGCAGCAGGAGCCCAAATATACACTGGAGTTGGCTTCAGGAGCCCAAAAATTGGATGAATCACACCCTGGAGTTGGCAGAAGTTGGCAGCAGCAGCAGCAGCAGGAGCCCAAATATACACTGGAGTTGGCTTCAGGAGCCCAAAAATTGGATGAATCACACCCTGGAGTTGGCAGGAGTTGACAGTAGCAGCAGCAGGAGCCCAAATATACACTGGAGTTGGCCTCAGGAGCCCAAAAATTGGATGAATCACACCCTGGAGTTGGCAGAAGTTGGCAGCAGCAGGAGCCCAAATATACACTGGAGTTGGCCTCAGGAGCCCAAAAATTGGATGAATCACACCCTGGAGTTGGCAGGAGTTGACAGTAGTAGCAGCAGGAGCCCAAATATACACTGGAGTTGGCTTCAGGAGCCCAAAAATTGGATGAATCACACCCTGGAGTTGGCAGAAGTTGGCAGCAGCAGCAGCAGGAGCCCAAATATACACTGGAGTTGGCTTCAGGAGCCCAAAAATTGGATGAATCACACCCTGGAGTTGGCAGAAGTTGGCAGCAGCAGCAGCAGGAGCCCAAATATACACTGGAGTTGGCTTCAGGAGCCCAAAAATTGGATGAATCACACCCTGGAGTTGGCAGAAGTTGGCAGTAGTAGCAGCAGGAGCCCAAATATACACTGGAGTTGGCTTCAGGAGCCCAAAAATTGGATGAATCACACCCTGGAGTTGGCAGGAGTTGACAGTAGCAGCAGCAGGAGCCCAAATATACACTGGAGTTGGCCTCAGGAGCCCAAAAATTGGATGAATCACACCCTGGAGTTGGCAGGAGTTGACAGTAGTAGCAGCAGGAGCCCAAATATACACTGGAGTTGGCTTCAGGAGCCCAAAAATTGGATGAATCACACCCTGGAGTTGGCAGAAGTTGGCAGTAGCAGCAGCAGGAGCCCAAAAAATGGCCTAAAGACATAAATATGTTTTGCACCATTTGTAAAGTGTAAAACGTGGCACCATGCTGAATCTAGTCGCATGCATCAGGCATTGGTGGGTGGAAATCCTGGCTGATCCATCCCTGATTCATTTTGACAAAGGTGAGTCTCTCCACATTTTTAGTTGACAGACGAGTTCTCCTCGCCGTAACTATGGCCCCCGCCGCACTAAACACCCGCTCAGATGGCACGCTACTTGCCGGGCAGGACAGCTTTTCCAGGGCAAACTCTGCTAGTTGCGGCCACAAATCAAGTTTGGCTGCCCAGAAGTCCAGCGGATCCTCAAGGTGTGTTGGCATGGTCATGTCAAAGTATGACATGACCTGCTGGTTCAGGTCCTGCTCCAGGTCTTCCTGCTGCTCATGAGTAGCCTCACTATGCGGGTGTAGAAAGCTACTCATTAGCGACTGAAGACTGAGGCTGCTGCTGCTGATGGAGCTTCTGCTGCTGCTGCTGCCAACCCCCCCAGCGGCCATGGCAGTGGAAGGTGAGCGCAGAGGTCCCCTCGAGTCAGACCTGCGAGAGTATGGACCATGGCGCAGATAGGCATCGGCCAACTGCCTACGTAGAATGTCTTTGTAGTAGTTGAGTTTGTCCTCCCTCTCGGTGGGTTTAAAAAATGCCCCCATTTTGTGCCGGAAGCGAGGGTCCAATAAGGTGGACAGCCAGAAGTCATCCCGCCGACAGATGGAAACAATTCTGGGGTCACTACGCAAGCATGTGAGCATGCTTCGTGCCATTTGCGCAAGTGACTCGGATGGACTACCTGTCTCCATCTCCACTGCATACTGCCACGGTGTGCCCGGGTCCTCTGTCTCTCCTTCCTCAAAAACCTCTAGCTCCTCTGGCTGCTCCTGCTCCTCCTCTCCTGTCCGCTGACTAGATAAACCAGCCATTTCGCCAAGCCTAAACTGTGTTTCGCTGGGCAACTCCTCCTCCTCCTCTTCCTCCTCCTCCTCCTCCAGTTCAGCTCCAACGGGGTTCATGTGGCCGTAAGATGTAAACGCCATGTCTCCAGTGCCCTGACCAGCCATGGTTTCCAACATGTGCTGTAGTACATGAAGCAGTGGAATCACGTCGTTCATCCCGTAATCCTGCCGACTGACAAATAAAGTGGCTTCCTCAAAGGGCCTGAGCAAACGGCAGGTGTCACGTATGAGCTGCCACTGGTTGACATTGAAGTTACACAGGGGAGTCCCCCTATCTGCTTGGATCATCAGGAAATCCGTGATGGCTTTTCTCTGTTCATATAATCGGTCCAACATGTGAAGGGTGGAATTCCAACGGGTGGAAACATCGCAAATCAGACTATGTTGGGGGATACCATTCTGACGCTGTAGCTCAAGAAGGGTGTGTTTGGCGGTGTAGGAGTGGCTGAAGTGCATGCAAAGTTTCCGTGAAGTTGTTAGGATGTCCTGCAGATGGGGGGAACACTTCAGAAACCGCTTGACAACCAGATTGAAGACGTGAGCCATGCAGGGGGCATGGGTCAGGCTTCCTTGGCGCAGCGCAGACAAAATGTTCTTCCCATTGTCGGTAACCATGATTCCCATTTTAAGTTTTCTCGGAGTAAGCCATGTTTGGATTTCCTGATGAATACATTTAAGCAGTTCCTCCCCTGTGTGACTCCGTTCGCCAAGACAAACCATGTGAAGCACTGCGTGACACCTCCGTGCCCTGCACACATGGTAGACTGGAGGGGCACTGAGACTTGAGCCTACAGTGGAGGGTGAGGAGATGGCGGAGGATGAGGAGGCCGAGTCGCACGGTGTCACAGGCCCAATGGGCAGAGAGCGCGGAGGCCGAAGCGGCGTGACCTGTCCAAGTTGCTGCTGCAAAGGGACCACATTCACCCAGTGGGCCGTAAACGACATGTACTGCCCCTGACCGTAGTTACAGCTCCAGATGTCGGCGCTGCCATGTATTTTGCTACACACCGACAGGCTCAAGGACTGGCCCACCTTCTGTTCAACAAAAGTGTGCAGCGCTGGTACTGCCTTCTTGGCAAAGAAATGACGGCTTGGGACTCTCCACCTCGGCTCGGCACAAGCCATCAGTTCTCTGAAAGGTGCAGATTCCACCACCTGAAAAGGGAGCGACTGCAGCACCAGCAACTTGGACAGGAGCACATTCAGCTTCTGCGCCGTAGGATGAGTGGGCGCATACTGCTGTCTCTTGGACATGGCTTCGCTGATGGATTGCTGGCGGGATGCATGACTTGGAGGAGGAGGAGGAGGAGCAGGAGCGACAGAGGATGGGTGTGACGCACAGCTGCCTTCGGCTGAGGTGCTGGAGCCTTGGCTGGCAGAAATTGGGAGCTCACTTGGTGAGGAAGCAGACTGGACCACCCCTTGGGAGCCTCGGTTCTCCCAGGTCGTTTTATGGTGAAGCATCATATGTTGACGCAGGGCCGTGGTGCCAACATTTGGACCCTGGCCACGCTTCACCTTTTGCCTACATATCTTGCATGTGGCCATGTTACCCTCCTGCGGATGCCTCAGGAAAAACTGCCACACTGCCGAGTAGCTACTTTTCCCACCCCCTGGCCTCACTGATTCACTGCTGCTGTTGCCAACTCCAGGAACCCCTGCTCCACTACCTCCCGATAAGGTAGACTGCCGCACAGCAGGTGCTCTACCCCGGCCCCGGCCCCGGCCGGCTCCAGCCTTTGGAATTGTGCCCCCATGCTGACTGCTACCACCTTGCTGCCTCAGCTGCTGACTCCGGGGCAACCTGCGCCCCTCTTCTCCTGATGATGACGATGAAGCCCCTTCATCACCCGGCTCCCAAGTGCGATCGGCTTCATCGTCATCATCATCATCATCACCGGGTTGTGGCTGTACGTCACTGATGTTCGTGGATTCGTCAACAGTGTCTGGCGCAGGAGCTGGAACGCTCGCAGCACCCACGACACTGTCCACATCACTATTTGTCTGCCTAGCTAAAGAAGCCACCTCCATTTCTTGGCTGGGCAGTAGCTGCTGACTGTCCTCCTGTATCTGATCGTCCTCCTCACTAAAGAGTGGAGCTGAACCCAAAGCATAGGATACGTCGCTGGGGGAGGGAACGGCGTAGGACAGAGGCAATGGGAGGACAGGGACTGCTCTCGGGGCATGCCAACTCAGGGTTGTGTCAGAGGAACCTACCGACCCTAGACTGGGGGTCTCAGATGTAAGTTGTGATGATGTTGTTGATGAGCGCGTCAGCCAATCTACCACGGCAGATGCGTTACTGGTGGAGACCCGACCGCTAGCAGATACTGGCAGATTAGGTCTCTCAGCGTGACTCCTGCTGCTACTGGCCCCCAGTCTGATGCGAGCTCTGCCTGCGGAATCTTGGCCTCTGCCACTCCTCTTTTCACTTCCAGGCACTTGTCTGCCCGACATAGTCTAACTGGCGTGGTAGTAGGTGATATTTTAAGAACCCCCAGGCAGCAGTGGGTCTATATAAAACAGAATATAATGCACACCAAAAGTGAGCAGTAACACTCAGCCTCCAACAGGCCTGCTTAGTGTAAATAAGAGAGCTGCTTAGTGTAAATAAAGAGGGGTATGCTATGTTACAGAATGGGATGCCTCAACAGAAGTGCACCTGGCAGGCAGCAGTAAGCCTATGCCCAGCAAAAGTGTCTTATAATATAAATATAATAAGAGCAAATGCTTATATGGTCTTAAACAGAGGCTGCTTTAGTCACAGAATGGGATGCCCTGGGCAGGAATGGACCTGGCAGGGTCCAGTAGGGCTTTGGCCAGCAAAAGTGTCTTTATCAGGCTAATTTCAAATATGATAAGAGCAAATGCTTATATGGTCTTAAACAGAGGCTGCTGTAGTCACAGAATGGGATGCCCCGGGCAGGAATCGACCTGGCAGGGTCCAGTAGGGCTTTGGCCAGCAAAAGTGTCTTTATCAGGCCTGATTTCTATGAGAATAAGTGCAAATGTTTATTATGCTATTAAATAGAGGCTGCTTTAGTCACAGAATGGGATGCCAGTGCCACAAAAACCAGAGAGCATGCACAGCAAAAGTGTCTTTATCAGGCCTGATTTCTATGAGAATAAGTGCAAATGTTTATTATGCTATTAAATAGAGGCTGCTTTAGTCACAGAATGGGATGCCAGTGCCACAAAAACCAGAGAGCATGCACAGCAAAAGTGTCTTTATCAGGCCTGATTTCTATGAGAATAAGTGCAAATGTTTATTATGCTATTAAATAGAGGCTGCTTTAGTCACAGAATGGGATGCCAGTGCCACAAAAACCAGAGAGCATGCACAGCAAAAGTGTCTTTATCAGGCCTGATTTCTATGAGAATAAGTGCAAATGGTTATTATGCTATTAAATAGAGGCTGCTTTAGTCACAGAATGGGATGCCAGTGCCACAAAAACCAGAGAGCATGCACAGCAAAAGTGTCTTTATCAGGCCTGATTTCTATGAGAATAAGTGCAAATGTTTATTATGCTATTAAATAGAGGCTGCTTTAGTCACAGAATGGGATGCCAGTGCCACAAAAACCAGAGAGCATGCACAGCAAAAGTGTCTTTATCAGGCCTGATTTCTATGAGAATAAGTGCAAATGTTTATTATGCTATTAAATAGAGGCTGCTTTAGTCACGGAATGGGATGCCAGTGCCACAAAAACCAGAGAGCATGCACAGCAAAAGTGTCTTTATCAGGCCTGATTTCTATGAGAATAAGTGCAAATGTTTATTATGCTATTAAATAGAGGCTGCTTTAGTCACAGAATGGGATGCCAGTGCCACAAAAACCAGAGAGCATGCACAGCAAAAGTGTCTTTATCAGGCCTGATTTCTATGAGAATAAGTGCAAATGTTTATTATGCTATTAAATAGAGGCTGCTTTAGTCACGGAATGGGATGCCAGTGCCACAAAAACCAGAGAGCATGCACAGCAAAAGTGTCTTTATCAGGCCTGATTTCTATGAGAATAAGTGCAAATGTTTATTATGCTATTAAATAGAGGCTGCTTTAGTCACGGAATGGGATGCCAGTGCCACAAAAACCAGAGAGCATGCACAGCAAAAGTGTCTTTATCAGGCCTGATTTCTATGAGAATAAGTGCAAATGTTTATTATGCTATTAAATAGAGGCTGCTTTAGTCACAGAATGGGATGCCAGTGCCACAAAAACCAGAGAGCATGCACAGCAAAAGTGTCTTTATCAGGCCTGATTTCTATGAGAATAAGTGCAAATGTTTATTATGCTATTAAATAGAGGCTGCTTTAGTCACAGAATGGGATGCCAGTGCCACAAAAACCAGAGAGCATGCACAGCAAAAGTGTCTTTATCAGGCCTGATTTCTATGAGAATAAGTGCAAATGTTTATTATGCTATTAAATAGAGGCTGCTTTAGTCACGGAATGGGATGCCAGTGCCACAAAAACCAGAGAGCATGCACAGCAAAAGTGTCTTTATCAGGCCTGATTTCTATGAGAATAAGTGCAAATGTTTATTATGCTATTAAATAGAGGCTGCTTTAGTCACAGAATGGGATGCCAGTGCCACAAAAACCAGAGAGCATGCACAGCAAAAGTGTCTTTATCAGGCCTGATTTCTATGAGAATAAGTGCAAATGTTTATTATGCTATTAAATAGAGGCTGCTTTAGTCACAGAATGGGATGCCAGTGCCACAAAAACCAGAGAGCATGCACAGCAAAAGTGTCTTTATCAGGCCTGATTTCTATGAGAATAAGTGCAAATGTTTATTATGCTATTAAATAGAGGCTGCTTTAGTCACAGAATGGGATGCCAGTGCCACAAAAACCAGAGAGCATGCACAGCAAAAGTGTCTTTATCAGGCCTGATTTCTATGAGAATAAGTGCAAATGTTTATTATGCTATTAAATAGAGGCTGCTTTAGTCACAGAATGGGATGCCAGTGCCACAAAAACCAGAGAGCATGCACAGCAAAAGTGTCTTTATCAGGCCTGATTTCTATGAGAATAAGTGCAAATGGTTATTATGCTATTAAATAGAGGCTGCTTTAGTCACAGAATGGGATGCCAGTGCCACAAAAACCAGAGAGCATGCACAGCAAAAGTGTCTTTATCAGGCCTGATTTCTATGAGAATAAGTGCAAATGTTTATTATGCTATTAAATAGAGGCTGCTTTAGTCACAGAATGGGATGCCAGTGCCACAAAAACCAGAGAGCATGCACAGCAAAAGTGTCTTTATCAGGCCTGATTTCTATGAGAATAAGTGCAAATGTTTATTATGCTATTAAATAGAGGCTGCTTTAGTCACGGAATGGGATGCCAGTGCCACAAAAACCAGAGAGCATGCACAGCAAAAGTGTCTTTATCAGGCCTGATTTCTATGAGAATAAGTGCAAATGTTTATTATGCTATTAAATAGAGGCTGCTTTAGTCACAGAATGGGATGCCAGTGCCACAAAAACCAGAGAGCATGCACAGCAAAAGTGTCTTTATCAGGCCTGATTTCTATGAGAATAAGTGCAAATGTTTATTATGCTATTAAATAGAGGCTGCTTTAGTCACGGAATGGGATGCCAGTGCCACAAAAACCAGAGAGCATGCACAGCAAAAGTGTCTTTATCAGGCCTGATTTCTATGAGAATAAGTGCAAATGTTTATTATGCTATTAAATAGAGGCTGCTTTAGTCACGGAATGGGATGCCAGTGCCACAAAAACCAGAGAGCATGCACAGCAAAAGTGTCTTTATCAGGCCTGATTTCTATGAGAATAAGTGCAAATGTTTATTATGCTATTAAATAGAGGCTGCTTTAGTCACGGAATGGGATGCCAGTGCCACAAAAACCAGAGAGCATGCACAGCAAAAGTGTCTTTATCAGGCCTGATTTCTATGAGAATAAGTGCAAATGTTTATTATGCTATTAAGAGGCTGCTTTAGTCACAGAATGGGATGCCAGTGCCACAAAAACCAGAGAGCATGCACAGCAAAAGTGTCTTTATCAGGCCTGATTTCTATGAGAATAAGTGCAAATGTTTATTATGCTATTAAATAGAGGCTGCTTTAGTCACAGAATGGGATGCCAGTGCCACAAAAACCAGAGAGCATGCACAGCAAAAGTGTCTTTATCAGGCCTGATTTCTATGAGAATAAGTGCAAATGTTTATTATGCTATTAAATAGAGGCTGCTTTAGTCACAGAATGGGATGCCAGTGCCACAAAAACCAGAGAGCATGCACAGCAAAAGTGTCTTTATCAGGCCTGATTTCTATGAGAATAAGTGCAAATGTTTATTATGCTATTAAATAGAGGCTGCTTTAGTCACAGAATGGGATGCCAGTGCCACAAAAACCAGAGAGCATGCACAGCAAAAGTGTCTTTATCAGGCCTGATTTCTATGAGAATAAGTGCAAATGGTTATTATGCTATTAAATAGAGGCTGCTTTAGTCACAGAATGGGATGCCAGTGCCACAAAAACCAGAGAGCATGCACAGCAAAAGTGTCTTTATCAGGCCTGATTTCTATGAGAATAAGTGCAAATGTTTATTATGCTATTAAATAGAGGCTGCTTTAGTCACAGAATGGGATGCCAGTGCCACAAAAACCAGAGAGCATGCACAGCAAAAGTGTCTTTATCAGGCCTGATTTCTATGAGAATAAGTGCAAATGTTTATTATGCTATTAAATAGAGGCTGCTTTAGTCACGGAATGGGATGCCAGTGCCACAAAAACCAGAGAGCATGCACAGCAAAAGTGTCTTTATCAGGCCTGATTTCTATGAGAATAAGTGCAAATGTTTATTATGCTATTAAATAGAGGCTGCTTTAGTCACAGAATGGGATGCCAGTGCCACAAAAACCAGAGAGCATGCACAGCAAAAGTGTCTTTATCAGGCCTGATTTCTATGAGAATAAGTGCAAATGTTTATTATGCTATTAAATAGAGGCTGCTTTAGTCACGGAATGGGATGCCAGTGCCACAAAAACCAGAGAGCATGCACAGCAAAAGTGTCTTTATCAGGCCTGATTTCTATGAGAATAAGTGCAAATGTTTATTATGCTATTAAATAGAGGCTGCTTTAGTCACGGAATGGGATGCCAGTGCCACAAAAACCAGAGAGCATGCACAGCAAAAGTGTCTTTATCAGGCCTGATTTCTATGAGAATAAGTGCAAATGTTTATTATGCTATTAAATAGAGGCTGCTTTAGTCACGGAATGGGATGCCAGTGCCACAAAAACCAGAGAGCATGCACAGCAAAAGTGTCTTTATCAGGCCTGATTTCTATGAGAATAAGTGCAAATGTTTATTATGCTATTAAATAGAGGCTGCTTTAGTCACAGAATGGGATGCCAGTGCCACAAAAACCAGAGAGCATGCACAGCAAAAGTGTCTTTATCAGGCCTGATTTCTATGAGAATAAGTGCAAATGTTTATTATGCTATTAAATAGAGGCTGCTTTAGTCACAGAATGGGATGCCAGTGCCACAAAAACCAGAGAGCATGCACAGCAAAAGTGTCTTTATCAGGCCTGATTTCTATGAGAATAAGTGCAAATGTTTATTATGCTATTAAATAGAGGCTGCTTTAGTCACAGAATGGGATGCCAGTGCCACAAAAACCAGAGAGCATGCACAGCAAAAGTGTCTTTATCAGGCCTGATTTCTATGAGAATAAGTGCAAATGTTTATTATGCTATTAAATAGAGGCTGCTTTAGTCACGGAATGGGATGCCAGTGCCACAAAAACCAGAGAGCATGCACAGCAAAAGTGTCTTTATCAGGCCTGATTTCTATGAGAATAAGTGCAAATGGTTATTATGCTATTAAATAGAGGCTGCTTTAGTCACAGAATGGGATGCCAGTGCCACAAAAACCAGAGAGCATGCACAGCAAAAGTGTCTTTATCAGGCCTGATTTCTATGAGAATAAGTGCAAATGTTTATTATGCTATTAAATAGAGGCTGCTTTAGTCACGGAATGGGATGCCAGTGCCACAAAAACCAGAGAGCATGCACAGCAAAAGTGTCTTTATCAGGCCTGATTTCTATGAGAATAAGTGCAAATGTTTATTATGCTATTAAATAGAGGCTGCTTTAGTCACAGAATGGGATGCCAGTGCCACAAAAACCAGAGAGCATGCACAGCAAAAGTGTCTTTATCAGGCCTGATTTCTATGAGAATAAGTGCAAATGTTTATTATGCTATTAAATAGAGGCTGCTTTATGTGCCACAAAAACCAGAGAGCATGCACAGCAAAAGTGTCTTTATCAGGCCTGATTTCTATGAGAATAAGTGCAAATGTTTATTATGCTATTAAATAGAGGCTGCTTTAGTCACAGAATGGGATGCCAGTGCCACAAAAACCAGAGAGCATGCACAGCAAAAGTGTCCTTTATCAGGCCTGATTTCTATGAGAATAAGTGCAAATGTTTATTATGCTATTAAATAGAGGCTGCTTTAGTCACGGAATGGGATGCCAGTGCCACAAAAACCAGAGAGCATGCACAGCAAAAGTGTCTTTATCAGGCCTGATTTCTATGAGAATAAGTGCAAATGTTTATTATGCTATTAAATAGAGGCTGCTTTAGTCACAGAATGGGATGCCAAGTGCCACAAAAACCAGAGAGCATGCACAGCAAAAGTGTCTTTATCAGGCCTGATTTCTATGAGAATAAGTGCAAATGTTTATTATGCTATTAAATAGAGGCTGCTTTAGTCACGGAATGGGATGCCAGTGCCACAAAAAACCAGAGAGCATGCACAGCAAAAGTGTCTTTATCAGGCCTGATTTCTATGAGAATAAGTGCAAATGTTTATTATGCTATTAAATAGAGGCTGCCTTTAGTCACAGAATGGGATGCCAGTGGCCACAAAAACCAGAGAGCATGCACAGCAAAAGTGTCTTTATCAGGGCCTGATTTCTATGAGAATAAGTGCAAATGTTTATTATGCTATTAAATAGAGGCTGCTTTAGTCACAGAATGGGATGCCAGTGCCACAAAAACCAGAGAGCATGCACAGCAAAAGTGTCTTTATCAGGCCTGATTTCTATGAGAATAAGTGCAAATGTTTATTATGCTATTAAATAGAGGCTGCTTTAGTCACGGAATGGGATGCCAAGTGCCACAAAAACCAGAGAGCATGCACAGCAAAAGTGTCATTTATCAGGCCTGATTTCTATGAGGAATAAGTGCAAATGTTTATTATGCTATTAAATAGAGGCTGCTTTAGTCACAGAATGGGATGCCAGTGCCACAAAAACCAGAGAGCATGCACAGCAAAAGTGTCTTTATCAGGCCTGATTTCTATGAGAATAAGTGCAAATGTTTATTATGCTATTAAATAGAGGCTGCTTTAGTCACAGAATGGGATGCCAGTGCCACAAAAACCAGAGAGCATGCACAGCAAAAGTGTCTTTATCAGGCCTGATTTCTATGAGAATAAGTGCAAATGTTTATTATGCTATTAAATAGAGGCTGCTTTAGTCACAGAATGGGATGCCAGTGCCACAAAAACCAGAGAGCATGCACAGCAAAAGTGTCTTTATCAGGCCTGATTTCTATGAGAATAAGTGCAAATGTTTATTATGCTATTAAATAGAGGCTGCTTTAGTCACAGAATGGGATGCCAGTGCCACAAAAACCAGAGAGCATGCACAGCAAAAGTGTCTTTATCAGGCCTGATTTCTATGAGAATAAGTGCAAATGGTTATTATGCTATTAAATAGAGGCTGCTTTTAGTCACAGAATGGGATGCCAGTGCCACAAAAACCAGAGAGCATGCACAGCAAAAGTGTCTTTATCAGGCCTGATTTCTATGAGAATAAGTGCAAATGTTTATTATGCTATTAAATAGAGGCTGCTTTAGTCACAGAATGGGATGCCAGTGCCACAAAAACCAGAGAGCATGCACAGCAAAAGTGTCTTTATCAGGCCTGATTTCTATGAGAATAAGTGCAAATGTTTATTATGCTATTAAATAGAGGCTGCTTTAGTCACGGAATGGGATGCCAGCTGCCACAAAAACCAGAGAGCATGCACAGCAAAAGTGTCTTTATCAGGCCTGATTTCTATGAGAATAAGTGCAAATGTTTATTATGCTATTAAATAGAGGCTGCTTTAGTCACAGAATGGGATGCCAGTGCCACAAAAACCAGAGAGCATGCACAGCAAAAGTGTCTTTATCAGGCCTGATTTCTATGAGAATAAGTGCAAATGTTTATTATGCTATTAAATAGAGGCTGCTTTAGTCACGGAATGGGATGCCAGTGCCACAAAAACCAGAGAGCATGCACAGCAAAAGTGTGTCTTTATCAGGCCTGATTTCTATGAGAATAAGTGCAAATGTTTATTATGCTATTAAATAGAGGCTGCTTTAGTCACGGAATGGGATGCCAGGTGCCACAAAAACCAGAGAGCATGCACAGCAAAAGTGTCTTTATCAGGCCTGATTTCTATGAGAATAAGTGCAAATGTTTATTATGCTATTAAATAGAGGCTGCTTTAGTCACGGAATGGGATGCCAGTGCCACAAAAACCAGAGAGCATGCACAGCAAAAGTGTCTTTATCAGGCCTGATTTCTATGAGAATAAGTGCAAATGTTTATTATGCTATTAAGAGGCTGCTTTAGTCCACGAGAATGGGATGCCAGTGCCACAAAAACCAGAGAGCATGCACAGCAAAAGTGTCTTTATCAGGCCTGATTTCTATGAGAATAAGTGCAAATGTTTATTATGCTATTAAATAGAGGCTGCTTTAGTCACAGAATGGGATGCCAGTGCCACAAAAAACCAGAGAGCATGCACAGCAAAAGTGTCTTTATCAGGCCTGATTTCTATGAGAATAAGTGCAAATGTTTATTATGCTATTAAATAGAGGCTGCTTTAGTCACAGAATGGGATGCCAGTGCCACAAAAACCAGAGAGCATGCACAGCAAAAGTGTCTTTATCAGGCCTGATTTCTATGAGAATAAGTGCAAATGTTTATTATGCTATTAAATAGAGGCTGCTTTAGTCACAGAATGGGATGCCAGTGCCACAAAAACCAGAGAGCATGCACAGCAAAAGTGTCTTTATCAGGCCTGATTTCTATGAGAATAAGTGCAAATGGTTATTATGCTATTAAATAGAGGCTGCTTTAGTCACAGAATGGGATGCCAGTGCCACAAAAACCAGAGAGCATGCACAGCAAAAGTGTCTTTATCAGGCCTGATTTCTATGAGAATAAGTGCAAATGTTTATTATGCTATTAAATAGAGGCTGCTTTAGTCACAGAATGGGATGCCAGTGCCACAAAAACCAGAGAGCATGCACAGCAAAAGTGTCTTTATCAGGCCTGATTTCTATGAGAATAAGTGCAAATGTTTATTATGCTATTAAATAGAGGCTGCTTTAGTCACGGAATGGGATGCCAGTGCCACAAAAACCAGAGAGCATGCACAGCAAAAGTGTCTTTATCAGGCCTGATTTCTATGAGAATAAGTGCAAATGTTTATTATGCTATTAAATAGAGGCTGCTTTAGTCACAGAATGGGATGCCAGTGCCACAAAAACCAGAGAGCATGCACAGCAAAAGTGTCTTTATCAGGCCTGATTTCTATGAGAATAAGTGCAAATGTTTATTATGCTATTAAATAGAGGCTGCTTTAGTCACGGAATGGGATGCCAGTGCCACAAAAACCAGAGAGCATGCACAGCAAAAGTGTCTTTATCAGGCCTGATTTCTATGAGAATAAGTGCAAATGTTTATTATGCTATTAAATAGAGGCTGCTTTAGTCACGGAATGGGATGCCAGTGCCACAAAAACCAGAGAGCATGCACAGCAAAAGTGTCTTTATCAGGCCTGATTTCTATGAGAATAAGTGCAAATGTTTATTATGCTATTAAATAGAGGCTGCTTTAGTCACGGAATGGGATGCCAGTGCCACAAAAACCAGAGAGCATGCACAGCAAAAGTGTCTTTATCAGGCCTGATTTCTATGAGAATAAGTGCAAATGTTTATTATGCTATTAAATAGAGGCTGCTTTAGTCACAGAATGGGATGCCAGTGCCACAAAAACCAGAGAGCATGCACAGCAAAAGTGTCTTTATCAGGCCTGATTTCTATGAGAATAAGTGCAAATGTTTATTATGCTATTAAATAGAGGCTGCTTTAGTCACAGAATGGGATGCCAGTGCCACAAAAACCAGAGAGCATGCACAGCAAAAGTGTCTTTATCAGGCCTGATTTCTATGAGAATAAGTGCAAATGTTTATTATGCTATTAAATAGAGGCTGCTTTAGTCACAGAATGGGATGCCAGTGCCACAAAAACCAGAGAGCATGCACAGCAAAAGTGTCTTTATCAGGCCTGATTTCTATGAGAATAAGTGCAAATGTTTATTATGCTATTAAATAGAGGCTGCTTTAGTCACGGAATGGGATGCCAGTGCCACAAAAACCAGAGAGCATGCACAGCAAAAGTGTCTTTATCAGGCCTGATTTCTATGAGAATAAGTGCAAATGGTTATTATGCTATTAAATAGAGGCTGCTTTAGTCACAGAATGGGATGCCAGTGCCACAAAAACCAGAGAGCATGCACAGCAAAAGTGTCTTTATCGGGCCTGATTTCTATGAGAATAAGTGCAAATGTTTATTATGCTATTAAATAGAGGCTGCTTTAGTCACGGAATGGGATGCCAGTGCCACAAAAACCAGAGAGCATGCACAGCAAAAGTGTCTTTATCAGGCCTGATTTCTATGAGAATAAGTGCAAATGTTTATTATGCTATTAAATAGAGGCTGCTTTAGTCACAGAATGGGATGCCAGTGCCACAAAAACCAGAGAGCATGCACAGCAAAAGTGTCTTTATCAGGCCTGATTTCTATGAGAATAAGTGCAAATGTTTATTATGCTATTAAATAGAGGCTGCTTTAGTCACGGAATGGGATGCCAGTGCCACAAAAACCAGAGAGCATGCACAGCAAAAGTGTCTTTATCAGGCCTGATTTCTATGAGAATAAGTGCAAATGTTTATTATGCTATTAAATAGAGGCTGCTTTAGTCACAGAATGGGATGCCAGTGCCACAAAAACCAGAGAGCATGCACAGCAAAAGTGTCTTTATCAGGCCTGATTTCTATGAGAATAAGTGCAAATGTTTATTATGCTATTAAATAGAGGCTGCTTTAGTCACGGAATGGGATGCCAGTGCCACAAAAACCAGAGAGCATGCACAGCAAAAGTGTCTTTATCAGGCCTGATTTCTATGAGAATAAGTGCAAATGTTTATTATGCTATTAAATAGAGGCTGCTTTAGTCACAGAATGGGATGCCAGTGCCACAAAAACCAGAGAGCATGCACAGCAAAAGTGTCTTTATCAGGCCTGATTTCTATGAGAATAAGTGCAAATGTTTATTATGCTATTAAATAGAGGCTGCTTTAGTCACGGAATGGGATGCCAGTGCCACAAAAACCAGAGAGCATGCACAGCAAAAGTGTCTTTATCAGGCCTGATTTCTATGAGAATAAGTGCAAATGTTTATTATGCTATTAAATAGAGGCTGCTTTAGTCACGGAATGGGATGCCAGTGCCACAAAAACCAGAGAGCATGCACAGCAAAAGTGTCTTTATCAGGCCTGATTTCTATGAGAATAAGTGCAAATGGTTATTATGCTATTAAATAGAGGCTGCTTTAGTCACAGAATGGGATGCCAGTGCCACAAAAACCAGAGAGCATGCACAGCAAAAGTGTCTTTATCAGGCCTGATTTCTATGAGAATAAGTGCAAATGTTTATTATGCTATTAAATAGAGGCTGCTTTAGTCACGGAATGGGATGCCAGTGCCACAAAAACCAGAGAGCATGCACAGCAAAAGTGTCTTTATCAGGCCTGATTTCTATGAGAATAAGTGCAAATGTTTATTATGCTATTAAATAGAGGCTGCTTTAGTCACAGAATGGGATGCCAGTGCCACAAAAACCAGAGAGCATGCACAGCAAAAGTGTCTTTATCAGGCCTGATTTCTATGAGAATAAGTGCAAATGTTTATTATGCTATTAAATAGAGGCTGCTTTAGTCACGGAATGGGATGCCAGTGCCACAAAAACCAGAGAGCATGCACAGCAAAAGTGTCTTTATCAGGCCTGATTTCTATGAAAATAAGTGCAAATGTTTATTATGCTATTAAATAGAGGCTGCTTTAGTCACGGAATGGGATGCCAGTGCCACAAAAACCAGAGAGCATGCACAGCAAAAGTGTCTTTATCAGGCCTGATTTCTATGAGAATAAGTGCAAATGGTTATTATGCTATTAAATAGAGGCTGCTTTAGTCACAGAATGGGATGCCAGTGCCACAAAAACCAGAGAGCATGCACAGCAAAAGTGTCTTTATCAGGCCTGATTTCTATGAGAATAAGTGCAAATGTTTATTATGCTATTAAATAGAGGCTGCTTTAGTCACAGAATGGGATGCCAGTGCCACAAAAACCAGAGAGCATGCACAGCAAAAGTGTCTTTATCAGGCCTGATTTCTATGAGAATAAGTGCAAATGTTTATTATGCTATTAAATAGAGGCTGCTTTAGTCACAGAATGGGATGCCAGTGCCACAAAAACCAGAGAGCATGCACAGCAAAAGTGTCTTTATCAGGCCTGATTTCTATGAGAATAAGTGCAAATGTTTATTATGCTATTAAATAGAGGCTGCTTTAGTCACAGAATGGGATGCCAGTGCCACAAAAACCAGAGAGCATGCACAGCAAAAGTGTCTTTATCAGGCCTGATTTCTATGAGAATAAGTGCAAATGTTTATTATGCTATTAAATAGAGGCTGCTTTAGTCACAGAATGGGATGCCAGTGCCACAAAAACCAGAGAGCATGCACAGCAAAAGTGTCTTTATCAGGCCTGATTTCTATGAGAATAAGTGCAAATGTTTATTATGCTATTAAATAGAGGCTGCTTTAGTCACAGAATGGGATGCCAGTGCCACAAAAACCAGAGAGCATGCACAGCAAAAGTGTCTTTATCAGGCCTGATTTCTATGAGAATAAGTGCAAATGTTTATTATGCTATTAAATAGAGGCTGCTTTAGTCACAGAATGGGATGCCTCACAGCAGACTTAAGATCAGTTCAGTATATATGCACAGTTAGTTACTATAAGCAGCCTGAAAACGCTAACAAAGGCTGGATGAAAAAAAAAAATTCTCCCTGTCAGCCAGCTCCGTTTTTCCTACCTTTCCCTGGCTTTCTGTCTGTCTCCTGTCTGTCTCCTGTCTGTCTCCTGCCTGTCTCCTGCCTGTCTCCTGCCTGTCTCCAGCCTGTCCCTGTCTGTCCCTGTCTGTCCCTGTCTCCAGCCTGTCTCCAGCCTGTCTAACTGCCTCAGCTACACAGCGTTCTGTCTGTCTGTCACGAATGCAATAGAGAAATGAGGAAAAGCAAGATGGCCGCCGTTAAATACCGCTGTGTGACGTCACCGGGCTTGCTGGCTGCTGATAGGCTGCATGTGACTGCCCCAGCTTGCACTGGCGCGGGATACATGTCCAGACATGTCCCGCCCGCCATCTTAGAATGCCTGTAATGTAAATGAATGGATGTTAAAGGAAAACTTCGAGTGATCGAATCGCGGGGAAATTCGGATTCGATCCGAATCGAATTTTTCCTGAAATTCGGATCGAATCCGGGTTCGTCCGGATCGATTCGCTCATCCCTAGTCACAGCGCTATATAAACGGCGGCCATCTTGCTGGTGCGCATTTCAGCCTTGTATTGCGGCCACAACAGAGCTGTTTAGAGACAGGGAGAGACTAAGAGAGAGTCAGGGAGAGTCAGGGAGACCCACAGAGTGCAAGACAGAACCAGGGAAAGATAGGGAAAGATAGGGAAAAATTGGGAAAGATCGAGGCAGGGACAGCAGAGAAAGTAACAGGGAAAGCTTTTTTTTATTTTCACTTCACTTCATTTGCCAGATCAGTTTTAAATTGCTTTTGTTTGTGCTGTAAAAATTCCTTGCCACTGTGCACGCCATGTTGGCAGTGGCATATTTAACCCTATCTGTTAAACACAAGCATTTCTTATAATTCGATTAGTTTACATTTTTTTTGTGTCTGCTGTAAAAACCCCAGCCCACATGGGCATCCCAAACCAGCACATGTCACCCTATCCGCTATACTAAATAAGCGTTGTTCATCCTCAGCTTAATCAAGCTATTGCATTTTGAATGTTTTTTTGTCCTGCTGTCAAAACACCAGGCCGCAGGGTATCCCGAACCTGCACTTAGCACCCTGTTATACTAAATAAGCGTCTTCAGCCTCGTTTTAATCAAGCTATTGCATTTTGAAATGGTTTTTGTCTGCTTTAAATACACCAGCCCCATGGGCATCCCAAACCAGCACATGTCACCCTATCTGTTATACTAAATAAGCATCTACAGCCTCATTTTAATTAAGCTATTGCATTTTGAATTGGTTTTTGGTCTGCTGCCAAAACACTAGGCCGCAGGGTATACCAAACCTGCACGTAGCACCCTATCTGTTATACTAAATAAGCGTTGCTCATCCTCAGCTTAATCAAGCCATTGCATTTTGAATTGTTATTTTGTCCTGCTATCAAAAAAACACCAGGCCGCAGGGTATCCCAAACCTGCACGTAGCACCCTATCTGTTATACTAAATAAGCGTCTTCAGCCTCATTTTAATCAAGCTATTGCATTTTGAATTGGTTTTTGGTCTGCTGCCAAAACACTATGCCGCAGGGTATCCCAAACCTGCACGTAGCACCCTATCTGTTATACTAAATAAGCGTTGTTCAGCCTCATTTTATTTCAGCTGTTGCATTTTGAATTGGTTTTTGTCTGCTTTAAATACACCAGCCCCATGGGCATCCCAAACCAGCACATGTCACCCTATCTGTTATACTAAATAAGCATCTACAGCCTCATTTTAATTAAGCTATTGCATTTTGAATTGTTTTTTGGTCTGCTGCCAAAACACTAGGCCGCAGAGTATCCCAAACCTGCACGTAGCACCCTATCTGTTATACTAAATAAGCGTTGTTCAGCCTCATTTTATTTCAGCTGTTGCATTTTGAATTGGTTTTTGTCTGGTTTAAATACACCAGCCCACATGGGCATCCCAAACCAGCACATGTCACCCCATCTGTTATACTAAATAAGCGTTGTTCATCCTCAGCTTAATCAAGCTATTGCATTTTGAATTGGTTTTTGGTCTGCTGCCAAAACACTAGGCCGCAGGGTATCCCAAACCTGCACGTAGCACCCTATCTGTTATACTAAATAAGCGTTGTTCATCCTCAGCTTAATCAAAGCATTGCATTTTGAATTGGTTATTGGTCTGCTGCCAAAACACTAGGTCGCAGGGTATCCCAAACCTGCACGTAGCACCCTATCTGTTATACTAAATAAGCGTTGTTCATCCTCAGCTTAATCAAGCTATTGCATTTTGAATTGGTTTTTGATCTGCTGCCAAAACACTAGGTCGCTGGGTAGC
This sequence comes from Gastrophryne carolinensis, assembly GCA_027917425.1. NCBI lineage: Eukaryota > Metazoa > Chordata > Amphibia > Anura > Microhylidae > Gastrophryne > Gastrophryne carolinensis. The sequence goes on along the minus strand of CM051240.1, from coordinate 100,359,013 downwards.
CCAAACCTGCACGTAGCACCCTATCTGTTATACTAAATAAGCGTTGTTCATCCTCAGCTTAATCAAGCCATTGCATTTTGAATTGTTTTTTGTCCTGCTGTCAAAAAAACACCAGGCCGCAGGGCATCCCAAACCTGCACGTAGCACCCTATCTGTTATACTAAATAAGCATCTACAGCCTCATTTTAATTAAGCTATTGCATTTTGAATTGGTTTTTGGTCTGCTGCCAAAACACTAGGCCGCAGGGTATCCCAAACCTGCACATAGCACCCTACCTGTTATACTAAATAAGCGTTGTTCAGCCTCATTTTATTTCAGCTGTTGCATTTTGAATTGGTTTTTGTCTGGTTTAAATACACCAGCCCACATGGGCATCCCAAACCAGCACATGTCACCCTATCTGTTATACTAAATAAGCGTTGTTCATCCTCAGCTTAATCAAGCTATTGCATTTTGAATTGGTTTTTGGTCTGCTGCCAAAACACTAGGCCGCAGGGTATCCCAAACCTGCACGTAGCACCCTATCTGTTATACTAAATAAGCGTTGTTCATCCTCAGCTTAATCAAGCCATTGCATTTTGAATTGGTTTTTGGTCTGCTGCCAAAACACTAGGTCGCAGGGTATCCCAAACCTGCACGTAGCACCCTATCTGTTATACTAAATAAGCGTTGTTCATCCTCAGCTTAATCAAGCTATTGCATTTTGAATTGGTTTTTGATCTGCTGCCAAAACACTAGGTCGCTGGGTAGCCCAAACCTGCACGTAGCACCCTATCTGTTATACTAAATAAGCGTTGTTCATCCTCAGCTTAATCAAGCTATTGCATTTTGAATTGGCTTTTGATCTGCTGCCAAAACACTAGGTCGCTGGGTAGCCCAAACCTGCACGTAGCACCCTATCTGTTATACTAAATAAGCGTTGTTCATCCTCAGCTTAATCAAGCCATTGCATTTTGAATTGTTTTTTGTCCTGCTGTCAAAAAAACACCAGGCCACAGGGTATCCCAAACCTGCACGTAGCACTCTATCTGTTATACTAAATAAGCGTTGTTCATCCTCAGCTTAATCAAGCTATTGCATTTTGAATTGGGTTTTGTCTGCTTTAAATACAACAGCCCCATGGGCATCCCAAACCAGCACATGTCACTCTATCTGTTATACTAAATAAGCGTTGTTCAGCCTCATTTTAATTAAGCAATTGCATTTTGAATTGTTTTTTGTCTGGTTTAAATACACCAGCCCACATGGGCATCCCAAACCAGCACGTCACCCTATCTGTTATACTAAATAAGCGTTGTTCATCCTCAGCTTAATCAAGTTATTGCATTTTGAATTGTTTTGTGTCTGGTTTAAATACACCAGCCCACATGGGCATCCCAAACCAGCACATGTCACTCTATCTGTTATACTAAATAAGCGTTGTTCAGCCTCATTTTAATCAAGCTATTGCATTTTGAATTGGGCATTGTCTGCTATAAATACACCAGCCCACATGGGCATCCCAAACCAGCACATGTCACCCTATCTGTTATACTAAATAAGCATTGTTCAGCCTCATTTTAATTAAGCTTTTGCATTTTGAATTGGTTTTTGGTCTGCTGCCAAAACACTAGGCCGCAGGGTATCCCAAACCTGCACGTAGCACCCTATCTGTTATACTAAATAAGCGTTGTTCAGCCTCATTTTATTTCAGCTGTTGCATTTTGAATTGGTTTTTGTCTGGTTTAAATACACCAGCCCACATGGGCATCCCAAACCAGCACATGTCACCCTATCTGTTATACTAAATAAGCGTTGTTCATCCTCAGCTTAATCAAGCTATTGCATTTTGAATTGGTTTTTGGTCTGCTGCCAAAACACTAGGCCGCAGGGTATCCCAAACCTGCACGTAGCACCCTATCTGTTATACTAAATAAGCGTTGTTCATCCTCAGCTTAATCAAGCCATTGCATTTTGAATTGGTTTTTGGTCTGCTGCCAAAACACTAGGTCGCAGGGTATCCCAAACCTGCACGTAGCACCCTATCTGTTATACTAAATAAGCGTTGTTCATCCTCAGCTTAATCAAGCTATTGCATTTTGAATTGGTTTTTGATCTGCTGCCAAAACACTAGGTCGCTGGGTAGCCCAAACCTGCACGTAGCACCCTATCTGTTATACTAAATAAGCGTTGTTCATCCTCAGCTTAATCAAGCCATTGCATTTTGAATTGTTTTTTGTCCTGCTGTCAAAAAAACACCAGGCCACAGGGTATCCCAAACCTGCACGTAGCACTCTATCTGTTATACTAAATAAGCGTTGTTCATCCTCAGCTTAATCAAGCTATTGCATTTTGAATTGGGTTTTGTCTGCTTTAAATACAACAGCCCCATGGGCATCCCAAACCAGCACATGTCACTCTATCTGTTATACTAAATAAGCGTTGTTCAGCCTCATTTTAATTAAGCAATTGCATTTTGAATTGTTTTTTGTCTGGTTTAAATACACCAGCCCACATGGGCATCCCAAACCAGCACGTCACCCTATCTGTTATACTAAATAAGCGTTGTTCATCCTCAGCTTAATCAAGTTATTGCATTTTGAATTGTTTTGTGTCTGGTTTAAATACACCAGCCCACATGGGCATCCCAAACCAGCACATGTCACTCTATCTGTTATACAAAATAAGCGTTGTTCAGCCTCATTTTAATCAAGCTATTGCATTTTGAATTGGGCATTGTCTGCTATAAATACACCAGCCCACATGGGCATCCCAAACCAGCACATGTCACCCTATCTGTTATACTAAATAAGCATTGTTCAGCCTCATTTTAATTAAGCTTTTGCATTTTGAATTGGTTTTTGGTCTGCTGCCAAAACACTAGGCCGCAGGGTATCCCAAACCTGCACGTAGCACCCTATCTGTTATACTAAATAAGCGTTGTTCAGCCTCATTTTATTTCAGCTGTTGCATTTTGAATTGGTTTTTGTCTGGTTTAAATACACCAGCCCACATGGGCATCCCAAACCAGCACATGTCACCCTATCTGTTATACTAAATAAGCGTTGTTCATCCTCAGCTTAATCAAGCTATTGCATTTTGAATTGGTTTTTGGTCTGCTGCCAAAACACTAGGCCGCAGGGTATCCCAAACCTGCACGTAGCACTCTATCTGTTATACTAAATAAGCGTTGTTCATCCTCAGCTTAATCAAGCTATTTCATTTTGAATTGGGTTTTGTCTGCTTTAAATACAACAGCCCCATGGGCATCCCAAACCAGCACATGTCACTCTATCTGTTATACTAAATAAGCGTTGTTCAGCCTCATTTTAATTAAGCAATTGCATTTTGAATTGTTTTTTGTCTGGTTTAAATACACCAGCCCACATGGGCATCCCAAACCAGCACATGTCACCCTATCTGTTATACTAAATAAGCGTTGTTCATCCTCAGCTTAATCAAGTTATTGCATTTTGAATTGTTTTGTGTCTGGTTTAAATACACCAGCCCACATGGGCATCCCAAACCAGCACATGTCACTCTATCTGTTATACTAAATAAGCGTTGTTCAGCCTCATTTTAATCAAGCTATTGCATTTTGAATTGGGCTTTGTCTGCTATAAATACACCAGCCCACATGGGCATCCCAAACCAGCACATGTCACCCTATCTGTTATACTAAATAAGCGTTGTTCAGCCTCATTTTAATCAAGCTATTGCATTTTGAATTGGGCTTTGTCTGCTATAAATACACCAGCCCACATGGGCATCCCAAACCAGCACATGTCACCCTATCTGATATACTAAATAAGCGTTGTTCAGCCTCATTTTAATTAAGCTATTGCATTTTGAATTGGGTTTTGTCCTGCTGCCAAAACACTAGGCCGCAGGGTATCCCAAACCTGCACCTAGCACCCTATCTGTTATACTAAATACCATTGTTCATCCTCAGCTTAATCAAGCTATTGCATTTTGAATCGGATTTTGTCCTGCTGTCAAAACACCAGGCCGCAGGGTATCTCAAACCTGCACGTTGCACCCTATCTGTTATACTAAATAAGCGTTGTTCAGCCTCATTTTAATTAAGCTATTGCATTTTGAATTGGGCTTTGTCTGCTTTAAATACACCAGCCCACATGGGCATCCCAAACCAGCACATGTCACCCTATCTGTTATACTAAATAAGCGTTGTTCATCCTCAGCTTAATCAAGCTATTGCATTTTGAATTGTTTTTTGTCTGGTTTAAATACACCAGCCCACATGGGCATCCCAAACCAGCACATGTCACTCTATCTGTTATACTAAATAATCGTTGTTCAGCCTCATTTTAATCAAGCTATTGCATTTTGAATTGGGCTTTGTCTGCTTTAAATACACCAGCCCACATGGGCATCCCAAACCAGTACATGTCACCCTATCTGTTATACTAAATAAGCGTTGTTCAGCCTCATTTTAATTAAGCAATTGCATTTTTAATTGTTTTTTTGTCTGCTTTAAATAAAACAGCCCACATGGGCATCCCAAACCAGCACATGTCACCCTATCTGTTATACTAAATAAGCGTTGTTCCGCCTCATTTTAATTAAGCTATTGCATTTTGAATTGGGTTTTGTCCTGCTGCCAAAACACTAGGCCGCAGGGTATCCCAAACCTGCACGTAGCACCATATCTGTTATACTAAATACCATTGTTCATCCTCAGCTCAATCAAGCTATTGCATTTTGAATTGGATTTTGTCCTGCTGTCAAAACACCAGGCCGCAGGGTATCCCAAACCTGCACGTTGCACCCTGTTATACTAAATAAGCGTTGTTCAGCCTCATTTTAATTAAGCTATTGCATTTTGAATTGGGCTTTGTCTGCTTTAAATACACCAGCCCACATGGGCATCCCAACACAGCACGTCACCCTATCTGTTATACTAAATAAGCGTTGTTCAGCCTCATTTTAATTAAGCTATTGCATTTTGAATTGGGCTTTGTCTGCTTTAAATTCACCAGCCCACATGGGCATCCCAAACCAGCACGTCACCCTATCTGTTATACTAAATAAGCGTTGTTCAGCCTCATTTTAATCAAGCTATTGCATTTTGAATTGGGCTTTGTCTGCTTTAAATACACCAGCCCACATGGGCATCCCAAACCAGCACATGTCACCCTATCTGTTATACTAAATAAGCGTTGTTCAGCCTCATTTTAATTAAGCAATTGCATTTTTAATTGTTTTTTTGTCTGCTTTAAATAAAACAGCCCACATGGGCATCCCAAACCAGCACATGTCACCCTATCTGTTATACTAAATAAGCGTTGTTCCGCCTCATTTTAATTAAGCTATTGCATTTTGAATTGGGTTTTGTCCTGCTGCCAAAACACTAGGCCGCAGGGTATCCCAAACCTGCACGTAGCACCATATCTGTTATACTAAATACCATTGTTCATCCTCAGCTCAATCAAGCTATTGCATTTTGAATTGGATTTTGTCCTGCTGTCAAAACACCAGGCCGCAGGGTATCCCAAACCTGCACGTTGCACCCTGTTATACTAAATAAGCGTTGTTCAGCCTCATTTTAATTAAGCTATTGCATTTTGAATTGGGCTTTGTCTGCTTTAAATACACCAGCCCACATGGGCATCCCAACCCAGCACGTCACCCTATCTGTTATACTAAATAAGCGTTGTTCAGCCTCATTTTAATTAAGCTATTGCATTTTGAATTGGGCTTTGTCTGCTTTAAATTCACCAGCCCACATGGGCATCCCAAACCAGCACGTCACCCTATCTGTTATACTAAATAAGCGTTGTTCAGCCTCATTTTAATGAAGCTATTGCATTTTGAATTGGGTTTTGTCCTGCCGCCAAAACACTAGGCCGCAGGGTATCCCAAACCTGCACGTAGCACCCTATCTGTTATACTAAATACCATTGTTCATCCTCAGCTTAATCAAGCTATTGCATTTTGAATTGGATTTTGTCCTGCTGTCAAAACACCAGGCTGCAGGGTATCCCAAACCTGCACGTTGCACCCTGTTATACTAAATAAGCGTTGTTCAGCCTCACTTTAATTAAGCTATTGCATTTTGAATTGGGCTTTGTCTGCTTTAAATACACCAGCCCACATGGGCATCCCAAACCAGCACGTCACCCTATCTGTTATACTAAATAAGCGTTGTTCAGCCTCATTTTAATTAAGCTATTGCATTTTGAATTGGGTTTTGTCTGCTTTAAATACAACAGCCCACATGGGCATCCCAAACCAGCACATGTCACCCTATCTGTTATACTAAATAATCGTTGTTCAGCCTCATTTTAATTAAGCTATTGCATTTTGAATTGGGTTTTGTCCTGCTGCCAAAACACCAGGTCGCAGGGTATCCCAAACCTGCATGTAGCACCCTATCTGTTATACTAAATACCCTTGTTCATCCTCAGCTTAATCAAGCTATTGCATTTTGAATCGTTTTTTGTCCTGCTGTCAAAACACCAGGCCGCAGGGTATCCCAAACCTGCACATTGCACCTTATCTGTTATACTAAATAAGCTTGTTCAGCCTCAGCTTTAATAAGCTATTGCATTTTGAATTGGTTTTTGTCCTGCTGTCAAAACACCAGGCCGCAGGGTATCCCATACTGCCAATTTTCATAGTATCTGATGCAGAGAAGCAGTTCCTCACTTTATTTAGTACCTATTGCGCATTTCAAATACATAAAAATGTTAGGCAGACAAGTGCCAGGATGTTCAAAGAAGAGTGGCAGAGGCCAAGATTCGGCAGGCAGAGGTCACAGCTGACTAGGGGCGAGTGGCAGCAGGAGTCACGTTGAGAGACCTGATCTGCCAGTATCTGCTAGCGGTCGTGTCTCCACCAGTAACGCATCTGCCGTGGTAGATTGGTTAACGCGGTCATCCACATCGTCACAAGTTACATCTGAGACCCCCAGTCTAGGGTCGGTAGGTTCCTCTGACACAACCCTGAGTTGGCATGCCCCGAGAGCAGTCCCTGTCCCCCCATTGCCTCTGTCCTATGCCGTTCCCTCACCCAGCGACGTATCCTAAGCTTTGGGTTCAGCTCCACTCTTTAGTGAGGAGGACGATCAGATAGAGGACAGTCAGCAGCTACTGCCCAGCCAAGAAATGGAGGTGGCTTCTTTAGCTAGGCAGACAAATAGTGATGTGGAGAGTGTCATGGGTGTTGCGAGCGTTCCAGCTCCTGCGCCAGACACTGTTGAGGAAACCGAGAATATCAGTGACGTGCAGCCACAACTCGGTGATGATGATCATGAAGAAGCCGATCGCACTTGGGAGCCGGGTGCAGAAGGGGCTTCATTGTCATCATCAGGAGAAGAGGGGCGCAGGTTGCCCCGGAGTCAGCAGCTGAGGCAGCAAGGTGTTAGCAGCATGGTTGGCAGTCAGCATGGGGGCACAATTGTAAAGCCTGGAGCCAAACGGGGCCGGGGCCGGGGTAGAGCACCTGCTGCACGGCAGGCTACCTTATCGGGAGGTAGTGGAGCAGAGGTTTCTGGAGTTGGCGACAGTAGCAGTGAATCAATGCGGCCTGTTGGTGGGAAAAATAGCTACTCGGCGGTGTGGCAGTTTTTCCTGAAGCATCCGCAGGAGGGTAACATGGCCACATGCAACATATGTAGACAGAAGGTGAAGCGTGGCCAGGGCCCAAATGTTGGCACCACGGCCCTGCGTCAACATATGATGCATCACCATAAAGTGGGCTGGGAGAACCGAGGCTCCGAAGAGGTGGTCCTGCCTGCCTCCTCACCAAGTGGCACACCGCTCCCAATTTCTGCCAGCCAAGGCTCCAGCACCTCAGCCAAAGGCAGCTGTGCGTCATACCGATCCTCTGTCGCTCCTGATGCTCCTGCTCCTCCTCCTCCTCCTCCAAGTCATGCATCCCGCCAGCAATCCATCAGCAAAGCCATGTCCAAGAGACAGCAGTATGCGCCCACTCATCCTACGGCGCCGAAGCTGAATGTGCTCCTGTCCAAGTTGCTGGTGCTGCAGTCGCTCCCTTTTCAGGTGGTGGACTCTGCACCTTTCAGAGAACTGATGGCTTGTGCCAAGCCGAGGTGGAGAGTCCCAAGCCATCATTTCTTTGCCAAGAAGGCAGTACCAGCGCTGCACACTTTTGTTGAACAGAAGGTGGGCCAGTCCTTGAGCCTGTCGGTGTGTAGCATGGCAGCGCCAACGTCTGGAGCTGTAACTACGGTCAGGGATAGTACATGTCGTTTACGGCCCACTGGGCGAATGTGGTCCCTTTGCAGCAGCAACTTGGACAGGTCACGCCGCTTCGGCCTCCGTGCTCCCTGGCCGTTGTGCCTGCGACACAGTGCGACTCGGCCTCCTCATCCTCCGCCATCTCCTCACCTTCCACTGTAGGGTCAAGTCTCAGTGCTTCTCCAGTCTACCATGTGTGCAGGGCACGAAGGTGTCACGCAGTGCTTCACATGGTTTGTCTTGGCGAACACAGGGGAGGAACTGCTTAAATGTATTCATCAAGAAATCCAAACATGGCTTACTCCAAGAAAACTGAAAATGGGAACCATGGGTACCGACAATGGGAAAAACATTTTGTCAGCGCTGCGCCAAGGAAGCCTGACCCATGCGCCCTGCATGGCTCACGTCTTCAATCTGGTTGTCAATCGGTTTCTGAGGTGTTCCCCCGATATGCAAGACATCCTAACAACTTCAAGGAAACTTTGCATGCACTTCAGCCACTCATACACTGCCAAACACACCCTTCTTGAGCTACAGCGTCAGAACGGTAGCCCCCAACATAGTCTGATTCGCGATGTTTCCACTCGTTGGAATTCCACCCTTCACATGTTGGACCAATTATATGAACAGAGAAAAGCCATCACGGATTTCCTGATGATCCATGCGGATAGGGGGACTCCCTTGTGTAACTTCAATGTCAACCAGTGGCAGCTCATATGTGACACACCTGCCGTTTGCTCAGGCCCTTTGAGGAAGCCACTTTATTTGTCAGTCGGCAGGATTACGTGATGAACGACATGATTCCACTGCTTCATGTACTACAGCACATGTTGGAAACCATGGCTGGTCAGGGCACTGGAGACATGGCGTCTACATCTTACGGCCACATGAACCCCATTGGAGCTGAACTGGAGGAGGAAGAGGAGGAGGAGGAGGAGCGGCCCAGTGAAGCACAGTTTAGGCTTGGCGAAATGGCTGGTTTATCTAGTCAGCGGACAGGAGAGGAGGAGCAGGAGCAGCCAGAGGAGCTAGAGGGTTTTGAGGAAGGCGAGACAGAGGACCCGGACACACCGTGGCAGTATGCAGTGGAGATGGAGACAGGTAGTCCCTCCAAGTCACTTGCGCAAATGGCAGGAAGCATGCCCTCGTGCTTGCGTAGTGACCCCATAATTGTCTCCATTTGTCGCCGGGATGACTTCTGGCTGTCCATCTTATTGGACCCTCGCTTCCGGCACAAAATGCGGACATTTTTTAAACCCGCCGAGACGGAGGCCAAACTGAACTACTACAAAGACATTCTACATAGTCAGTTGGCCGATGCCTATCTGCGCCATGGTCCATACTCTCGCAGGTCTGACTCGGGGGGACCTCTGCGCTCACCTTCCACTGCCATGCCTGCTGGGGGGGTTGGCAGGAGCAGCAGCAGCTCCATCAGCAGCAGCCTCAGTCTTCAGTCGCTAATGAGTAGCTTTCTACACCCGCATAGTGAGGCTACTCATGAGCAGCAGGAAGACCTGGAGCAGGACCTCAACCAGCAGGTCATGTCATACCTTGACATGACCATGCCAACACACCTTGAGGATCCACTGGACTTCTGGGCAGCCAAACTTGGCTTGTGGCCGCAACTAGCAGAGTTTGCCCTGGAAAAGCTGTCCTGCCCGGCAAGTAGCGTGCCATCTGAGCGGGTATTTAGTGCGGCGGGGTCCATAGTTACGGCGAGGAGAACTCGTCTGTCAACTAAAAATGTGGAGAGACTCACCTTTGTCAAAATGAATCAGGGATGGATCAGCCAGGATTTCCAACCACCAATGGCTGATTCATGTGACTAGATTCAGCATGGTGCCACGTTTTACACTTTCCAAATGGTGCAAAACTTATTTATGTCTTTAGGCCAATTTTTGGGCTCCTGCTGATGCCAACTTCAGGGTGTGCCTTTCAGCCAATTTTTGACCTCCTGCTGCTGCTGCTGCCGCCAACTTCAGGGTGTCTTTCAAGCAATATTTGGACTCCTGCTTCTGCTGCTGCCAACTCCAGGGTGTGCCTTCCAACTAATGTTTGTGCTGCTGCTGCTGCCAACTTCAGGGTGTGATTAATCCAATTTTTGGCCTCCTGCATCCAACTCCAGTGTCTCTTTCACGCAATGTTTGGGCTCCTGCTGCTTGCAACTCCAGGGTGTGATTCATCCAATTTTTGGCCTCCTGCAGCCAACTCCAATGTCTCTTTCAAGCTATGTTTGTGCTCTTGCTGCTGCCAACTTCAGGGTGTGATTCATCCAATTTTTGGGCTCCTGCAGCCAACTCCAGTGTCTCTTTCACGCAATGTTTGGGCTCCTGCTGCTGCTGCTTGCAACTCCAGGGTGTGATTCATCCAATTTTTGGCCTCCTGCAGCCAACTCCAGTGTCTATTTCAAGCTATGTTTGTGCTCCTGCTGCTGCCAACTTCAGGGTGTGATTGGTCCAATTTTTGGGCTCCTGCAGCCAACTCCAGTGTCTCTTTCACACAATGTTTGGGCTCCTGCTGCTGCTTGCAACTCCAGGGTGTGATTCATCCAATGTTTGGCCTCCTGCAGCCAACTCCAGTGTCTCTTTCAAGCTATGTTTGGGCTCCTGCTGCTGCTTGCAACTCCAGGGTGTGATTCATCCAATTTTTGGCCTCCTGCAGCCAACTCCAGTGTCTATTTCAAGCTATGTTTGGGCTCCTGCTGCTGCTGCTTGCAACTCCAGGGTGTGATTCATCCAATTTTTGGGCTCCTGCTGCCAACTCCAGTGTCTCTTTCAAGCAATGTTTGGGCTCCTGCTGCTGCTTGCAACTCCAGGGTGTGATTCATCCAATTTTGGCCTCCTGCAGCCAACTTCAGTGTCTCTTTAAAGCAATGTTTGGGCTCCTGCTGCTACTGCTGCTTGCAATTTCAGGGTGTGATTCATCCAATTTTTGGCCTCCTGCAGCCAACTCCAGTGTCTCTTTAAAGCAATGTTTGTGCTCCTGCTGCTGCTTGCAACTCCAGGGTGTGATTCACCAATTTTGGGCTCCTGCAGCCAACTCCAGTGTCTCTTTAAAGAAATGTTTGGGCTCCTGCTGCCAACTTCAGGGTGTGATTGGTCCAATTTTTGGGCTCCTGCAGCCAACTCCAGTGTCTCTTTCAAGCTATGTTTGTGCTCCTGCTGCTGCCAACTTCAGGGTGTGATTCATCCAATGTTTGGCCTCCTGCAGCCAACTCCATTGTCTCTTTCACGCAATGTTTGGGCTCCTGCTGCTGCTGCTTGCAACTCCAGGGTGTGATTCATCCAATGTTTGGCCTCCTGCAGCCAACTCCAGTGTCTCTTTCAAGCTATGTTTGGGCTCCTGCTGCCAACTCCAGTGTCTCTTTCAAGCTATGTTTGGGCTGCTGCTGCTGCTTGCAACTCCAGGGTGTGATTCATCCAATGTTTGGGCTCCTGCTACCAACTCCAGTGTCTCTTTCAAGCTATGTTTGGGCTCCTGCTGCTACTGCTTGCAACTCCAGGGTGTGATTCATCCAATTTTTGGCCTCCTGCAGCCAACTCCAGTGTCTCTTTAAAGCAATGTTTGTGCTCCTGCTGCTGCTTGCAACTCCAGGGTGTGATTCATCCAATTTTTGGCCTCCTGCAGCCAACTCCAGTGTCTCTTTAAAGCAATGTTTGGGCTCCTGCAGCTTCTGCTGCTGCTGCTTGCAACTCCAGGGTGTGATTCAGCTAATTTTTGGGCTCCTGCCAGCTTATGGGTGTGTTTTTCAGGCACTATAGGGGCCCCTCATAGTGATGCCAAGTCAACTCTCTGCCATCTGAGCGGGTATTTAGTGCGGCGGGGTCCATAGTTACGGCGAGGAGAACTCGTCTGTCAACTAAAAATGTGGAGAGACTCACCTTTGTCAAAATGAATCAGGGATGGATCAGCCAGGATTTCCAACCACCAATGGCTGATTCATGTGACTAGATTCAGCATGGTGCCACGTTTTACACTTTCCAAATGGTGCAAAACGTATTTATGTCTTTAGGCCAATTTTTGGGCTCCTGCTGATGCCAACTTCAGGGTGTGCCTTTCAGCCAATTTTTGGCCTCCTGCTGATGCCAACTTCAGGGTGTGCCTTTCAGCCAATTTTTGACCTCCTGCTGCTGCTGCTGCTGCCAACTTCAGGGTGTCTTTCAAGCAATATTTGGACTCCTGCTGCTGCCAACTCCAGGGTGTGCCTTCCAACTAATGTTTGTGCTGCTGCTGCCAACTTCAGGGTGTGATTCATCCAATTTTTGGCCTCCTGCATCCAACTCCAGTGTCTCTTTCACGCAATGTTTGGGCTCCTGCTGCTTGCAACTCCAGGGTGTGATTCATCCAATTCTTGGCCTCCTGCAGCCAACTCCAGTGTCTATTTCAAGCTATGTTTGTGCTCCTGCTGCTGCCAACTTCAGGGTGTGATTGGTCCAATTTTTGGGCTCCTGCAGCCAACTCCAGTGTCTCTTTCACACAATGTTTGGGCTCCTGCTGCTGCTTGCAACTCCAGGGTGTGATTCATCCAATGTTTGGCCTCCTGCAGCCAACTCCAGTGTCTCTTTCAAGCTATGTTTGGGCTCCTGCTGCTGCTTGCAACTCCAGGGTGTGATTCATCCAATTTTTGGCCTCCTGCAGCCAACTCCAGTGTCTATTTCAAGCTATGTTTGGGCTCCTGCTGCTTGCAACTCCAGGGTGTGATTCATCCAATTTTTGGGCTCCTGCTGCCAACTCCAGTGTCTCTTTCAAGCAATGTTTGGGCTCCTGCTGCTGCTTGCAACTCCAGGGTGTGATTCATCCAATTTTTGGCCTCCTGCAGCCAACTTCAGTGTCTCTTTAAAGCAATGTTTGGGCTCCTGCTGCTACTGCTGCTTGCAATTTCAGGGTGTGATTCATCCAATTTTTGGCCTCCTGCAGCCAACTCCAGTGTCTCTTTAAAGCAATGTTTGTGCTCCTGCTGCTGCTTGCAACTCCAGGGTGTGATTCACCAATTTTGGGCTCCTGCAGCCAACTCCAGTGTCTCTTTAAAGAAATGTTTGGGCTCCTGCTGCTGCCAACTTCAGGGTGTGATTGGTCCAATTTTTGGGCTCCTGCAGCCAACTCCAGTGTCTCTTTCACGCAATGTTTGGGCTCCTGCTGCTTGCAACTCCAGGGTGTGATTCATCCAATGTTTGGCCTCCTGCAGCCAACTCCAGTGTCTCTTTCAAGCTATGTTTGGGCTCCTGCTGCCAACTCCAGTGTCTCTTTCAAGCTATGTTTGGGCTCCTGCTGCTGCTGCTTGCAACTCCAGGGTGTGATTCATCCAATGTTTGGGCTCCTGCTACCAACTCCAGTGTCTCTTTAAAGCAATGTTTGTGCTCCTGCTGCTGCTTGCAACTCCAGGGTGTGATTCATCCAATTTTTGGCCTCCTGCAGCCAACTCCAGTGTCTCTTTAAAGCAATGTTTGGGCTCCTGCAGCTTCTGCTGCTGCTGCTTGCAACTCCAGGGTGTGATTCAGCTAATTTTTGGGCTCCTGCCAGCTTATGGGTGTGTTTTTCAGGCACTATAGGGGCCCCTCATAGTGATGCCAAGTCAACTCTCTGCCATCTGAGCGGGTATTTAGTGCGGCGGGGTCCATAGTTACGGCGAGGAGAACTCGTCTGTCAACTAAAAATGTGGAGAGACTCACCTTTGTCAAAATGAATCAGGGATGGATCAGCCAGGATTTCCAACCACCAATGGCTGATTCATGTGACTAGATTCAGCATGGTGCCACGTTTTACACTTTCCAAATGGTGCAAAACTTATTTATGTCTTTAAGCCAATTTTTGGGCTCCTGCTGATGCCAACTTCAGGGTGTGCCTTTCAGCCAATTTTTGGCCTCCTGCTGATGCCAACTTCAGGGTGTGCCTTTCAGCCAATTTTTGACCTCCTGCTGCTGCTGCTGCTGCCAACTTCAGGGTGTCTTTCAAGCAATATTTGGACTCCTGCTTCTGCTGCTGCCAACTCCAGGGTGTGCCTTCCAACTAATGTTTGTGCTGCTGCTGCTGCCAACTTCAGGGTGTGATTCATCCAATTTTTGGCCTCCTGCATCCAACTCCAGTGTCTCTTTCACGCAATGTTTGGGCTCCTGCTGCTTGCAACTCCAGGGTGTGATTCATCCAATTTTTGGCCTCCTGCAGCCAACTCCAGTGTCTATTTCAAGCTATGTTTGTGCTCCTGCTGCTGCCAACTTCAGGGTGTGATTGGTCCAATTTTTGGGCTCCTGCAGCCAACTCCAGTGTCTCTTTCACACAATGTTTGGGCTCCTGCTGCTGCTTGCAACTCCAGGGTGTGATTCATCCAATGTTTGGCCTCCTGCAGCCAACTCCAGTGTCTCTTTCAAGCTATGTTTGGGCTCCTGCTGCTGCTTGCAACTCCAGGGTGTGATTCATCCAATTTTTGGCCTCCTGCAGCCAACTCCAGTGTCTATTTCAAGCTATGTTTGGGCTCCTGCTGCTGCTGCTTGCAACTCCAGGGTGTGATTCATCCAATTTTTGGGCTCCTGCTGCCAACTCCAGTGTCTCTTTCAAGCAATGTTTGGGCTCCTGCTGCTGCTTGCAACTCCAGGGTGTGATTCATCCAATTTTTGGCCTCCTGCAGCCAACTTCAGTGTCTCGTTAAAGCAATGTTTGGGCTCCTGCTGCTACTGCTGCTTGCAATTTCAGGGTGTGATTCATCCAATTTTTGGCCTCCTGCAGCCAACTCCAGTGTCTCTTTAAAGCAATGTTTGTGCTCCTGCTGCTGCTTGCAACTCCAGGGTGTGATTCACCAATTTTGGGCTCCTGCAGCCAACTCCAGTGTCTCTTTAAAGAAATGTTTGGGCTCCTGCTGCTGCCAACTTCAGGGTGTGATTGGTCCAATTTTTGGGCTCCTGCAGCCAACTCCAGTGTCTCTTTCAAGCTATGTTTGTGCTCCTGCTGCTGCCAACTTCAGGGTGTGATTGGTCCAATTTTTAGGCTCCTGCAGCCAACTCCAGTGTCTCTTTCACGCAATGTTTGGGCTCCTGCTGCTGCTGCTTGCAACTCCAGGGTGTGATTCATCCAATGTTTGGCCTCCTGCAGCCAACTCCAGTGTCTCTTTCAAGCTATGTTTGGGCTCCTGCTGCCAACTCCAGTGTCTCTTTCAAGCTATGTTTGGGCTCCTGCTGCTGCTGCTGCTTGCAACTCCAGGGTGTGATTCATCCAATGTTTGGGCTCCTGCTACCAACTCCAGTGTCTCTTTCAAGCTATGTTTGGGCTCCTGCTGCTACTGCTTGCAACTCCAGGGTGTGATTCATCCAATTTTTGGCCTCCTGCAGCCAACTCTAGTGTCTCCTTAAAGCAATGTTTGTGCTCCTGCTGCTGCTTGCAACTCCAGGGTGTGATTCATCCAATTTTTGGCCTCCTGCAGCCAACTCCAGTGTCTCTTTAAAGCAATGTTTGGGCTCCTGCTGCTGCTGCTGCTTGCAACTCCAGGGTGTGATTCAGCCAATTTTTGGCCTCCTGCTGATGCCAACTTCAGGGTGTGCCTTTCAGCCAATTTTTGACCTCCTGCTGCTGCTGCTGCTGCCAACTTCAGGGTGTCTTTCAAGCAATATTTGGACTCCTGCTTCTGCTGCTGCCAACTCCAGGGTGTGCCTTCCAACTAATGTTTGTGCTGCTGCTGCTGCCAACTTCAGGGTGTGATTCATCCAATTTTTGGCCTCCTGCATCCAACTCCAGTGTCTCTTTCACGCAATGTTTGGGCTCCTGCTGCTTGCAACTCCAGGGTGTGATTCATCCAATTTTTGGCCTCCTGCAGCCAACTCCAGTGTCTATTTCAAGCTATGTTTGTGCTCCTGCTGCTGCCAACTTCAGGGTGTGATTGGTCCAATTTTTGGGCTCCTGCAGCCAACTCCAGTGTCTCTTTCACACAATGTTTGGGCTCCTGCTGCTGCTTGCAACTCCAGGGTGTGATTCATCCAATGTTTGGCCTCCTGCAGCCAACTCCAGTGTCTCTTTCAAGCTATGTTTGGGCTCCTGCTGCTGCTTGCAACTCCAGGGTGTGATTCATCCAATTTTTGGCCTCCTGCAGCCAACTCCAGTGTCTATTTCAAGCTATGTTTGGGCTCCTGCTGCTGCTGCTTGCAACTCCAGGGTGTGATTCATCCAATTTTTGGGCTCCTGCTGCCAACTCCAGTGTCTCTTTCAAGCAATGTTTGGGCTCCTGCTGCTGCTTGCAACTCCAGGGTGTGATTCATCCAATTTTTGGCCTCCTGCAGCCAACTTCAGTGTCTCTTTAAAGCAATGTTTGGGCTCCTGCTGCTACTGCTGCTTGCAATTTCAGGGTGTGATTCATCCAATTTTTGGCCTCCTGCAGCCAACTCCAGTGTCTCTTTAAAGCAATGTTTGTGCTCCTGCTGCTGCTTGCAACTCCAGGGTGTGATTCACCAATTTTGGGCTCCTGCAGCCAACTCCAGTGTCTCTTTAAAGAAATGTTTGGGCTCCTGCTGCTGCCAACTTCAGGGTGTGATTGGTCCAATTTTTGGGCTCCTGCAGCCAACTCCAGTGTCTCTTTCAAGCTATGTTTGTGCTCCTGCTGCTGCCAACTTCAGGGTGTGAGTGGTCCAATTTTTAGGCTCCTGCAGCCAACTCCAGTGTCTCTTTCACGCAATGTTTGGGCTCCTGCTGCTGCTGCTTGCAACTCCAGGGTGTGATTCATCCAATGTTTGGCCTCCTGCAGCCAACTCCAGTGTCTCTTTCAAGCTATGTTTGGGCTCCTGCTGCCAACTCCAGTGTCTCTTTCAAGCTATGTTTGGGCTCCTGCTGCTGCTGCTGCTTGCAACTCCAGGGTGTGATTCATCCAATGTTTGGGCTCCTGCTACCAACTCCAGTGTCTCTTTCAAGCTATGTTTGGGCTCCTGCTGCTACTGCTTGCAACTCCAGGGTGTGATTCATCCAATTTTTGGCCTCCTGCAGCCAACTCCAGTGTCTCTTTAAAGCAATGTTTGTGCTCCTGCTGCTGCTTGCAACTCCAGGGTGTGATTCATCCAATTTTTGGCCTCCTGCAGCCAACTCCAGTGTCTCTTTAAAGCAATGTTTGGGCTCCTGCAGCTGCTGCTGCTGCTGCTTGCAACTCCAGGGTGTGATTCAGCTAATTTTTGGGCTCCTGCCAGCTCATGGGTGTGTTTTTCAGGCACTATAGGGGCCCCTCATAGTGATGCCAAGTCAACTCTCTGCAATTGTGCCGCTCTGCGATTCTATTAGCGATGCCTCTGATCTGCCTGTGATAATTATTTACAGTATTATTTCAATAACCCAGCACACATCCTATGCGTGTTACAGCAAGGCAGAATGGTTTACATCCCTATTGAGGCTCTAGGAGGCATAAGTGGAAACATGTTTTTAATCTCCCATACCTGACTGGATTTTGAAATTGAGAAATGTTCCAAGTGAGATGCAATCGTTTCTGGCTGCATTAGGAAAGGTGGTTCAAAAGACATGTCAAAGTCAAGCTTGAACAGAAATCGGGCGTGACATCCAGGGGCATAGCTAGGGGAGGGCGGGGGGCACTTGCTCTGGGTGCAGCAAGTCATGGAGGCGACATTTCGAATCTTTGCCCTGGGTGCCAGAAAACCTAGCTATTCCTCTGGTGTTTACCACTTATAATGCTGTTCACCTCTCCCAAACCAGACTAATAACACCTCATAGCTCCGCTGATGAAAATGCAATCAACACCAGACCTCCACCTTTGTTTATAGTAAACAGAGGATGTGGTTTAGAGCTACACCCAGCAGTATGTATTGCAGGATATCTGCAACAAATACAAAATAAAGCAAGTCCTGTTGCCTTGATTTAGTACACTGGTGCAGCACTGGAAAGATAAAGTAGCAAAAGGCTGAGCATGGCCCTACAATCAATTCATGTCTGACAGAGAAGCTTCTGAAGGCAAATTCATTGCTGGTCTCAAGCAAAAGGAGGAAGACTATGGCCCTTATTTAAGAAGGGATAGCGTCAGGTAGCGCCTGGTTAATGAGAGCTAGCGACAGATAGCGACTGGTCAACGCCGGACACGGCACGCAATTACACATTTATCAAGCAGAATCCGTTCAGCCTTGCACAGCGCCAGGTATGACCTCTCGCTACCTGTCGCTCTCCCATACATTTCAATGGACGATACTTTTCTTCTCTTTAAACAGGGTTTTTTTTTTTTCAAAAAAATCACAAATAATTCTTTGACCTCTTCTGGCATTGAAATAGCAGTTTTTTCATAATTTTTTAATTTTTTTAATATTTCCTCAAAAATAACATTACAGGTCTGGCATTAAAGTGTTCATGTTACAATCTTTTTACAATGTAATTCCATATGTTTTCGCTTTGTGACTAGTTGATAGATGCTTGAAAACACACATTAAACACACCGCCTCCTGCGCTCTGGGCTTCAAACAAATATTTTTCAGCGCCAGAGATTTGTGAGGCTGTTTTTTTGCTGAATATGGTGTGAGTCGGTCGCTATGAGCAGTCGCTAACATGCGCTCCCATACAGCGCTGTACTGGTCAAATTGCGACTCCTCACAATGTATTCAACATTACTGAACAGCGACTGAGTCGCTATAAAGTAGCGACTCACGGCCGAGCACTGCGACTACTAGCGGGCGCTCTGAAAATGCCTGCTACAGACGCTCATCTGTTGCTACCTGCCGCTAATGATGAATCAGCCTCTATATCTTTGTTTATCCATCCGTGCCACCCTCCAATGTCTGTCTGCTGTAGTGGTGGAGGAGAGCAATCGTGTGTTCTGCATGAGGGCTTCACGCTCTTGTATCATTAGATGGTTCTCTCTAATATGCTCAGTAAATAAATATTTCACCACTTATTGCTGCAGGGGAATTCAGTGCTCAGGAAGCCCAGCAACGTGGCAACAAAATGTTTTACTACCATGAACAGCATTTTGACGACTGTAACAAGGATGGAACATTGTTAACAAGAGAAAAACATACGTCATTTGCTTCATACTAGACTGCACATAGATGCGTCATTCTGCTGTGCATCAGTGAAGGGTCATTTGCTGATTTTAAAGCTCTGCCTTGTGCTAAGTGGTGTGTAAGGGCACCCACCATTATCATCTTTATCATCCTTATTACTATGATCATTACTATTATGATGGCTACTGAAATATTAGCCTTATCATTATGAGTCTGTGCACTCTAGAGGTGGCTCAAGTATGGTCCCCACTAGACAGTAAATAAATAGGCACATACCAGTGTTGTCTGCTAGTGAGGATCCTTGCCCGAATTTAATGACAGAAAGATGCACACAAGGATGGTATCTCCATTCTGTTTATTTACTGTCTGGTGCTTAGCATTGTTGGTTATTAAGGGTAACCTCTGGCTAGCATGACTTATGCCAGACATGAGAACCATACCTTTCATCAAGTATGAACCCAACGTAGAAAAGGGCCTCAGAATATATCCAGCATTATTTCTCCTCTTCATCCATCCAGTATTACTAGTGTATCATGTTCTCTGTTAAAAAAGAAAAAAACCCTTGTAACCCAACTTTAGAGTCTAAAATACTCCAGGGCCGGATTACAGGTTCCATCCTGATTTGGGATGCCCTGCAGTGTAAAACCTCAGATATTGCCCATATGCTCCCCTCTGGAATAGAGCCCATGGCACATGTGTGTCTCCAGCAACATCCCCAGCACTCCTCTAGCTGATACACGAAGCCCCACCAACATCTCTGAATAGCTGGAGGCAGCTGCTCACTGCAGAGGGGAGTTGCCAGTGTGAGTTGATTTCTGTTTAGATTAGAGCTTGCCTTTAACCCTTTAAGTGCCAGCCTACCTGGAGTTTTTGTCACCCTTTGTTGCCAGACCATTTATCACTATTTTGTGCTACGCATGTTCAAATGTGATTTTTGAAGGGATTTCCCAGTGAAATATGTGCATAGAAATAAAAAAGTCTATTTTTTACAATTTGTAGTGTTTTTTTGTGATAAGATATGTAAGTTCGTCAATAACATCTTATTGCATGTGAAATCCCAATTTCTCCCGGTTACAACCGTACCACATATGTATTGGTAGACACCGTTTCCTGCCCAGAACACGCCCACAAACTGAAACAGCGCTTTAGGAGATTTTCTGATAAAAATATGCTATGCGCTATGCGCACCTTGCAGTTTTTCAATAAAAACAACCCTTAATATGCTTTCTAGGCATACCAGGCTTGTTAATGTGGCCACAGTTTTCTGGACGTAATCCCTCAATGTATTCTTTGGTTGCACAAAGTTGCCCTAAAAAAGAATCAAAAACAGAATCAAAGCCACTAGTTAAATCTGAAAAAGCAACATCCTCCAAACAGAACAATAACCAACATGCATGGGTACTGTCAAGGAAAGAGTTGCCAAACACCCCAAAGTAGGCAGGAGCGTAACGGTAATTTTACTTGAAATTTTCAGCTCTGCAGACAAAGTTTTTCTACCAAAACAACCCTTTACTTTTGGAATACCCCCCACAAACCATATATTCCCTGTTAAGCTTTCTAGGTGTACCCAGCTTGTTGTAGTGGGTTCATCTTTCTGGAAGTGATCCCTCGAAGAATTCTTTGGTTGCACAGGGTTTCCCTAAAAAAAAAAAAAAGCTGAATAAAAAACACATTTTCCTAAAATATCAATAGCAAACAAGAAAAAATCACAAGGCCCCCCGAACAGAACAATACCCAACATGCATAGCTACTTTTAACCCTTTTAACTGCCAGCCTACTTGAAATTTTGTTACCCTCTGTTGACAGGTCATTTTTCACCATTTGTGCCATGCGTAACCGTGATTATATATATATTTTTGCAGCAGAGCTTAGGCTTTAACATGAAATGTTTGTTTGTTATTTTTCTACTGTTTTTAAAATATTTTTGAGTAAAAGAAAACAAAAAAAAAAAATAGAAAATGGTCTCCAATATTTTAAATAAAACATTTATTTTATTAAAGAAAACCATATTGCATGTGAAATCCCCATTTCTCCTGAGTACAACGGTACCACATATGTATCGGTAGCCCCTCGTTCCTGCACTACCCAGGAGACCCCCCAAACTGAAATGAGTACATTTACAAATAGAATAAAACTTCTATCCACATTATAAAGGGTTAAATCGAGAAAAATGACATGGGGTCCCCCCAGGGGTAAGGGAGGCCCCATTTTTTGGGGGGGAATTTTAATGGTTAATACCCCTAAAAAAAACAAAAAAAATTACACGGGGTCCCACCAACCCAGAATAACCAGCCCGGGGATCAGATATGCAGGGCTTGTAGAATAGGGCGCAGGGGCCAGCTTTGGTTGCCCGCACGGCCTAAATCGGCCCAGGCTCATCTGCCCCCCCTGGGCTTTGGGGAGGCAGGTAATTGGGGGGCTTGGGGTTAATGTGGCAAGTCACCCGCTAGCCACAGATGACTTGCCAGCCCCCAGCCTTGTGAACTGGTATAGTGGTCTCATGGACCTCTTACCAATTCACGGTGGGTTAAATGTAAACAAAAACACACACACACACACAGAAAAAAATATTTTATTATTTTTTTTTAATACTTACCTCCCATCCATCTTGCACTGTGTACCTCGCCAATCACTGGCTTCTGCTCCCCTGCTGGAAGCCTTGTAGCTTCTGGGCGACAGAACAAAAGGGGTTAATGAAAAAAAAATGACACAGAGTTCCGGGGGGGGGGGGACACCCCCTACCCGGAATAACCAGCTCAAGACCACCTATGCAGGGCTTGTTGGAACAGGGCGCAGGGGCCAGCTAAAAGCCCACATAGCCTCTGTGGGCCCAGGCTCTTCTGCCCCCCTGGGGCTTTGGGGAGGCAGGTAATTGGGGGGTGCCAGGGGTTAATGGCAAGTCACCCGCTAGCCGCAGGTGACTTGCCAGCCCCCAGCCTTGTGAACTGGTATAGGGGTTTCATGGACCTCTTACCAGTTCACAAGGGGTTAAATGTAAAAATAAACACACTGACACTAATAGGAAAAAAAATACATTTTTTTTACTCTACTCACCTCCGTGTGTGTCCCTCGCTGCTGTCCCGCACCGATGACAGATGCTGATCGACAGAAGATCGGAGCCTTCTCGCCTCTCACCCGCTCTGCACCGGTACTACCAGCATCTGTCAGAGCCGGAGCGGGGTGAGAGACTACAAGGAGTGGGATAACGTAATCCCGCTCCTCCCTCAAAAGGCGGGGCTATGGGTGGCGCCCAGCGTCATCAGAACAGGTGGGGAGGACCCTCTTCTGGGTCCTCATCTGAAGCCTGCAGAGCCCAGGGGAGGGGATCGGAACCCCCTCTGGTGAAGAGAAGACCCGGCCGGAGGGATCGGGCAAGGAAGTGAGTGAATGTCATTTTGTTTTTCTTTCACAGCCGCAAGTGTCAGCGGCAGAAGCGGGGGGGCGGGCAATTTCAGGTCCCCTCCTGTAGCAGGGATACCCCGGAGTGGGGATCGGATGCTCCCCCGGAGGAAGATGAGACCCTTTCCATCCATACCGGAGGTGAGTTTTTTTTTCACAGTGGCAGGGGGAAATGTCAAGCACGTAGTTTCTACGTGCTTGGCACCTGACGGTCGGAGAAGCAACCACATAGAAACTACGTGCTTGGCATTTAAAGGGTTAATGTCATTTTCTTTCCTTTCAATGGCATTTTTCATTACTCTGTGCCAATATATCTTCAATGTGCTAAGCGTATCTGTTATTTTTTCTTTTCTATTTGTTTGCAACTCTATGTTATAAAATAAAAATGTTTTCCCTAGCAACAATGTGTTTACCATAGCAAAGTACATCAACTGGTACATTTGATGCACAGATCAAAGACTTCCTAACTCTAGCTTGCTTATCACCTGATTGGCTAAGGCAGAAACAATAGGTTTAACCCACGCTGCTGAAATTCAGATAGGAGGGAACACAATCTTGTGTTGTAGGGTAACTGACAGCATTCTCAGTTGGGTAGGTAATGACTGCTTGTTACATTGTAAGAATTCTGGGATATGTAGTCAGTAGTTTTTCCTCAATGTCATGAAAACCACTCCCACTGTAGGAGAACAGAGCCCCACGAATATAAGAAATTTGGAAACAGCGTGCTAATAAGTAAATCACATGTATGGGGAATGATCCTCACACACATTATTATTTTACATTCCAAAAGAGAAAAACAATAAGGTAGAATAACAAAAACCTTCTATTTGCCCATTGCCACAGATAAATTGATTGTTCGATGAGTGAGAGAACAAGTGGCTGATTTGATTTGGACATGGAAGATCTGTAGCCTAATTGTTGGCTAGAGCAACTGTTTGTGAAATCGCTCGTGCTACATCCTATTTGTGGTCAATTTGTCATGCCAAAATTATGCAATCCTCAACCAATGAATGAATTAGCATTCATTGCCTGGTTGCAGTGGGCAGGTATTTATTCTTGTTTGATTGTAGTTAATTTTGTGATTCTCCATTCATTATGTCTGCCCAGAAATGCATAATGAAATATTCATTTTTAAATGTATAAGACACACTACACAAAATAAAAACGTACAAAATATTAAAGCAAGAGGGGGTTAAGTCTCCCTAGCTCCTTGTCTGAGTCACTAAAAAATATGATGAACAAGTCTGGGGCCCCAATTGATGCTGCATGTGCCAACTGGTATAGATGCAAATAAAGTTACCAGACTCCCACTGCAGATACAAAGAGCTGTAGGTAGTTAAAGCAAGCAATTCCAGAAAAATGTTCACTCCAGATGTATTACATCCATCACATGTAATAACATGTATACACAGTGAAAAAGCAGTCCACAAAAGTCCAACGTTTCGGGATAACAAGGTCCTCCCCCCTGGGGGTTAAACGGCCAAGGTCAAAAGGTTCCCATCTGATGTCAGCAGTAATGTCATCGGGATGTGTTAATAAAGCATTGGAAAAACACAAGATATCAATATTAAGATACTTGCCAAGATGCACAAAAATGCTGCGTTAGCATGCCCCCCGCAGAGGGCATTGCCTAGTGACTAGACACGCTGCTCCCAGCAGCTATGGGGAGATGACTTGGTCCATGTTTTAGGCCAAGGAGGCCAAGTCATCTCCCCGACGCGGGAGCAGCACGACAGGCAATGCACTCTGCCCCCCGCCTGTCAAGGGGAGAAAGACTAATTATTCAGACGAGGCTACAAAGTCTGTCTGGTAACAGGAGATGTGTGGGCGGCGTCCTTCCAATTAGAGGGTGGGTTACATAACGTCCCATTACAGTACAGGCTGCGCTCATCCCACCGATCGGACAGCACCATACCCCCGGTCCAGCTGGCCGTGTGTGCCCTGTGTTGCTAACACATCTCGGGTGGCCATTCTCAGGTGACCTGGGCCATTAAAACTCCAGGAGTTTGGTGTTCTGTTTAGCAGTCTGACCCTGAGGAAGGGGGACCTTGATACCCCGAAACGTCGGACTTTTGTGGACTGCTTTTTTCCTGTTTATACGTGTTATTACATGTGATGGAATCACACCCAATTGTGCACTCAAAGCTAAACTTGCTTCACTAAATAATTAACACGAACTCTATTGTAACCTGCAGTGCTTTTAAGGCTCCTTTCATACTGGGGATAGAAATTTCACACTAAAAATTTAAGGTGGCTTTCACATGCTGGATTCCACTCGTCTGCAAGCAGAATTTTTGCGGCAAAGGTGCTAATAATCACTGTAAAGCAAACAGTAATCTCAATGACAGCACTACTAAAATGCCTTTCAGTCAGCGGTAATGAGGAGCAATGCGTAGTGGTATTGATTCATGCTGCCGCTATGCCTCGCCCTAATGTGAAAAGAACCTAAGAGGGAGAATTCGCCATCACTAGTGGCCAGCTGAGTCTCCCTGCCACATTACCAATATCATCTGAATTTGGTCAGGACTAGACCAACCGAGGTGAGGGGGCGGCGGTTGCCCCCGTCCCTGACGGAATGTAAATAAAGGAAAACCAGAAGAAAGCAGCCACCGAAGCACAGGCCAGTGTGCAGGGCACAGGAGGGAGGGGCATTATTTACCCCTCCCAGGGAAAAAGGGCCCATACACATCAGCCAGTATAGTCAGGAGAAGCAAAATAACCCTGAAAATCACTAGACCTGTGCCAAAAGCCATAGGGTCTGGTAAGCCAGTGGACTCTGTACTATGTAGATTTCAAAGTAATCTCACTTCTGCTGCCTCTTCTGCTCCTACACACGTGTGATAGTAGAACAGAGGTTGCAACCGCACCCTGGGCGTGCTTGTTTGCGCCCCTTTGCTGTTCCTGCTGTTTGCATGCTCACACCTGCATGCATTCGTTCACGCATGCGAACTGATGCATGCTAACATGCCCTTCCTGTTCCTGTTCTCAATCTCAACCTTGTGCTATGTCTCATTCAGGGCCGAATTATGAGGGGGGCCCATGGGGCGCGAGCCCCGGGGCTTCCACCACTTGCCCTGCAAAGCCTCCACCAACCTTTTGGGTTATGATCTTGTCCAGGAGGCTTTTCAGTCTTTGGTCTGACGGGCCGCGGGGCCAGCAACAAGGCTGTCGGCGGCAGTGGGGTCTCCCAGCGCCTGGACAGCCAAAGACACCACAGGGCAGGACGGAGAGTCTTGAGCAGCAAAGCCACCTTCAGCAACGCTACAGTGATGGGTGCGTGCAGAGCTGTGGGTCAATATGAGGTTCCAGTAAGCAGACGGGTGCCAGACAACAACCAATCAGTTAATTGGCTGGGCTATTATTTTAAAGGAAAAGAAATACAGTATCTGGGGCCTCCACCAGATTTTGTGCCCAGGGGCCTCCACTACACTTAATCCGGCCCTGGTCTCACTACCTGCTGTTCCTGATCTCCAGCTTCGTCTGACTACCCGCTGTGGTTCTTGGCTTAGTCTGAGTAACCGCTCTGGCTCCTGAACCCTTGGCTTCATCTGAATACCCGCTCTGGCTCCTCAACTCTTGGCTTCACCTGACTACTCTCCGGGTTCCTGCCTGTTTCAGTACTCACCCGTTCCTGCCTGTTCCAGTTTGCTCCAGTACTCAACGGTTCCTACCTGCTCCAGTCTGTTCCGGCACTCACCAGTTCCTGCATCTTCCAATCTGTTCCAGTCTACTTCAGTACTCACCAGTACCAGCTGCTGCAGTTTCCAGACTCGCCAGCTTCTTCTGCTGTTGAGCTCTCCCTGTCCTCTATCTCAGTGAGGGTCACAGCGGCGCCACTGGAGGTGTGGGCTCACAGATAAAGAATAGTTTGACCCAAGTCTTTCCTCTATTCGGGTCTGCTCAAGCAAAATTGAATAGGTTAAACTCAGGTGATTTATGTATCTATTTCCCGAGTCTGACGCTGATCTCTATCCACCCACCTGTAGATCTTGTTAATGACCTTAAAGACTGAGATGGGTAACAATGCCCTGTGTTTTATTTCAGTGTAGAGCACTTTTCATGAATGACCCCCACAATGACGACTAGACAGGAACAATGATTTCCTGGATTTTTTTTAGGACTGACCCCTATCACTAAATGTTATCCATGTCCAGTTTGAGAAACCTGTCTTGATTAAAATGGCAACATGCATGTGAAATGTATGACTAGTTATGCGTAGCAACATTTTTTATCTTTTAAGATCCTATTAAAGCACTCTCTGTCGCTCTCTCACTCAGCCCCTCTTGTGCATCTCCTAATACATTTGCCATTGTTCACATGGTAACCTGGAGCTTTATTCTGTCTGCTGTCACTCTGCCTTGATTAAATAGCTCGCATGACATGATGGCTTTAAGGAGAATTATCAATACAGCCCTGCTAACTGAGGAAAGAAAAAATCTTTGACTGTGTCAGGTCAAGAGTTAATCTGAAAGGATTTTTGGCTGATGGCTTTACTGGTCATGGCCTGTTGTGCTTTTTAGTATTGCAGTGAGTATACATTAATGAATGATCATCTGTGCCGGCGAGATTTAACACCAGCGTGTGTTGGCAGCTATTGCGTAAAGACTCTCTGGAAGCAATCTGCAATTATATTGCCAATCATATCCCCCCTTCTGCATTACTCATCACACTGTCCACCCACAATGTTTAAAGAGGACCTATACCCGCAGATAATATGTCCCATTCAGCTTACTGGCACGCCAAAAATTCTAAATCTTCTTTTTATAAAATTTCACAAACCCGAATTGTATACAAAACAGCATAGGAAACAACTTTTTAAAAAAGGCCAAGAGAGCCAGCTAGCTGTGCTGTCATCTAGACACTCAAAATGGTCCAGTGCCCAGCCATGCCCATTTGTGCAAATCCAGTTTTATGTGGGCAAGGCTATGTCTATAAGCAGAAAAGAAGCTTTGCTGCAACCACTGAAATAAAAAAGATGTACCCGTTAGAGTTAGCTCAGCATACAGGAAATATTGACAGTCAGTACAAACACATGGGGCTCAATTCAGAGCCAGATGAGAATTCTCACTTCTTTTATATGGGAGAAAACTGCCAATCATTTTCATTGTCTACCTTGGGGCTGATTCAGAGCCAGGTGAAGATTTACACCCGGTAGACAGTGAAAGTTCTCTCCTAAAAACTGAGTGAAAATTCTAACCTGGCTTTGAATCGCCCCCCTAGTCAGAGGCTTTATGGCACCCGGGGCAATAATTCGGACTCAGGCCCCCCTTGGTGTCTGCCTGACCTGCTGCACCCAGGGCACATGCCTCCTGCTCCCTATAGCTATGCCCCTGCCCTTGTGTCCACACAATACCTCAATACAATACCCTCCCCCCAAATAAAAATGTGCACATGTAAAGAAGTATAATATACAATATATTTAATGGCACAAAGAAGACAAATGACAGCACAGGCAATAATTACAAATTAACAGACTAAGGGGAACCACCCTGCCAGGTATAGATGTATAGGAATAATAGATCAAGAGGGCCAGTGCTAGCAATATCCAATCATATATCAAATGAAACTGCACCCACCTCACCTAAAACAGTATTAAAGTGTCAGTGACCTAATGTGAAAGTGCAAAAAGCTATATACAAATAAATACTACAATAAATATGGCCTTCCTCCTTTGGGGTTTTCTCGTATGCTAATTGTCCATATTTACTGTAGTATTTATTTGTATATAGATTTTTTGCATTTGTGCACTTACGACATATTACATTATTACATTACATATTAGGTCACTGACACTTTAATACTAACTATTTTTTGGAGATTTCTAAGCCATGACCAGGGGTCTGCACTGTGGTACCCTCAAATCCATACCCTTTGTTCCTTCTAGATTCCTAGCTCTATTCCTCTCTGCTCGGGTCATCCCCCCTCCTTTTCTGCATCTCCTATCATTGCAAACTATTCTTCTCTTCCTCAATCTCTTTTTTCTTTAGTTTCTCATCAGTGAGGCATCAATATTATTTCTTACTCTAACCACTGGTATTGTGGTTGCCATGGAGAAAATGGCATACATACCAGAAAGGCAAGGGAGGTAGCTGCTACCGGGTTGAAGACAGAAGGGTTTCTCCCCGCCATTATTGTATGCACGCCATTGGGCAGTGGTTTTGGTAGTGAAAGACATATCTCCCTGTTGACAATTTGGATGTATGTTGTCCTCGGAGGTGCTCCCTCTGTGACTGCAGGTTGGCTTCCCCTGCAGGGGCAGGGGGAATTGGAGAAAAGTAAGTTCAGTAGTGGCTCACTGAGAGTGGAGTCTCGCCCACGCCCAGTGTTCTCTGTTAGGAGTTTTTTTTTTCTAGGGGGACATAACAGAGCAGCTCATGAATGGCAAGAGCCTCCCAGTTGAGCACCTCCTTGCTCTCGGCCAACAGCTCTTTCAGCCAATGGAGCTGGGTGCTCTGTTAGCTAGAGGAATTTGGGACTGCCACCTCCCTCAGCTAGACCTGCTCTAGCAGAATAAAGCAAGTCCAGTTACCTTAATTGATTGTTATGGATATTATTATAACAGATATTCGATGACCTGGATGAAGGGTACTATCTATAACCAACCTAAAAAAATTGCATTTCAAGGTTTCATTTTATTTTAAAATTGTTTTATTCCTTTTATGCCAACATTTTCTGCAAGTTGGTTAAAATACCTAGATGTCCTTCAAAACATAACATTCTTGCAGAAAGCAGCCTATACAGACAAACAGTATGATGATTATGGGCTCATCTCTAAACTTTATTTGTGACTAGTGATGAGTGGATCTCACCTGCAGAAGAAGGCCAGAAGTCTGTGCCGGGGTTCAGCATTTCCTGGACACAGAAAAGGTGGTTTATGGGCTGTTTTTGGCAATTTCTTGCCATTTTTATCTAATGAACCGCATTTAGTAAAACCTGAAAAAAATACAATTAAAAAATAAAAAGTCAGGCTATTGTTCATTAGATAAAAATTGTTTCTAACCAAAAGTTACCAAAAAAATATACAAAAATAACCCCACCAGACAGTTTTAATTGTTAAATGGGATGCTTCAGTTAAAACAGTTAAAACCTGAAAAAATGCAATTAAAAAAAAAAGTCAGGCTATTGCAATGGGAAAAAAAGTTTTATCTAACCAAAAATGCCAAAAGAACTACCAAAAACTACCAAAAAATATAAAACAATAAACCCACAGGCAGTTCCCATGTTAGAAGGGATGCTTTAAAAAGCCGCATTTAGTAAAACAGTTAAAACCTGAAAAAATAAAATTTTTAAAAAATTTAAAGTCAGGATATTGTTTGTTAAATAAAAATTGTATCTAACAAAAAATACCCCAAAATTACCAAAAATTTTAAAAAATAAACCAGCAGGCAGTTACCTGCAGTAGGAACGAATTAAACATGGAAAAACTCTTTATATCATAAGAGAACAAACTTGCCCCCACAAACAACATTGGGTATATTCATGGGTCTGTCAAAGTCAAGTCAAAGAATAACTTTTTTTTTCCAGCAGCAGCAGCCAGCTGGTCTGGTGCCAATGGTTCCGATTTTAGGTCTTTCTGGGTCCATGTGCACCCCCACTACCCCTCCCTCACGTCAGTCATAATTTCTATGCACACCCACTCTATTCACTTGCAATGACAAGTTTTGGGGACTTGTTCTAAAAAAAACAGGAGGTGTCTGAACATTGGGCTGTCCAGAAGCTGCTGTGTGGAAAGAAAAGATGAGTATGTTTTTTGTGTTTATACTCTGGCTTCAAGATCAGCATTGCCTATGAGAGTGCGTTGACGTGTCGGGGAAGACTTTATAATGCCCAAGTGAAGCCGGCAGAAAAAGGATCTAGGTTTTGTTTAATTACCCCACAGTAAACCTTTACACAAAAAGAAGGTAGGTATGTTCTATAATACTTTTAGTTTAAATAAATACCTATAACAGGAATTAAATTGAAAACACAACATTTTATTAATATTCAATCATTTAAAATTTCCGTAGCTAGGGATCTGAGGAGTTTTATTAATATAGCTTTCTAGCCAGCGCTTCTGGTTTTACCAGAGACAATAGGCATATTCCAAGCAGTGCATTTTGTCTCATGCAGTCAATTTGTATATTTTACTTTGGATCTAGTGCAATTAGAGCAATTCCCGGTTTCATAAAAATCAGAGGTATTTTGGTATCAAGTTAGAATAACACAGGTTCTCCCATAAACTAACTAAAGCCTCTTCAAAAACCTTTCTGAACTTCTGAATAACCCACAGTGAGGTGCTCGTTTCCATCGTTGGGCCTGCATTTTAACTGGTTCCCCAAATGTTCAAAACCACTCTGTGCTCATGTAATCATGATCTCCAGCTGTTTGGTTTTATAAGATTTCCATTCTGAGTTCTAATAATCTCAGGGTAATGTGTCCTTGGGGGAGTAAATCTGGGAAAGTCGCTATTGGGAAGAATCTGGGGGTATTGGTGGACCACAGGCTAAGAGACATTAGGCTTGATTCAGAGAGACATAACAAACCAGTCGTATCAGTGCCGCTTTTTGTATTATGTTCGAACGTTCGCACTCTCGTATGCATATGCGAGTGATTCTTTGCATTTATACGTTTCCTTCGGTAAAGTGGCCGTCCGTTCGTATGTTAAAGTACGAGATCGAGTATGTCATTTATCCGCGTGACTTTTCCGATTCCTTTTCTCTGGTTGCAACGGCAGCATTCGTTTTTAACACTTTCCCATCGTCTACCTCAACGAATCCCTTGCGTTTTCCGAGCATTTTTAATCGGATTTGTAATAAAATATTCGTCTGGACCCACAAACTTACGATCCTGCGCCTGCGCAATACAGACTTAAATCATTAAACTGTTCGCACACATATATGTTTCCATATCTAGCACTAACAAGCTCACCCCAACCACTTCCTGCTTAGTTTGTTCTTCAGTTAGCGCACCTTAAAACTTACCCCAACCACTTCCTGCTTAGTTTATTCTTCATTTAGCGCACCTTAAAACTTACCCCAACCACTTCCTGCTTAGTTTGTTCTTCAGTTAGCGCACCTTAAAGCTCACCCAAACCACTTCCCGGTCATGTCACTGTTGCTTTATTCAACAGTAATTTACCCTTTGTTTCTTGTCAATGTATTTGTGCTAATAATTGACACAGGAATTATTGGTTATTTTTCGGTGGTTTATTAGTGTAACCAGCCATTTTATTGTGGGTTTTTTTTTGGTCTTATTGTTAATTTAAGAAGATTTAAAAGATGTAATTTAAAACTATTTACAAAATCTTTGAAATGTTAAAATTTAACAAATAAATATTTTAAAACTATATACAAATAAACTGGGCCAGGACCAAGGACACTAATCTTCATCTTCTGTTGTCCCCAACGTGTCACGCATCACGTGCAGATCAGCCACCAACTCAAGGACCCTCCGATTCAGCTCCGCCAGTCTTTGACGTGTGGTCCCTGTAACAATTTTTTGGCCACAAATTAGTAGGCTAACTATACATGTTTGGCACCTGTTGATTTAATGTTTATTAGTTTTACAAACCAAGAAAAGCGACATGTAATTATTTAAATTCATTAATCCAATGAAGTGGGCACAGGTAAGTCTGTCAAGTCATTACGCTAATGAAGTGGGCACAGGTAAGTCTGTCAAGTCATTAATCCAATGAAGTGGGCACAGGTAAGTCTGTCAAGTCATTACGCTAATGAAGTGGGCACAGGTAAGTATGTCAAGTCATTAATCCAATGAAGTGGGCATGTCGGCGATATTATAAAAACCAAGCTTAATGGCGTTTCTGGCTACCATATCATCTGGGAAAAAAATATATTTGGGAGTTATGGCAGCCATGCCTTCCAAAAAATGGGATAGTGCGCGGCTCAGCGTAGGCTGTGAGATCCCCACGGAGAGGGCACCCAGCCTCTGGAACGAGCCGTTCGCCAAAAATTGCAGGCAGCCAAGCATCTTGGTCATACCTGAAATTGCTTGCCCCTTCCTTGTGGTGCGGGCTAACCATGGCCGCAGCTCACTATACAATTTATGGAGGGAAGCGCGATTAAGCCTGGTCAGCTCGAACAGCTCAACGTCATGCATGCCATTGATGTTCATGCGTCGCCGCCGGTGCAATCTGGCCTCTGACCTCAGGATCACATCAATGCCAAACAGAAGAAGAGCTTGATGCTCTTCAAAGTCACTCTCCATCACGCTTGGCTGCCTAGTCCCGAGGTCAAAAAGGTGCCGTAAGACGCTCGACAAGGAAATGACTATATGGCCGTCAGAATACTTGGCAATCAGCTCTCTGAATTAATCGGCAGCCCATTGCAATGACATAAATAATTTGACCGATCGAAACATTTACGATTTCGAAGGAAAAAAGTCCCGAAGTAGCGTAAAACCACAAATTTAAGTTCGATGGACGAAAGAACATATACGTCTATGTTCGAACGTTCGTGCGAGTCGAAAATGCCCCCAAAAAATGGAAAAAATGACAAACACCCAACAAAACTTTCGATTTCAAATACGAACATAATGACATTTGGGATTTTGAATCGACCCTATTATGCAATGTCAAGCAGCTACTTCCAAGCCCAGCAGGATATTGTCATGCATGCATGTCACTGCACGGATGGGTTAAATGCAGAGGAACCAAAAAAAAAAAATGTGGTTCAGTTCAGCACACCAGATCATTGAAAGAATGGATTAGATCTAATCTTAGATTATATCACTTCCTGTCCATTGGTGGAACCTAATGGACATATGTATTTTTTCATTTACTAATGTAATGTAAACTGCAAAGTGTAGTGTATATACATAGCCAAATGATGTCCTCTAGGTGCTGAGCTACACCAAGATCTACAAGAAGACTGATGCAAGACCTGCCAAAACACAACACTGATGATGGGCATGTGTAAGCATTACTGAGCTCCCTCACATCAGATGTGCAGTTGCCAATAGCAACAAATTTCAGGTATAACAAACTGCTTCCATAAAACAAACATTTGCTAACATGAGAGCATAAGAATAAAATAATAAGCTCATCACCTTGACAGCATGCTTTTGGCACAAAAAAAATTACATTGAATGAAAGGTGAGTATAGCCTTGATTATTTTACTGTCTGGACAATCACTTTAAATCTGCATCTGATTTCTAAACCTCTATTTTTAATAGTAAAATGGAAGTGACTTACAGTCTCTAAATCAGTAAGTAAACAATAATATTGGTGATGCAATTTTTTCCTCAAAGGAGTAAATATGTGGCTTATAATAGGGACAGCAGGGAATGAATGTCAAAATGTACATTTATATGACACTCAGCAACAAGCCGGCTTTCAGCTACTTTATTCAACCCTAGAAAGAAAACAAATCTTTTAGCATATGAGTCAGGAGATGTCAAACTCCTCCACGTAGTCTGCATGTCCTTGCACATACGTATCTTTGTCCCCCTGCTGGAATTTAGGGCATCCCATGTAGTCTGCATGTCCTTGTACATACTTACCTTTGTACCTTGGTTACCATGTCATAACCATGTCGTCTGCTTTTGCTCACTGTTACTTGCCTCCTACTTTGGTCACCTTCTGTTTTGGGCCTTCTGTTTTACACCCCTGTTAGTTTGGTTTGTGTCTGCTTTATGTAGTTGCATAGAAAACATGCCATCATGCAGCATATAACTTTACAACTCTTAACTGTTTATTAAAATTTGGGGGATTTTGGTATACATTTTTTTTTATTTATTTACATAAAAAAATAATTAAATATGTAAAAAAGTTTTTCCCTGGGACCAACATGACACCTGCAAAGAGAAAAAAAATATATATTACCATTTGTTTGCCCACATGTGTGCTTGTACATGCACGCATATTTTGACATACTTACCCAAACTGGTTGATGCATATTTTTAGGGGGCTTCCCTCCTCTGCGGCGCCATCCCTTCATTAGGGTCTGTAGAGGGAAAGAACCTAAGTTAGTATTTATGGGCATGTGTTGTTTGTTTAATGCTTGGGTATTGTTCTGCTTCACTGGCTTGTCACCCACCTTGCGCCACTTCCGTATCAGAATATTCACCCTCTGATGAATCTGTAGGGACAGAGAAGCACAACATACCAGCACTTAGCAAACATGTTATTAGACATTACATGCAGCACAACCTGTGTATTTTTGGGGTATTGGCCTACCGGAGTGTGCAGAAGCTGTGGGCAACTCCAAGCCCACACACCCTCCTCCTCTTCAGCAGCCTCCATGGCTGGTGGTGTTGCAGCTTTAGAGGAGGAAGAGGATGTTGGCAGGATTTGGGCTGCCGCCTTACACCCACACCCTGTCTTCTGGGCCCCCCTGGTCAGACCCTCCGCCTCTGGGTGGGCTTGATCGACAACCAGAACTCTCCAGCGACAAAAGATAATATAATATTGTAAAACAAAGTCATAACTTTGATAGCTCACCGCTGTTGTACATCCACTTACCTGAAAGGTTCTGGCTGTAGAATCTCTGCACCCAGGGCCACGTTTGCAATTTGAGGTCTGACCAGTGCTGCATTATTTGGGTAAAGGTGTAAGGCGACATCCCCTCACCATGAAGTATTACCTTTGATCCATGAAAGTCTGCAAATAACAAACAGATGTGCATTGTTAACTTATGTCCTCTGGGACTCCTTTAGTTCCACATGCATGTCCCTGCCCCTTTATGTAAGACAGTGCAAGGACCCATACCCTCGTATACGCTAGTGTATGCCAATGGTAACTAATCCAGCTCTCCCATCCCACAATAGTAGCGAATTGCAAGCGCAAACGCACTTAGGCCAAAAGGCGCGCTAACTCTCCGCTGCTACTACTGTCGTATAGAACAATGCGAAGCCAGCTCTCCCATCCCACAATAGTAGCGAATTGCATAGAAATGTCAAACATAAATCACTTAGGCACCCCTGCATCACATATTAACATACTAGTAAGGGGGTCCATGGGCCTGTTACACCAGTGCATACGTTGTAGTGTCCAGAGCTATTGTACACTGGAGACCCAAACCAGGTTGTCCTAGCTCTGGCTCATCACTTGTAGTGCCAACTGCCATCATTGGAACACTGAACCTATGGAGGAACTAAAGGTATATTCCTATACATTTTTCACCTACCTACACTACACTTCTATTCCAAAAAGTTTCTCTTTGTACACCAGCAAAGTCTAAAGCACCATATCAAAGTGATACTACAAAAAACAAGATAAGTAATAATTTTCTTGTGGATTGGGCAGATGGCTTCACCGATACTCGTATCTTGCTGTTACACTTTATTGGGAAATCAGGAGCAAGTCAAAACCATGACAGTCTTTGCAGTCCATTAGTCCAGGTGACTTGTATTTGTCCTGGAAATGGGAGATTAGGGTAAAAATGTACATGATATATCTTCATTCAGGCATAATGACAAGCTGCCACCAAGATGGGGAAAGATGAATCTACTGCTTGACAATATTCACATACTCTGTTATCTAGGGGATGTATCCTAAAACGCAAGTATACTGGGTTTTGGACAATCAAAGTGTTCTTTACATTAAGTAAAAGCAGACTTACAATATACTTTGAACAACCAACTTGAACACCAGCTGCCCTATAAAACTAAAAAACACACATACTTAGCATCACTCAGACAGATGTCTGGAGTTAGGTATTTTAGCTAAAGGTATCACCTTCTTCTGTTGTCTTCTATGTTTGCATTGCTCCAAGCGTCAGCTTCCTTTGTAGGTCTCCCGTTGATTAATTTTTAATTCAATGTTGCCAGTCATAGCAAGGTGAGCTGTGTGCAGAAAAATATCTAAATTACAGAAGATGCCTCTAAAACAATATTTTATGGGTATATGCCTGACAATTATGAGACTGATAGTGACGTGATGGTGTTCACTGGGTGGGCTTGCACATGATTGTGCACCTGTTGGCTAGTGAGCCCAAATGGCTATTGGCAGCCATGTGAGGGAAAGCAGAGGCATCGGCAGTACAGTCTTAGGCTTTCCGGGAGTGAATGCACAGTTGGGCAGACGATTTTATGTTTCAATCTTTTTATTGTATTTTTTTTTATAACAACTGGATTGTACAATATAATAAAGTGTTGCAGAAAAAGACTTGAGGTACAAATATCTGTTCTTTGAAAATTTCCAATCACACTTATCTTCTTACGATTATCAACACTCGCGTAACTTCAATTATCAACACTATTTGCCCTTGTCAAGTGCTGTCATTCAAGAGATCGGATTGACGCTGTCTGTTGCGTGATGGTCATATCACGGACCAGTGGGTCGGGGGGGTAAGCCCCGTCCCCTCCAGTCCTAGACTTAGCACATCACCGCCCCCTTCTTTAAATTGAGGGGGAGGGGGAGGGGGTGCACGGGTCGGGAGTAGGGGCGAGGGAGAGAGGGATATATATATTCCCTATATCTGGGAACGAGTATTCCACCCACGCGCCCCAAACTTTCATGAATTTTATGTGCGAACCCTTTAAAATACTGGTCAATTTTTCATTGATAAAGATCCTGTTCAGCCGCTCTTTTATCACCTGAAACGGAACACTGGCCTTCTTCCAGGAACTGGCAATCGTCAGTTTTGCGGCCAACATGACCTGGGTCAATAGGGTTGGGATTTGGTAATGCCATCAGGTTTTACATGCAGCAATGCCACCCAAGGGTCCCTGCGCACATTAGTATGCAAAAGGGTGTATAGCAAGCCAAAGACCCTTAACCATAACCTACTGACCTTCGGACACTCCCACCAGATATGCATGACCGAGCCTTCTACGGGACAGCCCCTGAAGCAGGACGCCGGGTATCCAGGGACTGCCTTAGCTATGTTATGAGTACCATCTTGTAAGCATTTTATACGCTGCCTCCTGCGTGGTTATATTTATGGAACATTTGTTGATCCCATCCCAGATTTCTGTCCAGCCCTTTCTATCCCTCACTAGATTTAAGTCTCCCATCTAATCATGTACCCGTGCTTCGAGTCAGGAGGCAGCGCTGTGAGATGGGCGTAGAGCATGGATACAAGGCCAGGCGTGGGGGTCCCCCGCAGGCAAGCCCTCTCAAATGCAGTAGCATCTGCTCCTGGGGTTTTATTTTTGAGTAAGGGAGTGAGCCAGTGGCGAATCTGAAGGTACCTGTACTGTTAAGTCGCTGGAGCATTTACCTTCACTGTCAATGCTGGCCAGGAGGGCATTCTCTCCCCATCCACTAGATGGTGAACTCTACTGATGCCTACCCGCTCTCACCACACAAACGCTTCTGGGTTCTCATTTCCCGGAGGGAACCACGAGTTCTTGACCAATCTCATTACCAGGAGGTGCGATGAGATCAGGCCCCCAGAATACTTTATTCCAGCCCACACTCGAAGGGAGTGACACAAAATCGGGCTCTCTATACGGGGTCTAAATTGTGGTGGGATCCATATTAAGCTGTCGACTGGAGTGGAGTCGCATGCAGGGGCCTCCAGAGATACCCAAAGGGGGATTTCCGTCGTAAGGTGCAGGTTATGGAGCTGAGCTATCTGCGCTGCCTGATAGTACCTTTGCTACCCTCGGCCTGGTGCTTCCCCATATAAACTTCATAATACTGTTTTGCATACTCTTGATCTGGTGTGAGGGGATATGCACCGGAAGTGCCCTGAAATAATACAGCATTTTGGGTAGCAGTGTCATTTTAACTGAGTTTATCCTCCCGATCCACGAGATTACATGTCCCCGCCATGAGTCCAACAAGGATTTCAGGGTTCGAAAAAGGGGGGGTAATTTGCCCGATATAACGAATGGTAATGGGGTGTGATGTTGATCCCCAGATATGAGAGTGCCTCTGGAGCCCAGCGAAAGGGGAAATTAGACTGAAGAATTCCCAAGTCCTGGGTGGGGATGTTCAGGTTGAGCCCCAGCGACTTCTCCTTATTAGCCTTAAGTCCCGAGATCTTAGAGAAATCCTCCAAGAGCCTGAGTACATTAGGTAGGGAGGTATGTGGTTGTGAGAGGATCAATAGGATGTCGTCAGCAAATAAGCATGCTTTGTGATGGTACCCAGCAAATTCCACCCCTTGATATCCGGGTTTGACCGAATGGCAATCGCCAGCGGTTCCAAGGCCAGTACGAACAACACCGGGGAAAGCGGGCATCCCTGACGCGTGCCCCTGCCAATCGGGAACGATTCTGAAAGATAACCCCCATATTGTACCCTTGCTGAAGGGGAAGAGTATATAGACCATATCCACCCAAGGAAATTATCTCCAAAACCCCATCTTTGAAGGGCATAAGTCATGTAGTCCCATTGGGCAGACGATTTTAGAGAAACAAAGGTCTTTTTTTAATTTACTTTGCTTCCTATTTAATTGCAGCTAATTCTTATGGAAACATATCTAACATTACCAATTGTGTGTGTTGTGTTAAATATGTGTAAATTAACATGTTCAACATTTAAAAACAATATATTAAGGACATAATTATAGCTCCGTGGTAGTGGTACCATGTAACGTGTGGGTTGTTGTCCCTTCCTGGAACCCTGCTTATTGCTTTTGTAGATCTGTGATATTCCTTGCCACCCTTCCTGCTCTCTGCGGCCAGATATTATTATATAGAGCACTTTACACTAGACACTACATTTTCTTGCATTACCAAATGAGATTTGCTAATAATTTTTATTATTTTATATGTATTCATATTTGAGTGCTACGACATCCACGTTAGCAATGCCCCTACTTGTTTTGGAGCAGCTTTACTAGTCTAGTTACTGTTTTCTAAAGGTGTGGTCAGAACACTGCCCCCTGCTGCTGTGACAGGGTCGTAGCTGCACATATTTACAGAACTAGGTTTCGATTGTATGCACTGGCCTTAGATGTTCCATATTTTTGTCTTCCAGAAGTGGAATGTATTTGTATATGTTCAAGCTGATGATAGCGTATTCATTAAAATAAATACATTTTTTTGTATTTATAGGGAGCAATCTGTTTTTGGCTACACTTTGAACTGTATGTCCACTTAATATTTTCCTATTATGAAGCCTAAATGGACAAATAAATAGACCTGGAAGATGCTTCTCTCCACACTGTCTGTAATGGGGTGATTGGTAGGGATCCTCCACACTGTCTGCAATGGGGTGATTGGTGGGGATCCTCCACACTGTCTGTAATGGGGTGATTGGTGGGGATCCTGCACACTGTCTGTAATGGGGTGATTGGGGGGGATCCTGCACACTGTCTGTAATGGGGTGATTGGTGGGGATCCTGCACACTGTCTGTAATGGGGTGATTGGTGGGGATCCTCCACACTGTCTGTAATGGGGTGATTGGTGGGGATCCTCCACACTGTCTGCAATGGGGTGATTGGTGGGGATCCTGCACACTGTCTGTAATGGGGTAATTGGTGGGAATCCTCCACACTGTCTGTAATGGGGTGATTGGTGGGGATCCTCCACACTGTCTGTAATGGGGTAATTGGTGGGAATCCTCCACACTGTCTGTAATGGGGTGATTGATGGGGATCCTGCACACTGTCTGTAATGGGGTGATTGGTGGGGATCCTGCACACTGTTTGTAATGGGGTGATTGGGGGGGGATCCTGCACACTGTCTGTAATGGGGTGATTGATGGGGATCCTGTACACTGTCTGTAATGGGGTGATTGGTGGGGATCCTCCACAATGTCTGTAATGGGGTGATTGGTGGGAATCCTCCACACTGTCTGTAATGGGGTGATTGGTGGGGATCCTGCACACTGTCTGTAATGGGGTAATTGGTGGGAATCCTCCACACTGTCTGTAATGGGGTGATTGATGGGGATCCTGTACACTGTCTGTAATGGGGTGATTGGTGGGGATCCTCCACACTGTCTGTAATGGGGTGATTGGTGGGGATCCTCCACACTGTCTGTAATGGGGTGATTGGTGGGGATCCTGCACACTGTCTGTAATGGGGTGATTGGTGGGGATCCTGCACACTGTTTGTAATGGGGTGATTGGGGGGGGATCCTGCACACTGTCTGTAATGGGGTGATTGATGGGGATCCTGTACACTGTCTGTAATGGGGTGATTGGTGGGGATCCTGCACAATGTCTGTAATGGGGTGATTGGTGGGGATCCTCCACACTGTCTGTAATGGGGTGATTGGTGGGGATCCTGCACACTGTCTGTAATGGGGTGATTGGTGGGGATCCTCCACACTGTCTGTAATGGGGTGATTGGTGGGGATCCTCCACACTGTCTGTAATGGGGTGATTGGTGGGGATCCTGCACACTGTCTGTAATGGGGTGATTGGGGGGGAGCCTGCACACTGTCTGTAATAGGGTGATTGGGGAGGATCCTGCACATGGTCTGTAATGGGGGAATTGTGGGGGATTCTGCACACTTTAATGGGGTGATTGTGGGGTGATTCTGCACACTGTAATGGGGTGATTGGGGGGATTCCGCACACTGCCTGTTATGCGGTGATTAGGAGGGGGTATTTTAGCACACTATTTGGTTCAGAATATTTTTTTTTCTTATTTACCCCCTCTAAACCTTATGCGCATCTTATGAGCAGGTGTGTCTTACAGAGCGAAATATGCAGTTATTCACTCAGCAGATGATGACGTACTTTAGTAACTGTACCTACATTATTAGATACATGAATTGGGAGCTCTCTCTTTGATAACTATCATGACATCTTGCCTGTGTGTGCTGGGGGAGGGGATGCTTGATAAAATCTGTGCTGGCACTTGTCCCTGACTAATGCATGAGAGTGTCAGATTGATACATGCACCAATCCGATTTTAAGCCACTCGGATTCTAATTGGCGCTGTCACTTTAACATTTCGCTGCCATGCACTGACTCTATACTGCAATTCAGACGGCAAATGATTCCGCCTTTCACACAAACCAGTTAAACCCACATTAGAAACCTGACAGGTCACTAAACACCCGCTGAAGCATATATTTATTGAAAGCGCTAGGGGATTATATCTGTGATAGTGAGGTGCCATGATCCTCCTGTGACTGCTATACCTGCAATTAGAGGCACTAAAAAGTGTTGCAAACACAAACTATTTGTACAAAAGCAGTGTAATCCAATGTTTTATTAATATAAATGATGCAACAAATAATAAAATATACAACATTTTATACCAAAAATAACATGATGTGTATTGGAGTATTGAAGATAGAGAGAAATGAATATAGATGTGTAAGCCAGCACCCACTAAGGCAGAGCTGTGGACCAATATCTCTGCCTCAGTGAGGGGGCAAACTGCTTGGCCTTATCTAATCTAGGCCTTACAATACAGATCGACGTCTTCTATATGGGCCTTCCTAAACTAAATGAGAGCTTTAGATTTACATTACATGCAGAAATCTTTTGGAGTTTTCCTCACAAACATTTAAGTCTCAAGAAGTGAAAGCTAAAAGCTTTGGTCATCTTAACAAGAAAAATATACAGGCCTTCAGAGTAGAGGACAAGAGCCTCTTGGAGGTCCTTCTGAATATTTGGTGGATATATGACCATTGTATCCTTGCGCACACAAACAATTTTCCTATGCATTTACCCCATTCGGGCAGTGAGTGTACGCATGCCTGGAGCGGTGGGCTGCCCTAACTACTGCACCTGGGGAGTTAGGTGTCCTGCTCAAGAGCACTTCATGACCAAGAATCTAACCTGCAACCTCTGGCCCCAGCGCCGCTTCCTTACCACTAGGCTATGACTGACTCATCTTCCCTTTATGACTGCTTCTTTAAAGTGGAACTAAACTCTAAGCAGCAAATTGGGATGCTCCACAGTGTGAAACCCAGGGGTCACCCACAAAAACCTTTGCCAGAAGAACCACGTAACCAGTGGCGGCTGCATTCCCCGGCATCTCTGCACTGAGCTGCACTAAAGGGCACGGGGGATGGGGCTGGTCTTGCCAAGCTCTAAACAGACCCGTATTTTCATTCATTGATATGAATGGCATACGATGCTGATTGGACAAGAAATGATCATTATAGATCATTAAGTACTACAATACAACTATTTTTGCAATAAAAAACAAGAACATCTTCCCACTGGCACTGGCAGGGTGCAGCCGACCACCAATTTATAGTCCAGTGTGTGGACAGGGACACTATATATCCAAGGTGAATCTTACTGGGGTTGGAAGTAGCACTAGGTAAAATGTTGTGTCAGTGAAAGCAATGTTTTAGGGCTTCGTGGGACCCCTTAGTCTGGATTATAGCAAAAATGTATCGCTGCTTCCCATCTTGCTGTGCGCTGGTGTGGAGCGCCGAGTGCCGCGCGCACTGAGCTGGCGCTACCTGTCGCTCACTGCAGCGCTGTACAGTTGTTAGAGCACCCAACACACATCATATTCATCAATGCCGGCTAGGTTACTAGAGCGACCGAGACGTTCTGTTACAAGGCCCAATACCCGCTTACAGCATTTACTAGCGGTCGCTCTAATCGCCGCTATACAGACACTCATCTGGCAATACCTAGCGCTAGTAGTGAATTAGCCTCCAGGTTAGCCGACCACTGTGTCTGTAGTCCAATTTGTTGCCCTTTTTGTCAGGTTTTTGGTGTTCTATCTTATTGTTTTCCTCTTCCTCAGTTTTAAGCTGGTTCTATTTCAGTTAATTCAACCTACCTACAAAAACTATGACCATCTAGTTACCTATCTAGTATATTTGGTTAATCATACACCTACATCCTACAAAATCCCTGACTGATCAATTTGTTATTTTTTGTGACCACACCCCCTAGTTTTTACATGGGCGATTGGTATGGGGTTGCACTTAAAACAGACTCTATTGTTTGAGGATCCTAGGCAAATGATCTCTCTTCATTCACCCGTTTACTTGACCACATCACAACAAATCATATTAAAGTTAAAACATCTGAGATTTATTTCACTCTATTAAAAAAAAAATTCCGATTACACAGACTACAATCCCATAAAAAGTGCAATTTCACACATAGCAAGACAGTATAATGTGTACTTAAATATCCTGCGTTATTTCGCATTTTGACGAGTGGTACTTGACTGGGTAAACATGTTTCTCCTGCTTGGCTTTTTCAATACCCTATGTCTATGAGAATATAAGAAAAAAAAAATATATATATATATAGGTAATAAAATACAATTTCATCATATACACTTTTGTCAAGTATAATTTTTGCAAAATTAATTGCTGGGGTTAGGTCCAACCCCCAAATTTTATAAGGACCTAGCGTTCCCACCACACCTCAAAATTACATTGATTTAGAAAAATTTGTAGTTATATTTACTTCATGTTCTTAAAATCAAGTCATTAAGAGTTCAAACAATACATATAGAGTACAGTACACATTAGCTACACAATTGATACAGCAATATACAGATTTTGTTACAATAAATTACTAATTATATGCAATATTGTTGAACAAATAACCTAAAAATTCATAGCATCAGCGTTTTGTGTTCTTTCAAGCTTACTGGTATGATGCTCAAAACGATCAGGGCAAACATGCTTCGCCAATATGGCTTCCACAGCGCCCTGTCTCGTGGCAATGTGAAGCTCAGATTTAAGTCTAGAATGATTTGGTAATACAGTTTTGTGTGGCTGAATGAACCTCCAACTGTGCTCCAATACATATGCCTTTCTGAAAAAGTATGCTGCAGGCTATTGCTCACGCATTCAAAGTTGAAGACAAAGGGGGGGGAAGGGAGGGGTCCTGTTGTTCAGAACCTTGAGAACTGGCTTGCTGTATCCCCGCTCTGGTGCTGGAGTGCTGAGCGCCGTTGCGCTCCCTTCTAGTGCTGCCTCAAATATGTAAGTAATGTCATGGATTGATAAAATGTTTTTGTGCGCAGCTGCATCTAGATAGTAAAGGCTGTTTGTTTTCAATAGGATCCAGTATTGGCACGTATTGGCGCGCCGGGTGCTGGGGGAGCGGTTTACGCGCCAATACTGGATCCTCCCCCTTTGTCTTCAACTTTGAATGCGTGAGCAATAGCCTGCAGCATACTTTTTCACAAAGGCATATGTATTGGAGCACAGTTGGAGGTTCATTCAGCCACACA
The DNA here is from genome assembly GCA_027917425.1 of Gastrophryne carolinensis. Classification (NCBI taxonomy): domain Eukaryota; kingdom Metazoa; phylum Chordata; class Amphibia; order Anura; family Microhylidae; genus Gastrophryne; species Gastrophryne carolinensis. The sequence goes on along the minus strand of CM051240.1, from coordinate 100,314,435 downwards.
AAACTGTACTACCAAATCATTCTAGACTTAAATCTGAGCTTCACATTGCCACGAGACAGGGCGCTGAGGAAGCCATATTGGCGAAGCATGTTTGCCCTGATTGTTTTGATCATCATACCAGTAAGCTTGAAAGAACACAAAACGCTGATGCTATGAATTTTGAGTTTATTTGTTCAACAATATTGCATATAATTAGTAATTTATTGTAACAAAATCTGTATATTGCTGTATCAATTGTGTAGCTAATGTGTACTGTACTCTATATGTATTGTTTGAGCTCTTAATGACTTGATTTTAAGAACATGAAGTAAATATAACTACTTAATTTAATTAAATTATTTAATATAACTTAATATAACTAAATTTTTCTAAATCAATTTAATTTTGAGGCGTGGTGGGAACGCTAGGTCCTTATAAAATTTGGGGGTTGGACCTAACCCCAGCAATTAATTTTGCAGTAGTAACTCTCAATAGGACCTGCAATTTCAAACCCCCTCTACCTAAAGAGATACTAAAAAATATTTAAATACCCTCTTCCTGAGGAGGATCGCTGGTTCATCAGGACATACCACAATTCATGTGTTCTGTCCTGATATAGAATTAAGTATAATTGTTTCCATTTTTGACAATGAAAACGTCATTGGTACCTGTAACACACTTCTGCCAATTTATTGCTGCTGTCCCTTTAAGAGAGAGTGTGGTTTGACCCCTGCATTGATAGGGAATTATTTGTGCCTGGACTCCATTCATCCATATATCTGTAATATCCATAAATTCATTATGTTCCACCTGGTATCCCACGCCAATGTTAGCAGGTATGAGACAATAATCATGTAAGGTTGTTTCCACTTACCCCTTATACGCTTTTTTTCAGGACCGCTGTGGCTAGTTTGTATGGGGCACTCCTGGTTTTTCATGTAGTGCTCTATTCTATTGATATAAATGTAATCTGTTAGTAATGCGCTTCCTGCCCATCACTGAGCTATTATAGATATTTATTACCGATTCTGCCATCCACTTGAAACTTCCCGTACCTCCTTTCACTTAGATATACATCATAATTAGGTATACATCAAAGAATGAGTGCTGTTTTAAAGGCAATGGGAGGTAACAGTAAATCATATTCTCATCTGTTTATTTACTTTTCATTTTGTTAATTGATAAAAATAAACTCATTAAATCTATTTTTAAAAAGCTTTTATACTTTGCAACATTTTTTTCCACAGCTGCCTAAAACGTTAACATAACCAGAAACCTTTTCCGCAAAAAAAAAAAAAAAAAAATCCAACTGATTCTGTACTAAACAAACATTTTTTTCCATTAAACCAGACCTTCACTCTGAATTAGAGTTTATCTTATATGTTTCCAGCACCCTCTACATACACATTAGGGTCGATTCAAAGAAACATGTAACAGCTTGGATTTTGGTGCCGATCATACTATTTTTCCCGTGCGTTCGTATGAACTTGCGAGTGATTCTATAAGCAAATACGTTTCTATCCTAAAATGTACGTCCGTTCGTATGGCAGTTCGCGAATCAGACCTATGTCAGTTTCCATCCTGAATTTTCCGTTTCATTTCTCAGGTTGCAACATTGGTTTTGCCCTTTTTCCTTTTTTGTCTGGACGTAAATCCTTCTGATCTTGCGGCTGCGCACTACAAACTTACCTCATTAAAGTGCATTCTAAATATTTGGTCTTTTATTTTTCTTTATTTCATTCATTTTGTAGTAACCAACCATTAATGAATGCATTTGCATAAGTAAATCTTACTTTGTTTAATTTTTAGTTAACTTGCATTTGTTACTTGTGGATTTAATTTTAATATTTTGGCTTCAAATGGTACAAGTTAAAATTTTGGGTGTGGTTACCCACACCCTCTCCATACAGATTGCTCTCAAAAATTAAAAAACACCCAGCAACTTCTGCATGTTATCAGTCTAGAAACAGCCAAGATGGCGGCTCAGGTATTCTCGGGCAGCCTGCAAACAGAAAGGGCCTTGTGACTGTGTTGCTCTGCATTCTTTGATTTCTGACCTTTCCGTGCCCCCAGCTCTGCTGTGTCTGTGCAAAATACAGCAGTAACCCACATCCTGCACTTTATCCCGCTCTCCTCTCCTCAGTAAGTGTGATGCATCTGACCAAAGATGTGCTTAAATAATTAAACAAAGCAAAGGTAAACAACTACACCAATAAATGCAATCTAAAAATATTATTCTAGTACATTAATTTTAAAATAAATAACAAAGGACATAAGTTTCTTTAATTAACGCAAATATATTGCAAAATAAAGGTTTACATGCAAAGGACTAATTAAGGTCCATATTAAAATGCTTTTATAAGGCATACATGAATCAGGTATGCATTGCCATACAATTTATGGCCTCGGCCATGCTGATACATGTAGTTCATTGGAGCTCAAGACGCGCAGACTCCTCCACATAGCCAAAAAACCTGTTCAAGAACAGCAATCCGACTGCTAAAAGGTGTCGGCAGTGGCTTTCTTTTAAAACGTATTTAGAGGTTGGAAAACTGCTCTCTGAATCACACCTAAACACATCCAATTATCCTAAGTTTTACGTTTTGATCCTAAGTTTTAGGATTTGATCCTAAGTTTTACGTTTTGATCCTAAAATTTAGGAACGAACTTCCGCTGATCGTAAGAGCATATACGCATTCGTACGTAGGCTCGTGCGAGTCGGAAATGGCCCAAAAAACAGGAAAAAATGACTAACACCCACCCAAACTTACGATTTTCGATCCGAAATCAATTAACTTTTGCTCTTTGAATCGAGGGGATTGTTCACATTAAAAATTATCCTACCTGCATCTACTGCTTTTTCTGAGCCTTTAAACATCCAAGATGGCGGCGCATGGAGTCTCAGGCTGCTTGCAGACAGGAAGTGTCTTCTGACTGCCCAGCTCTGCATTCTGGGATTGCTGTCCTTTTCTTGACCCCTGCTCTGCTCTGTCTGTGTAAAGCGCAGCTATAACCCGCCCCCTGCACTTCTGTCCCCCTCTCCCCTCCGTAGTATGTGATGCTTCTGAGGCAAGATGGCAGCGCCCGTATCCTAGAGTCCTGAACAAAGTTGCAGCCCAGTGGGGGTGAGAAGAAAAAGTAAGTGCCTAAAAACATAAAATATATTAATTTTAGAAGCTGGGGAATAGTTTTTTTAAGCGTTTGGGCTTATCATTAAATGATGCAAAAAGTCCAATGTATTAGATTTTATTTAACCCTTTCCTAGAGGAAATAATCCGTGTCAGGGTATCAGCCTCTTAAACAGCTCACTCCAGGAATCCATGCACGACGCTCATGTTTGTGTGTAACGGAATTAGAATCTTCCCAGAGCCAATGCTCGCCAGCCTCCAGTGTCCGCGGTTAAGGGCTGACAACCCATAAAAGAATGCTTACATTGCGCTAGCCACAATAATTGACAGATGTCGTTTTGCTGGTATGTAAATGATAAGAACTGACACAAAGCTCTGGGCTAAAATGTCTTCATGCCACCGAATGCAAGGCAGCATCCGTCCCCTCCTCTCTGGATGCAGATCCATGAAATGACAAGGTGCCTCTGGTGACACCGCTCTCAGCGTCCTGCTCCATCTTTATTTGTTTAATCACTCCTACCTCACTTCTAAAATAAACTGGGCTGCCCTCATGTCATTCCCAAAAGAAAGAGGAAATCAATTCTGCCCCCCCCATGCCAGATCTCCATTTGCTCTCCATTCTTCAGGATTATATTTAGCAATGATGAAGCAGCTTGGTGAATCACATGTAGCTGGGTGGATATTTTTATTCTCACTGGAACTAGAGTTTGTGTTTTGTTGCTGGCATTTGGCTGTTTATGAGAGAATGTAAATGATCGGTTTGCTGTGGGCGAGCAAGGATGCCCCGCCTACGCTGTGCATCACCCATGGTCATGGACCTCACAGCTGGCAGCTTTCAAGTGGGCACCAGCCAAATGGCTGGGAAAGGGCGAGAAATATTTACATGACAGATACCAGCGTGTTGCCTCTGAAGTAAAGGCTGCTTCTGCCAACGAGGAACAAAGTGCTGGGATGACTTAGACATGTAGTTCAGGAAAAGCTCCTGACCTATACCTTTCCTGACAAGTCTGTACCAGGAACGGTATATTAAACTAACCTACACCCGACACCCTGTAATAGAGAGATGCTCTTTTTTTTATAAAAGCTCCATTTGATAGTGGGAGGTAAATGGCTGCACACTTCCATGCTTTTCTCTATTGCTTAGCTACTATTTTTCTCCAATTAAATTGATTTCCATGGCTGATTTTGGTATCCTAAGGATCTTTAAATTTAGGTTAATCCCAAAGCAGGATCCCCTGGAGATGGTTGTTAAATAGTCTCAACATCATTTTTGGCTGGAGGACTGCTTTAAGATCGAGAGTGGTTATACACCTTTTATTAGTGTTAGTCAGACTCACATTAATGCCAATGAAAAGTCTAATGTTGGCCACGCAAGCTGAAAATTATTTACTGAACTGACAAAGTGCCATTGCTGTTTAATGGATTGATCGCGAATATTTGAAAAACGTCTGGAATTGGTTGAAACAATCAGATTCTGCAAAAAGGATGTAAAAACACCACACTCTTCTCATCATAAATGTTGCCTTTTACAATGAGTAAATGGGGGATAGTGTAGAAGGGTATTTTGCCTCTAGTGGGGCCTCTGTCCCAAAAACTGGCTCTTCAGATTAAGAGAGGGTGCCCTCATCTGCATCATTGTTTTCCACTCCCCACATAACTAAAGGAACAAACAGCTTAAATATGTGCACCATTCCTGCAGAAATGGAAAAAAGGGATTTTACAATACAGCCTCACAGTGTTGAAAAGAGGTGGCAGGGAGATCCAGGGGGCTTGCAGGAAGCAGAAAAAGTGGCACAATATTCCCACACTGCTGTTCGGTCTCCTGCAGACACAAAATGCTAAGCCAAGAGCTACAGATTTGGACACCTTTCTGTGGGCTTTTGAAACTATGTCATCAGTACCATGTACCAGAGGATCAATAGGTCAGGTACTTAACCCCTCGTCTTAGGGGTAAGGCCCTGGAAATCTTTGGGTACCTACCCAGCGAGGCCATCTTGAGCTATGAGGGAGTCAAGCAGGCTCTGATCCCACCACTGCCACCAAATTGTCAGGGAAAGGGCGGGTCACATGATCCTACTAACAATCCAGCCCCTATGATCACGCAGCCCGCTTTCCAAAATCACCATCCATTCAGCCACCTGGTAGGTCCACTCACAGGCATTCTGGTCATACCATCTCTTCTGATTGACTTGGGCCTATATCATATTGGCGAGTAGGCATAGCCTCTGTAAGGTACAGTCAGCTTAGTAAACCAGCCATTCCTTTTCTAGGTTTTATTTGGCAGGGGCAAGAAGCAACATCATGCACAGGGGCAGCCAGAAGCTCCTCCAAAAAGGGGTGAAAAGGCCTGTCACCATGTGGATGGGGGAGAGACAGAAGCTGGGATTAAATGCAAAGGGGCTGGCTGAAGGCCCCAGCCCACGTAGAAGATTTTGGAACAATCTAATGTGGGTTATGTGGACTCAGCACTGACATTTTCTGTAGAGGGTTATGGTCTCCAGAACAGGTTTTCTTTAGATGGCATAATTTGCATATAAATGCCACTATTATCCTTTAAGTGCCCTGCCATGGAGGCTGCAATAATGTGTCAATAGGTGGCGCTGCAGCCCTAATCAGCTGAGACAGGAAGCGCCTAGGAGACTGCCACCAGGACACTAGCAAGGGCCCTATACAGGAGTCTTACCTGTATTGCTTCTTTGGCAGCCCTGAAATAGACTAGTAGATGTCTAGATAGTAGGGACTAAGGTACTGTTTCTATACCTGGGGTACGCCCTCAACAGGAGAGATCTGCTGATGATATAATACTTGTATATAATTTTACAGTAAAACATTATTCAACCTTGCTTTAAAGCAGACCAAACCCCACCTTTTTATCGAGCATCCCCTGAATGAAGAGAACCTTTTGCCAATTTTTACTGCTCCTGCTTTCCTCTAATCCCAGATAATGGCGCCTGTTTCAGCTGTAAAGCTCCGCCTCCTCCATTCATTTCCACTGTTGTGTGTGGCAATGATGTAATTGCCACATTTATGCACTGACTAATCTCATGCCATATTACAGAGAGGGAGAGCCAAAAAAAAACGTGTTCCAGGACTATTCCAAGAGCAAAAATATCTATTTCTACACCCTAAGAAGGAAATATTGACAGGGGCTTTGGCCAAATGTATTTCAAATGTTCAGTGGGTTTTGGTCCGCTTTAGGTGTTACAAGGCCTGTGGCCTACTTGTTTTGGTAACACCTCGGGGAGGGGGGGGTCTCTGTTCTAGTAGCTAGGGGGTACTTGGTGTAAAAAGTTAGAGAACCACTGTGCTAGGGGGCTTGTCAGTGTCTTCATGTCTGTACTGTACAATAAAGGGGCTTTCCAGCCATGGAAATAAAAATGCTATACTGACGTTTTGTCCAGCCTCACCATTTATTGCATATAGAATGGGCTGAGAATTAAGACGGATGGGGTGCTCCAGAGCAGGACAGAAGGTTTGCGGGGGGGACAAGAAGTGAGTATTCTTCTGGTTGGACAGGGACTTTGACTTGACTTTAAAATGAATTGTTTTACTTTCCTGTTGAATGATAAAACTGTACAGAATAGAAAAACAAGCATAAATTCTTTCCAAACATTTAATATTTAGTCTGATAAGAAGTAAAAGAACGGTCACTATGAATACGAAGACCTTACATAGATGCCTATTGGAATGATCAGGGGAAAAGAAACAGGCTTGTGTAACATCAAAAGAACTACAACGATCATATTCATGAAAGGATCCTAAAACATATGTATGACATTACTGCATATGACCAGCATTTGAAAGAGACTAGCTCAAAGTCTTTTTAAAAAAAATTATATATATGTTGCTCTGGGCAATAGATGATCCGAGAATAGTTCTAAAGAAATGAAACATATATGGCCGTCAGAAATCCATTGAACATGCTTCAGTAGCAAAATATATTCTGATGATTGTTCTCATTATATATATGGCCAGCTTTACAAAGCGTATAGGCTACTACAGTAACAAAAGGTATCTCCTATTTGGGATGTTTGGCCACTGAATAACCTCTACAAATGCACAGTGACTGTGAACGCCCACTCGGTTTACTGCAGCAGAGATGACCCTCCACATTCCTCAGCTCACAGGTTTAACCCCTCCTGCTTTAATTCAGTATCTTCAGATGAGGGAATCACAATCTTGCGTTCTAGTAGCTAAAGGTTTACTGGCAGTATTTACACCCGGAGAGGGATGTCTCATTACTGCTGCCTGATGATTCCAAGCTCTGCTATGTGGGGGGGGGGGGGGGGGGGGAGCTCACTAGAAGCATTCAGGGATTTGTAAGTAGAAGCTATACTTTACTCAAGACCAGGAAACTACTACTGTAAAAACACAGAGCCACGTAAATAAAGGAAACCTGGAAGCAGCATGCTGATAAGTAAATCACAGGTATGGGGGCACAATCCTAACACAAATATTTATTTAAATTCCAAAAAAGGAAAGGAAAATAATTAGGCAAAACACCAAAACCTGCCAAAATTGAGTTTTCTTTTAAAAGGCGCTTAATAATGTTTTACTTTAGTTCTGCTTTATTTACTAGGGATGGACAAACTAGTCCAAAGGAACTCCTGTCTGATGGGGGAATCACCACAGCTTGCACTGATCTACTTACATACTGCCAGTTAACGTGGAACAAAATCCAGCTGGGCCGGCCCTGAAATCTAAAATATTCCAGGGCCAGGCACTGGCCTTCCCCCGGGGCATCCCAAATTAAGATGCCCTATTGTGAGACATCCCAAGGAATTCTCTCACCTTTGCCTGGTCCAATGGCACATGTGTGGGCTCTAGCCTAACGAGAGCCATTTTCCATGAATATGTAATTCGGCAAGCAGCTCTCATTGACTTCAATGGGGAGTGCAAGCTGGCTCATCCCCTGCATCCTTGACTGTGTGTGTTCTCCCACCCCATCCATTCATATAGGCTGAGGTGGGGGCACGTAGGCTGCTGGGGGAGCGCATGCTTGCATTTCCCATTGAAGTCAATGAGAGCTGAATGCTGTGGACAATTGGACCAGGGAGAGCGAGAGTGAATACCAGCTTTCGTCAAATTCCTGTTTTTTTTCCACGTTAATATGTCAGCCACAACTCCCCACTCACCATTTTCACCTCTCAGCCAGCAAGCGAATGTCCCCTTAAAGTGGACCAAAACCCAATCCCCCTCCCGTTTTTTGTTCTGTCTAAGATCCTGAATTGGGATGCCTATATGTGTTAAGCACATAGAATGGCTGCACATCATGGACAGATAGATTGTACGATATTAATGCCCGCCAATTAGGTTATATAAACACACACTGAATAATCAGCTGCTAGAGGAATTGTGTGTGTGAAGGGAAACCTGCAACAATGTATCTATATTGCTGTTCTCTGTGGACCCAGACAGAAAAGTGTATCTTCTAAAAATGATACTTTCTGTCAGCTGTGCAGCAGAGCAATGGGTGATCACAGCTGATGGTTTTCTAATAGAAATAAAAGAGGATTGCACCGGTATGTGAGGCAATTTTGACTGTGGGATTGGGTTTTTATAGAAGCTGGACTCATGTATGTGGCAAGATGGCTGCTGCCATGCAGTTATTGTGCATAGAATCTGCCTGCTATTCCATAACATGTGCATGGAGTTAAGCCCTCTCAAATAGTAACCAGAGTGGGGCCTTAGGGGGGAAATTAACTGATCTTGATTTTTCTTGTCTTTTGGTCTGCTTTAATATGCAAACCAAACATGGAGGGTTAAAGAGAACATTGGGTTAATTGAAGGGTTAATTGAAATCAGAATATCCCCCCCCCCTTCAAAAAAAAAGGAGAATACAGGTTCTACAGAGAATACACTCTGAAATGGCGGAAAACACAGAAGCTGTAGAGATCAAATCGCTATAGAGAAACCATAAAGGAGAGTAACATAGGGTGAAGTAAAGTGCTTAGGTGGCCAAATGTGCATGGGGCAGGGCCATTTAGACTTCAAAGCAGTAGTATTACCTTGTGCAAGGTGCAAATTGCAGTGCACTTTCCATTAGCTGCATTTCACACATGCGTCCGAGCTGTGCATGCAGCCAGGAGTCATGTGCCTAGGCACATGCGGAAATGTTTGTGCTCTGCCTGAGCATTTTTGCGCACCGACCATAAATCGACCGTATTGTTTTCCTCGTTTGGAATGTAAAACAATCCTTGTGTTAGAATTTTGTCTTAATGATCTATCTAGGTGAGGCTACCAGTAATCCTTTTGCTACTGGATCTCAAGACTGCGAGCATTCCAAACTGAAGAAGTTGAATTTCAGCAGAATGGGTTAAACCCATGCTTAGAAAGCTAGCGTAGCCAAATCTCTGATATGTACATACATATATGTACATAGCTAAGGTAAACACATTGTTGCTATGGAAAACGTTTTTTCTTTTATAACATAGTTGCAAACAAATATAAAATTGCAGACATCATATTGGCACACAATAATGGATAATAATTAAAAAAACATGCCATCAAAGTGGAATTACCCTTTAAACCTTCCATATTGCTGCAAAGCCATGCAATAGGATGACCACACTGAAGACAGTTTACCCCAATAAAAACCTTAGCAGTGGCATATTTTAGTGACTGACCATGATGAGTTGCAGTGGTTCCTGGAATGAGGTCCAGTACAGAGTAATGTATTTTAAGATGTGCATACAGGATTGTTCCAGCACTAATGAGGATAGACTCAAAAGCTATCCCTCGGTGTGCTCCCTGTGCTCAGTGGCTTCTATTGCCCCCTTTATTCTCAAATGGGCCACTGACCTGGGCCTCCTGGTTTATGTGGTGCTGGAGTGTGGGGGAACAATATGGTCAGGTGTGTCCTATGTACAGCCCCAGGCTCCAATGAAACTGCACAGATGGATAATAATTATATAATTATAATTAGGAGCAGTGGGTAATGCTGGATTTGGGCTCAACAGTGATTTTAAGACATGTTTGGACAGGAATCTGCTGGTGCTCCCCTGTTCCCAAAAGAGCCCCTCGCCCTGTTTGCCCAGGCTTGTATGGTGCCAATAGCCCTGTCTCTAAATACAAAAATTGTCAGCCAGGTTTTAGTAAAGCTAAAGCTGCATGGAGCTCATGGGCTATTGATACAGTACTAACAACACAGAAACCCTATTAAAAAACAATCTGACAAAAAAACTGAACCTAAGCCCACCAGCCCTCATATAGGCTGCTACAGTATTTAGACATACTCAGTATGTCTAAATACTGTACCTGCCCAACTAATAAAATCATCCTGCAGAGGTAAAGTTAGAGCGGACAAACAGGCAAAAATGACTTAAACCAGACGAACACAACAAACACATACCTCCCAAGTGTCTCTGATTTGGAGGGACTGTCCCTCTTTTGAGTCCATGTCCGCCTGTCCCTCTTTGATCCGCATCAATAAATGATTCATGTGGCTATATAAAGTTTTAATATTCTTTTGACTGTTATAACCTTTCCTATCCATCCCTAAATGAGGGGGCGTGGCCTAATTTAATAAATGTCTCTCCCTGAAATGTTGGTAGGCATGCAAACAGTGCACATATGCATCCCTCCTCAGCAATTTACATTGCTGCACATAAAAAATAATTTATCTTTTCTAACTCCTGCTGTAGTAAAGTTTACAAACAAAATGGTGGTTCATGCATCTGCAGGCCACATGCAACACAGGAAGTGCTGCTGGGCTTCCTGTTACTGTGCATTGTCAGTTATGTCAGCTGAATCTGGACAAAAGCATGGCTGAGATGCTGGGAGAGGAAGCTCCAAAATGGCCATTACTTTTCTTTTCCAACTGTACCAGGCTGCTGGTCCAGCTTAAGGTCCCTGTCCAGGCAAAAACAACAAACCACAGTTACTTACCTATAGTCGCACACACGCAGCTGATTCACTTGATGGAAGTAGTTTAAAGCGTATCCGGCATCGGTGATCTTGTCCCCGCCATCCCTGCAGCGCAGAGCTAAGTGGCCGTCCCCTTGGGTCAGTCACAGTGACTGGCCTCATCCTCTCCATTCACTACAATTGAGGGGACGTGCAGGCCCTCGGCACAACCCTATCAACTGAAGTGAATATGGCTGCTGGGGCGGATGCAAAGGAGCAGCTAGAAGGCAGCAAGGTGACAATGGGCTGTGGTTAAGAGCGGGGATGATGGGGTCTGGATCCCTGGGGGTAGGTTAGTTTCAAACTACCGGAATAGGGACAATTAGCTCTGCGGGACTATAGGTGATTATCTGTTTGTCGGTTTGCCTGGAAAGTCTACTTTTGGTGCCAAGAAGTTAGAAATTATTATATACACATAAGAGAGGTAGCTTAATGCTTAAGTCCAACCAAGAACCACACCTTCCTTAACAGGAAGCCTAGTAGCACTTCCTGTTTGCAAATTTTTGTTTGTTTCTAAAATCTACTACAGCAGGAGTTAGAAAAAGGTAAATGAATGTTTTTGTGCAGCAATCTAAATTTCCTGGGGAGGGATGCATGTGAGCACTGTTTGTTGTGTTGGTCTGGTTTAAAGCGGACCTTCACTCTGAATAAGAGTGTATCTTATATGTTTCCCACACCCTGTACATACAGATTGTCCCCATTAAAAATCATCCTACCTGCATCTACTGCATGTTATGAACCTTTAAACATCCAAGATGGCGGCTTATGGAAGCCGCCATCTTTTCAGGCAGCCTGCAAACATGAAGTGCCTCCTGACTGTGCTGCTCTGCATTCTGGGACTGCTGACCTTTACCTGACCCCAGCTCTGCTCTGTCTGAGCAAAGCACAGCTATAACCTGCCCCCCTGTACCTTATCCCACTCTCCTCTCCTCAGTAAGTGTGATGCTTCTGAGTCAAGATGGCGGCGCCCGTATCCTAAATTCCTGAACAGAGTTGCAGCCCAGTTGGGGAAAGAATAATAAGTCAGTGACTAAAAACTTAAAATATATTCATTTTAGATGCTGGGGAACCGTTTTTTAAGAGTTTGGGCTTTTCATTAAATCACGCTGAAGGTCCGGTTTAAGTGATTTTTGACTGTTGGTCTGCTTAAAGTAAGAACTATGGTAAAAAAAAATCCAGCAGTGGGGCAGCGTGTCCCTGGATGAGCATGGCCACTGGTAAAACCACTTCTTTTGGGTCCGTTACTACGGCTGCTGTGGAGCAGCCTATCGGCGATCGCATGGACGCATCACCTCAAGCAGCCTATCAGCGCCGGCCAGTGGCCGAGCCTATCAGCACTGGCTGGTGTTGGCCCTGGAGGCTGATAAGTAGAAGAGGACCCCAGAAGGTGAGCTCCTTGGCTGTTTTTATGGTTTACTGGTAGCAATGCGCAGTGGGGCATCCCGGGTTGCACTGCCCCGCTTCTGTATAGTACAGAGGGACTATGTCCATTTTTGACCATAGTTCCTCTTTAGGCTTAACTTTTGAATGTTGATCGAAAAAGCATCCACAGGAAACGACTAATGCTGTTTATATTCCTTGCAATATAGTTGTACATTTTCTGTACATTATGTATAACAGATACTGCACAAGATACTGAACAAATTGACAGGTTAGGGTTAAACTACAAAGCTTGGTTATACAGTGATTGTACAATCAGGCTGGGATATGTATGGTCAGCATAAAGTGTGGGGACACAGAAAATTAGGAAAATAAGAAAAAAAAGGAATGTGTAAAAGAGAAAAAGAAGGAATAAATAAATATGCAAATAAGACAGAGTGTTATATAATGGGAGAAGATAGGGCATATAAAAAGAGACGATCTAGAGGAGGTTAAAAGAGAAAGGGAGAGTGAACGTAGAAAAGAGATGGGAAGAAGGAATATGGAGTAAAAGGATAATGTAGAGAAGGTGAAAAGAGATGGAAGGAATGTGAAAGAGGGAGACAGAGGGAAGATAGCGAACAGGAGGAGAAGGGAACATAGAAACGAGGGGAGGGGAGGAGGGAAGGCAGAGAGAGAGGATAACATAGGGAAGTTGGAGAGCAATGACGATGGAGGGAATGTAAAAGAGAGAGAGAGAGGGAAGATAATAAAATAACAAGGAGAAGAAGTGAGCAGGGAAAAGAGAGAGGATAATACAAGGTGGTCTTGCAGGACAGGGTAGCAGTACCTGCGTCTGTAGAAAGGAAACCACGTGCTGAGTGTCTATGGCACAGTTAATGAAGGGGATGGGGGAAGGTAGAGCTGGACATCTGAGCTTGCACTCTTTTCAGACTGATCGCCGGTGGTGGTAGCATCCCCTGTTACTCACGACCCTTGTCATCCCTCCTCCTATGTGCCTCCTTTCCCTTCCCCTCTCCTCCCCTCCCTCCCTCCATCTCCCTCTCTTTCCACTACTCCAACAATCCAGATTCCCCTCCGCTTTCCTCGATTCCACAAGTGCAGCAGCGCAGGCAGCAGCAGAGCAGAGGAGCAGAGCGCAGCGTCAGGCGGCCGCCCCGCAGCACTTTGCACCTTCTCCGACATGGAGACGGACCAGTGAACTGACATCTCCTGCCTCCCACTACTTATGGTTTGCACTTACCACCTCGGATCTTCCACATCAACCTAGAAAGCAACAAGCTGCCTACAATGACCGGGATCAGGGCGATCCTCTACTACTTCCTAGCGGATCTCTTTACTTTCCTGTGCTGGGCACAGGTGAAAGGTGGACCTCACTTTGGGAGCACTGAAGTGGTATCTGACCTCAACCTGTCCGACCCTGGAGATCTGGAGTCTTCAGAAGCTCCTCAGACAGCTGAAGGTTGTAGGGGCTATTTTGATGTCATGGGGCAATGGGACCCTCCTTTTAACTGCAGTTCGGGGGATTTTCTGTACTGTTGTGGCACTTGCGGCTTTAGGTACTGCTGTAAGTTCAAGCAGGCCAAGCTGGACCAGAGCATCTGTACCAACTACGACAGACCAATCTGGCTCCAGCCAGGGAAGACTCCGTCAAAGATAGATGACCCCCTTCACGACCCCACTAGGGATAAAACCAACTTGATTGTTTACATCATTTGTGGAGTAGTAGCTGTCATGGTCCTCGTAGGGATATTCACCAAACTTGGACTGGAGAAAGCGCACCGACCTCAGAGGGAGAACATGTCAAGGTTGGTTCATCAGCCTTTAACCTCTTCTGTGTTACAGTATGTCTTCTTCCCATGCAAGGTTCTTCACCCAGCACTGGCCACCAGTTGCTGACCACCTGGGACTGAACAAGCCAAAGGCAGCTCATAAGACTTAGATACTTAGGTGATATCTCTGTTATTCTGACAAGCCATTTAACCCTTTGTGTTGCTGAAGCTCCATCGCTTCAAATACAATCTCAGATTTCTGATATAAATTACAGGAGTGCTGGAACAAAGAGATGCTATGAAATAAGCTCAGTAGCGACATGTTGCAGATTGCAGTGCGTCTCTCAAACATGTGACTGTTACTCCTTAGTAATCCCTTGTTTGCAGAAATCTACGATTTCTCTTCCACATTTAACCCTATAAACCCTTCATCTTGTTATCACCTCATCTGCAATGTTAGTTAAGGGGTCAGCGGCAACATGGTGGATGTGTGTCCCCTGTAACTGCTAGAGTCAGCTTTTTAGGAGCTTGGAAGTCAAAGTATGATGGGTCAGATTCCTACGCAGAGCCGCGCAGAGCTTGGGTGATGCAGGGCTTGGCTGATGCAGACCCTCTAACTGTCAGGGCTTGGCTGATGCAGACCCTCTAACTGTCAGGGCTTGGGTGATGCAGACCCTCTAACTGTCTGGGTTTGGCTGATGCAGACCCTCTGTCAGGGCTTGGCTGATGCAGACCCTCTGTCAGGGCTTGGATGATGCAGACCCTCTGTCAGGGCTTGGATGATGCAGACCCTGTGTCAGGGTTTGGCTGATGCAGACCCTCTAACTGTCAGGGCTTGGATGATGTAGAGCACCTAGCTGTCAGAGCTTGGACCATGCAGAGCCCCCCTATCTGTCAGACATTGGGCCCAGCAGAGCCCCTTTATCTGTCTGAGGGTGAGGGATACAGACACCTCTGTCAGAGCTTAGAGGGGCTCTGTCTGATCTGTCATAGTTTGGATCATGCAGAGCGCCTCCCTATCTTTCAGAGCTTGGACCACGCAGAGCCCCTCTATCTGTCTGACCTTAGATCACGCAGAGCCCCTTTATTTATCAGAGTTTGGACCATGCAGAGCCCTTTATCTGTCACAGCTTGGATCATATAAGGCTCCTCTGTCAAACCTTGAATCGCGCAAAGCACCTCTAGCTGTCAGATAGTACCTTCTCCTAGCGTAACTGTGATATAAACAAATCTCCCACCCACACAGTGACTGCAGAAACTACCTCCTTTGCAGGATTGCTGGAGATCAGGTTTAGTTACATCTTCCAGGCATGGTGGACTATCACTCAACAACAGTCCTGGGAGAAGCGAGAAGCTCCTCCACCTGCATTGAGTGTCTATGTGTATTTAGGTTAAACTGGTTTCATTGTCCCCTCTGTGCAGTGAGCTGGTCTTTTGAGCTACTGCTGCATGCTCAGCTTTTCTATGTGTGCTGATGGTGGGTGATTGCTCACATTTTCTAGGTTATCCTTCTGCTGGGTGATAATTACCATGGGGAAGGAGGAGGGGAGAGGATACTAAAGTGGAGCACACAGGGAGTGCAATAGGCTGATATCCAGATGCTTTAATGGATTATACAGCCAGTGTACTATTGTGGCAGAAAAGGTAAAGAAGCACACGAGGTATAAACAGTAGCAACTGAAAGAGCTACTACCACAAAGCATCTGAGCCATAAACTAGGAGCAAAAAAGAGGAGAGAGATCTGTGTGGGCAGTGGGCAGGTTGACAGTTTGGGACCAAAGCCCATTTTTCAGTCATCTCAACATTCAGATCGTGTCAGCTTCTGTGTGAAGACATAACATATTTTTAACTTCTCTGTTCTCCGTGATTCATTATGCTAATTCCAGCCACAGGATAGCAGATGGAAGCATGTTTAGATATATAAAGGTTGACAAGCATTCACTATATATCAGTACTATTTATCTATCTACTGTATAAAGCTATCTGTACATATTGCCTTTTTCTGTTACCTGGGAATGAGCATTTGTAATATCATTTACTGCAAGTGTGCCTTCACTATTGGCTTAAAACAACCTGTAATATAGTATATAATGAGCAGCATGGTGGCTAAGTGGTCAGCATGCTTTCCTTGCAAAACTCACATCCCACATCCTCTGATTCCTCTTGTTGTATATATTTTAGTATCCTAACCACTTGGAACTATTCACATTAACGTTAGTAATTCTCAAGGTGACCATACATTAGGCAACTACTTGAACAATCACCGGGCAATGTAGATAAAACGATAAAGGTTCATAAGAGCTAGAACTCCAAGGGTCTTTTTAGATATTTGTACAGTATATTGCAGAGCCACCATGGGCCACAGCACCCACCTATGGACTGTGGTTTTTGGAATTTGTACTGTACTAAAAACCATAAAGGGGGGCTGTCTAATCGATTTTTTAAATTTTCTTAATACCTGTACCAATTCCTGGAAACGGCTGCACACAGCATGGCCTTCGCTGGTGGAGATGAGGCTATGTGCCAGGAACCCACCAAAGTATCTCATGTGCGGCGTTCTGGTCATGGGTTTGGGTTTCAGGGCCAGGTCCTGCTCTGGCACATTTTACCAGGTTTCTAATTTTTCACATCTAGTCTTATTTTTAAGTGAAAACAGAGATCATAAGCATGGAGTTTTACATGAGGACCAAAACCCGATGCCCATGGCCCTAGTCTAAAATTCTCTAGGGCCGGATGAAGGCTTGCCCTAATGGCATCCTGATGTCTGACCCACATTGTGAATCTCCCTTGGAATTGACCTTACCTCAAGCCTTGATCCTATAGCATCTGGTGGTATCCCTGGTATGTGTACTCGCCCCTCCAGACAGACCTAAATGGTTGCCCAAGGGTGTGTGCAGTATCAACAAAGCCAGGCAAGGCGGCAATGTTTAGTGCACTTGAGTTTAGCCATAATGTTTTCTAGGAACATTTAACTGGCGTTCCACTGTGACTGTTCTTGCAGAGGCAGCAAACATGCCTTAAAGCAGACCTAAACTTTTAAAAGACGTCCCGTTTAGCAACCCAGATTGTTTCATCATGATTTTGCCCCACAGTGGTAAGGTGGAAGCCTTCTACTTTCAGGGTTCCAGTGATGAGTTTAAGCTTTGATTCTACAACTGCTGACAATTTTACTCTGGAAACACCCAGAGGGGGGAGCTTGAAAATGCTTCATTGCATTCCAGGCAATGGCAATAATAAGCCAGCAAAAAGCGCACCTGAAGCCAGTCCCATGTGCCTCCACTCTGTTCCTGCTGCAGAAGACATGGCAGGGCTCCAAAGTTTGCCCCTCCTTTCTATTACTCCAAGACCACAAACAAATGTTTTATACAGCTGCCCCTGTCCCAGCATGAGTGAGCCTAGCAAGCCACAGTACTCTTGCTTGCTGGGCTTGCTTATGCTGGGAGAACTGAGGAACAGGAGTAGCCTTGCAATTATATTTATAACGTGGCCCTGAAAGAAAATTGTAGATATCTCAAAACAGGATTGCTATATTAGGAGGCATATTATATCGAAAAGACCATAAGGGGAGCCCTGGCCCCTAACCCAAGACCTACTCTTATTGCCCCATGAGCCTTATATTGTATGGTGACAGAAAAAAAAGCTACACACTGCAATACTGTACACATGTTTCCTGCTCACCATCAGATGAAGCTTGTGCAAAGCTCACTAATGGTGTGCGATGCAGTAATGGGCAAACCTTAACAGCAAAGTTCGGGTTCCAAAACCTGAATACGGACTTCAGCCAGAAGTTTGAGTTCGGCACCCAGCCCGAACATGGAAAAGCTGTTCCATCTAAGGGTGGAGCAACAGGAAGCTGCTGTAACTCACCTGAACCCTGATCCATGGTCCCTGGACAGGGGCAGCTTTCCTTTGAAATGGTCCATAGCCAGAGCCATAGAAAGATGGCTGCCACTTGCCCATAAGTGAGGACACTACTAGTGCCAGACACCTTTCTGTGGCCCTGGCCGTGCACCATTTTAAAAGAAACACCGCCGCTGATCAGGGACCAGATTGGGGCTAAGGTAAGTGTTCCAGCAGCGCTTCCTGCTGTACACTCGGTGCCACCCACCCCCCAAAGTTCGGGTCCCTATTCATTTCAATAGGAACCGGTTTCGGGTGACCGACCCCAAACTTTTATTCTAACTTTGGCCAAACTTGCTGGATCTGAACTTTGTAGGGTTCACTGGTAGGTTGAGCTAGCTTAGTCCATCTGTGAATAGGACTTTCCCTGGCACAGAGCTACAAGGTATAGTTTAGCTCCACTTTATTAGGTACTACACACCTGACATTTATTAATTTGATGAAATCACTGCTTTCAGAGTAGTACTATATATATCAATGGAAAGGTGATTTGTGATTGGTTCTATTAACTTCAAGCAGCCCGCCTATAGAAATACTGCCCCCAATGAACACCATATAATGCTGTATATTGCTGTAGCTTGTTGTATTTATGTATAATTTACAGTATAATTACAGGATGCTCTGTATCGTACAGCATATAGTGCCAAGAAATGATCTTGATAATAAATTATAATGCTAGATAGTCAATCACTGTATGGGGTTACACAATGAATGTACTGTACTTTCTCGTGGTCTATAAATGGTCGGAGAAAGTGGTAATAGAATTATTCTCTATATTGCAGGCGTATATTGTCAACAAGGTTTTTTTTCCCAACCTATCCACATAAATTAAAGCTGATCCATCGATTTCCTTTTAGATTGTTTATCTGTATTCCTCTGGGACTCTGTTCATTTTAGACATTTTGATGAATGCCTTTGCCTCACAGCCTAACTGCTACAATTTACAGGTTCAACTGAAAAGGATAGGAGAGAATGTTTTTTCTCGGTATGAAAAATGAAGAAAAAAAATAATTCTGGTTTGGGAGAGATTCTCATTGATGATGACCCCACTTTTTCACAAGATATGGAATTATTAAATAAGACCAAGACAAATGTATAGAGCAGTGTCAGCAATCATCTTTCATTGCTCCGAATGCACTAAAGGGGCAGAAGGTGAAATATGATTGGCTGGCAGGGTTTAAAGATACTTCATCACTGCTATTGTTAGATAATCTTCTGGTATATTGTTCCTAAGAAACTGATAACCAGAGCTCCTACTTTAACGTTTCCATTTATTTTTTACACTGGGATTAAATCTAAGGGCGCATGAAACGTGTGTTTATCTGCATGTCTTCTGTTGTCCGTGGTAAATGGAGGGCGGTTACAGCCATATAAGTAAGTTTGAGTTGCAATGGCGTAGCATTTAAAAGGCTAGAGGACAGTCAACCTGATTAATGATTTGTGCAAATGAAAAGCTATGGGGCTACTATTTCAGGAAACTAAATTATGCAATATTATGCACTAAGAAAAGCCAGAGCCAAAAGGTTGAAGACAGGATTAATTGCAGTGTACAAGTGAAATGAGACCTAGAATTCCTTAAAGTTCTCCATAAGGGGAAACTTTGAGGCACGGCCCTGTGCTGATCAGCAGGTGCTTATGCAGGTGCTAAATAGGGAGACCCATGCTAATTATTTACTGAAGCCAGCGTGACTTCCGATATGCATTGCCGTGTGGATTGCAGCCTGCATCTTGGTAAGCTTTATAGTGATAACACACGAAAAAGTGTCCTACATTTTCCCCTGTACACCTGTAAATTGCAATTTAAAAGGCGAAGCAAAGAGGGTATGAAGCATTTTTTGCTTTTCAGCCTGCTCCATCTAAACCTATCATTAAAGCTTATTGATAAGCAATGTATTTATTGATAAGAGAAGTATAGATGACAATGGCGCCATCTTGACTTCTCTGTAGAGGAGACCCCATTCAAATGTTTTCTTCTTTTCTGTTTTCCTTTCTGTTACCTTCCCCTTTTCCCAATTTCTTTTATCTGTGGTTCTCCATCTTTCTCCCTCTTTTATCATCTCATTTTCACCTTCCCTCCTCATTCTCCTTTATATATTTATTTCTTTTGTTCTTTTTCAACCCCCTTCTCCTGTCACATTTCCATATCTCCTCCACATCCAATTAGAAACATAAACATAGAAGGTTGACGGCAGAAGGAGACCATACGGTCCATCTAGTCTGCCCTTATGTGTATACTGTATGTTCTCTTTATCTTAGGATAGATGTGTGCTTATCCCAGGCATGTTTAAATTCAGTGACTGTTGATTTTTCAACTACCTCTGCTGGAAGTTTGTTCCAAGCATCTACTACTCTTTCTGTAAAATAATATTTTCTAACATTGCTCCTGATCTTCCCCCCGACTAGCTTTAGGTTGTGCCCCCTTGTTCTATCATTAATCTTCTTCTTAAAAACACTTCCCTCCCGAACCTTATTCAATCCTTTCACATATTTAAAGGTCTCAATCATGCCCCCCCTCTCCCTTCTTTCCTCCAGACTGTACAAATTGAGCTCTTTAAGTCTCTCCTGATAAGTTTTTAGTTTAAGTCCTTCCACCATTTTCGTTGCCCGCCTTTGGACCCGTTCTATTTGAATAATGTATTTTTGCAGGTAAGGTCTCCAGAACTGCACACAGTATTCTAGCTGTGGCCTCACCAGGGCTCTGTACAGCGGAATCACAACCTCCCTCTTCCTACTGGTGATGCCTCGAGCTATGCAGCATCCTGCTTGCTTTTCCCACTGCCTGGCTACACTTGCAGCTACCAGTAATCAGTACCCCTAAATCTCTCTCCTCCGAGGTCCTGGCTAACACAGTGCTGCCCATACGGTACTCAGAGCAGGGATTCCTTCTACCCAAGTGCATGATTTTACATTTAGAGACATTAAACTCTAGTTTTCACAGTTTTGACCATCTATCCAGTAAAGCTAAATCATTTTCCATGTTGCAGACACCTCCAGGAATATCCACCCTATTACTAACCTTTGTATCATCAGCAAACAGACAAACTTTTCCTACCAAGCCTTTTCCTATGTCACTTACAAATATATTAAAAAGAATGGGGCCCAGGACAGAGCCTTGCGGCACACCACTTGTAACTCGCCTTTGTTCAGATTGCACACCATTTACAACAACGCTCTGATACCGATCCCTCAGCCAACTGGAAATCCACTGAACTATCCAGGGATTGAGTCCTACCTTCAATAACTTATCTATGAGCTCCTTATGTGGTACAGTGTCAAAGGCTTTGCTAAAATCCAGATAGGCGATATCCACAGCACCACCTTCATCTAACACTTTAGTGACATTGTCAAAGAAATCAATAAGATTGGTCTGACATTATCTGCCCTCAGTAAAGCCGTGCTGTTTTGGGTCCAATAGGTCATTCATTTTTAGATGGGAAATTATCTGTTTTTTTAAGAGTGTTTCCATTAATTTGACCACTATAGATGTTAAACTAACTGGCCTGTAATTCATATCTTTCTCTTGTCATCTTCATTTCATTACTCTCTTTTTTTTTTACATTCCCTTATTCTCTCTATTGTTCATATCTATTCATTTATATTAGAGCCTCATGCTCAGTGGGGGATTATGATATGCCAGCATTCAAAAACAGAGCAGGGTTTGTCCAGAGACTGCCCTCAGGTAATGCAGGTGACCAATCCTTTGAGTAACACTATAAAGGGGCCACCCAGGTGAGATGTTAGGTTGTTAAGTGAGTCCATGCAGAGTTCAGGCAAAGTCTGTTAGGCTATGGGGAGGCAACTTGCAACCTGCTGACATAACTTCAAACGTCGCTAGAGGCCATGCTGCACATCTGTGACTAGCATGGTGCACCTCAGGCAAAGTCTGTTACTCTATGGTTGGCAACATATTACAGAACAATGGGCCACTGGCCAATCATGGCCCTAGCTCAATGTTATCTCTGCTTTGGGTTATAGACCATGTTAATCAGAGGGAGGCAACTTGCAACCTGCTGACATTAACTCCTAACGTCACTAGAGGCAGTGCTGCACATCTGTGACCAGCATGGTGCACCCACCGAGGGAAAATGACACGATCACTCACAAGTGTCAGGCTAACTGTAGGGATCCAGGGGATGCTTCCTGAGAGAAAGCTAGTGAGAAAAGGCTAGATGAGGTATCATCAGGGCTAGATGATGGCTATGTGGGTATTCAGTCTTTGCAACAATAAAATCCCATGATCTGAAACCTGTTACTGCGTGATTATACCACCTAGAACACATGAGAAAAAGACTACTTCATAGGAGAGCTCTGTTCATTGCTAGGATGCTAAACCGGCTGATTCTTTGGAACTGATTCAGAATCAAATCTCATTAGCATAAAACAAATCTTGGAAGAATCATGACATTATATTACCAAAGACAATACAATATAGGAGGACAAATACTATGGTTACAAGGATTTGGGGATAAAAGCTGGCCTGGACCAACAACCAAGCATTCTAGCTTAAATAAGGCTCATTTTTATATATTCTAATTACAACATTTCAGTTAAACAGGACCTTCACCATGATTTAATGAAAAGCCCAAACCCTTAAAAAACGATTCCCCAGCATCTAAAGTTAATATATTTTAAGTTTTTAGTCACTTATAACTCTGTTCAGGACTTTAGGATACGGGTGCCGCCATCTTGTCTCAGAAGTATCACACTTATAGATGAGAGGAGAGTGGGATAAAGTAGAGGGGGGCGGGTTATAGCTGTGCTTTGCTCACACAGAGCAGAACTGGGGTCAGGAACAGGTCAGCAATCCCAGAATGCAGAGCAGCACAGCCAGAAGGCACTTCCTCTTTGCAGGCTGCCTGAAGTCCATTGAGCCGCCATCTTGAATGTTTAAAGGCTCATAACATGCAGTAGATGCAGGTAGGATGATTTTTAATGTGAGCAATCTGTATGTACAGGGTGTGGGAAACATATAAGATAGGCTCTTATTCAGAGTGAAGGTCCGCTTTAAGCACAGATGGGCGGTAGATCGGTTAAAGATCTGCCTTCATGTGTTCAGGTGAGAGTAGATCATTTTTTTCTCTACAAGTTTCGCCCTCAAACGCTTAGTTAGAGTGCAGCAAGTGGAGAGACTTAAGGCTAGAAAGGTGAAACAAATGGAATTTTGGAATAATAAAGGGTTATTAGTTACAGTATCAGTAACTAAACGTTAAGCATGGTCTATGTATGTAGTTAGAGATGTGAAAGAAAGTAAGAACAGGTGCTGAAAGCAGTCTGTTTATATATATATATATATATATATATATATATATATATTGGAGAAAGGGCTCACCCCAGCTGTGTAGCGAAAGAATGTTAGTTGCCGAAAGGTCCTGGTGGTCTAAAAACATTTTTGGGCATATGGGAGAGTTATATTATCTGTTTATATTTATATTGAAAGTTCTATTGCTCAGAAGCAACTTGATAACCTGCTTTGGCCTCACTACCAACATTGATCAGGTTGGTTGGCGATTTGTCTTGGGGGGGCAAAATCTACACTCTATGATTTTGGGGGCAGATTGGGTGCACTAGGTGAGTGAATGGTTGAAGTGAGATAAATTGAGTGTTTGGGGAGCACAGCTGTGAATGTTGGTAGTTTTGATTAATGACAACTGTTCTGGTTTATTCATGTAGCGTTCTTCAAGTGTCTTGTTTTGATGATTAAAACACATAGAAAATGGAGAAATGCGAAGCATACAATCTTCTGTGATACCTTAATATGTCAGGAGGATGGATTCATGTGCTTTTTCTTACCTATTGTATTGTTCATCTTTGGTCTCAAATGGTTTATGGTGTTGTAATAGTGGTATCGTTTCTGTATAATATTATTCAGAGTATTCTAAATTTTACCTCTAGCTCTACCCCCCAAAAAAAACATTAGAAATGAAAAATAAGCAATAACCGCGCACCCAGCATATGTAATAATAAACTTCCTATGAATCGAAATGTAATTTCATGTGGTTGAGTGGTCCTACACCCGGGAAACCACCAGCAATAGAGAGCTATCAGGACATTGCTCTGCAGCACTTGTGTCATGAAACTGACTGGTCAGGATTGGAGATGTCAGGACACTGATGAGAGCGTGGCAGCATTTAATATGATTAATTTAAACAAGTCCTAGAGGTCAAGTGAGATGTAAAATAAAATAAGTACAAATTAATCGGTGCTGGTACATTGATTAAACATCCTTAAAGGTTTTGTAGGCTGCACTAAAGGCCCAAATGTATTAAAAGTCACGTTCTTTTAATTGAAGAGCATAAATGTACACTTATAATCCTTCACTACGTTAGGTTACATATAATAGAAATTCTTGGTCCACATTTGATCAATCGATTTGTAGGATTTTGTGCTTTACAGATGTTTTTGTAAGGTTTGGCACATACATTAGATATACCAGCCTATTTAAAGGTACACTATTATCCACTGTTATCTATAGTTTAAAACACTCAACTTAGTGGGAATCCCAAATCAGGATGCCCCGCAGTGCAAAGCCCATCAATCCTGTGACAGAGCGCTTTGCATTTCCACTTCATCCCCGCTTCTTCCACTCTGCATGCACAGAGCAGCAGATATTTAGGTGGATTAGGGATAGCACGTCAATGCAGACCACTTTACTGATCCACAAGTGCAAGCCATAGTGGTCAGTGGCTGCACAGCACAGGTCTAGCTCAGTGCTTTATCTGTACAAACAAACATTTTGGGCTGTGGTAAATTAAAGTGAAACTATCACCAGGATTTTTATTATTTTTGTGATAGATCCATGTTCTAAACCCCCCAGATCGCCTCTGAAATTTAACTGCACAGCGGTCCCACAGGACATTCACAGGCTCTCATCCTATCAGAAGAAAAGGGGGCAGCAACCGCAGAAAATTCCATCATGGCTGTTCCCATCAACCACAGGAGTTATTTTGACTGGACTTTGCACAGCATTCAATACTGTTTACACACAGTTCTAAGTCATAGGTAAAGAGGAGAGGCCGCATTCCCACTCTTCCAGCAGTCATGCCTGCCCCCAGTCTATCTGGATGGCTGAGCACAGGAGCGTGCATCAGCTGTGAGATGCCGGCGATCAGTGGGGATTCACACAGCGGGGGGATTTAGGCCCTTATTTATGAAGGAATAGTGTCAGGTAGCGACTGGTGAGCGGCCGGTAATGACGGGCCCAGCCACAAGAACGCCGGCTCCCCACCACAATCACACATTTATCAAGCCAATCCTGCTTAGCGACTGAGATAGCGCCATATAGCCACTCATTCATCATTATTCCAGCTTCAGCCCACAGCGCCAGCGTCCGACCTTGAACAGCGACAGGTATGACCTCTTGCTACCTGGCGCTCTCCAATGCATTTCAATGGAACAATCTTTAAATATTCATAATTAATTGTTATTAATTTTTTTTTATTTTTTTTTAAATGTGAAAAATTCTGTGACCACTTCTGCCATTTTAGATTGTACAGAATTGATATTACAGGTCTGATATTAATGTATTCATATTACCAAATGATTTAAAAAACTTGTTTTTTTTGGTTTCCAAAAATATGGTTGTTTGGGGGTTAAAAAACTACTTTTAACCCATCGCCGCCAGCGCTCTGGGGTTTAAACATGCATTTTACAGCACGGGAATTCTTTGAGCGTGATTTTTAATGAATATGGTGGGAGCCGGTTGCTAGGGCCAGTCGCTATCATGCGCTCCCATACAGCGCGGAACCTCCTCACCCAATATTCAACATTACGGCAAACCGACTGAGTCGCTATCAACTACAGAACAACGGCCAAGCACAGCGACTACTAGCGGGCGCTCTGAAAATGCCGCTACAGTCGCTCAACTGTCGCTACCTGCCGCTATTAATGAATCGGCCTCTAAGAGTGGATAAGCCATGCTCCCTTACTATAGAACAGAGACACCCAGCATTCTCTGTTGCTCCTATCATAGAAACATCATAGAATCATAAACATTTCACATAGTGCACCATCTTTGCAGTATCACTTGAATACTGGGGCTGTACATAGGGTTGGGGACTGTGTAAACATTTCCATTTCTTTAGGCAAGCCACAAAGTTGGGGGGGGGGGCACATGCCTCAGGTGACCCTCCAATAGTACTTCAGAGGTGGGGCCCCTAAAAGGTTTCTTGAGAACATAGGCCTACTAGGAACCATCTGCTCATCTGTGGGCCAGTGCTAGTCTGAGAGCATTCTCTGTTGCTCCTGCTATAGAAGAATTAACAGTGTAATCCTTGCTATCACATAGTGCGCCATCCATACAGTATCATTCGAGTACGAAGGATGTACACAGGGTAAAAACTAAGGAACAGCTTACCATATTGTCTCCTGGAACTCAAAAGACAGAGTGCTGGAGTTGTAATGACTGCACAAACAACCCCACTTCTTCAGCAGAGCCCAAAACATATATGTGATATAACATAGAAGATGAGAGGCTCCACTAGGGAATTCACCTGCTCCCCTGTCCTAGTATAAAAATGTGGAGGAGCTGTAGTAACCTGGCCGGAATTGATGAATATGATGTGTGTTGGGTGCTCTGGCAACAGTATAACGCTGCAGCGAGCGATAGGTAGTGCCAGCTCAGTGTGTCCGGCACTCAGCGCTCAACACCATACTTAAGAAAAAAACTACGCACACACAGCGTCGACGCTGTAAAGCTGAGCGCTGTAGCATAGAGTGCCAGACGCGGTGTGATCAAAGTCTGTTTTTGAACACATATACACCAGTAACAAAGCGAAAACACATTGTTTTAACACTGTGACGATGACACTTTAGTGCCAGACCTGTAAATACAATTCTGAATAAAAATATAAAAGGTAAAAAAAATGTATAAAAGTGTTTGCTTGCAGCCAGGAGAAGGTCACACAATGATATGAAGAAAAAAAAAATAATAATTTCCAAACACGCTATTTGAACACAACCAGATGAAAGCCCATTGAAATATATGGGAGAGCGACACTGAGCGAAAGGTAATACATGGCGCTGCGGAACATACAGCGCCGGTGCTACACGCTGAGCCACCTCTAGTAATACATTTGATGTTACAAGGCGTGTTCACCAGACACTGCCTGTCGCTACGAGGCACTACCCGATGCTAGACCTTCGTAAATTACCCTCTTAGCTGATTAATGGGAATCGAAAAAAGAAATTGGTGCTGTGTGCATGATGTTGAGAGTTAGAGCAAAAGGCATAGAGATCGGAAAGACAAATACAAAAGAACTAAGAACTATAATCATGATTACTTAATGTTATTTAACAAAAAATAAATAACACCGACCCTTTAATATTATTATTATTAGTGATGCCAGTGTTTTACAGAGGATACATTTTCTGTATATTACCCAGCATCCTCTGGATTCTCCTGCTTGTAATAAACAACAGATATGACAGAAATGTCAGACAAGAAAACTTAATGAAGATATTGGGATACTCAGGATAGCTTTGCTTGATATGTACCTCACGGGTCATAACAGCCAGCTCCAGGACCAGGCAGCAATGTGACCACTGCAGCAGCAGCCGCCGCCTCTGTCTTGTGCACATGCAGTACAGGTATATACATCCCTGTTTATATAGGACTGGGATTTCCATTTCTAGAACACCTTTCATAGAAAAGTCATGCTGTCCATACATGTCATGATTTTTCCTCTTCAGCTATTTTTGATTATTCTTTTCCTCGTGGGAAAGGCTAAGTTATTCTCTCAATATAATGCAAAGATAAATGAGCCGGTTCCCCTGGGATGCCGCAGCATGTGTTGAATTCTAGATGCCAATATGTGATTTCTTCAATTGAAGTGATCCCACTGTGTAATCAGATAGTAAATCAGGTGCAGGGAATTATTATTATTATTTTGGGCAGTGTCGTGGCAACGCAGCGTTGCTTCTAGGTCCTTTAATGGCGGAGCGCACAAACATCGGAGGGGCATTTAACGTACAGTATAAGGGCCAATGAGATGACTGGTAATGCAGCCCTTTAGTCAGCCCCAAATTTGTGTGTTCCGCCTTGCTACCAGTAAAATGAAGCCCCAAACAGATAACAAAATCGAGATACATTAATCATGTATAAACTGGTATGCTGGTATGGAGTGATACTATTTGTGCATTTTCCAACATTGATAAAGTCTATTTTAATGTGATATCACAGCTTGTCTGTATGTGTCATCATTTTTGTCTTGTATCCATTATCTGCGTGGCACCTGACATTTTGTCCCATCCTGCGGCTGTCTGCCACCTTGGTTTACATCTGCTTGTGCTAGTCCAACCTTAGGACTGGGGGTCGGTTTGGGGATGGGGTGCCCATGCCCTCTCCAGCCAACTACCTTGTTCTGCCAGACAGGCTTTTGGTGAGATGGCAATCGGTTGTGCCACTCCTCCCATTCTCTTCTCACTGGTGTCGGTGTGTGGGATGATGGCCCAGCGACACCTGCTTATTATGGGATGGGAGGGGGCAGCTAATTTGTTTTATATTGTCCTGTCTTATGTCTTTATTTTAGTAACCTAATAAAATGAATTGGTTTATTTAAGGTGGATGCACACCCCATGTTTGGGGCTGTTTTGTCTCCAGGTGTGTTGGCTACCTGAGTTTCCGTGCTCCTGCATTTGCCTGTGGGGCCAATTGACCTTGCAAGGTGTTCATGCACAAGGTGCTTGTGGTCAGCAGTGGTTACCTGGGGCACCAGGGAGGGCACTGCTAGTCATTAAACCTGGCACCAGTGAGTACAGATGTAGCAGTTCTTAACTCATGACTAGTTACCTTAAATTTGTCCCACAGGGTAGTGTGGGATTGTTGCTCCTGTCTGGGGAGTGATCCAGTTTGGTGATGCGCATAACTCCCCACAAACCCCCCAAAAACAGACTGTCGAGACTGGTTCCATGATCATGTCTGGGGGAGGGACATCCATTTGGTGATGCCCCCAGCACAATTTCAATTACATTTTTAAAAGTTTCCAATATTGTGTGCCATATCAATGTCCTCATTTTTGTTTTTTCCTTTCTATTTGTTTGGGGTACCGGGCAGAAGCTTCTTGAATTTGGCTTGCTAATTAGGCAAGAGGCAACAGGTTAAACCCCTTTTGCTTTTATTCAACCTCTTCAGATGCAGAGATAACAATCTTGTGTTCCAGTAGCTAAAGGGCAACTGGCAGCATTCTCACCTGGGGAAGCCACTACTGCTGCTGATTTTGCAAAGTTGCTGATGTTCTCATGTGTTACAGTGGAAGTATTCTGGGATTAGTAGTCAAAAACTATTCCAAGGGTTTTTTCAAGGCCACACAGAGCCACAGGAATATAATGAACTAATGAATTAATTTAAGGGTAAAACACCCTAGTACCGTTAATAAACATATAGGGGCTTCTTAACTGCCCATGCTTCTCTATGTAATAACTTGACCATACATCAACAGTAGTGCCTTTATTTTAATTGTATCGTAGCACTTGTTAGAGCCATGAGTCACCACGGTCAGCAAATTAAAGAGGAAAATACAGTTGAAAGAGTTGAATGAGGAAATATAAGTATGTATTACATGGGGTATTCAGCAGGCTGGATATCTGGGGTGGGGTTAAAGCAATCTGATGATGTGCATAAATGGCAGGAGTTTATCTGGTCTGGTGTTAACCACCGAGACATATGGCTCGATTCAGAGACAGATACGTCTGGACTTTCGTATGTGTCTGTTTGGGCTTTTTTTTGGTTTTTACGTTCGTTTTTCCATGCGTATGTTCGTTCCCGCTAATGCGTATATGCGCTTTCGATGGACGGAACGAAATCTGATAATTTGCGTTAGTTCGGATAAGTTACATTATTGGGATGGGCTTGCGTCTGATTCTGAGACCTGATTGCCGATGGTCCACCGCCCTATAAAACGGTTTCATTTCCGCTCCACTTACTGGACCATTTTGGACTCGGATTGCTATTGTTGAACATGTTTTGCGGCTATGTGGAGGAGTATGAGCGCCTTCAGCTCCAAGGCATTGCATGTATCACACACACATTCTATGTGTCATTTGCTTACTGTTGAATCAGACATTAGAAGTGAGCCTATTTTAAATGTCTCTACAGCCTCACATTCCCAGCAGTGGCAGGCCCCAGACCGTAGGGTGGTCCTCCAAGCAGAGGTCGCCCACCTCCGAAGTAAGTTGTAATGTAAATATTTTGAGTATGTGTAAAATAACATCATCACCAAGCAACCTAAATCCATTGTCAATGTCCTTAGCATAATGACATATGGCCTCATGAGTTAGCTTGCAACCTAATAATCATTCCATCCACAGCTGGTAAACATGTATTTGCAGAACAATTTTTTTTTTTTTTTACAGACACCGCACATGCGAGATTGGCACAAATCAGTGCCACGGTGTTTCGGTTGGTGGGCGAGATGCAGGAGCTGCGCGATTTGTTGGGGACCACAGATGATGATAAATTATCTTGAGCCTGCCATTGCTTTGTATATAGTTTTATTGTTTTAAAATCTTTTTAAAAACTTAATATTTTTAAAGTTTTAAAATTTTTTACAACAACCCAAATAAAAAATTTTGTACTCTTGGTATTGCAAACATTTGCAAAAATTTTCCAAAAGAAAAGGCAACAAAAATTGCCAGTTGCTAGTAAAAAAAACAAAAATAAAACTTGTTTCTGTATCATTTTCTGTTCAAAATACATTCATTAAGGGTTGGTTACAGCAAAACGTAGGAACAACCCAAAATTAAAAAATGAAGAATATCCATACCGCAATGTGATTTAGGTAAGCATTAGGTGCTGTAGATGGAAGAATATACAGACCGCGATGTGATTTAGCTAAGCATTGTAGCAGAAGTGAGTGAACAAAATATGTAGACGAGCACATTAATAAGTTAATTTTGTTGTGCGCAGGCGTAAGTCCGTAACGATTTTCGTCTGGACTTTTATTTATAGAAAAAGGAATTCAGAATCTAACGGGAAACGTAAATCATTAGTTCGAGGCGACGTTGGAAAAAGGCCAAAAACGAAAGCCTACGTTGTTTCATGAGTAACAGAAACGGAAAACAAAAGCTGAAAAATGACATTCTCGTTGGCATACGAACGGACGAAAACTTTACTGAAGGCTTGAGATGCATTATTAGAATCACTGGTACACTCATATGAAAGCGGGAAAAATTCCCCCCAAAAAAACAAAGTCTTTTTTTGTCTCTCTGAATCTACCCTATAGATTCAATTACCTTTATTAGTGTAACCTACACGCACTCCTAATGATGTGTGGGAGTCAGGGCCGGCTCCAGGTTAATGTGGGCCCTCGGGCAGCATGGCCTCAGTGGGCCCTTTGCAGTGGAGAGTCGCGGGTCAGGGGTTTATAAATTCCATGGCCAAAACTTAGAATGGCTGCTTTTCCTCTAACCCCCTATTGGAGCTGTTTTTTAGTTTGGCCCCACATGAAGCAAGAGGGATGGACAAAATGGGAAGGGCAGGAATGGATGGATGGAGAAATAGCTGTGAGGAAGAGGGATGGGCAAAATGAAAAGCACAGGGATGGCTGGGTAGAGCTGGTGGGGGGTAGAGGGGCAGAGCTGGAAGAAAGATGGATAGACTGGCAGATCTGAAAGGAAATGGGGAAAACTGGGAGGACAGGGGTGGAGAGGCGTAGAGCTGAGGAGATGGGGCAGAACTGGGGAGGCATGATGGATGGGCAGAACTGAGGTTACATGGATGAATAGGGCTGAGCTGGGGGGACATGGATGGATGGGGCTGAGCTGGGGGGACATGGATGGATGGGGAAGAGTTCTTTAACCACATTGTGGCAGCTATCAGTGGCAGAGGGCCCTCGGCAGTTGATCGAGCTTGCCGGGGGCTGACGCCAGCCCTGGTGGGAGTAACAACACCATCTTTTCCCAGCTGTACAGACTTTTCCACAGAGGGCCCCATGTTGGGCCCAAAACATTTAACCCACTTGTACTCCTGGCTATATGCAGGGTGTACATCTGAACATCTTTCCTGATGTTCAAACACCAGTGTAATCTAGGGCCTCCACTAAGGTTAGAGGAAAGGTGCTTTCTCCACCAACATAGGAGAGCTGTAAGAGCAGTGAGACTATGGAACTCGCTGCAAGAGGAGGTAGTAATGAAGGATACAGTAAAAACTTTCAAAAGTGGACTGGAGGCCTTCCTGGCGTGTAATAACATTTCTAGCTATGGCCACTAGACCACTGGAAGGAGATAAACAGGCTGAACTGGGGGACTAAAGTCTTTAATTAGCCTTACATACTAATCTTAACTATTTTAACTATAATGTATCTCTAATTTCTCGCATAATGCCAGCTCTTAGTGCAATGGAATAATACCAGATAAATACGAATGTTTTCATATTACTTATTTTAGCTTGTAATTTTAACCTTGTACTGTGCCGCAGAAGATAAAGTTGCCATATAGATAACAACAATAATAATAATAATAATAGAAAAGATCATGCCAGGTCGAAACCCAGAGGTCAAATTGAGAATAGCTGAAGCGATGTAAGAAATGAGGTGGGTCAAAGCTAATTAACTCATGCCATAGATACTGCAGTCTAGAATAGAATGAGGGTCTGAATGCTTCATCAACCTGTGACACCCTCCATGGCAGTGGTATACAGTATATTTATTTACTGTGACCTATAGAACTGCGTGATGTAATTGAAATGAACTCCTAAACTCATTCAGATTTCAGTTGTAATGGTGAAAACGTTATGCCCTCAGTTTTTATGTTTTTTTCCAAGTCCATTAGGTGAATGTTGAATTCATTTTTGAATGTCTCAATTGACCCATGACACTATTCTATTTAGAATGCATCAATCATTCAGAGGTCATTAGGCAGTTCTTGGACAGCAAATATATGGGGGAGGGTTCTATATGGGTATATATAGGGCTCAGTTAAGGTGTACTTCACAGCTGTGTGTTCACTGACACCATGGGCGAGAGCAGCTTCCAAGTGCAATTTCCTGAATAACACACTTCAAGTGCATAGCAAATGCATACATCTCCATCCCATTATTGCTACCTCTGCTATGTAGCGCTAGCATGTGTGCGACATTTTTATTTCAGTGAGCTGATAAATTGAAGCTAAATTTCCATACAAAATAACCAGTTTACTAACATGCTTCATCAGCTATAAATGTGCACTCTAATGGGGGCATTTAGCTTACCAGTGGGCTTATTTTTACTAAGCCTTTTGTTACCAAGCTTATACTGTGCAGTTTTTAAAAACACTTATAAATCAGCTTATAAATCACCAAGGAATCATCTTCATGAAATATGTGATTAAAGGCATAAGCATAGGCTTAATGCTAATGGTGATTAAAGAGTAATTCTACTTTCGTGGCATTTTTAAAAATTTCCATTATTGTGCGGCACAACGATTTTCTTAAGGTACTGAACTTATCTGTGATTTTGTTTTTTCTTTGTTTTTAACATCTGTGTTATAAAAGAAAACAATGTTCTTTAGCAACAATGTGTTTACCTTAGCAATGTACACCAACTAGTGTGTATAATGCAACTGTCCGAGACTTCCTTACTCTGGCTTGCTAATCATCTGATTGGCTGAGGAAGAGACAATGCTTCACACTCCTGAGCTCACAATTCAACCTGATAGGGATCACAATCTTGTGTTCCAGTAGCGAACGTGTTATTGCTAGTGTTCTCACCTGGGGAGGTCATTACTGCTGCTTTATTTAACTAAAGCTGCTGATAAGCTCACCTGTTACAGTACAAGGATTCTGGAACTTGTAGTCAGTAGGTTTTACTCAAGGCCAGGAAATGTGCCCCCACTTTATCAACACAGAGCCACGATAATATAAGAAACATGGGAACAGCATGCTGATAAGTACATCTCAGATATGGGGGCCGATCCT
Organism: Gastrophryne carolinensis; assembly: GCA_027917425.1. NCBI lineage: Eukaryota > Metazoa > Chordata > Amphibia > Anura > Microhylidae > Gastrophryne > Gastrophryne carolinensis. The sequence goes on along the minus strand of CM051240.1, from coordinate 100,280,485 downwards.
AATACAAGTGTTTACTGGTATTTGCATAAAGCCCTGGTAAAACAGACATGTTTCGCCTTGATAGACATCTTCAAAGGACTTGACATAGGAGAAGTGCAATAAATCTTTTATTCTCAAATATCCAGGAGAAGCTCTGTCAACAATAAAGTCATTTATAGCACAGGGACAGAAAAAATACCCAGTGAAAGTATAATAGAGAGTGCACAGGAGGATGTATACGACTTAATATTTACCCTTTCCTCTGATCTTTTAAGGCCATTCTTTAAATATAAAAGCATATATGTAGATTAAAAAGTATATGGGTCAGTATGACACATGGTAATAAACCTTGTTTATTATCATGTGTCTAGAAACATTAATAAGATCTAAAAACATTAATAAGAGTTAAAAATAAAATCAGTAAAAATAAATCAGCCTCAAAGTGTGAGATCCCTGAATGCTCTCTAATTGTATGAGACTTTAGAATGCTCATTAAAGTGAGATACCTGTTTACATGAGCATGTACATTTGGTACTAGTAACGTAACACATATAGTTTAGCCTTGCAGCTAGCACATAAAGGTCCCTAAACAGGGGCAGTGATATTTGTTGTGTAGTTGTAGGTCATTGGTGGGAGAGGGAGGGCTGCAGATCTCGGAGGAGGCTCAAGGGTGCTGCCAGGAGATGCTTAGGGTGCATTGGCAGTGGCTGATGACCACACATGTTAGAAATGACACATCTTAACGACCATAATGACCAAGGCAAGTATACAGGTCGGTTAGTGAATCCCATAACATGTTAACATACAACTACCTCAGGCTGGGGATTTAAATTACACTTTAAAAAAAGGTGCCTGAAATTCACTACAGATATTGGGGTAGACATGGGAACTTGCTGAAATGACTGATACTTAGTATCGATCCACTCACTGCTGTTAGTATGTTATCTATAGCAAATCGTATCAGAAGGTTTCTGGCAGAAAGCTCAATTGAAGATTTGCTAGGAACATTGATTAAGCTGCTGTCAGTCAATGCTTTCCTCAGCTTTAAAGGTGAAAATAGCATTCTTACAAAGCTTTAAATTAAAGGGAAATGTTACTCTCTTGCATGTTGTGATTTAAAGGCATTACAGTCAAAGTTTATAAAGGTTTACCAATTAAGTGAATTGTTTGGTGGCCTCACCAGCTGTCTCAAACACAGGGTATAGGCTACGGTCAGACTCTCTGAGAGAGAGTCTGGCCGTAGCCCAAACCCTGTGTGAGAGTTTCAGAGGTCCGGGGAGAAGCTGAAGCAAGTGAGAGAACGGAAGCAAAGAGAAGCTGTCCTGGGGGGCGAAGTAGAGCCAAGAGTGGAACACTGCAGAGGTTAAGCGCCAATGGGAAAAAGATGAGAGTGTGTCTGTCCGATATCCCTGGTGAAACAGCTGGTAAGGGTTAAATAGGCCTACCTCCAGCCCGGCTATTGTAGGGCAGAGAAACAAATATAATCCAATCAGAGTAAGAGCCAATAGATTTTGACAACATCATTGGATGATGAAACGGGCGTCAAGCAAAGACAGAGACGGGAGAATGAAGGGCTGACTCCCCTCCATAAGATACCCAGGCCGATTGATTCCCTCTCCCCTATGTGAAACCCCCAGGTCGCCCATAAACTCACCTTCTTCTGGTCCAATGGTGCATGCATGAGCCTCGGCCACATCCCCGCTATCCCTCTAGCAAGGCGCGTGCCTGCGCCAGGCATTTGTGAATGGCCAGTACGGGCACACTCCCTGTTAGAGAGTAGCAGGGGATATGGCCGCCAGCGTGCTCAGATCTGCTCGCCTTAGACGAGCGGACGTGAGCGGATCTGAGCGCGCTGATTGGACGAGCAGTTGAGCATATGCCGTAGGACCGGGAAGGGGTGAGTTTGTTTGGGCTACCTGCGGGGTTTCACACAGCTGGGCACCCCTGATCGGGGTGTCCCCGAGGCAAGGACCAAAACCCAGGATAGTCAAAATGCTGGGTTTTGGTCCACTTTAAACTAATTTTAAAAGACTGGACCCTGGACTCTTCCCCCCAACCCATTGATACCTGATCCTGCTGTACACACCTATAATAAAATTGAAGAAGCTATGATCCCAGTATTTATTCTGACGACTCTGATGGCATGTCCTGATCAGTACACGGCATTAAAAGGAGACAGCGAGTATTGCAGCTAGCAACGGAGGCAGCCAGCGAGAGGAACACACCGCAGGAGGCATCTACACACAAGCCAGGGCACAGGGCAAGTGTTGCAAACCCCGTGAGTCATTCCTGTTTATATTCTTGATTTCTATATTTAATTTTAATGCATCACATCTTAATCTGGTGCACTTATTACAAAAGGCTTATTAAAGCTGAATGCTAAGAACTTTTGTGGCTCTATGAGGCAAAAACAGTCACTCACATAATATCGGTCTCTGGGCCCCAAGGAAGTTTTCTACTCAGGGACCCTTTGTTTCAGATTTCAGATTCAGATCAGTTTTTTTGTTTCCCATTAATGTGCTGCTGTCCAGCTAAATAGAACATAGACCACTAAAGCATTAGCCTGGAAACTACGTGTACTGGATTTACACTGTGGGGCACAGACCAGATATCAGGAATGTAGACCCAGATATAAAATAAAGGTTCAGATGTCCAACCCGAAGCAAGGTATATGAATCCAAATGCCCAGTGCAGGGTAAACTGCCAATTGACACTGTTAGCTACTGCACCCAACAACACAAAAATGCCCACAGCCATCTATACAGAGCAACTATACAGAGCAATTCAGTGGCGAAGGAGTCCCATTTGGTCTTGGTATCAAATGAAAAGCTTTTGCATGACACAACAAATTTTATCTAGTCATTGTTATTCAGATATATGTATAAAAGTAAGTCACCCTTATCCAGCATGGGCATCTGGAGGTAAAATGCTAGAGATTTGGGCTAGGACAGGTGGATTAAAAGTGGAGACCTAACTAATCCCCAATTAATCAAGTATTCAAGGAATTGTGACTGAAGCCATACGGAAGTCACTCCATACTGTCATCAGATGATATCTATTCTATTCAAATTTTTGAGAGGCATTAACATTCATCCCAATGGTTGAAGGAATGAAGGATATGTCTGCAAAACGAGGGGAATTGATCTCGGGCCCTATTACATTTCATATAACTGGAGTAGGACAGAACAGCTACTAGAAACAAAAGGTGAGCAAGGCACTTTATTACTTTTTGCCTGGACTGGGACTTTAACCATTCACGATTTTAGAGGTTATCTTCTAATTTATTTTAAAATCCCTTGCAAGTGCGATGTGGTAGTTTGTACATCTAAGGGCAGAGTTTTTCTAATAAGGGAGATATTTTGCAAATCTATCAATAACAGCAGCATATGGGGGATTCAAACACATAAAAATGAACGTCTCTAGTCGTGTTTGAATAACCCATGGGCTTCTGTGGTTTATACATTTGTAAAAAAAAAATCTTCCTTGGCAAAACATAGGAAGCATTTTATCTATGAGAAGAATGCCATCCCATTGTGGATATCCATCTTGCATTAAACCACACTGAAGCTAGGGTAAGGGTGGACATATCTGTATCAAACAATAATACATACTCGTAGGCAGAGGAAGTCTCCCTTTTCTACAGTTCTTCCAATCACGTAACTGTAAGTCGATGTGTACACAGGTATGCTTTTAAAAGAGAAGATATTTTGTTTTTAGTCATTGTAATATGTGACACAGAAATGGGAGCAATAACAATTCCACACTTTGGAATTGCATGACGACAGTATGAACCGCCCTGAGGACTAAACAGCCCTAAAAAAATAGCACTACCCCCAAAAACTGGCCATTCATCCTACATCTGAAGCTGTTTTGGGGTCTGAACTTCTCAAAATAGTGTTAAACATTGCTTCATCTTCTTTAGGTTTTACAATAAGCCAAGAGAAATAGAATCTTATCTTTTCTTAGTTGTCAACAGCTCAGACACCCAAGTTTGTGCAGAAATTGTCAGTTTTATAAAAGTTTGACTTCTCCTGTATTTTCTTTTTTTGGTATAGACTTGCTATGATTTGTGACACTGTTGTCTGATGAACAACTTGTGTCTGGCTCCTCATTGCTGAATGTAACAATCTGTTTGGTGCAGAGACAGCATTGCTTTTAAGCGGATGACAGTAGCTATGAATCAGGCAGCTTTCCTTTCAGAGAGGGATGTCAAGTAATAATGCATTTATTTAGGTTCTACTTTTCAGAATTTATAGCAGTCCTTCCCTAAAATGATTTTAAAATGAGTGTGATTAAACACAAATATATTATGTTGACTATGGCTTGAATATGCCTTAGTTCTATTCAGATGGACTTTGGCCACACTTTTCCAAAAATTCTGGATTAGGAAAAACATGAATACAACGCTAGTGTAAAGAACTTACTCGCCTGTCCTCCCATGGAGTTCACTCCATGTCCCTCACCGCACAGCCAGAAACTTGGTTGGGACACACATTGGCAGGAGCGTGCATGGCTGCCAGAGGTACAGCAAACAACAACAAAGTCTGTCATCAAGCTCCACATGGTGGGGGCATACTGCCCCCGGACCTGTGTCCCCTGTTCCTCTGCGGCCAATGAGCCAAACGGATAGTTAACTTGTGCCAGTCCCAGTGACTAATACCATTTCCCCAGGTGATTGGTTAGTGCTTGGAAAAAGCTTGCCCCATCCTTTGGTTCTTGCCTGTGATAGCTAGGGTGTATACTGTTGTTGGAAGAACCTGTTGCTGACCCGCTTTGTTCTTGCCACCTGTCCCGACCTTTTTCCTTAGGTACCTTCGTTATCTATGACCTCCTGTCTTTTGACTTGTGGCCTTTTTTTTAATCTGCTCCTGTCTCACCCCTTGGAACCTTGATGACCTCTGACCTCATGGCTCTCAACCTCTTGCTTGTTCTTGGATACTGTCTGCGTTCGGTCTGTTAGCTTGCCATCCTGTGGCCTCAGCTTTTTGGTAGAACTGCTGCCCTGTCCTCAACAAGTTGTGCCCTGTGCCCATGGGAGGTTATTGGCCTTCAATTTGTCAGGCAGCATTCCTTGCCCTATTTAAGACCTTGGGGCAACCATGACCGGGTAGGCCTATATAGCGCCCTGCCTTGGCTATAGATGGAAGCAGCCAATTTCCTCCCGGGTAAATACAGCTATTATTCGGATTCAGTTTAAGTTGAATTTGTTCAGAGTTTAGCTGATTCTGCTCAAACTGAAAAGCTTTGGCAAAATTAGACTTGCTAGTTTTTATTTATAAATAATAAGTAGTTAATCTTTTGGTAATGGCTAAAGGTCCCCTTTAGCCAGCTAATATATTACAAAATATATCTGTATAGTATGCTAAATCTTTCTTTAGAGTAGCACTAATCCAATAATTAAAATGATATAAATAAGCTAGTCCGGAAAGCAAGTGCAGATGTGTGCTTGTTCGAAGATGCAGAAGAAGCCTCCTGTTCTCCAAAATGTGCACAAGCATGAAAATGCATGCTCCTCAATAGCATGCATATTGCCAGGTATAAAAGACAGTCTACTTATAATCTAGCGCTGGTTCATGTGTCCTGGTGTCCTGCTTCTTTTTGACCTGGCTTACCTGACCACCTCCATTTCAACTACTTTGCTGGACCCTTGGATTCATCTTGTCCCTACCCCTACATTGGACCTTGGCTTAATTGTCCACCATAAACTACAGTTTCTGCCCTCCACTTTGGCTTTGTTATCATCTTTAAGTATTTACCCCACAATGCATCTTTTGGCTTTTTGCCATAAGAACAATTATCCTACATAATACACAACAAATATTTGGCCATATTGCATCAGGACCAAACAGCTTTCCAGCAAAACTACTAAACCAAGTCAATAGAATTGGGCAGTGAGCTCTGGTGGTATAGCAAATGAAGCAACCAAATGGACTGAAATTGCATAGGAAGACCACCAAACCCCCAGTAACATTAATAAAAAAAATATATAGTCATAGCTATTCAAAAAGAAAAAAAGGATTTAGGCCTCTGCAGACACTTTTTTTTCTTGTAATGGAAAAGGAGACCAACAGCCTTGCACAGATGAAAAAAGAAACTCCCCAAAAACTCAGTTGGCCGATCTGCATGCATTATATTAAATCATCGAGAGCACTTCTCTTGGATCCACTCAAAGATGAAATGCCACCTTGTCAATATTCTCCTGGTAGTGACTATTTGGAAGCAACCCTGAGGCTTCCTTTCCCAGCTTCCCAACTGTGCTGCAGCCTGGATTTAACAGACATAACCCACAATGCATATCGGCAGGAAACCCAGAAGCACTTCTTGTTTCAGGCTACCTGTAGCTCCATAGGAAGCCATTTTGAGGGTAAAATCACCCACGACAGGAGTTACAAAAATGTAAAATAATTATGTTCAGCAATCTGAGTTGCCCTGGGGTAGGATAGTAACCAACCAACACCCAGCGCTGTTAGCAAACCCCCACTCCCCATTGTCAACACCACAGGGGGATCATGCCTCAGACACAGCACCCAATCATCCCCAGCACCGCCGCAGCCTGAGCCAATGCGCTGGGTTGCACAGCAACTGAGACGCCAGACCGTGCTTGGAAGGGAGAAGATTGCCCTCCACCACTGAGCCCAGAATGGCAACAGGTGAGCATCACATAAAGCACTGTCCATGCCACCTTAGCAGCCCAGAGTCTCCAGTTATGAGATACAAACAACGGTGTCGGTCGCCCAACGCTGCAGGCTGTAAGGAAGGGGGAAGAAAGCAGGTTGCCGTGATAGGTGTGCCCATCTGAGCTGTATGTCGGGGAGGGGGGGGGGAGGCCAACAGCACAAGGGAAATGGTTGGCTTAAGGCAGACCTAAACGAACACAATGTAAGCTGTTTGCAGTGCCCATTAAAGGAGCAGTATCGTGAAATTTGCATTAAAAAAGATAAATAATTAAATAGCCACACAATAGCTTCTAACATGTGTATAAATAATCTGGCGATAGAAAAAGGAAAAAATATATGCCTTTCTTTTAAATTGTATAATTACAATGGCTCAGCCCATTTGCTGAATAGGGGGGGATCTGCTGGGTTGTATTTAGTGAGCTGCTTCATTTAGCCCACTGGTCTCCTAGCAACACTTTACCTCAGAGGCTGACACTGTAATCAGTGGTAACGGCTGTGTGTGTGTGAGGTGCTGCTTTTGTTATGAGACCAGGTGACTCAAATGTGTAAAATCTATACAAAATAAACTAAACTGACTGAAAACGACTGAAATTCTTCTTTGAATAACTGTGCAGGAAAATCTAAAGGTATTAAAGTGGAACAAAACCCTGAGTGGCCGACCCTGAAGTCTATAAGACCCGGCCATTGGCCTTCCCCCTTGGGCATTCTAAATCAGGATGCCCACTGTGTAAAACGACCCCTGGATAACCACAGATCCCCCCATTTTTCTGGCGCGCTCATGCAGATAGTCATTTAGACAGGCCGGGCGGCCAGGAAGGTTACTGCTCAGGCTCCCCATCTGCGTGCAAACAGAGCTGATTGGATGAGAGCCCGCACATGCGCTGTGGGACAGGGAAAGGTACGTTTTCACAGGCGAACTTGGGGATTTCACATATCAGGGCATCCCAAGTCATCCCGCCCCTAGGGGCACAAAACATAACTCCAGATAGTGAAAATCCTGGGTTGGGCTTTGCTCAAAACACACAAAGCTGAGAGAAAGATCATATGGAAAAATGAAAAATAAGAATATGAAAGAGAAAATGGTAAACTGAAAGATTCTGCAGCAGAGCCAACATGAAGGGAAAACTGTCAAAATCAGCTAAATGACTTCTAGAGCTTTTCTCTCTGTTTTAGATATATAAGTTCTGGCCAGGCAATGTTGCAATGTTGTTATCTTATGCTGGACGGCTGCCAGCACTGAACAGCTGATACTTTGATACATTGTCTCTCCCCTCTCCTCAGCATGGAACAGGCCAGAGTGTCGGGCTCCGACACTCAAAAGACATAAACATGAGCTATTAGTCTCCAGCTGCTCAACACAGACATAATTTTTTTCTAAATTTGTAATTCTTACTCCAACACTTACCTACATTCAAAGTACCATTTAAATATAAGTCACCAAGAAAAATTCGCGATACTGCTCCTTTAATATTGGCAAAAATGTATATCTGACCACATACAGAGCAATTATTTTAAAGGAAATCGATGTGCTGGCTCCATTTTTGAAACTTCAGTTATCGTAGCGCCTCCACAGGCTACATTACTCAGACACTAGATACAGTACAGGAGTACATGGACATTGACTTTAACTCAAATAAAGGACCTGTATGTATTTCCTTTAGGCAAATATTGTACCTTTAGAGCAAAAGAGGGGGCAAAATGAAGTCACACTGGGCCCAGCCCTTGAGGCATAGGTCAGTAATTTCATTGTCTAATACGGGATATGGGGAGAGATCTCCAGAGTTAGAATGTAATGATTTTGTATGACTTCATCTATATTTTGTCACACTGTAAGAAGTTTAAATTTTCTGTTTTCTATACACAATCACTATTATTATGTCACATATGCAAGGCTGACTTGATAAATACATTCATGAAATAAGTAATTCAATCTAGGCAATTTAGACTTGAACTCCTGGCAGTCAAAAGCATTATTAGAAAGCTTTATCACCACTATGCTTGAATAGATTATTTTATTTTACTTAAAGGAGCACTATCACGAAAAATGTTCTAATAACAAAAACTCACAAAAATACCTGGGACATGAAGTGGAGGGGTTACTCATGTACTACTGATCAAAACATTTCAGCCAATCCACCTCAGGGGTCACAGGTTTGAGAATGTACTATTCTTCTTTTAAATTCATGGGATTCTCAACAGAATAATGGAATAATGATCTGATCATCTGATGAGTATAGATGCTTTTACCCATTATGCAGTGTGTTGGACGATAATACATAGGGTACCTCAGAGGACATTAAAAGTTAGCAATTATCCCCTGTAACTTTGGAATGATACATCCTTGTATTTCTTCTTGTAGAATAAATTAGCAATTAAACACTTTTCTTTCTATTTAGCACGTAGATATAGATTTTCATCATTAGACTATTTTCTCTTTCTCTCTCTTTCAGAGTCTCTTTCAGAAGTATTTTTGAGACACGTAGAGGCTTGTCTATACCTACAATCTGACCAAAACTACCTGGCCTTCTCAACCAAGCTTTTAAATATGTTCTTGGTTAGTTTGTTAGGTGTATAACTATTCAGTGACACATAATAATAGTCTGGTGTGGAGAGGAGAAGGCTGGGAAAAAAACAGGTCATCTCAGGGAGAACCAATTGATCAGTGATGATTAGGCTGATAAAGCTAACTAGAATAATACCAAATACGGTAATACTAATACGTTGTGATATAGTGACATAGCTAAAGTGTTCAAGTGTGTGCACTGAGAGTTAAACTTTTGTGAACTATGGTAGCTTGTAAGATCAGAATATTTTACAGCATTCAGATTTTATGGCCAGCAGATGACCAGCTGCAACATCCCGGTTGAGCCCCCCCCCCCCTTAAGTGTGCTTTCCAGCAGGTCAACAATAGCATCTGTACACATCAAATCCAGGTGTGGTGCCTCAAAAAAATACTTGTCCTGTAGATCCATGCTTCAATCTTCAGACTGGTTCCTTCTGTACATGGAGAGTTGCTCACTGCCACACTGCGACATCAGTAGCGGTTGGCATTCTGACCACTGCTTTGCTCCTAGCAGACCATAGTTGGACTTGAAGACCCAGCTGGGGCACTCCTAAAAAGGAAGCTGCAGTCTACAGGGGTGCACTTTGAGGCACCGGACCTGAAGAAATAAGGGGCATGGAGGTAAGGGGAGCATCCTTTTAAATGTTTAAAGTAAACCTAAAGTTAAAAGTGTTTAAGTCTGCTCTGGGGCATCCTAATTTTGGATATCCCTGCCATGTCACCTTCTCAGCCCATGTGCCTACTTGAAAAGGGGAGATGCAGAAGGGGACTGCCATAGCCCAGGGATACAAAAAGATGAGCATTACATCTTGATTTCTGGCTTCCTAGGGGATTGTTAACAAGACAACTTAGATCATGATGCACCTTTGGTGGGTGTATTAGCTGACCTAAAGCCTTATTAGACTAGATGTCTGTCATAGCCAGCCTTTGGGAGTGCGACCTGTGCATTTGCACAATGTACCAATCTCTGACACCAGAAGATCTCAGTCAGATTGCCCTCTTTCCCTATTGCCTCTATTTTCACCTCTTTTCCACATTCCCGCCAACTCTCTTTGATTTCCACACTTCCTTACGTCTCTTTTCCATATTCGCAAAATCATTTTTAGCCTAATTTGTTCCTTTTTTCACTTGCCTTTCATCTTTTTTCCCCACATACACTGCCTTTTTCAATCTGTTTCTCTCATCCCCTTCCTATCATCTCCCTATCTTTTCACCTTCATGGTTTTCTCTCTTTTTCACCATTACATTATTTGATCTCTTTGCTACCGTCCCTCCTTCTCCCTTTTTTTCCACATTTTCTTGTCTCTCTCTTTTCCGCCCACTTCAGTCTCTCTCTCTTTTACTGTGTTCCTTCTTTCTTTTTCACATGTGCCTGCCATATCTCTAATTTTTCTTTCCCTCGATATTCTTCATGCTCTCCATCCCCCCATCACTTATTTATTGTCTGATATATGTTTGTGTGAATGTATGTAGGTGTATGCAGGTTTGCAGGGCATTATTCTGAAATCTTGCACAAGACAATATTTACCCTAGGGCAACCCCGAGGCCTTCTACAGAGCCTCATATTGTTTTGTTTGACAGTTTGTTACAGTTGCAAGTTGCATTTGTGGTAAGTTTGTAGAAAACAATGTGAGCTTTTATAATTAGAAATCACGGTCTATAAAAATGAGCTTAGCACTGAGAGAATTCTTAGATATATAGGTCATCTGGTCCATTTGTTTTTTTCTTTCTCTTGTTCTCTTTTTTTCTTACCAAGTATGACTGCACTGGGGTGATTTTGAAGGTGACATTATATATCCTATCGTTCCCACCCAATTAACCTGTGACACCATTTAATATATTGTGACCTTTAATAGTGGTGAGATACTACCACTTAGACGCAGGTCTTCTACTTCTATCATCTAGCTGGAAAAAATGTCAGGATGTATCACAGGCTGTTACAATTAATAGGATCTAATGTGCCTGCTTTCATTCATCCAAGTCATTCAATGTCAACAGATCTAAGACAGATGACTAGGAAGAAAATCAAATGGGAAGGAACATAGTTTGGCAAGACGAAAGGCAGTGACATGTAATATCTAATGAAGATTTATTAATGTGTCAAAAGACAAATCAATTTCTTTCCGTATTTGTTGTTTTTAATATATTCTGGTAATCTGATAATAATTATAATAGCCATTAAGGAATAACTATAGACTTTAGAATAAATGATCCATGGGGTTTGGCTCATTTTGCTTTATTACATCAATAAAACTAATTTAAGTTTAAGCCTTTACTCTACATGTTACATGACCTCCTGTGGCCTTTCACTCTGTTTAATCCACTGCTAACCCATTACAGATGGTGCATTTTGCACTGGAAGTACAGACTGGAACACAGCTTCCACCACAAGTCATCCACCAGCTTAATATTGTGCTGGTGTTTTACTTGCAACTTAAAGTCCTTTTCCAGGCAAATAATAATAATAAAAAAATCCATAGTCCCATTTCCCCCCACAGCTGTTCTGTCCTACTCTGGTGAAATTAAACTAATCAGGCCCCAAACGCAAGTACATGTGCAGGACTGTTATCCATTCAATGGTGGCATGACCATCAGTCACAGTGACTTTAGCATGCCCACTGCATTGACTGTAATGAAGGGGGAGTTTTGAGGCCTGGCACATCTCCTCCACTACAATGAATGGAGTAGGTGTGCCCCAAACACAGTGACAGATGAAGGAGGTGGACATTTATTCACTATGCCACTGCTGAATGATGGAGGACCCTACACACTGCCCAGAGTAGGGCAGAAAGGCTGCAAGGGAGAACATGCTTTTTTCTTTGTTTATGCTTTATTTATCTTTACAATTCTTTTTAGTTTTTGACTGGCTGCAATGGAGTCTAAAAATTGTCTAATTTGTAGCTTTAGTGATAACGATTGAATATGGTCAGGCGGTATTTCAACCATTATGACAGCTTCATTTAAACAGAAAAGAATATAATAGTTTTTTTTCACCACGTACACAGCAAATACAAGGATTTTTTTTCAGCAGCTTACATACTGACGGCTACAGCAAGAAAATAAACAGAGTAGACAATACAACCTGACAGATATGTTATAAAAGCACCAATACCTGATTATTGGTAGACTTAGTGTGATCTCTGAAAAAGGACTACCTTTCTCAGCTGGCACAAGAAAAAAAGAATCAGCAGGGACTTCTTCAGGGCAGGAAAGATGTTTTTACCCCATTAGAGATTGTCAAAGATGAGGTCTCCCATACATTTGGTGTCCTTGATCGGTTGTCTGAATAAAGGGGGGTGGGAGCAGCTCAATCACTATTATTTATACAAAATTATTATTATTATTATTCAGGGCCTGGGAACTAATTTACCGCCCAGTTTAACCCTCTCATCAACTAAATATCAAGCAAAAAACATGTTTAGCTGCGTGGAAAGACAGAGATTTGGTTGCATATCTCTGCAGATACATGTGGAAGCCACAGTGCCCCGGCAAGGCACTCTGTGTTTAGTGTGGTCCCTACTCTTATTTCTGAGTCCCCAAAGTTGGGACATGCAATGCAGCCAGAACTACTCACCTAGCAAGATACCAGCCTCCCTTTAGAGCACTCCACAGGGAGAAATCCATATTGACCGAATCCCCCCCTGCTTGTGCTCATGGCAATTCAAATGAATAAAGGGGGGTGGGAGCAGCTCAATCACTATTATTTATACAAAATTATTATAATTATTCAGGGTTGTCTCTCGACACCACTAATGGATATTAGGATCAAATCAGAATCAGAAAGAGTGGAAGTTAGGGCACATCTTAAGTCCACAAGCATCTCTGCTAACTTTGCAGGGTTGATCACAAGGTTGTTTACTTCACAGCATCTTCCTAGCTTTCACAGCAGTAACCCAATTACACTACATACTTCTAAGGACATGACCAACAAGGACGTTAAGAACATTCCTAGCTCACTAAGGAAAAAGGGCCTCAATTACCTGTTGTCTCTGCCGCTGTATAAAAGTGGAAACATCATCTGGGCGATCAAGGTAAAAAGCAGCATTGGGAATTTGAAGTGTTTATTACCTGTGCCCATTACCACTGCACAAACGGTATTTCATCCAGCATAGATTAAATATCAGAGGGTCAGGGTTGGGAAAACATTTAGGGTTCCTGGTTGCTAAATGGACCATTTTATTACATACTGTATAATTGGGACATGAAATTCTGTCACCTAGGTGGAATTCAGTCAGACAGGTATGCATAAGAAGCAGTGCTCTACTGAAGTCTCATGCTATACTTTGTGTTCCTGTAAAGCTTGAACAGAAACCAGAGCCCGTTCATTTCTGAGCCATGGCTAACGAGATTTGCCCATGCACCTGGTGTGTGCCAATTAGGTGTAGTTTTCCATGGCAGGTGAATGTGAGAAATCTAAATCCCTCTGCATTTACATGGTTATAGATAATAAGGCATCTGACATGTGAAGGCGCTCTGTATTGATCAGCTGTATGTTCCATATGTTAGCCCAGGCAAATGCAATCTCAAATGCCAACAGGGATGACTGCCAGCAGCAGAGCAACTTGTGTTTCCAGCTAAACTAATTCTGACTGATCGTGGTATACAGTGCACTAAGCCTTAATCGTCATAATCCAATTCTCTTCATTGGATGAATAAATGCTGATATACAAGATGGCAAGCTGGAGTGTAACTAAATGTGCCTGGGCCCTGGTGTGAACATTAAATTGCTCACACAGTAACCTTTTTTATTTTAACTCATTTGGATACAGTTTGACAACTAAAGACTAACAGCTAAGACAAACAGTGCTTCTTTTTTCTGTACATGATGCACCCCTCCAGACCTTACGCCCCAGGTGCGGGTGATACCCCCATCTTCCCTCCCGAGTACCTGCGGCGGTGATGCTGCACTTCGGTGGTGGCCTGGCTTTGAAAAAAAAAACACAGCCGAGGCCGCGCCCACTCAGCACTTTTGAGATCGCCGATTGGCTGATCTCAAGAGTGCCAGATGAGGTAGGGCAGCCAAGGCCACATCCCCAGCATTCGATTTGCACGCATGCATTCTGGCGCCCATCTATTCAGATAGGCTGTGGGTGGCAGCGGGCACAGCTACAGGAAGGCCGGGGATCGCAACGTAGCGGGAGCTGCTGGGAAAGGTGACCCTGGGGGCAGTTTTAGCTCCGCTTTAAGACTAGGAGGCCAATTCATTAATAGCGGCAGGTAGCGACAGTTGAGCGACTGTAGCAGTATTTTCACAGCGCCCGCTAGTAGTCGCTGTGCTTGGCCATTGTTCGGTTGTTGATAGCGACTGAGTCGGTGTGCAGTAATGTTGAATACGGGGTGACGAGTCGCTATTTGACAGGTTCCACGATGTATGGGTGCGCATGATAGCGACTGGTCAGAGCGACCGGCTCCCACCATATTCATCAAAAAATCATGCTCAAAAAATTCAAGCGCTGTGAAATGCATGTTTAAACCCCAGAGCGCTGGCGGCGATGTGCTAAAAGTAGTTTTTTAACCCCCAAACCACCATATTTTTGGAAACCAAAAAAAAAAAGATTTTTATAGAATTTAGTAATATGAATACAATAATATCAGACCTGTAATATCAATTCTGCACACATTTTTTTTTTTTTACCTTAAAAAAATTATCTAACATAGCAGAAGCGGTCACAGAATTTTTCACATTTAAAAAAAACAAAACATTAATAACAATTAATTATGAATATTTAAAGATTGTTCCATTGAAATGCATTGGAGAGCGCCAGGTAGCGAGAGGTCATACCTGTCGCTGTTCAAGGTCGGACGCTGGCGCTGTGGGCTGAGGCTGGAATAATGATGAATGAGTGGCTATATGGCGCTCAGTCGCTAAGCAGGATCGGCTTGATAAATGTGTGATTGTGGTGGGGAGCCGTCGTTCTCGTGGCGGGGCCCGTCATTACCGGTTGCTCACAAGTCGCTACCTGTCACTATTCCTTCATAAATAAGGGCCAAGGTGTGCTCAAATGGAGGAGATGTTTTTTTTTTCAGATAAGTCTAGATAAGTTAATTCTAAAAATATATATTCATTTTACTGATATATAATGGCTAAAGTAAACTGAAGTAAAGCTAATTGTTGGGAACCAGTGGCATGCTGCCTGACACATCAGTTCCTCTCTGATCCCTTAAACAACTTACCTTATGAGCAAATAGACAATTTAGTTTAACCATATATGTATAGAGATACCTAAAGATTTAGCTTGGACTGAACAGAGGTGTAGCATTACATGCTGGGCCGGATTAAGTGCGGTGGAGACCCCTGGGCACAAAATCTGGTGGAGGCCCCAGATACAGTATTTTTTCCTTAATATTAAATATTAGTGTAGCCAAGTAACTGATTGGTGGTTGTCTGGCACCCGCCCACTTACTGGAATGTCAGATTGAGTCCCCTGTGGCATCCAGGCCATATCACCAGTCACCAGGCAGTCTCCCTGTGTATCCCTGTAGACCACCAACAAACTCTGACCTTCCAGTGATCCCACAGCACAGATGCAAGCAGCTTTGCTTTTCAGCGTGCTCACCTCGGAAAGCCTCTTTGATACACCGCCAGCTACATTCCCGCTCACCTCTAGCTGTGGGGAGTACCTGCGCCAGCCATTAGACAAATGCCTGGCGTGTGTATTCTGGGTGATTGGAGGGGTGTGTAGTCACCCAGCTGGTCCAGCAGAAAACAGTTCCCCAGCGTTGAGCTGCCAGAGGCTGTGCTTGGTGGCTAATGTACAGTGAGCGACCGCACACTGACAGCTCTGCCCCCACCCATCACTGTAGCATTGCTGAAGGCGGATTCACTGCTCTAGACTCTCCGTCCTGCCCTGTGGTGGCTTTGGGTCTGCAAAAACAAAAAACGCTTGCCCAGGCATGCGGGGGGCCCGAGCTGCCGCAAGCTTTGTTGCAACCCTTGCGCCCTTCTCATAGTCTGGTCCTGGTTACATGTATTATTACAGTAGATTGTGGAGGGGAGTCATTGTGGTAAAAAGATTTCTAGTAGGTGGCTCTACCAGTCAGTTCCCCGGAATCGTCTTAGTCCAGAGACCTCCTGTATACTCATGTGGGTAAGATGTCAGTGGTTTATCAGTACTCTTTCTTCTAAACCTCATTTTTTAGTAACCCTTCCATGACTTAAAATGGGGAAGTCCTAATACTTACCTGCCCCTTGTCCCCTACAGCGGTGACTTTGCAGCAAAGTACTTTTAGTACTCACCAGGGATAAACTGCTCCAATCTACTTCACAGCTCTATTCAAAAAAATGGGAGCTGTGGCACAACTCCCTCTAAAGCCAGGAGCTCTGGTGCTTTTCAGGCTGGAATAAACCTGCACTATCCTAGCTCAAGGTTCTGTTTGGAGAGGGAGGGTAAGGGCAGGTAAGGGTAAGTTCTCACTGTGGACAGTATAAGGCATCTCCAGGCACTTTTAGTATGCTACCTGTGTTTCCAGGGTGAGGTGGGGGGTTTCAGATATGTACCTGAGTACTAAATGTTAGCCATCACTGATTTAGCACGTTTATATATGCATAAACATTGCTTTGCAAGTTCGTACCTTGTTGTTTTCATCTATATTTCAGGATCAGCCAGAGCTGATCAATTGCAGACCTCGTGGAGAAACGGTGAAAATCCTGAGGAAAGCCTGTAAACAGATCATTGTAAAAATTGTATGTTTCATATGGAGTTTACAGTGACTCATTGTTTGCTCTGACACGCTGGCACAGCTCCAGACTTCCAGGTTCTCTGTATATATAATTTGTTCAGAGGCAGCGTTTACCATGAATGCCATATCTGGCGTGAGAAAGAGACTGAGGGGGCAATGAGGTGGAATCATTTTTTTAAAGAGAAACAACACACCTGATTTCCAATTTTCGGGATGTTGTCCTGTTCAGTGGGGGCATGCCGAATTGCGATGCCCCGTTGTGTGTATCCCCCCAGGTCGCCCTATTTAGTCACCTTCGTGTTGCTCCAAGGGCACAGACTCAGACGAGAATGAGCGCCCTGATTGGCTGAGTGGCCCGCTGAACCAATCAGCAGGCTCACCTTCACTGGGCTCCCTTCGGCTCTGCTGACGGCTAAGCCATCTGGACGACTAAGCAGCCGAGCGGCACCAAAAGGAGAGGAGTGCGCCGCTGGCCATATCCCCCGCTCACCTCCTAGCTATCACATGCCCACGCTGCTCATTCAAAGAGGGTGGCAAAGCGCATGGCTAAAGGTGAGCCAGGATGTGGCCTCGGCACAGAGACGCGCCAAGGGCTCTGGGACAAGATGAGTAAAATGGGGTCTCTGGGGGGTTTTACACAGCGGGGCATCCTAATTCAGGATGCCCCAAGGAGTGGAACTCAGATGGGTGATGTTCCTCTTTAAAATTCCTATTGATAGAAATACAACTCAATGGCTTATACATAAAAGACCCTTGGAATCTTAAGCTTTTCTTTCAGACGCATTAATACCTTATTAACTCAGGCAGTGGTTATCATCACTGAAAATCACTTACCTGCCCGCCCACAGCCACAATCTCATTTACTTCAATTGTGTGGCCCATTTGTACAGCCAGGACCGGATTATGAGGGCGGGATTATCAAGGGGTGTGCACCCTGGGGCCGCTACCATTTTCCCTGCAAAGGGGGCCTAAACCAACCTTTGGGTTATGGTCTAGTCCTGGAGGATTTTCAGTCTTTGGTCTGACAGGGCGCGGGGCCAGAAACAAAGCTATCTGTGTTTTTACAAACCTGCAGCCAAAGCCACCACAAGGCAGGATGGTGAGTCTAAAGCAGCAATGCCATTGTCAGCAACGCTACAGGGATGGGTGAGTGCAGAGCTGTCTACTGATGGCCGCTCACTGCACATGGGCAGGCTGATTCATCATTAGCGGCAGGTAGCGACAGATGAGCGTCTGTAGCAGGCATTTTCAGAGCGCCCGCTAGTAGTCGCAGTGCTCGGCCGTGAGTCGCTAGTTTATAGCGACTCAGTCGCTGTTCAGTAATGTTGAATACATTGTGAGGAGTCGCTATTTGACCAGTACAGCTCTGTATGGGAGCGCATGTTAGCGACTGCTCATAGCGACCGACTCACACCATATTTAGGAAAAAAAACAGCATCACAAATCTCTGGCGCTGAAAAAAGCTTGTTTGAAGCCCAGAGCGCAGGAGGCGGTGTGTTTAAAGTCTGTTTTTCTGCATCTATCAACTAGTAACAAAGCGAAAACATATGGAATTACATTGTAACAACATTGTAACATGAACACTTTAATGCCAGACCTGTAATGTCATTTCTGAAGAAATATATAAAAAAAGAAAAAAATATGAAAAAACTGCTTTTTCAATGCCAGAAAAGGTCACAGAATTATTTGTATTATAAAAAAAAAACCCGTTTAAAGAGAAGAAAAGGTTCATCCATTGAAATGTATTGGAGAGCGACAGGTAGCGAGAGGTCATACCTGGCGCTGTGCAAGGCTGTACGCCGGCGCTGTTCACTGAGGCTGTGAAAATGATGAATCTGACGCTACATGGCGTTATCTGTTGCTAAACAGATTCTGCTTGATAAATGTGTAATTGCGTGCCGTGTCCGGCGTTCACCAGTCGCTACCTGTCGCTACCTCTCATTAACCAGGCACTACCTGACGCTATCCCTTCTTAAATAAGGGCCTAAGTCACCAAGCACAGCCACTGGCGGCTCAATGCAGGGAACTGTTTTCTGCTGGACCAGCTGGGCCACTACACTACCCCCCGCCCAGAATGGCAAAGCAGGAGTTCCCAGCAGCACAAACCTGCTCAAGGGTGGCACAAGAGAATCAGGGGTGATCAGTTACTTGGCTGGACTATTATTTTAAAGGAAAAAAATCTAGGGCCTCCACCACACTTAATCAGGCCCTGTGTACAGCTGTAAGCTTTCATACCGACAGTGTGCTCCTGACTGGTTCCTGTTGCAAATCTGAGTGTCCTCCACTTATAGCCAATCATCAGGGACACTCACAAGGTGTGACCATTCTGTCAAGATGGAAGAAGGCTCACTCGGAGCCAAAATCACTGCAACTGAACCTGCTCAGCTCACTGGACTGTGTGGAATCGAGTCAATGGCAATCATGATTTTCTATTAGACCTGTGAACATTGGGGTTCATGCTAATTATTTGGGAACGTAGGGTGCACCAGTGGTGTGCATTGCAGTGTGAATTGTGTTTTTGTTCCATTTTTTTCCCAAAGTATTATCATACCTTCTTGTGTGTTAAAATGAAAAAGCTCCAAGAGATACAATCAGTATGAGGCAAACTATAGCAAAGGAGCTTTGATTTAGATTCTTGTTTTAGTTGAAACTTGAAGTAACTGGTGTATTTGAGAAAAATAGTCAGGACCTGTCCTATACACAGTCCTGGCTAATGAGCTTTACAATTACACTTGCAGCGTATAACATGTATGTATGTATGTTCTGGCAGGTAAGTGTATAAATCTAAATCCCGCAACATTTATATGGTCATACATAATGAGGTGTCTGACATGTGCATGAGCCTGGTATTGATCAGCTGGGTGTTCTGCAAGCTAGCAAAGGCGAAAATCTAACACCGTCGGCTGTCATCAGGCATGATTGTCAACATAGCAACAAATTGCAACCCAGAGTTGAGATTCAAATTTTTAACTACCAGTTCCCTATACATAAAGCTGTCTAGTGCTGCACACATTTATATTTTTATAATACATGTTTCGGGAATACTAATAAAATGTCTCTGAGAACTGCTACAATTTTAACCACTGGTTCTGCAGAAGAGAACCTGCTAAATGCCACCCCTGCAACCATCAGCTCGAAGCGATTAGCATTTTCTATGTGTGGTTTGCAATATTAGGAAGCTGTATATCCTCAAAACAGCAAATAATTGAAAACATAAAGGTGTTTATAAATACATTTTAAAAGAGATTGTCCAGGCGTGGAGTGTAAAAACAAATTATAGTTTGTGTACCTTCCATAACATCAGATTCATCCTAGTGAGCTACTGAAAAAGCTGCTATTGCTGGGATTTAGGCATTTTTCTGCCCGACAATCCCATTTGAAGTAGTTTATCCCTCTGTCCTCCAGAAACTCTGGGAGCACTTAAATGTCTTGCTTTGTATGGGCCTGATTTATAAAACCCTGTGCCAGTATATGCTAGCATCCTTTCCTTCAATTTAAGCTGTATTTAATAAATTAAAAGTCTGCCAATATGGTGGGGAAACCTGGCGGACACCAGCGGAGTAATCTAGTTTTTCTGGTGCAGATTATAGAAATCAATGGTGGCTTTTCCCCACAATTTTTTATTTTTATTTAAATGGTTCCCTGGGTAAGTCCAGTTTCTGAAAACAGTAACATGGTATACAGTAGGTGTCACACAGGGGGTAGTGCTGAAAAAGATCAAGCTTGTGGAGGTGTCCTAAAATGTGTCATTTTATGGCTTTTATTAAAAATGAACACATCAAAATCACAAAACGTGTTGTTTTATATTCCTACAGATGTGTCTGCTGCTGTCCTCATCAAGGGCGTTTTCTGTGCTTGTGTGACTTGTAAACCCAAACATTTTTAACCTCTTTTTTACGCTAGCCTGTGGTGTTCACTATTTTTAGGAAAATGTTACAGTTTCCGCTTGAGATAACAAGCAGGCAGTGACATTGTACAAAAATTTAAATGAAACTAGCGGACACTGGCGGCCATTGTAAACAAGGCCCAATGTACAAGACTGTTGCACTAAATCTGGAAAACCGTGTCAGTTGGATGAGGCAGTGAAATGCTGGAAGCCTTGCTACAGGACCATCTAAAAGGGGCTAAAGGCTTAGGTAGGATAGTTGAGTGATCGGATGTGGAAAAGGAGGGGAAAGACATTTCCTGTGAGATGCTAATGCTTAAAGTGGACCAACACCCAGGATTTTCACTATCCTGGGTGTTGGTCCACTTCCGCGGGGCACCCCGATCGGGGTGCACCCGCTGTGTGATACCCCCCCAGAAAGCCCCTAAAATCTTACCTTATCGGCGACGGACAAGCGACGGATAAGCTTCCGCCTCTCGCGCCCTCCTACAGGGCGCGCGCCCACGCCGGCCATTCACAAACGGCCGGCGCGGGTGCGCGCCCTACTAGAGGGACGCGTGGGAGGCGGCGGCTTATCCGTCGCTTGTCCGTCACCGATAAGGTACATTTTTAGGGGCTTTCTGGGGGGTTTCACACAGCGGGGCATCCCGATTTCGGATGCCCCGCGGGGAGGGAGCTGATCGGGAATCTTATAGATTCCCGGGCCGATCAGGGGTGGGTGTTGGTCCACTTTAAAGGGTAGTGTCACTTTTGATGGCATTTTTAAAAGTTTCCATTATTGTGTGCCAAAATGATGTAGTCAAGATGCTGAGCTCATCTGTTTTTGTTTATTTTCTATTTGTTTGCAACTGTGTTATAAAAGAAAAAAGTTTTCTCTAGCAACAATGGGGGTTATTTAAGAAAGTCTAAGGCCTCGTAGTGCCAGGTAGTGCCAGATGAGTGTCAGGTCCCAGTCAAAAAGGCGTATTTATCAAGTCAAAAATCCTGAACACCTGTGATAGTGCCAGTTAGTGTCCTATCTATTAACAGCACCAGTGAAGGGATGAGTGGTGGCGCTGAGTTTCCTACAGTGCCAGATAGGACCAAGCGTTCTCCTAGCACTGTGTGGTCGGATCCTATACATTTCAATGGGCTGGGATGATTACAATTATTTAAGCATTTTAGTAGAATATTTTAAAAATTTGAGGGGCTGGCGAATGTGCCACGGGATCCCTGGGCTGGTTGGGATTATTTTTATATGCATTTTTAGAATTTTTCTTGATGATAGTAAAGTAGCCTCAAAGTGTTTACTTTAGCAATGTACACCAACTGTGTTTGGTGTAACTGTCAGAGACTTCCTGACTTGCTAATCTGATTGGCAGAGATGACGTTCCACAATTCTGAGCTGACAGGTTTAACCCCTCCCGCTACAATCTTGTAACTAATGGATTACTGGCAGAATTCTCCCCTGGGAAGGTCATTATTTATGCTTGATTTTGGTAAAGCTGCTGATGAGGTCACCTGTTACAGTGGTAGGATTTGTAGTAAAAAACTATAATAAGTGCTTTACTCAAGGAAATCTTCTCCCACTTTAGCAACAGAGCCACAGGACTATAAGAAACTTGAAAACGCATGCTGATAAGTAGATAGCAGGCAGGGCCGACTCCAGGTTTATGTGGACCCTTGCGCAGCTTGGTCTCAGTGGGCCCCCTTTGTGGTGCCGAGTCAGTTCAAATAACTGAGGAACATCCCTAAGGATCATGCTATTTGGACCAAAACTCTAGTTTTGGTCTACTTAGAAGCACACCAAATCCCTTTAAACCTGAATTCGGAGTCTAAACGATTCTAGATTCTCCTGATTTTGGATGTCCCTGTGTGTGATCCCCCCCCTTCGTTCATTACTTTCCTCAAACTGGCAAATGCACTGTGGGATTGCCAGTTTGAGTTAATGGCCAAACCAGGGGGGTCCAGGTGGGAGGTCCCTTCTTCTCTCCCCGACGGGGACAACACAGACAGCAGCTGAACTTTTTTGCTGCATAGTGCTGTTCCCGCCCAGTTTGCCCTCCTAGTCCACGCCGCCGGTGAAGCGCCATCACACAGCCCAAAGGCCAGCCCTGTCAGTGGGCCCCCTGGAGGCCGGGGGCCCCCGGCAGCAGCCCCACCTTGCCAGGTGCTGACGCCGGCCCTGATAGCAGGTATGGCAGCACATTTCTAACACATATGTTTATTTCTATTCCAAAAGAGGAAAACAATAAGGCAGAAGACCAAAAACCTGACAAAAGATGATGAGACTCACAACTATAGGAATACAGGGCAGCAGTCTATGTAGAGCGGGGGGCAAGCAATGTGTCCGTGCCGAGAAGGGGCAAGAAAAAAAAATGCATGCTAAACAAGTGAATGGTACATTTCACAGTGGGCATGCTCAAGTCAATTTGACTGAAGCGGGGGGAGTGGCATCCATCTGTCTGGAGCTAGCCAGTGAATGAAGGCCCAGCCTACACGCTGCGTGACTCTCTCAGCACCCAGTCATTTTTATCACACTGGAGCAGCTGTGAGTAGCTTTCCTTTTCTTGCCTTCTTTTTCTCTTACCTGGACAGACCATTTAACAAGGGACAAGTTATCAATAGCAGACATTTTATTTAGTACATATATGCAGGTTATGTATTCAGTACATGTCTGCCGCTGACAGTTCTGTTCTGTTATCCACGTAACCTCTTACAATATATAAATGAAGTAGTAGCCACTGAGCATTGCTAAGCATGAGCCTCCTTCAGTGGCTTTGGGATAAATATATACTAAAGATGATGCACTTCAGTCCAACAAAACTCATAAAAACAGAAGAGAAGGACTTTGAAACTAATTTGTAACCTGTGGCCCCAATTGCTGCTCTCCCCTGTGACTGTGAAATAAATCTGCTCACCCCTAGAAAGGCTATACTGTATTTTACTGGGCATTTTCCCCTGAATGTAGCTGATTGCAAATAAGTGAAGCTCTTCTGTGACACAAGAAAGAGAGCTTGAAGGTAAAACATTCAGTCAGCAATTTTTCTGCCACCTCTGGATTTTTCAGCTGTTTTTCATACTGAGAAATCTGGCACACAGATAGTTCTGTGACGCGTGCCACCTCTTCGCCCCAGTACATCTCTTCTGGATAGCGCACCAGCAGCCAGCATTCCGCTCTTTTGCTTTACATGAGATTGCTGTACAGATGATTAACCCTTTAAATGCCAGACATTTAGAATCTAGGATGTGTCTCTCTGACCATTAAAAAAAGAAGCTAAACTCCAGGATCCTGCGCCGGAGGTCTCCTCTTTCCCAAGTGGGCCTTTCATCGTCGGTCCAAGGTCTTCATCAGGGCACAGAACACCAGTTCTCTACCCCTGACAGCTCGCTCACTGTTGCAGGGAGCCACTTTTTGTACCAGCAAGTGAGTTAAACACACTGCCTGCTATTGTACGGGAGAATGGCCATGCCAACTGGTTGAAAATTTGAAAGATAAATGAAAACCTTTAAATAATTCTCCGCTATGGGGGGGGGGGGGGCTTTTAAAAAAAAGAGGAAAAAAGCAACGGAGACCATTAAGAGCTTTAGGGCTATGTGATTATATGGTTTATCTATTTGCCTGGACAATCCCTTTATAATATTTTGTAGTATGTATATACATTTTCTGTACTGTTTTGTATGGCTGTAGGCTTAAAACAAAATATATTATTTGCCTTTTATATATGTAGAAGGTTTTGGGGCAAAGAAGAATCTCCTTCTTAAAGAGAAATGCCACGGGTATTGCCCTCTCCAGAGGGTGGTGGCCACCAGATAGCCAGAAGTTTTGCTCCATTACCAAGCTGATCCGACGTCAGATCGGAAAGTTAGTGAAAATAAAACTTTAGGTAAGCTTTTTTTAAGTAAAAGTGCAGAGTAGGTGGAGGGTTTATTAAATGTCTTTTTGTACACTGTTGGCAAATTGTAAACGCACTTCAGCATTCCTTTTCTCCAGCAATGGAGTCTTGAGTGGTGAGCCTACATACAGGCCATGGAGGCTAAGTGCATGGTTTATTGTTTTATTTCAAATACTGTATTTCCACCTGCTGAATCCAGGTCTCCACAGACGGGCCTTGACTCTTGAACATGTTTTTCAATTGTTCTTTTCACTCCTTTGTCTGAAATCTTTCTGATGTTCTTTACACTTCCAGATTATGGCCCCCAAATTGCTCAATGGAACCTAGTTTAGAAATACTTCTTGAACCTAGTTTAGAAATACTTCTGGAACCAATGCCATCAGTATGTTTTGCAACAATAAGGTTGTGGAGGTTATGAGAGAGCTCACTGGATTTACCCATCATGAGAGGTTTCTTGCGTGGCACCTTGATAATAGGCCCTCAGTTAATTGATTTGCACTAAGTGGCAGGATTTTTATTTGCCACTTTTTTATCTTACTCTTTCAAATTGTGCTCCTTTCCTTAAAGTGATTGAAAAGTAAAAAATATAAAAATCAGTAGCTCATGTTTCATTGAGTGGCTTCAGAACTGTCCTTTCTCTCCTGTCTGTCTCCTTAGTGAGGAAAATCACTCATTTCGGTTTCCTTCCCCATCCCACCGATGTGGTCCACCAATCAGTCTTTGAGATACTAAGAATGGAAACACTCCCATTCCCTGGCCAGACATTCTGAGTGGCTGTCTCTCTGCAACTATGAAACCCTCCCCTCCCTCCTCTCTGATCCCCTGCAGCATCTCTCACCCCCTCATCTGATCACACTATGTGCTGGTAATAATAACAATGCACTTATTTTTTATTTTTTTTACTATGATATAGAGCAGTTTCGTACAAACGCGTTATGACCGCCCGTTATGAATATGTAAAACACACAGTGTGCTTATATCACATTGCTGTTGCCACACCCACTGTTTCTCCTCAATGTTTCTCTGCATCTCTTATGCTCTAATACTTTTACAAGTAACTTATAAACAAAAGTGCCATGTATAGCCCGAGACAATGGGACAACAATCGGGCTTGCCTTTAGTATAACTCATACCCGATGGGTAGATGGAAGTGAAGTAGTAACCCAGTGGCTAGATTGCTTTCTAACTACTGATGGATTTTAGCTGGTGTCATGACTTTCCATGGCTCTTTGCACCTGTATTTCATTATGTGTTCAATACTTTTTCCCAGTGTCATTTCATTTTGTTACACCTCATTAAATAAGAATTGTGGTCAGAAATGACCAAAGCCCCTCTTTAATATGCAGCAGCGGAGCAGCCTAGCTCTAGTTCCCCTGCTGTGGATTACGTCGCCTGAATACTCACTTTTTTTGGGTGGCGCTCCCACGTGACTTCAAGCAGCCTAACAGCAGAGGTTGCGGCCTAGCCTATCAGCGTGGCCAGTGCTGCTCCACTCCAGCAGACATTTTTTAAAGTGGACCAACACCCTCCCATGATCGGCCCGGGAATCTATAAGATTCCCGGACCGATCAGACCCCTGACTGCGGGGCACCCTGATCGGGGGTGCCCCGCTGTGTGAAACCCCCCAGAAACCCCTAAATCCCTACCTTATCCACGATCCAGCGGCGCCCGCCGCCGCCTCCCGCGCGTCCCTCTAGCAGGACGCGCACCCACGCCGGCCGTTCGTGAATGGCCGGCACGGGCGCGCGCCCTGTAAGAGTGACGCGCGGGAGGCTGCGGCGGGAGCGCTCTCTTGTCCGTCGCTGCCTCCCGCTTGTCTGTCAGCGGGGATTGGCAGTGGCGGTCACGTGGGTGAGATTTTCGGGGTTTCACACAGCGGGGCACCCCCGATCGGGGTGCCCCGCCGAAGTGGACCAAAACCCAGGATAGTCAAAATGCTGGGTGTTGGTCCACTTTAAACATTTTTACATCTATGGTGTGATTTTTTTGGATTGTCACTGACATTTGGTGGAATTTTCTTTTTACTAGATTACATGTTCAATGCTTATTTCACCCCCTGTATATATTTGTAAATGTATCCTGTTTTCCTATTTTATTATTGCATAATATTTTAGAAGTTTTCTATTTTTTAAAGACTGCAAGGGTATCCTGCTGGCTGATCTTGATAAAAATTGGGGATGCGCTCCATACTATACCTGATGTGTATATATACTGTGTATATGTGTGTATATATAAACAGCATCTTAATGTTACTGCCAGGCCCCTGTCTATTTATTATAATGACCCAATTGATCGGTTTTTCCGTGTTTTTTGCATACAGTAGGTTGTGTGCAGTAGGTTGCTGCATTGGCTGTGCCCATTTTCCTATGTTCTAAATAAACGCTGTGACCTGATGTGAAGGTTAATAGACGGATCTGTCTGCGTTTCCCCAAGCACTCCTCTCGCTCGGGGTTGCTATGGTGCTGCAGATAGAAATGTGCACTGAAAATAAGTGATTTATAAACTGCGTAAGTTATTTGTTGGTGAAAATAGAGCAGAGCCAAAGCATGGCACTAACCTTGTCCTTGTCACTTGCAATGGAAAACATGGCTCTGCCTGCGGCTTCTTGGGAGCTTTTCAGTACATGCTGTAAGCAATCACAGTTTTAAAAATGAAGCAAATGTTATTATTAGTCTGAAGAAAATATTATGCAATGAGCTTAATACATTACACTTTTCCAGGTAAAATCAGGAAAAGTCCTATACTCCTTTTTCTCCCCTGCAGCTGTTGCCCATGTAAAGATCTTTAAAGGACAAATGTAGTGCACTTTTCCTTAAAAAAATAGATATATAAAAATTACCTGTCTTGTTTCTGGGCCGGTGCTCCCCCTTCCTGGCTGTGTTTTTGAAAAAAAAAAAAAGAAAAATTAAAATGTGTGTATTAAAATGAAACCTCTTATTAAATTGGACTTATCACCACCAAGGCTGGCCCTGAATTTGAAAAGACTCCAGGAATGGATGACTATGTGCCCCAGTCGCTGTAGTAACTGGTCAGCATTGATGAATGTGATGTATGTTGGGCTCTGTAACAACAGTGTAACGCTGCAGGGAGCGAAAGGTAGCGCCTGAAAAAAGTTTATAAAAGTGTTTGTATGCAGCCAGAAAAGGTCACACAATGATTTGAGCAAAAAAAAAAATGTAAAATGTCAAACCCTCTGTTTAAACACAAGCAAATAAACGCCCATTGAAATGTATGGGAGAGCAACATTGAGTGAAAGGTAATACCTGGCGCTCTGGAACCTAGAGTGCTGGCTCTATACATCGGACGCTACATGGCGCTGTTAGAGTCGCTCACCAGAATTGCCTTCAAAAATGTGGTTTTGCGTACAGTGCACCAGACGCTGCCAGTCGCTACGAGGCACTACCTGGCGCTATTCCTTCTTAAATAACCCCCTTAGCTTCTTGTCAGTCCTGTGCCGTAACCGGAGCATCCCTTCCACCTCCTACAGACTGGACATGCAAGACCCTGCTTCTGTCTCTGCAGGGATAGGAGCTGGGTGTGATTTGAGGGTTTATTCATGAAGCTCTAGCGGCAGGTAGTGCTTCGTAGTGTCAGGCAGCGTCTGCTGAACGCTGGGCGCTGTACGCAATACTCAGGGTATAGTGCCAGCGCTCTAGCTTCACTACCCTACGCTCTCCCATGCATTTCAATGGAAGTTCCTTCTAATCCCTTTCCTGATCCCATTTTTTTACTTTTAATTTCCTGGCCTGGAATACTATGTTTTTGAATTTTTTTTTACATTTTATGCAGAATTGTCATTACAGGTCTGGCACTAAAGAGTTTATGTCACAGTGTTCCAACAATGTCATTCCATGTTTTTTCGCTTTGTTACTGGTGGAAATGTGTCCAAAAAATCACTTTAATCACACAGCATCTGGCTCTCTATGCTATAGCGAGTCGCTGAAACTTGTGCCCTTATTCATCAAGCGATAGCGCCAGGTAGTGTGTGACGAGCGCCAGGTAGCGGCAGCTAACGGCGACTACCGACTCAAGTACGCCCGCGGCGGTCACAATGACGCATTTATCAAGCAAAATGAGGCTAGCGCCGGCGAGAGCGACGGCTAGCGCGGCATTCATCATGAAGCCGCCTGGACCGAACAGCGCCGCTGCAAATTCCCTCACAGCGCCAGGTATGAGCTGTCGCTCCCTGGCGATGTCCAATGCATTTCAATGGAGCAAGCTATAATTAATCATAATTAATTGGTATTAATTTTTTATTTTTTTTTTTTAATGTCAAAAAATCGGAGAACACTTCTGCAATGTTAGGAATTATTTTTAAGTCAAAAAATTTAAAAAAAAAAAAAAGTGCAGAATTGATCTAACAGGTCTGAGATTAATGTATTCATATTACAAAATGATTCTTAAAACATGTATAATGTTACATTCAAAAAATATGGTTGTTTAGGGGTTAAAAACTAGTTAATACACATCGCCGCCAGCGCTCTGGGGTTTAAACAAGGAATGGACAGCGACAGCACATTCGGAGCGTGATTTGTTGATGAATATGAAGCTAGCCGTTCGCTCTGGCCATTCGTTGTCAGTCGCTCACATACAACGCTGGACCTGTGAAACAGCGACCCCCCAGCCAGTATTCATCATTACCGCACACCGACTGAGTCGCTGTCATCAAGCTAACGCCGGCCAAGCACAGCGAATACTGGCTGGCGCTGAAAAAATCACGCTACAGTCGCTCATCTGTCGCTACCTGGCGCTATTGATGAATCGGCCTCCCCGTCACACTGAGCTGGCGCTACCTTTCGCTCCTTGCAACACTGTACTGGTGTTAGAACGCCCAACATACATCTCATTCATCAATGCCGGCCAGGTCACTAGAGTGACTGAGGCTCTCTGATACAGCGCCCGATAGGCGATCACAGCGTCTACTAGCGGTCGCTTATAGCGCCTCTGTACAGACGCTCATCTGCCGATAGCTGGCGCTAGTAATGAATCAGCCTGCCCGTCACGTATGACCCCCCCCCAGCCCAGATCACCACAATCGCTTACCTTTCCGACAGTCTCTCGCAGTGATTGTGGCTTTCGTGCATAGCCATTCAGATACGCTGGGCGCACTCCGCAGGGGAACCCCGCTCTCTATGTCTACACTGTATGCCGTTTATTAGTATTGTACATGGAATAAAGCGTTGATTGGATGAGAGACCTTTCTTGCAAATTCTGTGAGACTAGGCCCCATATGTCCACCAAAAGCCAATAAATATGCAGCTGTTGGCACAGCTATCACAAATGACCAGTGGAGGTTTTGTGGTTGGGGTTCTCTTCCAAGGCTTTGGCATCCCAAAGCACAACTTGGAAGATGAGCATCCAGGTGTTGAATTGACCCTAAAGTCTCTATATTAACTCCCTTCCCCTCTCACATCCACATGGCTGCCCTTAGCAGCCAGCACATTCACAGCAGTAGTAGCCAGAAAGCAACTGGAAAATAATGGCCATCAAAATCCTCTACTATTAGTAGATGTATGATATGTCTTCATCAGAAGAAGTTAAATTGACAGAAATATTTCAGAGCTGAGAATTTCAATAAAATTTAATTCTTTCTCTCTACATTGAATATAGTCCCCAAATGTCAAGCTGACAAACTGACAGCTATTTGTCAGCAACAGCTACACTTCAGACTTTCCTAAATCATATTTAGCCCTGTTTTACTAAGAAGAATTTTGGGCACACATTTGTGATTACATGGCTCAAGGGAGGGCCATCTCCCCCAACCTCCTGCCCCACACCCATCACACACCCCCACCGAGTGTACGCAGCTGGCTCAGTGGCAGATTGATTTAAAAAACAAAAACAAGAAAAAGTTTCTTATTGCTGCTGTAGCCCTGGCCAGCCACCAGATTTGAGATCGCCGATTGGCTGATCTAAAATGTTCCGTCTGAGGTGAACAAGCCTGAATCACTGGGTGCTGGAGCCCACCTGAGATAAAGGGAACCTAGGAATGTGACTGCGGCCCATGCATGCAGTGTGTAAGCTTTGGGAAAGGTAAGGTTCTTGGACAATTATGGGGGGTTCAGACAGTGGCCGGCCCTGGATTCTTTTAGAAAGAAAAGTCCACTAGTAACAAGGGGGAAGAGTTATTTTTTTAGGGGGGGCAACAAGTGACCTCCCTACATTAGGCGAGTGACTTGCTGATGTCCTTGCCCCATAACTCATACTGCACCCCTGGCACAGGGTGTGTAGAAGTGCTTTGGCATGGGCAGACATGTGCTGAAGGGCATAGGGCTGGTATTCCTGCAAGACTGGAGGCCAGCCCCTCAATCTTCGAATCCTGAGTTACCAGCACTTATGCCTAGTATGCCGGGCTAGTAGCCCTACACCTATTTTCTTTAGTAAAGGAAAGGATACAAAATTAAAAATTAATTTAAATGACTGAATAATACAGCCCAAATCTGGCCACTAGCTGGTCTGGCAGAACTAGAATGAAAGAGCTAAATCCAGGGGAATTTAACACTGACTTGAATCAGGAGCTCATCACTAGCAGTGGATAAGGCCAAACATTATATTTGTAAAAGTCAAAGCTTTAAAATTGGCAAGGAGTCAAGGACCTTAGACATGACACGACCGAAAATGTCATCTTTCCCTATTAGGCAAATAACCGGACACTGCTGGTACAGGCTACAGCCTGCCTGAGGATAAACACACATTCTACACAGAAGATAGGATGGAAGAAGTGACCTTAAGTGACTAGTAAGAAGACCGTGTATCTATTTGTAACATGTAATAGTCCCGACAGCCAAGAATGCTCATTCCCACAAGGATACTAGCTCTGAAGGGAGAAATTGAGAGGGACAAAACTCTTTCCTTGTGTTGTACTCATGAGACACTTGAGGAAAGAAATAGCAATGAAGTCAATTAGTGTGAAGCAGTGGACATCATACTTGACCACACTCCACTGTGTTATTGCACTGTGTTACTCTCCATGTACACGCTGCAGTGAAGAGACTTGTTCTGTCCTATGGAAGCAATTATCAAGCCATGTTATCAAGAACATGATATAAATGCTTTACTTGTTTTACTGTGATATATATCTCACAGAGAAATAAAGCAGCAATTACAAAGTATGATGTTACTGTCTAGATCTGACATTTACATTTTCCCAGCTTAATATGTAGAGACTAATGCCAACACATCACCTAACCGAAAGCACATGACATAGACACATTAAATACAAATGGTTTTACTAAACTAGATTATGTTAAACCAGCCCAACACCCATTTTACAAAACATGGATTGACAGTGTCACCCCCTTAATTGGGCAGCTGTAAAGCCCGCCAATCTTACCTGACAACACGCACACTCTGGGAAATGCAGCCCCACGATTGGACAGCAGCCAGGAAGTCCAAGCACATGTGATAGCTACTGGCTGCATTTTCCTGAGGGAGCGAGGTGTCAGGTAAGGTATTCTGGCTTCACAGTGCTCAATCGAGGGGGGCCCAGCAATCGTGGTGCCCCCCCCCCCCACAGCGGACCAACACCTATGTTTTGTAAAATGGCTGTTGGTCAAGTTCCAGAGTGATGGCCAAAATGCTATTAAGGGTCTGCCACCAAATTTTCAATATTTTAGCTGCCACAAATCATGTAGTATATGGTATTGTGTCATTATAAACATTAGCGCACATGTGCTCAGCCAGTTGCCCACAGAACCATCTGATGTGGCCCCTCACATGCTGTGGGGAAAGTGGGAGGGGTAAATAGAACTGTAATGGTAGCTATAGAGGGGCACAGTAAGGATGTGATGTTGCACGGAGAGTGATATTGGATTGGAAAATAGAGGTGGCAGCGGTGGCTTGGAGGAACACAGCGACACTGATTGGACACCACCACCCACCAAACGTCTCTGGCAAAATAATTCAATAATACGTTTTCTACAGGAATTTGATGCTTAGCATTGGTGGGAGTTTAGATGGATTGGGTATTGGGAACATGCTTAACATTTGGAAGACAATCAGCATGCTAGCATGTGATAATGGTGTGGTGGGGCGACATACAATTATAATAAATTGCTCTCTCGTGTGTAACATTATTGAACCATGATTGAATTTCTGAACCTATTTCAACCAGTTTCCAAACTGCTAAAGAGGCCTGCATACTTCAAAGGGTTGAGCGCCACAGATTAGAGTCCTCCCTCGTCCGTGTTGCAAGCGTCTGTGTTTACTGTACCACAGTCAAGGGCATAATTATAATGGAGAGCGTGTGTAACCTCACTGGCACACAGACAGTCAGGGGGGCCCATCATTGTTGCTCATCCACCTTATTTATTAGATTTGTGCTTATAAGGTGAACTATAGAAAGGCACCCCTCTGCCTTATCAAATAGTAGACTCCCTGTATATCAAATATGTAGTGTTTTTAATATTCAGTCATTGTTAGGTCCATGGCTCCACTGCAGGGACAGGGCTGATGAGCCACCAATTATTAAATGAATAGCGGTGCATATATTCCCCAAATAGTAAATCCACCAACTAGCATCCATAGTGCCCCTCCCCCCACCCATCACCAATATTGCAGTCATTTGCTGAAGGTCTGCCACAGCCCAGGGACGCACATATTCTTACAGCAATTAGGGCCATGTCATAACCCACCTAACAGGGTGCCATCACCTTGTTAAAAGTTAGACAAATTTAGGGTTGGTGTAGGTAGCTAGGAGGATACATTTCAGGGATGGTAGCGAGGCACTATGGGCACTAGGTGTCACCCTCACTTTTGAGAGATGTTAAGACCTAGGAGAAGAAAAAAACACTTAGAACCTGTTCCCAAACCTATAAAAAGGCTTGGGCTGTCTACAAGACAGAGAAGGTTGTCAATAGGGTGCCCATCTGGAAGACTGTCCACCTGGAGAACTACTCCCCCCTGCAAGGGGCAGATGAGAAAGGCTGTGCTGAGCACTCTTCATTGCATTTGGAGAGTGATGACCCAGAATGTCTGTTTGAATAAAAGACTGGTTGGCCGAACATTT
The DNA here is from genome assembly GCA_027917425.1 of Gastrophryne carolinensis. Classification (NCBI taxonomy): domain Eukaryota; kingdom Metazoa; phylum Chordata; class Amphibia; order Anura; family Microhylidae; genus Gastrophryne; species Gastrophryne carolinensis. The sequence continues at coordinate 100,246,818 of CM051240.1, read as the reverse complement.
GACTGCTGACGTTTTTACCCTCAAGTTGACCTGGACTCTACCGGGGACACCATTGACGTCCCACTGGAACTGAATGAGTACCACCACTGCCTTTCCCCAGGAGCAGAAAGAACCACTTTCCCAATAGTGGCCCTGTCAGACAGTTGCATTCCAGCTTCCCAGCTTTGTGGAGGTCAATCCAGTCTGCCTTGGTAATCAACATGGGATGGATCATATGTGCATGAACCACTGACATTCTGGTAGCCCACTCTCGGTTTAAGTGTATAAGGCCTCAACCAGACTATCTCCCACTCTACTATCGAGCCTGTGGGCAGTGAGATAAGTGATATTTTGTTTTTAAATGATCCTTTAGGAGGGGGTTAGCTATGTACTCTGCTGACCTGGGAGGCACACAATAACTTCCTTCCACCTCATAGCCTTGTAAAATGAGCCATTTCAAAGCAACTCAAAATATCAGATTATATGTAAATACCTTGTATTCTAAATGAATACTCTTTCTTTGCTTTCATTTCTGGGTCATTGCTGAGCTGGGAGGTGCATGTTTTTGCTGATTAACCACTTTTTTACATGGTCCTGAAGAAATAGAATTGAAAGGATGGCAACTTTGGAGCCCCTGCTACAGCTTCTACATGGGGATGCAGAAATTGAGGCAGGCATCAGGTGTGCTGAAATGGAACTTCTTCAGATCAAAAGGAACACAATCTTGTGTTCTAGTAACTAAAGGGTCACTGACAGCGTTCTCACCTGAAGAGGTAATGAATGCTGCCTATACATAGCCGAAGCTGCTAATTAGCTCTCCTATTTAAGGTTTGACCTGGGATGTGGCCGCTCCCCATTTTTTATGTCGGAGCGCCGTTTCTGCTGCTTGGAGCTGTCCACTTTAAAGTTTTTTTTTCTTAATGCAAAATAGATCTGGCTGAATTTTAGCCTAATACTGCTTCTGGTTCTTTAATCCAAATCTGAACAGCAAGACTTTCATCCACTTTCTCTTTTAAATTTCTCCACAGTTTAAGCTTTGAACCGTTCATCTACAAAGTCTACAACTTTTCTTTCTACTGTAGGGAAGACCCCTATTTATTAGATATACACGGTCTGTGTGAGAAAGACTCACTTTAATTTTTGGGATAAAAGACACATTGAACTCCTATGCTTATGGTCCCTATTATTAATTCTTATTCCTTTTCGTCTCTAAACGGGTCTGTCCTAGTCCAGCAGTTGGAAGCTCACGGAGTTAGTGAGTCCCACACATTGCAGGCCCAGTAAGAGTAACATAACACCACTCCACCCATCTATTCACAGCATTGTAGCTGGGGGCTTCCGATTTAAAAGGAGACAATGCCTGGCATAAAACATTAGTAGTCTCATACCTCCCAACTGTTCCTCATTTGGAGGGACTGTCCCTCTTTTTAGTTCATGTCCCCGCATCTCGTTGTTCTCATTTGTCCCTCTTTAAGGTGTAACATGCAGATCTGCATCATTAAATGATTCAATTCATATTCAAAGTGTTTATAATGTTGTAACTATTACAACATATCCTCTATCTCCCCCATCAAGGGGGAGTGGCTTAATTTAAATTCAAAGTCTGAGAAAGTTATTTTCTGGGTCGATTAGAGATGAGTTAACCGGGTTTTCAAATTCAAGAGAAACAGCTATGGAGACTGGTAGTCCTGGGAGACAGTGAAGGGGGGGAGAAGATAGGAAAAATAAGAAAAGAAAGAAGAAAGAGGGAGAAAGAAAGGGAGACAGATCTTTGCTCATTGTAGCATAGTATTGCATGCTTCCGGGTAGGCGTATTCCACCCAAGGCTCCCATACTTTGATAAATTTGGTGTGTGAATCCCTCAGGATGCTAGTCAATTTCTCATTAATTAAAATACCGTTAAGCCTGTCCTTTACTGCCTGGAAGGGGATTCCCGGTTTCTTCCAGGAGCTAGCAATCGTTAGTTTAGCTGCCAGCATAAGTTGAGTGAGCAGGGCGTGCTGGGTTCTGGTGATACCCTCCGGTTTCACATGCAATAATGCTACCCAAGGATCCCGACGTATATGGGCATGTAGAAGGGTGCTCAGGAGGCCAAAAACTCGGGACCAAAATCTCTTAACCTTCGGGCACTCCCACCATATGTGTAGAACGGAGCCTTCCACCGAACAACCTCTTAAGCATTGGGCGGGGTAACCCTGGATCGCTTTAGCTATGCGTGCGGGCACCAGGTACCACCTGGTGAGCATCTTGTATGCTGCTTCCAGGGTTGTGACATTGATCGAGCACCTGTTTATTCCAGTCCATATCTCCTCCCAGTCTCTCCTATCCCTTACCAAGCCCAGATCCGACTCCCATCTGGCCATGTACCCATGTTTTGAGTTGGCGGGTAGTGCTACAAGGCTCGAGTAAATAGTGGATACAAGACCCGTGGTGGGGGTCCCTCGCGCGCACAATTTTTCAAAGGGAGTCATATCTGAGTCTTCCGTCTTGTTTTTTAGCAGGGGTGCAATCCAGTGACGGAGTTGCAGATATCTAAACTGTTCTGATGGCGGGGCTTTCTCCCTTTCCTGCAGTGCAGGCCAGGAGATTATCTCGCCTCTGGACAGGAGATGGTGGAGTTTGCTAATCCCCGCCCGCTCCCACCAACTAAACCCTTTGGGGTCTAACCCCGGGGGAAACATCGGGTTCTTAACAATTCGCATTAGTGGAAGGTGTGGAGAAATTAGTTTCCTGGAGTATTTCGTCCCATCCCAGATCCGAAGGGAGTGGTTCAGAATGGGGCATGAGATGTGTGATCTATGTTGTGGCGGCAACCACATTAAGCTGTCAACCGGGACTGGGTCGCACGTGGAGGCCGTTAACGCCACCCACAATGGTGTCTCCATGTGGATATGTAGCTGTTGAAGCTGCCCTATCTGCGCTGCATGGTAGTATTTGCAGATACACAGAACCCCCAAGCCTCCCTCTTTCCTATGTCTAGTCATGGTAGCTCTAGCAACTCTCGGCCTAGTTCTCCCCCATATAAATTTCATTATGCTATTTTGCATGCTTTTAAGCTGAAATTGTGGAATATACACCGGGAGAGTTCTAAAGGGGTATAGAAGTTTCGGGAGCAAGGTCATTTTTATTGCATTGACCCTTCCTATCCAGGATATCTCATGACCCCGCCAGGTATCCAGCATCGCTTTCAAACTTCTAAAAAGGGGGGGGTAGTTTGCTTGGTACAAAGACCGATAATGTGGCGTGATCTTGACGCCTAAGTAGGATAGGGCTCCCGGGGCCCAGCGGAATGGGAAGTTGGATTGAAGGATGCTTAGTGTTGGGGCAGGGACATTTAAATTAAGCCCTACCGATTTCTCCTTGTTAACTTTAAGACCCAAAATCCTCGAGAAGGTTTCCAGGAGCTGGAGCAGGTTAGGTAGTGAGGTATGGGGCTGTGAGAGAGTCAATAAGATATCATCGGCAAATAAGCACACTTTGTGATGGTATCCCGCCATTTCAATGCCTTTTATGTTCGGGTTTGCCCGAATAGCAAGGGCCAAAGGCTCCAGTGCCAGCACGAATAGCACCGGGGAGAGTGGGCATCCCTGCCGGGTGCCTCTACCTATTGAGATTGGCTCAGAAAGGTAACCATTGTATTGCACTCTGGCTGAGGGGGAGGAGTAGATAGAGCGGATCCAAGCCAGGAAGTTATCGCCAAAGCCCCATTTCTGAAGAGCACAGTGCATGTAATCCCACGAGAGGGAGTCAAAATCCCTTTGCATGTCCAGAGACAGCAAGAGGCTATGGATATCTCTTTGTTGAGCCAGCTCAATCAGGTGGAGCAGTCTACGAATATTGTCCGGTGCTTGCCTGCATGGGATAAATCCTACCTGGTCTTTCCCAATTATGGTGCCCAGGAATTCATTAATTCTAGTAACCAGGACTTTACCTAAAATTTTCACATCAACGTTGAGTAGAGAAATAGGCCTATAATTTTGTGCGTCTGAGTGATCCTTATAAGGTTTCGGAATCATACTGATGTAGGCCTCCAGTGATGACTGATGTAAAGAACCCTGATCTGTAAGGGAGTTAAACATGGCGGTTAGATAGGGAGCCAGTTCCGCTGCATACTTTTTGTAATATAGGGCTGAGAACCCATCTGGTCCGGGCACTTTGGATGTCTTAAGGCTCTTAATGGCCCCAAGCACTTCCAAGACTGTTATGTCTGCGTCGAGACGCTCTTTATGGGCATCCTGCAGTTCGGGGAGCGAGACGGAGTCTAGGAATCTTGCCGTTTCCTCGCGGGGGAACATATGGTGGGGTTTGTAAAGTTTGCCTAGTGAATTTCTAAACATTTGTATGATCTTGAGAGGGTTAGCTGTGAGGCTCCCCTCAGGGGTCCTAAGCGAGATCAAAGGCTGCCGAGGCCCCGAATATCGCAGTTTGTTAGCCAGGGGGGTGTCAGGCTTATTGGCTCTCGCGTAGTACCTCTGCTTGCCCCATCTAAGCCTCTTTTCCGCCATCTCGTCCAATGCCATATTAAGCTGGATGCTAATTGCATCCACCTTCTTCTTTAGCTCTCTTGTCGGATTTGCTACCCAGTCTCTGCGCAATTGTTCTAGCTGCGCTGTGAGTCGGGTCACATTGTCGTTCCTGCGTTTTTTAATGGCCGAGGCTAGCGCTATAAGGTTGCCCCGCATGACTGCCTTATGGGCTTCCCAGATGCTCACTGCCGAGGCCGTGTCTTTGTTGGTTATGAAGTAGGTTTTTATAGATTGAAGGACCTGTTCTTGGGTGTCCTTATGTGACAGCAATGAGTCGTTGATCCTCCACCTGAAGGGTTTGGGCGTGGGGGGGGAGGTGCTAAATCCCATCAGAACCGGTGCGTGGTCTGACCAGGGAGCAGATAATATTTGGCATTTTTGAACCAAGGGGATTAGGGTCTGCGCTACGAGGATGTGATCTATTCTGCTAAGTGAGTCGTGAGGGTTGGAATAAAAGGTGTAGTCCCGTGTTCTTGGATTCAGCTCGCGCCAGATATCTACCAAAGAAGCCTCTTTGAGCAGTGTGTTAATTCGGTGCGGGGGGTGTTGGGTAGGTTGGGTGGTAGGTGAGGGGCTCCTGCCCTGTGGACCGGATCTATCCAGTTTTGGATCTAGGGTAATGTTAGAGTCGCCGGCCATGATTAGCATGCCCTTACCATGCTCCTTGACCCTTTGCATTAGATGAGAGAAGAAGTTAGTCTGGTGGGTGTTGGGCGCATAATAGGATACGATTGTTACTAGGGTATCATCTAAGGATCCCACTAATATGAGGTAACGGCCTGTTGGATCTGCGAACTGAGACTCACATTTAAACAGGAGATTCCGCCTGAATGCGATTAGCACCCCCCGGGTTTTTTCCTTAAAACATGCTGTGAAGAATATCGGGTAGTGTGGGTGCAAGTATCGCGGGGAGCTCGTGGACGAGAATCTGGTCTCTTGAAGACATAAGATGTCTGCTTGCAGTTGCTTGTAACAATGGAATGCCTTTGTTCTCTTAGATTGTGAATTAAAACCCTGGACGTTATGCGTTAAGAGTTAAGGTCGGCTCCAGCTAATGAGTTCTGCAACTAGCTCATCTTGCTGAGAGAAAAGATAGAATTGGTGCCCTGAGAGGAGGAGAAGCGTGTTAAAGAGATAGAAAAAAAAAAAAAAAAGAGAGAGGAGAGGTAGAGAGGAGAAAAGAGGAATGGAAGGGAGGGTAGGGGTATGCTAAGGGTTAAGACAGTGATGGGCTAAGCGGGATGGGGGTGTGGGGGTCAGGAGGTTCAGTAAGGCCCCTCCTTGTGGGTGGCCCAAACTGGGTACCTCCCGAGGTGGGAATAGGTGTTGTGTGAATCTGACCACTCAACAGTCAGTGGTTGTCCTTCCGGGGGGAAAAACCTCACAGCCGGAAGTCTTTGGGGTTCAAGGGGGTCGCCTCTGCACGGGGTAGAGCCTGCGCTAATGTAACTGAGCATATTAAGACATTGAAACATTTAAGATAACATAGCTGACGGTCCCATAGTGGAGGAGAGGTTGCGCTTCCGTCGCCTCTATCAAGTTGTTTGTGCGTTGCGGGCTAGTGCCCAAGCCAGGGATCACTCTCCCGCAAGGCCCAGTAGTGGCCGCAGCGTTAACATAGCCATAAAGAAAGGGTTCATAAACTAGAACATTTATCAAACATTGTAAAGCATTGCGACCCAAGGGGGCTATCATCGGGCCGCGCCAGGCGCCCATATTGAGGGGCACCTCACTGTCTCACCAGCAGCCCCGAGCTCCTCATAGGGTGGCAAATGGGGCCGCCCCCCCCATCCGAGCCGCCCCCCACGGACACGCACGCAACAGTCCCGTCCGCAGGAGGGGGCCCCAACAAGGGGGGGCACCCCCCAATGGTGCCGAACAGCCTCCGACCGTCCCACGGCGGCCCCACTAGGCCGCTAGGCCGACCACGATCCCATGAGGACCCGGTCTCCAGTCGGGGTACCGCCACGGTGGGGGCAGAGGCCGATCGCCCGAAGCATCATAAACCTTCATATGAAATAAACTATAAAGTATCCATAAACCAATAACATAGTGTTATAACTTATCTGACGATGACCCTGGGAGAGGAAAAGGTGCTGTCTCTCATAGCTGCAAGAAGAAATCAGAGTGTCCCGAATTGTCCGATCAGTGCCAGTTCACGCCCGTGTCGAGGAAAAAGAAGAGAGAGGGACACGGTTGCTGAACGACTCTCACCCCAGTTCCAGCTGACGATTTCTAGAGGCCCGGGAGGGCGTAAATGTGGGATAAGGTCGCTGGTCGTCGGCTCTCTGGTCCCTCCGGTTGGGCCTGGGCCGCTGCTCCCGGGGCTGATCCACTGGAGCCGGACGGTCAATGGGTCCGGTCAAATTGAGGCGATCGAGCGTCTCCATTGCTTCTTCTGGGTTTGTTACTGTGTGGGTACGGCCCCCATAGTTAAAGAGCAATTTAAATGGGTAGCCCCATCTGTAGGTGATTCGATGCGACTGAAGGGTCAAGAGGCACGGCTTAAGCTGACGCCGCCTTTGCAGGGTGGCTGGGGCCAGATCTGAGTAGACCTGATACTTGTGGGTTTGAAAGGTCAGGTTAGGGTTCAGCCTGGCCGCTTGAGCGATAGCCTCTTTAGTATTGTAATATGTGAACTTGACTATAATGTCTCTGGGCTGGCCATCTGCTCGGGGTGGGCCCAGGGCTCTGTGGACCCTATCCATCTCCAGCCTTTCGATAGGGATGGACGGTGTCAGCTCCTGCACCAAGGCTGTCACGGTGGATTTTAAATCAATAATAGATTCTGGCAGCCCTCTGAATCTCAGGTTACAGCGCCGAGATCGGTTTTCAAGATCCTCTATTTTTTGGTGGGCCAGGGAGAGGTCTGATTTAATATTTTGGATCTCTGATTCATGCTCCTCCAGCACAGTGGTGGTACAGCTCGCCTGCTGCTCTAGTTTAGAAGTGCGGGCTCGCAGATCCCTTAGTTCAGCTTTAAATGTGGCTGAGATTTTATTAGTGGCTGTTTCCAGCTCTTGATGTAATACTGCCTGAAATCTTGCTAGAAGCTCTGCATCTCTGATGCCTGGGTCAGGCTGCTGGACTGGTGGGGGATCTGGGGTCGCTTGCTGGAGCTCAAGTTGTGATTCTGGCTGTGAGTCCAGCAGGTTTGGGGATGGTATGGGTGAGGATGAGGGATGCGGATCATGCTGCTGTCCCGATAAGGTTGCCATCTTAGGGCTGTCTGGGTGTGCTGGACGCCTAGGGGTAGTTGATGGCTTTCCCCTTTCCCTGCGCCCCATCCGTTATAATGGTGACCTCTCTAAGTAAAGGAAGTCTCTCCCCAGGGCCCCTGCTTACTTTGTGGGATGAGCTGTCTGTCTCCTTCTCCCTGCGGTGGGTGGCTTGGCTTGCTGGCAGCTCTCTCCTCTTCTCCTGGCTTCCAAGCCTGTGTCACAGGGCCGCACGTGGGGTGAGCAGGTCAGGGACTCCTCTCATGCTGTGGATGGCTGAGGTGCGGAGGTCGCAGCCGCCATCTTGGATTTAGGACGTGCTGCAGAGAGCGGGCTGCGCTCCCGCCGGATCAGCTCTTCTGTCCTCCTCCAGTGGCCAGTGGGTTCTCCCTGACTCTCCAGGGACCCGATCCGCCCGGAACCGCTGCTCTAGAATGCTGCTGGGCAGGTAAAAGCCCTGTGCAGTGAGGAGCCGAATTAGGCTGCTGCCATCTTCGTCGGCTGCTCACTAGCGCCCCCACTATCGAGCTTTTAAAAAAATAGTTTTGCCAGGACACTCGAACATCTAGTGCACCTGAAACCAGGATATGACCCACAATATCAGACAGACCAGAAATATGTTCAAATATGTTCTGGTGAATCCAATAAAGATGAATTCGTGAGATAAATTTGATGTGATTAATTGTGGTGGAGAGGGCGCTACACTTTTGAGGCTAATTGGGTGGTTGCTGGAACCATCATAAGGTGAATTTTATTGCTATTTTTGAAAACAGCCTTTGGTTGTAGGCACGGCCACACACAGTACGGATTGTACAGTGTATAGGTAGTGCAAAATACGTTCATTTTGTGTTAGGTCTAAAATATAGGTTTAGTTAGCACATATTTTTATGGGATTGATTGAATAATTACTGGATTCATTACTTGCTTTATGGACCCAAGCTTTAGTGCCCCCCCCTCTGGCAGACAACGCCTATGGCTTGTTATATGTATATTCTAAATATGTCACACACCCCGCTTCAAGAAATTCATAACGTGTGGGTAATACTGACCTGTAGAGGGCGATATGCAGAGATGCCAGGAAAAAAGAGAGCCCCTCCCAGTCCATAAATACCTGGGACCTCCCACTCATTACCCAGTCTTCATCTCTGCAGTCGGCGAGCAAGTCAGAAGATGTGGTCTCCTCCTTGCACAGGGGGATTTCAGGTAGCCGGGATGACTCCCGGCCTTTTAGTTATCTATTTCCGCCTGGATCTTTTTTTTCTGTTACCTCATGCCTCCCAGCCTAGGCTGATGGTCCGGGTGAGGGTAGAAAAGCACCCTTGGTGCTTAAGAGCAAATGCTCTCCCGTGAGACCCAATATAAGAGGGTAGGCGGTCATCCGGGATGGTGACCCCGGTTTGGGATGCCCCCTCCCTTGGCCTTACACTTTGGGTGGTCCCCCCCTTTGGGTAATGCCCCTCTCTCTAGCGGGACAGCGAAGGGTAGGAGCAGGGCCCCTTATTCGGTGTTAGGTCCAAATTTTGTAATCATTAATTCTCAATAATGTTTTAATGTATTAATTTATTAAATTATCCTCCCAATAGTTATTAACTTATTTATTACTTCATAACAGCGTGTATTTCTCTGTCAAAATGGCGCTGTGGCCGCCATTTTTATGCAGGCTTTCTCCCTGAGGTAAAAGGGGCGGGGCCGGGCTTTAGGCGCGAGCTGCGGCCCCCACCCTTCTATTTGGCGCTGATGCGGCTTGGATTCTGAGCGAGGAGCGGGGCCGGGCGTCAGGGTCAAAGCCACGGCCCGCTCCCCTCCTTCTGTCTCTTCTGCGGCTGCACATGGCTGCGGTGCCGGCCTTTTTGCATTGTCATGGCGGAGGGGAGCTTCTCCCCTCACGCTTTCACTCTTGGGGGCAGGGCCGGGCTTTCCAGGCACCACTGAGGTGCTTTTCTCTGTGCCTGTTTCCTCAGAAGGAGCTGGCCACGCCCCCCTTCTCTCCTCAGAGCTGCTCTTTACCTCACGGAGAGAGGAAGCTGTCTTCAGGACCACAGTGAGTGGCCCGGTGGGCCCCCCTTCTGTCCCATCACCTATAATTATATATTTTTATGTCATATATATATATATATTTTATATATATATATTTTATACTCCGCTTTTCTTATTAGCCTTTTTTATTATGTCTTTCAGATATAACCTACAGTGGTGTTAGGGGGTTTCTCCCGGTCCTAGGGTCCCTGGGTTCTTAATTGGCTTATTGCAAATCCTCCCACTTGGGACATTAAAGGGGCATCCCGGGTTGCTTATATGCGTAATTCCATCGGTCATTGCGACCACCTATAAGTTCACCTTATGGAGGCATCCCCGGATACTGGGCTTGGGCTCCCCTCGGGGCAATCCCTGAAGTGTATGGGGTGTGGGGCATCCCTTACTGGCAATGATGTATATCTGTGTATACCATGCGCATAGCAGACTATTACGCGGCAGTCCGGACCCCAGGCGTCTGGTTCAGCGCTGCCGGTCTCACCTCCCCCCCCCTCCCAGTTTGATCCGTGCCCAGTCTGACGTTGTCATGGGCGGGCAGTTGCAATCGGAGATGTGTGCCCGATTGGCCAATCTTGAAAAATTATTCTCCAGCACGGTCACCAGAAAGGCTCCGGCTAAGAGAAAGCACTTGTCGCCATCTTCACCGGCGGCCGACTTGGATGATCTTGATAATCTGGACTGGTCTGATTATTCCCAACTTGAGGAAGGGGAGGTATATGAAGAATCAGATAATTCAGACGATCAGCAGTTTGTGGGTGCTGATACCGAGCGGGGCTTGGGGAGGTCTTTGGATACTCCTAATGTTCTGGCTCAGATGTTTGAGGTTTTGGCTATTTCTCCTCCTGAGGTGGTTCCACAGCAAAAGGGGGAATTTTTCGAAGAATCCAGGCCGCGCTTGGAATTTCATAACCAAAAGCATTTTGATGGGATTATTGCTAAGGAATGGGAGAGGCCTGCCCGGCTCCCAGGTGTCCCTCAGGGTTGGGACAAAAAATATCCCTTTCCCTTGGATACGGTTAAGCGTTGGGCGTCCCCTCCCAAGGTGGATGCACAGATTCTGGGTTTATCCAACACTACTGTTTTAAATTCTCCTGATTGCTCCACGCTTAAAGATGGTGAGGATAAACGCATTGACCAAATGGCTTGTCATGGTTTTGCCAGTGTTGGGTCAGCCATGAGGCCGGTTTGTGCTTCAGTGCTGCTGGTGGTGGCTACCAGGTCGGTGGTCAGGGACCTGTTGACTTCTTCCGGGTTAGATCCGGATAGTGACGAGTTCCTTGGCCTTAAAAGGTGTGAATTGTTTTTGTCATTTGTACTAGCCGCCTTGGATGACACACTGATGATGTGTGGCAGAACGTCGGCTCTATTGGTGACTATTCGGCGTTCGGTTTGGTTGCGCCAGTGGGCGGCTGATTTTGTGTCTAAAAAGTCGCTGACCGCTCTTCCCTTTGTGGGATTACGGCTCTTTGGTGAGAAGTTGGATTCAGTTGCCAAGGATGGTAAGTTACCTCAACGCAAAAATACCATTTTGTGAGTACTCACCTGAAAAATGGATATTGTTGGTGTGCCACACACCCCGCTTCACTTCTTAAATATTCATCCATTATTGGGTTAATCCACCGCCAGGTGACGTAGTGCAGAGAGGAAGTCTTGTAACGAGCCCCCTTCCGGCCTATATATACCTAGTACCTCCCTTCAATCACCAGTATATTTAAAAAGCAGAAAGACAAGGTACCAGTATTCCACCGGTAACTTCAAAAATCAATTTTGATATAAATAAAAAAGGGCTTCACCATATAAATGCTTCGGTAATACCGAAAAGGGTGGGGGTGAAGCGGGGTGTGTGGCACACCAACAATATCCATTTTTCAGGTGAGTACTCACAAAATGGTATTATTCTTGGTGTGCCACACACCCCGCTTCACTTCTTAAATATTCATCCATTATCGGGACATCCAAAAGCAGTGTCCACAAGGGATGGGCATCTCAAGGCCAGGTGAAGCATAACTTAAATGACTGCAGTCTGCAGAACTTTGTGGCCAAAAACAGCATCCGCTGAGGCCCGCACATCAACTTTGTAAAACTTAGAAAAAGTGTGAACAGAAGACCAAGTGGCGGCCTTACAAACCTGTTCAACAGAAGCTTGGTGCTGAAATTCCCAAGACGCCCCAACAGCGCGAGTGGAATGAGCAGTGATACGAAAAGGGGGAACTCTTCCCTTAGCAGAATAGGCCGCAGTAACGGCCTGACGTATCCACTTGCTAATGGCAGATTTGGCTGGTGCCAAACCCTTCTTAGGCCCATGGGGCACAACAAAAAAGGAATCCGTCCTACGAAAAGGAGAAGTGATAATCAAGTAGTGCTTAACACAGCGTACTACATCCAAACAATGCAAAACCCTCTCTTTGTCATTCTTAGGATTAGGACACAAGGAGGGAAGAACAATATCTTGGTTCAAATGAAAAGCAGAAACAACCGTAGGAAGAAAGTCTGGCTTGAACCGAAAGACCACTTTATCCTGATGCCTCTCAAAGTAAGGCGCCTGGATAGTTAAGGCCGCCAACTCTGAGACATGCCGGACAGAAGTGATAACTACCAAGAAGACAATCTTCTGAGTCAGGGTAGACAAAGCAATATCTTGCAAAGGCTCAAAAGGAGGAGCCTGAAGAGCAGAAAGAAACAAATTCAAATCCCAAACAGGGAGTAATGGTTTCCTGGGAGGCCGCACATGCGTAACCCCCTGGAAAAAAGTTTTAACTAAAGGTTTAAGCGCAACACGCTTCTGAAAAAAGATAGATAAGGCAGAGACCTGCCCTTTCAACGTACTTAGCTGGAGACCAGAGTCCAGCCCTGATTGTAAAAACTCCAGAATCCTGGAGACCGAAAAGACCCTACAAGGAAAAGATCTTATCTCACACCAAGCGATATAGGCTTTCCAAGTCCTATAGTAGGTGATGGAAGAAGACCTCTTCCGGGCACTGATCAGAGTCTTAATGACAGAATCAGAAAGACCCTCCTCCTTCAGGATGGAGGTTTCAGCAGCCAGGCCATCAAACCCAGCGCTGGTAAATTGGGGTAACACAATTGACCCTGAGTGAGCGGATCGGGCCGAAGAGGCAGAACGAACTGGTCCACTGCCAGCCGAACGATGTCTGCGAACCTCACTCGTCTTGGCCACCTTGGGGCCACGAGAACGGCGTACACCTTTTCCAGAGCCAACTTCTGAAGAACCCTGCCCAGCATGGGCATCGGAGGAAACAGGTATAGAAATCCTAGAACTCCCCAGATCAGGGACATGGCGTCCACTGCCAGAGCCAGAGGATCCTGGGAGAGCGACACGAAGTTCGGGAACCTGTGATAGTGATGAGGGGCCAACAGGTCCACCTCCGGGGTCTCCCATTGGAGACACAGTAAGCGAACCACCCGAGGATGGAGAGCCTATTCTTCCAGACGGGGAGAGCCCTTGCTCAACCGGCCCACTACCTGTTTCATCACCTCTGGAATGTAAACCGCCGAGAGACAGGGAACATGGAACACTGCCCATGTCCGGATCAGGGACACTTCTCTGAGAGTACTCAGACTGCGCGTCCTTCCCTGAAGACCAACGTAAGCAACCGCTGATCGATTGTCTGAACACATCTGGACCAGAAGGCCCAGAACGTACCGAGTCAGGAGAGCAAGCACCTGACGGATGGTTCTCAGATTCAGAATATTGATGGGTAAGTGGGGCCTTTAAGCTCTCCACTGCCCCTGAAACCGCGGCTCCTTCCAGAATCTGCCCCATCCCGACAGACTGGCGTCCGTGGTGACAATTTTCCAAAGGGGGGTCAGGAAAAGCCTGCCCTACACAAGATTGGTCGAGACCAAGCACCACAGGAGGGTCTGCCGTACACGGGAGGACAACTGGAAGGACTGATCCAGCGACTGAGGTTGCTGGTCCTAACACGCTAACAGAAATAGCTGAAGCGTTCTTGTGTGAATTTGGGCAAAAGAAAGACACACTCTGTCTTGATGAGAGTTCAGGCCGGGATGAACCGACCCATGAACGGACCGTGAAGGAGGGTGAGACTCGAATTCCAGGTCGTAACCGGGCGACACTACCTCCTGGATCCATCTGCCTGGAACCACTTGGTTCCAATGGTAGAAGTGTCGCAATAGTCCCCCCACCCGCACGGGTGAGGGCAGCCCCTCATTGCTGAGTGAGCTTATCAGCAGGTTTGGGCTTGGTGCCCCAGGACTGAGTGGGCCGGCCACGGCCCCTCCCCCGAGTCCAACCTGCGCCACTGGTAGCGGGAAAGGAAGCACCCCTGCCCGCTCTGAATCCTCGAAAGGAAGGCCTACGGAACTTGCCCCCCTAAAGGGGCCACGGGGCCTCTTGCGTTGTGGCATCTTACCACCCTTTGCGACAGAATCAATTTTCTCCCCGAACAGACGCAACCCCAAAAAGGGGAGAGCTGTGAGCACCTTTTTGGAAGCCGTGTCCGCTGACCACTGACGCAGCCATACTGACCTGCGAATAGCCACCAGCATAGCTGCTGCCTTGCTACTCATAGTCAGTGCATCGTCCTGAACAGCCAGGACATAAGCCACAAAAGATTCACACTGCTTAAGCGCAGTGAACTGTTTGCAAGCGGGATTAAGATCCTCATATAGCCGCTGAATTAAGGACTTAATTGCCAATAGCAGAAGGGCTGAAGCACATACCGGGCGCAACGCTGACCCGGAATAGATAAAACCATGTCGAGCGTATTGGTCAATCCGACGATCTTCCCCATCTTTAGGGACAGTGGTCTCAGCAGATTGTACCATAGCCGAGCTGGAGAGCCCTAGTACAGGGGTATCAACGTCAGGAGGGACAGACCAAAGCTTCACCAATTCTGGTGGAAAAGGATAACGCTTTTCCCAACTGGAAGGAATTCCAGATAACCGCGTGGGATGTTCCCATTCCTTAAGAACTACCCTCTCAAAGTGGTGTTGTCTGGGAAAAACGAAACGCGGCTGAGGCTCTTTAAACAACTGACCCTTTGGCGGGGCGGCCGCCTCAGGCGTATCTAAACTCAAAATTGTAAACATTTGAGCCAGAATGGAGGGGGTGTCAAAAACAACCCCCTCTGACCAATCGCCAATCTCATCAGCCACAAGCTGACCTGTCGGCTCATCTGACTCCGACGGGAATTCATCCTCGTCCGGGGATCCATCGGACCATTCCACAGGTTCACAAAACTGGTCCTGTGGAGCTGAAGGTACCGGAGTCAGGTGCCTTCGTTTTGCAGCGGCCTTTAACGCTGCTTTAACGGGCATTACTTTCCGGGGGCTGGGCTGTGCTGCCGCCTCGGAATGCGAATCCCCACTTTTGACAGTGTCATGCGGGGTCCGGAATAGGGAGGGAGAGGTAGGAGATGATGAAGGATGCGATGGCCCCGCAGCCGAAGCAACGGACTGGCGCGCAATAGTCTGCTTTGCACAAGGGATGCAAATAAAGACATCATCAGCTGGGAGTGGAACCCCACAACCTACGCACGGCTCAGTAGAACCGTTTCCGGAAATTACGGAAGCCTCCATATGGTGATTTATGGTATTCGCAATACTGGGCATAAGCCAACTCGGGATGCCCCTTTATTAGTAATGTCCCGGAAGGGAGGATTTTTTATTATTTTTTTTTTAATATTTTTTTTTTTTTTTCAAGTTAAGTCAAGGTCCCCTTTAATAAACTATATATATATATATATATATATATATATATATATATATATAGTCTATGTATATATACATTAAATAGTATCCCAATAATTAGCCAGGCACATAGAGCCGGAGGGCCACCATAAGCAGGGATCCCAGGATCTGCAAGGAAAAGAAAAACCATCAGATCCTCACATGTGTATAAAAAAACATATAAGCATGGCACCAAAGTGCCCTTAAATAAGAGCCAAATCACGCCCCCTTACTACAAAGTGACTCCCCACTATATTACTGCAAGGAAATGCATTCCCCATTTAACGGCCCCAACGGGTGGGGCCGCTTACCCGGTCAGTGAAGGCAGCAGCCGGAACAAGACTGCAGCCAGCAGCCAGCACGGAAGACAAAGTGCGGCCGTGCGCCCACGCGACTTCCTGCATTTGAAGGAAGCAAACGCTGGGCCCGCCGCAAGACGCCGCATGACGTCAGCGCCGCGCCCCCGACGCCGCGTCAGCGGGACCCGCCCCCCCCTACGCCGATCAGCTGGAAATCACTCTCAGCTGGGCCACTACACGTGCGCCCAGGCGGCGGAGGGGGGAGGGTAAAGACCGCATGCGCTGCCTAATGAATACATAAAATGCCAGGCGGGGAGAGGGGAGAGGAGAGGGGGGAGGGGGTAGGGGGCCACAAAGCAACAGTCTGCAAAGAAAAGTGGCCAGCCCCTACCCAGCGCAGCCTGCCCTTCAAGCAGACCAAAAGTATACACATGCTGAATACAGTGAATGCATAATCATAAACACACACACATGTTGAAATGAAGTGATACAAGTGAAACACACATACTTAAAGCACACCCTCACACCCCCCCCCCCCCATAGTGAAGGGAGAATGGACCATAATGGGAGAGTAAGGGGCTACGGGGACCCTCGGGACAGGGGCATCCCATTTCCGGATCACCATGCCGGATAGCCGCATTGCCCCACGCATGAGGTCGAGCGGTAGGAGATAAGCTCCTAGGCACTTAAAGTGCCCTCTACCATTTGCCCGGTGAGCAGCCTAGGCTGGGAGGCTTCCATTTCACCATAAAGGTATACAAACTCAAACCGTGCAGAAATAGACCAAAAGGGGGGTGGCGGGGTAAGAATACCCCGGCCTACCTGTAAGCAGGAGACTTCCATCTTCTGACTTGTCAGCAAGCAGAGAGAAAAAATACTGGTGATTGAAGGGAGGTACCAGGTATATATAGGCCGGAAGGGGGCTCGTTACAAGACTTCCTCTCTGCACTACGTCACCTGGCGGTGGATTAACCCAATAATGGATGAATATTTAAGAAGTGAAGCGGGGTGTGTGGCACACCAAGAATAAACAGCGTCGTCCCTCTCGGGGGGTGGGTTCCTTTGCCCCTGTCTTTCGTGGGGCTAGAGCTGGCAGAGGAATTGTTTTCCCCGCAGCCAGAGGAGATTCCTGGAACAGGGGCAGAGGACGTGCCCGCCCAGGATACAGCTGGGGCTCTAAGCCCAAACCCACTGCCAAGCCAGTTCAGCAATGAGGGGGCGCCCTCACCCATGTGGGTGGGGGGACGGCTGCAACACTTCTCCCAGGTCTGGGACCGGGAGGTCTCGGACAGATGGATCTGGGAAGTGGTGACTTCCGGCTACAAGCTGGAGTTCGAGCTCCGGCCCCCTCCCAGATTCCTCAGGTCTCGGGTGCCTTCGGACCTTCTGGATGCGCAGGAGCTCCAGGCGGCAGTAAAGAGTCTGTTGGATATGGCAGTTATTTGCCCAGTGCCCCCCTCGGACAGGGGTCGGGGCTTTTATTCCAATCTGTTCACGGTGCCCAAGAAGGACGGCTCGGTTCGACCCATTCTGGATCTAAAGATCCTCAACAGGTTCGTCCGTCCGCGGAAATTTCGCATGGAAACGCTGCGTTCAGCTATCCATTCCCTTCGGCAGGGGGACTTTCTGACGTCCGTAGACATCAAGGATGCCTATCTGCATGTGCCGATTTTTCCAGCGCACCAGAGATTTCTCAGGTTCGTGGTGGAGGATCGGCATTTTCAGTTTGTGGCACTTCCTTTCGGTCTTACCTCGGCTCCAAGGGTTTTCACCAAGGTGCTGGCCGGGGTGATGGCTCTCCTCAGAGCCCAGGGTATTCGCATTGTCCCTTATCTGGACAACCTTCTCATTATGGCATCTTCCTTCATCCAAGCGGTATTGGACACCAGAACTGTGGTTTCCACTCTGGAGAGATTCAGGTGGGTGATCAACTACCCCAAGTCCTCCCTTTCTCCGTCCAGGTTAGTGTCTTTTCTGGGAATGTCCCTGGATACTTCCCAGGCCAGGGTGTTTCTTCCTCAGTCCAAGGTTCTCTTGATTCAGGAGTTGGTTCGACTCCTCCTGTCTATCCCTCATCCGGCCATCAGACTGGGGATGAGGCTGGTGGGATTGATGGTAGCCTCCTTTGAAGCGGTTCCCTTTGCTCAGTTCCACACAAGGACACTCCAGCTCCATCTGTTGGCGGCCTGGGACGGGTCGCCACTATCGTTGGATCAGTCCTTCCTGATGACCCCCCGAGTTCGGTGCTCCCTTCAGTGGTGGCTGGATCCAATCAATCTGTCGAAGGGCAGATCCTTTCTGGCCCCTTGTTGGGAGACGGTCACCACGGATGCCAGTCTATCAGGATGGGGGGGTTCTGGAAGGATCGTCAGTTTCAGGGACTGTGGGGGCCTCAGGAGGCTCACGAGTCCATCAATGTTCTGGAATTGAGGGCCATCAGGATGGTTCTGTTTCGCTTGACTCATCAGCTGCAAGGATTGCCGGTTCAAGTCCGGTCGGACAATCGGACGGCGGTCGCCTACATCAATCACCAGGGAGGGACTCGCAGCAGGAGTGCCCTCAAGGAAGTGTCTTTGATTCTGGCCTGGACGGAGACCCACGTCCCGTGCATTTCAGCAGTTTACATTCCAAGAGCGGAGAACACGGAGGCGGACTCTCTGAGCAGGTTCTCAGCTCGCCGGGGGGAATGGTCTCTCAGCCACAAAGTGTTTCGCTTGATTTGTCTCAGGTGGGGGTCCCCGGTGGTGGACCTCTTTGCCTCTCGTCACAATCACAAACTTCCGACATTTGTGTCTCTCTCACGGGATCCACTGGCTCTGGCAGTGGATGCCATGTCTCTGAACTGGAGGGATCTGGGGTTTCTGTATCTGTTCCCTCCGTTTCCCTTGGTGGCCAGAGTGGTGCGCAAGCTGGCCCTGGAGGGTGCGTCAGCAACTCTGGTGGCTCCAAGGTGGCCAAGACAGGTTTGGTTCGCAGATGTGGTAAGGTTAGCAGAGGATCAGTTCGTTCTGCCCCTGCTGCCGGATCTGCTCACCCAGGGTCAACTACGTTATCCCAATTTACCAACGCTGGCTTTGACGGCGTGGCTGCTGAAACCTCCATCTTGAAGGAGGAAGGTCTTTCCGATGCTGTGATTCAAACTCTCATTAGTGCTAGGAAGCGGTCTTCCTCTAATATCTACTATAGGACTTGGAGGTCTTATATTGATTGGTGTGAGATCAGGGCGTTGCCTTGTAGGGAATTTTCCATCTCCAGAATTCCGGAGTTTCTTCAACATGGTCTGGACCTGGGGCTCCAGCTTAGTACTCTGAAGGGGCAGGTTTCTGCCCTGGCGGTGTTCTTTCAAAGGTCATTTGCTCTACATCCTTTGGTTAAGACTTTTTTCCAGGAAGTCACGCACGTGCGGCCTCCTAGAAAACCTTTGCTCCCTGTTTGGGATTTGAATTTGGTTCTTTCTGCTCTTCAGGATTCTCCTTTTGAGCCCTTGAATGATATTGCCTTGTCTTCACTTACGCAGAAGGTGGCCTTTTTGGTAGCCATCACTTCGGTTAGGCGTGTCTCTGAGTTGGCGGCTTTGTCCATTCAAGCCCCGTACTTTGAGGGGCATCAGGACAAGGTGGTTTTTCGTTTCAAGTCCGATTTCCTTCCTAAGGTTGTTTCTGCCTTTCACCTAAACCAAGACATTGTTCTGTCCTCTCTGTGTCCTAATCCCAGCAATGACAAGGAGAGGGCCCTGCATTCTTTGGATGTGGTTCGTGTTGTGAAGTATTATTTGGAGGTAACGTCTTCCTTTCGTAAGATGGATGCCTTTTTGGTGGTGCCCTCCGGGCCCCGAAAAGGCTTGGCGCCTGCCAAGTCTTCCATTAGTAAATGGATCCGTCAGACCATAGTTGGGGCCTATTCTGTCAAAGGGAAGGTACCCCCTTTTCGTGTTACTGCTCATTCTACTCGTGCGGTTGGGGCATCCTGGGCTTTTCAGCACCAGGCCTCTGTTGAGCAAGTTTGTAAGGCTGCTACTTGGTCTTCTTTTCACACTTTTTCCAAGCTTTGCAAGGTTGATGTTCGGGCCTCAGCGGATGCTGTGTTTGGCCGCAAAGTTCT
Source organism: Gastrophryne carolinensis (assembly GCA_027917425.1). NCBI lineage: Eukaryota > Metazoa > Chordata > Amphibia > Anura > Microhylidae > Gastrophryne > Gastrophryne carolinensis. The sequence continues at coordinate 100,226,949 of CM051240.1, read as the reverse complement.
GCAAGCTGCAGTGGTTTAAGTTGTGCCTTGTTGCCTTGTTTTGGATCCCCACCTTTTATGGACACTGCTGTTGGATGTCCCACACGTTATGAATTTCTTGAAGCGGGGTGTGTGACATACTTAGAATAATACCATTTTGTGAATACTCACCTGTAAAATGGATATTATAAGTATGTCACACACCCCGCTTCACCCTGCCCTTTTGTATTATGGATCCTTTATATGGTGAACTTTGCGTTGTTATGCTTTGTGTTGGGCTCTTCCTGGTCCCTTACCTTACAGCTGTTCTTATACTGGGTAATGAGTGGGAGGTCCCAGGTATTTATGGACCGGGAGGGGCTCTCTTTTTTCCTGACATCTCTGCATATCGCCCTCTACAGGTCAGTATTACCCACACGTTATGAATTTCTTGTGACACACTTATAATACCCATTTTACAGGTGAGTATTCACAAAATGGTATTTTTAGATGTTTTTAATTTTGTCTGTATGTTGACTTATTGGAATAAAATTTAATTCATTTAATCTAATTTACAGTTTGAGTGCAATAGTCAGTCTCAGGTGGTCCTTTAAAATAAAGGGGGACAATAGAGGCACCCCCGAGTGTGTGTGTGTATAAACTTTGTGGGACCCTTGGAGCAGTGCACCAGAGAAAATATTGTAGGTTGGTGCCACCCATATATTTTGTACATATTAATGCTTGGCAAATGGCCCTGTGCTTGGCAATCGTCAGCAAAAGTGAGCGCATCCCCAGACCCTGCACGCTCCCTGCCTATGTGAATGGCAGGAGTGTGCACACAGCCTGTAGATGCAGGGATGCTGCCACTCTTGCACCCACCTGCAGATGGTCAGAGCTGCTTGCTGAATTACATATTCATGGCAAACAGGTCTGATTGGACAAGAGCCTGCGCATGTGTTGTGGGAATGGCAGAAAGGTGAGTTGAGTGGGCAATCTACATAGTAACATAGTATGTAAGGCTGAATAAAGACTTTAGTCCATCCAGTTCAGCCTGTTTATCTCCTTCCAGTGGTCTAGTAGCCATAGCTGAAAATGTTATTACATGGCAGGAAGGCATCAAGGCCACTTTTGAACTTTGTTTCACTGTATCCATCATTACTACCTCCTCTGACAGCGAGTTCCATAGTCTCACTGCTCTTTCAGAGAAGAATTCCCTCCTATGTCGGTGGAAAAAGAACCTTTCCTCTAACCTTAGTGGATGCCCTTGGGTTATAGTTACACTCCGGGGTATGAATAGATTGTGGGACAGATCTTTGTATTGGCCCTGAATATATTTATACATAGTTATTAGATCACCCCTCAAGCATCTTTTTTCTAAACTAAATAAACCTAACTTTGACAATCTTTCAGGGTACTCTAGCCCCTGCACTCCTTTTATTAACTTTATTGCCCTTCTTTGAACGCGCTCCAGTTCTGATATGTCCTTTTTAAGCACAGGTGCCCAGAACTGTACACAGCACAGGTCTGACCAGTGACTTGTACAGGGGTAAAATGATGCTCTGGTCATGAGCACCTATGCCCCTCTTGATGCCCCCCATGATCCTATTTGCTTTGGCAGCAGCTGCCTGGCATTGATTACTACAGTTGAGCTTATTGTTAACTAAAACCCCTAGGTCCTTTTCCACTGTTGTTTTACCAAGTGTTTCTTTATTTAGTGTGTAATCATGACACAGATTTCTCCTTCCCATGTGCATAACCTTACATTTATCTGTGTTAAACTTCATTTGCCATTTAACTGCCCATGCTTCCAATTTATCTAAATCTGTTTGTAGCTGCCTGCTGTCCTCTTTTGTTTTAATTACTTTACACAGCTTAGTATCATCTGCAAAGATTGAGACTTTACTGTTTAATCCATACCGAATGTCATTTACATGTATATATTGAAGAGAATTGGTCCCAGAACTGACCCTTGTGATACTCCACTAGTAACAGTGACCCAATCTGATTGTGTACCATTGATAACCACCCTCTGCTCCTGATCATTAAGCCAATTTCTCACCCCTCTGCACACGTTTTCCCCCAGTCCAAGCATTCTCATCTTTTGTACCAGCCTTTTATGTGGAACAGTATCAAATGCTTTAGAAAAGTCAAGATATATGATATACAATGACTCCCCCCTGATCCAATCTTGAACTTACCTCCTCATAAAAGCTGATTAGGTTTGTCTGGCAGGAGCAATTCCTCATAAATCCATGCTGATATGGAGTAATAAGGTAATTTTCCCCAAGATGCTCCAGGATAGTATCCCTTAAGAAACCTTCAAACAGCTTGCCCACCACAGATGTTAAGCTTACCGGTCTGTAGTTCCCAGGTTCCCCTAGATCCCTTTTTGAATATTGGCACCACATTTGCCAATCGCCAATCCCTCGGAACAGACCCTGTAATCTGGGGGTGTTTCACACAGCGGGGCATCCCAAATCGACTGGAGGATTGCAATGAGCTGAATGAAAAGTGAGTAGGTAAGTGAGTTAATAGCTAGGTATGTGGGTGGGCAAGTGGTGGGGGAGTAAGTAGGCAGGTGGGTGGCTAGATAATTGAGTAGGTAGGTAGTTGCTCGGGTAAGTTAGTAGGAGGGGGGAGAAGCTTGGGACAGCAAGGAAAGTAAGAGAGGGGGCAGCAGTTAGAATCCAGTGCAGAGATGCACACACTCTGTGGCTAATGCAGAGAGACGTATTATCTGTCCTCCCATCACCTCCTCTTCTCGTATTGCATCCCCTACCAGATCTGCATTTCCCCTTCTATTCTTATCGTCTTCCTTCCTCTCTTCTGCTTCACTTCACAACCCTCCCATGATCTCCTCTCCCCTTCACCTCCTCTTACACTTCATCCTGGCTTATCCTCCTCCTGGATGGTGCAGCAGGGAGTCTCCCGATGGCAGCGTCATCATTTCATGCTTCACCAATGTGAGTCTGGCCAACACCGATACAATACAATGCTGATTTACAAGCTGCCCGGCTACTTCAAGCAGCACTGGGGCCACAGTTTATTCACATGAGATAAGTGAATGAATTACGTCACTCCCACCACCAGCTTGGCAGCCATTGCATATTGATGTCTATGTACAGCATATGGGTGCCAGGGCCTGACCTCACCAGCAAGTGGGCGGGAGAGATAGCCCCGCAACTTTACAAACTAAACAAAATGTAAAAATCCACTACGCCAATGTGCAGCGCAGGCAGCCTGAATGAATCATTGATTCATTGGCTGTGTTGCCTGCCAGTAGGCCCCAGGATTGCCCCAGAGCCCCCGGCATGTGACAGACATTGCCGGGTGCTAGAGTAGGCCCTGAGTAGAGTAACCAATGCTATTTTACTGTGGCCTGTTCTTTTTTTGTTGCAATAACTAGACTACTGAATCAATTGTTGATCATTGGTGTTACCTTCCAGTAACCCATGCTTTTGCAAGTTGGAATATTGAGAAAAGTAAAATATGTTCTCTTACACATATCCATTGCCACTGCGCGACAAGCACCCAGCCATTGCCTGGGCCCTAAGGCTGGCATAATGATAAATCCATATGTTTTACCCTTGTTTTTTCTACCAGCAAGTTCAATGTACTTTTACGATTAGGTAATGGGGAGAGTAAATGAATGATTAGGTAGAAATAAAATGTTTACTCAAAGGCCTATTTTTTATTAGGTTCTGCAATCTGTATTTTGACTAATCTCATAATTCTATCCTTTGATTTCTGCATAAGCCTAGCTTTTTTGAAATGCTGTCAACTCACACTACATTTGTTGGCTAAATTCTTAACAATTCAACCATGTCAACACTTTATATACAATCCAAGGTTATCACTAACAAAAGAGTAGGGCCATTATATAACCACCCAAATATTCAATTTATTGCCATTAACCTTCAGTACTAAGTGCTGAAATGTAGCACTGTATTTCATAAAAGTAGACATTTTTAATCATGCTAAAAGTATCATGTATATATTCACCTTACAAAATGCTATTAACATTTCAGTTATGGTTGACTGGTTTTATTACTTTATCAGAAAATTGGTGCCTTTCTGTCAGTGTCTCTGGGGCTAGGAGATTTTTAAAATGAGAGATATGAGGGTTCACAGCCTCTTTTACCTGCACTTACACCTGAAAAAACATGTGTATGTGTAATGTTTCCATCCATTTGTGAGTTTCTTGTGGGTTTTTTTCTTTGTATTAGCCTTTTCGTGGTTGCGTCTAAGCTTTTTTGTTAGAGTCTCTAATGTGTAATGTAATGTAACCCTTAAAAATAAAAACAATTACGTAGAGGGGAACCCATTTTTTTTTTATTGAATTTTAAAGGTTAGAGTTAAGCTAACCCTAACCCTTAAAAATTAAATAAAAATGACGTAAGGGTCACCCATTTTTTTTTTATTGTTAGGGTTAGGGTTAGGCTAACCCTAACCCTAACCCTTAAAATTAAAAAAAAAATGACGTAGGGTCCCCCTTACCCGTCATAACCAGCCCGGGACCAGCTATGGGGGCTTGTAGGCACAGAGTTTTTGTGGCCCCCCACCCTGCAGCCTACGAGCCCACATACCCTGTGTGGGCCCGGGCTCTTCTGCCCCCCCCTGGGCTTTGGGGAGGCAGGTAATTGGGGGTGCGGGGGTTAATGGCAAGCCACCCGCTAGTTGCAGGTGGCTTGCCAGACCCCAGCCTTGTGAACTGGTATAAGGGGTCTCATGGACCCCTTACCTGTTCACAAAGGGTTAACATAAAAAAACACACACACACAAAATGTCATTTATTAAAAAAAAAAAAAAAAAGTTTTTTTTTACTTTACTTACCTCACCCGATTGTCAGCTCCTGTGTCGATCAGCTGTCAAATGCCTTGGTGATCGCTGGCCAGAGGAGGGGGGGGGCAGGGGATCAGAGCATCCCCTGCCCCTCCACTGCTCTGCCCAGCGATCACCAGGGCATCTGACAGCTGAGCCGAGGAGAGGCAACAAGATGGCGGCGCCCGTCGGGAGAGGAGGGGGAGAGCCCTTTCAGGCTCTCCCCTGAAGCTGAAGAGGCTGGGGGGGCGATCGGAGGCCCCCCCAGTGAAGAGGAGACCCGGAGGGAGGCAGCGCGACTGCAGGTAAGTAAATGTCATTTTTATTTTTATTTTTTTTTACAGCTAGCAGCTGCAGCTGCCAAAACGGGGGGGGGGGGGGTGGCCTATTCCGGGGGCTCTCCTGGAGCCATCCGACCCCCCAATGGGGATCGGATGGCACCAAATTAAAGCGGAGACCCAGCCGGATCCAACAAGGGGTCAGGTGAGTAGTTATGATTTGTATTTGTTTTACTAGCAGGGGGGAAAGTCAAGCACGTAGATTCTACGTGCTTGGCACTTAAGTGGAGTAGAAGCAAGCACGTAGAAACTACGTGCTTGGCACTGAAAGGGTTGAAACTCAAACATTAAAACTCTATGAATAAAAAATTAAAAATACATTATGAATAATAAATAAAAAAATGCATTATGATAAAAAAACATTACACAATTAAAAATTTAGAGGCTGATTTTAGACTAACACCACATATTGGCATTTGAGCATCTATGTAGCGGCGCTTAAAGCTTCCGCTAGTGTGCAAGCAGGTGTCTGGCGCTATAACCTAGAGTAGCGCCCGGACAAGTGACGCTGTAGTATCCAGTTTTGTATTGATAAATGTGATTTCTTGAGGGCGCTGTAGAAGCGCTCTCCCTCAATCAATGCAGTGTCTGAGCGTTCCAATGCTGCTATGGATTCCTAACCAATCTGTAGCAGCGTTCTTTTCCACCCACATTACCCAAACAGTTTAAATCACGCCTGACTGAATTATTTTTTCTTAATTTTTTTCTAACCTAGCCATACACCCTCCTCAAGAAGGCCTAATGTAAATTAGGTTTGAGTTATATATAGCACTATCTCGTGGCTGAGTTTGAGTATTCACATGCAAACAATTTGAGTATTCCCATTCAAACCGGTCTCATGTCATTAACATGTATGTTGTGTCAAATATTTTTAACCTTAAACATAGATACATGGGTGGACAGGGGTGTAGCTAGAGGGGGGGGGGGGCATGGGGGCAATTTCTCCTGGTGCACCAGGTCAGGGGGGCACCAAAGGGGGGCCTGAGAAAAGGTGGGGGTGCCATTTGGAATCTTTGCCCTGGGTGCCTTAAAGCCTAGCTACTTCTCTGTGTGTGGACACATACAATACTATGGGACAAGAAACCATATGAAAGATTTCGTTATTTTTGTTCCCCACCCTGCATCTTCTACTGCAGCTCCAGCAGCAAATCCCTGGATTCCAGGACAAATTGTCAGAACTTGTGATGCTCTAAATGCAAGCTGTGGGAAATAGAAAACATAATTAAGTACTACAGGTCTACACCTAAGGTATATGTGTATGATCTATGTTAAACAATGAAGTTTTGTGGAAAGTATAAAAAAAAGTTTTGGCCATGCACAAGAGGGCAACCTTTATTAATGCATGAAACACAACCACCATAGTCTTACATCACAAAGCAAATAACAAACAATAAAGGGCTACCTCTCAAGAGCAATAAGTTGGTGAATGAAGTGGCCTATACCAGCTAAGAGTAGTTAAATTATACAACAGTGAGTGATTATGTTACTTATACTAATAGACCATATAGCCAATGCAGGTTGACAAATGGACCAGGAATGTAAAAGTAGCAGTGAAAGTAGACAACCAACTGTTGGCTTGATCAGGTTGGCTCTTGTTACATTAACAGGGGCAGGAAACATGCATGCTATGACCCAAGTATGGTTGAGTGGGCATAAAAGTGGCTCTACAGGTATGAGTGGCAACTCTACACTGGGGACTAACATGGGTAAATGGTCAATGGCACACATCACATTACTCACCATCACAGCATTGGCCCATGCTGCTGGACCCTCCTTGAGCCGGGTGGAGGCAAGATTGGGTGGGGGGGCATTTTGCCTGCTTCAGTTTGTGTTACCACATCTGCATGTATAAAAAAGCAAAACAGATACAAACATAAGACCTTGCAATATAAATTTTTAATTGATTGATAAACAATATTATCTTTGAAAGAGTTTGATGTGGCCAAATATGTGATCACACTTGGTCATGTGGTATCCCTAACATAACTACATCTCTAAACACATGAGCAAGGCACCTAAATGTTGGATATTTGCAGACAACAGAAGATACCCTACTGTTACAGAGACAACATGGACACTTCCACACACAATTGCATGTGACATTTTTATCTAATGAGAAAGCCAGCCAACACAGGATGCATAGAGGTGGTGAGGTTAATTAATCTCAACCTTACATACAACACGCAGGGGCCCAACTTGAGCAACGATTGTGGAGGATGAATAAATATTTACATACTAGACTCTAACAAATTACTATGCAAACACTTTTAACATTAAATACAATAATGAAGGGGACTCACCAGGGACGAGGTATTGGACTGAAGCCAGGGAAGGCTGTGAGCAGAAGCAGTGGTGCCTCTGCTGCTCCTGTTATGCCCAGCAGAGCCCAATTCCGAGGAGCCACTCTCCTCCCTCTCATTCCCATAACCCTAAGGGAGTGGGGTGGGGTCCTTTAATTCCTCCACATCTGGACTCCCCACTTGATAGTGGCCCCAGAGCTAGGCAGACTCTGTCTAGTCCGCATCAGAGGAGCTGCGGCACCACACCGCCCCCACATCACCAGCACACTCGACTGGGGGCTCCACTTCCTCATCCCCTTCCTCCCTCGGGTCCTCAACTTGGGCACATCAAGAGTCATCTGACTCATCCGAAGTCACTGACTCACTTGAATCTGCAACGCTGATGCGGGGAGAGATAGCCCTTCCCGTGCTTTCCCAGGGGAGGCCATTTATCTATGTAGACATAAAAGAAAAGCAGAAAAAATTCAGCAGGTTAAAGTGGCTATATGAAAAAATTGTGTGAAGTCATATTCCATGACACAAAAATCCTAGGTGCACAGAAAGAAAATAAAAAAATATAACAAAAATGAATACCCACAAATGATTTTACTAAATATATATTATTTTCAGCATTTTGACTATCCTGGGTTTTGGTCGTTGACCCCAGCAAAACCTGATTGGGGATGCCCCGCTATGTGAAACACCCCAGGTTGCCCAAACAAACTCATCTTTTCCCGGTCCTACAACGCATGAGCAGCCACATCCCCCACTACCCTCTGATTCAGAAATGCCTGGCGCGGCCAAATGTCCTGATAGAGGGATATCAGGGAAGCGGCCGCTGCTCGCTCATACACTGTTGGACCAGGAAAGAAGGTATGTTTATGGGTGACCTGGGAGTTTATGATTAAAACACTGGTGGTTGAAGCACACCTTAAAGATGTAATGCAAAAGGAAGAACTGATGAGTAGATGGCGTTCAGTCCTCTCACCTGTGTACCAACCACAGGAAAGTAATCCAATAATAAACAAATTGAAGAAGACGAACAACCACAGTTTGAATTGCAAAAAAGTGAAGGGATTTTAATTGAGGAAAAGGGATCACAGGTGCTGTACAGGCATGCTGAACAATATCTTAAAGCAGTACATAGGCATTTTGTAATAAGGGGTCTCAGCCCCTAAAAGTGACCGCTAGATGGCGCTCATGTATGCATATACAGTCAATGCATGATATCACCAGTATAGTTTTAAGCCATATAGACAACATGTGAGGCAAGTGTTAACACAATGGTGGTGGACGGAGTGCTAAAAAACTCCCTCTTGAGAGGGAGCTCCCTCTTGAGAAAGGCCAGAGCAGCCGAAACGTCGAGGGTATTACTTCCACCTGTGCCTGCCTGTAAGACTCATTTTCTGTATTATCATACCAGTACTGTATTCTCTTTGAATTGCCCTGTTATATAGTGTTTGGATGTTGTTTTTTAGCACTCCGTCCACCACCATTGTGTTAACACTTGCCTCACATGTTGTCTATATGGCTTAAAACTATACTGGTGATATCATGCATTGACTGTATATGCATACAGGAGCGCCATCTAGCGGTCACTTTTAGGGGCTGAGACCCCTTATTACAAAATGCCTATGTACTGCTTTAAGATATTGTTCAGCATGCCTGTACAGCACCTGTGATCCCTTTTCCTCAATTAAAATCCCTTCACTTTTTTGCAATTCAAACTGTGGTTGTTCATCTTCTTCAATTTGTTTATGACCTGGGAGTTTACACACAGCAAGGCATCACGATTTTGGATGCCCTGAGGTGGAGAGAAATAATGGGGCCATAATTTAATAGATTACTAAACTGAACTCTGTGGAAGCCGAACGCTAAAGTAATAAAAAAAGGACGTTAAACTATAGATGGAAATGCTGAAACATTTTAAGAAGGCCGCAACACACAGGAAAAGATGGGTTTAAAAAAAAAAAATGACCTTTAATATCTGCCCATTGACCCTAGGATCAACTCGCTGCTTCATCTTCTTGTTCCCATCCTCCTCAGTGGAACTGGAAGAGGTGATTGGGAAATTGGACATATGGCGTCTTGCTGGAGACATCTCAACTCTGCAGAGGAAAACCGGAAGTGCATAAAACGAAGCCAAAAACAAATTCCTTCACCACGCTGCTAAGAAAAAACTCTAAACTATGTAGCTAAACTCTAAAAACTATGTAAAATGTTAAAAAATTATATGTATAAATATGGAATAACTCGACTGAGCAACTGGTGCTACATGGTGCTGCTGAACATACATCAGAGTAATGTTTACAATATGTACATGTGGGCTTCCCAAATATTCAACTAGGAAGAAGTAGAGAAGAATGCATGGCAAGCATGTAAGTGGTTAAGATACGCATTAGGAAGAAGATAAGAGGAATGCATGGCAAGCTAAGTACTAAGGAGCAGAAGAGAGTTGGCACAGCAATAAGTAAGTAATGGGATAGCAGGGCCAGGGTATAGGAAACAGTTAACACTCTAAAGACACTGAAACATTTCGTTGCAAGGTACATTCAAAAAACGATATAAAAATGCTAGGAGGCGAGCGTTTCACATCAACGTATACGAGAGCGTCATCTGTGAAATAGGCTTTGTGAGCCGTACTCACAGCGTTCTTGATGGCTTACACAGCTACGGAAACCTTATGAGACATTCCCGATGGAGGCTCAAAATCATATTAATGCACATATACTGAACGAAAGCCACGTGTAATGTACACACTTAGAGACAAAAGCAAGATGGAATATAGAAGGCTCTGAATCAACCTTATGGTCTCAAGATTTCAGCTAATGACTAGCTGCAGTGTGCAAATTCAAATCTTTTGTGAGGAAATAGTTGAGACTTGCCTATTTCTATTTACTTAAATATGTACTTATCCACCCACTAGTCTGTTATGTGGTCTGGTGTAAGGATGTTCAATGACCATCCTTTGAAGAGCTCTCAAACTGTCACCAGTAGCTGTCAATATAATGACTACATGGATAGCTCAGATCGGTGACAACTATTATAAAAGCTGTCATTGTATCGTGATATGACAGTCAAGGGTGAGAAAACTTGCTAGAGAGGCAGATAGGGTGGGGCGGTAGTAATTGGAGTGGTGGTATTTAAATCGATGATAGGCACATTAAAATTTTGCCTTAGTTATTTTATGTCTGGTTTCTGCTTTTACTAGGAAATAAATGCCTATTATTTGTGTTCATTAAATACTCTATACTATATATCGGATGTTTGTGCATTATTAAAAAAATAATCAGATGACCAGGATCCAGGGGCAATATGATTTAGAATGGGCTGGAGAGACAATGCGGATCAACAAAAAAAGGATGCTAAACAACAGATGGAAATACTGACACATTTTAAGAAGGCCGCAACACACAGGAAAAGATAGGTTTAAAAAAAAATTACCTTTAATATCTGCCCATTGACCCTAGGATCAACTCGCTGCCTCTTCTTCTTGTTCCCATCCTCCTCAGTGGAACTGGAAGAGGCGCTTGGGAAATTGACATACGGCATCTTGCTGGAGACATTTCAACTCTACAGAGGAAAACCGGAAGTCCATAAAGTGAAGCCAAAAACAAATCCCTTCAGCACGCTGCTAAGAAAAAACGCTATGTAGCGAACCGAGGGCAAAACACCCAAGACGACGCTACATCTAAGAACAGGATTTTGCCTTCATTATTTTATGTCTGGTTTCTGCTTTTACTAGGAAATAAATACTGGAGAACCATGCCTATTATTTGTGTTCATTAAATACTGTATACTATATATCTGATGCTTGTGCATTATTAAAAATATAATCAGATGACAAGAATGGGCTGGAGAGACAATGCAGAGATAGGGCAGTACAAGGAAAAAAACAAGAGTACAGAATGGTGCCATAGTCTTAAGAAGTAGCACCACAAAGAGAGGAGTACATAGACATAGAGGTTGTGTGTCCAAACCAATAGTTCTGGAGGGGGTATTGCTAGAATGCATAGGACACTCTTAACATACTTTGTTCTTCATCTAGTCACTGGACCAAGAGATGAAACTGCTCATATCAGAGCTATCCTCACTGGAGCAGAATACGTTCCTGGCACCAGTGAACATTAAGGACGCAGATTTTTTTTTGATTTGTGGTAGAGAACAGTAACTTTAAGTGTGTGACCCTAGCAATAGTTTCTGTCACAGAACCCAGGGCCTTTACTAAGGTAATGTTTACTGTCATGGGGACTCTCAGGGAGTAAGGGATCAGCGGCATCCCCTACTTGTTGAATCTCCTGATGCAGCAAGGTACAGTGAGAAGGGTGGCCAAAGTACTGCTTTAGCAGTTGAGCTGGTTTATAAATGCGCTGAGGTCAAGGCTAACACCCTTCAGAATCATCTTGTGGATGTAGGCCAGCACAGGAAAAACTCGTATTAAGTTTCTGGGACATGTGTCTATAGATCAACATTTAGGTAAGGTTCTTTTTTTGCTGGTGCATAAGGGACAGGGTCTGATTGTGGCCTCTACTAAAAAAGTCAGGGCAGTTTCCAGGGGCCTGGAAGCAGGACTAATAAACTGGATGACAAGGCCATTGTCTATGTTGGGGGGGGAGCTTTTATCCTAGCCAACCTGTTTTTCACAAATATGTCTGTCCTCTTAGACGTGGTTCCAGCCATGCGCCAGCCCCTCAAATTGGGCCCAGTCATGGGGAGGGGACACTGCCTTCTGCTAAGGAAGAGGTGCACTGTGGATAAGGTTATGTACCACAGAAGCTTTATTTAGTCTAATCTTTCAGGGTTCTCTGACCATCACTACTATTTTACTGATTGGCTTGTGAAATGCTTTTATAGTGAATACACGTAAATCACCCTATGGCCTCAATTGACTATAGCACAATTTGCACCTAACACATTTACTACAGTAAAGTCAATTTAATTTGCTTTTTGAAGTGGACTCAAAGAGTTAAATCTTTCCATTGGGGCATTTCAATTCTTCATCACATGCATCCTATTCTTCATCACACGCATGGCCCTCGGGCAGTACCCCCCACCCCGTGGCACTTTCTGTGCCCTGCAAACTAGAATGCTTAGCAGTGAGACTGCACAGAATGGAGGGAATGGGGCTGCTGCACTGTGCTGCGGATTATGGCTATGCTTAGCCACAGCTATATGATCGGGAATCAAGGTCAGTTTTTCAGGGAAATCAGGGGGTTTCACACTGTGCGACGTTTTGGATTCCCATAGATATATTTCATAATGAGGGCCACCTCATGTATATCAGTTTTTATCCACTTTAAAGTAAATCTAATGTTACAGATAGCAGATACTTTAACCACTTTTAGGCGTTAATCAAAATAAATCCCCTTTTAAGTTTTTATAAACTCTGGTAATACTCTTTTTTTCTTTGAATCACTGCTTGTTTTAAATAAGTAAAAGAACAGCAATAAAGGGCCACTCCAGCCTGAAACGCCTTACACAAGGTCTCAGCAGAAGGCCTTTTGTTGTTCTTTTCCTTGGTGTATGACTTTGCTCAGGGCATATACTACTGTATATCAGCTGGAGAACTAGAACTTATTGAACAAATTAAACCTCATTTGTCTGGAATGGTCAGAAATAATACATTCTTTTAAAGAGCAATATTTGTACCAAGTTTCAGTTTGAGTGACATGTACTGATTTCCTATTAAATGATTAGAGTGATACTAGATCTCAATAAGATCACTGGGACATAAGAGAAATAAGACCTACACTAAGTCAGTGGCCAGTCATTATATAACAGTTGTAAAAACCCAATGCATATATAGGGATTTGAAATATAAAAAGGTTTCTATCATGACTTGCCTTTGGCTAAATTTAAGTTTAAAAGACACCTAAAGCTAAACTTTGGGTAATAACGTAAAAAACAAATTACACATTTTAGAATATAACCAACCGGGAAATAAATCACAGTGCAGAGTGGGGCTATAGCTCAGTGACAGGAGCATACCTCTCTTTTTAATTTTTACTATTGGATCCATTTTTTTCATATTATATCATTTAGTTGTCATTCAAGCTTTTCCAAATGAACCCATATAAATATTTACAGGGACATCCTTCCACTTTATTGTAAGTAAAAAAAAACAAAATAAAAAAACAACGTATATGAATAAGCATGTGCTATGTAAATGTGCCAGCCTAATTGTGAATTGCTCTATTATTCTGGGTGCAATTACTAATATAGAGAGTGTTGTTTGTGCAACCTGTTACTACAGTATGTATACACTCAAGGTCATGACTAAAATGACTGGGGAGCATTTAATCCCTCTGACTTTATAGATCGCAAAAAGATCTCCCTTGAGATCAAAGGGGAGAATGGCCTTTTATATTAAAAAGAGGCGAGATATAGAATTCATTACCACTGGAGGCTGTGTTTGGAGATAAAGCTAATATCTGCAGGAAATGGTTTGATACCTTTTAGCAAAGGAGGACGAACAGGGTTATATCAATTTCATTTAAACAGAGGTGAGATGATGGCCTGGAAAGAAATGAAATTGCTTCCATCGTATCAGGAATTGTATTTTCACAGGACCTCTTTTTCACAACAACATGTCTAGTCGGAGTCACCAGTTGAGGCACTTTTATAAAAAAAAAACACCTCTTTGCCTGTAGATGCTCCCTTCAAAGGATGTGAATGCTCCATGCATCACTTGGGTCTGAAGAAAGACAATTACTAACGCCAACCAAAACATTTAATGGATCTTTATAAAAGACAAAAAAGTCAGCTAAACACCAATGCAGAAATAATGATCTGATGTTTTTCGGTTACAACTGCGCTTTACGCCTCTCATTTACATTCAAACATACAGTATGCAGTGTTACTGTTTGAATTTAGATGAAAGTTATGGCCAGTAACAATAATTATTAAAAGTTTAATTTAAATGACTGCCAGTAGTAGTAGTAGTAGTAGTAGTGTTCTCTTAAATAGAAAGTTTGATTACTGGCTAAAAGTAATGGGTAATTCTGTTATTTTGGGTCAGCATGCAACATGCAAATAAATTATTTCTTAGGGTGTTACATTATTTCTCTTGGGTGTTTGCAGGGACTATGGGGGGGGGGGGCATACTGAGGGAAAGGACACACCAGGATGCAGCCATGTATGAGCTGCTTGACTAAGGGAGGAGGTGAATTTACATCAGCAGATATACTTCAGCTCCACCCTTCAGCTATAATTTATTAAATTAAAGTCATCCAACAGTACAAAATTATTGTTGGATTGCTTTACGCCTGGGTATCACACTCCCATAGGCTCGATACTGTTTCATACTTACCACTTCCCTGATCCCTCATTGTCACATGACCTCAAGTGACTGCTATCGGGTTTGCCATATAGGCTAGCACAGAAGTCACAGAACTCTGTGCCAGTCAGCCTGAAAAACATGACAGGCCATGATTGGCCATCAAATCTCCCTGTCACCAAAAAGAAGAGGATTAAGAAATGGTAATTATTAAATAGTGGAATCAGGTTTTTAGAGGGTGCTATGCACAGGGAAAGCAACTAATCAGTATGCCCCCGCCTATGCTGATAAAGTGACCCAACAATAATGAAGTGGAATGTTCTACGCCGTACCACTCTTAAATATGTAATTAAATGAAACCAATAAGGTTTTGTCAGGCAAGTGTGCTTGCGATAGCACTAGGCTGGTCTAAGGTTTGTAGAAAAATACATGAAAGTACCTTTAAATAGTGCAATTCTTTTATCCTTTATTCCAATATGCATTAGTTGGCTTAAAAGGACCTCTGCTTATATATTGGGTCTTAGGGGCAACTTACCAGAGCCCAGTAAAATATTCTTCCAACAATAGGCCCAAATGCATGCTCCAGGAAGCTTGGAAAAGTATATGACCAGCTGGGAAGCATTCAACCAACTCACACATACAAATCAACAAATCATGGAATGGGATAGGGTTGATTCAGCACCGTGAGTATTTTTTTACTTCCTTTTTTTTTTTTTTTTTTTTTAGAAAAAAGGCTTTTTCTCATGTTTTTTTGTTCTTGAAAAGATTTTTCTTTAAAAAAAAAATACTCATGGTGCTGGATTAAACCTATAATGTTTGTATTAATATCATGTATTAGTTCCTGTAAAACCTCAGTGACCATACCAAAAAAGTAATAATGGCTTGTAGTTGTCAAAATTTGTTCAAAACTCTATGTCCCAATTCTTTCAGTGCATGAAGGGATGCTGTTTTTACGAGGCTTGGCCAAATGGTCACAGATTAAGGAGTAATCTCATACTAGTCCTTGAGGGCAAATTGGAATATTCCCTGCTCTGAGATTTTTAGATATTTGTAGGTTAAACACCTTTATCAGTACTATCCCTAGGGATACAATGTAATCCTTTGAGTACAGATGCTTGACGGAGACTTGCCTGAGAGATACTATTACCCTCTAATATTCCCAGCTTGAAGAGACTGGAGTTGTATAATTCTTTATTTGCTACTAAGTGGAAAGCTGACCAGGGACATTTACCTTATAAGAGAAGGGAAATATGGTCTGGGAATTGAGAACATTCGGCTAGAGACTCTTTTTTGTGCCAATACAGTTAAAGCTTAAATAAAGGTTCTCTGTAAATGATATCTTGTTCTGTAAGAATAATTACATTTGTACTAGGCTACTCTTAAATACTATGGTCCTGTTCATATTAAATAATATATTCTTTATTGGGCTTTACATTTAGGAAGAATCTATATATGGTTCACCTTAACAAAAAACTCAACAGGGATGCAATTTTGGCTGTTGACTTATATACCCACCACTACTAAACACACACGTCCTAAATCCTACTATTAAAGAGGTTAAGACAAGATTTGGCAATCCCTAATTAATGTAAAAAAAAAACTCTTCCTTGCTGCTGTATAGCCTCAACAAGTTTATCACAGTATTTTTCTAGTCTTTATGACTCTACTTTACCTCTATACTTAAAATGGTCTTTAAAAACCAGCATCTCCCCATGCCCTGAAGAACTTGGACCATAAAATCCAAGAGTAGAACATATGGTTTTTAATAAATGTTGACTACTAAAAGCCATTGTAATCTTAGTGTTTAACTATTGATACTGGTAAGGGGACCACATAAGTTTTTTTTTTTTTTAAGGGTTAAACCCATAAAAATAAAAAAATGGCATGGGGTCCCGTCTCTGTCCATTAGCTATGTGGGCTTGTACCCCAGGGATTGGAGGCTGAGCAGCCAGCCCTCTAGACCTGAAGGCTACCAGCCCACATAGCCTGCACACGCACCAGGCTCTTCTGCACCCCTTGGCCTTTAAGGATGCAGGTAATGCGGCAGGGCTTTTCAAGGACCTCTTACCAGTTTGCAAAGGGTTAAAGGTAAAACACACACACCTGAAAGTTCTTTTTATAAATATTTTTATACCAATAATTTCCTCCTTACTCGCTATCCATTGCCAAGTGGTATACTCATCTATCCCGTGACCCATGTCATGCTCCACTGAAGACAGCAGGCCTAGGGCACAACCCGCACCGGGCTCCAGCCACCTCCCTTCCCGATGCAGGGAGGAGCTATTTATATGCAAGGAGGAAGGTGGCTAGAAAAGCCCTACATTCCCCCTTGTCACTGACAGTGATGTCAGCCACATTGCTCTTGCCTATAACAGCCCCTCCCCGCAGTGAGGAGTGATGTGGACGGAGCCCAGTGCACAGAGATATCTGTGGAGAGCAGCGCAGGGCAGAGTGGACAGACCGGAGGACAGCGAGGGAGCAGGTGAGTTTTTTTTTCATTTGTAATTTAAGGATTGCGCCAAATTGTTTTTTCCCTGAAATTCTGAGTGAATTCCCATGTAAAGAATCATTCCACTCATCTCTAGTGACCAAGGTATGGGTTTAAAAATATATGTGTAGTGTCTCAGAAGTGTCCTAGTTGTTGTATTTGTTGTTTTTCCAATATTAGTTAAGTCTATGACATTTTATCTCAAAATATCTGTGAAGGAGGTCAAAATAATCTAAAGACACAAGTTTGTCTAAAATAATATTGATTCCTTTGGGGTTCACCAGCATTCACTCAACTATGCTGACCTACCTGTAGAATTAAAACAACAAACATTGACTTCATCTGGTGAACATGCCACATTTTGCTTGGTGAAACCCGGTGAAGACTGGCAAATCTGTTCATAAATCACCTCCATAGTGTTTTACATGTATTATATACCTGCAAAAACTCTATACATTTTTTCATTTATATGGATATATCTATGTAAACTGAGCGATGGTTTACAAATAAAAAGGGAACTTTGTACTTCTACTTCCCAGTTGCTTTGCTTTCAGGATCGGTTAAGACGGTTCTGACTGCTGGTCGGAGCAATATTGTGTGTGGGGGGGTTGAGGATCTTTGGTCCATTGAGCTTTTTATTATGTCCTTTGGTTTAGTTGTAGCAACTAGGGTTGTTTGGGGGATGGGGTAGGTGGTAGTATAGTTAATTATCTGTGGTATTTATGGAACTTGTTTTCCCATGTTTAGTATTTAAAGGCATTCTGCAGGCAGTAACATAAAAAGTGCTACCCATCAGGCGATCACTGATAGTTCGGCACTCAGACACAGATCATTCTGACTCATTTAGGATGCCTGATAACTAAATCCTCCCTGGACATGCCTAACCTCACCCTGCACCCAGGGGTGGATTGCGTCCAAAAATCAGCCAAAGATTTTACAGGCTCCTTGATACTCACGCATCCGCTTTCATCATCAAGCCGATCTCGTCCATTTAACACCTAATGGACCTCCCTGCGCCATTGTTACAGGAACTATGGCACACCCCCTCCATTCAATGCAATAGCTCCAGTGATGAATGGTGCGGGGTAGTCCATTGGGTCTTGAATCGACAAAAGCAGTTTGATGATGATGGCTGCGTGGGCAGCACAGGATTGGGTCAGGCAAACTGGTAGGTGTCTGAATGCCGGACTATAAGCAAACACCTGCGGGGGATTTAAGGTGAATATAAATTTTTTTATGTTAGTGCCTGCAGAATGTCTCTAAGATTCTTGTTCTTGTTGTTTATTGTATTTGTTAATAAATGCTGGCCTTATTTAATTGATTATTTGTACAATGTATCACAGAAGGAATATTTGAGGGGTTTTCCTCGCCCCTGAACATTGGAGATATTTGTTACAGTGGTGCAGAACATCTTTTGGTTTATTTTGAATCAAGATATAAACATAGCACATTTAAACAAAAACATGTTTGCTAATAAAACCGTTTTTCTCTAGAGGGAAAATACATCTTTCATTTAAATAATGATATATGTAACATATCCTGTAGTTACTGTTCAAGCATTTGGTAAGTCTATATTATTAAACCTTCTCTTTCAGTCCATAGCCATCTAGTATATATAAAATCCAATTTGCTCTTTCCTGTGACCACTAAATAGGTACTTTGACCTGCAGACAAAAAGTACAGAAAAGACCATCATGCTTTCTTTTTGTCAGCCTTACCAGAGGTCTTCAAAAAGGGTTGTGCAGAACGCCAAGCATCCGTTACTTTACCTGATCACTCAGGGAATTTTATTCATTTATTATTCAGCATAAGAATGATACATTTCTGTATCTCCATGTGAACAAAATAAAGGGCTTTGGTGTAATGTTTAATAATAGACACACAAGTTTAAAGAGATCATTCTGACCCCTTATTTAGCATGCCTGATGACTAAATCCCCCCTGGAAGCCCAGCAAAAGATTTTACAGGATCCTCTGGTCCACCCATGACATCCTTGTTGAGCCCTGTCTCCATTGGTATGGCCCCTCACTGCCATTATGCTGAGGTTATAACATTGCAATGCCAGAACATGGACTGGTGGTTACAGTTGGGCTGGGGATGGGAGGTGACTCGGGTACCAGAGATTGGAGGGAGAGTTAGAAGCGAAATTAGTCAATTCTAGAACAAATTTCAGATGAGGTTAGCTACGTACCTGTGGCCAATGTAATCGCTGGATCCCGAATAAGTTCACCAGATGGACAATGCATGCAACCCAGTTGTGAAGCACATAAAAAGACTCCTCTATACCTCTATATTTAGGCATACAACACAATGCTATGTTTCACTTCAGCTGTCAACACAATGAAGAGGAATGATGGGTTTCCGTTACTGTTCTTTTTTTGGCTTCTTTTGGGCATTGCTCATTTTAGGTGCCCTATGTGTTTCTTTCATGTGTAAATTATGTCCAATTGCATTTATGTTTTATGATTGTAGCTCTTGCCTGTATGTAATCCCGTGGGCACAGAAAAATAAGCATTTATCAGCAAGAAGAATGCGCCAGGCTTCCTGCGGGATTCCCTTCATTTGTGTGCGCTTCATGTTAACCTTTGTTTGGACCTATAACTTTATTATGTGCAATTCCCAGTATGAACCAGCTAAATGGCAAAGCGGTGGAGATTGGCAAGCGAGAGCCTGGCAGAAAATGGAAACAACGGCAAAGCGAGAGCAATTGTTTTCCGTCTTTTATAGTGTGCCTGCTGAATGCTATGGGAACTGTTTCAATGGAAAATGCTATTTTTAACACATCAATGGCTGGCTGTTTGAGCAGGGCACTGTATGAGTAAAAGCATAGCCACTATTTTTTTAAAACGGATACATTCTATGAATAGCATAGTGCCATAATAGCAGAATGGAGAGACTAGGACTTCCTAGTGCACTAACTCTAAAAAACAATTGGTGTTACCCTCACAAGGATTTGGTCTGTACTGCTTGCTACACCCCAGTTATGGCTTTGGAGATTCCATATCTGTTGCATATCTATCTGATGTATGGCCAGAATTGATTCACAAATCAGGAGTATCAAGCAAAACGCAAATTAACAGTATCACTGAAACAGAAGCATGTGATACACGTGATAGGGTCCCAAGCTGCCTTACCATGATCTTCTGCTTCAGTCTCATGTCCATATCCTGATGCCTAGTTCTGCCAGGGGGATGACCCTGGGTGTTCCTTTAGTTTCTTTTTGCAGAGAAGTGGAACCTTTCATCCTTCTATGGCTGTTTACACTGTGATTTTGATCGCTAACATTATTAGTGCTAGAATCTTCAGAAAAACAGTAGGCACTAGGCAGGTGGACTAGCTGATTGCAGTCTTCCACGCCCATTAGCGGCTTGCTTACAGGCTTCTAGTGTCTTGATAAATGGTCTTCTTTGCATTCTCTCCCTTGAGTAAAGCCACTGGTCCACTGTTTTTTTTCTGGGAACACAGGTTTCCTCTCTTTCATCTCTGGCCCATGGACAGAGGAAATGTGCTTCTGCCTTGGGCAGAGGTATGTATACCCTGGAGGACTCCTCTAGCATCACAGTGATCCAAGGAGTATCACATGGAGGCATAAATGCCTCTTTTCAAGGCAGTAAAACAATTTCTCTGGCCGATGGCTGGAAGGAACTTCAATCAAGCAGCTTGCAGAGAGGAAGACTTCAACATGGGAAGAAGAATCAACATGAAACATTAGGGTGTATTTTGTAATA
This sequence comes from Gastrophryne carolinensis, assembly GCA_027917425.1. Classification (NCBI taxonomy): domain Eukaryota; kingdom Metazoa; phylum Chordata; class Amphibia; order Anura; family Microhylidae; genus Gastrophryne; species Gastrophryne carolinensis. The sequence goes on along the minus strand of CM051240.1, from coordinate 100,206,061 downwards.
AGGCAGTCGTGTTTTACCGGATCATTAGTAAAACTAGTATGGGAGTCCCGAGAACCTGACAGGTGGGCAAGGGGCTTGCTGATACCCCTGTCTGATTACCTAAGCCCCATCAGACACTAAGGGTGTTGAAAATCTCAGTGGCCATTGGCATGGGCATTTTTTTCAGTGGGCACCCGAGACACCAGCAAAAGAGAACCAGACCTATGCTAAAGGGGATAGGGCCTTGTATGTTACCATGTCCTACAAGCACTGCAGATACCAGCCACTATGCCTGGAGTACAGGACTAATGGCCTGGGGGAAAACATGAAAAAGGGAAAAATAGTAATAAATGCACACCCAGCTTCAGCAAGTGCATTTTAAAAGTAAGCTTCAACTCATGTCAAACTGTGGCAAATATATTTTCAGGTGCTGATGAATACATTAAAGCAATGTGTCATACAAAAAGATAACTCATCTACACAATTAGCATTTTGGATTTGTAGAGTACTTGACATGATGTTGCTAAGCTCATCTGTGCTTTGGAAGGTTATGGCTCTCAAGAATAAAATAATGTCAAGCATTTTCAATATATATGTATTAACAAGAACATGGACTGAATGGAGTGTAGGTGGAAAATGAAGAGGCTAGTGAGCAGGATCCCATACTAGGTTCCAGACCCTTCAATTCATTACCGTTGACACGCTTACAGATATTCATTAAAGAAAGAAGAAACAAACTTCGAGGAAATTAGTAGAGTAGACATAATATATACAATGCACGTGTGATAAATGAGGGGTAGGTTTAATTGGGTTTCATGTTTTTATTCATGTAGCCATAGTATAGCTAAGTAAAATACATTTCTGATATATAATAATGGTTAAACTAAGCTCTTTAATATAAGACTATTAAAGGTCTAGGTGTAGTGACCCCACTGGGAAGCCTCATATTTTGTATGGTCCATTCCCTTTGGGTCTTGATAATGATAGAGAATTTGCTTTAGTAAATAGACATCCTGTTAATGCAAATCTCTGTGTACACAAGAGAGGAGCAAAGAGCTAACACAGGAGTTACCACTCATAGCAATAGCTCAAGTATAATACCTAACACGCTAAACATGGATATTATCCAACAAGGACTAAATAATTTAAATGTGAATAAGACTGCAGGACCAGATGGACTTCACCCAAGAGTTCTTAAAGAACTCAGCTCAGTTATCTCACCAACCCTGTTCTTGATCTTTAAAGACTCACTAACAACTAGTATAGTGCCAAGAGATTGGCGCAGGGCAAATGTGGTGCCCCTTTTTAAAAAGGGCTCTAGGTCTTCTCCGGGCAATTACAGGTAAGTTTAATATCCATTGTGGGAACCATAGACCATTGAGGGTCTATTAAGGGACTATATACACATATATGTAACTATCCATAATATTATAAATGACAACCAGTATGGCGTTACTAAGGACAGAAGCTGCCAGACTAACTTGATTGGCTTCTATGAGGAGGTGAGTAGAAGCCTGGACAGAGGGGCGGCTCTAGATACGGTTTTTCTGAATTTTGCAAAAGCATTTGACATTGTCCCCCATAGACACTTACTGGGGAAAATACAGTTTGTAGCTGGATTAAAAACTGTCTGAAGGATCGTGTGCAGAGAGTTGTGTTTAATGATACCTACTCTGAATGGTTATGGGTTGTAAGTGGTATACTCCAGGGTTCAGTCCTGGGCCCACTTTTATTCAACTTGTTTATAAACGACATAGAAGAAGGAATTAGAAACACTGTCTCTATTTTTGCAGATGACTCAAAGATATGTAGCACAGTGCAGTCTATTGAAGATGTCCACAAGCTTCAGGCTGACTTGGACACTGAGTATCTGGCCATCCATTTGGCAAATTAAGTTATTAAATGTGGAGAAATGTAAAGTCTTGCACTTGGGGTCTAACAACCTGAAGGCCTGAAGATATTATCATGCATTAAAAGAGGCATGGATGTCATTGGGATGTCATTTTTACAAGGCACTGGTGCGCCCTTACCTGGAATATGCCGTCCAGTTCTGGGCACCCATTCATAGAAAGGACACAGAGGAGAGCCACCAAACTAATCAGAGCAATGAAAGATCTTAGTTATGAGGAAAGATTATGGGAGTTACATCTGTTTAGTCTTGAGAAAAGACAACTTGTGTAAATATCCATATTTTTTGACCAAAAAATATTGGTAATTTATATATTTCAGGTAAAATCCTCTCCAAAGACAAGGAGGCACTCCCTTCGACTGGAGAAAAAGAAATTCAGTGTCCAGAGGCGACAATTATTCTTTACCATAGATTTACCATAAATCTGTGGCATAGCCTCCCCCAGAAGCTTGTTACAGCATCAACCGCTGACAGCTTCAAAAAAGGATTAGATGCTTATTTAGAAAATAACATTAACAGTTACTATTAGCGGTTATCAAAAAAGAAAACATAAAATAAATTTAAACATAACTTCCCCGACACCCTTGGTTGAACTTGATGGACATATGTCTTATTTCAACCGTATTAACTATGTAACTATGCTTTCATATGCCCCAGCTTTGCACCCCAACAAACCTAACAAAATTAACTGTATAAACTTGTTTTTAGGTTAGGGTTTCTCAATAATATGTTGCAAAATGACCAGCTTTTCAGGAATAAAAATACACTTATCGCTGATGTTGGTCTCATGGTGGTGTCTAGCCCATATACCTCCGGGGTTAGAAGCTTTATTTACTGAAGTAATTTCCCTGTGTTGTTGAGAAAATCTCATCCAATTTTTTCCCCCTTTTCTTTAGTGGTGTTCGAATTCAGGTTTAAAGAAAATGCTTAATGTGTTACACATTTAACCATGTGGCTTAGGGGCCACTGTTGTTGAGAGCTTTTTTAGTGGGGACACGGACAAATCTAGAGGTTTTGGGTTAGCACATCTGACCCTTATTCCCTCGAAGCAAAACTTCAAAAGTCAAAGGTCCAACCCTGACAAAAGTCTTGTGACATGCATGTAGAAGAAATAACAAAAATTAGTAAGGCTAAGTGAAAGATGGGTGTGCGGAATGATTAAGTGACATGTGTGCTGTGACTCATAATCTTCTTTCATTCAGTTCTCACAAGGAGGCTGGACAATGGCAGAGGCATGACAATATCTCCTTAAATTTCTGTAAAGGAAAACATTTGTCAAACTGAGGTATGCTAAATTAAATTTACATTTTTTTTTAATATAAACATGTGAAATACATATTTTAAATTATAGCCTCATAAGCATTAACCAATCTAATGCCTCCTCCCCCAGGGTGGGAAACACTGGTCCAGCACGGCAAGGGGAAACTGTTCCTATGCTGAGCAGAATTGTTAACAGAGGGACTAATCCAGCAATCCTTGTTGTCAGTGCAATTTTCAGTTAATTATGTTAGCGTCATCATGCAAATCATAGGCTACCACGCACACCACCACTGATGTACTTCAAATTTAAAGGATAATTAGACACACACTAACATTAAACCCAATTTAGATGCAAACCACGTCAGAGGTGTAGGTTGTAGCCTTTGATTCGTGTGTGTTCACTTGCTGATACAAAAAATACAATATCAGCTATTGTGTTTGTAATGTGCTGCTGGATTTTGTCCACAACACTTGTATTCATGCATAGAACCCCTTTTCCAAAGTATCATAATGAACACAATAAGCTAGAATCTTGGTCCAGATAAGCTAGTCTGTTAAATACTTAGATCATTAAAGGTCAAACAACTTTTAGCTCCTAGAATATTCCTGGTGCCGCAGGTCTTTCTGGTAGTACTTATCCCTGTTATTGTCAGAATCCACGTTTATGCCCATCCTTGGCCCTGGGCTCTGACATCCAGGAAGTGATGGTTTGTCTTCCTGGATACTCAGCTTTTCAGCTTGATTTCTGAACCTTGTTTTTGGATTCTCTTACTAGCCTTGGCTTGAATTGCTTCTTTGGTTCTGACTTGACTTTGGACTTGTGAACCTGTGCTGCTTGCCCTAGTTGAATACTGGGGCCCTCTGTGGATTCTGGGACCTGGTGAGTCTGGGTGTTCAGTGGCTCTGCTTGCTTGGGCTCTACCATCCTGTTGGGTTGGTCACATGTGATGCATAACCTGCAGCAGGAGCCCCCCTATTTTTTCCAGCCTTCCTGCAGACATCTAGCCAGTGGGTATGCAATTTAGAAAAGTCCCTGTTGTGGGAATTTTTGTAGGTCTTGGATAGCTAGGATATCCCTGGTGCTAAACGTCTGTTTGAAATTAGTTACTCCTGTAATAACTTTTGGTCGGCTTTGGTAGGTTGGTGAGCAGCTAGAGTACCACATTCTTTTCTTCCACCCCAGCAGTGTTCTATAGTCACCATTTCATGGACTGGAGACATGTTAATATGCAATCATAATTCTGATTAATGTTAGATAGAATATAATTCTGTATACTGTAATTATTTGGGGGGATTTAGCATGCATCACTTCCTGTCTGTAGTGTCAAAATGGAAAGCTGACCTACTGTATCTGAAGAGCCATAGACATTAAAGGAACTGCACAAGCAACAGAAATAATAAGGCAGCAAGCAGCTCATCTGATGCCTGTCCCATGTGTCTGTCTTTTATTTCATGTAGCACTAGCTAGAAGCCATAGCAGAGCTAAAAATCTTTTTCCTCTTTATTCCATTGCCCCACGACCACAAGAAACGGGTCTAATGGCCACGTTGTCTCTTGGAGCCCTCCTTGCAAGTGACAGTGGCAAGCCACCTTCAACTGGCTCTGACCACAGCAGAGCATGCTTAATACTCCTAAAGCTGTGCCATTACATACTCTTCCCAGCTCAGCCAGCAATGCAAGCAAAGCCAGCAGCTTTACCTAGAATAAATTAGGTATTTTCATATAATCATAGACTTTGAGATGATTTAAATGGTTCCTTTCCCCCAGTCCCATGGGGGGGGGGGGGGAGTAAAATAGCATGTGCCTGGCAGGGACTTTAAAGAAAGCACAGAAGGTGTCACTGGCAGAGGAACTTTATTGTGTTTATTTGCTTTTTGGGGTTGGTCACCAGCCATCAATCCTAATGAGACACCTTGATTTTCTGTTAAAAGAATTTTGGATTGAATCAAATGTGTCCCTAATTTCTTATGACCAAATTAGGCCCAGCACTAATCAAAACTTTTTGAGATTTGTTTTAATAGACTTTTTTTATTAAGCAGTCTGAATCAGTTCAGCCCTAAAATCAAAGTCAGATTAAGACGAGTCTCATAAATCTCATGGTCATATTCTTTTTTCTAAATTAAGCCAGGGCCATGGGTGCTACAGGGAACAAAGGGATGACAATGGCACAGCCCAGCAAGAATATGAAAGTATCTAGAAAAACTAAAATACAAATGTTTGCAGAAATGATCACACAGCAAACACCTGGCCATTACAAATGAGAACAAGCCTTTGCTGTGTTACAACTTACTGGTATCCACCTCCCATGCTCCTCTATTCACTGTGCTATACCCTGCTGCAATCTACGGTGATTGGATAAGTATATAATTACAAAATTGCTATGACTGTGTTCCTTATGTGCATTCTGTGCAGGCAATTAGTACTAATTGGCAAAATAGATAAGTTCATTTTCTCAATGAAATGCAAAGATCTCATTTTTAAATGATAGTTTCATGTAAGCCACCTGCGATATAGATGTTAGCATTCAACTCTATGTACAGTATGTATGACTGGGTAAACACAGCTTTATTTCTGGATACCGGGATCGGGGCTAAATTGTCCTAATCCTCGCTGACAAGAAAAAGACCATATAAATGTATTGGATTCTACCACCTCCCCACTTTACATGTATTTAGAATGGGGAAAGGTCTGAAGCAATTTAACATACATTATGCTTTCAATGACCAAGTGTGGACATAAAAACTCCCTGTTTGGTCATTGGGTCTGAAAAGTAATTAAACATTTTTTTTTACTGGATAAAAATGTGTTGGCTTGTACCTGCAAGAGTCAAAACAACTTTTTTTTCTTACTTTTTTGGAGGTGCTCTTCCTTAGAGGCAACAAGCCAGGAGCTCCAAGCAGAGGGACTGGTATCTTCATAACTCAGAAGTTGCAACAGTGGGTCTGGCTATAGGGACTTGCTTCCACCATGCCTTTTGACCCAGATCTGGTGCACCTCTAGGGGATGTCCCAAAACATGTGTACCACTGAAAGAATACTGGGTCGCTCCATGCCTATGGAAACCAGGCTCTTCTGTAACTCTAGTGCCTAAAAGGTCAGTTTTGCACCCGCCAGAATGCCAGCAAATGACTGACCGTTACCAGTTGGCAAGTAGTGTTGAGCAAACCCATACAAGTTTGAAAAAAACAAAAGTTGCTTCAGGTACCCGAACCTGAACCACATGGAAATCAATAGGGACCTGAACTTGGTGACCCAAATGGCTGTAAAGAGTAGTAAGAGGCAGAGGGCTCCAAAATGGGGGTAATAGCAGGGTAGAGAAATTACCTAAAATATTAACACAAAAGAAATAAATAAAAAACAAACAAATTAAAAACAAATAAAATAAAAAAATTTAAACAGGTGTCAGGGAGGGAAGAGGAGATGGATGTGGCGGAGTAAGTTGACTAACTGTCACTACCGTGTAACTGTAATTGTCACTGCAAGAGAAGATGGTAGGATTATACACTTACTGCAGTTACTGACACTGCCCTGTAAAGGGCAAATATTTAAATTTCCTAGATTCCCTTACTATATGAGCCTCCTCTCCATACCTACCTGCCCTGAAAAGGGTAATTAATACATATGTCTCTGTCCCTAACTGTCCCTCACTGCAGCTACAGCTTCTTTCTACCTAACCTACAGAGCTATGATAGTGCTGGACACGGGACCCTGCCTCTTATACAGCGGGGTTCCGTGTCCCACTTGGCCATACTGGGCATGTCTGTGGTTGATATGGACTGAAATCTGATTGACCTTGCTGCTTAGCAACCTATTGACCAGCTTTGCTTTGCTGCCAAAAGCTGAATCCAAACACAAGACTTCTGGGTGAAGCCTGGATTTAAGTTCGGGGGCCTGAACCTGCAATATTCGGTACACATCTAAACAATGTGCTTTGGGTTTGCTCAACACTACTTACAAGTAGTTAAACCGAATCAACACCCTTACAAGAAACATTGCTCATATATAGTAGTGTCAGTTACTGGAGTACTGACTGGACCCTTTTAATGTACAGCAGCCCTGAATCATAATATTAAAACTATGGTACTTGTTCCTCAAATGTATTCACTAGTAAGCCTCATGTTTGTTAGGGGCTACTATAGGATGAGCAATCAAGTACACCCACTGTAGGTCAAAATAAGGGAGAAATGACTAAATAGATCACCAAATGAGTTGGGCGTATATGTATTCCTTGTAAAAGGAAATGTCCCTTTAAAGTGGATTTTGACTATCCTGGGTTTTGGTCCTTTCCCCCTGTGTGACACCCCCCAGATCGCCGATACTAACTCACCTCTTCCCAGTCCTGTGGCACTCGTCCAATCATCCTGCTCGGAGCCACTGACGTCACGTCGCCTAAGCCTTCATCTAATGCCAGAGGCTCCGAGCGCGCTGCTGGCCACATCCCCCGCTTCCTTCTAACAGGGAGCGTGCCCGCGCTGGCCATCCACAATTGGCAGGCATGGGCACGCACCCTGCTAACGGGATAGCGGGGAAGCAGCCGTGGCATGCACATCTGCCATTTGACCAGGAAACAAGGTAAGTGTATGGAGCAACCTGGGGGGTTTCACACAGCGGGGCATCCCGATTTTTGATGGAGGGAATCGATCTGCCCGGAATCTTATAGATTCCCGGTACGAATGGTGTGGGTTTTGGTTCACTTTAAAATCTAACTCCATGTTCCCTGGAATTACTGTTTTACCAGGGATTTTGTTGCCAGATCAATCCTAATCATTTAAAGGTGAACATTTAAAATATCTGTCTCAATCTATTAAAGCAAATCTTCTGGAGAACATTTAAGACTGTTAAGTGACCTCTGGGACCCTTTAAGGTATCATAAAATGCGCATCTAAACAATTTAATAGCAGAGGTGATATTCCGCCACTAATCAGTAACCTTACATAACAGGTGCTCCTCTGCAGATAATGCGCTCAGCCTTAACTATCGGCTGCTAAGAAACCTGCTTATCTTCCCCCATGGAATCTTCATACATCACTCACTGCTGCTTTCCTAAGGAGCAATTAATCATTTCACTTTGACAGCGGGAGGTTTACAAGCCCATGCTATGAGCATGTTGGGAAATGCCTTGTTTTCTTCTTATGTTTTATAAACTGGATTTCTGATGCTTTTCAAATGTTAAACATGATTGTTCAGGTTTTAGGTATACAGATCTGGATCTGGGCCGAGATCAATGGAAAAATGATTTTTTTTTTTATTTCAGGCTTAATCAGGGCTGGCCATAGGGTAAATGTCACCCTGTGCAAGATTTGAGGATGATCCCCCCCCCCCCCCACACACACACACACACACACACAAAATGGAGACTGATCAACATAGGAAACAAGGAAAAGAGGGAGACAAAGAAATATGTAAAAGAGATGGAGAGAAGAAAAAAGGAAATGTGGAAAAGAGACGGAGAGAAGAAGAAAGGTGAAAACAGAGCGGGCAAATTAAATGTGGGAAAGAAAGAGAAGAAGATTTTTAAAAAGATAGCATGACATAGAAAATGAGAGAGAGAAGGAGGATTGTGGCCAGAAAAAGATGGAGAGAATGTGAAAATGAAAGCAATATGGGAAAATGAGCGAAAGTGAATAAATGAGGGAATGAGACTGAAATACGAAGAATGTCGAAAAGCGAGAGAGTGGTGGAGAACATAAGAGAAAGTGAGAGTTGAATAGGACTAGAAAAAGAGAGGGAAAAGGGAATGTAGAGAAAGAAAAGAAAGAAAGAATTAAAAAAGAAATGACTGTGAAAACTACATGAAAAAAGGATGGGGGAGGGAAGGAAAATTGAGGGACCAGGAAATAAAATAGAAGGGTAAAGGAAAGCTCAAGTAGACCATTTAACGCAACAAATAAAATAAAACCCAGTATATTGAAAATCTATTGCCAGTCCTAGAGACTGAGACTATGACTATGAGACTATGTAAGACTATGGGGAACATGCACAGCAGGGGAGGAGGGGATGCCATGTTGAATTGTGGCTTGGTAAGTGCAAGTGCTGTGGTTAAACAGATCCCAAACTGGGATGACCCCTTAGAATCAGTAACACCGGACCAAAAGTCTAATTGGGATGCCCCTGTTGAGCAGGCAAAAACACAGTGGGGTGAAATAACTGGGTTTTGGTCTGCTTTAACACCAACCTCCCCCAGATATTCAGTTTTGGCACATGTTAAACCCCCCTCCCTCAGATGTGCAGTTTTGGTACACTTTAAAACCTCCCCCCACCAGATATGCAGTTTTGGTACACCTTAACCCACCCATGCTCCCCAACCCTACGCTGTGCCACTGAGGACGGAAGAAGTGAGGCTGGATGACAGCGTGAGGTGGTGACTTCACTTTCTCCCAGCGCTCCGGTGGACGGGTTCATTGTGATCCAGAGTCTGGGGGTGCTGGTGGACTTGTTGGTCGAGCAACGGCAGTGGCGGGCTGAGAGTCAGATGGCAGCTGAGCACAGTGGGCCCATACCGGGAGACATATAGCACTTGTGTGCTCCATGCCGATGCCAACCCCTGCTCTACATGTGATGGTGCCACCCCCAAGCCCTGCCTCACCATGGGTGTGTTCCTGTATAATGGTAGTACCTAGAAAAGCCAGGGGTCAAATGACAAGTTAGTTAAGGCAGAGTTACTTTAGGAGCACTGTGTAAAGTCAAAGATTAGCTTGGGTTGGGTTGGTTCAGGTGTTGAAACAAGAATAAAAAAGTAAACTCACTAACAGATGACCCTACATATGTTATCCTATGGTCATACTGACAGACTCGCCTAATATAAGGGCAATATACAGAGAGGAGAATGGAGGACCCCAAAACTCAATCAGGGCTGGCATACCGCAAAAGGTAATTATATCCTAGCACCTCCAATAACTAATAGCCTGTCATCTCACAATGCTTTAGCCTATTCTCTTTACAACGTGTACACTGGCACTGTCGAGGAATTGTATAGTGTACAGTGACCTGGTACTAATAGCTACTATATACCCGAGGAATGTCTTTTCTATACATCATTTCCTCTTGAATAGAAGATTCAAGTGTATAGAACAATTAGCCCAACAGTCCGTGCTTCTGAAAAATAAAAGATATCACTAAAACGCTTCAACGTTTGGCTGATGTAATGAAAAACTAGGTGAATGTCAGCCCTGATTAGCTCAATGAATTAGTCAAAAAAACAGAAAAATTCAAGAATAGTTATGGCTTTACATTAAGCCATAGATAAGATGAAAAACAAGTGCACTATGAAATGCTCTACATGGGAGGACATAGCAGTAAAGATAGGTGGTGAAATACTTCATGACAGATATAGTTTTTGAGACAGGAACAGTTATAGAAGAAGAAGTGTATTGTTTTTAGCTCGGCCATTTTATACTGTATCAGCCAGGAACTGGGTAATGTAGAAGGGTAGAGGTCAAATCTCCCAGAGTGACATGAAATGGTGTACATGTGTAGCATGCGCGGCCTGGGGGGTCTGCACCCAGGAGCAAGGGGAGTGAGTTCGGTATGCTGAGCCAAAAAAGGGGACCGAGAGCACATGTGGGAATGAGGTACTGACAAGCATTACACACATGCAAGTCTCTTGAAGAAGGTTACTCACTTTATTTAGTTGCAAACTCTAAACAGGTACTTCCAGATATAATCCACAACAGGTACTTCTTATCCACAGCTCTCAAAGACCAGTTTCCCTCTTGTAGACACAAGGCTGCAGCAGGCTTACTCCCTTCCAATGGTAGCTAGGGTCTTGTCCTACTCCACAAGCTCCAAGGGGGTTCCTCTCGCTCTTGTTCCACTTAGCAAGGTTAACTCTTACTACACTAAAGTGAAGTGTAAGCTCTTCTACACTTACTATTAAACTTAAAACTAAGGTAATGCAATCTAATGCAGACCTAAACTAATGTAGAACAGGTTGATATCCCCTTCACATGGAAGAACAAAGCAGCAAATTGTAGAAACATTAAAGGGACCACCCAAACATGCACGTGGAGTCGGAGTCATGGGGTCACAGCTACTGTTGTTTTGGGTGGAAAAAGGTACCAACTGAAATCTCTTCCTAATATTGTGTATTGAACGTAACTTTCATAGGAATATGAATCATAAATATATGTTATGTTCTTTCAATTTAAGGCCCTTATTTATAACAATCAGTGATAAGCAGCAGGGTATTCTATTAGTGATAGATAATCTTCAATCTCTTCCTTTCCCTCATACTCGGTGCCTTCATGTTGCCCCAAGGCCCTTAGTTACAATGCCTGAAAATCACAGAAATGTAAAGAGATTTTCCAGGCAGAAACAAGACAAGTATATATTCACCTGCAGATCCTCCATGCAGCAGTGGCATCTTCATACTGACCAATGGCAAGGAGTGTTTCCAATTTCCAATGCCGGCAGCCTCACATGAAGGTGTCCATGGAGCCTTTTTTACAACTCCACAAGCCTACTCAGGTCATTGAAATGGAGGGGCATTCCAAAGCAGGTTTAGCATGTGTAACACACATGGCCCAAGGGGATAAAACCTGAGTGTGTGGGCATGGCATGCAGAATTGGGATGCTGGCAGGCTCCAGATCATGTACAATCCAAGGTTGTCACTTTCATCCACAGCATACAAAGTCAGTCCCCCTTTAGCAGCAATAAGGCTGCAGAAGGTTCTGTCCCTTCTATGGTAACTTGGGGTCTTATCTCCCCCCTCAAGAAGCAAGTACCTCTTGCCTCTGTCTGGATCCTGTCTCACTCTGGTTACTACAATTAAATTGGACCAAAACCCACACTGGCGTCTATGAGACTCCAGGGCAGGCATAATTGCTCACCTTGGGGCCCCTGGATCGGGGGTGCCCCACTGTGTGAAACCCCCCAGGTCACCCGGAAACTCACCTTCTTACTCGGTTCAACATCACATGCGTGAGCTGTGGCCGCATCCCCACTATCCCTGTAGGAGGGTGCTTGCCTGCGACAGGCATTTGTGAATGTCCAGCGCAGGCACGCTCCCTGTTAGAGGGGGGATGTGGCCGCCAAAGCTCTCGAGCATGCTGATTGGATGAGAGGGCTGCGTATGTGCGGTAGGATCAGGGAAGGGTGCGTGAGATCGGGTAACCTGGGGGGTTTCACACAACGGGGCAGTGGGTTTTGGTCCACTTCAAGTCATTTTTGACTGTTGGTCCGCTTTAACACTTACAATTATTGATGTAGGTGTAATAAAAACCCCTTTTTTCCCCACCCCTGAACATAAACAGCAGTTAACATATTATATGATATCTCATGCTGGACACTCAATTATTACGGCTCCTGCCAATAAATTACATGCAGAAATGTTATGCAATGAAACCAAAAGTCTATGTGATAATAATTTTTAAAGCTTCATGCCAAAACTTTAAGAAAAGGAGCTTAAATTCCAAACACATACTATGAGCAAATAAAGTCACAGATGAGTGACTTGCCAATTTGAATTCCGTTTATATGTGCATAAATATTTTCTTGATCTAGGAAGATGTATACAGTTCACGAGCTTAAACATTCTGAATTCGTGTGCTGTATAATTCTCCACAGATCAGAATATTTGCATGTACTGTAGATATTCAACAGAATCCAGCAGAAATAGTCTTTGAACTTTACCATATTAGGTCTACCAATCACAATTTAGAATGCGTAAATACATTTCCAATTAAAACTGCAGCAATCGCTTCTAGAAGGCAGCTTAAGCACCATGTAGAGTCTAAACCATTCTAGAAACCAGAAATGAACTTTTCCAAAGTATTTCTGGTCTTATTGGTATACAGTAATCATTTTTTTCTGCCACATTTTTACACTATATGGAATTTTCCCTGACATTTAGGTGCATTAATATAGTACAGTAAGAACATTATGATAGAAAAACTATTTAGGCAAACAAGATCATTTGCATATCTATAGAGAATGCAAGCGCGGGTGGGCGGGTAAGGAGATGATGCACGTCTTGTATTCAAACCTCGACCCTGGTCATGCGCTTTGAAAAGGTGTGAAAATGCCAGGAGTCTCGAACTTTGATCTCCCCATCGGACGGCAAATGCACCATCCACACAGTGAATGTACCCTGCCACAGCCATTACTGCCCACCCACTTCAGACCTCACAGAATATACTAAACATAAAACAGGTATTTAAATCATTTTTTTATTCTTTATCTTTTTAGCAATTAATATATAGACAGTTATAACTACCAACCATTTTTCCATGTTAAACTATAATTACATCTTCAGGTCCAGAATTTTTTCCCATCATCTTATAGTCCCTAAGGAGTTACTTATAGTTAATATTTCATTGCACTGCACAACTTTGCCAACCCCCTTTTACAATTCCTAGAGTGTGTACAACAGACATATATCTCTCCTTTCAGCTGTTTATACTATAAGGTTCTCTAACACGTTCAGATCCTACCATTCCCATACCCAAGAGGAAGAAAAACAAGAACTAGTAATCAAAAATAAAGGAAAGGGAAGAAAAGGGAAAAGAGAAGAAATGCCAAGAACTCGCAAATTCCCTCTTTTTCCCTCTATCACCCAACATTACAATACAGTAGATCCATGTTACCTTCTCCTCTCAATGCCTCCTCCCAGTTGTTCCCCCATTGGAAAAGCAGAACTTGGCTATTTTTGAATTTTTCCTTCCCAATTTCTCTTCTTTCTCATTTAGATATGCTGCTAACTCTTCCAATTCTTTAGTCTTCAGCACCGCTTTTAACCATTCCTTTGCTGTTAGGGAGTCTCTTGTTTCCAAAATCTAGGTATTATTCTTGCTGCATTCATTAAGCGAAATGTTAATGAATTTTTCAAGTTAGAGATGCTTTGATTATTTATATGCAAGAGAAAGAAGCCACAATTCAGCTTGTTGCTTTCATTCATTATTATATTAATCAGATTTCTAACTTCATTCCAGTACAATGTTAGTTTTGTACAAGGCCAAAAAATGTGGAGGAATGATCTTACCTCTTCAATTCACCTCCAGCATTTTTTTTAGATATTTTAGGGTACATCTTTTTCAATTTCATAGGGGTAAGGTACCACTGTGTCAAATATTTTTATCCTGTTTCCTGTACCTTAATGGCGACTGGGCACTTGCTATTAAGTTTACATGTTTTCTGTATGGAAAAGAAAATGAAAAAATTAGGGAAACAAATGCTTCATACAAATGCTGTGTTCAATGTTTTTAATATATGTGCTTATTATCTGGACCAATACAAGATTTTGATTACATCTATATTGTTGTATTTTGCATGCACAAACAGGTATAGGTAGAAGTAAATGGAACAGTTCTTGAACCATGGAGTAATGACCCTTTACTAATTTTTTCTTTTGTTGCAGCTACATTTTACTAATTACAATTTTAGTATAGATATCTACAATTTACATTAAAAAGAAATTCCAGAAAGTTCTTCAATTTACATTTTACATTGGGAACTACCTTTATGGAGAGCTCAAGGTATTCAAATTCTACTGGTGTATCGTATGGCATGTTTGTTCTCAGATTGTTCAGTAGTGAGATGACTTTTGGAAAGAAAAACTGTTCTTATATGGCACAGTTCTGATGTGCGGGACTTGAAATTTTCTCCCAGATTCGAGAAGCTGGAAGAGAGAATGACCGGGGTGGGATGAATCTTGAAGATATGCAAAGTGCATTTTCTGACTCACCTGATATAGAGGTAGTAGGGTGAATGAAGTGGTAGGCTGATGATTATTTCTGCTTCTTTTAGGACTCTTTGTAAGCAATGTTTTTGCTGCTTTGAAGTTCCATTGAATCATAAAGCTATTAAGGAACATAGAATGAATTTGATCAAGTTATTGTAAAATTGCTGGACATCTTGTGATAGGCCGCCTTCTTCAGCTGCCTCAGAAAGAACATTTGTTTTAGTTTGTGTCCGAGTGGCTTTTTTATCTCATTGGAGAATCTTGCTGAGGGTTATACCCTCTTCCCCATGTATGAAGATCTAGCAAGGGACTAACATAGCCAATCTCCCCTTTTTTAAGGACAAGATTGTTTTCCATGCACCCTTGGCTGAGCTCTTCCATTTCTTTCCTGCAGACACTCTCATCCTTTATGAGGCCAATGACTGTTGTGTCATCAGCGTACTTGAGGTCCTTTCAGATTCCACAGTCGAGTATTAGTCGGTGGTATACATTGAGTATTAGAGAAAGTACACAGCCTTGTGGAGCACCTTTGCTTATGGATTTGACACTTGACATGGTTGGGCCTAGTCTGACTTTTGTTCTTTCTGTCAGAAAGTTCTGGATCCAATACCGCATGTTATGGGATATGCCAATCACCTGCACATGCATCTGTTCGTTTGAGATGTTTTGGGATATTTTGCAGGTAGCATCCTCCAATGATCTGTCTGGCCTGCATATTGAAGTAAGCAATATATGGTCAGTTAAGACTTAAAAAAGACAGAACGATTTGTATTCGTCACCAAAGAGGTCAAGGCCATTTGTTTTTATTTTGTTTTTGCAGCCTGTTTTGGGGATCTGTATTATTGTCGAGATCTTAAAACAAGCTGGTACATCACACGTTTCCTGAGTGTTTTTTGTATATTTCAGCAAAGATTGGTGCTACAACAAATGGAGACAACTCTCCAAAACACCGCGCTTGCACATTTATATTATGTATTATACAAAACCAAAATACAAAAATCGGTTATGAATGAATGTCCACGCTGGAGTAAAACAGACTGTGTTGGTTCAGTCTGCAGACATTTCCCAAACGTTTTCAGTATTGGTGTCTATAAACCAAAAAAACTCCGCAGGACGCTTTAGAATTAAATCCAAAGAACTCTACAGCATTTAAAACCTTATCCACCTCCTATGTGAATATCAGATGGATTCAATTCGTGCAGGCTCCCGTCACCACATTCTAAATGACGCACCAGACGGATGAATATAACTTGCAATGTGATTTAGGTCCTCTTCAGGGTATAAAAAACCTCTTATCTACTTTCACATCAATATGGAATATAGCTGTATAATCATAATCAATATAACTCCTCCTTCCTGTTCAACCGCCTTAAAAATCCTCCGTTCAAACCACCGAATCACATGTGGACAAACAAATAAGAGCACATAGCATGACATCCTTTAAAAATTAAGAGCACCTGCCCTCACCTACCAGGCTCACCAGCAATTCAAAACATATACGCCCTTATGACTCCAAGTCAAACTCCAAATGATAATGATAGAAAGTGCGCTGTAAAAATCTCTTATGTTCTCACAGCTACTACCTGGCTCGGAAATATCCCAAAAGGCCAATTCCACCGTGTCAGGAGAAATTGTAGCCATAAAAGGGATTACTACAAACAGGCCAAAATTTTGGGTGATAGATTTACTAGCAAAGGCTATTGCCCAATAATGATACAAAATGATATTGACCAGGTTGGAATGATTGAGAGGAGAGCAATATTAGATGCATCCCACAAAAAAACCAAAGATATGACAAATAATGCTAGTGAGTTTGCATTAGTAACCCAGTTTGGACAAAATTATAAGGATGTTAAGAAGGTGCTGGATAAACACTGGCACTTACTTAAAGGGGATGAATTGATTGGACACCTAGTACCTGATAAACCAAAAGTAATCTTTCGCAGACCACCAACATTGACCACAGAGTTATATCGAACCACCGAAAGATGTTGGTACATTTCTGAATAACAACCTGAAGGGCTTCTATAATTGTGGGAAATGTATGGCCTGCAGACTGAATGTAGCAACAACATCAAGAAAAAACAAAGGCTTTAAATCAAATGTAACTGAAGAAAGTTACAAGATAAAACAATTTTATACATGTAACAGAATGCAGCTGTGGTAAACAGTATATAGGAAGGACCACTGGACCCTTTAAAATCAGATTGAGGGAACACATATATAACATTAAAAAAGGTTTGATCACACATAGTGTTTCCTCCCATTTTAAAGAGTTCCACAATAATGATCCGAGGGATTTAAAATTTTGTATAATAGACAGCCCTATAAAAACATTAAAAGGAGGGAACATGATTAGGAAATTGTCCCGTCTTGAATCTAAGTGGATTTTTAATCTGAAATTTATGGTTCCAAAGGGCCTAAACATAGAATTTGATTTAAATTGCTTTATAGGGAATCATTAGTAGTATTACTTTTTTATCTTATATATTTTTTTCTTTAGCCTATTTCCTTCAATAGTGTTTTTCCCATTTTTTATTTTTTATCCCAATTCCCTGCCCCAAGGTTCCCCCTTCTTTTTTCCTCTATCACTATCATCATCACCTGGTTTTCCTATCCCAATTCCTTGTCTTCATTATTATTTTTTTCCTTTTCTATTTTATTTTATCTTATTTTATTATGATTTTTTCTTCCTAATTTTTTCTTTTTCCTTTTTTTCTATTATTATTATTACCAATTCAATGGTTTATTGCTGTTTTAATAATTGTTTTGATAAAGATATTGTTAATATTCAATTATAAATGAATTTTGGTATGCATTCAAGTAGTTTTATAAAGTTTTATATAATCTTCAACATATACGTTTAAAATATATGAAATATATAATAATAAATATGTTGCTTTTAATTGTGATGATTATGTATTAAGCCTGTAAAGATCTCCTGTGTTTTAGAGGCTTTTATATATATAAAAAAACCCCCCTTTAAATTTTGATTTAAGGATGACCCAATTGGCCAGTTTATAGGATCATGATAGTTTAATAACTTGGATATCAATAAAGTCAAACAGCGGAATACAAGCGGTTAATTTAGCCAGCTCACATGATCCCTGGTTAACATTGAAAAACCAGACACTCCCCAGTGCCCGCAGCTCATGATTAAGTTGTTACTGACAACGAAACGCGTTGGGCGGGGCCAGCACTGAGAAGCGTCATCACGTATTCACTGAGAGGAAGAGCAGCAAAAGTAACGAGCGTTCCCGTGTCCTGCGGCTGAAGAGACGGTGTGGAAAACGCGGCTGTACTGAGTCTCAGATATAAATTACATTGAAGGTAGTAGCTGTGAGAACATAAGAGATTTTTACAGCGCACTTTCTATCATTATCATTTGGAGTTTGACTTGGAGTCATAAGGGCGTATATGTTTTGAATTGCTGGTGGGCCTGGTAGGTGAGGGCAGGTGCTCTTAATTTTTAAAGGATGTCATGCTATGTGCTCTTATTTGTTTGTCCACATGTGATTCGGTGGTTTGAACTGAGGATTTTTAAGGAGGTTGAACAGGAAGGAGGAGTTATATCGATTATGATTATACAGCTATATTCCATATTGATGTGAAAGTAGATAAGAGGTTTTTTATACCCTGAAGAGGACCTAAATCACATTGCAAGTTATATTCATCCGTCTGGTGCATCATTTATAATGTGGTGACGGGAGCCTGCACGAATTGAATCCATCTGATATTCACATAGGAGGTGGATACGTTTTTAAATGCTGTAGAGTTCTTTGGATTTAATTCTAAAGCGTCCTGCGGAGTTTTTTTTGGTTTATAGACACCAATACTGAAAACATTTGGGAAAGATTGGTGCTAGCTGTTCTACACACACTTTCAGGCAGGAAGGCGACACCTCATCTAGTGCAGAAACTTCCCTGTGGTTTAGCCTGCTGAACAGTCTTCTCATCTCAGAAACCTTTATTTCCCGGTAACCTCCTGATAAAGAAGGACTGTGACAAGCTGGTGGCAGGTGATCCTGTGTACATGCAGTATCTGTAGTAAAACGAGTTTCTTCAGCCAGATTTTTGCTGGGTGTGATTTGCGGTGGTGAGCTTTTGTTTGTGACTTCTCTCAGGCCTTACCAGACATACTTAGAATAGAGAAAATTCTCCCAAAGAGATTATTTCTTTGTACTATTTTTTCGCTTCCCTAAATTCCTTAGATAGACAATTCCTTGCTGCATTATTAATGTCAATCTGCCACTTTCTGCCACTAAACAGCAGCTTACCTCACCAAACGTCCCTCCAGAGCTGTTATTCTTCTCTGGTCGGCTCCCTGAATGAGGAAATCCCCTTCCTCACTCAGGGCTCCGACCTCACCCCGCCGATGCGGTCCACCAATCGACTTAAAGTATAAAGGGTATAAAGGAACCACACACCCCCTGGCTTGAAGGGCTCTCAGCCATCAAGCCTGCCCCACCTCCTCCTCCTTCCTGCCCCGCCTCCTCCTAGCAGCTCTCTCTTGCTCAGCACTGACAGCATCCCTTGGGAGGCAAGAAGCTGTCTGCCCCCCGCCACTGGAGGAGCCCCGCTATATATAATATGGCTGACAGCTGCATAATAATGTGCAAGTCCACTGGGCAAACCTGCTGGCGCATGAGTGAGGAAACGTGGAGCTGGTGAGTATGGAATGCCTTTCCTGGGGCTTCTGGTAAGAGGGATGTTCAGCAGCTCAAGCCAGAATTCATTTGACAGGACTGGAGGTCCTCTTTAAGGTTTGCAAATGAAAACATTTAGAAAACAGTTTTGTAACAATTCATGTCATTAGGTGTGCTTTAAGGAAAGCTTTACTGTTGCCTGTAGGCATTCCTTTTTTCCTGCTATCCATCCCTGCTCACTGACATGGTGTAAAATGTGAAAATTCATGTACAGCATCCAGAGTATAGTTGTACTTACCCAGTTGTATTCTCTTCGTGTAGCTGATTCTGTTTCCGTCTACTTCAAGTAAAACTTAACTTATATACTGAGAGTCAAAAATAAACCAATTCCCATCCTCGATATGGATTTAATAAATTAATAAAAAGGCACGCCCAATAATGTTACTGGTCAATCACTGTTAGACCTGTTGAGTATGTGCTGTCACATAAGTGATCTGCGTGACAAATTCTATTTCTCTATTTTCCTTAAAGAAAAGCAAAAGTACAGATTGATTGTCTATTTCCATGGAACGCTTTTTCGAACAAAAATTAATACTAAGGGGATTATTTAAGAAGGAATAGTGCCAGGTAGTGCCTCATAGTGGCAGGCAGCACCTGGTGAACGCCGGGCACTGTACGCAAAACCACATTTAAGAAAGCGAATCTGGTGAGCGCCTCTAACAGTGCCATGTAGCGTCCAATGTATTATTATAGGCGGCTCAGTGTATAGCGCCGGCGCTCTAGGCTCAGGAGTGCCATGTAGAACCTGTCGCTCTGTATCGCTCTCCCATACATTTCAATGGGGCTTCATTAGTTGTGTATAAATAGCGTGTTTGCCAATTTAATTTTTTTTTGATCAAATCATTGTGTGACCTCTCCTAGCTGCAATCAAACACTTTTAGAAACGTTTTCAACTTTTAATATTTTTATGCAGAATTGTATTTACAGGTCTGGCACTAAATTGTTATTGTCCCAGTGTCAAAACAATGTCATTACATGTGTTTTCGCTTTGTTACTGGTGGATATGTGTTCAAAAACAAACTTTAAATCACACACCGTCTGGCGCTCTATGCTACAGCGCCCAGCTTTAGAGCGCCAATGCTCTGTGTGTCTAGTGTTTTGTTAAATATGGCTGGACGCATTGAGCTGGCGCTCACTGCAGCGCTATACTGTTGTTACAGTGCCTAACACACATCACATTCATCAATGACGGCCAGGTAACTAGAGCGACTGAGACGCTCTGTTACAGCGCCCGATACCCACTTACAGCGTCTACTAGCGGTCGCTCTAAGCGCTACTATACAGGCGCTCATCTGGCTATACCTGGCATTAGAAGTGAATCAGCCTCCACGGCTGATTTAAGACTAGTGCCATGTATTGCCATTTGTGCGTCTATGGAGCGGCACTTAGAGCATCCACAAGAGTATGCTGCAAATGGGTGTCTGGCGTTATAACGTATCTTTGGCGTTGGACAAGTGAGGCTGTAGTATCCGGTCCAGAACTGATAAATGTGATGTCTGGAGGGCGCTGTAGAAGTGCTCTCCCTGAATCAATGCATATGTAGTGCCCCGAGGCAAAGCCGCCCAAGGCGATGCTACATATAACAACAGGACATAGCTGCAGCGAGCGATAGGTAGTGCCACAGTTAAGTGCGTTCGCCGCTCGGCGCTGAATCCCCTATTTAAGAAAAAAAGCCAATGCTGGCGCCCTAAAACTGGGCGCTCTAGCGATGAGCGTCGGTCGCAATATAAAAAATGTCTGTTTCTGAACACATATACACCAGCACCAGAGCGAAAACACATGGAATGACATTGTTTCTACACTGTAACACACTGCAATGGCGAACCTGCACATACAATTCTGACAAAAATAAAAAAAAATGTAAATATATGACAATATAAGTTTTTGGTTGTTGGCCAGGAGAGCCAAAACCATCATCATATCATAAAATAGTGGGAAAAAGTGGATCCAAACTCTATTTATACACAAACAAATTAAACACCATTGAATTGTATGGGAGAATGTTACTGAGCGAGAGATGGCGCTGCTGAACATACAGCGCTGGCGCTTTACACTGAGCCACTGCTAATCATACATGCGATGCTATTAGAGACGCTCACCAGTTTGACTTTCATATATATGGTTTTCACATACTGTGCCTGGCGTTCATCTGGCGATACGCGGCCTTAGCGCTTCTTAAATAAAGCCCAAAGTGTCCTCAATTGGACATTAATTGCTCAATGGAAATTACCAATTGTGTGATGAAGGAGAATTCGCTCGGTGGTCGAGCATTGTATCATTTTGAATGGCATAAAATGTATCGTCTGGCACGTTGGGGTCAGCATGTGGAAACAGAAATTGAACAATAAAAGCCCATACATACTGCCTTAAATTCATGGCACAAAACATCTAAATAACGATTTTTAAAATGAACGATTATCTGACAAATTATCCATGTTATAAGGTAAGTCGCCTGTTCGCTCACTTGCTTTAGCGATTTTTCGTTTGAAAATCATACCGTGAAAATGGAGCATAAAGATTTAGCATTGTAATTTATGTAGTAGCTATGCTAGGCAGCCATATCTTTGAATTGAATAAGGTTTTCATAGCAGGGGTTTACTACGCTTTGTAGTGTCAGCCATTATTTCAAAGCATGACAGAATCAAATTATTATATTAGGTCTTTAACTTATTAAGTTCATTCACCAATTATGTGAGTAAATGTATAAAAGACATAAAGGTTTCTTGACTAAAAACACCATCTGGTATGAGATTTATCAGCAGCTTTACTACAAATTATACTATTAGTTTGATTAACTTGTGAAATAGAATCTTAACAGCTGACTGCCTATGTTCTTTTGAAATGAAAGATCAATAGCAAAACTGAAAAAATAGTGCAGAATCTTTTGTGCCCGGGGTAGCTGCTACTAAACCCTAAAAGACCAGCCCTTGCTATATAATTGTCTGATTCATTGTGACTCATGTGTCAAGTTGTGTTGAGTTGTATTAAATCATCAAATGTGGTTTATTAGAATAACGTAATAAAATGTGACAGATTGTTGTTGTGTTGAAGTATAAAAAAAAGGCTTTTTTTCCTCTTAAAAAGTGGGTCAGGACAAATTACGCAAGTAATCATAATTAGAGAGGAGAGTGATCTTTTTATGCATTTTCTATAAGAAGGTTCATGAACTTTATACATGAATCATATGCTTTTATCCATTGTTAAGAAAAATGAGGTTGAGCTTTACTAATGTTTAATGCATTGACATAATGCAGTAATTGGAAGGTGTGGGTAGAACACAACCTGTAGTGTTGTTGCTAACTCAAAGAAGGGGGGGGGTGCCTGTTTTTCTAGCAGTGGTGACATAAAATTACTGCCTGATTTATCAAGCACTTCTGCCAGAATGTATTTTTTCTACACTGGTGCATTTTTCTACAGTGGAAGAAATATAAATGATATTTTGCACTACCCTAATGTTTGGCCTAGTCTGGCAGAAGTGCTTGATAAATCAGACCCTTTGCCTAGGGATAAAGCTATTTGGGCATAAATAGATTGGGATAGGGATACATATCTTCTTTCACCCCACAAGTGAAATGATGAAGCGCTTTAAAAGTATATCATAGGTGGCCATGGCGGGTATGGTATGATGTCTTAACCCGAACAAACCCCCTTATAAGGAACAGTGCTCATAAGCATCCCTCCCAGAGCAATTCAGATTGCTGCACATAAAAATTAAATTACTATTTGTAACTCCTGCTGTAGTCAATTAAAAAAATGGTGTCTCATGGAGCAGAAGGCCACCTGCAAGTTTCCTTCCACTGGGCATTGTGAGTTATGTGTCAGTGTGTGCTACCAGAAGAATTTTTGTGAGGTGGCCTTTCAGCTGCAAGGCTGTTGGTCTGGTTTAAGGAAACATATAAAATGTATCTCAGTTGGGGCAAATATTCAGTTGGGGGGGTGTTACCATTTAGAGGTAGGAATCAGTTAGTGCAGTAGTGAAGAAGACAAGGAGCACAGAGAGAATTCCCAGTGGGCCTGCTCTGCTTTTGGTCCGAGTTGCCCCCAGCACATGACCCACCTGACTTAAACCTTTACTGGAATTTCCTATTTCTTCTTCTATCACCCTCCTCCACTCCCTGGCATCCCAGCCTATGTTCTGCCCCTGCTATGCTATAGCCTCTGCATCATGGCTGTGTGGGCATACCTATATTGCCACAAATCTGCTCTAACAATACTGAGAAGCATAGGGCTCAACAACTCAATGACTGGTCATGGGCTGAGAAGGGCCAGTAAAATCCTGGGCTGAAGTGAAATTATTTTGGGGGCTGTATTTTACAAATTTTCAAAAGGTTACCTTGTTATAAATAACGAAGAACCGAGCTTTGAAATCTCTACAACCAGATAGTCTCCAGTATTCAGCATTCGGTACTCTCGAATGCCAAATACACGGGGGGGGGGGGGAACCATCTGCTGGCATGTCAGGCAGATGGCTTGCCACCCCCCTACTCTTTTAACTGGTATAGGGGACCCCTTTAACAAAACATGCCATCAAAACATGAAGTAAATCTGCAGAGAGGACAGGAGAGGGAAGACACGGAGGTGCTAGTACTGTTAAATTAAATGTAATAAAATACCTTTCCTGTGGTGTCTTATTTTTCACTATTTGTGAACTTGTAAGCGGTCAAAGGAACCCCCAATACCAATTCAAAGAGTAGGAGGGGCGTCAAGCCACTGGCCAGACATGATGACATCTGGTTTGCCCATCCCCATTATCCACAACTGCCAAGGGGGTGTGAAGAAGCCCCCCCCCCCCCGGAGCTAACCAGCCTGGCAAACCAAGAATAGGGATTGGTAACCCAGGGCTCAAGGGCTTTACTGCTGCCCCTTGGCCCTAGTGTTAACCAACCCCCATGTCCTTTGGCACAGTTCCTGTACTCTTTCAGAGGTGCTAGGGGACCTGGAGTAACACCAGACCTATACCGAGGGGCACCGGGCTCCTCTGCATTCCCTTGGCCACTGAGAGTCTGGAAACACACAGTTGAATTGAAGATAGGTTAATCTTTTTGTCTGTCAATGTTATTTGTAATTTTGTTCTGTGATCCACATACTCCTCAATCACACAGGACAATCTGCTATGACAATGTCTCTTCACTGGAAATCTCCTGTGCTTACGAAAATAGAGGCTGAGGTGAAAGTAATAATCATACTAATGATACCTGCTTAATCTGTCTTTTTATTCTCCTAAAATATACAATTCAGCATTAGGATTTCGAATTACATTGCATTTATTTTACTGTGAGAGCTGTGCTTTGCATATTTTACCAGGAGTGTCTAAGGTTGTGTTGATTTCATAACATGAAAATTAAGCCTCTCTTTCTGAAAAAACAAGTGTTTGGATCAGAGCACTATGTGCCTATAATATGCACTCATTTAATGCATGATAATAAAAGCTCGGTGACTTTCAAAGGCTTTTGCTTGGGCTTTGTACTTGTGAGCTTGGGGCAAATATGGTTTTCTCTTTGTTAAAATATTCCTTGAAATGGAAAACACTAAGGCACCTCCAATGCTAGACTGACAGCTTGTTGAATTATAGACTTTCCTTGTCAGATATACATGGGCCCTGGCAACCTTGTGATTCTTCAGTAGAATGAAGTGTTTTATACATAGGAGTTGGTTTGTGTTGCCTTGATCAGCCAAAGCATATCCCTGCTTTAATTTTATTATGGAGCATCTAAAGGCCACTGGAGTCACTGACGGTCTGGCAGGGAAAACTTACTTTTTGTCTTATGAATTGTTTGTTTACTAAAAAAGAGACAGTAACCCCCAAATTCTTTTAAAGAAGGAATATATTTATATTAATTCAATGTTGTTAATCAAATTAACTAATTGTTAAGCAATTAAGCCACTACATAATATTCAAATACAAGGTAAGTCATCATTAAAATTTTGAAACATTCTCACTGACCTTTTATGAGAAGTAACCCATTGGTGTCAGGTACAGGTTGTTACTGGTTCCCTATAACTAGTAGGTTATAGATTCTACATCCAGTCAACCCATTCAATCGTGAGTTACTCTGGCACAGTAGACATAATGTGGACATCAGACCAGGCACATCTCCATGCTGGCCAGACTTGCCTGAGCTGGGCAATCAAACACTGGTAAATAAGCAGCAAAATCAACATATACAACAATTACAAGATTATTATGAGCACAAACATGTAGGAAAGTCACAAAGTTCATAAACAAGTTACATAAGCATCCAAAAGGGCATCACAATAAGTAATCAGTTCAATAACTGAAAGCCAAAAAATCTTAGTGGATAAATTGTATAACCTAGCAGTGGCACTGTTGCCATTTAATGGGGGTGCTGAAAGTAGATACTTATACCAGTCAATATCTGCCTGTGAAACATTTAGAGAGAAAAAAACATTGCAGGCAGACTAAACCTGTCTGCAAATTTGAACCATCATGTTATTGTGCTGCTCCCGAAAAAAGGAGGTTGTCATCTAAGAGGCCACCATGTGCCATTGTGAAAACAAAAAAATCATCCATTGAGCCAGAGTAAAATCAGCCTGCGCCATCTTAGTGCCCTTCTTCCCTTCCCTTGTGTGAGCCTTTCACAAACTAAAAATACAGTCTACCATTAGATATGCTGGAAATCCCAAAAGGCTCCATTTATATTACGATATATGTCACCCCCCATAGATTCCTCAAGAAACCTGGACAGCACTATGCAGGCCAAGTAAGGCAGCACCACACCACTAGTAAATAAAAAGAAGACATTTTATTCATAGAAAGCTAAACACTACATAAAGACAAGGCAGTTAAAAACAGCAAGGGAGCCCTCTGCTGCCCCTCAGAGATCCACAATATTATAAGCATATAATAAATTAAAACATAATAAAATAATAATAATCATCATCATAACACATTGTAGTGAGAAGCTGGCCATCTTGCGACACAAATCGTATAAGATATGTAGCTATGGAAAAAGCTAAGGAGGAACACATCTGCATATAGAATATTTATAGAAGACATGTCTCGATGGCTTGCTTTAATATCATACCCTGACAGATACCTTTGTAACAGAATACTGTGGGAGGTTTGCAGATAGCTCATTGTGGACATACTTGAATGCCCCTTTTAATATTGGTTTACAACAGGGGATCCCAACTTTTTTTTATATCAAGTCCCACCTGGGTAGTGCATAAGCATTGTCAGCTACCTAAACTAAAATTCAAACTAAAATTCAAACACATAAAACAGCTACTTAAAGTGAATAAATCACACAAAAATGCATTGGCAATGCCAACAGATCAGGTTGGGGTACAGGTAGGTTTACAGCCTTGTTGAGTACCACCTGAGATGATCTCGAGAACCACTAGTGGTTCTAGTACCACCTGTTGGGAACCCCTGGTCTACACAATAAAGCTGAGTTTTAGCGCACAAATGGGTTTTCATTTGTTCTAACTCATTTTGATTCAACTGGACCAAGAAACCTACAAAGGGTTTCACAATATGGCATCACTTCTGTACACTTGCCTTAAA
The DNA here is from genome assembly GCA_027917425.1 of Gastrophryne carolinensis. Taxonomy (NCBI): domain Eukaryota; kingdom Metazoa; phylum Chordata; class Amphibia; order Anura; family Microhylidae; genus Gastrophryne; species Gastrophryne carolinensis. The sequence goes on along the minus strand of CM051240.1, from coordinate 100,179,003 downwards.
ATAATCTCATGGTCATCATGACTGTTTATTTCAAAACAAGGCATGAGTTCAAATAAGGCGCTGGATCCTTGTACCTCCTGGTGTTAGTAACCAGTATATGCCCTTTTAAGCATTCCTAACACCCTGTAATGTTCTTTCCTCTTATTTAACTCATCCTTTATTCTAAAAAAAAAGCATGAAATGGTTCTTATCTTTGTGAAGAAAGTTTACTGAATCGAGGGCTCATATTCTATTTTTGATTGGTCTCCCGTTCCTTAATGTTTCAGTCGAAAAAAAAAATAAGATTGATGTAAAGGAAATCAACGTGCTTGTAGTTGGACTTTTCTTTTTTTTTTTTTTTTTTACAACAGTGCAAGTTTATTGTACAACTTCATTTTTTCCCCAGGGCTCTTGCAGATGTGATGAGACAACAGAGCCATTGCTCTATGGACCACATGGAGAGAGATGCAAACCTCGTGGTTCACATGCAACACTATGAAACGATGCAATCCCGACCATCTGCCAACAACTTACGTGAGTTTTATTACCTGAACCTAATTATTTGGCAGTAAAACAGCAGCTGAAGTTGCAAACTTGCTTTCCTCTTTAAAGTTTCTTTGTCATGTGGTTTGATGTTTTTTACACTCCAATAACAAATTTACATAGTTACAATGGTGTCATTGTGCTTTATGTGATGTGACCTTTGTGGTGAAAGTTCCCTGGTGGCTTGTGTGAAGTGTGAAGTCTACTAGGGCCATCTTCCCATTGATATCTGGAACTGGCTTTCTGGCCTTTTTATCAATAAATGGATTTTGTTTGCTCTTGTAGCTTTCTGATCTTGTGTGATATTTAACCTTGTAGCAGACTGGTAACATTGCTGACTCTTCTCTTTCTAAAGTACTGCCATGTCTTTTTCACAGTGTTTATTCTATCGGGTAGTAATTGAGCTTTATTAATCCTTAAGACCTGTGCCTTGCAATTATACTTTGGTAGAGCTCCACGCAACAAGTACACAGTGTCATACAATATTATACTGTTATTATACTGTTATAGTATTATATTTTATATATACTAAACTATTCTGGGTGCTGAATATTAGCTGAAGACAGCTAGAAGCATGAGGTGATTCATGTTTTTTTACCTTAAACTGGACAATCCCCCTTACAAAAACAGTGCTCATATGCATCCCTCCCCAGGGCAATTCAGATTGCTTCACATAAAAATTCATTTACCTTTTTGTAACTCCTGCTGTGGTCAATTTTAAGCACAAAATGGCATCCCATGGAGCTGCAAAGCACATGCACATATGTAGCGCTGCTGGGTTTCCTGCCGCTGTGCATTTTGGTCAGTTTATGTCAGTTGAATCCAAGTAAAAGTATGGCTGGGGTGCTTGGAAAGGAAGCTCCAAAATGGCTGCTACCGGGGCAGGAGCAAATGTAAGTGCTGACAATGCTTCAGTATCATGCATGCAGATGGGGCAAGTCAACTGTGCAAGGCTGTTGCTCCGGTTTAAATCAGATTACTGAACCATGACAATCCAATAAGGGAGAGCATTGTTCCCAACTTTTCCTATGTTTTCACTGGCAAATCCAAAGGTTTAAAGTGGACCAAAACCCACGTCCCTCCCCTGGGGCATACAAAATCGGGATGCCCCACTGTGTGAAACCCCCCAGGTTGCGCCCTACCACTTACCTTGTTTCCCCTTCCAACAACACATGCGCAAGCCACGGCCATCCCTCTAGCAGGGTGCATGCCTGCACCAGGCAGTTGTAAATGGCCGGCGCGGGCACGCTCCCTGTTAGAGGCAAGCGGGGATGTGGCTGCCAGCACGCTTGAAGCCGCTCTCCTTAGATGACTTGTTGACAAAATCAAAATCCTGGGTTTTGGTTCACTTTAAAAGCCTAGCTTAAGAGAAAACACATACTTAAATAGGCCACAGCATTAGATTATCGTCAACCAGATGATAAACCCCTCTAAACCTTGGCGACCAGTAAAAGATTCATGCCATTCTCCTTTATAAATGTAAATATAATTCGTCATGTGAAGAACATCATTCCTATAACAGTACATGTCTGTTAGGTGCACGTGTTTCACATTGCTTATGCTTTGTCTACTCCATCGGGCCTGTTAATGGTAAGTATACCATTGTTTATCTCCATATGAGTACAATGTTTAATAAGATGATTAGCCGTATATTTATCTGCACTTACTACAGTGATGACATTCACATATGTCAAAATTGTTCTTGGTGAGGATTCTGCTAGTCTCCAGGAAGGAGACCTAGGCCACCCAGCAATCCTTTTCCCATCTGATTCTTAGCAGCTCTCAAGCTGTGTCTTCTCCTCTTATTGACATACACCTCATGCTCTTCTCCTGTATGCGGAGAGGGAGCTACATGGGAGAAGGGGATGCCGGTGTTCAATGGAATTCTGTAGCTCACAGCCTATGAGGAAGCATAAAAAGATTGGAAACCTGAGTTATTAAGCATTATTTTTTTCAATATAAAAATACATATTTATATAAAAAAAAATAAAGCAATATTTTACTTTAGCTAAAAGGTGCTTCTTCCATCTCACTCTAAAAATACATTTATTACTAAAGGAGATCTAATATCTATACTACAGATTTTTTTTACTCAAAAATAGAGCTGGACAAATTTTACCTAAATATTGCCAACATATGTCTATCTAGATTGAACTGAGCTGACTCAGCAGAATAATTATAATCAAATTTAGCTATATCCTGAATTTGGACTGCAACACAACTATTATGAACAATAATATTTCTCCTTTACCCAAATGAGGCCCCATCCAGGTCAACTATTTTCTAAAAGGGATGGCGCATGCACATGAGCCTGTAACTGTCACCCTGGCCCTCCAGAGCTCATTTTAGAATTAATTTGATGCCTGGAAGGCTTGGGGTGATAGTTGGAGGCATTCTTGCATGCAGCTGTGGGTAGTTCTCTACTCAGATCAATAAGCTGGTGGGCTTTAAAGAAAAGTCAGGCGTGGGTGGAGGTCACATTTGAAAAAATAAGAGCAGACATTTTACCCATGCATTAGTAGGTTTCTATGTTTTTTTTCAAAGCAGCAAATTTGTGGCACTTGAGGTACTTTAAATAAAAAAGAAAACCATATAGCCTTGGACACCAGTTGTATGCATAGGAAAGACCTAATTTTTATTGCCGCTAAGTCGCAACAAGTCAAATATCAAATAAGCATTGAAGTGGACTGAGAATCCCAACAGTCAGGACATTCAGGGCACTGCAGAATGAGCATTCCGCAATGTCCAATTAGAAGCTGCGGACTTCCTGGTGACTTGGTTAACATCTCATCTGGCAGCTGGCCAGAGACACGCACACAGCTTTAAGGCTGCATCCAGGAGGATTGTGGGATGCATACACCTCCTGGGTGCAGCAAGGCGACACGGGAGCGAGATGTTTAGGAGCAGGTAAGATATTTTAAGGTTTCAAAACTTAAATAACAAGAAAACAAACTGCTTTACAACTGAAATAAAAGATGTATTACAGGTCAGGTGGAGTGCCCACTTTTTCATCTTTGTACTAACACCTTCTGATTCTGCCTGCCCCACTATATCGGGCTCAAGGACCATTTTAATCTGCCATTGTCATTGTTTGATAAATGTTTGTTCTATGAAGAACAAAGAAGCTTTACTAAACTAGATTATTACTCCAGCTGCTAAATATTATTTTACAAATCAATGTGCACTCCAGCTGCAACTGGAAGACAGGGGTCATACATTACGAGCAGCGTTACTGGAAATGAGGAAGGACAGGACATGCATCTAAAAATCATGATTTTATTAAGCTTCTCCAGTCTGTGATATATGAGCGCTTTACAGCAGATGAGAGCAGTAGTGAGGCCTTGCCTGGATTTTTTTATAAATCATATGGGTCTGGGCTACAGACGGTGACGTCTTCCCTCTCTTCTCCACAACAGATGAACATGTTCAAAACTGAATTTAGATTAATGTGATTAGGAGCCACATATAGCTTGCTTTGGATGGGTAGCATCTTTCCTGCTTTTATAAATAGTAAGGGAGTATTAAAAGACATCTGTAGGCTAATAAGCAACACATAAGATACTGATTAGGTATGAGACAAATAGAATCAAATTTGGCCTGAATTTCCCTAAAAACTGGGTTTAAGACTTTTGGTGAAAAAAGGGGGGTGGGAGCAGCTCAATCACTATTATTTATACAAAATTATTATTATTATTCAGGGCCTGGGAACTAATTTACCGCCCAGTTTAACCCTCTCATCATCTAAATATCAAGTAACAAACATGTCTAGCTATGTGGAAAGACAGAGATTTGGTTGCATATAGCTGCAGATACGTGTTGAAGCCACACTGCCCCATTCAGCCACTATGGATCTCTCCCTGTGGAGTGTTCTAAAGGGAGGCTGGCAGCTTCCCAGGGGAGTAGCTCTGGCTGCATTGCATGTCCCAACTTTGGGGACTCAAAAATAAGAGTAGGGACCACACTAAACACAGAGTGCCTTGTCGGGGCAGTGTGGCTTCCACATGTATCTGCAGATATGTGCAACCAAATCTCTGTCTTTCCACATAGCTAGACATGTTTGGTGCTTAATACTTGGATGATGAGAGGGTTAAACTGGACGGTAAATTGGTTCCCAGGCCCTGAATAATAATGATGACAATTTTGTATAAATAGTGATGGAGCTACTCCCACCCCCTTTGCTCAGTTTAAAACTTTTGGACTTCTTTTGGCTCCCTCCAACAGGTACAAAACAGCTCTTACCTGAGAATTCAGTGGTGCAGCGGAATAAGCATTAAAGAGGATTAAAACATATTTAGTTTTCTTCCTCCTGGCTGGGGTATTCCAATTTAGGATGCCCCATTATTCTCACCCATTGTTCTCTTTGGGTGACCTCTCCTAGCTTGGTACTCCTTCATATACCTCTGGTGAGACAAAAGCTCAAATTATAAGACCCCGTGTCAGATACCAGGAGGGCTGCCGGGAATGTGATTTACAAAGTGGGAGGGGCAGCAGGTAAGCAGAGGAGCTTTGTGCAGCTATGGCATAGCTGATATAAGATCTGGACTTTTAAAGTCAAAAAGTAATAAAATATGGTGCATCAATAGGGAGAATTCTGCATGTGGGCTCTAAATGAGTGTCTCTTCTGAGATGCGGCTGAAGGCAGCCAGTGCTCTGCTTGCGCTCTCTCCTAGGTGGCGGGTCGATGCAACATACAGCTTTTCAAAGCTGATGCGGCTGTGACCCCACTGTCAGAAGGGGATTCAAAGAGGCCAGCGCCTGCAGAAAGCCCTGGTTTTGACCTTTGTGGGGGACTGGGGACCCTATAAAAATTATGAACACCAGGAATTGCATTGGGGACACATGAAACACGTTTTGCACGGCTCAAATCACAAGTTTGAAGCGCAACACAAAAATCCATAAAATGCAATAAAAACATTTCCAACCAGCCCAGGTATCCCATGTCATATGCACCAGCAAAAAACAAAACAAAAGTGGCCTAAATAATTATAATCATCCTAGCCCATTGAAATGTATGGGATTAGGACACACAGTGCAGGGTGAGCGCCTTGTCTTTGACTTGATAACTACAGCTTTTGCACTGGGACCTGACATTCACCTGATGTTCATCTGGCGCTATGTGGCATTAGCGTTTCATAAATTAACCCCATAACCTATAGTTGGAGCAGAGTTAATGTCCCTTTACTGGTGCAGGTCTGCCACAAGGTGATCATCGACCTCACACTGGATCATGACAGTTTTTCAAATTGTAAAAATGGCATATCATTCTCCTTTTCCCCCACCAGATGGCACACGGATCAATTGTCACAATCAAGTAAGCCAAAGTTTACCTTGAAATATTATTTTTTCAATACATTAGATGCAGCCATGCAGCCACAACAGTGTTTCACGGGCTTCACGGGCTTCCTTCAGTAGCAGCTATGACCCTGGAGGAATCCTGTTGCCTGGCTCAAAGCAGATAGAGAAATCAGGTTACCTTGACCCGCCAATCCTATCATTTTGCACACATTTCCAGAAGAAGCTTTCTTCAGCTACAAGCTGCTATCATACAGACACACAGGTTGGACTTGTGTGGCAGAACTGAAGGAAACCAGTAGGAAGTGGAAAGCATGCGTAAGGCAGCTTTAGAGTATGGTTGTATATAGTTGCAGTATTTACACAGTCAAAAGACATTTGATACATGGCCCTGTATAAACAAACACTGCTGACTAAAGCCATGATCAAACAAAACAGGCCACATCTTCACTGGGTGTCATCTCATTGGAGAACTTGTTAACCTTATGCAAAGAGAGTCTGCAAACCTCACCAACTACCTGGAGAGTTAAATGTAACCAAATATAAAAAACTAAAGGGTACACATCTTTTGTCCCCCACAGTTCCCCTGCCTTCTGTAAGAAACCCTTCAGGTCATGATGGAGGATGTGATGGAAGCAAAGGAGGAGGAGAAATGCCCATTTTCCCAGCAGTCAGGAGAGTTCACACGTGACTCGTAGGGTGGGTTGCTCGGCCAACAACGGCCAGGTACTCCACTATCCAGCCAGCTCATAGCTTTGGAAGGTTCAGAGGCGGAGCACCCACCGCAGCTCACAGGCATCACTGGAGCATAGCTGGAGGGAAGAGCAGGAGGAGGAGACACCTGATACTGAGAACAGCTTCTCCTTGACTCAGGGCAGCCTGGCTCACATGAGCCAATACATGCTCCAGTGCCTGTGCAATGACCACAGATTTGCCCACATAGTCTCCAGTGCCAATTACTGGGTGGCCACTCTGCTGGATCCCTGCTATAAGGACAACATCACCTCCTTGATACCAGCACTGGAGCAGGATCGCAAAATGAGAGAGTACAAATGCACTCTGGTGGACACACTACTGGCAGAGTTCCCAGCTGACTTTGAGGGTTCAGTGGCGGCACAAGGCTGAGGGGGATGAGCACCAAGTTGCCAATGCAGCAGTGGGCACCGGCACCCCCCACCTCACAGGGGAGTGTGAGCATTGCCCAAGTGTGGAATAACTTATTCCATTGTCAGCCACTATCATTGGATACAGCCCATAGTACTAGGAGGCATACTCACATAACGGATGTCACGTGTCTCCTGGTACTGAGTGATGGCTCCTCCCCGTTCAATTTTTAAGTCGCTAAATTGGACACATGGCAAGAGCTTGCCCTCTATGCCTTGGAGGTGCTGGCCTGCCCTGTGGCGAGTGTCCTATTAGAACATGTGTTCAGCAGGGGGTGTCATTATCGACAAGAGACCTTCTAGCCACAGCCAATGCGGACATACTTACATTCCTTGAGATGAACAAGGTACAGATTCCATGGGACTTGGCTGTGCCAGCACCTGAGTGAGTGGTTAAAGTGTTTCCTACCTCCTCCTCCCCTTTGCCTCTATCACATCCACTGTCTCCATCTCTTCCGCTTACACCTCCCCATCCCTCCTTTCCCAGACATCTGCACCTATATTTATTTAGGTATATATATATATATATATATATATATATATATATATATGTTAATATTTATATGTATATATCTATTTATTTATTCATGTATATATTGATTGATTTATGTATGTATTTCTTTAATTATTTTTGTTTTCTGTTACTTTTTAGTGTACTTTCCCTACCCCATTTTGTGCAGGGCGAACACCCACCCCCCATTTTGGCCCCCAAAACCTGGTAGAAAACTAATATTTTCTTTTTTTAATTAAGGTTTTTTTCAGCTTTCTGTTATTATTTTGAGTACTTTCCCTAGCCCATTTTGTGCAGGCCACTTGCCCAGGTGTTACACCCCCCTCCCTCAATTTGCCCACCAGCCATTTTTGGTCCCCCAAATTCAGGTCCCCATTGACTTCAATGGGGTTCATGTCGAGTCTGGGGACCGAATTGGACTTTAGTGGCACTCGTCGAACCTGAACTTTGATGGGTCTGCTCATGCCTATTCATGATTTGTATTAAAGTATTTGTCCTCAAGTGGACCAACAGTCAAACCTGACTTAAACCGGAAAAAAGATAGCAAACAGTGCTCATGTACATTCCTCCCCAGGGCAATTTAGATTGCTGCAGATAAAAATTAATGTATCTTTTTCTAACCCCTTTTGTGGTACATTTTAAAAACAAAATGGTGGCTCATGGATCTGCAGGCCACTTGCAAACCGGAAGTGGTGATGGCTTCCTGTTACTGTGCTTTGTCAGTTATGCCAGTTGAATCCAGACAGCAGCACGGCTGAGATGCTGGGAAAGGAAGCTCCAAAATGGCGGCTACCACTAGAAAATCGGCGAGAAGACGTTTCAGCTTTGAGCGGATGCAGGAGCAAATGTAAGTGCTGACAATACTTCAGTATCATATGTGCAGATGGGGCAAGCGAGTTTTGGGGCATTTTCTTTTCCAGCTGTGCCAAGCTGTTAGTCCAGTTTAAGACACAGTACTATGCTTTAAAGCTTTGGGAACAGACACATGCTGCAACCCTCCCCTGTCAGTTTGCTCTGCACTGTCACTTTCTGCACACATCTGTCATTTTTTTCAAGTGGAAAAAAAGCACAGGGGAGAAGATTTTTTAAATAAATAAAAAAACATTGTCTGCAGCCTATCATGAAATAGCATTTCATTTTCACAGGTGCTTAAATTGGAGCAATCCCGTTTTCACCTGGCTCCCCCTGCTGTCTGAAACTCCATGGAGTCGTGGAACCCTTGCTCCCAGTTTATGCTCCTTTGCATGGCAATGAGCAAATTGGCTGTGCACGTCGGCTCCATGTGGCTGCACGCACCCACTGGCAAACATTTAATGCAGCCTGGGGAAAGTAGAAGAGGTAAGGGGGTAAGAGATCCAGCAATTTATATGGGGTTTCCCAAAACAGGATGCCGCTGTGAAGAGCACCAAAACCCAGGGCGTTACCCGGGTAACCCAAGATTGCTGCTGTTGGGGTTAAACTTGTCATCTCTGCCTCAGCCAATGAGATCATTAGCAAGCCTGAGTGAAGACATTTTTGATGTGTACATCAAAACACCACTTTGATGTACATTGCTACAGTAAAAACATTGTTGCTATGGGAAATTCTCAGCACCTTGAGCGCATCATATTGGCATCATATTGGCACACAGTAATGGAAACTCTTAAAAATGCCAATGAAAGTGGAATTACCCTTTAATTATAGTTATGCTAACCTTTTTTCATTACTTACTAAGCTCTCAGAATATAATATATATATATATATATATATATTATTTTTAATATTGTCCAAAATAAGTTTGGATCAAGACGAACTGAATGAGCAAAACGATATTGATCTATAAGCCAACACCACTTATAGACAACAGAACTGCCAATAACACGCCGCTGACTGTCAGCAGAGCTCATGCAATGCAATATTGAGAGGTTTGTGTTTCTGATAAACAAAACTACAAATGTTCATCTGTTGTCAGTGTAGCAACATGTATATTTCACATGTCACAATGTTTACACAATGCACCACAAACACTAGACTCTCTGTCACACATAGCAACAAGGCTGCCATGGCTGCTGACACAGCAGCAGATCACATCTACATACAGTAGTGTGTGTGTATACTGTATATATATATATATATATATATATATATATATATATATATATATACACATTTATACTTTATACATCAATTGCAAATTATATTGTATGTTTAACATCATTCTTAGATTATAAGATTGCAAGCAGGGTCCTCGTTCCTTTTGTTTCAATGGATACACTTTTTTCTTTTTTGCTATGTCATTTGTTGGTGTTTATTAATTAAATATTATTATATGATTCATTAGATGGGTGCTTGGAGGTCACAGAACCGTATTGGAGTTGTGGTGGGGACTTGGAACCTTCCCTTGAGGTTCCTCCCCACCCCACTTTCTAGAACTCATCTTACGGCCATTGGTGTGTCGCTGGAGCACCAGCCATCTGATGAAGCCTATTTTCCTCCCTGGTCTTGATACCCACTTCTCCCTCACTGGCTCTTTTGATCCGTTGTGTGGAGTGGGGGCTGAGACATTGGGGAGAATGGCTCCCCAGTAGCATAAGATAGATTTTAATAGGATTTACGTGCGACTAGGAATTGATCGTGGAGGTTCCCCACTGGGAATCGACACAAGCAGCATGAGTCATTACTATAACGTGTTACCTAACACATCCTATATATGTATATTGACAATAATTTTGTATGTTGAATACTGTAGATGATAAGATGTATAAATGATGTCACATATGTAACTGTAACCTGCTTTTGTTGTACCCCCTCCCCTCCCTTTATCCCCCCCTTTTTTACTTTCTGTACTCCCAACCTATCCCCAGTTTTTTTTTCTCTAAAATCAATAAAATTTGATTATACTAAATATTATTATAATTAGTGCAGGGGACCCCCTCTCTCAAAGGTGGCCACTAACTGCAGTGGTAAAATCAAAGTTAGATAGAACAAAACCTACCAGAGTAGTCACAAAACCTACCTTTTTCCCAGCTCGTATGGCAAGGTAAATAGCCATGGTGGCATCTTCAGCATCTCAAGACTGAGGCGTGCTCCCACATATAGCCATTCGGATCAGCTGGACACCGAGGGATGCAGCCGCTCCAACTCCCCATTGTGGGCTCTGCGTCCAAACAGAGCCCCCTGTCATGCAAATGGAGCTGATTGGACAAAAGCCCACGCATGCACCATGGGACAGCAAAGGGTTTAAAGTGGCTCAAACCCACGCTGATCGGCCCAGGAATCTTATAGATTCCTTGGCCATTCGATTCCCCCCCCCCCCCGGGGCATCCAAAATTGGGTTGCCACGTTGTGTGAAACACCCCCAGGTTGTCCTATTCACTTACCTTGTTTCCCGGTCCCACGACGCATCTAAGAGCAGAAACTGCGTCCTGCTGTCCCCCTAGCAGGGTGCGTGCCCACGCCAGGAATTTGTGAATGCCCTGTTAGAGGGAAGCAGAGGATGCGGCCGTCAGGGCGCTCAGAGCCAGCTTCCTGGGGGGTTTCACGCACCCCCGATCGTGGTGTCCCGGGGGAAAGGACCAAATCCCAGGATTTTGACTATCCTGGATTTTTGGTTCTGCTTAAAACACACAAAGTTCAAAAGAAGAATACATGGAAAACATAGGAAAAGAAAAATGGTGTCATAAGAATAAGAAAGGGAAGAATGGGTGGTGTTCTGGTTTAATCACCTTGTTATTTACTTGGAATACCCAGAGAACCTTATCGTAAATTGTCCATGCTAAGTGTAAAAAATGATTCTTTTTTTCCTTACCTGCCTAGTGTGCTTCTGAATAAAGATGTTAAAATTTAGCCCCTTTTCTGTAGACCATCCCCTGAATTTTATTTATTCATGACCAGCTTTTAGAGCATTGAGAAGTAGACCTTTCTCCACCTTTCTTGCATCAGACTATGTGGTCTTGTGTGTGCAGGGGAGGACATCTGCTCCATGCTTTTGCTTGGCGATCTTTTCCCTGTTTCTATGTTTGTGTCCACCTTTTCATTGATAAAAAATTGTAGTCTTGAATAAATAAAATACAGGGTCTGTGCTGCAGGAAAGGAGCTAAATCTCAGCATCAGCAGCTTTATAACCCCTTTAAGCAAAGCTGTAAACCAAACCATGTTGATTAAAACTTTTTGAAAGGAAAAATCAAAAGAATTGATATTATCCTAAATTAAAGATTATTTATTTTACTGCTCAACATGTTCCACCAAACTGCTGGAATCTCTTGCAATCAAAAGCCTGCAGTTAACATGGAGAAATAATGAGGTCTCGGCTGAAGGTGACACGCCAGCACTGGAGTAGCTCTCCATGGTGCTGAAATGTGGTATGTCACATCTGATTAAATCATCAAGCTAACGTGCAAATGAGAGAGAGCGATATCACCGAGACTATTGCCTAGTTGCGTTTTGCACAACTTCGTAATTAATATTGAATGATCTCTTAAATGGCTTTAAATATGTCCCCACGCCAATGTTTAAGATAACAGGATGTAGGTTAGTCGAACAATAGATTAGCGTGAATGGTTCTCCTGGGTTTCCTCCATTTAGGTTGTTAGCGACCATCCATTATTTGTACACAAATTAGATGTTTGGACCTATAGTTCATGCTCAAGGCAAGATCTGTCATCCATCATGATTTTCCTGCTCATAAAAGTTAATGATGATGCCTCTAGAAGCTCACTCACTACATTGATGCTCTTTGGATTGCTTCAGCGCGGTTACTGGCTCATCAAATCCATTTACAGCAGTAACAAGGTAGTAACAATCAGAGGGCAGTGCTTCATTGTATGCGGCAAATGTAATCTACATCAAGGACCCTTACAAAGCAATTATGTGAGACTGATGGTCAAGTTTTTGTTAATGCGGACATCCAATCAAAAATGTGAAGCTTAGTAAATTGTTGATGGTCTGCCGATTTATTAAGCAGCCATGGGTAAAACTGAGGAACAAATGTGCAAAATATATACTGTAAGACAATGTGACATAAAACAATGCATATCATTGAATCACACGTTCTAAGGCCAGATTGCATGAATACAGAAAGAGGCAGCTGGTTGCTGTTAATAATAAGTGCCACAGTAAAATATACGTTCATCCTCAACATACAGAAAAATATCCTGATATAAATGACTACATGGGTAGTTGGGGCAAGATGCAAAACTAGAAATGGAAGCTGTCATGTCAGGCTATTCTGAACAAGATAATTACAGTGTAAACCTTAATGGCTGGCCATGTGGCCAGGGCAAACTGCACAGCCTGTGTAAATGTATAATAAACCATACTGACAGAAACCTAAACTTTCCATAGCTGTGCTCTAGGACTGCAAACAGTAATATAAGAAATGGCCATCTACTTACCGGCTATGATCTACCAAAGGGATAGATGTGGATGGATGCTTTCTCCATGTGTCAAGCATAGAAAGAAAATGGATCCTTCTCATGCTCTCTTGCAGTAATAGGAGGAAAAGTAGAGAATTAATACAATATTTCCCAGAAAGCCTTGCAGTGTATTACTTAAAGACAAGGCTGACATATTCATAATATTGGAGGAGCATGAACATTGCAATGAATGGGCGACCCACAGTGACTGGCGGGAGCAGCAGGTTAATGACCTACAGAATGTATTTGTTGTGGGCCAAATAATTCTAGGGGGGCACCCTCTGCACCCCTCATTGTCTGAAACAAGGAGGTTTCCGAGTGGTGGACTGGCTAGGAGTCTATGAGATTTTAGGGCAGGTTTACTCCTTCTCCCAGGGCATCCAGATTCAGGATGCCCTGCTGTGTAATAACAGCACAAGCATTTAGCAGAGCACTTACTCACGCCAGGCATTTGTGTATGGCCGGCAGAGGCACGCTCCCTTGTTAGAGGGTAGCGGGGATGTGGCTGCTGGTGTGCTTATTTCCGCTTAGACAAGTCTAAGACGATTTGATGCCAGTGCAGTCAAGCGAGCTGATTGGACGCGTCCTGGAGGATTTCACACAGTGGGGCATCACCGTACCCGGGGGCAAGGACCAATACTCGGTCCACTTTAAAGACGAAATCTGAAGTAAATTAAAAAAAAAAAACTAGCCTACCCTCTCTTAATGCTAATCCTGATTTGGGCAATTAAAATGGCTCGCTTATCCACTCGACCCCCTCGATGCAGCGACTTACAAGCACACTGCCACTATGCAAGATCTTGTAAGGACTATGACTGACTGCTTAGACAGCCAATTGAGCTCCAGTAATTTGCTGACTAAGTATCCAATCACTGTAGGCGAATGTAAAGAAAACACCCTCGAATTGTGCTTAGCATTTGGGGTGGGTGGGTTTATTTTGACTGAACTGCTGGTTTAACTAGTTAAACTGGATCTTCACTCTGATTAAGAGTCTATCTTGTACGTTTCTGCCACCCCATACATACAGATTGGCCACATTAAAAATCATCCTAGATGCTTCTACTGCATTTTCTGAGCATTTAAACATCCAAGATGGTGGCACATGGACTCTCAGGCTGCATGCAAACAGGTAGGGTCTTCTGAGTATGGTGATCTGCATTCTGGGATTGCTATCCTTTTCCTGACCTCCGCTCAGTTCTGTCTGAGCAAAGCACAGCTATAACGCTGCCCTCTGCACTTGCCCACCCCCCTTCCTCTCCTCAGAATGTGATGCTTCTGAGGCAAGATGGCGGCCGTATCCTAGAGTCCTGAACAGAGTTGCAGCCCAGTGGGGGAAAGAATAACAAGTAAGTGCTTAAAAACTTAAAATATATTAATTGGGGAATAGTTTTTTAGGGATCTGGGCTTTTCATTAAATTATACTAAAGGTTCGGTTTAATATATACTCGGAAAGTTAAAGTAGCAAAACCCAATGCAGATGAATCCAAAAGAAACAAACAACCCAAACAAAACCTGTGAAAGTCAAAATTGCGGGTTATGTTCCACTTTAAGAATTGTTGCATCTGTAGAGTAAGTGTAATTTAGCATATTACAAATCAAGCAAACAAGCACAAAGTCCAAAGCATAATGAATATACATAAAAGACTGTCTATAGTCCAAATCCGGCATGTCTGACCACTGACTTCCCAATGTTAAGTAAACCCACATAGCGCTGACGTGTTTCGTGCTCAGAAAACACATTTTCCAGACTAGAAAGAGACCCTTGGCCATTATGGATGACCTCCAGTACAGTAAAGGGAACCCTAGTATAACTAGCATAATGGCTATGGAGAAAAAGGGTAGCATTGATGGGGGGTGCACACAAATGAAGCTAAATGATGGCCCTGATAGTATGGGGCACAAAAATTCCCAATGGCAAACCTGCTTGTTACATATGGGTTGATTCAAAGAAACATGTAACAGCTTGGATTTGGCTCACGATCATCCTATTTTTCACGTCCGCTCGTGCGTTCGTATGAACTTGCGAGTGATTCAATAAGCAAATACGTTTCTATCCTAAAATATACGTCCGTTCGTATGGCAGTTCGGGAATCAGACCTATGTCAGTTTCCATCCTGAATTTTCCGTTTCATTTCTCAGGTTGCAACATTGGTTTTGCCCTTTTTCCTTTTTTGTCTGGACGTAAATCCTTCTGATCTTGCGGCTCCGCACTACAAACTTACCTCATTAAAGTGCATTCTAAATATTTGGTCTTTTTCTTTATTTCATTCATTTTGTAGTAACCAACATGAATGCATTTGCATAAGTAAATCTTACTTTGTTTAATTTTTAGTTAACTTGCATTTTTTACTTGTGGATTTAATTTTAATATTTATGCTTCAAATGGTACAACTTTAAAATTTTTGTGTGGTTACCCACACCCTCTACATACAGATTGCTCACAAATATTAAAAAACACCCAGCAACTTCTGCATGTTATGAGCCTAGAAACAGCCAAGATGGCGGCTCATGTATTATCGGGCAGCCTGCAAACAGAAAGGGCCTTGTGACTGTGTTGCTCTGGATTCTTTGATTTCTGACCTTTCCATGCCCCCAGCTCTGCTGTGTCTGTGCAAAATACAGCAGTAACCCACATCCTGCACTTTATCCCGCTCTCCTCTCCTCAGTAAGTGTGATGCATCTGACCAAAGATGTGCTTAAATAATTAAACAAAGCAAAGGTAAACAACTACACCAATAAATGCAATCTAAAAATATTATTCTAGTACCTCAATTTTAAAATAAATAACAAAGGACATAAGTTTCTTTAATTAACGCAAATATATTGCCAAATAAAGGTTTACATGCAAAGGACTAATTAAGGTCCACATTAAAATGCTTTTATAAGGCATACATGAATCAGGTATGCATTGCCATACAATTTATGGCCTCGGCCATGCTGATACATGCAGTTCATTGGAGCTCAAGACACGCAGACTCCTCCACATAGCCAAAAAACCTGTTCACGAACAGCAATCCGGCTGCTAAAAGGTGTCGGCTGTGGCTTTCTTTTAAAACGCGTTTAGAGGTTTCTCTGAATCACACCTAAACACATCCAATTAACCTAAGTTTTACGTTTTGATCGTAAGTTTTAGGATTTGATCCTAAGTTTTACGTTTTGATCCTAAGTTTTACGTTTTGATCCTAAAATTTAGGAACGGACTTCCGCTGATCGTAAGAGCATATACGCATTCGTACGTAGGCTCGTGCGAGTCGTAAATGGCCAAAAAAACAGGAAAAAATGACTAACACCCACCCAAACTTACGATTCTCGATACGAAATCAATTAACTTTTGCTCTTTGAATCGAGGGGATAGAGCGCCACATAAACTGCTGAAGAAGCAGTTAAAATGTGACCTAAACATTTACAATTTTTTTGAGGGACATAAATAGCGTACAGTCTAATATTGAGTAGATTTGTTATACGTTTAGTTCTTTTGCCAAGTTGTGGTTGGCACAATCGGGCATGAAATGGGAAATACCTGTACTTGCACAGCACATGGCGGAGGCACAGAAAGAAGCAGCACATATTGTGTGCCCTGCTGTGCAGATGAAATGCGTCGCATCCACAGCTGTGAAATGGCGAATGGGACCAGAGACCCCGCCAGCCATAGTAAAAATAGCTCCAGAATAAATGATGCTTTTTTTAATGCCCACTGTGTTCAGAGACTAATATAAAGGATCTGCTAAGACTTTGATGGCCGAGAAAGGCAGACTGTGCTCTGTGTACGCAGTAATACTTGCTTTGCCTTTAAAGACACCTACACCAAGAGGTTTTTCAGGAAAGAGATAAACAGTTTCCCCCTACTCACAGAGAGATGCTTTTGTTCTGTGACTCATGACCATCAGCTCATTAACTTCAACATAACAACAAAGGCTGGTTTGAAGTTTCAGCCTTGCTCAGCGATCTGCCATGCTGAGAGGGACTGTTTGGTGGGGTAGTGTTGCCATTCATAACACTTTTTCTTATATGACTTTCATTAAAAAATATATCCGAACATAAAAGTGCAATGTGTGTGATTACATGTATCTTTCTTTTAAATGAATGAAAGCAGGCCAAAACCCAATGCTGCCAGGTAAACTCTTTACAGATTTAACAGTGCATGCATATGGTCTCCCGCAATATCCCTGGTACTCCCCATAGGAGGTGCGGACCCCCAGTCAGCATATCTACAAGGCTGGTGTCAGTCCCTTAATTCATTGTAGGTTGCCAAGCATTCATATTCACCGCAATTATTCTGAATAAACAAGAGACCGCACATGCACCATGGGAGTGTAGAGCAATGTAAGAGGGGGATTCACACGCATGGGCATTCCAAATCGTTTCCCCTATAAAGTGGACTAAAACCCAGGAGGGTGAAAGTTCTGTGTTTTGGTCTGCTTTAAATTGCAGCCTTTTGGTGGTTCTGGGGCTGCTGCATCCCCCACTCAAATTAAGATGCCCACCCTAGAGCACATAAACTTACCCACTCCCCACATAACCAGGGACAATAGGAGACACAGGAAACGTATGCACCTATGGGGCAGACAAGCCCCATCAATTAGAGACATGCTTCACTACAGTGTGTTTCTCTTTCTTGTGTCCAATACCAGACTCATCGTGGAAGCTCTTTATGGAATAAATACAATTTTCTGTTCTGGGGGGTATTTAGGGGCTGGCAATACAAATTCTGAGTGGTCCATTAAGTCTATTTTGACTTTAGAGGCGTGCAGGCTGATTTACTACTAGCACTAGGTATTGCCAGATGAGAGTCTTTATAGCGGCTCCTAAAGCGACCACTAGTAGACGCTGTAGTCGTCCTGGCCGGCATTGATGAATGTGATGTGTGTTGGGCGCTGTAACAACAGTACAGCGCTGCAGCGAGTGAGAGGTAGCGTCAGCTCAGTGTGTCCAGCACTCGGCGCTCCACACCACATTTTACAAAAGACTAGACACACACAGATTTGGCGCTCTAAGGCTGGGCGCTGGAGCATAGAGCGCCAGACGCTGTGTGATCAAAGTCTGTTTTTGAACACATATCCACCAGTAACAAAGCTAAAACACATGGAACAACATTGTTTTAAAACTGGGACAATAACACTTTAGTGCCAGACTTGTAAATACAATTCTGCAAAAAAATTATAAAAGTGTTTGCTTGCAGCCAATAGAGGTCACACAATGATTTGAGCAAAAAAAAAAAAAAAATTAAATTGCCAAACACGCTATTTATACACAACTACTGAAGCCCCACTGAAATGTATGGGAGAGCGATACAGAGCGACAGGTACTACATAGTCTCTGAGCCCAGAGCGCCGGCGATATACACTGAGCTGTCTGGATTAATACATATGACGCTACATGTCGCTGTTGGATGCGCTCACCAGATTCGATTTCTTAAATGTGGTTTTGCGTACAGCGCCCGGCATTCACCAGGCACTGCCTGCCTCTATGAGGCACTACCTGGCGCTATCTATTCTTAAATAACCCCCTTAGTCAAGCTTCAAACTATGGATTGTGCATTTGTTTGAATTAATTTTATTCTAATGTTATTATAAACTGTATTCTAAGTTAAATCTGTAAATGAAACTGTATTGTATGTTACCTATTTTTGGAAAACAGAAATAACAAAGTGTTATTCCTTGAACACTGTAAGGACAAAGGATGCTTCAGTTATTAATGTGACAGAAGCGATTCTCTAATGGGGGGGGGGGGGCACTGGAGGGGCACAATCTAGAATAGGACTCCAAAGTGAATTTGATTTTATGCTTTTCTGAGGAGCCTCCAAAAATTGCTAGCCCTGGAAAATCACTGGCTGATGCTGATGCTGCACCCCCCAGTTCCCAGGAGAGGGTGTGGGTTATTGAGGTGGGGCTAGCCACCTGCTCACCTTGGCAACCACATTGGTTAACGACCGGTTAATGCACAATTGGGTTACATTGTAAGTACACTGTAAGTTTGTTTATCTTCATTAGTTGTATGTTATTTCCCTAGACCTTGGCTGTTGCAGTTTTGTCCCTTATGGCCACCACAAAGAACACTATATGTTTGCTATTTTTTGTTAGAAATCTAACAAGCAGGGGCCTTAAAGTGGACCAACACCCAGGATTTTCACTATCCTGGGTGTTGGTCCACTTCCGCGGGGCCCCCCCCCTCTGTGAAACCCCCCAGAAAGCCCCTAAAATCTTACCTTATCGGCGACGGACAAGCGACGGAGAAGTCGCCGCCGCCGCCTCTCGCACGTCCCTCTTACAAGGCGCGCGCCCGCACCGGCCATTCACAAACGGCCAGCGCGGATGCGCGCCCTGCTAGAGGGACGCGCGGGAGGCGGCGGCGGCTAATCCGTCGCTTGTTCGCCGCCGATAAGGTACGTTTTTAGGGGGTTTCTGGGGGGTTTCACACAGCGGGGCATCCCGATTTCGGATGCCCTGCAGGGAGGCAGCTGGTCGGCCCGGGAATCTTATAGATTCCCGGGCCAATCAGGGGTGGGTGTCGGTCCACTTTAAAGCGCCTCCCAGTCAGGAGGAGTTGAAGCAGATGATGTCCTGGGTGGGAGGGGTCCCCAAGGATCTTCTCTGCTTATTCTCACTTTGTGTGCCTCCTGCAGGAACTGGAGTGGAGCACCCACTATTTTATAACTCCGATTGTTCTTATAAATCATTTTATTTATGCCTTTGAACCAATCGAAGAAGGAGAATCTGAGCACCAACCAGTTTTCAGCCCTGAAGGTCCAATCAATGCAGGTCCGGCCTTTCTTTAATCTGTCTTCCAGATTTTGAGTGGGCCTGTACCTCAATGAAACAAAAATGCTGGAGATTGACCAACCTTCAAGCAATTTTAAGACAGCGGGGAAGGCTGCAATCAGCAAGGCTGACAGGATGAATACTTCAAGATAAAGCAAGAGGATGTGAGAGCAAGTATTTACCATTTATTCCTTTACTGAATTGGTGACCAAGTGGTATTTTTTTTTCTTTTAAAACAAATTGTAAACTAGTATGTGGCCCAGATCAGGTATCTGATTGCCCTCAGGAGTCAGGAAGGATTTTCTCCCTGTCTGTCTGAGTTTATGTTTCACTTTCCTAGGGACCAAAATATGATAGTGGTTTTTATAGCATGACTAGAGATGAGCGAACCGGTTCGGACGAACCGGAATTCGCTCCGAATTTCAGGGAAAATTTGATTCGGCAAGAACCCGAATTTTTTTTGGGTTCGTGCCGATCGAATTTTCCCTGAAATAAAAAAAAAAATGCCGGCATGATGGGAGCGGGCAGGCCGGCTACACTGTCAGCGGGCGGGCCGGGCGGGCAGGCCGGCTACGCTGTCAGCGCCCTCTGATGACGCGTCCTCTGATGACAGCTGAGAGCGGCGCCGGAGCGTGGAGGCCGGCGCCGCTCTCAGCTGTCATCAGAGGACGCGTCATCAGAGGGCGCCTGAGAGCGACGCCGGCCTCCACGCTCCGAGCATGCAGGTAAGTGTTTGCTTTTTAAATAAATGCCGGCATGGTGGGAGCGGACAGGCCGGCTGCGCTGTCAGCGGGCCGGCTTCCGCCCGCTTTTTTTTTTTCTGATGAGCGATTCGTAAAAGTTCGATTCGGGCGAACCCGAATTTCTTGGGGAAATTCGGCGAATCGCCCGAATCGAACTTTCAAGAAGTTCGCTCATCTCTAAGCATGACTGTTTTCCGATTTTCTGAAGATCAAAATAATAACTCTTCTGTTGTTTAACTTGTGTCACCCTCTGTCCTTGGTACTGTTGATGTACAGTGGAACAGCCTTTTGTATTCTTATCAATACAGTTCAGCTTTATAGTATCTTTATAGAATACAGTAATAAACTACTCTATATCA
The DNA here is from genome assembly GCA_027917425.1 of Gastrophryne carolinensis. NCBI lineage: Eukaryota > Metazoa > Chordata > Amphibia > Anura > Microhylidae > Gastrophryne > Gastrophryne carolinensis. The sequence continues at coordinate 100,158,262 of CM051240.1, read as the reverse complement.
AAGGATATATAAATGATGAATGTCTTAACACACGCAGACCTTGGCTAATATCATTATGGAAATAACATTACTTATTAATCAAATCTAGTGTCAGTAGATCTATGCATGTCACCCGCAATTATGTATAATCATATGGTGGCCTATTTAACATTTGGCCAGCAGGTATATACATTTTATATTTTCTAAAATGCCAAAGGCCGCACAATAAGTGTTGATGGGTTTGAAAAGTCTCTATAATTACTGTTATTTTATTATAATTTAAAACTAGAGGATATCACTTCAGGATATTATAATCTAGTTATATGCTGTCAAGAGCAAATGTCTAGGCTTCCAATTACTGTATACATGCATCAAGTGTTGAAGATTATTGGATGACATTTACAATTATCATGATTATAAATATCAATAATGGGTAAAACCTTTAGTTAATTGCAATACTTATAATTGTGTTGTACATATGCAGTGCACACTGTAGAAAGAGCATAGCAAAACCATCAAACATACAAAAGAAGCAAGGAGCATAAGCATACATACACATCATAGACATGCAGATTTAGTAGAAGACTGGGAGTTGCAGAACAGATTAAGTTATATGCTTTTTAGTCATTTCAGTTTCCTAGGTAAAACCAGAGTAACTATGACTATGACTGCACTGGGGCCCATTATTTATTAGATTTGTGCTCTCATAGCATCATGTACAGAAGAAAAAAGAGCCATTTGTGCCTGCTGTTTCTGTATTTATATGTCTAGTTGTATCCAACTGAGTTAAAAAGGCAGAAAAGGGGGGAGCGTGGCCTGGCGAGCGCATGGAGTAGACGTGCCTGGTGTTGCTCCTGAGCTCCAACGGGCATAATATATAGTTATGCAAGGGTACAGAGCTCAGGTAAGTTCATAAGCATTAGTAGGGGCATGCTCCACCACCATGAAAGGCACACACCAAAAGAAGTGCCCCCGCTCTTACCAGAACACAATGATATCTTGGCCTTTAGATCACAGCAGGGTGTTACAGCATCGTTTGGTCTCCAGATCACGAGCAATATTGTTTTGCATGCAAAGCAAAAACAAGGAAAAAATAGTGCAATACGTCCAATCAGATTGTAAAACTAAAAGGTTTATTAAAATGCACTCACAAACATTCCATCTAAAAATGTAACAGAGAGGAAGACAGCAACTTCTCACCACCAACCGTCCCGAGATTCAATCAGTCTCCAAAAAATCCAAATCACTGTAACCGATTAGTGTCCAAACTCTCCAACGCGTTTCGTTGCGGTTGCGACTTCAGCCAGAATGGGCACAGTATATAGATTAACTGGCGATCTGGTCCCAAAAAACAACGTGCTATGGCTGGTAAGAAGGGCAAGAGGAGAGAGAAGGAGGGGAATGCCACCAGAGCAGGCGGCGGTGTGCGAGGAGCTGTGGAGGCCGGAACGAAGGCTTGTGTGGGCGGGGAGCGGTGAGACCGGCACCCTTTATCCCCCTCATCGGGCGAGGAGCACCCACCGGAGACGGAGCGGGTCCTTACCTGGCAGGCAACGGCATCTGGCCCGGAGAAGGAGGCGGGGATGTCCAGCGCGGACCAAGATGGCGGCCGTCACCGAGGGGGAGAGATCACCCCCCCCTTGAAGCACACGCGCTGAGGCAGAATACCCGGCAACTACCACGGTGTTAATGGAGTTCCCCGCAGATGTGCATCAGCCCTCAACGGGGGACAGTGGGGAGGAGACCCGCTGCCCTCCACACATCACAGAAGCTGGGCTGCATGGAGGAGAGGGGCAGGCACGCCGGAGGGAGAAGACACCCTGGGGCACCATCCCGGAAGGGGACATAAGGTATGCGGGGGGGGACCCCTGACAGATCTATCTCGGAGGAATCCACTCGCCCCCTGGAGTGTGGGAAAGAGGGGGGCAGTGTAAAAACCCCACTCAAGCGCCCCCTTTGCAAATAACCCCAGGTATGAGCTGGCGAGATGTGGCTCTGGGCAAGCTGGGGAAATATGCTTTCTCCCCTGGGGAGAGGAGACACAGTGCCGTGAGTTCCCCAAGTGGGACACAAGAATCACCCTCCACCCACTTCCAGGCAGTGCTCTCCCACAGAGACCCCCACGAGCCAGAAGCCACTCTAGGCTAGCGAGAGAGCTGGGGCCGCAGGCTAATACAACGCCTGACATTCAGGATGCATACCCCAGGCGTCTGACGCAGTCCTCCAGCGACCTTTCCGTACCATGGTCCACCCTGGGCGATACAACCATGCTCAGCCCCCCTACCATTCTATCCTTCTCTCCAGAGGACTTCCCCCAGGTTGCTGAGATCCTCTCTCCAATAAATTGGGTCGCGCTTCCCTCCCCTGTGGCCTCAAATGCACCGATATCACCCCAGGGTATGATTGATGATCCAGGCTTCGTGGCCCAGGTGGGCAACATCCACAGAGAAACCCTTTCCTTTTTGAGATCGATCCCCACCAGAGCGGATTTTGAGGCACGGAAGTTCAAGGCCACGTCCAGGCCCTGGATTCTACAGTAACCTCACATCAGTCAGCGACCGAGGCGGCTATCGCAGACTTGGCGGCGCGCGTTGAAGAGCAGAATTCCCAGATCTTACAGCTCCAGCTGCAACACGATGACCTGGAGAACAGGCATAGATGTAACAATCTCTGGGGAATACCAGAAGCCTCAGCAGCAGAAGATGTAAAGCAAATTATCACAACCATTTTCAACACGCTTCTGGAAAGGAACATTGATACCCCCGATCGAGATTGACCGGGCACACAGGGCCCTCGGTCCTCGCAACCCAGATCCGACGCGCCCCAGAGATGTGATCTGTAGAATTCACTTCTATAAAGTCAAAGAAGAGATCTCCCGCAGGGCCTGGAGGCATGGTCCAGTGGACTTTGACGGGGCCAAAATCTTGATTCTTCCGGACCTCTCCAGGTGCACTCTTCAAATGAGACGGATGATGAGGCCGATCCTGAAAGTAGTCAGAAGTGCGGGAGCCACGTATCGCTGGGGCTTCCCCTTTTGATAGTCTCAAAAAAACGTGACTCGTTCTTCCTTAGAATGCACCGAGACTTGGACGGACTATTCTCCTTTTTGGGTTGTGACCCTGTGCCTGCTCCTAATTGGCTTGTCCCGACGGCGGAGCCGGTCCCGCGAGATCCCCGTGGAGGACCTCCCCGAAGAGCCAGGTCTGCTAGACCGAGTAGAAGAAATGAGAGGCGGCCCAGACCAACAGACCGTGAATCCTGAGTGCTTCCCTGTTGCAGTCATTTTTGATGCCTCTCTTAAGCCTTAGTTTGGAATGAGTTACTCATTTGTGGTTTGATTGTTTGTTGCTGGGAGAGGCCGGCCCGGCTCCGACCGTGCATCTTCTGGGCAAGCTTGAGACTAGGGTCACTGGTGGTGGGAATGCCACTCAGACCCGCTTGGTCCCCCCATGGGGGCGGCTTGCATATGGCTCCCTTGCTGCATGGAAGGGGTCGATGACTGGCAATCAACCTAGGTCTCAGCATTACTTCTATATGCCTTATTCTTGCCTAATGTTTAGTATTTACACGTTTATGTTCACGATGCCTCTGAGAACCAGTAACCCAGGAAACATGTGTTGCCCGGGAAGCCCAGGCGGCTACTACTTCCAGATTCGTCGCTTGACACAGTCCCCCACTTAGGTCGGCTCAGATCCCTCTCGCTGTGAGGTGATCTGAACCTTAGAGCAGTAGCTAATTAGATTGACACCCCCCTGGTCACATGTTTGAACTCTGCCTCTCACACTCCCTTGCTCCCGTCCCTGAGGTGGTAGTGGGGTAATATTCAATTTGGTGGAGGGTGCTTTTCCTGCCACTAGTGCTGCCACTGTTTTGCTCACTTTGGGTTTTCACCCTTTGCTGGTCCGCTGTTGCAGTGATGAAGGAGTTCAGCTTGGTCGCTTTCAATGTGAAGGGCCTAAATACCCCTGAGAAGAGGTCTAATGTCCTGAATATTCTTCGGGCGACGAAGGTGCAGATAGCTCTTCTTCAGGAGACGCACTTTAAGGCCTCTAATCCGCCGTCTCTAAGGAACAGATCATTCCCAGCCTCATATAACAGCTACTCCCCAGACTCTAGATCTATGGGAGTAAGTATACTGCTCGCCAGATCATTGCCGTGGGAGGAGGTGGGCACTCTGGGTGGTGGGGAGGGCAGATGGCTCTTTGTTAAGGGTAGGATTGGAATGGAAATGTTCACCTGTGTGAATGTTCATGCACTCAACACGAGGCAGGTCTCTTTTCTAGAAGAGGTTCTGGATAAGTTAGTTGGCTTTGCTGAAGGTAAGTTGATAGTAGGTGGAGACTTTAACCTCATCAAGGGGCCATTCTTATATTTCGTATTCCAGGCCCGGGGGAATCAAGAAACTTCTCCACTACCACCAGCTAACTGACCCGTGGCAAGTCTTCAACCCTAGCGCAAGGGATTATTCTTTTTATTCAGCCCCGCACAATATGTATTCTAGAATAGACTTTTTCTTATTCCAACATTGCCTCTTGCCGCGGGTGGCAGATGCGTCAATAGGTAATATTACCATCTCGGACCACGCTCCGGTCTCGCTTAAATTAGCCACACAAGACCAGGCGCCATGACCCTGGACCTGGAGTCTAAATAGTGCCCTTCTATAAGACCCTTTAATTAAAGAGGATTTGACGAAAAATCTCCAGGAATATTTTACGACAAACACCACCCCCGACACGAGCCTACCCATGATATGGGAAGCGCACAAGTGTGTAATCAGAGGATTATTGATTAAGCATGGGGCCAGGGTTAAGCGGGACCCAAACAACTACTGGAGCTTCTCGGAGAAATCCGGAGGTTGGAGTCTCTACACAAACAGTCATTGGCAGCGACACAATTGGCCACCCTGACTTCCCTCAGAGAGCGGCTTAACCCTTTCAGTGCCAAGCCCGTAGTTTCTACGTGCTTGCTTCCACTCCACTTAAGTGCCAAGCACGTAGAAACTACACCTGACCCCTTATTCTATCCGGCCGGGTCTTCTCTTCATCCGGGGGGGCTTCGATCCCCCACCCAGGCCCACCTGGGTGCAGGGGAGAGCCCGGAATAGCCACCCCCCCCCAGCCACCCCCCCCCCTTCAGCAGCCGCCGAAATACATGTTAAAAAAAAAAAAATATATAAAAATGACATTTACTTACCTTAGTGATCGATTGCTCCCGCCGGGTCTCCTCTTCACCAGGGGGGCCTCCGATCGCCCCCCCCTGGCTCTCCAGCTTCAGGAGAGGGCCTAAAAGGCCCTCTCCCTGTCCTGCTCGACGGGCGCCGCCATTTTGCCGATAAGCCCCGTCCCTTTGGGGGCGGGGCTTATGACGTCACACCTCCGGGTGTCGTCCTGGCTCCGGGCTGCGATTCTCACACTTGTCATCGCTGGCCACAGGAGGAGGAAGGCAGGTGATGATCTGATCACCTGCCTCCCTCCTCCACTGGCCAGCGATGACAATAACTGTCATCAGAGCTGCGAGGGACACAGAAGCTGAGGATCAGAGGTGAGTAAAGTAAAAAAAAGTTTTTATTTTTTAATAAAGTTATTTTTTAATCTGTGTGGTGTTTTTTTTTATTACTGTTAACCCCTTGTGAACTGGTAAGGGGTCCATGACCCCTATACCAGTTCACAAGGCTGGGGGGATGGCAAGCCACCTGCGCTAGCGGGTGGCTTGCCATTAACCCTTGGCACCCCCATTACCTGCCTCCCCAAAGGCCAGGGGGGGGCAGAAGAGCCCGGGCCCACATAGGGTATGTGGGCTCGTAGGCTGCAGGGTGGGGGGGCCACATAAGCTGGCCCCCCCACTCTGTGCCTACAAGCCCCCATAGCTGGTCCCGGGCTGGTAATGCTGGGTAAGGGGGACCCCACGTCATTTTTTTTTTATTTTTAAGGGTTTTTAACCCTTAAAAATCAAAAAAAAATGGGGTCCGCCCCCCCTGGGAGGGGGACCCTATGTCTTTTTTTTTTTTAATTAACCCCTTATGTTCTGTCACCCAGCAGCTATAAAAGGCTTCCAGCAGATGAGCAGAAGCCAGTGATTGGGAGGGGAAGATGGATGGGAGGTAAGTATTAAAAAAAAAAAATAATAAAATATTTTTTTCTGCGTCTGTGTGGTGTTTTTTTTTTTACATTTAACCCCTTGTGAACTGGTAAGGGGTCCACAAGACCCCTATATCAGTTCACAAGGCTGGGGGATGGCAAGTCACCTGCACTAGCGAGTGACTTGCCATTAACCCTTGGCACCCCCATTACCTGCCTCCCTAAAGGCCAGGGGGGGCAGAAGAGCCCGGGCCCACGGGCTATGCGGGCCTTGTAGCCTGCAGGGCCAGGGGCCACAAAAGCTGGCCCCTGTGCCCTGTTCCTACAAGCCCTGCATAGCTGGTCCCGGGCTGGTTACTTTGGGTAAGGGGGCCCCCATGTCGTTTTTTTTTGGATTTTTAAGGGTTTTTAACCCTTAAAAATCCCCCCAAAAAATGGGGTCCCCCCCCTGGGAGGGGGGACCCTATGTCATTTTTTTCCCCGATTAAACCCTTTGTAGTGTGGATGGTAGTTGTATTTTATTTGTAAATGTTATAAAGTACTTGTTTCAGTTAGGGGGGTCTCCTGGGCAGGAACGGGGGGCTACCGATAAATATGTGGTACCGTTCTAATCTGTAGAAATGGGGCTTTCACATGCAATACGGTTTTCTTTAATAAAATACATTTTTTATTTAAAATAAAGGAGGCAATTTTCTAAAAAAGAATTTTATTTATTTACTTTTTTTTAATATCAATAATATTGTAAAAAAACAGAATAAAATTTACATTTACATGTTAAAGCCTAAACTCTGCTGCAAAAAATATATATATATATAATTTTCCTGAAAATTCCAGCAAAAATTTCGCAAAACATGGGGAAAAATGACCTGTCAACAGAGGGTGACAAAATCTCAAGTAGGCTGGCAATTAAAAGGATTAAAAGTAGCTATGCATGTTGGGTATTGTTCTGTTCGGAGGACCTTGCGCTTTCAGACTTAGCTTGTTTTTTCTGGTTTGCATATTTATATTTTAGGAAAAGGTGTTTTTTATTCAGCTTTTTTATAAATTTTTTAGGGAAACCCTGCGCAACCAAAGAATCCTTTGAGGGATCAATTCCAGAAAGATGAGCCCACTACAACAAGCTGGGTACGCTTAGAAAGCTTAACATGTGTACTTTTAGGGAATATATGGTTTATGGGGGATATTCCAAATGTAAAGGGTTGTTTTGGTTGAAAAATCGCAAGGTGTGCACCTTGTCTGCAGAGCTGAAATTTTCAAGAAAAATTACCGTTATGCGCATGCTTTACTTTGGGGTGTTTGGCAACTCTTCCCTTGACAGTAGCTATGCATGTTGGGTATCGTTCTGTTCGGGGGAGGTTGCTTTTTCAGATTATACTTGTTTTTTCTTGTTTGTATATAGTTTTTTTAGGAAAATGTTGCTTTGATTCTGCTTTTTTATCCTTTTTTTAGGGAAACTCTTTGCAACCAAAGAATACATTGAGGGATTACTTCCAGAAAACTGTGGCCACATCAACAAGCCTGGTACACCTAGAAAGCTTGAGGTGTGTACTTCCAGAGAATATATAGTTTGTTGGGGGTATTTCAAATGTAAAGGGTTATTTTTCTGGAAAAACTGCAAGGTGCACATAGTGCATATCACAGTTGTATTTTTTTCTGAAAATCCCCTAAAGCGCTGTTTCAGTTTGGGGGAGTCTCCTGGGCAAGAAAGGGTGTCTACCTATAAATATGTGGAACCGCTTTAACCGGGAGAAATTGGGGTTTCACACGCAATAAGATTTTATTGACAAACTTACATTTTTTATTACAAAAAAACACTACAAATTGCAAAAAATAGATTTTTTTTTATTTTTTTGCACATATTTCACCCAAAAGTATTGAGAATACACAAAAAAAAGGCCAAACAAGACATCGCATGTTGAAGCCCAGACTCTTCTGAAAAAAACAATATATCATTTTCCTGGGAAATCCCTGGAAATCCCTTCAAAAATCACATTTGAACATGGGGAGCGCAAAATAGTTAAAAATGGTCTGGCACCAAGGGTGACAAAAACTCCAGGTAGGCTGGCAGCGAAAGGGTTAAGGGGATTTTAAATAACAGACACAAGCTCCAGCTTATAAAAACCAGTAAGGTCTTTTACGAGTCAAGTGCGGTCGTCTTTTGGCCTCAGCTTTGAGGGGGGAAAGGGCCAAAACCTACATTCCTAGAGTCAGGAATCAAGAGGGAAACATGGTTCATAAGGATAAAGATATAGGGGGGGTATTTAGAAAGTACTACCATTCCCTATATAATATCCCCGATACTAACTCGGACGCAGGGAGAGTGGAAATCAGTGACTATATTCAGCAATCGGGGATGCCCAAATTTCCGCAGGCACTTGCAGAGAACTTAGAGGCCCCGATCACCCCGGAGGAATTGGCACTGGCCATTAAAGGATCAGCCAATGGGAGGGCACCGGGTCCGGATGGTCTTCACCTATTGTATTATAAAACATTTGCAGATACCCTCTCGTCTAAGCTACTGGGGGTTTTCAACTCGCTTAAAGCGAATGGTGCCCTCCCACTGGATAGCCTACGTGCCCACATAGCGGTGATACCGAAGGATGGGAAGGACCCCACTCTGAGCTCCAGCTATAGACCAATATCCCTCCTCGATGCCAACGTTAAGCTCTTGGCTAAGGTGATTTCTAACTGCCTCTCCCCCATCTGCCTCAGATTATACATCTAGACCAGGTGGGATTTATGCCTCTTAGAGAGGCACGGGACATCATGGCAAAAGCCCTGAACCTCATCCATGCCGCCCTAAGTAGGAAGCTTCCCTCAATACTCCTGGCAACAGATGCCGAAAAGGCATTTGACCGGGTGCGGTTGGATTTCATGTATGGAGTCCTGTACCATATTGGTCTGGGACCCAACATGCGGTTCTGGATTTCAAGCCTCTATCAGCATCCCACTGCCTCAGTTAAGGTCAACGGTATGTTGTCTGAATCGTTTGACATAGGAAATGGGATGAGACAGGGCTGCCCCCTCTCCCCCTTAATTTTTATCCTGACGTTGGAACCCTTCCTGAATAGAGTGCGGAGGAACCCAGACATACAGGGGATATCCCTCCCCTCAGGCCACTATAAAACTGCGGATTTTGCCAATGACTAACTCTTTTTTATGCACCAAGGTGTCGCTCCCAAATCTAATAAAGGAGCTGGAGCTCTACAGGAAGTTGTCCAACTTTAAAGTTAACATGCAAAAATCTGAGGTACTAAACCTAAATTTGGCGGCAGATAGGGCAGAGAACCTCCAAAGATCCTTTCCTTTTAAGTGGGCAAGAGAGTGCATCACTTACCTCGGTATATGACTGGGTAGATCCCTAGATAAGATTTATACCCTAAACTTTCCACATCTGCTCCAAGTGTTCTCGAAGGACCTTGACACTTGGTCCCTTAAAAAGTTGTCCTGGTTTGGGAGGTGTAATTCCCTTAAAATGAATATACTCCCCCGCTTTTTGTACGTCATGCAAGCTCTCCCGGTGGTAATCCCTAGTGGGAGGTTATTTGGCAAGGGAAGACTCCTAGGATTAGCAGGAAGAGTTTGACGAGATCTAGAGACAATGAAGGGATAGGCCTTCCTGATCCAAATCTTTACTATGTAGCATCTCACCTGACGAGGGTCGTGGACTGGTGTAGGCACTCGCAACATAAACAATGGGTCCAAATAGAACAGGGAAGTTCATTGTTCCCCCTTTCATCGCTCCCTTGGCTGGCCAGGCAGACGCTGAACGTAGAATCGAAACACCCGACCATGGGGTCATCACTCAGAATTTGCCACAAGTACTTCCCACTGGAGGAGGTGTCCCCGGCCTTCTCCCCCCTGTACCCGATCCTGGGAAACCCTGCGTTTCCTCCGGGGACAAGGGGAGGGGGGGACAGCAGAAGGCTGGCTAAGAGAGGGGATAGACAGAATTAAGCTCTTCTGTAACAGTGAGGGTTGGGAATCCCTTGACTCGATCTCGACCTCGAGGGGGCTACCTAGGTGGGGCGACTGGCAGCAGCTGCCGCTAAACCATTTCCTAGCGACCCTGAAACAGCAGGCTAGGAGCTTAGAGAGACCACGATATTTGAAAAGCTGTGCGAGGAACGGGGACCAGTCCAGCATGTGTTATCAACTGCCTATAAAATCCTGGCGAACCCCCCCGAACCAGGACCCCCTGCCATCCCTGGTGAAATGGGAGGACGACTTGGGAATTACTCTCTCGGACAACCATAGGAACCGCATTATACGCTTGGCGCACAAAACTGCCACCTGCACCAGATACAAAGAGTGTAATTTTAAGATACTAACGAGGTGGTACAGGGTCCCCACATTACTCCACAAATGGTTTCCTGCTGTTTCCACCATGTGTTGGCATTGCAATGGAGCTAGGGTGATCTCTTGCATGTGTTTTGGTCCTGCCCTTTGCTGACGGATTTCTGGTCTAAGGTCAAAACCACGTTACAACATGTGACCGACTGGGCGATCCCTGAGGATCAGGGGTTCTTCCTTCCCCACCACTCGGAGTTGCCCACCAAAAGATATCTGTTCTTAGTCAGTTGGTGAATGCCACATGGGCGTGTATCCCTTCACTATGAAAGAGCCCTACCTCCCCTAGCATGTCTCTGTGGCTGAGATTTGTGGTGAGAGATTTGAGGGGATGATTGCGGCAAGCAATGACTCTTCTGAGGACCACCGCATCAAGTGGACCAGCTGGGATATCTTCTCAGAATCCCAGGACTTTCAGACACTACTAGGGGCCGGTTAGAGGCGGGTGCGAGATCTAGCCTACTTGTTTCCCTCCCCTTCCTCTCCTTCCTCTTTCCCCCCGGTTACTGGGACAAATTTAGCCCCTTTCCATGCACTCCCAGGGCTTTATATTATGTGGTAGTGGAGTCGGGGCCGGACCCCCCACTTAGGTGCCTGATGGTGTGAATTATGATTACCTCAGGGGATGGACTTCTCCTTGGGGGTGAACTGCCCCCCTGGCCATTGGCTGCATCATGCGTGACGTGGGAGAGGCGGTCTCCTCCTTTATGCTGAGTGGAGCGAGCCGCATGGTGCGGGGGTCCGGAGGCTTCTTATTTGTAATGTTTGAAATTTAGTAATTCTCTTTTTGTGCATGCCCGACGAAGTTTTACATTAATTGTACTTTGGAATGTCCTGAGTGTCATGTTTAACCCCTTCTTCTGATTGTCTGTAAAATTGCTTCTTTTTCTTTAAAAATGGATAAATAAACAATATATAAAAAGGCAGAAAAGGGATAACTGTATCATAAATGTATGCGTCATGGTGGGGCCCCATTTAATTTTCACACCGAGGCCCATTCACATTTAGTTACTCCACTGTCTGACACCCTACTTACCCCCGCCTGAATCTTAGCACCTAGTAACCTAAATTTGACCTTTTAGAAAAATAATTCTGGAGTCCTGAAAACTTTTCTATTGCTGATATGCACCTGATTAATTAATTCATTGGGTGCTTTTGTATTGTAATGCACTGCATGGCCAAAACCTCCTAAACTCCCATGGGGAAAGGAAAGAAATGAAAATTAAAACCCTTTTGTGCTACTGCTTATGGGTGGCTGCACTTGTGCATACTCTGCACCATCCACAGCAAATGGGCTTCATAGTGCCATGTACATCTGCCAGGTAAACCCCAGTCGCCAATGACATGGCATGTCATGTGGAAAACAAAGGCCGCAACTAGAAGATGTAAGTTTTAAATGGTCAGTTTTCAGTCTTTCATTGGGGAATTTTGTGGATGGGCATCCCAAATCAGGATGGGTTAAGATACAGCATCTCTGAGGACCACTGTGATAAATTCAGACCAGAGGTTTGCTGCCCTCCTAGTCATGTGGCTGCTAGGCAAGGCTTGTATGTTTTCTAAATAAAGACACTGGCTTTGCTTTTACTTCTAGGTGTGGCTAAGCTGGGAAGGGCATATCATGGCTCTGCTTTGGTCAGCCACGGGACCACTGCATCTTGCCATGCTTGCTTGCACTGAGATCTTCAAGGTAGACAGTGTCCGTTAGACCATTTTTTTGCGTTGTCTTGGACAGTGGCATAATTTAATGTGATGGTGCCCTGGTTGGAGCATTAATACGTCCCTGCCATGGCTCATACAGTGCCCTTTCTCCTCTTATTATAACTCAATTGGATACAACCAGATAACTAAAAACTGACAAATGGTGCCTCTTTTTCCATGATATGTTATCCATTAAGACAAATCTGATAAATAAGGTGGAGGAGCAATAATGATGGAGCCACTAAACCTCTAGGCTCAGTCACACCCCCTGCACCCCTTATAGTTATCCCATTGGTTCTGGAGGAATGTCATTGAAAGATGCCCTGCAACAATAGCCTGCAATGAAAAGTATTGTAAAGAGGTCCAGGCATCAGTTGAGCTGTCTGCTGTCTTAACATTGAAGTTGCCTGGAATGTACCTCTAAGTATAATCATGTAGTGAAAACTATGGTGCGTCCAATTACTCATGACAAGCACACAGCGGGGCTCCAGGCACAGTAAAGACCACAGGTGGGGGAGACACCCGAGAACCAGACAAAGAGAGAGGGGTTAGAGGGCAGCAACCCTAGAGGTAAAAGTAGAAGATATGATATGGGTGGATAGTCAATACTGAAAGAATTAGAGGTGAGACTTCAGTTGAAGGACTGAAGTCTGGTTATATTGTGACATTGTACAGTAGCAGACTTTACTGTGTGTCTGTGAATGCATTTTCTTTAGCAGAAACAATAGCTACTATATGCACAGATTGAAGGGCTCTGTAACAGAGTGTTCTTGGCACGAAAATATGTAATAAAGCTTATATTAAATCTCTACCATCTTTTTTTCAAGCCATTATAAAATAATCCTTCTTGAAACGTTGTGAATGCTACTTATGGCCTGCAGAATCTTTGTTGGCAATTCTGTAGACCCTGCTGCCTGCAGACACCCCCCCACTGCCTGGATTGAACCACAGATGTCAAGTACAGACCATCTTGATTGTCAGATACTAATACCTAGGCCAATGTACATTGAAACTCCTGGGCAGCCTAACCGGTCTATTGCAATTATCCCTGATGCCAAAGCTGATAGCTTGATTACAATTGCGTAGTTGCAATTTTGATTATTAGTTTTTTCTGCATTTAGTTGTACTATGCTTTAAGGCAGCTGGCTTGATAAATTAAAGTTCTTTGCAAACGCTGAAAAAAAAATTTCCTAACTTACAGGTGATATTTCCTGATTAATAGCTTCAGGAGAGGTTTCCGTCTTTACATGAAAATGTGGATCTCAAAAAGGGGTCAGGAAACCTCACCTAAAAAATGTTTTCTATGAATTATCAAATATATCCATGAGTAAGTAAATGTCATGGATTCTTTTTATGTTTTCATTGTGTGCACTTATGCTCAGATTTCCCTGGATTCAAGAAACTTAAACTAACTCCTGAAAGCAAGGGTCATAATTATGCATTTTAGCATAAGACATAAACTAAGGAATATGTCAAAGAATAGAGAACATTCCAGAGATTTTGAAATGCCTAGGTCACAATCCACCATGTGGAGAGATCCATGTTAGGTCTAATATAGGGGACTAAAGAGACCAAAAGACCCACTACTCTATGGTAAAGGAAAATAGGTACTTTCCTAGATTACCAAGTATTTACACAGTGCACAGCACAAGGAATAATACCTTTAAGTAGAGAGTCTCTTTTAGGCATAATATTGGTCTCTCTGTTTTTGGTACTCACCAAGTCTCACTCCCCATACAGCCAAATGCTTCCAGCCTTGTGCGGATGAGAGCCAAAATCTCGAAACACATGCCCACAAGTGTTTGGCTGTGTAAATTATTAATAAGACTAACAGCCTTGCACAGTTGTAAATAAAATTTCCCAAAACTCACTTGCCACATCTGCTACTGAATCGCCATCAACACTTACATGTGCTCTTACATCCACTTAAAGCTGAAACACTGCATTACTAATTCTCTCCTGATCGTGGCCATTTTGGAGCTTCCCTTCCCAGCAGTGCTGTTGTCCGGATTCAACTGACATAACCTCACAATGAAAAGTGGCAGGAAACCCAGTAGCACTTCCTGTTTGCAGACAGCCTGCAGCTTTATGGAATGCCATTTTGTTTGTAAAATTGACCACAGCAGGAGTAGCAAAAAGTTAAATTATGTGCAGCAATCTAATCTGCCCTGGAGAGGCATGCATATTAGCACTATTTCTTGTAAGGATGTTGGTCTGGTTTTGGTCTTGCCCTTCGCATTGCACACTCAGCAGCTTTCTGAGTGCCTTGGATGGCCCTGAGACGTAAAGATGATAAAGAGATGATTTGCATGGCTCCGCCCACTGCAAGCAGTGATGGGTAAATCTATTATTCCTTGTGTTGGGCGCTGTGTAAATACTTTCTGTTCTAGGAAATCAGCTCTTTTTCTTTAGGTTGTTTATTGACATTTAAAACTTTTACTCTGGGCAGACACATTAATCTGGTGCCACACTGTGTTCTCACCTTCAGTTATGTGAACCTTATTTGAATTTCTGACCACCTTTTGCTACAGTGGCCCTTAAAATATACCTCCAATCTCTCCCCATTCTTTTTCCCCTCCGATTGTTAAAATGACATTTCACATGTGTTACACAGATCTCCTGATATCTTGGAGTTGACCAGAATGCAATGGCTGTTTTGGAAGTAAATATTACAGAAATATGAAATGCTTTCTGACAGTAGCATATGTCTTATTTCTTCAAGAAGGAATGACAGATGTTTAGTTCTAATAAAATATGTAGTTTGAATTTTGATAATAATCTGTTTTGCTAGTAAGCAAAGTAGTTTCCTTATTGGAATAGAAGAGAAAGAGATTGATTAGTTGTCTTCGCTGTACAAAAGAACAGCTATATTTTTGTTTGTGTATTTCAGATAATACATTCATGTAAACTAATTCAAGATATTACATTAGCTTTTTGAACAAAATGTAAAATAAATAAATGGAATAATATGGGGAATGCACTGTGGGAGCATTTACTTTTCTTAGATAGCTTTCTATGGGACATAGCTTTTAAGAATGCCATTCATTTTAGAAACAAGATCTCTAATATGGGGCAGTAGTATTGGGATAAGAGTTACTATATGTTTGGAGGTTCAATGAGGTGCGAATGTGATCTGAAATGAATGATGCACAACTATCATTTTAAACAATAATGAGATCAACAAGCTGCTAATGAAAAATATAATCCCATCTCCTGGGCCGTCCGAGTTCCTGTCCTTGGTGCTTCCCGACTTGGGATGCCCCACAGTGTGAAACCCCAGATCCACTCGCCTTCTCCCAAGCCCTCGCTGTGGCCACTCCCCTGCTCACCTCTAGGCGCGCATGCACGCTTTCTGGATAAGCCTTTCTGAATGAGTGGTGCGGGCAAGCCATGGCTGCAAGGTGAGCGGAGGATGCAGATGGCAGTGCACTCGAATCCCTTCGGCGCCATTCGGGTGCTTAGCCATCAGTGGCGCAGAAGGGAGCTGAGTAACAGCGAGTGCACTGATTGGCTGAGCGCGCTGCTCAGGCAATCGGCGTACTAGCTCTGTCTGCGCCGGAGGAAGGAGTGGAAGAGAGGTGAGGGGGGATACACAGCGAGGCATCCCAATTCGGGATGGAGGAACACCCCACGGGAAAATGAAATTCCTGTGTGGTGTTGTTCTTTAAGCAAGAATACAATAAGCAAAGGAAATTACTCCATTTTGAGTTATGCCAATGCAGGCACGTGCTCCCACCCCAGGATGATAGATAATCTTAGGCAGTCAGAGTGTTAAACAAATGTCTGATATTGAAAACTCCAGTCTGATGATCCCTTTTATACAACTGCATGCCCAATGCAGTGTCCTTATAGTGCGGTGAATGCTTGATGCTGCAGTGTTAATTGGTATAAGCCTGTACTAGAGAACCAAAACCAGTTGTTTCTGCTATGATTTCGTTGTGCAACTCTTATAGGAATAAAACCAAACTAATACCTCCATAGCCAACATTCCAATATAGTCAAGTGTAGTGATCAGCCAAAGCAGGGACAATTCAGTTCAGAAATCCTACGAACGGACAGTCCCAGTATCTGGCATTTGGTACTCTTAAATGTCAGTCCCAGCCACCAAAACAGTGAACTGATATTCAATCTTCAGGTCTGCCAGTTTGGGGGGGGGGGGGGGGGGGGGTTCCCTCCTGGTACGACAGGCACTCGTACTGCTGAAGGCAGGGAGCAGCTATTGCAGCTGGCATCAGGTAGTTCCTCCTCCTCCCTTGGCATCTCGCCAAGCTGATGCCGGGAAGCAAGGCAGGGAAACTTTTATACCACAAAGGAGGAGCCTCTGCGGAATGCCCCCCCCCATGTTGCTGTTGATGTCACTGGAGGAAAAGTACCTGATGGGAGATTCCCTGGGAAGATCAGGAATCTACAGTAGCTTCATCTCGGATCTGAATCCCATTGCTTTGTGAGTAGCAACCATGTTGTTTCAAAGTATACTCACTTAACCATTTTGTCACAGTTCATAGCCCAGACAAGGGTTCTTCCAAGAGCTGTGGAGATAAAATTGCAACCATTCACGTCTCAGCGCTGCTGTGTCCCCCACCTGTCAAGACAATGTAATAAGGAATTAGCCAAAATAGGGCAATTTTATTCACCATTTTCCTCTCCCATGGTGTGCCCCTCAAACAACACAGCGACTGCTGCGACCAAGAAGGTTCACTGACAGTATTTGTAAGGTACTCTGCACACATGGCTGACAAATTGATTTAAACCTGACTGTCAGTTGCTCTTCTGATTTTTGGCATTAATACAAAGCTAGAAATGGATGGCTTCTGTCCATTATTAGTCCTCCTTCTGCAAGTGCCAGCACCCAGTGCCTAAAATCCAGAGTTTATTTGCAATCAACGACAGACTAAGGGCACTACTGTGTGATGTGCAATCTGAAATTTAATGGATTGCTGTTAAAATCTGGATTTTATGGAGTGGATTTTTGGAGTGTGAAGTGCTGTCACATTTTTTAGAAGTTTTATAGTGAGTTGTGCTAACATTGTGCAATTTTTAGATAATTTGGGCAATACACGTGGGTTGTAGCGCTGATTTAATCCTCACTAAAAGCGGAAAGGGAGTCTGGGAGAGGGTGGCGGTGCATTGAAGTGAGGGCCACAGTGGGTTTCTATCGGTCCTGATGAAGGGGGTCTCTGCTTAATCCCTGAAATGTCGACTATGATTGTGACAATGTAATCATTTTGTTAGGATTATTACATCTGTTTGATCTACAAGATCTGCTGGTCTTTCTGTGACTGTGGGTTTTTAGGGACCTTGGCAAATATAACAAAGCAGTGGCACTGTTTCACCTGCAGCAGTTTCCTCCGGCTTCCTAAATATGAATCTCTGTGTGCAACCTTGGGGGATGATAGTGCAGTGAGGTAAGGATCCCTGTGGGTTATTAGGGTTCTAAAGGGATTGAAGAAGGTAGAAGGGCCCACATTCCTTAAATTAAAAATGACCTTTATTAATGATCCGGCTAAAATCATCTCCATCTCCTCTAAAATCAATAATTTCTGACAACCCATGGTAGCAAATAGGGAATCCTTTGAAGCGTTTCGGACTAGTTTGGGTCCTTAGTCATAGATGAAAGGAAGATTCTAAAGGGATTGTCCAGTAGAATATAACAAACCACCAAAACATACCCCTTCCTAACTATGAGTATGCACAAGCTCAGAGGTTCCTTTGTAGTTTATTCATCATTTGCTATAAATCAATAGACTAGACTCCAACCCCAGCTTCTGTCAAAGTGCATGAAGCATACAGCTTCATTCACTTCAACTGAAAGGGTATGCCTGCCACTGCCTAGGCTCACTCCTGGGGGGGGTTCCAACTGTGAACATAGGCACAATCCCTCATGAAGTATTTCCTTCTTTCCTGAGCAGTATTCCTAAGTTGTACTGTGTTAGCCATTCAAAGTAGTAGAAAGTGAAGAAACTGGGTGATACCTTTTCAGGTCATTATAGAGTATATTTAAGGTAATCTTTTGAGAAAACTCTGTTCTCTTCGTCTAACATGATGTTATGCAGAATAACAGCTTTTGTACATACAGAGTAATGATGTTCATTGCCCCGTGTGTACAAAAGCCAGTGTTTTTTTTATTTCTTATGTATAACATCATGTGTGACAAAGAGAACTGAGTTTTTTTCAGAAAGCTTACCTTAAATATACTCAGTTAGCCTGAGAAGCTATCGCCTGCCTTTTTTCACTTTCTAATGCTTTTCAAAGGAAATACTAAAATTCTGCAAAAACCAAATGTACGAAGCATATATTTTGTTGATTCCTTACAAGCACATATCCATTGCCCAAGTTGAAGCCAAAAGCTGCTCAGAAGAGGGTGGGGGCACAGATTACTGCCATTACTGTGATCATCTTACTGTCAAGTTAGCTGCAACCAAACAAGCAGCTATCATCCAAAATAGAAAATAGCAATATATTTATAGTATCAAAAGTGACATGTGTATTCATTTTATCAATCATGAATAGCAAAAAACATCTTATGATTATACATGGACACTCAGGTATGATGCGCTATATAATCTCATTAGAAGCTTTGATAGGTCTCTGTAATTTCTGGAGGAACGCTAGGTGCTAGAAACATCCCAGTCACCAGGGCTTTAATAACAGCATCCTAGGTAACTTTGCTTTCAAGGCTTAGAGAAGTCAGGCTAATTAGGTATTATGTTCCAAGTGCACATAAACACATCTAATGAGGTGCACGGCATCATGAAGCAGTAACAATAAAGAGGTTAATAATAAGGTATTAATAAAGGAGGAATCCAGAGGCAACCATGCATCTGGGATGAATATGTGTTGGAAAAGCAAACAGATGAATAAAACAAGGACCCTGTGATACATAATAAAAAAGTGAATTAGCCTATTGTTGGATAATCTAATTAGTATGTATACAGCTTCTGTCTAAGCTCTTGTATATGATATAGGCGAGTCTTACAGTCCTATATGGGGAACTTGGCATTGTGGTCCAGGAAGAGGCGGGTTCTATTGTCTACGATAAAATGATGATCTTTATCATTTACCTTATAGGGGGGCTTTCTATTACAGGAGGACAGGTTGTCTTGCTAAGCTGCATGAAAACTGGACAGCACCTTCTATACACACAGAGAACATAACCAAGCTGTTTTAGCAATTGTTTTATCTAGGAATCCTCTTCTCTTCTAGCTGTGTGTGATGCAGAAACAGGGCAATATTCAGAGCTGATGTTGTCCCTAGGCATTTTTAGTATTTCACTTAACGGATAAGCCTGGATAAACCTGCTTCCAGAACCCAGCACATCAAATTATCCTGTACACATTTCTCCATTAACCATCCAGCAACATCTCCAATGCCATCTGGCAACATAAAGTTATCAAATTTAGCCCCCTTCCACCCAGCAACATCAACCCCCCTCTTGTTTTCTCCCCATCAGTTATATATCAACAACAATATGTCCCTCTCTTTCTCTATTCCACATCCAGACAGCATGAAATGAATAACCCTACTTCCTCCATCATGCAGCATTAAATGACTAAGCCCCATCATCCCATTAGGCAACATCAATTGCCTAAATATCCTTCCTCTCCCATACAGTAATCATTTTAAACTATAAAAGTCTGCCAAGCAGGCATTTTCCTAACACTGGCCACCACAGACACTGCAACTGGACAAAGATCAGCGCAAGACTGCACCTGCTGCAAACAGCCCTGGCTTTGAGCATTCTATTCATCCCACCATGTGTATACCCCAGTTCTCTGTGCTGAGTCATTTTAACACTCGGGTCTTCCACAGTGCCAAACCAAGTCACAGCATAGCATGTTGTTCCCTAATGCTCAGTAGATATTGCTAAGGTTTCTTACACCCAGTTTTGTAATTCACTTGCGTCTTTCTTAGGCAAGAGTTCTGCTTTTAGGGTTGGGGGGGCATAGCCTATATAAAAAAAATATCTTCTAGCTTTGATTGGGATGTTTATGGAGTTGTGCTCTGGTTTTAATGTGTATTTTTCTAGAGGATCTCTCTCTCTCTGATGTAATTACTGTGCCATAACTGTGCTATACAGTATGATGGCCTCAGCTCCTCCAGGTCCCGGAAATCCTCAGATAAAGGTTACAGTAATTCTCTGTGCACTCTGATCAGCTAGGAAAAACTTGCTTGAATACCGCACCACAGGCCTTGTGTTAACCATGATCAAACCCCTTTTATGGGCTCAAAAAACTGGTTTAAGTGCATTTCAGATTTCAGTTTTTAGGACTACTAGCTATTTTTACCCATACATTAAGCCCTAAATACATACCACTTGCCATCTCAGCATATCTGCAATTTTCCATCACTTCCATTATCTTGCCACCAAATATAGTATTGGATTTTGTTTTGTTTTTTTAGCCTGGTTGAACAGTTCTATTTATCTAAGGCTATCACTATGATATATTTTTCAGATTTTTTTCTTGCTTAGTATGAGGAAATACCTTCTGCTAATGTTTTAGGTTGTCATGGTAACTATTCGAGTACATCTTTTCCTAACCTGAAATGAAAATCTTCCCAAACTAAGCCTTTTATACAATGCATTGTTGCTAGGGAAATTTCACCGGGCTGCAGGAACCGCACAGAAAGGGATGCTCAACTAGAAAACCAAACAAGTTATAAAATGACTTAATTGTTGTTTTGATTGATTCTGTAGATCAGCAACCTCTCACAAGCTGATCAGCCAGTGGTTTGTTTTTTTTTTGTTTTTTTAACCACATCAAGGATCACTTGTTTTCATTATGTGTTGAAACTATTTGTCCGTTTTTTGGTTGTTTGGTCTGGTAGGGAGATTTGGGTTATGCACAATGCAACCTAGGCAGGTACTGGAAGAGTTTCCAGAGGTCTTTTTCATTTTACAGTCAAATACTTTCTGAGTCTAATAATCACAGTTAGACTGGCCACCTGCAGCACTGTAAGAGATCCCAGTGGACCTCTCACCATTGGTTGCACGAAGGCAGATCAGGGAGTGGGCAGATTAACTCTCCAATACTGCTTTCTATGGCTGTATTAGGAAGCAAGGAACAGTGTTCATTGAGCAGAGAGTTTGAACTATTGTTAGTATCCCTACACTGATTAGACAGTTTGCTGAGCACCAGGGCTGTGTATAGAGAGGATTGACTTTCCCTCTGGTTCTTCTTAGAGATGGGATGGTAAAATGCCATGGTTTGCTTTTGTGAAGGTGGTGGTTGGGTGAGAGGACAGTTGGAAGGTAATATTGATTTTAAGGTTTTTGGATAGGGAGGAAGGGCAATAGTTATTCATGCAGGGTAAGGGAGAGGAGAGTAATAATGAATAATTTAACATATTGTAGAAGCGGGATGATTCATTGTTCGATTTTTGTTGGAGGATAAGTGGGGTTTAATATAATGATTATGGCTAAAGGTGTTATAATTAATTTAGTGTTGCTGGACAGGTGATAAGAAAGAAAAGAGGTATCATTTGATTTTGAGGAGAAGAAAGATGGTTGAGAATGTTGCTTGCAATGGTTCCACCTTGACACTTTCTGTTCATTTGCCTTTAATTCATTTAATTAATTGTCAGTCTGTGTATCCTCTCGTGCACTAATAATTGTTCAGTTTTGGGGGCATCTGCTGTTACTCTGCCTGTTAATTGTGGCATTTAGTGAATGCAGGGGCCCAGATTAATCAAGAGGAATATTCAAGAAATAGCCCAACAGATCAAGGCACAGAGAGCTATGGTAGGACACTTACTCATTGAGCTGGAGAGTGTATGTTTCTTTCAGCGGTGGTTACAATCCGAACAATGCTGCTTTAAATTGCTTGTGATTAGGATGAGATGCAGGTCTTCGAGTGATGGCAAACTGTGTCTGATCACCTTCTCAACAGCTCAACAGAGTAAATGATACCATGTAGTCTACTCTTGTCTGTGTGGTAGAGGAGTTTATACTGAAAGATGGTTGAGAAATGGTCCACTCTCAATGACGGCAACAGGGTGAACACACAGATTCTGCAGGACGTACGTTATAATACAGTACAATGCTTATTGTGATACCTAGCATAAAGAAGGCTAGTGTTAAACTCATCTTAATGTCTGTCTTTGAGCTTAGAGCACTATGAGTACTATCATAAGCAGTAGGTATTTAAAATATAAAGAAAAACATCAGCCACCCCAAAGCTAACCCAAATTGCCATAAAGAAATAACAAAATATACACACCTGGTCAGTAACTGGAGTTCTTTTCTCCTCCCCAGTGATCCACAGTACTGTAATGGAGGGTGCGCTGCTAGGACCTTGAGTGAAACGTCCATCCCCAAGTGATTGCTAAGAAAACTCACTCACTATAAACTCTTTAACACTTTTGGGTGAGGGGGAAATAAAAAAGGCATTACTACATGAACATGGGCCAGATCCCTCATAGTACTGCAGACTGAAGAGGTCCCTTTTCAGATTTGTCTGTTCCAAAGCTGACAGCACTCCTATCTAGTTCACAGCCTCCTTTTTATCTGTCTTAGCATTTCAAAGGTGAATGAACAAGTGTGTCACATAGTGTGCCCCCTGCTGCCAATCAAGGAGAAAGCCACATGCCTAGGTAAGTGCATTGTCAGTGAGTGAAGCAAACAGCACCAGAAGGGCCTTCAGCGTTCTGCGTGATTAATCCTGCGGCCAATTGGGTTAGTAATTTTTTTTTTTTTAATGTGCCTTCACTAAGTCTTTAAAAACATAAAAAACCACTGAGAATCAAACTAAATCTGCCAGGAATGGGCCCAAACCTCAAATCACTATGTCCCCAAACAGAACATGATCTTGCTGTGCTATAAATCAGTATTGAATGATACAGCCTGGAGTTGGTGGTAGCATACAGTGCCTGAGTGACACAGCCTGGAGGTGGCAGCAGCATCAGGCGTTGTATGTGACTTACGATGAGAGTTCAATGCGCTCCAGTTTGCTTAAAAGACTATTTGTCTACAACAGCAGCAGGTGTGTACTTTTGAGAAGGTGTTTAATTTTGTCGGGCCTTTCATGGTAACTAGGCCCTGAAGACTTTAACAGGAACAAAATGGTACAACACTTAGGTTGAGCAGAGCACTAAAAGCGTATTGTCCTCTGCCTACATCTAACTGGCTGGCTACTATTAGCTTTTCAGTTGTTGTACACACCAGTGCTGCAGCACACTGTCACTGTGTACTACACACAAAGTTGCACTCTCTCTCCCAATCTCACTCCCTTTCCTGTTAGTGCTTCTAGGCTGGAATCGCTGCTGTAATACACCCACAAGTGCACTTTCTCTCTCAATCTCTCTCCCGTCCCTATCAGTGCTTCTAGGCAGGAATCGCTGCTGTAATACACCCTCAAGTGCACTTTCTCTCTCAATCTCTCTCCCGTCCCTATCAGTGCTTCTAGGCTGGAATCACTGCTGTAAAAATGCTTTTCTGTGTCTCTCTGTCCCTCTCTATCTGCAATAGAACGCTGAAGTGAGTGGCCGCAAGATGTGACTGCCAATTATATAGGGCTGCATGCTGCATGTGATTCACAGTCATCCCGCCTTGCCATTTTCCCAAGATTCCTTGCCCTGACATGTGGATCTGCCATTTTAGATGCCCTGGAGCCTGGACCGCATTAAATGGAGTATAATCATTTTTGTGTGGTGGAATTCGATTTGTTGCAAATCGATTATTTTCCTGAAATTGGTAACAAATTCGGATTCATCAGATTCGATTCACTCATCCCTAAATGAGGGCATTGCTATTTGTGTGTTGTGAATTCCTTTTAGCTGGCTAACCTATGTGATGAGGTACTATGTGATACGGATACTATGTGATGAGCCCTCCACACTCCCTTTTAACATATGCTCCTGGCACATATCCATTTGGGATGTCTTTACAGATCCTTAGGAAAACGAAATTAGTCACGAAGCTCTAAATCTTGGGGAGAGGACATACTGCAATAAAGCATGTCTGCTATTAGAGGAGGTGCTGCTGCCACAAATGTGTGCACCTACATGTATTTCTGTGCCTTGTCATATGAGGCTCCACTAGAAAAAAGGTGAGTATCCCACTAATGTAGGGTGACATGAGGAGGAAAAGGTTAGGTTAATCTCCCTGTGAAACGAGTTGCAAGGGAAAGTGTATACTTAATTGAGGACAAGGGGTTTCCTCACACGAGGGGTTTCCTGTTTACCTTATGGGGAGCTGATTCACTCATATATATGTATATATATATACATATATATATATCTCGAGACATGGTTGAACTGGTGACACATCTGGGGTACAAGCTTGGCTGTTGCGGTGTACATGCTTCGCATTCTTTGATAGAGTTAAAATGCTGGGGTTTGCTTACGCTCCTTTGCTAATTATTTTCAAAAGTAATTTTACTGGAACAATGACTTGAGAACTGTAACAAACAAAAACAATTGTTGTTACTGGAAGATTTTTAATTGAATTTCTGCCTAAAGTAAACTGACAGTGTTCTTGCCACTTTGCGATTGTATAGAATTATTCCAGTCTTTTATATTTCTGGCCATGCATGAGAATAATAGCAATTCTGAATTTCATTAAAACAATTGTACAGCACCACTGACTATTATGATACTTTATAAATAAATAAACAATATTAATACTAATAATAATTTTATGAATTTAAAGTGTTGATTGCAGATATGAGATGTAAGTAAAGAAATTCCTGTGGGATATATGTTAAATCACATTGTATGTAGGAGACAACAGATGTACAAGTTTGCCAATCTTTATATCTGTAAAGGTTCTCATTCATCCACTTCCTGGTAGATCTGTACTAATAATTCAAGGCAACTGGTGTCATGGCACAATATGTACAGCCACTATTTCCACGCTGCCTGTGTTGGCGTGGTCAGATAGCTTTATTGCGTGACTATTGCTGGGGAGCATGGTTTACAGGAACAGTTGCTTCCTCAGCCACCACCCTCCAGGTCACCACTGGTGTTGCTTTGTCCTCAGTGTCTGTTGTTGCCAGGCATCCATAGGCCAAGTAGTTGCTGACCTCTCCTCAGCCTAACCATGTCCTTGCCTCGTCCTTCTCTGCATCCAGTGCCACGGCTAGTGGCAAGTTGTAGGGACTTCTGCACAACCAGCATTGCCTAGCAGTTACTGCCTGTTATTCCAGGTTGACCCCCCCCCCCCCCTCCCAGCCTTGCCACCTGTGCCGACATCCCTGGGTCCCTCGTTATTAGCCACCACAACCTAGGTGGCAGCCTTTAAGCATTCCTATTATAAAGGTTGTTCCAACAACCCTACCTGCCGTTTAATCTGCCCTAGAGCACGAAAGGACATGGTTGGGCTGAGGAGTGGTCAGCAACTACTTGCCATGGATATGGCACTTGGATGCCTGGCAACAGCTGAGGACAATGCAACACCGGTGGTGACATGGCGGGTGGTGGGTCAGGAAGCCATTGTAAACCATACTGCCCAGCAGTGGCCAGGCAATGAGGCAATCTGACCACACCAACACAGACATTGCGGAGATAGTGTCTGTGCATATTGTGGCATGACACCAGTTGCCTTAAACCATTATTCTTATTATTCTTGGAAAAAAATCCAAGTTACATAGCTTATAGACCTTATAGTGCTGGCTATCTTTCTCATTTAAGACTGACTTGTATAGGAACCTGCCATTGGGAAATGTATTAAAACAGTACTGCATGTGACAGACAATAAATATGCACCCAACTCCGCAAGCCATGGATCGCTAGTGAAATGTCTTCAGGAAAAATATAGCAAATCAGTTTGTCTTGGTTAATGGCTACACCTATATCTTAGCATATTCAACACAGTATGGTATTGTAACTAATGCCTGAAAGGCTTTATTTACATTCACCAGACAGTTTCCCACAGACTTACAGTGAAATAGAATACATCTTGTGGCCGAGTATTGCAAGAACACATTGCCATGAAAAGACAGTCATACTAGGACACACATCTCATAAAATATACAGCTATAAAAGACAAAGTACCCACCAGTATACCCCTTGCTTGGTTTCTACATTTTAACATAAACACCTTTTTTTTTACTTCTTTTGTATCTATTTTTAATGACTCAAATGTCCTTACTCTTAAAAATGTCAATGCATGGGACCTTACTAAGCGCTGTATCAGTTCTCCAGTGCACAATTTTAGACAACAAATACAATGTTGCTCTTGGACTTGCTCTTTGCTGCATAAATGTTTTGCTGGGTTTAACACAGGGAATTTTTCAGGCACCCCAGTTACATGTTATAAGAGGTGGCCATGTTCTTTTACCTCTAAACTTTAGCAGTAACACCATCTCAGTGTTCCTCCAAGTTAGTTCTGTACCGCATTTATGTTATAATCTCCACTGGTTTAAAGGAGACCTCAGCTATATAAGGGATGTTATGTGTTGCTTGGCCCGAACAGCCCAGTGAACAAGTCTTGATGATGAAACGCGTCTGGGGTGGATGTAAGCAACACATACGGACGTTACTTTCGGTTTCACTCCAGTCTATTGCTGGTTCCCACGGTTGTGAAAAACTGATGGCATTTCGACACAAGGAGGGTGAGATAGACATTGGAGACTCACCTTGCTGACTTCATGTTGGTTTTGTGTTGAGCGTGATTTTATTGTCCTTTTGTTACCCTTTGATAAGAGAATTTTTGGGGGGAATTTAAGAGGATATTGGGATTATATTCAAGCAGATCTACATGTGATTGGTTTAAACAAGAAAGTCTGTTTACGCTAGCTATCTGGTATGTTTTGCGCGGAGCCAGACACAGATTGATTGTGCTTAGAATTTGGATATATACATCATTAACTCCTTGATGACACAGGTTTGGTGCTCCTAGGACATTTTAAAATATTTCATTTGTGACCGATTAATAGTTTTTAGCGCGATTGTTTTATGATCTATCGATCAATTTTTTATAAAGAAGAACTAATTCTGCCAATTATTATTGTATTTTGTTAATGGGCTATATTTTTATTAGCATTTAAAAACATTTCACTTCTAAAACATTATTTAGAAAAACACTGCACTACCCCTGTTAGAATGGGGGTGGAAATGTAGCTGTAATACTGTATGTTGTTTTGTACATCTGCTTGTGTGCTGTGTATGGTTGTAAACAAATGATTGTGTTGTTAAATGATGTGGATCAGACAATATAGGAAATTAAGTTCATCAAGAATCTGACCCTTTTAATTATGTTTTTTTAAAGGAACTGCTCTAAACATGCGCCGTTAAATAAGGCACACATTATGTAATCAGGTTAATGATTTAAAATCACGCGCCTTTGATATCTACACAATTTAAGGTATTATTATGATAACTATGTCATTATTATGGTGTGCGGTACATTTACATTAAAATGGAATAAAACAGAGTTATTAATTATGATTAATGAGGTACAATTTAATGCCTTTGTGTTGAATTTTATAAATCAGCATGCATTTACTTACCGTATTTGCCGGCGTATAAGACGACTTTTTCCCCCTGTAAAACATGCCTCCAAGTGGGGGGGTCGTCTTATACGCCGGGTGCACCTGCATACCCCCCAACCGTCCCGATTTTCCCGGGACTGCCCCGATTTTCACTATTAAGTCCAGCGATCCGCGATGCATTGTCTTATCCCGCGCCGCCAATCAGCGCACCCCCCTCCTGCTCTGACGTCCACCCGCAACCCCCTCCCCTCCGATCAGCTGCTCTGGTGTCCACCCGCATACCCCCCTCCCCGCCGATCAGCTGCTCCGACGTCCGCACCCCCCTCCCCGCCGATCAGCTGCTCCAACGTCCGCCCGCACCCCCCTCCCCGCCGATCAGCTGCTCCGGCGCCCCCCTCCCGGCCGCCGACGATGATGATCAGCTGCTCCGGCGTCCGTCACCTCACCCGGCTTGCCCCGCCCCGGCTTCGGAAGCAGTGCTGGCGCGGGACATGGGAGTGGGCCGTTAAGCTCCGTCCACCTGCTGAGGATGCGTGATGACTCCAGAGGATAAGGTAAGAAGTAAATTAAAGTAAACAATTATTTCAATTAAGCCCACTCCATCACACACAATGATTGGGGTTTGCTCTGTGGCAGAGGGGTGCAATGTTGCTGGGTTCCCCTGAGCCACTAATAATGACACTAAGCGTGGGTACGCACCTTGTACAGAATTATGGTGGGGAGAGTACTGTGGGATCACCAGACAGGTGAATTTATCCTTTTAACTTTCTAGGGGGAGAGGGTATGCTATATTTGGAATGCCCTGGGCAGAAGATCAGAGGCCAGCCCCCACAATACCCACCATTTTTGCCAGGGTGTCCCACGGCGCATGCACTTGTCCCATGACGTCGCCGCTATGTCCCACGCCGTCACCCAGAGGATTGCGGCGGCCTCTCAGACACCCACCACCACTAGGTGCTGGTCCTGCTGCATCACTATTAAACATCCAGAAAAGAACATTTGGTTTCTGAGCACCATAAAAGAACAGCAGAAAATCACAGACATGATCACTGCAAGGGGCCCACTGTGACACTGTCGCCCAAGGGCCCATCAAAACCCGGAGCCAGCCCTGGCAGGTGTACACAAGGGTTTGATAACATATAGCCTTGTGACAGTTTTCCTGCATGTCATAAGCATTTGAATATAAATTAACATGTTGAAATAAAATCTGATGTTCTTTCACGTTTTATTTGGTGTGCAGAAGAGGGAGTAGTCTTATACGGCGAGTATATAACAAACTCTTTATATTTTGAGTGGAAATGTTGGGGGGTCGTCTTATACGCCGGCAAATACGGTATATTCATTTTAAAGGGGATCTACTGTAAACCCTATAACATTTTAGCATGTGTTAAATTAAATCGGAATTTAATGGATTTGGTTCATCCAGATCAAAATTTTGCTTTGAATTTAGCCAACTCGATTTTTTGTTTAGTATTTCTGCCTGGCTTTGAAATGGGGACTTTTTCTCATGTGAGGCTTGGACATTTGGATATTTAAAGGGCAAGTCTAATCCTGTGGCCTTACCAAGCACACTTCAAATCAGGGGTGTCCTTGTGCACAGATAATGCATTCAGTCACAGTACACACAGCTCAGCAATGGGGTAATGCAAAATATTTAGTGAAGCCAGTATGACCTTCTGTGTGCATTGTGGTGTAGACTGCAACCTGCATGCCATAAGATTTTTAGCAATAAGACACAAAAAAGTGCAAAGAAAGTCTTTGTCCTACATTTTCCCCCAAAACATCATCTGTATATGTGATGGGGCATTTTTACAGTTTAGGTACCTTATTTTTCCAGTGATGTAAGGATTTATTTTTAAAGTTCGGAAATAACAGCACCCTATGGGCCATGCTAAAGATTTCAACAATTTTTTTCTGCATTGCCCATAGGATTCTGTTGTTTCCAAGCTTAAAAACAAATACTCTGATGTGCCTAACCTGTAAGAATGCCCCATCACAGGTACAGGTCATTTTGGAGGAAAAAAGGTAGAAAAACAATTTTTTAGCACTCTTTTTCCAAAAAGCTTACTGAGATGCAGGTTGCAATCCATACTGCAATGCACTGCAAGTCACACTGGCTTCACCAAATATTTAGCATGACCCCCAATGGGAAGCACTTCAACCTAACTGCCATTAGCTCAGCAGATTCAGCACCGTGAATTTAGTTTTCTTCACATTTTTTGAGAGAAAAAACGTGTCTTGATTTTTTTCCTTGGTACAATTCAGCACCATGTTTAACTGTGCAAATTTGCATTTGCACAGCTATAACAGATGCTGAATGTCACTGTGAAAACAACATACACTTTTTTGTGAGTCTTTTTTTTTTTTCAATTCAGCATTATTTTTAGCTGTGCAAATTATTCAAAAATGTGCACAGCTAAAATGGTGCTGAATTGCACTAAGGAAAAAAAATCATTCTAAAAATGTTTTTTTTTTTTACAGAAAAAAAAGTCTCACAGTGTTGAATCAGCCCTAATGTGTCAGTTTAGATAAATTAGCAAATAAATAGCAGGTAAATAAATTAGCAGGCCATTCAAAGTAATACTACTTCCTGTTAGTCTTTTTATCAATATTAGGGAAAGGCTATAGTAAAAAAAAAAAAAAAAAAAAAAAAGAAGAAACACAGGCTGTTTGGTGAGTATAGGTGATCATAAAACGAGAAAGGACGTTTATGTCACCACCTTCTATCTCCAGCCCAGTTCCCCAAAAAAACCTGTGTCTATTATTGAAACTTAAGCCTTTGCCCAATATTCATCAAAACAGAAAGCAGTAGGATGTATGGATGGCAGCCATATGCTAATTGATTCAGTTACAAATAAACTAGCAGTTAGGTAAAGGTGCGACTCAATGCTAAGCTGTGTGTACTATAACTGAATGCATTATCGCTGGAAATCACCAGGGGGTGGGGCTTCTTGACCAGAGAGCAATATAGTTAAATGCATCCGTTTTGTGTTGTTATGAATATTGGGCAAAGGCTTTAGTAAAAAAAAAAAAAAAAAAACAGTCATAATGACATAAACTTCCTTTCTGGGTTTAGGATCACTTTAAGCAAAGAAAATTTAGACATGCTTATAGAAAATCCAGGAGACCTCTATACCCAAATTGTTACTGATGATGAAACATGGGTCCACCACCACCTGAGTAACCAGCTAAAAAGTACAAAAAGGTCATGGCAACAGTTTTTGGAGATGCAGAAAGTGTTTTATAATTAGGATTGATGCCACACAAGACAATTACTGGAAATAGTCTGGCAATACAGGACTTTTTAAATCATACTCATGAAACAATTGTTGAACTGATAGTCATTCAAAGTGTTGTGGGGAGTTGTCACCAGGTTTGTTGCCTTTTTATGACAATGCACCAGCTCACACATATCGCAAATCACATCTACTATCAGGTAAGCGGCTTAATGAAGCTTAACCATCCACCCTACAGTCCAGACCTTGCTCCCAGTGATCACCTTATCTTTCTTGCTAGGCTTCCTGTTACTGTGCATTTCAGGGATGTCAGTTGGGAGAGGAAGCTCCAAAATGGCTGCTAACGTTCTTTTCCAAATGTACCAGACTGTTGGTCAGGTTTAAAATTTTACCTTGATGTATTAGCTTCATGTTTGTTCTGAGCACTATTTAAATCGTTTCATGTTTTTTCATGAATTATTTTGAGCTGAACTGAGGACTGATTGTGTTATTTATTTTCTGTGATTTGTTATATTTGTTATATGTGTGTTTTTCCTGTCAATAAGTAAAACTCATTAGCTTACTTTTCACAAAACATATCCACATACTGGAGGGGGAGAAGTATTTCACCAGTTATTATATTATTATCTAAGAACATAGTTTAGCAATAGCACTTTGGGGGACCTAGATACAAATGTATTTATCTTCTTGTTGCCTTTTTTCTTATTATACCTGTTCTTTGTTGGGGGAGAAGGGTTGCCTTTGGTCTTAATTGCCTTGTCATTGTGTATTTATATTTTTCAGGGGCTACTTTTGTATTCTGCTAATAAAGCTATACCATTTTACATTCAGCCTGTTTATTTAGGGGGCTTGCCTGAAGTTGTTTGTGTACTTTTAGCTTATCCCTTGTGGTGCCAGCACCTTGGCCATTCAAGCTGTGCATCGATATTGTTTTTGTGGTGCATCACAAATCAGGATGGCCTAAAGGCAATCTGGAACCCGGGGCTGGAATCTTTCAGACTTGAGGTTACATTTGTGAACAGCCTTGTAACGTATGGAAGGCATAGGCTTGTGTTTTGTTTCTTAGTAGTGTCTGGTTCCTCAAATTACCATTTATTAGGGGCTACTAAGGGTGGGGGGGGGGTAATTTACTTTCCCTCCCCTAAGTGCTTTTTTGTCTACAAAAGGGGAACACTTTAAAGAGTATTAAACTTCTTTTTCTTTAACTTTTTAAGAACTGTGAAAGGAACAGGTCTAACGTAAGCTATGCACATTAGAGAAGTCATCCCACTTTGGCAGCTTAACTGGCTGTTTTGCTAATTAATCTTTAAAATCCTAAGATAAAATGCTATTCTGTCCCTTCAGATATTTTATGTATGATAAATCAGATTTAATTTTCCATTAAACTGCTCATCGTGCCTCTAACTATAATGCTGCTAAATTATTCCTAGTCATTTCTACGAGTGTTGTACTTCTTACCGCAGCGCTGGGTTACCTTATGTGCCGGCAGTGTTTTTACAAGGCAGAGTCAACTTTCTGTGGATTTCAGCTCCTGCAAAGTCTGGGCACTGGTCCAGGCAGCATTTAAATAGTGTGAAGTTACTTTTATTCTCTTATCATTTTGCTTCTGTCCCCTGGAGAAGAATCTGACTTGTCTAGATTGCTCTTTTCTGGGGAACTAATCCAATTGCTATGTGTCATCACTATTAGCTCTGGTGTCTCATCCCTTGTGTGTAATTTTATGGCAAGATGCAGATTATTAATATGTGAATAACTCTGCACGTATTTCATGGAGCCGTTGCATTATTGATAAAGTGGCACTGGACCTTTGCAGCACATTACCTTGCAAAATTATGCAGGATGCATTTAAACTATTTAACTGTTTAATGTCTGGGTTATGGCATATTTGCATAGCTGTAGTAATGCTCAAATAAACTGGAATTTCAGGTGTTTCCCTGTCCCCTGGGAATCCCAGTTTACTAGTA
This sequence comes from Gastrophryne carolinensis, assembly GCA_027917425.1. Lineage (NCBI taxonomy): Eukaryota > Metazoa > Chordata > Amphibia > Anura > Microhylidae > Gastrophryne > Gastrophryne carolinensis. The sequence goes on along the minus strand of CM051240.1, from coordinate 100,125,530 downwards.
TACTTACCTTACCAGCAATCTCTATCTATTGTGGTGAATGGGATTCGTGAGAAATTGGAGTCTTTAACTAAATTCAAGCTAATCTACGGGCCTAAATTATGATGTGCATCTATTAGCAACTGTTTGTGCACCCGTCTAACCTGACTCTGTGCTGTGGACTATATTTATACTTTGATTGTTACACTGAGGTACTGGCTGGCCTATGACAGTGCCTGTTGGACCCGCCAGCTGATTATTCCAGCGCCAGTGAGTGCCACTTTGTGTTGCCATTTTTCTGGATATTAATTCCTCCTTTTTCTATCGCTGATTAGTGTTTTCGTCATTACAGGTACAAGAAATCACAGCTGGAAACAATGGGGACAAACGTTATAGTGCATTTAGGTTGCATTTTAGTTGTTGGTGTCCAAATTACACATTGTTAAGCAAAAAAATCAATTTAAATAAATTTTAATAACACACAAAAAAACTTTTTGGATCTAGGTCTTTCGTTTCATTTATTGACAAGTCCCAATGCAAGTTAATTAATTGAATTTAAAATAATTAAAACACTTCCAGTTCTGCCCATTGTGCTCTGTGGGATCTTGAGCTATAGCAGCAGGTTTCATCTGGCGCTGCTTCAATATAGTTGAATAAGACACTAGCCAGCAGACGTATTGGGGTTAGCGTTTTTTCAGTCTGATGAGTACTGCTGAGGCCAAAAAAGTGGCACTGACTTCTTAAATAAGGCTCTGTATCTGTAACACATTATCCCTGTGATTAGTGGTGGGCTTTAGATTCCTTTCAGTGTTGACCTCAACTTGACCTGAATATCACACATTTGGTTTGGGTTGACCCACAGCAAGACCTTGCAACAATATTTGGGTCAAATGGCTTGGCCCTTCTTTATTTTATTCTTCTTGTAAAGATATTGCTTCCCTTAGCTACAAGTCCAGCACACTAGGCATATGAGCTGATGTTTCCATGACTTGTGCGCTGAGAGGCGAGCTTTAAGCCCTGGGAATACTATACCCTTTGGCACAGGTCTGGTGTCTGGAGTCGGAAAGGCCTGGTGCCCACCAGGTTTATTAGCCACAAGGGGAAGGGTTTAGGAAAGGTTATCATTGACATTTAAAAAATAAATTCAATGATAAACCTGTAGTAACGGGGGGCTGTGCATTGTTCAATCAACCTAGCTACAACAATTACCACCCCAGTGACCCCCCAGAGTAGTTATAGTTATCTTGACAACCCCCTCTTTTTCTCTCTCCTTAGGGTTCAGGAAAACCCGCCAGACACCTTCAGCCGAACAGCCTCTAGACCAAACAGCAGACTGTTAGGCTCATCACTACTTGTGTTAAATCTGAATACCATTCAAATCTATCAGGAGAAATGTAGAGTGAAGTAGTCTGATCTCTAAAAATGACTATGGCAGCCAAATGCTGACACAAAATTAGACCCTCTAAGCGTCTGAGGAAGATTGCATGCATTACAATAAAAAGGTTTAATTCAACTTTATCAAAATTTGGACCAGAAATCGATCCTGGATTCCATCTCTGCTCTAGGCCAGGAACGGTACTGTACCTGGTCCTGTAAAGCTCTTCTGAAGGTTCAAGGTGATGATATTGCCATTGAGTCTCATCCCTTGATGTTCTGCCTAGCTTGGATATTATATTATAATGCAGCATTAATGTGTCCAAAGGTGGGCAACAAAAATGGTAGAAGGGCTAAAACTTCAAGAAGGACTTAAAGAACTTGTACAGTCTGGGGGAAAGAAGGGAGAGGGGGGACATGATTGAGACCTTTAAATATGTGAAAGGATTGAATAAGGTTCAGGAGGGAAGTGTTTTCAAGAAGAAACTTAATGATAGAACAAGGGGGCACAACCTGAAGCTAGTCGGGGGGAAGATCTGGAGCAATGTTAGAAAATATTATTTTACAGAAAGAGTAGTAGAGGCTTGGAACAAACTTCCAGCAGAGGTAGTTGAAAAATTGACAGTCAGTGAATTTAAACATACCTGGGATAAGCACACATCTATCCTAAGATAAAGAGTACATACAGTATACACATAGGGGCAGACTAGATGGACCGTATGGTCTCCTTCTGCCGTCAATCTTCTATGTTTCTATAGCATAGTAAAAAGTGAGACGGTGGTACAGATGGCGCAGCGCTGAGTGTAATAAAACATGCATTGCTGCCACACTGTAAAATGTAATAAGCAGAAGAGAGTCCTGCCTTTTCATTGTGAAAGGTTTGTTATATTGTTACAGTGCCATGAAAGGGGTGCACCTCCTTCACATTGTTTAACAACCACTCACCCCACTGTTGCCATGCAATCAGCTCACAGCCATTTGCACTATGCTAGTGACCTGTCAAGTGTGCTACTGCAATAGGGAGATTACTGTAGTAAATGGCCCATCTATATTTGGGGTCTGACTGGACTGAACATATCTAAAGAGGGAAATCAGCATGTAGGGTGAACCTTCTGCACCACAGAAGTGCCAACTAATAGCCTTCTTTTCATGTTAGCTCCTCCTATCCTGGTGAAATTAGAGGAGCCTGACACTGAACTAACCTTATGGGGACATAAGATACCAAAGAAAGGGCTGGGTGTCATTTGCCCCAAGCCAAATATATTTTTAATAGAACTAGCTAGCAAAACTACATTGAGTAAAACTTTTGTCGAACTCAAATTGTCACCTAGGGTGAACCAAATGAGACTTTAATATGCTGTATGTGAATCAGCTTGAAGCTAATTTTGATGATATATATATATATATATATATATATATATATATCCACTCTTGCATTTCCTCAAATTTAGTTAAGGGCCTCAACTCAATAGTTCAATATGAAAGTGAAACCCTTGCCAGGCTGCAACTCACATGGCAACCATGTGGTGGCTACGTAATCACTTTTATAGAAGTCTATGGCCTTGATTCTTCAAGAGTTGAAAAAATTCTCATGGTAGTAATCATTCATTTCATGAGAAAAAAAGCCTGAGAATTTGAGTGTTGATGAATTACCAGATAGGAAGACATTGAAAGTCAATGGCACTTTTTCCTACAGATAAAATGGGGTAAAAAGTTCAATATTTTTCTCAGGAGTAAAAAAGTGCCATTGGTTTTCATTGTCTTCCTATCTGGCGGATCACTAAAACTGAAATTCTCAGGCTTTTTGCTCATGAATTAAATTCTTTTTTCAACTCTTATTGAATCAAGGCCTAAATTTCATAACACTATATAACAAAATCATGCTGTGGTCATATCCTTTTTAAACCTCAGAAAATTGGGATATAAGCTCATGCCCTACCAAGATCTGGCCCCATGGGCCCTGTGTCTTTGCTCCAACTGTCCCATGCATGTATTTAAACAAACATGAGAAAGAAATGCAAAGGAAAATTATTTTCTTCAGGGGCAAGGGAGACATTTTCTATTTTGGCTCTTGTCAAATAAATTATAATTACTGGCTATGTTCCACCACAATACTGGAGATGACATTCTCAGCATCTCTGTATCATTTTCATAATTCAAGTTTTCAATGTAAATGATTTGGGGGAAAAAGCAAAGGGCAAGCGAGACAATATTTATTGCCTTATGCCTAAGGCTAGAAAACTGTCTGGCTGATTACAGCAGTGAAATAGGCTTTTTGGGGAAAAAGGGCATAGCGCGTTAACTTGTGTGTAAGTGTTTACTGAATGTGTTTCTTCTGCATAAATTAAAATACCTCCATGCTTTACACCTTTTGTACTCACTGCGATTAATCATCACATTTCTTTATTTATCTTCCAGTAACTGACATGGGCAAAAATAATTGACTTAATCTCTGTTACAATATAAACTGTTGCCAAATGCAGTACATCCTAAAAGAGCAGATAAGTAATTTAATGATATGCAAAGCTGCATTTCAGCTTTTGTTTACCATGTTTTATCTCTAGAAAACCTGCTAATACAACCCCCCCCCATAGGTTTGTTTTACTGTTCATTTTTTTTTACTTATTGAGCACCACTTCATATTTTCTTATTATCTCAGATATCACATGTGGGTGTTACAAAACAGCAATTTAATGTGCACAAAACACAAACAAAATGCACATACCGGTTTTTTTCGCAACATAAGACACACCTAGTATGTGGGGTTTAAGGGGTTTAAGAAATTTTCTGAGCCAACTAATGTGCTAAAATATTTAACACATAAAACAAAACAGAATGTTGTTTCAATGTGCAATGTAAAGTATACAGCAGTCAATAGCAATATTAACCCTTTAACAGCCAAGTGTAAAACCTGCACAAAGTGCACCTAGTTCAGCACCATCTAAATCAAATATGTATACCTAGGAGTGTGCTAATTTAGGAGTCCCAACTACACAGTATAATAAACAAGACAGCTTGTGGCCCAGTATACCACAAGAACAGACACCAAACTAAAAAAGGCACCACTCCTACTCAACTAATAAGCCAACACCATCATAAATTAATATCAGTAGTTTAATTCATCAGAAAATTTCACTAAAAAACATACAATACATTAACCATCACAAACATTTAAAAAGGACATAATACACAGCCCATCCCAGCAAGAGGAACCCAATTGATCCTAGCCATCTGTGCTTAACCAATTAATTTAGCTTCACATAGATGCATCCATCTAAGTGATCCTAAAGTGCCTATGTGCAATATTAAAGTGCAAAATATAAATGTGCCAAAAATGCGGAACTGATAAAGAAATAGTCACCTCAGTGAAAAAGGGAAATAACCTCCTGCTGAGTGGGACGATCAATCACCCTTTAACAGCCAAGCACGTTGATTCTACATGCTTGCTTATAATCTATGTTCTTGGCATTTTTCCCTGGCTGGCTGAAAAACTTTTTAAAAAGCTCACCTCTGTCCTGGATCCAGTGTAAGTCCCTATTACACAGTGCCATTAGTCAGCAGCAGCAGGTGCCTCTTATGAATTGCTAACTGCCTGTTTGCTATTAACCATATATTGATTATAAAAATACTATATATAAAAAAAAAAAAAATATATATATATATATATATATATATATATATATATCTTACCATGTCTTTATGGATGATGCTTCCACCTGACCTCCACTGATCCCAGATGCAGCACGGAACCTTGGGAACCCCCCCCTCTCAATCCATCAGGAAGATCTCCAATAGGATGATGTGCACTAATAAGTGGAAAATCAGCAGAACACAATGGTGCCTATGCCTAGCCATTTTGGTTACAATATATGTATATCTATGTTACATATATATGTAATATACAGTTTATTTCTGGGTTGCTACTTTCACTAATCATTTTTCTAGACAATAAGTCAATTTTCTTGCATGTTATTTAGGGTAACAGTATGGACATGGAAGTTGTCTGCATTAGCCCTAGGTGCCTTTTGGCAGGACCTGGACTTTCTGCTCAAGCCTTAGATTGACTGCTTTTAATATCATAGCTGTACCATGATGATCCTGCTTGCCATTTCCCAGGATATAGACCTTGCTACTGGTTGGACAGAAATGTGTTAGGTGCCTTGCACTGTCTGTTCTTCATTCTAGTTGTCATTCTGACAGCCATTTCTCTGCAGGTTCACAGCAGTTATTTCCAATGTGTGATGGGTTATCAAGTGTGATGGGTTATCAAGCAATGACAGCTGTCAGCCAGCTAAAACCCCTCACACCGATGGAGGTTTAGCACACTTTTATCCTTAGTTAGTGCCACAATGAAAATTATTGAGGTCCTACAATTTAGCGGCTGCACTTTTCTTTTTTTTTTTATACCCTTGATGCTCTAATAGAAGTTTAAATAAGACTATTTCTGGAGGAAAACGATAACTGCAGTATTTCTGATATCTGAGGTCTGAATTTAGTACAGTAGTACATTAAAACATTAAGTCACACACTGACAGAAACATGTCACCTTATCTTATTACTCAAATCTCTCTATGTACAAGTGGTGCCAAAAATCAAGTAATAATCAGATCAGGTTTATAGTTATCTGGTGGTGTGGGGTTTTGGTCCTGAGGAAGAGAAGAGTAGTTTCTTCCACTGCAACCCCAGCCATTGTTGGTGGATAGTGGGGGGGGGGGGCTGCCAGATCTGGCACAAATGAATTTGTATTCCAACTGGGTTGTACTACAGAAAAAAACTGATTTTAAATTGAGTTATGGTAGAGGTGATTTGGGCCAGTGGTCCAACCTTCCAACCTATAGCTAAAAGTTCCAATCAAGGCACATGTGCATCCAAACACAGTAGGCACACACCAATTTAACCACCTTTAAACAGTATCTAACAGGTGTGCAGATTACTCAGCCTGCACATGAGTTAATGGGTGCACACCTATTGAGCATGCTCAGAGTCCTTTATAACAAACTTCCTGATCAATCCAATGTGCCTCTTTTCTTTGTGTCTCTGGATCGTGGAAACTCTTGCTCTCTGGATTGTTTATTACCAACCCCTGCACATTTGTAGGTTTTGCCTGTTTGCCTCCTTGTCCGACTTTGACAGCTGCTAGCCCATAACCCTTTTATATGTTTCTGGTTTATGCTTGTTTGCTGCCAGTCCCAACCTATGGCTTTGGACTTGACTACTCTCCCTTCTCTCCTCCTCGTCGACTAAGCCTCGCAATGCCTTCTCTTCTGTGTACCCTCTGCCATCTAGACCAGCCTGCTCAGTATTTTGATTCCCCATTCCCCTGAGACCTCCCACGCAGTAAAACCTCCTTCGTTGATCCTTCTTTCATACTTCTTTGCAGGGGCTCTAGAAAATAATGGGAACTCTGGGCTGCATGGTTGAGTTGTGGGTTCTGGCTAATGAATAGAAAAGAGAAGCATACAAAACAAGTTGAAAGCTGATGCTTTTTATTTACTTCTTTGTTTTATTTATACCTAAGGTATAAACAGAAACAGACTGAGAATAACTATGAAAATGGAAAAAAAAAATATTAACAGATGGATGATAAAATATATAGGAAGATTCATGGTCCAGTGCAAATCATAAAAACACATTTTGTGTATTATTCCACCTTACCATAAAACCATATTTCGCGTGTGTTTTATATGGCAATAATTAGACAGATGTAGAATTGTCTGACAGTGAGAGAATTATATATATATATATATATATATATATATATTGTAAAACAACTTTATAAACAATCAGTCCTCCAAATTGTGTTCAACTGATAAATCAGCTGCACAAAATGATTGCTCTTATCTTTATACATAGCCATATAAAAATGGAATTTGGAACAACTTTTAATGTCCCATTACCTATCCATCATTGTTCATAAATTTTTTAGGATAATAAAAAATAACTACTGTAGGTATAAAAACAATGCCTGCAGTTAGGTTTCCCAGTTCTGCTCTAGTCTTAGTCAGGAAAGAATTTACTACTCTCCTTTTGGTGTGTTTTAAGCTGGTGTAATGTTATTTCTTTTTTCTCTGGTTTTAGGGCAGCATCGCGTGCCCAGATAAAAATCTGATGCCTTGACCTGGGTAACACTGGGCGAGGAGCGGCAGTTACGGGTTCCTTGCTAGGCCAACAGTAGTTAGACGTGGTCGCTGGAATAAGGAACCTGTGGTACCCTTTTTTGTTAAAGGGCACTGAGCTTGAGAGGGTCAACTTTATTTTCCCTACACGCGGGGGAGGGAGCTACAGACCCAGGGAGTGCTTCACCCTTCGTGTCCGACTTTCTTTCAACTAATTCTTTCTCCAGGACAGGGTCTTATGCTGCAGTATGTTTTTGTTTCAAGCAGGCTGCGTAGCACTGCCTGTACTTGCAGGTGGATGTGTCTTGGGACTATGTGGCTCATTATAGACCTCAAATATTTCAACACATTCCCACACCCAGATTCAAGATTGAATTATTGCGATTGGTGATTCTCTCCCTCAGGGGAATTACCTGGCAGCAAACGAATGCATAACTACACACCCCGATCTTCAAGGTTTATCAGCAATTTCTTTGCTTTGCGCTGGGTCCACATCATTTTCCATACCGTTTGTGGCACTCCCGTTTGGGATCTCCATGGCACCCAGAGTCTTCCGAAATGTGTTGGCATCATTCATGGCTATCCTCCACTGTCAGGGGGTTTGCTGGGCATTCCACTTAACAAGGTTCTTAAGGTTGCTCAGGCCAAGGAGTTTTTGCCAGAACCCAAGCTCCAGAAACTGCAGGCAGTGCATGCAGCTTCTGGATCTGACAGCTGCAGTTTCACACTAGGGCTAAGCAGTTTGCAATGCTGTCCCTTGGGGAGCTTGTCCCTGCAATGGTGACCCCAGTCTTATTCCATAAGTCAAATGCTCATTTTCCGATGTTCCAATGGACCGTGATTACCTCAGATGCCAGTCTGAGGGGTTGGGGAGAAGTGTGGAACCAACTGATGGTTCAGAGTCGATGGTCACTAATCAGAATCTAATCAGACAATATGATGGATGTTGCATATGTCAACCATCAGGGAGGCATGAGGAGCAAGAAGGCATTTTGGGAAGTTGCCAGGATTATTGCATCGGTGGAACAGCATGTTCCTTGCATTTCAGCTGTACACATTCGTGGCTTACAGAACACCTGGGCAGATTTCCTCAGCAGAGAAATCATCAACCAGGGAAAGTGAGCTCTACATTCTAAGGTGTTCTGCGACAGAAGCTAGTTTATGCCTTCCTGCTGCTATCGCTGATTCCATGGTTGGCAAAGATAAGCCTGGAGGGCATCACGACCATTCTAGTTGCTCCACATTGGCCAAGATGAACCTGGTTCACAGGCATAGTTCAAGTGACTGCTGTTTCATCCCAATTCTTGGTTGCTGGCTTTGATAGCATGGTAATTGAATCCTGGACAGAGGGCTCCCTCCTTGGGTAGTGGCCACTCCGATTGGGGCCAGAAAAGCCACCTCAGACAGGATCTTCTACCAAATTATGTTTGCTTGCTGCAAATCGCTTATTCATTCTTCTCTGCGTTTTTCCATCCCACTCATCCTAGAATTTCTGCAGAAGGGTCTGGCTAATGGGTTGCACTATCATGAAAAAAATGGCCCAATGATAACAATCCATGTAAATATGCTGGGTGGCAGGTGGAGGGGTTACTTATATACGCTCAGCTGAGGAAGGGACGGTGTCCCGAAACATCCCCGTGAGCGATTCTCTACCTGGTAATCATAGTGTGCTATGTGTGTCAGTTCATATGTCGCATTGCTTGTCTTTGTGTGATCTCTTTTTACCGTTTCACTGTATTGCGCTGTAATTACATTTGATCCTTGGTTGATGCCATAAATTGTTGCATAAAGTTAGTTGTGCTTAAGTGCACTTATGTATATATGTAAATATGGTCATATATTAAAGATCAGTTTAGGTCTTTGCAGCAATATGATTCAATATCTGCCTGCCATATTATTTGCATGATGCTTGAAGGTCTGATCGAGTGACATGTTGTTAGACATATGCACAGCCAGAGGGCGACATAACATCTTGTTTTGTTAGAACTACACTTGGGAAACCATAGGGTGTTGCAGACTGTATTGTACTTTCATACAGCAAAGAGAAATTATCCTTTGCCTTACACTTGTACATATATTTACTTTAAACCCAATGTCTCCCAATATGTGGTTCATCATTTGAGATTCATTGTTCTAATTTGACTGTGTTGTCAAATTTGTTGTGATCAGACAGTTAACTAATTGATGAACATTTGTACTCAGTCTGTAATATATATGCGTTTGTTGGTATATACACATATAACATCATCTCCTAAAATATATATCTTCATAATCAGAGACAAACCTTGTGTGTGGTGTGCATTACTCCTAACCTTATTATTTTTTTTCATGTTACTTATATACCCAACATCAAGAAATATCCAGCCAGGCTTTATTTTTCATTCCTTTAATGGAAGGTTGCTCCTGATACACGTGAACCTGTCACCCCTAGTTTTTCTATCAGGAGAAGAAAACTAGAAGCTTGGCGGGAGTCTTATTCAGTTCAGGTGTATAAGTGGCCCCTCCTCTCATTAGCTGACATGTTTATATCAATGTTTATTATTACACAATTTCATGATACACCTCCTTTAAGGGCAAAGTCGGTCTTTCAATGTCGGTAGCGGAGAATTCCTTGATTCACACGTTCCTGCAGGGGACTGTTCATGTTTGTCCTCCCCGCAAGGCTCCGGTGCCCACTTGGGATCGCAAATTGGTCCTGATCTTTCATAAGGACAAGGTGGTCCTGAGCTGCTGGAGGATTTCTCGCTAAAGTCTGTTTCAGGTTTTCATCTGAATGAGGACAATGCCCTACATTCCTATTGTCCAAATCAAAGGATTCTGCACGCTCAAGACATTGTGTCTTAAAGTATGATTTGGCGAATACAGCATCTATGCATAAAACAGATGCACTGTTTTCGGTTCAGACCAGACCCAGAAAGGGTTGGTGGCTGCCAAAGCCATTATTAGCCATGTTATCAGATAGGCAGTTTCTTGAGCCTATACTGCCAGGGCTAAATATCCCCATTTTACAAGAGCTAGATGTCCTTCCAACACCAGGATTCGGTGGACCAAGTGTGCAAGTCCACCACTTGGTCACGAATTCACACCTTCACTTCATTTTATACGGTGGCTGTCAGTACTTAACTTGTAAAACAGTTTTTCTCAGTTGTCCATACAAGGATGCCACACCTTCTCAAGGATGTTTTGATTGTGCCTATTTCCGTTGCCTTGAACAAGATGTCATAGGCCGTTGATCTTCACCGCTTGTGTACCAGGAAACCTGCCAGCAGGCTGGATCTTATATCTGTGGATAGGGAGGAGTCACAGCTCTCTTCCTGCTCTATTTCTGCCCTCCAGCATATGAGGAACACTGTGTGAATAAATAGAGAGGCACACAGAAGAACACGTGTCACTCGTAGAAGTGGGAGTTGATCTCCAGATCGAGCATTACACACCCCTTGAGAAAGGCCCTTTTGAGGTCCAAAACACTGAGGGGAAGAATGATCTGCTGGCGCTACACTATTGTACAGCTCAAACTGAGCAGCATCAGTAAGGCTCACCCTTATAGATCTCTGGTTGGTTTAAAAATCTTTATTTCTCTAATTTCAACAATTTTGACAATATGCTTACTATATTAGATGTATAAGGCATTGCAAGTGTTTGTGATAACATTTGGGGAGCAGTCTGGACATTTTCCTATTTATATTGTTTATACTCCTGGCTCAATGTTAAAACCTGCCCTCATCAGTAAATGCTTCATAAACATGAATTTACTCCAAGGGAGAAACACAGGCGCCACCCAGTGGAGTATGTTAAGTAATAGTTTTGTTCATATGATGATTTCATTTGATTCACTGTTAAAAACGGTGATATAACCATTTGTAGTGCCATAGTCTTATGTGTGTATTTATTTACTAATTAAATCTTGATTATTTAGCAAAAATTAGGAAAGGTGTTTGATAATTCCTTATTTTCTAGTTGTGACGTGACACACCCTAAAGGGGACCTTGTTACCTGGGGTCATCCCTGCATTCATCTAACATACCACCTTTCTCTCCCCCATAAAATACTCAAATGTTTTGTTATAAATAAAACACTTAAAGGGAGATTTGCCCTGTAAAAGCAGAGCTATATAATTAATTTCAGATATTTTGCTTAAAGGCTTCTATTTCACTCTAAAGATAAATTAGTTGGCTAAGCATTTGTAGATAAACTATCGTCCAAAATCTGTTCAGAACAGACATCAGCAAAATTTCTGCAGAATTTAAAAATTAAAAAACCTTTGAAACTTTAACCAGAATCCAAGCAACAACGCTAGTTCTGGAACACCTGTTCTTTGCTATCCGAGTCCTGGTATAGCTGTAGTAATAAGTCAAGGCAGAATAGAGGCACTTTTTGTTTTTAAGGAGTACCAAACATCAAAAATGGCTTTTGGTGCTTCTTTTCCTAATCCCTAGGGGGGCAATCCAAATTGGGATGGCCTACACCTTCCCTCACTAGCTAACCCATCTCCTTCTGGCATCAAATGCAGCTATCTAAAGAGATTTCTTTAGCTGCCTGCATCCCCACTTCCTTGGCGGCAGACTATTAAAGTGGACCAAAAACAGCCCGGGAGTTTATACTCTATAAGGAGTCTATAGGACTCCCTATCCCCCCCCCCCCAGGTCACCCAGATTCGGGATGCCTCACTATGTATAAACCTCCAGGTCGCCCAGTAAACTCTCCTTCTCCCTGTCGGGTGCTTGGCTAGATACGGCTGGAGCCAAATATTAGACAATTTGAAGTGAATGCAGTTGAGTGTGTTGATTAGATTGAATTGGAAAAGTGAGTTTTAGTGGGTGACCTGGAGGGTTTCACACAGCGGGGCATCCTGCATCGGGGTGCTCTGAGAGCAAGGACCCCACAATCCTGGGTTTTGATCTACTTTAAAGTTAGCGGGTTGGGGAGAATTTGCACAGTGGAGATTCTGCAGCAAAGAAGACCCACTTTGCAAATCACCATGGGCAGGCTGATTCATTACTAGCGCCAGGTATCGGCAGATGAGCATCTGTACAGAGGCGCCTCATTCGCTGTAGTAACCTGGTCGGCATTGATGAATGAGATGTATGTTGGGCGTTCTAACACCAGTACAGCATTGCAGGGAGCGAAAGGTAGCGCCAGCTCATTGCGACCGACTCTCAGCAACTCACACCATATTCAACCAAAAAAAACAGACACACACAGCGTCGGCGCTCTAAATCTGGGCGCTGTAGTATAGAGCGCCAGACACTGTGTGATTAAAGTCTGTTTTTGAACATATATCTACCAGTAACAAAGCGAAAACACATGGAATTACATTGTTGTAACTTGTAACATTGTGACATTAATACTTTAACCCTTTAACCGCCAGCCTACCTTGAGATTTTGTCACCCTTTGTTGCCAGACCATTTTGCACTATTTTGCGCTCCACATGTTCAACTGTGATTTTTGAAGAGATTTCCCAGTATTTCCCTGGACAATTATATATGGTTTTTTTTAGCACAGTCTGGGCTTTAACATGAAGTGTCTTGTTTGTAAGATTGTCAGTGTTTTTTAAATATTTTTATTGAAAATATGTAAAAAAAAAACCAAAAAAACATTTTTTTACAATTTTAGTGTGTTTTCCTAATAAAGCATGCAAGTTGTTCCAGAAAATCATATTGTGTGTAAAAGCCCTATTGCTCCCGATTGCAACAGTACCACATATGTATTGGTAGACATCCTTTCCTGCCCACGAGACACGGAAAACTAAAAAGAGCGACTGAGCTAATTTTCAAAGAAAATACACCATTTTGCTCTCCTTGCGCTTTTTCAACCAAAACACCACTTTTCAATTGAAATACCCCCCACAAACCACATGTTCGCTGAAAGTACACACCTCAAGCGTTCTAGGCGTACCAGGCTTGTTGTTGTAGCTGCAGCTTTCTGGGCGCAAGCCTTCCCGAAACTCACTGGTTGTACTGGATTTCCCTAAAAAAATAGCAAAAATGCAGCATTAAGACCAATTTTTTCTATAAAAAACATGCGCTAACCAAAAAAAACTAATCAAATCTGAAATGGCAAGGTCTTCTGAACAGAACAATACCCAACATGCATAGCTACCTCCAAGGGTAGGGTTGCCAATTACCCCAAAGCAAAGCGTATGCATAACGGGCATTTCCATTGAAATTTCCTGCTCTGCAGACAAAGTGCGCACCTTGCGCTTTTTCAACCAAAACATCACTTTTCAATAAAAATACCCCCCACAAACCACATGTTCCCTGAAAGTACACACCTCAAGCGTTCTAGGCGTACCAGGCTTGTTGTTGTAGCTGCAGCTTTCTGGGCGCAAGCCTTCCCGAAACTCACTGGTTGTACCGGATTTCCCTAAAAAAATAGCAAAAATGCAGCATTAAGACCAAATTTTTCTATAAAAAACATGCGCTAACCAAAAAAAACGAATCAAATCTGAAATGGCAAGGTCTTCTGAACAGAACAATACCCAACATGCATAGCTACCTCCAAGGGTAGGGTTGCCAATTACCCCAAAGCAAAGCGTATGCATAACGGGCATTTCCATTGAAATTTCCTGCTCTGCAGACAAAGTGCGCACCTTGCGCTTTTTCAACCAAAACATCACTTTTCAATAAAAATACCCCCCACAAACCACATGTTCCCTGAAAGTACACACCTCAAGCGTTCTAGGCGTACCAGGCTTGTTGTTGTAGCTGCAGCTTTCTGGGCGCAAGCCTTCCCGAAACTCACTGGTTGTACCGGATTTCCCTAAAAAAATAGCAAAAATGCAGCATTAAGACCAAATTTTTCTATAAAAAACATGCGCTAACCAAAAAAAACGAATCAAATCTGAAATGGCAAGGTCTTCTGAACAGAACAATACCCAACATGCATAGCTACCTCCAAGGGTAGGGTTGCCAATTACCCCAAAGCAAAGCGTATGCATAACGGGCATTTCCATTGAAATTTCCTGCTCTGCAGACAAAGTGCGCACCTTACGCTTTTTCAACCAAAACATCACTTTTCAATAAAAATACCCCCCACAAACCACATGTTCCCTGAAAGTACACACCTCAAGCGTTCTAGGCGTACCAGGCTTGTTGTTGTAGCTGCAGCTTTCTGGGCGCAAGCCTTCCCGAAACTCACTGGTTGTACCGGATTTCCCTAAAAAAATAGCAAAAATGCAGCATTAAGACCAAATTTTTCTATAAAAAACATGCGCTAACCAAAAAAAACGAATCAAATCTGAAATGGCACGGTCTTCTGAACAGAACAATACCCAACATGCATAGCTACCTCCAAGGGTAGGGTTGCCAATTACCCCAAAGCAAAGCGTATGCATAACGGGCATTTCCATTGAAATTTCCTGCTCTGCAGACAAAGTGCGCACCTTGCGCTTTTTCAACCAAAACATCACTTTTCAATAAAAATACCCCCCACAAACCACATGTTCCCTGAAAGTACACACCTCAAGCGTTCTAGGCGTACCAGGCTTGTTGTTGTAGCTGCAGCTTTCTGGGCGCAAGCCTTCCCGAAACTCACTGGTTATACTGGTTGTTGTGGAGGTTGGTCTTCCCCTGGGGAAGAGCGCCGGAACCACCGAACTGGCCAGATTTACATGTTGGTCATGGGGCACGGGCGCCCATATGGGCATGCGCTCAGGAGCCCCGTGACCAAACTGAAAAAAAAACACACATATACACACACACTCCCTCTCCAAAATCAACATCTATTTTTTTTTTCGTTTTTTTTAAATACCTTTTCTTCCGGGGTCTCTTCCTCAGTACTTCAGTCAGTCACACGTCCCTGACCCAGCAGGTGGGCAGAGTCCGGCGGCCTGCTCTCATGTCCCGCGCCGGCAATGCTCTGTAAACAATGGCTGAGGCGGGGCAGGCAGGGCGAGGAGGCCAATCAAGATGCCGGCCGACCAAGATGGAGGCCAGGTGGGTGCGAGCCCGGCCGCCAGGGAGCACATGATCGCCTGGGGGGATAGGATGGATGGCTGCATGGGGGTGATAGGATGGATGGATGGCTGCATGGGGGTGACAAGATGGATTACTGCATTGGGGGTGACAGGATGGATGGATGGCTGCATTGGGGGTGATAGGATGGATGGATGGCTGCATGGGGGTGACAGGATGGATGGATGGCTGCATGGGGTGACAGGATGGATGGCTGCATGGGGGTGACAAGATGGATGGCTGCATGGGGGTGACAAGATGGATGGCTGCATGGGGGTGACAAGATGGATGGCTGCATGGGGGTGGCAGGATGGATGGCTGCATGGGGGTGACAAGATGGATGGCTGCATGGGGGTGACAAGATGGATGGCTGCATGGGGGTGACAAGATGGATGGCTGCATGGGGGTGACAAGATGGATGGCTGCATGGGGGTGACAAGATGGATGGCTGCATGGGGGTGACAAGATGGATGGCTGCATGGGGGTGACAAGATGGATGGCTGCATGGGGGTGACAAGATGGATGGCTGCATGGGGGTGACAAGATGGATGGCTGCATGGGGGTGACAAGATGGATGGCTGCATGGGGGTGACAAGATGGATGGCTGCATGGGGGTGACAAGATGGATGGCTGCATTGGGGGTGACATGATGGATGGATGGCTGCATGGGGGTGACAGGATGGATGGATGGCTGCATGGGGGTGACAGGATGGATGGATGGCTGCATGGGGGGTGACAGGATGGATGGATGGCTGCATGGGGGGTGACAGGATGCATGGCTGCATGGGGGGGTGACAGGATGCATGGCTGCATGGGGGGTGACAGGATGCATGGCTGCATGGGGGGTGACAGGATGCATGGCTGCATGGGGGGTGACAGGATGCATGGCTGCATGGGGGGTGACAGGATGCATGGCTGCATGGGGGGTGACAAGATGGATGGCTGCATGGAGGGTGACAGGATGCATGGCTGCATGGGGGGTGACAGGATGCATGGCTGCATGGGGGGGTGACAGGATGCATGGCTGCATGGGGGGGTGACAGGATGCATGGCTGCATGGGGGTGACAGGATGCATGGCTGCATGGGGGGTGACAGGATGCATGGCTGCATGGGGGGTGACAGGATGCATGGCTGCATGGGGGTGACAGGATGCATGGCTGCATGGGGGTGACAAGATGCATGGCTGCATGGGGGTGACAGGATGGATGGATGGCTGCATGGGGGTGACAGGATGGATGGATGGCTGCATGGGGGTGACAAGATGGATGGATGGCTGCATGGGGGTGACAGGATGGATGGATGGCTGCATGGGGGTGACAGGATGGATGGATGGCTGCATGGGGGTGACAGGATGGATGGATGGATGGATGGATGGCTGGATGCATGGCTGCATGGGGGTGACAGGATGCATGGCTGCATGGGGGTGACAGGATGCATGGCTGCATGGGGGTGACAGGATGCATGGCTGCATGGGGGTGACAGGATGCATGGGGGTGACAGGATGCATGGCTGCATGGGGGTGACAGGATGCATGGCTGCATGGGGGTGACAGGATGCATGGCTGCATGGGGGTGACAGGATGCATGGCTGCATGGGGGTGACAGGATGCATGGCTGCATGGGGGTGACAGGATGCATGGGGGTGACAGGATGCATGGCTGCATGGGGGGTGACAGGATGCATGGCTGCATGGGGGTGACAGGGTGCATGGCTGCATGGGGGTGACAGGGTGCATGGCTGCATGGGGGTGACAGGATGCATGGCTGCATGGGGGTGACAGGATGCATGGCTGCATGGGGATGACAGGATGCATGGCTGCATGGGGGTGACAGGATGCATGGCTGCATGGGGGTGACAGGATGCATGGCTGCATGGGGGTGACAGGATGCAAGGCTGCATGGGGGTGACAGGATGGCTGGATTGGAGGTGAGAGAATGGATGGATGGATTGATTGCTGCATGGGGGTGACAAGATGGATGGATGGATGGCTGCATTAGGGGTGACAGGGTGACTGGATTGGGGGTGAGAGGACGGATGGCAGCATTTGGGGTGATGGATGGATGGATGGAGGCATGGTGGTGAGCGGAGAGCCGGCGGGCGCGCGTCGCGCGTATAGCCAGCTAATAGGAGGCTGGAGGCGAGGGGCGGGCGGGCAGCGGGCAGGAGGCGAGGGGCGGGCGGGCAGGCAGGCAGGCGGGGCGGCGGAGGCTAGGCTGGTGGAGGGCGTTTTGCCGGCGATCGGCCTTACCGTCGCCCTGGGCTCCAGAAACGATGCTGCGCCGGATGAGGTAAGCAGGGGGCGCCGGCTGATGACAGCTGCCGTGCGCCCCCTGCTGATTGGTCAGGGGAGCGATCGGGTGACTTGGGTCACACCCAGGTCACCTCCCCCTGACCCCTGGACTCCCTGCAAGCTGCTCCACAGCAACGGGCCCGCTGATGCCCCCCCGATGGCCCGGAAGGTAAGGGAACGCTAGCTACGTGAAATTCACGTAGCTGGCGTTTAACGACAGGAGAGGCAGCTACGTGAATTTTACGTAGCTGGCGCTAGAAGGGTTAATGCCAGACCTGTAATGACAATTCTGCAAAAAATCTCTACTTCCCGCAGCAGGGAGGGCTTTTATACCGGGAGTGAGCTCACATCTGCGCGGTATGGGGGTGACAGGATGCATGGCTGCATGGGGGTGACAGGATGCATGGGGGTGACAGGATGCATGGCTGCATGGGGGGTGACAGGATGCATGGCTGCATGGGGGTGACAGGGTGCATGGCTGCATGGGGGTGACAGGATGCATGGCTGCATGGGGGTGACAGGATGCATGGCTGCATGGGGATGACAGGATGCATGGCTGCATGGGGGTGACAGGATGCATGGCTGCATGGGGGTGACAGGATGCATGGCTGCATGGGGGTGACAGGATGCAAGGCTGCATGGGGGTGACAGGATGGCTGGATTGGAGGTGAGAGAATGGATGGATGGATTGATTGCTGCATGGGGGTGACAAGATGGATGGATGGATGGCTGCATTAGGGGTGACAGGGTGACTGGATTGGGGGTGAGAGGACGGATGGCAGCATTTGGGGTGATGGATGGATGGATGGAGGCATGGTGGTGAGCGGAGAGCCGGCGGGCGCGCGTCGCGCGTATAGCCAGCTAATAGGAGGCTGGAGGCGAGGGGCGGGCGGGCAGCGGGCAGGAGGCGAGGGGCGGGCGGGCAGGCAGGCAGGCGGGGCGGCGGAGGCTAGGCTGGTGGAGGGCGTTTTGCCGGCGATCGGCCTTACCGTCGCCCTGGGCTCCAGAAACGATGCTGCGCCGGATGAGGTAAGCAGGGGGCGCCGGCTGATGACAGCTGCCGTGCGCCCCCTGCTGATTGGTCAGGGGAGCGATCGGGTGACTTGGGTCACACCCAGGTCACCTCCCCCTGACCCCTGGACTCCCTGCAAGCTGCTCCACAGCAACGGGCCCGCTGATGCCCCCCCGATGGCCCGGAAGGTAAGGGAACGCTAGCTACGTGAAATTCACGTAGCTGGCGTTTAACGACAGGAGAGGCAGCTACGTGAATTTTACGTAGCTGGCGCTAGAAGGGTTAATGCCAGACCTGTAATGACAATTCTGCAAAAAATCTCTACTTCCCGCAGCAGGGAGGGCTTTTATACCGGGAGTGAGCTCACATCTGCGCGGTATAAACAGCCTCTCCCTGTGATGGGGAGCAGAGATGACGGAAGTCAGGTGCTTCCAACGATCTTTCCATCTGTCAGTGACAGCAGCCTTAACAATTAAAAAAAAATGTCATAGGGCCCCAATCTCTGGAAGGTGGACTCCGTACTTTCTTTCATTTTTAAGGGTTAAACCTTTAAAAATTTAAAAAGATGTCATGAGTTCCAGTAAAACCAGCCCAGCACGAGTGTTGGGCCCTGGAAGATAACAGCTTGCATAGCCGTCAAGGGCCGCAAGTTCTTATGCACCCCCTGGGCTTTGAGGATTCAGGCAATGGGGTGGTGGGTTATGGCAAGTCACTGCTTGCTGGAAAGTGACTTACCAACTGCTCCTGCCCTGTGAACTAGTATAGGAGTCTTAAGGACCCTTCACAAACAGTTAAATGTAAAAAAACACACACATATAAGCATAAAAAGTCTTTCAATATTTTATTCCCCCATACTTACCTTTAATTCCTCACTGGTCACCAGAAAAATCCAAGCCGCTGTGT
Source organism: Gastrophryne carolinensis (assembly GCA_027917425.1). NCBI lineage: Eukaryota > Metazoa > Chordata > Amphibia > Anura > Microhylidae > Gastrophryne > Gastrophryne carolinensis. The sequence continues at coordinate 100,105,906 of CM051240.1, read as the reverse complement.
CCCACGCCATCTGCCAATGCTCTTACTGATAGCTGGAGAGATCGGTGGAAGCAGGACCCTTTTGGTTTCTGACATGTCTGCCCTCCACCTCAGGGGCTATTTATACCTGGCAGGGGAGAGTTCGGTCAGCATAACCCCCCCAAGATTTGGGCTCGTTCTGAATCAAATTTCCCCAGAAATTCGATGCAAACTCCAGGTTCATGCCAAATGTGTATACCCTGCTGTGTGAAACCCCCAGAACTCAGCTATTCACTCACCTCTTCCTGATTCTGACAGTGCATGCACTGGCACTCAATGAGAGCCGTCTGCAGTGACTATGTTATTCAGCAAACGGCTCTCACTGACTTCACATTAACTATCTGAATGGCTGAGGCGGGAGCGCGCATGCCGTCGTGGATGCGGGAAATGCGGAAGCATGTTGCTCTCCATTGACAACAATGAGAGCCTATTGTCGGATGACATGGCAGATAGCCCATTCATGTACAGATGGAATGAGAAAGAGGTAAGTGAATAGAGGGTCCAGGGGGTTTCACACAGTGGGACATCCCAATTAGGGATGGGGAAAGCCAGTGGCCGGCCCTGGAACGCGATGGTTGTTGTATTTAGTTCCGCTTTAATTCTCATAATAGCTACATGAATTCTGCAGGTTTACAGTTGAAAACCCGAACGCGTGGCATATTAGCATAGCTAAAGTCCAAGCATTTCCAAAAATTTAAATTGGCAAATATGTTATCCTCAATCAAAAGTCTCAATATTTACAGTGTCCAATTCAAATACGGCAAGAAACATCTAACTGTACTTGTCAAATATGTTTACATTCTGCAATAAATCTACTCTAGCGTGGATATTAGAATTTGGAAGCCACTCCACAGGTAAATGTAATTTTGAGTGGCCTCTTGTCTAAACAACATGAAATAAATAATATTTTGCGGTACAGCGGTCAGCCGCCCGATAAGTCGGCCTGACATTACTGTCACACCAGTGTGCTGTGGCGCAGATTAAACCTTTTCATCCCTTCTTAATGTTGCGAGAAGTAACTGGAAATGTTTAGCAAGAGATTAGAACAGTTCAAACCAATGCAAGATTATTATACCGCCAAAGGTAAAAACATATTTTGCCAGTTATTACTTTTCAATCCCCTGCCTTAATGTGGAGATACATATATAATCTAAACCTATCTAATCCTGACACCGATATCCTTGTTCCTAAAAGCGTCATTATTAGGTAGACTGCTGGCTCCATGCATAATCATACCACCATACTCTGTACATATACTCTCACTTATCTGAGTAAGGACGTTGCACAGTATTTAAATATATTTAAACATAGAACCATAAGGAGAATTCTGCATTTAAAAAAAAAAATATTAAAAAGTACATTGTGTTGTAATGCAGAGATGAAAATGCAGACAGCACAACGCTACCAGAAATGTCATCAAATTAGGTTTAAACAAATGTAAGCCTGAACTGTTCGAAAATCTGCTGACAGTCTGTTAACAATTTTCCTCAATGTGGAAATAACACTATATCATGAACACAAAAAATACTAAAAAAAAGCAGTCCAACAGTAACTAAGAAAGGATACTGTGTATCCAATGGAAATGATTTAAAGTGACAGTCTAGGTAACAGAAATAATAAGGCAGTAAGCAGCTTACCTGAAGCCAGTCCAATCCAATGCAGGGTAGAAGCCATAGCAGGGCTCCAAACTTTGCCCCTGCCTTCAGTACCATTTCTCCACAGCCATGCAAAAAGCTACTATGTGTATTGGAGCTCTCAGTACAAGTGAGCAGGTCAAACCACAGTGGCCTCTCAGCTGTCTCTGACCATAGCTGAGAGCCGCCATGATAAAGCTGCGCCATGACACACCCTTCCCAGGTTAACCACACCCAGAAATGAAAGCAAAACCAATAGCTTTACATAGAATGAATAAGGAATGTATCTATATTTGAGAGGCTTTGAAATGGCTCAATTCACACTGTTGCTAGTGGGGATAAGGTGGGAGAAAGTTAGCTTTAATTTAATATTGTATTACATAAATTGTAACAATTAAGCTTTGTTAATGAATTGTTTCTATTTTTTAATTGTTTATTACTTTTTGCTTATTAAGGAGGCGTTACAATTCCTCCTGATTATTTGCCAGTAGTTTCTCAATTGTATAGTTATTTCAGGTCCTTATGTATGGTGTGCACCTTTTAGCATCTGTTTTGTGGCTATAGCACCAGCTTAGGAGCGCCGGCATGTTGGTCTTATCTGGCGCTGTGCTGTGGACTACATTGTCGCCAGTAGTCGCAGCGCAGAACACTACTAATTAGCTTTGATTGTTGGACTTAGGTATTGGCCGGCCTATGCCAGTGCCTGTTGGACCCACTTGGTGATTATCCCAGTGCCATGAAGCGCTACTTTGTACTGCCATTTTTCTGGGCACTCCCCAGAATATTTATGATTTTTTTGCTCAGTGAAATCTATTTTTCGGCGCTGGTCTGTGTTTTTTTGTTATAGTTACAGGACATCACTGCTGGGCACGGGAAAAACCTTACCGTGCGTTTAGGTTGCGAATTAGTTGTTGGTTTCCAAATTACACATTGTTAAGCAAAAGAAGCCATTAAAATTGACCCCCCCAAATGCGTTTTAACTATTTTCAAGCCACAATGTAAGTTCTGTACAAATAAATGTGTGTAATATTAATTATATGCATTAAACACTTCAATCAAGTTCTGCCCATTGTGCTCTATGGGATCTTGAGCTACAGCACCAGGTTTCATCTAGTGCTGCTTCAAAAGAGCACCAGGGGCTGCATACTGCATTGGCATTTTATAGTTGTAAATGCTGAGTGCCGCTGAGGCCAAAAAAGTGGCACTGTGTGGCGCTCACAGTTATTTCAGGCGTTTTCAACAGAAAGAAACCAGGTTGCAAAGTGAGCTTAAAAAAATGTAGATGGACCTACCTGTAGAGGAAAAAAAACAATAAAAATATTTAGTTTACTAAGGCAAAATGTGAGTATTTTTATTTTCCTTTTTCAATATAATTTTATTGAAATATTGCATAGGTTATGATCACATGCAGTATGACTTTACCATTGCATAACAACTGTGATTATATATGATCATGTAGAGAGTTCCTAAAAGAATCTAAAGACTACATTAAAAAAAATAAGAAATAGGAAATAAAATCCTAATGATGACTAATGTAACTACCGTAGGTAAATGTGATCACATTGTTATAAATACATCTGTAAGGCTTTTGGAAACTACCAAGAGCCCTTCAGAGTAACACACATTTTTTCTATGCTCTAAACAATAAAAACAAAGCTTTAGACACAAGAAAAGAGAAACATGGGAACAAAAAAGAAAGAAGAAAATAGAGGAAAAAACTAAAGAGAACTTGGGAGTATATAATAAAACCCTGAGCATCTAGATAAAAAATAACCAGGTAGTATGAATTTAAACCAAGATATCCAAATATTTCATCCCAGGGACCCAAACTTTCTGGAAAGTAATAAAATTGACGTAACCATTCTCTTGAGTACCTTTCCAATAAGCCTTAGGAGGAAGTGGAGACGTGGAGGCTGATTTAAGACTAGCACCCCGTAATGCCATTTGAGCGTCTATATAGCGGCACTTAGAGTGTCTGCTAGTGGACGCTGCAAGCAGGTGTCTGGCTCTATAACCTAACATAGCGGTCGGACAAGTGACGCCGTAGTATCCTGTTTTGCTGTGATAAATTAGAAGTGCTCTCCGATTAATCAATGCATATGTAGCGCCCCCAAGGCGAGGCTACATATAACAACAGGACAACGCTGCAGTGAACGATAGGTAGCGCCAGTGAAGTGCGTTCGACGCTCACAAAAAACCAGTGCTATAAAACTGGGCGCTCTAGAGTCGAGCACTGGCTGCTATATGAAAAACGTGTTTCTCAACACATATCCACCAGCACCAGAGCAAAAACATATGGAATGACATTGTTTTAACACTGTAACGATGACACTACAATGGCAGATCTGCACATACAATTCTGCATAAAAAAAATTCAAAATATAACTATATAAGTGTTTGGTTGCTGGGCAGGAGAGGCCACACAATGATTTGATTCCAAACTTGAGAATTTTTTTTATTGAAACGATATTTATACACCATTGAAATGTATGGGATAACGCTACTGAGCAACTGTTGCTACCTGGCGCTCCTGAACATACGACGACGGTGCCTTACATTGAGCTGCCGCTAGCAATTGTCAGTCTGCTCACCTTTGTCGCTCTTCTATGAGATGCAGGCGTGCTCAATTGCTGTCTGCACGCAGCCGCAGAAGCGCACTGTGGGTTTGGGTGGCTTGGGTGTTTGTACTAGATCTGGCTCTTCATTTGTTGCACTGCTCAACAGCACCACCTGGTGATCAGCACACTGCAAGTGCATGAAACCTAGAACGTAAGCTCTTGGGCTTGCTTTTTACTTTCGTGTTTCCTTGGTCTGAATGCACAGGAAGTAACCTCACTCATACTCTGACACGTTCCTCCCCGCTCTAATTGACAGCCCTATTTAAAAGGACAGCTGGCCTGCATTCATTGCTGTGTTATCAGCTGACTTCCTGGATTCGGTTTTCTGGATTCCTGAGTTTCCTGATTGATTTCCTGGATTAACCCTCCGACGGATTACTTGGTTTTGACTCGGATTTACTCATTTGACTTTGCCTGTTTGCTGCCAGCCTCTGAACTAGGACTTATTCTTTGGACTTCGCCTGTTTGCAGCCAGCCCTGACTTCTGATTTGCTCTTTTGGACTTATATGCTTCGCTGCACCCCCACACCTGGAGCTCCACTCAGCTCTATTCATGGCTGTAGCCAGGAAGCTTAACAGTAATACATCTGATGCTACATGATGCTACATGAGGCGCTCACCAGATTGACTTTCATATATATGGTTTTTGTTCACCTGGTACTACGTGTTGTTAGCATTTCCTAAAAAAAAACCTATATATTAACATGGCAGAATACTGTAACAATTATCTCTATCCCTCAAAAACATAGTAAGTTTGCTGCCCCCAAATCCAGCCCCCCTGAACATCTAATTACATTCATGTGTGTATCGGCCACCACCAGTTAGGGGAGCTGCCAAGGTTGCTGAGCATCACCTTGCCATGGGTTAGCAGTTGGAATAGCTCAACCCAGAATCCTTGAAAGCAAAAAAACCACCATTAGACTTACCAGTAATCGAATTCTTAAGGAATCCTTCAGCACGACCACCAACTACTCCCCGCGTGGTCATGCTGATGGATGACTTGGAAAAGAACAGCAATAATCTGAAATAAAACACATTTATATTTACTTACTCCATTTTTAAAATGTTTAATCCATTACTTTCAAATGGATTACAACCTGTGAGTGTTGGACCTGGATTCTAAAAGACCCCTGGGCCAGCTATTGGCTGTTCTCGAGGGGTCCCTATTCAGGATGCTCCACTCTTTGAGCCCTCTCCCCCTCATTCACCCCAAATCAAGTACCTTTTTGGCAGTTCCCATACTGCGGCTGCATCCCCGGCTTCTCTTTTATCTTATGCACTCAGCTATTTAGATTAAATGGGTGCGAGAGTGCTCCTCGAACTAGACAGAAGCCCCCAGCTTGATCACGCCAGCCAGCTCATTTGAAATTAGGCAATCGCCCATCTCAAATCGTCTGTCTGGGCATGTCTACAGCGGCAGCTTGGTTTAAAAATATGTCTCTTTGCCACCGTACAGCATCACTGTAGGTACTCAGGTGTGGGGGGGCAGGTAGGGGGCATGAGGAGTAGGTTAGAGGGTTTTGATCCACTTTAAAGGCAGCAATTTGCGTTGAAAAGTATATTTTTATATGAAACCTCTTAGTAACAGTAGAGGCACAGTTGCAGCCCTAATAATCTGTTAAATTTAGACCAGATAAAAAGTACAACTGAGTATAATTATTGGATCATTACTTTTGACATATGAAAACCTCTGGGCAACTGTTAGCAATAAAGTTGTACTAATAACAGCAATGAATTTTATTGATGGTCTCTTTACTTTAGCGGTCTATTTTCTTAAGCAGTGAAGATTAATAATACATTGCTGATCTAATATTATGATACTTAGGGCCTTATTCATGAAGGGATAGCGACAGGTAGCATCAGGTGAACGCCTGACACGGCAAGCAATTCCACATTTATGAAGCCGAATCTGGTGAGCGAGTGGAACAACGCCATGTAGCGTACAATTCATCATTATCCCAGGCTCAGCGTACAGCGTCGGCGTTCAGCCTTGCAGAACGCCACGTCTTACCTCTCGATATCTGGCGCTCTCCCATACATTTCTATGGACGATCCTTAAATCCCTTTCCTGATCCCAATTTTTTTTTTTTTTTTTTTAAATTCAAATCTTTCTGACATGTATCCTGGCCTAGAAAATGACATTTTTGAAAACTTTTTTGATTTTTAATATTTTTATGCAGAATTGTCCTTACATGTCTGGTATTAAAGTGTTCATGTTACAATGTAATAACAATGTAATTCCATATGTTTTCGCTGTTTTACTAGTGGATACATGTTCAAAAACAGACTTTAATCACACAGCCTCTGGCGCTATGGGCTACAAAAACCCGATTTTGAGCACCGGCGCTGTTTGAGGCTGTTTTTTTTAATGAATGTGGTGTGAGTCAGTCGCACTGAGCTGGCACTACCGTTCGCTCCCATACAGCGTAGTACTGCGACTCACACATCATATTCATCAATGCCGGCCAGCGACTGAGGCGCTTTGAAACAAATAACCATGGCCGAGAACAGCGACTACTAGCGGTCGCTCTGAAATCCTCGCTACAGACACTCATCTGTCGCTACCTGGCGTTAGTAATGAATCAGCCTGCCTGTGTTTCTTATAAAAGAATGAGTGTCTGTATACATGTGAAATACCGCAATAAAACAAGTCTACTGCTTTTCACGTGTTTAAATACATTTTGTTTGGGGCGTGGCCGTGCAGCCGAGCAAGATGGATGTCTGCTAGCTCGGCTCCACAGGTCAGAGAAGCTGGAAGCACACAGCAGCAGCAGGGCAGATCGTGAGAGGCCCCTAAAAGGCACAGGAGACCTTTGGAAACCCCAGTCCACTTACCAGAGGCGATGAACACAGCTCAAATCAGGAAGAAAGCTGCTAGGGAGACACGCAGATTAGCAGCTCCAGCAGGCAAGATGGCTGCAGTCCCTGACAGTGCTGAGGAGGAGACAGCTCACAGCACTCCAAGTAAGGTGATCAGTGGGGGGGGGGGGGGAGCGCTGGGGAGGATCTTTCCCTCGACTCCACAGATAGCTGGCCCCGGCACCCTCCATCCACACAGACTGCAGCACAGAGCTCCACAGCAAACCAGGCCCTCCTCAGCCAGCTGAGAACCATAGTGAGGGAGGAAGTTACTGCAGTGTCTGCCAGGCATACTGACACCCTCCTGAAAGAGATCAGAGATCTGGGGGGACGTACAGATGCATTAGAATCCCGCATGGATGATGCCACTACAGTTTTAGATAACCAGGGGACTTTATTACAGCAGCTCCAAGAAGAAATCACCCTCTTAAAGGGCCAGAATGAGGAGCTGGAAAATCGCAACCGCAGATCTAACCTGAGATTCAGGGGGTTGCCGGAAACTATGGAACACACAGTGGGCACTATCACAGCCCTTTTACAGGGAAATAGACAGAGCTCATAGGGCCCTAACCAGAATATCTGCAGAGGGCCCACCATGTGACATCATTGTCAAATTCCACTTTACCAAACAAAAGAAATTGTATTGAAAGCTTCCAGAGATAAAGCACCCCTTACATTTTAGAAGTACAGCTATCAAATCTTTGCTGATTTATCCCAAACCATCATCTTAAAAAGATCTTTTTGGCAATACCTCCTGGCCCTGCAGGCGCAGGGAATACGCTATAGATGGGGCTTTCCCTTTAAGCTCTCATTCTCATACCAAGGGAAACAAGTCCAAGCTTCCTCTCTCCCAGAGCTTCTGGATAAATTTAAATCTCTGGACAGCCATATGCCAGAACCTGATAAGACAACCTTTTCTCTCCCCTCTACACCAAGAACACCAAGGCCTGGCTACAGCAGCAACATTCAAGCCACCCCATTGCCACAACTCACCAAACAAGTTCAGAAAACCCCAGCGATGAAACGTCTTTTGTCCCAAATGTTCCACCCTTCACAGAAGGACTGAGTGCAACACTCCTTGGCACCTCTACTGAGTTATAACCAGATACAGGGACCCATGCTCTCTCGCCCAACTCCGTGCATATTTGGGATGCCCCGGTTATCCCGTTGAGGTCTCACCAACGACCATGTGCGCCACCGGAGCGGGGGACTCTCAGGGATAACCCCCCTCAGTACATACCCTGTGTCTGGGTACCTGTCTGACCTGCAACAGTGGTCATACCAGGCACCTGGGCTGCCTTCTAGGGTGCCAAACAACCCGCAGTTTTGTATCAGCAAGGCTCTGGAAGCCCAAAAGTTTTTTGCTACTATAACAAAGCCTCTCTTTTCACTCTCTCTGATTATAATAATGTTTATAATGTTTTTTATAAAGGTTGGCCATGCGGCCTAGATAGTCTTGGACTGGTGGGAGAAGGCGCACCGCCCTCAGGGGGGACCCCATAGGGAGGGCGACGGGGTGCCGCCCCTGGGCGGCTGGGCCGGATCCCACCAGCCGGAGACCTTGTTTAATTCTGTTTTATATCAAAATGCTATAGCATTTAATGCCCTTTTAATATACTCAGGATAGCCTCCTGACCCACACCGGATGTCCCCTACCTTCCAAAGATGGGAAAACACTTCCCAAGTCTTTGGACAGGCTCTTTTGCACACAGAAATGCGAGCAACGTCTACTTAATGTGTTTAATTCTTCTAACTCTACCACCCCTTCCCCCTTTCCCCCCATTTATCCACCCACCTTAAAACCAACACCCTCCCCCACCCACCGTGGGAGCCCAGGTAAGCACAATCCGCTTCTCAAGGGAGATAGTCCCTTCCTAAATGAAGATGTCACTTAATATAGTATCAGTAAGTGTTCAGGGGCCAAACTCCCCAAATAAGAGGTCCAGAGCATTTAAATATTTTAATTCAATCCACGCAGACATAATTTGTCTCCAGGAAACACACGATTCATCTAGTTGCAAACCAAAATTTCTTAACCATAAATTCCTCTTGTTTTTTCAGGCGGTCAACCAAGGTAAGCAGAAAGGTGTTCTAATAGCATTTCGTAACGGGCTTTCCTTTACCTGCCATAAACAGATAGCAGACCCTGGCGGTAGATATATTTTGCTTCAAGGAACCTTACAGGATGATGAGGTAACATTTCTCACTTACTACACGTCAAACACCAAGCAGATTCCTTTCCTGGCCCGTATGTGCTCATTATTGCAGAAGCATGGAAAGGGAGCTATGTTTATGTGCGGGGACTCAAACTTAACGCTGCAACCATGCCTGGATAGATCACTCCCCCCAAATGCCCTTACAATTCAAGATAGCAAACGCTTCACAGAGTTGATAGATAATGCGCATCTAGTGGACCCATGGAGAGATATGCACCCTCATAAAAGGGACTACACACATTACTCTGCCTCCCATAAGCTACATACCAGGATAGACCACATTTTTGTCCTCTCCACCTTTATGTCACAGGTGGGTCAGACAAAAATCTACCCTGTCCCGTGGTCAGGCCACGACTTGGTGGCAATGACGTGCAACTCTATGGTCATTTAACCCAAACCGTCCTCATGGATATTGAACGACTCGCTGCTGTCCTCAAAACCCTTGGTGGAGGATGCTAGCAAAGTCACTTTAGAATTCTTCACTATAAATGAGAACCCAGAAACCTCACCTACTATGGTCTGGGGTGCCTTTAAATCTGTTATGAGAGGACACTTTATTGCCACAGCTTCTAGAAAGAAAAAGGAAAGGTCAATACTCCCAGAACAACTTCAGTCCCAATATTCTAAGGATGTAGGGACCTTTAAAACCACCCCCAGTTCCAAACATCTCCGCCAAATGGAGCTCTCCAGAACTAAACTTAACCTTTTGCAATCTCAAGAGGCGATATAGACGCTCTAGACAAAAATACTATGTTTCTGCAAATAAACCAGGCACCCTTCTGGCCTCCTAATTAAAGTGTCACGAGCCTACCATGAAACCAGTGAGACTCAAGAGTAGGAGAGGAGGGGAGACTAGCAACCCCCAAGTAGTGGTTGAAGAATTCTCAGCAGGCCTATCTAAGTTATACAAAGCCCCACCCCCATTAGGGGACCATCACACGCAGGCCTTCTTAGACGAGATCAACCTACCATGAATCCCAGAGGGTCAGAGTGCCAAAATAGTCGAAAATCTAACAGTAGAAGAAGTCTTGAAAGCAATCAAGACATTGATATCCAATAAAAGGCCTGGGCCTGATGGGTTCCCCGCTGCATTTTAGAAAAAAATGGCCCCCATAGTAGCACCTCGACTGGCGAGGGTTTACAACTATATCAAAGGAGGCAACCCCATAGACCCAGACATGCTTAGAGCCATGATGACAATGGTCCCGAAGTCTGGAAAGGACCACCAAAACTGGACAAATTTTCGCCCTATATCACTCCTTGATATAGACTTGAAAATCATGAAGTCAACGAATTTCTGGGGGATGTAATTCACAGGGATCAGGTGGGTTTTGTATCTAGAAGACAGGCTGGAGATGGGGTGCACAGGATAATGCAATTGATACAGGGGGCAAAGGACCAAAAATTAGAGGCAATGCTCCTTTCTCTTGATGTGGAGAAAGCTTTCGATTCCCTCTCTTGGCGATACCTCCAGTCCTCCTTAAATAAATGGGGCTTTGGCCCAGGATTCCTCTCTTGGATCGCAGCTTTGTACTCCAACCCGTCTGCTTGCGTTAAGTACGCTGGCTTCCCTTCCCCAAGTTTCAAGATCCAGAAAGGTACCAGACAAGGATGTCCTCTGTCCCCTGTATTATTCATCCTGGCCCTAGAACCACTTGCAATAAAACTAAGGCAAAATACCTCAATCAAAGGAATCCCCTTAGGAGGCAGGGAACATAAAGTTTACTTTTCGCAGACGACATGCTGTTGATGTTGAGCTCCCCACATACCTCAGCCCCTAATGCCATCGACCTGCTGACCACTTTTGGCCGCATCTCAGGCCTTAAACTAAACGCCTCAAAGTCCACTGCACTAGACGTCTCACTCTCTGCTAGTAAAAAGCAGACTTTATCCAAAAACATTACGTGGACTTGGACACAGAGACTGCAGTATCTGGGGATCAAATTAACAGCCAACTACCCAGAAACATTTAGAAAACTGGACACTCTACTTCAGTCCTGGCAATTTATAAAATTGTCTTGTCTAGGGAGAATAGCAGCTCTCAAGATGACCTTTTTACCAAAAATTTTATATCTCTTCAGAGTGCTCCCAGTTCAGGTCCCTAAACGTGCCCTTGACATCCTTCAACAGAAAATCATGTCTTCTGTAAAAAGACCAAGGCGGCCTGGCCTTCCCATCCCTGCATAAATATTATACAGCAGTATCAAATAGCGCTTCTAGTACTCCTACATGCCCCACAGCATAAACCATTATGGGTCCTAAATGACATTGCCGCTTGTGACCCAGTCCTCCCGGCATCTCTGCTCTGGATCCCTAGAACACTTAGACCGAAATTTATCCCTCCAATCCTAAAGTTCTCCTTGACAATATGGGACAAAGTCAAACATGAATTCACGTCACCTCATTTGCCAGCTTCCCCCCTGCTAGGTAACCCAATGTTTCCATAAGGGGTCACGTACCCTAAAAATTACAAATGGCGGTCACAGAAAGGCCCAACCTCTGTAGACAAACTCTGCACCCCAAAAGGGATGAAAACCAAACAAGACCTCGCACTCCACGATAGCTTCCCACCTTCTGAGGTATTTAGACACCTACAAGTCCAACATTTTGTTAAAAGCCTCCTAAAAAAGTCCCCTCCTCCATATAGGAATACGGACTTCGAAATCAGATGCATCAGGGACCATTTTGAAAGGGGCTTAATATCCAGTTTATACACAGCTCTAGTTACACCCCCAGCCCCTGTTCACCACAACTATATGATAAGATGGGAACAAGAGCTGGGAACAACTAAAGATCATAAGACATGGCAGAAAATCTGGAGTGATACAAGAAAATTATCCTGTAATGCGCTGATTTTAGAAAATGTCTATAAAATCCTCTTCAGATGGTATTACACTTCAGACAGAATCCACAAATTTTCCCCCTCAGATTCACCATTATGCTTTAGAGGGTGCCAAGAAAGAGGCACAATGTCCCACATCTGGTGGGAGTGCCCTGTGGTTCGTTCTACATGGGATAAAGCCTACAAATTGATATCTGACATCCTACACATATCCAGTATTGGCGATCCATGGGAGGCGCTCCTATCACTCAAATCTGGTACATACACAAAGCCAGAGTGGCGATTGATACTCCATGTATTATCGGCAGTTAGGGGGACGATAGCTAGAAACTGGAAATTGCCCCAAATACCTTGGTAGGAGATCTGTAATAGGATGTCAGATATCATGTGCAATGAGAAAATCACTGCGATAATAAACAATTCATAAGACAAATTCCTCTGTACCTGGAACCCATGGATAGAGTATATTGGGCTGAGCCCTCATCAAACAGACCCATCCCTCCCTATCTAATCACTAGACTCTGGACTGGTCTGGTTCTAGTTCTCACTCTCTTATTAAAACATGATCCAGCATACCTGGGCTCCCACAATCCCCCCCTTCTCTTTCTGCCCGCCCTCTCCCCCCCCAACCCTCCTGAGATATACCCCGGACATCTACACCAGTCCAATGTCCGCTTATCATAGTTAGAAGTTTGCCCAAGGTCAGCCAAAAGTGAATATACAAATAGCTCTCAAAATAATTTTAATGAGAATTCGTAATCTCAATTCATACTAAAGTTCCACAAGACGCATATCCCTTGGTTAGACCCTGTCTGATTTTGCGAGCTACTTTTGCTGACACCAAAAGATACTGTGAGCATTTTGTTGACTTATTTTTAGTGTTTATCTGCATTCCATTATGCATTCAACTATGTACGCTTTTTGCATTACTACTTGTTCAGTACACCTGTCTTTAAAAATATGCAAACTTCAATAAAAATTTTGTAAAGAAATACATTTTGTTTGTCTCTGACCTGAGACTTGATACAAATATTAAAGTGGACCAAAATCTAAATAGACTGTGCCTCCTGCTGCACAAGGGGGACTACTAAACCATTATAACAATTTGGCCCCGTTACATTGGGAAACAGTAGATGGCATTTCAGTGCTGCTCTTTCGAGTACCTGCCAGGTGGCAAGAACAGAGAGAAGAGAGAGCTTTTCAGCAACAATCCCCACTGTGAGATGCTTCCTTAAAGTTGACCAAAAACCTAAAGGCCGATCGATACCCTCCCCCCAGGGCATTCAAAATCAGCATGCCCCGCTGTGTGAAACCCCCCCAGGTCGCCCATACATTTACCTTCTCTCCTGGTCCAATAGCACGTGCGCGAGCCTAGCCGCATCCCTGCTATCCCTCTAGCAGGGCTCGTGCCTGTACCAGGCATCTGTGAGTGCAAGAGGGAAGCAGGGGATGTGGCCGTCAGCATGCTCGGAGCCGCTCGAGCCGCTTAGAGTATGATGATTGGACAAGCGGCCGTGTATGCACCGTAGCACCGGGAAGAGGTGAGCGAATTTCGGCGACCTGGGGGTTTCACACAGCAGGGAACCCAATTGGGGTGCCCCCCCAAGGCAAGGACCAAAACCCAGGATAGTCAATATCCTGGGTTTTGGTCCATTTTAAAAATATTTTCAGTGGACCAAAAAGCGGTTTAGAGAAATTAGACTTTTGGTCCACTTTAAGGTTTAGGGCTTTGAAAATAGTACTTACTCAATAACATTTTAAAAACTAAGTTTATTGGAAAATGGTATGGTTAAGCCCTTGGTCATTGTGAAGATTTGTAGTAGGTAATAAGTTACTTTTTATCAGGCAGTTAGATCTAGTAAATTGGCCTAGTAAATATATAATCTCCAGATACTGGCAGGGAGGACCGGCCACTGCCGGTCATAACCTCAGCCTTTGGGGTATTTGGGGTCAGTGGTGGGCTGGTTGGGTTGGTAAAATCCCAAGCTAATTTTTGGCCCTAGTCCACCACTGCATACAGGGGTACACTGTGAGCAAGATACCCCCTAGCTACACAGTTACACATTTCTTTTTTTATTTCATTTTATTTTTCCCCCTGCCCCCCTTCGTGATTTTAGGGCATTTGTGTCCTAGGAAGGAGGGCTTACCTTGGAGTTTTGGCGAGTTTCGTTATTGGGGTACTTAAAAAAAAAAAAAAATCATGTGTGAGGTGAAATTAGTATTTTCTTGCAGTTCGAAAATCACTTGCTGTATTTTATTTATGCCAGATGTCATCAGGTAAGTTCCAGAATGTCTGGCTGTTTTTGACCCAGATTTGGTTCTGGCCACTTTGTTATTTTTGATTGGAATTGAGTAAGGAAACGCTGAGTATCTGGGTGACTAGAACATTTTAGTTCTGATTGCATTACTTCTTTAAGTTGGGATAACCAGGTGTATATAAATGGAGGATAAGATACTCTCCAATTCACCTTTTGCCTACAAAAGACATAGAAGACATTGTTTTGGACTATATTCCACCCCTATCTACAGTTACACATTTGTATCAGTGCTGGGACACTTTGTTAAAGTTTCCCTTATTTTGTGCCAAAATGATGCCAAAATCATTGGTTTGATTCAGAGCCAGAAAACTGCCATTCACTTTCATTGTTTACCTTGGGGCTGATTCAACAATCAGATGTACATTTTTACCTCGTGTTGAATCAGCTCCAAAGTAGACAATTTAAGTGAATGTACAGATCAAAAACGTCCTCACTCCCAACTCCTGGACTGAGATGACATGATCCACAATCCTGTTTTTACATTCCTCTATTTCTATTCTGCTAATCCTGAAATTATTAAGTGTACTGTTAAATGTTTAGCCACCTTGCTTTTGTACTTAAAGTTCACTAAAGGGCACCCCTGATCAACCACTTGAAGTATTAGCTACAGATTTTGCATACATTGCATACAGTACATGTGCCACTGGATTGTATCACTGGTCTTTGTACATGTGGCATGTAATATATTGGCAAAGCGAAATATCCCAGCACTGATACAATTCAAGACAACCAGGCCCCCATTAGAGAATCACATTTTCAGGACCCACTGTTGCATCAGCAGTACACCGCAGCATACCCACAGATGATGCATGCTAACTTGTTCTGATGGGGGAAGGTGTGCACACAGTCCAGGCTTACAAACTCCAGGAAAGCCAGAAACACTGGTTTAGTCTGTGGTAGTGCCCCAATAGCGGTCCTGAGTCCCACCATAGGACCCTCTGTTGTTCTGGTGGGCTAGGCCAGCCATACCAAAATCTAAAATGTGACTGAGCTTCTAGCTTGGGCAGGCCATGAAAAAAGGAATTGGAACCAAGTGATATAATGAAATACTGTAGATTGCTATAGGAATTAGGACAGTATATATTTAAATAAATCATCAAAATGTTCCAGTAAATGGACTTCAATTTATTTTTAATGGTAAATGTATTTGTAAGAATGCATTTCTCACCCCAATACAGTAACAAAGTGAAATAAAGTGCTCAACATAGGCTTCAATGCCCCTTTTATCCTACCAGATCCTGAAGTTTCAGCCAGCTGATACATAAAAGGATACTTCAATAAAGGTGTCTAATAGTTTTCTTCCTCTTCAGGTTGTTTCATTTCAGCTTCCTGGTTGAAGTGAAGAATTTGGAACACATTTAAATGACATATTCTCTGTAATCATGTACAAAGGCGCCTTGATTGTTATTTCTTTTAGACTCAAATTATTCCTAAAATGAGTATCTCATGCTACGAGAGGCACTTGATAATACAATGCTCATTTATCTGCATACATTAGTGGTAAACACAAAGCTCTAATGGAGCGTAGCCCCAATCCTGGCGCTAGATCAACCGAACAGAACGGATGTGATTACAGTCCAAGCTGCCCCATTCCAGCTCATTCCAGGGATACATTGATCACAAAAAAGGATACTGCTCTGTATAAGCAGTCCTGCAGAAATTGATAAAAACTATTCACCATTAGTCGGTTGGTGGCGCTTGTGCCTGCACAAGCCATGCAGGAGACCATTAGGTCCTTTGGGCAGGTTAATAAATAAAAGGAAATACTATGCATGAATCATAAATACAGTATTCATACAGTATACACTATACAATAAGGGGTGTTTGTGCCTGCACAAGCCATGCAGGAGACCATTAGGTCCTTTGGGGAGGTTAATAAATAAAAGGAAATACTATGCATGAATCATGAATACAGTATTCATACAGTTGAGACAGAAGTGTCCTAATAAACACATTTATGATGTGCGCCTTTTAGCATAATTTTTGTGGCTATAGCACCAGCTTCATGGCGCAGGCACTTTATCTGCCACTGTGCTGTGTACTACAATGGCACTAGCAGTCTCTGTGCCTAACACTACTAATTAGCTATGAGGTATTGGCTGGCCTATGTCAGAGTCTGTAGGACCCGCTGGCAGATTATCCTAGCGCCAGTGAGTGCCACTTGTACTGCTGTTATTTTGGCGCTCAACATCGTATTTATGATTTTTTTCCTCCTTGAAATCTTGGGCACTGTATTTTTCTGTTTCTGGTCAGTGTTTTTTTCATTACAGTTACAAGAAATCACTGCTGGGGACAAATGAGACAAATTTAACAGTGTGCTGTGTTTTAGTTGTTGGTGTCCAAATTACATATTGTTAAGCAAAATAAGCCATTAAAAACAATTTTAATAACCATCTAAGTACCAATGCAAGTTATGTTTGAATAAATGTAAATATTAATTATAAATGTTTAAATATTAATTATCCAGTTCTGCCCATTGTGCTCTATGGGATCTTGAGCTACAATGCCAGGTTTCATCTGGTGCTGCTTCAACTAGAGTGGCCAGCGCTGGATCCTTTTCAGTGCTAGTGCTATACAAGACACTAGGTGGTGACCGTATCGGTTTAGAGTTTTTCTAGTTGGTAAATCATACGCTGACTGCCTCTAAGGCCAAAAAAGTGGCACTGTATGGCGCTGACGCTTCTTAAGGATTTATGTCTAATCTACCCCTTCTTTAACGGGGAGCCCATTATTTTGGCCTATGGAGATAGCGTCAGGTAGCTCGGGGGTAGCCTGAAAACCTTTGTATTTAAGATAAAAAATTGCACTCTTAAACAGGACACGCAGGCATACAGCGCCAGGTGCAATGGAAAAAAAAGGCATTTAAAAAGGATGGCAGCACAGTGACATAGCGCAAACATTTGGAATTACATTGGGGACACATGAATGACATTACACCTGATTTGCAGCACAAAAAACGCTAGTTATCAGTGCATAACCTAAGTGAAGAAATTTATAAAAAAAAACATTTCAAACAGGCCAGGGATCCCGTGTCACATGCAAAAACACCAACAAGAAATGACATACCTAGAAAGCCTAATTGAAGCCTATGGGAGAATGACACTGAGCCCCCCATGTGAGTGCGTGCGCTCAAATACTCAGGCACTGCTGGTACATGGGACACTATATGGCGCTATGAGATATGCTATTCATTTTTTCCTTCATAAGTACAGATACAGCCGGCCGCAGCAGTTATAGACCTGCAGCAATGTGGCTCAAGTGTAATCTCTTATAGTAGATTGCTGAAAACCCTCCAAAGCATGGCTAACCACCCTTCAAGGCATATCCCTCTAGATGCGTTTTGTCCAATGGTTTTTCACTTATCGCAATAATTATAACCAAAACATACAAGGTACCTTTTATGAGGTCAGCCATGGAAGTGTAATTTATTGTATAAACATTTTTGCAGTCAGACCGGCTTCCAACCTCAGGAAAAATACATAGATCATTTCAAAATCAGGTAATAGTTGAATGTTTATAGTCATGTATTGGCTTTGATACAATGAATGGGTTGATTTGAATTTTGGAGGCATATTTAAATATGCCCAATGTGGCTGACTTAGGGGTAAAAGCATCCCCAAATCACTAATGGAAGCTCTTACACACAGCCACATTTCTATAACATATTGTTTCTAGTTTTCATGGAATTTAACTAGACTAAATTTCAAAATACATTTTAAGACTGTCCCAGCAGGCTAAAAGCCTCTTGCTTGGGATCTTTTTCCAATTAACATGTACATTTTTCATGAGCTTTTACAAATATTGAATATTCCTAGCTATCCTTGCAAGAGATAATCACAGCAATTATAGAAGTAATATGATGAAAGACTAGAGAGAAAGAAATATTACAATAAACTTTATTTATAATTTTACTGCTGATGCTTGGTTTTAATGGTTTTAATAAAACTGGTTTCCCTTTGAGACACAACAGAGTTATACAGGTAATTAAAAGAAGTTTAGATAAAAAGAACAAAAGAATGTATAAGAAGACAAATCACCATAACCAGAATGAATCCAAATACGTGAGTATAGAGGTAGCAGTGACAGCAGCAGTACCACCACCCTGAACTTACATTAATAAATGAAACAAGACTCTTCACTTTAATAGGGAGCATCTTTGTATTTACTGATGTTCATTATAGACCATTATAGACTGGAGATCTTATAGAAACATAGAAGTTTGACAGCAGGAGACCATATGCTCCATCCAGTCTGCCCTTATATGTATACTGTATGTGTTCTTTATCTTAGGATAGATGTGTGCTTATACCAGGCATGTTTATATTCACTGTCGATTTCTCAACTACCTCTGCTTGAAGTTTGTTCCAAGCATCTACTACTATTTCTGTAAAATAATATTTTTTTTAACGTTGCTCCTGATCTTCCCTCTGACTAGCTTCAGGTTGTGCCCCCTTGTTCTATCATTAGGTTTCTTCTTAAAAAAACTAGAAAATAAAAGGCCCATACCAATTTCAATCTGCAAGTGAGGTTCTTGTCCTAAATTTTATTGACAGAACAGAACAGAAATAGGGTACAAGCTTTCAGACAGAAGACCCTTTGTCAGATCAGCGTTTTAGGGTAAAGATGAGAAGTCTCACATTTAAACATGAGTTGCAGGCTCGCTTGCGATTAGGCCCCGCTCACACCGGAAACATCATTATAGCCATGAGAAGGCAAAAACGCTAGTGGAACAGAATAAAGCAGAATACCTAACTGGACTTTTAAAAGCATGTGTCCATCATAAAAAATGTACAGCTTCGACAGGGCAACAGTGTCAGTGATGGAATTGTGCCGAAATGGAACAGAGATTCTGTTCTGCTCATTGAAACAACAGATGTGCTTGATGGCAAAGCACATCTCGTTCTCCCTTGCTTGTTCACATAAGCCACTGTCACCAAATTATCTGACCATGTTGATGTTGAACCAGTGGCAAAAACGTGCTAACGCCCTTAGAACTGCTGATAATTCCTTCAGATTTAAGGGGGTTGATAACATGTCTGGCTCCCAAATCCCCTAGACACACATCTGGCCGCAATGCGCTTATGCTGGCATCTGTGGTTATACAGTAATTACTGGAGAATATATCACCAGGCATCGGACGCCTAACAGTTTTCCCTGGACTAGCCACCAATATAGGGATGTACTCAATGAGTTTGGTAAGATCACTAAATTGACTCCATCCTTTTGTCCCACTTCTGAAGTATAACATTCTGGAGACATCTCAAATGAGCTTGTGCCCAAATTATTGCCGGGATTGAAGCTGTCATCAGGCCTAGCACGGACATCACCTTTCTTAATGATTTTACGTTCTCCTTCAACAATATCGTTCCTTGAATCTTTTTGACCTTGTTCAGTCAGAAAAAATGTTGTGCTTCAGAACCTGTTTTGAGCCCCAAATAGACACTCTCTTTTGTAGGAATCAGGCTGGATTTCTGTAAGCTGATGATCCAACCAAAATGCAATAAATAGATAAGCTACTTCTGGAATCGACTGAAGTCTCAATATCGCTAGAACTTCCGCTAAAATATTTGTGAAGATTCTTGGACCGACACTTGACCAAAAGGAAGTAGACGATTTATAGTGAATTATCTTCCGAGTACTCTGGCATAAAGCTTTGTTCCAACAAAGGCAGGCTACTTCCACAAACTGGACAAATTCTATCAGAAGGGTCAGTCTTGGGCTGTAAAACACAAGAACAATAACCCCCATTAGTGAGCTCAAATGCCAGGAAGGTAACAACCACCAGCAGTATATAAAAAAAAAAACTCACCAGAAGTAAGGTAGAGCTCTTTTTTGGGGAGTCGATACAAGATCCAGATGTGGAGCTGCCATCGCCTCAACAGTGGGTGCAGCAGGGGTTGGCTGTGCATTCATATCAGCAGAGGCTGCAGCTGACTAACTTAGTTAAACCGGAAACAGTATAAGCAGAAAACTCTTAATATAACCCCCACCCGTCCCCCCCCCCCCGCCTGACATCCCACAGGAAGTCGCCACCAATGATTAGCCCAGCCACATTCATTTAGAAAAGAAAAAATGATCACCGCCGCTGCCCCGAGTGCCCTGATTGTGCTTCATGCACTTATTCCATCCCTTCCGGTCAGAATGCACCTCGCTGACCCGGAAGTGGATTCCACAGAGGCTGGAAACCCAGCCCTCCTGCAGAACACAGGGGCCCCCTGACACACTACACTCCCTCAAGTTATGCCCCTGAGCTTAGCTCAAGTTACAGTGACTTATACAATAATGGTGGCTGAACAGGCTTGGGAAGTAGCCCCATTCTAAGTGTGAAATCATTCAAGATGCTCTGAAAAATTAAATCTGAATTGATATTATGACTAGTGATGAGCAAACCCACTGAAGTTCAGGTTCGACAAGTTTGGCTGATCTTGCAGCAACAGTTCGGTTCAGGTCTTCGAACTTGACCTGAACCTTATTAAAGTCAATAGTGACCCGAATTTGGGGACCACAAAAATTAGGTTAGCAAGGGCTAGAGGGTTGCAAATCCAGGGCAACCCCAGGGCACACAAATACAGAGATACATAAATAAAAACAAATTATGGGTGTTGGAGGCCAAATCGGGGAAGTAACACCTGGCCGACTGCCCTGCACAAAATGGGGTAGGGAAAAAACTCAAAATAATAACAGAAAACAAAAAAAAATGAAGAAATACAGAAATAAATTAAAATACCTTTCTACAAGATCAAATCAAGGGGGGGGGGGGGGGTAACACTAGGTTACCTGGTGCCCTGCACAAAATGGGGTAGGCAATGTGCTCAAAATAATCACGGAAAACAAAGATAAATTAAATAAACAGAGGCGGAGATGGAGCTGGCAAACACTTTAACCACTCACTCAGGTGCTGGCACAGCCGAGTCTCAGGGGATCCTGGTTCATTTTAAGGAATGTAAGGATGTCCACGTTGGCTGTGGATAGACGGATACTCCTATCAGTGATAATCCCCCCTGTGGTGCTGAACACATGTTCTGACAGGACACTTGCTGCAGGGCAGGCCAGCACCTCCAAGGCGTGGATGGCAAGTTCTGGCCACGTGTCCAGTTTACTGAGGACCCTTCGCTTAGCACCAGGAGATGTATCGACAGATAGTAATCCACCATGTCAAAGTCTACTTCCTGGTACTACAGACAATATCCAATGGTGGTGGATGTGGCCGTCAATTAAATAAGGTGTTCCATATTGAGGCCATGCTCAGCCTCCCCTGTGAGGTGCTGACAGTGCCCCTGCTGCGTTGGCAACTCGGGTTGGCACTGGAGCATGTAGTAGCTCATATGAGCCAGGCTGCCATGAGCATGTAGTGGCTCATGTGAGCCAGGCTGCCTTGAGTGAAGGAGAAGCTTTCTTCAGTTTCAAGCGTCTCCCCCTCCTGCTCCTCCCTCCAGCCATGCCCCAGTTGAGCTTGTGAGATGTGCTGCCCTGCTGTGAGAAAAAGTCCTCCTCCTCTTCTCCCTCCCTACTGAATCTAAATCTGTTGGCTGGAGAGTGGAGTACCTGGCTGCTGTTAGCCCAGCAACCCACACTGCTAGCCATGTGGGCACTCCCCTGATGCCTCGGAAAATAGGTTTTCCTCCTCCTCCTCCTCTCCTTCCATCGCATCCTCCATCATGGCCTCAAGGGATTTTTTCCAGCAGGCAAAGGGAAGGCCGAAATTCCTCTGCAGTGTAGAGAGGTGAGCAGAAGCAGCATGCTGGGAATGCCATGCACTTTATGCAGCAGCTCTGGCATCTCTGGATAATGGGCCAGGAAGCTTTGCACCGCCGAGTTGAGCACATGCACCAGGAAAGGGATGTGTGTCAACCTGGCTTGGCCCAAGACTGCTACAAAGTTACACTCATTGTTGCCACCTTGCAAGGCTTCATGTGCAATGGCAGAAGCCACTAATCTGTCTCCTCCTGGATACTGGTCCACAGCTTCTGGGCAGTGTAAGGTTTTTCGCCCAGGCAGATGAGTTTTAGCACCACATGCTGCCGTTTCCCCATGGCAGTGCTTAAATTGGTGAAGCAGGGGCTGTGCTGACTGCAGGAGAAGGAAACAGGCGGCACCGTCTGATGTTCAGCAATCTTTGGCGGTGAAAGTATATGCGCCAAAGTGATTCCTGTCCCAGTTGCCAGTCGTTATTGACCGAGTGGGCAGTTAGAGAGATGTAACGTCCCTACCCATGCATACTTCATATCCATGTGTCAGTGGTGATCATTTTGCTAGAACTAATGGCATCGCCTAGTGCACATCTTATTTTCTCCTGAACTTTGCAGCTCGGACTTGCTCATTCCTAAGTATGACATAAAAGGGGCCCAACACCTGATGACAGCAAATGGATGCTGAATTGCTCAAGACAGACCACTGTTTTTACATTTCTAGAGAATTCTTACCTATGAGCAAATAAATACACCTACTTCAGAGCTCTATGCTGCTCTCCAACCCAAGTCAGCAATTGTGTGAAACTCTGTGCTGCCACTGGAGAAAGCACAAATTCCTTAATCATTTGTGTCATGACTGTCTAGAGCAGTAGTCCTCAAACTTCCTCCTCAAGGGCCGAGACAGGCCAGGTTTTGCAGCTCTCTATGCTGATGCACAATGTAATAATTAGGGCTATAGCTCTGTCTGAGCACCAGTTAATTCACCTGTGAAGTAGCGTGGAGAGCTGCAAAACCTGGCCTGTCTCGGCCCTTGAGGAGACAGTTTGAGGACTACTGGTCTAGAGGTATTCGCAAAACGTTTTCAAAATGTAGAATCTTTTCACTAAAGAGCAATACAGACTATGTGTACATCTTTAGCTGAGGCCGGGTTATGCTCTAAATGTTAACAACAGGGGCAGGCTGATTCATTACTATCGCCAGGTACTGACAGATGAGCGTCTGTAGCGAGGCATTGAGAGCGACCACTAGTAGTCGCTGTGCTCGGCCATGGTTCGCTGTTTCAGAGCGTCTCAGTCGCTGGCCAGCATTGATGGATATATTGTGTGAGTCGCTCTAACACCAGTACAGAGCTGTATGGGAGCGAAGGGTAGCACCAGCTCAGTGCGATTGACTCAGACCATGGCCTTGTTTCACAGCCTCTTTTACCTGCACTTTCACATGCAAAAAAATGTGTTTGTTTATTTTTTGTGAGAATTTTCTGCCATTTTCGAGATTCTTGTGTCTTTTTTCTTGCATATGTACATTTTCGTACTTTAGTAAAAAAAAATTAGCATTCACGTGAATGATACGTTATTGGTATGGGCTTGCGCATGATTCAGAGCCTTGATTGTTGATTAGAACACGGCCAATAAAACGAGTGTGTTTACGCCCAACTTATGGGGTCTATTTTCTGGTAAAAGTGTGCCGTCGTGTTGTGAGTTGCAGTGTTATGGAGGCGGACTACGTGGAGGAATATGAGCATCTGCAGCCATCTGTCTGTCGGATTTCAGGTTGCATCGCGCACACTTGGATATTGGTCGCATGCATGATGTTGAGCTATTCAAGCTCATCCGATTGAACCTTGTTTCCCTCGAGAAACTGTATAGTGAGCTGCGGCCATGGTTGGCCCCCACCACAAGGAAGGGGCATGCAATTGCAGGCATGACCAAATTGGTTGGCTGCCTTCAATTTCTAGCGAATGGCTCATTCTAGAGGCTGGGTGCCCTCTCTTTGGGCGTGTCCCAGCCTACGCTGAGCCGCACACTTAACAAGTTTCTGGATTGCATGGCTACCATGTTTCAAAAATACATATGTTTCCCTGACGTGTTAGCCTGGAATGCATTGAATTTTGGATTTTATGAAATCGCTGATATGCCTAACGTCATGGGTGCGATAGACTGATAGATGTTAATGTAGACCTAAATACACTATAAAACCTACTTTGTATTTGTACAGTTATAATTTTGTTCTGTCCACCCAATATTAAATAATTAGGGCCCCTTAACTTTTTTTTCTCTTTATTTTACAATTACAGGAACCGTAAGACACAATCATTTGATCATGTAAAAAAATAAAACCCTGTTTAACCCTTTAAGTGCCAGCCTTCCTGGAGATTTTGTCACACTCTGTTGCCAGACAATTTTCGCCATTTTCTGCTATGCATGTTTAATTGTAATTTTTGAAAGGATTTCCAGGGTTTTCCCAGGAAAATTATGTATTGTTTTTCTGGGCTTTAATAAGGAATGTTTTTTTTTTTTTTAATGTCAGTGTTTTTTTTATATTTTTGTGTAATATATAAAAAAAAATGGAAAAAAAAGAGTTTTTTACATTTTGTGGTGTTTTTTCTTAATGAAACATGCAAGTTTTTCAAGAAAATGATATTGTGTGTAAAAGCCATATTTCTCCCGATTAAAATGGTACCATGTATGAATTACTAGACACCCTTTCCTGTCCAGAAGACACCCCAAACTGAAAGGAGCGCTTGAGGAGATTTTTAAAGAAAATCCAACTATTTTGCGCTACTTGCAGTTTTTCAACAAAAACACCCCTTTACTTTTGCAATACCCCCCTAAACCATATATTCATTGAAAGTACATATCTCAAGCTTTCTATTAGTACCAGACTTGTTGTTGTGGCCACAGATGACCATGTGGAATCCATCAGCGAAATCAGCCATTTCATAAGGTTTCTTAAAAACAATAATAAAAACACAGAATCAAAACCACATTTTCCGAAAAAAAACAATAAGCCAGCAAAAAAAACACCCAAAATCTGAAACGGCAGGGTCCCCTGAACAGAACAATACCAACATGTATAGCTACCCCCAAGGGTAGGGTTGCCAAACATCCCAAAGTAAAGCATGCGCATAACGGTCATTTCACTGTAAAATTCCTGCTCTACAGACAAAGTGCGCACCTTGCACTTTTTCAACCAGAACACCACTTTACACTTAAAATACCCATAACAAACCATATATTCCCTGAAAGTACACACTTCAAGAATTCTAGGCGTACTAGGCTTCTTGTCCTGGGTCCAGATTTCTGGACTCAAACCTTCCAGGAACTCGCTGGTTGCACAGGATTTCCCTAAAAAAAAATAGCAAAAATGCAGAATCAAAACACATTTTTCTGAAAAACAAAATGAGCTTACAAGAAAAAACACCCAAAATCTGAAACGACAAGGTCCCCTGAACAGAACGATACCCAACATGCATAACTACCCCCAAGGGTAGGGTTGCCAAACATCCCAAAGTAAAGCATGCGCATAACGGTAATTTCACTGTAAAATTCCTGCTCTACAGACAAAGTGCGCACCTTGCACTTTTTCAACCAGAACACCACTTTACACTTAAAATACCCATAACAAACCATATATTCCCTGAAAGTACACACTTCAAGCATTCTAGGCGTACCAGGCTTCTTGTCCTGGGTCCAGATTTCTGGACACAAACCTTCCAGGAACTCGCTGGTTGCACAGGCTTTCCCTTAAAAAATAATAAAAACACAGAATCAAAACCACATTTTCCAAAAAAAAACAATAAGCTAGCAAAAAAAACACCCAAAATCTGAAACGGCAGGGTCCCCTGAACAGAACAATACCCAACATGCATAGCTACCCCCAAGGGTAGGGTTGCCAACCATCCCAAAGTAAAGCATGCGCATAACGGTCATTTCACAGTAAAATTCCTGCACCTTGCACTTTGTCAACCAGAACACCACTTTACACTTAAAATACCCCCCACAAACCATATATTCCCTGAAAGTACACACTTCAAGCATTCTAGGTGTACTAGGCTTCTTGTCCTGGGTCCAGATTTCTGGACACAAACCTTCCAGGAACTCGCTGGTTGCACAGGATTTCCCTAAAAAAAAATAGCAAAAATGCAGAATCCAAACAAATTTTTCTGAAAAAAAAAGCTTACAAGAAAAAACACCCAAAATCTGAAACGGCAAGGTCCCCTAAACAGAACGATACCCAACATGCAAGATGTGAGGAACAAAGACAATATTAAAAAAGGAATAGAAAGAAAAAGAAAAAATGTAGGAAGAAGATAATGAAGCAGGAAGGAAGGACAAGAAAAAGGAAAGATGGAAGGAATGATGGTAGGAATGAAAGAAAGATGGAAGGAATAAAAGAAGGAAACAAATAAATAGAGGCAGGGGTAGGAAAGAGGCCAAAAGAAGGAGATAGAAAGAGGCAGGAAAAATGCAGGCAAAAAAAGATGTAAGGAGAGAAAGAAACAGAGCGAAGACAGTTTCCTGGATTGTGAAATTCAGTGGCTGGCACAGGGCCTGTGCCACCTGTTGCCAACCCCTCCCTCCCCCTTTCACAAAAAAATGATGTTTGAGGAGCTGGTGCCGCTGCCAGCGTCCTAACCCATGGCGGGGGCCAATTTGCCGTAGCACAGCCAGGCACTGTGACAGATACCCTGATACACGGTCACACACCCTGCAGAGAAACACTCCCCCCCCACCCAGATCGCCATTGCAGGACCCGCCACCTACCTCCGATCAACGCAGAAAAAGGAGGTGCGGAGCGCAGGCCGGATTTATATAGAGGCGGCACCTCCAGGTTAAGTGTGTGCAGGACTGTTTATAGTGGACCAAAACCCAGGATTTTGACTATCCTGGGTTTTGCTCCTCCCCCCGCTGCATGAAACCCCCCAGATCGCTGAAGGTAACTCACCTCTTCCCCGTCCTACGGCACATGCTGGCCCGCTCGTCCAATCAGGGCGCTCTGAGCCGCTGGTGTCACGTCGTCTAAGTGTTTGTCTGGTATCCGCAACCCTTACTACCCTCTGACAGGGAGCGCGACCGCGCTAGCCATTCACAAATCCCTGGTGCGGGCACGTGCCCTGCTAGAGGGATAGCGGGGATGCAGCCGCGGCTTGCGCATGTGCCGTTGGACCTGAAAGCAAGGTAAGTGAATGAGGTGACCTGGGGGTTTCACACAGCGGGGCATGCCGATTTTGAATGCTCCAGGGGGAGGGAATCGATCGGCCTGGGCTGATTGCGCTGGGTTTTGGTCCACTTTAGGTGTGTGTGCAGGATGAAGTCATGGAGTATGCTGGGAGATACTTTTATTCCAGGATCATATTGCTCCATACCACCCAAACCAGAGTCCCAAAACAAACCCGGCAATCTATTCTGACTGAATGGATTGCCTTGGTGACTGGGGCGGGGCTGGGGGGCCCCTGCCATGCAAGTACCCCTAGGTGCACACACACTCCCGCTACAAAATCATCATCTACAATCAATTTTTTTTTTTTTTAAATATTAAGAAATATTTTCTTCTTACCTTATCCTCCGGGTGTGTAGCAGTCACGTGTCTACAGCTGGTGGGCGGAGTCTAATGGCCCACTCTCAATGTCCCGCGGCGGCACTGCTTCTGAAGCCGGGGCAGGTCAAGCCGGCCAATCAAGAGGCCCGAATGACATAATCGTAACTGATCACCGGTAGGCGTGGGGGGGGGGGGGGAGGAGAGAGAGATTGTGTTGTGGGCGCCGGAGCAGCTGACCGGTGTGGGGGGGGAGGGGCGGAGCAGGTGATCGGTGTGGGGGGGCAGAGCAGGTGATCGGTGTGGGGGGGAGGGGCGGAGCAGGTGATCGGTGTGGGGGCGGGGGCGGAGCAGGTGATCGGTGGCGGGGGGGCTGGAGCAGGTGATCGGTGGCGGGGGCGGCTGGAGCAGGTGATCGGCGGCGGGGGCGGCTGGAGCAGGTGATCAGTGGCGGGGGCGGCTGGAGCAGGTGATCGGTGGCGGGGGCGGCTGGAGCAGGTGATCGGTGGCGGCTGGAGCAGGTGATCGGTGGCGGCTGGAGCAGGTGATCGGTGGCGGCTGGAGCAGGTGATCGGTGGCGGCTGGAGCAGGTGATCGGTGGCGGCTGGAGCAGGTGATCGGTGGCGGGGGCGGCTGGAGCAGCTGATCGGTGGCGGCTGGAGCAGGTGATCGGTGGCGGCTGGAGCAGGTGATCGGTGGCGGCTGGAGCAGGTGATCGGTGGCGGCTGGAGCAGGTGATCGGTGGCGGCTGGAGCAGGTGATCGGTGGCGGCTGGAGCAGGTGATCGGTGGCGGCTGGAGCAGGTGATCGGTGGCGGGGGCGGCTGGAGCAGGTGATCGGTGGCGGGGGCGGCTGGAGCAGCTGATCGGTGGCGGGGGCGGCTGGAGCAGGTGATCGGTGGCGGGGGCGGCTGGAGCAGGTGATCGGTGGCGGCTGGAGCAGGTGATCGGTGGCGGCTGGAGCAGGTGATCGGTGGCGGCTGGAGCAGGTGATCGGTGGCGGGGGCGGCTGGAGCAGGTGATCGGTGGCGGGGGCGGCTGGAGCAGGTGATCGGTGGCGGGGGCGGCTGGAGCAGGTGATCGGTGGCGGGGGCGGCTGGAGCAGGTGATCGGTGGCGGGGGCGGCTGGAGCAGGTGATCGGTGGGGGGGGCGGCTGGAGCAGGTGATCGGTGGGGGGGCGGCTGGAGCAGGTGATCGGTGGCGGGGGCGGCTGGAGCAGGTGATCGGGTGGGGGGGGGGCGGCTGGAGCAGGTGATCGGTGGCGGGGGCGGCTGGAGCAGGTGATCGGTGGCGGGGGCGGCTTGAGCAGGTGATCGGGGGGGCGGCTGGAACAGGTGATCGGGGGGGGCGGCTGGAGCAGGTGGTCGGGGGGGGGCGGCTGGAGCAGGTGATCGGTGGGGGGGGTGGCTGGAGCAGGTGATCGGTGGGGGGGCGGCTGCAGCAGGTGATCGGTGGGGGGGGCGGCTGGAGCAGGTGATCGGTGGGGGGGGCGGCTGGAGCAGGTGATCGGTGGGGGGGGGCGGCTGGAGCAGGTGATCGGCGGTTGGAGCAGGTGATCGGCGGCTGGAGCAGGTGATCGGCGGCTGGAGCAGGTGATCGGCGGCTGGAGCAGGTGGGGGGAGGGGTGCGCACGGTGGAGCAGCTGATTGGATGGGCGGGCGGTGGAGCAGCTGATCGGATGGGCGGGTGGGGGCTGGCTGGCGGGCGGGTGGCGGAGCAAGGGGTCCGGGCGGCGGAGCAGCTGATCGGTGGGGAGGGGGTGGTCGGCAGAGCAGGTGATCATCGGGCGGGCGGAGGAGCAACTGATTGGCGGCGGCGGAGGTTTGGAGTGCGGAGCGCCTCAGGGCCCGGTACCCACGGCTCTAGATGATCCGACGGGGGGTGCCTACGGCC
The DNA here is from genome assembly GCA_027917425.1 of Gastrophryne carolinensis. NCBI lineage: Eukaryota > Metazoa > Chordata > Amphibia > Anura > Microhylidae > Gastrophryne > Gastrophryne carolinensis. The sequence continues at coordinate 100,076,282 of CM051240.1, read as the reverse complement.
ACACACCCTGCTGAAACATCCCATCCCCCCCCCAGATCGCCATTACAGAACCCCCACCTACCTCCGATCCAACGCAGAAAGAAGAGATGAGGAGCGCAGGGCGGATTTATATAGAGGCGGCGCCGGCTGATGACAGCAGCCGTGCGCCGCCTTCTAATTGGTCCACAGGCGATCAGGTGATCAAGGTCAGGAAAAAATGACCTCCAGAAGAACCTCTGAAGAGTCTTCATGAAGGATCCACAGAAGCTGACCGGCACTGAGCTGCAACATGGCCCTGAGGTAAGAAAATGCCAGCCACGTAAAATTTACGTGGCTGGCACTTAAGTGACAGAGAGGCAACCACGTAAATTTTACGTGGCTGGCATTTAAAGGGTTAAACTGAAGAGAAAGAACGTCCATTGAAATGTATGGGAGAGCGACGGGTAGCGACAGGTAATACCAGGCGCTCTGGAAGCCAGAGCACCGGCAGTATACGGTGAGCCGTCTGTGATGATGAATCAGTCGCTACATGTCACTGTTAGAGTCGCTCACCAGATTCGCTTTGATAAATGTGGTATTACGTACAGCGCCGTCACTGTTCGCTACCTGTCGTTACCTGGTGCTATGGCTTGATGAATAAAACCCTTAGTCATACACACAATATAAATATGAGTCACAATGTAATTGTATGATTTTGGCCTTCTTGCTGTAAGGTGCTTTAAACCTGCTTGATAGCTTTGTTGGGGAGAATACTGTGGGCAGAGCCGGTTTTGGACAAACTGTGACCAAAATTTAAAAAAAGGGGCACCAAATCCCCTTTTCATGACCTGACCGACATTGCCTACAGGGCCCAGAACTGCACAGCATTCTCCATCCTGCAACAAAAGAAGGACTATAGTAAAAAAAAAAAAATGTCTATATACTGTAAATATGCTTGATGGCGGGAGGAAGGGTCACCCGGCATCATTTCATCACTTCTTTTAATGGAAGGAATAGGAAAACGGGGGGGGGGGGGGGGGGATTCTGTTGTACCCCCCTGTTAGAATGAGAGAAGACAAACCTTAAAACCTTTTGTAAAGACAAAGTCTTTTGTTAGGCGGCCCTATAAAAGAAAACATAAAACAGATAATGGCCGAGAAGACATATGATAAAATTTGGCCAAAGATGGGATGTATGTTAGATAACCAAGAAGAGTTAGTAAAATGGTAGAAGTGGAGCTGCCTATTCTCCAGCACTGTTTTGGACACTTGCATCACGGGCATAAAGGCATCGCCTCTAAATCTTCCATGTTTCTTCAAAAGGGGGATAACTGCTGTTCCAGTCATGTATGTAACTGTAGGAGACAGCTACTTCTGATACACAGTATGGCAGGTGGAATAACAATAGCATTGAGTGATAGCTATGCTTTTGTTGGGTGGCTATCCAGAATGTGGAACCACTGTATATAACCACATAGACTGAAATATTCAAGCTTTTGTAAGATGTCTTGTCTGTCTTAAGCTCAGGGCCATTTTTAGGCCTGGGCAATCACCGTGGGCATCAGAAAGGCAAGGGGTGCTAAGCTAACTTCTGAGTCTTACCTTCTAGCTCTGAGTGTGACACCCCCTCCATTGTACTGGAGATGCTCCCAGTCTTTGTCCTGGAGTGTAGCTCTGAGCCTGGGGAAGTTTGCCTTCTTAAAATCCAGTGTTTTTGTCCTCCCAGACAGAAAAACTTTCTTACAGTTTATGTTAAATACAACTATATTGTGGTCACTGTTACTAAGATTTTCACAGACTGTAACCATTTCTATCAGATCATCATCATTTGATATTACCAGATCCAAAAGAGCATCACCCCTAGTAGTGGCCTCCATGAACTGATTCATATAGTTATCTTGTAGCAAGCTGAGGAGTGCTCGCCCCTTGTAGTAGAAGTAAAACTGTGTCTCTAGCTGACACCTGGGTAGTTGAAGTTCCCCATCACCACCACTGTACCAGCCTGTGAATCCCGCTCTGTTTATGCAGCTGACCCTCTATTTCCCCAGTAATGTTTGGGGGGCTATAGATTACACCAAATTGAATTTTAACATTGTTTAAATCATCCCGCACTCTACCCACAATGATTCTACATCCTCACAATCTTCTGCTAGTATCCCCTCATTAATAAATGCTTTGAATTCTTGCTTTACATAGAGATGCACTCTGCTCCCTTTCCTATTTGCTCTGTCATCTCGAAAGAGAGAAAAAGCTTGAAGATTAACAGTCCAGTCATGTTTGGAATCCAGCTATGTCTCAGCCACACCAATAACATCAATATTTTCTTCCAGTACCAGAGCCTCAAGCTCCCCCACTTTACTTGCCAGACTGTTGGCATTTCTGAAAATACACTTTGAGCTCCTATCTAGTTTGCCATGTAAAATTTAGTATTAAATTTTGCTTCTGCCTAATTTTTGACTGCTGGTTTGCAACATGTGGATCTCCTTATCCATCATTGCAGTCCTCCCCCCTTGTAACTCTCCACCCACTATCATATGCTGTCCCCTAATTAACCTGTCTTCCCCTTTGTTTTTTCTCTTGCCCTCCCCCAAAATCTCTAGTTTAAAACCCCTCCACCCCTTCTAGTATCCTCTTACTTAGCACAGCAGCCTCCCTTACATTCAGGTGCAAATTATCTGTAGAATACAGTTTGTACCCCAATGAAAAGTCAGCCCAGTGCTCTAGGAACCCAAATCCTTCTGCCCTGAACCAGGACTTGAGCCATGCATGTATCTCCCTAAGCTCCTGCTGTTGTTCATGTGTAGCACATGGCACAGGCAATATTCCAGAGAATACAACCTTGGAGGTCTCTCTCTTCAACTTTGTGCCCAATTCATTAAATGTATTCTTAAGTATTCTCCATCTCTCATTAATTTTTCCATTGGTCCCCACATGGACCACAACAGCTGGGTCATCACCAGCCCCTTCCAGTAATTTATCCACCCTTCCACCACATGCCAAACCCTGGCACCAGGGAGACAGCAAACCATTCGATTGAGGCAGTCTTGGTGACAAATTATTCTATCAGTCCGCCTGATTATAGCATCCCCTATTACCACTAAATGTCTAGTCCTATCTACAGTCCCAACCACCCACTCACCAGCTGGGCTGTCCTCCCGGCTGTTAGGGAGAGCAGTATCCACTAGGGTTACCATTTCTGAGATTGACACTCTTGCATCATTACCCAACTTGGCAATTTTGCTAGGGTGCACAGACACAGGTTTGGGTTTCCTTTTCTGTGATCCCTTTTTACTTCCTACATTTACCCAGCTACTTATCTGCTCCTCTTGACCCATTACTCCACCCTTTGTTTCTACCCCACTTAACGCCTGCTCGGTGAGCAGAATGCTCTTTTTCATATTGTTAATCTCACTCAGTGTTGCATTTTGCGCCTCCAGATCTCTAACACGAGCTTCCAAGGTTGCAATATGCTCACATATTGTTAAGGATTTATCCAACATCCTGCTTCCTCTGTGTATTTGATCTTGAAAGGGGCGGGGGAGACATAAATCAGTATGTCACATAATTGGAAGTAGCCTTATTAGAGTGACTGTGTTGCACTCCAGTTGTGCATTTTACTGCACTTTATGTGTTGCAGTGGTTTACGTTACTATGCTGACTATGACAGCATTTTAGAGTGGTCCTGCACTCTCCCTGGCATCTTATTCTTTTTACCACTGCAGGGAACCAAACCATCTTTGACACCCCTCTCTGGCATGTATTGCCCAGAACCTTACCTTTACTTTGGATTGCATCATTCCTCATGGGTAGTAAAAAGCTGCACATACTGTTGACCAATGCACCACTTCCATTGGGGTAGGCTTCTCTAAGGCACCTAGACAACTTTCAGTCTGCTCTAAAGTAGAACAAAACCCTGATTGGCTGGCCCAATTTAGGATGCCCGCTGTGTTGAACCACCTGGATCACACACTGTGCCCAATCCCACAGCCCATGGGGGTGTTGCGTAGCATTCCCCACTACCCTCAGGCTGTTGTGCATGCCAGCCATCTATCTGAAAGGGATCAGCCAAAGAGATGCCAGATGCTCTTCACACTTTATGGCAGCTCCATTGTTCTGTTCTATGCCGTCCATTCATAGGCATTGCATAAAACACTGATTAGACGAGAGCCTGTGCATGCACCGTGAGATCGCTGGGAAGGTAAGTATAATTGACAAACCAAGGGTTTGCCCACATCCCAAGGCATGTGAACCTAAAGTCATTTTTGACTATTGGTCTGCTTTAACGAGCAAGCCAAGTGAAGTATAGGCCACAGGGCCAGTGTAGCTGTAAATCTCCCAGGCCAATTTTTCCCCCTGTCTGTCCCTGGAGGTGTATTGCACATTATTTATGAGCCAATGAATATGCTTAGTGATGAGCAAACCAATTTTAACAATCAGATTCTCCCTTAATTTTTTTTGTTTTGAATGCTTCTAAAAATTTGATTTGGATGAACGCAAATTTTGGCTAATCATCCAAATCAAATTTTTAGGAGGTTCGCTCATCTCTTAATATTCTTTTTTGCTGCTTTTCCTCCCACACCAGTATGATGTGTGTGACTCTGCGATGCCACTGAAAAAAAAGTTCTGCTTTCTTAATCATCTGTGTCAAGGAGTATTAACGAAAAGACTTCATTTCTGCAAGGTGTTATAAAGCTGTTTAGATGACTTATTTGGGAAGGTGCATATTGTGCAATTCATGTTTATTTTTGGTATGTTTTATGGGTCAACCTGGAAGGTACCCTGATTATGGGGCCTTTCCATTGAAGGGGTTGTGGGTGTCAACCATCTATTAAGCCTTCTGTGACTATGTTTTACAGATGACACTTTGCAGGTTCTGTACATTGTTCAGCAGAGAGAAGACATAAACCTGAAAAGGCCAAGAAGGTAGAAGGTTTTTACATTAGATAACCATAAAGCAGGGGCAGACTGGCCATACGGAAGATTCCTGATGGAGCTATAGAAAAAACTGCTTCTCCTAATGGCAGAAGAGTAGGGAGGCTACTACAGACCCTTTCTTGAGTTTCTAGATTTAGTGTAACTGCTATAAGTCTATCCTTACCTTGAATTTGGTAAAAAAAAATATATTGTTTTCTTCTGATAAGGGCTGCAATTCTGTGTCAGAACACTGTGGCCACAAGGTCTTATTTACACAGAATTGTCCACGTCCAGTAGAATAGACAAGACAAATTAGACAATATATTTTGAGTATTGCAAAAACCCATTGTTATGAAAAGTTGGTCATTTCACAACACACGTTACAATATAACTAGCCATAAGAAAAAGTAGTAATTGAAAGCTCTGTATGACCATATATACTAAAAACACCAAGAGGCATTTTGTGGGGTACAAATGTAGCATGTGTAAATGTAACAGAGACTTTTCATATATTGGATTATAAATTGTGGTCTCGACTACTATGAACTATTAACTTCTAATACATAAGAAGTTCAACTTTTAGTCACTTAGAACAACATACTAGACACCAGCTGTTTGTACAGTGAAGTACCTAGTTGGTTTGACAGTCACAAATACCGGACCCGTGGCAGCAGTATCAGCAGGGAAAGGGAAGTGGCAGGGGTAGCATTGGGTGGTGGCGGCATGAGGCCTAAAGTTGCTCAGAGATGGTCCCCTGTCCCCCTGCAGACCTCTGGAACCCCCAATACGTTAGTAGTACCCCCCAGCCATTCCCTCCTCCTGGTTTCCTTGACCGTCCACCCACCCCTCTAGACCACCAGACATTGATGTGTGCCACCCCCTTACTCAGTTTCCTAACATAGCCCCCCTCCTTAACTCCAAAGAACTTATAGGCCCCTCCACAACCTGCCCTGCACTCATACACCGCAACTGCATCCATTTTTTTGTTATGAATATTGGGCAAAGGCTTTAGTAAAAAAAAAACACAGGCTGATATGGGGCACTGGGCTAGGGATAGAAAGTGACAACATAAGCTTAGGAATCTTAGAAGGAATCTTAAAGGAGCCGCAAGAACCCTGTTAGCTTGCAAGCAGTCCTGTAATCTGTCTTTAAATCGGGTTAAAAACAGAGTTCTCGGCTGGTACACATCTGCAGAAGTATGCTAAAGCTGCAACACCAAACATCAAGGTGTCTGTGTAGTTGCAGTCCTAACTCTAATCAATGAGAGTGCCCCTTGAGACATGCGATGTAATGGGTAAATTGATAGCAGATTACCTGAGATTGCCCTATAACCTGGACTACAGAACATGGGGAGGAAGGGTCGAAAACTAATTTTCTGGGTATAGGATCACTGAAAATGATGAATGATGAAAATGTGTATTAAAATATATTGGTGTTTTAGCATTTAGCTTTCTTTACAGCTAATTCTATTTCTGTGGCACCTTCAGGGTATTCTGCATTAGTCATGGTCATCAACAAAACAACTTTCACCTTCACAGCTCAAACAAAGTGGATTAATCAGAAAATCACCCATTGATTACAGTAGAAATTAAAATAGCTGTGCATGATTGAAAAGCATAATGAAGTGTTCTGTCTGAACATAAGAAAGATCAAATATTATGCCTGATTAACTCATTTATTATGGGCCTGATTTACTAATGCCAAGCTTCCTCAGCTTGCACTGGAGAGCAGGACTCGCTCCTCCTTATTGACACGGGATGCTCACATGTCTGTATGTGTGCATGCATGTGTTCAAATGCACGCACACCCTGGCATATGGGGTTTCTAGGGATGTATGTTGTTTTTCCCAGCAATCATTTTTATGAATACCTTTAAATAATAATTATTTTTCATACAATATTCATGTGCTATTAATACGATTGGGCAACACCAACGACATACTGGATTTTCTTTACAGGCATCCTTGCAGACATGTTTATATCCAACGTTTTTTACAGATTTATTTGAAGCGTTTTGTTAGGTGGTAAAAAGCACTAACCAACCACTTGTTGCTGTCTGGTAACTGTAAAATTTGTAGTGGAAAAATCTTGTACTGGCCACGCATGTCCTCTAGTGCAATGGTTGGTCAGAACCATTGGTCAGAAGAGGCTCCATAGAATATTTACTGAGGTTCCAGTGGTATCTGTGCTACCTCTGCCATCGGGAGGACCTTGAATTTACAGCTATGAAACTGCCTGTTGCCAATTGCGGTTCCTTCTCTGCTAGAAGCAGTCTCCTGCCCCCCCAAGTGACTGAATATTTATAAACCCCCCTCTTGTTAAAGCGGACCAAAACCTCTGCCTTCTCCATTCATTATCATTGTTGTGTGTGGCAATGATGTCATTGCCTCACCAATGCAATGACTGATCACCTGCCATCTGACAGAGAGGGACAGCAAATCTAAGATGATCCCAAAAACAAAAATATCCATTTCCAGTTCTGCACCCTAAGAAGGGAATATCGGCAGCGGACATGGCCAAACCTACTTCACAAGTTTGGTGGGTCTTGGTCTGCTTTAAGTATATGAACTGTTAGGGGACAGTGCACTGTGTAATGCAGCTTTAGAGAGGTCCCTTACAGTGAGGACTTTGAACTTATGGCGTTTTCTCCAGCTTCAGCCCTTTGTTAGATAACACACTAAATAAGGGGATGGGGGGTGCCACACTGCCTATGGTGAATGGGAGGGGGGTGCCACACTGCCTATGGGGAATGTGGATGATGCCAAACTACCTATGTGGAATAAGAAGGGGGATGCCACACTTCCTACGGGAATGGGAGGAGGGAATGCCACACTGCCTATGAGATGGGGGGGATGTCACACTATCTATGGGAAATGGGAGGGGGAATGCCACACTGACCATGGGGAATGGGATGGGGGAATGCCAAACTGTCTATGGGAACGAGATGGAGGGAATGCCACACACTGCCCATGGGGAATAGCATACTGCCCATGGAGAATGGGGTGGGGGTATGTCACACAGCCTATATTGCGGTCTTTTAGCACAACATTTGATTTAGAATATTTTTTTTTTTTTTATTTTCCTTCTCCAAATCCTAGGCGTGTCTTATAGGGCAAAAAATATGGTAGTTAAAACAATTTTAGAATGTTCCTAAGTGGATTTTTATCCAAGGATAGAACTATAAACCCAGACTTGCAATTATCCCCTTGCTATCTGACAGCTTTTCATGTGGCAGCACAATAAATTAATAGCTCAGCTAATGTAACATTTTATGTGCCATGGGTTAGCATTTTACTGGCTGAAATGTATTTTTGTTCCATAATGGCTTATGATAAATAAAGGCAGCCTTTGAATTTGTTAGCTGACCTCTGGTGCTGCTAGCTGACTCATGGAGTATTGCTTTCAGAATTAGGCTCACTGGTGATGGCCTTACTGATTCATCTGCAACTTCAGCAGGATCCAAAAGCAGATATGAGCCTGCTTTACATTGACCTCCAGTAAGAGCAAGAGAAATCATATAGATTACGTATTGCAGTTATTACCTTATCAAATCATTGAAGATGATTTTTGAAATCCCGCTTCTTCAATCCATAAATCCTGCAAGAAGGTCGGGAGGGTCTGTTCTGCTCTCTGCATGGCTTAGGGGCATGTAACATAGGGGCATGTTTGTGTACAGAGAAAGCCCCTCTATGCCCCTGGACATGGCTCTGGAGTCATTGCACAACAATGATCAGAAGGCGGGACAAGTAGATTGTTTACAGTTGCTGCTTTTTAACCAGCTCACCAGTGTGAGCGAGCACAGAAAGTCACAGTGGGCCAAGAGCTGCCGCTGACCACAGCACAGCATGCTCGTGATGTTTAAACCTGCACCATGACATGCTCTTCCCAGCCCAGGCACAACACAAAAAAGAAACGGCTTCACTTAAAATACATAAGGTATTTGCATATAGTTGGATATTTTGAGATGCTTTGAAATGCCTCATTTTACACTGTTCCCCAATGGGGAAAGGTGGGAGGAAGTTAGTGTGACCCTGGACAGGGATTTTAAGGGCAATGTATAGGCTACTACACTACTTGGGGCATCCTGAACTGGAATGTCCCGCAGTGTGAAACCCCAGCTATGACTACAGCTTGCAGTGTCTATAGCTTGGTAATAGACTGAAATGTTCTAAAGTGGAGGGGGGGGGGGGCATGTTTTCCTGCAGCTGTGTGTATTTGTCTCTTTTTCAATTTTCCCCCAGAATACGTTTTTGGGGAATTTGCGTAGAAGCACATATTATTATGATATAATGAATACAATACAAATGACTAACTTCTTAAATATATTAAAAGTGAATTTATTCCACAACTGTTAATAGGGTAACACTGATATTAGTCTCTGATTCCTGAAAAAGGCTGCATCTACAGGAAAATACGTTTTATACCACAGAGGTGGCACCTTATGGAGGGAATTTCCCACTAACTCTCCCTTCATTGTCCTCCCATCCAGTGACATCATTAGTCACATGGGAGGATTCCACAAAGGCTCTACCTCTTTGGTTTCCCCCCTCACTACAGATGCCAGTAGAGGGGCTGCAACTGCCATTCCCCGACAAGAAGAACATAACAGCCACCAGAACAGAAACCCCCCAACCCAGTGGGCCTGCAGAGTGGATGCCTTCAGACGTGGGGACAGATACAAATGAAGGAAGATGAGGCAAAGTTTGAGTTTCTTTACTTAAATTTTTTTTTTTTTAATGTTTCAAATGTTTGTGAACTAGTAAGCGGACCAAGGAACTCCTATACCAGTTCACAAGGTAGTTAATCCTGGAGCTATTATATCCGGCATTTGGGATTACTGAATGCCAGATTCTGGAGTCTATCCGTCTGGGTGGCTTGTGATCTGGATAGACACCATTCCAGCTCATCGCTATTGATCTGAGTCATATTTAAAATCTTTGGAAATTGAGTGCAGAGCATCCAGAACCATCTTGTGTCTAAAAACAGCTATGTGAGCCCAACACCATTCATATACTCTTACCAACAGAAAATCAATATAGTGCTTCATCTCCTTTCCTACCTATATCCCTAGATATATGTAGAATAAATCAGGTTTAATATAAATCCTCAAAATAGCACTTCAAATAATAAAGTTTAAAATAAATGCTTGTTTTTCGTTCTTTTAATAGAAGGAAGAGGATATCCGGGGTGACAGGCTCTGGTACCCCTGATAGACTAAACCTGTCACCCTTGGATTTTATTCCTACCATGAGAGAATAAACCTCAAGCTTGGCAGGAGATATTTTCATTTTGGGTGTATAAGTGACCCCTCCTCTCATTAGCTGATGTGTTAGTATATATTTTTAATATTACACAATTTTGCGATCACTCCTTTAAGTGCTTTTTGTCCTTAGCCCTCAATTCTAACTACTTTTGGTATGGCAATAAATATTATGTGCAAACGAAGGGCATAGCAATGGGATCGAAGATTGCACCAAACTTCGCAAAGGGGCTACTTCTATACAAAAGATATATATTATTATTATTGTTTATTTATATAGCGCCATCATCTTCCGTAGTGCTTTACAAAGTAGTAGTTACAGACAGGGTAGAAACATACGGTACATATAGTATATCAAATGCAGTTTTACAAGGTTGACAATGGATATTCTGAGTACAAGACACAATAGGAGAGAAAGCCCTGCCCTTGCGAGCTTACAGTCTAAAGGATGAGGGGTGAAGACGAGGGGAAAGGATCACAAACAGTCCGTATTGAGCTTTGTGGCATATGCCCTTTTAGAAGATTGGTTAATCCAGATTATATGATTGTCTGAATAAGTGAGTTTTGAGGGCTCCTTTGAAGGTTTTGAGTGTTGTGCAGTGGCGGATTGGGTGGGGGAGGGCATTCCAGAAGATTGTAGTTGCATGTGAGAATTCCTGGAGGCGGGCGTGAGAGGAGGTGACCAGGGAGGAGGACAGGAGAAGGTCGGTAGCAGAGCAGAGGCTGCGTCTAGGTTGATATTGTTGGATTAGAGATGAGATGTAGGGAGGGGCCTGGTTGGAGAGAGCTTTGTATGCGAGAGTTAGAGTTTTGAACAGGATTCGCTGTGGGACTGGCAGCCAGTGTAGGGATTGGCAGAGAGGCTCAGAACTGGAGGAGCGAGAGGAGAGATGGATGAGGCGAGCAGCAGAGTTCAGGATAGATTGGAGGGATGTCAGTCTGTTAGTTGGTAAGCCACAAAGAAGGATGTTGCAGTAATCCAGACGGGATATGACCAGGGCATGCACTAGCATTTTAGTGGTGTCAGGTGAGAGGAAAGGACGAATGCGGGAGATGTTTTTAAGTTGGAGGCGACAGAAGGTGGCCAGGGAGTGAATATGTGGTTTGAAAGAGAGGGCAGAGTCCAGAATGACTCCCAGGCACTGAGCTTGGGGAGTTGCTGTTATTGTGTAATTGTTGACAGAAATAGACGTGTTAAAGAGGGGAGGGGAGTTAGAGGGTGGGAAAATGACCAGTTCTGTCTTGTCCATGTTCAGCTTGAGGTAGCGAGATGACATGAATGAAGAAATAGCTGCAAGGCAGTTGGGGAGGCGAGATAGGAGAGATTGGGGCCTGAGAAATATATCTGAGTGTCATCCGCATAGAAGTGGTATTGGAAGCCTAGTGAGTTTATAAGTTTACCAAGGCCATAGGTGTAGACTGAGAAAAGTAGGGGGCCTAGGACAGAACCTTGCGGCACACCAACAGAAAGAAAACATGAGGATGAGACTGTGTTAGAATAGGATACACTGAATGATCTGTCAGAGAGGTAAGAGGTGAGCCAAGAGAGTGCAGGACCTTTAACCCCAAGAGAGGAGAGAATATCAAGAAGCAGAGAGTGGTCGCCAGTATCAAAGGCTGAGGAGAGGTCAAGAAGGATGAGGATGGAGTAGTGACCTTTGATTTTGGCAGTGAGCAGATCATTGGTGACTTTGGTGAGGGCAGTTTCAGTGGAGTGGTTACGGCAAAATCCTGATTGTAAGGGGTCAAGTAAGTTGTTAGTGGATAAGTATTGTGCCAATTCTGAGTGGACATGTTTTTCAAGAAGTTTGGAGGAGAAAGGGAGGAGTGAGATAGGGCTGTAGCTGGAGAGGGCAGAGGGGTCGAGAGAGGGTTTCTTGATTATCGGAGTAATAACTGCATGTTTGTAGGAGGAAGGAAAAGTACCAGTGGAGAGGGAAAGGTTGAATATAGAGATTAAGGCTGGAGTGAGGGATGGAGACAGTTGAGGAATAAGGTGGGATGGAATAGGATCGAGGGAGCAGGTAGTCAGGTGGGCCCTAGAAATGAGAGAGGTTAGTCCAAGCTCACTTATTGGAGTGAAGAAGGTAAGAGAGTAAGGCAGGGGGATTGTTTGAAGTGGTGAGGGATTCTGAGGGGCAAAGCCAAGTCGAATGTTGTCAATTTTTTCTTTGAAGAATGTAGAAAATTCTTCTGCTGTTATTTGGGAGGTTGGAGGAGGGGGTGGTGGGCGGAGTAGGGAACTGAAAGTGTTGAATAGTTGTTTGGGATTCCGGCCTTGTGCAGAAATCAGTGAAGAGACATATGCTTGCTTAGCAGATGAAAGGGCAGTCCTGAGTTCCTCAAGGGCTTGTTTATAGAATTGAAAGTCACAACTGGATTCGGTTTTCCTCCATTGCCGTTCAGCAGCTTGAGACAGCTGTTTCAATCTGGTTGTGCTTGCATTTAGCCAGGGTTGGCGATTTTTGGGGCGGGGACAGCTATGGGTGAGGGGGGCGGCAGAGTCTAGAGCTGAGGAGAGTGTATCATGGTAGTGTGATGATGCAGCGTCTATGTCCGTGAATGAGGTCAAGGACTGAAGAGGTTGAAGTGAGGCAGAAAGGGACTGAAGATCTAGGTTTCTTAAGTCCCTGCGTTGAATTGCAGGTTTGTGTGGAGGGGGGTTAGCAGGAATTGGACAGAGGGTCATAGTCAGCAGATTATGATCAGAGAGGGGGAGCAATGAGGATGAGAGGTTTGATAAAGAGCAGAGGTTAGTGAAGAGGAGGTCAATTGTGTGGCCGTCTTTGTGGGTGGGTGCAGTAGACCATTGCTTTAGTCCGAAAGATGAGGTTAGTGACAGTAGTCTGGTGGCAGCAGGGTTGCTAGTGTCGACAGGTATGTTGAAGTCACCCATGATGATTGCAGGGATGTCTGTGGACAGAAACTGAAGGAGCCAGGTAGAAAAGTGGTCGAAGAAAAGAGTAGTAGTTCCAGGAGGGCGGTAGATGACAGCGATTTTCAGGTTACAGGGAGAATATAAACGGACACAGTGAACTTCAAAAGATGAGAAGGATAGAGATGGCAAGGCAGGGAGTGGGTTAAAGGAGCAGAGTTCAGATAGAAGGATGCCCACACCCCCACCCTGTTTGTTGTTGGATCTGGGGGTGTGGCTGAGGTGTAGTCCCCCATGTGAAAGGGCAGCGGGTGAAGCTGTGTCTGATGGGGTAAGCCATGTATAGACTATAACCTTGTTTTTTGGGGCGGGGGCAAAGTATCTTTGAACAATTTCTAAAAATATATTAACACTTATAATTGGAGATTATTTTTCACAGAAGATTTTAGTATTGAAATAGTCCACTTTTTAGATTTGGAGCTAATATTGAAAGGACCAAAGATTATAACCAAAACGTTTTATAAGGATACTTATCATCACCCGAAGTGATTAAGTAATATACCAAGGGGATAGCTATTTCGAGTTAGATGTAACTACACAAATTGAAGACTATATGGTCCAAGCATCACTTTTGGGAAAGAGATCTGTGGAAAAGGGATATGAACCCAAGAAAATACAGGAAGAGATAGACAGAAAATATCTTTAGAAAAATAGAATAAAAAAGAAAAAGAATAAAAAAACAGAATTTTCCCCAATTACAAATCGTGGTCATCAATACAGAGTTGTTGAAATAATGTTTCAAAAACATTGGCTGATAATCCTAATTGATCTAGTGCTGGGGCCCAATTTACTCAAAATAAAACTATGGTGATATATAGAGAGGCACCCAATATAGGGCAGAAAGTTACCAAAAGTTATATTGATCCACCACTATCCAAACCATCTTTTTTAAACACTAAGGGATTTTTTTATTGTGAAAAATGCATGGGATGTAATACTTTGAATAAAAAAGAAAAATAAATAATCTGATATTTACATCTACTGTAACTAAGGGACTGTTTAAAGAAGATAATTTATGATATGCATGTCTATCTTGTATATATGATTGAATGCCCTTTTGGCTTACAGTACAGTACAAAAAATTAGGGCAAGGGAGCATGTTTACAATGTATGAAAGGGAGTGGAAACCCACAACCTTTCATTGCACTGTAAACTGTTCCATAATAGTGATCCTTCAACTTAAACTTTTAAAGTGGACCAAAACCCACTGAACTTGCGAAATATATTTGGCCAACACCCCTGCCGATACTCCATTCTTAGGGTGTAGAACTACAAATGGATATTTTCACTTTTCAAATGGCCATGAAACACTTTATTTTTTGCTGTTGATCTCTGCAAGATGGAAGCTAATCAGTCATTGCATAGGTGTGGAAATGACATCATTGCCACACACAACAATGGCAATGAATGGAGCTAAAACAGGCGGTATTATCTGGGATTAGAGTAAAGCAGGAGCAGTGGGAATTAGCAAAAGGTCCTCTTCATTCAGGGGTGCTAGTTAAAATTGTGGGTTTTGGTCCGATTTAAGGGTATAGACAAAATTAACGCTCATTAGTGAGGTACAAATATGTTGAAATCCATTTAACAATGTAAATCAAAGTGGATTTTTACTTTAGATACGATGGTCCTCCTCGGTATTAGTCTAGAATTTGTTATTAATTGTTTTATTTGATATTGTGCAGCAATTTCATAACTAGTTCATTTTATGTATTTTTGGGGTTTATATATATTTATCTTATACATTTTTTATTGATTAAGATTTCTTTATTGATTTTTTAGTTTAATCTCTATTTATTGATTTTGTTATACACCAAGAAGAAAGGTACAGAAAAGATACAGCAATAAAGGTATACACACACGTAAGGAAGGGCAGAAAAACCAGTAACCCATTACAGAATCCAGCGCAACATTGTTACTCCCCCTCCGCCCACACCCACCAGTTGGTACCAACGCTGGGGGAGGGGGCGGAGAGCAAATCAACCAGCCAGCAATATTTGCATCTCATACCCCTGCCAAGCAGGGTATAGCATCAGGGTATAGGTGGGTCGGGCAGACCCAAGGTGCATGGGTCTGAGCTTAACATCAAAGAGGGCATGCGAATAAGGAGAAGAGCAGAGTGGGTTGCCTACAGTACTTTGTTATGCCAGGCTTTTGCCTGCTGCGCAGTGAGACATCCATAGCTAACCGCTAGCCGTCAGTACACTAGGCTACTTTTTGCAGAGGCCTGCCGCACCAAGCGGACTGTGGAGCAGTCGAAGGGGGACGAGCTGATGGGGAGGACATAGAAACATAGAAGGTTGATGGCAGAAGGAGACCATACGGTCCATCTAGTCTGCCCTTATGTGTATACTGTATGTACTCTTTATCTTAGGATAGATGTGTGCTTATCCCAGGCATGTTTAAATTCAGTGACTGTTGATTTCTCAACTACCTCTGCTGGAAGTTTGTTCCAAGCATCTACTACTCTTTCTGTAAAATAATATTTTCTAACATTGCTCCTGATCTTCCCCCCGACTAGCTTCAGGTTTTGCCCCCTTGTTCTATCAGTAAGTTTCTTCTTAAAAACAATTCCCTCCTGAACCTTATTCAATCCCTTCACATATTTAAATGTCTCAATCATGTCCCCCCTTTCCCTTCTTTCCTCCAGACTGTACAAATTAAGTTCTTTAAGTCTTTCCTGATAAGTTTTAAGTTTAAGTCCTTCCACCATTTTCGTTGCCCGCCTTTGGACACGTTCTATTTGAATAATGTCTTTTTGCAGGTAAGGTCTCCAGAACTGCACACAGTATTCTAGCTGTGGCCTCACCAGGGCTCTATACAACGGCATCACAACCTCCCTCTTCCTACTGGTGATGCCTCGAGCTATGCAGCCGAGCATCCTGCTTGCTTTTCCCACTGCCTGGCTACACTGTCCACTCATCTTGCAGCTATCAGTAATCAGTACCCCTAAATCTCTCTCCTCCGAGGTCCTGGCTAACACAGTGCTGCCCATACGGTACTCAGAGCAGGGATTCCTTCTACCCAAGTGCATGATTTTACATTTAGAGACATTAAACTCTAGTTTCCACAGTTTTGACCATCTATCCAGTAAAGCTAAATCATTTTCCATGTTGCAGACACCTCCCGGAATATCCACCCTATTACTAACCTTTGTATCATCAGCAAACAGACAAACTTTCCCTACCAAGCCTTCTCCTATGTCACTTACAAATATATTAAAAAGAATGGGGCCCAGGACACGAGAGATGAGGGATCACAGCACAGCTCCAAGTTAGAATGGGGGGAGTAAAGGAAGGGAGGAACAAGGTGATCTGAGGGTCACAGGAAAAGGGGTAGAGCCAAAACACTAAGCGGGGGTAAGAGGAGAGGAGCGCAAGAGAAGACGTTAGTAGAGAGCGAAGTGGGAGAGATGGGGAGAAGGTAGGATTAAAGGGGATGGGAGGAGAAAGACAGGGAAAGGGGTCAAACCAAACCCAACCCAAGCAAATCAAAGCAAAACAAACCACACCAATAAAGGAGAAGAAAAGAAGGAGGAGAGAAAAAAAAGTGAGGAACCAACTGCCGCCACCTGGTCCTGAAAGGTTATAGGTCGGTGATCCACCGACACGGCCCCATGAGGGGGTCACCTTGTCCTCAACCAGTGTCCATCGCCAAAAAGGCTTTTGCCATGTTTGACTCTCTGTACCTGATCTAGTTTGTCCAGGTCATTAGATATGCCTCAGGATTTCCTCTACCATCCGATATTAGCTCCTCCATTCTACATATGTGGTCCATTTCAGCAAACCACTCCACCGAACTCAGGGGTTGCAGGGACTTCCAGTGCCTAGGAATAATCATCCTTGCTGCCGTTAAGAAGTATTTGAGGATACCCTTCCTCACCCTGGACTACAGGCCCGGGATCAAGGACAGAAGAGCAGTCGCAGGGCTGTTCGGCACAACTAGACCCTCCACCTCTGCGTGTATTTGGAAGTTGGTTTCCCAGAGTCTCATGACCCTGGGACATTCCCAGCAGATGTTGAGAATGCCCCCCTGGGCCCCACCACACCTCCAGCAAACTCCTGGTTCATTGGACGAGAACTCTGTGATGTCCGCCGGGCACCTATACCACCTCATTAGGACCTTGTAGCTTTTCTCCTGCACCAAACTGGCACCAGAAAGCCTGTGCATTAGTGCAAATATCTTACAGGCCTTCTCACTGATGATGGTAAACCTTAGGTCACGTTCCCACCTAAGGAGGAATCCCAGTGTCGAGGTGTGCCTGGAGGTGATCAGATGGGCACAGAACCTTAATATCACATGTTCCAGTGGTTGGTGCTGTGTAAAGCATTCCTCTTGGGAAGAGAGGCGCTCTCCAGACGTCCCTCTGAGGCGAGAAATGGCATGAGCTGGCGATGTAGAAGCCAGGACACAAGTCAGCCAAAGAGGGAGGCCTCCCCCCCCCCCCCCCCGAGGATGTCCCGTAGTCTGATGTCATCCGCCTCCCTCCAAATCAAGAACTGAGAGTTTTGTTGCCACGGTGCAAACTCCAGGTTGTTGAATAAGAGGGTAGGGGGGCCCAGTTTGTTCACCAATTCTCAGTGCTTCGCAACCCTGGCCCAATTAGAAATCAAGTGCTGAGCCAGAAAGGGAAGACCCCTCCTGTACGGGACGGACACCCGTGGGAGTACACTCGGGTTAAAACCCACAAGGTCCCTCTCCAGTTGGAGCTTGTCCCATCCCCTGTACGTCCAATCCACCAACCTCATTAGGACTGCAGCGGCATGATAGAGCCTCAGGTCTGGTGCTCCAGTGCCCCCGGCCCTTTTGGGTCTAACTAGCATGCCGAACCCACTGGATCGCTGGGGAGCAATCATCCTGTTTGTGATCGGCGGCAAAGTTAGTGATCGCTTCCCTGATCCTGTTTAAGCAAACAGCGTCTCTGAAAAGATTATCGTTCCATGTATAGGCGAGAAGTTTGTGTAGTCCCTAGTATGCCCATGCTCCAGCCTCCAAACGTCCATCAGCTGTAGGCTGTGCAGGGCCTTCTGCAAGGACTGAAGCTTTCCGAGGGGCACAGAGGACCTACCAGATGAGGTGTCCAAGGAGGGTTTTAGTGCCAGGTTAAAATTTCCCCCAAGATCACAATCCCCTCTGCAAATTCCTCCAGCTTCCTCAGGTAACTCTGAAACACCAGCACCTGGTCGTGATTCGCAAATAAAGGCTTGCCATTGTGTACGTTCGTTGGTGGATCAAAACCTTGAAGAAAACAAATCTCCCTTCGGGGTCAACTAATTGGTCGACTGCCATGAAGGGAATGGATTTGTGGATTGCTGTTGATGCACTCCGCAATTTACCTGATGGGTTGGTGCTATAGAAACAGGAGGGGAAGTATCTGCTGTGCAGAGCAGGCACTCTCCTCTTCGTATAGCACCTTCGAGCATTTCTCTGGGACATTGAATCCCTTGATGTTCAGAGAGAAGATTGTCAGCTTGGCCATGCTGTGTGAGAGAGGCAGAGGCCCGCCCACGTGCCCAAGACTCTGTTAGAAGGTGCGCACAAAGTGCAGCTGCATCTCCCAGAGGTGGGAGAGCAAGGGGACGGGAACACAGAGATGAGAGAATAGAAGAAGAAAGAAAAAGAAAAAAAAGAGGGAGGAGTGATGGGGAAGAGAGGTGAGAGTGAGTAGGGAGGAAAGAGATAGACAGGGAGGGAGGAGACAAATGTTAGGATGGGGGGGAGAGGAGGGAAAAAGTAGCTGGGGAAAGAAAAGGGAGGTAAGAATCAAAGGCAGTGGAAGAGAGGGAGCGTATATGAGGTGCTTGCAGCTGAAACCCTTGGGCTAAGGACCCTGAAAGGGAACCCACCCCGAAATGTACGGTTCACCAGCTGGAGAGCGAGGGACAAAGATCAAAGGGATCAAAGTAACAGGTCGCCGGTGTAAGGCAGGCCCGCAGTGGACTCTAAGCTAGGGGCACCAGCTGTACAGATGCACAGCATGCACCCTCGTTCCCTAGTTGGGCCGGCCCTGATGTAATAAGGGCAGGGTCCTCCCAGGGGGAGTGTCAAGAGCGAAAAAGGCATAGGAGATGCACACATTGAGAACTAATGACACGTTGTAAACGGACTAATAACTCTACATAAGGCACAATCAACGTTCGAGAGGCTCCGGCACCCCCATGGGGGGCAGAGGGTTTCCACAATCCAGGCTCCACATGATGAATGGTTTTGGCTATGTGTTCCAGATCCGATTGGACGACCGTTTCGAGAAGTCCTCTCAGTCTTACATTGTTGCATACATCAGTCAGAGCGAGAGCGGAGCGCCCATATAGCGTCAGCTATGTTCGATCTAACAACTTCGGCCACCGGCTCGTCTCCAGCTCCTGATGGCGGGCCGTGTCTCCATGGGACCCGGGGTAGAAGGTAGTCCAACCACTCTGCCCCCTCTCTTCACCCCATAATAGACCTCCGGGGCCGGCAGCAGATCCTTGCATGCAGAGGCTTCTGGGCGCTTTAGGTGCCAGCCCAGTTGCGGCCGAGACACCCCTCACCCCGCCCGCAGCAGCGCTGTCCAGGATGTGTGGGCGCCTCCCACGTCCCACTCCAGTTCCAGTGCCTGGGTCCCCTCTTCACTCCTGCCCTCTGTGGGCTTATTTGGGGCACTGTGTGGTCTTCAGGTGGCAGGGCGGGTCCCCCGCCACCTGGATCGAGTCTCTCGGGCGGACGTGCTTCTTCGCCTCCTCCGTCGCTGCCTCATCTGCTCAGTCGCAGTGCGACCAGGGATGGCCTCCCGTTACACCACCTAGCAACACAGCATGAAAAGAATGAAAAAGAAAAGTAGCAAAATCATGCTGACCCTTGTAGTGCAGCTGTAAGATAGCTGTGACTAATATGGGATATTAGGTCATAGTCCTGAATTAAAACAAAGGTATAACTTGCATTAAGTATAAAATGTAATGAAAAATATAAAATGTAATGATATGCTTTTGGAAAGATATATGGCCAATAATCTAACATATATTAGTTAATCGCAAGCCCTTTGTGGATGCTATTGAAACAATAGATCAGTTCAGAAACACAATTAGTAAATGACACTTGAAATAGGGGACACTCACAGCACTCCATCCCCAGCAGTCCCAGAAGTCCTATGACGAAACATGTTAGGTGGAACCTGTGAGTTAGCTGTTACACGGAGGAAAAGGCTGTTACACGGAGGAAAAGGCTGCTGGCCTATGCGAGCAGCCCAATATCTGTCTGTGAAGGAGAAAGTTAGAGATGCCTCCATTACTGGATCCTTAGATAGGGGGCATAACAATCTACTCTATAGGAGGTAAGAGTTTAACGCTCACCTACGATTAAAAGAGGATATTGTCCTCAGAGTTATGTCTTGTACAAGTTTTTAAAAGTTGAGTACCTGTCTATAAATAAATAAGGGAGCATTTTAAACTTTATTATGCTATTGTGCATTGTGCTCATATACATTGAACCTAATACAGAGTTGAAGGAAGAAAATATACGAAGTGCTATTTTGAGGATTTATATCAAATCTGATTTATTCTACATATAAAGCTTGGAATATAAAGAAGAAAGGATATGATAATAACTGAAGCTCTATATTGATTTTCTGCTGGCAAGAGTATATGAGTGTTGTTGGGCTCACATAACTGTTTTTAGACAGGAGGTGGTCCAGGATGCTCTGCAATCAATTTTTATTTATTTGGATATTCTGCGTTGAATCTGTTTTTTGACTGCATAGTACACGGTCAGGATCACATTGAAGCATTCATTTGAGAACGTCAAAAGAAATTCCTGTGCAGGTGTTTTCGATTTACACATTTAAAATATGTTGAAAAAAAAGGGAAAGGAAAAAATATACCGTATGTATCCAAAATCTCAAAATATCATTGATTTAAATGGCTAAATCACTCCTCCTAAAAGCTAGCAGTACTGTACTTGTATTTTATATCTTATTGTATATGAACAATGCAAGCGAATGTAACAATACTTAATATATGCAACTAAAAAAAAAACACTACATGTTTTCTTTGAAATTGCCATGAAATAAACTAACTAAATATGCTTTGATTAAAAGAGTAAAATAGATCTGTATTTTAATGCTTTTATTACCAGTTCTTCCTCAGCTTTGTCCTCCCCATTGTCTTGTTCCTTTTACTCATTTTCTCTATAATCAAAAGGATTGCACGTTTAAAGTAGGAGTTGCTAATGACTCCCCGCTGGGTGACCTTTTATGTAAAAGAGAAGAGATTTTTTTTTCATAGTATAATGCAGTTAAAACTCCATATTAAAATGAAGCCCAGTATTTAATTGTGCTGTGAAGCTTCCATGATGATTCCATTATAGATTTAATAGCCAATCCCAATCACATAGGCTAGTCAGAAGTAGTTGTGACAAGTTGTCACTGTACAGATCTTTGATTATGTCATGCGAGAAGATTCCTGGAAATGGTGATATGTCTAATACTGCAAAGCATACAAATAATAAATCCATGAACACATGGCTTAAATGTATTGTGCTGCTTTTCCACTATGTTAATGCTTCTTCTATGGCCATGCATGGGCAGCAACCATGATATGAAGAAGCCTAGAGTCAGCCTTCTGTTGTATCAAGGGTGTTAAAAATGCATGCAATTTAGTCTTGAATCCTAAATAATTCATATACATCTGCTACGTGCTGGTCTGGAAGCTTAAACTCCAGCTTCTGTGATTCTAACATCAAAGTGAATCTCCAGTCAAAAAAGGAGCCAAAAAAGCCCAAAACTATAATTCTGTAACTTCTTTATAAAATGGAGTATACATACATGTGTAGGATACCCCAGGGGTTCAGAGTGGGCTTTAGGAGAGATGGGGAGGTGACCCTCATACCTGGCCACATTTGGAGATAGGGTTTCCTCTATGGGTGTGGCAGGTTGGGTACTTTGTAGCTCTTGGTCCTCCCGAAAGCAATACACTAGTTTAGTTCTAGACCAATAGAAAGTCTTTATTCACTGGCACAATTTAATACTTGGCAACTCACAGTGGGCCCTTCTGATATTTAGGGTCACCCTTGTCTCAGTCACTCTCAGCTTGGTTAGCATGCCCTTCCAGAGACTCTCCGCAAGCAGTCAATTAGAAGTACCTCCTCAGGGAGTGTGGACTCTCAGTTCCTCAGTACAAATCTGTCCCTTTTCACTGTCCCGTTTTCAGAGCGGATTCTCTCTCCTCTTCTCTATCTGTCTTCTAATCCATAGGTTACTCTCATATCCAGATATGTCCTAGCCTTATATAAAGGTCTGGAACCAACAATCTAATTCTGATTGGCTTCCCCTGCTCTGGTTACCATTTCCTAACATTTCCCAGTGCAAACTACCCGTCCTATCAAACTACGGGATACTAAACTTTACCCCCAAAACTGGACAAATGTTTAATCAGGTGTGATGGCTATTCCACCACCCTGTTACACATTCTCATAGATAAAATAAACATAAGGGATAATCCTGATTTGGGATACACCCCAGTGTGAATCTCCCCAGCCTAGGCAGTATACTCACCTAGTTTCATGATCCTGCAGTGGTCATATGCACCAAAAATCAGAGGGTTCTTGATTGCCATGGCATACCCCCTTCCTTTGCTTTGCACGTCATCACCAGTAGACCAACAGGTCTGCCAGTAGTGCAGAGCACACAGAACAGGCATAGTACTGCAGGACAGAGTGCTTGTCTATAGAATGCTGTGAGTTCCTGGAACTAGGTAAGTCCACAGCATGGGCCACAGCTTCACGTTGCAGGACATTCAAAACCAGTGTCTTTGGACTCCTCAAAAGGTGTAATTTCAACTATTGAACTCATTTTTGTCATGTGCACTTCATGAGCTGGCCTGTGTCTGGCTATACCACAAGCTGGATATTCGTAATGGGGCTTAGCTGCCTTAGTCTGACTGCAGAAGTACCAGTGCTTGATGTGATCAAGGCTGTGGGAAGATAGGCGAGTATATATCATTTTTTAATGTCTAAAATGACTGTTATTCCACTTACATCCCCACTCTCTCAGCTCCCTCCACTGTGAGCCCAGATGGTGAAGAGTGGAGGGAGCTTGGTTGATGCTGATCTGCAGTGAGTTTGTAGCAAGGGCTGTTGTTTTATATAGTAGCTCATAGTGCAACCCAAATCTTGATGCGCCAAAAGGAATATTGTAAGTGGACCAAACATCTAATTAAACATTTGGTCCACTGTAATTTTACCTATAGATGGTCTATAATTATATTTCTAGATGCTGGGCTGAAAATTTGACCACGTTGTAAGCTTAAGTGTTTCAAATTAGTATGCAAATTATATTTTTTCCTGATTTTCATAAATAAAGGATGCAAATGACAGTCAGTATAATTTTCAAGTCATCAACTGTTATAAATCAATTTTATTTAACAATCCTCCCAATGCTACCAGATTTGTTTTCATTCCAATCCTCAAAATGCAAAAATGTATTTGCAGGATGTCAGAATAGCCTCCCAGAGCTGCTGTTTTTATGTATACTGCCTCCTACCCTCATATAGCTTTTGCTTGAGGATACTCCAAATGGTTCGTTATAGGGTTGAGGTCAGGAAAGGATGGTGGCTACACCATATGTTTCTTGCATTTCATGCTCATTGCAGCCAATGCCAATGACGGTAGACATGGTTCTTTTTTACCATGCAAGTGGTCATTCAGAAACTCTAAATACAGTACTTTGTCAAGGTAATTTTTACACCTTTGTAGACCCTAAACAGTGCCCACTAGCTCTTTCTCCATAACATGACTACCTCCTTGCTGACGTTGCAGTCTTGTTGGGACAAAGTGGCCCTCTCCAACCATCCACTTATCCATCTGGAACATCAGCGCTGCACAGCACTTATCAGCAATAGACTGTTTGATAATTAGTCTTCATGTATGTCTGAGCCCACTGCAACCATTTCTGTTTGTGTGTGCATAATTATTTTGGAACTCTCTCTCTATTATATATATATATATATTTTATATTATTCACTGCCGTATGCATGGTGGTATAGGCTATTGTCTAGTGCTGAAAGATGTGCAAAGCTAAAACAGAAAATCCTTTCTCAGCAGAGTGGTTTGTCATAGTGTTTGCAAACTCTTTCTCTAATTGACAGCTGAGTAGATGAGCCTTTAAATTAAAAGTGACTTCTAAATTAGAAAACCGAAAGCCACCACCAAGCTGACAAAAGTGTTGCGGCTTAGTGGATGTAAGCAAATTTGACAATCTGGGTGAGAATTCTATTGAGGCCATGCTGCGTATTGATTGATTAGAAGATAGAAATTATGTTCTTTGAGTGTAACAAACACTAATCCTCTTATGCAGCTCAGCAGCTTCATGTGAATAATGCATTTATGCCTGTTGTTTCAAGCTGGGCAATTACAGCAATGTAATATGTATTTCTCATTGGGAACTGCTCAGCTTCAAACCATGTGTTTTGTTATATGATATGTACTACAGTGTTTAAGTTAATGGCTTTACATAATGCGGAGGAACTTTATGGGTTGGTTCATAGTATTAAAGATATTTACTATTCATGTCAGGAATATAGAAAAAAAAATGTTAATTGGATTTAGCTTAAATATGCTGAAGTGTAGCTTAAATATGCCTCTGTCCTGCTTTGTTGCAGTTTGCCTGATTTTATTAAATATTTTGGATTATCTGGCACCTATATTTGAATACATATCATCTATGGAAAGGGGTTATATGTTCAGGTCTTAAAGCAATCTAAGGACTCCAGATTTCATATGAAAGACCATCAAACATCTGAGGAACATTGTCCTAATAAAAAAGAGAGTCTGAAATCCCCTTTTGCTAAAAAACGTATGAGTGAAAGAGGAATCCCCCTTTAAAGAGGACCAAAACCTGCTCAACCCTAAAGACTAAAAGACTTTAGGCCCAAACGATGTGTTTAGGGACTCTTAACACAAACCCATGGTGACTGCACTTTCCCTCTACATACTATTCACTGCAATGAAGGGGGAGCGTGCTATAGTCCCTGTGGTGATGGCAGTGTCAAGCAATCATGCGGTGGAGGAGGAGTGATCGGCGCCCAGCCCAGAACTGACATCGGTGATCCTGTGAGTGTCTGCAGACCGAACCGGCGCTGGATGAAAGGTGAGTATAGCTTTTTTTTTTTTTTTTTTAAGTCACTGGTCAGATCCCATATGTAATATTCTGTACAGCTCTGGGCACCAGTGCAAAAGGAGAACATATGAGAACCGGAGCACGTACCAAAGCTAATCTAATTTAAATTAATAAATGCAATGCGAGGACTAGAGTGCCCTGAAAGATTGTCGAAGTTAGGTTTATTTAGTTTGGAAAGAGACGTATGAGGGGTGATCTAATAACTTTGTATAAATATATCCAAGGTCAAGGATCTGCCCTACAATCTATTTATATTCCAGACTAAAACCATAACTGGAGGTCATCCACTAAGATTTGGAGAAAACATTCTCCCACCACTGACACAGGAGAGACTATAGAATGCTCTGCCAGAGGATGTAGTCATGAAGAATATATTTAGTTCAAAAGTGGCCGGGATCCTTGTGTGCAATAACATTGCCAGCTATGGCTACTAGACCAATGGAAGGAGATTTTCTTTTATACAGTATATACGCTGAACTGGATGGAATAAAGTCTTTATTTAGCCTTAAATACTATGAAATGATAATATTAATACATTTATAAGGCAATATATGTGCCACTAGCCTGATTGGCCAGAAGCCCATCCAGGGAAAGGCAATGCACGCTTCTTGCTTCATAGGTCAGGTCTCGAATAGCGCAGGCCTGGACTAGTTTAACCATTTTTTTTTACACTAAAACTTTTCGGTAACCATGAGATTGCGAAAAAGTTTTGACAGCAAACAGCGCCTGGTGAAAATAATTTTGAAACATTTACAGGCATTGTTAGAGACAACAAGACTTTGAGATTTTCACATGTAGCATGCAACCAGATGATAATTCTAGGACTCTCTCTGTGAGAAGACATCAATGCCTCTCGCAACAGGGGCAACAACTTGAAAAAAAATTTCTATGGGGAGAGCAATTCAGGGAGTTGCTAATAAAATGTGTTTTTTCTGCTGTAAAGGACATCCTCACAATGTCCCGTGAGTACAGCCACAATTGGTGATTACTTAAACTGTAACATGCTGCAATTGCTCCCTTAGTCAATGTGAAAGGATGAAGGTATCCCATCAGGTTATTAATTTAATGTGATAACCCATAACACTGGCTTTATCTCTCACCAAGATCTATCATAGCATACAGATCTCTAGCTAAGGAAACATTACTTGCTTATATTATTGTCGATACTGGTGATTTTTCCTTTGCTATGATGTAAAAAACAGGAGTATACTGTAGGTGTGATCACATAATCACATTTTCATATACAAATACTGTATACATTTGATTTGCGTTACCCAAACAAATTTAAAAATTCTGATAGATACTGCATTACTTGCCCATTAGATATCTGAGTGGAACAGCTCAGCAATATTTGGCTCATTATCATGTAAGCAAACTATGTGAGCAGCCTGGGGCCTATAGGAATATCTTTGTACTTGATTACATCTGGGTATCCAGAATGCATTAAGAAGGATCTCTGAAAACAGTAAATTCTTTTTTTTGCATTTTACTCTGGTTTCAAGGTGTTTAAATATAAATTATATTTTCTTTTCACTTGCTAGTGAATTTTGGGCTGCATTCACATATATTTATTCAGACTGGTTTGGAGTACAATGTTAGTTTTTTGCAGTTCTAATAGAATCCATTAAAATTTAAGTGGGCAGGTTGAAATTTCTATGATGCACTGTTCTGTTCTTTGCTGTGTTGTGTTGAGCCTCTGAATTATGTATTTGACCCTAAATTCACTTAACAGCGCAGGCCGTAGAAGTTTATGGCAGTTTAGGTAAACCAAGTAGTACAAAATCCTTGCAATCCTTAAACTTGCAGTACAACACAGTGCGAAAAATATGCAGGCAAATATACCAGCCTCATAAGGTATGGCATGTTGATTTTGCTGATTTGGATATTACTAATATGTCAAATAAATAGAATAACTTTTATTGTAGCTAATGTAACACCCTCCCACACAAAAAAGGGGATCAAGATGGGGAATGATTGAGGCCGCCTCTCACTGTAGCAGGGCATTGCCTATTTCTAGAAAGACATATTCCACCCATGGTCTCCATATCCTCAAACTTCACATGAGAGTCTTTCAGAATACTTGTCAACTTCTCATTGACCAGAACCTCGTTTAGCCTCTCTTTCACAGATCGGAAGGGAATGTTGGCCCTTTTCCAGGAGCTTGCAATTACAATTTTTGCCGCCAACATGATTTCTGTTAATAAGATAAGCTAGATTTTGGTGATGCCCTCTGGTTTCACATGTAACAGGGCTACCCAGGGATCTTTGCATATATTGGCATATAGGAGGGTGCTCAATAGGCCGAAAACTCGCGACCAGAACCTTTTGACCTTGGGGCATTCCCACCAAATATGCAGCACCATGCCCTCCGCTGGGCAGCCTCTAAAGCAATTCGCTGGGTAGCCCAGGATTGCTTCTCTGCTAATGCAGGCCAGGAGATCATCTCATCTCTAACTATCAAGTGATTAAAATTGGTGATGCCCACTCGCTTGATCCAGCCAAACGCTCCTGGGTTCTCCAACCCTGGAGGAAACATTAGGTTCCTAGTTATGCGCATTAAGGGGAGATGCGGTGAGATCAAGTTCCCTGAGTATTTGACCTGGAGGGAATGGTTCAGGATTGGGCATGAGATACGGGGCCTATATTGCGGTGGTATCCACATAAAACTATCCACAGGAATTGGGCCACTCCAAGTGCTTTTTTAAATGGTAAATCCCTGTTACCCTTGTGAGTTTACATGAAAAACTATGAGTCTGGAGAAATACTCTGTTCTTATGTGTAGAGATGGGCGATCCTAAACCCAAACAATTACTTTAGACAGAATTCCATGTTCGAGTTCAGCATCCAGCCCGGACACTGAAAAGCTGCTAAGCAGCCCATCAACCAACCTGCCCTAAGGTTGCAGCAGCAGAAGCTCTGCTTGGAACAAACTTCCAGCAGAGGTAGTTTAAAAATCAACAGTCACTGAATTTAAATATGCCTGGGATAAGCACACATCTATCCTAAGATAAAGAATACATACAGTATACACATAAGGGCAGACTAGATGGACCGTATGGTCTCCTTCTACCGTCAACCTTCTATGTTTCTATGTTTCTATGCTGTATCTTACCTGAGCCAGAACCCCCGCTTTCAGTGGCAGCAGCAACAGCAACCTTTCAAACTGGCTTGATTTAGCCAAAGCTGCCGATAGACTCACCTGTTATAGTGGAAGAATTCTCTGACTTGTAGTCAGTAGTTTTTACTCAAGGCCAAGAAAGCCACTCCCACTTTTGCAACAATTAGCCACATAAGATATTGGAAACAGCATGCTAATAAGTAGATCACTTGTCTGGGGGCACAATCCCAACACAAATGTTTATTTTACATTCCAGTAGAGGGAAACATTAGGGCAGAAAACTAACAAAATGGGAGTTTTCCTTTTTAGGATTCCAACTGAGGCTTAGGATGGTAATGATCACCTTCTCATAGTTAAAGCAGGAACTAGAGTGTGGTGCAAAACAAAAACCCTGTGGTGATAATAAGTATTATAGGTATAGTATAAGTAGGGGCAGCTTCATCCAGTGGTGTGTTGCTCTAATAACACATACTCTCTGTCTCGCTCTCTTTTTCGCTATCTATCTATCTATCTATCTATCTATCTATCTATCTATCTAGTGTCATAAAGTTTTAAAAAGTTCAAGGGGTATGTACCCTTTAAAAGTGTGAAAAAAATGATACATGCTTTTCCAAAACTGAAAAGCATGGCAGGTATACCTAGTCAGAACCCTGCACTCGGGTAGCCTCTGCAGCCTCATGTAGTAATGTAGAAGATGGACTTTCACCTTTCCATAAGTCTCTGCTCGGGCAGGTAAAGGAACTTCCTAATCAGAAGTGCATCTAAATAATCAGTGACCCTCAGGTACATATTTTCAGATGAATAGCATATAGGAGATTTACTAGACCACTTTACCTAGGAAGTATGGGTGCCCCAGATCTAAAACAATACTACATAGCCTCTCCACTGATCCCTGGGCCCCATCGACAGAAGAGGAGCAGAGTTTCTTGGCCCCTGAGGGTCAGGCACCTGTCAGGTCCCCCCTCACAAAGTTTCAGAGCAATAGGAGGCGGTGAGGTTTTTCAGGCGGCAGGGGGTCGCGCAGGTCGCAGCTCCCTGGCATCTGCTGCAGCTCTGCTCCTATCACACTCTCCTCTGGGACAGTGTAATTTTGAACATGGGGGAAAAGGCCTCCAGCCCCTGTATAAGCCAAGAAGGGGCGAGCTTTCTTAAAGGGCCAGCCCAGCACTCTCCTTATCAGCCCACCTGTGCATAGTGGGGCTATTAAGGCGCGAGGGAGTGGGGTGAGGACCCACATTCCGTGGATATCAAGGTCTCCCCCCCCCCCCCCAAGCTAACGTTCCTGCTTTTGTGTCGCTGCCCTCGGTCATATCTTTTTCCTCCCTCCACCTCTAATAATGGCTGACCCTGTTACCCCCCAAAGCGTATCTCATAACATGTTGGACCTTTTACTGGAGGATGAGTTCTGGATGGATGAATCACTACACGGATCGCCGTCTAAGTCTCAGCCCCTGCCTTTGGATAAATATAAAGCAATGCTGGGGGGGGGGCGCTGGAAAGGTGGGCCCAAAATATTATGATGCAGATTACTAATACCCTTTCAAAAGAAATTAAAGAACTGGCACAAAGGCTCGGAGACCTGGAGCAGCAATCTTCGGCGCAAGCAGCGGATTTATCCACTTTGGCTACTGACCCGGAGGCACTTAGAGAAGAAAATCTCATCTGGCATCATAAGCTTGAGGAAGTTGAGAATAGGTCTCGGAGGGCCAATATCAGGATTAGGGGGATACCTGAGTCAGTGTTGGACTTGCAATCCACTGTTATGGCAATATTTCAGGAGCTTGTTTCATCCATCCCCATTGAGAGACTGGAATTTGACAGAATCCACAGAGCTTTGCAGAAAAAAAGAGCGGATTACCTGCCGAGGGATGTCCTAGTAAAGCTGCACTTTTTCCGCACCAAGGAACAATTTATGGCGGCGAGGGATTGTGATAATCTGATGTTTCAGAACTTTGTCTACCAGCTTTTTACCGACCTTTGCCCACAAGCCATTGCTAGAAGGCGCCCCATGAAACCTTTGCTTGAAGTCCTGCGGGCTAACGGGAGCAGATATAAATGGGGGTTCCCCTTCAAGGTCTCGTTCAACCACTTGGACAAACGCTTTGAGGCTTCTACACCCCAAGAACTGGATCTTTGGCAGGCCTGAATACTTCTGCAGTGGCTCTAGCGGGTCCGCTGCAAAAGAAGAGGGTGAAGCAAGAGCCCCGGAGGAGCACTCCGACAAGCGGGAAATCCCAGACGGCGCTGGTCCACAGGTTCGGTAAGCCGGGTGCTGGGGAGGGATGACAGGTAGGAATCCCCGTGTTTATTTTCTGGGGTCTTGCCCGCCACTCTTCCTTGGCTAAGGCTGGAACGGGTGTCTTCCTGAGACACTTCATAAAAAAAATGTGAATCTTGTGGCTGGTGATGAATTTGGGGTTCTTTTGGGGGGGCTCTGAGTAGCAGGTTACAGGGATCCTGAATGGGAGTTCATTAGGGTTTTTTTTTCCTGGGTTTCGCAGATCCATGTAATATCCATGTTATACCTTTAGGTTTATACAACTTTTTTCTGTTTCTTATTTGGCTCTCTTATTTGTTATTATGTTTAAATGTTAAGTGGCTCTGGTGCTCCCTTATCCGCTGGACAGCCAACGGGAAATTATTTAAAATCATTATCAGTTGGTCGATGCATGGAGAGAGCTCCACCATACCCGGCAGGATTACACTCACTACTGTTGTCCACACAAGGTTTTTACTAGGATTACTTCCTGCAGCAGTCCTCTTTGCCTAAGCGTCTGTCGTTCCTATTGTGTGGTCAGAACACGATCTGGTTGCGGTTGACTGGCATCGCTGACTCAGAGACCCCCTCATAGAACATGGAAACTTTACGACCCCATGTTGTCTGATGAGGCCTTGCTAGATCGAGTCCATAAAGGGATGGAGGATTTTTTTTTTGCATAATTCGGGGTCAGTGGGCTCGAATGTCACTGTCTGGGAAGCTCATAAGGCAGTAATTAGAGGATTCCTAATTCAGGAAGCAGCCCGGAGAAAGGCTAGTTACAAGAAAAAGCTGTTAGCATTAATGGACACACATCAGAGGGCAGAGACGGCTTTTAAGAATCACCCGTCAAAGAGGAATAGGGTCTTGCTCAACCAGGCATGTGACCAGCTTAATCTTTGCTTATCAGGGGAAGCTGAACGCCAAATAAACCGGTTCCGGTTTAAGTGGTATTGCCTTAGTAACAAACCGAACACCCCTGGCTAAGATACTTAGGGGGATTGAACAAAGATCCAAACCAGCTCGCATTAAGACTGTGGAGGGAACCCTATCTAGTAACCCGGTAAGGGTGGTTGCAACTTTCCGTAAGTATCTAGAGAATTTGTACGAAATACAAAATGAAGCTAAACGAGTGGCTGGCAGAAGAGCTGCTTGGTCAGCTCAATCTCTCCCCTGGAGCTAAGTCTTACGTAGATAGGCCCATTGAGTTGGCTGAGGTGCAGGAGGCTATAAAGGCACTAAAGAGTGGTAAGCAACCTGGCCCTGATGGCTTTTCTGCACTTTACTACAAAAAGTTTAGTCAGATACTGTCCCCCCACCTGGTGTTGACTTTGAATGCCTTTAGAGATGAGGCCTCATGGAGCTCCGAGTCGCTCACGCCAGCTGTGACTATGATACCTAAGCCAAATGTTGATGACAAAGTTTTGTCCAACTATAGGCCTATTTTCCTGCTGGATATTGATGGTAAAATCTTGGCAAAGGTTCTAGCTGCTCATCTAAATAGGTATGTTAATACTTAAATATCTATGGAGCAGGTTGGATTTATATCCCAGCGCCAGGTTGGAGACAATATATGAAAAGTGATCAACTTAGTTCATCATGCGAAGGTAGAGGGGCAGCAGGCTATGTTGTTAGCACTGGGCATTTATAAAGCATTTGACACAGTGGCTTGGGACTAGCTACATTTTATCTTGGGAAAATGGGGCCTAGGTCCATCTTTTATTAACTGGGTATCCTCCTTGAACTCGAACCCGGGGGCGTTCATCAGATACTCTGGCTATGCCTCTGACCGCTTTATTTTGGGCAGAGGCACTAGGCAGGGGTGTCTCCTATCCCCCCTATTATTTGCATTAGCAATCAAGCCCCTCTCCAGGTTGCTTCAAAATAATAGTAATGTAGGTAGAACCACTGTGGGGGGGGGGGGGGTACGAGCATAAAATGTCGCTGTTTGACGATGATATTCTGATGGTGGCCACAGACTCCATAATGTCTCTACCAAATTTGTTTAAGAATTGAAAAGCCTTCTCTACGATTTCTGGCCTCCAGATTAACTCATCGAAGTCGCAGGCGCTTAAACCGGACTTTCAGTGTGATTTAATGAAAAGCCCAAAGTCTGAAAAAACAGTTCCCCAGCATGTAAAATTAATCTATTTTTCGTTTTTAGTCACTAACTTATTATTCTTTCCCCCACTGGGCTGCAACTCTGTTCAGGAATTTTGGATATGGGCGCCGCCATCTTGACTCAGAAGCATCACACTTACTGAGGAGAGAAGAGTGGGATAAGGTACAGGGGGGCGGGTTATAGCTGTTCTTTGCTCAGACAGAGCAGAGCTGGGGTCAGATAACGGTCAGCAGTCCCAGAATGCAGAGCAGCACAGTCAGGAGGCACTTCCTGTTTGCAGGCTGCCTGATAAGATGGCGGCTTCCATAAACCGCCATCTTGGATGTTTAAAGGCTCATAACATGCAGTAGATGCAGGTAGGATGATTTTTAATGTGGACAATCTGTATGTACAGGGTGTGGGAAACATATAAGATAGACTCTTATTCAGAGTGAAGGTCCGCTTTAACATCTCTCTTCCTGACAGTATAGTGACTGCTGTTAAAGCCTCCTTTGATGTCCAGTGGCAAGCTAGACATATAAAATATCTGGGTGTGCACGTGGTGGCAGACTATAATTCTTTATATGTGGCTAACTACCCCGTTATGCTTAAGAATCTGCAGTCTATGCTGGCCAAGTGAACCTCTCATGGCCTGGTAGAATTGCTGCAGTAAAGATGACATGGCTTCCTAAGTTGCTCTACTTCTTTTGGGTACTACCAATAGCGGCCCCGACCACTGCTTTGAAGGGTCTCCAGTTGGATTTAAATAGTTTTGTTTGGGGTAAACAGAAACCATGTGTAGACCGTACAACACTCTATAGACTCAAGCAACAAGGAGGCCTAGGCTTCCCCAACTTGTCCCGTTACTATTTTGTGTGGCAGATTGCTCAATTGACAGCTGTACATGGGGGTGGGGGGGGGGAGACAGGTCGTTGTGGGTTGACATAGAAGAGGCATATTGCTCTCCAATCTCCATTTCGAACCTGCTATGGCTACCCCCATCGGTGTACAGGGGAATCAGTAACCCTATATTAAATCATTCCCTCAAAATTTGGAAGGCGAACAAGGTGCGAGGGAAACTCTCTTCTCCCCGGTATCCATCTCTATCTGTTTTGGGTAACCCAAAGTTTTCTCCGGGTTTCTCTGAGCCAGTAGCGTTTAGTTGGCGGAGGCAGCAAAGGGTTAAAGATTTTGCCGAGCTCCGGGGGATGATTACCCTCTAGGAATAACCCTAATAATGAGTTCCTTCGCCTCTCACAAATTTCCCATTATGGGAAAACTAAAATTAAAGTAGACACTTTACCACTCAAGCTCTCTGCATTTGAGAAAGTATATGGGAAGGATTGGGGAAAGGAGTGATTGCGCTGGTTTATAGGTTGTTGTGTGAAGCGGATGGGGCACTCCCTCTAAGATATGCAGTGAAATGGGGGGCTGATCTTAGCATGACCTTATCGGGATGCAAATGGAGAGCGGCTTGGAGGCATTCATTCTCAGGGTTCCTTAATGTTGGTGCCCAAGAGGTTAATACTAAGGTATTGCTTAGGTGGTACTTAGTTCCAGAAAGGGTCCATAGATTATGCACACCTTATCCCCCTGAGTGATTTAGGGGTTGTCAGCTCTCTGGAACGTATATCTGGTGCAGGGTGGTCCAAAGTATTCTGTGTTATAAGGAAGGCCACCGAGTTGCAGTTGTCCCCATCACCAAAGCTTGTCTTACTTAGTTTGAAACCTCATGGCTGCTCAAGGGCCCAGTATGAGCTTATTAGGCACATCCTGACAGCTGCTAAGCAGATCACTGCGCACTCTTGGAAGAAACCTGATATACCGGGGGGGGGCTTGATTGCCTGGGTCAATAAAGTTATGTTCTTCGAGAATATAGCGGCTTCTATGCAGGGCGATTTTGCTCCCTACCTAGCTACCTGGAAGGGTTGGGTTGCCCACTTCCAGCTGAGACATTTTGACCGTGCTCTTCTTACGATTTAAGTGCTAATCTAGCCATTTATTGGTTGGGTGGAGGCCTGGTACCCATTTTCTTTTTCTCCCTTTCTCTTCTTTCTCTTTCTGTTTTTATCCTCTCCTGTCTTCTCTTGTTTCTCCTTTCATGCTACCCTTTGAGTGATACTTTTTTTTCTGCTGCTTGAATGGCTTGGTTATCTCATGGAGAATTTTTGGTCTTGTACATCTGGCATACCTCGATGTTTAGGTCCAACTGTATGAACAAAAATTGTAAAACTTTTGGATGTTGACCTATGATGTATGATCTCTATTCTCGCAATAAAAACTATTGTTTAAAAAAAAAAAAAAAGATTTGATGGCTGGATAACGAAATTTCAGCTACATAAAAGGATAACTAGGATAAATTTAAGTCACAGTAACCAGAAGACAGTATGACTCAACTAGGTAACAGAGACTGAGATGTTTTGATATCCAGCCTAGCACAATGCAGGGTCTCCAATAAACAAACTATAGAAAGAAATGAGACCACCAATATCATGTTCAATTCACTTTACAAATCCTTGGCTAAAAAAATCCAAGGTTTGGTGGGACATCCAGTTCCTTCAGGAATATCTGGATGCAGGGATAGTCCCAAAAGGCCTGAGAATTCGGCTCTTCCCACAGATCCCTACCCCTAGCGATCAATTTAAACAGCGGTGGGAACGGGTATTACAGGATTGCTCAATGCAACTGATCAAATTACTTATTGTCCAGCATACCCAATACCTTGAAGCTTTAAATGCCCAAATTAGATCCACCATAGAGAAGCTGGAAACTAAAAAAAATGAACAATTCAAACAAAGGGACTCTGGAATTAAAGACTCAATAGAGAAATTGAATAAAGAGATTATTCAACTCAAGGAACAAAAACTATTTAGAGACAGGATAGCCTATAAAAATAGGGAAGCTTATATATGGCCATCTGAACAGCAGCTAATGAGAGGAAGACGTGAAAGACCAGACCGGTATAATAATTCATCAGATACCTCCTCCTCTAGGGAAAGAGGCCAGAGATATCCAAGGTAACCTTGGGGGAAGAGACCTCCCCCAAGAAAACCACAAACACAAGGTGACCTGGCGAGAGGTCCATCAAGGAGGGAGACTTCCCTTCAAAAACAAGAAGAGGAATACAAACAAATGTATAAACTAAAAATGGATCTGAGGACCCCACCTTCCCCGGAGGAAGGGGACCATATGGAGAGGTTAAAACGAGATTTTTTAGACAGCGGCGAAATGCGCGCCGGAACAAATGCAGGAATGAGGCAAGAGGAAGGAGAAACAAGAAGACTTGTTCCTCCTCATCCTCTATCTCCACCCCAAACACAGAGGAAATTGGACCTCGCCTCCTACCAATAAAGGGGAGTGCTGTAACAGATAGACTCCAACCTACGGAAAATGATACCAAAATGGATATAATCAATTTTACTGATTATACGTTGACAGAGGACCAGGAAGAACTACTTAGGCTAGGACTAAACTTTTGTCCATCTAGAGGATTTGATCCCTTTGAGGTGACAAAAGGCATCCATTTATTTGTGAGAAAAATCTTGTGCAAGTATCAATTCATGGATAAAGAGGGGCCGGTGGACACAATTAAGGACCCACCGGTACCGTCTGAATCACAACTAGAGAGAGACATGTATGACCTAGCACTGGAGGCATCAGGCCATTGTGTAAGAGATAAACCAAAGATGAAATTTAAAAAACCCTCTACTTATTATCCTCCCCTTGGCCTGAACCATAATATAGCTACTTTCATAAACCTAACTACGGCGGACCTAACAATAACCTTATTGTAAAACCCACCGACAAAGGCGGGAACATAGTGATAATGTCAAAGGACCAATATACCACCATGTGCTTACAGATCTTAAATAACACCCAATGGTACAAAAGGGCCCCCACATCCAGACTGACTAGGGACGCTCAGGAATACCACGATATAATAAAACAGGCTCATGACCAGGGAGTTATAAATTCTCATACTGCTGGCTTCCTTGAGTCCCCCAACCCGACAATTCCAACCTTTTATGCCCTCCCGAAGATGCACAAATTAATGGTGTCACCTCCTGGGCGACCCATTGTGTCGGGTGTGGGGGCACTCACAGAGAATGCCAGCAAGTATGTTGACCAACATCTTCAGCCCCTGGTCATGAGCCTGCCCTCGTATGTCAAGGACACAGGACATATTTTATGGGTCCTTGACGGGCTTTGGGTGGACCCTGTGGCATTCCTGGTCACTCTGGATGTGGAGGCTCTATATTCAAGCATCCCTCATAGGAAAGGATTACAAGCGGTGGAAACATTTCTGAATGAATTGGATGTGTCCGAGCACAATCATAATTTGTTCCTCCTTCGGCTCCTAAATTTCATCCTCACCCACAATCTGTTCCTCTTCAATGGACAACTTTACCACCAGGTGCAGGAGACAGCGATGGGGACAACATGTGCACCATCGTTTGCGAACCTGTACCTGGGTTGGTGGGAGAGGGGATTGTGGGCTGGGGACGAGATGGCAAAACACCTGTGCCATGTCTCTGCTTGGCACAGGTATATTGATGACATCTTGGTCATCTGGGGGGGGGGGGGGCGAGAGAGGAACTAGATGATTTTGTTCGGACCTTGAACAACAACGACCTTAACCTTAAATTTACATGCCATTTTGATCAAGAGTAAGTCACATTTTTAGACCTAGTGATACAAAAAAAATGATGAGGGGCAAATTGAGACCATCTTATATTGGAAAGAAACATCGGCAAATACTCTACTTAGGGCAACTAGCTCTCACCCCACCCATCTTTTGCACAGTATTCCCTATGGACACGACTGCAGGCCAGAGGTTACAGCAGGCCTATCCTAAAAGCAGCCTATAGAAAAGCTAGGAACCAGAACAGGAATAAATTAATTTACAAACCTAAAACTATCAAGAAAAATATGGGCCCGGCATTGGTGCTAACATTTACAGATGCACATGCATCCGAACGTAAGATCCTTCAATCCAACTGGCACCTTCTATTGAATGACCCCTATTTAAAAACCTTTTTGCCCACACAGCCCAAAATAATTTATAGACGTCCAAGTAATCTAAAAGATAGGCTAGTGCATAGCCATTTCTCAGAATACCAGAAGGACAAATGCTGCAAATTGTGGGGTACATACAGCTGTGGGAATTGCAGTATGTGCAAATACATCCAACCCGATTCAGATATCATGTTGAATCAGAAATTAAAGCAAAAAACTAGGCATTTCATAAACTGTAATACATGCCATGTCATATATCTTCTGACATGTGGATGTGGCAGATTTTATGTTGGCAAGACTAACCGTCCATTCAAAGAGAGAGTCTATGAGCACCAGTATAACATAAAAGCAGGTAACATCAAAACACCGGTAGGACGCCACTTTATGCAACATCATAGCAGTAATCAAGCTACTCTAAAATTTCAAGGCTTGGACAGGATACACTCACCGGCACGGGGGGGGGGGGGGGGGGTAATCTTGAAAAAATCCCCCTCAGGATAGAAACACGCTGGATCTTCCGCCTCCAGGCACATAAATTCCCAGGCTTAAATGAAACGCTAAGTTTGCTCCATATCTTTAACTAACATGTGGGTCGCATCCAGAGTTCTACCCAGCAATAAAAAACTATAATGCCATACATGGAATTAGGGAGGGCACTATAGTGAATAATTTGGGTCCAGCAGGACCCAATGAGGTATGGACAAACATCTCAGTCTTTGAAATTACCCCCATGTCATATATGAAGAAACATCTCAGACTTCATAATTACCCCAAGGTTATATGGACAGCACAGAATGGAGTATTGAAAATCATTTTCTGTGCAGATATCATGGCACAGGGGACCTAGGTGTATATTCGTATGTCTGACATTTTATATCAAAATATTTGTGTCCCAACGAGTAAATGGGGGAGCCCCTCTTAATCATAGCATAGCAATATAGGGGACAGCTATCTACCCAGTTTCATATAGGGATTCCCTTGTGGGCACTGAGGATGTCTGCTGTAAGAATGTTCCGCAATGCTTCTCACCTTAATAGGCAATGCATTTCAAGCAATATGCCCCAAAAGATAGGTATATCAATACATAGCTACTTTAACAAAATAACTCTATAATGACCCCACATTGACATTGGGTACGTAGTTATTCCATAATTGGCTCACAACGCTAAAATAATTATATTCTATCCAATGTTAATTTACTTTAATACACACAACACCGCCGCGGTTTCCAACTAAATTGCGGCAACGGGCAGACATTAGGTGAGGGGACGGCGCACGCAGCGCCACTTCTGTTTCTCGCAGCCGGAATGTGAATATCAGCGCTCTCGTATGGAGAGTGCTGGCAGACGCGCGCCGGGAGTCAGCGCGCATACACGCGCCAGAGGGACAGAGAGATAGATGTAGCGGCTGCACTGATAGGCAGCCTGGACACAGTTCCTAAACGGGCACTACCACCCTGGTAACTAGCGCGACGCGTGCAGGACTCCATTGCGGGATAATAGCAGCACTACCTGAACCTATAAGGTACCCTACACTTCATTCAAAGGCACACATTTTCTCATATTTGGGTTTAAAAAGTAATTAGATAACTCTGCACCATTTCTAGAAATGTATACACATCCCTATAAAGCGGTTGGATTACAGATATACTTGCAGCAAGCAACACAGACCTCCACAGAGGGGCTGGACTATACAGCTCATGTTAAAAAACGGGTAATTTTCTGTTTATAACAGGAACATATAAGATATAATTAATCTTCCCTTCACTTAAAACTTCTATTTAATTTTTCTTAAAGGGCCAGTTACCTCTATCAGGAATCGGCCTTACTGGTGCTTAACTTTACTAAGGGGGAGTGCTCAATCCCTCCCCAGGGCCACAAATATGAACCCACAATGTGGGTTAAAGACTAGCTAACTATGCAATATAATGCACAAGATGCCAATGAATTTGAGATGTTTACCAATAGATATAATGCAACAGGATAGCAATGAACAAACTAAGGTGTAAGCTAGCGGAGTCTATGGTTGTATTACTGATTGTCCATGTGTAAATGTAGCATTTTTTATCCATAATGAGTACAACTTTGACAATATATTTTGTGATTTTCATATTAGGGCACTGAAGAAGCCTATTCGGCAAAACATGTCTGCCCTTATCTGATTGCCATTCCAGTAAGACAAATTATTCACTATATATGAAAATTGTAATTAAGGAAATCCAGGACGAAATTCAATGCTGTATAATTAATTGTTTTTATTTGTTTGCATGTGAAATATGTGTATCGTGGATCCATGAGGATCCTTTGTATTTAAAGGTGTATAATAAAAGTATGTTTTAAACTAAACTAGAGGTGTGGTAACACCTACGTGCTCGCATGTCTGTGCCTTAAGTGCCAAGCATGTAGTTGTTACGTGCTTTCCCCCCCTGCTAGTTAAAAAAAAAAAAAAAAAAATACTGACCTGACCCCTCGTTGGATCCGACCGGGTCTCCTCTTTAATTTGGTGCCATCCGATCCCCCATGGGGGATCTGTGTGTATTTATTTTTACATTTTACTCCTTGTGAACTGGTAAGGGGTCCATGAGACCCCTCATACCAGTTCACAAGGCTGGGGGCTGGCAAATCACCTGCGGTAGCCGCAGGTGACTTGCCATTAACCCCCGGCACCCTTATTACCTGCCTCCCCAAAGCCAAGGGGGGGGCAGAAGAGCCCGGGCTCACATAGGCTATGTGCGCTTGTAGGCTGCAGGGTGGAGGCCACAAAATCTGGCCCCTCCACTCTGTTCCTACAAGCCCCCATAGCTGGTCCCGGGCTGGTAATGCTGGGTAAGGGGGACCCCATTTCATTTTTTGGGGGGATTTTTAAGGGTTTTAACCCTTAAAATTCCCCAAAAAAATGGGGTCCCTCCCCTTGGGAGGGGGGACCCTATGTCATTTTTTTTTAAATTAAGCCCTTATGTTCTGTCGCCCAGCAGCTAAAAAAGGCTTCCAGCTGTAGCAGGAGAGCAGAAGCCAGATTGATCAGCATGGGACACAGGGATGGATGGGAGGTAAGTATTAAAAAAAAAAAAAAATAAAATATTTTTTCTGCTTGTTTCTGTTTTTTTTTTTTTACACTTAAC
Organism: Gastrophryne carolinensis; assembly: GCA_027917425.1. Taxonomy (NCBI): domain Eukaryota; kingdom Metazoa; phylum Chordata; class Amphibia; order Anura; family Microhylidae; genus Gastrophryne; species Gastrophryne carolinensis. The sequence goes on along the minus strand of CM051240.1, from coordinate 100,035,459 downwards.
CCCTTGTGAACTGGTAAGGGATCCGTGAGATCCCTATACCAGTTCACAAGGCTGGGGGGCTGGCAAGTCACCTGCGGCTAGCGGGTGACTTGCCGTTAACCCCCGGCACCCCAATTACCTGCCTCCCCAAAGCCCAGGGGGGGGCAGAAGAGCCCGGGCCATGGCTATGTGGGCTTGTAGCCTGCAGGGTGGGGGGGCCACCAAAGCTGGCCCCCTTACATCCTGTTCTACAAGCCCCCATAGCTGGCCCAGGGCTGGCTATGATGGGTAAGGGGGACCCCATATTATTTTTTGGGGGAGTTTTAAGGGTTTTTAACCCCTAAAATTCCCCAAAAAATGGGTCCCCCCCAGGAGGGGGGACCCTATGTCATTTTTTTTAATTAACTCCTGTGTTTATAGTGTGGATAGTAGTAGTATTTTATTTGTAAAATTTATAAAGTGCTATTTTCAGTTTAGGGGGTCTCATAGGCAAGAATGGGGGGGCTACCAATACATATGTGGTACAGTTGTAATTGGGAGAAATTGGGCTTTCACGTGCAATATGGGTTTTCTCTAATAAAGTAAATGTTTTATTTAAAATAAAGGAGACAATTGTCAAAAAAATATTTATTTATTCATTTTTTTGTTACACAAAAATATTAAAAAAAGACAGTAGAAAAATTACAAACAAGACATTTCATGTTAAAGCCTAAACTCTGCTGCAAAATATGTATCTATAATTTTCCTGGAAATTCCGGCAAAAATCATGGTTAAACATGGCGCAGCATGGGGAAAAATGACCTGTCAACAGAGGGTGACAAAACTTCAAGTAGGCTGGCAATTACAAGAGTTAATAATACCTATGCATGTTGGGTATTGTTCTGCTCGGAGGACCTTGCTCTTTCAGATTTAGCTTGTTTTTTATTGTTTGCATATTTATATTTTAGGAAAACATGTTATTTATTCATTTTTTTTAGGGAAACCCTGTGCAACCTAAGAATTCTTCGAGGGATTACTTCCATAAAGGTGAGCCTACTACAACAAGCTGGGTACTCTTAGAAAGCTTAATATGTGTACTTTCAGGAAATATATGGTTTATTGGGGATATTCCAAATGTAAAGGGTTGTTTTGGTTGAAAAACTGCAAGGTGCGCACTTTGCAGAGCAGAAATTTTCAAGTAAAAGTTCTGTTATGCGCACGCTTTACTTTGTGGTGTTTGCAAACTCTTCCCTTGACATTACCTATGCATGTTGGGTATCGTTCTGTTCAGGGCATGTTGCTTTTTGAGATTTTACTTGTTATTTCTTGTTTGCATATAGTTTTTTTTAGTAAAATGTGGCTTGATTCTTCCGTTTTATTCTTTTTTAGGGAAACTTTGTGCAACCAAAGAATACATTGAGGGATTACTTCCAGAAAACTTAGCCCACATAAACAAGCTTGGTACACCTAGAAGGCTTGAGGCGTGTACTTCCAGAGAATATATATAGTTTGTTGGGGGTATTTCAAATGTAAAGGGCTGTTTTTCTGGAAAAACTGCAAGAGCGCATAGCGCAGTTGTATTTTATCTGAAAGTCTCCTAAAGCTCTGTTTCAGTTTGGGGGAGTCTCCTGGGCAGGAAAGGGTATCTACCTATACATATGTGGTACATATGTGGTACCGCTGTGACCGGGAGAAATTGGGGTTACGCACGCAATAAAATTTTATTGACAAATTTACATTTTTTTATTACAAAAAAACACTACAAATTGCAAAAAATAGAGATTTTTTTGCACATATTTCACCAAGAAGTGTTGAGAATACACAAAAGGCCAAACAAGACATTTCAAGTTGAAGCCCAGACTCTGTTGAAAAAAACTATATAATTTTCCTGGGAAATCCCTGGAAATCCTTTCAAAAATAGTGAAACATGGTCTGGCAACACAAGGTGACAAAAGCTGCAGGTAGACTGGCAGCGAAAGGGTTAAACACTGGGATTGGACCTAATCCCAAGCCAATTTATATGGGACTTAACTTGGACCGGCAGTCTTCAAACCCCCTCTAACTATAAGAATACAAGTATAGGTGGGTCACCACTTAACCAGGGCAGATCATCCTTGAGAGAAAATCTGCATCGGTTCACAATTTACTGGATGACGTTATACAAGAAAACTACCTGACCTGTATAGAGCATTCCCCATTTACACTGGAGGAAATTTCTTCTTGTGACCAAAAAATACTTAAAAACATGAAAATAATTAAAAACTCTGATTACCCGATTTTTCCCGCAATCTGTTCCACCCTGCTGGCAAATATGAGAGATAAGGTACTGTTCCCATTTCCAGACATGCTGCACTCTCTACCTGCAAATCAGGAATTCCCCCAAGGATGGAGAAATTCTTCTTAAAACACAAGCTCTCATGACTACGGTCAGTTAAGGACTCCATCACTTCATATTAGAACAGAATACACAAAAATGGGAAAATGATTTAAAAATAAAACTGGAAGAAGAAGAATGAAGATATATCTTTAATACAAACGAGACTATATAATCACCTCCTTTAAAGTTTTTTTGTCTTAAATATCTCATATAATTACTACACTTCAGACTATAATGCTAGATTGCCAACATTCACTTGCTGGTGGTGCAAACTGGCACAAGCGACAATAATCCATCTATGGTGGGAATTTAGATATACTAAAATACTATGGCATGCTACCACAGAGGTACTAGGGGTCCTGATAAAGGAGAAGCTTCAATTAACCCCAGCATGCAGTCTGCTGAATCTCTCTCTACCTCTCTCTCTCTAAGTAACCTAACGACAGATGCAGGACAGCTTGGATCCCTGTTGATATGAGTGACATTTTAAGTAATATACAGAGACAGTAGTGATACCCCTGGGGAGGGGGTAGGGGGAGGAAGAGAGGGGAAATAAAACCCACAGGATCCATGTGTTTCTAACACATACTTGATAGAATAAACAACAAAAAATACGGAAGGGCAAGGCTACAAGGCATAAAAGAATCTAAGGCCCTCACCTTATCTCCCTGGGCCTATACCGCTAACAGGCTTGGCATTCCTTAGATGTATTAAACCTTCAGCTCATAAGAATGGCCACATGTTATAGCAGATTGTGCTCATTTCAAATTGTCAATATATATATATATATTTATTATTTTTTCTTATTTATTTCTTGGTAGTTAAGTTTTATGTGTGTGTGTGTGTAACTGACATGGGATGGAAAACATCCTATACTAAGCCAAGCAGAGCAGGATCAGGAGCCAAGCAGTGGAATAGGAAGTAATCTGTTAAATCACCTCTAGAGGCCCCTCACACACTGCTGGGGCCTTACATAGGCTGCTTAGCCTGAGGCTCGCTGGAAGCCCTGCACCACTGAGCTGCCCGCAGCCCATTTACTTTCTTTCTTTTTTTTAGCACCACTCTATTACAATAGTAGGTAGGAGCTGTGCTCGGGCACAAGGAAAGTCGTGCAGGATTTTTTCCTGCCCAACAGTGACTGGGGAAGGGACTCTTCTACCTACATGTGTAAAGAGGGATGGTGCCGGCACATCTGCTCATCAATCTGCTCATCAAAGATCGCAGATGGAGAGCTATATTTTAGCGCCAGGCGTGCTCAGGAGCAGGGAAGCCCCAGGCTGCACTTGTTCATTTCCTCTTCCCCCTGGCCAGCATCTGAACATCACACGGCAGCAGGAGCCGCTGCCAGGAGTAGAGGAGCTCCCCCAAGGAGGGGGACTTCTCCCTCAGCAGCCCGCTTTACCAACCCCCTGTGGTCAATATGTGACTGGGGGGAGCCAGCAAGTGGTGCTATCTCAGATGGAGGCCTCCCTGCTCTTGGTCCAGATCCTCTCAGGTCGGCACACTCCTCTATGTGCACGCAGCTGGAGTGGGCACACAGAGCTAGCGATCTATGCCTTGGCCCTTTGTAATAACATCCTTAAAAATGAAAAAAATGAATGAAATTGGGGAAAGAAAAATAAGTAAAATTGCTCACTGCACTGCCATGAGAAAAATCCACCTCTGGCACCTACTGGTGCTGTAGAATAACTGGGGAGAAAGAGGAAGTGGGAAGGTGATATCCTTCCTGGGGATGAGCCCACAAGGTGAGGGTTTCAGCTTAGCATAATCTCCAGCTCCTCCTGGATCCAGGAAGATATTACCCGAGTGTAAATAATACAATCTGCGTGACTGAGTGAAAGAGAAGAGAAAACCATTTTGGACCTGTCACTTCTTCAGCTTTTCTTCGGCAAGGGCAGGGAAGCTGGTGAGATAGGAAGTTAGAGGGGGCTTAATACAGGTCAGTCCTGGAGCAAAACCTGTTAGAAGCTGCAAAAGACTTGAGACTGGGGCATAGGTTCAACTTACAGCAGGACAACGGCCTTAAACAAAGTCAAAACTACAATGGAATGGATTAAATTAGAGCATATTCATGTGCTGGAATGGCCTAGTCCATACCTAAATCCCTGAAAATTGCTGTTCACAAATGCTCTCTCTCCAATCTGACTGAGGTAGAGCTATTTTGGGAACAAATTTCAGATGCAAAATGTGCAAATCCAGTAGATACATGAGAGCTGTAATTTCAGCTTGGCTCTACAAATTATGTACTCAGGAAGGCTAAATTCAAGTGCAAATCATACTTTTTTTCAAATGTTGAAAAGCATGTATCATTTTCTTCACAGTTCGGGTTTATATGTCTTAAAGGAAAACATACTTTATATCCCAAAAAGCAGCTGCTTTGTCCAGCTTGGATGGTGATCTGATGTAGGTGCCTGCTGGTATACACAGGGCTGGAAGTCAGCCATTTTGTCCCTGAGCCAAGGGCGTCCAAGCTCCTATGCTCGGGGTGCCAGGCTGGTAGCCGAGAGGGCAGAGAGTTTTGCCTTTTATAGGTAAAATAAAAATGAAAAAGGACACAATTTGTCCTAAACAATGCTGCTATGCAAGACCGGCCAAACCAAACGGGCAATGAATTTAACACAAACCTGAACATTTTTATATTCGACTTTGCACGGAAAGGTTTTGATTTCACCTATACAATAACCTTTACACAATGCTGTCATCATTTGTAGAAGCTTATTAAAGATGACCTACACACACCTAACCCCTCAGCCAGGACCAGCATTGACCTTTCTGGACACAGATTCAGGACATCTGCGTTTTCACTCCACTACCAGGACAGGGACTTCTGTCAGCTTGAGGTAACCTAAGTAATTATCCAATGAGATGTGGTTACTATTTACCACATGCAACCGTAGTATCTGCTTGGATTAGTCATGCACTGCCAGCAATACTGCCTGTCGGGTATCTTCTGACGGCCAAAAGGAAAAGGGTCAGTGCTAAATCTGGCTGGGAAAGGGGGGGGGGGGGTGTCATAAGTAGAGGTCCCCTTAAATTGAGATCTAAGGGAAATGTTCAGGTTCCTTCCCTGAGCAAATGTCACAATAAGTGCTCCCGGAGCAGCACATTGTAATGCTGAATTTGTTATCATTACTCCTCAAAGGAATCTGACAGCTACAGTATTATCACAAGGGCATGATGACAAGCTTTCATACTCAACATTCAATGCCTTTGCTGAAGCTTGTAAGAACTTTACTCATTAAATTCTACATGACAAGCATTCTTTGTAAATTATTAAACCAAATTTAAATGGCGTGCTTTTAATTGTTAAGTACTGCCAAGTCACCAAATGGATCACTTTATTAAATGCTAAATTCGTGTTACCCTTGTGCATTCACATGGCGTAGATTAACTATGGCTCTGGGGAATGGTGTTCTCTTCTGTATGGAAACAGAATGGAATAATTGTGTATTAATGCCAGGAATCCAATTTAACTCCTTTCATCTCCATCAAGCTTATAGCAACCCAACTATCAGAGGAAGCTTGACATTATGACTTCCTAATGTAGCTAAACATAGGCCCGATAAGTGCACAACTCTTAGACTACTATGCTCAGGTGCCCAGGTGTTGGCTGGAGTGATATAAAGGTTACTACCATGGACGTTTGTAGAAGTGGTAGGACTGGTTTGATGAAATATGCCTCACCTTCAGTGTGATGAAAATATCAAGAGATAATGCTATTTTGGGATTCCCCCAGCACTTCACTAAATGTAACACACAGGCTTTTTACAATGTAGCAGCAGCTTTCTGTCAGGCACAGTGCTGTTCAATATTTGTACTGTAGGCATGTCAGATACCAGTAAAGTACATTGGTGGAGGAATGATGAGTCTGGGATGATTTTCCTTATCTGGGTAAGGCCTCTTAATTCTAAAGGTAAAAAGTGCTTTCTCAAAGCTATAATATTTACAAGGCACATATGGAGCAGGAGCAACAGGATGTAACCATTATTCTTAGTCAGTGGTTAGAGCCAGGCTAATTATCTCTTTTTATCTCTAACCTAAACCAAGCACACAGAAAGAAGTCACTGAGCATGCAATGCTTGGGTATAGCTTCTAATATCTACTCACACATCACTTTGTTAACCTGTTTTTTCAGCCTATGGCCCTCATCAGCATAAGGTTGGATGTGGTCGCTATGAGGGATGAGAGCACTGAGTAGGGATGCGTCCATATTAGAATTTATATATTGGATTAAAGGAGGCTAGGTAACAAGAACTTTGTTTTTATAAGAAAAGGTATTTACAGACCAAGAACAACAGGCTGTACCCAACATTCTTAGCGAGTAGGTGGAGACATGCACATAACCTCTTTTTATCCCTAGGCCATTCAAAGTCCTCAGAAAGAAACCACTGAATGTGCAATGCCTAGGGTGTTTTTATAGCTGGACTAGGCCCTGTAGCAGTCTGGAGAATAAATTGAATTGTGTCAAATTCCAGAGAAATGCAACCTTACTGTAAAGTTTGGCAGCAGTACATTTAAGGTCTGGAATGGGTACTAAACTCTTGTAAATGGTAATATTAAAAGAGGGTAAGAGTACAGCTTACAGTGACATGAGTATGAGATTATTGTCTTTCTAACTGGGTGCCAACAGCATTGGGGAGCCTCCATTAAATAATCACGAACATTAACCTATTCACACATTCAATTTGCAATCACTCTTGCCTTAAAGTGGATCAAACCCTGGGATTTTCACTATCCCAGGTTTTGGTCTGCCCCCCTGGAGCACCCTGGTTTGGGATGCCCCTCAGTGTGAAACCCCCTGGATCGCCCACTGTTCTTACCTGCCCTAGAGCCCACTGCGCAGGTGCGATTCTCGTCCAATCAGTTTTTACGACCACACATATTAATGTGCCGCTGGAAAAGCTGAATGGAATCACAACCACGGTGGCGCATGGCACCACTCGCATTCTTTGGCTCTGCACGGCCATGCATAACCATTCACAGCAGGAAAAGGATGCAAGTCAATCAGGGTGGTTTCACACATTGGGGCATTTCATCCCGGGGTGCCGCAGAATAACGGCAAAAAACCCAGGATAGTGAAAACCTGGCTTTTGGTTCACCTTAAAGAGGAACACCAAACAGAATGTTCACTGTCCCGGGATATGTTTATCCTTCCCGTGGAAATCACCCATGTGCAGGCAAGCAGCCAATCACCAGCTCACAATTCATTCAGTACTTTTCTAAGTCGCTCTGAGCTCAGCTGAATAGAGCACACACCACTGCCTGCTCTATCACATATTCAAACCAGCCATTCAGAAATTCCTGGCACTTACAGGTGAGCAGGACAGCAGCCTTCACTTGTGCCATGGGATAGCCAGCATGGTATGCCACCAGTGATACATACATAAGGGCATCCCAAACCAGGATTTCCTGCAAAGAGGGTGGTCACCAGCCCTAGACTCTTTTAGACTCTAAGCCAGTAGTTGCTTCTCTTTAAAGAAGAATAATACAGTAGATAATACTCACCTTCAGATTATACTAATCTCCCTTGAATCAATAAATAATCTCTGCATGCTAGCAGCAAAGTGAAAGCAGCCATGCCTTACCTCCTAGTTAGCTGATTTCTGCTATGTCAGAAAAGTCTTATTGCTAAATTATCATCTCTTGTTTTAAAGCAACGGCTACATATTTCTCTTGAGCTACTGACAGAATGGTATGTTTCAGTCTGTGAAACAAGGGTGGTGCTTTCTCTCTTCCTGTCTGCCTCACCTTTTATTTTCTACTCAGTATACAGAAATCAGAAGTAAATTCTTCAGGAATATTTTCCTGGTAGTTTTCAATGAACTAATATTAAAGGGATTCAGATCTCAGCTTCAGCAGCTTTATGCAGAATCACACCAGGGTAGGTCAATTACGTGGCAGGCAAATTAAAGCTTGCTTTGATTTTACACTTAGCCTGGACAACCCATTTAATGGAAGGGGCCTCCTAAATCAAGTGAAAAGTAATTGTTTATCTTAAGCTCTGCTTAATAGGTCTACACAATGTCAATAATAAGGCACTCAACTGAAGCCTGACTCATGTTAGGCTTTCAATTCCATTTCTCAAGGACCATGCAACAAAAATATCTAACCACCATTCTGTTTCTTGGAGCTCTTAGCACAAGAGAGCAAAGCAAAGCACATTGGTGAAATAGCTGTCTCTGACCACAGAACATCACATGACTCTTGTTAGGGCGAGCTCTGCACGCCCATCTCGCAGCACTTCACTTACCTCCATGGCTGCATCCAGCCGTCGTCCATCTCACAGCATTTCCCTCACCTCCATGGCTGCTCCCAGCCATTTCCCTTCCCCCATGCTTCCTCCTCGCATGGTCAGGTGCGCGCACGTCCCCGTCCACTAGACTTCCTTTCCTTCAGTGCCGGATCTTGGTCTTTCCATGCCAGTTGTAAATCAGTTGCTTTTGGATTGCTCACCCGTGTACCGACCTCTGCCTGTCCCCGACGCTGAACCTTTGCCGCCTGCCCTGACCTTGGCTACTCACCTTTACTATGAACCTCTGCTGCCCGCCCTGACCTCTGCCTGTGTGTACTATGCCTTTTGCCTGCCTCTTGTGTACCCTGCTGAGCCTCAGCTAGCCGTGGGACTGGGCCGCTGTTGGGGGATAGCGACCTGGGGGTCACTCGCCGCACAAGACCAACCTGCCTTGCGGTGGGCTCTGGTGAATACCGGTGGCCTCTTAGACTCCGCTCCCCTGACGCGGTACCTGCCATCTGTTCCACAGTTAAAGCGGATCCACACCCGAGTCCGCTCCACCCGGTCCGTGACAACTCTTGAAGCTGCACAATGACCAGCCCTTCCCAGCTCAACCACTCCCAGAAATGTGACTACATATGGTATTCACATATAATCAGAGATTTTAAGATGAATTTAAATTGGTCATTTTACACAGTTCCCATGGGGGATAAGAGGGAGAAAATGTGTGTCTGGACTGGGAGTTTAAGCCTGTCTAGCAGCAGCCTTGTGTATTTGAAATATTCACATTATCCAAAGATAAAATCAGCCTGAAGTTTTCCTTTATCCTTGTATTGGAGACAATTATTTAGAACTTTGTAAAATACTTGGAAGGAAAATAGAAACACAATGGCCATTTAAGAAAACAGCGATTTCACATTTTTAAATATGCGCCTTAGTTTTGTAAAACTGTTAATTACATTTTAACAGATATGACGTAGGTGCGTTTTTAGCGGGGTTTATGCGCACAGATAAAACATGACCTAAGTGTTGCTTCTAAGTATACAATACAGATAAAAGTTTACTGAAGAGATGTGCAAATGTACCAGCCAGTACAGTATGCAACATCAAAACTACCTTTTTGTTAAGTTGCAGATCACCCCACTTCTTTATTTCTTTCTGTTTTATATTTTAGCTCAAGGTTTTAATATATCATCATCAGTTTAGCACTTTAGTGCATGCTGTCACTGTGCATGTGCGAGCCTCCAAGCACTGCGCTCTTATTGCACCATGCATATCTGAATGGCAGCTGATGGTGAGTAGGCGCAATAGTGACATGGCCAGGATGTAGTCAGGGGCACCCAGCACCCAGGAGTTTCACAACGCAGATTAACAGGTCTAAAAGACTTAGGATTAGAATGCAGGGTTAGGTTGACTTTAAATGGTAGAATTAGAAAGGCAGAGAAGTATGTCAGCTTATCTATTGCTTACATGCAAAGACAGGTCATACACTTATACACTTGCCCAACTCTAGGGACCAGAGTTTCAAAGAGTTACAAAACCCGAAGCAAAAAATCTATAATACAGTTTCATCTGCAGGATATATAACTTGCGGTCCCCCAGCCTGACTCACCTCAGTTGTTCTGCTGTCAGTTCTGTTGCTAAGACCTCCCAGAGTGTCCACTGATGATAATATAAGAGTGATAGAAGGTCGCGTGGGTGACTGGAAGCAGAGGTGTGCACAGAAACTACCTGGGAAATGCGGTGTCAGCATGAGAGGTGAGAGTAGAAGGATGGAGGTGAATTAAGCTGCAGGACTGTGGCGGTCGATCCTACAGGAGAAAAGGTAAGTATAGTTTTAGGTATTTAATCATGCTTTAATTTCTTGTACCTCTTTCTCTGCCTTCAGCACCTCCCCCATTATCCGGACCACTAATCTAATCCTGAGGCTTGTGTCTGGTTGACATCCCCTCTGTTAGTTATAGGCTGCCACTTCCATCACAGAAGATGAAAGAAAAATTAGGTAAAACTTTTAGTGGGAATTACTCTGGCAATATAGATCAGTTTTAAAAAACGATGACCATTGCCACATATAACTCTACACAATGTTAATACTTTTGAATGTGCCTGGACAATCACTTTAACAGGTTGGAGAAGTAAAATGGGGTTAAAGAATCCTAATGAGTAGGGCAACATTTGTTGCACAACTTTAGCCCCAATTACCAAATGTTTCTGTAAACACAAAGCTGTGAATGTTGTTCCATCGCTTAGTGCACTAATTCTTTTTAAATGTGTTGCCCATCCACAATGATAAAAGTTCTTTATAATTAATGTATAGGCTATGCCCTCACTGAATAAGTAGGAGTATGCTTGCCATGGTCTAGGAAAGTAACACTGCATCTACACCTTTGTGTTTTTGCATAAAATCACACTATCAAACTGAGCCATGAACGCATAAATAGTTCTCACATCTTTTAGACAAGTTTTCTACCTGTACATAATGTAAAAACACATTTATGTGGTGTAGCAGTCAGATAGTTTCTTCTGAAAATTTCTAGGCCCATTGCTTTATACACTTTTAAAATGAAAACTGCAACACCAAAAAAAGTTACCACAGTATTTGTAGACACATTAGAGATATGCAAATTATGAAAGAATGGAAACAAAATTATCAGAATGAGTGGCGAAGTACACACGCTTCCTGTAACGGCTTTATCATACTATCGGTGATGACGTTGATGGTTGTCTAAGGCAGTGGTCCCCAACCCTGTCCTCAAGGCCCACCAACAGGCCAGGTTTTGGAGATCTCCACAAAGATGCACAGGTGGAGTAATTAGTGCAACTGCAGAGCAATAGAGCTGGCTATTTGGAGATCCAAAAAACATGACATGTTGGTGGGCCTTGAGGACAGGGTTGGGGAGCACTGGTCTAAGGAATGTTATGCTACACTAAATGCATCTGGGCACTCACATCTCCAATATTGGCTGCTGGAGGCTTCCTTTTGTAATTACATGATATTTAAATATAACGTTATTCAAATATATTATCTTTACCTAGTAATTTGACATTACACAAACTCAGGATTAAACAATTCACTTTTAAAGAAATGGACACTACAAAAGGAACAAAACACGAGCTTCCCACTACACTACAATTTTGGGAGGCCCACTGTCCCTCAAAAATTGTGGGATCACCTAAATGTCCAACTTTGTTGACATTAGGGGAAAGACTGTTCCAACAGATGCAGGATGTCTGGCTCTGGTCTGATTTGAGTCAGGTATGCATGTATTGGCTGAGCATTGGCTCAAACACCAAAACCAGAACATGTTTTTGGGGGCAGGGTTACACCTAGAGCATAGAGATTGGTTCCTAGAAAACTTGTAAGTAAACCACTTCCCTACCATGCTCACCACCCACAAGCTGGTTTAAGCTGTCCCACTTTAAAGCTTCCCAAAATTGGTCAGTTTACCCTACCATGAGTAGCTAAGCTATTCTCCTTCGTAGTAGTGCTGCAACACCTTTAACTACTTACTGCTCCCACAGCAGTAAACCACTTATCCATTTACAAAATCCATCTGACCAACAAATAACCTCTCCAGATTAGTAAATGCCCCACCAGCAGCATGTGTCCTCAATAAATTAAGGTGCACTTATTTTATTTTTCCCCTTTGTGCCCCTGGTGTTACATTTACCCCATTGTCTGATGACAAACATAACACTGGATCTTTTCTGTTCTAATTGCTATGTACACATATTTACCTCAAACCCTAAAACATCCAGCTTGGCCCACCTGTAATGTTCAGGTATCCACGATTCCCGAGGCATATCTTTCATGCTTTGTATTTATATTCATGCTAATTTATGTGTCTTGGCTTACTGTTTTAGTCATTTATGCAGAGTTCTACCTGCTGATCCTCTTACCTGCTGTTCACTTTTCAATTTTTGGAACTTGCTATTTATAAGGTCATTAATGAAATGAGCAATCTCGATGTATAGCTGTCTTGCTTCCTCAGCAGTAACTGAATTTTTACAACGTATTAGTCACGGAACATACTGAGAACGAAGCAAACAGACTCATTTCCTGTAGTAAACCTTGTAAAATATGTGAAAAGCTCTAATAGATCTATATAAAACCTCAGGTGTTCATTCCTAATTTCACTCTGTGTTTTGTCAACAGCATTAATTCACTGCTTAATGAAACTGTCAACTCTAATTATGCATTTAAAGTTATGATTGTTACCCTTTAACTCGGAGATGTTTTCTGAAACAAAGCAGATCATCTATTAGGCGGTAGACAAGCATCTGCGTATCTCATCGGCTAAATTAGAATGTTTTCACTATTGACATTCATGCATATGTCGATGGTCTGTCAGGCATTGTCTGAATAACTAGCCAAGCATTTTAATTCAAACTCTATTTGGGTGAAAACTCTTTAGAATAAAATAGAAGGTCAATACGTGTGTAAAATGATTGCCACATTACAAAAAATACCCTCCAAAAGTACATTAATGCTACTGGACCTGACGTAATCTCATCAACTGTCAAATGAAATAACTACTTGTATCTGCAAAAGTAATTTGCATAGATGGGGAGACTGGCTCATAGGGAAAGATAATCAGAACGTCCCAAGCCACAACCCTACACTTGACTTCTTGGTACAAAATTCTGTAGCAATGAAAACATATCATTTTTTCACTTTAGAAGTTGTAGCCAACAATTGCTTTTAACAGACCATCTGATGCTGGAGACTTTGGTAGTGTTGCTAATCCTGTGCCACTCTAAATTGAGCTCAAGCCCAACCTTACAGGAGGGGAAAGACTCCCTCCATCAACTCAAATACCACCTGCCAACACTTTCTTATGACTGAGGATAGTTTTCTGCGATGCAGGGTCAGGCCTCCCAATAAAGAGGACATCAAAATTGGAAGTCTGTCCACCCATGCTGATCAGGAGCATCCCAGATTTGGATAATCTGCTGCACATCCCCTACCCCAGAAAACCTGAGACTGGGAAGCTGATATGTACCCACTCGCACATTCCTTTGTCAGTTCACTTCCCCACGTAACCACCACCACCACCTTTGACCGGCAAATCCAATTGGCTGCTAGCTGTCATGTAAATAACAACCAAGAAGCCTAAATGGTAAATTTGGGCTGCTTGGCCTCTGGCTTTCCAGGGCAGGTGTTGCAGAGGGAGTAGCGGGGGTGAGCAAACTTTGAGCCTTTTAAACTGAAACCCCCCATATAAGTCTATGGGGCATCATTTCGGGCACTATTTTAGACTCCAGGGCTGGCCACACACTGACCGCCTCCTCGCCCGCATTTGACAGTAAGTATAAGTATATCATTAAAAATAAAGAACCCTTACCTTTCAGATCGAGCCCCGGGAGAACTGGCCACTGCGGTCACGTGGTTGCTGGCACTGGGATACACAGTGGGCCAATCACGGGGCTCGAATTTAAAATGTTTACTTTATTCTGAATGGTTTATGTACTGTCACTGGGGGGGGGGGGGGGCGGCACCGGGCAGGCAGTCAGCATGTGGCCGGCCCTGGAGTCTAAAATAGTGCCGGAAACAATGCCCCTTAGACTTATATGGGGGGTGTTCTGGTTTGATGTCATCTTTTGGAAAGTCATTAAACTACTTCACATATGTTGTAAATATGGAAGAAGAACAGTAGTGTGCTAACAAACAAAATATGCTAATGTTTAAAAGAAAATTCCAGATAGTGCAGATAAAGTAATGAGAACATGCAACTATTTATCTTTTAGTTTTTGTTTGTTAGTGTTTTTTTTTTAAACTGATTACGTTTAAACCACTCTCAAGAAAAGAAATCCCTGGTTTAGGCATATTCAATGAATATAATTTAACTTTATGCCCTTATACTTTCTAAGCTGATATCTTACCTACAAACTGACTGTCCCATTCTGTGTTCTCGGACCTAGTAATAGGGTTCAGCTTTATACTCTGTTGCTCCTATTTTGCTGTAACTCACTCAGTCCTTCCCACCCCTATCCTCATATCAGTTTGGGCCTGAGACATACACCGGGGTAGGTGAGGTGCTCACAATAGGTGGTTTCTGGGTTTGTTGAAGTGAACTATCAAAGAAGTTTGAGATAAATGGAATGAGTGCCAGCCCCTGTAAGTTGAAAACAGGTAGAAAATTATACTTCTTCCATGTATGAAAATTAAACACTATGCAAGGAGGATGAATGCAGTATACAAAAGTAGTAGTACTACAATATCTTCCTACATACTCCTTCCTGGATAGCTGGGTGACAGTCTGACCCGGGTTTCCCTCACAGCGTATGGATGGGCCTTGCCTTTCAGTCCACTTTCCTATTGGCTTATGGGATATTTGTGGGTGTAAGCCCTGGTGCTGCTTTGAAGGGGTATGCCCCACTTTAACTTGTGGGGTAGGTCAAAGCTCAACCAAGCTGAAGAACAACTACTCTCTATTCATAAGATGGTTGCAGAACAACGGACTCCTGACCTTTTATACGTAGAAGAGTCCAGTCTGAATCCTTAACTGGAACAGGATTAGTAGTTGAAGTAACAGCACCATCTATTGGCTGATGGGCCAAATAACACTCTGTCTAGAAGTAATACATTTTGAACTGAAAAATTATCATTGCTTGAAAATCCTAAAGCCTTAACCCTCCCTGACAACTTTGTGCCAGAAAAGCTCCTGGTCAGTGGCATTCTAAAAGGCTCCCTCCCACTTTACTCAGCGGAGGACCCAGTAATGGCTGAATACAAGTTAGTCAAACCTCCACCAATAGTGGCAAGTTCACAATCTTTTCAATTCAGATGTTTCTCTAATGCTATAAAATACAATTAAAGCATTTCATACTGACAAATATGCATATATTACATTGTTTATATAGAGACTCAGTATTTACGTTGTTGACTATTATTTTTCAAGACTTTCTCTGGCACGCTGGATTTGTGTACGGGTGAAATCCTGACTAATGGCAATCCATTTTTTTCCCAATCAGGGCTTAGGGTTTTTCACTAATTTTCTCAAGGATCAGTAGGAAAATGTGCTCTTTGAGGATATGTATTCATGGCAGTGTTCTTAGGCAAAAACTGAGAGTCAGACAGTCACTTCTTTGTATTAGTGATAGCACAGCACAGAATATTTGGAAGCATTCACCTTTTTGTCTCCAGACAACTATTCTTTTAGATGTGGCTTTTTTGCTGCCTGTCTTGACACCAGACCAGCTTTAAAAACTTGAAAAAAACAATGATTTGGGGGCAATGGCCTCGATTCAATAAAGGTAGAAAAAATTTCTCATGGTAGTAAAAGATTCAATTCATGAGAAAAAAAGCCTGATTTCACAGTTGTTGAATCACCAGATAGGAATACAATGAAAGTCAATGGCACTTTTTTACTCCTAAGAAAAGTAGAGAACGGTTTACTTCTTTCTACACTGTAGTAAAAGCTGCCATTGACTTTCATTGTCTTTTTTTCTAGTGATTCAGTAACAGTGAAATTCTCAGGCTTTTTTCTCATGAACGGAATTTTTTACTGCCATGAGAATTTTTTTCTAACTTTATTGAATCTAGGTCAATGTCCTTTTAGCAAAGCCCTTTTCATAAAAAGAAATGATGACCGCACATGTTTCCTAGGGGGTGGACATGGACATTAACAGAAGAAGAGTTAGAGCACCACTCCCCTTTTAAAGCAACAAGCCTGCTTCTATAAGATCATAAAAATATTGTTAGCAGGCTATTTTGTGGTAGAGCTGAAATTCTATGTTTTTGGATTAGGTTCGATTTTCATGGCAAGGATTAGTTTTAGAAATTAATAACCTAATAATCTAGATCCAATGCAAATTACCACTGCAACAGCTGAAGCATCAAACTTTGCTAAAGCAAAAGCTCTGAGCTGTGTCTGCGAGTTGTACAAGTAATGGCTGCACAAGTGAAGTCTGCTGCGTTTCCTGTGTCCGAAGTGTAATTTTATCTGTTCTACAGGAATATGTGAAAATGTGAATTTTTGCCAAAATGGGATGCGGTCTGGGAAGAGGTCGGTGACTAAGCTTGCCTTTAGTAAATTTTGACTATAGGTCTGCTTTAATTTTGATATTTGGAAGTAGCAAGGGGAACTCTTTTTAGAGTCACAAACTATGGCATTGATTCAGTAAGAGTTGAAAAAAATTCTCATGGTATTAAAATCACTGTAGAAGAAAAAAGCATGATAATTTTACTTTTGCTGAATCACCAGCTAAGAAGACAATAAAAGTCAATGGTACTTTTTTACTAATCAGAAAAGTAGTGAACTTTTTACTCTGTAGTAAAAAGTGTCATTACCTTTCATTGTCTTCCTAGCTAGAGATTTAGCAACAGCGAAATTCTCAGGCTTTTTTTTTAACCTAAAGTGATTTTTTATTAATACAATGAGAATTTTTTTTAACTCTTACTGAATCGTGTCCAAGGATTTAAAGTTGCTAGGAAGAGTATAGGTAATGGCATGCCTAACCACCAAGCAAACGATGCTAATGCATGGCGCTCCACACCTGTCAGGGGGCCCCAAGAGGCAGGGTCAGATTAGTGGCAACTTTTTGTTTAAAAAAATAAATAACACTAAACCTGCAGAGAGTAAGGGGAGCCATCAAACACAATGCAGAGTGTGTAGCAGATACAGTATTGAGGCCACTATACACTTATGTAAGCCAGCTGTCGCAGAATCAGTGCACTCAACTCCATTCAGTTATGTAAGATGCTGGGACATCACAGCAGGCAGTGAATGGTGCAGAGCGGGCTGGTTGCAACCTCTTCCACCTCTACCTGGGGGCATGCCCGGGCCAGCCAATCACAAATGACTGCCCTGGGTATACGTCTAACTAAAGGCATAGCAAGGCTGTGGCCTGCACATGCGTCATTGGAATATGGTTAAGTGAGTGTGTGTCGCAATTTAATGGGGTTTCACAAAGCGGAGCACCCTCGTTTGGGATGCCATTAGGAGTAGAAATTGGCCATATGGGCAATCACCTGACATTTCCCTATGCCATGGACGAACAATGCCAGGATGCCAAAACACACAGCGGGACATCCCAAATGGGGACAAGGAATCTTTTAGACCCCAGAATCAGGCACCACAGGTTTTGATTGTCTTTAAGATAAAAGTCATACATTGTTGGAATACGTGAAATAAGCTAAAGCTTTCTAGCCAGGAGTGTACCATCTTTTTATTGTCTTGGACCTGTGCAGTCAGTAGCGTCCTACAGCCATGCCTGTGGTATGTTGTGTTCCCAGTGTGTATTTTGAGGTTCCATTGGCCCAGAAAGCTCATTTTAGACATAGATCATGTTAGAATATTACAATAACACTAAGGGCATTTTCATCACTGGAAAAGGATGTTTGTTTATTTCCCCCCGAAATGAGCGTTGCATAAAGCTAAACAGATTTTCTCATGCCAGAACTAGCAGCTGTAAAGACCCTGGGCGACAGTAGCAGCAGGAATCTAAATAATTCACCTTATCCTACTAGATTTACTGGAAGCAAACTTGCCGTTGTCAGTAACAAGCATGTAATACTCAATATCACCGTCTAACATTTTTGGGGGGCATTTTGCTTCCTAGAGGTTCTGTAATCACATTTACCACATTGATCTGTGCCTTAGGCATGTAAAAACATTCTATAGCTGAACAAAACATTTTCCCTAGATTAAGCGCATTTTACCCATAGACATTATCGTCACCGCTGACTGGGGTTGCTGTTCAGATTAGAGCTAATAGTAAATTAAACCAGGATTAGGCTGATTTGTTTTAGTTCATCCAGAACAGAATTTTGGCAAATTAAGGTGCAGTTGAAAGATATATAGAACTTTAATAGCTGTAATTCATCTCTAGATAAGAACACCAAACCCACAACCAGAATTCCAAAAGTAGGGCACTCTGCCAGATAAAAATCAAGCTAATTTATTAGGTAACGCAATTTAGTAAAAAAACATACAACACAAACACATGACACAGTTAAAACAATGCGACCACTGGACAGGTAAAGTACCTATATCATATTAATTCATATCACATGATTCCCTCAAAATAGATAATAAAATAAATTCAAGTGAAAAAAGAAAACTATTCACAGTATTACTATGACAGCAACTGCAAAGCGGTGTGAAAAAATATACCTCTGTCCCTAACTGGTACTGCAAATATATGCTACCAAGGATTATACAAAACTATTCACAATATTACTATAACAGCTACTGCAAAAAAGTATGCGAAATAGATCTCTGCTTCCCCCTAACTAGTACTATAAGTGTTTGCTACCAAGATATAAATAAATGCAGGATATTACAAACTATAATAGAAAATCCTAGACAGTGATTCAAACAAAGTGCATAGTGCCAAATAACTAATTCTATAAAATCAATTAATTTATAACAAATGGTACACAATATACAAATTACAAACAATGAAAAGTGCTAAGTGCAAAAGATTCATACTCCTCAAGTGATTCTGTAAGCAATAGAGTATGTGCATAAAGGTATAGGGGAGCAAGGTATGCAAAATATCAGACCATGTTAATCACATCACAAAAACTAAGCAATAGACTACCGCCAATTGTATATGTTCCAGTGGTCCTCTGCTGCTCCGCCAAGCGCCCAAGGCTTCGAAGGGGGTAATGCTAGATTCATCCACACCTCCTTTATAGTGCGGCGGAGGAGACACCCGCCAACGCACGCCGCGTCCGCTCGCTGCAAGCGCCGTCATCAGAGGAAAAAAGGGGGGGCGTGTCCGCCAGGCGGGGAGACGCACGTCAGTAGCTGGCAACAGGGCCGCTCACCGCACGCACCAGAAAGGGAAATTTTAAAAACACAACGAAATTACACTACAACTATGTAATCAACCAGAATACAATATAATGAATTATAACATGTTGTATATATAACCTGGCTCATAATGAAGCAATCTCTCAAGGACACACGTTTATAGATCATAGTATACATTTATCTATCAATAACCGGAATACAATAGCGCTGAGTCCAAGGGTATTATTATCTACTTGTGTCCATATCCAAACAGAATGTGTCCAGTAATGGTAGGGCCCAGTAGGGCCATTATCGATCCCACAGAGGGGTTAGAGGCAGATCTTGCTGGCCGGTAATATTGGCCCGGGGATATGACATAGGGCCCAATTCCGTGGGCTTATCTCCCAAATGCTCCTCTCAATTTGTTCTCACTATAACACCAGCCAAGACTCTTGTAAAGCAAACCCTATTTCGGTAGGTGGTCGTAAACTGAAATGGCCTATGGATCTTCTCCCAGATCTTGGGCATTCCATGCTAGCTTCCACCATGCTGGTACTTCTTGTTTCCGGAATGGTATCTTGCTTTTTCACCCGGATGTCAAAGCACCCCCTTTTTCCACAAAGCCCGCATCACCATTGATCTTTCCAGTCCAAACAAAACTACATAGTGTAAGAAAAGGATAATAAGATTTTTTGTAAGCAAAATTGTGTGCATAACAGTGATTGTTTACAAAAATAGTGCCATGTGAAACATAAACTAACAATAATTGCTGGAAACCACCCCCAAGATTGAGTGAACACCCCCCCCCCCAACCCAAACAATAAGCTCATATTTAACTGTAACATAATTATATGAGTAGACCCTTATAAGATATGGAACGGAAGACCTCTCTCTCCTTCCCAAAGAAATAATAGATATTCATAGACCCCCCCCACACATTGTGAAACAGAATATATATAAAATAGTGAATGGGGGACCCCCATACCACGTACCCAGTGACACCCGTTACCAACCAACTGGAGGACTGGTGGGTGTGTGGGAAGACAACACTGGGGTGCCTAAGGGTGAAGGAAAGTAGAGGACACCACACTAGAAAGTTTTAAGTCACTCAAGAAAGGGTCCAAAGGAGATGTCCTCATTCAGACCTAGGGGTGTGGCCATTTCAAGGTAAATCCACCTTAGTTCTTCTCTCAACAATTTGGATTTCAAATTACCCCCTCGTGGGCCCAACACTATTCTTTGAAGTCCCACCACCCCCAAGCCTTGTACCACTTGTGGTGGTTCAAAAAATGTTTAGCCACGGGTGTAAAAGTCTTACCTCTCTCGACATCTCGAGCCGCCAGATGGATGTTGGACAGATGTGATTGTATCCTACTCTTTAGGACATTTTTCGTTTCACCCACATAGAGCCTAGGACAAGGGCAACTGATCAAGTAAATAACAGATTTAGTATTACAGTTAATGAAATCATTGAGAGCAAAAGTCCGGCCTGTATTGGGGTTAGTTACCTCCTTGGTTTTGTCCATATGTTTGCAAATAGAGCACGAGCCACATGGTGCCGATCCTTTGCTACTTCTAGCTGACAACCAAGTTCCTTCAGCTCTAGAAAAGTGGCTGTGGCACAGGTGGTCCCGGATATTCCTGGCACGTCTTGCTATCAATCGTGGTGCCTTCGGTAGCCAACCACCAAGATCTTTGTCACTCGTCAAAATGTTCCAATGACGTCCGAGGATATTTCTTATCGCTCCCCACTGTTGGTTGAATCTTGTGACCACACCAATGTGTTTCAATGGGGTGCGTTTCTTCTTCTGTAATAGCTCTGAGCGATTGGTGCTCTCCTCATAGCTGCAGTTAATACACTCTTTGGGTATCCCCTGGCTCTAAATCTCTGTCTCAAACTTTGCGCTTCCTTTTCGAACTCCTCATTGGTAGTGCAGTTGCGTCTGAGTCATAGAAATTGACCAACCGGAATCCCCTTTTTCAGATGTGTGGGATGTAGACTTTCAAAATGTAGGACACTGTTGGTAGCTGTGTCCTTCCGGTATAGAGTACTCTCAATACATCCCTCAGATGTTAGCGTAAGGCTGAGATCCAGGAATGTGATGGTTTCTGCAGATGAATGTGATGTAAGATTAATATTAAAATCGTTATCATTCAATTTGTCAAGAAAATCGTCACAGTGCCTTCCCAAAAGAAGAGGACATCGTCTATAAAGCGGAACCACGCCACTATGTGGCAGTGGTACTGTTCCAGACGCTCACTAAACACCACCTCCCTTTCCCACCAACCCAAAAACAGGTTGGCGATGGAGGGGGCACACCTCGCACCCATTGCTACGCCCATCCTTTGTCTATAAAAACATTTGTCAAAAATGAAATAGTTATGTTCTAGTATGAACTTTAAAGCATCAAGGATGAACTTTCTGCTCATCTATCTGTCATCATCATCTGTCATCTATCTCTAGATAACAGCTATATTCTCCTTTAGCCAGTCGAAGACACTTTTAACATTACAAATAGCTATGAAAATATTATTTAATAAATGATTTTGGTATTTTTAAGATCCCTAAAAAAGAAGCAGTAGCATGCTCTCTTCCATTAGGTTTATAGGGAAGTCTAACCTTCCTTAGGTAGGTAACTTCAATAGGTATCTCTCTCTCCCCATGGCACTGAACAGGAGCTTTCTACAATGGCTCCACATACCCATCAGCATCACAGCAAATAGGCTGCAGGCCCCATCTAACTCTGCCTGCTGCCATGGCACTGCCCACTTCTCCTCTCCTTACCCCTCTATGCCGCTCGCCTCACAGGGCAGCAGCGAGGGAGGTTCTCCACCGCAGGCCATATGGTTTCTTCCTGGGTAATGGGAGCCATCACCCAGGTTATTCTTTAAGCACCTACCGCTCTGCAACACCACCATATAAACTATTTTTTTAAATACACATTTGCTTAGTATTTCATCATTTCAATACATTGACTATTATGATTTCATAGACTAAATTCGCGATAGTGCTCTTTTAAAGTTCTGTACGTACAAAAAAAAACATTTTCAATCCAATTTTATTAGAAAAGAAAGAAACTTTAAAAATTAGTTCATGTTCAGCAATACATTACTTTAACCCTTTTGTACTGAAAAGGTTCCTCTAAGTTTACTATTTCTTTTCTCTATGAATATACTGTTGCTATTATATTGCCAATAAATGTATTTCATTTAAAAAAAAAAATTACTTTCTCTTTGAAATTGTATTATTGTGTTAACAAAGGCTTCTCGCCTTTAAGCAGCTCCCCCCCCCCCCCCCCTCTGTTGCTGCAATTGGCTGACTTAGGGCTCACTGAAATTTGTTTGACCTTTCAGAGCTAAATTTCCTAGCCACAGATATTTTAGTGACTACAGAAGTTCAAGCTTCCTCAGCAACTTCCTGTGGGTCTAATACAACTGCATTGAAAATGTATCACAATATTCGTTTTACCGGTCAATATTAGAGGGCTTTATGTCAACCTGTCAGCTTTGACCTCTTGGCCTAGCTAGAGTTAATTTGACTTCTCATACCCTAATATCCTAGCCACTAAGAGCCTTATGCGGCCGCCAGCTAGCATCTTATTTAACACTAGTGCCTAAAAGCTCACAGCACTGGGTGCTCTGGTTGATGCAGCGCCAGATGAAACCTGAGGCTGTAGGTCAGGATCCCATAGAGCACAATGGGCAGAACTGGATTGATTTATGCTTAAAAATCATATTACAAACATTTGTACAGAACTTGCATTGTGACTTGTCAGTAATGGAAACGCAAGACCTAGATGTTACAAAATGCCTTTTTTAAAATAAAAAAAAAACATTTTTGCTGCTTCTTTTGGTTAAAAAATCTAATTTGGTCAACAACAACTAAAACCCAGCAAAAATGCACTATTAACTTTATCCCCAGCAGTCAATTCTTGTAACTGTAATGATGAAACCCTGACCAGTGCAAATCTTTTCAAGGAGGAAAAATGTAGTAAATATACTGTGCAGCAATGAAAAGACAGTGGTACAAAGTGGCGCTCACTGTTGCTGTGATAATCGACAGTCGGGTCCAACAGGCACTGACACAGGCTGGTTAATAACTAGTGCAACAATGAAACGAATTGGTTAGCATTTGCTGCTGTGACTTTTGAAGTCTACAGCAATAATTAAAATGCTGGCACACCAAAACTGTCGCTATAGGCCCCAGATGATAAATGCCGCACATCATAAATAAGGCCCTAAATGTTTATTTAGGTGAGAAAGACCTTAACAGTGTTCTATTGGTCCCACAAGGGTTTTAACACTAAAATTCCCAAAAAATGAGGTCCGTTTTTGATGCTAAAAGTGTAGATCCACTAATACATACAATGTAATGCCAAATACAATAATCCACACCAATGTCAAATGACAGTATGAAAGTCCACAAGCACGCACACATGTAGTGACCCTGTATTTGCCGATCAGGGCTGTCAACACTCCCAAAACTAATATAACCCTTTAAGTGCCAGCCTACCTGGGGATTTTATCACCCTTTGTTGCCAGACCATTTTGCGCTACATGTGTTTTTTCAGGGATTTTCCAGGGACATTGTATATTGTTTTTTTCAGTAGAGTTGGGCTTTAACACGAAATTTCTTGTTTGCCATTTTTAAGTGAATTTTCAATATTTTGGGTGAAATATGTGCAACAAAAATAAAACAATCTATATTTTTACAATTTGTAGTGTTTTTTGTAATAAAAAAAGTATGTTTGCCAATAAAATCTTATTGCATGTGAAATCCCAATTTCTCCTGGCTACCACATATGTATTGGTAGACACCCTTTCCTGCCCAGGAGACTCCCCCAAACTGAAACATTGCTATAGGAGATTTTCAGATAAAATACAACTATGCTATGCGCACCTTGAACTTTTTCAAGAAAAACAACTCTCTACATTTGAAATGATATATCTGGAAGTACACACCTCAAGCTTTCTAGGCATACCAGGCTTGTTGATGTAGCCACAGTTTTCTGGAAGTAATCCCTCAATAAATTCTTTGGAGAGCTTCCCTAAAAAAGAATAAAAAAAAAAAAAAAGAATAAAAAAGCAGAATCAAACTCACATTTTCCTAAAAAAAAACAATATATAAACAAGAAAAAACAACCTCAATCTGAAAAAGCAAGGTCCCCCGAACAGAGCAATACCCAACATGCATAGGTACTGCCAAGGGAAAAACATCCCAAAGTAAAGCTTGTGCGTAAGGGTAATTTTACTTGAAAAATTCAGCTCTGCAGACAAAGTGCGCACCTTGTGCTTTTTCTACTGAAACAACCCTTTACATTTGGAATACCCCACAAACCATATATTCCCTGAAAGTACACACGTTAAGCTTTCTAGTTGTACCCAGCTTGTTGTAGTGGGCTCATCGTTTAAAAAATAACCCCTTGAAGAATTCTTAGTCTGCATGTGGTTTCCCTAAAAAAAGATAAAAAAGCAATATAAAAAACAGATTTTCTCAAAAAATGTATATGCAAACATGAAATAACAAGCTAAATCTGAAAGCGCAAGGTCCCCCGAGCAGAGCAATACCCAACATGCATAACTACTTTTAACCCTTTTAACTGCCAGCCTACTTTAAATTTTGTCACCCTCTGTTGACAGTTCATTTTTCACCATTTTGCGCTATGTTTAACTGTGATTTTTACTGAAATTTCAATGAAAAATATATATTATTTTTTGTGGCAGAGTTTAGGCTTTAATATGAAATGTCTTGTTTGTAATTTTTCTACTGTTTTTAAAGTATTTTTGAACAAAAAAACTAAAATAAATAAAAAAAAAATATTTTTTTAGAAAGTTGTCTCCTTTATCTTTAAATTAAACATTTAAAAGAAAACATGTGAAAACCCTATTTTTTCCAATTACAATGGTACCACATATGTCGGTAGCCCAGGAGACCCCCCAACCTGAAAAGAACGTTTCATAACATTTACAAAAAAAATACTATTCACATTATGAAGGGTTGAACCAAAAATAAAATGGCACCACCAGGGGGGTGGAGCCCATTTCTAAGGGAATGTTAAGACCTACGCTGATCACTAACTTTTATAGCTGCTTGGTGATAGGTAACAAAGGGTTAATTTAAAAAATTGACATCGGGTCTCCCAGGGTTGGGGACCCCATTTTTTGGGGAATTAAAAAAATCCTCCCCAAAAAATGGTGTGAGGTCCCCCCTACCCAGCATTACGAGCCGGGGGACCAGCTATGGGGCTTGTAGAACAGAGTACAGGGGCCAGCTTTGGTGGCACCCCGCCCTGTCGGCTACAAGCGCCAAAGCCTCATATCCCCGGGCTCTTCTCACCCCCCCGGGCTTTGGGGAGGCAGGTAATGGGGGGGCGGGGGGTTAATGACAAGTCACCCGCTAGCCGCAGGTGACTTGCCAGCCCCTTAAGCCTTGTGAACTGGTATAAGGGTCTTATGGACCCCTTACCAGTTCACAAAGCGTTAAGTGTAAAAAAAAAAAAAAAGACACTGACACAGAGAAAAACATTTTGTATTTATTTATTTTTAACACTCACCTTCAATCCTGTGTCCCGCGACGATTCAGCTCCAGCTGACAGCTCTCAGGGCTGATCACTGGAGGGGGGCTGGGGAGGCAGGGGACCACATCCCCTACCCTCCAACCACCTCCGGTGATCAGACCTGACATCTGAAAGTCTGGAGCATGCAGCGAGGTGACATCACGCGTGATGTCATAAGCCCTGCCCACAGTCGGGCAGGGCTAGTGGCGAGAATGTCGGAGGGGTCGTTTTGAGCCCCCTCCTCACAACGGAAAAGCCCAGGGGGAGCGATCGGAGGCCCCCCAGGTGAAGAGGAGACCCGGCCCAAGGGATCGGGCACAGAGGTGAGTAAATGTCTAATTTTTTACATTTATTTTTATTCTTAGCAGCAGCGGGCTATTTTTTGCCCCCCTCCTGAAGCCAGAAGAGCCCCTGGGGGTAATAGGATACTCCCAGGGTGAAGAGAAGACCCGGCGGGTTCAAACTAGGAGTCAGGTGAGTGTTAATTTACTTTACTTTTTACACTAGCAGGGGGGAAAGCCAGCCCATAGTTGCTACGGGTTTGGCACTTAACGGTCGGAGAAGCAACCCCGTAGTACCTATGGGCTTGGCAGTTAAAGGGTTAATCCACCCCTTCACACTATCATTGAGACCCACATTAGCGATATACCTGTTTTTTCCTAGATGTGCTCCACCATCATATGCAGATAGAAACTTTAATTAAACTCATGCTGTGATATTGGTGGGCACACCTGTTACGCAGTCTTTTTCAGTAAGCTTGGTCCCGCCATTAGTTTTGAAAATGAGACCTGAGTTGTCCTAAAAGCTGGCAAGTAAAACTCTACCTGGTAACCCTATGCTCTATGTAGCCTTTAGAGATATACTTGCTTTTTTCCTAGTAGTGCTCCATTTACAGCCACTGCAATAGGAGACATGCATTACTGCAGTATGCAGCTTTTTCCGGTACCCTATCAAATAGTGCTCCATGTCTGATTTCTAGCGTTCTTCCAATCTTTAACTGTAGGGGCATCCCAAATCAGGTTGTCTTAGGAGTAACTGTTAAAAGAGATCTAAAGTCATTTGACTGTAAATCTACATATAATCTAAGTTACCCAGTTAAATATATAAAAAATTACTTTTGTTGGATTGTACTTTAGGGGTTACCCTAGTTAGAGTTAGTAATTACTAATAATTTTAAAATCAAAGAAATCAAAGCATGACTGGATCTTTCGATAAGAATAGATCTTAGGATTTGTTTTCAGCCACATATTTGTTTAGGAATGCTCAGTAATGAGAATTCATTTAATCTGACCACAAATTTTTGACTGGGAGTCTACTTTAAAGATTAGATCTTTAAACCACGCATCCCCTACTTCCCCTCATTTGCTCCATGTATTTTTCTTATCCAAGCAATTCAGTTACATCATTCCATTGTTTTCTGCACAGTTGGCACTAGGTGTGCCAGATGAAAGTAGACGTGCACCCAGGGCCAGACCCAGGCTTGGGTGAGAGTCTCGGTGAGCCCCTTTTGTGGTGTGTCAGGTCACATACCATGTTGTGTCATGTCTCCTCTCACCAATGGGTACTCTTCTAATGCTGATAACCCTCTAATCAATGCCTTCTCTACTTTTATCAATGTCCTCTATTCCTCACCATCATCTCTGATGCTGCCGAATGTCCACTAGCCCCTGTCGACTTCTCCACTGCCATCTATCACCCCCCCAGGCCTTACTACAA
This sequence comes from Gastrophryne carolinensis, assembly GCA_027917425.1. Classification (NCBI taxonomy): domain Eukaryota; kingdom Metazoa; phylum Chordata; class Amphibia; order Anura; family Microhylidae; genus Gastrophryne; species Gastrophryne carolinensis. The sequence goes on along the minus strand of CM051240.1, from coordinate 100,007,877 downwards.
ATTGTCATCTTCGCCTTATCTGCTGCCTCTGAAGAACCCGAGTAGGCCCCTGAAGATGCCAGAGGGTCGACCCTCATAAGCTGGGTTCTTGGGCTTGACTGCACCCTTCCTGGAAACTGCACACCAGGGCGGGTCCTGGTTTGCACAAACACTAAGGGGGTTATTTAAGAAACGCTAGTGCCTAGTAGAGGCACAGAGTGTCAGGTGAACGCTAGGCACTGTATGTGAAAACCATATTTAAGAAAGTGAATCTGGTGAGCGACTAACAGCGCCATGTAGCGTCACATGTATTGCTAGAGGCGGCTCAGGGTATAGCACCAGCGCTCTAGGTTCAGGAGCGCCATGTAGTACCTTTCGCTCAGTAGCGCTCTGCCATACATTTCAATGGTGTTTCATTTAGTTGTGTTTAAATAGCGTTTTGATATACTAAACTTTAAAATGTTTGGATCAAATCATTGTGTGTCCTCTCCTGCCCTTCAAACAAACACTTTTATTGTTTTTTTTAAATTATTTATGCAGAATTGTATGTGCAGGTCTGACATTGCAGTATAATTGTCACGGTGTTAAAAAAAATAAAATGTAATTCCATGTGTTTTCGCTCTGGTATATGTGTTTAGAAACAGGCTTTTTTCACACAGCGTCTGGCGCTCTATGCTAGAGCTCACGGCTTTAGAGCGCCGGCACTGCTTGTGTGTAGTTTTTTCTAGAATACGAGCTTCAGCGCCGAGTGCTGGACACACTTAATTGGCGCTACCTATCGCTCACTGTAGAATTGTGCTGCTGTTAGATGTAGCGTAGCCTTGGGCACTATGACCTTGGAACATCACCTAGCATCGTGATTGGCTCTGCAATGAATCAGAGAGAACGCTTCTACAGTGTCCACCAGACATCTCATTCATCAATGCTGGACAGGATAGTACAGGGGCACTTGTCTGCCCACTAAGCTAGGTTATAGCGCCCAACACCAGCTTACAGTGTCTACTAGCGGTGGCTCTATGCGCTGCTATACAGACGCTCACATGGCGATACGTGGCACTAGTATTAAATCAGCCTTCACGCTAACCTAAGCAGCCACCCCCCTTGATTTTTAAAGAATTGCTTGGAATACCCTTTAATGATATATTGTATTCTAAAATCATAAACTAAATCATGATTTTGTCAGACACATAACACACTACATTAAACACCATGAAACAGCAGCTTGGAAATTAAATACCATTTACATTTCTTGTATTTAATCAGTTTGTGCAACTCAAAATGGTGCAAAGATTAATGATGAATTTAGATTGAATATAATGTGCTTCTTTTCTTAATACATCTAAATGCCATCTTTGCTACGATTATGAGTAATTGTTCATTGTTTAATAGCAAGAAGTATTAAAAATGAAAATAAATTACAGCAAAGAATTGTTCTGCAAAGGTACACAATAAAGGTGTCAGGTTCATTTTATCTGAAAGGGTACATTAGTATGCTTTATTTGATTTTCAGTGGGATTCAAGAGGCAATCAACCCCAATGAGATGCTTGGCTTCAGCACAAGTAAATGTCAAGTAAAGCACAAGATATGACATCTGTATAAAAATAAAAACTTCACTTCGGAAAATTGTAGAGAGCTCAACATTTTTAAACAATTCACAATGATTGGCTCCTTATTACCTTTCATTATGGGCAGACGATTCTGTAGACAGCAAATAGAGACACAAAATTTGGCTGATAGGAACAGAATTTTGGCATTATTTAGGTAGGGGTGTCCTTCCTTAGTAAGATCCTGTAAAAGACAAAGTTAAGCATAGTTGTTCCTGTAATGGTATTTCGAAGGCAAATATCCCCATATACATGCAAAGATACCCCATAGGGTGCTGTTATTTCTAAATCCAAAAAGGCCATTACAAAATGTATGTACCTTACATGTAAAATTTCCCAATTGCAGGTAAAGTTGATTTTACTTTATATTTCAGTTATTGGTTCTTTTTTGTGTGTTTAAACCTGGTTCAGCCCTGGAACCTAAAAGATTCCAGATCTGGCTGCCGGCCTTTTGCTGTGTGAAACCCCCAGAAGCACCTGCACTGCCGCATCCGCCATGCCTTGTGAGCCAGTAAGATAGGATGGGACAGGAGCATAAATGCCTCAGGGGATGCGGCAGTGCACACTCCCCATTGACAACAATAAGAGCCATTGAAATACATCACAGTAGACAGCTTTCATTGGTCGAAAGCTCGCACATGTGCCGTTGGTGAGTGAAGAGAGGCAATTTGGCGGGGTCTACAGATCCCAGTTTGCGATACCCTGAGGAAACTAAACAAAACCTGATTAAGTCAAATTCACAGGTTTTGTACCGCTTTAAGTTAAAAAGCTTACTGAGATGCAGTTTGCAATTCACACCCAAAGTAACACTTACTTCACTAAATAATCAGTGTGACCCCCCCATGTGATGCAAGATTACAAACATTTGTTATAGATGTAATGACACTAACTGCTTTATATAAAATAATAAAAAAGCAAAACGACTGTGACAGGTAGCTGTGACCTCATGCTGAGCATACCGCCTAATTGATTTTTCTGAAAATCAATTAAGCGGCAGTATATATTGCATGGAACAATTATCCATAACATATGGAAATAGAAGAGAACACAAGCATGCATGGGTGTCACACATTGAGTGATGATGATAATGTCTGCAGATGGCTAGACAAAATTAGAGACTTTCAAAAATAACTATTTTCCTCCTTTTAGTTTAACATATCAGAAATAGCACAATGGTTTCAAAATACAATTTAAAAGGACATTTCTGCTCCACATATGTTCGCAACACAAACGTTGAGAATTACATTCCTCCCTTAAATCAGCATATCAAGATTTGATTCCCCCGTCTTATTTTTTTAGTCGGCCATGAGAAAATCTTATGATATTAATTTAGCAATTTGGTACTGATTCATCACAATCTGACGGTGACCTTCATTTTGGGTCCAAATCGATTTGCATGAACCAGCAGATTTTGTGTCTCAGCACTAAACATACAGTTGCCTGTATTCCATTTCTCAACTTTCTCAGATTACTTTGCTAGACTAGCAGATTCAAATTTAGACTGTTGAATGTACAAATCCCCCATTGGGATGTTTGGTATACTTCAATTTCTCCAAAAAAAGCTTATATATATTTTAACATTTAGAGGTTTATTTAACAAAACATAATAGCCAATATTCAAACACACTATACTAACCCAGTGCTTAATCCACAACACCGCCTAACACAGTTTTTATTTATTAACTTTGGTTTGCATAATAACTCTGGTCTGTGCAGAGAGTGGACGTGGTCTGTGTCATGTCCATTGTCCTCAATGAACGCTGATGCAGGCCATGCCTCCATTGCAGGGACCCGGGTGGGTTTGCACCAAATGGAGAAGCAGCAATAATGGCAGCCAGAGCGGGGAGAGCGGGCAGGGTTCAGTTACCTTGCCCTCTCCCTGCCCCCGCCCTCTGCTCCTCCATCAGCCGGCCTCCCGGTGGCCATGGTGCAGGAGTGAGGCTCATGTAAGTTTACCTTTATTTTCTCTCCAGCATCCGGGGTGGAGGAGGGGGTTGATTCTCCCAAACTGCATATAGGAATGAGATGGGGAAATGCCACACTGCCCCTGTAATGGGGTGTTTTAGCACAACATTTGGTTTAGAATATATATATATATTTATCCTCCTAATCCTAGGTGTGCCTTATGGGAAGGTGCTTCTTCTATGGTGAAGAATTCAGAAGTGAAAGGGGGGGGGCAATTTGTGCAGCTTCCCACCCCCTGTCCTGCCTGAACTCCAAGAGAGAGGCCTTTTAGATGACTGGACTGGATTATGTTTTTGCATTTATTCTTTTTTAAAGAGCAACATCAAATCTAAAATAAAAAGCGTCTGAACCCCCCCCCTCCCCGTTTGCTCCTACATACCTTTTGGTAGCAGCTTCATGGCCCAATCCTCACCTCGTGGTTCACTTTGCCGTGCTTGTCAATGTCCCACGGCGATCTTGCAGCTCATGGTGGCTCCATTGCATCCCATTCATGGGTACTGCGCAGGCGCGAAAACGGGGGCTGAGCGCAGAGCCTAAGTTGGCAAGTTGCAATCAGAGAGACTCAGAAGATGAAGTGAGTAAATACTGCAAAAAGATAAACTCGGAGGGGGGTGCAGCAGATCGGTGAGGTTTGGGGGAACCTCCCCCAATGTTCCTATTTAAGATAAATAGCAGCATGCACTTCTACCTGCTGCTACACTCAGGGCAGGCCCAGTAACAGTTTCAGCATGAAAATAATCCATTTTGGTTTTTTTTACCCAAATATGTGGGGGTTGTATCTGGTCTGCAGTTGCTGCACAGTAAAGAGGCTGAACTCTTCTTCTTACCAGAATAGATTAATGTAAATAAAATGTGCAAAGTGACTTTGCTTATGTCAGAATTGTCCCTGCGAACATATTCTGTTACTCCTTCAAAGCTCCTTAGTGAACAGCATGCATCTCTAATCAGCTGACACCGGCTGAGCTCCGAGAAGTGCATTTCATGTAGAATGGAGACACTGATCACCCTTTACTGCTTACAGCGCTGGGCTGGTATTTGCATAGAGAAATGACAACAGCCCAGATTAAGAAACTAAGAAGAAGAATATAAATGTGTTATCTGTGTTGCTGGTTTGATGTAGTCCATCTGAATTATTTGGTATATTCTGGTTCAGCATTATCAGATTGAGTATTGGAAGCTTGGAGTTTTGTTATAGGAAGCACATGTGCCATAGAATTTCCAGGAAGGTAAGTAAAACACAGAAACCCGGGAGATACACGCAGTGGGGCAACCCAAATCTGCATGCCCTACTGGAGAGGAGTATTCCCTAATATAGCAAAAACAAAATGGATGTTGGTCCACTTTAAGCCAAGTAATGTATTATGGAAAAAAGGGAATAGACAATATTAGTAACCATTTAATTTAAACAGTACATTTACTGGCTTAGTGTGAAAAGGTTTGCTGCTCCATTTCTCTATACAAATCTAGTAGACTAGGATCTGAAAATCTGAAAATTAATTACTGGCGTTAAAGCCTAATTCTTCTTTCACTCTAAAAATTCATTCATTTCAAAAGTAAATCATAGTGCGAATAATAAATTGTTCCAATATGAGAGGGAACATGATTTGCTGATAACCTGACAAATGCAGAATTTCCATCACATTGCATACATCCCCACATCCAGGATGAAGTTATATAGTGTACTGTATATTGAGGCACGCTTTCTACTTGCTATGCAGACCAACAAGGAATCAGCCTGTGATGCTTTTTAATATTTGTTAATATTCTTTCAGGAGGGTATTATTTTTGTCAAAGCTGTCATGGAATGCCAGGTAACACCCACGCTTAGTCTGAGTTTTTCTAAGACGGTGGGACATCATATGTATCAAAGACTCCCATGCAATCTAGAGTCAGTAAATCCCTGCTGTGCACCATGATATGGATTTGCCAGAATACTGCAGACGTGAGATACATTTTTTATGCTTTTCTTTTATGTTATCCAAACCATATGTGAAAGCACATCTTCCAGCAGTTATCCATCACAGCTAGAGCAGGAAAAAAATGTTAATACAGATGTAATTTGGTATAATTTATTTTGTAACTTAGCCACCTGATGATGATGTTGTAGCAAAGCATGCATTGTCTACACAGATACTAGGGGTCCTGTCACTAAATTCATGCTAGAACCTCAAGGCTAGAAAGGTCTGGTGGGCCAGACGACATTGGGGGAATGGTTTTGAACAGAACAGAGACATAGACAGGAACATAAACATCTGTGGCCACATTAGATCATCATACGTCATCAGTTTACATCTAACACCAGACCAGATTGTGTGGATATAAAGCCCACTTTGTAAAGTATAGTGTTTAACATCAAATATCTGATATGTGTCATATGTGCTACTAAAAGGTCCTGACCTGCTGTTTATGAGTTCAGGTGCTGATTTAATTATCAGAAGATAACACAGTACCCCCTTTAGGCAGAGATACTCACTTCTCCCCCTCTACCAAGTCATGCTCCATTGATGATCTTGGGTAGGCTGTGCCTTGCAAGCAGCACAATTCACAAGGGTGGCCAGCCACATTGTAATCAATGGGCAATCGAAATATTCAGTACCCCTGCATTAGTGTGGTGTTACAGAGGAGAATGCATGGGTTGCCATACATTACATGACCTTAAGCTGTTCAGGGAAAACAGTGCAGCTACTGGAGGAGTCTGCATTTCAATCAGGAAGTCCCTACTGCTAAGTTTTAGAGCAGCCATTAAACCTTTTTCTGCCCTGCTCCCTATTAGTTCTAATGACTGTGCACAATTTGATCAATTGCTTCTGTGGGCCATCTATTTGTTTGCTGCTTAGAATGACCATTTTGACCAATGTCCTGACCCATGAGCCTGCTGGAAACATTGGATAATCTAGTTCAGCCATTCACTTTATTCCTGGATTAACTTTATTGTTTGAAGATGATTTCCGCTTACTAACCTTGGCTCTGTGGATCCGTTTTGTGTTATTTATGTGCTAAATCCTCTTTAGTTTTAGTGATCTCATCAGGAGAGATAGACAAACCCCTCAAAGCTTGGGTTCTGCAAGCTCGGCCAAACATTGAAAAAAAAACAAACCCGAACCCGGTTTCCATTTAAATCAATGGGGACCCAAATTTGAGGGGGGGGGGGGGGGGGGGCTTTGGCATGGGTGGGTGCAGAGGGTGCAGCAGAAGCACTGCTGTAACTTACCTGAGCCCTGATCCTCCTCCATCATCGGCAGCTTGTTCAGAGAGTCAGATTGCAGTTTGTTAAGAGCCTCAGATTTGGTGACAGATGTTTATGTCCTGGTGGGTAACACTAACATGAGGTTTGCTTGCCTAAATGTTCCATAAACAGTGTCCATAAATATTTCTCTTTGCTAAAGCTACTAAAGTAGTTACAGTGAAGAAATAAGATGACATATTCTGCGCAATGAAGGCTGGCCTTTGAACTTTTGATGCCGGGCTGTGCAGTGATTTTCCTGAACGAGACAAGGACAATAAAATCAACTGCTCATCATCTCGTTTGTTTACTGCAATTTTGGGCAATTTCAAAACAAGTACTTTGCAGTAACAAGGTTAGTAATTGCCATTTTCATTTAAAAGAATGATTTTATTTTGTTTCATCTGTTGTGATGTTTTCACAACAAGGTTACGTTTCCAATGATATGTCAGTTTAGTGGAGCAAAAGAAAAATAACCTGAGTTGATAGAAAAGTCATTTACTGTAAAACTGAAGTTATTATTATTAAAGTTTACTTATAATCAACTAACAACACGTGAGGGAAAAGCACAAATACATAGTCATACTGAAATACACTAAGAGAGATGGCCCTGCCCTTGTGGGCATACAATCTAAAGGATAAGAGTGGAGACAGAAGGTAGGTCACAAGCAGTATATACTTAGTATAATGGCAAGTGATCTGAAGTGGCTGTCCTTTATTTTGGCTAAGTGATACCCTCGTCTGAATAAGTGGGTTTTGAGGGAACCCTTAAAGGCTTGAAGGCTTGTGGAGTAGAATTGTATGGGTGAGGGCATTCCAGAGTAATAGGGTGGTGTGTGTGAAGTCCTGGATGTGGGAGGAGGTGATTAGGATTGAGGACAGCAGGAGGTCCTAGGCAGAGCTGAGGTTGCGTCTGGGTTGATATTTGTTGATAAGCGATAAAATGTAGGCAGAACCCTGATTATAAAGTGCTTTGTATGTTGAGGTTAGTATTTTAAACTGAATTATCTCAGATATTGGCAGCCAGTGGAGGGACTGCCATAGGGGAGCAGTACTAGAGAAGCGCGAGAAGAGATAAATGAGTCGAGCAGCAGAGTTGAGAATAGATTGCAGTGGTGCCAGGATGTTTGTTGGTAGACCACAAAGGAGAGCATTGCAGTAATCTAGTTGGGAGATAATCAGGGCATGAACTAGGACTTTGATGGTATCAGGTGAGAGGAAGGGGTGGATGCTGGATATGTTTTTGAGTTGGAGACGGCAGTAGGTTGCTAGTGATTGCATGTGAGTTGTGAATGGGAGAAACCAGTTCAATATAAACCAAAGGCATCACGCTTGGGGAGTTGCAGTTATTGGGAGATTATTGACAGATATAGTTGGTGTGGAGGCAGTAGGAAAGTTTGATGGTGGGAAAACAACAAACTCTGTCTTGTCCATGTTTAGTTTGAGGGAGCAAGATGACATAAATGATGAGATAGCTGTCAGATAGTCAGAACCATCGGATAGGAAAGATCTGGAAATCTGGGCCAGAGAGGTAGATTTCAGTGTTATCTGCATAGAAGTGGTATTGGAAGCCAAATGAGTTTATGCATTGTCCAAGACCATAGGTGTAGACTGAGAAGAGAAGCTGTCCAAGAACAGAACTTTGTGATGCACCAACAGACAGAAGATAGGGAGAGGAAACCACAAAGTTATGAAAATGGAGAGTAAATACAAAGAAAAAGAAAACCCTTACCCCCAAGCCTGCAGTCTTGATCCCTTGTAGTCATGTACACTGCAATGGTCTCATTTCGGGGCTATCCTCTTTGAAGCTGGGAGTGCACTACTGACTGTGCCTCAAACTGATTTGAAAGACCACTGCATATCTTGAGGAACATCTGAACACCCTTCAGACAAAAAATAGATAAGAATCACACTTTTATGGATTTAAAACACTTATATGTATAATTTGTATACTGTGTAAGAGGTCCCCTTTGACAACCTAATATATTTTTAGTGTGAAAGAAGATCCTGCTTTGCCTATGTTCTCGTGTGTGCTGCATGGCATCCAGTGTCATGTCCAATGTAGCATCCAGTGTCAAACTGTATTGACACTTGCATGGCAGATCATTAATATCCAGCAGTACAGGCAATCATACCAGGCCAATCATCTGTTATCTGTAAAGGTCAAAACCAGTTGTGTTTAAATCGGCATAGGCAGCTGTTGTTTCCTGTGCGCCACCTTTTGGCATGTCTGTGTCTAGTCTATGTGATTATCTAACTCTTACCTGTATAGTCTGTGTTGTGTTCTTTACCCACATTCGCCAGGTGCTCATCATTATCTAATGTATATTCCCTTAAGCTTATGTTTAACCCTGCGTCCTTGCTTGTTTACCGATGGTCTTCAGTGTGCATTCAGTTTGAGAATATGTGTTTCTTACCTCAATGTACTCTCTGTAGGCCACATACTGTAACCAGTCTCCTGTTAGTCTATGTCACTTAGGCTGTTTGGCTCAATCTTTATCCTATGTCTGGTTGCATTTTTCAGTGAGCACCATGTCTGTGTCTAATCTTTCTTAATTCTATGTTTCTTTTCAGTATCTATTGTCTAACACGCTGTCTTTCTCCTGATTCCCCTTTCCCAAGTCTGAAACTACTGCTCAAAGTATGTGCACCCCCACTATCTGGGGTTTGGCTAAAAGGGGGAGTGGTTAGGGGCCTACTGTAGGGTACTAGTCAACTGTTTAGCTCTATGCTTGTATCTATGTTCCGGCACACCTGTTCCCAGTCTGTGACTCTGCTCACCTGTTCCCAGTCTGTGACTTTGCTTGTATTTTCCCAGCCTTCAAATCTGCTCTCCTCATTTCCCAGATTTTGAGTCTGTCCACCTTCCCCGAGTTCCTGGTCTGCACCCCTTTATCTAATACTACTTACCAGTTCTCAATTTCTGCTTTAGTTTCCAGCCTGTCCAACAAATGCACAGAGCAAAAGGTGAATGGTTGATTGCAAAAAACTCATCATAAATTGACAAATGTAATCTCCCAAAGTGCAAGAGAATTATGAAGAGGTACCCGCCACCAGTTTAGACACTCTTACCAAAACTTTAGGATGTTTAGGCCAAATCTAATCAATCCTTACTCAATCCCTAATAAGTAGAAATATCGTCATCTCAAACTGGCTTTCATATCCACAAGTAATACAAGCAATCCATCAAACCAATACAGTATATAGATTATCTCAGATGGGCAACACCATGCAACCAAAGAAGTAAAAAAAAAAAACTAGCGCAAAGAGTCTAAATGACAGGCTAATTTAATAACACTAAATCACTCTGAGCAGCCCAAGCACAATACTAAGAAAATGAATTTGGTCTTTAATAATCAACTACTGTATACCCCCTATATATATATGACTAGCAGCCATTTTGGGGCAATGTAATTGTAATTAGAATACAGATAATCCGCTCATTAACAAACAGTAATCTTAATGAGCCACATCATGGCTGCCTACAAAGTGTGGTGGAAATGGGTACACGTAAATTAATCTGTGCTTAACTGGCAGTGTGCACTTTATAAACAACAAATTATAGAGCCAATTAAAAATTTGCATATTCTTTGAAAGCTTATATTATTGCAGCAATTCTGTTGAAATAAAACCATTGTGGCAATTTCAGCATTATGCATTATGTATGGATTCCTTGTCACCACTCAGAATGCTTTTATTATGTTTATTATGTTCTTGTTAAGAAAAAACAAAAAGCCGGTAGCGATCATTTTTCACTTAAGATTAGTCTTATGACCTTGCATAAGACTCTTTGCATAATTAAAATTCAGTGTAGAATATTTAACTGAACCAAATTACTGTTTATACATATTTAGAAACACGTCAATCTCTGCAAAGACCCTGGATGCATATAAATACGCTAAACCCCATAAGGCATCCCTTCACTTAATATGTAAACATTAACACATTAAATATTCAAACATTTTTGTACTTGGCATAGCAGGCAAAAGCTGTCCATAGATATTGGACAAAATAATGGTTGTATTATTTTACTAGCATACTTAACAGATTATTTAACAAATTAAACATTGAAACTTGTATTATTAAGTAATGTATACAACAGACAATATAGATGGTCAACAGGCAACTCTGCCAGGAGATTTCTGCTGAGGTCTGAAGGTACCAGTAGATACCCAAAGCCATTTAGTGTTGACCAGGCTACCAAAGGGGCAATATAGCAAGTACTGCTGTATGGGGCCCTAGCAAAAACTATTTTCTGCAGTGGTCCTCTAATGTTTGCGTATTCAGGATTCTTTATTTCTGCAAAATGTATGCAGGTCCTTAAACCAGACCAACTCCCTTATGAGAACCAATGTTCATATGCAACCCTCCCCAGGACAATTCAGATTGATGCACATAAAAATAAATATAACTTTATTTAAGTCCTGTCGTGGTTAATTTTTCTCTGCCAATGGTGTCCTATGGATCTGCCAGTGGCCTGCAAAGAGGAAGTGTGGCTGGGCTTTGCATTTTTGTTGCTTAATGTCAAATCCAGACAACAGCACGGCTGTAATGCTGGGAAGGAAAGCCTCCCAGGTGCTCCAAGATGGCCGCAACCAGGATAAAACTGGTTAGGTGGCGTTTCAGCTTTGAGTGGATACAGGAGCAAATGTAAGTGCTGACAATGATTCTTAGATTCCAGGGCTGTCTGTGATGGGTTTTTGGCCCCTTTTTAAGGATCTAAAGTGAGCAGTTCATGTGAGGAAATCCAGCATAGGTGTACAGGGGGCTGGATATTCATTCAAGCCAATCTGCAGGACTAGTAAACAATTACAAAAGACAAGAGCAAATAATAAAGGTTCACATGCAGGTTCACGTAAGTAATATTGGATATTTTTCCTCAATAAATAAATGACCGACTTGTGACTCATTTGTTAGATTTGGTTTAAATGATCTACCTTTAGGACTTTAGAAATTGTAACATTAGGTCAACTTTGTGCAGGAATATAGGGACTCATCTATCCTATATTTGCAGAGGTCTCCATTAGCCAACTATTGCATTTTAATGGTTTAGTTGCATTTTCATTAACTAGAACACACAGCCAATGCCCCCATAGACTTGAACGTTATTCAAATTTGTATTATTCTGCCATCCAAAATATTTCCTATTATTTAATTTGTTCAAATGGTACCCTAACAGAACAACAATTTAGTGAAAACATTTTAAAGTGGACCAACACCCAGGATTTTGACAATCCTGGGTTTTGGTCCACTTCGGTGGGGCACCCCGATCGGGGGTGCCCCGCTGTGTGAATCCCCCCAGAAAGCCCCAAAAACTCACCTCTCCCCGCTCCCACGTGACCGCTGCTGCCAATCCCCGCCGACGGACAAGCGGGAGGCAGCGACGGACAAGAGAGCGCGCCCGCCGCCGCCTCCCGCGCGTCACTCTTACAGGTGCGCGTCCTGCTAGCGGGACGTGCGGGAGGCGGCGGCAGGCGCCGCTGGATCGAGGAGCAGGTAGGGATTTAGGGGTTTCTGGGGGGTTTCACACAGCAGGGCACCCCCGATCGGGGTGCCCCGCAGTCAGGGGACTGATCGGTCCGGGAATTTTATAGATCAGTGGAGGGTGTTGGTCCACTTTAAGGATGGACTCCAGGAGTGTATAAAATAGATTTAAGAAAAGGGAAGACTATTGTGCTGGTGACTTCATATTGTTTCTGTTACACCACATACATTTTAGTGCTAGTTGGCAATTTTGATTTTATTTTAGCTAGTTCAGGAGGTGAAATTTAAACAGGGCCACAGACAGAAAAAAAAAAAACTTGATCTCTGCACATGTGTCTCACAGTGTGTAATGCAGGGGTGGAATTCTCTTCACTTTTTAATAAAGCACAATCTTTATAGGAGGAGAATTTTAAGGTAGAAGTCACATTAAAACACCAGAGCCAGGAGCAAGGCATTAGTGGCACTTCCTGTTGTGAGCCAGTGAGCAAAGGTCATAAGAAGTGTGAATCATTCAACATTACCTGTTTTAAAACTAAAAGTTTTGACCTAAATTCCATTTTGTGGAACCTGAAGGCTGTGCCTGTTTAATTAATATGTAGCTAGAATAACTCATTAGTGTTTTTTTTTTTTTGGTCACCTTGGAACAAGTTAGCTGAGTCATTAACACAATAAAAGAAGAATGAGGTGTAATTGCTATCACTGTGTGCTGGAATAAAGGCTCAGCAGTATTTGTGTACCTTGCTGGAAGTGTATTTATTCTCTGTAAAGAACTTTCCATCCAGGATTTTATTAATAATGAAAGCTTGTCTGCTTTTCTTTTGGCTGGTTAAAGCAAATATGCATTGAGAGGGCTGTCCTGAGCCAAGGTCACATATGTTATGCCTCGGGTCTGCATGTTAAATGCAGAGGTTACGGAAACAGGTGTCAAACAGGATCTTAATCACAACCCAGAAAATACATTAATTTGGTTCATGCTTCAATGAGAACTTGTTAAAAGTCACCTAGTGTTTCAAAGTGAATAAAGCAGTTCCAATATACATTTTTTTCAGCTTTTAAAGTGGACCAAAATGCAGAACTTTGACTATCCTGGGTTTTGGTTCTTGCCCCCGGGGCACCCCAGTTGGGTGATGGCTCGCTGTGTGAGACCCCCAGGTCGCCCGAACAAACTCACCTCTTCCTGGTCCTATGATGCATGTGCGGCCACTTATCCATTCAGCCCGTTTGGATACTAAAGTTTCTGCTTTAGTATTTTAAATGGGTTCAAAACCCCTCTGGGGCATCCTGCGCCCCCCCCCCCCCCCCACCCACCCGAGTATATGAGGTGATGCTGCTGCCTCATTAGTAGCCCGGTTTTATTAAAATAAGTAATTTTCCTTAATTGAGGCCACATCCACTAGCCATTTTTTAGATTGCAGATCAGCTGATCTCACGGGTGCCGGATGTCATTGGCCAGCCGGCTTTCTCTTCGGGTGCGTCTGCCATTCTGAGAGCGCGGGAACGCGCACAGTTCCAGGGAAGCCACAGTGTTGGCAGCTGGCTATCAGTGTTGGCAGCTGTGTCATTATTCCGAGTAACATTTATGTAACAAGGTAAATATTCTTTAAAGCGGATCTGGGGACCCCTCAGCCCCACCACCCACCCTCCACACCCGAGTACCTGGGGTGATGATGCTGCCTATATCTATATATTTATAAAGTGCAAGTGCTACTAGTCAAACAATCAATTAAGAATTAATATAAAAAAAAAATCTATCACAAAAAAGCTTCACCAGAAATAAAGCCAAGGTATCATGAAAATAACATGTGTGAAGTCTCCCCACCGCCTACCACACTAGGGGCCACGCGTTCCGTGGGCACATCACCCACTTCATCAGGCATGTGATATTAATTTTGGATTGGTATTGTGATATATATCAGTGGTTCCCCTTTGGGATGCCTAAATAATATATACAGGTGATTATATTTTCATTGGTGAATAGAGTAGATTGATATGTTTATGAGTTGTTATGGTTGGGAATATTAATTCTTAATTGATTGTTTGACTAGTAGCACTTGCACTTTATAAATGTATAGATTTTATAGTGATCCGGATCACAGGCAGGATTTGCACATGTTTAGTTGCACTGTTGGAACACTTTGTTGAATGATTTAGCACATATATCTAGGTATTTGATATCAATTAGTGTGGTGAGACTCTCCCCATCGCCTACACACCTTCATGTTGGTTTGTCCTGTGTGTTATTGTCCCATTTATGTGTTTTTTAAGGGATTTTAATATGTTGAGTGTATTGTATGTAGTGATTATAAATATGTAATTAATAAAAATGTATTTTTTGATCAATTTATGAGTTGAGAGTGACTCCTTACATGCTTTTTTTGTTCCTGGTTTGAGCTCTTTTGCAGCTTTGGGAGTGGCACCTCCTACAGATTGAATAGGGTATAGTGGAAGTCCCCATTTTTTCCCACAGGGTGAATTTCACACACCCTTCTGGCTCTTTAGCCAAAGAGTTGATTTAATGCAAAAGATGAAATTATGTAAAACATTTTTATTGCATTATTCTTGCTAATGATGTATAAAGGATAAAGATATGTTTTCTGAAAACCTGCCTTTCATTGGGTACGCTTTATGTTCATGAGAAAATAGAGAAGAATACAGATGCTCATGACCAGTGGAGGTTCCTTTGCTAAATATAAGTGTGGTTCATGACAATAGCAAAGACCCACATTATATTCAGCATTGCGACTCCCACAGTTCAACGACACACAAGGCAACGATTCACCAGTTTGCGACATAATGCTCTTCACATTTATTCTTTCATTCATTCTCAGTGACATCTTTTTTTCTTTTCATTTTCTGAAGAGTAGCAGCATTTTCCTTCCCAGTTAAATTAATGTATCCTGTTTTATAGATATCTTTACTGTGCCAGCACCGGTATCAATGAAAAGTAGGTTTCATATACAGAAGCAGCTCTGCTCCTTGTGATAAAACTCCAGCTAGGAGTTTTAAAACTCACACTGCTGCATCCCTCCTTGCATTGTACAATGTAACAATCAGGAAGGAGCGCTGCTGTACATTGCAAAAACACAATTCTGTGATACTCACCTGTAGAATTGTTTTTTCTGTTAATCCATTCCAGGCCGTCCTTATTCAATACGATTGGGTAATTCCCTGCCCGAAGGGGCGTGACTGCAAGACAAAAGCGTGGCTCCGCCTCCCAGCCTATATCCTTCCGGCTGACTTGCTAGATTCCAGTCAATTTAAAAGCAGTTCAACCAGCCACCCGGGAGGCATACCTATATCTCTTGGAGACAAAAAAGACTGGAGACAACAAAGAAGACTCCTCTCTCTGATTATAAGGTCTCCTGAACAAACTCACCTTTTCCTGGTCCTATGATGCATGTGCGGCCACTAATCCAATCAGCGCGTTTGGATACTAAAGTTTCTTCTTTAGAATTTTAAAGGGGTTCAAAACCCTTCTGGGGCATCCTGCGCCCCCACCCGAGTATATGAGGTGATGCTGCTGCCTCATTAGTAGCCTGGTTTTATTAAAATAAGTCATTTTCCTTAATTGAGGCCACATCCACTAGGCATTTTTTAGATTGCAGATCAGCTGATCTCACGGGTGCCGGATGTCATTGGCGTGGCTCCGCCTCCCGGCCTATATCCTTCCGGCTGACTTGCTAGATTCCAGTTAATTAAAAAGCAGTATAACCAGCCGCCCGGGAGGCATACCTATATCTCTTGGAGACAAAAAAGACTGGAGACAACAAAGAAGACTCCTCTCTCTGATTATAAATAAGTACTATTTCTTTCTTTTTTTTTATCACTCCACAAGATTAGGCATCCAAGACATGGATATATCAACCTAGCATTCTTTTCAATGCAAAATATTGTTATACACAAAGAACACCATAAAAAGGGTATCAAGGATAGATCTTAACTTCCTATATTCCCCCAAAAGAGGCGGGTCGGATGGCCTGGAATGGATTAACAAAAAAAAACAATTCTACAGGTGAGTTTCACACAATTGTGTTTTTTCTTCCAATCCATTCCAGGCCATCCGTCAATATGATTGGGATATCCAAAAGCAGTGCCAAATATGGGCGGGATCCCCAACGCGGAACAACAGGTAGTTCCTTTCACTACCGCCTAAAGAACTTTTTGACCAAATACAGTGTCAGCTGAGGCCCTAACACTTACCTTGTAAAATTTGGTAAATGCATGAACCGAAGACCAGGTGGCAGCTTTATAAACCTGTTCCACCGAGGCCTGATGCTGAAAAGCCCAGGAAGCACCAATGGCCCTAGTGGAAAGAGCTGTGACCCAAAACAAGGGGCTCCTTCCCCTTGGCAGAATAGACTCTTACCACTGTCTGTCTAATCCCTCGACTGATGGCAGACTTAGCTGGTGGAAGACCTTTCCGTGGAACCTCAGGTATGACATACGAAGTCCAAACTATGGAAAGATTGTGTAGTAGTGAGATAATACTTTAGTACTCTCACTACATCCAACAGTGAAGAACACCCCTTCCTTATTAGACACTGGAACAGGACATAAGGAAGGCAAAACCATCTCTTCATTAAACTGAAAAGATACCTTTAGGAAGAAAACCCAAAACACTCAAATAACGAGGCTTACTGATAAGCTGCTAATTCAGAAAACTGCCTGCTGAGGTTATTGCCACAAAGAGATAACTATAAGCGCCCTTAGACTTAATGACGCATCTACCATGGTTCAAAGAGGAGGACTCTGAAACAAGTTCAGGCCCCAAGCCGGCATAAGTGGATTATGAGGAGGCCGCACCTGAGCGACTCCTTGTAAAACAAGTTCTGATAAAAACATTCTCAGCTATGAGTTTCTGAAAGAAGATAGATAGCAGATATTTGTCCTCAATTGAAGACCTTCATCAAGACCTCTGCAAAAAAACACGATATATTCTGTAAACAGAACAGCACTACAAGCGAACCCCTGGATTCACCGATAATTGCTTGCAACACTCAATAATAGATTATTTGATAAAGATTTCTTCCTGGCCAAGATAAAGGATTAAATAGCCAGGCAGTCCAAGCCAGAACTGTGAACTGGGATGCCTTAGAGGCCCTTGTGAGAGAAGATCTGGATCGTCGCCTTCAAAAGTTGCTCTCGGACATCCTTACTATGTCTGAGAACCAGCTTCTTCTTGGCCACAGAGGAGTCACCAAAATGGTTGGGACTTCCTTGTGAGCTAAACTTTTTTAGTACACGACCCAGGAGTGAAATCGGAGGGGAATGCATAAAGAAGCTTGAATGCTGACCACTAAAGAGTCAGGGCATCTGTTGCTATTGTTAGAGGATCCCTGGCCCGGGACAAACTTCTTATCTTCCGACTGTGCCCTGATGCAAGAACTATGTCTGGGATCCCCCAGCACATGCATAGGGATTAAAAAAAGCCTCTGGCTAAGAGACCATTCCCTCTGATGCAGGACCGTTCTGCTGAAATGAAAGGCCTGCAAGTTGTCCACTCCTGGTATGTGTACCACCAAAATACATGGAACCAGTTTCTCGACCCAAAGTAAAAACCCAGCTCACTCCATCAGGCCTTTCTGCTTCTGCTGCCCTCATGGAGGCGGATATATACCACCGCCGTCCGATTGTCTGTTTGAATCTGGACGGGATGCCCCCTCAGATGGTATGTCCAATGTCTGAAATACAATAGAATCACTCTCAGTTCCAGGATATTTATGGAGAGTCTGCTCTCCTTCAGACTCCATTGTCACTGAATCGTTTGTGACTCCATGACACTCCCCCAACCATATAGACTGGCATCCGTGGTGATGATCTTCCACTGTACTGGAAGAAAGAATTTGCCAATCTGAAGAGGCTGAGGACTAGGCTAGAGACTGTGTCATGTAAAAAGAGTGATCCAGAGTGTGTGGGTCCCGATCCCAGATTGTGAGCAATATCATCTGCAGGGGTCTTGTGTGAAACAGTGCAAAAGATACTGACTCAAAGCAAGATACCATCAGGCCCAACAGACATATTCCTTGGTGAATCATCGAGTGAGGACAAGACAAGAGACCCTGTACCCTGGCCTGAAGTAAGAGTCACTTCTGTGTTGGAAAAACACTTCTGCCTGAGACGTGTCTAATGACAGTCCCAGAAAAGAATAACTCTACAAGCTATGAAATGATGTTCGACTGGATAGACACTATATCCTTCTGGGCCCCCTGATATGATGGGGCCCATATCAGCTGCTAGACTCAGTAAGGGATTACATGTATCCCTGACTTCTTGAAAACATGAGACCTGCCAACACCTTGGTAAACACCCTGGGGCTGATGATAGACTGAAGGGTAACGCCACAACCTGAAGAAGTAGGGCCACCTACTAAAATGTAGGTATGCATCCTTATATATACACTGTGGTTATCAAAACTCCAATCTCTAAAAAGGTGAGAACGGCAGATCTTAATGCTTCTGCTTTCTGCTAAATTCGGGATACCCCTGACTAGAGATCTCTGATGGGGTCTGATTCCTAAAATGATTTTGTAACTTGAGGATACCCTCCTGTATCCAAATATCTGTTACAACAAGCCTGCAAAAATGAGCCAAATGCAGAAGCTCCCCCCCCCACCACAAGGGCGGGGCATCCCTTCCTGCCTGAGCCGACTTTCGAAGGGGATCTGGCTTTGTTCTGCCAGACACTGTTGCCTTAATTTGGAACTTTGGGATACCGAAGAGAATTTATCTATTTCTTTTTTTTTTGGAATAAGACAGAGGCCGAACCTCTAGCCGAAACCCTGGAGTATTAGAGGCCCTGCGGAAGCAGAATTAGACTTCGGTTTTAGTAGCAGATTAGATCACTTACCACTAGTAGCATGCTTTACCATGCCAACCAAGCCTTCCAACAGATGCCCCCCTTAAAAAGGAGTCCTTTCATATTCCTTTTAGAGGCTATGTCAGCTGGCCATTGCTTAAGCCATAAAGCACGCCTTAAGGCGACCCCCAGAGCTAGACCTCTGCCACTTAACCACATCAAATCCTCCATAGCCAGGCCTGTTGGAATCAAACTGATCTTGAACAACTGGGAGCATGGCTTCCAAGAATGACCCAAGAGTCATAGAGACCAGATGCTCCCAAAATTCTATGAATGTAACACCGGCCGGCCCCAAGGTCGACCTCATAATAGATAAGCATGACATGCCACCTGATCCACGCATTTATCTGCTGAATACTTTGGAGAAGCACTATCAGAGGATGGTAAAACAAAAATCTTAGAGACCTTGCACCAGAGCGTCCGCCACAGGAGGGTAAGACCATAATTCAATCTGATCTGGAGGAAAGAGATACATAGTATCTAGTACTTTAGGAATGGTCGGAAGACACCCTGACTTCTGCCATTCCCTATTGATCAGATTATAATAATACAAATGCTCCGGCACATCCTCCAGAAATGTAGAAAATCAACCATCCATCCAACTTCTCCTTAACCGGACACCCCATGTGTAGAGGACTCTCCAACAGATAACTTCCTGGGAGACTATGGCTGACAATATCCTCTTCCACTCAGAGGAAAATTTTATTTTTTTTTTCCAGTAGCCAATACTCCATTATGACACTGTAAAGGTTTAGGACCACTTAAGGGCTGCTGACAGAGATTAAAGACTCAGAAGGAGACTATGGCAGCCACAATATCCTCTTCAAATCAGAGGAAAATATCCATGATGACTCAGAAGGGGCCTATGGCAGCTACAATATCCTCTTCAATATAGTCAGAGGATTTCTTATATATATATATATATATTTTTTTTTTTTTTTTTCAAAAAACCTTCTTAGTAACCGGTACGATTCACATCACGGTCCGCATGAAAACTGCCAAGGGGTTTTGTCAGAAAGCACCGGCGATAGGTGTCAGAGCCCCTTCAGGGAGGAGACAACTGTCTCCCTATCCACTACAGCCGTAGCATAATCCCTGCGCACTGTGCTATCCTTATCCAGTGCCACTGCATGCAACTGGAAATGGGGTAAATCTGATAAAGACCAGATGACTAGCCCAGATGCCACCATATAATAGATTATTTGATAAAGATTTCTTCCTGGCCAAGATAAAGGATTAAATAGCCAGGCAGTCCAAGCCAGTCCAAGCCAGAGCCTTAGAGGCCCTTGTGAGAGAAGATCTGGATCGTCGCCTTCAAAAGTTGCTCTCGGACATCCTTACTATGTCTGAGAACCAGCTTCTTCTTGGCCACAGAGGAGTCACCAAAATGGCCGCTCTGCGCCCGGTACTCGGTACTTCGCCAAGCCGAAAATCTTTTCACAGAGGCGGACGGAGGAAGCACTCTGCGGCCGGTACTTGGTACTTTGCCAAGCCGAAAATCTTTCCATGGCGACGGACTATTTCCTCGTTGCAACTTTAGCTCCACCCCCCAAAAAGGGCGCTATTTTTGAATTTTTCAACCAGAGAACAAAGAAACACATGGGAAACAGCAATAAAAAACAATAAGAGGAAAAATCATTCCCTTGGTCACCCCCCAATCAGGCTCACCAGACAAAAACCTGTGGCTGCTTATACTTTTCAGTGAAAGCCTTCAGCCAGAGTGCCAAAGCACTACAAAGCGCACACTGGACCCTGCGCTTACCTTACCATCCTGATCCAGATACAGTTTTACGGAACTTCGCCAAGCCGAAAACTGAGGAGGCCTAATGGGTTAATCCAGATCAGAGCAGCATAAGGGACCTAGGAAGACAGACAGAGTCTAGCCCCCGCTTCAAAAGTATAATCTGAGAAACAAAAAAAGTAAATGGAAGAGAAGTCTAGAGAGCCATGCAGTCATCCCAACTGCAAGAATGAAACTGGAATCTAGCAAGTCAGCTGGAAGGATATAGGCCGGGAGGCCGAGCCACGCTTTTGTCTTGCAGTCACGCCCCTTCGGGCAGGGAATTACCCAATCGTATTGAATAAGCACGGCTGGAATGGATTGGAAGAAAAAAGTTGGCCTACTCTCTGCCATGAGTTTACAATATAACAAGGGTGTCCCCCTGCTCTGTTGCATTAACAGCCATGTGCCTGCTATTATGTTTTCAGTTGTTCACAGCTTTCTACAACGTGCCACATTTGTATGGAGTCATTCTGAAGTGGCTGTAAAATAGGATTTTAGGATATTGATACTGTCTGACAAAGGGCTTGCACAATTTGATAAATATATAGATGTTAAGTCCTGCTCTCTCCTGTAAGTAAAATTAGAAGTCTCCAGGACAGTAGCCTTTTAACAGTTGGAGTCTAGACTCAAGATACAATAAACTACAGATTTCATTGTAAATGGTACAGAGCAAGCAGAGGACTGTCATAGTGTTCAGTCCATAAACTGAATAGTATACAGTGCAAAGGAATGTGCACTCAATGACCATACATGATAAGAGAGGTAATAAATAAAAAGTAAAGAAATATATATATATATATATATATATTTTTTCAGTATAAAGCAAACAAGTTCAGTTGATCTCTCAGACCTAATTGCTGCTTTCACTAACCTTCAAAGGCAGGCCTCTCCACAGCCATGCTCTAGGTGTCTCCTGCACCCTTATCAGCATATGCAGCAGCCCTGCCTGAGGTTATTCAGTCTCTTTATAAGCCTTCTGGAATGGATTTTTGAACAGGGATTCTGGACTGGTCAGAAAAATACCTAAGCACCATAAGATAAGAGTATCTTCTAAATGTGTTGTTCATTGGCAGCAGTGGGTTAGTGCTTCTGTAGGATAATTCTCTAGCTGAGAGACAGAGTTTCCAGGGTTGCTTTAGGTTCTCTCTAAAGCTCCTGTCCAGGTACACACCAACTAGTTACTACCTAATCCCCATTGGGAACAGTAAAATGAGCCATTAAATCATCTTAAAATTTCTGATTATATGTAAATAGCCTGTGAAGTTTCGAGGTCCTGGCTGAGCTGGCTTGAGCATCACCCGCTGTGGTCAAAGACAGCTGTGGGTCCACTGTGGCTTGCCATGCTTACTGAAACATAATTGAAAGCACCGAAAACTTTTGAGCCCAGCTACAGCTACTACCTGGTACTGCAGGAAGATGAGAGGCACATGCGTCAAGTGAGCCCTAATATTGCTGTTGTGTTTTCAGTCCCTTTAATATATATGCTGCCACTGCATAACCTATTTAAGCCACTAACAGCCACAATTAAACGCGCTATACATTGCTTATGTTTTTTATACTTGAAGTGTGCTAGGTTACCAAGGTCACTAACAATTGGAGAGTATCATCAGGACAGCAATGGAAGCCCCCATATCTCTCCTATTAAAGGGTCCTTTTAATCACCTGCAACAAAGCTGTGCAATTCATTTGACCATCCAGAGACTATTTTGTTTTGTCACTTAATAAAGTTTCATTTTTACTTGAGCTAATATACTGCTGCCTCATTATCAGCATCAAAGTCTTTGTCTATTTTTCAAATTTAATTTTGCCTTAGCAATCTAGCTAAGTAAACAGAAGAATGAACATTTCTGTTCTTTCAATCTCAAAGTCCCTAGATGTTGAAAGAAGAAGAATTGATCAGCTAAATGCAACACTTTTCTTTGTTCAGGAATATAATTTGGAGTATGTTTTCCTGGGATTTGTCTTTTTCGCTTTGGGGCAGGATGTTGCTTGGAGACCCTGTTACTTATCCCATGCAATGTGTTAGAGGAGCATTAATTAGACATTAACAATTCCCTTCATGTGAAATGTTGCTTTGTGCATTTGGAAATTGATAATCATGCACATGGCTTGCAGATATTAGGCGGATGGATCATGCTGTTGACAAACACTTATGCATAGAGAATATGAGTCTGCAAAGTTCTAGACATGGATTTTGGTGTGCAACCACTTTTTGTAATTTGCCTAATACCATAAAATGAATGAGGAGAAGCATGGGGGCCGCCATTGCTGAATGGTATTAAACCTGTGCAGTTTTGTAGCAGTTATTAAAACTATTGTTCATGTTATTCGGGCTGGCACTTTCTGATTTACTAGCAGCATGTCTTATTTTTTCCAATGTCTAGTTGCGTTGAGAATTGTGCATTGTGAGATGTTCAGCTTTTGTGTGTGTGACACTGCTACATATTTATTTAGTCTTTTGTACTATGTGTCTATGGGAAATCAACCGGCTATGTATCTGAAGCTTTCCAGGGCCTATTATTTTAAAAGCATGTCATAAAAAATACAAAATATAGCGTTTAGCCAAATTGGAGATAAAGTAGCTGTAGACACATCTAAAAGCCTATTGCAGGTGGGTGAATTTTATAAGCTTGGTAGCATACAAATCTTTTCCAGAATTTAGCTGAGGACTATTTTAACCCTTTAAGTGCCAGCCTACTTAGATTTTTTGTCACACTCTGTTGCCAGACTACTTTTCACGTTTTTGCGCTACACATGTTCAACCTTGATTTTTGAAGGGATTTCCAGGGATTTTCCAGGAAAATTATATATAGTTTTTTTCAGCAGAGCCTGGGCTTCAACATGCAAAAAATCTATTTTTTACAATTTGTAGTGTTTTTTTGTAATAAAAAATGTAAATTTGTTAATAAAATATTATTGCACGTGAAAGCCCTATTTTTCCCGGTACCACATGGGTGGTATACACCCTTTCCTGCCCAGGAAACTCCCCCAAACTGAAACAGCAGTTTAGGAGATTTCAGATAGGATACAACTATGCAATATGATTGCATAGTTGTAAGGGGTTTACTTAAAAAAAAAAATGACATAGGGTCCCCCCTCCCAGGGAGGGGGGGGGGGGGGGCTCATTTTCTTTTTGGAATTTTAAGGGTTAAAAACCCTTAAAATCCCCCCCAAAAATGACGTAGGGTCCCCCTTACCCAGCATTACTGACCCGGACCAGCTATGGGGGCTTGTAGAACAGGGCGCAGGGGCCAGAGTTGGTGGCCCCTGGCCCTGCAGGCTACTAGCCCACATAGCCACTAAGTGGCCCGGGCCCTTCTGCCCCCCCCTGGCCGTTGGGGAGGCAGGTAATGGGGGGGCTGGGGGTTATGGCAAGTCACCCGCTAGCCGCAGGTGATTGCCAGCCCCAGAGCCTTGTGAACTGGTATAAAGGGTCTCATGGACCCCTTACCAGTTCAGAAAGGGTTAAGCAAAAAAAAAAAAAAGACACCAGACAAAAAATTCTTTATTTATTCTTTTTTACTTATACTTACCTCTGATCCAGTGTCCCGCGCCGCTGCAGATGACACTTGTCGGTAGTGATCGGAGCAGGGAGGGTGGGAGGCAGGGAGATCAGAGCCACCCTGCCTCCCACCCTCCCTGCTCCGATCGCTACCGACAAGTGACAGTCGGAGCCCGGGTGCCGGTATACGAGGAGCGTCATCCCGCTCCTCCCACAAGTGGGCGGGGCTAGGGCGGGGCCAGTGCCGGCCGAAGAGGATGGTGAGGGCACGTTGCTGGGTCCTCACCTGAAGAGTGGTAAGTCCGGGGGGGATCGGAGCCCCCCCTGGTGAAGAGAAGACCCGGGGAGAGCGATCGGGCTGTCAGGTGAATTTGTGTCATTTTTATTTTCTTTCAGATGGCACGGGGGGGCCTATTCTGGGCCCCCTCCTTAAGATCAGAGGCCCGGCGGCGAAAATCAAACAGCTGAAGAGAATAGCGGTTATATCTTTTATAGTTTTTTTTTATGGGGGTTTAAAGTCAGCTACATGAGACTCACGTAGCTGGCACTAGAAGGGTTAAATATCACCTTTGCATTATAATATAGTGACATTACACTTTTCTGTGCAATAGAAAATGCTAAACATACACAAAAACAGGAGGAGAAACAGCGCCTGCCAAGGTAGGCCTGAGGAGGTAGGTCTGAGGAGACGGCCTGAGGAAGTGATCCAGCAGCGATCACGCAACGCGTCGCGTTCTTGTTCGTCAGGACCCCCATAGGATAGCTCCACTTATCCGGTGATGTATCTTACTACTATTTAGATCTCACCAGCTCATCCAGTGCTCACATTGATATTTACGTATATCAGCACAGCACAGCACAGCACAGCACAGCCGGCTGAGTCACAGCACGGCCACTGACACTTGACACTTTAATTCATTCTCTGCACTATTTTGTGACACTTTAGCAGCATATTTTGCACATAAGTTTTAATTTGTGATTCTTGTATTGTATATTTTATTCACATTTCAACATATTGTATGTATATTGCACAACTGGATACATGCTGTGTTAGAGGCATATCTTGCTAATTCATTTCTACTTTAGAGCGTATTATCATATCCTAGGGGATCTGGTGTTTTTAAATTCTTTTTAATCTAACAGTGTGACTAAAATCATCATTGTAAAACTACCCAAAACACAAATAAAGGGTCATTTCTTAACATCATTGTTGGAGGTGCGGTCCATTTTTGATACAGGTATATTTTGGGGGTCGCTCTGGACTACCCCACTCTTTTGTGTATTGTGTGCCTTACACCATATGGGGTAAGGACCTGTATCTGACCAGCACACCCTTTACCATATAGCGGTGCGGGGTAACAAAGTGGTTTATTTCTAAGTATGCAGTTCAAACCAGGACAGGGTGGTAAAAGAAGGATTGGATTAAAAATAACATAACTTGTGCTTAGCATTAAATAGGCACACAATATACTTCATACAGTTTGTATAATCACTTCTTTACAGTGTTGCTGAATTGCTGAGCCACTAATGCTACATCTCCATCCCCAAAATTAATAGAGACACCCAACAGCTCTGCTCTTCTCAGTTACATCCAAGGTGGAACTTTTTCAATCTTGCGGGGACTGTATCCTGCTTATATTGCTGTCAAGTTTGCAGCTTCAGCCTGGGCATAGCTGTGCTTTAAAAGACAGATAGTTAATGTTTTTTATTTCATTAGTCCAAAATCAATACATTTTTCATATTCAAATGTAACTATAGAGTGGCAAGAACAATTCAGTCCATGGCTGTAAGGCACATTTAATGTACTGAGGTCATACAATTATAATGTAGCTGCAACAGCATCTGTAATTATGCGGTGTAGACACTGGCATAGAATCAGTGTAGGTCTGTGTCAGTAATAACGGTAATGTAATTTCCTGTTGTTCTAGAAGAATGCACAGATCACACCAAGCATGCTGTATGATAAGGATTGTGGATGGCAAAGCTCACGCTTGAATACTTTGGGAAGTCATGCTAAATGAACAGAATGATTGAGCATCTAAAGTAGCACAAAAAGTACAAAATGAGGCATCCCTTCCATAGACTATGACCTTGAGCAATAAATTGTATCAGATTTTATTATAGCACAGTGATTAACTACTTTGTTTCAGGGATTTTGGTTTTAGTTTTGGTTATTTCATCAGTATTTGGTTATTTTATTGCCATTTGGTCATATTCAAATAACTAAAAAAAATGGATATTTGGCCTCAGACCTTCATTGGTATTTGTTAGGTTTAACTAAAATTATTGTCATTTATTATTAGGGCCATTTTAAACACATTATAGATAGAGTAACAAAGGGGTAACACAATGGGGGCTCAGGATTGTACGAGCCCCTGGCTAGCTAGCTTATGCGCTGCTTATTCCAATCTCTAGTGTACCTCCCAGCTAGTCAACAAATGTGCTCCATTGCTTACTTTATACGATTAGGACAGGAGAGGGACAGATTATCGGTATGGTGTGAATAAACACACTGCTGCTACTGTAGTAGAAGATAACATGGCATAGTTGTGTATGCCGCCCCCCCAAAAAAAAAAAAAACATGATGAAAAAGTGAAGCAAAACCCTGGATTTTCAGTATCCCAGGTTTTGGTCAATACCCCGGTCACCCAATATAAATATCTCGCCAGCATTTCCACGGTAACAGTGCAACTTTTCTCAAGTCAGCTTCTTTGGTTGCGCAAATTAATTTGTGGCTACAGAAACTAAATGGAAGATTAACCTCATTACGACGAGTGCAGCAGCACACAGACCAAGAAGGATGTAAAAGTTGCGCTGCTGGTCGCATATGCGGTAAATGGTAGAGTTTCACACTGTGGAGCATCTTAAATTGGGATGCCCCAGGGGTGGGTATTTAATGGGACCAAGCATCACATAGATACTATTGGTTTTGTTTCAATTTAAGGCTAAAGCATTGCAAGAGTAGAACCTGGGTTGGAGATTCATGGCTGAGAGCTACAGTGAGGCCAGGTACAGTGGGTTGGGAGGCACAGTAAAGAGTCAATTCTGGCTGAGGCTCACAGGGAGTTGGACTGCTTGTTTGGGGCTATGATTAGCCCAGTTAGGTCCAAACCATGTTCTTCCTTTGGCCTGAGAGGGCTGTGACATTCTATATAAAGAACAAATGTTTTATGATGACATACTTTATGGGGGATCACCTTCATGAACTCCTGTGGCTAACAGTTACAGGATACTACTGTGACATATTATAAATTATGCTAAAATATTTATTTGCAGTTGGAGAGAGGATGTGTGAAGAAGCTGATGCCGTTAACTGTATAGTGTGTGGGAGGAATTTTCACCTCTGTATAGTACTTTCAAGCAACTTTCATCATTGTACTAGCAGCTATCTATACATACAAAGTTAAGCAGCTTACATGGTGTGTTCTGTTGCTGTGTTTTTTTATATTCCAAATGGTTTTGGATGTATTAAGGTGACAAAATGTAACAAGTGAGGGGAATCACCAGAAACCATGCTTTGCAGTATAAAAGCCCCTCCCTATGACGGGAGCATCATTCTCTTGTAAGAGGGGGAACCCATATCCCTCTGAAGAATAAAACAGACCAGGGCCCTGCAAGCACATCAGAAGTAGCGGGGGAACTTCAAGCAAGCCATTTACTTACCGCCGGTGTTTGTTCCATAGTTCCAGATTCTTACTTAAAGATCTTTTGATTTGCTTGCATCATCTGGGAGATGCAGGTGGTAATTGAGGAAAACATACATTTAATTATTTAAATGTTTTTTTATATTAACACATGGGTAGTGGTGCGCTTATTTTTACTTTACAATACTTGTGAGCTGGTGTGGGCCCCAAGGGCCCTGACATCAGTTAAAAAGACAGGGTGCATCAAGCCACCTGTCCAATTTGGGGGTGGCTTGCTGATATCTCATGCCCAACTACCCACAACCCCACCGGGCATGGGGGTGTGCAAGAGCCCGTTACTCATTGTTGTTCTCCCAGAAGTGCTAGTCACAACAGACCTGTGCCAATGGGCTGGTATGCCACTATGGCCCCCATGCATATTAGACCAGGCTAGTCCCCTAGAGGGGGGGGGGTGCATGGGTAAATTAACTAGATCTTTTTCCCCTCATAGAACGTAATAGTGTTCGGCTTCTGGTTTAAAGAAACCCATATATCTGAACACCTTTGGCTAAACAGCCTCAAAATCGACCAAGGGGCTGGTCAGCTCCCTGCACATCACAAAATAAATAGAAACACTCATCTCCAAATGTATTTACAACTATTCCAACAATCAATAAGGGTCTTGCAATACATTTCTAGAAAAAAAACATCCAAATAGCAGTTTAAAGAAATCCAAATAGCTGGCCGAACAGCCTCAGGACCGACCACAGGGGGGCTCATCTCCCCACTCATCACAAGACAAATAGAAACACTCCTCTCCAAATGTATTTAAATCTATTCCAACCATCACTAAGGGGCTCTCAATACATTTCTAGAAAAGACATACAAATGACCTTGGAAATCATCATTTTAGCAATTTAAAGTATGTTGGAGCTTGGCAGATAATTCATGTGGAAAAACACACTGCCACATTTACAAGTTAACTTCATAAAAAAGCGACATGTCCTTAAGAAATCTTTTCCAGGAATGTAAACCGTCAAAAAGTTTAACAAAACACTCAATCAGCACCAAATATGCACGTCCTACTTACCACCTCTTTAGTTCTACCAGAAATGAAAGCATATTAATTCTTTATTCTTTTACTTATTCCATTGTGCAATTGCTCTGCAGGTTTAGGCTCTCGGCAAGTGGTGTGCTTTGAAAACGTTACGCCATATCCAATATAGTCTCATTAGAAGTTAATGTTCTAGCTAATGATGTTGTTCTATGGTGCTTAAGAAGGTTGCTCTTATTGTGTTAATTACGAGAAGAAAATTGCAGAGTAGACAAGGCTTTTCATTGATATGTTGCTCAACATTTTCTCATAATAATGGTAAAGAAAATGAGACTGTATACATCGAGGGAAATAAAAAATACTATTTCATCATTTTTAAAAATTCCTCTGTTACAAAGAACAGTGAAATACCTAACCAATTAATTTTCCTAGTCTGGTCTGAGTCCTGTCACAGTTTGGCTTCCAGGGAGTTGCTTATGTTTTAGTGGGAAAATAATTTTGGGTCAGGTTTACAGGCCATACATTTGCATAATATGCAGGAAAGCTGCCATGCGTCGCTCAGTTATTTAGGGGACTGTTCATTAAAAAAAGCAGAGAGGTATCTGTCTCTAGTGGGAAACCCCTCTTTGTGGAGTACTCTCAACACTTTGTTGAATATTCCATAGGAGGATGGCTATATTTATAATGAGGGATGAGCGAGCCCCCCAAAGTTTGGGTTCGGCCAAACTTTGAAAACCCGCTTCCCAATGAAATCAAGAGTGTGCAGCAGGAAGCTCTGCTGTAATTCAGAATAAAGATAAAAAGACAATGGAAGACCCCCCTATATATATATTTATGCGTATATAGGCACTGCCCCTCAAACATATAGGGGGCGCCCAGCTAACCTCAGCACATGAATTACACCCACACAAATACCCACAACTGGTTAATTGCTGGGCTGGCCAATAATATACAGGCATATATAGCCAAAAAACTCACTTTTAAT
Source organism: Gastrophryne carolinensis (assembly GCA_027917425.1). NCBI lineage: Eukaryota > Metazoa > Chordata > Amphibia > Anura > Microhylidae > Gastrophryne > Gastrophryne carolinensis. Next base: position 99,977,819 of record CM051240.1, on the reverse strand, counting down.
GACAAAAAATGGCACAAAAATGAATGCATATGACAGACAAGACTTCATAACACACAACAATGTAAAACCGCAATTGCGCTTAAAAAACATATACAGAAGAATGAGGGCCCCTGCCAGGCCGACCTGGACTCCACACTCACACCAGCACTCACTCAGCTCACACCAAAAAATGCTGGCCAGCATACAACAACGGGACAAAAATCTATCCTCTATAAGAGCCAAAGGTTGGCACACATCACGATCATTATAGCCATAATGCCAGGCTTGTGGTTCTGTCCAACGTATACGTGTTTCAAGTGTTTGTAGCTGGATATTGCGCTGATTGAGTGGAGGCCCAATACATGGAGCACTTTAGAGACAATATTGCTTAAGCTGGGCACATGGATTAACAATGCTTGAAAGCGCAACAGACCATCAGCATTAAGTTCATACCCACAATGGGATTCAAGTGTTAACTGCTGTGCAAGAGTGCAGGTGCTTGTACCTAGACACTCTGAAATAGATGGATATACGCTCTCTGTAAAGGACCGAAATATGCTCCACGGTCCAAGACAGGTACTCAAATCACATCCCAGTTGTGCGTCCATAAGGGGGCACCTCGGCCCGTCACTGATATATCATTAAGCGTTACCGCCACATGTCTCACCACTGGCGGTTAGCCAATTCCTTCCCGCCGATAGCGTGTCCAAACCAAGGGCTACTTGCAAGCGCGGCCATTCTGTGAGCGAGCATGCATGGTGGGCGTGGTCAGAGGCCCCAACCGACAGCTGTTTCGCTCCCGCTCGGGAGCTTCGTCAGGGTGGGAGGGACTGGCTCTGTTGAGTCATCTTTATAGGCAGGTCACACTGATGCAAAGGCCAATCACTTTCATGCGCCCGCAGCTGCGCAGTGTTCAAACAAAGGTACTCGCCTTTCTCGCGTTCCAACTTGCATCACGTGACTTTACATCGATTCTTTCCATCTGCGCCTGCATGATCCGCTTCTATACACTGCCCGCAGCTCGCGCATGCGCAGTGAGTTTCAAATCGCCGCCCGCAGCTCGCACAGTCTGCTTAACTCTTTCAGTGCTAGCCGGCAGCAAGGACCATCCACAGATGCATTCTTAATATCCGCACTATATTGTCAACTTCAGCTCATAAGCCATTTAATATCCTCCCTGATCTCTTAAGTGTATATACAAATCTACTGGGTTTTAGTGGTAAAACTAGCAAGACATCACACATCCAGCAACCAACATGAATAGCATATCCTAGATACACATATAAAGGACCAAGCAGCAACCCATACTACCTTAAAGCTACACAATCCTATGTAAACAGGCACCAGTCCTTTTTTCCATAGATAAATAAATGGACAGGCTGGGTGCATCCCTGAAACCACCACCAAGCCTCGCTGAGACTATACACCAATATATGTGCCTATATACATCTATAAGCAACTGAAAGAGGTACATAATGAAAAGGTAAGTAATAAAAGACCCTTCCCCAGAGCCAAGAAAGAGCAGCCAGATTGCAAAGTAGACCCAATGACCATAGGATTAAAGAGCTATCAGGTCTAATAAAAAGACACAGAGGAATATATATTCCAAATTATCTGTGCAAATATACCATCCAAGGCCCCATTTCATCAACTGCTTGAACCTGTCATTGAGGCCTACTTACATGAACAGATAATCACACTTTCCTCTACTCCCAAGCGGGGCTAGAGAAACGCTTTTAGGCCCATATCCGTATTCAGACCCAACGGGAACATAGTGCCCAGCTCATAAATGAGCCTTGATTCCTGCTGTAACAACCGGACATCCCAGGACCCCCCTCTATTGGAACCTCTAAGCTTGAAAATCCCACATACTGTCAATCCCGTGGGATCCCCATTATGATATTTATGGAAATGTGTAGCTAGTGGGCTTTTTTCACTATTTCTCTTAATATCACCTACATGTTCTATTATCCGAGTACGCAATTCCCTTTTAGTTTTACCAACATATTTTAGCCCGCAAGGGCATGTAATAAGGTACACTACGTACCTAGAGGCGCAATTTATGAATGCGCCTATAGGATGGGAATTTGTACATTTTGGTCCACTAAAACTAGTTGTTTTAAGTATAAATGGACATATCTTACAGTGACCGCAGCTGAACGAACCCACCATATTTGTAGTATTTCTAATTGCTTGGTAAGGTCTATATTCGCTACGGACTAGCAGATCTTTGATATTGCTTGCTCGTTTAGCCGTCAACAAAGGGCCGGACCCCACGATTTTAGCTATCTTTGGATCCAATAGCAACACATGCCAATGGGATTATAAAATCCCACGAAATCTATCCCAGTGTGTGCTATATTTGGTAATTAGGCGCACCGGTGGATCACCCACCCGTAGGCCTCCACCGTACTACAATTTATTCTGATCCGTCATTGGGTCTACTTTGCAATCTGGCTGCTCTTTCTTGGCTCTGGGGAAGGGTCTTTTATTACTTACCTTTTCATTGTGTACCTCTTTCAGTTGCTTATAGATGTATATAGGCACATATATTGGTGTATAGTCTCAGCGAGGCTTGGTGGTGGTTTCAGGGATGCACCCAGCCTGTCCATTTATTTATCTATGGAAAAAAGGACTGGTGCCTGTTTTCATAGGATTGTGTAGCTTTAAGGCAGTATGGGTTGCTGCTTGGTCCTTTATATGTGTGTGTATCTAGGATATGCTATTCATGTTGGTTGCTGGATGTGTGATGTCTTGCTAGTTTTACCACTAAAACCCAGTAGATTTGTATATACACTTAAGAGATCAGGGAGGATATTAAATGGCTTATGAGCTGAAGTTGACAATATAGTGCAGATATTAAGAATGCATCTGTGGATGGTCCTTGCTGCCGGCTAGCACTGAAAGAGTTAAGCAGACTGTGCGAGCTGCGGGCGGCGATTTGAAACTCACTGCGCATGCGCGAGCTGCAGGCAGTGTATAGAAGCGGATCACGCAGGCGCAGATGGAAAGAATCGATGTAAAGTCACGTGATGCAAGTTGGAACGCGAGAAAGGCGAGTACCTTTGTTTGAACACTGTGCAGCTGCGGGCGCATGAAAGTGATTGGCCTTTGCATCAGCGTGACCTGCCTATAAACATGACTCAACAGAGCCAGTCCCTCCCACCCTGACGAAGCTCCCGAGCGGGAGCGAAACAGCTGTCGGTCGGGGCCCCTGACCACGCCCACCATGCATGCTCGCTCACAGAATGGCCGCGCTTGCAAGTAGCCCTTGGTTTGGACACGCTATTGGCGGGAAGGAATTGGCTAACCGCCAGTGGTGAGACATGTGGCGGTAACGCTTAATGATATATCAGTGACGGGCCGAGGTGCCCCCTTATGGACGCACAACTGGGATGTGATTTGAGTACCTGTCTTGGACCGTGGAGCATATTTCGGTCCTTTACAGAGAGCGTATATCCATCTATTTCAGAGTGTCTAGGTACAAGCACCTGCACTCTTGCACAGCAGTTAACACTTGAATCCCATTGTGAGTATGAACTTAATGCTGATGGTCTGTTGCGCTTTCAAGCATTGTTAATCCATGTGCCCAGCTTAAGCAATATTGTCTCTAAAGTGCTCCATGTATTGGGCCTCCACTCAATCAGCGCAATATCCAGCTACAAACACTTGAAACACGTATACGCTGGACAGAACCACAAGCCTGGCATTATGGCTCTGCTGTAATTCACCTGAGCCTGGAATCCCGATCTCTTTGGTGGTGGCGTTCACTTCAAGTGGTGGTCCATGGCAAATAGCCAATGCTCCCATGAGTGAGGATACTCCTAGTGTCAGCTGGTAATGCTGGCATTAGGAGTGTCCTCACTCATGGGAGCAGCGGCCATCTTTCTGTGGACCTAGCTGAGGACCACTTAAAAGGAACACAGACATCAGTGGGACTGAGATTGCGGGGCTCAGGTCAGTTATACAGCAATTTTGGCTGCTGCATCCCTTCAGGTTAATCTGATGGATGGGCTGCTCAGAAACACATCAACCAGCTTTTCCAGCCAGAAGTCCGTGTCCATGTTTGAGTTCGGCGTTCGTCTCAGATATGGACTTATGGGTTTGTACCTAACTTTGTGGTTCGGGTTCACTCAACACTATTTCTAATATTTTACACAAATTTATTTTTTATTTATACACCTCATATAAATAATTTGATCTTTTTGCTCTTGTGTGTTAAGCATAGGGCTCTTTAATAAAATCAGGCCAACTGAGAGCTCTGTAAACAAGCTGCTATCTCCACTTTCATAAACATTCCCAACTTGCCCCAGAGCATAATCATTGCACGCTCCTCTCCAGCCACTCCAACAGATCTCTTTTCTTGTGGCCCAATGTATCTGTAGCCACTATGTCCAATCCTGCACATCTGAATTTGGTCCTGGCAGATATGTAAAGCGATGTATGGGACCAGGTTGAGGTGCCCATAGAGAATAATAGGCATCTAAGTCTTAAACCCTACTCACATATGCCCACCTTTAGACCAGAAGCTAGAACTGTGGTAATAGGCGCTAGGAAAATTACCTAGATGTCAGGCGATAAGGAAATGTGGTTGCCATAACAGCAGTTGCAGGTAAGCAGGAACAAGGTTCTGGTTTGGGAAAGTGCAACAAAGTAGACTTTCTGCTTAAAACCCAGTGCTCACAAAACCTATCCTGGGTTTTGGTCTTTGCCGCCCCCGGGCACCCCGATCTGAGGTGCCCCGCTGTGTGAAACCCCCCGGGTTGCCCGATCTCACTCATCCTTCCTCGGTCCTATGGCACATGCACAGATCTGAGCGTGTTGATGGCCGCAACCCCTGCTACCCTTTAACGGGGAGCGTGTCCGCACCAGCCATTTACAAATGCTTAGCGCAGGCACGCACCTTGCTAAAGTGATAGCGGGGATGCGACCACTGCGCGCACATGCTCTATTAGACCGGGAACGAAGGTGCGTTTTCAGGCAAACTGGGGGGGGGGGTTGAAAATGCGGAGCATCCCAAATCTGGATGCCCCAGGGGGAGCAAGTATGCTTGCCCTGAAGTCTCACTTTAAGCAATTTGATGAATTGCTGTTTTCTATCTAACCAACTGGCAGATTTAGATTCTGTTTGCTCATCAGACACATGTATTGACAGATGAAGTGTAGCAGTAAAGGGAACATTACAAAACAGGTAGGACCGCTTGTAAAACCTGTTGGTCAGGTTAGGTCAGGCTGCAATAACCATGAGTAGGTTGTGGGTTTGGCTTAAACTGACTTATGCAGGTCTAAATTATGGATTTGGTGGTACTATGACATGGTTTTCTTACTTAGTTATTGTACATGAATACACATACATCACACTTGCTAAGGCACAACAAAAAGTCCACAGGCATTTATTTTAACATTTTAAAAATAAATAATATTCTATATGATTTTAGTAGTCTACAGTTAATTATACAGCACTGTACCACGCCACACCAATGTTACATTTAAAAGGTATGACCTTAAAAGATTCTCTCATTGAGATCAATGGATGTCAAACTTCCATGTCCAGAAGCATTAATCTCAATGGGAGCACCCCATACCATTTTTTTGTTTAAACCCCTTCCACCTACTAACGGTAACACTCAAATGTATATTATAATTTTCCTTTTGATGATCTGTCTGACAGAGAAACTAAAAATGCACACACAATTGAGGGTGTGTGGTACAGGATGCCATTTCCAAGTTCACCTGTTGGATAGAGCTCCCTGACTAAGTTTCTTAGGCCTTACAGGTGGTGGAAGCAGAGGGATAGCATCCCAACAGGCCAAAGGCTAAAATATCATTGTTCCCATTAGATTTTTGGTAAAAAAAAAAAGCTAGCAAAGAACTTGTTGCACACCACTTGGTTGGTCAACCTAGAGGTTATATGATGACATGTCTACTGTAAAGAATGTTTTTATTTTTTAATAAGTGTTTATGGTTAGGAATTAGGCTGCCAAGGCTGCCTTTTCTAAGCCTAATGAATTATTAGTAAAACCCAAAACAATCTCTTGAGCCTCAAACTTTACTTTAAAACTTAAGACTATAAATTCTCTTTGCCATGAAAATGTCCATCTCAACAGGACAATAGTAAATTCAGGGTTTTATTGTTTCCTAATATGATAAATGCCTATGGTGAGACTAGTCATATTTTAAAATATATTTGAAGTGGCTGCTGTTTATAGTTATTAAATATTTCTGTGTAATGTTCATGCTGCTTGCCAATGAAAAGTCTGGGGGGGGCACAGAAATAAATCTGGTATACAAACACTGCACTACATGACCTAAAGAATGAGGACATTTAAATACTAAATCATATGTGGCTTTGCTTTATCTTATTTTAAAACCATAGGCATAGATGTGCAATTGGTTGTCCATTGAGTACTATTACAATCTTCAGTCTTTAAGAAAGTGTTTTAGCTAAGTTTTAAAATACAGCTGCTGGAATGAGCTCATATTCAGAGAAATAAGGATCAGTGAGGTCATGGCTGGCCCATAATTGGTGTTCTACTAAATCCCAAATGTGTTTGATGGGTCTCAGCTCAGGGTCCTTAGACTTAACATAACCATTTTCTTATGGAACTTGCTTTTTGTTGAAAGAGAACCTCGTTGCCACAAAGTATGAGGCTCGCTGCGAAGCTATTGCATGCTATAGTTGGGAAATTTCCCTTTACCCTACACCATCAAACCTTTCTGCACTATGCATTGAGGTTTTCAGCATTATCATTGCATCTGTTGAACTATGATTGTTTTTGGAACTAGCCTGTTCGATTTGCTATAACAAAGATTGTTTGTAAATCCCCACTGTTCAATGGTGAAATGTTTTACAGCACTGTAGAGGAGGCAGCTTGAAATTGGAGATTTTAGATCTGTGTGCAACTGCTTTGCTATCGAAACCCTATTTGAACAGTCATGTTCATTTTTGCCTCTGGGACATTTTTTATGGTGAACAGGGGCCACACTAGCAATAGGGACAGCAGGGATGAGCTTCCGTGCTGTAAGGTAGCTGTGTTTATCATCCTCATCCAATCCCTGCCTCCATAGCCTTCCCCGAGCTCTACTGTACCTGCTTTAACACCTGTACCTGCTTTAACACTTTTCATACCTCTATATGCTTGATTTACTGAAATTAGTTATTAATTCTGTACATTTGTAGTAAATGCAACCAGACTTCCTTTGTTGTTGATGTCAGCCAAATGGCTTTTTGGGTTCAATCTGTATTTTACATATATATATATATATATATATATATATATATCACTGTGTAAAGATACGCCTCTGCGTCAAAATATTCTAGAGCAACTTAACTGCTACCTAAATCTAAATGACAACACTAATGGTTATTATAACTAGTGTTGGGCGAACCCCCAAAGAAACCAGTCCCCATTGAAATCTATAGGGACCAAACTCTGGGGGCAATTCTGCCTCTGGGCAACTGTCAAGAGGCCTCCAGAGGCAGAATCATCAAAAAGAATTGTGATGGCAGGCAGTACTGCCACTAGGAGTGTCCTAATTTATGGGAGCAGCGGCCATCTTTATGTGACACCACCCATGGACCATTAAAAAGGAATGCACTGCTGACCAGGGACCGGATCAAGGCCGAGTTAAGTTGTACAGCAGCTACCTGCTCCCTAGGTGAAGCTGGTTGATGGGCTGCTTAGCACAGGCATGGGCACGGACTTTGGGCTGAAGTCTGTGTTCAGATTTGGGAACCTGAATGGGCAAAGTTTGGTACTAACCCGAACATTGTGGTGCTTATTATAACAAAGAAGAGAAATAAAATTAGCCTATAATGAAAACTGTAGCATATATCAGTTAAGCTGAAAAAAACAAAAAATATTTAAAGGGGTAAAAACATTATTTTTATTGCAGCAGTCCTTTTTACTGTATTGTTTAAGACATAATGTGACACTCTTCTTATCCTAGCTCATAAGTATCTGCGACCTTATGGGCCCCCACACAGTTTTACCTTTGCATCCCCCCTAGTTACCCACTTGGATGAGGACTTTCCATTTTATACTTTACTTTATATTGTTATGTTGTTGTGCTTATTTAATGCCGCAGGATTATGGACTTCATTAAGTTTATATGGTGAATGACAACCCATACACTTGCTATACATGACATCACATACATGACACGGCCATTTGGCATTCCCTGTTTAGCTAATTTAAAGTTATCAATGCCATGCTGTATGTCTGACTTCTTTCCATGAAAAAGAGGTACTTATGCTGCCCCGAAACATTGGCTTGATATATGGATTTTTGCTTTTCAGTTTTTCTGCGGAATACAAAAATCTTTATGATTTTAGATTATTCCTTTAGTGTAATAGCACATTTACAAAACAGAGCAGGCCAAATTACCCTATATTTTGCCAATTTTGTTTATGGCCAACCCAACCGGCAGGGCCGGATTATGAGAGGGGCGCAAGGGACGCGAGCCCCGGGGCCTCCACCACTTGTCCTGCAAAGGGGACCTCCACCAACCTTTGGGTTATGGTCTGGTCCAGGAAACCTTTCAGTCTTTGGTCTGGGGCCTCCACCAGATTTTGCGCCCAGGGGCCTCCACCACACTTAATCCAGCCCTTCCAACCGGTAAAATTCTTGTCAAATGTGACTTTTAAATCTTAACACTAGTTTCAGTATACAGATTCATAAACTGAGATTATTTGGTTTTGAAAGATTTTGGGGCTAGTTTAGGAACTTCGTCAGCTTCCCTCCCTTAGTAAGAGTCACAGAAAATGTTCTTAATGTGGCACTATATCTCTCTGCACCCTAGCCCTCTGGTCACCAGTGGTGACGCTGGATACTGGAGCTGCATAAAGCACAGATAGGACAAGTAATTGTGCTAGACATTTCCAGATACTTCCTAGCACATAGGCACCTAACATAAGGATCCTTTAAACCGAAGGATCATCGGAAGTAGGTACTGTTTAACAGCTTTGTCGGCATACCTATGAGCAGGGAAGAGTGCCTTGTTTTTTTGGGGTTTATATGAAAGTGTTGTTACTTTTCATTAAATATATTTTCATAAATCAATACTTTTAGCTTGTGCGTTTGCATTGATATTTTTATGTTTTAGAATATATTCATCCTAGTTGAAATGAATGATATTTCAGCGGTATAACATACCAATTTTAGTAACAAGACCGTGACAGATCAGGATTTGATATTGCCTAAATCTTTCATTTGTTACTTTATTTTCTATATGCCACACATGCTGTGACACATTGGCAAATAACAACTTACACCTTGTATTTTGTAAGCCACACTGCACGATTCATTTCATCTGCTGTGAATTTGTAAATATGTAAGGGTGTTTTTTACAGCATACTGTATATCAAATAATTAGTAACCCCGCTGATGCAAATGTATCTCCCACCTTCTCAATTTACTATAATGGTAGTAATGCCGCTGATAGAAAATGACGGGTTGCTGCAAAATGTTATTTTTGCCTCATTAGCACACTAATCCAGTGTAATTTTCTTATTGTAAAATGAACTATTGGTGCTGCAAGATGCAAACATGATAAAAGCACTTTGTATGAGGAAAAAAAATATTATGGCGTGCTTACCAAGAACTTACAAGTTTGCACCTTAACTAATGGTCTTTGGAATCTAAGAGCTAAAATATAAAATAATGAGAGCAATAACAGCCCAGTAGCTCTTTTGACAACCCTGGTTTATTGCTAGGAAAGCATTTTGGGGATATATTGGTACAGTTATATAGTTTATTGGGTTGGCTTAAAGCGGACATTCACTCTGAATAAGAGTCTATCTTATATGTTTTCCACACCCTGTACATACAGATTGCTCACATTAAAAATCATCCTACCTGCATCTACTGCATGTTATGAGCTTTTAAACATCCAAGATGGTGGCTCATGGGACATCAGGCAGCCTGCAAACAGGAAGTGCCTTCTAACTCTGCATTCTGGGATTGCTGAACTTTTCCTGACCTCAGCTCTGCTCTGTCTGAGCAAAGCACAGCTATAACCCGCCCCCCTGTACTTTATCCCGCTCTCCTCTCCTCAGTAAGTGTGATGCTTCTGAGTCAAGATGGCGGCGCCCGTACCCTAAAGTCCTGAACAGAGTTGCAGCCCAGTGGGGGAAAGATTAATAAGTGACTAAAAACTTAAAATATATTAATTTTAGATGCTGAGGAATCATTTTATAAGGGTTTGAGCTTTTCACTAAATCATGCTGAAGGTCCAGTTTAAGTTTGTTAAAAACGTCACCTATTTCTTTTGAAGCATCCTGTTGAAAAAACCCAGGGAGGTCTTTTTTTGACAAATAATGTGGTCACGCAAATAATTTTGGGAAGCAAGTTTAACTTTGGGTGTTTTTGGATGTGAACTGAAACTTGTGATTTACGTACTTGAAAGCACAAAAAAGTGTCACCACATTATTGTTGGATTAATTTTTCCCAAAAAATCACCATTCTTTCTGGGTACCTGGGATTTTTACAGATGAGGTTAACCGTATTTCCAGTGAGGTTGTGCTAAAGTAAAGTTTGGAAACAGAACCCTATGGGGTATGCTAAGCTGTTATCAAACTTTCAAAAAAATATCTTTATCTCATTAGAAAAATAACATACCCCATCTGTAAAAATGTCCCATTGCAGGTGCAAGTGATATTTTTAAGGCCCAAATTAGGACAAAAATGTTATTGCACGTTTTTGTGTTTTAAAGTTGAAGAGATGCAGGTTCAATTAAAACCTAAATGTGTACCCAATGTTACACTTGCTTTATTAAATAATTTGCAGAGTAAGGATCTCAGAGTGATCTTAATTTATATACAGTAGATGCGTTAGTGTAATGTTTATTTATCCACTGAAGGATAATCTGAAACATATGTGGCACTGCTCCTCTTTATTGGACAGTCTCTTCCATTTCCTACACCGAGATTCTCATGGATCTTTCCAAATTACTGCAGTGGGTTGTTCTATTTTCAGTTTTGAAACTTATGCTGCATCCTCACTGTACTATGTAACAAGCATTTTGGGTGATTATACTAACCTTTGTTTATCGCATCCCATGTCCTCTTGAACCTTGTTCAGATGGGTGCCACAAGCAGGGCTGGGCCATCGCCCCCCAGCAGGCTCCGCTCTCAAGCTTTCGCAACTGCAGGCATCATTAATCACAGGCAGGGGACCAACATCCACAAAATTAGCAGAGCAGCTAGACGTTGGGGGGGGGGGGGGGGGGGCAGACAAAGCTAGGTAAAGCTGCTGCTGAAAATCACTAGTGGCTAACTGAGGAGAGGGCAAGATTTCTGGCAAAAATCAGTGACACATACTAGTAAAGTGCAACAGAATTTTGCAGTATACACATGTACAAATGTGGGGCAATGTCAAGTGACCATTCTGCCCTGATCATGATGTGTTGGCAGCACACCAAAGATACAGTATAAACCTTCTACTGAGAAAAATTTCCAGAAGCAGTTGACTAAGATATCATCTTTGCCGGTCTTGTATAAGTTAGACATGACATTAGAAAACCATGTTGCTCTATTTTATTAGCCTTTTGCTTTTATGTTTTTGTTTGTCATATTTGATTTCTTCATTTTAACATAAGCTGTTTTATCAAGTTTAATATGTACAGTACAACTGTGTAGCCAACTATTTAGTTACCAGAATTAATAACTATAGATCTAAAAGCTTCAAATGAAGCACAGATAAAAGTCCCTCTGCCAGTGGATGTCAAATTCTGAGTTACTAAGGGGCATTGAAATGAATATTGTTTTTCTCTTTTACCATGAATCTACTGGACAATAAATGCACTGTAATGCCAGTGGGTGAACAATAACGACGGCTCTGCCTTATGGTGCATAATTATAGATTTTTTTACCCAGATAGTTCCCTCAACAGTGAAAACCATGTTAGTGGGTTTCCGTACTAGGGCCCCAGTAAATCAGTAATTGCAAGCCACAAGAGACCAGTATCAATCAGCACTATTGTCAGTCCAGTTCTTCAATATTTGCTAAAGAGGCATGCATGTAGCCCAGAGATGGATGTTTTGATTGGTTATGTATTAAATAACCATGGCTGGGCATGATGTGTTCTAGGGAGTACGGAGTGCCCTTTAAAGTCCCTGTCCAGGTACGCACTAACTTTCTCCAACCTTATCCCCATTGAGAACAATGTAGAAGTCTGCTATAGCTAGTTTGCTATACTTGCTTATGCTGAGAGCACCAAGGGGCACAGAGACTTTGTGGTCCTGGAGAAAGTAGGGCAAAATTTGGAGCCATGCTACAATTCCAAACTGCAGGAAATGGAGGAAATGCAAATAGGAGAGGTGTCAGGTGAACTGCCTGCCACCTTATTATTGTAATTGGATTTAGGGTCACTTTAACAATATTTACACTGGGCTCTTACAAACTTTGTAACACTAGTTGAACCAGGCTAGTGGGGAGCTTTGACTATGAATGGCCAAACGTATCCAGCATATGCACCATATTCTGCTTAAAAATAATTAAACCAAACTGGGTTAAAGAATTTTTATCTACATCTCTCTCCTATGGCACAATGAGGTTTGAACTGAGCGGTACCCAGTTTGCCAAACATACCTATGATTTAACTAAAGATCAAATTTGTAGCCAGGCCCATAAGTGTGATTTACATTCACATTGCTGCCACTTCTAGGGTTTACTGCTTGGCAGTGGTTCCCCTTCTAACCCTAATTTTGAGTAGCAGCATTTTTCCCCTTATACTTCTAGACTCAACTATAGAGTGTCTCTCTTCAGCAAAGGGGTACCTTATCTATTTCATGCAGTTAATATAATAATACCCATGTAGGAAATGTTATATATACCATACTCTTGCCTGGCAGAGCTAAAACAATTTTAGAAAATGATTTAATTTGATTTAATCATTTTGCCTTGTTTGACCAAAATAGGGTAAGAAAATATATTGTATTCTTTTATACTCGCCAAATAACATTTTTCACCTTTACATTTTTGATGCTTAACAATTCAATAAATGCAATATTAAACATAGTACACCAAGCTAGTCCCCAGAATAATACTGACAAGAGCTACATATGCAATTTCCCAGACCAATTTCAGATCTAAAACAACCTAAGGGTTTGATCAGAGCCTGCTTGCTCAAAACCAAAAGGATAATAGTGCAGTTATAAAGTTATTAATAGAGATCAACCTCAATAAGCATAGGCATACCTTCCTGTTATGGCTGTAGACTGTCTTCTCTTGATTGTCCTCCACTCGTCAATCGAACAGAGCTTTATTCACCAAGTACAACAGAATGCACAAGGAATACCTTTTGACACAGATTTTTATACCATACAATACAGGGAGGAAAAAGCCAAGGAGTACCTTAGGGGGAACATGAAATCAGCAGTGCAAATGGTTCCATAATTATGCTAGTCAAATGTTGGAGTCAAGGTGATGGCAGCTGTCTATATAGTTGGCATGAAAACAGTCTTGTCTGAGGGCTCCATGATGGAGCGGGCTCCACTGAGCAGTCGGATGGCAGCTGGTAAATAGACAGTGGTGTGTCAGGAAGCAGGAGCCTCTGGTACACTGTGAGTACAAGTGTGGGACACATGATTCTGTCTTCTTAAAGTGGACCAACACCCAGGATTTTGACTATCCTGGGTTTTGGTCCACTTCAGGGGGGCACCCCGATTAGGGGTGCCCCGCTGTGTAAAACCCCCCAGAAACCCCCAAACTCACCTCACCACGCTCCCACAGACAAGTGGCAGACAAGGCAGCGCGTCCGCCGCCGCCTCCCGCGCGCCCCTCTGACAGTGCGCGCGCCCGCGCCGGCCATTCACAAACGGCCGGCGCCGGCGCGCGCACGGCTAGAGGTGAGATCAGGTGAGTTCTCTTGGGGGTTTGGGGGGGGTCCCTCACCGCGGGACATCCTGATCTCGGATGTCCCGCGGTGAGGGGGGTGATCGGCCCGGGAATCTTATAGATTCCTGGGCCGATCACCCATGGGTGACGGTCCACTTTAAAAGCAAGGTTCGCTTGCTTAGTAGTCACAGCAACTGTTCAGCAGTGTACCAAAACCTAGACTAAACGCCATCACTATTGACCACACAGAGGCAGGCTGATAAAAGCAGGACCCCCACCCATAACAACTACCTTTTTCAGATAACGTAGAGTCGTAAGCAAAAATGCAACATAGAAGAACCAAAGCACAATCACTTGAGAAGCTTAAAGTGGAATTTAAATTATTCTCAGAAACATATATGCCCTTATTCATCAAGCGATAGCGCCAGGTAGTGTCTGACGAGCGCCAGGTAGCGGCAGCTAACGGCGACTACCGACTCAAGTACGCCCGCGGCGGTCACAATGACGCATTTATCAAGCAAAATGAGGCTAGCACCGGCGAGAGCGACGGCTAGCGCGGCATTCATCATGAAGCCGCCTGGACCGAACAGCGCCGCTGCAAATTCCCTCACAGCGCCAGGTATGAGCTGTCGCTCCCTGGCGATGTCCAATGCATTTCAATGGAGCAATCTATAATAATTCATGATTAATTGGTAATAATTTTTTTTTTTATTTTTTTAATGTCAAAAAATCGGAGACCACTTCTGCAATGTTAGGATTTATTTTTAAGTCCAAAAAAAAAAAAAATAAAATATGTGCAGAATTGATCTAACAGGTCTGAGATTAATGTATTCATATAACGGGATGATTCTAAAAACATGTATAATGTTACATTCAAAAAATATGGTTGTTTAGGGGTTAAAAACTAGTTAATACAGATCGCCACCAGCGCTCTGGGGTTTAAACAAGGAATGGACAGCGACAGCACATTCGGAGCGTGATTTTTTGATGAATATGAAGCTAGCCGTTCGCTCTGGCCATTCGTTGTCAGGCGCTCACATACAACGCTGGACCTGTGAAACAGCGACTCCCCAGCCCGTATTCAACATTACCGCACACCGACTGAGTCGCTGTCATCAAGCTAATGCCGGCCAAGCACAGCGAATACTGGCTGGCGCTGAAAAAATCACGCTACAGTCGCTCATCTGTCGCTACCTGGCGCTATTGATGAATCGGCCTCTTAATCTAGAAGCACACAGAAGAAAAAATCTCAGTAGCTATCTGGAGACCCTAAAGCTCACAAAAATCTCTGACAAGCTAAGAAAAAAACTAGATATACTAATAGAAGAGGTGGAAATCAATAGAGCCATAGACCAAGTGAAATCTAGTAAGAGCGCAGGACCAGATGGTCTCCCCATTGAGTTTTACAAACATTTCAAAAAGCAACATAGTACGCATTTAACTCTTAAACTCTTTAACCTCATTGATGAGCACCACTATTTTCCATATCAGGCAAAACAAGAAAATGTCATTTTGATTTCAAATCCGGACAAGGTTCTTAGATCATGTGGTAGCTACTGACCAATCTCGTTAATCAACTGTGACTTGGAAGTCTTTGCAAAATAATAGTAACAAGACTGATACCAGCACTATACAAAATAATCTCCCCATAAGACATAAAGAAATATTAGCTAGAATATCTCCTCGATCATCAGCCTAATCAATCAAATTCAGAAACAAAAGACCCAGTCAGAAATACTGTCAATTGATGCTGAAAAAGCATTTGGAAGTTTATCCATCAAACCTGAATCTCATACAATTTATGTAATGTGTTAATAGAGAAGGCAATGGCACTGTATAAACCTCAATCAGTGACCATCAAATGTAATGAAAACTGATAAGACAGGATTCAAAATGGCACCAGGCAGTGTTGTCCGCTCTCTCCTCTGCTTTTCAATCTGCATCTAGAGACACTGATACATTTACACTTAAAAAGAGATCAGTGGTATAAGGGTCTCTAAACAAGAAACTAAGATCCTAGAATAAGCCAACAACCCCCTGCTCAGCCTAAGTAACCCCAAGGTTTCTGTTCCAGCCTGTTATTGTTGTTGTTGTTATATTGTTGTTATATTGTTGTTATAACCTATTTAGACAGTTCCAGATTTTCTCCAATATCAAGATCAACACAACCAAATTATTTCATTCAACCTTACACAACCCACTATCCAAATTCTTTATGAAACATGCCCACTGGACTGGAATTCTCAGCATTTTAAATACTTGGGCATCATTATCCCGGTTGATTTAATCAAACTATTCGAGGTAAACTATAAGCCACTCAAAACCTCTGCAGGAGGCCCATCTTAAGGCAAACCCAATTAACTGACTGAGATGGTAAATATTTTATTTTACGATACAAAACCTCCCATTAATAACTAATAAGCACTCAGAACCCAGGACAATCAACCTGCCCAAAGGCTATGATATCCATTCATTACAACCCCAAACTCCCCTTCTTGACTCAACGCACAAACTTTGATCTAATCAGGGGATCTTTTTTCTCGGGATCAATCAGTAAGGGGCTGATGGTAAGTCTGATAAAGACATATGCAGACTAGGTACACATAGCATAATTCCAGGAATACCTTAGGCCCCTCCGATCTAGGGTCCACTCTTCACATAAACCTAATAGTCTCAAGAGCTTATTTATTAACACTGCTATAAGTAATTGAAAACCTCCCTTCTATCACCTACACCTATTTTGGACTTAGGTCCAAAATACAGTCCTCTGAAATCCCCCAACTACAGATTCATAACTAGACAATAGGGCTGATTCATAGCCTTCTCAAAACCATCTCGAAATGTGTAATTTTCACATTTTTCCTACATGTCTACGTGCGTACGCATGTTGCAGAGCCGCCATCTGGAGCATTCTGCTTACTTTTCGTAGCTGTGTACGCCATCGTGAATGGCTTTGTACTGCTCTAGCAGCGTACGCGATAAGACAAGGTTTTCGTTTACATTGCTTTGTAAGCCTCGTCTACTACCATTTCTGAGCGTTTTTCAACGTACCTTCCAATAATTTAAATGTCCCGTGATATTCAGCTTGCATGTTTCTCAAAATATACGTAGCAACGTAATTTTGATGTAGAAGCTGCTATTTCTGCACACATGTACGCATGCGCACAGCTTATTAACTGATTCATGTCCCCGGTTTCAACTATTCCCTCACTCACTTCTGCTCCCATGCTTACCTTAACTCCCTTGTCACTGTATGTTTTCCTCTGTCCCACTCTTTTAATGCTTACCTTAACTCCCTTGTCACTGTATGTATACCTCTGGCCCACTCTATTAATGCTTACCTTAACTCCCTTGTCACTGTATGTATTCCTCTGGCCCACTCTATTAATGCTTACCTTAACTCCCTTGTCACTGTATGTTTTCCTCTGTCCCACTCTATTAATGCTTACCTTAACTCCCTTGTCACTGTATGTATACCTCTGGCCCACTCTATTAATGCTTACCTTAACTCCCTTGTCACTGTATGTATTCCTCTGGCCCACTCTATTAATGCTTACCTTAACTCCCTTGTCACTGTATGTATTCCTCTGGTCCACTCTATTAATGCTTACTTTAACTCCCTTGTCACTGTATGTATTCCTCTGACCCACTCTATTAATGCTTACCTTAACTCCCTTGTCACTATGTTTTCCTCTGGCCCACTATTAATGCTTACCTTAAGTCCCTTGTCACTGTATGTTTTCCTCTGACCCAATATTCTCATGCTTACCTTTATTTCCTTTAGGCTTTAGATATTTTTCAATTCCTTGTGGCTTTTCTCGGATTTATGTGCATAAATGGATTTGTGAACTTATTAAATGTATATTAATTATCAATAAATGATAGACATCATAAACATTGTAAATATGTAAAAAATGTATTAAAATTGTATTATTTTTTTTCCTTGTATATATAATAAAAAAAAATCTTACTTCTTAATTTTATTTTTTGGGGTTTGTTACATTTATTTTTGTTTTAAAACATTGAAAAAAAACTATTTACAAAAAACGTGGCAGGCTCCCAGATTTCTAGTCCTCTGTGGTCCCCATTGAAGCTGCTAGCTCCTCAATTTCGCCCACCAGCCTATGAGCAGCAGCTGTGAGTTGTTTTTTAAAAAACTATTTACAAAAAATGTGGCAGACTCCCAGATTTCTAGTTCTCTGTGGTCCCCATTGAAGCTGCCAGCTCCTCAATTTCGCCCACCAGCCTATGAGCAGCAGCTGTGAGTTGTTGTAGCCGCTGCTGTGTGCTGCCTGTTAAAAGCAAAATAATATACATTTCTAGCCTATGCATTGGGAATCCCTGTTGAGGAAATTAATATTAATTTCTAGCCTATGCATTGTTGATAAAAATAATATTAATTTCTAGCCTATGTATTGGGAATACCTGTTGAGGAAAATAATATTAATTTCTGGCCTACGCATTGTTGATGAAAATAATATTAATTTCTAGCCTATATATTGGGAATACCTGTTGAGGAAGGCATGTTAACCTAAATAACCTAAGTTGTCTACAAACTTACTAGGCTGGTGGGCGACTTGTTCCTGGGGACCACCCTCCTCTTTGGGGCCTGCCATTCCTCTTGGTCTGAGTCTGTAGAGCAAGAAAAAATATTGTTAGTTATAATTTCATATTTGTTAATGATGACATTTAAATTAGAATGTGTGTATCACCCACCTTCCCCTTGCACCTCAGGTGCTTGGCCTTGTGGCCTCTCTACTCTAGGCTCTTCTCCCGCCACCTCAGCATCTAAAAGTATATAAGTAAGAAATGAGTGTGTGTTTACAGTGCATGTACCTGTGTGTGTGTGCTTCTGTGTGATAATCATACCTGAGTGCTGCTGTTCATGCATCTCCACCGACGAGTACCCGCCGAACAGCTCCTCTGCAGACAGGTCCAGGGCTTCTTCAGGACTTGCAGAGGAGGGTGAGGACATTGGCACTCCCACCTTCCCGTCTCCCAGATCTATCCAGCCTTTGCCGGACTCCTTGCCTCCGGGTGGGCCTTATGCGATAGGTATATTCGCTCACTAGAAGAGAATAGCATTCACGAACACAGGCCTGCCTAAGGTCAGTGTATTCCTAAGCTGACAGGCAAGAAAGAATGGTTTTATGGGTGTCTTACCTATCTGGGTGCTTCAGGTGATGTGCTAATGGTGCACGCCCGGTATTCATTTAAATTTATGGTTCAAAGCTTTTATATTGCTTGGTCGGCTTTCAGGGGAGTGACTTAGCCAATGGGAGCGGGTGGGCCAGAAGGTGGGAGGGGGGCGTGATGGGGCTGGTGTGGGGCTAGGTCCCCAGCCGAGGTGCGGTGGGGGGGGGGGGGAGGGGGACTCCAGCCCGCTGCCTCTGCGCCTGCGTCGGGTCTGCCGAGCCCTCACCGATTTGGTGTGCCTGGCCGCTGACTGCGGGCGGGGATTGCGATTGGCACATGCGGCCATCCCATAAGGGTCCCTCCCCTTCCCCGGCCCACGCGCGCGTCCTTCCACTCTCGTGCGGTTTTCCCGGGGACAGAGGTGGCACATTGTATGCGCCCTAGCTGCCCCGGAAGTGGATAGCTCTTCCTGAGCAAGTGAGACAGCCTTTGCTACAAAGGCGCGTCTCACTGCATGTCACGTCCGGGCCACACGTGCAACTAAGAGGAAGCAGTGACTCGGACGGAGTCACGTCAGCCACCCCGCAGCCTTTGTTTAGGCGGTGAGGAAAGGTGGGATACATCATTCCCTGGTGTTGCACAAGGCCATTGAAACAATAGCCCAGTAAGTACATTTAATTATTTGATTTTATGTCACTCTCTTTAAGTAACTAATATAGAACTATGGCTTATGATAATTGGCGTACAATGCTTATTATTGTAGATGGGACAGAAACACTCTCAGCGCTACAATTCGTCTTTTAATATCGTGCTGAATATATAATTAGCTCATATGGGGAACATCTAATTTCCAGGTACCCTTTCATATATATATATAATGACCAGTTATAGTACTGTGGTTTGTGCGTTGTACTAAATGGGTGTACTTTTCTCTCTTTTCTTTTTTTATTATTTTTCTATTGCATTATCTAGGCTGTTACTCAGACATTTGCTATGCTCCAATGTGAATTGGTAAACATTGCATGAAAATCATAAAGGTGCAGATTGGTGCGGAAGAAGCCCTGTTCGGGCGAAACCAGTTCACCTTCACCTTATGTTTGATAATGCTTAATCATGTGATCAATTGCTACGCCTTCACCTTATGTTTGATAATGCTTAATCATGTGATCAATTGCTAATATCAATTATGTTTCTGTATATATGCTGTAGGAAATGGATTAATTAACTGTTGAACATTGTCTATGTCTATATATAAGAGGGCACTGAGATTAAAGTGTACTCCCTCTTTATTTTCATCATGTATGACAAATAAAGTAGATAATGATTTTTTCTATCATGGTATGATCCTTGAATTTTGTATGGCATGGTCACACTCTGAGTTCTTAAAAGTCTGAGTTTGCCTACACCCAGGAGATTGTGTAGTTGATCTATTCCTAAGATGTAATGGTAATGTACTTACTAGGAAAATTTTGCCAGAAGAATTTCCTCACCCGGGGCATCTTCCTGCGTTTTAGGTCCGACCGGTGCTGGATGATCTGGGTGTAGGTGAAGGTGGTGTCAGATTCCTCATGCAGCTTGGCTACAATGTCCAGTGCCAATGTCTCTTTGGCAAAGCTGTTCGGCAGGTAATCGTACCGATGTGTCAGCATCATCTAAAAGGTGGAAGAAGAACAGATGTCATTAAATAAAGCATCATACAGATCACATTAATTATGCAAGCAGGTTATTATTATCACTCCCCCAAACATGTTAAATCATTGTTAATATCTGTACCTATCCTCGGATAGTACATTTTTGGGTTGCGCACATGTGCGCAAACATTCGCTTATAGCTGCCTTTAAATCTACATTTTTGGCCCACTTGTTTTGGCTCTGATGCCTAAACGCCTATGCATGCATTTGGCGTGCAAATGAACACCTGCAAATAACACTCATGCGCATAATGGTCTCCTGCTGCTGGCAGGTGAAGAGCTTGGGGGTCATCTTTGTTTCTCTATGGTTATGTGGCGCGCCCCAGCGGTTTTCGGAGGGCACGGCCGTACGCACCGACATCATAAACAGTGACAACTACTTAAAGGGTAGCCGCCAACACAGCTATGTTTCTGTTAACACATCAAGATGACCGGGAAGAGATGACCCAAAAAGAGCCAAAAACAGCATGGATCGCAGGGTCGCCGTGGCGTCCACCTGTAAGAGCCTGTGCCTTCAACTTCCAGGCAACACAGTGGGAGGCCAGCTACCAGGTCCAGCCAGGGCACTTCTAAAAATAGTGTTTTTCAGCCATCTCAGAATGTTCAGGCTACCGGGGCTTCTAAAAGGCAAAAAGATAATACTTTGAGGCAGACTGCAGCTCAACCAAAAATTGCCCCAACCCGGAAGCCTAAGGGATCCTCCGCCAGCCACAATGCTCCCCTTACTCAAACATCTAAAGCCAGCAAGTGTAGTAAGACCAAGGGGCAGAGAAGGCCAAAACACCATAGCCCCCCAAAAACACCCTCTCCTGTTAGAGGCAACTTGCCTGAATCAAATGTAGAGAGCCCTGTGTCACCTCAACAGCTGATTCTTCCTGGGCCAGCCAAGCAAACACACCCAGCCCCCAAGCAAGTCCTGCCCACTCATTCGCCAGCGAAAGGTCTCATTCATCCTCATCCGCTATCCAGGCTCAAATGTCACCTATTTTGTCAACTACCCAGGATAAGGCAGACAGGTCATCAGTTGGCAGAAACCTGCGCCGTGGCAGTTTAAGTGGGCGGTTTAGTGAGCCCCAATGTATGGCTTTGGCTACTGGTGTCTCTTCTGACTTGAAGTATGCCGTTCGTCAGAAGATTAATAAGAGAAAGTTGCTTGGGTAAAGATGGTTGTTTGGGATGGCCAGGTTGATGTGGTGCATGACCTTCTAATTTTTAAATTTTTTATATTGTTTAAGGTTGCAAACAGGAGGTGAATGCTGAGCAAAACTCCTATTCACTGCTGCAGAGGAACTGGTGTTAGGTGTAATACACCCAGCAACACTTCAGGGTGTGGCAGGGAGGATGGACATTATTATTGAGCCAGTAGCTTAGCATTACAACTAATGGATGATATTTTTTGTGCCCAAAATGTTTTTAGATTGTATGGTATGTGTGTGTGCTAACCTTAGGTTACCATGTAATTTCAGCACAACCAACAGTTCCACTGATTGCCCAACAACAACCAACAGTTGGAGGTTCGGGTGCCACTTCTTCACAGCAGCTGTTAGCAAGGAGTCCTATTACTTAACAATTACATCTGGTAAGTGTAATGTTCCTTACCTGGTGATGCATGTGAAGCAAGATGACGATTTACCAATGAATATTTGGGAAACACTAGCTAAATACTGTAATTTCTGTCCCTACAGACACCACCCATTCCATGACCTTGAGGAGGATGCCAACATGTCGCTGCCCCCCCCAACAGGAACCACAGAAACAACAGCATAGCCAGCAGCTGGATAACCAACAAACAGTTACATGGCCGAGCTCTACTGCAGAGGATTTGGCATCACCATCTGAAAATGTCACTAGCCCTGGTCCACCAGCAGCTGCTGATTACCCTGGTGAGGCGTGTGCAGCTGATGGAATCAGCTTGGAGAAGTGATAGCCGCACCTTCCGGCAAAACAGCGAAAGGTTGCAACAAAATATAGCTACACACATGACCCAAGTTAATAATACTCTGCAAGCCCTGCTGGAGGAAAGGTGGACCAGCAACAGACAAAGGGAGGAGCAGTGGCAGATGCTGAATTCTACCCTTGCCCAGATGGTGGCCATTCAACAGGCCGCACAGCAGCCATACTTTGGCCAGCCACCATACCATTAAATTGCTTGGTAAATTTGTGATTTTCTATGTAAGGCCAATTGAGTGACAATCATGTCCAATTACCATTAAATATTATTTTACACTTAACAAGCTTTTCTTTTAAAAAAAAATAACAATATTAAAAATGATTTATCATAAACAAAGTTTGTGTTACCAAATTTTAATTTGGCACAGAAAAAAACAAATAAGTAACAGGAAAAAACACATGACATAAATCTTAACTGAAATGATTGGAAATCAGGCGCTCCCTGACAGACTGACCAGAGGAACTCTGGGTGCCAACATACAGCTCTTCTGGTATGTCCAGAAGTGCTGGAGAGGGAGAAACATCAATATATTGGGGCACCTTCTCCATGATGGCAAAATTATGTAGAATCTTACAGGCACATATGATTTTTATAACTTTGGCAGGCTCATACTGCAGAGCCCCCCCTGTATGATCCAGACAGCGGAAACGACTCTTCAGCAAGCCAAATGCCCTTTCAACTACAGCCCGGGTCTTGCGATGGGCCTGATTATATAATTCTTGTGGCTGCGTCTGAGGGCAAAGGATTGGGGTCATTAGCCACGGAAGAAGGGGGTATCCCGAATCACCTATAAAAAAAAAAATATCATAATTACATTGTATATTATTTAATCAGAGGGGAAGACCATCATATATTGAGGCAGGGGACTCCAAAATTTATAGTAGTTACACATTGAAAACCCAAGTAAGCTATTAATAAACACTTACCCAGACTGGAATTCCTAAGAATATAGGCATCGTGGGTAGAACCAGGAAACCCAGCCATGACGCAGAGAAAGCGAAGGTCTGGACCAACAACACACTGGAAGTTTATGGAATGAAACATCTTTCTGTTGCAAAAGAAAAAAAAAATCAAAAAAAATATATGGCACATTTTAATTCCAAATTGTTAAGGGGTCCTTATTAGCTAATATTGGGTGGAAAAACATCATATCTAACAGTAAAAATACAAAGTAGCTTTACATTTAGATTTAGGTCAACATTAACATATACAATGCAAGGCTACATTATGTTACATATAAGGAAGGATGGGCAGAAAAACCACATACCTGTATAGATGTTCATCCGCGTACAGTCCATCACACCCATGACGTTAGGCATATCGGCTATATCATAAAAGGTCAACTTCAACGCATTCCAGGCTACCACATTATCAGGGAAACAAATGTATTTTTTGAAACATGGTAGCCATGCCATCCAGAAAGTGTTTAGTGTGCGGCTCAGCGTAGGCTGGGACATGGCCACGGAGAGGGCACCCAACCTCTGGAACAAGCCGTTTGCTAAAAATTGAAGGCAGCCAACCAATTTGGTTATGCCTGCAAATGCATGCCCCTTCCTTGCGGTGGGGGCCAACCATGGCCGCAGCTCACTATACAGTTTCTTGAGGGAAACACAGTTCAGTTGGGTGAGCTCGAATAGCTCAATGTCACGCGTGCGAGCGATATCCAAACGTGCGCGATGCAACCTGAAATCTGACATACAGATGCATAGTATGCCCCGTAGCTGCAGACGCTCATATTTCTCCCCGTAATCCGCCTCCATCACACTGCAACTCACACAACGACAGCAAACTTTCACCCGTAAGTTTGGCGGAAATGCCCTCGTTTTATTGCCCATGTTCAAATCAACAATCAAGGCTCGGAATCATGCGCAAGCCCATACCAATAACGTAACATTCCAGAGAGAGTGAACTATTTACGCTAAAAATACGATCATCGAATATGCTTATTCGCGTAAATGTAAATGCATATCCGCATCTTGATCGGCATGCTCGGTTTCAGCCAGGCTGCGCTGTGGGAAC
Organism: Gastrophryne carolinensis; assembly: GCA_027917425.1. Taxonomy (NCBI): domain Eukaryota; kingdom Metazoa; phylum Chordata; class Amphibia; order Anura; family Microhylidae; genus Gastrophryne; species Gastrophryne carolinensis. The sequence continues at coordinate 99,953,208 of CM051240.1, read as the reverse complement.
GCCAGGAAGGTGAGTGGAATAGGTAACCTGTGGGGAATCCCAATTCCCCTTGAGAGGAACAACACATGGGTACGTGAAATTCCTGTGTTTTGTTAGTCTTTAAAATCAATTATTGTAAAGATATAATTGCAGATTTAAAAATTTCACCTGTAGATGTAGTCTCTCCTTTGTTAATTAATATATGATTTAAAACACAATATTGGGACACGATAATTCCATATTGTATTACATCAAACATAAATTGCACATTCAGGGAGAACAATACAAAAGTTTGATTTTTTGGGTGGCCTGTAAAGTTGAGCTTGCATAGCTAGGTTTTCACAGCAAGTTTCAACACTGCTAATAACGTTTCAAGAATAGAATAGAATGAGTTGCTAAGTAATCCAAAATAATTTGCATAGCTGTGGAGGTAGGAAAACCTGTAAATGTCAAGGGGCACCTCTTTATTTGCTTTTCAGATTACTAGAGGTTGTAGCCCCTCATGGCTCTCCATTATTAGCCAACCGGTTATCAACTGTAACATTTAGGACATCTAGGTATCCAATAAAGTTCCTTCCCTAACAAGCCATTCAGAGTCTCCTGGTAAGTCACTGAGGGTACCCCTCAGTACTTTTTCATTATTTGCTCCAATTAACCTAAAGACTATAGGCATATAGATCACATGCCATGACCCAAAACACCGGCCACAGCTATGTTTGTGTGTCAGGAGATGACAGACACACAACTGAGACCTAAGTAACATAAAAATGCTGCAACCACTCAAAAATACAATTCTGTGATAACTCATCTGTAGAATTGAATTATCCTCCATTATTACTTCAAGACATAAGGAGAAATCAGATGTGAATGGGTTAACTCGATCGATTGAAGGGCGTGGACTGCAAGACAAAGGTGTGGCTCCTCCAGGCCTATATACTTCCGGCTGTATTCCCACAATCTTGAAAAGTTTACTGGAAAAGCAGTAGAATCAGCCGCCAGGGAGGCATTCCTATATTTTTGTTGGAGATAAAAGGGGAGACAAGAAACAAACTCCTCTCTACCTCTCTCCATTTAGCTTTCTTTTTTTTCTTTGATGCTGATTGACTATTTACATATTTACAACTACACTAAGACTAGGCATCTAAGGAATGGATATGGTAACCTAGCAGACAGGGAGGGTCTCATGTCCTGAAGTAATAATGGAAGAGAAAGCAATTTTACAGGTGAGTTCTCACAGAATTGTATTTTCTCTTCCATTTTACTCTCCATCAGGAGAATTCAGACATGAATCGGGCCTCCAAAAGCAGTATCTCTGCTTCAGGGTGGTATCCCAAACCTTAATCTTTATAGTAGGACGTAAGACATTCCAAAAACAAAACATTTAGTTTACTACTGTCTGTAATATATTCCTACCAAAACCGGCATCTCCCGAGGCTGTAAAGTGTACCCTATAAAATTTGGTAAATGTATGAACTGAAGACCTTAAGAATCATTAAACTTAATGACAATTCTGCCAATGGCTCAAACGATGGACCCTGAAGGGCCGCTAGAACTAAGTTCAAATGCCAGATGATTTGGGACCCCCTGTAAAAAAGTCCTAATAAATTTATTCTCAGCAATAGATTTCTGAAAAAAGATAGATAAAGCAGATAACTGTCCTTTTAAAGTACTCAATTGAAGACCTTCATCAAGACTCTTCTGCAAAAATTCCAATATTCTGGAAACAGAAACAATTCTACAATGCTCGCCAGACTCTGTAGTAGATCATTGATGAAGATTTCTTCCTCGCCTGAATCAAAGTCTGGATGACTCTGGCAGAAAAACCCCTTTCTGCGGATAGATGGAGGTTTCAATAGCCAGGCCTTCAAAGCCAAAACTCGTGAATTTGGGTACCTTAGAGGCCCCTGTGTGAGAAGATCTGGATTGTCTGGCAACCTCCATGGGTCGGCTTCTGACATCCTTACTATGTCTGAGAACGAACTTCTCCTTGGCCACCAAGGAGCCACCAGAATGGTTGGGACTCCCTTGCAAGTATTCGACCCAGCAGTGGAATCAGAGGGAATGCATAAAGAAGCCTTAATGCTGACCACTGAAGAGTCAGAGCATCCGTTGCTATTGCTAGCGGATCCCTGAACCGGGACACAAACTTTGGAACCTCCGATTGTGCCGTGACGAGCTCTACGTCTGGAACCCCCCAGCACATGCATAGGGATTGAAAGAGCCTCTAACTGAGAGACCATTCCCCCTGATGCAGAACAGTTCTGCTGAGATGATCAGCCTGAAAATTGTCCACTCCTGGTATATGTACTGCCAAGATGCATGGAACATATTTCTTGTCCCAAATTAAAATCCGACTCACTTCCTTGAGAGCTTTCCTGCTTCTGGTGCCCCCGTGGTGGTTGATTTATGCCACCGCCGTCCGAATGATGGGCTGTCCAATGTTTGAGAGATAATTGAATCACTCTCAGTTCGAGGATATTTATGGGGAGTCTGCTCTCGTTTGCGACCCCATGACACCCCCCCAACCTGTTAGACTGGCATCCGTGGTTACGATCTTCCATTGTACTGGAAGGAATGATTTGCCGATCTGAAGAGGCTGAGGATTCAGCCACCAGGTTAGGTTCCAATTACAGATCGAGAGCAATTCCATCTGCAGGGGTCTTGTGTGAAACTTTGCAAAAGGCACCGCCTTGAAGCAAGACACCATCAGGCCCAACAGACACATTCCTTGATGAATCATCAGATGAGAGCAAGACAAGAACTCCTATACCCTGGCTTGAAGTAAAAGTCTCTTCTGTTATGTAAGAAACACCTTTGCCTGAGATGTATCTAAGGTCATTTCCCGAAAATAAATAACTCTTGAAGGAATGATATTCGACCTTGGATAGCTGACTATCCAGCCAAACTCTTCTAACATCGATTAGAAAATCTGTGTACTTTTCTGGGCCTCCAGAAATGATGAAGCCCATATCAACAGATCATCAAAGTAAGGGATTATATGCATCCTCTGAATTTTTAGAAAAGCCATGAGACCTGCCAATACCTTGGTAAACACCCTTGGTGCTGATGACAGGCTGAGAAGGGCAGAGAAAAACTGAAATTGTAGACCATCCACTGCAAAGCGCGGAAATCTCTGAAGACCTGGAAAATCGGAAAGTGTAGGTATGCATTCCCTATATCCACTGTGGTCATGAAATCTCCTGACTGGAGTGACATCACTGTGGATCTTAAAGATTCCATGCAAAACTGGACGTACCTGTTGAGGAACCTGAGATCTAATATAGGGGGCGTACAGAATTGTCCTTCTTGGGAATAATGAACAAAGTGGAGTAAAACCCCTGACCATTCTCTAAGAGAGGAACAGGACAGACTACTCCAATTTCTAAAAGGTGAGATACTGCGGATCTCATTGCTTCTGCGCCAAGGAGGCCTGGCCCCTAACCTAAGAATATGACCTCCTGTTACTTGGAGCCTCCAAAAGTGAGCAAAATGCAGAAGCTGTCCCCCCCCAACCCGCAAGTGACATGAAGGGGCATTCCTTCATGCCTGAGAGGGCTATGAAGGGGGCTTTCTTTTGTTTCACCAGAAACCTCTGGTCTTATTTTGGGATTTTGATTTGTTACAAAATTCTCTTTGGTATCCCAAAGAAGCAGAACCTCTACCCCCATGAAAAAATGAGGTCCTGTGAAAAGAAGTGCTAAACTTCCACTTCTGTGGAAGAATAGTAGACTTACCCCTAGTAGCTTCCTTTACCATGTCATCCAAGCTCTTCCCAAACAGATGTCCCCCCTGAAAGGCCTCTGGCACTTAACCTGATCAAATCATCCATAGCCAAGATAACATACCTGTTGATATCCAAACTGGTCCCGAATGACCAGAATTAGTCTTAGAGTCTAGTTGTTTTAACTACTTCCTGTTCACCAAAGATGCTATGGATGTGGCACAGGCCGGCTGCAAGATCGATCCCATAATCGAAAAAGCATGACGTGCCGCCAGATCTATGCGCTTATCCACTGGATCCTTTGGAGAAGCACTTTCAGAGGATGGCATAACAGAAGTCTTAGAAAGACCTAAAACTGGAGCATCTACCATGAGACCATAATTCAATTTGATCTGGAGGAAAAGGATACTTAGTATCTAGTACTCTAGGAATGGGCAGAAGACTACCCAGCTTCTGCCATTTCTTTTGAATCAGATTAGAATAATGTGATTGCACCGGTAAAACCTGCCTTGGCTTTTCTGGCTTAAATAAATCCCCCGACTACAAAAGTCCCTTCTCCCTTTTGCTGAGACTATGGCAGCAAAAATATCCTCTTCAGATTCAGAGGAAATTAAATGCTTCTTTTCTGTAAAGCTTTCCTAGGAGCCGGTGATTCTGAGTGACTCTCTAGGTGGGCCAACCTATCCACAATCTCTTGGAGGACATTATTGCCCTTATTGTCCTCCTGAGGCTGGGCTACCGAGGGAGCCCTAGGTTCTGAGGGCCCAGATATAGAGGTTGGATCCTTTGTAAGAGGAGACAACTGTGTTCCAAACTTAGCAATTACTCCTCGTCCAGTGACACCTGCATGCATACTGGACATGAGATGAACCTGATAAACCAGGTCCGATTATCCCAGATGACGTCATGGTGAAAATAATACAGTCTAACTCTCCAATATATTGCTTGCCCTTTCCCAGAATCTATAAAAAACAACAAATTCCTCAAAGCGGAAATGCAGCCGGGAGTGACCAACTTTTCTGAAAAACAAAAGTGACTCTTACCATCCTGATCCACATATAGCATAGCTGAGGAGGCATTGTGGGTCCATCCAGATTAGATAAGGACCAGGATGTCAGGGGTTAAATTCCTGATTCCAAGGTAGAATCCTAAAAACAAAAATAAACGGAGAGAGGAGCTCGCACACCTTCCAGTCAAGTTCCAGCTGGAAGTATATATAGGCCGGGAGGTACCGCGCCTTTGTCTTGCAGTCCATACCCTTCGGTCGAGAGTTAACCAATTCGTGTCTGAATTCTGAAGAGAAATAGTCATTTACTTTGCCAGCCACCGTGTGAAATCACACAGATTACGTCATTCCCATGGTGCAGACTCTTTTCTAATCAGCGCTTTATGCCATGCATACTAATGCGGGATCTGGCATAAGGCGTGGGAGTGGCCGCATCCCCTGTTTACCTGCAGGGTGTGTGTGCACGCGCCTGAGCATGTACTATATATTACGTTTCAATTATATATAGATAGCTATTATTTGAGTGTATCAATTATTTGTTTATATAGATTGTAAGCAGTCAGCAGGGTTGGTCCTGGATGGCAGATATGCGCCACTGAGGCTTTTAGTGGTATAAGTCCCAGATAAAGCTCCTGGATGCCAACAGCTAGGTTGTCAAACAGCTTGTTTAAATTGGATTTCTGGGTCCGGTGCTCTATTTCATCAGGGGAAGGAGGATAAAGGTAAGATTTCTCCTGTGTTTTGTTAAAAATGGGTGTTGTTACGATTTAAGGTTCTTTCTTTACAGAAATTATACATGTCAAACTACTGTATCTGCAAAACAGATTTGTTGCAGTGGCAGACTCATACATGCATGCCTAGAACAATAGTCCTTAAAACTTTTTTTTAACAATGTGTAATTGATGATGAAACCATCGGGACATTTTAAATTTCAGCATTCAGTTAAAAATGATGATTGTTCATTGATTTATGCACAGCCAAGGGAAACTCATTTGAAGCACTTTACATTGTGCGCATAATTATTTTTTATCTTCTACCTCTGTTTTTTTCCTTCCTCTTTGTTGAGCCATACAGTAATTTTGGGGGGGGGAAATGTCGAAATAAAGAGGGCTTTAACATTTCATTTATGACTGTGCTTCTATATTATTTTGGTTGATGTTAATAAAGAGTATTGATATAGGATCTCTAATCTATCACCAGTGTATCCTTGGGCATGAGATGTTATTTTGCCACAAAAAAACGTCACCCCAATAATTTTGACTGAAACCCCAAGTTGGGGATAAAATGTCAAACTAAACACAATAACATTTTGAAGGTGTGAAAAATAAGCATGAGACTCCATTCTAAATGAGAATTGCCATTTAGATGTAATACCTACATTTAGTTAAAATGTTTCAAGAGAGGTAAGAACTGACATAATATTTATTTTCTTGTTTAGTCACTGGTGTTCATCAGAGACAGTGCGTATAAAGGCCATCTCTAGTATAAAGGGACTTGAACTGGCTCTTCCTAACCACTTACCCTATCAACCTCTGCTTCACTAGCTTGTTCTCGGTATCTGACTGCTCCTCATCTCCAATTAGCCTCTTTGAATAAAACCTACTAATTCTAATACTATGTTCCATTCTCCCCACTTATAATACACACACACCGGCAACTGTATGCAGAAACCTGCAGAAAAATGTGCACTAGATCTTCATTCTCTCTCTGACTTTCTGCAACCTCTTCACACATTTCCCTAATTTACAAATGACTCTGCAGCCTTGCACTACCATAAAGCATTAGCCTTTGTGGTCGCGCCACTCAACTGCAGCCAACCAGCAATCGTGGCTCAGTATAGACATTGCTAGACTGAAATGGCACACTCGAGTCCCTGCATAACAATGGCTGAAAACAAAAACCAATGAGGATATCCTGCTATATAAACATGCCCTTTAGGAACTTGGGGCTGCAATTCTATCTGTCAAACAAGCATATTTCACTTCTCTCAATTCTACAAAAGCCCAATATTACAACACCCATTTGATAACAAGGTGTATCTTGTTAATATTTTATGATTGTATAGTGTTTTATCCCAAAATAAATATGCTGCAACCAACAATTCATAGAGAGCCAGAGACTTGTATTTGAAGATTACAGACCCAAGGAGATGACATGAGGAAACAGAATTTTCCATAGACGTGCAATCACATCCTTCTCATTGCAAGATCTGCCCAGTATTCTATATAGCAGATCTTTTCTTCTGTCGATCTCCATGCCTGTCTCTGAGTGTAGAAGAGTGATTCGGTGTTTCCTAAAAAGACCTTTCCCTATATACAATCCATGGCCAGATTGAGCAATGAATTGTATATAGGGAGCATAGTACTGGTAAAACCAGTCAGATCAGACCTTCTGGAACCAGTCTAAATAATATCAAAGGACCATTTAAACCAGACCTTCAGCGTGATTTAATGAAAAGCCCAAACCCTTATAAAACCATTCCCCAGCATCTAAAATTAATATATTTTACGTTTTTAGTCACTTACTTATTATTCTTTCCCCCACTGGGCTGCGACTCTGTTCAGGACTTTAGGATACGGGTGCCGCCATCTTAACTCAGAAGCATCACACTTACTGAGGAGAGGAGAGTGGGATAAAGTACAGGGGGGCGGGTTATAGCTGTGCTTTGCTCAGACAGAGCAGGGCTGGGGTCAGGAAAAGTTCAGCAATCCCAGAATGCAGAGCAGCAGAGTTAGAAGGCACTTCCTGTTTGCAGGCTGCCTGATGTTCCATGAGCCGCCATATTGGATGTTTAAAGGCTCATAACATGCAATAGATGCAGGTAGGATGATTTTTAATGTGAGCAATCTGTATGCACAGGGTGTGGGAAACATATAAGACAGACTCTTATTCAGAGTGAAGGACTGATTTAAGGTTCTTTGTGTTCTTTCTGTGTCATGCTTCCTGATTGTGTCTCTATCAACCAGTTAAGGAAATCTTCCACTAATAATCCCACAGCTTCTTCTTCCCCACCTCCCACAACAGAATAGTTTACCTCAAACTTTAGGGGGTGGCTGTGGCGGGGGGGTGCAGAGTGTGCAGTAGAAGCACTGCTGTAACTCACCTAGGATGCTATCAGGGACTCTGCACTACGGGAGGTCAGCCACAGCTCCTGTTGGAGAATGCTGCTCCACCTTTTCACCTGTCTGTGGCAGCAGACAAACTTCTCTAATCCCAAGGGCAATGGCAAAATGGTATTTATAAAATCTAAGTTATTATATTGCACAGCAGTTGACAATTTGCTAACCATATATTGTTGTTATTGTTAAATAATTCTTTTGTAATCCTAAGTGTTCAACACTTTTTTAAAAATAAAAGAAAGTCCATCATGAATAATCATCATTATTTATATTTTACAGAATGCTACAGTAGGATACTAATGACACAATTTGTTTTTCTCTTCAGATACTTCAAAGATGAATAATGTTGTTCCAACATCCCCACACCTTCCACAGATGGCACATCCACATTCCTTTCCAACTATGGGACAGATTTCAAATCCATATGAGCAGCAGCCTCCCGGAAAAGAGCTTAACAAGTACGCTTCTCTCAAAGCAGTTGGTAAGTGGAGGCCCTGCTGTACTTTATATTGCTCTTCAGCCAGTTATCAGATTAACTATGTCATTCTGGATACACAATTTATCATCATCATCATATCATCATCATATATGCTCTAAACAAAAAGTATTTTTATCAAAATTGTAATTAAGAATTTGAACACATTTTCTGGAATTACGGAGGCTGCTATAGTGGCTGGACAGATCTTAAACTTCTTTTTATCAGTAGTTATCTGAATCCGTTTTTTACAATATATACATACAAGGAATGCATTGCCAATATTGGGGTAGATGAAAGATGGAGGGTGGCTGAACTATTGCCACAAAAACAGTTACTTACTGTAGGTCATATAAAATGTAAAAACGTGGTAAAACCCATCTATATCTGACTAGTTAATTAACTATATACATGCTTGACGGAGTGGATAAAACCACGAGAACACATAAAATTGCATAGGGTATTGGTGCCATTTTAGTCCCTCACAGATGGAGGTCACCAGATTTCAGCTGTTAGATGGCTTGGTTGGATTTCATCTGTGGCATGTGGTCTTCAGTGGGCCCATCTCGGTGGGTCATGACACTTCATGCAAAGCTTGATAGATCTGCCTCTGTCATTTGTTATCACTTATATTTATTCAATATATAGTTGTAGCAGGTAAAAAAAGTTACTATAAAGGACAGGGACATGCTATACCACATACTTGGATATGGGTAATACAATTTTTGTACTTGTAAAATGGTTTTCCCTTAGCTGTCCATACAGGGACACCAAATGAATCACAAATGGGTTAACAAGTAGCCAAAAGGTGGGACTAGAGCTGTGATTACTCCCAGGTGCAGGTATAATGGCCAGCCCACTGATAGGATTCCCATTACAAAGCAGTCTAGACCAGCCTATGGGAGGAATGTCTCATGATATTAATATATATTTAAATAACAGAAAAAAGGCCAGAGAATTTATGGCTGTAGACAGGTTGTCCAATGCAATGGAAATAGACACAGTTGCCATACCCTTGGGCGAGTGCGTTGTCCCTGTATGCACGACTAAAGGAAAACCATTTTACAAGGTAAGTGCAAAAATTGTATTTTCCCTGTCAGGTTGTCCATACAGGGACACCGAATCAATCACAAATGGGATGTACGAAGCAGTCCTAAAGGGGTGGGAACAATCCCACAGTGTAAGCCTGAACCAAAAAAGTGACTGGGCTATAATGCCATAATTAACTGGTGAAGAATGCGGAGGTCATGCCCTAGAAGGGGGTTGAACTGAAGCCTCCAGCACCTTCCTTCCAAACATCGCATCCTCTAATGCTTAGACATACACCGTATGGAAGGCAGTAAAGATGTGCACCAATGACCAGGTGGCAGCCTTGCATACCTGGTCCACAGAAGTCTAGTGACGAAAGGCCAAGGACATACCCACCACTCTGGTGGAGTGGGCTGGCAAATAAAAAGGGTGGTCCTTACTCCAGAATAGGCCTGCGACAGTGACTGTTGCTGGGCTTAATGGCCCCCAGCCCTTTGTTGGATCCCGTATGCACCACAAACAAGGCATCTGTTTTATTCACAAATGCTGTGGCTACTAAATAATATTTTAAAGCACACGCTACGTCATGTGAGTGTAAGCTCCAATCCTTTGAATGTCCAGGATTTGGATAGAAAGGAGGAAGGAAGGACGATATCCAATGAAGTCAAATGAAAAACAGACCACTTTTGGTGGAAAATCCTGAGGAGTTGCAGGAAACAACTTTGTCCTTATGACAAATCAAGATAGATGGCTTGCAAGAGCAGCTGCAAGTGCCGCTAACTCAGAAACTCACTGCACTGAGGTCATGGCTACCAAGAACACCACCTTTAGAATTAAAAGAAACAAGAGGGCTTCTGCCATTGGCTCAAAAGGAGGCCAAAAGGACCAAGTTGAGGTCCCAAGATGGTGTAGGTGCCTTACAAGAACATGCTCCGCCCCCTGGCATAAAGGTGCGGACCAAAGGATTCACTGCAATTGAAAGTGAATCGATAAGGTTGATACATGACCCTTGAGGGTGCTCAGCTGTAATCCTTCATCTAGACCCTTCTGCAAAAAGTTCAAGATGCAAGGGACACAGAAGCCTTGAGGTGAATGCTTCAGTGACTCGCCAAGGAGACTTGGGTCTGCCTGTTGGTCTCTTCCTAAGAGGGGCCTGAGATTCCCCCTTTTCAGTGGAAGATGGACCATATTTCTCAGAAAGGGACAAAAAGTAGGACCCTGTCTGTCCTGCTGCCTGAGCGTCTTCTGCAGCGGTGAGTACTTTTGCTGGCTGTGGCATGCTTGACAAGTACATCAAGCTGTTCTTCAAACAGGTGACCATCTAAAGAGAGTAAAGTAGCCAAGGTCCCTTTGAACACAGCATCCACTGGCCATTGCTTCAAACATAGGGTCCACCAAAAAGTCACTGTCAGGGCCAGATTTCAGCAAAGCAATATCCTCTATCACCATTCCAGCAAATATGATCAAATTGATCATATTATGCAGGATATCACGCATCTCTGAATCCCCACTGCGGCTCTTCTGGAGCTCCTGTGCTCTACACCCCCCAGGTTCTACCTGCTATACAGATCAAGGAGGTGGTAAAGATAGGCCGTAAGGCTGTACCAGCCCCTGTGAATAAATGGCCACCCACCGCATCCAGTTTCCTGATGATGTGGTCCCTTAAGGAAGTGCTGTTCATAGTGGGAAGCAGTGTGTGCCTTGCTAGACAGACAATAGGGTCATCCATCACTGTTGACACCCACTTCTGGAGCACTTGCTCTGGAAAGGGATAAACCTCCAGGATCTTGGGAATAAAAGGGATCTGCCTAAAGTGATGCTGATCAGGAAAAGCCTAATTGACTCTCTGATCATTGTATGCATCAGATTGGTCCTCCAGTGTGCCCGGAATGGAAAACCTCATTAAGACCAAGGCTATCCCGAATTATCTTGATTAGAGATGAGCAAACTGATTTGTCAGAACCCAAGTTCATTCCGATTTTCAAAGCAAAAAAGACTGAAGGGGTATGCACTGCCAGGTATATTAAATCATGGTGCTGGCTAACATAAATACAGAACTGTTATCCCTAATAAAATAATAGATTTTATTTCACACCTGAGTGTGGCTCTTTTAAAAGGATATTTTGGGATATAATTAGAATCCCTGCCTTCAGTTCTGCATTCCGAATTTCAGGAACATGCCGATTCAGCACAAAACCACATTTTTGGGGGTTCGTGCTGACCGAATTTTCCCTGAAATTCACTGGCACCTCCGGCAGTGGGTACAAGAAAAAAAACTCACCACCATCCTCGCTCCAGCACCATGCTTGGATTCAGTGTGCACGGCAGAAGCTGACTTGCACAGCTGACAGTGCAGCCGGCTGCACTTTCAGCTGTGCAAGTCGGCTTCCGCCACCAGCTGACAGTGAGGCCGCCCTTCCCTGCTCCCCCCCATGCTATGTGACATGCCGCTTCCCAATCATTCTGGCAAGCCTACTTGCGCCTGCAGCCAACTGCTGGACCAGAATGATGGGGAAGCTGGCATGTAGGTAAGTGTACGATACACACAGCATGGTGGAGGGGGGGGCTGTGCAAGTTGGCTTATGCCACCCACTGACAGTGGGGCTGGCCTCCCCGCTCCCACTGTGCTGTGTGACATGATGGCTTCCCCATAGTTCTGGCCCAGCATCTGACTGCGGATGCAAGTTGGCATGCAAGCCTCTGCCTCCCCTCTGCCACCCCTCAATGCACCTCTGCCTTCCCTTCAGTGGGGAGAGTATCCTCAGCATAGAAATCAAATAGACCCTCCTCAGACTTTTGACTTGGCCGCGGTAGCGCTATACAAGAAGTCAAAAACGATTAACGTCTGCCAACTGCAATAAAAATTTCCAATCCCCAAGGGTTAAACCTTGAGAGGTCAGGAACCCACTGGGAGGGGATCCTGCTCAGAGGAAGATGCCCTTGAGCTGTGGGAAAGGGGTATCTTCTCAGACTGAACCTCCCCGGGTGGGGGCGCAGCCACAGTCCTGCTGGAGGGAAGCTCAAATATAGCAGTGCAATAACTTTGGGGGTTAACCTACTTCACCAGCTAACCACAACCAAAACAGGTCACTGGGGCATTTTAGAGGCTGGACCTGTGCCTGTATCCGATGCCATGTCTCAAATGTCCAGTAACAGGACAAGCCCAAAAAATGCTTAATCCATAAAACCGAGAAAGTCAGCCACTTGAGGGGTGGAGTGGATGCCTCAGGCCCAAGTCTGTGTCCTCTTGAGATTCCTCTTGTAAACCTGAGAAGAAAGCAGACCTTCTATAAAGACTGTTCCCAACATCATATGAAATATGTACAAGAAAGGGAATGCCCCACTGGGGCCCTACCTTCCTCCGATGAGGTCCGATTTAGGCTGGTGCAGCCTAAAGCAGCAGACAGAACTTCAGGTGGCCTGTGGAAGCAGGTACATCGCAGCAACAGCAGTAAAAAGATGCGGCGGCGGGAGGTGGATGGCAGCACATGCAGTGGCGTCCTGTGGCTGGAAATCTTGAGGGGTGAAAGAGGCTTCTGGCCACGACAAATGCAGACTGGCGACTCATCACTGGTGCTAGGTGCGGGGACTGCTGCAGGAGCACGTTGGCTCAGAAAGTGAGCGGGGCTGGAGCTCAGCGGTCCGAAGTGCTGTCTGCAGCACCTTTTCCCCAAGTTATGTCACTTGCTCATGGTTAGCCACGCCCCCAGAAAATGTATAAAACCAGCTCCAGAATAAAACATGCAGCACCTTCACTACTACAAGCCTCAGGGGAAATAGGAAGAGAGGGAGATGCAGGCGAGGTGGGTTGTTTAGCACTCAGCCTCCCCCCTGTATATCTTTTTTTTTTTTAAAGAAACAGCTGGCCCCTTCAAGCCTAGTCCAGCGCACTCCTGCTCTAGTCCTGTCTTCCAGCTACTAGTTAATTTGGTTTCCCTGTATGGACAACCTGACAGGGAAATACTATTTGGAGCATGGCAGAAAAATTGTGCACTAATTACCTCTTTTGAAACCTGTAGTTAACATGAAGTGGCAGCTACCAAGAAATAGTGCACATAAAGTTAAATGTCTTATTTTCTGATGTTGATAATCTTTGTCTAAGATCAGTGCCTCCCATGGCCATTACTGCCAAACACAACCTTGCTATTCTTTGAATTGAGTTGCAACTACATTTCAGCAGTCTTGCCATTAATGGCAAGCTAACAACATTGTAGAGAAAATTATTGCAGCATAATAACATATAATCTGGAAAAACACAATAAGTAATGATTGATAGACAACTTGTTATGTGTCTCCTATAGAATAAAGGTAACATCTTATGCAATAATAAAGCACTATACTTTACTAACATCTGTGGGTGGACAAACATTCCAAATAATGTCTGAAAAAAACTGATATTATGCAATCTCTCTGTGTGAGTGAATACATTTTGCATACGCTACGTTGGGGATAAAATACAAAAGAAGTAGGAGGAAGAACAGCATCTTATTATTCTAAATTAGATTTATCTTGAGCTAAATGAAAGTAGAATACATTATGCTGCACTATTTGGTGTTGACCTAAAGCCACATGTTGGCCTGATGGTATTACTTGTGAAAATCTTGCTACTGGAGGCTAGGGGAAACATAAGATGTCTAAGTAAATCAGGCAGAATTTAAAGTACTCTAAACCTGTATTATGGTTTAGTACTGTACACAAAGTGCCTACATAAAGCCATAGGCTGGCAATACAGTAATTGGGTAATGAAAGGGACATACTGAGCATTATGATGTTTAGATGGAGTAGTTGCTGCGCATGCTGAAAATATATGGTGCAACTCGATTCAACTTCTGTGGACCAGACAAGTCGTTGGGATTGAAGGGGTGGAGACATGGGGTTCATTTTTACTTTAGATCTGCTCAAGGAACAAACATGATTCCACACTAGGCCTATATGTCTAAAACCACCACCCTCTGGAGTCCCTACTCCCATTTCTGTGTATCTTTTGTTAATTGATTACATTGAACAAAGAATGATAGAAACCCCCATTGTGGTGTTTTTATTAGATGTAAGGCAGGCTACTTGCTGTTGTGCCCCTGGATCCACAAAAGAATGCAGAACAATTTACTGCATTCAGGTTTTGGCTTATGAATCATTTCCCAACATCCCAGATAAATAATGCAGCAGAACGAGGAAATGAGAATTCACAGCTATGCAATAAGATATACAGTTTGGGTGGAAGGTGTCCCATGACAGCCACACCTAATTATACTGACAGCATGGAGCTTAGACAACACGTAAGTTATCGGAGGTCAGACTATGCAGCCTATAATGTCTGCCCCCTTAACCTACAATATAATTACTGGGCCTCATGGGAGCCACCCTTGATCATGCTACTATAGGCCCAGGTTATAGGGCACAGACTATAAAGTTATAGTGTCTGGGACACCCATAACTTAAAATGTGATTGCTGGGCCCTATGGCAAACATATCTGGATCATGCCCAAAGAAACTTAACATATAAGTTGAGGCCTGGTTTAAACAACCTACAGCATAAGACTAAAATCACAGGCTCAATAACAGTATGCAATGCTAAGCTGCTGCTTTTAAAGGTGACTAAGATATTATCATACATTAAAAAAAGCATGGAATCACTAGTCAGAGATGTAATATTGCCTCTTTACAAGGCACTCCTCAACTGGAATATGCTGTTCAGTTCCGTGTACCCGTTCATAGAAAGGATGCCCGGATTTTGGAAAGGGTGCAGAAGAGAGCCAAGAAACTGAAGGAAAAAGAGCAATGAATGATCTTAGTTATGAAGAAATAGTATGGGAATTAATTATGTTTAGTCTTGAGAGGAGACATCCGAGGGGGTAAATTATTAACTTGTATAATTATATAAATGGGCAATACAAAAAATATGGGGAAAAAACGATTTCGACTAAAATCCTTCTCCATCGACAACAATCATTTTTTACCTTTTGGAATTTTAAATATGTGGAATAGCCTCCCACAAAATCTTGTTACAGTATCAACAACTGGCAGCTTAAAAAAAAAAGGATTAGATGCTTATTTATAAGAAAATAACACTAACAGTTACTATTAGCAGTTATCAATTAAAAAAAAAAAAATATAGAAAAATAACTTTCCCCAACCCCCTCCCTTGGTTAAACTAGATGGACATACTTCTTTTTTCAACTGTACTATGTACCTATGACTGTGCCCCTAATTTGTACACAGCACCCAATAAACTATTAGACTGTAACCAAAGGGTGCAAGGAACCCCCAAGTGAAGATTGGGCTGCTAGCCATACTCAGCCACCTAGAACCTTTCAAAAAAGCCGCATAAAATAATGACCATACCTTACCTAGCCCTCCAGCTCCTTGTAGATCTAGCCTTCAGTCCATACTATCCATTGGTCTGCCCACCCGTCCACTAGTTCCTCCGGTTCTACTTTATTATGGGTGAGAAAACATCCTCAACAGTTTTTAAGTCGGGGTGGGCGTCAGGAGGGTTATACCAATTGTTCCAGTGCAGGGTCGTGTATCTTGTTGTATACATCAAATTTATGTCATCGTTGTTTGCTCCTTTTAAATTTGTCTTCTCATTTTTTTATTCTTTATTGGGGGGGGGGGGGGGGGTACAATCAGTGTATACTTTGAATAGTTGTGAAACCTCTTGTGTCCACTTGTGGACCACTGTTTATATATAGCTAGTTGTTTTAGGTTGACACACACATATCTAATATAGTGATAATGATAGTGTTGTACAATGCTTTGGTCAAACATATTTAACCAAAAAGGCTTTCTCATAGAAAGTCCTTACACTTTTATTTCCAGTGTGTGAGTAACTCAAAAGTTTAAGGCATTCCACATTTAGATGCCCCCTAGGGATCAAGCTATGGAACAAAATTCCCTTTCTTTCCCCCCTTTCCCTGACCCTAAGTCCTGCTAGGGGGTTAAAAAATGGACCCCATTATAGGTATGACTGGACCCTAAATGTATTACTGCAATGACACCCCAGCATCATCCACAGTGTCATTAGCATGTCTGTGAAGGGGGTGTGCCAGTACTCTGTGCTGTGAAACTTCAACACTCACCCCTAATACTGGAAACAACACAAAATACCCACAGAGCCTTCAACTCACTAACAACATGCTTCCCAGGGCAGTCAGTAACTTGCAGTAAAACTTTTGTGAATTTATCATCCATTTTCCAGAAGAACTGCAACACTCAGCAGCCTCTGCTGCTCTCATCACTGAAAGCAACGCTGAAATCAACACGCAACCTCACCTGTGCAGCAAATCCTCTCCCTATATTAATAAGTAACTACAACACTGTGGTTTATTGTCAGATATTTCATCCGGTTCCCCACAAAACCCAAATATCGAAACATAGAAGTTTGATAGCAGAAGGAGACCATATGCTTCATCTAGTCTGCCCCTATGTGTATACTGTATGTACCTTAATCTTAGGATGGGTGTATGATCCCTGGCTTCACTTACTACAGCAGCCAGCAGAGCCATCAGAAGTGGGGAGGAAGGCCTGTGTCTTGCCTTCTCCTGTTGCCTTGGATGAGGAGGAAACACGCAGCTAGATCCTGCATTAAGGTGTGCAGTTTATCTGGCATTTAAAGAGTTTAAAGTGTCTGCATTAAAACAGACCACCACTCAAAATTGAGCATTCCCCAGCTTTAATCAGTAGTGAGAGGCATCTTTTTGTTGGATTCCCTGCACCACATTTTAACTGCAGATAGAAGAACCCCAGGCCCTGATATCCACTTCTTCTGGGATCACTTCTGCCAGCTGAAGTAGATGAGTAGGTGCCAGAGAACTGGCTTCCCTGGCCATAGTCCATGATGCATCAAACAATTGGATTCCCCCTGCTGCTTGTTAAATTGAGACAGCACTCAAAAATGAGTGTTGTCCTGCTTTAAAAAGCTCCATTATTACATGTAGTTGGACCTTGGATTGCAATATGATCTAGCTACTGCTGTAACTATGTTGTGTGTTTAATAAGCCACCAGTATGTAGCATGTATACTAAAGTTTCTGCTTGTCCAATTTCTCGAACAAAAAAAGGTTATTTAAAGTATGTGGTATGTATGGTATATGAGACACCAGCACAGGAGTGTTATTCCTTTTTTTATGATGTAATAGAACATTGCATCTTGACTGGATTAAAATTTTTTGACACTAATCACTTGACACTTATTGTTGATGTTAAAAGAAACATAGTAAATACTCAAAGTAAAAACAAAGAAAAGATAAATAACGATATGTTTTAACTAGATACATTATGAGGGACATCTGAAAAATTATCATGGGAATTTTTGTAGTATAAATAATATAAAGTTTAAATTTGTAACATTCATCGTCTAGTCACTCCAAGTCGAGTGGATGATCACCTAACCTAGACTTATGGGAATATCAGGTGCAAGAGAGATGCTATTGGAACAGGAACCCCATACTTCTATGCTGGCCACCACCGTCCTATTAATTAACAAGGTTAACTGTGCTTTAGCATACAGTGTAGCGTGATTTACAAAAGTATCTTGGTATTTTAAAAGAACCTTTCCACCTGTATTCCCGCCAGTATTTAGGAAACTAGTCTAGAAAACATATCTCCTTCTATAGAATGATTTAGAATTTTTGGAGTGGAAAGTAAGGAAGTGTATAATCAAGAGATCAGATTAGATATTATGCAAAATGTGCATTTTTGTTTAATATTTTTAACTTGTCTTTCATGCATTTCTTGTGAACTTACCATTTTTTTTACATTTTGTACAGCTGAAAAGGGAAATGATGACTTCTATTCTAAAAGACGGCACCTTGCAGAGCTTGCAGCAAAAGGAAGCCTTCCTTTACATCCAGTCAGAGTGGAGCAGGAAAGATCATACAGTCCTGAAACTGGCACTCTTGGAGGAACCATAGGTGGAAGTCTTGGTGGCACTATTGGAGGCAGTCTTGGTGGTTCCATGGGTGGCACACTTAGTGGATCAATGAGTGGTACCCTAGGTGGCACACTAGGGAGTAGTACGCTAGGTGGAACACATAGTGGAACTCTGGGTGGCACTTTAAAATTAAATGGACAGAAATCAAAAGCAAACAAAATACATAATCATCCACTGGCCTCATCATACAACCCAGACTACAAAACCTGGGACCACAGTGAGCACTCTTTGCGGCGGCAGGCCTATGCAGCTAAGAAGCATTGCCCAGTGGAATCTGTAAGTGAACCATCTCAAAATCAGCATTACATTCCCGCACAGCCATACTTTGTAACTAACAGCAAAACAGAAGTAACTGTCTGAGATACAAAGTGCACCCAAGTGGAAACTAACACCATTGAGGGTAGTTATATGGAAGCCCTTGTATGCCGAAGATTAAGAACGGATTCGATTTCACATGTTTAGCAATACAGTCAAGGAATGCAATTAGGGATTCCATTTTTACTTCACAATGAAGATTATGCCACAAAGAAAACTTTGCCTATGCTTTTTTAAACCTAAAAAAAGAAATTTACATTTTATGATAAACGTAGCACAACAGAGCCTTGTTCTCTGCCAAACTTAATGCGTTTCTTACTGCTGAAGAGGGCAAACTATGATGGAGGTTACATGAACCAACATGTTTGCAAGAAAACAAAAAATAGAAAAAAATAAAGGAATGATTACTTTCATTTATATTTACTTTGCACATCTGTGAAAATCCATTGAAATTCAGGCCTTTCCATCCATGAGAAGCAAAAAAAGAAAAAAACGAGAACCATACATCCATGGACCTTAATGAGACTGTTACATACATTTTACTAAAAAGGGAATGGAGCATTTTTCTTGGTGGAAAGTTATGGGCTGTTTCGAATTTAAAATAATAAAAAAAAGTCTGCAACCTACTGCAAAACAAATATATATATATATATATATATATATATATATATATATATATATATCAGATAAACGCAAGGATAATTCCTTTTTGGTATTATTTTGGAAGATTTAGAAAACAAAAATTAAATGAATTTGTTCTTCCTTTCCTGGCGTTCCATATTTTGGGCAGATGGGGAAATTATTATGCATTGTCTATGATAACTTCTTAAATGTTTTGCCTATTTTCACTTGCTTACAACTGAAAACATATAAAAGTGGCCGGTGCCTTTCATGTATTTTTATTGTCCAGAAGTCTTGTTTGATTGTTTTATTTATATTGTTTTGCACCTTTTTTACTGGTCTTTTCTGTAACATTGTTTAATATTGTTTACAATATTTTATCAATGTTTTACATATCTGCTTAATATATCTGCAGTGTGTTGTGCTTATGTTTGCATTGTTTTAGGTAAAATATGTTTGCCTAACAGTCTTTCAGAATTTTATTTTTGGCCAGCAAAAAGCAACAAAAAACAAATCTTATCAAAAAATGATCAAGTCTCAGCATTGTTTTGTGAATGTTTGTTTCAATTTGCATGGGCGCTGCTACATCTGGCAATGCATTTCAGCAGACCTTAGATCATTGTTACCCATATGTAAGCAAAAACAATACCAAATATCAGATGTATTATTTCTACTGTACCCAAAATACCTGCATATTAAAGCTAAACTCTACCAACTACCTACATTTTTCATACTCAATGAGGAGGCAAGGGTTAAATATTTTTGTTGCTCTATGTTATGCCATATTTAAGTTTTACATGCTTATAGCAGTGACCATATAATGATACATAAAGGCCATTATTTATTTGTCCCAATGACACCTGGGACAATGGCTTTTTGTTGCACTTCCTTTCCATTCAATAAATACAAAAC
This sequence comes from Gastrophryne carolinensis, assembly GCA_027917425.1. NCBI lineage: Eukaryota > Metazoa > Chordata > Amphibia > Anura > Microhylidae > Gastrophryne > Gastrophryne carolinensis. Next base: position 99,933,100 of record CM051240.1, on the reverse strand, counting down.
TATCACAGGGAGTTATCCAAATGACTCTGAGAGCTGATCTCAGCACACTATGGTGGACAAATATTTAGTGAAAAAAATATTCTATAAAAAAACTATCCTAAACCTGTAATATGGTGGTTTTACAGGTGAGGTGAAGATTATTTATGATATTTTGTTTTAAAGGGGGGGGGGGGCAACTGAGTAGAAAAAGCATTCTAAATCTCAGAAAAGCCAAAGACTCTTAAAACATTTGAATAACCCTATAGACAAAAAACAATAATCCCTCCACCCCCAATCAATCACAATTAAGCTGACCTTTCCCCAGTCAACACATTATGGGTATTCAGGAAATTGATGACCTAGGGTGGGTACAATCTGGTTTGGAAGCCGTACAACTGTTAGTCCCCAGTATCCAGCATTCCAAACTTCTGAATACTGGATACAGGAGCTGTGACCACCACAGCGTGTGAACTTGGACCCTGTTACCCGTTCACAGACTGTTAGAAAATAAATACAAAATAAATATAAAATCAAAATAACTCATTGTCTTAATGAGAGAAAGCAGAGGGTGGTTATCTACAGTATATACTCAGATTGTGTCACTGTTAGCGGAGTACTGCAAGGGTCAGTTCTGGGCCCAATTCAATATATATATATATATATATATATATATATGACATAGGGTATGAATTAAACAGTGTTAAGTAATTAACACAAAAGAGGACAGCAGGCAGCTACAAACATATTTAGATAAAATGGAAGCATGGGCAGTAAATGGCAAATAAAGTTTAACACAGACAAATCTAAGGTTATGCACATAGGACGGAGAAATGGGTGCCATGATTACACACTAAATAATGAAATGCTTGATAACACTACAATGGAAGTAACCAAGTTAACAATCAAGAGGAGCATAGATGCCCATGACCAGAGCATTATTTTACCCCTGTACAAGTTACTGGTCAGACCCCATATGGAATACTCTGCACAGTTCGGGACACCAGTACGTAAGAAGAACATATCAGAACTGAAGTGCGTTCAAAGGAGGGCAACTAATGTAATAAATGGAGTGTGGGGACTAGAGTACCCTAAAATATTGTCAAAGTTAGGTTTATTTAGTTTGGAAATGAGACGCCTGAGGGGTGATCTAATAACTATGTATAAATATATTTGCTGTCAATACAAAGATCTGTCCCATGAACTATTTAAACCCTGAAATGTAACCATAACCCAAGGGCATCCACTAAGGTTAGAGGAAATGTGCTTTTTCCACTGACATAGGAGGGGATTCTTCTCTGTAAGAGCAGTGAGATTATGGAATTCGCTGCCAGAGGAGGTAGTTATGAAGGATACAGTCAAAGTGGCCTGGATACCTTCCTTGCATCTAATAACATTTCCAGCTATGGCTACTAGACCACTGGAAGGAGATAAACAGGCTGAACTGGATGGACTAAAGTCTTTATTCAGCCTAACATACTATATATATATCCCTTCCCTCCAGTGACATCATTAGTCAAATGGGGGATTTCACAGAGGCTTCTCCTTTGTAGCATTAAAGCCTCCCTGCCCCCCATGGACTGGCATTAGAAGGGGGCAACTGTCTGCCCCCCCTACACCTGAACAGGGTAGCTGCAATAGCAGCTCCCGGGCATCAGTAGACTAAGCCCACACAAACAGGAGGTGGCCCCTGTGGACCTAAAGAGACGATGCTGCCCTGGGGGGGGGGGGGGGGGCAGGAGGAGGGAGATGCCAAGAGTTTTTTATGTATGCAGTCTGTGAGCTAATACGGGGTCCAAGGGACCCCTATAGCCATTCACACATTGTAGTGGTCGGCCTAATACTAGTCAGCACCAGTGGGTGGCATGCTAGATGATTTGACCTGCATCTTGCCAGTGTTCAGGATGGTGCGAACCGGAACAAATGACATATTCTGAGTCAAATCTAGCTTTGTCCCGGATCCGTAGCATATTACCATTCCGTATAGACAGCAATGGTACTGTTTCCCCAGCCATATTCAAAATCAGAAGCATAATAAATACATTTTAACAATGCCACTTGAGGCAGTATAATTAACAACTTGGGGTTGTCCATATCTAACATATCTCAACAAAGTTAAAGCCGATCTACCTCCGTTCCCTGGCAATATTGCCCTACGAAGGGTATATTGTAGGCCTACAGGACAACTAACTATTTTATTCCTGCAATGCCAAATCCCAGTATTGCATTTTTAATTGCACTGCTCTGTCAGAAGAGGGCAGAAATTGGCTGTGCACACTACAGCAGCCAAGCCTCCTATTGTAGGTGGTGTGCTTGTTGACAGCTTCTGTGGCTATTTTTAGTTCCCTTTTTGAAGTATAGTTGCAGGCTAAGGTTCAGTTCCTCAGCAATGCAAGGCTGGGAACCAGATATATGCCAAGGGAAAGGGTTCCTGGGTCAATGACACCTAGCCCTGTGTAGGCCTGCTCTTGGAAGCAACAACAAAGGGGTATTAGATACCAGCAGAAGATAATTTTTTGGTGATGCAAGTTTAACTTTGGATGTGGATTTCCTTATTGCCTTACCTTAGCTTATTGGAAAAATGATGTACTTTGCCAGTTAAAATTGTCCCCAACGTTGTAAAGGTGATTATTTTCGGGAAATAGTTTGCAATGAGTTTAAAAGTAAAAAAGCTCACTGAGATGCAGTTTATTATTCACGCCCAAAACTTACTACAAATAGGATTTATTTTATTCTGTATATATATTCACTTTGAGCCAGATATTACCAAATGATTCTCAATAGAGAAAGCATTGCATTGTCCCTGTGTTTCTCTGGAATCATTGCAGGCCCAACTGTAGAAGCACAGTTTTGAGGTTTTCTTTTGGTTTATACACTAGATATGACGAATTGCTGTTGAAAATAAAAAATAAATTTCCTCTCTAAGCACCATAAGTTTTTAAGTTTAATAAATCTGATATGGAGTTTGTTGAAGTACCAACATGAACAATTGTGGAAATGTTTACAATGAATGTTTATATGAAACAACTATAAATTAAGGATGAACCTTCTGTATTCACGTCTATGCATGTTATGGTGAATACTAAATGATATTTATGAAATGTTCATCCCCGCAGCTATATATAATGTCATCTGTGTTTAGGAGCTAATATCCAATACAGTCAATCATACCTGCATATGTATAAAAATGCTAAGGGTTGGGCAGCCTTGACATGATCATGAGGTCATGACATTTTGGGGCATTATGTGCTTGATTTCCTTGCTGAATGCTGTTTTGGGTGTAATGTAAGTGTTACACATTGCCTTTAGAAATGTAATTTCTTTTCAGATAGACTAAATGTTGTGCACTCCCAATGTGAGTTTTTGCATTTCTATTTGGAAAGTCTCAGGCCCTATATTTACAGCAGTCTATTCGCTAGTTTTAATGCTTTGTATGATTGTAGGGGATTGAAGGGGCAATACATCCAACCATGCATTTAAAGGGTCATTAATCAGAGTCGACTTCAACCGCATGTAATTCCAAAACACTTTAACGTTTATATACAGTACAGTACTTTGGCTGCCTTACATATTGATAAGTTAAAAATGTTACCAGCTTCTCAGTATAGCAATATGGACATCTATAGAGTTATCACTTCTACTTGGCACCATTTCACAGAAAGTAAGGGAAAAAATAAAAAGTGACCCTGTATAACTGTTTCGGCTTCTTAAAGTGGCACCAAACCTACATTGTGGATTGGCTGATATCACAAATGCCAACTGAAATGAACAGCTTGTTAACCACATACTGGCTTCCCTCTAGTCTGCAAAGCGTTTCTGCCCCAGCCTATCTAATGTCACTGTGACTGGGGATGGTGGGGGCTTCCCCCATAAGCTCACTTTGTGAGGTTATTAAGGGCCCCGTCCTGCGTTGAGGAGAGTTGGTGGTCGGGCTAGCCAGGTGACGGATCTGTGGCCTCCATCCAGCTGAGTGGGGAGGGCTACGGGACACTGGTTAAAATTCGATTTGGATCGAACAGAGTGTTATGGAGACCTTACCAGCTATGCCACATCCAATCCAATGGAGCCTTGTGGGCTGCAGCCCACCAGTTTCAGTGCCGTCGGCTCCCTAGCTAGACCTGGTGATAATAAAGCGGAAGCAAACATCCTCACATGTGCGAGCCCCCCACTGATATGCTCATGTGGAGCGGCTTCTGTGGCCACACAACAAGGGCGCCTACTCCCTCATAACTGGCAGCAGGGACATGCACTGAAGCCAGCCAGGGGGGATGTTGTTGGCACCAGTGCTGAAACCAAAGAGCTGTAGCCCACAGAAATGGGATAAAGCTTGATTAAGGTACATTTTTGCTGTTGGATTTTTAGTTTACTCATTGTATTATTTGACATGAGATTTTTGAGGCTCAAAAATGATAAACTAACAATGTTAAAGCAGACCTCGTCCCTAAAAATCCAGAATGGCCTTTTGGGCACCTGCATTTGTAACCTATGGAATGTAAAGTCTTGAGGACACTTAGCACAGCTGTCGTATAAGCTAAGAACCACTGGGATGCAAAAGGTTGAGTTTAATGCCTAATTTTTTCCAAATTGCCATGCCCATGGAATGAGGAGTAAGCTAGTGCAAAAAAAACTCTTTTGGCTATAGGTCCACTTTAGGGAATAAAAATACCTATATACAAAGGTAGTTAATGTGTTAAAGTGTGAAAAACTTCTCCATGTCCTAAATAACTTTTGTTTAACCTTACATTTATCACTCATAATCTTTGTTTCAATGCACACAATCAAATGCCAAAACATTTAGTTTTTTGAAAACCTCTGCACCCACCTCCTGGTGTTTTTTTTCGTTCCCCAGATCCATTGCCAAAATTCTCCTTTTTGGAAAAGATGCTTGCCATGCTTTAGTCTATAACCTACAGTATATAAAGTACTACCATAAGGAAATGAGTTGACACCAGTGGTCACCATGTGATTTCTCTGCCCATGCACCTTCTTACTCAAGCTCCATCTATGGCTGCCAAACTGACCACCAATAAAAATGCAGGCACCAAAGATATAATCACCTTTCTCCAGCCTCTCTGATCTAACGTCTACAGCGGTGATGTCCAGCAACTCCAGCACTTATACTTTCTGGTCATGTTAAAGGTGAGTATATCAAAAGCTTGCACTTAAAGTTCACTTTGTTGCCTAATTAGCTAAACCATGTATAATTCTCCCCTAGACTTTAGCCTAATGCATGCATAGTAAGGTACTGAGAACACATGCTAAAATGTCAAGACAGGTATATAAGGGGGATGTGGGCCAGTAGTCAATGCCCGCGGGTAAATAACGAGTATTGCTGCTTCTTTATTTTGACCAGTTGGGCCCTTACATCTTGCACAACGGAAATACCTACAAATCCAGGTAGTTGCTTCATTCATGATTTCCCTTTGCCTTTAAATATGCCCTCATTCCCTATGTGTAATTGAATGCAGTTCATACTGTATTATGAGTTTCTTTTTTGTTTGTGACATCGATACAAAGATTCTGTGGATGCAAAATGCTAATGAGCAGACATCTAATTAAAATGTCATCTCCCTGCAAAACCTATGAATCTATAAATAAATGTGTTTCCTGTGAACTGTAATGCTTTGTAATCAACATGTAGTGTGTGATATTTTTCTAAAGGTTCTTTGGCCGACCTCCATTGTTTATCGCCAATTTCTATAATCATTTGCAATGCAGACATGTTTTGTACAAATTAATTGTAGTAGTCATTTCTGTGACCACTTTATGGTACAAAAGCTTCACATGCAATGGTGCTGGCAGGTTCGGGGGGCAATAATCTTTATGTGACTGAAAAGAACTTGATGAGCACTGCCACACAGCATATTAAACAGGCAGCTACTACAATGCATTTCCATAGAATACAAACTAATACTCACTTTTTAATTATTATAGTGGGGTGCACTACCTATCCAATTGCTTGCGCTCGCACCCACTATGGATACAACAACTCTATATGGAGTGAACGTGAAAGACCACACCTCCCTCCCAATGTGGAGCACCAAAAAAGTACATATGTATATCCTCAAAAATATTTCATTTTTTTTATACATGACTAATCATAAAAACATCTAAAGACAAATATACAACACAAGACATTTTAAAAGCAAGGCGAGTCTACCTTCATATCATCTCCAATAAATACAACCATCATAATCCAAGTATTCAACATAATGTTATGAAAAATCTGTGTGCTGTGTGCCCACTATATAAATAAAGTGAGTATATAGATGGTAATTAAATGGATCTGTATATATCTATTCATACACACCCTCAAATATTTTTGTGCCGGCACAAAAAAGACCCAAAATGGGCCCCTGTAAGTAAAAAAGACCACGTATGCGCATAAAAAATATTATATAAGGTGTAAAACATCTATATACAAAAAATAAACGTGATACAGATATAATATTAAGCCAATAATATTCAGGTACATTGAAATATTTTTGAGGATATATATATGTACTGTTTTGGTGCTCCACATTGGGAGGGAGGTGTGGTCTTTCACGTCCACTCCATATAGAGTTGTAATACTCACTTTTTTGTTCAATATGCGGTGTGGTTGTGCTCAGGAAATCTTTTCAGATACCTATTGATTAGTATGTTCTAGTAGGTGGTATGTGTTAATGCAGACAAACTGTATACTGTATATGGTTGGGTAGGTGCAGAAGGGACTCCAGGTCTCACAATAGTGCCTATCTGACCTGCACCCCCTTATGGCAAGGAATGTGGGCGTTCTGAGCACAACTTCAGTTTGTAGAACATGTTTTCATGAGCCTCATATACAATGCAAGCATGAAGAGGCCCCAGAACCACCATATAATATCTTGTATTTTGTACATCAGCATCTCCTACCTTCTCACTTGTTCCTACCTTTGATTCACAGGAGATTTTAAATACCAGCCTGAAACTGAAATGTGTGTTCAAGCATTGTACAAGCATACAGTATGCAAACATTTTTTTAGTTCATAGTACAGGTCTATCCCTTTAAAGAACCCCCCCAGTTCACATATCTCTAATATTCAATCAAATAAAGAAAAGCCAACCTCAACTAGTTGTTTAATCTAAAAAATGTATAGAATAAGCCACCTCTTCTCAATGACCACCCTCAAATAATACACCTATATCCAATTGCTTTTATTTTCTCAGACACGATGACAACACTGTCTACTGTTTGCAGGCAAAAAAAATGTAAAAAAGCTATATCTTTTTTCTCTACACAGATCATCGCTTCTAGTTTAGGGCTGCAGCTCTTACCTGAAAGCCATCATCCAGGTCCCTCGCTGCACCGTGCTCTCATCGGGCTTCTCTTCCTGTCTCCCACCAACGTGGTGACATCCCCGCTATCAGTCACAATGAGCTGCCACGCCCCCTCCATTGCAGTGAGTGGAGGGGGACGTGACAGCTCACTGTGTCTGATAACGGGGGGTTAAACATAGCTGCCCAAGGGACCCCTATACCAGTTCACACATTGTGGTCGCCGGCATATGACCTGACAATGCTGGTGGGTGGCATACTGGATGATTTGTTCCAGATCTTGCCAGTATTCAGGATGGGGCGACAGACTGACTCGTCTGTATCCAGGTCAAATTTAGCTTCGGCCCAGAACCGAAGCCCATCACTGGAGATAGATCTCTGAAGTAGAAATAAATCGGTCTTAAACTTTTGTATTTGCCCTCTAATGGTTTAAAAGAGTGTAAATTAGCTAGTTTATTTATTATTATTAGGAGTCAACAGTTACTTTATTATTTCATAATAAACTTACAATGAGAGCTTTCATATCAATCAATGAGAAGCAACTAAGGGAGGTACTTGTAGTATCAGCAAACTGTAAAGCAGCAACATATATTGAAGAGTAAACAATAATATATGTGATATTACACTATAGTGGACAGTTGGGGGGGTTACAAGAAGGATTCGCACTTCTATGTACAATTGTTATTTTCAAAATGTCTCTTTTATTTTATGGTCATTGTCAGCTTGTGCACAAACATGAATTTTCCACATTTAACCCATTCATGCAGTGAGACAAATACAATACAGGTAGGTCCCTTGCTCAAGAGTACTTCAGTCATTGAACCTTCCACCCTCTGGTCACAGGCCGCTTCCTTAACCACTGGGCCATAATTAGGATATAAATATATATTAGACAATACATTAACTTACCGGCCCCTCAGTTCCACAGCGCCCAGGGAGTGCTGGATCTACCCTGGTACCCAATCGTTGTCTTGGTAAAGAGCTTCCTATCCTGGCCAGCATATCCAGAGCATGGTCTCCATTTTCTGTGTAAGACATAGAACCCTCTGAAGGGAGTGGACCGTGGCACAACATTTATCTGAAAGTGAAAGTTCAAGGTAAGAGAAAGGATTTGTAAATGATAAAGATACTCACAGTTGGAATTTAAAAATGTTCAGTGTAGAACTGCATTTTCCAACTTTGTTTTATTATAATAAAAATATATTCTCTTAAACAGTATTTATAGTCACTAAAGTCACAATTAGTATTTTTTTTACTAAGAATCCAATTTATGTTATTTATAAAATTCAAGAATCATGCTTAGGACACTGCAAATTAACTATACCCTGAATTCTACCTTTTAAATTATGTCCTAGAGGCCTAGATCATATACATGAATTTCCCTATGTGTACTTTACAATTTGGATATGCAGGCCACAAGCTAATAAATATTCTTATCCTGGTACATCTTAAGGGGGGTATTCATTAGATATGAAATGCTCCTCCTGGCTAAGTACAAAAACCAATTGTTTGCTTATCTACTACGCAGATGATTCACCCTGCTGTGCTTCTGAACTAGGATGTTGAAGCTGAAATCTAGCCCTTCTTATGTAGCTCAGCCGCCAGATTATAGTATATGTATTTATGGGCATTACTCATGTCACCATGAGAGAAGGTTGTAAACAGGCCCCTCTAGCATCAGATATCATATGTGAAACATATCATCTCATGTGTCCGCAGGAAGCTGTTCTTTTGCTTGTGGGAGACTAAGAAAAAGCCACTTACTATATACCAAACAATTTGGAAACAAGGAACTTCCCGCACTTTTAAATCATGAATGAAAGAATCCCATTCAGTTCCTTGACCCAGATATAGAAAACTACAGCCTTGTCTGAAGAGCAGAAGACAATCATCTTCTGGGAGATCAGACTACCAGCTGTCAACTGTCTGACGGTGGGGCACTTAGGCCTTCACTTAATATTTTTCCTTTACTGTGATTTTAATCACAGCGAGCTGTTCATGTGAGGTGAATTCTTCACATTTTATGGATTTCCCACTCAGTTACTATAATTAATAAAAAAATAAGCATGCATTTGATTTTTTTAAATGTTCATAGTTCATATTAAAATGGCATTATTTAAAATAAAAAATTAGTTCCATGAATTTATTCTATAGGTTTAGCAAGAACTAACACCTAGACAGTCAAATGCTTTCTCCAATGAATATTGTCTTTGGCAGGCAAGGGTTTTAGGCAGATGTTGCAAGTAAGAATGCGTTCCAATGTTAATGTGTTAATAGTTTATTTTTATTGATTAACAAAATGGAGGTGCAAATCCACACGAAAACCTAAATAAAGAGTTGATGTGATGAGACACGTAATGTGTCATGAGAAAATGGTAGCAGTGACCAAGAATTCACTGGCTAAATGTAAAAAAAAAGGACCCCTTAGTTAGATAAATATGCAGCCACAGAGTTAATAAGGTCATAATATGATATTCAGGTACATTGTTCCTAACTATGATTGCCCTGCTCACCCTTTCCAAGAACAGCCCTGGTACTGAGCAGCACCCAGCCATAATGATTAGATTCAGCTGAAACAACCAATCAATATGGACCATTCCCAAATGGGTCCCTTTTCTAAACTGAACACCGAGGTCTGTGCTCTCTACAGCTGGGAACAATAATGAATATAAGAGGCTCAATGACTTTGACATTATTTTGAATAAATTGTATAGTATAGAATACTGTTTTTATTGGATCTATAGGCACACCAGCAGTCAAGTCAGAAACTGGTATCTGGCTCATAAGAAATAATTGGGGATGAACTTTAGGTTCAGGCCTAAGATAGATTCTAACAGAATCTTGTTGTTTCAGTCCAGTTTGTCCCATCACAGACACCACTATGTACTAACTGGTTTAGGCTTCCCTGGGACCCCTTACCAGTTCACAGATAGTTACAACAGAAAAAAATGAATATAGAAAAATTCACTTTCACCACGTTTCCTTCTGTCCCTCACCGGCAGCATCCTCTGGTCCAGCTGTTGCAGCAGCTTCACTGGAATCTGTAGTGAGAGGTGATACACAGGTCCCCCTTCTATATCCTTTGCAGCCTGCCAAGCTAGTGCCAAGGGCACCTTGATGAGACCATTGTGTACCACAGAGGTGGAGCTTTTGTGGAATCCCCCCATGTAAATAATTACATCACTGGAGGATATGGTCATGGGAGGAGATTCCCAGACTATCCCCTCTATGCCCCCTCCCCATCAGTGACATAATTAGTCATCTTAAAAAGAAGTGGACTTTTTCCACACTATACTTCGAAGAGTTCTATGATGTGGCCAAATTATGAAAATTTGCACCATTACTGAAAATGTAGTAATTGGTGGGCCAATGTTTGCCTCAATGGTCAGCAAATCAGTGATCTTTTATTGCTTGCTGGCTAATGTCAGTGATTGTGGGTAAATATATACATTTACTGTTCTTTCTATAAAATATATAAAAGCTATAAGAGCTAAATAGGTACCTCTGCTAGCCCTTGCAAATGAATTAACTGGTGCTAAAGAGGGCTTTCTTCTTTACTCTAAAAGTCATTACTTTTGTAGAGGAGACTCGTAGCCATATATATATATATATATATATATATATATATATATATATGAAATCAAATACAATGAGATTAAAAAAGGGGCCCTAAAATTATACATATTTTTTTAAGTTTTTACTCCTAACATTATATATTCTTAAAGGAGAATGTTAGCATTATATGCAGATGTCTTATTATAGTTAAATATGGCTACATTTGTTGGCTAAAGTGGACCTCTACGTACAGTATATCTGCCGAATTAGAGCTGGCTGAATCTCAAACATATTCTGTTTGGCTTGAACTATATTTAATCAGCATACTCTGGGTATAAGTTTAAAGTTAACCCAAATCATAACCGCAACACTACGGCATCATATCTTTCATAAAACAAAGATATATGTTTTATGTAAAAGACCCCCGACCCATTTTATATCCCTATAACATTATATAGTCTGGGACCTAAAAGCACTGCAGATTTATTAAGTTTATATATTTAAATTGACCCATGGTCAATCATGTATTATCTTTATGTCAAAAGAGTGCCTCACTATCTAGATTCATCTATCATCTATCATTACCCCCTTAACCAAATTAGAGATGGCTGAATGTCATCCAAATTCTGTTTGGCTTGAACCATACTGAATCAGCATACTTTGGGTTTAAGTTTAAAGTTAACCCAAATCATAACTCCAAAAGAAAACAATATTTTGAAGGCAAGATAAAGATCTCTAAAATCTCCTGTTCATATATTTAACAACATTTGGGCCGGGGCTTGCCTATACCCCCTATCAATACCACCAGCTTAGTTTTACAAGCCTAGCAATGAGAACTTGGGGAGAGAGCTTTTATACATGGTGCCTAGGTTTTATGTAGATTAATTAAGTTAATATTTAAACCGACATACACAACGTGCTCAGTCATGTATTACCTTTACATTTGTTTTCACATATAAGAAAAATGCAGATGCTAATTAACCCTAACAACTTTTTCCATGTAAAGTCATTTATTTCTAATTTGGAGCATGTAAATGTATCCTATGAAAGAAAGCAATAGACTTGCCTTGCTGTTCAGTTTCTCAAGTGGGTCATTGCATGTTGGGTAGTGCCCTAGCTTGGCTTAAAGGGGCTGTCAAAGCAGCAGCTTCCTCGTAGGTCAGAGTTAACATTCACCATTGTGTAAGTTCTCATCCTGCAGGCACCATACGCAGTGATTCTTCTAGCATCAACCAATTAATAAAAAACGGATAGGACCAAGGGACGTCTCCAAGGGGGTGTGTCAGGCATTGCCACAGTGTGTTTTCTCTGTACATGGCAGTTAAAGGCATGTGAAAACTTTACAGGAATTGTTCACTTAAAATGGTAAGATTTTCTTTTAGTCAGACAGGGACTTTAAAGATAGGGCTGAAATTAGATTAAAAAGCTCATTAGTCAAAATGTTAAGAGAAAAGGTGCTTTCTTTAATCGGAAAGTAGTAACATGGTGCATACCATTCAAGAATTATATAATTAAAAACATCTCTTCATATCTCATTCACCATTCTGGGGATTCCGAAATGTGCAATGCTCAGCTATGGCTTTTATTAGATTATTGCTGGTTCTAGACACTCTTGAATCAGAGCCTCAACTACCCCCACTAAGAAAGATAGGTAATTCTGTTATTCTTGGTCAGTGTGGACCATGACATTAGCATAAATAAGGGTAGGGGTGTTTAAACAGTTTAAATCAAAATGGGGACAAGCAACAATCCTGATCCACTGAATGGGACAAATTAGAAAACGTCCCTTCATTCTAATACAGATGTTTTTGATGAAGAGTCTTAAATATGTTAAGTTATTTTTCATATTATTTAAAAGTTTGTAACTAAAAGTAGTACTTTTTACTTACTTACAAAAATAATTGACTGTGCAATGCCAGGAATACAGTGGCTGATATTGTCATTCGTTTTGTTATTACTAAATTTTTTTGATGATGGTGTTAGTTGAAATGCCATTCAGCCTTGTACTTCAACGTGGAATAGTGAAGTACTGTATGCAAATTACTAACTGGTTGTTTTTCTTTGACTTTAGTAATGTTTTAAATCCCTCCCTTATTTTAGCTATCCCAGCTCTTCTCCTTTCTAGCTTGGTGAAATCAGATGATCATGTATTTAGTTTCCAAATTGGTAATTGCACCTAACATTTGTACTCACTGCAGTGTAATAATTCCTTCTTATGTCATTCTTCTGTTTTATCTGAATTTTATAGAATGTTGCTATGTTTTCTGATTTATTATACTTTCATTAAAAATGTTGTGAACATACAGTATTTTATGTAAAAAGATTTGAGTAAATATATGTTCTATAGTAGGCCGGTGTTAACAGCAAAGTCGCATACGCCGAAACTTCCTACAACAGCATATTTGTGTTTCCTTTTAATCTGTTTTTATATTAAGAATGTTTGTTTTGTTTATATGTACTCATTCTATACTATATGAATTTCTTACATGGCAATAAAAAAGGATTATATGTTAGCCTAATGCTCTGTTTGATTAATTATTTTTATCAACTAATCATAAAAAATAGCCTCTATTCCTACTTTCTATGTTGCCTTAATAAACATTAACTTTTTTTCTCCGATCCAGGTCAGCATAAAAACCATATGCATTAAGTGACACATCATAAAGCCTAAAAACATAACCTACAAGCAAGGTTTTCTATTCCACAAGGTTCGGCCAGGCTACAGGTCATTCCAGCCTTTTTTAAAGCAAATTATTGTCCCTTTGATTCCAATGCATTTCACATCACTAGGAGCTTCCTCATGGTAAATACTGGGCTTTATGATCTAGCAAGATTACAGGAAATAAACCCCCTTCTATAGGGCCAGCAAAGGGCCTTGTTTTGAGGATCTTCAAACAGTAATTAGAGCTAAAACAGGTTTATATATCCTACTATGAGAAGATTTGCAAGACTGTTAGTTGCCTTTCAGGAGGGCGTTTGACACCCTCTGAGTGAGTTGTTTTATCATTTCATTTTTTTTTTTTGCATTTAAGGGGTAAAATGGCTTGGTATCCTGAATGGCACTTCTATAAATATGGGCCCCCAGTTATCTCCAACATGCCACTTACAGTAAATAAGATGAAAGGGGAAAAAAGAAAAAGGTCAAACAATATATAATGCACATAATATTACAAGTAAGATGCAACAAAAAATACCATTTTGTGAGATACTCACCTGTAAAATGGTTATTACGAGTATGTCACACCCCCCACTTCCCGATATTCATGACACTTGGGAACCCGGCATGTAGAGGGCCATCTTGCAGAGATAACATGGAAAAAAGGAGCCCCTCCTGGTCCATAAGTACTGGGTTCCTCCCACTATTCCTCAGTCTTTTTAAACAGCAGTGAAGAACCAGGAAGAGCCAATTATATTCAATAATTGTAAAATTATATGAGAATAATAATACCAAATAAAGGATCCCTTAGAACAAAAAGAGCCAATTATATTCAATAATTGTAAAATTATTTGAAATAATAATACCAAATAAAGGATCCCTTAGAGCAAAAAGAGCCAATTATATTCAATGATTGTAAAATTATTTGAAATAATAATAATAACAATTACTAGTGATGAGCGAGTGGTATTCGACCGAGCCGGTATTCGATCGAATACTACGCTGTTCGTCATACTCGATTTCGATCGAGTACAGCGGCGATGGCGCACTCACAATTCGTTTCCCCTCCCACCTTCCCTGGCGCGTTTTTTACACCAATCACCATGCAGGGGGGGTGGGACAGGTCCTGGGAGGACGCTGGCATCGCGAAAACGGCGTCTACACGCATTTGCTGGAAAAACCATGTGACCTCGAATATACAAAACTCAGCACTTCCTCTTCGTCAGCATTAGCAGCTTGAACTTAGTGAGAGACGGACGCTCACAGCAGGGAAAGACAGGCTGTCGCTGGCAGGGCCCCAGAAGCTCGGAATATCGCTTTTACCACCATCTATACCAGCTACCAGAAGACAAGACAGTCCTAAATAGCCCTTATTAGGGCTGCTACGCTGAACAGTATATAGCTCATTTTCTATTTAGTCAGGCAGGGCCCCAGAAGCTCAGAATATACCTTTTACCACCATATATACCAGCTACCAGAAGACAAGACAGTCCTTAATAGCCCTTATTAGGGCTGCTACGCTGAACAGTATATAGCTCATTTTCTATTTAGTCAGGCAGGGCCCCAGAAGCTCAGAATATACCTTTTACCACCATATATACCAGCTACCAGAAGACAAGACAGTCCTTAATAGCCCTTATTAGGGCTCCTACGCTGAACAGTATATAGCTCATTTTCTATTTAGTCAGGCAGGGCCCCAGAAGCTCAGAATATACCTTTTACCACCATATATACCAGCTACCAGAAGACAAGACAGTCCTTAATAGCCCTTATTAGGGCTGCTACGCTGAACAGTATATAGCTCATTTTCTATTTAGTCAGGCAGGGCCCCAGAAGCTCAGAATATACCTTTTACCACCATATATACCAGCTACCAGAAGACAAGACAGTCCTTAATAGCCCTTATTAGGGCTGCTACGCTGAACAGTATATAGCTCATTTTCTATTTAGTCAGGCAGGGCCCCAGAAGCTCAGAATATACCTTTTACCACCATATATACCAGCTACCAGAAGACAAGACAGTCCTTAATCCCTTATTAGTGCTGCTATGTTGAACAGTATATAGCTCATATTCTATGTAGTCAGGCAGGGCCCCAGAAGCTCAGAATATACCTTTTACCACCATATATACCAGCTACCAGAAGACAAGACAGTCCTTAATAGCCCTTATTAGGGCTGCTACGCTGAACAGTATATAGCTCATTTTCTATTTAGTCAGGCAGGGCCCCAGAAGCTCAGAATATACCTTTTACCACCATATATACCAGCTACCAGAAGACAAGACAGTCCTTAATAGCCCTTATTAGGGCTGCTACGCTGAACAGTATATAGCTCATTTTCTATTTAGTCAGGCAGGGCCCCAGAAGCTCAGAATATACCTTTTACCACCATATATACCAGCTACCAGAAGACAAGACAGTCCTTAATCCCTTATTAGTGCTGTTATGTTGAACAGTATATAGCTCATATTCTATGTAGTCAGGCAGGGCCCCAGAAGCTCAGAATATACCTTTTACCACCATATATACCAGCTACCAGAAGACAAGACAGTCCTTAATAGCCCTTATTAGGGCTGCTACGCTGAACAGTATATAGCTCATTTTCTATTTAGTCAGGCAGGGCCCCAGAAGCTCAGAATATACCTTTTACCACCATATATACCAGCTACCAGAAGACAAGACAGTCCTTAATAGCCCTTATTAGGGCTGCTACGCTGAACAGTATATAGCTCATTTTCTATTTAGTCAGGCAGGGCCCCAGAAGCTCAGAATATACCTTTTACCACCATATATACCAGCTACCAGAAGACAAGACAGTCCTTAATAGCCCTTATTAGGGTTGCTACGCTGAACAGTATATAGCTCATTTTCTATTTAGTCAGGCAGGGCCCCAGAAGCTCAGAATATACCTTTTACCACCATATATACCAGCTACCAGAAGACAAGACAGTCCTTAATAGCCCTTATTAGGGCTGCTACGCTGAACAGTATATAGCTCATTTTCTATTTAGTCAGGCAGGGCCCCAGAAGCTCAGAATATACCTTTTACCACCATATATACCAGCTACCAGAAGACAAGACAGTCCTTAATAGCCCTTATTAGGGCTGCTACGCTGAACAGTATATAGCTCATTTTCTATTTAGTCAGGCAGGGCCCCAGAAGCTCAGAATATACCTTTTACCACCATATATACCAGCTACCAGAAGACAAGACAGTCCTTAATAGCCCTTATTAGGGCTGCTACGCTGAACAGTATATAGCTCATTTTCTATTTAGTCAGGCAGGGCCCCAGAAGCTCAGAATATACCTTTTACCACCATATATACCAGCTACCAGAAGACAAGACAGTCCTTAATAGCCCTTATTAGGGCTGCTACGCTGAACAGTATATAGCTCATTTTCTATTTAGTCAGGCAGGGCCCCAGAAGCTCAGAATATACCTTTTACCACCATATATACCAGCTACCAGAAGACAAGACAGTCCTTAATCCCTTATTAGTGCTGCTATGTTGAACAGTATATAGCTCATTTTCTATTTAGTCAGGCAGGGCCCCAGAAGCTCAGAATATACCTTTTACCACCATATATACCAGCTACCAGAAGACAAGACAGTCCTTAATCCCTTATTAGTGCTGCTATGTTGAACAGTATATAGCTCATATTCTATGTAGTCAGGCAGGGCCCCAGAAGCTCAGAATATACCTTTTACCACCATATATACCAGCTACCAGAAGACAAGACAGTCCTTAAGAGCCCTTATTAGGGCTGCTACGCTGAACAGTATATAGCTCATTTTCTATTTAGTCAGGCAGGGCCCCAGAAGCTCAGAATATACCTTTTACCACCATATATACCAGCTACCAGAAGACAAGACAGTCCTTAATAGCCCTTATTAGGGCTGCTACGCTGAACAGTATATAGCTCATTTTCTATTTAGTCAGGCAGGGCCCCAGATGCTCAGAATATACCTTTTACCACCATATATACCAGCTACCAGAAGACAAGACAGTCCTTAATAGCCCTTATTAGGGCTGCTACGCTGAACAGTATATAGCTCATTTTCTATTTAGTCAGGCAGGGCCCCAGAAGCTCAGAATATACCTTTTACCACCATATATACCAGCTACCAGAAGACAAGACAGTCCTTAATAGCCCTTATTAGGGCTGCTACGCTGAACAGTATATAGCTCATTTTCTATTTAGTCAGGCAGGGCCCCAGAAGCTCAGAATATACCTTTTACCCCCATATATACCAGCTACCAGAAGACAAGACAGTCCTTAATAGCCCTTATTAGGGCTCCTACGCTGAACAGTATATAGCTCATTTTCTATTTAGTCAGGCAGGGCCCCAGAAGCTCAGAATATACCTTTTACCACCATATATACCAGCTACCAGAAGACAAGAGAGTCATTAAGAGCCCTTATTAGGGCTACTATGCTGAACAGTATATAGCTCATTCTAGCTATATACACACTGCACAAAACGGCTGCTTTAGTGAGGGGTAGCTGCTGATGCTGGAATAGGGACAGAAAGACTTCAGTGGTGTATTAGCACCTATATACAAAACTATATTTTGCACTACTGTTTTGTGTCCTCTGTGCCAACAAAACCTTGTTATATACCCGGTGCGTATAGGCACCATTTCACCTTCTGGCAGTATACGGCTGTATAGCCAGGTGTTTTTCTTAAAAATATTTTTATATTTGGCACTACTGTTTTGTGTCCTCTTTACCAACAAAACCTTGTTATATACCCGGTGCGTATATAGGCACCATTTCACCTTCTGGCAGTATACGGCTGTATAGCCAGGTGTTTTTCTTAAAAATATTTTTATATTTGGCACTACTGTTTTGTGTCCTCTTTACCAACAAAACCTTGTTATATACCCGGTGCGTATATAGGCACCATTTCACCTTCTGGCAGTATACGGCTGTATAGCCAGGTGTTTTTCTTAAAAATATTTTTATATTTGGCACTACTGTTTTGTGTCCTCTTTACCAACAAAACCTTGTTATATACCCGGTGCGTATATAGGCACCATTTCACCTTCTGGCAGTATACGGCTGTATAGCCAGGTGTTCTTAAAAATATATTTATATTTGGCACTACTGTTTTGTGTCCTCTGTGCCAACAAAACACTGTTTTATACACGGTGCGTATAGGCACCATTTCACCTTCTGGCAGTATACGGCTGTATAGCCAGGTGTTCTTCTTAAAAATATTTTTATATTTGGCATAACGCGTGGCCAAAAAAGTAAAACGTCTGAAATGCGGAGGGCTAGCGCAAAGGGACGTGGACGAGGACGGGGGCGCGGAAATGCTGGTGGGGGCACAAACCGCGTTGAAGCCAGTGGGGATACAATGCGTGCTGGTGAGGGGCAGCCAGCATTACGCTCATCCAGCTTCCCTGCCTTTATGGGACAGTTATGCGGGGGGCGGGGTACACCTCTGTTAAGGCCTGAGCAGCGTGAACAGGTGGTGCAATGGATGGCCGATAACGCTTCCAGTCACTTGTCCACCACCCAGTCATCCACACAGTCTCACTCTGACCCTCCTTCCTCCCAACCTGGCCAACAGAGTCAGCCCAACCTTGACCCCTCCCAGGACCTCTTTTCGGGTCCTTTTCCAGATGTGCTGCAAGAATCCCAGGAGCTAGCAGAGGAATTTGTTTGTAGTGATGCCCAAACACTCGAGTATCCGCCATCTGCTAGTGATGTGGACCCGGAACCAGCATCTGCTATCATGAGCGATGATGATGAGACGCAGTTGCCATCAAGGGAGGCTGTTGGAATGTCCAGTGGGCAGGAGGAGGAGCAGAGAGAGGAAGTGGAAGAGGAGGTGGTGGACGACGAAATGACCGACCCCACTTGGACAGGGGTGATGTCCAGCGGGGAAAGCAGTGGAGACGCGGTCTGCGCATCACCGAATAAGGCACCAAGAGGCAGAGGACAGTCCAGAGGCAGAGGACAGTCCAGACAGAGAAGGCAGGCCACAGCCAGCAGGGCCGAAGCTCTTCCCGGCAGCAGGCAGTCGCGCGAAGCTCCCCCATCGAGGCCTCGTACTTCTGTGGTGTGGAGATTTTTTAACGTTTGCGCGGATGACAAACTGAGCGCGGTTTGCGCAATCTGCCACTCAAAACTGAGTAGGGGCTCTGAGAAGAGCAATCTGACCACCTCAGGCATGCGCCGTCACTTGGAATTCAAGCACTGGGCTGAGTGGGAGAGAGCAAACGCAATACAACCTGCGCCCCGTCTTGCTGCCACTGCCTCTTCCCCTTTGTTGTGTGCTGCCACTGCGGTCCAGACCTCCAGCCAGGACACCTCCACATCTGCCTCTGCCTCGGCTACTTTGGGGCCTTCTCCTTCAGCCCCACCTTCCCCCGCATCTTCGTCTGCACCTTCCATCTCTTCGTCCCATCAACTGTCCATCTCGCAGGCGTTCAACCGCAGGCGGAAGTACGCCTCCAGTCACCCCCAAGCCCAAGCCTTAACCTGCCTCACCTCCAAACTGCTGGCCCTGGAGATGTTGCCGTTTAGGCTTGTGGAGACGCAGGCCTTCCGCGACCTGATGGCGGCTGCCGCACCTCGCTATTCCGTCCCTAGCCGCCACTATTTTTCCCGGTGTGGCGTCCCCGCCCTGCACCAGCACGTGTCGCGTAACATCAGGCGGGCCCTGAGGTACGCAGTCAGCGCAAAGGTCCACTTGACCACCGACTCATGGACAAGCGCTTGCGGCCAAGGACGCTACATCTCTTTGACGGCACACTGGGTGAATGTTGTGGAAGCGGGGACGGGGTCGCAAACAGGGACGGCCTACATACCACCCCCGCCCAAGATTGCCAGCACGGGTTCTGATAGACCCCCCTCCTCTTCCTCCTCCTCCTCCTCCTCCTCCTCTGCCTTAACATCGCCCTCAGCCCCTAGCTGGAAGCGTTGCAGCACTGGCGCGGGGAGACGTCAGCAGGCGGTGCTTAAGCTCATCAGCTTGGGCGACAGGAAGCACAGCGCCGCAGAGGTGAGGCACGCCATATTGCAGCAGACAGAGATGTGGCTGTCGCCGCTGCAGCTAGGACCAGGCATGGTCGTGTGCGATAATGGCCGTAACCTGGTGGCGGCTCTGGAGCTTGCAGAACTCAATCACGTACCATGCCTGGCCCACGTTTTTAATTTGGTAGTACAAAAGTTTCTAAAGACTTACCCCAACCTGGCAGAGCTACTGGTCAAAGTGCGGCGCTTGTGCGCTCACTTTCGGAAGTCAACTGTAGCTGCTGCTAGCTTAAAAAAAATCCAGCAACGCCTCCATTTGCCTCAACATCGGCTGTTGTGCGACCTGCCCACTCGCTGGAATTCCACCTATTGCATGTTGGCCAGGGTGTGTGAGCAGCAGAAAGCATTGATGGAGTACCAGATGATGCATCCACGTGTGCCTCCAACTCAGCTCCCTCAGTTTGCCAACCACGAGTGGCCATGGATGGCAGACATATGCGATGTATTGCGTATCTTTGAGGAGTCCACTAAGAAGGTCAGCAGCGAGGACGCTATAGTGAGCGTAACCATCCCGCTCCTATGCGTCCTTAAAGAATCGCTCATCGCAATAAGGGAGAACGCATTGCACACAGAGGAGACGGGGGTAGGAGGAGACGCAACGCAGGTAGACAGTCAGACCACACTTTTGTCTGCTGCTCGGTGGCAGTTGCAGGAGGAGGAGGATGAGGAGGAGGAGGACAACGTGGAGGTGGCTGTGGAAGAGGATGCTGGCGGCGAGGGTAGCAGTCAGGCTGTGTGCGTCCCATTGGTTCAGCGCGGATGGGGCGGAGAGGAGGAGGAAGAGGAGGAAATGGAAAATGATCCTTCTGGTGGGGGCAGTGAGGTCATGACTACTCAGAGTCTGGCACACATGGCTGACTTCATGCTGGGCTGCTTTTCCCGGGACATACGTGTTGTCCGGATATTGGAGAACAAACTATACTGGGTCTTCGCACTCCTGGACCCCCGGTATAAAGATAACTTCTCCTCTTTTATTCCGGTAGAGGAGAGGACGAATCGATTACTGGAATACCAGAGGGAACTCTTGCAGAACATGATGCAGATTTTCCCACCCAGCATCGCTGGCGGCAGAGAGGAGAGTGTCTCCCAGAGTCTGACAACATCGATCAGGCCCACAGCCACCAGGGGAACACTCTCCAAGGTGTGGGACACGTTCATGTCACCCCCTCGTGCAACTTCCATCACTGCGGGGCCCGCTATCAGCAGGAGGGACAAGTATCGGCGGATGTTGCAGGACTACCTGGCAGACCACACCCCTGTCCTCCCCGATCCCTCGGCGACCTACACTTACTGGGTCTCCAAGTTGGACACGTGGCTGGAACTGTCCCTGTACGCCTTGGAGGTGCTTGCCTGCCCTGCCGCCAGCGTGCTATCAGAAAGGGTGTTCAGCGCAGCCGGGGGCATTATAACCGATAAGCGCAGCCGCCTGTCAACCGACAGTGCCGACAGGCTGACGCTAATCAAAATGAACAGCAAGTGGATTGACCCGGACTTTGCTTGTACAACAGTGGAAAGCAGCTAAGAGTGAAGTGCCATCTGTATGAAGTGCCATTTCCTCCTCCTCCTCCTCCTCCTTAACCGCCGTAGAATTGCTGTATTAATAAAAAAAAATTATGGCTCACCTCTTGGGCTTAATACAATCAATTTTTAAGAGGTCTCAGCTCGTGGGACTCCACACAATTTTTAAGAGGTCTCAGCTCTTGGGACTCCACACAATGTTTGAGAGGTCTCAGCTCTTGGGCCTCCACACAATTTTTAAAAGGTCTCAGCTCTTGGGCCTCCACACAATTTTTAAAAGGTCTCAGCTCTTGGGCCTCCACACAATTTTTAAAAGGTCTCAGCTCTTGGGCCTCCACACAATTTTTAAAAGGTCTCAGCTCTTGGGCCTCCACACAATTTTTAAAAGGTCTCAGCTCTTGGGCCTCCACACAATTTTTAAAAGGTCTCAGCTCTTGGGCCTCCACACAATTTTTAAAAGGTCTCAGCTCTTGGGCCTCCACACAATTTTTAAAAGGTCTCAGCTCTTGGGCCTCCACACAATTTTTAAAAGGTCTCAGCTCTTGGGCCTCCACACAATTTTTAAAAGGTCTCAGCTCTTGGGCCTCCCCTACTGCTGGGGTGCCACACTGTAACAAACCTCCTCCTGTAAGCTTCCCCTACTGCTGGGGTGACACACTGTAACAAACCTCCTCCTGTAAGCTTCCCTGACTGCTGGGGTGACACACTGTAACAAACCTCCTCCTGTAAGCTTCCCTGACTGCTGGGGTGACACACTGTAACAAACCTCCTCCTGTAAGCTTCCCCTACTGCTGGGGTGACACACTGTAACAAACCTCCTCCTGTAAGCTTCCCTGACTGCAGGGGTGCCACACTGTAACAAACCTCCTCCTGTAAGCTTCCCCTACTGCTGGGGTAACACACTGTAACAAACCTCCTCCTGTAAGCTTCCCTTACTGCTGGGGTGCCACACTGTAACAAACCTCCTCCTGTAAGCTTCCCTGACTGCTGGGGTGACACACTGTAACAAACCTCCTCCTGTAAGCTTCCCCTACTGCTGGGGTAACACACTGTAACAAACCTCCTCCTGTAAGCTTCCCTGACTGCAGGGGTGACACACTGTAACAAACCTCCTCCTGTAAGCTTTCCTGACTGCTGGGGTGCCACACTGTAACAAACCTCCTCCTGTAAGCTTCCCTGACTGCTGGGGTGCCACACTGTAACAAACCTCCTCCTGTAAGCTTCCCTGACTGCTGGGGTGACACACTGTAACAAACCTCCTCCTGTAAGCTTCCCCTACTGCTGGGGTAACACACTGTAACAAACCTCCTCCTGTAAGCTTCCCTGACTGCAGGGGTGACACACTGTAACAAACCTCCTCCTGTAAGCTTTCCTGACTGCTGGGGTGCCACACTGTAACAAACCTCCTCCTGTAAGCTTCCCTGACTGCTGGGGTGACACACTGTAACAAACCTCCTCCTGTAAGCTTCCCTTACTGCTGGGGTGACACACTGTAACAAACCTCCTCCTGTAAGCTTCCCTGACTGCTGGGGTGACACACTGTAACAAACCTCCTCCTGTAAGCTTCCCTTACTGCAGGGGTGCCACACTGTAACAAACATCCTCCTGTAAGCTTCCCTGACTGCTGGGGTGCCACACTGTAACAAACCTCCTCCTGTAAGCTTCCCTGACTGCTGGGGTGACACACTGTAACAAACCTCCTCCTGTAAGCTTCCCCTACTGCTGGGGTAACACACTGTAACAAACCTCCTCCTGTAAGCTTCCCTGACTGCTGGGGTGCCACACTGTAACAAACCTCCTCCTGTAAGCTTCCCTGACTGCTGGGGTGCCACACTGTAACAAACCTCCTCCTGTAAGCTTCCCTGACTGCTGGGGTGACACACTGTAACAAACCTCCTCCTGTAAGCTTCCCTGACTGCAGGGGTGCCACACTGTAACAAACATCCTCCTGTAAGCTTCCCCTACTACTGGGGTGACACACTGTAACAAACCTCCTCCTGTAAGCTTCCCTGACTGCTGGGGTGCCACACTGTAACAAACCTCCTCCTGTAAGCTTCCCTGACTGCTGGGGTGACACACTGTAACAAACCTCCTCCTGTAAGCTTCCCTTACTGCTGGGGTGACACACTGTAACAAACCTCCTCCTGTAAGCTTCCCTGACTGCAGGGGTGCCACACTGTAACACACATCCTCCTGTAAGCTTCCCCTACTGCTGGGGTGACACACTGTAACAAACCTCCTCCTGTAAGCTTCCCTGACTGCAGGGGTGACACACTGTAACAAACCTCCTCCTGTAAGCTTCCCTTACTGCTGGCTGGGGTGCCACACTGTAACAAACCTCCTCCTGTAAGCTTCCCTGACTGCAGGGGTGACACACTGTAACAAACCTCCTCCTGTAAGCTTCCCTTACTGCTGGGGTGCCACACTGTAACAAACCTCCTCCTGTAAGCTTCCCTGACTGCTGGGGTGACACAATGTAACAAACCTCCTCCTGTAAGCTTCCCTGACTGCTGGGGTGACACACTGTAACAAACCTCCTCCTGTAAGCTTCCCCTACTGCTGGGGTAACACACTGTAACAAACCTCCTCCTTTAAGCTTCCCTTACTGCTGGGGTGACACAATGACACAAGAGGACATGTCTGACCACATCTCACACACACACACACAATGACAATTAGGGGTGGGGTATATTTATTTTCCCCCTTGCCTATGCCATCTGTGGTTGTCATTAGGCAACGTGATTTTAAGGGGTGCAGAATTTTGTTCTTTTTTGTACAGTTTGGCTTGGGGTCCATGGCAATGTAGAGGAAAGAAGGTATCCTTGTCTTGTCTCACTTTACGTAGAAGTAATATTGTGTTTGGAGTGTATTGTTGAGAGGCTGTGATAGTGGCGTAATAGTGCGACTTGGGCGCGTTATATGCACCCAGACATGCTTCCCCTGCTGTCCCAGTTGCATTCCAGCAGTGTTGGCATCATTTTCTGATGTTTCAGGGTGGACTTGGTGACCTCCAAGTGGTCGAATTGAGATTTCCAAGTGTCGAGCATTTTTTTCCCATAGACTATAATGGGATTCGATATTCGGTCGAGTAGTCGAGTAACGCGGTCTATTCGAATCGAAATTCGAAATTTCGAATATTTCACTACTCGCTCATCTCTAATAATTACCATATAAAGGATCCCTCGAACAAAAAAGGGCGGGGGAAGTGGGGGGGTGACATACGCGTAATAACCATTTTACAGGTGAGTATCTCACAAAATGGTATTATTCCTAGTATGTCACACCCCCCACTTCCCGATATTCATGACACTTGGGACATCCAATAGCAGTGTCTATAATGGGTGGGGATCCCAAAGGAATAATGCATAACTTAAATTACTGCAGCTTGCAGAACTTTGCGGCCAAAAACAGCATCCGCTGAGGACCGCACATCAACCTTGTAAAAAGTATGTACAAAAGACCAAGTCACAGCCTTGCAGACTTGTTCAACAGAAGCTTGGTGCTGAAAAGCCCAAGTGGCTCCAATAGCACGAGTAGAATGAGCGGTGACACGAAAAGGGGGAACCTTCCCCTTAGCCATATAGGCCCCAATGATGGCCTGACGTATCCACTTACTAAGGAAAGATTTGGCAGGAGCAAAACCCTTCTTGGGCCCAGAAGGCACAACAAAAAAGGCATCCGTCTTGCGGAAGGCTGAAGTAGTAACTAAATAATACTTAACACAACGAACTACATCCAAAGAATGTAAGATCCTTTCCTTGTCATTGCTAGGTTTAGGACACAAGGAAGGAAGAACTATATCCTGATTTAGGTGGAAAGCAGACACCACCTTAGGAATTTAAAACGGAAAACAACCTTATCTTGATGCCTCTCAAAATAAGGGGCTTGAATAGACAAAGCCGCCAGTTTAGAAACTCGGCGGACAGAAGTAATAGCAACCAAAAAGGCAACCTTCTGAGTAAGAATAGGAAGAGGAATATCCTGCAATGGCTCAAAGGGAGCAGCTTGCATAGCCGAAAGCACCAAATTAAGATCCCAAACAGGGAGGCCGCACATGCGCGACTCCTTGGAAAAAAAAGTCTTGAAAAGGATGAAGAGCAAACGATCTTTGAAAGAAAATTGCCAAGGCAGAGACTTGCCCTTTCAAAGTACTAATCTGTAATCCCATATCCAGACCTCGTTGCAGATATTCCAGAATTCTAGGAATAGAAAATACTCTACAGGGCAAAGCCCTGGATTCACACCAATCAATATAGGACCTCCAAGTCCTGTAATAAATGACAGAGGAAGACTTCTTCCTAGCTCTAATAAGAGTCTGAATAATCACATCAGAAAGACCTTCTTCTTTCAAGATGGAAACTTCAGCAGCCATGCCGTCAAAGCCAGCGTTTGTAAATTGGGGTAACAAAGTTGACCCTGAGTGATGAGATCTGGAAGAAGAGGCGTCTGCCTACCACAGACGTCTTGGCCACCATGGCGCCACCAAAATTGCTGGTACCTCCTCCAGTGCTAGCTTGTGCACCACCTTGCTGATCATGGAGAATGGGGGAAACAGATATAGGAACCCCAGATCCTTCCCGGCTAGAGACATGGCATCTACTGCCACTGCCAGAGGATCCTGGGATAGAGACACAAAAGCTGGCAGCTTGTGATTGTGACGAGAAGCAAACAGGTCCAACCGTGGAGTCCCCCACTTGTGACAGAGGAACTGAAAGACCCTTGGATTGAGAGACCATTCTCCCTGGCGAGAACATCCCCTGCTCAGGGAGTCTGCCTCCACATTCTCTATCCCCGGAATGTAAACTGCTGATATGCAGGGAACATTGATCTCTGCCCACTGAAGGATCAGAGACACTTCCCGGAGGGCACCCCAACTGCGAGTCCCTCCCTGGTGATTGATGTATGCAACAGCTGTTCGGTTGTCTGACCGAATCTAAACTAGCAGACCCTGTAAGAAATGGGTCAGTCGAAGTAGAACAAGACGTATGGCCCGAAGCTCTAATACATTGATTGGAGAATGAGCCTCCTGAGGCCCCCACAATCCTTGGAACTGATGCTTCTTCCAGAAGCCCCCCCAGCCCACCAGACTGGCATCCGTGGTAACCAGTTCCCAACGCAGAGTCAGAAATGACTTGCCCTTCTGGAGGTTGTGCGATATTAACCACCACTGAAGGGACTTCAAAACGTGGGGAGACAATAGACAAGTCTGATTCAATGATAGTGGGCACCTGTCCCACTTTGCCAAGAGGAAGAGCTGAAGCGTCCTTATGTGAAACTGGGCAAACGGGACTGCCTTGCACGCAGCTACCATCAATCCCACTAGTCTCATCCCTAGACGGATAGACTGACGAGGGTTGGACAAGAATAGACGAATCAAGTCCTGAATCAGAACCATTTTGGACTGAGGAAGAAAAACCTTGGCCTGAAATGTATCCAGAATCAGGCCCAGGAAGGGAATTTCCCTGGACGGAGAGAGAGAGGATTTGGGGTAACTTATTACCCATCCGAACCATTCTAGTGTAGAGACCACCGTCCTGGTGTCCAACTGATTGTTCGAGGGAGGAGGCCGCGATAAGAAGATCGTCCAGGAAAGGCACAATGCGGATGCCCTGGACCCTGAATATAGCCATCACTCCTGCCAGCATCTTGGTAAAGACTCTTGGGGCCGAGGTAAGGCCGAATGGCAGGGCCACAAATTGATAATGCTGGTCTTCTATCGAGAACCTGAGAAATCTCTGGTGACCCGGAAAAATAGGAATGTGTAAATAAGCATCCTTGATGTCTATGGATGTCATGAAGTCCCCCTGACGGAGAACATCGATCGTTGATCGCAGAGACTCCATGAAGAATTTTCTGAAACGGATAAATTGATTGAGTCTCCTTAGGTCTAGGATAGGCAGAACAGAGCCGTCCATTTTGGGTACTGTAAATAGGTTGGGATAAAACCCCAAACCCCTTTCTGCTGGAGGCACTAGGCAGATGACAGCCATGTTTAACAGATACGCTACTGCTGCCTGCAGTCCCTGTGCAATTGCCGGATCTGACGGCATCCGGGACATAAAAAAATATGGGAGGAGGCCGGGACTCGAATTCCAGTTTGTAACCGGAAGAGACTACTTCCAGAACCCAATAGTCTGATACCTCCTGAACCCAGATCTGGAAGAAGAACCGCAGCCGTCCCCCCACCCCTAAGGGTGAGGGCGTCCCCTCATTGTTGAGCAGGCTTAGGGGCAGATTTGGTTTTGGACCCCCAATTCTGACTTGGGCGGCCACTTCCCTTTCCTCTATTCTATGCATTCCCTCTAGGGGCTGAAAAGGCTGATCCTCTACCGGATCTAGACCCCCGAAAGGAAGGGTTAAAAGAGGCCATTCCACGAAAGGAACGACGTTGTTTCTTACGCTGAGGTAATTTACCTCTCTTAGTGACAGAATCCAATCTTTCTCCAAAGAGGCGCAATCCCACAAAAGGGAGCGCTATAAGTGATTTCTTGGCTACAATATCAGCTGCCCACTGCCGCAACCACGCCGACTGGCGACTAACAAGGCAGAGGTTCTGCTGCACATGACCAGAGTGTCATCTAAGGCAGAAAGTACAAAGGATGAAAACATCTCACATCGCTTAAGAGCGCCGTACTCATCAGAGGCTGGATCAAGCCCTGAGTAATTCATTAGGGCTCTCACAACAGACCTAATAGCCACTGTCATGAGCGCTGAAGCACCAACAGGCAGCAAGGCCGAGCCCACGCTGTAAAAAGCATGGTACGCCATTGGATCAATACGCTTATCCTCTCCATCTTTAAGTGTAGTGGAGTCAGGAGAATGCAACACAGAAGAATTGGATAAATTAAGCACAGGGGTATCCACCACAGGTGGTGATGACCAACGTTTAACAGTATCAGCTGGGAAGGGATACTTCTTGTCCCAGCCCAAGGGAATGCCAGGAAGCCGCGAAGGCTTTTCCTATTCTTTAAGAATATATAAAAAAAAAATGCTTTTGATCTGGGATAAAAGAGGTTTAGAGGCTCCAAAGAATTCCCCTTTTTGAGGAGGGACTACTTCAGGAGGAGTAATAACCAAAACCTCAAATAACTGAGCAAGAGCTTTTGGGGTATCCACAACACTTGCTTCACCCTGCTCAATCTCAGTACCAACAAATTGCTGCTCATCAGAAACATCTGATTCCTCATATAATTCTCCTTCTTCTAACTGAGAAGGATCAGACCAATCAAGCAATTCACAATTGTCTGACTCACTTGCCGGAGTGGCATGAGTTAAGTGCTTTCTTTTAGCTGAGGCCTTCTTAGGCACAGAAGTAGACATTAATCTTTCAAGATGAGCCAATCTGGCACATAAATCAGCATGCGACTCACCACCCATGACAATATCATTGGGGGTACGGACAAGACAT
Organism: Gastrophryne carolinensis; assembly: GCA_027917425.1. Classification (NCBI taxonomy): domain Eukaryota; kingdom Metazoa; phylum Chordata; class Amphibia; order Anura; family Microhylidae; genus Gastrophryne; species Gastrophryne carolinensis. The sequence goes on along the minus strand of CM051240.1, from coordinate 99,903,644 downwards.
GGCGGAGTTGGAGATGAGGTATTAGCCGCAGGCCCTGAAGCCTGGGCCTCAGTTTGCTGCATAAAAGTTGATTGTGCACAAGGGATGCAAAGAATTGCCTCATCCCCAACAAGGGATGCCCCACATCCAAAACATTGCCGAGTCTGTGCAGAGGGAATTGCATGTCCGTTATCCTGGGATGCCTCCATATGGTGTTTAGTATTATATTATAATTGATTATAGTCGCCAAGTATATATGGGATTTACGCAATTGCTACCCGGGATGCCCCTTTAAATAGTCCCAAGTGGGAGGATTGAAACACAAATGGACCCCCCAAATAAGGCTTAAGGGCTTTTTTTTCCCTTATATAAGGACCAGGAGAAACCCCTTTTTAAATAAGGAGTTTCCACCTACAGAGAAAACAAAAAAACAGTCACCAAATGCACACAAAATAAATAAAAAAACTCACAGCCCATGCAATAAGCTCACATCATGAGGTAAGGCCACAGGGAAGCAGGAAACAGGAAGTCAAACAGAGCATACCAGGTGCTCTCTGAATAAAAGCATGCCTAAGCCCCGCCCACTTCCAGGATCACATGGCCAAAAATGGAGGGAAAATTCAACTCTGAACACAGCCAGAAACAAAGAGCTTTAATAGGTAAGCAAAAAATGCTTCCTAGACAGATAGTAAAATCTAAATAAAACATTTCCTATTAAATAGTATAGTAAAACATTCAAAAATAAGAAATAAAGACTTATTTTATATATCTCTTTTTTTTTTTTGTATGCATGGTGACAAAATAAGCCCAAATAACGCCCCCCCCCCTTCCCCCCTCCTTTTTACCCAGCAGGGTTAAAGGAGAACTAAGGGGAGAGGATAGAAATGCACCCATAAGGCACAAAAGGATTATAAAGGGACAGGGGCATCCCATGCCGGGAACACCGACCCGGAAGCCGCCTACCCACATTTGGGTCTCACGGAGGAGTAATACTCCTGTATACACCAGAAGGTGCATGTATCTACCTTTGCCTGAACCACACAGCCAGGGCTGGGAGGCATACAATATAACCAAACAGGTTTAAAGAGTTTCAGACAGAAATAGAGAAAAAAAGGGGCCGGGAGAAAGCCCGGCTACCTGCAGCTTGAAGGAGAGTCATCTTCTGAATGCTTCGCCGACTGCAGAGACGAAAAGACTGAGGAATAGTGGGAGGAACCCAGTTCCTATGGACCAGGAGGGGCTCCTTTTTTCCATGTCATCTCTGCAAGATCGCCCTCTACAGGCCGGGTTCCCAAGTGTCATGAATATCGGGAAGTGGGGGGGTGTGACATACTAGGAATATACTAATATCACTTATTATTTCTGTTGCAGGGTAACGTTCCACTTTCAACTAAATTTTTGAAAATGTATATTTTTTTGTGCCAAAATGATGTCCTTGGGGTGCTGAGCTTATCTGGTATTTCTTTACACCAAATCTGTACATCGAGAGCTATGAGAAGGGAGATGTGAGCCCTGTACACACAGAATGCTGCTTATGAGGATGTGACAGAGTGAGCTCCCTCTTCTGAGCAGCAGCCATAGCAGCAGTGTTCTGTGTGTAGCGGACTCACTTCTCTCTTCTTAGTTTACAGAATTTATGTACAGTTGCCAATTGCAACAGATTGGAGGTAGTTAAAACGATTTCCATAAAACGCACATTTGTGAATTTAGGTCAAAATAAAAACCACCATTAGAGTTACTGATAACGGCTTTTTAGGAATACCTCAGCTTGACCACCTGGAGAGATTATGCTGCACCCACGGGAGAAAACACAAACATGAACTAAGCCCCCAAAAAAGCCCCACACCTTCCTCCCCTCCTCAGTATTTGTAAGGTAACTAAATATAACAACCCTTGGACTACGGGCAGGTACTAAGCAGTCACGTTGAAAGATTCCTAAAAAATCCATTACCGGTAAGCCTAACAGTGGGAAGCTGCAAGTAGTACCCTTCTACCGATGTTTTGCAGATAGTAAATCAAGTCTATAATGTTTGAGGAAGGTGTGAGGTGAAGACCACATTGCATCCAAAGAGGCATCAGTCCTCTCTGGCCATGAAGTGGCGATAGCTCTTGCAGAGTGGGCAAAGACCTCTGGGGTTGCTCCCCCCTAGTAGAATATGCTTGTGCAATAGTCTGTTTTATCCATCTGGCTATAGTGGACTTTTTTTCCGCTAAAGGTTACTAAAAACACAATTCTGTGAGGTACTCACCTGTAGAATTGTTTTTTCTGGGAATCCAATCCATACACTCCTTACTCTTGGGGTTTCCTCCTCCTTGCTGATCACGTGACTGCAAGAAAAGAAACAGGTGCGGCCCTCCCGGCCCATAAGTACCAGATGCCCCTAATCAGATCAGTTTACTTAAAAAGCAGTAAAATAATTTAGAGACAGGCCGGGAGGCCCTAATAAGAGTCCATGTTACTACACATCAAACTCAACCAAAAAAATGCTCTCAAAATTAAGTCCTATACTTTTCTTTTTTTTTTTTATATCTTTATTTATTATCTTTTTTTTATTTTTTTTCATACTATGAATTAATAATCAAAAAATGGATTAACACCCCATCAGAAAAACATCGGAAGATAACATGACCCAAAAGGGGGGGCCGGAGTGTATGGAATGGATTCCCAGAAAAAACAATTCTACAGGTGAGTACCTCACAGAATTGTGTTTTTGCTTCCAATCCATTCCATACACTCCTTACTCTTGGGATCTCCAAAAGCAGTGCCATCTATGGGCGGGATCCTCTAACGCAGAACGGCAGGTAGTTCACTTCACTACTGCCTGTAGAATCTTCCGACCCACAACAGCGTCAGCTGAGGCTCTAACGTCTACCTTGTAAAACTTGGTGAATGTATGCACCGAAGACCAGGTGGCAGCTAGTAAGGCCGAGTAAGCTCTAGCTACTGCCTGCCTAATCCACTTACTGATAGCGGCCTTAGCTGGCGGGAGCCCCTTTCTTGGTCCTTCTGAAATGACAAAAAGAAAATCCGTCTTGCGGAAGGCATCTGTAGCTGCCAAATAATACCTGATGGCTCTAACCACGTCTAGAGAATGAAGTGCCCTTTCCTTAGTATTAGCCGGAACTGGGCATATGGAGGGTAGAATTACCTCCTGATTAATGTGAAAGGGAGAAACAACCTTAGGTAAAAAATCAGGCTTAAAATGAAAAACTACCTTGTCTCTATGTAACTCAAAATAAGGAGACTTCATACATAAGGCGGCTAACTCCGAAATACGCCGCACAGAAGTAATTGCCACTAAAAAAAATACTTTAAGTATCAAAATGCTCATTAGAGCTAGAGATGAGCGAACTTTTGAAAAATTCGATTCGACTGATTCGCCGAATTTTCCGACAAAAATCGTTTCGACCCGAGTAAATTCGCGACGAATCGCTATTAAAAACGGCTATTTCTGAGCCTCCTAGAGCCTCAATAGGGTTGTAAACCATTCTGCCTTGCTGTAACACGCACAGGATGCGTGCTGGGTTAGTTAAATAATACTTTGAATAAATATCACATGCAAATCAGAGGCATCGCTAATAGAATCGCAGAGCGGCACAATTGAATTCAAGAGAGTTGAAGGGGCATCACTATGAGGGGCAGGAGCCCAAACATTGCTTTAAAGAGACACTGGAGTTGGCAGCAGCAGGAGCCCAAAAATTGGATGAATCACACCCTGGAGTTGGCAGCAGCAGCAGGAGCCCAAACATTACTTTAAAGAGACACTGGGGTTGGCTTCAGGAGCCCAAAAATTGGATGAATCACACCCTGGAGTTGCCAGCAGCAGGAGCCCAAATATTACTTTAAAGAGACACTGGGGTTGGCTTCAGGAGCCCAAAAATTGGATGAATCACACCCTGGAGTTGGCAGAAGTTGGCAGCAGCAGGAGCCCAAACATTACTTCAAAGAGACCCTGGGGTTGGCTTCAGGAGCCCAAAAATTGGATGAATCACACCCTGGAGTCGGCAGCAGCAGCAGCAGGAGCCCAAATATTACTTTAAAGAGACACTGGGGTTGGCTTCAGGAGGCCAAAAATTGGATGAATCACACCCTGGAGTTGGCAGCAGCAGCAGCAGGAGCCCAAATATACACTGGAGTTGGCTTCAGGAGCCCAAAAATTGGATGAATCACACCCTGGAGTTGGCAGAAGTTGGCAGCAGCAGCAGCAGGAGCCCAAATATTACTTTAAAGAGACCCTGGGGTTGGCTTCAGGAGCCCAAAAATTGGATAAATCACACCCTGGAGTTGGCAGCAGCAGCAGCAGGAGCCCAAATATACACTGGAGTTGGCTTCAGGAGCCCAAAAATTGGATGAATCACACCCTGGAGTTGGCAGAAGTTGGCAGCAGCAGCAGGAGCCCAAATATTACTTTAAAGAGACCCTGGGGTTGGCTTCAGGAGCCCAAAAATTGGATGAATCACACCCTGGAGTTGGCAGCAGCAGCAGCAGGAGCCCAAATATACACTGGAGTTGGCTTCAGGAGCCCAAAAATTGGATGAATCACACCCTGGAGTTGGCAGCAGCAGCAGCAGGAGCCCAAATATGACTTTAAAGAGACACTGGGGTTGGCTTCAGGAGCCCAAAAATTGGATGAATCACACCCTGGAGTTGGCAGAAGTTGGCAGCAGCAGCAGCAGCAGGAGCCCAAATATTACTTTAAAGAGACCCTGGGGTTGGCTCTAGGAGCCCAAAAATTGGATGAATCACACCCTGGAGTTGGCAGCAGCAGGAGCCCAAATATACACTGGAGTTGGCTTCAGGAGCCCAAAAATTGGGTGAATCACACCCTGGAGTTGGCAGAAGTTGGCAGCAGCAGCAGCAGGAGCCCAAACATTACTTCAAAGAGACCCTGGGGTTGGCTTCAGGAGCCCAAAAATTGGATGAATCACACCCTGGAGTTGGCAGAAGTTGGCAGCAGCAGCAGCAGCAGGAGCCCAAACATTACTTCAAAGAGACCCTGGGGTTGGCTTCAGGAGCCCAAAAATTGGATGAATCACACCCTGGAGTTGGCAGGAGTTGACAGCAGCAGCAGCAGGAGCCCAAATATTACTTTAAAGTGGACCAACACCCAGGATTTTGACTATCCTGGGTTTTGGTCCACTTCAGGGGGGCACCCCGATTAGGGGTGCCCGGCTGTGTAAAACCCCCCAGAAACCCCCAAACTCACCTCACCACGCTCCCACGGACAAGCGGCGGACAAGGCAGCGCGTCCGCCGCCGCCTCCCGCGCGCCCCTCTGACAGTGCGCGCGCCCGCGCCGGCCATTCACAAACGGCCGGCGCGGGCGCACGGCTAGAGGAGTGCGCGGGAGGCGGCGGCGGCCACTGCCGCCGCCGATCAGGTGAGTTCTTTTGGGGTTTTGGGGGGGGTCCCTCACCGCGGGACATCCCGATCTCGGATGTCCCGCGGTGAGGGGGGTGATCGGCCCGGGAATCTTATAGATTCCCGGGCCGATCACCCATGGGTGACAGTCCACTTTAAAGAGACCCTGGGGTTGGCTTCAGGAGCCCAAAAATTGGATGATTCACACCCTGGAGTTGGCAGCAGCAGCAGCAGGAGCCCAAATATACACTGGAGTTGGCTTCAGGAGCCCAAAAATTGGATGAATCACACCCTGGAGTTGGCAGAAGTTGGCAGCAGCAGCAGCAGGAGCCCAAACATTACTTTAAAGAGACCCTGGGGTTGGCTTCAGGAGCTCAACAATTGGATGAATCACACCCTGGAGTTGGCAGAAGTTGGCAGCAGCAGCAGCAGGAGCCCAAACATTACTTTAAAGAGACACTGGGGTTGGCTTCAGGAGCCCAACAATTGGATGAATCACACCCTGGAGTTGGCAGCAGCAGCAGGAGCCCAAATATTACTTTAAAGAGTCACTGGGGTTGGCTTCAGGAGCCCAAAAATTGGATGAATCACACCCTGGAGTTGGCAGCAGCAGCAGCAGCAGGAGCCCAAATATTACTTTAAAGAGACACTGGAGTTGGCTTCAGGAGCCCAAAAATTGGATGATTCACACGCTGGAGTTGGCAGCAGCAGGAGCCCAAATATACACTGGAGTTGGCTTCAGGAGCCCAAAAATTGGATGAATCACACCCTGGAGTTGGCAGAAGTTGGCAGCAGCAGCAGCAGCAGCCGGAGCCCAAACATTACTTCAAAGAGACCCTGGGGTTGGCTTCAGGAGCCCAAAAATTGGATGAATCACACCCTGGAGTTGGCAGCAGCAGGAGCCCAAATATTACTTTAACGAGACACTGGGGTTGGCTTCAGGAGCCCAAAAATTGGATGAATCACACCCTGGAGTTGGCAGAAGTTGGCAGCAGCAGCAGCAGGAGCCCAAACATTACTTTAAAGAGACCCTGGAGTTGGCTTCAGGAGCCCAAAAATTGGATGATTCACACCCTGGAGTTGGCAGCAGCAGCAGCAGGAGCCCAAATATACACTGGAGTTGGCTTCAGGAGCCCAAAAATTGGATGAATCACACCCTGGAGTTGGCAGAAGTTGGCAGCAGCAGCAGGAGCCCAAACATTACTTCAAAGAGACCCTGGGGTTGGCTTCAGGAGCCCAAAAATTGGATGAATCACACCCTGGACTTGGCAGAAGTTGGCAGCAGCAGCAGCAGTAGCCCAAACATTACTTTAAAGAGACCCTGGGGTTGGCTTCAGGAGCCCAACAATTGGATGAATCACACCCTGGAGTTGGCAGAAGTTGGCAGCAGCAGCAGCAGGAGCCCAAACATTACTTTAAAGAGACACTGAGGTTGGCTTCAGGAGCCCAACAATTGGATGAATCACACCCTGGAGTTGGCAGGAGTTGACAGCAGCAGCAGCAGGAGCCCAAATATTACTTTAAAGAGACCCTGGGGTTGGCTTCAGGAGCCCAAAAATTGGATGAATCACACCCTGGAGTCGGCAGAAGTTGGCAGCAGCAGCAGCAGGAGCCCAAACATTACTTTAAAGAGACCCTGGGGTTGGCTTCAGGAGCCCAACAATTGGATGAATCACACCCTGGAGTTGGCAGGAGTTGACAGCAGCAGCAGGAGCCCAAATATTACTTTAAAGAGACCCTGGGGTTGGCTTCAGGAGTCCAAAAATTGGATGAATCACACCCTGGAGTTGGCAGCAGCAGCAGCAGGAGCCCAAATATTACTTTAAAGAGACACTGGGGTTGGCTTCAGGAGGCCAAAAATTGGATGAATCACACCCTGGAGTTGGCAGGAGTTGACAGCAGCAGCAGCAGGAGCCCAAATATTACTTTAAAGACACCCTGGGGTTGGCTTCAGGAGCCCAAAATTGGATGAATCACACCCTGGAGTTGGCAGAAGTTGGCAGCAGCAGCAGGAGCCCAAACATTACTTTAAAGAGACCCTGGGGTTGGCTTCAGGAGCCCAACAATTGGATGAATCACACCCTGGAGTTGGCAGAAGTTGGCAGCAGCAGCAGCAGGAGCCCAAACATTACTTTAAAGAGACACTGGGGTTGGCTTCAGGAGCCCAACAATTGGATGAATCACACCCTGGAGTTGGCAGGAGTTGACAGCAGCAACAGCAGGAGCCCAAATATTACTTTAAAGAGACCCTGGGGTTGGCTTCAGGAGCCCAAAAATTGGATGAATCACACCCTGGAGTTGGCAGAAGTTGGCAGGAGCAGCAGCAGGAGCCCAAACATTACTTTAAAGAGACCCTGGAGTTGGCTTCAGGAGCCCAAAAATTGGATGATTCACACCCTGGAGTTGGCAGCAGCAGGAGCCCAAATATACACTGGAGTTGGCTTCAGGAGCCCAAAAATTGGATGAATCACACCCTGGAGTTGGCAGAAGTTGGCAGCAGCAGCAGCAGGAGCCCAAACATTACTTCAAAGAGACCCTGGGGTTGGCTTCAGGAGCCCAAAAATTGGATGAATCACACCCTGGAGTTGGCAGAAGTTGGCAGCAGCAGCAGCAGGAGCCCAAACATTACTTTAAAGAGACACTGGGGTTGGCTTCAGGAGCCCAACAATTGGATGAATCACACCCTGGAGTTGGCAGCAGCAGGAGCCCAAATATTACTTTAAAGAGACACTGGGGTTGGCTTCAGGAGCCCAAAAATTGGATGAATCACACCCTGGAGTTGGCAGAAGTTGGCAGCAGCAGCAGCAGGAGCCCAAACATTACTTTAAAGAGACCCTGGAGTTGGCTTCAGGAGCCCAAAAATTGGATGATTCACACCCTGGAGTTGGCAGCAGCAGCAGCAGGAGCCCAAATATACACTGGAGTTGTCTTCAGGAGCCCAAAAATTGGATGAATCACACCCTGGAGTTGGCAGAAGTTGGCAGCAGCAGCAGCAGGAGCCCAAACATTACTTTAAAGAGACACTGGGGTTGGCTTCAGGAGCCCAAAAATTGGATGAATCACACCCTGGAGTTGGCAGAAGTTGGCAGCAGCAGCAGCAGGAGCCCAAACATTACTTTAAAGAGACACTGGGGTTGGCTTCAGGAGCCCAACAATTGGATGAATCACACCCTGGAGTTGGCAGCAGCAGGAGCCCAAATATTACTTTAAAGAGACACTGGGGTTGGCTTCAGGAGCCCAAAAATTGGATGAATCACACCCTGGAGTTGGCAGATGTTGGCAGCAGCAGCAGCAGGAGCTCAAACATTACTTTAAAGAGACACTGAGGTTGGCTTCAGGAGCCCAACAATTGGATGAATCACACCCTGGAGTAGGCAGGAGTTGACAGCAGCAGCAGCAGGAGCCCAAATATTACTTTAAAGAGTCCCTGGGGTTGGCTTCAGGAGCCCAAAAATTGGATGAATCACACCCTGGAGTCGGCAGAAGTTGGCAGCAGCAGCAGCAGGAGCCCAAACATTACTTTAAAGAGACCCTGGGGTTGGCTTCAGGAGCCCAACAATTGGATGAATCACACCCTGGAGTTGGCAGGAGTTGACAGCAGCAGCAGGAGCCCAAATATTACTTTAAAGAGACCCTGGGGTTGGCTTCAGGAGCCCAAAAATTGGATGAATCACACCCTGGAGTTGGCAGAAGTTGGCAGCAGCAGCAGCAGGAGCCCAAACATTACTTTAAAGAGACCCTGGGGTTGGCTTCAGGAGCCCAACAATTGGATGAATCACACCCTGGAGTTGGCAGGAGTTGACAGCAGCAGCAGCAGGAGCCCAAACATTACTTTAAAGAGACACTGGGGTTGGCTTCAGGAGCCCAACAATTGGATGAATCACACCCTGGAGTTGGCAGCAGCAGGAGCCCAAATATTACTTTAAAGAGACACTGGGGTTGGCTTCAGGAGCCCAAAAATTGGATGAATCACACCCTGGAGTTGGCAGAAGTTGGCAGCAGCAGCAGCAGGAGCCCAGACATTACTTTAAAGAGACCCTGGAGTTGGCTTCAGGAGCCCAAAAATTGGATGATTCACACCCTGCAGTTGGCAGCAGCAGCAGCAGGAGCCCAAATATACACTGGAGTTGTCTTCAGGAGCCCAAAAATTGGATGAATCACACCCTGGAGTTGGCAGAAGTTGGCGGCAGCAGCAGCAGCAGCAGCAGCAGGAGCCCAAACATTACTTCAAAGAGACCCTGGGGTTGGCTTCAGGAGCCCAAAAATTGGATGAATCACACCCTGGAGTTGGCAGAAGTTGGCAGCAGCAGCAGCAGTAGCCCAGACATTACTTTAAAGAGACCCTGGGGTTGGCTTCAGGAGCCCAACAATTGGATGAATCACACCCTGGAGTTGGCAGAAGTTGGCAGCAGCAGCAGCAGGAGCCCAAACATTACTTTAAAGAGACACTGAGGTTGGCTTCAGGAGCCCAACAATTGGATGAATCACACCCTGGAGTAGGCAGGAGTTGACAGCAGCAGCAGCCCAAATATTACTTTAAAGAGACCCTGGGGTTGGCTTCAGGAGCCCAAAAATTGGATGAATCACACCCTGGAGTCGGCAGAAGTTGGCAGCAGCAGCAGCAGGAGCCCAAACATTACTTTAAAGAGACCCTGGGGTTGGCTTCAGGAGCCCAACAATTGGATGAATCACACCCTGGAGTTGGCAGGAGTTGACAGCAGCAGCAGCAGGAGCCCAAATATTACTTTAAAGAGACCCTGGGGTTGGCTTCAGGAGCCCAAAAATTGGATGAATCACACCCTGGAGTTGGCAGAAGTTGGCAGCAGCAGCAGCAGGAGCCCAAACATTACTTTAAAGAGACCCTGGGGTTGGCTTCAGGAGCCCAACAATTGGATGAATCACACCCTGGAGTTGGCAGGAGTTGACAGCAGCAGCAGCAGGAGCCCAAATATTACTTTAAAGAGACCCTGGGGTTGGCTTCAGGAGCCCAAAAATTGGATGAATCACACCCTGGAGTTGGCAGCAGCAGCAGCAGGAGCCCAAATATTACTTTAAAGAGACACTGGGGTTGGCTTCAGGAGGCCAAAAATTGGATGAATCACACCCTGGAGTTGGCAGGAGTTGACAGCAGCAGCAGCCCAAATATTACTTTAAAGAGACCCTGGGGTTGGCTTCAGGAGCCCAAAAATTGGATGAATCACACCCTGGAGTTGGCAGAAGTTGGCAGCAGCAGCAGCCCAAACATTACTTTAAAGAGACCCTGGGGTTGGCTTCAGGAGCCCAAAAATTGGATGAATCACACCCTGGAGTTGGCAGGAGTTGACAGCAGCAGGAGCCCAAATATTACTTTAAAGAGACCCTGGGGTTGGCTTCAGGAGCCCAAAAATTGGATGAATCACACCCTGGAGTTGGCAGGAGTTGACAGCAGCAGCAGCAGGAGCCCAGACATTACTTTAAAGAGACCCTGGAGTTGGCTTCAGGAGCCCAAAAATTGGATGATTCACACCCTGCAGTTGGCAGCAGCAGCAGCAGGAGCCCAAATATACACTGGAGTTGTCTTCAGGAGCCCAAAAATTGGATGAATCACACCCTGGAGTTGGCAGAAGTTGGCAGCAGCAGCAGCAGGAGCCCAAAAAATGACCTAAAGACATAAATATGTTTTGCACCATTTGGAAAGTGTAAAACGTGGCACCATGCTGAATCTAGTCGCATGCATCAGGCATTGGTGGGTGGAAATCCTGGCTGATCCATCCCTGATTCATTTTGACAAAGGTGAGTCTCTCCACATTTTTAGTTGACAGACGAGTTCTCCTCGCCGTAACTATGGCCCCCGCCGCACTAAACACCCGCTCAGATGGCACGCTACTTGCCGGGCAGGACAGCTTTTCCAGGGCAAACTCTGCTAGTTGCGGCCACAAATCAAGTTTGGCTGCCCATAAGTCCAGCGGATCCTCAAGGTGTGTTGGCATGGTCATGTCAAAGTATGACATGACCTGCTGGTTGAGGTCCTGCTCCAGGTCTTCCTGCTGCTCATGAGTAGCCTCACTATGCGGGTGTAGAAAGCTACTCATTAGCGACTGAAGACTGAGGCTGCTGCTGCTGATGGAGCTGCTGCTGCTGCTCCTGCCAACCCCCCCAGCGGCCATGGCAGTGGAAGGTGAGCGCAGAGGTCCCCTCGAGTCAGACCTGCGAGAGTATGGACCATGGCGCAGATAGGCATCGGCCAACTGCCTACGTAGAATGTCTTTGTAGTAGTTGAGTTTGTCCTCCCTCTCGGTGGGTTTAAAAAATGCCCCCATTTTGTGCCGGAAGCGAGGGTCCAATAAGGTGGACAGCCAGAAGTCATCCCGCCGACAGATGGAAACAATTCTGGGGTCACTACGCAAGCACGTGAGCATGCTTCGTGCCATTTGCGCAAGTGACTCGGATGGACTACCTGTCTCCATCTCCACTGCATACTGCCACGGTGTGCCCGGGTCCTCTGTCTCGCCTTTCTAGCCTCTAGCCTCTAGCTCCTCTGGCTGCTCCGGCTCCTCCTCTCCTGTCCGCTGACTAGATAAACCAGCCATTTCGCCAAGCCTAAACTGTGTTTCGCTGGGCAACTCCTCCTCCTCCTCCAGTTCAGCTCCAACGGGGTTCATGTGGCCGTAAGATGTAAACGCCATGTCTCCAGTGCCCTGACCAGCCATGGTTTCCATGATGTGCTGTAGTACATGGAGCAGTGGAATCACGTTGTTCATCCCGTAATCCTGCCGACTGACAAATAAAGTGGCTTCCTCAAAGGGCCTGAGCAAACGGCAGGTGTCACGTATGAGCTACCACTGGTTGACATTGAAGTTACACAGGGGAGTCCCCCTATCTGCTTGGATCATCAGGAAATCCGTGATGGCTTTTCTCTGTTCATATAATCGGTCCAACATGTGAAGGGTGGAATTCCAACGGGTGGAAACATCGCAAATCAGACTATGTTGGGGGATACCATTCTGACGCTGTAGCTCAAGAAGGGTGTGTTTGGCGGTGTAGGAGTGGCTGAAGTGCATGCAAAGTTTCCTTGAAGTTGTTAGGATGTCTTGCAGATGGGGGGGAACACTTCAGAAACCGCTTGACAACCAGATTGAAGACGTGAGCCATGCAGGGGGCATGGGTCAGGCTTCTTTGGCGCAGCGCAGACAAAATGTTCTTCCCATTGTCGGTAACCATGATTCCCATTTTAAGTTTTCTTGGAGTAAGCCATGTTTGGATTTCCTGATGAATACATTTAAGCAGTTCCTCCCCTGTGTGACTCCGTTCGCCAAGACAAACCATGTGAAGCACTGCGTGACACCTCCGTGCCCTGCACACATGGTAGACTGGAGGGGCACTGAGACTTGAGCCTACAGTGGAGGGTGAGGAGATGGCGGAGGATGAGGAGGCCGAGTCGCACGGTGTCACAGGCCCAACGGGCAGGGAGCGCGGAGGCCGAAGCGGCGTGACCTGTCCAAGTTGCTGCTGCTGCTGCAAAGGGACCACATTCACCCAGTGGGCCGTAAACGACATGTACTGTCCCTGACCGTAGTTACAGCTCCAGATGTCGGCGCTGCCATGCACTTTGCTACACACCGACAGGCTCAAGGACTGGCCCACCTTCTGTTCAACAAAAGTGTGCAGCGTTAGTACTGCCTTCTTGGCAAAGAAATGACGGCTTGGGACTCTCCACCTCGGCTCGGCACAAGCCATCAGTTCTCTGAAAGATTCCACCACCTGAAAAGGGAGCGACTGCAGCACCAGCAACTTGGACAGGAGCACATTCAGCTTCTGCGCCGTAGGATGAGTGGGCGCATACTGCTGTCTCTTGGACATGGCTTCGCTGATGGATTGCCGGCGGGATGCATGACTTTGAGGAGGAGGAGCAGGAGCGACAGAGGATGGGTATGACGCACAGCTGCCTTCGGCTGAGGTGCTGGAGCCTTGGCTGGCAGAAATTGGGAGCTCACTTGGTGAGGAAGCAGACTGGACCACCCCTTGGGAGCCTCGGTTCTCCCAGGTCGCTTTATGGTGACGCATCATATGTTGACGCAGGGCCGTGGTGCCAACATTTGGACCCTGGCCACGCTTCAGCTTCTGCCTACATATCTTGCATGTGGCCATGTTACCCTCCTGCGGATTCTTCAGGAAAAACTGCCACACTGCCGAGTAGCTACTTTTCCCACCCCCTGGCCTCACTGATTCACTGCTGCTGTTGCCAACTCCAGGAGCCCCTGCTCCACAACCTCCCGATAAGGTAGACTGCCGCACAGCAGGTGCTCTACCCCGGCCCCGGCCGGCTCCAGCCTTTGGAATTGTGCCCCCATGCTGACTGCTACCACCTTGCTGCCTCAGCTGCTGACTCCGGGGCAACCTGCGCCCCTCTTCTCCTGATGATGACGATGAAGCCCCTTCATCACCCGGCTCCCAAGTGCGATCGGCTTCATCGTCATCATCATCATCACTGAGTTGTGGCTGTACGTCACTGATGTTCGTGGATTCGTCAACAGTGTCTGGCGCAGGAGCTGGAACGCTCGCAGCACCCACGACACTGTCCACATCACTATTTGTCTGCCTAGCTAGAGAAGCCACCTCCATTTCTTGGCTGGGCAGTAGCTGCTGACTGTCCTCTATCTGATGGTCCTCCTCACTAAAGAGTGGAGCTGAACCCAAAGCATAGGATACGTCGCTGGAGGAGGGAACGGCGTAGGCCAGAGGCAATGGGAAGACAGGGACTGCTCTCGGGGGAAGGCCAACTCAGGGTTGTGTCAGAGGAACCTACCGACCCTAGACTGGGGGTCTCAGACGTAAGTTGTGATGATGTTGTTGATGAGCGCGTCACCCAATCTACCACGGCAGATGCGTTACTGGTGGAGACCCGACCGCTAGCAGATACTGGCAGATTAGGTCTCTCAGCGTGACTCCTGCTGCTACTGGCCCCCAGTCTGATGCGAGCTCTGCCTGCGGAATCTTGGCCTCTGCCACTCCTCTTTTCACTTCCAGGCACTTGTCTGCCCGACATAGTCTAACTGGCGTGGTAGTAGGTGATATTTTAAGATCCCCCGGGCAGCGGTGGGTCTATATGAAACAGAATATAATGCACACCAAAAGTGAGCAGTAACACTCAGCCTCCAACAGGCCTGCTTAGTGTAAATAAGAGAGCTGCTTAGTGTAAATAAAGAGGGGTATGCTATGTTACAGAATGGGATGCCCCAACAGCCAGCAGTGCACCTGTGAGCAGTACTACTATGCACAGCAAAAGTGTCTTTATCAGGCCTAATTTCAATTAGAATAAGTGCAAATGGTTATATGGTCTTAAATAGAGGCTGGTGTAGCCACAGAATGGGATGCCACAACAGGAGTGCACCTGGCAGGGACCAGTAGTGCTATGCCCAGCAAAAGTGTCTTTATCAGGGCTAATTTCAATTATAATAAGTGCAAATGGTTATATGGTCTTAAACAGAGGCTGCTGTAGTCACAGAATGGGATGCCCCAAAAAAGAAGTGGACTTGGCAGGGTCCAGTAGTGCTATGCCCAGCAAAAGTGTCTTTATCAGGCCTAATTTCAATTATAATAAGTGCAAATGGTTATATGGTCTTAAACAGAGGCTGCTGTAGTCACAGAATGGGATGCCCCAAAAAAGAAGTGGACTTGGCAGGGTCCAGTAGTGCTATGCCCAGCAAAAGTGTCTTTATCAAGCCTAATTTCAATTATAATAAGTGCAAATGGTGTCTTTATCAGGCCTAATTTCAATTATAATAAGTGCAAATGGTTATATGGTCTTAAACAGAGGCTGCTGTAGTCACAGAATGGGATGCCCCAAAAAAGAAGTGGACTTGGCAGGGTCCAGTAGTGCTATGCCCAGCAAAAGTGTCTTTATCAGGCCTAATTTCAATTATAATAAGTGCAAATGGTTATATGGTCTTAAACAGAGGCTGCTGTAGTCACAGAATGGGATGCCCCAAAAAAGAAGTGGACCTGGCAGGGTCCAGTAGTGCTATGCCCAGCAAAAGTGTCTTTATCAGGCCTAATTTCAATTATAATAAGTGCAAATGGTTATATGGTCTTAAACAGAGGCTGCTGTAGTCACAGAATGGGATGCCACAACTGAAGTGCACCCGGCAGGGTCCAGTAGTGCTATGCCCAGCAAAAGTGTCTTTATCAGGCTAATTTTAATTATAATAAGTGCAAATGGTTATATGGTCTTAAACAGAGGCTGCTGTAGTCACAGAATGGGATGCCCCAAAAAAGAAGTGGACCTGGCAGGGTCCAGTAGTGCTATGCCCAGCAAAAGTGTCTTTATCAGGGTTAATTTCAATTATAATAAGTGCAAATGGTTATATGGTCTTAAACAGAGGCTGCTGTAGTCACAGAATGGGATGCCACAACAGAAGTGGACCTGGCAGGGTCCAGTAGTGCTATGCCCAGCAAAAGTGTCTTTATCAGGCCTAATTTCAATTATAATAAGTGCAAATGGTTATATGGTCTTAAACAGAGGCTGCTGTAGTCACAGAATGGGATGCCCCAAAAAAGAAGTGGACCTGGCAGGGTCCAGTAGTGCTATGCCCAGCAAAAGTGTCTTTATCAGGGTTAATTTCAATTATAATAAGTGCAAATGGTTATATGGTCTTAAACAGAGGCTGCTGTAGTCACAGAATGGGATGCCACAACAGAAGTGGACCTGGCAGGGTCCAGTAGTGCTATGCCCAGCAAAAGTGTCTTTATCAGGCCTAATTTCAATTATAATAAGTGCAAATGGTTATATGGTCTTAAACAGAGGCTGCTGTAGTCACAGAATGGGATGCCCCAAAAAAGAAGTGGACCTGGCAGGGTCCAGTAGTGCTATGCCCAGCAAAAGTGTCTTTATCAGGGCTAATTTCAATTATAATAAGTGCAAATGGTTATATGGTCTTAAACAGAGGCTGCTGTAGTCACAGAATGGGATGCCACAACTGAAGTGCACCCGGCAGGGTCCAGTAGTGCTATGCCCAGCAAAAGTGTCTTTATCAGGCTAATTTTAATTATAATAAGTGCAAATGGTTATATGGTCTTAAACAGAGGCTGCTGTAGTCACAGAATGGGATGCCCCAAAAAAGAAGTGGACCTGGCAGGGTCCAGTAGTGCTATGCCCAGCAAAAGTGTCTTTATCAGGGTTAATTTCAATTATAATAAGTGCAAATGGTTATATGGTCTTAAACAGAGGCTGCTGTAGTCACAGAATGGGATGCCACAACAGAAGTGGACCTGGCAGGGTCCAGTAGTGCTATGCCCAGCAAAAGTGTCTTTATCAGGCCTAATTTCAATTATAATAAGTGCAAATGGTTATATGGTCTTAAACAGAGGCTGCTGTAGTCACAGAATGGGATGCCCCAAAAAAGAAGTGGACTTGGCAGGGTCCAGTAGTGCTATGCCCAGCAAAAGTGTCTTTATCAGGCCTAATTTCAATTATAATAAGTGCAAATGGTTATATGGTCTTAAACAGAGGCTGCTGTAGTCACAGAATGGGATGCCTCACAGCAGACATAAGATCAGTTCAGTATATATGCACAGTTAGTATAAGCAGCCTGAAAACGCTAACAAAGCCTGTCAGCCAGCTAGTAACACTCAGGCTGGATGAAAAAAAAAAAAATCTCCCTGTGACAGCCTCCGATTTTTCCTTCCTTTCCCTGTTTTTCGCTGACTTTCTGTCTGTCTCCAGCCTGTCTCCAAGCCTGTCTCCAGCCTGTCTCCAGCCTGTCTCCAGCCTGTCTCCAGCCTGTCTCCAGCCTGTCTCCAGCCTGTCCCCAGCCTGTCCCCAGCCTGTCCCCAGCCTGTCCCCAGCCTGTCCCCAGCCTGTCCCCAGCCTGTCCCCAGCCTGTCCCCAGCCTGTCCCTGCCTGTCCCTGCCTGTCCCTGCCTGTCTAACTGCCTCTCTCCCTCAGCTACACAGCGTTCTGTCTCTCACGAATGCAATAGAGAAATGAGGAAGGAAAAGCAAGATGGCCGACTTAAATAGCGCTGTGACGTCACCGGGCTTGCTGGCTGCTGATAGGCTGCATGTGACTGCCCCAGCTTGCACTGGCGCGGGATAGATGTCCAGACATGTCCCGTCCGCCATCTTAGAATGCCTGTAAATGTAAATGAATGGATGTTAAAGGAAAACTTCGAGCGATCGAATCGCGGGGAAATTCGGATTCGATCCGAATTTTTCCTGAAATTCGGATCGAATCCGGGTTCGTCCGGATCGATTCGCTCATCCCTAATTAGAGCGTCAATCATAGGTTCAAAGGGAGGGCTCAAACAAAACATATACGACCAAAAACGGGTAGGAGACCAGCCAGTAAGATTAATTACTAATTTTGGTACACATTGGGAGAGATTTAGGACAATTTTACAGTCCCACTGGCACATTTTACAACTGGACCCAAAACTAGCAAGGTGCATAGGTCCACGCCCCTTACTTACAGCTCGGCGGGCGACAAATATGAAGGACAGATTGGTTCATAGTGACCTAGTCAGAACCAGTGGGACACTGGGGATGGATAGGTTGGAAGGTTCGTTTAAATGTGGACGGTGTAAAATTTGCCCATTTATTGAAAAGACCAGCACGTTTGTTGGTACAAGAGGAGATCCACCGAGAAAAATAAGGGGCTTCATAAACTGTGGGACTACTCATGTTGTGTATATGCTCACCTGCCCTTGTAATAGAAAGTATATTGGAAAAACTAAACGCGCTTTGCGCACAAGGGTGGGTGAGCATGTGCGGGACATAAAAAAGGGGAGTGAGAAAAGTCCCGTTTCAGACCATTTTAAAGCCTTTCACCATGGGAGCCCAAAAGGCCTTAGGGCATGTGGTATCTTTGTATTGAAGAAGGGTGGCAGACGGGGCTTCCTGGATCAACGCCTGATGCAGCAGGAAGCAAGGTTGATCTTTGAGTTGGGCTAAGTGATATGTAAATAAATAAATAAATATGTAATTAGTAGGTTGAGTAGTAGGTTGGTATCTGTGCTATTTGTTTGTCATTGGCTGGTGAAGAGGTAATGACTGACTTAGGTGCTTCATTACCTAGTAGGCAACGTTTAGGTGGGGTCAGGGTCTCTATCCCTGTAGCTACATAGGATGTGCGTAGCAGTAGAATCAGTGGAGAGGTCTGTAAGCGTCAATAGGCAGAGGGGGAGAAATATCATGCAACCGTTGTGTGTAGGAGTACAATATGGTACCAGACAGTGTGCATATATACTCACTTCCCTAAGAAGCAATTGCGTGAAGTATATGAAGTATATGAGATACAAATTGTGATAAGAGGGGTAAGAATTACTGTGACCTGACCTACAGCTGCTATGATAAAGGAAAATAAAGAAAAAGAAAAGAAAGGTGTGCTTTGTGATAGCTGGGAGCGTTTGTTCTGAAGTGTGAATGACAATGGATAGGGTGTCCCCTAGCTACATGGGCCCCATATAAGGAATTTCATTGGTTTGGTTGCCCTTTAACTCTAAACATGAAGACTGTAATAATGACATGGACCACGTGATGCCTACCTCCACAAATAGAATATGGCAAGCGATTGACTGATATTTGCATTGGGGGCCCCCTTGATACCCTCATACCCATATCTCCACTAGGTGCATGAGATGTTGATTACGGAAGAAGGGACATGAAGTCCCGCTGTGTGCCCTGCAAGCAAGGGGACCAATGTGCGCCTCCTGTCAGCTAGGTGTTTATGACAGTGTTTACAATCGTGATGGCGGGGCGTGTTCCAAGGTGGGGATGACGTGGAATACGTCACCACAGGAAGTCTAAGTGTCCAGCCGGCTGCATACGTCAATGACGCAGAATGCGTCACTGCAGATTTTGAGTGATTGACCGGTCAGTAAGGCCGGTTTGGAGAAAGGCGAATGACGCGTTCCTTGTCACACCAGGAAGCGCTCTCTGGATTGGTCACCCGTGATGCAAGGGAGGGAACTCATGGTTATAGCGGAGGCATGGAGGGCCGCCCACCACCCTGACGAAGCTCCGGTGGGCGGAGCGAAACGCACGTCGGCGGACGGCCGGCCCTCTCCACGCACTGGCCACCCCGCTCCCAGCTCTGCTTCTGCTCTAAGGCCCTCCAAGTTTGAAGTGTTGCGCAACACCTACGCTATGGCGCCAGCGCTCTACAATGGACAATCGCATGTGTCAGCTAAGTACTAGCCTCGGCGAGGCACTTCTATACATTGACTGTATGGTCTACACTAGAGTCTAGTGATTTGGATATGCAGCGTTATGCTTATATATGACGGACATTAAGCATACTGCCACGCTATGTGAGTGTCGCACCTGATTTCTTTGGAAGCTGCGGATTAAGCGAGTCACATGATGACATTGATACATGTCCAGTAATAACTCAGCTGGTCAGCAACAGAGTCTACTTTTTCTGTGAGGAGGCTTGCCACTGTCTCATATGCCAACTTGCGTGTCAGCAAGCTTTGAGTAGTTTATCTTGCCGTCCCCCTTGGGTAGAGTTCAGCAGCGCTGCTTGCGGGGTGGGCCAGGGGTGTGCATGGTAGTGTGTGAGTGTGCACGGTGGGCCCCCGTGATTTTAATGCACTTTTTTTACTTTTTTACCTGTAAGAACATCTTCCATGTGTGTGCTGTATTTGGTACAATAAAATGATGTCTGCTCAGCAATTTGGTGTTTTCAGCCTATTTGCCAGGCCTACAGTTAACCAATTGTCGTATATGTTTTGTTTGAGCTCATGTAGGGGTTAGTAGGACGCCGCTGAGTAAATGCGGCAGTGCATAGGCTTTATACTCCAACTCTCTCCAGCCATTTTATGCGGTTTAGTCAAAGGGAGGGCCCTGTAGAGCCGTCAACACCAAATTCAAGCCCCACACCGGTAATATAGACTTGCGTGGTGGACTCCCTGAAAAAAAGTTGTAATGAGTCTATTACAAGCGATAGACCTCTGGAAAAAAATAGATAAGGCCGATACCTGCCCTTTTAGGTTACTTAATCGTAGGCCCATTTCTAAGCCATCCTGAAGAAATACTAGAACTCTGGAAATTGAATACGTTCTGCATGAACATTTCCTAGCCTCACACCAGGATATGAATGACCGCCAGACCCTGTAATAAATCATGGAAGACGACTTCTTCCGGGCCTGGATCATGGTATGAATGACCTTAGCTGATAATCCTCTCTCTGCTAAGACCGTGGTCTCAATTGCCAAGCCGTCAAAGCCAGCATCTGTAAATTCGGGTGCCGAAGCGCCCCCTGAGTGAGAAGATCTGGCTCGACCGGTAGACGCCATTGGTCTACCGCCATCCTTGTTATGTCCGAGAATCAACTTCTTCTTGGCCAATGAGGAGTTACTAGAATGGTGGGTACTCCTTCCTGAATTATCCTTCTTAGCACTTGACTCAGAAGCGGAAACGGGGGAAAAATGTACAGAAGCTTGAGCCTTGTCCAAGGGACTGAGAGGGCGTCTGTGGCTATGGCCAGAGAGTCCCTTGACAGGGACATGAAATTTGGCAGCTTGTGATTGTGTCTGGACGCAAGGAGCGCAGAGGTTCTGGCCGCCAGCCTGACCACATCTTCCATTGCAGTAATGGCAAATGCATTAAAGTCCAAACAGTCCTTAAAGTCCTTAGACTCTTGTGACAGCCTGCGCGACTTGGCCCTGGCTAGATTCTTCTTCATCTTCTTTCTCGAAGCCAGGGACACAATGGCCGTGGCACAAACCGGGCGGAGAAGGGAGCCTATCATGGCGAATGCATGGCGGGCCAACTGATCCATACGCCTTTCTGAGGGATCTCTAAGGGACCCCATAGTAGCGGATGGCATCACTGAAGTGTTAGACAACCCTGCCACTGGAGAGTCAACATTAGGCGGATAAGACCAAAGTTTAATCATGTCTGCCGGGAAAGGATACCTGACATCTAGGATTTTAGGAACGGCCGGTAATTTATTAGGACTTTCCCACTCCTTAAGAACCATTTTAGAAAAGTGCAGTTGTTCCGGGAGCACCTGCTTTTGCCTAACAGGCTTAAACAGATCATCTTTCTTTCTTTTCACTACCTCAGGAGGGAAGATATTCAAGGTATCAAAAACCGCTGACAGTAGACCTTCAGTCTCATCCACAAGGAGAGGATCTTCATCGGATGAAAACAGAATGGAGTTACTATCCTCTTCCGATCGCAGCTCACCCTCAGAGGCCTGCTCGTCCATATAATCCTCATCCTCTTCTTCTCCAAAGGAGGCAAACAAATCCTCTTCTACCACAGATTCTAAATGTCTTTTCTTATATGTGGCCTTCCTTGGCAAAACAAAAGACAACTGTCTTTCCAGATTATCCAGCCTATGAGCAATATCTGTGTGCCCCTCACTGTCTTCTCCCCCTAGAGGGGTAACAGGGGATGGATGAGCCACCCTGCTCCCACTAGCACTCGCTGGGCTAGATACTCGGTCAACCGCTCTGTTGTGATCTAGGCCGATCCTACGGCACAGGCGGAACATACTGTGCCAAAACTGCCTAGAGGATTTTATAATTTATATATATATATATATATATATATATATATATATATATATATATATATATATATATTTATTTTATAGGCCAACCGACCCAAAAGGCCCGAACCTAAACCAATCCCCTAAAAAAGGGACCGGGAGGAACCACAACCCTGTTTCTTATCCTTCTTCCAAAACTAAAAATAAAAGAGGAGAAAAAATGGATTTAATAACTCATCTCTTTCCTCTTTTTTTTTTTTTTAAACATTCTTTAAAAAAATGGATTTCACTTTTAATAGCCTATATATAAGAGTATTAATAATAATATATAGACCTCTGGAAAAAAATAGATAAGGCCGATACCTGCCCTTTTAGGTTACTTAATCGTAGGCCCATTTCTAAGCCATCCTGAAGAAATACTAGAACTCTGGAAATTGAATACGTTCTGCATGAACATTTCCTAGCCTCACACCAGGATATGAATGACCGCCAGACCCTGTAATAAATCATGGAAGACGACTTCTTCCGGGCCTGGATCATGGTATGAATGACCTTAGCTGATAATCCTCTCTCTGCTAGGACCGTGGTCTCAATTGCCAAGCCGTCAAAGCCAGCATCTGTAAATTCGGGTGCCGAAGCGCCCCCTGAGTGAGAAGATCTGGCTCGACCGGTAGACGCCATTGGTCTACCGCCATCCTTGTTATGTCCGAGAATCAACTTCTTCTTGGCCAATGAGGAGTTACTAGAATGGTGGGTACTCCTTCCTGAATTATCCTTCTTAGCACTTGACTCAGAAGCGGAAATGGGGGAAAAATGTACAGAAGCTTGAGCCTTGTCCAAGGGACTGAGAGGGCGTCTGTGGCTATGGCCAGAGAGTCCCTTGACAGGGACATGAAATTTGGCAGCTTGTGATTGTGTCTGGACGCAAAGAGATCCCCTTCCGGGCACCCCCAGCGCCGACAAAGGGCTTGGAGAACCTTCCGACTGAGGGACCATTCCCCCCGGCGCAGGACCTTCCTGCTCAGAGCGTCGGCCTCCTGGTTCTCTATCCCCGGGATGTAAACTGCCGAGATGCAGGGAACACTTTCCTCTGCCCAGATCAGAATCCGGCTTACCTCCAGCAGAGCACCCCTGCTCCGGGTATCCCCCTGATGATTGATATAGGCTACCGCCGTCCGGTTGTCCGACTGGACCTGGACTGCCTGCCCCTTCAAGCAGGGGGTCAGATACTGAAGCACTAACCCGATGGCTCTTAATTCCAATACATTTATGGGAAGCTGATTCTCTTTCGGCCCCCACTGACCCTGGACTTTCTGAGATTGCCAAACGCCGCCCCATCCTGTGAGACTGGCATCCGTGGCAACGATCTGCCACTGTGGGGTCAAGAAGGATCTGCCTACAGACAGGTGAAGAGGGTCCATCCACCACAGAAGAGAGTGTCTTGCCAAGGGCGTTAGTACAAAGACTTGATCCAGCGACTGTGGGGCTCGATCCCAGCTTGCCAACAGATTCCATTGAAGGGGCCTCATGTGAAACTGGGCAAAAGGTACCGCCTCGAAGCAGGCTACCATCAGGCCTATCAACCTCATACCCAGCCGAATGGTCGGCTGCCGGCAAGCCAGGAAGCACTCTATCTGATCTTGGATTAGTCGCGCCTTCTGTCCTGGTAGATACACTTTGACTTGGACAGTGTCCAGAATCATACCTAAGAAGTTCCTTACTGGTGCCGGAGTGATATGAGACTTCGGGTAATTGATCACCCAGCCGAATTCCTCCAGAGTCGATCGGACCGTCTGCTGCAATCCGGCTGATATTAGAAGATCGTCCAAATAGGGGACAATACAAATCCCCTGGCTCCTGAAAATCGCCATGAGACCTGCCAAAACCTTGGTGAATACTCTTGGAGCCGAGGATATTCCGAAAGGGAGTGCCACAAACTGGAAATGCTTGTCTTCCAGGGCAAACCTCGGGAATCTTTGATGTCCGGCCCTTATGTCTATGGTAGTCATAAGATCCCCGGGTCGAACTACTGTTAAAGCTGACCTCAACGTCTCCATGTGGAAATGCTTCACGCGGATATATCTGTTGAGATCCTTCAGATCTAAAATGGGACGAATCGACCCATCCTTTTTGGGGATTGTAAAAAGGTTGGAATAAAACCCCTGACCTTCTTCCTGAAGGGGTACTTGACAAATCACCCCTTTTTGAAGGAGGTGCCGAACAGCAGACTTCAGGGCATCTAACCTTGACTGGTTCCGGGATGCCCCTGACCGAAGGAACCTTGCGGGCGGTCTGGCTGCAAACTCGATTTTGTAACCTGAGGTCACAACCTCTTGGATCCACAGATCCCTTACGCGGCGCCTCCAGATATGAGCAAAATGCAAAAGCCGTCCCCCCACTCGGGTGAGGGCGCCCCCTCATACTGGAGTGGACTTGGCTGGAGGTTTGGGCCTACTTCTCCAGGCCCCTCTTGCTCTATTACGTGCTCTGCCTCTACACCAAAAATCTTTACAGGAGCAAGGCTGAAAAGCCCCTCTGCCTCTCCGAAAGGGCCGAAAAGATGAGAACCTCTGAAAAGGCCTAGTCGTTCTTTTCCTCTGAGGCAGTTTGCCGTCTTTAATCATACCGTCCAGCTTTTCTCCAAAAAGTCTGCTCCCTACAAAGGGTAGATCCGTCAGCGCCTTCTTAGCGGCGGCGTCCGCCGACCATTATCTAAGCCATAATGAGCGGCGCAAGGCCACAAGGAGCGCAGAGGTTCTGGCCGCCAGCCTGACCACATCTTCCATTGCAGTAATTGAAAAAATATCTGCCCCTATTACTGGCAGACACCTAAGAGCGACTCCCACTGAGTCCTCTACCTGGGATTACCTTATTTGTCTGTAGACCAGAGTTACCTTCACACTTCGGAATTCCGGAGCCCACACCAAGCGCAAGAAAGACACATAACAGCTATTCTCGGTGTGAACTGTTTATTTTAGCGTGGGTTACAGCATAAAAAGCAAAATCAAGACATAGGCGGGGAAAAGGCAATAGACTATCCCAATCAGTTCTTGATTGGTTCAATTATGTCAATATATTGATGTCCGGGGTGTGTATGGGGTGTGTATAAGGTGTGGCCATACATTGGTTCATGGCACGTCATTACACGTGAGGGAATATTCCAAGAACCAACCTAACCAAGGACTTCTCAGGAAACAGTTGTTTGGGTTCTCTACCAAGGTTTTCACAGGAAAGAATTGTTATGTTCTCATGTTCTTGTGGCCAACACATTCCTAGCACCCAGATAACGGACACTGCACTGTTCTCACAGTTTGAACCTTAAAGCGACAGTTTTCTAAATGTCAGCCTTGTAGCAGCCATTTTGTTACCAAGCCTTGCAGCAGCCATTTTGTTACCTCAGCACCCTTTCAGCCCCCTCTTTCGAGTCAAGACTTACTTAAGTCGCTGACTCGCTTTCTCATACTCCTCTTGGTTATGGGCTAAGTAAGCAGCATAAGTACTTTGAGCCTTACTAGCACGCATAGCGATTACACACATTATAATTTTAAAAGCTACTACTGCGATTATGATAAGCATGATGATGACCACCAACTGAGTTAAAAATCCCTTCCAGCCGGAGAAGAAATCTTTAAACCAGTTTCCCCAGTCCTGTTCTGAACCGGCATTCATTTTCATTTCCACTGACAGGGTTCCCTGTAGCTCCCATTGCAGTGCGGGGGAAATTACAAAATACATAATCAATTTTACTGGTGCGCACTGTCCTTGCCAACTGAATTACAGTCTCGGATATAACACACTACCGCCACACAGCCACCAAATATCTCCCAGTGCAACCTTATATGGGCCAAGCTTATCCTCTGTCACGCTTGCTATCCCTGAGCACCATCCCTTGGGCATCCTACCTACACTTATGGTGCCCTCCTTTCTCTCATAACAGGTATAATTCCCCTTATAGGCATGTATACCCGACCCCACGGCGGCAGGGTGATCCAGCCGGGGAAAATGCTGAGACCACACTCGACATTCATTATTGCTTAAAGACTCATTCTTGTAAATTTTCAACAAGCACTCCTGGTCCTCCTGGGGTAAAGGTAAGGGGACTGTACCAAGATGTGGGCTAGTTCCCGCACACACATAACAGTCAGACCTATTGTGTTGGCGTGCTGTATAGTGGGCCCATTGTACCCAAATGTTTCGGGAAGGATTAAACCCCGTCTCTGTTTCTAGAGTGTTTTCAGGGGTAATATCAGTCTCCACAGCTATCCTTTTCTCTGTTTCCTCTGCAGAAGGCAGGGGTGTGGGGACAACTGGCTTGTCCTTAATGTCTTTAAGTAGGAAACTCTGTAAGCATTTATGACAGTTTTTTATTACACCCTCCTGTGGGGTAGATTCCCAGCCAGTATTTACCCGCATCCCCAGTCTCCATTGCCTTTAGGGAATTCAGGATTTGTGTTCCAGCCCACCGCCCCCCAATAGTCAAAATTCTGTCCCCAATAATCATCAGTTACACATATATAATATGTTGTGCTGGGGCTTCCATATTCGAGCATCTGTCGACTTCCTTTACACTCGAACAACGTACACAGATCAAAGGTATAAGTTACAACCTTTGCTGACGTGTTGTACCAGAATACAGGGACCCCATCCTCACAGGTCAATTGGGTCTCTAGTGTAGGCCTAATACCTCTTCGGTATCTCCCCGGGGTCGGGATGTTCACCTCTGAGAATATATAGGGCAGTATACAGAATTTCTCCTTACCCCTCCCTTCGGGGAGCAACTATTAACGGGACATTTTGCATGTAGGCATAAACAATACAATACAGTAAGTTCCTAAACAAGAGAAGGAATTAGAGGCGGTCTTGATGCTGTCTCCTGAAGCATACAGACTGACATTAGATAGGGCACATCTCGTTAGCTAGGTTATAATAATAATAATGAAATGTCCAGTTTCTGCTAAATGATTGCATGGATATGTAAGTGTCTTAAAGTGAAACTTTCACCTTTATTCTAAGCCTGAGCAAACTGATTCAAGCAAGCCTTAGTCTTGGTATATGGCTGGATATTAGTATATATCTGGATAAATATCACATCCCACATTCACCTATTAATTTGCATACACCCCCTTTTTCTGCTAAGAGCATGTCTAAGGCCATTCTATTCTGGAATACCATGGTGGACGTGGGACTCAATTGCTCTGCCATCCCCTTAAGGCCATCTCGCGTTGCATTAACAAAACGCTGCTGGTTGTAGTAGAGGTAGTTTATCCAATCAGCATTTTTATTGGCAGTGATAAGGGGAATAATAGACTCAAATCCTGTCTTAACAGGATCCTGGGCCTTAAACTCATCTTGGGACTTGGGACTCCTATGGCATCCAGGTACACGTGGGGGTCGAAATTTCCCCCTAGGCCTCTTTCGTCTACCCTCGGTCAGCAAGGGGAAATGTACCTGCTCTGTCACGGTATTGGAGGGGGTGATAAGGAAAGGCATTATAATTTTCACCAAGGTACATTGGCCTCTCCATGATTGTCGAAGTTTATGTCTTATTTTCCCATCTCCACATAGCCTGAACACATCTCCCACACCATGTGACTGATTAAACAAATAAAATAAGTCAGGGATGGTGGAACTACCATTATTGGCACAAAAACCTGGACTGAAAATGCTTACATTCACAGTGCCACTAGGCAGGGAATAACAGGTGTAGTTCCCGGGGTAAACTTCTATTCCAGGTCCCGGGGAAACAGTCTGGGTTAGTATAGGATATTTTCTCTTCCAGATATCACACTCCCCCTCTTAGGTCCTATTGCTGTATATGTGTAAGGAAACACCCCTACTCCTCCGGGGGCAAGGTCAAAGGTACAGGACCTAGGTGAGGACGGGCGGCTGCACAAACATAGTGTTCTGGCTCTGTGCTGTATAATGAGCCAATTTAACCCATAAATTGGTGTTACTGTCAAACCCTGTCTCAGAGGCAAAAGTATCCTCAGGGGAAGGGTTGGTCATGACCTGGACCTCTTGCAGTGACAATTTTCTTATCCAAGGGGTCATTTGGGGGAAGTGTTGGGGCTCGGGGCTTACCCCTAAAACTGGACATATCCCGGGAGTAAAACCTTCTTCCCCAATCTGAGCAGCCACTACAGGAACAAAAAACCAATAGGTCCCATTGTCTGAGGGGGAAGGATTTCCTATAGTGAGGGGAAAAGTTGAGCAGGGATCTCTCCCTTTGGCCTGAAAGCGGCAGATATGTGGGGTGGGGTTATCATACACATAAACATTTTAAACAGCAAATATAAAAGTTGAATTATTAAAAGTATTGACTAGTATTGATATTGACTAATTTCAAAATAACACTTTCCCTCGTGATCCACGACCATTTACAGGGATTAGGATTAGGACAGCCATATAGCACCATCCTTTCAGCTCTAGTGGGAACCAGGGGTAACACACTTTCCCCACAACAAATGTAGATGTTATTACACAAGCTCATATCTTGTGTTATGCTCTTATTTCTAAATTTCCTTTATATTCTCCTTCATGAAGAACATTATAAGAAATGCAGAAATTATAAGAAATTCAGTTAGGCAGATTACAGATTAATCAAAATGAAATTCCAGCCAGTTGCATTGTACTGGGCATTGCTCTCAGCTGGCTTAGAAATATTAAACTAAGAATGGGATTTTTACTTCCCTATTAGATTTCCCAAACTTAAAACCAGCAGTCTGGGTTGTGGGTCTTATATCTGAAACCCAATCATTTCTCATTTGGTTTTGATAAATTAAAGGTCTGAATGAGATTTAAAGGCATAGCTATCAACGTTGGATTCATTGTTTGGACACTTTTGGACATGCAGGGGCTCTAAGCGGCCTATTCCTATTTTGCTTTGTGCCACATCACTATATGTCAACCTTGGACCTACTGGGATATTTGGGTCATAGCACGTTGAGCAGTTCTCCTTTGTAAAACATAACAACACTTGTCTGCAAACACTATAACAAATTTTTTGCGTTTTTTTTTTCAAAATCTTTTTTTAGATATCAAATGACCTGTAATATTTCAGGGTGTAATTTACTACAGATCCAACACTTGACTTTCAGGCATAGGCATCTATGAACTTTAGAAGTAGCATCTTAGGAGGTCGCCTTCACTTGTCCCTCTTTTACTTAATTTCTCTAATTTTACTTTTCCCACATACACCTTGAGTGGGGCCTAACACCTGTGGGTCATAAATGCATAAAGTAAGCACATATATTGTCACAAAAAGAATAAAAGCAAGTATCAAAAGTTTAGCCATTTCAGCCCCAGAGTCCAGCAAATAAGGCCTGGTTAAGGGCTTCGTCTGTTCTTCCATCTTCGGGGACCCTAGATCCCCCGCATTAGTCATCATCTTCATGCTTTTCCTGTACTCTTCTTCACTCTGCACCCACGACTGGCAATCCTCCACTAGGACTGGTTCTTGTCACTGCGATCACCGTGGCAGCCTTGCTTCTTTCTGCGATTCAGCTACTGGATCACAACCGTCACCTACTTCAGAAGGATGGATGGATGGATGAGGGACATCTGTGAAGAAAAGGAGAGATACGAGACAGAGAGGTGCAAGCCATATTTCTTTCAACATTTTCCAAAGTTTTAATCAGCTTCCTCACATATTCTTCCTATATCAGGTCTAGGTCCCCTCTTTCTAACATAAAGGGGCACCCTAGCCCAGGGGGTGGGGAATGGTCTTCCCATTAAAACCTTGAATGATGACTACCCAGTGACCTTAGGGGGGTCATTCTAATTCCTACCAATCCTACTCCTGGAAGGACCCTTTTACATTTAGCATAAGTTCCCTCCTGTGGCTTAATTTATAATTTATCCTCTCTGGTCCTATTTATTTATTTATATTTTTATTTCCAACTATTCCAGGGCTCTGAGGGTGGTAAGGGATGTGAAACTTCCACTCTATCCTAAGGGTTCTCTACTAAATCCTGACAGACCTTCACAGTGAGGGACAGCCTATTTGGATTTACCCATTTACCCACTAAGGGGCATCCCCATTTAGGAATATTCTCTTGTGTGAGAATTCTTACCACAGTCCTGGCATCTTCCCTCGTCGTCACAAAAAGTTCAACTCACCTTGGGAACATATCCACTATCACAAAAAGGTACTCCTGTCTTTTCCCTAAACTAAGCATGTGAGTAAAGTCAATCCGCAGATGTGTGAACAGGGTTGTTGGAATGTCAGGTGCTCATTTCTTGCTTTCTGTGGGTTAAAAAAGAAAGGTGCACTACTATCAGCTGCACGGTTTCCCTAGTTTTTCCCTTATCACAAAAAAATCCATGGACATTTGTGCACTCCTGCCTTTCCTCAATCCTCCCTGTTCTTTTTACTAGCATATGTTTGTAAGTCAGTCAAAGTCTGGTCAGGGAGGGGTATGTCTGGTGTTAGCATGGGCGTTTGCATGTTTGCTGTTTGCGTGTATGTTCTTGAGAAGGAAAAACAAATTGAGGGTAGTAAAGTAAGTTTGTATCATGTCACAAAAAGTAAAGGTTTCTGCCATTCCTACTAACACTACACACAAGGCCAGGGCTATGAGACACACAGGCATTGCCCTGTACCTGCCCAGGGACCACCTTTGAGGAAAAAAAACAACAGGGCACCTCCATGTTCTTATACTGGGCCCATGCACACGGTTTTACAAATCCTGGCAACTAAATGACATCTTGCCATAATCGGGAAAGCCTAACCCTGGGGCTATTACCATATCTCAAATACACAAAACATTGCACATTACACATTTCATTTAACCATTTTAGGGTGTCAGGTTTATCAACATACATTTTCAGCTCTCCATATGCTGTCATAACATGAACAATCTAGAATCCATTGGTGGCAGCAGCCAATCATACCAAGGAAGGTTAGCATGTCCTTCCTGGTAAGTGGGCAGGGCAGACCCACGACAGCAGCTATTCTCTTATAGCTCATTTCTCTTTGTCCCTGGGAAAGCACAAAACCCAGGTATTCAAGCTTTTTCTGACACCATTACAACTTTTCTTTAGACACTTTATAATCACTTACAAAAAGACAATTCAAATGATTCCTCTTATCCCACAGGGTGGCCTCCCAATCAAAACTGCAGAGGAGAAAACTGTCTGCAGTAGGACGGAACCATGGCTGGGTGTCCAGACTTTAAGAGGAGGAATATTGTATCATTACACAAAAAACTACTATTTACCAATACACATAAGCCTAGGGCAAATGTGACCTAAAAGCAAAGATGGGCTGTGTCTCCTTGTCCACTGGGACGCTGAAAAAAAACAATTTCTTAAATCAATGTTGCTATTCCAGCCCGTGTCATGAGGTGAGAGGAGATGGCAGACATACACTAAAAGGATAGTTCCTGAGACAAATCTCATGGTTTCAATGTCGCTGTTTTATTAAAAAAATATTCTGGTAATAAAATCACACATCCAGGGCTTATCTGGTTTAAGTCTACATGCAACCTTTTAAGTTTCATTGTGAAAATATGTATGATTCCCTGTTTAGCATGAAGTTGGTCAGAAATTAGTAAGGGCGGTGTATTTATCTCCATTGCTTGTGCTGAAATCTGCTACTCTCTAGTGCGTATTATCGCTGTCTTTCCCACACAAACACACATTCCGTTCCTGCCAGCCTGCGTGCTATTTAACCCATACACTGTCATACAGCATGGGATGTCTCTCAAATAATTTCATATTAGCCCAATCTTATGTGGATCCTAACAAAGCATCTTATGATTCTATCACATTGTATCCTGACCTGACTTCAGCAGTTAGGCTTTTATATTAACTTTCTCCAACTAATTTTACTCCTAGTATTTGCAGCGGGACCCCAATAGAAAACCCAGCTGTCATCTTTAACTAGTTCATTTTTCTCTTTGTTCCTATTTATCTAGCGGAGAAAACATCAGCAGACAGCTTCTGTCTATCGCTGCTCATTTGTTTCCTGACTCTTCTATCTCTTCCTGAGTAGAGGAGGGATAGAGGCTGTTTTTCTTAGGTGGCACGTAAGGTGAGGGGCAGTTACTTTTAGCCCTAAACTCTTGTTTACATTTTATTTTAAATGTGTTCCTAGTTTGTGTTCCAGGGCATGAAACCCAGGGGACTCTTTGTCTCCTGAATTGGATGTCCTCTACATCTAGTTTATAACTAGTTTTAAACCAATAGGAAGCATGTTTTAACCCATTTCCACCTCCCTTCTTTATATAATCTTTATCCCAGTTTGGGTCTCCTTGATAATACGGGAACCTTTCCAGTCCACCTCGCCAAATTATCAACAAAAGGCAGCGTGTAGTATGCTCCTCCAGTTAACCTCTCTACATAGTGGATACAATTCTCTCCCACATGGGGCACTTTAGACTCAGACTGACCCATTATCAGTTAACAAATGACAAATAAACAAATGACAATATCCGTGGTTTAAAGCGTGCTCACCTTCACACTTATCAATCCACACAAACAAATAATCTTAACACACTATGTTTCAGAGAGAAAGAGAGAGAAAGGTTTCAGTGGTCAGGTAAACTCACAGTTAACAGACAAATCTGTTCCCAAACACAAATAATCACAATTTATATAGCGCGCTTCAAATAACCAAGCGGCGATTCCCTACGAACCCCGCAACACCTCGCCAAGACTGCGAGAGGCACAAGGGCACAAGTCCTTTAACCTTCCCTCGGGGTTAAGCGTATAAATCACTTACCCCCTTCAAGGAGACTTGCCCGCATTCTCCACCACTGAAAAAATATCTGCCCCTATTACTGGCAGACACCTAAGAGCGACTCCCACTGAGTCCTTACCTTATTTGTCTGTAGACCAGAGTTACCTTCACACTTCGGAATTCCGGAGCCCACACCAAGCGCAAGAAAGACACATAACAGCTATTCTCGGTGTGAACTGTTTATTTTAGCGTGGGTTACAGCATAAAAAGCAAAATCAAGACATAGGCGGGGAAAAGGCAATAGACTATCCCAATCAGTTCTTGATTGGTTCAATTATGTCAATATATTGATGTCCGGGGTGTGTATGGGGTGTGTATAAGGTGTGGCCATACATTGGTTCATGGCACGTCATTACACGTGAGGGAATATTCCAAGAACCAACCTAACCAAGGACTTCTCAGGAAACAGTTGTTTGGGTTCTCTACCAAGGTTTTCACAGGAAAGAATTGTTATGTTCTCATGTTCTTGTGGCCAACACATTCCTAGCACCCAGATAACGGACACTGCACTGTTCTCACAGTTTGAACCTTAAAGCGACAGTTTTCTAAATGTCAGCCTTGTAGCAGCCATTTTGTTACCAAGCCTTGCAGCAGCCATTTTGTTACCTCAGCACCCTTTCAGTAATGGCAAATGCATTAAAGTCCAAACAGTCCTTAAAGTCCTTAGACTCTTGTGACAGCCTGCGCGACTTGGCCCTGGCTAGATTCTTCTTCATCTTCTTTCTCGAAGCCAGGGACACAATGGCCGTGGCACAAACCGGGCGGAGAAGGGAGCCTATCATGGCGAATGCATGGCGGGCCAACTGATCCATACGCCTTTCTGAGGGATCTCTAAGGGACCCCATAGTAGCGGATGGCATCACTGAAGTGTTAGACAACCCTGCCACTGGAGAGTCAACATTAGGCGGATAAGACCAAAGTTTAATCATGTCTGCCGGGAAAGGATACCTGACATCTAGGATTTTAGGAACGGCCGGTAATTTATTAGGACTTTCCCACTCCTTAAGAACCATTTTAGAAAAGTGCAGTTGTTCCGGGAGCACCTGCTTTTGCCTAACAGGCTTAAACAGATCATCTTTCTTTCTTTTCACTACCTCAGGAGGGAAGATATTCAAGGTATCAAAAACCGCTGACAGTAGACCTTCAGTCTCATCCACAAGGAGAGGATCTTCATCGGATGAAAACAGAATGGAGTTACTATCCTCTTCCGATCGCAGCTCACCCTCAGAGGCCTGCTCGTCCATATAATCCTCATCCTCTTCTTCTCCAAAGGAGGCAAACAAATCCTCTTCTACCACAGATTCTAAATGTCTTTTCTTATATGTGGCCTTCCTTGGCAAAACAAAAGACAACTGTCTTTCCAGATTATCCAGCCTGTGAGCAATATCTGTGTGCCCCTCACTGTCTTCTCCCCCTAGAGGGGTAACAGGGGATGGATGAGCCACCCTGCTCCCACTAGCACTCGCTGGGCTAGATACTCGGTCAACCGCTCTGTTGTGATCTAGGCCGATCCTACGGCACAGGCGGAACATACTGTGCCAAAACGTTTAAAAATATTTAAAATGTTTAATAAAATTGATCCTTAACCAGAGCCAAATATTTACATTCTATAAAAATATATTAATATTGAAAGGCAAACAGAAAAAATGAATAAGACCCTGCTGCAAGTCTTCACCTGAAAAGCAGATGCCAGAATAAACACACAGACACACAGCTACACATTAATAATCAGCCTCACCTGCGACTCACAACCCCCTACACGTAATGCTCCTGGCCACAGCATGGCAGCTGATCCGACCACCGACCCGCCGCCCGCCGTGCGGCCATGCTAAGACCGCCATCTGGCGGTCCCCCGAACACATTGAAGAGGGGAGGGGAGGGAGGTCTGGGGGAGAGGCGCCCGGCGTGCCTAGAATAGCCACGAGTATCGGGGGGGGACCCAGGCTGCGCTGCTACACGGGGTAAGGGGAGGAAGAGAGCCGTCGCTTCTTACCTGCTCATCCTAGCACCTCCGCCTCCCTCCGCAAGAGAAGGAGAAGTGAGTAGACAGGTCATGTGGGTCAGATAGATATAACTCTGCCCCCTGTGTGACATCAGACCTCTTAAGGGGATATACACCAACAAAAAATTCATTTTTTTTTATATATATATAAAGCCTACCTACTGGAAGAAGGAGGGGTTGGGTGAAAAATAAAAAACATCCTCAGCAGGTACACCAGAGAAAAACCTGCGGCTGACTTGCTTTCTGAGAAGCCTGCAGCCCAGAGCATACACTCTGTAAAGCGCCCCAACAAGACCCCGGCGCTTCCGCCTTACCTTGACGGACCCCAAAACAGCCAACGCTGTGGAGGCATAAACTTGGGTCTAGAGGGATCCGTGGGAATAAAGCTCTGCAGACAGCCGACATGGTTCAGTCCCCCGCTTGCTGCCAAAAACCTTGAGAGCTACCTGA
The DNA here is from genome assembly GCA_027917425.1 of Gastrophryne carolinensis. NCBI lineage: Eukaryota > Metazoa > Chordata > Amphibia > Anura > Microhylidae > Gastrophryne > Gastrophryne carolinensis. The sequence continues at coordinate 99,868,637 of CM051240.1, read as the reverse complement.
ATCTTCAGTCAGTCATCTTGCCACTGCAAGAAAGAAAACTGATCTGATTAGGGGCAGCTGCTACTTATGGGCCGGGAGAGCAGCACCTGTTTTCTTTCTTGCAGTCACGTGATCAGCAAGGAGGAGGAAACCCCAAGAGTAAGGAGTGTATGGAATGGATTGGAAGAAAAAAGCTGTTCCGCTATACACCATTTCCTGGATCTTTCCAAATTAATAATCAGAGCTATTTTAACTTCTAGCAGCAGGAGATCTTTCTTGCCTACTCCATTTGGCAATGTCGGAAGAATGCTCTCTTGCGCCGTTACCCAAAATTACTATTTTAGGCAAAAAAAAATGGATTGGGTCCAAGTATAACCTTGTCTGGTAGTACTGCACAATATGGTTCTTTAATAGATAAGGCCTGTAGTTCACTCACTTTCCTGGCAGAAGTAATAGCTAGCAAAAAACATTTCACCATTTTTCTGAAACCTCACCCAGAGGCTCAAAGAAGGGCTTCATTAAACCCTTTAAAACAATTGACAAGTCCCAGGTAGGAAATCCCATAAATTGTGTAGGTCTTTTGCGCATAACTGCCTTGAAAAAATGATTGTTTATTTAATTTTGTCTTAATTTTTGTTCGAGAAAAACTGATAACGTAGAGGTCTTTAACCCTTTTGTTGCCAAGCACGTAACACCTACGTGCTGGCTTGGCTGGGCCTTAAGTGCCAAGCCCGTAGGTGTTACGTGCTTGACTTTCCTTGCTTGTAGTTTAAAAAGTAAAAATAAAAAATACTCACCTGACCCCTTGTTGGATCCGGCCGGGTCTCCTCTTTAATTTGGTGCCATCCGATCCCCCGTGGGGGGTCGGATGGCTCCAGGAGAGCCCCCGGAATAGGCCGCCCCCCCCCCCGCTTCTGCAGCAGCAGCTTCTAACTGTAAAAAAAAAAAAAAAAAAAAAATGACATTCACTTACCTGTGTGTGCGCTGGCTCCCGCTGTCCCTCCTCTTCACCTGGGGGGCCTCCGATCCCCCCCCAGGACTTACCGATCTTCAGGAGAGAGCCTGGGAGGCTCTCTCCTCTCTTCTTCTCGATGGCGGCCCTTGGGGGCGGGGCTTATGAAGTCATCCCGGCCCCGAACGGGCTTCAGCTTTCTCAGCTTCTCAGATGCCGGTGATCGGCGCTGGGGAAGGAGGTGACAGGAGATCCTCTGATCTCCTGCCTTCTCCTTCTCTGGATGCCGATCACCGGCATCTGTCAGCTGAGCGGCGAGGGACAAGAGCTTGCAATCGAAGGTAAGTACAGTAAAAAAAAATTTTTTTTTTTCTAATAAAATACTTTTTATTATTGTGTCGTGTTTTTTTTTTAACAGTTAACCCTTTGTGAGCTGGTAAGGGGTCCATGAGACCCCTTATACCAGTTCACAAGGCTGGGGGGGTGGCAAGTCACCTGTCCTAGCGGGTGGCTTGCCATTAACCCCCGCACCCCCATTACCTGCCTCCCCAAAGGCCAGGGGGGGGCAGAAGAGCCCGGGCCCACATAGGCTATGTGGGCTCGTAGGCTGCAGGGTGGGGGGGCCACCAAAGCTGGCCCCCCCACTCTGTGCCTACAAGCCCCCATAGCTGGTCCCGGGCTGGTTACTTTGGGTAAGGGGGACCCCACGTCATTTTTTTTTTTGGATTTTGAAGGGTTTTTAACCCTTCAAAATCCAAAAAAAAATGGGGTCCCCCTCCCCGGGAAGGGGGACCCTATGTCATTTTTTTTTTTAATTAACCATTTGTCATCCAGCAGCTATAAAAGGCTTCTGGGCAGGAAAGGGTGTCTACCTATACATATGTGGTATCGCTGTAACCGGGAGAAATTGGGGTTTCTCACGCAATAAGATTTTATTGACAAACTTACATTTTTTATTACAAAAAAACTCTACAAATTGTAAAAAAATATTTTTTTTTTATTTTTTTTCACACATTTCACCCAAAAAAATTGAGAATACACCTAAAAAATACAAACAAGACATTTCATGTTAAAGCCCAGACTCTGTTGAAAAAAACAATATATAATTTTCCTGGGAAATCCCTGGAAATCCTTTCAAAAATGACAGTTGAATATGTGTAGCGCAAAATAGTGAAACATCGTCTGGCAACAGGGAGTGGCAAATGCTGCAGGTAGGCTGGCAGCGAAAGGGTTAAAGTACTTACAGCCAACCCCATATCAAATCCTTCCTGCAGGAATTCTAGTACTGTGGCTGACACTTTTTTCTTCAACTTCTTTACTCCACAAAGAAGAAAAACGTTTCCATACCTTTTCATAGATTCTCCTAGTAGTTAACTTACAGCTGGCCAGAAGAGTTTCAGTCACTTTAATTGAAGAACCCTTACTTCTTAGGATGCCCTTTCAGGATCCACGCTGTCAGTAGCAATTTTGATGGATTAGGATGCAGAATGACGCCCTGATGGATGATGTTTGGAATGTCTGGAAGTCTCCAGGGATCTTTCTTTGCCATTTTCCTTAATTCAACAAACCAAGCTCTCTTTGGCCAGAACGGAGCTATGAGGATTATTGTTACTTCTTCTTTTGCTATTTTTCGAACCACTTGAGGCAGAATTCTGAAAGGAGGAAAGGCATAAGCAAGATCAAAACTCCATGGCTGAGCAAGGGCATATATTGAGCGCACCTTCTTTCCTTGTCAGAGAGAAAAATGTCCTGCGCTTTGTATTCCTGGCAGTGGCAAAAGTAGTTGGTCTAGTGGACTCTGCTGCTTGTCCCACTGTTGTAGGCAGGAAGCTTTATAATGTTCTTGTGTGTAGCTGAGCCCAGGACACTGCCAGGATTGCCGAGGTCATGAGACCCACTACCCTCATAAATTCTCTTAGAGAGACCTGAGGAACTGAGGTTAGACTTAGTGTTTCTTCTGCAGTCCTGTCTATTTTTTCCTGTGGAAGAACAGCCTTTGCTGGGTGCTGTCTATGTTGAACCCCAGGAATTTGCACTGTTGACTGGGCGTTAAGCTGGACTTTTCTATGTTTATTACCCAACCAGATTCCTCACCAGGGTCCTTTCTAGATCTGCTAGCAATGCAGCCTGTGATTTGTTTAGCAATAGGAGGTTGTCTAAATAGGGGATCACAAGGATTCCCTGTTGTCTGAGGTAAGCCATTGGTTCTGCCAAGATCTTTGTAAAAATCTTCGGAAATAAGGACAAGCCAAAAGGTAGTGCTCTGTACTGGTAGTGGAGGACTTCCTGATTCAACTGAACTGCAAACTGCGACGTGAGATCATAAAAGGGACATGCAGATAGGCGTAAATCTAGGTTCACCATCAGGGCATTTTCTATCGGAACATTTCTGACTGAATATATTGATTCCATCTTAACAATCTCTTGTATCGAATGAATCTTTTTAATATCTTTAGATTCAAAATCATGCGATACTTTTGTGATGGCTTCTGAACCAGAAAAACATAAGAGTAGAGCCCTTCTTTCAGGGAGGTCAGGGGAACCATTTCTATCACATTTTTCTGTAGAAGCTCCTGTAGAACTAGAGGGAAGGCTTCTCTCTTCTTTGGGTCTCAGGAGTCTGGTTACTAAAAATGATGATTGGGGGAGGGATGCAAATTCTAAACGATACCCTTTCTCTGATTTTGGGTGACTACTCTACAAGCGGGTATGAACCAGGAGATTCACCCCCCCCCCCCACCTGATAGTCTGTCAGGATTGCTGCTTAGGCCACCCCGAAGGCTTGTTAACTAAGGAATACCTCCTTTGGGGCCTAGGCTGAACCCAACACTTTTTGGGGTCATTTTGTCAAGGCTGGGTCAGGTGTACTAAGCGCTTACTAAAGCGCAGATTAAAATTCCGCTTTCTGGTAGGGAATCTTTTTCCAGCTTCATCTGACCTGGCCAGGATAACATCTAAATCTTCCCCAAAGAGAAGATTACCATGGAAGGGGATTCCACAAAGTTTAGTCTTAGACACACTGTTGCCTGACCAAGTTTTTAACCAAAGTGCTCTACGAGCACATGAGACCAAAGCAGATGCTTTTGATGTGGCCCTGATGACTTCCAAGGAAGCATTAGTAAGGAAGGAAATGGCTCTATTATGGGTTGGTAAAGTAACTACGAGGTCCTCCGCGGGAACCTTACTTTCCATGTGATCCTTAAGAGTACCACCTTGCCATGCTTCTGAAGACTACGTCAGGTGCCGTTGCTGGCCTAAATGCAACGTACTGGGAGCACTGCTAATGAAGGATAGCCCTTGTTTTTCAGGCTGCCTTTCTGAACCTGAAGTAGGAATAGTGGAAGCAAGAGATCATTGAGACTGCATGACAAATTCTTCTTGGGCATCCCAAATATGGACTTGTATATGAAATAGAAAAAAATGAACTCCCAATTCAAAGCTATGCAAAAGATAAAGTGCACAGGGTATATACAAATGATAATGACAAGACTATACAATAAGCATACAGTGGTATCCCATACATAGGATCTGTACAGTGCTATTGAAAGGTCCATTAGGTATTATAGTGAAGCAGGGAATCACAACCACAGAATGAATAAAAGTTCATGGAAAAAAATGTGTCACTTCAGAGGCAGTAATTCAGTTCAGTGTATCATCCCAGAGCGTTCCCAATCAGCACTAATCACGTGCATAGCAAGGTAAGAGCAAAAACATAAACACCACAAGCTTACAGGCTGACCGCTGGTTGAGAATAACAAAACCTTGATGTTTCAGTCGAAAGACCCTTTTCAAGAGCAGTGGTATCCAACCAATGCCCTGCATGTGCCTTTGTAGGTCTCCAGTGTTAGAGATGGCGCCAAGAGCGGCGTGCGTGCGGCGCCAGGTCCTGAAGTCATCGGCGGCTTCCGTCCTCCATCCCGGCTGGATGGCAAGTTTGCCATCCATAGCAGGAAGTGGCGCGCTGGGCGGTAGGTGGTGCTGCAGCTGTAGTGAGGGGATGCCACCAAGAAAATGGCGGCGCAGTGCAGGCCGACAGGCTGCGTGATGACTAGTGCTGAGGTGAATATCGCTTTTACCCACCAACAAAATTGCAGCTCGCCGGGAGATGACAGGAGGCGGCGGAAGTGCGTCACTGGTTCTTGAAGCATGGTAGAATGGAACGAAACTCACTGTACAGTAAAGCAGGAGGCTTAGGAGAGGAGACTGGAGACCGACACATGGATGGGCAGGCACAGAGAGTATTATGCTGTGAAAAAATAAACTATAAGTGAATTGTGATTAAAATCAATGATGGATACTGTTAGGGTACTGTGGAACAAGCCCACACGTACCCAAAGACGATTATTGCACAATATTCTCTTAAAAGGAAATAAGTGAAATCATGGACTAAGAGGGATGGAGAGTTAATGACCAGAATCTAGGGTTAGAAGTACACTGAGAAATCCATTTCTTCATTGAGTCTCCTGGGGTTTTTTGTATTAAGTTCCACGATCCAGTACAGCTCGCGCTGCAGTAGCTTTCTCTCAAGATCCTCATCTATATATGGTATTTTAACAACCTCAATACCCATGAACCGAAGTTGGCCAATGTGATGACCCATTTAAAGAAAATGCCTGGCTAGTGGGGATTCAAGGTTTCCATTTCTTATATTGGACCTATGTTCACTGATTCTTTGGTGCAATTTTCGCGTAGTCTTACCAGCATACCCCTTGCTACATGGACATTTCAAAAGATACATGACATTCTTAGTGGAACAGTTAATAAAGTTGCGTATGGGGTACTTTTTTTCCAGAACTTGGGTGTGAAAATAAAGTGGTCCTATAGGTGTAACCACACTGGGCACAATGCCCACATGGGAACATACCTGATGGAGTTTGTAGGGTAGTTAACCAATTGGAGGCTGTAGTTGGATCCCGTGTATGGAAATCGGCTTTTACCAATGGGCATCTGAGACTCCTTGCCCTTCTATATGCAGTCAGTGGGGGTTCACTGAAGGTACCAGGTAATTTTTCATCTGTGTATAGAATGGACCAGTGTTTCCTTGCTATTTTCTGGACCTGGAAAGAGAGTTTGGAAAAGGTAAGTACACAGAGTATTCTTTTGTTACTCTTTTTGGGTTGGAATTTATGTAATTCAGTTCTATCCAGGGCCCTTGCATTGGCCTGAGCCATTTTGAGATCTGTGTGTCTGTAGCCACGTGCTAGTAAGTTGTCAATCAATTCATTTGATCTAGATTCATATAGATCATCAGTAGTGGTAATGCGGCGTATCCTGGCGAACTGGCTGAAAGGGAGAGCTTTGATAAGTGATTGTGGGTGAAAAGTTGATGCATTTAGAAAAGTGTTACAATCAGTGTTTTTTTTTAATATGTCAGTGATAAGTGAGCCCTGGTCCAAGGTGATACAGACATCCAGGAAATTAATAGTATCAGTACTGTATTCAAGAGAAAAGGTAATAGTAGGTGCGCATTGGTTTAGATAATTATGGAATGTTTTGAGAAATGTAAGGTCGCCCTACCATATCATGAAGACATCATCAATATACCTGAGCCAGGTCAGTACATTGTGTTGGAACACCATTGTGGGATAAGCATATCTGGCTTCAAAGTCGCCCATGTATGAATTTGCATAGCTTGGGGCCATGTTTGAGCCCATGGTCCCTTGCGCTTGAAAGAAGAACAGATCTTCAAATGAAAAGTAATTTTTGGTTAAGATAATAGTCAGGAGTTCAATAGCCAAACTTGTAACCCTTCCGGTGTGGGAGTTTTATAAAGGGCCTGTCGGATCACACTAATGCCGTCTTTGTGTGGAATGGATATGTATATAGACTGGAAACACCCATTGTGACCAGGATGCAATTGCCTATGAGGGCACCGAAGGCATGGATTTTATTAAGAAAATTGGTGGTATCCTGGAGGAAGGAGGGAACTGTGGTCAAATCAGGTTCTGAAAGACAGAATTAGTCCCTGCCACTATCGGGCAGCCAGGAGGTTTATGTAGCCTTTTGTGGATCTTAGGCAGACAATAAAATAATGGTATCATGGAGTGGTTTGTCTTCAGGAATTTGGCCAATTTTTCATCTATAGTAGTAGAGGCTAGGTTATTGGTGACCATATCATCTATGCATTTTTTGATAACTGGAATGGGGTCCTTATTAGTATGGGTAGACAGTACTATCATTGAGTTGGCCCAAGATCTTGTTTTATAGTCAGCGGTGTTTATCACCACAATGGCTCCCCCCTTGTTGGCTGGTTTTATGGTGATAGTGGGATTGTCACTCAGAGAGCGTAGGGCCTGCTTCTCTCTGACAGAGAGGTTGGATTGTTTCTGGTGCCGGGGGGGAGGGGTGTGTGGATGGTCAGTGTCGCGTTGGACAAGGGCAATGAATGTTTCCAATGCATGTGAGGTTGGGGGAGGGCTCCAAGTGCTCTTTGGTTTACACATGCCCAACTCAATCCCTGTGGGGGGGCCTGCTGGTTTGAGTACCTGGTGTAGAGTAATAGGAGAAAAAGGATTTGATGCGCAATGTTCTAAAGAACCTCTGTAAGTCAATCTGTATATTTAAGGGATGACCAGTGTAGTGTGAACAAATGTTAAACCTTTTGACAATACCTGTATTTCATCAGCGGTTGGGATGTAGTCCGAAATATGGACTATTGCAGAGCTGTCGCACGACTCCTGGTGTTGTATTGTACTGGTTGCATCGTTTGGTGTCTCCTCTTGCGCCGGCTTCCTTCTCCCTCTCCTTGTTTTCTTGAATTTGTTCTGCGGGGGCTTGGTTCTTGTTGGCCTGAAAAAATAGCTTCCTGATGTGGACGAGGAGTTAGAGCCTGAGTCTGGTGTAGGGCGTCCAGTATTGTTATGTACTCTGGCTCTCCTCTGTTAACGCCAGGAATAGACCCTCCCCTCCTGGTAGTCTAAAACGTCCCTTCTGTATTTGTTCAATTTAAATTGTATGGTATCAAGGCGATACTAGTCTAAAGTGGAATTACAGGTTTCCAAGAATGTATTATAGGAGTCAGAGGTAAGTTTTGTTTCCATTTGGGTTTTCAGAGTTTGGACTGTGTCATTAATAGTTTTTTAGTTCATCTTGAATCCCAGTGATTGTGAGGGAAATCAGCTCCAAACTGCATTTATTAAGAATTATTTGCCATTCTTCTACAAATTCTTTATTATCATGGCAGAATGTTGGTTTAATGGGCAATCTTAATCCCCTAGAGATACGCTTAGGTTTCAAATATTCAATTAAAGTATCGGTGTGAAGTTGATATTGAATGGATTTCAAATTGTTTCTTTATGGATATATGATCACTAACAAGTGGACTTTCTGTCCTAGAGTATTGTGCAATAATATTCTCAACCTCACTCTGGTTGAATGCCAGAGTGTCAGCTTGTGATTTGGTGAGGGTGTTAATGTCCTCAAAAGACATCCTCTTGTGTAGCAAGCAAAGAGGGTGCTAGATGACCTGGAGAGCAGAGCATAAACACAATGTTAGAGACAGGTCATAGCACACCAAATAAAACCTCAGTTATTAGCAAGCAAGAATAACAGAAAATTATTTGGGGGGGTTCTGCATTTTCACCAGTAGAATGAGCTGTAATCCGAAAATTCTTCCCCTTGGTGTTAAATGCCCTTATTATCAACTGTCTAAACCCTACCTTGGCCCTTCAGTTATAACAAGAGAAGCAGTAGAAATAATATTTCAATGATCTAACTACATCCAAAGAATGAAGGACCTTTTCCTTATAGCTAACTGGAGCAGGACATAAGGAGGGCAAAACTACATACTACAGCCTGACTCTGGAATATAAGCATTTGCTCTACAACCTAACCTTCAGCTTCATCTGTTTTGAGCTGGATTAAAGCATCTGGGATGGGAAGTACAGCAAGATAAATGACTAAATTGCATATTTAATGTGGTCCTAATTTCAGCTTCTTGAAAATAAAAATCAGTGTATGCAAGCTGTATCTTTTTTTCATTAAACAAAAAAAAACCCATGCCGCAATTGCAGGCATGTTTTTTTTTCAAATAAATTTTCAATGAAATTTTTACTACAAACATTTTTTTTAAAAAAGTGTACTTCTCTTCCATAGCAAATTCACCTGGGCACCAGGCATAAAGGCTAGTAATCCAGGACTCAGAGGCAGACCAGCCCGCTCCTGGCCCTGCCGGTATACCAGCCCCTATCCACTCACCAGTATGGTATGAGCCCGTTGCTCTTCATGGGGTGCTGCATAACAAACAACTCAATCGTGCATAAAAATCACAAATAAAAACTGTCCCTGTAAGTTACTTACAGGAGAGAAAAATCTCAGGTTATTACTCGCATGAGCGAAAAAACCCGGCATAGTCAAATTGCCCGAGGCATCCTGATTTGGGATGCCCTGATGTGTGAAACCCCAAGATTGCTCAGTAAAACGCACCTCTTCCCAGTCCTACAGTGTATACGTGGGCTCTCGTTCAATCAGAGCAGTTTACCGTGCATATGCAATGCACGCAGCCGGGAGCGAGAAAGGCTGCATCCCCAACATTGTGTGCGCTAACACCCCTAGCCTATCTGAGTGGCTGCGGGCACACAGGCCAAACATGCTGTGGATGCAGCTGTCTGATGTTAACATCAGCGAGGGAGCCAGCAAGCAGGTGAGTTCTGTGCCGCCTGAGGGGTTTCACACAACAGGGCATCTTGATAGGGCGTGACACGAGGAAAGCCAGCAACAGATGCTGGAATCTTTTAGATTTCAGGGCCATCCTCGCTGGGTTTTGTTCTGCTTTAATATGAGATAAACAGCCATGAAAATATAACAGTCCCTCCTAATAACTGACACCTTGATACACTGAGTATATTACAGCCGTTAACAATCCATACATATAAACTACTAGTGTACCAATTTATATAACTGACCTGGATGTACACTGCGCACTTTTATTATACGAGTATTTTGACCATGCTCTGTGCATATTTTTAACTCCAAGCTGTATGCATTTAAATGCTTATTGGATTAAAGCATATCAGGTGATGTGTATTTATGCAAAAAAGGAGGGTGGTCTAAGGAGATTGAGAACCTATAAAGGTGTGCATAATTATTAGGCAGCTTGTTTTGCTGAGACAAAATGGAGCAAAAAAGAAATGTAAAAAAGTCAAAATAACCCTTTATAACTGCCCACCTACCTAGAGATTAAGGACCTTATTTATGATGTGCACCATTTAGCATAATGTTTTGGGCTATAGCACCAGCTTCGGAGCTGGCATTCCTGTCTTAACTGGCGCTGTGCTGTGTACTACATTAATGCTAGCAATCGCTGCGCAGAACACTACTAATTAGCTTTGATTGTTGAAATTAGGTATTGGCCGGCCCACGTCAGCACCTGGTGGACCCGCCGCCCGATTGTCCCAGAGTCAGTGAGTGCCACTGTACTGCTGTTTTTTCAGCGCTTCCCATCATATTTAGGAATTTTTCCCTCCTTCAAATCTTGGTGCTGTATTTTTCCGACGCTTATTATTGTTTCTTCATTACAGTTACAAGAAATCACTACTGGGGACAAAGGGGACAAACTTTACAGTGCATTTCGGCTGCGTTTTAGTTGTTGGTGTCCAAATTACACATTACACAAGTAACAGAAGCCATTAAAATCAATTGTAATATGCATTCTTTTCAGCGTCTGAGTTAGAGTTTTTTTTTAGTTGTTAAATCGTATGCCGAGTGCCGCTGAGGACCAAAAAGTGGCGCTGTGTGGCGCTGAATTGGCGCATTTAATGTCTTGTCTATAATTTTGCAGTTTTTCAATATTTTTGGGTGAAATATGTGGAGCAGATTTAAAAAAATGAAATTTTTTGCATTTTGTAGATTTTTTAAAATAAAAAAGGTAAGTGGACAAGCCCCAATCCCATAAACCCACATATGTATTGGTTGAAACCCTTTCCTGCCAGGAGACACCCTAAACTGAAACATTCTCAAAAAAATACAACTACCATGCTTACCTTGCAGTTTTTCAAAAGAAAAAACCCTTTAAATTTAAAATTTCCCCACAATCCATATATTTTTCCCGATGTACACACCTAAAGCTTTCTAGGCGTACCATGCTTGTTGTCTTTGGTACAGTTTTCTAGATGAAAACCCATGAGGAATTTGCACGGATTTTCCCTAATTCATGAAAAAGCAGCATCAAAAACCCATTTTCCTAAAATATTAATATGCGAGACCATTTTTCATCATTTTGCGCTATGTAGGTTTAGCTGTGGTTTGGGCTTTAATATGAAATGTCTTCATTTAATGTCTTTTTTCAGTGCATTCATAATATTTTTGGGTGAAAAATTAAAACATTTATATTTGTAAACATTGTTGGATTTTTTTAAGTAAAAACTGTAATAATTCCAAAAAAATCTCCCATATTAAAAATAGTGCTTTATGACATTTTCATATAAAATACAACTACTATCTGCACGATTAAGGTTTCAATTTAAAAACAAAAAATTGGCCTGGGGTTCCAAGTAAAACCAGCCCAGGCACCTACTATGAGGGCAGGTAGATCAGGTCCCTGCCCCTGAAGACTTCCAGCCCGCACAGTGTTTTTCCGCCACTGAGACTCAGCTGGCATCTTTTTGAGATCATCGATGGCTAGCTCAGAGGTACCTGGTGATGCATCACCAGCCTTCTGTCTGCATCCCTGTGTACTGCGTGCCCCCTAGCACTCAGCCTATCTAAATGGCTGGGCATGAGAGCATGCATGGCTACAGGGATGCTGGTGATGCAGTTGCTGTGAACACAGCATTATGGCAGCCAACAAGAAAGGTAAGGTTACCAGCGACCCAAGGGCTTTCACACAGTGGGGCATCCTAATTTAAGATTTCAAGGCTGTGCCACGCAGGTATTGAACCGCTTTAACGGTAGGAAAGGGGAGCAGGGGCTATGCGTTTAAAGGTCTTTCATAGAAATGTAGCACCATCAAATGTTTTGTTGAAATTAGTCAGCAGGGTCACACCACTAAACAAGACGCATATGTTGAAATATCAAGAGTGGGCCAAGAAATATCTGAAGACAGAGTTTTCGAAGGGGTTATGGACTGATGAGATGAAAATTACTCTTGATGAACTAGATGGAATAGAGGCTGGATTAGTAACAGGCACAGAGCTCTACTTTGACATCAGCAAGGTGGAGGGCATGAACTGCTATGGGTTGGTATTATTAAACATGAGCTAGTTGAAAATTTTAATTTTAATGATGGACTCAAACCTACTGCCAGATTTTGGAAGACACTAACTTTAATTAGTGGTATGCAGGACAATGCTTCATCACATTAAAAGTCCCATCTAAGTACTCCACTGCATAGCTGGCCAGTAAATTCTTTAAAGGTAAAGTCCACGTTTATTGGAATTTTTGAAAGTGTATATTTTTGTATGACAAAATGATATCCTTAGCGGAACAAAACCCAGAATTTTTATTTTCCCGGGTTTTGTTCTATTACCCAGGGCATCCCAACTAAAAGCCCTCAACAACTTGCTTTACAAATCAATTCCTCATGAGGTGGGAGTGAAGGCCACTGCCTTGAGGTTTGGGGTATTGGTGATGGAGCATATGAGAAATTTGTGATTGACCTGCTGAGGTTTGCTCTCAACAATAATTTCTTCCGGTTTGGTGATCAGCTTTTTTCATCAAATCCGTAGCACCACTATGAGGGCAGCCTGTGCGCCATCCTACGCCTGCCTTCACTTCGGCCTGTGGGAGGAGCTTGAGGTGTTCGGTCGGGCGTGGTTTGGCAAACATGTCTCCCTCTGGATCAGGTACATAGATTATGTCCTTGTCCTGTGGAAAGGTACCATTTCCCAGCTCCATGAGAGTATTCATGAGCTGAATTGTAATGTTCGCAATATACACCTTACTTTTAAGGTTGAACCAGAGTGTATGGACTTTCTGTGTACTAAAATGTATACTAGACGCGCACAGCCCAAGGTTATCACCATGTGGGGGTGCTAGGCCAAAATGTGCCCATCTATACCATTATCATAACCAGTTAAAGGGGGATTCTGGAAATCCCACACGGGTCCCCAGATGGTCCGCACTCTACCCACAAAACACTTTGTAATAATATTGCACCGCAGTCGCTAGTACTAAGCAAAGTATCAATTTTATTAGTAATTAAAAAGGACTCATATGAGCACCGATGTACATAAAAAATACAAAAAACAAAAAAACATATACACAAAGATACAAAAGTACGGAGGGGGGGGTGAGAGGAAAATAGGGCTAAATATGTATTAGATACAATAAGTGTGCTTTCTGCCAATAAGAATCTATCACTGCCCAACAATATATGTATATACAATAGAGTGCCCTAATTATACATGTAATTATCCCAGGTAAAAATCAATACAAAATATATGTGCACAATCCAGTCTGTAGAAATACCGGGGAAGTGTCTGCTAAGCAGACTACAAGGCACTATTCAATTCATGGCAGTGAAAAGACAATCAAAACACAAGTGTAACAAACACAAGATCTACATTACCGCATGATGTCTCTTGCACGCCTCAAAACCCCCCGTGTATAACGGCCCGCCGACGCGTTCCGTGGACTCCCCACTTCACCAGGGCGCAGAAGTGGCCATTCCTCTATGTTCATAAAATCACCATAAAGCCCTTTCTCATGGGCATTGGGCACCAATGCTTTATGGTGATTTTATGAACATAGAGGAATCAGGGAGGACAATGCTATACAGCAGTAATGTAAAAATCTGATAACATGCATGATTTGTTGTATTATTTATTGAAATTGTAGGGGAATGTATATTTAGCAAATCTATTTTAATGTAAGTAAAATGTATATAATATATGAATTGAGTATAAATAAATGTTTATATAAATTAAAATGAGTGAGGTCATGGTCAATAGCATATGGCAAAAACTGGGAAATGCTTAAAACCCAGAATCAGCAAAGTGTAGATAGTGCTTGACCACGTACCAACTCAACATTTGGAAATACATGTAAGGGTCACTCTCTCTTTTTTTGGGGTAACCGGTAAACGTTTGCTCCATATTTGGAATTATTTAAAATAACAGTTATTTTATTAAGGAAAAACCATATTGCCCCATTTCTCCTGATTACAATGGTACCACATATGTATTGTAACCCCCTGTTTCTGCTCAGGAGACCCCCCAAAACTAAAAAGAAAACTTTATAACATATTACTACTATACACACTAGGTGTTTCTACTACAAGTACACAAAGGGTTAAATGTAAAAAAAAAAAAAAAAAACATGCATAAGAATTTTTTTTTTAAACATTCACCTTTGATCCTGTGTCCCCTGGTGACCCTCTGAGAGCTGCCGGGTAATCGCTGGAGAGGTTCTGGGGAGGCAGGGCATCACAGACCTCTACCCCTCCAACCTTCCTCCAGCGATCACCTCTGGCATCTGCTCAGCCCCGAAAGTGGGATTAGGTTATTGGATGACATCTGCCCACCCGCAAATGTTGGGGCTAGGGGCAGTGACTGCGGAGGCAGGGGAAAAGGCTTATTCTCACCGCGGAAGATGCCCCCCACATGAAGAAAAGACCCGACTGCATCGAACAAGAGGTCAGGTGTTTTTTTTCTTTCATTATGCACCTGATAGCAGGGAAAATCCAGACACGTAACTCTCACGTGCTTGGCACTTAACAGGAGAGGCAAGCACATAAGAGTTACATGCTTGGTCACAGAAGGGTTAAAGATGAAAGAAGAAAGACATTGCCCCATTCCTCACCTGACCTAAACACTATCTGAAGAAATAAGAGATGCATCGCTAGATCACTAAAAGAAACAGTACAAAGCCATCCTTTGGTTGAGAGGCAACCTGTGCAAGAAATCAGAATGCCACCACCAACACTCTCAGACAAATGTGGAATGTGGAAATAAGATAAAGATAAAGATGAAGGTGGAAAAAGAGGGACACAGAAATGGGGTAGTGCTCTGGGTGTTTGTAGTGCTATGGACATTTTTATTCCTTGGTAAATACTGCTAAATCTTTTTCCAACCAAAGACAAAATGGCCGCTGAACACTTAATTAGTATTCAGCATGGTCAAGTTCCTTTTTTTTCCTGAGGAGGTTATATAGGTCTTTGGCCTGGCCAAGTAGTTTCATGTATTCACATGCTAATTAAGCCAGCTGTCACGTACCTTATTGTGGATCAGCAGTAGACACAGACTACTGCTAGCAGTACCAGCCGCGGCTTCACCTGATAGTGGTTAAAGGGGAAACCCAGAAGAGGAGAGGTCCAAAGTGTCAGGTAATGATGCATTGCAGACTCTGGTGAGCTGAACTGGAATTTAGGAGCTGTAAGATAGGGTTAATGCTGGCTGAGCTGGGAGGAAGCCAGCAGGGAATGTCTGCAGTACTACACCACAAGTCAGCTTCAGAGAGGGGAGTCTGCCAGCAAGAAGGTTTTCGCCAGAGTCCATTATGGAGTGCATACAGTAACAGTAAGTGCAGAAACAAAGCAGGCCATTCGGGGTTCAGGTGCGTGCAGTAACAGAGCCGGGCGTTCAGATGCATGCAGGAACAGAGCTGGGCATTCAGGTGCATGCAGGAATAGAGCTGGGCATTCAGGTGCATGCAGGAACAGAGCTGGGCATTCAGGGTTCAGCTGCATGCAGGGACAGAGCTGGGCGTTCAGCCTTCAGGTGCTTGCAGGAACAAGGCTGTAGTATGGATGAAGATCTGCAGGCAGCTTCCCAGTGCCTCAGACCTCCTTTTAAAGGCCACTAGCACCAAGGACGTGCCTGCTGCACATTCTCAGTAGCGCAGAGTGCATGCAAGGTCAGATCAGCCACCATGACAGCCAGAATATCTGTTGAATTAGGACTGGCCAATCAGCTAGAGAAAAAGAGATGTTGCTGTGTGAAAAAGACAGTCTGGCTTGGGAGCGTTGATAGACTGACTTGTTAGCCATCTTGTAAAGAAACACTTGAAGACTGGATGAGGCCTGCTAATTTTGCCAGACCACTTAAACCAGATAAATTTAGCATGTTTTAGATATGTTTTGCTTTGTTTTGAGGCTTTCTTTGTTGTTGCAGAGCCTGAAGCTTTGGTATTGCAGTGTGCCTTTAGCAAGCAAGGTATATCTAACTCTTTAAAGTGCTTTTTGTTTTGGTGTTTCCTTTGAAGTTACTGCCACACGAATGTATTTAGACAAATGAGGTGCATTTAGAGTTAGAGATGTGCGAATTTATGAAAACTTCGATTCGGCCGATTCGCAGAATTTTCCTGAAAAAATTGCTTCGGTCCGAATTTATTCGCGGCAAATCGCTATTAAAAACGGCTATTTCTGGCCTTCCGAGGGCCTCAATAGGTTGTAGAACATTTTGCCTTGCTGTAACATGCATAGGATGCGTGCTGGGTTAGTGAAATAATACTGTAAAGAAGTATGACATGCAGATCAGAGGCATCACTGTTGCAGAGCAGCACAATTACAGAGCCTTGAGGTGGCATCAGCATAAGTAGTCCATATATTGCCTGAAAAACACACCTTGGAGTTGGCAGGAGCATAAGCAGCCCATATATCGCCTGAAAAACACATTGGAGTTGGCAGGAGCATAAGCAGCCCATATATCGCCTGAAAAACACATTGGAGTTGGCAGCAGCATAAGGAGCCCATATATTGCTTGAAAGACACCCCCTGGAGTTGGCAGCAGCAGCATTAGGAGCCCATATATTGCCTGAAAGACACAACCTGGAGTTGGCAGCAGCATAAGGAGCCCATATATTGCCTAAAAAACACACTGGAGTTTGCAGCAGCATTAGGAGCCTATATATTGCCTGAAAGACACACCCTGGAGTTGGCAACAGCATAAGGAGCCCATATATTGCCTGAAAAACACACTGGAGTTGGCAGCAGCATTAGGAGCCCATATATTGCCTGAAAAACACACTGGAGTTGGCAGCAGCATTAGGAGCTCATATATTGCCTGAAAGAAACACACTGGAGTTGGCAGCAGCATGAGGACCCCATATATTTCCTGAAAAACACAATGGAGTTGGCAGCAGCATAAGGAGCCCATATTCGCGGCTGGCGAATACAGCTTTATGGGAGCCACCAGTCAAGGTAAGTATAGTAGCAACTCTGGGATTTTCACACAGTGAGGCATTCCACTATAGGATGGGTAGGCTAGCGGCTGGCCCTGGAATCTTTAAGATTCCGGGGCTGTGCCGCATAGGTTTTGCTCAGATTTAAGATTTCTTTCCAGTTTTTTGAATAAAATGGATACTGCTAGTACTATTATTCAGAATACAGTTTAAAACTAAAAAGCTAGAGGGGATCTCGAAATATTTAATTAAATTAACCTCATTTCAAATGTTATCCAGGGTAATTCTTAGACAGACATGCAGTATATAAACAATAAAAGTAAATATAAATACAATTAAAAAAACAGAAATAAAATAAAAATACATATCATTTACATACATTTAAAATGTGCTACTTATTCCTGTCACCATTGCCAGCTTGAAGGAAATGAATCCGTGTCATGCATTCTATTTATTTGTAAAATCATTTTCTTTTCTAGCACCTTGTCTACTTTGCTGAAGATGATGTTTTCCTCCCTTGCTTAGCAAAATCGCTTTCACTTATATTACAGAGGAGCTTTGCTTGTTAACAGGAGTTGACATTTCATTAGAAAATCTCATTTTCTGAAGTCACACAATATGCTCTGTACATTGCTATCACCGAGCAATAGCCGAAGTCGGAGAAAGGTCCCTGTTGAAACCAGAGTAAGAGATATACGATCTACACTGCTATCCAAGTTGCCACAATTACAGTGTGCTTTATTGGGAAGTGGAAGTGCATGTGCTGCACTGCTGTGGCTTTTCTGAATATACAGTCCGTGAAATTGGTGTAGATTGCAAGAGGCTTTTTTTCTATTTTGAAAGAAGAATATTTTTTAATAAAATCATGGCAGCCCTGGGCATATAGCATTTTTTTATATATATATTACAACTAGAATTAGTGATGAGTAGTGTTGGCCATGAGTGAGGAAGTGCGGGCACTAGGAGTGTCCTCATTTATGGGAGCGCCAGCCAACTTTCCGTGGCCCTGACCATAGCCCATTTGACAGCCGGAATGACGACCACCAACCAGGGGCCGTATTGCTGGGCTCAGATAAGTTACACTTCCTGCTGCACACTTTGTGCCGCCTCACCCTGTCCATGGGAGCTTTCAGCCTCTGGAATCTCTAAACCTTGTCCCTGGGAGCTGCCAGCCAAAACATTGGCTCAGTGGTTGTGTCCCACCACGCCTTTGCTCAAGAGTTCGCCAGTGCCTGGCCACCAGATAACTGTGTGGAAGTCACAAGGTGAGCTCCGCTAGAGTTGTTAGTCTGGAAAGGTGGTTGGTTGGTTGTCCGAAATGGCACTGTTCACATACTTCTTTTTCTATTCACTGTTTTAGCCTGTTAAAGTATACAATGTACTAGTTGCTGTGTTGACCTGTTTGATGAAGAATATCCTGTATTGAACTGCCTGAAATAAAATAGCCTTACTCTTCACAAGAAATCTTTGTTGGTGTGCCATGATAATCTTCCTGTCTCCCACCGGGGACACGTGGATTACAAATATCCCTGTCAGCTTCCAACCTCTGAACCTTGTCCCTGAGAACTATGGCTTCTGCAATCCTTGAACCTTGTCTTTGTGAGTTACCAGCCTATGAAATCTCTGAACCTTGTCCCTCAAGTTTCCAGCTTCTGAATCTTGTCCCGGCAAGTTTATAGCCTTTGGAATCTCTGAACCTTGTCCCTGCAAGTTTTCAGCCTCTGAAATTTCTGACCCTTGTCCCTGCATGTTTTCAGCCACTTGACTCTCCAAATCCTTTTCTCTTGTCTTTGTGAGCTGCCCGCCTTTGGACCACCCAGCATCTATATCTTGGAGTTTTTGCATCCTGGATAACTAGTATCTCAGTATCTCTGAGACATGAGTTCCTAGATTTTAAAGTGTTCATAGTTGTGCCCTGAAGTATAAGGTTTGTGATAGGTATCACAAATAGGATTTGCTAATTGCCTATGCTGTGTTTAGTTTATGTGTCATATCATTTGAGTTCTGCATTTCAACACAGAGCCTTAGTAATCGCTAATCTCCTCCCTGGCTGTGCACAGCTCTGTCTGTGGTATTTCTCTTGATCTCAGGAAAAACAGCTTCTGGAAATGAGGATGGGCTCCTTCTATATAACCCTCCTTGAGCTGTCATGTGTGGGGGGGGGGGGGGGGGCATGCAACGGACCCCATTAAGCCCCGCCATAAAAGATTAGATCTGCGCCGCTGGATTGCAGACCAAGGAGACCAAAAATTGACTTGGCTGGCAGTTAACAGTTGGAAAGGCAGCTATGTACATTTTACATGGCTGGCGTTTAAAGGGTTAAAGAGGGAAAAAATCAGGGAATTTCACTCTCCGGTGTGTTGTTCCTTTGAGGTGGAAAATCCCGGTTTGGGATGCACTGCTTTATCTCCACAGATCGACATGAAAGCTCTTGCATGGGACCACACAGCCAGTGCACTCAGTTCCATTCAGTTATGCAGAGGTTGTGACATCATAATAGCTAGGGAGCAGAATGGTGCCATGCATGCAACATGGACGGCGAATCACAAATGTCTGGCCCAAGTTAAAGGAATAGCAGGGATACAGCCCGAGTATGCACCATTGGTTATGTGAGTGTTTGAGGTGATTTAATGAAATTTCACACAGCAGGGCATCCCAGTTCGGGATGGCACAGGAAGTGAAAATTGTCCGGCCATATGGGCAATTCCCCATGCCATGGACGGACAATTCCCTATGCCAGGATGCCCCTCTCTGTTAAACCCCTGGGCTTGACAATGCACCACAGCGCATGCGCAAGCTTAGTCCACATCTCTGACCAGGTGTTTTAAAAATGTATTTTGCTATACAAAATATGTCTTTAATTAGGGCCCCCAGACACAACTTTGCATGGGACCCAGAAATGATAAGCCCTCCTCTGCTTGTCCCATTAGCACTGTGAACATAAAGCACTTTTTTTTGTACAGTTATTACAGAGCACACTTAAGAGAACACTTATCAGACTTCAGGACTAGCACAATATATTCTTCAGTTGGTAACACTGGGGCAAATGTATATATTACAGAGCCATCACTACTTATTAGACTCCACCATTTATATTTCATTTAAATTCATTTTTCATTTTTCCTTTCTATTGCATTCAATCACAACCAAATTTCAGGACATAATTTATCTGTGGATAATAGCAGAGGTCTAATTTAGCCATTTAATATTTATTTTAGAAAGAAGCACTCTAGAATTATTTACAAAAGTTTACTAATGTTAAAAGAGTAAACTTTAACAATACAAATATATAATTTCTAAAAGACAACCTCCAGACTTAAATACAAAAGTTTTCCTATACTATATTTAACCCTTTAACTGCCAGCCTACCTGGAGATTTTGTCACCCTTTGTTGCCAGACCATTTTGCACTATTTTGCACTCCACGTGTTCAACTGTGGAGCGCAAAATAGTGCAAAATGGTCTGCACTATCCCAGCTTTCCTGGGATTTCCTAGGAAAATTATATACTGTTTTTTTTCAGCAGTCTGGGCTTTTGCGTATTCACAATATATTTGGCAAAACGTGCAGAAAAAAAAAAAAAAAAAAAAACTGTTTTTACATCTTGTACTGCTTTTTTGTAAACAAAAAATGCACGTTTTTCTCCTGGTTACAACGGTACCACATATGTATTGGTAGACACTAGGGATGAGCGAATCGATCCGGACGAACCCGAATTTGTTCCGAATTTCAGGAAATATTCGATTCTTAACGAATCCGAATTTCCCCGCGATTCGATCGATCGAAGTTTTCCTTTAAACTCCATTTACTTCATTTACAGGCATTGTAAAATGGTGGATGGACACGTCTGGACATATCCCCTGGGGCAAGTTAACATGGGAAGGTCACATGCAGCCTATCAGCAGCCAGGAAGCCCGGTGACGTCACCGTGCCATATAAAGCGGCGGCCACCTTGCTTGTGCGCATTTCAGACTTGCCTTCTTGAGACAGCGGTGGTTGCTGCAGACAGTGACAGACAGTTAGCGATAGGTAGGGAGATTTACAGATAGGTAGGAAGATTTAGAGAGGCAGACAGAGCCAGGGAAAGTGGAAAATCGGAACAATCCAGGGACAGCATAAAAGTGACAGTGACAGGGTGATCTGCCTGATCAGTTTTCAATTCAATTTGATTTCTTTGTGCTGTAAACCGTAATCTGCCTTGTCACTGTGCATGCCATCTATGCAGTGCCTTATGTAACCCTATCTGTTATACTAAATAAGCGTTGTTCAGCATCAGCTTTATTAAGCTATTGCATTTTGCATTGGTTTTTGCCCTGCTGTCAATACACCAGGCCGCAGGGTATCCCAAACCACCACATGGCACCCTATCTGTTATACTAAATAAGAGTCTACAGCCTCAGCTTTATTAAGCTATTGGATTTTGCATAGGTTTTTGTCCTGCTGTCAAAACACCAGGCCACAGGGTATCCCAAACCACCATGTGGCACCCTATCTGTTATACTAAATAAGCGTCTACAGCTTCAGCTTTATTAAGATATTGCATTTTGAATTGGTTTTGGTCTGCTTTAAATACACCAGGCCGCAGGGTATCCCAAACCACCACATTGCACCCTGTTATACTAAATAAGCGTTGTTCAGCATCAGCTTTATTAAGCTATTGCATTTTGCATTGTTTTTTGTCCTGCTGTCAATACACCAGGCCCCAGGGTATCCCAAACCACCACGTGGCACCCTATCTGTTTTACTAAATAAGCGTCTACAGCCTCAGCTTTATTAACTTATTGCATTTTGCATTGGTTTTTGTCCTGCTGTCAATACACCAGGCCGCAGGGTATCCCAATCCACCACGTGGCACCCTGTTATACTAAATAAGTGTCTACAGCCTCAGCTTTATTACGTTTTTGCATTTTGAATTGGTTTTTGTCCTGCTGTCAATACACCAGGCCGCAGGGTATCCCAAACCACCACAATGCACACTGTTATACTAAATAGGCGTTCAGCATCAGCTTTATTAAGCTAATGCATTTTGCATAGGTTTTTGTCCTGCTGTAAATACACCAGGCCGCAGGGTATCCCAAACCACCACGTGGCACCCTATCTGTTATACTAAATAAGCGTCTACAGCCTCAGCTTTATTAAGTTATTGCATTTTGAATTGGTTTTGGTCTGCTTTAAATACACCAGGCCGCAGGGTATCCCAAACCACCACGTTGCACCCTGTTATACTAAATAAGCGTTGTTCAGCATCAGCTTTATTAAACTATTGCATTTTGAATTGGTTTTTGTCCTGCTGTCAATACACCAGGCCGCAGGGTATCCCAAACCACCAAGTGGCACCCTATCTGTTATACTAAATAAGCGTCTACAGCCTCAGCTTTATTAAGTTATTTCATTCTGAATTGGTTTTTGTCCTGCTGTCAATACACCAGGCCGCAGGGTACCCCAAACCACCACGTTGCACCCTGTTATACTAAATAAGCGTTGTTCAGCATCAGCTTGATTAAGCTATTGCATTTTGCATAGGGTTTTGTCCTGCTGTCAATACACCAGGCCGCAGGGTATCCCAAACCACCACGTGGCACCCTATCTGTTATACTAAATAAGCGTCTACAGCCTCAGCTTTATTAAGTTATTGCATTTTGAATTGGTTTTGGTCTGCTTTAAATACACCAGGCCGCAGGTTATCCCAAACCACCACGTTGCACCCTGTTATACTAAATTAGCATTGTTCAGCATCAGCTTTATTAAGCTATTGCATTTTGCATAGGTTTTTGTCCTGCTGTCAATACACCAGGCCGCAGGGTATCCCAAACCACCACGTGGCACCTTATCTGTTATACTAAATAAGCGTCTACAGCTTTATTAAGTTATTGCATTTTGAATTGTTTCTTGTCCTGCTGTCAATACACCAGGCCGCAGGGTATCCCAAACCACCACATGGCACCCTATCTGTTATACTAAATAAGCATTGTTCAGCATCAGCTTTATTAAGCTATTGCATTTTGCATAGGTTTTTGTCCTGCTGTCAATGCACCAGGCCGCAGGGTATCCCAAACCACCACGTTGCACCCTGTTATACTAAATAGGCGTTGTTCAGCATCAGCTTTATTAAGCTATTGCATTTTGCATAGGTTTTTGTCCTGCTGTCAATGCACCAGGCCGCAGGGTCTCCCAAACCACCACGTGGCACCCTATCTGTTATACTAAATAAGCGTCTACAGCCTCAGCTTTATTAAGTTATTGCAGTTTGAATTGGTTTTGGTCTGCTTTAAATAAACCAGGCCGCAGGTTATCCCAAACCTGCACATTGCACCCTATCTGTTATACTAAATAAGCGTTGTTCAGCATCAGCTTTATTAAGCTATTGCATTTTGCATAGGTTTTTGTCCTGCTGTCAATGCACCAGGCCGCAGGGTATCCCAAACCACCACGTTGCACCCTGTTATACTAAATAAGCGTTGTTCAGCATCAGCTTTATTAAGCTATTGCATTTTGCATAGGTTTTTGTCCTGCTGTCAATGCACCAGGCCGCAGGGTATCCCAAACCACTGCGTGGCACCCTATTTGTTATACTAAATTAGCGTCTACAGCCTCAGCTTTATTAAGTTATTGCATTTTGAATTGGTTTTGGTCTGCTTTAAATACACCAGGCCGCAGGGTATCCTAAACCTGCACGTTGCACCCTGTTATACTAAATAAGCGTTGTTCAGCATCAACTTTTTTAAGCTATTGAATTTTGCATTGGTTTTTGTCCTGCTGTCAATACACCAGGTTGCAGGCTATCCCAAACCACCACGTTGCACCCTGTTATACTAAATAAGCGTTGTTCAGCATCAGCTTGATTAAGCTATTGCATTTTGAATTGGTTTTTGTCCTGCTGCCAATACACCAGGCCGCAGGGTATCCCAAACCACCACGTGGCACCCTGTTATACTAAATAAGCGTTGTTCAGCATCAGCTTTATTAAGCTATTGCATTTTGAATTGGTTTTTGTCGTGCTGTCAATACACCAGGCTGCAGGGTATCCCAAAACACAGCGTGGCACCCTGTTATACTAAATAAGCGTCTACAGCCTCAGCTTTATTAAGTTATTGCATTTTGAATTGGTTTTGGTCTGCTTTAAATACACCAGGCCGCAGGGTATCCCAAACCACCAAGTTACACCCTATCTGTTATACTAAATAAGCGTTGTTCAGCATCAGCTTTATTAAGCTATTGCATTTTGCATTGGTTTTTGTCGTGCTGTCAATACACCAGGCCGCATGGTATCCCAAACCACCACGTGGCACCCTGTTATACTAAATAAGTGTCTACAGCCTCAGCTTTATTAAGTTATTGCATTTTGAATTGTTTTTTTGTCCTGCTGTTAATACACCAGGCCGCAGGGTATCCCAAACCACCACAATGCACCCTATCTGGTATACTAAATAAGCGTTCAGCATCAGCCTTAAAAAGCTATTGCATTTTGCATAGGTTTTTGTCCTGCTGTCAATACACCAGGCTGCAGAGTATCCCAAACCACCACGTGGCACCCTATCTGTCATACTAAATAAGCATCTACAGCCTCAGCTTTATTAAGTTATTGCAGTTTGAATTGGTTTTGGTCTGCTTTAAATAAACCAGGCCGCAGGTTATCCCAATCCTGCACATTGCACCCTATCTGTTATACTAAATAAGCGTTGTTCAGCATCAGCTTTATTAAGCTATTGCATTTTGCATTGGTTTTTGTCCTGCTGTCAATGCACCAGGCCGCAGGGTATCTCAAACCACCGCATGGCACCCTGTTATACTAAATAAGTGTTGTTCAGCATCAGCTTTATTAGGTTATTGCATTTTGAATTGGTTTTTGTCCTGCTGTCAATACACCAGGCTGCAGGGTATCTCAAACCACCACGTTGCACCCTATCTGTTATACTAAATAAGCGTCTACAGCCTCAGCTTTATTAAGTTATTGCATAGGTTTTTGTCCTGCTGTCAATACACCAGGCCGCAGGGTATCCCAAACCACCGCGTGGCACCCTATCTGTTATACTAAATAAGCGTCTACAGCCTCAGCTTTATTAAGTTTTTGCATTTTGAATTGGTTTTTGTCCTGCTGTCAATACACCAGGCCGCAGGGTATCCAGAACCACCACGTTGCACCCTATCTGTTATACTAAATAAGCGTTGTTCAGCATCAGCTTTATTAAGCTATTGCATTTTGCATAGGTTTTTGTCCTGCTGTCAATGCACCAGGCCGCAGGGTATCCCAAACCACTGCGTGGCACCCTATTTGTTATACTAAATTAGCGTCTACAGCCTCAGCTTTATTAAGTTATTGCATTTTGAATTGGTTTTGGTCTGCTTTAAATACACCAGGCCGCAGGGTATCCTAAACCTGCACGTTGCACCCTGTTATACTAAATAAGCGTTGTTCAGCATCAACTTTTTTAAGCTATTGAATTTTGCATTGGTTTTTGTCCTGCTGTCAATACACCAGGTTGCAGGCTATCCCAAACCACCACGTTGCACCCTGTTATACTAAATAAGCGTTGTTCAGCATCAGCTTGATTAAGCTATTGCATTTTGAATTGGTTTTTGTCCTGCTGCCAATACACCAGGCCGCAGGGTATCCCAAACCACCACGTGGCACCCTGTTATACTAAATAAGCGTTGTTCAGCATCAGCTTTATTAAGCTATTGCATTTTGAATTGGTTTTTGTCGTGCTGTCAATACACCAGGCTGCAGGGTATCCCAAAACACAGCGTGGCACCCTGTTATACTAAATAAGCGTCTACAGCCTCAGCTTTATTAAGTTATTGCATTTTGAATTGGTTTTGGTCTGCTTTAAATACACCAGGCCGCAGGGTATCCCAAACCACCAAGTTACACCCTATCTGTTATACTAAATAAGCGTTGTTCAGCATCAGCTTTATTAAGCTATTGCATTTTGCATTGGTTTTTGTCGTGCTGTCAATACACCAGGCCGCATGGTATCCCAAACCACCACGTGGCACCCTGTTATACTAAATAAGTGTCTACAGCCTCAGCTTTATTAAGTTATTGCATTTTGAATTGTTTTTTGTCCTGCTGTTAATACACCAGGCCGCAGGGTATCCCAAACCACCACAATGCACCCTATCTGGTATACTAAATAAGCGTTCAGCATCAGCCTTAAAAAGCTATTGCATTTTGCATAGGTTTTTGTCCTGCTGTCAATACACCAGGCTGCAGAGTATCCCAAACCACCACGTGGCACCCTATCTGTCATACTAAATAAGCATCTACAGCCTCAGCTTTATTAAGTTATTGCAGTTTGAATTGGTTTTGGTCTGCTTTAAATAAACCAGGCCGCAGGTTATCCCAATCCTGCACATTGCACCCTATCTGTTATACTAAATAAGCGTTGTTCAGCATCAGCTTTATTAAGCTATTGCATTTTGCATTGGTTTTTGTCCTGCTGTCAATGCACCAGGCCGCAGGGTATCTCAAACCACCGCATGGCACCCTGTTATACTAAATAAGTGTTGTTCAGCATCAGCTTTATTAGGTTATTGCATTTTGAATTGGTTTTTGTCCTGCTGTCAATACACCAGGCTGCAGGGTATCTCAAACCACCACGTTGCACCCTATCTGTTATACTAAATAAGCGTCTACAGCCTCAGCTTTATTAAGTTATTGCATAGGTTTTTGTCCTGCTGTCAATACACCAGGCCGCAGGGTATCCCAAACCACCGCGTGGCACCCTATCTGTTATACTAAATAAGCGTCTACAGCCTCAGCTTTATTAAGTTTTTGCATTTTGAATTGGTTTTTGTCCTGCTGTCAATACACCAGGCCGCAGGGTATCCAGAACCACCACGTTGCACCCTATCTGTTATACTAAATAAGCGTTGTTCAGCATCAGCTTTATTAAGCTATTGCATTTTGAATTGGTTTTTGTCCTGCTGTCAATACACCAGGCCGCAGGGTATCCCAAACCACCACTTGGCACCCTATCTGTTATACTAAATAAGCATCTACAGCCTCAGTTTTATTAAGTTATTGCAGTTTGAATTGGTTTTGGTCTGCTTTAAAAAAACCAGGCCGCAGGTTATCCCAATCCTGCACATTGCACCCTATCTGTTATACTAAATAAGCGTTGTTCAGCATCAGCTTTATTAAGCTATTGCATTTTGCATTGGTTTTTGTCCTGCTGTCAATACACCAGGCCGCAGGGTATCTCAAACCACCGCATGGCACCCTGTTATACTAAATAAGCGTCTACAGCCTCAGCTTTATTAAGTTATTGCATTTTGAATTGGTTTTTGTCCTGCTGTCAATACACCAGGTCGCAGGGTATCCCAAACCACCACGTTGCAGCCTGTTATACTAAATAAGTGTTGTTCAGCATCAGCTTTATTAGGTTATTGCATTTTGAATTGGTTTTTGTCCTGCTGTCAATACACCAGGCCGCAGGGTATCTCAAACCACCACGTTGCACCCTATCTGTTATACTAAATAAGCGTCTACAGCCTCAGCTTTATTAAGTTATTGCATAGGTTTTTGTCCTGCTGTCAATACACCAGGCCGCAGGGTATCCCAAACCACCGCGTGGCACCCTATCTGTTATACTAAATAAGCGTCTACAGCCTCAGCTTTATTAAGTTTTTGCATTTTGAATTGGTTTTTGTCCTGCTGCCAATACACCAGGCCGCAGGGTATCCCAAACCACCACGTTGCACCCTATCTGTTATACTAAATAAGCGTTGTTCAGCATCAGCTTTATTAAGCTATTGCATTTTGAATTGGTTTTTGTCCTGCTGTCAATACACCAGGCCGCAGGGTATACCAAACCACCACATGGCACCGTATCTGTTATACTAAATAAGTGTTCAGCATCAGCTTTATTAAGCTATTGCATTTTGAATTGGTTTTTGTCCTGCTGTCAATACACCAGGTCGCAGGGTATCCCAAACCACCACGTGGCACCCTGTTATACTAAATAAGCGTTGTTCAGCATCAGCTTAATTAAGCTATTGCATTTTGCAAAGGTTTTTGTTCTGCTGTCAATACACCAGGCCGCAGGGTATCCCAAAACACAGCGTGGCACCCTGTTATACTAAATAAGCGTCTACAGCCTCAGCTTTATTAAGTTATTGCATTTTGAATTGGTTTTGGTCTGCTTTAAATACACCAGGCCGCAGGGTATCCCAAACCACCACGTTGCACCCTGTTATACTAAATAAGCGTTGTTCAGCATCAACTTTATTAAGCTATTGCATTTTGCATTGGTGTTTGTCCTGCTGTCAATACACCAGGCCCCAGGGTATCCCAAACCACCACGTGGCACCCTGTTATACTAAATAAGTGTCTACAGCCTCAGCTTTATTAAGTTTTTGCATTTTGAATTGGTTTTGGTCTGCTTTAAATAAACCAGGCCACAGGTTATCCCAAACCTGCACATTGCACCCTATCTGTTATACTAAATAAGCATTGTTCAGCATCAGCTTTATTAAGCTATTGCATTTTGCATTGGTTTTTGTCCTGCTGTCAATACACCAGGCCGCAGGGTATCTCAAACCACCGCATGGCACCCTGTTATACTAAATAAGCGTCTACAGCCTCAGCTTTATTAAGTTATTGCATTTTGAATTGGTTTTTATCCTGCTGTAAATACACCAGGTCGCAGGGTATCCCAAACCACCACGTGGCACCCTATCTATTATACTAAATAAGCATCTACTGCCTCAGCTTTATTAAGTTATTTCATTCTGAATTGGTTTTTGTCCTGCTGTCAATACACCAGGCCACAGGGTATCCCAAACCACCACGTTGCACCCTGTTATACTAAATAAGCGTTGTTCAGCATCAGCTTTATTAAGCTATTGCATTTTGAATTGGTTTTTGTCCTGCTGTCAATACACCAGGCCGCAGGGTATCCCAAACCACCACAATGCACCCTGTTATACTAAGTAGGCATTGTTCAGCATCAGCTTTATTAAGCTATTGCATTTTGCATAGGTTTTTGTCCTGCTGTAAATACACCAGGCCACAGGGTATCACAAACCACCACGTTGCACCCTGTTATACTAAATAAGCGTTGTTCAGCATCAGCTTTATTAAGCTATTGCATTTTGAATTGGTTTTTGTCCTGCTGCCAATACACCAGGCCGCAGGGTATCCCAAACCACCACGTGGCACCCTATATGTTATACTAAATAAGCGTTGTTCAGCATCAGCTTTGTTAAGCTATTGCATTTTGCATAGGTTTTTGTCCTGCTGTCAATACACCAGGCCGCAGGAAATCCCAAACCACCGCGTGGCACCCTATCTGTTATACTAAATAAGCGTCTACAGCCTCAGCTTTATTAAGTTATTGCATTTTGAACTGGTTTTGGTCTGCTTTAAGTACACCAGGCCGCAGGGTATCCCAAACCACCACGTTGCACCCTGTTATACTAAATAAGCATTGTTTAGCATCAGCTTTATTAAGCTATTGCATTTTGCATAGGTTTTTGTCCTGCTGTCAATACACCAGGCCGCAGGGTATCCCAAACCACCACGTGGCACATTATCTGTTATACTAAATAAGCGTCTACAGCCTCAGCTTTATTAAGTTATTGCATTTTGAATTGGTTTTTGTCCTGCTGTCAATACTCCAGGCCGCAGGGTGTCCCAAACCACCACATGGCACCCTGTTATACTAAATAAGCGTTGTTCAGCATCAGCTTTATTAAGCTATTGCATTTTGCATAGGTTTTTGTCCTGCTGTCAATGCACCAGGCTGCAGGGTATCCCAAACCACCACGTTGCACCCTGTTATACTAAATAAGCGTTGTTCAGCATCAGCTTTATTAAGCTATTGCATTTTGCATAGGTTTTTGTCCTGCTGTCAATGCACCAGGCCGCAGAGTATCCCAAACCACCACGTGGCACCCTATCTGTTATACTAAATAAGCGTCTACAGCCTCAGCTTTATTAAGTTATTGCAGTTTGAATTGGTTTTGGTCTGCTTTAAATAAACCAGGCCGCAGGTTATCCCAAACCTGCACATTGCACCCTATCTGTTATACTAAATAAGCGTTGTTCAGCATCAGCTTTATTAAGCTATTGCATTTTGCATAGGTTTTTGTCCTGCTGTCAATGCACCAGGCCGCAGGGTATCCCAAACCACCACGTTGCACCCTGTTATACTAAATAAGCGTTGTTTAGCATCAGCTTTATTAAGCTATTGCATTTTGAATTGGTTTTTGTCCTGCTGTCAATGCACCAGGCCGCAGAGTCTCCCAAACCACCACGTTGCACCCCATCTGTTATACTAAATAAGCGTCTACAGCCTCAGCTTTATTAAGTTATTGCAGTTTGAATTGGTTTTGGTCTGCTTTAAATAAACCAGGCCGCAGGTTATCCCAAACCTGCACATTGCACCCTATCTGTTATACTAAATAAGCGTTGTTCAGCATCAGCTTTATTAAGCTATTGCATTTTGCATTGGTTTTTGTCCTGCTGTCAATACACCAGGCCGCAGGGTATCTCAAACCACCGCATGGCACCCTGTTATACAAAATAAGCGTCTAAAGCCTCAGCTTTATTAAGTTATTGCATTTTGAATTGTTTTTTGTCCTGCTGTCAATACACCAGGTCGCAGGGTATCCCAAACCACCACGTTGCACCCTATCTGTTATACTAAATAAGCATCTACAGCCTCAGCTTTATTAAGTTATTGCATTTTGAATTGGTTTTTGTCCTGCTGTCAATACACCAGGCCGCAGGGTATCTCAAGCCACCGCATGGCACCCTGTTATACAAAATAAGCGTCTAAAGCCTCAGCTTTATTAAGTTATTGCATTTTGAATTGTTTTTTGTCCTGATGTCAATACACCAGGCCGCAGGGTATCCCAAACCACCACGTTGCACCCTATCTGTTATACTAAATAAGCGTTGTTCAGCATCAGCTTTATTAAGCTATTGCATTTTGAATTGGTTTTTGTCCTGCTGTCAATACACCAGGTCGCAGGGTATCCCAAACCACCACGTGGCACCCTGTTATACTAAATAAGCGTTGTTCAGCATCAGCTTAGTTAAGCTACTGCATTTTGCAAAGGTTTTTGTCCTGCTGTCAATACACCAGGCCGCAGGGTATCCCAAAACACAGCGTGAGACCCTGTTATACTAAATAAGCGTCTACAGCCTCAGCTTTATTAAGTTATTGCATTTTGAATTGGTTTTGGTCTGCTTTAAATACACCAGGCCGCAGGGTATCCCAAACCACCACGTTGCACCCTATCTGTTATACTAAATAAGCGTTGTTCAACATCAGCTTTATTAAGCTATTGCATTTTGCTTAGGTTTTTGTCCTGCTGTCAATACACCAGGCCGCAGGGTATCCCAAACCACCACGTGGCACCCTGTTATACTAAATAAGTGTCTACAGCCTCAGCTTTATTAAGTTTTTGCATTTTGAATTGATTTTGTCCTGCTGTTAATACACCAGGCCGCAGGGTATCCCAAACCACCACGTTGCACCCTGTTATACTAAATAAGCGTTGTTCAGCATCAGCTTAGTTAAGCTATTGCATTTTGCAAAGATTTTTGTCCTGCTGTCAATACACCAGGCCGCAGGGTATCCCAAAACACAGCGTGAGACCCTGTTATACTAAATAAGCGTCTACAGCCTCAGCTTTATTAAGTTATTGCATTTTGAATTGGTTTTGGTCTGCTTTAAATAAACCAGGCCACAGGTTATCCCAAACCTGCACATTGCACCCCGTTATACTAAATAAGCATTGTTCAGCATCAGCTTTATTAAGCTATTGCATTTTGCATTGGTTTTTGTCCTGCTGTCAATACACCAGGTCGCAGGGTATCCCAAACCACCACGTTGCAGCCTGTTATACTAAATAAGTGTTGTTCAGCATCAGC
Source organism: Gastrophryne carolinensis (assembly GCA_027917425.1). Classification (NCBI taxonomy): domain Eukaryota; kingdom Metazoa; phylum Chordata; class Amphibia; order Anura; family Microhylidae; genus Gastrophryne; species Gastrophryne carolinensis. The sequence continues at coordinate 99,836,768 of CM051240.1, read as the reverse complement.
TTTATTAGGCTATTGCATTTTGAATTGGTTTTTGTCCTGCTGTCAATACACCAGGCCGCAGGGTATCACAAACCACCACGTTGCACCCTATCTGTTATACTAAATAAGCGTCTACAGCCTCAGCTTTATTAAGTTATTGCATTTTGAATTGGTTTTTGTCCTGCTGTCAATACACCAGGCCGCAGGGTATCACAAACAACCACGTTGCACACTATCTGTTATACTAAATAAGCGTCTACAGCCTCAGCTTTATTAAGTTATTGCAGTTTGAATTGGTTTTTGTCCTGCTGTCAATACACAAGGCCGCAGTATATCCCAAACCACCACGCTGCACCCTATCTATTATACTAAATAAGCGTTGTTCAGTATCAGCTTTATTAAGCTATTGCATTTTGCATTGGTTTTTGTCCTGCTGTCAATACACCAGGCCGCAGGGTATCTCAAACCACCACGTTGCACCCTATCTGTTATACTAAATAAGCATCTACAGCCTCAGCTTTATTAAGTTATTGCATTTTGAATTGGTTTTGGTCTGCTTTAACTACACCAGGCCGCAGGGTATCCCAAACCACCACGTGGCACCCTATGTGTTATACTAAATAAGCGTTCAGCATCAGCTTTATTAAGTTATTGCATTTTGCATAGGTTTTTGTCCTGCTGTCAATACACCAGGCCGCAGAATATCCCAAACCACCACGTGGCACCCTATCTGTTATACTAAATAAGCGTCTACAGCCTCAGCTTTATTAAGTTATTGCATTTTGAATTGGTTTTGGTCTGCTTTAAATACACCAGGCCGCAGGGCATCCCAAACCTGCACATTGCAGCCTGTTATACTAAATAAGCGTTGTTCAGCATCAGCTTTATTAAGCTATTGCATTTTGCAGTGATTTTTGTCCTGATGCCAATACACCAGGCAGCAGGGAATCCCAAACCACCGTGTGTCACCCTATCTGTTATACTAAATAAGCGTCTACAGCCTCAGCTTTATTAAGTTATTGCATTTTGAATTGGTTTTTAACCTGCTGTCAATACACCAGGTGCAGGGTATCCCAAACCACCACGTTGCACCCTGTTATACTAAAGCAGCGTTCAGCATCAGCTTTATTAAGTTATTGCATTGTGAATTGGTTTTTGTCCTGCTGTCAATACACCAGGTCGCAGGGTATCCCAAACCACCACGTTGCAGCCTGTTATACTAAATAAGTGTTGTTCAGCATCAGCTTTATTAGGCTATTGCATTTTGAATTGGTTTTTGTCCTGCTGTCAATACACCAGGCCGCAGGGTATCCCTAATCACCACGTTGCACCCTATCTATTATACTAAATAAGCGTTGTTCAGCATCAGCTTTATTAAGCTATTGCATTTTGCATTGGTTTTTGTCCTGCTGTCAATACTCCAGGCCGCAGGGTATCCCAAACCACTGCGTGGCACCCTGTTATACTAAATAAGCGTCTACTGCCTCAGCTTTATTAAGTTATTGCATTTTGAATTGGTTTTTGTCCTGCTGTCAATACACCAGGCCGCAGGGTATCCCAAATCAGCACGTTGCACCCTATCATACTAAATAAGCGTTGTTCAGCATCAGCTTTATTAAGGTATTGCATTGGTTTTTGTCCTGCTGTCAATACACCAGGCCGCAGGGTATCCCAAACCGCCGCGTGGCAGCCTGTTATACTAAATACGCGTCTACAGCCTCAGCTTTATTAAGTTATTGCATTTTGAATTGGTTTTGGTCTGCTTTAAATACACCAGGCCGCAGGGTATCCCAAACCACCACGTGGCACCCTGTTATACTAAATAAGCGTTGTTCAGCATCAGTTTTATTAAGCTATTGCATTTTGCATAGGTTTTTGTCCTGCTGTCAATACACCAGGCCGCAGGGTATCCCAAACCACCCCATGGCACCGTACCTGTTATACTAAATACGCGTCTACAGCCTCAGCTTTATTAAGTTATTGCATTTTGAATTGGTTTTGGTCTGCTTTAAATACACCAGGCCGCAGGGCATCCCAAACCTGCACGTTGCACCCTGGTATACTAAATAAGCATTGTTCAGCATCAGCTATATTAAGCTATTGCATTTTGCATTGGTTTTGTCCTGCTGTCAATACACCAGGTCGCAGGGTATCCCAAACCAACTCGTGGCACCCTGTTATACTAAATAAGCGTTGTTCAGCATCAGCTTAGTTAAGCTATTGCAATTTGCAAAGGTTTTTGTCCAGCTGTCAATACACCAGGCCGCAGGGTATCCAAAAACACAGCGTGGCACCCTGTTATACTAAATAAGCGTCTACAGCCTCAGCTTTATTAAGTTATTGCATTTTGAATTGGTTTTGGTCTGCTTTAAATACACCAGGCCGCAGGGTATCCCAAACCACCACGTTGCACCCTATCTGTTATACTAAATAAGCGTTGTTCAGCATCAGCTTTATTAAGCTATTGCATTTTGCATTGGTTTTTGTCCTGCTTTCAATATATCAGGCCGCAGGGTATCCCAAACCGCCACGTGGCACCCTGTTATACTAAATACGCGTCTACAGCCTCAGCTTTATTAAGGTATTGCATTTTGAATTGGTTTTGGTCTGCTGTCAATACACCAGGCCGCAGGGTATCCCAAACCACCACGTGGCACCCTATCTGTTATACTAAATAAGCGTTGTTCAGCATCAGCTTTATTAAGCTATTGCATTTTGCATAGGTTTTTGTCTGCTTTAAATACACCAGGCTGCAGGGTATCCCAAACCACCACGTGGCACCCTGTTATACTAAATAGGAGTTGTTCAGCATGAGCTTTATTAAGCTATTGCATTTTGCATAGGTGTTTGTCCTGCTGTCAATACACCAGGCCGCAGGGTATCCCAAACCACCGCGTGGCACCCTGTTATACTGAATAAGCGTTGTTCAGCATCAGCTTTATTAAGTTATTGCATTTTGAATTGGTTTTTGTCCTGCTGTCAATACACCAGGCCGCAGTGTATCACAAACCACCATGTGGCACCCTATCTGTTATACTAAATAAGCGTCTACAACCTCAGCTTTATTAAGTTATTGCATTTTGAATTGGTTTTTGTCCTGCTGTCAATACACCAGGCCGCAGGGTATCCCAAACCACCGCGTGTCACCCTGTTATACTAAATAAGTGTCTACAGCCTCAGCTTTATTAAGTTATTGCATTTTGAATTGGTTTTTAACCTGCTGTCAATACACCAGGCGCAGGGTATCCCAAACCACCACGTTGCACCCTGTTATACTAAATAAGCATTGTTCAGCATCAGCTTTATTAAGCTATTGCATGTTGCATAGGTTTTTGTCCTGCTGTCAGTGCACCAGGCCGCAGAGTATCCCAAACCACAACGTGGCACCCTATCTGTTATACTAAATAAGAGTCTACAACCTCAGCTTTATTAAGTTATTGCATTTTGAATTGGTTTTGGTCTGCTTTAAATACACCAGGTCGCAGGGTATCCCAAACCACCACGTTGCACCCTGTTATACTCAATAAGTGTTGTTCAGTATCAGCTTTATTAAGCTATTGCATTTTGCATTGGTTTTAGTCCTGCTGCCAAAACACTAGGCCACAGGGTATCCCAAACTTACACGTAGTACCCTGTTATACTATATACCCTTGTTTATCCTCAGCTTAATCAAGCTATTGCATTTTGAATTGGCTTTTGTCCTGCTGCCAAAACACCAGGCCGCAGGTTATCCCAAACTTGCACATTTGACCCTATCTGTTACACTAAAGCAGCTTTAAAAGGCTATTTCTCATAAATATATTGCAGTTTGAATTGTTTTTGTGTGTGCTGTAAAAAAACAGGCCTCAGGGTATCCCAAACCTGCACATTTGACCCTGTTACACTAAAGCAGCTTTTAAAGGCTATTTCTCATAAATATATTGCAGTTTGAATTGTTTTTGTGTGTGCTGTAAAAAAAACAGGCCTCAGGGTATCCCAATTAGCACATTTGACCCTATCTGTTACACTAAAGCAGCTTTTAAAGGCGATTTCTCATAAATATATCACAGTTTGAATTGTTTCTGTGTCTACTGTAAAGACCCAAGCCCACATGGGCATCCCAAACACTAGCATAAATATCTCAAGACTACCTGTCTAATAACTGCTTGCATTTTATAATTAACGTCACTTTTCCACAATCAAGGGAGGCCTCCTCTGTATGTGAGGAGGGGGCATCCCAAACACTAGCAGTAATATTTCAAGAGTACCTGTCTATTAACTGGTTGCATTTTGTAAAGAAAGTCACTTTGTCAAATTGCCAGCAGCCATTGCCTTTAACCGGGGGGCATCCCAAATAAGCTAGCATGTGTCTTTTAAGAGTGCTCACATTGGAGTTGGCAGCAGCAGCATTAGGAGCCCATATATTGCCTGAAAGACACACATAGGAGCTGGCAGCAGCAGCATAGGGAGCCTATATATTGCCTGAAAGACACACCCAGGAGTTGGCAGCAGCATAGGGAGCCCATATATTGTCTGAAAGACACACCCAGGAGTTGGCAGCAGCATAGGGAGCCCATATATTGCCTGAAAGACACACCCTGGAGTTGGCAGCAGCTTAAGGAGCTACCATGCATCAGTTACTACCATGGATCAGCCATTGTTGGCTGGAAATCCTGGTTGAACCATGCCTGATTCATCTTCACAAAGGTGAGTCTCTCCACATTATTCGTGGACAGACAAGTTCTCCTTGGCATGACTATGGCCCCCGCCGCACTAAACACCCGCTCAGATGGCACGCTACTTGCCGGGCAGGACAGCTTTCCAGGGCAAACTCTACTAGTTGCGGCCACAAGTCAAGCCAAGTCAGCGGATCCTCAAGGTGTGTTGGCATGGTCTTGTCAAGGTATGACATGACCTGCTGGTTCAGGTCCTGCTCCAGGTCTTCATGCTGCTCATGCGTAGACTCACTATGCGGGTGTAGAAAGCTACTCATTAGCGACTGAAGACTGAGGCTGCTGCTGATGGAGCTGCTGCTGCTTCTCCTTCCACCCCCCCAGCAGCCATGGCAGTGGAAGGTGATCGCAGAGGTCCCCCCGAGTCAGACCTGCGAGAGTATGGACCATGGCGCAGGCCAACTGACTACGTAGAATGTCTTTGTAGTAGGTCAGTTTGTCCTCCCTCTCGGCGGGTTCAAAAAATGCCCGCATTTTGTGCCGGTTCAGTTCCAACACGGCTTGATCGACCATTCCTGTCTGCTGCCTGTACTGACCTCTGCTTTGTCTGACCACGAAGCTGCCTGTCCCTCTGGATATTCCGCGATCTCTTACCTCCTGGCTTGACCCTTTGGCTACTCCTGACTACGCACCTGTCTCATCCCTGTACTCTGACGCACCCTCCGGATTGACTACCTGTGAATGAGCTCGGCTTCGGGATACCCTTGTGGTTCATCGGCCTTCACCGTAAGCAGCCATCCTTTGCACCTATTAAGACCTGGGGGCAACAGTGTCCGGTGAGGCGTAACTAGCGTCCTGGCAAACGGGGGCTTGACTATAGTCAGAAGCGGCGGTGGAGATTGGGGGTTGCCTGCTTACAGAAGGCTGGTGTCCCACTGGGCATCACAGTGTGGACCATGGCGCAGATAGACATCGCCCAACTGACTACATAGGATGTCTCTGTAGTAGGTCAGTTTGTCCTCCCCCTCAGTGGGTGCAAATAATGCCCCCATTTTGTGCCGGAAGCGAGGGTCCAATAAGGCGGAGAGCCAGAAGTCATCCCGCTGACAAATGGAGACAATTCTGCAGTCCCTACGCAAGCACGTGAGCATGCATCGTGCCATTTGTACAAGTGACTCGGAGGGACTACCATCTCCATCTCCACTGCAAACTGCCACGGTGTGTCTGGGTCCTCTGTCTCACCTTCCTTACAACCCTCTAGCTCCTGTGGCTGCTCCTACTCCTCCTCTTTTGTCAGATGACTAGATAAAATGGCCATTTTGTCAAACCTGTGCCCCTCCTCTTCCTCCACTTCAGCCCCCACAGGCTTCATGTGGCTGTGAAATGTATGCGCCATGTCTCCAGTGCCCTGACCAGCCATGGTTTCCAACATGTGTTGTAGTACATGAAGCAGTGGAATCACATCGTTCATCTCATAGTCCTGGCGACTGACTAATAAAGTAGCTTCCTCAAAGGGCCTGAGCAAACGGCAGGTGTCACGTATGAGCTGCCACTGGTTTACATTGAAGTTACACAGGGGAGTCCCCCTATCGGTTTGGATCATCAAGAAATCTGTGATGGCTTTTCTCTGTTCCTATAGTCGATCCTGCATATGGAGGGTGGAATTCCAACCGGTGGAAACATCGCAAATCAGACTATGTTTGGGGATACCGTTCTGACGCTGAAGCTCAAGAAGGGTGTGCTTGACGGTGTAGGAGTGGCTGAAGTGCATGCTAAGTTTCCTTCCCGTTTTAGGATGTCTTGCAGATGGGGGGAAGACTACAGAAAACGCTTGACAAATAAAAAAAAATTTGTATAAAGTTTATATGTTACTGTTATTATTAGGGATGAGCAAATCGATCCGGACGAACCCGGATTCGTTACGAATTTCATGAAAAATTCGATTCTGAACGAATCCGAACTTCCCCGCGATTCGATCGATCGAAGTTTTCCTTTAAACTCCATTTATTTCAATTACAGGCATTCTAAAATGGTGGAAGCACATGTCCGGACATATCCCCTGGGGCAAGGTATCATGGGAAGGTCACATGCAGCCTATCAGCAGCCAGGAGCCCCGGTGACGTCACAGCGCTATATAAAGCGGCGGCCATATTGCTTGTGCGCATTTCAGACTTGCATTCGTGAGACAAGGGTGGTTGCTGGCTGGCTGCAGACAGGGACAGACAGTTAGCGATAGGTAGGGAGATTTACAGATAGGTAAAGAGAGAGACAGATAGGGAGATTTAGAGTGGTAGACAGAGCTAGGGAAAGAGGTTTAAAACCAGAACAATCCAGCAGCATACAAGTCACATTGACAGGGTGCCTAGTGCTGGCTATTATTCATAATTACTGGGTTACTGTTAATATATTTGGTTTGGTTTAAATACAGCTGCACACTGTGCATGCAATTCACATGCTATTTAACCCTTTCTGCTATTTAGGCCTGAACGCTATTTTAACCCTATCTGTTAAATACAGCTGCACACTGTGCATGCAATGCACATGCTATTTAACCCTTTCTGCTATTTAGGCCTGAACACTATTTTAACCCTATCTGCTAAAAACATTTCTCATACTTGGATTATTGTTACTTTTTGTTCAGCTTAAAATACATTACGCCACACTGGCATCCCAAGGCACATGCTATTTAACCCTATCTGTTAAACAAAAGGATTTCTCATACTTGGATTATAATGAATACTTTTTGCTCAGCTTAAAATACATTACGCCATACTGGCATCCCAAGGCACATGCTATTTAACCCTATCTGCTAAAAGCATTTCTCATACTTGGATTATTGTTACTTTTTGTTCAGCTTAAAATACATTATGCCACACTGGCATCCCAAGGCACATGCTATTTAACCCTATCTGTTAAACAACAGCATTTCTCATACTTGGATTATAGTTAATACTTTTTGCTCATCTTAAAATACATTACGCCACACTGGCATCCCAAGGCACATGCTATTTAACCCTATCTGCTAAAAGCATTTCTCATACTTGGATTATTGTTACGTTTTGTTCAGCTTAAAATACATTATGCCACACTGGCATCCCAAGGCACATGCTATTTAACCCTATCTGTTAAACAAAAGCATTTCTCATACTTGGATTATAGTTAATACTTTTTGCTCAGCTTAAAATACATTATGCCACACTGGCATCCCAAGGCACATGCTATTTAACCCTATCTGCTAAAAGCATTTCTCATACTTGGATTATTGTTACTTTTTGTTCAGCTTAAAATACATTACGCCACACTGGCATCCCAAGGCACATGCTATTTAACCCTATCTGTTAAACAAAAGCATTTCTCATACTTGGATTATTGTTACTCTTTGTTCAGCTTAAAATACATTACGCCACACTGGCATCCCAAGGCACATGCTATTTAACCCTATCTGTTAAACAAAAGCATTTCTCATACTTGGATTATAGTTAATACTTTTTGCTCAGCTTAAAATACATTACGCCACACTGGCATCCCAAGGCACATGCTATTTAACCCTATCTGCTAAAAGCATTTCTCATACTTGGATTATTGTTACGTTTTGTTCAGCTTAAAATACATTATACCACACTGGCATCCCAAGGCACATGCTATTTAACCCTATCTGTTAAACAAAAGCATTTCTCATACTTGGATTATAGTTAATACTTTTTGCTCAGCTTAAAATACATTATGCCACACTGGCATCCCAAGGCACATGCTATTTAACCCTATCTGCTAAAAGCATTTCTCATACTTGGATTATTGTTACTTTTTGTTCAGCTTAAAATACATTACGCCACACTGGCATCCCAAGGCACATGCTATTTAACCCCATCTGTTAAACAAAAGCATTTCTCATACTTGGATTATTGTTACTCTTTGTTCAGCTTAAAATACATTACGCCACACTGGCATCCCAAGGCACATGCTATTTAACCCTATCTGTTAAACAAAAGCATTTCTCATACTTGGATTATAGTTCATACTTTTTGCTCAGCTTAAAATACATTACGCCACACTGGCATCCCAAGGCACATGCTATTTAACCCTATCTGCTAAAAGCATTTCTCATACTTGGATTATTGTTACTTTTTGTTCAGCTTAAAATACATTACGCCACACTGGCATCCCAAGGCACATGCTATTTAACCCTATCTGTTAAACAAAAGCATTTCTCATACTTGGATTATAGTTAATACTTTTTGCTCATCTTAAAATACATTAGGCCACACTGGCATCCCAAGGCACATGCTATTTTAACCCTATCTGTTAAACAAAAGCATTTCTCATACTTGGATTACTGTTACTTTTTGTTCAGCTTAAAATACATTACGCCACACTGGCATCCCAAGGCACATGCTATTTAACCCTGTTAAACAAAAGCATTTCTCATACTTGGATTATAGTTAATACTTTTTGCTCAGCTTAAAATACATTAGGCCACACTGGCATCCCAAGGCACATGCTATTTTAACCCTATCTGGTATACAACATAAGCGTTGATCAGCATCAGCTGCTTTATTAAGCTACTTCAGTTTGCACTTGTTTTTGACTGCTTTTAATAAACCAGGCCGCAGGGCACCCCAAAGCTGCACCTTGCACCCTATCTGGTATACAACATAAGCGTTGATCAGCATCAGCTGCTTTATTAAGCTACTTCAGTTTGCACTTGTTTTTGACCGTTTTCAAAAAACCAGGCCGCAGGGCACCCCAAAGCTGCACCTTGCACCCTATCTGGTATACAACATAAGCGTTGATCAGCATCAGCTGCTTTATTAAGCTACTTCTGTTTGCACTTGTTTTTGACTGTTTTCAATAAAGCAGGCCGCAGGGCACCCCAAAGCTGCACCTTGCACCCCATCTGGTATACAACATAAGCGTTGATCAGCATCAGCTGCTTTATTAAGCTACTTCAGTTTGCACTTGTTTTTGACTGCTTTTAATAAACCAGGCCGCAGGGCACCCCAAAGCTGCACCTTGCACCCTATCTGGTATACAACATAAGCGTTGATCAGCATCAGCTGCTTTATTAAGCTACTACAGTTTGCATTTGTTTTTGACTGTTTTAAAAAAAAACAGGCCGCAGGGCACCCCAAAGCTGCACCTTGCACCCTATCTGGTATACAACATAAGCGTTGATCAGCATCAGCTGCTTTATTAAGCTACTTAAGTTTGCACTTGTTTTTGACTGTCTTCAATAAACAAGGCCGCAGGGCACCCCAAAGCTGCACCTTGCACCCTATCTGTTATACAACATAAGCGTTGATCAGCATCAGCTGCTTTATTAAGCTACTTCAGTTTGCACTTGTTTTTGACTGCTTTTAATAAACCAGGCCGCAGGGCACCCCAAAGCTGCACCTTGCACCCTATCTGGTATACAACATAAGCGTTGATCAGCATCAGCTGCTTTATTAAGCTACTTCAGTTTGCACTTGTTTTTGACTTTTTTTCAATAAACCAGGCCGCAGGGCACCCCAAAGCTGCACCTTGCACCCTATCTGTTTATACTAAATAAGCAAATACATAAAAATGTCAGGCAGACAAGTGCCAGGATGTTCAAAGAGGAGTGGCAGAGGCCAAGATTCAGCAGGCAGAGGTCGCAGCAGACTAAGGGCGAGTGGCAGCAGGCGTCACGGTGAGAGACCTGATCTGCCAGTATCTGCTAGCGGTCGTGTCTCCACCAGTAACGCATCTGCCGTGGTAGATTGGTTAACGCGCTCATCAACATCATCACAAGTTACGTCTGAGACCCCCAGTCTAGGGTCGGTAGGTTCCTCTGACACAACCCTGAGTTGGCATGCCCCGAGAGCAGTCCCTGTCCTCCCATTGCCTCTGTCCTACGCCGTTCCCTCCCCCAGCGACGTATCCTATGCTTTGGGTTCAGCTCCACTCTTTAGTGAGGAGGACGATCAGATAGAGGACAGTCAGCAGCTACTGCCCAGCCAAGAAATGGAGGTGGCTTCTTTAGCTAGGCAGACAAATAGTGATGTGGACAGTGTCATGGGTGTTGCGAGCGTTCCAGCTCCTGCACCAGACACTGTTGAGGAATCCACGAACATCAGTGACGTACAGCCACAACTCGGTGATGATGATGATGATGAAGCCGATCGCACTTGGGAGTGTGATGCCCAGCGGGACACCAGCCCTCTGTAAGTAGGCAACCCACAGGAGGGTAAAGGAAGTATGACATCCCCACTTTTCATTACTGATTTCAATGTCCAGCATAGGGAGGTGAAACATTTGATATCTAGGCATTGGCACCTTTTAAAAGATGACCCTGTGCTAAGCTCTACATTACCCGATAACCCTCGGGTTGTGTTCAGAAGGGCACCGAACCTAAAAGATCTCTTAACCCGAAGTAATGTGGATCCTCCTATGAGGGTTTCACTAACTGGAAATGTCTTAAAGGGTTTCTATAAATGTGGTTCCTGCATGGGGTGCAAGACATGTAAACCGGTCGAGAAACCCAAGAAGTCTTTTAAGTTGAGTGACAGAGGTAAGACGTATGAGATTTCTACTTTTATCTCTTGTCACACGAAACATGTGGTGTACCTCATTTGGTGTCCCTGTCAACTTTATTACGTGGGCCGAACGACTAGGGATTTGAAAACTAGAATCAGGGAACACGTGTATAACATCAAACGAGGATTTCTGGCCCATAGTTTGTCTGCCCATTTCCAACATGAGCATCAGAGTGATCCCCAATTTATGTCATTTATTGGCATTGATCATATAGAAAAGAATTGGAGAGGATCAAATCTGACCAGGGAAATATCCCAACGGGAAAGTAAGTGGATATTTGAGTTAGACACTTTCTCTCCCCGGGGACTTAATGTGGATTTTGATTTAAATTGCTTTTTGGATAATTCTTAGATGTTGTATGATATTTTATACATGTTATGTTTTAGACAATTTATGCTTAGATTATCATATTTTAATATTTTATTATTCTTTTAATACATGTATATGAACATTGTTAATCTATGCGGTATACATTATTGTTTATGGCATTGGAGAGTGGTTTCCCTCCCCCTGGGTCCCAGAATAATTCTCCCATAGCAATATTAGGCACATAGGCCATATAGACCTCTTGTGTTTTACAGTTATGACACTTTCAGTGTTCCCAGCTTTAGCTGGGTGTCTTTGCAGGTGTAGATCCTGCTTGCTACTGGCCTGCCTTCCTGGCAGCCGAGATCGCTAATTGGCGGCCAGTTCCGGAGTCTACCGAGGATCTCCGGCTGGTGTTTATGTTAGTATGCATAGCTAGTGACAGGAATGTCTCCCCCTCCTCTTCGCCTGGAGCCGAGGTTCGTTCGGCTGTCTCCGGCGGCGGCCGGGCTTACGCTATTAGATGGGGCGGGCCTGAACACAGCGTCATGGCGTGACGGGGATGTCTCCCCCTCCCCTTCGCTTGGAGCCGAGGTCTGTTCGGCTGTCTCCGGCGGCAGCCGGGCTCACGCTAGTAGATAGGGCGGGCCTGAACACAGCGGCTTCTGACGTAGCTGTCAGGGCTGCAATGTGTTTTGTAGCAGGTATTTACATAAGGGGGCGGACACCGTGGCGAAGGTTTATGATGCAGGCACCTGTTTGCTTTCTGCGACGAGGTCTGCACGTGGAGAGGTGAAGGCTGTGACGTCTCCCTCCTGCATTGTTTTATTCTCCGGCACGAGCCTGATAGCTGGGTTATGTGCTAGCTTGGATGCGCCACTACTACATCGGCGATCAAGCGCTTTATTTTGAAGGTATGATTTTACCATTTTTAATGTATGAGCATTGTACAATAGATGAATAACTAAATGTTATTAGATATTAAAAGCAGCTTTTCTGCTCCCTGCCATTAGCCTTTGAAAAAGCTGTACAAACAGTGAAACGCGTCAGGCGGAGTAGCGGCAAAGTTTATACCTTAAGGTGATTTTTATTCCTGGAGTGCAAGTTTAGTCCTAATTACACCTATCTCTACTACTGGCCATAGTGGACTGGGGGAAGGACAACTACTCTTTGTTTTTATTCTGTGTATATATTCGTTGGATGTTCGTAAGTGCAATATTTTACTATTAAACACGTGTTATTAAGTCAGACGGGGTTGCACTATGGTTTTTTTGTTCTTCTTCCATGTGACCATTGACTATATGGAGTGATTTATGGAATCTCATTGAGTTTATGGGAGTCTTCATGGAGCACGTCTATTACAAAGAATTGATTTAAGGATTTATCTGTTATATTTTTCTGGTAAGCGCACACGAGTGAAGGGTGATCACTATCAACAGGTGTATGAGTTTGAGATATCCATTGGATTTATCAACACTAAAGTTTTTTCCTTGCATCACTTCAGCAATTGTGCATGTGTTTTGGGACACTTATAATATGGACTCATGTTAATGATCTGTAATTACATTTTAAGTGTATAATTCTTTCCTTAGGCGTTAGCCTTTCACCAGAGCTGGTTGTTATTTATAATTTTTGCTCTGTACCTTAATACACACAACCCACAATCTCCACCGCCGCTTCTGCCTATAGTCAAGCCCCCGTTTGCCGGGACGCTAGGTACGCCTCACCGGACACGGTTGCCCCCAGGTCTTAATAGGCGCAAAGGATGGCTGCTTACGGTGAAGGCCGATGAATCACGAGGGTATCCCAAGCCGAGGTCGTTCACAGGTAGTCAATTCGGAGGGTGCGTCAGAGTACAGGGATGAGACAGGTGCGTAGTCAGGGGTAGCCGAGGGGTCAAGCCGGGAGGTCAGAGATCGCAGGGTATCCAGAGGGGCAGGCAGGTTCGTGGTCAGACAAAGCAGAGGTCGGTACAGGCAGCAGACAGGAATGGTCGATCAAGCCGGGTCGGAATCAGATAACAACTAACAGAATCACACCCTAATCACAAGCGACTATCACGGCCACTGAGTGCTGGGCTGACTCCATATTTATTGGGGAATCGACCAATGGCCACCCTGGGGGGGGGGTGTATGTGCTGATTGGTGCAATTTACAACACTGTGAGTGATTGGAGGCACTATCCAGGGGCTGGTCAGTTTTGGCTGCAAGGCTGATCAGCCCCTGATTCCCATCAGGTGTGGAGCACTCTGTGCTGCCTGCCACTCGCAGCACAGTGCCTCCTAGTGGCGAAATCTACAGACTGCGGGACACGTGCCTGCACAGCTAGAGAGGGGCGAGGGAGGCTGCCAGAGTGACGCGCCGCACTCCCAGCAGCAGGAGTGCTGCATCGCCCTGCAGACGCTCGCCGCCGCCCCCCTGGCAGAGGTAAGTTCCTTACAGGGAGCCGGGTGATGAAGGGGCTTCATCGTCATCATCATGAGAAGGGGGGCGCAGGTTGCCCCGGAGTCAGCAGCTCAGGCAGCAAGGTGTTAGCAGCATGGTTGGCAGTCAGCATGGGGGCACAATTGAAAAGCCTGGAGCCAAACGGGACCGGGGTAGAGCACCTGCTGCGCGGCAGGCTACCTTATCGGGAGGTAGTGGAGCAGTGGTTCCTGGAGTTGGCGACAATAGCAGCGAATCAGTGAGGCCTGTTGGTGGGAAAAGTAGCTACTCGGCAGTGTAGCAGTTTTTCCTGAAGCATCCGCAGGAGGGTAACATGGCCACATGCAAGATATGTAGGCCGAAGGTGAAGCGTGGCCAGGGCCCAAATGTTGACACCACAGCCCTGCGTCAACATAAAGCGACCTGGGAGAACCGAAGCTCCCAAGGGGTGGTCCAGTCTGCTTCCTCACCAAGTGGCACACCGCTCCCAATTTCTGCCAGCCAAGGCTCCAGCACCTCAGCCGAAGGCAGCTGTGCGTCATACCCATCCTCTGTCGCTCCTGCTCCTCCTCCTCCAAGTCATGTATCCCGCCAGCAATCCATCAGCGAAGCCATGTCCAAGAGACAGCAGTATGCGCCCACTCATCCTACGACGCAGAAGCTGAATGTGCTCCTGTCCAAGTTGCTGGTGCTGCAGTCGCTCCCTTTTCAGGTGGTGGACTCTGCACCTTTCAGAGAACTGAGGGCTTGTGCCGAGCCGAGGTGGAGAGTCCCAAGCCTTCATTTCTTTGCCAAGAAGGCAGTACCAGCGCTGCACACTTTTGTTGAACAGAAGGTGGGCCAGTCCTTGAGCCTGTCGGTGTGTAGCAAAGTGCATGGCAGCGCCGACGTCTGGAGCTGTAACTACGGTCAGGGACAGTACATGTCATTTACGGCCCACTGGGTGAATGTGGTCCCTTTGCAGCAGCAGCAACTTGGACAGGTCATGCCGTTTCAGCCTCCACGCTCCCTGCCCGTTGGGCCTGTGACACTGTGCGACTCGGCCTCCTCATCCTCCGCCATCTCCTCACCCTCCACTGTAGGCTCAAGTCTCAGTGCCCCTCCAGTCTACGATGTGTGCAGGGCACGGAGGTGTCACGCAGTGCTTCACATGGTTTATCTTGGCGAACGGAGTCACACAGGGGAGGAACTGCTTAAATTTATTCATCAGGAAATCCAAACATGGCTTACTCCAAGAAAAAACTTAAAATGGGAATCATGGTTACAGACAATGGGAAAAACATTTTGTCTGCGCTGCACCAAGGAAGGCTGACCCATGCCCCCTGCATGGCTCACGTCTTCAATCTGGTTGTCAAGCGGTTTCTGAAGTGTTCCCCCCATATGCAAGACATCCTAACAACTTCAAGGAAACTTTGCATGCACTTCAGCCACTCATACACCGCCAAACACACCCGTTCTTGAGCTACAGCGTCAGAACGGTATCCCCCAACATAGTCTGATTTGCGATGTTTCCACCCGTTGGAATTCCACCCTTCACATGTTGGACCAATTATATGAACAGAGAAAAGCCATCACGGATTTCCTGATGATCCAAGCGGATAGGGGGACTCCCCTGTGTAACTTCAATGTCAACCAGTGGCAGCTCATACGTGACACCTGCCGTTTGCTCAGGCCCTTTGAGGAAGCCACTTTATTTGTCAGTCGGCAGGATTACGGGATGAACAACGTGATTCCACTGCTTCATGTACTACAGCACATGTTGGAAACCATGGCTGGTCAGGGTACTGGAGACATGGCGTCTACATCTTACGGCCACATGAGCCCCGTTGGAGCTGAACTGGAGGAGGAAGAGGAGGAGGAGTTGCCCAGCGAAACACAGTTTAGGCTTGGCGAAATGGCTGGTTTATCTAGTCAGCGGACAGGAGAGGAGGAGCAGGAGCAGCCAGAGGAGCTAGAGGGTTTTGAGGAAGGCGAGACAGAGGACCCGGACACACCGTGGCAGTATGCAGTGGAGATGGAGACAGGTAGTCCATCCGAGTCACTTGCGCAAATGGCAGGAAGCATGCTCACGTGCTTGCGTAGTGACCCCAGAATTGTTTCCATTTGTCGGCGGGATGACTTCTGGCTGTCCACCTTATTGGACCCTCGCTTCCGGCACAAAATGGGGGCATTTTTTAAACCCGCCGAGAGGGAGGACAAACTCAACTACTACAAAGACATTCTACGTAGACAGTTGGCCGATGCCTATCTGCGCCATGGTCCATACTCTCGCAGGTCTGACTCGAGGGGACCTCTGCACTCACCTTCCACTGCCATGGCTGCTGGGGAGGTTGGCAGGAGCAGCAGCTCCATCAGCAGCAGCCTCAGTCTTCAGTCGCTAATGAGTAGCTTTCTACACCCGCATAGTGAGGCTACTCATGAGCAGCAGGAAGACCTGGAGCAGAACCTCAACCAGCAGGTCATGTCATACCTTGACATGACCATGCCAACACACCTTGAGGATCCACTGGACTTCTGGGCAGCCAAACTTGATTTGTGGCCGCAACTAGCAGAGTTTGCCCTGGAAAAGCTGTCCTGCCCGGCAAGTAGCGTGCCATCTGAGCGGGTGTTTAGTGCGGCGGGGACAATAGTTACGGCGAGGAGAACTCGTCTGTCAACTAAAAATGTGGAGAGACTCACCTTTGCCAAAATGAATCAGGGATGGATCAGCCAGGATTTCCACCCACCAATGCCTGATGCATGTGACTAGATTCAGCATGGTGCCACGTTTTACACTTTCCAAATGGTGCAAAACATATTTATGTCTTTAGGCCAATTTTTGGCCTCCTGCTGATGCCAACTTCAGGGTGTGCCTTTCAGCCAATGTTTGGGCTCCTGCTGCCAACTCCAGTGTCTATTTAAATTAATGTTTGGGCTCCTGCTGCTGCTGCTTGCAAGTCCAGGGTGTGATTCATCCAATTTTTGGGCTCCTGCTGCCAACTCCAGTGTCTCTTTCAAGCTATGTTTGGGTTGCTGCTGCTGCTGCTTGCAACTCCAGGGTGTGATTCATCCAATTTTTGGGCTCCTGCTGCCAACTCCAGTGTCACTTTCAAGCTATGTTTGGGCTGCTGCTGCTTGCAACTCCAGGGTGTGATTCATCCAATTTTTGGGCTCCTGCTGCCAATTCCAGTGTCTCTTTAAAGTAATGTTTGGGCTCCTACTGTTGCTGCTTGCAACTCCATGGTGTGATTCATCCAATTTCTGGGCTCCTGCTGCCAACTCCAGTGTCTCTTTCAAGCTATGTTTGGGTTCCTGCTGCTGCTTGCAACTCCAGGGTGTCATTCAGCCAATTTTTGGGCTCCTGCTGCCAACTCCAGGATGTGTTTCAGCCAATATTTGGGCTCCTGCTGCTGCCAGCTCCAGGGTGTGTTTTTCAGGCAATATAGGGGCCCCTCATAGTGATGCCACCTCAACTCTCTGTAATTGTGCCGCTCTGTGATTCTAATAGCGATGCCTCTGATCTGCATGTCCTAATTATTTACAGTATTATTTCAGTAACCCAGCACGCATCCTATGCGTGTTACAGCAAGGCAGAATGGTTTACAACCCTATTGAGGCTCTGGGAAGCTCAGAAATAGACATTTTTAATAGCGATTCGTCGCGAATCGATTTTTGTCGGAAAATTCGGCGAATCAGTCGAATCGAAAGTTCGCTCATCTCTAGTTATTATGTTAGATGTTATTGTTGCTATGTTATATGTTATGATATGTAATGATTATAAATATGTTCAAATAAGATAAATGTTAACTATTAATATGTAATTGACAATTAGCCACTTTTTTTCTGTGACACCATTGCTAAGTGCAAGTGCACTGTCACAGGCACAAAGGCCTAGGAGCATGGAGGCCACAGCGGAGGGACCTGTCCAAGTTGCTGTTGTGGTTGTGCAGGAACCACAATCACCCAGTGGGCCTTAAAGGATATGTATTGTCCCTGACCGTAGTTACAGCTCCAGACGTAGGCACTGCTTTGCAACTTCTCTGTGGGCAGGATTTGTCGATAAGAGCAGCAGGTGTGTAACTATCTATGGTCTTTCACTAAGTAGTAACTAGGCCCTGAAGACTTTAACATGAACAAAGTGATGAAACTCTTAGATGTGCGTAAGTGATGCTCTGATGAGAGCAATTCAATGTGCTCCATTATGCTTCAAAAATGTTTTTTTTTCAGAGACTGGCCTGCCTGGAAATGAATCGGGCCAAGATTTCCACCCACCAAGATTTCCACCCACCAATGCCTGATGCATTAGAGTAGATTAAAACAGATTTAAGACGCTGCTCTCCAGTTACAGACATACCTCCGCATCAGACCACAAGTAATTATTGAGAAATTGCTTTAAGTTACTCTTACTTTTTATTAATATTCTTCGGATAATATATCTGTGCCGAAAATCTGTATATGTTCTCTTAATGCTGCTGCCAACTCCAGGGTGTGTCTTTCTGGCAATTTTGGGCTCCTGCTGCTGCTGCTTGCAACTCCAGTGTGTCTTTAGGCCAATTTGTGGGCTCCTGCTGCCAACTCCAGTGTGTCTTTCAAGCAATGTTTGGGCTCCTGCTGCTGCCAACTCCAGTGTGTCTTTCAAGCAATGTTTGGGCTCCTGCTGCTGCCAACTCCAGTGTCTCTTTTAAGCAATGTTTGGGCTCCTGCTGCTGCTGCTTGCAACTCCAGGGTGTCATTCAGCCAATTTTTGGGCTCCTGCTGCCAACTCCAGTGTGTCTTTCAATCAATGTTTGGGCTCCTGCTGCCAACTCCAGTGTGTCTTTCAAGCAATGTTTGGGCTCCTGCTGCCAACTCTGGTGTGTCTTTCAAGCAATGTTTGGGCTCCTGCTGCTGCTGCTGCTGCCAACTCCAGTGTGTCTTTCACGCAATGTTTGGGCTCCTGCTGATCCTGCTGCCAACTCCAGTGTGTCTTTCACGCAATGTTTGGGCTCCTGCTGGTCCTGCTGCCAACTCCAGTGTGTCTTTCAAGCAATGTTTGGGCTCCTGCTGCCAACTCCAGTGTCTCTTTCAAGCAATGTTTGGACTGCTGCCGCTGCTGCTGCTTGCAACTCCAGGGTGTGTCTCTCAGTCATTCTTTGGGCTCCTGCTGATGCTGCCAACTCCAGTGTTTCTTTCAGCCAATGTTTGGGCTCCTGCTGCTGCCAACTCCAGTGTGTCTTTAGGCCAATTTTTGGGCTCCTGCTGCCAACTCCAGTGTCTCTTTCAGCCAATGTTTGGGTTCCTGCTGCTGCTGGCAACTCCAGTGTCTCTTTCGGCCAATTTTTGGGCTCCTGCTGGCAACTCCAGTGTGTGTCTTCAGGCCAATATTTGGGCTCCTGCTGCTGCCAGCTCCAGGGTGTGTTTTTCAGGCAATATAGGGGCCCCTCATAGTGATGCCACCTCAACTCTCTGTAATTGTGCCGCTCTGCGATTCTAATAGCGATGCCTCTGATCTGCATGTCAATTATTTACAGTATTTTTTCACTAACCCAGCACGCATCCTATGTGTGTTACAGCAAGGCAGAATGGTTTACAACCCTATTGAGGCTCTAGGAAGCTGAGAAATAGCCTTTTTTAATAGCAATTTGTAGCGAATAAATTCGGACCGAAACGAATTGGCGAACCAGCCGAATCGAATTTTTCAAAAGTTCGCTCCCCAACACTGAAACAATGCTTTAGGAGATTTTTAGATAAAATGCAACTATGCTATGCGCATTTTGCAGTTTTTCAAGAAAAACAACCCTTTACATTTGAAATACCCCTCCACAAACTACATATTCTCTGGAAATACACACCTCAAGCATTCTAGACGTACCAGGCTTGTTGACGTGGTCAAAGTTTTTAGGAAGTAATCCCTCAATTAATTCTTTGGTTGCACAGGGTTTTCCTAAAAACCCATTTTCCTTAAAAAAACAATATGTAAATAAGAAAAAACTAGTTAAATCTGAAAAAGCAACATTCCTTGAACAGAACAATACTCAACATGCATAGGTACTGTCAAGGGAAGAGTTGCCAAACACCCAAAAGTAAAGCATGTGCGTAACGGTAATTTCAGCTCTGTAGACAAAGTGCTCCCCTTGAGCTTTTTTAACCAGAACAACCCTTTACATTTGGAATACACCCATAAACCATATATTCCCTGAAAGTACACATGTTAAGCTTTCTAGACGTACCCAGCTTATTATAGTGGCTTCATCTTTCTGGAAGTGATACCTCAAATAATTCTTTGGTTGCACTGGGTTTACCTAAAGAAAATGAATAAAAAAGCAAAATAAACACATTTTCCTAAAATATCAATATGCAAACAAGAAAAAATAAGCTAAATCTGAAAGTGCAAGGTCCCCCAAGCAGAACAATGCCCAACATGCATAGGCAGTTTTAAACCTTTTCACTGCCAGCCCACTTGAGATTTCGCGCCCTCAGTTGACAGGTTACTTTTCACCATTTTGCGTGACGTATAACTAATTTTTGCTGAAATTTCCAAGTAAATATATTTTCTTTTTGCGGCAGAGTTTAGGCTTTAACATGAAATGTCTTGTCTGTAATTTTTACGTTTTTTAAATATTTTGAAGTAAAAAAAAATTTATTATTTAAATTGTCTCATTTATTTTGAATAAAAAACTATATTGCATATGAAAGCCCAATTTCTCCTGATTACAACAGTACCACAAATGTATCGGTAGCCCCCCGTTCCTGTCCAGGAGACCCCCCAAACTGAAAAGAGCACTTTATAACATTTACAAATAAAATACAACTACTATCCACACTATAAAGGGTTAAATAAAAAAAAAATGACACAGGGTCCCCCTTCCCAGCAGAAGTGGCTTACGAGGAGGCCGCACATGAGCGACTCCCTATACAAAAGTTTTGATATATTTATTCTCAGCAATGTGTTTCTGAATAAAAAGAGAGATAAAACAGATATCTGTCCCTTTAAATTATTCACTTGAAAACCTTCATCAAGACCTTTCTGCCAAAAAATCCAATATTCTGGGAACAGAAAAAATTCTACCAGCGAACCCTCTGGATTCGCACAAAGCGATAATGCTTGCCAGACTTTATAGTAGATCATTGATGAAGGCCTGAATCAGTCTGCATGACTCTGGCAGAAAAAACCTGCCAAAATGGCTCAGACCATTTGCTGAATGGGAGGATCTTCTGGGCTTTATTCAGTGAGATGATATAGAGCCACTGCATTTAGCCCACTGGTCTCTAGCAACAGCTGCAGTATACATGCTCCAGCTTTTTTCACAGACAGGCACTGTACGGAGTGGTAACAGCTCTGTGTTTGTGAGGTGCTGCTTCTGTGGGACGACCACAGGTGACTCCATAAATAGTCCCAAGGTGACATAGTGACTAAGGAAACATCCCTGGGAGCACTCACGGAGGTGGTGGACCTGGGATCTAGCAGTTACCAGGGGGAAAGGTAAAAGCCTGTGGACCACAAACAGACCCAAGCGTCTGTCAGATGTGGGTGCAACCCAGTAACATACCAAGAAAAAAAACTTATAAACCCATACATTAACTAAATCCCTCTAAACTAGTATCATACATGAATCAAACAAATATATTTATAAAGAAACAGGGTATTAAATATAATAATATTTATATTGAAAATAATAAGGTAGCGATGATTTCTAAAAATATGTAGGTCCAATCTACAGGACTTGAGTCTACAGTACAATCCAATCATGGGACAATGAACTCTAGCATCTAAAATAAAACATAATAGATATCCTAAATTAATCACAGCCAAAATGTTATTTTCCATATTAGCCTTATTAAAGCGGATCCAAATATCAGCACTGTGAGTCCACTCATGAGTTTCTCAGTTTACAGAAATGAAAGTCTGGCATTTTAGATGATAAAGTATGAGGATTATTTCCCCTGAAGTGCAATCTTGGGTGGCCAGAACAATAACACAATTCTCATCAGAATTGATTCCTCTTATATATCCACTCCAGGGCAGCGGGAATCAGTAACAAATAGGGTAACTCTCGACTGAAGGGCGTGGACTGCAAGACAGAAAGTGTGGTTCCTCCCGGTAAATATATACTTCCGGCAGCACCTCCGCAATCCAGTAACTGAAAAGCAGTAGACACGGCCACCTGGGAGGATAAGGCATCCTAAGAAGCCCTATGTCTTTGTTGGAGACAAAGGAGAGAAGAGATAAGCTACTCTGTTTATTTTCTCTTTTTCTTTGATGCTTAACAACTATTTACATACTTACAAGCTCCACTAGGACTAGGCATCCAAAGAATAGATATAGTAACCTAGCAGATAGGGAGGTTCTGACGGTCTGGAGTGGATATAGAAGAGAAATCAATTCTACATCAATCCTCTCCTATTCCACTCCAGGCCTCCAAGACGGATGGGACCTCCAAAAACAGTACCCTTACTTCAGGGTGGGATCCCAAGAATTAAATCCTATTCTTTAAAAAAGAGTAAGCTATTCCAACATTAAACCTTTGGCTTACTACTGTATGTAATACTTTCGTACCAAAGGCAGCATCCGTTGAAGCTCTAACATCTACCATATAAAATTTGGTAAAATGTATGAACTGAAGAGTTAGGAAAAAAATCCTGTTTAAAATGGATGTCCTTGTCCTCATGCAACTCTAAATAAGGATGCTTAACCGATAAAGCTGCTAATTCAGAGACCTGCCATAATGAAGTAATATCCACTAGAAATATGACCTTACGTGCCATCAATCCTAGTGATGCTTCTGCTAGTGGTTCAAAGGTAGGACCCTGAAGGGCTGATAAAAAAAAAATTCAGACCCCAGACAGGCAGAAGAGGCTTACATTCTAATAATTTTATTATCTGCATTGGGTTTCTGAAAGAAAAGAGATAAAGCAGATATCTGTCTTTTTAGAGTGCCTCCTCAAAAGCCTTCTGCAAAAATGTCAGAAATCTGGAGAAAAATGTCTACAGACAAAACATCTATATTCACATAAATACATGCAGAACTCTTTAGTAAATCTCTGATGCTTTTGGGCCTGAATCAGACTGAATGACTCTGGCAGAGAGGCCCCTTTCTGCCAAGATGGAGGTTTCAATAGCCAGGCCGTCAAAGCCAGTGCCCCTGACTCAGAAGCTCTGGATCGTTGGGCAATCACCAATGGTCACCTTGTGACATCCTTATTATGTCTGAGAACCAGCTTGGCCAACCAGGAGCCACCAGAATGGTTGCCATTCCCTTGTGGGCTATCTTTTATAGTACTCGACCCAGGAGTGGAAACAGAGGGAACGCATACAGAAGCTTAAATTCTGACCAATGAAGAGTCCTGGATCGGGATACAAACTTCACAACCTTCTTATTGTGGCGGGAAGCAAAGAGATCTACCTCTGGGAACCCCTAGTGCCTGCAAAGATACCGTGCCCAATGTGTGAGACACAGCAGATTTGCTCTCAGTTCCAGGATATTTATGGGAAGTCTGCTCTCCTCTGGTCCCCACTGTCCCTGGATCATTTGTGACCCCATGACACCCCAACCTGTTAGATTGCATCTGTGGTGACAATCTTCCATTGTACCGGAATAAAAGATTTGCCCATCTGAGGAGGCTGAGGATCCATCCACCAGGCTAGGGATTGCCTTGTGTGTCATGCAAAAGGAGTGATCCAGAGTTTCTGGGTTCCGATCCCAACCTAAATCAATTCCATCTGTAGGGGTTCTGCATGACATTTTGCAAAAGGCACTGCCTCGAAGCAGGACACCATCAGGCCCAACAGATGACAGGAGAGCTTGTAACCTGTCCTGAAGTGAGAGTCTCTTCTGTTCCGGAAGAAATACCTCAGTTGTGTCTAATGACAATCCCAGGAAAGATATAACTTGAAGGTATGATATGCTACTTTGGATAGTTCATTATCCAGCCGAATTTTTCTACCGTTGATAAGACAGTCTGTGTGGCCCTGTTTTTAGAAAGGCCACGAGACCTGCCAAAACCTCGGTAAACACCCTTGAGGCTGACGGCAGGCCAAAAGGCAGAGCCACACACTAGAAACAAACTACTACAAAGCGTAAATAGTTTTGATGACTCAGAAAGATAGGGATATGTAGGTACCAGGTAGGTTTATGTGGGCCCTTGGGCGGCATGTTCTCAGTGGGACCCTTTGTGGTGAAGCGTACCAAACCCCTTTAATCCTGACCTCAGAGTCTAAACGATTTTGGATGCCCCTGTGTGTAACCCCCCGTTTGTTCATTACTTGTGAATTGGAACTGGTGAATGCACTGTGGGATCACCAGTTTGAGTTAACGGCCAAACCAGGGGGGTCTTTTACAAACAGGGGCATCCCAAATTGGACCAAAACCCAGGGGTGAAATTGCTTGCATAGTGGGTATGTCAGCGATCCCAGGGGGTTTCACACAGTATGGTATCACAGATTGGGATGCTCCAGGGATAGGAAATCAGCTGGGGTGGGCAACTTAAAAGCAGAACAAAACCCAGCACTTCCTCCTCTGGAATCTAAAATGAGATGCTCCGTTGTGTGGAGCCCGAGGAGATGTGGGCACCTGTGGTGGCAGCTGTAGCGGTGCCCTCCCTTTCTGCCATCGGTCAAGTGCCATTGCACACCCCCAAAGGCTGGCCCTGTCAGTGGGCCCCCGTCTGAGGGTGGGGGCCCCGGCAGCTGCCCCACTTTGCCAGGTGCTGACACCAGCCCTGTTAGGTACGCATCCTTTATATGAACTGCGATTATAAATTCTCCTGGCTAAAGCGACATCACTGTGGATCTTAAGGACTACTTCTATCTGTAAAATGTGAGTTACGGCACATATCAATGCTTCTGCTTTCACTGGATTTCGGGATACCCCTGACCAAAAGAACCTCTGAGGAGGTCTGGCCCCCAATTCGATCTTGTAAACTGAGGAAACAACCCCCTGTATCCAAATGGAGGGCAAAATGCAGAAGGGAGCATCCCCTCATGCTTGAGGGGGCTTTGAAGGGGGTTTTGCCTTATTCCACCAGAAAGATCTTGCCCTATTTTGGGGCTTTGGTCTATTCCAAAATTCTTTCCAGTATCCTGAGGAGGCGGAACCTTTACCCCCACGAAAGGCCTGGGGATTGGAGGACCTGTGAAAAAATAGACCTTCTTTGTGGAAGTATAGTGGACTTACCTCCAGTATCTTCCTTTACCATATCATCCAAACACTCCCCAAACAGGAGTCCCATCAGAGTCTTCTTGGAGGCAGCATCAGCCGACCATTGCTTTAGTCACAGTGAACACCTTAAAGCCACCATAGCAGAGATGACATACTTGTTAATATGCATACTGGTTAATCAGCTCGGAGCATGCTTTCCGTGAATGGCCCGAACGAGTCTTAGGAACCAGTTGCTTCAACAACTTTGCTTCTGCTTGCCAAGGATGCTATTTGTGCGGCACAGGCTGGCTGTAAAATCGATCCTACAATAGCAAAGGCATGATGTGCCTCCTGATCTATGCACTTATCCTCTGGATCCTTTAGAGTTATGCCATCCTATCAGAGTATGGCATAACAGTAGTATTTGAGAGACCTGAAACTGGAGCATCTACCACAGGAGGAAGAGGCCATAAATAATTAGATCTGAGGAAAAAGGATACTTAGTACTCTAGGAATGGAAGGTAACCTATCTAGCTTTTCCCATTCTCTTTGGATAAGACTGGAAAAATGAGCTTGCTCAGGAAGCTGGCCTGGGCCAGACTATACCCTATACGTGTCACGTTAGATGGGCCTAGACCAATCCCCCCCCCCCCACCCCGGGTATAGTTTGGCCTAGGAAATCAATCCCCTGGGGTATACTTTGACCTGTGCCAAACTATACCCGGGTTTAATTTGAGAAAGGCGTTAATCTGGCCTACTATACCTATTGGCAACACACAGAAGGCTGCTTCTTGGCATGTATGAGGTTTGATCATCAGCGACCATAGCAACAGCGCTCTGTGTATACAGGACTCAATGCTCTCCTCTTGTAGAAAGCTTGGTGTACAGACTTGTTGTACCATTGCCAGTTGTGAATAGTGAAAAACTGCTTCCATAAAACATATTTGCTAACATATGACGATATATACTAGATTATATCAACATCTTGAGGACATTCTTTTGGCCAAAAGTGGACTATCCCTTTAAGTTTAAAACAGTTAAAGAATTATCAATTAATTGCCTGATTGTTGAAAGGGAATAGCACAGAGCACAGTTTAAAATTAATACAAAATATATTTTCTGTTTTTTAGCTATGAACTTAGTTTGACCCTTTATATAGCTTACATTTCCGAAGAAACTCAAAAAAGGCACGCATAAGTTGTTAAAATACATCTTTGTCACTTAATTCTCTGGTGCATAACCAAACGTGAGATTTACATAACAGAGCAAGTAAAAAGGGACATTTGTAGCTTAAGGGCCTATCTAGATGGGGTTGGAAGTGCTCTGACATTTAGAGCAGGTCATTTTTATGGTTATTGTCCAAGAAGGGAATATGAAAGTAGTGTAGAGTAGCTTCAATGCCTATGGGCAAATTAGAAGCCCAGACATCCCCTGCCCCTAGTCTCCCTCTCTGTCTCCATGTGCCAAGCCTGATTTGGGCATTAAAATGAAAAAGTGGGGGGTGCCAATGGTCCCCAGTGCAGTCTTCAAGTGAGATGCTGATTTTATGACACAGATCAGGAACAGCTTCCCCAAGCCCTGTCACAAGATTCCAATGCACCCCCCCCTTTCCCTGCAATGTCCCTGCTACATCCCATACAATTCCTGAACCATCTCCAAAGGGAACTCTGACATGGCAGCCTGGGAAGGTAGTTGGGAGATCCACCAGACCATTGAACCCTAATGTTCAGCATAACAAAATTTTGCATGCAATTTCTCCCGAACAAAATCCTATATGCAACGGAAAATGGCTGTTTGTGCACACAGATTTGGCTTGAATACATTGCAGACCTCATGTAGCATTTGCAGAACCCCAGGACATACCAAATTAGCAGAAACAACTCTATAAGCGACCCCATTTTAAAATCCCTTTGGGTTTATTGAGCATCTTGAATCTATAGCCGTTTCACAGGTCACAAGAAATTGAAATATATCTTTTTTCATGGGCCAAGGTTACAAAGTTATGTAAAAATGTCTGTCGGTTCAAGAATAGAGATGAGCGAGTAGTGAAATATTCGAAATTTCGAATTTCGATTCGAATAGACCGCGTTACTCGACTACTCGACCGAATATCGAATCCCATTATAGTCTATGGGAAAAAAATGCTCGACACTTGGAAATCTCAATTCGACCACTTGGAGGTCACCAAGTCCACCCTGAAACATCAGAAAATGATGCCAACACTGCTGGAATGCAACTGGGACAGCAGGGGAAGCATGTCTGGGTGCATATAACGCGCCCAAGTCGCACTATTACGCCACTATCACAGCCTCTCAACAATACACTCCAAACACAATATTACTTCTACGTAAAGTGAGACAAGACAAGGAAACCTTCTTTCCTCTACATTGCCATGGACCCCAAGCCAAACTGTACAAAAAAGAAGAACAAAATTATGCACCCCTTAAAATCACGTTGCCTAATGACAACCACAGATGGCATAGGCAAGGGGGAAAATACCCCACCCCTAATTTGTCATTGTGTGTGTGTGTGTGTGTGTGTGTGTGAGATGTGGTCAGACATGTCCTCTTGTGTCATTGTGTCACCCCAGCAGTAAGGGAAGCTTAAAGGAGGAGGTTTGTTACAGTGTGTTACCCCAGCAGTAAGGGAAGCTTACAGGAGGAGGTTTGTTACAGTGTGTCACCCCAGCAGTCAGGGAAGCTTACAGGAGGAGGTTTGTTACAGTGTGGCACCCCAGCAGTAAGGGAAGCTTACAGGAGGAGGTTTGTTACAGTGTGTCACCCCAGCAGTCAGGGAAGCTTACAGGAGGAGGTTTGTTACAGTGTGTTACCCCAGCAGTAAGGGAAGCTTACAGGAGGAGGTTTGTTACAGTGTGGCACCCCAGCAGTAAGGGAAGCTTACAGGAGGAGGTTTGTTACAGTGTGTCACCCCAGCAGTCAGGGAAGCTTACAGGAGGAGGTTTGTTACAGTGTGTTACCCCAGCAGTAAGGGAAGCTTACAGGAGGAGGTTTGTTACAGTGTGTCACCCCAGCAGTCAGGGAAGCTTACAGGAGGAGGTTTGTTACAGTGTGTCACCCCAGCAGTCAGGGAAGCTTACAGGAGGAGGTTTGTTACAGTGTGTCACCCCAGCAGTCAGGGAAGCTTACAGGAGGAGGTTTGTTACAGTGTGTCACCCCAGCAGTCAGGGAAGCTTACAGGAGGAGGTTTGTTACAGTGTGGCACCCCAGCAGTAAGGGAAGCTTACAGGAGGAGGTTTGTTACAGTGTGTCACCCCAGCAGTCAGGGAAGCTTACAGGAGGAGGTTTGTTACAGTGTGTTACCCCAGCAGTAAGGGAAGCTTACAGGAGGAGGTTTGTTACAGTGTGTCACCCCAGCAGTCAGGGAAGCTTACAGGAGGAGGTTTGTTACAGTGTGTCACCCCAGCAGTCAGGGAAGCTTACAGGAGGAGGTTTGTTACAGTGTGTCACCCCAGCAGTCAGGGAAGCTTACAGGAGGAGGTTTGTTACAGTGTGTCACCCCAGCAGTCAGGGAAGCTTACAGGAGGAGGTTTGTTACAGTGTGTCACCCCAGCAGTAGGGGAGGCCCAAGAGCTGAGACCTTTTAAAAATTGTGTGGAGGCCCAAGAGCTGAGACCTCTCAAACATTGTGTGGAGTCCCACGAGCTGAGACCTCTTAAAAATTGTGTGGAGGCCCAAGAGCTGAGACCTCTCAAACATTGTGTGGAGTCCCACGAGCTGAGACCTCTTAAAAATTGTGTGGAGGCCCAAGAGCTGAGACCTCTTAAAAATTGTGTGGAGGCCCAAGAGCTGAGACCTCTTAAAAATTGTGTGGAGGCCCACGAGCTGAGACCTCTCAAAAATTGTGTGGAGTCCCGCGAGCTGAGACCTCTTAAAAATTGTGTGGAGTCCCACGAGCTGAGACCTCTTAAAAATTGTGTGGAGGCCCAAGAGCTGAGACCTTTTAAAAATTGTGTGGAGGCCCAAGAGCTGAGACCTTTTAAAAATTGTGTGGAGGCCCAAGAGCTGAGACCTCTTAAAAATTGATTGTATTAAGCCCAAGAGGTGAGCCATAATTTTTTTTTATTAATACAGCAATTCTACGGCGGTTAAGGAGGAGGAGGAGGAGGAGGAGGAAATGGCACTTCATACAGATGGCACTTCACTCTTGGCTGCTTTCCACTGTTGTACAAGCAAAGTCCGGGTCAATCCACTTGCTGTTCATTTTGATTAGCGTCAGCCTGTCGGCACTGTCGGTTGACAGGCGGCTGCGCTTATCGGTTATAATGCCCCCGGCTGCGCTGAACACCCTTTCTGATAGCACGCTGGCGGCAGGGCAGGCAAGCACCTCCAAGGCGTACAGGGACAGTTCCAGCCACGTGTCCAACTTGGAGACCCAGTAAGTGTAGGTCGCCGAGGGATCGGGGAGGACAGGGGTGTGGTCTGCCAGGTAGTCCCGCAACATCCGCCGATACTTGTCCCTCCTGCTGATAGCGGGCCCCGCAGTGATGGAAGTTGCACGAGGGGGTGACATGAACGTGTCCCACACCTTGGAGAGTGTTCCCCTGGTGGCTGTGGGCCTGATCGATGTTGTCAGACTCTGGGAGACACTCTCCTCTCTGCCGCCAGCGATGCTGGGTGGGAAAATCTGCATCATGTTCTGCAAGAGTTCCCTCTGGTATTCCAGTAATCGATTCGTCCTCTCCTCTACTGGAATAAAAGAGGAGAAGTTATCTTTATACCGGGGGTCCAGGAGTGCAAAGACCCAGTATAGTTTGTTCTCCAATATCCGGACAACACGTATGTCCCGGGAAAAGCAGCCCAGCATGAAGTCAGCAATGTGTGCCAGACTCTGAGTAGGCATGACGTCACTGCCCCCACCAGAAGGATCATTTTCCATTTCCTCCTCTTCCTCCTCCTCTCCGCCCCATCCGCGCTGAACCAATGGGACGCACACAGCCTGACTGCTACCCTCGCCGCCAGCATCCTCTTCCACAGCCACCTCCACGTTGTCCTCCTCCTCCTCATCCTCCTCCTCCTGCAACTGCCACCGAGCAGCAGACAAAAGTGTGGTCTGACTGTCTACCTGCGTTGCGTCTCCTCCTACCCCCGTCTCCTCTGTGTGCAATGCGTTCTCCCTTATTGCGATGAGCGATTCTTTAAGGACGCATAGGAGCGGGATGGTTACGCTCACTATAGCGTCCTCGCTGCTGACCTTCTTAGTGGACTCCTCAAAGGTACGCAATACATCGCATATGTCTGCCATCCATGGCCACTCGTGGTTGGCAAACTGAGGGAGCTGAGTTGGAGGCACGCGTGGATGCATCATCTGGTACTCCATCAATGCTTTCTGCTGCTCACACACCCTGGCCAACATGCAATAGGTGGAATTCCAGCGAGTGGGCAGGTCGCACAACAGCCGATGTTGAGGCAAATGGAGGCGTTGCTGGATTTTTTTTAAGCTAGCAGCAGCTACAGTTGACTTCCGAAAGTGAGCGCACAAGCGCCGCACTTTGACCAGTAGCTCTGCCAGGTTGGGGTAAGTCTTTAGAAACTTTTGTACTACCAAATTAAAAACGTGGGCCAGGCATGGTACGTGATTGAGTTCTGCAAGCTCCAGAGCCGCCACCAGGTTACGGCCATTATCGCACACGACCATGCCTGGTCCTAGCTGCAGCGGCGACAGCCACATCTCTGTCTGCTGCAATATGGGGTGCCTCACCTCTGCGGCGCTGTGCTTCCTGTCGCCCAAGCTGATGAGCTTAAGCACCGCCTGCTGACGTCTCCCCGCGCCAGTGCTGCAACGCTTCCAGCTAGGGGCTGAGGGCGATGTTAAGGCAGAGGAGGAGGAGGAGGAGGAGGAAGAGGAGGGGGGTCTATCAGAACCCGTGCTGGCAATCTTGGGCGGGGGTGGTATGTAGGCCGTCCCTGTTTGCGACCCCGTCCCCGCTTCCACAACATTCACCCAGTGTGCCGTCAAAGAGATGTAGCGTCCTTGGCCGCAAACGCTTGTCCACGAGTCGGTGGTCAAGTGGACCTTTGCGCTGACTGCGTACCTCAGGGCCCGCCTGATGTTACGCGACATGTGCTGGTGCAGGGCGGGGACGCCACACCGGGAAAAATAGTGGCGGCTAGGGACGGAATAGCGAGGTGCGGCAGCCGCCATCAGGTCGCGGAAGGCCTGCGTCTCCACAAGCCTAAACGGCAACATCTCCAGGGCCAGCAGTTTGGAGATGAGGCAGGTTAAGGCTTGGGCTTGGGGGTGACTGGAGGCGTACTTCCGCCTGCGGTTGAACGCCTGCGAGATGGACAGTTGATGGGACGAGGAGATGGAAGGTGCAGACGAAGATGCGGGGGAAGGGGGGGCTGAAGGAGAAGGCCCCAAAGTAGCCGAGGCAGAGGCAGATGTGGAGGTGTCCTGGCTGGAGGTCTGGACCGCAGTGGCAGCACACAACAAAGGGGAAGAGGCAGTGGCAGCAAGACGGGGCGCAGGTTGTATTGCGTTTGCTCTCTCCCACTCAGCCCAGTGCTTGAATTCCAAGTGACGGCGCATGCCTGAGGTGGTCAGATTGCTCTTCTCAGAGCCCCTACTCAGTTTTGAGTGGCAGATTGCGCAAACCGCGCTCAGTTTGTCATCCGCGCAAACATTAAAAAATCTCCACACCACAGAAGTACGAGGCCTCGATGGGGGAGCTTCGCGCGACTGCCTGCTGCCGGGAAGAGCTTCGGCCCTGCTGGCTGTGGCCTGCCTTCTCTGTCTGGACTGTCCTCTGCCTCTGGAATGTCCTCTGCCTCTTGCTGCCTTATTCGGTGATGCGCAGACCGCATCTCCACTGCTTTCCCCGCTGGACATCACCCCTGTCCAAGTGGGGTCGGTCATTTCGTCGCCCACCACCTCCTCTTCCACTTCCTCTCTCTGCTCCTCCTCCTGCCCACTGGACATTCCAACAGCCTCCCTTGATGGCAACTGCGTCTCATCATCATCGCTCATGATAGCAGATGCTGGTTCCGGGTCCACATCACTAGGAGATGGCGGATACTCAAGTGTTTGGGCATCACTACAAACAAATTCCTCTGCTAGCTCCTGGGATTCTTGCAGCACATCTGGAAAAGGACCCGAAAAGAGGTCCTGGGAGGGGTCAAGGGTGGGCTGACTCTGTTGGCCAGGTTGGGAGGAAGGAGGGTCAGAGTGAGACTGTGTGGATGACTGGGTGGTGGAAAAGTGACTGGAAGCGTTATCGGCCATCCATTGCACCACCTGTTCACGCTGCTCAGGCCTCAACAGAGGTGTACCCCGCCCCCCGCATAACTGTCCCATAAAGGCAGGGAAGCTGGATGAGCGTAATGCTGGCTGCCCCTCACCAGCACGCATTGTATCCCCACTGGCTTCAACGCGGTTTGTGCCCCCACCAGCATTTCCGCGCCCCCGTCCTCGTCCACGTCCCTTTGCGCTAGCCCTCCGCATTTCAGACGTTTTACTTTTTTGGCCACGCGTTATGCCAAATATAAAAATATTTTTAAGAAGAACACCTGGCTATACAGCCGTATACTGCCAGAAGGTGAAATGGTGCCTATACGCACCGGGTATATAACAAGGTTTTGTTGGTAAAGAGGACACAAAACAGTAGTGCCAAATATAAAAATATTTTTAAGAAAAACACCTGGCTATACAGCCGTATACTGCCAGAAGGTGAAATGGTGCCTATATACGCACCGGGTATATAACAAGGTTTTGTTGGTAAAGAGGACACAAAACAGTAGTGCCAAATATAAAAATATTTTTAAGAAAAACACCTGGCTATACAGCCGTATACTGCCAGAAGGTGAAATGGTGCCTATACGCACCGGGTATATAACAAGGTTTTGTTGGTAAAGAGGACACAAAACAGTAGTGCCAAATATAAAAATATTTTTAAGAAAAACACCTGGCTATACAGCCGTATACTGCCAGAAGGTGAAATGGTGCCTATACGCACCGGGTATATAACAAGGTTTTGTTGGTAAAGAGGACACAAAACAGTAGTGCCAAATATAAAAATATTTTTAAGAAAAACACCTGGCTATACAGCCGTATACTGCCAGAAGGTGAAATGGTGCCTATACGCACCGGGTATATAACAAGGTTTTGTTGGCACAGAGGACACAAAACAGTAGTGCAAAATATAGTTTTGTATATAGGTGCTAATTCACCAATGAAGTCTTTCTGTCCCTATTCCAGCATCAGCAGCTACCCCTCACTAAAGCAGCCGTTTTGAGCAGAGTGTATATAGTTTTGTATATAGGTGGTAATACACCACTGAAGTCTTTCTGTCCCTATTCCAGCAGCAGCAGCTACTCCTCACTAAAGCAGCCGTTGTGTGCAGTGTGTATATAGCTAGAATGAGCTATATACTGTTCAGCATAGTAGCCCTAATAAGGGCTCTTAATGACTCTCTTGTCTTCTGGTAGCTGGTATATATGGTGGTAAATGCGAGATTCTGAGCTTCTAGGGCCCTGCCTGCCTACATAGGATATGAGCTATATACTGTTCAGCGTAGTAGCCCTAATAAGGGCTCTTAATGACTCTCTTGTCTTCTGGTAGCTGGTATATATGGTGGTAAAAGCGATATTCTGAGCTTCTGGGGCCCTGCCTGCCTACATAGGATATGAGCTATATACTGTTCAGCGTAGTAGCCCTAATAAGGGCTCTTAAGGACTCTCTTGTCTTCTGGTAGCTGGTATATATGGTGGTAAAAGCTATATTCTGAGCTTCTGGGGCCCTGCCTGCCTGCCTACATAGGATATGAGCTATATACTGTTCAGCGTAGTAGCCCTAATAAGGGCTCTTAAGGACTCTCTTGTCTTCTGGTAGCTGGTATATATGGTGGTAAAAGCTATATTCTGAGCTTCTGGGGCCCTGCCTGCCTACATAGGATATGAGCTATATACTGTTCAGCGTAGTAGCCCTAATAAGGGCTCTTAAGGACTCTCTTGTCTTCTGGTAGCTGGTATATATGGTGGTAAAAGCTATATTCTGAGCTTCTGGGGCCCTGCCTGACTACATAGAATATGAGCTATATACTGTTCAGCGTAGTAGCCCTAATAAGGGCTCTTAAGGACTCTCATGTCTTCTGGTAGCTGGTATATATGGTGGTAAAAGCTATATTCTGAGCTTCTGGGGCCCTGCCTGACTACATAGAATATGAGCTATATACTGTTCAGCGTAGTAGCCCTAATAAGGGCTCTTAAGGACTCTCTTGTCTTCTGGTAGCTGGTATATATGGTGGTAAAAGCTATATTCTGAGCTTCTGGGGCCCTGCCTGCCTACATAGGATATGAGCTATATACTGTTCAGCGTAGTAGACCTAATAAGGGCTCTTAAGGACTCTCTTGTCTTCTGGTAGCTGGTATATATGGTGGTAAAAGCTATATTCTGAGCTTCTGGGGCCCTGCCTGCCTACATAGGATATGAGCTATATACTGTTCAGCGTAGTAGCCCTAATAAGGGCTCTTAAGGACTCTCTTCTCTTCTGGTAGCTGGTATATATGGTGGTAAAAGCTATATTCTGAGCTTCTGGGGCCCTGCCCGACTACATAGAATATGAGCTATATACTGTTCAGCGTAGTAGCCCTAATAAGGGCTCTTAAGGACTCTCATGTCTTCTGGTAGCTGGTATATATGGTGGTAAAAGCTATATTCTGAGCTTCTGGGGCCCTGCCTGACTACATAGAATATGAGCTATATACTGTTCAGCGTAGTAGCCCTAATAAGGGCTCTTAAGGACTCTCTTGTCTTCTGGTAGCTGGTATATATGGTGGTAAAAGCTATATTCTGAGCTTCTGGGGCCCTGCCTGCCTACATAGGATATGAGCTATATACTGTTCAGCGTAGTAGCCCTAATAAGGGCTCTTAAGGACTCTCTTGTCTTCTGGTAGCTGGTATATATGGTGGTAAAAGCTATATTCTGAGCTTCTGGGGCCCTGCCTGCCTACATAGGATATGAGCTATATACTGTTCAGCGTAGTAGCCCTAATAAGGGCTCTTAAGGACTCTCTTCTCTTCTGGTAGCTGGTATATATGCTGGTAAAAGCTATATTCTGAGCTTCTGGGGCCCTGCCTGACTACATAGAATATGAGCTATATACTGTTCAGCGTAGTAGCCCTAATAAGGGCTCTTAAGGACTCTCTTGTCTTCTGGTAGCTGGTATATATGGTGGTAAAAGCTATATTCTGAGCTTCTGGGGCCCTGCCTGCCTACATATGAGCCATATACTGTTCAGCGTAGTAGCCCTAATAAGGGCTCTTAAGGACTCTCTTGTCTTCTGGTAGCTGGTATATATGGTGGTAAAAGCTATATTCTGAGCTTCTGGGGCCCTGCCTGACTACATAGGATATGAGCTATATACTGTTCAGCGTAGTAGCCCTAATAAGGGCTCTTAAGGACTCTCTTGTCTTCTGGTAGCTGGTATATATGGTGGTAAAAGCTATATTCTGAGCTTCTGGGGCCCTGCCTGACTACATAGAATATGAGCTATATACTGTTCAGCGTAGTAGCCCTAATAAGGGCTCTTAAGGACTGTCTTGTCTTCTGGTAGCTGGTATATATGGTGGTAAAAGCTATATTCTGAGCTTCTGGGGCCCTGCCTGACTACATAGAATATGAGCTATATACTGTTCAGCGTAGTAGCCCTAATAAGGGCTCTTAAGGACTCTCTTGTCTTCTGGTAGCTGGTATATATGGTGGTAAAAGCTATATTCTGAGCTTCTGGGGCCCTGCCTGCCTACATATGAGCCATATACTGTTCAGCGTAGTAGCCCTAATAAGGGCTCTTAAGGACTCTCTTGTCTTCTGGTAGCTGGTATATATGGTGGTAAAAGCTATATTCTGAGCTTCTGGGGCCCTGCCTGACTACATAGGATATGAGCTATATACTGTTCAGCGTAGTAGCCCTAATAAGGGCTCTTAAGGACTCTCTTGTCTTCTGGTAGCTGGTATATATGGTGGTAAAAGCTATATTCTGAGCTTCTGGGGCCCTGCCTGACTACATAGAATATGAGCTATATACTGTTCAGCGTAGTAGCCCTAATAAGGGCTCTTAAGGACTCTCTTGTCTTCTGGTAGCTGGTATATATGGTGGTAAAAGCTATATTCTGAGCTTCTGGGGCCCTGCCTGCCTACATAGGATATGAGCTATATACTGTTCAGCGTAGTAGCCCTAATAAGGGCTCTTAAGGACTCTCTTGTCTTCTGGTAGCTGGTATATATGGTGGTAAAAGCTATATTCTGAGCTTCTGGGGCCCTGCCTGCCTACATATGAGCCATATACCGTTCAGCGTAGTAGCCCTAATAAGGGCTCTTAAGGACTCTTGTCTTCTGGTAGCTGGTATAGATGGTGGTAAAAGCGATATTCCGAGCTTCTGGGGCCCTGCCAGCGACAGCCTGTCTTTCCCTGCTGTGAGCGTCTGTCCCTCACTAAGTTCAAGCTGCTAATGCTGACGAAGAGGAAGTGCTGAGTTTTGTATATTCGAGGTCACATGGTTTTTCCAGCCAATGCGTGTAGACGCCCTTTTCGCGATGCCAGCGTCCTCCCAGGACCTGTCCCACCCCCCCTGCATGGTGATTGGTGTAAAAAACGCGCCAGGGAAGGTGGGAGGGGAAACGAATTGTGAGTGCGCCATCGCCGCTGTACTCGATCGAAATCGAGTATGACGAACAGCGTAGTATTCGATCGAATACCGGCTCGGTCGAATACTACTCGCTCATCACTATTCAAGAAGCTCACTACACTCAATTATAAAATTAAATATATATATTTTTTTACGGGTGTCAGGGGGCAGGGGTAACACCTGGCTGATTGCCCTACACGAAATGTAGGGAAAATAAATAAGAAAGTAGGGAAAGTAAAGGGAAAATAATCCCACAAAACAAAAAATGTAAATATATATATATATATATATATATATATATATATGCTCTGCTGAGCATAGCAGAATCCAGGTTGCATCACAAACGTTTGGATATCGATTGCATGCATGACATTGAGCTATTAAGCCCGACTTAACCGTGTTTCCCTCCATAAACTGTATAGTAAGCTGCGGCCAGGGTTGGCCCGCACCACAATAAGGGGCATGCAATTGCAGGTATGACCAAAATGGTTGGCTGCCTGCAATTTTTAGTGAACGGCTCATTCCAGAGGCTGGGTGCCCTCTCCGTGGGGATGTCCCAGCCTATGCTGAGCTGCACGCTTAACAAGTTTTTGGATGGCATGGCTACCCTGTGTCAAAAATATATCTATTTTCCTGACAACATGGTAGCCTGGAATGCGGTTACGTTGGGTTTTTAAGGTTTGTACGCATGTAGCGCTGGTGCCTCCGGCTGCTGACGAATATCTCTATCGGTATGTGGTTTATCTGAAAATCTTAACTTATATTAACTCATTGTAGCACTGTATCTTTTTTTGTATAATCTACTTTTATTTGAGACAAACAGGCAGAAACAATACATGGGGAACAGTTCCAAAATCAGTACAGTATAATGTAATAAGATAATCCTGAGAGCATATAAACACAATAGAATTCAAGACAGAAACCACACGAGTCACAGGACATATCAAGGACTCCTAGGGTATAGCCACCGGTCCAACACTCCGCCAGAACCGACAGATGCTTGGGTATTATGAGTGAAGGAGACTCTGCAAAAATATGATTTCTACTGTACCTAATAGGGACAGAAAGGGGAAAGAAGAGCAAAAGAAGGGAAAGATGGGGAAAGGGAAGGATAGATTACTCCATAAAAACCGGTTACCTAACCCGACAACTACCCAAGTACTGCGCCACGTCTCCCAGTCAAATACCCCACCCCCGGGAGGGCGCGCTAAAAGTTACCCTGGCTGATTAAGCCTGGCCTTAAACCTGAGTCCCGCAAAACCTCCCAGCAGGTCCAAGTTAGTGTGTATTTGTCTCTAAGCCCCTTGTCACCCAGGATAAGTTCCTCCGCTCGCCTAATCCATTCCAGCTCTGTTATCCATTCCCACAAAGAAGGTAGCTCCTGAGTTTTCCAGTGCCTGGGAATCACAGCTCTTGCAGCCGACAAAAAGTCTGAGTATATCCGTTTTGTATCGTGACAAGGACGCCTCCCACAGGGAGAGAAGTGCCAACTGGGGGGAGTTCTGGTGGTGTCCATATAGACACTCAATACTCTGTCCCAAAAAGAGTGGATAGCCGAGCACACCCACCAAATATGAGTCATATTGCCCTCCTCCGTGAGGCATCTCCAGCACAGGTCCGAGGAATAGGGGGCAAATCTCTTGATGTCCGATGGGCATCTATACCATCTAGAGACAAGCTTGTAGTTCCTCTCCTGCGTGGCCCCCTCTACTGATGCTTTGTGCGCCAAGTTGAACATTTTGGCTTGATCCTCCTCCGAGAGGGACAAGCCCAGCTCTCCCTCCCATCACGCGATATAACCCAACGACCCTGTATGAAAATTATTCACTAGGGCGGAATATATCCGGAAGAGGGCGTGGGGAAAGCGGAAGAGAGGAGCTCCTCCACTGATATTACTCCCCAACCTTAAGGACGACACAAAGGCCGCCGCCAACTGTCATGCGGTTTCAAGACACATATATCCCAGGATTCCGCTCTCTCAACTCTCCCAAAGATGGGAGCCCCCCCCCCCACTCAGCAGCTGGCCCACCCTCGGAGCAGTCTCAACCTTCCAACCCAGGAAGGACTCCACCCCCACCCCGGGGCCAAAGTCCGGATTTTCCAGAATCGGAGTCAGAGGGCCCGGGCGTCTCACTAGTTAATGCTTGGGATGTATGTGGCTGCACTACGAGGGTGCAGTAGTCTCACTAGTAACCTGCCTGGCTTGTTTGCGCACTCATAAATCATTGCTCTTAGTCTGTCTCTGTGGCGCAAATAGCACTGATTATTTAGGCTTTGCAGTTTCCCTCTTGCCCCCCCCCACTCAGCAGCTGGCCCACCCTTGGAGCAGTCTCAACCTTCCAACCCAGGAAGGACTCCACCCCCACCCCGGGGCCAAAGTCCGGATTTTCCAGAATCGGAGTCAGAGGGCCCGGGCGTCTCACTAGTTGGCCTCTAGTCGTCATGCGGTTCCACATGGTGAACAAGTGTTGGGTCAAAAACGGCAGGGACCTAAGCAGTTTTTTTGCCAGGGGCTTTGTCCAAGGCAGAGAGACCAGTGGCCAGGAGGACAACTCCTTCTCAATGATGACCTAGGGTTTGTTTGTGTCCTGATGTGCCAAATCTAACATTCTCATTAAGACCGCCGAAGTATGATAGAGTTTAAGATCTGGCAAACCTAGCCCTCTCTTTGTTTTGTGCCGGGACAAAATGTCATACCGGATCCGTGGTTTCGAGACCCCCCGAGACAAATTTAAAAAATGTCGATTTTAAAATCTTGAAGAAGCAACTAGGCGGAACTATGGGCCAGTTTGGAAAATATACCGAAAACGAGGTAGGATGTCCATCTTTATCACATTAATCCTGCTGCACCATGAGAGAGATTTGCTGTCGTATTGTTTGAGATCACCTATTGTTTTGTTCATCAGTGTGGCGTAGTTCAGCTCGTATATTTTAGTCAAGTCATTTGGGATCTGGACACCTAGGTATTTAATACTCACAGCCTGCCATTTAAAGGAGAAGCTATTTCTAAGGCCAGCCACTACAGACGGCGTTAAGGTAAGGTTGGGGGCTTCTGATTTCCCATAATCAATTTTAAAATTACTCGCCTTCCCGATCAAATTCCTTTAGAACGAGGGGGAGGGATATCACAGGAGCAGTTAGATGCAATAGCAAATCGTCTGCATATAGGGATAATTTGTGCTGTCTACCTCCCACCTCTATTCTCTTAATGTCCAGATTATTCCTCAGGGCCGTCGCCAGGTGTTCCATCATGATAATGTACAGAAGTGGCGACAACGGGCAACCCTGTCGGGTGCCATTGACTATAGAGAAAGGGGCTGAGACTATACCATTTGCCCTAACCAAGGCTGAGGGGTCCCTATAAAGTGCCATAATTTTGCCCAGGAGAGATGGGCCGATTCCAATCTGTTGCAGGGAGGCATACAGGTAATCCCACCCGGTCAAATGCCTTCTCTGCATTGCATGAAAGCAAGCAAGCGGGTATTCCCTTGGTCTTCACATAAGAGATCAGCGTGAGGAGCTTATTCGTGTTATCTGTCCCTCTCTGACAGGGACAAACCCCACTTGGTCTGGGTGGATATTACTAAATAGGACGGAAACTACGAAATAGGATGGTAACTACCACAAATTCTGGGTTTGGGGATAACGGTGATCGTTGCCGCAAGTGAGTGTTTGGGGAAGGGAGAGTCCGGGCCCACAGAATTGAAAACCCTGGGCAAAAAGGTGCCAGCCGTGCACCTAATTGTTTGTAAAACCTTGAAGTAAATCCATAGGGGGCCCGGACTCTTCCTACCAGGAGTGTTTTGTATCTCCCAAAGGGGGCTTCCAAGAGCTCAATCTCCTCTTGAGGGATCCTAGGGAGTGGGGTCCTGTCCACGTAGTCCTGTGCAGCTGAAGGAGCAAAGGGTTCTGAAACACGGAGTTGGAGCAGGGAAGGTTATACAGAGAACTATAATAGTCTCTGAAAGCTTCCGCTATTTTGACGG
Source organism: Gastrophryne carolinensis (assembly GCA_027917425.1). Classification (NCBI taxonomy): domain Eukaryota; kingdom Metazoa; phylum Chordata; class Amphibia; order Anura; family Microhylidae; genus Gastrophryne; species Gastrophryne carolinensis. The sequence goes on along the minus strand of CM051240.1, from coordinate 99,796,128 downwards.
GATTGGAGGTCTCGGCGTCTCCCTGTGTTTTAATGCTGGGGATGTATGTGGCTGCACTACGAGGGTGCAGTAGTCTCACTAGTAACCTGCCTGGCTTGTTTGCGCACTCATAAATCATTGCTCTTAGTCTGTCTCTGTGGCGCAAATAGCACTGATTATTTAGGCTTTGCAGTTTCCCTCTTGCCCTTTCCAGCTCTAGCCATTTGGCATCGGAGGGGGAAAGCTTATGATCGAGGTTTAAGTTTTGGATCTTGGATAGCGTCTGTTTAATGAGTGGATCTCTCCCTTTTAAGCCTGGATCCATGTTGAATTAGTATCCCCTTTAGGCCACATTTTAACGCTTCCCATTGCACCGGGAGGGAGGTACTATCGTTTTGGTGGTCAGACAGAAAATGGTCTATGGCGTTTTCAGCCGCTGTCAGGCAAGCCCCGTCCTTCAACAGGTTATCGCTAAGTCGCCAATCCCACCTACTTGGGTGCAGCCCAGGGAGCACAAAGGACAGGAAGATCAGAGCATGGTCCGACCATAGTATAATCCCTATGCTGGCCTTTGGATCCCAGGATATAGCGTGATGGCTTAATAGGAGATAATCTATACAACTATATGAGTAATTAGCATTTGAGTAGAATGTAAAATCTCTAGATCCCGAGTGTAGGGCACACCATACGTCTATTAACTGGAGGTCTGACAGTTTACTCTTTAACTTCTTAAAGTGGACCAACACCCTCCAAAACAACATAATTCTAATCAATTAAATATAAAAAAACACTTACCTTTTGATGACTTTTGCAGCCTTCTGTCCCTCACAGCGCCTGTAATCTTCATAATATTTCGCCGGAAGTCCCGCCCTGCATTTCTTGTCCGTTCATTACCTACCTGTCAATCACGCTTCTGGGTTAATTTGCATTTCTTGTCCGTGGAGCAGGTCTCTTCAGCTGTCGCGCGATTTTGCTTGTAGATCCTCATGTCTCCGCGTCATCGGGTGGGGGGGTTGCCTCTCTCAGTTCTCGGGAGCGTGCACGTCTCCCAGGCTGTCTGCTAGCTGACCTCATGTGCTCAGCCATGATTGGCTGCAGCAGCATGAGGCCCCTCCCCTCCCCTCCCTCCTCTACCTCCTCTCACTCCCCTCCACTGCACTTCACTTCCCAGCGCTGTCAGCAGCGAGCACACAGCACCTCCTCCAGCCATTCATCCCCAGCCTGCTCACCTGACAGCGCGCAGCTCAGTGACAGCGTTCCGCAGCAACTTACTGGCCAATGGCTGGCCGATCACGAATCACCGGCTCAGGATGCTACAAGCAACGCTCGGCGCAGGTTACTTCCCCGCCCCGGCCTGCCTTCATTCACGCAAGCCCCGCCCCCTGCTTGTCATCCTCACCCGAAGAGTGGTGTGATCGGGGTTACTATTGATTTCAAATATAGATGCATTTTGGGCAAACTGCAATAAAAGCACTGCTTGCGGGAATTCTTTTTAAATGAGGTTGTAAGCTTACTGTATATTTGGTTGTTATATTGACAGCTCGGTTTAAATGTAGGATTTCTGCAACAATACCTGTCTTCCTCTAACAATCCTAAATGACTTGCTTCATTCTACTGCCAGCACACTGCAGCCAGAGGTGATGGTACAGTGTTAGCTGATTCACGCAAGCCCCGCCCCCTGCCTGTCATCCTCACCCGAAGAGTGGTGTGATCGGGGTTACTCCAGTACGTTTGCCCCATAGCCCCGCCCCCAGGAACCGGCGGGCACACAGGCGCTTGTGCGCGCCGATAACTAAAATCAAAGACTCGCGCATGCGCAGTAGTGTTAGGCGAAGCGCCGCTCGCTCCCGACGTAAGCGGCGCTTCGCCTAACCACTGCGCATGCGCGAGATTAAACCAACAAAAGGTCAAAGATTAACTTCCTCCAGAGCACAGAATCCAAGATGGCGGCCGGACCGAAAACGGTTAGCGACGCGGCGAGGGAGGATCACAGGTAAGTTTAATTTACATTTCTTTTTTAATCGGGTCATGCTGCTTTTGCCACATATTTTTTAAAGGGGAAAAAAAAAAAAAAAAGGGCTGGGTGTTGGTCCACTTTAAGCCCCTTTAGAGGGATGGCGGACTTACCGGAGGAAGTGTTAAGTTGTGGGTTGAATGGCATATTTAAGTCCCCTCCCACTATGATTCTCCCCTCCGTAAAATCAGATAATTGTTTTAAAACATTAAGGCAAAATTGGGACTGGTCCTTATTGGGGCTGTATAGATTCGCAACTGTATACGTCTATGTACATATTAATTTTAGGAAAATGTATCTACCATTGGAATTAATCTTGGAGTCTATGACTTTATGGGGTAGAGATCTGTGGATGGCGATACAGACACCCTTCATTTAGCATCCGGGTTGGGAGCATGCACCCAGGAAGAGAAATAGCGGTCCCTAAAGTTGGGAACACGTCCCTCCTTGAAATGTGTTTCCTGCAACACCAGTTTGGCTCCACATTTATGGAGGTCATACAACACTTTAGATCTTTTCTCAGGGGCATTTAAGCCCTTCACGTTATAAGAGCAAACAGTTAAATTCGCCATCCTTACATGATGTTGCCTGAGGTGGTCAAGAGGGGTGTGGAGTACCTAAGGGGAGGTTGAGAGGGGGGAGAGGCCCGGATCCTCTTCAAGAAAGAGGAAAGAAAAAAAAAGAAAATGTAGAGAACAGCAGGTAACAACAGAGAAAAACAATCAGTAAAAAGGGAAAATCAATCAATAATCCACTAGATACAGTAAGTTAAATAACCAACACAACCTAGCGCACTAACGTGCTTGATCCCCTTGGGCTTCCTCAGGGGCACCCGAGGAAGGCCAGGGATCGTCTAAGTAGGGGAAGTGGAAGGCAAGAACCAGTGAAAACTGCCCAGGCCGGAGTGGAAGTGGTACACCAGCGTCTCGGGACTCATGATCCCGAAACCCCCAGTAAGCCCGCCCGTGCCACTTCGTCCTGAGCATCCCTCAAGGGATCCAGTCCAAACAAAACATCAGACTTCCACACCTCCCCTGATGCAGTTGCAGAGCAAATCATGTTATAAACCAACAAATCTTCATCTTCTTCTCAGCTGTTTCCGTTGGTGCGGTCAGCAGTCCACCGCCCATAGGCCTGAAGGGGGCCGGGGGGGGCACGGAAGGGGTGCAGCAGGCGGAAGGTCCTGCCTCAGGGTTCTCAAAGCAGTGAGGAGCCTTCACATCAAAGACTGAAGTCCTCCCCCGCCCCATGCCCCACAACATCCCCCAAACCCCCCCCCCAAGGCGGAAGTTGGGGCCTGACTCACACGGTCAACCCATACTCTCAGCAGACCGCCCCCCGCCAGCGAGCAATCATACGCATGTGTTAGAGGAACCCGTCCGAGCCGATTCCAGTCTGCGCAGCCCGACCTCGAGGGCAGGAGGGAGACCCCCCCCCCCCACGTCTGATCTCCCAGAGAGCAGCTGACTCTGAGCTTCTAAAAGCGAAGGTCCCTACTGAGTTAACCAGAGAACAGAACAAGTAGCAAGGTCCAAGTTCCAGTGATTGAAAATTCAACAGAACTACGTAAACAAACATTCCAGAAAGTCAATTGAAAAACTACGTGAAGTGACGAACGAGTCCTGAAGGAGTGGTTTAGAAGAAGCACCAAAGCCAATGTTCTATCTAGGAGAATCCCCTCTCATTCCCAGTCATTAGCAGCATTGGGGGCCTGCGGCCTGCCCCCTCTGATCCTTCTGGGCTCAACACGGCGACCTCCCAGTTCGGGGGCCCAGGGTGGGCACAACGATGGAGATAGCCAATTTTACAACTCCACTGCGGGGGAGCCCGGGAAATCAAAGGCCCCTCTGAGTTGGGAGTGGCTGCGAAGGACAAAGCTGCAACCCCGTAATTGAAGAATTAAATGGAAAGGGTGGCCCCATCTGTAGGTGGCTCCGGCAGCCCTGGCACTCTCCAACAGAAGTCTCATGACCTTCCTCATCTGAAATGTGCGGCGCGCTAAGTCGGATAATAAGATGATCTGCGCTCTTTTGAGCGTAATGGTCTTTTTGGCCCAAGCTTGACGCATAATGGCTTCTTTCAACTTGTAAACGTGCATACGACAAATTAAGTACCTCGGTCTGCACTGGTCAGGGCTTTTAGGGCCCGGAGCTCTGTGTACCCTATCTAGCTCAATGTCGTCACCCAGAGGACTATCTAGAACTTGATTGAATATCTGCACTATCGTGTCCGAGAGGTTGGAAAATTCAGGGACCTACGGGAGACTGCTTATCTTTAGGTTATTTCTTCTCCCCCGATTTTCCATGTCATCTTGATGGAGCAGTATGCCCACGATCTGACACGCGGACTCTATTTGGACCCTCTCTAGGGCACTGTGAGTATTCTCTAGCGCGGTAAGGCGTGGGTGGTCTGACTCCTGAACTTGCTCAACCGATGCAACTCAGTCACTGACCTTGATACTTCATCCATCTCTCTCCTGAAGGTGGACTCCATCCTATTTATGAAGTTCTCAAAAATCTTTCCTAGTGGGCAGTGAAGATATAAGGACTTTAATACTGTGCTGATCCAATTCCGAAGGAATGTTCCAGGACTTGCCGGACGCCAACAGTCCCAGACCAGAGGATCCTTGTGACCAACATGGGGAGGCAGACAGCCCCACAGGAGAGTCCGGGTCGCCACACGCGCACCCAAGCAGCATCCGGGGGCCCGCGGTGTGATGAGGCATCTCCATCTCATATGGAACTGCATCCGCATCTCTCTCGCCCACGTCTCCTAATCCATCCTCCTCCCGGGGGTCTTCATGCGGGGATTCGGCATGGGGGAACTGTCGAGAGTGGGGAGACTCGCTGCTGTAGTGGGACGGCCTCGGGTCCTCGCCCCCCCCCTCTCTCTGTGTTCAGGTCTGGCCAGCTGTCTTTCCTGTGTCAGGAGCTGTTGGCACTGCTCCTCCCCCTCATTAATGGGCCGGTGTGGGGGGGAAGCCCCGTGCCATGATCCCCCCTCAGATGAGCCCGAGGATATTATTAGTGCAGGGAGGGGGTCTGGCTGCCCATCCATTTCCCCCACTCAAGGGGCACTGAGGGATTGAGCCTGGGGCTGCAGCAGCACCTTTTCATTCTTTCCACTCGCGCTGCGGCGGGGTCTCATCTCCGACCCACCACAGCGTCTATCACTCACCTGTCGTCCTCAGCGGCAGCACACAGCGGGAGCGGTCTCCCTCCGTCTTCCCCCCCGATCCTCGGTTGCTCAGACGGGGAGGGGGGCCCTCCTCCACCCTGCGCCTCCTCCCCGAGATCTTTGGTCGCCTCGCGTCGCCCGGCGTTCTCCTCGCCGCTCACTGATGGAGGTGGGCTCGACCGCCCCACCTCTGCCTCTCCCGCCGTCCCGACCATCGGCAGCTGCACAGATGGGGCACTTCCACTTCATGGTCGTCCAAGCCTGGGTCCACGGTTGCCATCACTCTCCTCCGTGACCCCGCCTGCTGGGTTCTGCTCCTGGGGGAGGCAGACGCCATATTGCGGCCCTTCTCGCCAGCTCCGCACTCCTCCACCTGGAAGAAAGCTGAAATGGGGCCAGTTCTGCGCCCCTCTGCTGCCACTCTACTCTTCTTCTTCTTAGACATCACTGGAGGTAAGTCAAAAAGCTGCGTTATGTGGTTGATTGTGGCTTTTTTCACACAATCCGGCTGGAGCTCCACACTTTGCTTCCTCACACGGCCATCCCCAAGCCAGGCCCCCAGCAGTGTATCTTTTAATGTAGATCTAAATCAATCATTTCAATGCAGATCTAAAGCAATCATTTTAATGTAGACCTTAACCCTTTAAGTGCCAGCCTTCCTAGAATTTTTGTCACCGTTTGTTGCCAGACCACGTTTCACTATTTGGCGCTACATATGTTCAACCTTGATTTTTGAAGGTATTTCCAGAAAAATTATATATTGTTATTTTCTGAGCTTCAACATGCAATGTCTTGTTTGGCCTTTTTTTGTGTATTCTCAATACTTTTGGGTGAAATATGTGCAAAAAAAATTTCAGATAAAATACAACTATGCTACGCGCTAAGCGCACCTTGCAGTTTTTCCAGAAAAACAACCCTTTACATTTGAAATACGCAAACTACTACTACTACCCCACAAACTATATATTCTCTGGAAGTACACTCCTCAAGCTTTCTAGGCGTACCAGGCTTGTTTATGTGGGTGTAGTTTTGTGGAAGTAATCCCTCAATCAATTCTTTGGTTGCGCAGAGTTTCCCTAAAAAAGAATAAAAAAGAAGAACCAAACAAGAAAAAACAAGTAAAATCTGAAAAAGCAACATCCTCTGAACAGAACGGTACCCAACATGCATAGCTACTGTCAAGGGAAGAGTTGCAAAACACCCCAAAGTAAAGCATGTGCATAACAGTAATTTTATTTGAAAATTTCAGCTCTGCAGACAAAATGCACACCTTGCAATTTTTCAACCAAAACAAACCTTTACAGTTGGAATATCCCCCATAAACCATATATTCCCTGAAAGTACATGTTAAGCTTTCTAAGCATACTGAGCTTGTTGTAGTGGGCTCATCTTTCTGGAAGTAATCCCTTGAAGAATTCTTTAGGTTGCACAGGGTTTCCCTAAAAAAAAAAATATAAAAAGCAGAATAAAAAACATGTTTTCCTAAAATATCAATATGCAAACAAGTAATAAGGTAAATCTGAAAGCGCAAGGTCCCCCGAGCAGAACATAACCCAACATGCATAGGTACTATTAACCCTTTTAATTGCCAGCCTACTGGCACCCTCTGTTGACAGGTCATTTTTCCCCATTTTGCACCATGTTTAACCGTGATTTTTTTTTTCAAACAAATTTTTATTTAACGGCTCTCAAGTACAGGTTGGTGTTACATTACATGCCTAAAACATCTCATATCTCATTTACATGATAGGATGCTATTACATTACACACAAAAGTGACAGTAGCTCCAGAACCAATTCAGTCCCAGAATTGACATAGGTATTTTACAAAATTTAATAGGCATCCTGACCATCTTGCTTTCCTGCCCAAACTAACAACATAAACTCTTGTATAGCCAAATAGCAATACTCAGTAGTTACACAAGAGCCTTGATTAATAATGTTACCAACTTGAAAGAAAAGATTAGACAAAGGTGTAGAAGTGAAGGTACGGAAAAAAGAGAGAGAGAGCGAGAAAGAGAAATATAGCTAGGGGGCAAGAAAAAGAAAAAAAAAAAAAAGGAGAAAAGGGCGGGGGTCTGTCCGAATTGCATACTATACCATCCATAAGACTTCAAATGCTCAAGCCTGTTTGGTAGTGGGTAGTACCTTTGAAAGCCAACCAAGGCTGCCAAATCTGACAAAATTTCTGCATCATAGCCTCGATTCAAAGACACATTCGTCCGGACTTCCGTAGCTGTCTGTGAAAGTTTTTGTGGGTGTTAGTCTTTCTTTCCCTTTTTGTTCGTCCATTTTCTACTCGCACGAACGAGCGAACATAAACGTATACGCTCTTTCGCAGATCCAAAGGAAATCGGAAGTTTTGCGGAAGTTCGGCACATTTTCGGATCCCAATCGGAAATTTTTCGTTCGTTCAGATAACTTCCGTAATTGCAATGGACTGGCGATTAATTCAGAGAGCCGATTGCCGAGGGTCCACAAGCCAATAAACCCGTTTGTTTGCCAATCCCCTTACGGGACCATTTTGACCTCGGAACTAGCAGGCTAGCGGTATGGACAGCTCTAGTGACTTCAAGATTTGCTTCTCCTTGGCATTGAGATCGTCCGGAGGTCTGAGTCCAGATTGCACCGGTGGCGACGCATGGACATAAATGGCATGCATGGCGTTAAGCTGTTCGAGCTCACCAGGATTAATCGCGCTTCCCAGTTGTATAGTGAGCTGCGGCCATGGTTAGCCCGCACCACAAGGAAGGGGCAAGCAATTTTAGGTATCACCAAGATGCTTGGCTGCCTGCAATTTTTGGCAAACGGCTCGTTCCAGAGGCTGGGTGCCCTCTCCGTGGGGATCTCTCAGCCTACGCTGAGCCGCACTCTCTCCAAATTTTTGGAAGGCATGGCTACCATAACCCAAAAATATATAATTTTTTTCCTGATGATATGGTATCCAGAAACGCCATTAAGCTTGTTTTTTTTAATTTCGCCGACCTGTCCAACGTCATGGGTGCCATTGACTGTACCCATGTTGCCCTGGTCCCTCCTGCTGCCGACAAGGGAAAAGTTTTTTTAATGTAGACCTTTAATTTGTCCATTTTTAAATCCCTCTTTGCAACTAATCCCTCCTTGTAATTATCCGTCCTTGAAAAATTTCCCTCATTGTACTGTTTACATCATTGTAAAATATCCCTCCTTGTAATTATCCATCCTGGTTAATTATCCCTCCTTGTTAATTATCCCTCCTTTAAAAAAAAACTTCAGTTGAATTATTATTTCCTGGTTAGGATTCCCTCATTCTAATTAATGCCTAATTGAAATGTATACCTCCTTGAAATGTAACAATCATTATAATTAGTCCCTCCTTGTGACGCAAAATCCTTGAAATAATTCCACCCTTAGAAAGATTCACTCCTTACAAACAGTCCCTCCTAGCCAAGAGTGCCAGTGAAAGAATGGTCCGTTATTTAGTTGGTCCCCAATTGAGCTCCTTAGGCAAACACTTTACATTTTTTAGTAAATACACACTTAACTTGTAATTTGATATTCTGGAAACAGACAAATCCTTTTTGTGTTCCATAAATCCTTCTTTCCTTGGTTCTTGGTATTTTTATGGTCACCCACGTTTGGCTTATATGGTGTTAGAAGTTAGTGTTTAACTTGTTGCCAAAGTTTTACTGATGTAATTTTCTGTCCCAGGAACTGCAAAAATACCATTTTGTGAGTACTCACCTGAAAAATGGATATTGTTGGTGTGCCACACACCCCGCTTCACTTCTTAAATATTCATCCATTATTGGGTTAATCCACCGCAGGTGACGTAGTGCAGAGAGGAAGTCTTGTAACGAGCCCCCTTCCGGCCTATATATACCTGGTACCTCCCTTCAATCACCAGTATATTTAAAAAGCAGAAAGACAAGGTACCAGTATTCCACCGATAACCTCCAAAATCAATTTTGATATAAATAAAAAAGGGCTTCACCATATAAATGCTTCGGTAATACCGAAAAAGGGCGGGTGTGAAGCGGGGTGTGTGGCACACCAACAATATCCATTTTTCAGGTGAGTACTCACAAAATGGTATTATTCTTGGTGTGCCACACACCCCGCTTCACTTCTTAAATATTCATCCATTATTGGGACATCCAAAAGTAGTGTCCACAAGGGAAGGGCATCTCAAGGCCAGGTGAAGCATAACTTAAATGACTGCAGTCTGCAGAACTTTGCGGACAAAAACAGCATCCGCTGAGGCCCGCACATCAACTTTGTAAAACTTAGAAAAAGTGTGAACAGAAGACCAAGTGGCGGCCTTACAAACCTGTTCAACAGAAGCTTGGTGCTGAAAAGCCCAAGACGCCCCAACAGCGCGAGTGGAATGAGCAGTAATACGAAAAGGGGGAACTCTTCCCTTAGCAGAATAGGCCGCAGTAACGGCCTGACGTATCCACTTGCTAATGGCAGATTTGGCTGGTGCCAAACCCTTCTTAGGCCCATGGGGCACAACAAAAAGGGAATCCGTCCTACGGAAAGGAGACGTGATAATCAAGTAGTACTTAACACAGCGTACTACATCCAAACAATGCAAAACCCTCTCTTTGTCATTCTTAGGATTAGGACACAAGGAGGGAAGAACAACATCTTGGTTCAAATGAAAAGCAGAAACAACCTTAGGAAGAAAGTCTGGCTTGAACCGAAAGACCACCTTATCCTGATGCCTCTCGAAGTAAGGCGCCTGGATAGTTAAGGCCGCCAATTCTGAGACACGCCGGACAGAATTGATCGCTACCAAGAAGACAATCTTCTGAGTCAGGGTAGACAAAGCAATATCTTGCAAAGGCTCAAAAGGAGGAGCCTGAAGAGCCGAAAGAACCAATTCTGGGACTGAATTGGTTCTGGAGCTACTGTCACTTTTGTGTGTAATGTAATAGCATCCTATCATGTAAATGAGATATGAGATGTTTTAGGCATGTAATGTAACACCAACCTGTACTTGAGAGCCGTTAAATAAAAATTTGTTTGAAAAAAAAAATCACGGTTAAACATGGTGCAAAATGGGGAAAAATGACCTGTCAACAGAGGGTGCCAGTAGGCTGGCAATTAAAAGGGTTAATAGTACCTATGCATGTTGGGTTATGTTCTGCTCGGGGGACCTTGCGCTTTCAGATTTACCTTATTACTTGTTTGCATATTGATATTTTAGGAAAACATGTTTTTTATTCTGCTTTTTATATTTTTTTTTTTAGGGAAACCCTGTGCAACCTAAAGAATTCTTCAAGGGATTACTTCCAGAAAGATGAGCCCACTACAACAAGCTCAGTATGCTTAGAAAGCTTAACATGTACTTTCAGGGAATATATGGTTTATGGGGGATATTCCAACTGTAAAGGTTTGTTTTGGTTGAAAAATTGCAAGGTGTGCATTTTGTCTGCAAAGCTGAAATTTTCAAATAAAATTACTGTTATGCACATGCTTTACTTTGGGGTGTTTTGCAACTCTTCCCTTGACAGTAGCTATGCATGTTGGGTACCGTTCTGTTCAGAGGATGTTGCTTTTTCAGATTTTACTGATTTTTCTTGTTTGGTTCTTCTTTTTTATTCTTTTTTAGGGAAACTCTGCGCAACCAAAGAATTGATTGACGTCCACTGTCAGAGCCAGAGGATCCTGGGAGAGTGACACGAAGCTCGGGAGCCTGTGATAGTGATGAGGGGCCAACAGGTCCACCTCCGGAGTCTCCCATTGGAGACACAATAAGTGAACCACCCGAGGATGGAGAGCTTATTCTTCCAGACGGGGAGAGCACTTGCTCAACCGGTCCGCTACCTGTTCCATCACCTCTGGAATGTAAACCGCCGAGAGACAGGGAACATGGAACCCTGCCCATGTCCGGATCAGGGACATTTCTCTGAGAGTACTCAGACTGCGCGTCCTTCCCTGAAGACCGACGTAAGCAACCGCTGATCGATTGTCTGAACACATCTGGACCCGAAGTCCCAGAACGTACTGAGTCAGGAGAGCAAATAGCTGACAAATGGTTCTCGGATTCAGAATACTGATGGGTAAGTGGGGCCTCCACTGCCCCTGAAACTGTAGCTCCTTCCAGAATCTGTCCCATCCCGACAGACTGGTGTCCGTGGTGACACCTTTCCAAAGGGGGGTCAGGAAAGACCTGCCCTATTCAAGATTGGTCGAGACCAATCACCACAGGAGGGACTGCCGTACACGGGAGGACAACTGGAAGGACTGATCCAACAACAGAGGTTGCTGGTCCCAACACGCTAGCAGAAATAGCTGAAGCGTTCTTGTGTGAATTTGGGCAAAAGAAAGACACACTCCGTCTTGATGAGAGTTCAGGCCGGGATGAACCGACCCATGAATGGACCGTGAGGGAGGGTGAGACTCGAATTCCAGGTTGTAACCGGGCGACACTACCCCCTGGATCCATCTGCCTGGAACCACATGGTTCCAATGGTAGAAGTGTCGCAATAGTCCCCCCACCCGCACGGGTGAGGGCAGCCCCTCATTGCTGAGTGAGCTTATCAGCAGGTTTGGGCTTAGTGCCCCAGGACTGAGTGGGCCGGCCACGGCCCCTCCCCCGAGTCCAACCTGTGCCACTGGTAGTGGGAAAGGACGCACCTTTGCCCGCTCTGAACCTTTGAAAGGAAGGCCTACCGGAACTTGTCCCCCTGAAGGGACCACGAGGCCTTTTGCGTTGTGGCATCTTACCACCTTTTGCGACTGAATCAATTTTCTCCCCAAACAGACGCAACCCCAAAAAGGGGAGAGCTGTGAGCACCTTTTTGGAAGCCGTGTCTGCTGACCACTGACGTAGCCATACTGACCTGCGAATAGCCACCAGCATAGCTGCCGCCTTGCTACTCACAGTCAGCGCATCGTCCTGAGCGGCCAGGACATAAGCCACAAAAGATTCACACTGCTCAAGTGCAGTGAACTGTTTGCAAGCGGGATCAAGATCCTCATATAGCCCCTGAATTAGGGACTTAATTGCCAATAGAAGAAGGGCTGAAGCACATACCGGGCGCAATGCTGACCCGGAATAGATAAAACCATGTCGAGCGTATTGGTCAATCCGACGATCTTCCCCATCTTTGGGGACAGTGGTCTCAGCAGATTGTACCATAGCCGAGCTGGAGAGTCCTAGTACAGGGGTATCGACGTCCGGAGGGACAGACCAAAGCTTCACCAATTCTGGCGGAAAAGGATAACGCTTTTCCCAACTGGAAGGAATTCCAGATAACCGTGTGGGATGTTCCCATTCCTTAAGAACCACCCTCTCAAAGTGGTGCTGTCTGGGAAAAACCAAACTCGGCTGAGGCTCTTTAAACAACTGACCCTTTGGCGGGGCGGCCGCCTCAGGCGTATCTAAACTCAAAATTTTAAACATTTGAGCCAGAATGGAGGGGGTGTCAAAAACAACCCCCTCTGACCAATCGCCGATCTCATCAGCCACACGCTGACCTGTCGGCTCATCTGACCCCGACGGGAGTTCATCCTCGTCCGGGGATCCATCGGACCATTCCACAGGTTCACAAAACTGGTCCTGTGGAGCCGAAGGTACCGGAGTCAGGTGCCTTCGTTTTGCAGCGGCCTTCAACGCTGCTTTAACGGGCATCATTTTCCGGGGGCAGGGCTGTGCTGCCGCCTCGGAATTCGAATCCCCACTTTTGACAGTGTCATGCGGGGTCCGGAATAGGGAGGGAGAGGTAGGAGATGATGAAGGATGCGATGGCCCCGCAGCAACGGACTGGCGCGCAATAGTCTGTTTTGCACAAGGGATGCAAATAAAGATATCATCAGCTGGGAGTGGAACCCCACAACCTACGCACCCCCCAAACGGCTCAGCAGAACCGTTTCCGGAATTTACGGAAGCCTCCATATGGTGATTTATGGTATTCGCAATAATGGGACTTTTAAGGCATAAGCCGACCCGGGATGCCCCTTTTATTAGTAATGTCCCGGAAGGGAGGATTTTTATATATATTTTTTTTTTTTAAGTTAAGGTCCCCTTTAATAGAAACTATATATATATATTTATATATAGTCTATGTATATAAACATTCAAAGCAATCCCAATAATTAGCCAGGCACATAGAGCCGGAGGGCCAGCATAAGCAGGGATCCCAGGATCTGCAAGGCAAAGAAACAACCATCAGATCCTTCACATGTGTATAACATATAAGTATGGCACCAAGTGCCCTTAAATGACGCCCCCTTAATTACAGTGACTTCTCACTGTATTGTTAAAAAGTATTCCCCATTTAACGGCCCCAACGGGAGGGGCCGCTTACCTGGACAGCAATCAGCCGGTAAGCCTGCAGCCATGAGCAGGCATGAAGACAAAGTGCGGCCGTGCGCCCACCTGACTTCCTGTGTTTTGAAGGAAGCAAGGACGCTGGGCCCGCCGCAGACGCCGCATGACGTCGGCGCTGCGCCCCCGGCACCGCGTCAGCGGGACCCGCCCCCCCCCTACGCCGATCAGCTGGAATCACTTACAGCTGGGCCACAGCACGTGCGCCCAGGCGGCGGAGGGTAAAAAACGCATGGTGCTGTACAATGCTAACATGAATGCCAGGCGAGGAGAGGTGAAAGGGGGGAGGGGGGAGGGGGTAGGGGGCCACAAAGCAACAAACTGCAAGAGAAGTGGCCAGCCTTTTCCCAGCGCAGCCTGCCCTTAAAGCAGACCCAAAAATATACACATGCTACAGTGAATGTATAAACATGACACATATGTTAACATGCAGTGGGACAAGTGAAACACACATACTAAAAGCACACCCTCACACACCCCCCCCCCCCATAGTGAAGGGAGAAGGGACCGTAACGGGAGAGTAAAGGGCTACGGGGACCCTCGGGACAGGGGCATCCCATTTCCGGATCACCATGCCGGTTAGCCGCATTGCCCCACGCATGAGGTCGAGCGGTAGGAGATAAGCTCCTAGGCACTTAAAGTGCCATCTACCATTTGCCCGGTGAGCAGCCTAGGCTGGGAGGCTTCCATTTCACCATAAAGGTATACAAACTCAAACCGGGCAGAAATAGACCAAAAGGGGGGTGGCGGGGTAAGAATACCCCGGCCTACCTGTAAGCAGGAGACTTCCATCTTCTGACTTGTCAGCAAGCAGAGAGAAAAAATACTGGTGATTGAAGGGAGGTACCAGGTATATATAGGCCGGAAGGGGGCTCGTTACAAGACTTCCTCTCTGCACTACGTCACCTGCGGTGGATTAACCCAATAATGGATGAATATTTAAGAAGTGAAGCGGGGTGTGTGGCACACCAAGAATAATACCATTTTGTGAGTACTCACCTGAAAAATGGATATTGTCAGTGTGCCACACACCCCGCTTCCCCTTTAATTCTTCACGATTGGGTTACTCACCGCCAGGTGACGCAGTTGCCGAGAGGAAGTCTTGTAACGAGCCCCCTTCCGGCCTATATATACCTGGTACCTCCCACTTAACACCAGTGATTTAAAAAGCAGAAAGACAAGGTAATAACCAGTAATCTAAAGGTAATCTCAAAATAAAGAAAAGCTTCACCATATAAAGGATCCGGGATACCGAAAAGGGCGGGGTGAAGCGGTGTGTGTGGCACACTGTCTATCCATTTTTCAGGTGAGTACTCACAAAATGGTATTATTCTTAGTGTGCCACACACCCCGCTTCCCCTTTAATTCTTCACGATTGGGACATCCAAAAGCAGTGTCCACAAGGGATGGGTATCCGAAGGCAAAAAATGAAGCATAACTTAAATGACTGCAGTCTGCAGAACTTTGCGGCCAAAAACAGCATCCGCTGAGGCCCGCACATCAACTTTGTAAAACTTAGAAAAAGAACATGATGAACAGATGAACATATGAACAGAAGACCAAGTAGCGGCCTTACAAACTTGTTCAACAGAAGCTTGGTGCTGAAAAGCCCAAGACGCTCCAACGGCGCAAGTAGAATGAGCAGTGATACGAAAAGGGGGAACTTTCCCCTTAGCAGAATAGGCCGCAGTAACGGCCTGACGTATCCATTTGCTAATGGAAGATTTGGCCGGTGCCAAACCCTTCTTAGGCCCACAGGGCACAACAAAAAAAGGCATCCGTTTTACGAAAAGGAGAAGTAATAATCAAATAGTACTTAACACAGCGTACTACATCCAAACAATGCAAAACCCTCTCTTTGTCATTCTTAGGATTAGGACACAAGGAGGGAAGAACAATATCCTGATTCAAATGAAAAGCAGAAACAACCTTAGGAAGAAAGTCTGGTTTGAACCGAAAGACCACTTTATCCTGATGCCTCTCAAAGTAAGGCGCCTGAATAGACAAGGCCGCCAACTCCGAGACACGCCGGACCGAAGTGATAGCTACCAAGAAGACAACCTTCTGAGTCAGGGTAGACAAAGCAATATCTTGCAAAGGCTCAAAAGGAGGAGCCTGAAGAGCAGAAAGAGCCAAATTCAAGTCCCAAACAGGGAGTAATGGTTTCTTGGGTGGCCGCACATGCGTAACCCCCTGGAAAAAAGTTTTAACTAAAGGATGAAGCGCAAAATGCTTCTGAAAAAAAGATAGATAAGGCAGAAACTTGCCCTTTCAACGTACTTAGCTGAAGACCAGAGTCCAGCCCTGATTGTAAAAACTCCAGAATCCTGGAGACCGAAAAGACCCTACAAGGAAAAGATCTAATCTCACACCAAGCGATATAGGCTTTCCAAGTCCTATAGTAGATGATAGAAGAAGACCTCTTCCGGGCACTGATCAGAGTCTTAACGACCGAGTCAGAAAGACCCTTCTCCTTCAAGATGGAGGTTTCAGCAGCCAAGCCGTCAAACCCAGCGTTGGTAAATTGGGGTAACACAGCCGACCCTGAGTGAGCAGATCGGGCCGAAGAGGCAGAACAAACTGGTCCACTGCCAGCCGAACGATGCGAACCATTCTCCTTGGCCACCTTGGGGCCACGAAAATGGCGGACACCCTTTCCAGAGCCAGCTTCCGTACCACCCTGCCCAGCATGGGTATCGGAGGAAACAGGTACAGAAAACCCCAGATCCCCCCAGCTCAGGGACATGGCATCCACTGCCAGAGCCAGAGGATCCTGGGAGAGCGACACGAAGTTCGGGAGCCTGCAATTGCGACGAGAGGTGAACAGGTCCACCTCCGGCGTCCCCCATCGGAGACACAGTGAGCGAAAAACCTGAGGATGGAGAGACCATTCTCCCAGATGGAAAGAGCTCCTGCTCAACCGGTCCGCTTCCTGGTTTTCCACCCCTGGAATGTACACCGCCGAGAGACAAGGAACATGGGCCTCCTCCCATTTCAGGATCAGGGACACCTCCCTGAGAGCACCCAGACTGCGAGTCGCTCCCTGATGATTGATGTAAGCAACCGCTGTTCGGTTGTCTGAACGAACCTGGACCGGAAGGCCCAGAACGTGTTGAGTCAGAAGGGCAAGAACCCGACGGATGGCTCTCAGTTCCAGAACATTGATAGGTAAGTGGGCCTCTTGAGGTCCCCACTGCCCCTGGAACTGAAGCTCCTTCCAGGATCCCCCCATCCCGAAAGACTGGCGTCCGTGGTGACAATTTCCCAAAGAGGGGTCAGGAAAGACCTGCCCTTCACGAGATTGGCCGAGACCAACCACCATTGGAGGGACTGCCGGACCCGGGAGAACAACTGGAAGGGCCGATCCAGCGACCGAGGCCGCCGGTCCCAGGATGCCAACAGATAGAGCTGAAGCATCCTCGTGTGAAATTGAGCAAAAGGAACTGCCTCGAACGAGGCAACCATCAACCCTACCAGCCTCATCCCCAGACGGATGGACGGCCGAGGATTGGAAAGTAGGACCCGAGCCAACTCCTGAATCAGATACACTTTGGACTGAGGGAGAAACACCCTGTGTTGACAAGAGTCCAACTGCATCCCCAGAAAAGACACCACCCTGGCCGGAGCGAGGGAGGACTTGGGGAAGTTGATCACCCAAACAAAGCTTTCCAGCGTGGAGACCACCATCCTGGTGTCTGTCTCTGATTGATTGAGGGACGGAGCCATGATGAGAAGGTCGTCCAGATAAGGTACGACACGAATGCCCCGAGATCTGAAAATGGCCATCACCCCTGCCAGCACCTTGAACACTCTTGGGGCCGAGGTAAGGCCAAACGGAAGTGCCACGAATTGAAAATGCTCATCTTTCATCACGAATCGAAGAAAACGTTGATGAGCCTGGCAGATGGGAACATGAAGATAAGCATCCTTGATGTCTATAGAAGTCATGAAGTCCCCCTGCCGAAGAGAACCGATGGCCGTACGCAAAGTCTCCATGCGAAACTTCCGAATACGGATGAACCTGTTGAGTAATTTCAGGTCCAGGACGGGACGAACCGACCCGTCCTTTTTGGGGACTGCGAAAAGATTGGAGTAGAAACCGAAGGCCCATCTCTAAGCGCGGTACCGGCCGGATGACTGCCATTTCTAAAAGATTCCTTATCGACGCCAGGAGCCCCTGTGCGGCCAAAGGATCGATGGGCACCCGAGACCGAAAGAACCGTGAAGGAGGGCGAGACTCGAACTCCAGTTTGTAACCGGACGACACCACCTCCTGGACCCATCTGTCCGGAACCTCCTGGTCCCAAACCTGGGAGAAGTGTTGCAATCGTCCCCCCACCCGCACGGGTGAGGGCAGCCCCTCATTGCTGAGCGGGCTTACCAGCAGGTTTGGGCTTGGCGCCCCAGGACTGAGCGGGACGGCCACGGCCCCTCCCCCGGGTCCAACCTGCACCTCTGGTAGCGGGAAAGGAAACCCCCCCCTACCCGCTCTAAATCCCCAAAAGGAAGGTCTAAAGGCACTTGCACCCCGAAAGGGGCGGCGAGGCCTCTTGCGTTGATGCATTTTACCACCTTTTGCAACTGAATCAATTTTATCACCAGTCGCAAACCCAAAACAGGAAGTGCTGTGAGCACCTTTTTAGAGACCAAGTCCGCCGACCACTGGCGCAGCCACACTGACCGACGAATAGCCACCAGCATTGCCGCTGTCCTGCTACTCATCGCCAGAGCAAGACAAAGGAAATAAAATGACTCACACTGTTTTAAGAGAACTAAACTCATCACAAGCGGGATCAAGATCTGCGCACAGATCCCTAATAATGGATCTAACTGCCAACAGAAGAAGCGCCGAAGCACACACTGGCCGCAGCGTCGATCCGGCACTGATAAAACCATGGCGAGCAAATTGATCAATCCGACGATCCTCACCATCCATAATGGCAGTGGTGTCAGAAGAATGTACCACAGCCGTGCTAGACAGCCCTAACACAGCGGTATCGACGTCAGGGGGAACTGACCAAAGCTTCACCAAATCCTCCGGAAAGGGATAGCGTTTATCCCAACTAGGAGGGATTCCAGCCAGTCGTGTGGGTTGTTCCCATTCCTTAAGCACAACCCTCTCCAAGTGTTGTTGCCTGGGAAACACCAAACGCGGCTGAGGCACATCAAACAACTCACCCTTTGGCAGGGCGACTGCCTCAGGTGGATCTAAATTCAAAATTTCAAACATTTGAGCCAAAATGGAGGGGGTGTCAAGGGATACCCCTGTAGCCTGATCGCCAACAACATCAATCTCTAGCTGGTCTGCAGGCTCATCCGACTCCACAAGGAGTTCCCCCTCCTCGTCCAGGGAATAATCGGACCAATCCACAACTTCGCACCTCTCATCCTCCGAAGCAGGAGCTGCCGGAGAAAGGTGTTTCCGCTTCGCTGTAGCCTTCTGAGCTACTTTGGCGGAAATTATCTTCTCGAGGTTGGTCAATCGCACACACACCTCGGATTGTGAATCCCCACTTTTGACAATGTCACACGGGGTCCGGAATAGGGAGGGGGGGTAGGAGATGACGGAAGTTGCGAGGAGCCAGAAGCCGGAGCGACCGACTGACGCACGATATTCTGCTTTGCACAAGGAATGCATAATATAGCATCATCGGCTGGGAGCGGAGTCCCATAACCCCCACACAGCCTAGATGGCCCCGAAGAGCCATTTCCGGTATTGTCGGAAGCCTCCATATGGTGATTTTATGATATTCGCAACAACCGTGGGTTTTTACACATAAAGCCACCCGGGATGCCCCTTTAAATTAATGTCCCGGGAAAGGGAGGATTAATTTTTTTTTTTTTTTAAATAATGTTTTTTTTAAATATATATATATATATATATATATATATATATATATATATATATATATATTTTTTTTTTTTTATTTATTTATTTTTTTTTTTTCAAAACCTTAGGACAAAACCCAATTTAGAGTAATAAGGCTAGCCAGGTATAACAGAACCGGGAGAGCCTGCAGTGAGGGAATCCCAGAATCTGTGGGGGAAAAGAGACCACAGTCAGTACCCCAGCCAGAATGCACCACAATCATACATAACCAATAAGGCAAACATATATGGCTAGCTTAAACATCTTGAATAAATACACATGACACATGCAATTTCAAGGCAAAGCCAAAAGTGCAAAAAAAAAATCAGAGTACATACCGGTATGAATACATGCCCATACATATATATATATATATATATATATATATACACACAACACACACATATATATATATATATATATATATATATATATATATATATATATATATATATATATATACACACATACACATACACCAATATATATATATTCATATACATTCATATCAGAATGGTAATGTGTAATAACGCAGCAACTGGAGCCCAAATCCCACAGTTATGTGATATATTAAGTCAACCTATCAGAAGGCTGACATAAAAAATATACCCATAAGTAGAAATGCCCCAGGGAAACGCTACACAAGCAGCACATAGCATAAGAACGGCCCCACGTGCACAATGGTGGGGCCGTTTACCTGTGAAGTTTCAGCCGCACAGAAGGCTCTTCCCCCACCGGCTGCAGTGTACAGGTCTCTAATGAGACCAGGGAAACGAAGGGCGGGCCCGGAGCCGAGAAGAGAGGGAAATACAAACGTGCAGTAACTGAAACAAGCCCCAGCAGCCCTGGCCATGTGCTGACACTAAAAACTGCCAAGGCCTTTTCACAGTAAAGTAAAGCACTCATGCACATTACACACACACACACCCCTCCCCCCCCCCCCCGCGAAGGGAGAAGGCCAAGCGGGAGAAGGTGACCTAAAGGGACATCGAGACAGGGGCATCCCTGTTGATGATGTTGATTAACACGTTAACCAATCTACCACGGCAGATGCGTTACTGGTGGAGACACGACCGCTAGCAGATACTGGCAGATCAGATCTCTCACCGTGACTTCTGCTGCCACTCGCCCCTAGTCTGCTGCGACCTCTGCCTGCTGAATCTTGGCCTCTGCCACTCCTCTTTGAACATCCTGGCACTTGTCTGCCTGACATTTTTATGTATTTGCTTATTTAGTATAAACAGATTGGATTCAAGGTGCAGCTTTGGGGTGCCCTGCGGCCTGGTTTATTGAAAGCAGTCAACAAGGAAGTGCAAACTGAAGTAGCTTAATAAAGCAGCTGATGCTGATCAACACTTATGTTGTATAACAGATAGGGTGCAAGGTGCAGGTTTGGGGTGCCCTGCGGCCTGGTTTATTGAAAGTAGTCAAAATGGAAGTGCAAACTGAAGTAGCTTAACGAAGCTGATGCTGAACAACGCTTATGTTGTATAACAGATAGGGTGCAAGGTGCAGCTTTGGGGTGCCCTGCGGCCTGGTTTATTGAAAGCAGTCAAAAACAAGTGCAAACTGAAGTAGCTTAATAAAGCTGATGCTGATCAACGCTTATGTTGTATAACAGATAGGGTTCAAGGTGCAGCTTTGGGGTGCCCTGCGGCCTGGTTTATTGAAAGCAGTCAAAAAGGAAGTGCTAACTGAAGCAGCTTAATGAAGCTGATGCTGAACAACGCTTATGTTGTATAACAGATAGGGTGCAAGGTGCAGCTTTGGGGTGCCCTGCGGCCTGGTTTATTGAAAGCAGTCAAAAACAAGTGCAAACTGAAGTAGCTTAATAAAGCAGCTGATGCTGATCAACGCTTATGTTGTATAACAGATAGGGTTAAAATAGCATGTGCCGTGAGATGCCCATGTGGCCTGGTGTATTTTAAGCTGAACAGAAAATATTAACACTAATCCAATTTTGAGAAATGCTTTTGTTTAACAGATAGGGTGAAAATAGCATGTGCCTAGGGATGCCCGTGTGGCCTGGTGTATTTTAAGTTGAACAGAAAATATTAACACTAATCCAATTATGAGAAATGCTTTTGTTTAACAGATAGGGTTAAATAGCATGTGCCTTGGGATGCCCATGTGGCCTGGTGTATTTTAAGCTGAACAGAAAATATTAACACTAATCCAATTATGAGAAATGCTTTTGTTTAACAGATAGGGTTAAAATAGCATGTGCCTTGGGATGCCCGTGTGGCCTGGTGTATTTTAAGCTGAACAGAAAATATTAACACTAAACCAATTATGAGAAATGCTTTTGTTTAACAGATAGGGTTAAAGTAGCGTTCAGGGCTAAATAGCAAAAAGGGTTAAATAGCATGTGCATGACATGCACAGGCTGCAGCTGTATTTAAACCAAACCAAATATATTAACAGTAACCCAGTAATTATGAAATATGAATCATAGGCAGCACTAGGCACCCTGTCACTGTGACTTGTATGCTGCTGGATTGTTCCGGTTTTAAATCTATCTTTCCCTATCTTTGTCTACCACTCTAAATCTCCCTATCTGTCTCTCTCTTTACCTATCTGTAACTGTCTCTAGCTATCGCTATCTCACGCCTAACTATGACTAACTGTCTGTCCTTCCCTGCAGCTAGCTCCGTTTTCTCTGCAATGCAAGTCTGAACTGTGCAAAAGGAAAATGGCCACCGCTTTATATAGCACGGTGACGTCACCGGGCTTCCTGGCTGCTGATAGGCTGCATGTGACTGTCCCATCATCACTTGCCCCTGGGGACATGTGTGAACATGTCCGTCCACCATCTTAGAACGCCTGTCATTGAGTTTTAAGGAAAACTTCGATCGCTCGAATCGCCGGAAAATTCGGATTCGTTCAGAATCGAATTTCTCATGAAATTTGGAACGAATCCGGGTTCGTCCGGATCGATTCGCTCATCCCTAGTTGTAATCAGGGGAAATGGGGCTTTCACATGCAATATGGTTTTCATTAATAAAACAAATGTTTTATTTAAAATAAAGGGGAAATTTTCTAAAAAATATAATTTTTTGTTTTTTACGCAAAAATATTTAAAAAACAGTAGAAAAATTACAAACAAGACATTTCATGTTAAAGCCTAAACTCTGCTGCAAAATATATATATATATATATATATATATATATATATATATATATTTTCCTGAAAATTCCGGCAAAATCATGGTTAAACATGGCGCAAAATGGGGAAAAAATGACCTGTCAACAGAGGGTGACAAAACTTCAAGTAGGCTGGCAATTAAAAGGGTTAATAGTACCTATGCATGTTGGGTATTGTTCTGCTCGGATGATCTTGTTCTTTCAGATTTAGCTTGTTTTTTCTTGTTTGCATATTTATATTTTAGGAAAACATGTTATTTATTCAGTTTTTTAATTGATTTTTTTAGGGAAACCCTGTGCAACCTAAGAATTCTTTGAGGGATTACTTCCATAAAGGTAAGCCTACTACAACAAGCTGGGTACTTTTAGAAAGCTTAACATGTGTACTTTCAGGGAATCTATGGTTTATCAGGGATATTCCAAATGTAAAGGGTTGTTTTGGTTGAAAAATTGCAAGGTGCGCACTTTGTCTGCAGAGCTGAAATTTTCAAGTAAAATGACTGTTATGCGCACGCTTTACTTTGTGGTGTTTGCCAACTCTTCCCTTGACAGTAGCTATGCATGCTGGGTATTGTTCTGTTCGGGGGATGTTGCTTTTTCAGATTTTGCTTGTTTTTTCTTGTTTGCATATAGATTTTTTAGGGAAACTCTGCGCAACCAAAGAATTGATTGAGGAGTTACTTCCACAAAACTACACCCACATCAACAAGCCTGGTATGCCTAGAAAGCTTGGGGTGTGTACTTCCAGAGAATATATAGTTTGTGGGGGGTATTTCAAATGTAAAGGTTTGTTTTTCTGGAAAATCTGCAAGGCGCACTTAGCACATATCACAGTTGTATTTTATCTGAAAATCTCCTAAAGCACTGTTTCAGTTTGGGGGCGTGTTCTGGGCAGGAAAGGGTGTCTACCAATACATATGTGGTACCGCTGTAACCGGAAGAAATTGGGGTTTCACATGCAATAAGACTTCATTGACAAACTTACATTATTTATTACAAAAAAAAATACAAATTGCAAAAAAAATAGATATTTTTTTATTTTTTTGCACAAATTTCACCCAAATGTATTGAGAATACACTAAAAAAAAGGCCAAACAAGACATTGCATGTTGAAGCTCAGACTCTGCTTAAAAAAAACAATATAACATTTTTACCTGGAAAAGCTTTGAAAATCCCTTCAAAAATCAAAGTTGAACATGTGTAGCACAAAATAGTGAAAAGTGGTCTGGCAACAAAGGGTGACAAAAACTCCAGGTAGGCGGCAGTTAAAGAGTTAAAGCAATTTGCAGACTGGTCACAAAAAGTGGACAATAGTTTGCATTTCAAATGCTTTTAACCCTCTCATCAAGGAGCTGGCCTGATTTGTCCAACTCATAAAACTTTTGCAGTTAGTAAAAAAAAAAAAAAAAGACCAATGCTCTTTATAATTCATGACTCCAACGCCATATCAGTCTCAGTAACTGTGACTGTGCATGCCCAACATCATTCACTCCAATGCAGTGGTGGACTCGGTTCCAAAAATAAGCCCTGAATTTTAAGAGATTCTGAGCCCTACATCAGTGTGCTTCCCAGCTAGTCAAGGACTGCGTTCTTCAGCTCATGGGCTATACCACTGCAGGCAAAGATGAAGAGTTGATGCCCCCTCAACAGCACATGTGGTTTGGGCTATTTTCTGTGTTTGGGGAGCTAAACCAAGCCCAGCTTGTTGCAAGATAGTGTGAAACACCAGGAATTCTCGACCTGTGCTTCCTATGGCCCATCCAGCAATGGAGGGGGCATGTCATGGCAGTGTCTGGCACACTCCTCCATTGTAGTGAATAAAGCGGGCATGCACAGTTACAGTAACTGATGAGAGGTGACAGGAGCATACATAGACTTCGGGAGACCCAAACTCATGAACAAGGATGTTTCTGAGCACTAGACTGGGAGGATGCTGTTGCACAGGAGACAAGTCTAGTTATATTTTAGAGGTAGAGCCTATTGTTCACAAGGGTTGCTTAGTATTCATTTAAAGTTATGCTGAGTGTTAAATTATTTTTGTATCAGAACCTCATTCAGAGTAATCAATGCATTGCTATCGTCATTACATATAGTGATATAGAGGCTACATTTGAGAATGATGTCATAGCATTTTTAGCTCTGTGAAAGAAAAATATTTAATTTCTTTCCTGTCGCTCTCATTTTATTCCCTTGTGTAACAGGATGATGTTGCTAAGGAAACATACACAAGAAAAAAAAACTTTTTAATGCCATCTATATCTTGGTTTCTAAATGAGCTATTATGTAAAAACTCAGCTGAATTAAACATTTGGCAAAAGGGAATAATTTGAGGAAATAAGGAAACCCCGTTTTCTAAAATCACACAACTGAATTAATTATGTGTCACTAGGAATATAAGAATGGGCTTTATTCCTTTTTTGATACATGTATGGCAGGTACTGTATTCATTTTTGCATTTTAATATGGAATTATACTGTAATAAAAATAGACTAATGCTGTGTCTCAAAAGCACTTGTCTTAGCATATTGGATGCCTAAACAGCAGCATTTTGATAGAATAATCACCATCAGTATGGTCTGATCGCCTATCTAAGTTCCTTGATATTGCATTGCTCTAACTGAAAGTAGGTTAACACTGTATAATTAATATAAATGCATTACTATAATCAAGTAATATAACCTAGTATCTTAAATTCTCAAATATGGCCTAAAAAAATCATGGATGACCAACTTCAGTATCACTGTGTGTGATCCTATGGGGTATAACTTAAAACAAGGTTTGCTTTTAATATAAGGGAATGAAGGACAAGTATATATGGGGTTGTCATTCTTATAACTTAAAACCGATCTAAAGTCTAAGAACATATCCCAGCTAAATCTGACAAAAAACACCTTAGCTTCCCAATCCCATTGTATTTTTTGCAGTTGATGAATAAGATTTGGAGGCTTGTGTCAAAAATGGAATGGGTGTATTAGAGAAAGATCATAAATATGTTTTTCTTTTTGGTACTTACAGAATTTGTTTAGATGTCATGTGAGTGTTTGCCTAAATCTGGACCAGCATTGCAGGGATAGCAAGCTGAACAGGATGTAAGGTACCGTATATACTCGAGTATAAGCCGAGTTTTTCAGCCCACTTTTTGGGCTGAAAAAAGCCGCCTCGGCTTATACTTGAGTCAGAGAAAATTTTGGCCGAAATGGAGGAGAAAAATGAGCAGGGCCATACCGCTGGGTGACACTCATGATGCTGATGTCCCGTGCAGCCGTGGGAGCGATGTCCCGCCTCCTCTGGTACAGTGATCCGCCGTCCTCCCCTTCCTCTTCAGCGCGCCGGCTCCGGACTGCGCGTGCGCGGCCGCTTCCTGCGTACACCCAGAAGCGGCCGGCGCAGCTTCAGTCCAGCCTGGCGAGCGGCCGCTTCTGGGTGTATAGAGGGAGCCGGCGCGCTGAAGAGGAAGGCGGCAATCAACTACCGGTATAACGGCAGAACAGATCGGGCAATCAAACAGCAGGAGCCCGGTATTTACTCAGCATAAACCGCACTACCAGCCTGGGCCACTGGTTAGTGCGCTTATGCTTACCGTATGTGACAGCTTTCCTTTAATGGACACAGACAGGCATTATATTTAATGGACACAGGCAGGCTGTACGGTATATTTCATGGACACAGGCAGGCTGTATATTTAATGGGCACAGGCAGGACACTGGTAGAATGTATATTACAGTATGAGCCCTAACACAGGCTGCTCTATGCAAACAGTCATGTCATCACATGCAAACAGTCATGTCATCACTTTCTGTAATATCAGTCTGCATTAGGCCTCAAAAGATACCGTACGGTACCCGTAAAAGTATTTTCTTTGAAATAAATACGGTATTCAAAAACATTATTGGTATCTATTTTTATTTTTGAAATTTACCGGTAGCTGCTGCATTTCCCACCCTAGGCTTATACTCGAGTCAATAACTTTTCCAGTTTTTTGTGGTAAAATTAGGTGCCCCGGCTTATATTCGGGTCGACCTATACTCGAGTATATACGGTACTTAGGTTTTTTTTAGCATTACAAATGATACTATGATTTATTTTTGCAGACCATGGGGCTACGCCTTTAAATTACTATTTTTAGATTACTCTGTTGGTTGTAATTAGAGATTAGTGAATCGATTCGGACGAACCCGAATTCGTTCCGAATTTCAGGAAAAATTCAATTCTGAATGAATCCGAATTTCCCCGCAATTCGATCGATCTAAGTTTTCCTTTAAACTTCATTTATTTCAATTACAGCCCTTGTAAAATGGTGGATGGACATGTCCAGACATTTCCCCTGGGGCAAGTTATCATGGGAAGGTCACATGCAGCCTAACAGCAGCCAGGAAGAACGGTGACGTCACAGTGCTATATAAACGGCGGCCATCTTGCTTGTGCGCATTTCAGCCTTGCATTGCAGACAGAACAGAGGTTGCTGCAGACAGGGAGAGACTTACAGACAGTCAGGGAGAGTCAGGGAGACCCACAGAGACCAATATAGTGTCAGGGAGAGCCAGGGAAAGATAGGGAACGATCCAGGCAGGGACAGCAGAGAAAATGACAGGGAAACTTTTTTTATTTTCACTTCACTTCATTTGCCAGATCAGTTTTAAATTGCTTTATTCTAAGTATGTCACACACCCCACTTCAGATACTCATTATTATTACACTTGGGTAACTCACCGCTAGGTGGCGCACTTGCAGAGATCTCCAAAAACTTCAGCAAGCCCCTCCCGGTCTATATATACCTGGTACCTCTCACTAATTCCCCAGTGTTGGTCTCTGCAAGATGGCGACAAGACAGAAGAGAGAAGTCTCCTGCTTGCAGGTAGCCGGGGTATCACCCCGGCCCCCCCCCCCATGGTCTATTTCTGCCCGGCTCTTTTTGTGTTTATCCCCTTATTCTATGGCAGCCTCCCAGCTCAGGCTGTAGGCCGGGCACGGGTAGATGGCACTTAAGGTGCCTAGGAGATTAGCTCCTCCGCTCGACCCTATATCATGGGGCATAGCGGTGCTCCGGTTGGTGATCCGGACGTGGGATGCCCCAGCCCTTATATCCCCATTAGTTTGCCCTTAGTGTCCTTGACTTTTATTCACGTTTGTGTGTATGAGTGGCAGGGATGAGTGGTCTGGCGGTCCGTTTGTCTCTGTTTTGTGCTTGGTGCTTGGGGGGCTCTCTGAGCCCCCGTGTTTTTACTTAGGGGGTTGCGCGGGCGGCGGGCTCGCCGGCCCGTTTTGTAGGTATTAGGGCGTGCGCCATGTCAGGGCGCCCGTCTTTGGCCTGGGGTCCCCTGCTCGCTCTGTGGGCGGGGCCGGGAGGCGCGCTGCGCCGCCGGCCCGTAGGTCGCGGTCGCGCTCGCCGGTGCTTCATTGGCGGGCGGGTCGGGGCGGCATGTGCGCCGCCGGTCCGCCTTGGCGGTTTCCGTGGGCGCCATTCATGTGGCGCCCGCTGCTCGCTCTGCCTCAGAGGTGGGCGGGGCCGCGGCTCGCGCGGCCCGCGCCGTGACTAGCGGGACGAGGAGGGGCGGGGCCTTAGCGGCTCCCGCGTTTTTGCTGGGCCCGCCCCGAGTCTCGCTCCTTCTCTCCCTGGCTGGCCGCCATTTCGTGGCGTCTGTTAGTTTGCGGCAGGATCCAGGTAGGTTTTTCTTTGTTATCTGTTCCGCGGTTTCCTATAGGGGATAGTGGGGCAGGGATCGCCGGCTATTGGGCCTTATTGCGGGCTCTGTTTCCCCCCCCCCCCCCCCCCTCCGACCGGGGGTGTTGGTGGTGTATGCAGCCAGGTTTTTGGGCATGCCGGTTTTGAAAATAGAAGCAGGTGGGGTATTTTGCAGCCATTATTTCATGCCTATATGCTCTTGGCCCCTGTCCTCCCTGTTTTTCTGCTAAGTCTGGCCCTCCCTGGCATCCCAGTACTTTGGCTATGTTGTGTGTTTGCTGCCATGTTGTGCTGGTTTTGACTGTTGTCTTTGTCTTTGTCTTTCAGATTCCGGGATTCCATCCTGTGGGGCTCTCCCGGTCTCATATACCTGGCTAGTTGGGGTTCGGCCTTATAGTCCCTCTTGGGTGGCTGGCTAAATTTTTCCCTGGTCTGGGCAGTATAGATTGTATATATATATATAATATATATATATATACTTAGATTGTATCATTGGGGGCATCCCGGGTTGCTTACTGCATAAATCCCTGGGTTCCGCGAATACCATAAATTCACCATATGGAGGCTGCCAAGGATACCGGAACTGATCCTTCGGGACAATCCAGGCTGTGTGGGGGTTGTGGGACTCCGCTCCCGGGGGATGATGTCATTATATGTATACCATGTGCAAAGCGGAACATTGAGCGTCAATCCAGCACTCCGGTGCCTGGGACTTCTTCGTCCGCGCCATCTCCCTCTTCGCCTCGCCTGTTCCGGACCCCGTGTGACGTTGTCACGGGTGGGGATTCGCAATCTGAGGTGTGCGCCCGCCTGGCCAGCCTCGAGAAACGGTTTTCAGATATGTCCGCTCTGAAGGTTACCGCGAAGCGTAAACACCTATCTCCGCCTCCGCCGGACTCTGATGAGGAGGTTGTTGAGGTTTTGGATTGGGCGGATCGCCCCCTTGAGGAGGGTGAGCTTGAGGAGGAATTGGATGTTTCAGTGGGTCAGCAGGTGTTGGGTGCTGAGGGGGACCATATTGATGGTCCCGTTCCTGACACGCCTTCTATTTTAGCCCAGATGTTTGAGGTTCTGGATTTGGACCCTCCCGAGGCGGCTCCTCGGCCTAGGGGTCAGCTCTTTGGGGGGGTCAAGCAGCGTTTGGAGTTTCCCAGTCAACAGCATTTTGAGGATGTTGTCCTTAAGCAATGGGAGCAGCCTACACGGCTTGTTGGTGTTCCGCCCAGCTGGGATAGGAAATATCCCTTTCCGGCGGACTTGCTAAAACGGTGGTCGGTCCCTCCCGAGGTGGATGCTCCGGTTTTGGGACTGTCTAATACGGCGACTGTTCATCTTCCTGACACTACTTATCTCAAGGATGGCGAAGATCGCCGGATTGATCAGTTGGCCCGCCATGGTTTTGTTTGTGCGGGTTCGGTTTTGAGGCCTGTTTGTGCTTCGGCTCTTTTGACTTTGGCGGTTAGGTCTTTGGTCAGGGATTTATGTGTGGACCTTGATCCCTCTGGTGATGAGTTTCTTGCGCTTAAGCGTTGTGACTCTTTTTTGTCATTTGTTCTGGCCGCCCAGGATGATGCCATGTTGATGTGTGGCAGAGCTTCTGCTCTGTTGGTGGCTATTCGTCGCTCTGTGTGGTTGCGACAGTGGACAGCTGACCTTAATTCTAAAAGATCTCTCACGGCCCTTCCTTTTTTGGGGTCGAGGCTTTTTGGTGAAAAGCTGGATTCTGTTGCCAAGGGAGGCAGGTTGCCTCAGCGCAAGAGGTTTCGCCGTTCCTTTCGGGGGGCGGCCTCCTTCAATCCGTCCTTTCGGGGAGCCAAAGCCGGCAGAGGTGCGGGCGTCTCGGTTTCCAGGGGCACGGGTTGGAACAGGGGTAGAGGCCGTGGCCGCCCCGTTCACGCTTGGGGCGCCAAGCCCAAGTCAGCTGCCAAGCCCGCTCAGCAATGAGGGGGCGCCCTCACCCGTACGGGTGGGGGGACGGTTACGGTGCTTCTCCCGGGTATGGGACCTGGAGGTATCGGACAGGTGGATCCGGGAGGTAGTGTCGACCGGTTACAAGCTGGAGTTCGAGTCCCGCCCTCCTCCAAGGTTTCTCAGGTCTCGGGTGCCTCTCGATCCTGTGGCTGCGCAGGGGCTCCTGGCGGCTGTAAGGAATCTTCTGATGTTGGCAGTCATCTGCCCGGTTCCTACTTCGGAGGTGGGAAGAGGTTATTACTCCAATCTCTTCACTGTTCCCAAGAAGGACGGGTCCTTCCGTCCGATCTTGGATTTGAAGTGTCTCAACAGGTTTATTCGTCCCCGGAAGTTTCGCATGGAGACCTTGCGGTCGGCGATCGGCTCGCTTCGGCAGGGGGACTTCATGACGTCCATAGACATCAAGGACGCGTATCTTCACATTCCTATTTTTCCGCCACATCAGCGGTTTCTTCGCTTTGTGGTGGAGGATCGTCATTTTCAGTTTGTGGCTCTCCCATTCGGCCTCACTTCGGCCCCGAGAGTGTTCACCAAGGTGTTGGCAGGGGTGATGGCCCTGCTCAGAGCTCAGGGGATTCGCATTGTTCCTTACCTGGACGATCTTCTCATCATGGCTCCTTCCTTCAGCCAAGCGGAAGGGGACACCAGCACGGTGGTGTCCATGTTGGAGAGGTTCGGCTGGGTGATCAATTACCCCAAGTCCTCTCTGGTTCCGGCCAGGGTGTTGACTTTTCTGGGGATGTCCTTGGACTCTTGTCAGCACAAAGTGTTTCTTCCTCAGGACAAGGTTCTTTTGATTCAGGAATTGGCTCAGCGTCTTCTCTCCATTCCTCGCCCGTCCATTCGGCTAGGGATGAGACTGGTGGGGTTGATGGTGGCCTCGTTCGAGGCGGTTCCCTTCGCACAGTTTCACACGAGGACGCTGCAGCTTCATCTTTTGGCGTCTTGGGACAGGCGCCCGCGGTCGTTGGATCGGTCCTTCCGGATTTCTCCTCGGGTTCGGCGGTCTCTTCGGTGGTGGTTGTTTCCGGACAATCTTCTGAAGGGCAGGTCGTTTCTGACTCCGCGGTGGGAGACTGTCACCACGGATGCCAGCTTGTCAGGATGGGGAGGTTTCTGGAAGGATCTTCAGTTTCAGGGGCTGTGGGATCCTCAGGAGGCTCACTTGCCCATCAATGTTCTGGAATTGCGAGCCATCAGGTTGGTTCTGTCTCGCTTGACGCATCAGTTACAGGGCCTGCCTGTTCAGGTTCGATCGGACAATCAGACGGCTGTTGCTTACATCAATCACCAAGGAGGGACTCGCAGTCTGGGTGCTCTCAGGGAAGTGTCTCTGATTCTGGTCTGGGCAGAGACGTATGTCCCTTGCATTTCGGCGGTGTACATTCCAGGAGTGGAGAACACGGAGGCGGACTTCTTGAGCCGGTGCTCGTCCCGCCGGGGGGAATGGTCTCTCCATCCCCATGTGTTTCGGTCCTTGTGTCTTCGGTGGGGAACGCCGGAGGTGGATCTGTTTGCCTCTCGTCACAATCACAAGCTTCCGACATTCGTGTCGCTGTCTCGGGACCCTCTGGCACTGGCGACGGATGCCATGTCTTTGAGCTGGAAGGATCTGGGGTTCCTGTATCTGTTTCCTCCGATTCCCATGCTAGGCAGGGTGCTGCGAAAGCTAGTTCAGGAAGGAGTTCCCGCCATTCTCGTGGCTCCAAGGTGGCCAAGGCGGGTGTGGTTCGCAGACATCGTTCGTCTGGCAGTGGATCAGTTCGATCTGCCTCTTCGGCCAGATCTGCTCACTCAGGGTCAACTGTGTTACCCCAGTTTACCAACGCTGGCTTTAACGGCTTGGCTGCTGAAACCTCCATCTTGAAGGAGGAGGGTCTTTCGGACTCGGTCATTCAGACTCTCGTTAGTGCTAGGAAGAGGTCTTCCTCTTCCATCTATTATAGGGTCTGGAGATCTTATATTGATTGGTGTGAGACTAGATCTTTGCCATGCCGGGTTTTTTCTATTTCTCGGATTTTGGATTTTCTTCAATCTGGGTTGGATTCTGGTCTTCAGCTGAGTACCTTGAAGGGGCAGGTGTCTGCTTTGTCAATTTTTTTCCAGAAGTCTTTTGCTAGCCATTCCTTGGTCAAGACTTTTTTCCAGGGGGTTTCGCATCTGAGGCCTCCTAGGAAGCCATTGCTCCCAGTGTGGGATTTGAATTTGGTGCTCTCTGTGTTACAGGCTCCTCCTTTTGAGCCTTTGCAGGATATTGCCTTGTCCACTCTGACTCAGAAGGTTGTCTTTTTGGTGGCCATCACTTCGGTTCGGCGTGTTTCGGAGTTGGCAGCCTTGTCGATTCAGGCTCCTTATTTTGAGAAACATCAGGACAAAGTGGTCTTTCGTTTCAAGTCAGATTTTCTTCCTAAGGTGGTGTCTGCTTTTCATCTTAATCAGGACATTGTTCTTCCTTCTTTGTGTCCTAGGCCTAGGAATGATAAGGAGAGTGCGTTGCACTGCTTGGATGTGGTGCGATGTGTTAGGTACTATTTGCGTGTCACGTCTTCCTTTCGTAGGACTGATGCTTTGTTTGTAGTGCCTTGTGGTCCTAGGAAGGGTTTGGCTCCGGCCAAGTCTTCCATTAGTAAGTGGATTCGCCAGGCGATTGTTGCTGCCTATTTTGCCAAGGGGAAGGACCCCCCTTTTCGTGTTACTGCACATTCTACTCGTGCGATTGGTGCGTCCTGGGCTTTTCAGCACCAGGCTTCAGTTGAGCAAGTTTGTAAGGCTGCTACCTGGTCTTCAGTTCACACCTTTTCCAAGTTTTACAAGGTTGATGTTCGGGCCTCGGCGGATGCTGTTTTTGGCCGTAAGGTTCTGCAGGCTGCAGTGGTTTGAGTTTTATCTGCGTTATTGCCTGGTTTGGATACCCGCCCTCTTTTGGACACTGCTGTTGGATGTCCCAAGTGTAATAATAATGAGTATCTGAAGTGGGGTGTGTGACATACTTAGAATAATACCATTTTGTGATTACTCACCTGTAAAATGGGTATTATAAGTATGTCACACACCCCACTTCACCCGCCCTCTTTTGGTATCCTGGTTCTTTATATGGTGAAGTTTTGTTATTTACGGTTGAGGGTTAAATTTGTTTAGTTCTGGTACCTTGTCTTACTGCTTTTTGAACACTGGGGAATTAGTGAGAGGTACCAGGTATATATAGACCGGGAGGGGCTTGCTGAAGTTTTTGGAGATCTCTGCAAGTGCGCCACCTAGCGGTGAGTTACCCAAGTGTAATAATAATGAGTATCTGAAGTGGGGTGTGTGACATACTTATAATACCCATTTTACAGGTGAGTAATCACAAAATGGTATTTTTTGTGCTGTAAATATTCCTGGCCACTGTCCCACTGGCCACTCCCATCTTGGCAGTGGCATATTTAACCCTATCTGTTACATACAATCATTTCTTATAACTCGATTAGTTTTAATTTTTTTTGTATGCGGTAATAACCCCAGCCCACATGGGCATGCTATTTCAGCACATTTCACCCTGTTATACTAAATCAGCTTCTAAAGGCTCTGTTTTATTAATATATTGCATTTTGAATTGTTTTTGTGCGTCCTGTAAAAACACCAGGCCGCAAAGTATCCCAAACTGGCACATTTCACCCTATCTTATACTAAAGCAGCTTCTAAAGGCTCTGTTTTATTAATATATTGCATTTTGAATTGGTTTTGTGCTTCCTGTAAAAACACCAGGCCGCAGGGTATCCCAAACCAGCACATTTCACCCTATCTATCTGTTATACTAAAGCAGCTTCTACAGGCTCTGTTTTATTAATATATTGCATTTTGATTTGGTTTTGTGCATCCTGTAAAAACACCAGGCCGCAGGGTATCCCAAACCGGCACATTTCACCCTGTTATACTAAAGCAGCTTCTACAGGCTCTGTTTTATTAATATATTGCATTTTGAATTGGTTTTGTGCCTCCTGTAAAAAACACCAGGCCGCAGGGTATCCCAAACCGGCACATTTCACTTTGTTATAATAAAGCAGCTTCTACTGGCTCTGTTTTATTAATATATTGCATTTTGAATTGTTTTTTTGCGTCTTGTAAAAACACCAGCCCGCAGGGTATCCCATATTGCCAATTTTCATAGTATCTGGTGCAGAGAAGCAGTATCTCACTTTATTTAGCTTCTGCTTTTTAAAGTAAACACATTTTTTTAAGTGCCTATTGCGCATTTCAAATAATACAATTCTGTGAAATACTCACCTGTAGAATTGGTATTATACGCATACAGTACGTCCTGCTCCATATATAATACTTACACGTGGGTTATCCTCTACCAGAGGGCGCTGTTCACTGCAGACATGCAAAACAGGCTCCTCCCGGCCCTTCATATACCCAGGGACCTCCCACAAATCCCCAGCATTGAAAAGCAGTGAGAAAAGAAGCCGTGAGAAACCAACCACCAAACTGGTAACAATAGCAATGATAACAATCACCATACAGGGGATCCAGAAAAATGTAAAACCAGGGTGGGGTGGAGCAGGACGTACTGTATGCGTATAATACCAATTCTACAGGTGAGTATTTCACAGAATTGTATTATTCTAAGCATACAGTACGTCCTGCTCCATCTATAATACTTACACATGGGACATCCAATAGCAGTGTCCATAAAGCAGGGTGGGATCCCCATCAAAAAAGGCACAGCAGACAGTAAAGGCGCTGTCACCTGCAAACCTTGCTACCAAGAGTGACATGAGCAAAGGCTCTAACGTCAACCTCATAAAAAACCATTGAAAGGTATGAACAGAAAACAGGCAGCGGTCTAGCAAAAACCTGATTAACAGAAAACTGGTGCTGAAAGGCCCAAGGTACCCAAGCACAAGTAGAAACAGAATAAAAAGAGAAGAAGATCCTTCCCCTTAAAGGAATAGGCCAGGGTAACATCCTGACCAGTGCAAATGCAACAGTAGCCTCGGTAAAACCCAGAGCTCCCCCCATCGATGAAATTGAAAACTGGTCTCCCGCACGACAGGCAGGGATACTGACCACTACACTAACAAGGATCAGCAAGAAGCCAACACCTTTACCTGGGACCGGAAAGGACAATCCGTCCAAGCAAGACCAGTCCAAAGGGCGCATAACCCCTGGAAGCAGATGAGATCAGGCGCATACGTATGGAGGCGCCCGCAAACCCCAAGGGGCATCAGTCCCCCTAAGGGACAAGAAACAAACCAGGAAAACTTCAACACCTGTTGAGGGAATGCAGACCCCCTTACTTCAGCATTACTAAGAATAAGGCCCAGAGGCAGACAAAAGGACTTGAATAAATGAGCATAAGACACCACCTTCGGCATAAGGTCCAGCGTAAGGCGGAATACCACCACATCATGGTGTATATATAATGAACGAGGGCAAACTAAACAGAACCACCTTCTCAGGCACACGTCTGACTGAAGCAACAGCCCCCGGAAGGGCAACTGAAGTAAGAACAGTTCAGACAGCATCCGGAATAGGTCCAAAGGGAACAACCTGCAAGGCAAACAGAATAAAAATTAATCCCAACAGGGACCATAGAACTACTTGGGAGATGCACCTGAGCAATCCCCAAAAGAACGCTTAACAAGGAAGACTGAACAAGACTTCTACAGGAAGGCGGACAGGGCAGAACCTGAACCTTCAGAGTACCGAGATGGGGAGCCAACCCCAACTCATGCTTTAATAACTCTAGAACCCTGGGAACAGAGAACGTCCAACAGGGGAGAGACCAAGACTCACGCCAATCTATATGGTTACACCATACCCTATAATAGATGGAGGAAGAAGAAGAAGAAGATTGCTCCTAGCCCCCCATAGACGTCACCCAGAAGATAAACCAGTCTCCAAAAGGGTGAATGAATCAACTGTCACGCCATCAGACTAGAGCCTGTAGATTGGGGCGACATAAGAAGGAGCCTGAAAAGAGCAGAACCGCACTCCTGAGAGAGCGTACAGGTCCGCTGTCTTCAGCAGAAACATCTGCGAACTACAGTCCACAAGGCCACTCAGGGGCCAACAGTATCACGGGTGCCCTTATCACCGCAATCTTGCGCAGAACCCCGCCTAGCAGGGGGAATGAAGAAAAACCACATTCCGCCGGTCTGCCATGCCTTGGCTCGCGTGTGTAGGAGCGCCTGACTGCAGTGAGGACGTCCGCTCCTATCAGCCATCAAACATCAATACACAGCAAGCATCATCTGATGGCAATATGTGGCGGCAAGAGCACTGATGATTAAGATAGGACGCATGCGCAAAGAGGTGTGCTCCCGGAAGCAGTGGAGTGGCCGAGCAGGAGCAACAATGCTGGCGACGGCAGCGTGAGTTATCAATACACAGTTTGTGTACACTGTGTGTCTATTTATGCTGGCCCTGCGGGTGGATAGTGGTGGCTTGTCTGTGGATGCTTTTGTGAGGTGTTGATGCATGGGCATGGGGGCCCCCTATTTTTAACATCACAACGTTGTGATTTTTTAGTACATCAAATTTTTCTGCGTGTTTTTGTGAGTGCAATATTTTTCAATAAGGATTTTGAACTATATACTGCTTTGTAGTTTAAATTCCTACATGGATGTATCAAGCCAGTGCCCTTAAGTAACCGTGTGGGTTTGTGTATTTAGATATAGACTTAAGGGACTTCAGGGATCCAAACCCAGAAACTTTGGTTTGCCCATCTCTATTTATCAACTTGCCCTAACCCTTTAAACTGCCTCTTATACCACACCTTATCTAAACTTTAAACTAACTCTAGCACATAGCATTCTAGCACCTTAATATATAGAACCGCAAAACAGAAAATTTCAAAATATCCCTAAATGTGAGCATGTTTAAACTTCTCCGGCACCCTAGTCTGCCCCCACAATTGTTTTCTTTTATGAGCTAAAACTGTACAAGCATTACTTTATCAAAGCAGACCACCAGACTCTGCTCCTCCCATGCCTCCAGCCAATAGCAATTCAGAGTATAAAACTAAAAAATACTCACCTGCCCATTATCATCATTCTCTGGTTTCTGTGTGGTGCTAAAGACCGTTAGTCACCAAATCACTGCAGCACCACTGGCTAATCTATAAGATTCCCGGGGCATCCATAATCGGGAAGCCCCACTGTATGAAACCACCCAGGTTGTCCCATTCATTTACCTAATTTTCCGGTCCCACGAAGCGTCTAAGAGCCGTGGCTGCATCCTGCTATACCTCTAGCAGGGCGCGTGCCCACGCCAGGCATTTATTATTGGCCAGCGCGGGCAGGCTCCCTGTTAGAGGGAGGTGGAGTATTCGGCTGTCAGAGCCGCTGCTCTTAGACGCATCGAGGGACCGGTAAGAGGTAAGCTGGTCTCTGAGTCCTGGGGGGTTTCACACAGCAGGGTGCCCCCGGGGAAAAGACCAAAACACAGCATAGTCAAAATCCTGGGTTTCCTGGGTCTACTTTAAAGAAAAATAAATCCAGGTACACCTTCACAGTCCAGCCCAACTGCGAGAATGGATTGTGGAGGTGCAGCCGGATGTATATGTAGGCCGGGAGGAACCGCACCTTAGTCTTGCAGTCCACGCCCTTTGATTGAGAATTAACCCAGTTGTTACTGATTTCCTGTCGGCCTGGAGAGGAATAGGAGAGAAACTTTTTTTTGACAGTTGCCATTGTAGTGTTGTCTGTCATGATGAGCACATTTTTGTTCTGGAACATCACCTGCCATTCTTTGAGGGTCAGCCCCACAACATGAAGTTCCAGCTTTGATGAGCTTGCTGAGGATCCCAGGCTACCTGGGACATGTGGTCTTCCATCCATGCTCCCCAACCTTGCTGACTGGCATCTGTCATAACCACCAGCTTGCTTGCGTTCGGCATTCCAGGAGACCCCTTTGCCTAGATTTTTCCAGACTCATCCACCAGGATAAGCTGTGCAGTACCTGTGGGGAGAAAGATATAGTTTCATCAAGACAAGCATAATCTCTATTCCATTTATGCTAAATTTCTCTTCTTAAGATGCTTAAATTTTGCTCGTGCTCATCTCATGGCTGGCATAGCTGGTATGACCTAATACAGACATATCCACCCGGATGGAGCAAAAGGTTTTGTGCTGGAGATTTTCACAAGCTGACAAAATTTTTAACTGTGTTGTCAGTCGGCAGACACATTTTCTCTTCTTCAGAATCTAATATTACTCCCAGAAACTTCTTAACAACATTTTTTTGTCACAATGTTGCTATTCACAGTTAATCATATATATTACAAATAAAACTTTTTAAAACTGTCCCACATAAGCACAGTATTAAAGAACTTCTAGCAGGTTCCATCAATCGTGTTTTCATGCAGATCTAAAGTGAATCATCCACCATATATGTAAAACTGTGTACTGGATCACTTGGCATCATTTAGAAGAAGGAAGCACCATTAGTCTCAGCATTTTTCAGTCTTTAGTTATCTAGTTGCATCCAACTGAGTGAAAAGACAGAAAAAGATTACTGTATAAGCCTTGAAAGGACCCCATTTCAATGTTCGCAATAGTGCCCTGTCACATTTATTTACACCACTGCAAGTGCCCTTGGGCTATCTTATATCAGCCTGATTGAAACCCCATCCCCATATCTAAATAAGTGCACTGAATTTAAGGCAAAAACTCTAAAAAGCCCTCCTGGATAGATTATTCACCATCCAACAATATTTTATATACATACACATCTAAAGAACCACAGCATCCTGGGCAATTTTAAATAAAAGTGCAAAAACCTGGGATTATATCCCACCAACAAAATGCTGCAGGCCAGCGTGAGACATGTACCACCGAAAAGATGGCGCTGAAATACCATGAGAGCTTGCCATCATGATGCCATTGCGGGATCATGCCCCAGCCAGCACACTGGAGGTCAAAAAAAGCTTTTCAGACAGGAGACAGCAGTCTCTAGCCATGACAGACATGAGGTACTCCTTACAGAGCTCCCGACAGCAGACAGCCCCTGCAGGTGTCTTTCTAGCTGCCTGCTAAATGTATACCTGTTGTGGGGTTCAGTTGGGAATATCACCTATACTCCCCCTAAGAGCAACACTAATAGGGGACTTACCTTAACAGGGGGAACCCATGCCCAGCTCCACAATCAGGGGTAAAGGATCCTAAGGATTCGCCTAAGTGCCAAACTCTTCGGCTCCTCCACCAGGAAGGACAAGAAAACCAATTTATCTCCTGTGTTTTCATGAGGTATAAGACAACATTTTGCTTTTGGTTCTCCCCAGAATCTGCATTATTTTAATCACATAATCCAGGGTAGTCTTAAGTGAGGGCTGTGACTATAAGCTGAAATGCAGCAAGGACAAATATCTCTTATCTGGACATGCAGTAGTGAGTGTGCTCTGATCAGGAAAAAGACTAAATGCACGATTTTGTGAATTCAGTACCTATAGAGGGTTTTTAGAAGGTTTTAACTTGTTTTTCCAGAAAACATATTTTGTCAAATCTGGTGTTCCACTATGTGACTTACCTTCTCCAGCTCGAGGATAGCAACCAGCAGGGGTCCTGCCATAATTTGGAAGGATTGGCTACATATTACCAGAAGGGCCTTTACATACCCATAACGTCTATGTGTATGAAAGAAATGGCAAGCTGCTCTGAGAATTAAATAGGTAGTGTGGGAGACCCCATGGGCCCACCCATCAGTCTCATCTAAATATTAATTAACAAACATGTCTAACTGTTTAGAAAAACAGAGGTCTAGTTGCATATATCTGCAGATACATGGTGAAGCCACACCTCCCCGTCTTTAATATGGTCGCTACTGTCTCTCTCTCTCTCTCTATATATATATATATATATATAGTCATCCCCATAATAGGGACATGTGTTGCAGCTAGTAAAATATTGAGCTACTTACCAGGAGCTGCCAGCTCCAATTCGGTGCACTACATGAGGGAAGGGTCACAGCCTGCTAGTGTCGGGTAGACCCCAGCCCCCGTTCTATGTGTATCCTATTGATTTCTGGATAGCTATAAATATACTCTAGACCTGAGATGCCCCATCATAGGCAGAAGGACTTTATGGACACATGAGGACTCTCCAGGCAGTAAAGACTGGGGCAGGAATAGCTATGAACAGATAAACAGCAGTGTGGCTGGCTTGATTGGTGCTGGCTGCGGAACCAGCCTTTGTCTACCTTTAAAATGTAGAGTGCCACTTTAAGTTAGGTAAAATGTTCTTCATGTAATGTAAAATTCTGTAATTTCACTTTAAAGGGGCTGTACTACTGTAGTGTTTGACTAATTGCAAGGTATTCTATACAATTTTATGCAACTCTTTCATTATATTTAAAAGTGGCAAGAGACTATTGCTCATTTGTAAAGTATCCCACTTGATGATCTTATGTCAAGTAAGTTTGGAATTGAGGGTTAATAACTGCAATTGGTATGCTTAACATATAGTTAAAAGAAGACAGAGCAGTTAAAAGGTGACAGAGTACACTACAGAAAAAGAAAATTAGTTTAATCAAACTGAATGTCTCACAAAGGGCAGACTCTACTTTCAAAGGCAAAAGAATAGTTGCATTTTAAGTAGCAAAGGTAAAATAAAGGCCCACTTTAGAACATTCTAATGAAAAGGCCATTCAAGCACATTGATATATCATTAAAGAGTCTCATGATAACCCATAATTAGATTGATTTAGAAAAAGTGTGCCCTTACTTCAAAGCACGCTATAATTTTTCAACTTTATATAATGTAACATGCACAATACTTTACCCTTTCATTTTAATTGAAAATGAAGATGAAAAAAAAAAGGACTGACTACATCAAACCTAAATCTTGGAGAAAAAAAACACGATTTACAGCATCTAATTTAAACCCATAATAAATATTTTCCTGTTTGGAGGTAGTTTACCAAACTTATAGAAAAACCCAAATCAGCCAACAAAGATTTAGAATAGAGTGACAAAAATGGTGAAACTTGTGCAAAGAATAATGAAAAAAATACAATTTTGTGATTACTCACCTGTAAAATGGTTTTTACAAGTATGTCACACACCCCGCTTCCGAATATTCATGACACTTGGGTAACTGTCCTGTAGAGGGCGATCTTGCTGAGATAACATGAAAAAAAGGAGCCCCTCCTGGCCCATAAATACCTGGGACCTCCCACCATTCCCCAGTATAAGACAGCAGTAAAGGGACCAGGAAGAGCCAAATGCAAACAGCAAAGAAAAAGGTTCACCTTATAAAGGATCCCAGAAAACCAAAAAAGGGCGAGATGAAGCGGGGTGTGTGACATACTTGTAATAACCATTTTACAGGTGAGAAATCACAAAATGGTATTATTCCCAGTATGTCACACACCCCGCTTCCGAATATTCATGACACTTGGGACATCCAATAGCAGTGCCCATAATGGGTGGGTATCCCAAAAAGGCAATAATGCAAACTTAAACTACTGCAGCTTGCAGAACTTTGCGGCCAAAAACAGCATCTGCTGAGGCCCGCACATGAACCTTATAAAACTTGGAAAAAGTATGAACAGAAGACCAAGTAGCAGCCTTGCAAACTTGTTCAACAGAAGCCTGATGCAGAAAAACCCAAGACGTTCCAACAGCACGAGTAGAATGAGCAGTAACATGAAAAGGGGGAACCTTCCCCTTGGCAGAATAGGCCCCAACAATGGCCTGTCGAACCCATTTACTAATGGAAGACTTAGCGGGCGCCAGACCTTTCCTGGGCCCGGAGGGCACCACGAAAAAGGCATCCATCTTACGAAAAGGAGAAGTAGCCACCAAATAATATTTTACACATCGAACCACATCCAAAGAATGTAAGGTCCTCTCCTTGTCATTACTAGGTTTAGGACACAAGGAAGGGAGAACTACATCCTGATTGAGGTGGAAGGCCGAAACCACCTTAGGAAGGAAATCCAGCTAAAAGTGGAAAACTACCTTGTCCAGGTGTCTCTCAAAGTAAGGAGCCTGAATAGACAAGGCCGCCAACTCAGAGACACGTCGAACAGAGGTAATAGCCACCAAAAAGGCAACTTTCTGAGTGAGCAGAGAAAGAGCAATATCATGCACCGGCTCAAAAGGGGGCCCCTGGAGAGCCGACAGAACCAAGTTTAAATCCCAAACCGGCAGCAAGGGCTTTCTAGGAGGCCGCACATGAGTAACCCCCTGGAGAAATGTCTTAACCATGGGATGAAAGGCAAAATACCTTTGAAAGAAAACCGCCAGGGCAGAAACCTGCCCCTTCAAAGTACTAAGCTGGAACCCCGAGTCCAGACCATGTTGAAGAAACTCCAGAATTCTGGGAATAGAAAACACCCTACAAGGCAAGGCCCTAGCCTCGCACCAGTTAATATAAGACCTCCAAGTCCTATAGTAGACGTTAGAGGAAGATCTCTTCCTAGCTCTAACAAGAGTCTGAACCACCGCATCAGAAAGACCTTCCTCCTTTAAGATGGAGGATTCAGCAGCCACGCCGTCAAAGCCAGCGTTGGTAAATTGGGGTAGCGTAGCTGACCCTGGGTGATAAGATCCGGAAGAAGAGGCAGATAAAACTGATCTACTGCCAGCCGCACGACGTCTGCGAATCACACTCGTCTTGGCCACCTTGGAGCCACCAGAATTGCTGGTGCCCCTTCTAGAGTCAGCTTGCGCATCACTTTGCCCACCATGGAGAAAGGGGGGAACAGGTACAGAAACCCCAGTTCCCTCCAAGCCAAGGACATGGCATCCACTGCCAGGGCCAGAGGATCCTGAGACAGACACAAAGGCAGGAAGCTTGTGATTGTGACGAGAGGCAAAAAGATCCACCTCCGGAGTCCCCCACTTATGACAAAGGGACTGAAATACCTTGGAACTGAGAGACCATTCTCCTCGGTGAGAGGATCTCCTGCTCAGGGAATCCGCCTTCGTGTTCTCCACTCCCGGGATGTAAATGTCTGAGATGCATGGGACATTGCTCTCTGCCCAAACAAGGATCAGAGATACCTCCCTCCTGCGAGTCCTACCGCACTCTTGCTGCGAGTACCTCCTTGGTGATTGATGTAAGCGACCGCCGTCCGATTGTCCGATCGGACTTGAACTGGCAATCCCTGCAATAGAAGAGTCAAGCGAGAGAGAACCAACCAAATGGTCCATAGCTCCAAAACGTTGATAGGGGTATGAGCCTCCCGAGGCCCCCATAACCCCTGGAACTGATGTTCCCTCCAGAAGCACCCCCAGCCCGATAGGCTGGCGTCCGTGGTGACCGTTTCCCAACAAGGGGCCAGAAAGGATCTGCCCTTCAACATATTGCTTGACACTAGCCACCACTGAAGGGACTGCTGAGCCCAGGGAGACAGCAGCCAAGACAAATCCAATGACAGGGGACACTTTTCCCAAGTCGCTAGAAGATGGAGCTGAAGCGTCCTCATGTGAAACTGGGCAAAAGGGACTGCCTCAAAGGAAGCCACCATCAGACCTACCAATCTCATCCCTAGCTGGATAGACGGGCGAGGATTGGAAATCAGAAGCCGAACCAAATCTTGGATCAGAAGAATCTTGGGATGAGGAAAGAACACCCTGGCCTGAAAGGCATCCAGAGTCATGCCCAGAAACGTAACCTCCCTGGATGGGGAGAGGGAGGACTTGGAATAGCTGATCACCCAACCGAACCTCTCCAGCTTGGATACCACCACTCTGGTGTCTAGCTCCACTTGGCTGAGAGAGAAAGCCAAAATGAGAAGGTCGTCCAGGTATGGTACAATGCGAATGCCCTGAACTCTGAGGAGGGCCATCACCTCCGCCAATACCTTGGTGAACACCCTCGGAGCCGAGATAAGCCCGAATGGAAGGGCCACAAACTGAAAATGCTGATCTTCCACCACGAACCTGAGGAATCTCTGGTGTGCCAGGAAGATAGGTACATGCAGATAAGCATCCCTGATGTCTATGGACATCATGAAGTCCCCCTGACGAAGAGAATCGACGGCTGACCGCAAGGTTTCCATGCAAAACTTCCTGAAGCGGATAAACCGATTGAGGAGCTTCAGATCCAAAATGGGTCGAATGGAGCCGTCCTTCTTGGGCACCGTCAATAGACTGGAATAGAATCCCAAGCCCCTTTCCACGAAAGGCACTGGGCAAATGACAGCCATGTCCAGCAGATAACTTACTGCCGCCCGGCGCCCCTGTGCGGCCAGGGGATCCGAAGGCACTCGAGACCTGAAGAATCTGGGAGGAGGCCGGATCTCGAATTCCAGCTTGTAACCGGAAGACACCACTTCCAGAATCCATTTGTCTGAGACCTCCTGGTCCCAGACCTGGAAGAAGTGTCACAGCTGTCCCCCCACCCGCTAGGGTGAGGGCGCCCCCTCATTGCTGAGCTGGCTTAGCAGCGGGCTTGGGTTTGGAACTCCAATTGTGACCTGGACAGGCATGACCTCTGCCTCTACTCCAGGAATCACCTCTGAGGGTAGAGAAGGCCAAACTCTGCCAGTTCTGGCACCACGAAAGGAAGGGTTAAAGGAGGCTCTCCCCCGAAAGGGATGACGTTGCCTCTTACGCTGAGGTAACTTCCCTTCTTTCGTGACAGAATCTAATCTTTCTCCAAAGAGCCGCAATC
Source organism: Gastrophryne carolinensis (assembly GCA_027917425.1). Taxonomy (NCBI): domain Eukaryota; kingdom Metazoa; phylum Chordata; class Amphibia; order Anura; family Microhylidae; genus Gastrophryne; species Gastrophryne carolinensis. The sequence continues at coordinate 99,751,372 of CM051240.1, read as the reverse complement.
CCACAAAGGGAAGTGCTGTAAGCGACTTTTTGGCCACAAAATCAGCCACCCACTGGCGCAACCACACCGACCGCCAAATAGCTACAAGCAAGGCCGAGGTTCTACCACACATGGCCATGGTGTCATCCAAGGCGGCAAGCACAAAGGACATGAACAATTCACACCGCTTAAGGGCGGCGAACTCATCACTAGCCAGGTCAAGCCTGGAGGTGCTCAACAGGTCTCTAACCACAGACCTGGTAGCCACTGCCGTAAGCGCCGAAGCAAAAACAGGCTGCAAGGATGAACAGACAATAGCAAACGCGTGGCAAGCCATCTGATCGATGCCTTTATCCTCACCATCTTTGAGAGTGGTGGAGTCAGGAGAATGCCAAATAGAAGTATTGGATAACCCGAGCACCGGGGCATCCACCTTGGGAGGGGACGACCATCGTTTTACCACGTCCACCGGAAAGATACTTTTTATCCCAACCTTGAGGAATACCTGGAAGCCGAGTAGGCTTCTCCCATTCCTTAAGAATAATGCTTTTGATTTGGGAACTCCAGGCGCGGCTTGGAAGCCCCAAAGAATTCCCCTTTTGAGGAACGGCCTCCTCAGGAGGAGAAATTGCCAGAACCTCAAAAAGATGAGCCAAGACCTCCGGGGTATCCACAGCATCCCCCTGCCCTTGCTCAGTATCAGCACCAACAAACTGCTGATTGTCAGAACCCTCAGAATCCTCAAATAATTCCCCCTCTTTTTGCGGGGAATAATCAGACCAGTCAAGAAAATCATAATCATCAAACTCAAAGGCCGGCGCGGCTGGAGACAAATGCTTTCGCTTAGCCGAGGCCTTTCTGGCAAGCCAGAAATACATTTCTCAATATTACCCAGTCTGGCACATACATCAGATTGCCACTCCCCACCTGTGACAACATCACTAGGGGTACGGATAAGGCAGGGTGGGGAAGGAGATCAGGCCGGGACCCCGGACCCAGACGCTTGGGCCCCCGACTGCTGTGTTATGGCCCGCTGAGCACAAGGTATGCAAACAAGTACATTATCCCCCGCAAGGGATGCCCCACAACCCACACACTGCCGGGGTTGCCCCGAGGGGAGCCCAAGCCCGGTATCCTGAGAAGCCTCCATATGGTGATTTTAATGTAGTCGCAATGACCAGAGGGATTTACGCTATTAAGCTACCTGGGATGCCCCTTGAGGTCCCAAGTGAGAGGATTTTTTTTTGGGAACCCTAAATTAAACTCTAAGGGACCCTAGGACTGGGAGAACGCCCTCTTTAAACTTCAAAAGAAGGATCCCACCTAGAAGACATGAGAACAGACATAAGTGTCAACATGCACATCACCCACCATATAAGACAAAAAAAAGCAGCGACCGTCAACCCTCACAGCAGCAAGGGAATGAGAGGGAGAGCAGCAAAGCAGGCAGCGAGGCCGGAAAGAGTGCTTGAGAGAAGCCGGCCTCGAGGGGGGGTGGAGGGGGGTGGACGGGCCACAACGAGCACCTATTGAAAAGTGAAACCAGCCCAGCAACAATGGCCGCAAACACACATACACACACACACACACTCCACACACCTTTTCCCCAACATAAAGTAAAACAACCCACAGGAGAAAAGGCCTCCCCCCCCACAGAGGGACACGGTAGGGGGGAGAACCCACACCAATAGGTGAAAGGGTAAGAGGGACAGGGCATCCCAAGCCGGGATCACCAACCCGGACACTGATTACCCCTTTGTATGGGGTCTCACAGGGGAGATAGCTCCCATATACACCACAAGGTGCAGCCTACCATTGCCTGGACCTTCAGCCTAGGCTGGGAGGCATACTGCTATAGTTTAAATAAAAAAAAAAGGTTCAGGCAGCAACAGAAACAAAAGGAAAGGGGGTTACCCCAGGTACCTGCAAGGAGACAACCATCTTCTGACTTGCTCGCTGACTGCAGAGACGAAAGACTGGGGAATGGTGGGAGGTCCCAGCTATTTATGGGCCAGGAGGGGCTCCTTTTTTTCATGTCATCTCTGCAAGATCGCCCTCTACAGGACAGTTACCCAAGTGTCATGAATATTTGGAAGCGGGGTGTGTGACATACTGGGAATAAAGCCTATATCGGGCAACACAGTTCTACATGTAGCTAGTTCCAATCCCCCACATACCATCAAAGCCATCCATATGGGGAAATTGAGGATAAATGGAAAATGCACATAACAAAGGGACTATGAAGAGGGCCTGATTTCTTAAAAATATTGGATTTTCCACAGCCGAGCCCACGCCTACCCGACACCTTGGCTGATCTCAAGGTGCTGGCAACAAGTTAGTGACATCAGTCAGCGGCCAGTAGTCTGCATCGCCAGTGTGCTAGCATAAGATTTGATTCAAGCACCTGGGGGGATTGACAGGCAGGTAAGTAAGAAGATAGTTGCAAGGTGTAGGCTTTTTTCCATATATACTTATCTCCCATTTTTTGACCTGCTTGAAGAGTGACCATCGTACCGTGCAAAGATTATGGGGCTGATTCAGCGCACAGACAGGTTTGTGCAGATAAAAGCAAAATTTAGAAAGGTTTCTGAAAGACAAATCCATTCATGGATTAAGAGATCAACTGCTTAAAAGTGATTACAAAGCCGCAAACAGGTATTTGAAGCGGCTGGTGCCTTTGGAGTCCCATAAACCTCATAATGTATCATCCTGCAGAGGCTTGCAGTGCATAAACCTACTATTCGGCCATCCCTAACCAGTGACCACAATCAAACGGTTGGGTCAACCCTGTCATACATGAATATTAAAACAGTGTGGCTTACTGATCAGTGGCATGCAACTCTGGATGGCCCTGGTGGATGGAGAAGTGGATGGCCACCATGTACCGGCAAGGCTTCAATGTCAGCATGGAGGTGTCCAGTTCAAGGGTTAACAGTAAAAAAAAAAAAAAAAAAACAGTAAAAATGACTTTATTAAAAAAAAAAAAAAATTTCTTTATTCACCTCTGATTGTCAGCTCCTGCGTCCCTCGCCGAGCCGATGATGATGATGATCACCGGCCAGAGGAGGGGGGCAGGGGATCAGAGCATCCCCTATCCCTCTACTACTCTGCCCAGCGATCTCCGGGCATCTGACAGCTGAGACGCCAAGAGCCAGGATGACACCCCCAAAGGGGTGGGGTTACATGGCAAGATTGCGGCACCAGTCGGGAAGGCAGGGGGAGAGGGCCTGTTAGCCACCCTCCTGCAGAAAGAAGAGCCAGGTGGGTAATCGGAGCCCCCCCCCATACAAGAGGAGAACAGCCGGGAGTAAAACACTGAAAGAAAAACATCAAAAAATTAAAAATCTGGCTATTTTTCATTAAAAATTGTATCCAACGAAAAATGCAAAAAAAAAATCAAAAAAATATAAAAAATAAACACACAGGCAGTTACCCACAGGGATTGAATTGAACATAGAATGTTTAATTAATTAAAGCGGTCCTTCACTCTGAATAAGAGTCTATCTTATGTTTCCCAAACCCTGTACACACAGATTGCTCACATTAAAAATCATCCTATCTTAATCTACTGCATGTTATGAGCCTTTAAACATCCAAGATGGCGGTTCATGGAACATCAGGCAGCCTGCAAACAGGAAGTGCCTTCTGGACTCTTCTGCTCTGCATTCTGGGATTGCTGACCTTTTCCTGACCCCAGCACTGCTCTGTCTGAGCAAAGCACAGCTATAACCCGCCCCTGTACTTTATTCCACTCTCCTCTCCTCAGTAAATGTGATGCTTCTGAGGCAAGATGGCAGTGCCCGTATCCTAAAGTCTTGAACAGAGTTGCAGCCCAGTGGGGGGAAAAAATAATAAATGACTAAAAATATATTAACTTTAGATGCTCGGGAATCGTTTTATAAGGGTTTGGGCTTTTCAATAAATCATGGTGAAGGTCCGGTTTAAATGCATATACATAAAAAAAAAGTTTTCTATAATTATTTAGTACTTCCCCTATCCCATTGTGTGCAGGGCAATCTCCCCGCCCAACCCCCGATTTGCAGCCCTTTAGCTTGCTACCCCCATTTTACAGCCAATTTTGGGCCCCCAAGTTTGGATCTATCATCTATGATTAAGGACTGTTCCACGTCCGAAACGCGTTAGAACGTGAGATTTTCACTTTTCCATCTTGGGTCTATTTGTTTTTAGCTGCCATTTTTTGATTACCTGGATGTTTTTATTTCTTAGTGATTAAAGTATGATGTTTTAAGGAGTGCTGACCAACTACTATTTTTCCCCCAAGTTTGGATCCCTATTGACAGCAGAGTCTGTGTTAGAAATTGGCCCCAGCCGGGGCTACAGAAAGATGGCCGTCGGCTCCCATGAGTAAGGACACTTCTAGTGCCAGCACTGACAGCAGCACTGCCTGATTCACACTCTGCATCAATGATATGAAGCTAAACAAAATAAACCCACAATAGATAACGCAATCATGACCTGCTCATCAGGAACGTTCGCACCGAACAATGCCCCCAATTCTGACCTACGCATTCAGTGACAAGCTACTACATTGCTTCATGAAAATGCAGCAGGTGCAGGACAATAGGCTCGATTCAGAGAGACAAAAAAAAAACTTTTGTTTTAGTGCCGATCTGTTTTTTTGGTGAAATGTTTCCATTCTCGTATGAGTGTACGAGCGATTCTATGCATGCATTGAAAACCTTCTGTAAAGTTTCCGTCCATTTGTACGGCAGATTACGAATACGAGGATGTCATTTTCCAGCGTGACTTTTCCGTTTCATTTTCACATGTTACAACGTAGGCTTTCGTTTTTGCCCTTTGCCCATCGTATCCTCCAACGAATCCTTTACGTTTCCCGTTCGATTCGGTTTCCCTTTTTCAATAAATATTCGTCCAGATGGAAATCCTTACGATCTTGCGCCTGCGCACTACAAACTTAACTCATTAAAGTGCTCGCCTACATATTTGCCACCCTCACTTCTACTACAATGTTTAGCTAAATCACTTAGCACTATCCTCCATCTTCCCTTTTGGACCCTTAAAGCTCACCCAAGTCACTTAGCACTATCCTCCATCTTCCCTTTTGGACCCTTAAAGCTCACCCAAATCACTTCTCGGTCATGTGAATATTCATCTTTAAATATTTCTGGGCCCATTAGTTTTGTGTTAATGTATTTTGTAAATGAAATGATACTAACATTTTTTTTTGGATTCCATCGTAAAATATAAAATTTGTAAAAATGTAGAAAATTTCTAATTTTTACAACTATAAAAAACAAAATACATAGCAATGGCAGGCCACAGAACATTATTCTTCATCTGTGGTCCCCAACGAGTCGCGCAGCTCCTGCATCTCGCCCACCAACTGAAGGACCCTGACACTCAGTTGTGCCACTCTGGCACGTTTGGTCCCTGTTAAAAAGCTAAAATTGAAATATTGGTATAACCTTGTTGGGGGTCATACTGCAGTGCCCCCCCCCCCTGTATGGTCCAAAAACCTAAATCTGGACTTCAAAAGCCAGAGGGCCGGGTTTTGCATAGTGCCCAATTAGAGAACCCCTAGCCCGCATTCTGCAGGCAAAGAACGGGCATCAGGATAATAACATAAAATACACATTCTAAGCTACAATATTGTTTAACATGTCATCAAGGGCTAAAAACAGCAATAGATTAAGTCATGAGTCATCAACTATATTCATTGCCATACAGTGAAAATGGATTGATGGAATGTGAGCAAACTTACCCAGGAGCCATCTACCAGTTCATTCTCCTGACTCAAACTGACGAAATAAGCCGGAGCTCTGCAATATATAAGCATCATGGGACGACCCTGGATGCCCTGCAAGAACACTGAGGAATCGCATAGCTGGACCAAAGACTGCTTGTATGTTGTGTGAGTGGCACATCTTGTGGTTGCTGCAGCCAAATATAAAATAATTACACAAAGCAAAGGTAACCGACTAAAACAATAACTCCTGCAACAAATTAAGATTCAAGTTCAACAATCCAAATATAATTCACAAAGGACATAAGTCTAAAAAAATATAGCAATTATATGGATGTGTGGGAAAATAAATGTTTACATGCTAAGGACTAATTAAGGTCAGCATTAAAATGCATCTAGAAGGCATACATGAAATGTATTGATTTAGGTATGCATTGCTATACAATTTATGGCCTCGACCATGCTGATGCATGCAATGCCTTGGTGCTAAAGGCGCGCAGAATCAGACGGAAACCCATCCCAACAACGGAAGTTATCTGAACGAACGAACAATTTCTGATTTTGTTTGGAAAATTATCTGAACTAACGGAAATGTTCCGATTTGCTTCCATTCATCGAAAGCGCATATATACATTCTCCCGAACGCTCATAAGAATGAAAAATGAACGAGAAAAAATAAAAAAAAGACTAACACCCACCCAAACTTTCACAGACAGCTACGAAGTCCGGACGAATGTGTCTTTGAATCGAGGCTTTTGATTCTGAATGCCCACAGGAGCTTGCTTCTTCTCCTAAATAGGTGGCTAACTGACAACATCATTGGCCAAAGGAATATATCACAGATAAATGTTTGCAGACTAATATTAACAAATGCTTGCTTACTGTGTCTTTCCTAAAGTGGACACCTCCCTTCCCTGATACATCTAAACAACCTATTCGACAGGGGCTATGGTTTCACTCAGCTTGTTCATTACTGTGGAAGATGACCACAAACCAACCTAGCAGACTCTTAGCACTACATCAGCTTGCCTGCTGCATTTCACTGTTTCTCTGCTGCTGGATTGTACACTGCTCCTTTCATCCATGTTAATAGAGACACACTTGATGCACCTTTTTGCTTGCACATGTTGGATGACCACCTGAGGAATACCAGGAGGCTGTGCATGCCATGGTACCCAATCTTTAGGTTTAACACAGCTGCAGTGGAGAAGAGGGGAGCATTCGATTTAGTTATTGTCTAGACAGGGCCTTTACTTCCTACTGTACAGAGTGTCTAAGGCATAGGTGCCCAACCCGCCAGGTTTGTTTTCTGGATTTCCATATTTCTGACTAACTCTTAATAAGCACTAATTACTCAATTTGAGCATCTTTGTGGAGACCTGCAACAACTGGCTTGTTGGTGGCTCTTGAGGAGAGGGTTGAGCACATTTGAACTTAGGATTAGATGCTGAATATGTGGATGCTATTTTACTGTACAAAGTCTGCTCAAAGCATTTTTTTATTTGCCACCTAAAAATTGTTAGCGTTAGAGTTTACCATTTTAAGTTGGCGCAACAAGTTATTACCAGCTACAACAATGCGGAAAATGCAGCAAGCTGGAAAAGAGACAGGCTTTGATTGATAGCTATTGTTTCCAAGCCTTACAATTTTTAGGCTGATTGCATTCCACTTCATACACCAATATGTGCTTTTTCATTACCAGTGAAGAGTCAATCTGCTTTAACAAAGCAAGTGCTGGCTTTTATTGTAACTTGAATAATAACGTTTTATTGTTATAGAAATTAGCAAGACTTATTTGACTATTAGTAACATAGATACATGGTGTTGAACTTTAGAATATAGTCTAAGTTTGACCTGAATTCAGCCCATTCGGTTCGGTTCATTTCAACCAGGACTGCATAATGGAATCATTCGGTGGCATATTGGTGACCATTCCCATGGCACACTGTCCCTACTTTGAATAGGACGACTTAGCGACAGACACTTAGACATGCCAGGGTGTCACAAATGTCCTTCATCTTAAATATTGTCTGCATCAGCTCACACTTGGGGTAATAAAAATTGTCCAAGCAATAGGGCAAATATTATATGTCATTTTATTGCCGATGCCCAGCATCCGACTTTAAGATTCATTGAACTTAGCAAATGTGCAAATGTCACCCTTTATTTCCTCCTGTAGCATTAAGGCATTCTAGCCAAAAAAATGCATAGGACCTAATCTCCCCCAGGAAAGAGAATTAGCATCTGTGAGTTGAGCCAATCACAGACTCCCTGCTGATTCTTCCACACCTCTGGGCCGGGACGGCCCCGATGGGTCTGAAGCCAACATGACCCCTGGCTGTGAGCTTCCTCACATCAAAGACAAGAACCTCAGACAACCGGAACCAACACAAATCGGACTGTAGCTGGGTCATTGAGTGTCCCAGCACCAAGCCAGATACAGAACGGGCCCATAAAACGCACGTACAATTCTTAGGGCCATGCGACTAGGGAAACTTAAAGAAATGGAGATCTTGGGTTCTGACCCATTTAGAGACTCCATCTTTGGACTCATCGGATGCCCGGCGTCCAGCCCAATCGTTTGGTGCCATATCTGGAGCCATATGACCCCCAGCCCGAAGTTATAAACCCTAACGGGTTTTAGGTTCTGTAATAATAATAGGTAAAATGGCAACCTGGTCGCCATCTTGTCCACCATTTTGTCTGGGTTTTATCCATCATTTTGTCTAAATGTTATTATCATCCACCATTTTGTGTTCTAAGATGGATGCCACTGGCAGACATTTTGTGATCATAGTGTTATAGCATAGCAAATGTAAGTCAGGAATATGCCCTGACAGGTCCAGGATGTGAGAAACAACTATGATATAGCAAATTTAAATGAAAAACATGTTTGTCAAGAATAAAGTCAAAAACATGTTTTTCAAAATTGAGTTTAAGATAAGGTTGAAAAACATGTTTACCAAAGTTTTAAGTCAAAAACATGTTTTTCAACATGTACAGCTGTGACGTGGCATGGGGGGGCTTATCAATATAGCCAGAGATGAGCGAACTTTTGAAAAATTCGATTCGACTGATTCGCCAAATTTTCCGACAAAAATCGTTTCGACCCGAATTTATTCGCGACGAATCACTATTAAAAACGGCTATTTCTGAGCCTCCTAGAGCCTCAATAGGGTTGTAAACCATTCTGCCTTGCTGTAACACGCATAGGATGCGTGCTGGGTTAGTTAAATAATACTTTGAATAAATATCACATGCAGATCAGAGGCATCGCTAATAGAATCGCAGAGCGGCACAATTGCAGAGAGTTGAAGTGGCATCACTATGAGGGGCAGGAGCCCAAACATTGCTTTAATGAGACACTGGAGTTGGCAGCAGCAGGAGCCCAAAAATTGGATGAATCACACCCTGGAGTAGGCAGCAGCAGCCCAAACATTACTTTAAAGAGACACTGGGGTTGGCTTCAGGAGCCCAACAATTGGATGATTCACACCCTGGAGTTGGCAGCAGCAGCAGCAGCAGGAGCCCAAACATTACTTTATCCCTTTAAGTGCCAGCCTACCTGGAGTTTTTGTCACACTCTGTTGCCAGACCATTTTGCACTATTTTGCACTCCCCATGTTCAAATGTGATTTTTTAAGGGATTTCTAGGGATTTCCCAGGAAAATGATATATTGTTTTTTTCAGCAGAGTCTGAGCTTTAACATGAAATGTCTTGTTTGTCATTTTTTAGGTGTATTCTCAATATTTTTTGGCAAAATATGTGCAAAAAAATTTAAAAAAATAAATTTTTTACAATTTGTAGTGTTTTTTTGTAATAAAAAATGTAAGTTTGTCAATAAAATCTTATTGCGTGTGAAACCCCAATTTCTCCCGGTTACAGCGGTACCACATATGTATAGGTAGACACCTTTTCCTGCCCAGGAGACTCCCCCAAACTGAAACAGAGCTTTAGGGGATTTTCTGAAAAAATACAACTGTGATATGCGCTATGCGCACCTTGCAGTTTTTCCAGAAAAACAACCCTTTACATTTGAAATACCCCCAACAAACTATATATTCTCTGGAAGTACACACCTCAGGCTTTCTGTTTGTACCAGGCTTGTTGATGTGGCCACAGTTTTCTAGAAGTAATCCCTCAATGTATTCTTTGGTTGCAAAGAGTTTCCCTAAAAAAAGGATAAAAAAGCAGAATCAAAGCCACATTTTCCTAAAAAAACTATATACAAACAAGAAAAAACAAGTATGATCTGAAAAAGCAACATCCCCCGAACAGAACGATACCCAACATGCATGGGTTCTGTCAAGGAAAGAGTTGCCAAACACCCCAAAGTAAAGCATGTGCGTAACGGTAATTTTTCTTGAAAATTTCAGCTCTGCAGACAAAGTGCGCACCTTGCGATTTTTCAACCAAAACAACCCTTTACATTTGGAATATCCCCCATAAACCATATATTCCCTGAAAGTACACATGTTAAGCTTTCTAAGCGTACCCAGCTTGTTGTAGTGGGCTCATCTTTCTGGAATTAATCCCTCAAAGAACTCTTTGGTTGCGCAGAGTTTCCCTAAAAAATGTATAAAAAAGCAGAATAAAAAACACCTTTTACTAAAATATAAATATGCAAACAAGAAAAAACAAGCTAAGTCTGAAAGCGCAAGGTCCCCCGAACAGAACAATACCCAACATGCAGAGGTACTATTAACCCTTTTAATTGCCAGCTTACTTGAGATTTTGTCACCCTCTGTTGACAGGTCATTTTTCCCCATTTTGCGCCATGTTTTGCGCCATGTTTTGTGTCATTTTTGCTGGAATTTTCAGGAAAATTATATATATATTTTTTTCAGCAGAGTTTAGGCTTTAACATGAAATGTCTTGTTTGTAAATTTTATTTATTATTAATTTTATTTATTATTAAGTAAAAAAAATAAATAAATAAAATTTTTTTTTAGAAAATTGACTCCTTTATTTTACATAAAAAATTTATTTTATTAAAGAAAACCATATTGCATGTGAAAGCCCCATTTCTACCGATTAGAACGGTACCACATATTTATCGGTAGCCCCCTGTTCCTGCCCAGGAGACCCCCCTAACTGAAACAAGTAATTTTTAACATTTACAAATAAAATACAACTACCATCCACACTACAAAGGGTTAAATCGAGAAAAAAAAATGACATAGGGTCCCCCCTACCGGAAGGGGGGGCCCATATTTTGGGGGGATTTTTAAGGGTTAAAAATCCTTAAAAATAAAAAAAAATGACATGGGCCCCCCCTTACCCAAAGTAACCAGCCCGGGACCAGCTATGCAGGGCTTGGAGGAACGGGGCGCAGGGGCCAGCTTTTGTGGCCCCTGGCCCTGCAGGCTACAAGCCCGCATAGCCAGTGGGCCCGGGCTCTTCTGCCCCCCCCTGGGCTTTGGGGAGGCAGGTAATGGGGGTGCCGGGGGTTAATGGCAAGTCACCGGCTAGCGCAGGTGACTTGCCACCTCCCCCAGCCTTGTGAACTGGTATAGGGGTCATGGACCCCTTACCAGTTCACAAGGGGTTAAATGTAAAAATAAAACACAGACACACAAAGAGAAAAAATATTTTATTATTTTTTTTTTTTAATACTTACCTCCCATCCATAGTGGAGCACTCTTTCAGCCTTTTATAGCTGCTGGATGACAGAAAACAAAAGGGTTAATTAAAAAAAAAATGACATAGGGTTCCCCCTCCTAGGGGGGGAGACCCCATTTTTTTGGAATTTTAAGGGTTAAAAACCCTTAAAAATCCCCCCAAAAAATGACGTAGGGTCCCCCCTACCCAGCATTACCGACCCGGGCCAGCTATGGGGGCTTGTAGAACAGGGCGCAGGGGCCAGCGTTGGTGGCCCCTGGCCCTGCAGGCTACTAGCCCACATAGCCACTAAGTGGCCCGGGCCCTTCTGCCCCCCCCTGGCCGTTGGGGAGGCAGGTAATGGGGGGCTGGGGGTTAATGGCAAGCCACCCACTAGCTGCAGGTGACTTGCCATACCCAGAGCCTTGTGAACTGGTATAAGGGGTCTCATGGACCCCTTACCAGTTCACAAAGGGTTAAATGAAAAAAAAGCCACACAAAAGTATTTTATTAAAAAAAAAAAAAAAAAATTTTTTTTACTGTACTTACCTCCGATTGTAAGCTCCTTTGTCCCGCGCCGCTCTGCTGACAGATGCCGGTGATCGGCATCAGAGAAGGGGGAGGCAGGAGATCAGAGGATCTCCTGCCACCTCCTTCCCCGTTGCCGATCACCGGCATCTGACAGCTGAGAACGCTGAAGCCGGTGATCGGGGCTGGGATGACGTCATAGCCCCGCCCCCAAAAGGGGCGGGGCTTGACGCTGCGACGGACCGGGATGACGGCCGCCATCGAAGAGGAGAGAGGAGAGAGCCTTCCGGGCTCTCTCCTGAAGATCGGTAAGTCCTGGGGGGCGATCGGAGGCCCCCCAGGTGAAGAGGAGGGACAGCGGGAGCCAGCGCACACACAGGTAAGTGAATGTCATTTTTATTTTTTTTTTTTTTTTACAGTTAGCAGCTGCTGCTGCCAAACGGGGGGGGCTATTCCGGGGGCTCTCCTGGAGCCATCCGACCCCCCACGGGGGATCGGATGGCACCAAATTAAAGAGGAGACCCGGCCGGATCCAACGAGGGGTCAGGTGAGTATTTTTGACTTTTATTTTTTTTACTAGCAGGGGGGAAAGTCAAGCCCGTAGATACTACGTGCTTGGCACTTAAGTGGAGTGGAAGCAAGCACGTAGTATCTACGTGCTTGGCACTGAAAGGGTTAAAGAGACACTGGGGTTGGCTTCAGGAGCCCAAAAATTGGATGATTCACACCCTGGAGTTGGCAGGAGTTGGCAGCAGCAGCAACAGGAGCCCAAACATTACTTTAAAGACACACTGGGGTTGGCTTCAGGAGCCCAAAAATAGGATGAATCACACCCTGGAGTTGGCAGCAGCAGCAGCCCAAACATTACTTTAAAGAGACATTGGGGTTGGCTTCAGGAGCCCAAAAATTGGATGAATCACACCCTGGAGTTGGCAGCAGCAGCAGCAGGAGCCCAAATATTACTTTAAAGAGACCCTGGGGTTGGCTTCAGGAGCCCAAAAATAGGATGATTCACACCCTGGAGTTGGCAGCGGCAGCAGCAGGAGCCCATATATTACTTTAAAGAGACCCTGGGGTTGGCTTCAGGAGCCCAAAAATTGGATGAATCACACCCTGGAGTTGGCAGCAGCAGCAGGAGCCCAAACATTACTTTAAAGAGACACTGGGGTTGGCTTCAGGAGCCCAAAAATTGGATGAATCACACCCTGGAGTTGGCAGCAGCAGGAGCCCAAACATTACTTTAAAGAGACACTGGGGTTGGCTTCAGGAGCCCAAAAATTGGATGATTCACACCCTGGAGTTGGCAGCAGCAGCAGCCCAAACATTACTTTAAAGAGACACTGGGGTTGGCTTCAGGAGCCCAAAATTGGATGATTCACACCCTGGAGTTGGCAGCAGCAGCAGGAGCCCAAATATTACTTTAAAGAGACCCTGGGGTTGGCTTCAGGAGCCCAAAGATTGGATGATTCACACCCTGGAGTTGGCAGCAGCAGGAGCCCAAATATTACTTTAAAGAAACCCTGGGGTTGGCTTCAGGAGCCCAAAAATTGGATGAATCACACCCTGGAGTTGGCAGCAGCAGCAGGAACCCAAACATTACTTTAAAGAGACACTGGGGTTGGCTTCAGTAGCCCAAAAATTGGATGAATCACACCCGGGAGTTGGCAGCAGCAGGAGCCCACATATTACTTTAAAGAGACCCTGGGGTTGGCTTCAGGAGCCCAAAAATTGGATGAATCACACCCTGGAGTTGGCAGCAGCAGGAGCCCAAATATTACTTTAAAGAGACCCTGGGGTTGGCTTCAGGAGCCCAAAAATTGGATGATTCCCACCCTGGAGTTGGCAGCAGCAGCAGGAGCCCAAATATTACTTTAAAGAGACCCAGGGGATGGCTTCAGGAGCCCAAAAATTGGATGAATCACACCCTGGAGTTGGCAGCAGCAGGAGCCCAAATATTACTTTAAAGAGACCCTGGGGTTGGCTTCAGGAGCCCAAAAATTGGATGAATCACACCCTAGAGTTGGCAGCAGCAGGAGCAGCAGGAGCCCAAATATTACTTTAAAGAGACCCAGGGGATGGCTTCAGGAGCCCAAAAATTGGATGATTCCCACCCTGGAGTTGGCAGCAGCAGGAGCCCAAATATTACTTTAAAGAGACCCAGGGGATGGCTTCAGGAGCCCAAAAATTGGATGAATCACACCCTGGAGTTGGCAGCAGCAGGAGCCCAAATATTACTTTAAAGAGACACTGGGGTTGGCTTCAGGAGCCCAAAAATTGGATGAATCACACCCTGGAGTTGGCAGGAGTTGGCAGCAGCAGCAGCAGCAACAGGAGCCCAAATATTACTTTAAAGAGACCCTGGGGTTGGTTTCAGGAGCCCAAAGATTGGATGAATCACACCCTGGAGTTGGCAGCAGCAGCAGGAGCCCAAACATTACTTTAAAGAGACACTGGGGTTGGCTTCAGGAGCCCAAAAATTGGATGATTCACACCCTGGAGTTGGCAGGAGTTGGCAGCAGCAACAACAGGAGCCCAAACATTACTTTAAAGAGACCCTGGGGTTGGTTTCAGGAGCCCAAAAATTGGATGAATCACACCCTGGAGTTGGCAGCAGCAGGAGCCCAAACATTACTTTGAAGAGACACTGGGGTTGGCTTCAGTAGCCCAAAAATTGGATGAATCACACCCTGGAGTTGGCAGCAGCAGCAGCAGGAGCCCAAATATTACTTTAAAGAGACCCTGGGGTTGGCTTCAGGAGCCCAAAAATTGGATGAATCACACCCTGGGGTTGGCAGCAGCAGCAGCCCAAACATTACTTTAAAGAGACACTGGGGTTGGCTTCAGTAGCCCAAAAATTGGATGAATCACACCCTGGAGTTGGCAGCAGCAACACCCGCAGGAGCCCAAACATTACTTTAAAGAGACCCTGGGGTTGGCTTCAGGAGCCCAAAATTTGGATGAATCACACCCTGGAGTTGGTAGCAGCAGGAGCAGCAGGTGCCCAAACATTACTTTAAAGAGACCCTGGGGTTGGCTTCAGGAGCCCAAAAATTGGATGAATCACACCCTGGAGTTGGCAGTAGCAGCAGCAGGAGCCCAAACATTACTTTAAAGAGACACTGGAGTTGGCTTCAGGAGCCCAAAAATTGGATGATTCACACCCTGGAGTTGCAAGCAGCAGCAGCAGCCCAAACATTGCTTTAAAGACACTGGGGTTGGCTTCAGGAGCCCAAAAATTGGATGAATCACACCCTGAGGAGAATCATGTGGAGAAAAAGTAGCTTAGTTAGTAATATCTACATAAAATTATGAATAAACAAATGCAAAAGTATTGCCAAAGTGAAGTTTTGTTTGAGGGTGTGTTTCCACCTTTTAATTAAATCAGAAACAACAAGGTATCATTGCCTCTGACTAATTAGCCCTCAAAAATTCTTGGAATTTTTAATCTGGAATCATGTCTGATCCGTCTTATCTGAAGAATATTGATAAAAAGTAAGAGTAACGTAAAGGATTTTTTATCAATACTTACTTGTGGTCCGATGCGGAGGAATGTCTGTAACTGGAGAGCAGCACCTTAAATCTGTTTTGCACGATCCATCTTTCTTTAGTGTTGGTCTGGCCGCGTCATCAATCTACTGGAATACATCAGGCATTGTTGGGAGGAAAGCTTGGCTGATCCATGCGCCATTCATTTCCACGCAGGGCAGTCTCTGGAAAAAAGAAAAGTATGTATAAACCAGGGTCTTTTTCATATAAAAACAAATGGTTATTCTTGCTTTTCAACCATATGTTCCATAGCTTTACCAGTCATTGTGTCAGCCAATGAAGCAACTTTGTCTGGAAGTGCTGCAAAAGCAGTCCACTGCATCACAAGTGGCATCTGACACCCCCAGTCAACTGTCTGTTGTCTGTTATGCTTTGGGTTCAGCTCCACTATCCATTGATGAAGATCTGATAATCATAAAATTCAGCAGCTACTGCCCAGCCAAGAAGTGGAGGAGACACTCGCCTCTTCTTCCACTAGCCGGCAATTAGTGATGAGGAGAGTGTCGTGGGAGGAGGTGTTGCAAGCCGAGGTAGTGGAAGAGGGTCCCTGGAGTCTGCGGCGGTGGCAGCAGCAGCAGCAGTGAATTATTGGGGACTGTTGATAGGAAAAATCAGCTACTCAGCGATGTGTCAGTTTTTCATGTTGCATCCACAATCCTGTGGAGAAAAAGTAGGTTAGTTAATATATATACATAAAATTATGAATAGACAAATGCAATAGTATTGCCAAAGTGAAGTTTTGTTTGAGGGTGTGTTTCCACCTTGTAATTAAATCAGAAACCACTAGGTATCATTGCCTCTGAATAATTAGCCCTCAAAAATTCTTGGAATTTTTAATCTTGATGTCTGAGGGATTTCTCCTCTCAGACAGCGTCACCATAAGTCCAGCCTGCTGCATTACCCAGTGGTGGACCTTTCAGAGAACTGATGGCTTGTGCCGAGCCGAGGTGGAGAGTCCCATGGTATCATTGCTTTGCGAAGATGGCAGTACCTGCCCTGTAAAATGTTATTGAACAGAAGGTGGGCCAGTCCTTTAGCCTGTCAGTGTGTACCAAAGTGCACAGTGTTGTCTACGTCTGGAGCTGTAACTATGGACTCATGGTGGACAATATATATCCTTTTAGGCCCCCTTGGTGATTGTGGTTTCACGCTGTTCTTTACATGGTTTTCCTTGAGTCACACATGGGAGGAACTACTAAAAATGAGAACTCAATCCATGAAATCATTGATTAATCCACGAAAACAGCAAATTTGGACCCATGGTGACTGATACTTGGAAGAACATCTTGTTTGCTCTGCGACAAGGAAGCCAGAGTAATGCGTCCTGACATGGCACACGTGTTCAGTCTAGTTGTCAAGCGTTTTCTGAAGTCTTGCCCCCATCTGAAAGACATCCGAACAACAGGAAAGAAAGTTAGCATGCACTTCTGGCACTCCTACACCACCAAGCACAACCTTATTGAGCTTCAGCGTCAGAACGGTGTACCCCAACATAGTCTGATTTGCCATATTTCCACCCGTTGGAATTCCACCCTCCATATGCAGGATCCACTATAGGAACAGAGAAAAGCCATCACGGATGCCAGGACTATGAGATGAGCGATGAGATTCCACTGCTTCATGTACTACAACACATGTTGGAAACCATGGCTGGTCAGGGCACTGGAGACATGGCACATACATTTCACAGCCACATGAAGCCTGTGGGGGCTGAAGTGGAGGAGGAGGAGGGGGTGGGGCACAGCAAACCACAGTTTAGGTTTCACAAAATGAAATTTTATCTAGTCATCTGACAGGAGAGGAGGAGCAGGAGCAGCCACAAGAGCTAGAGGGTTGGGAGGAAGGCGAGACAGAGGACCCAGACACACTGTGGCAGTTTACAGTGGAGATGGAGACAGGTAGTCCCTCCGAGTCACTTGCACAAATGGCACGATGCATGCTCACATGCTTGCGTAGTGACCACAGAATTGTCTCCATTTGTCAGCGGGATGACTTCTGGCTCTCCAACTTATTGGACCCTCGCTTCCGGCACAAAATGGGGGCATTTTTTACACCCACTGAGAGGGAGGACAAACTGACTTACTACAGAGACATCCCACGTAGTCAGTTGGGCGATGTCTATCTGTGCCATGGCCCATACTCCCGCAGGTCTGACTCGGGGGGGACCTCTGCGATCACCTTCCACTGCCATGGCTGCTGGGGGGGTGGAAGGAGCAGCAGCTCCATCAGCAGCAGCCTCAGTCTTCAGTCGCTAGTGAGTAGCTTTCTACACCCGCATAGTGAGTCTACTCATGAGCAGCAGGAAGACCTGGAGCTGGACCTCAAACAGCAGGTCATGTCATACCTTGACATGACCATGCCAACACACCTTCAGGATCCACTGGATTTGCTGGGAAGCCAAACTTGACTTGTGTCCGCAACTAGCAGAGTTTGCCCTGGAAAAGCTGTACTGGCCGGACAGTAGTTGATTTACAGTAGATGGCAACTGGGCTGCTCTATATAATGAAGCAAAATGGCAAATTTACCTCACAATATAAGCTATTGCCCCTTAGATTTACACAGGGCCTGCTCTATATAATGAAGCAAAATGGCAAATTTACCTCACAATATAAGCTATTGCCCCTCAGATTTACACAGGGGCTGCTCCATATAATGGTGCAAAACCATGAATTTACCTCATAATATAAACTATTGCCCCTCAGATTTACACAGGGGCTGCTCTATATAATGAAGCAAAATGGCAAATTTACCTCACAATATAAGCTACTGCCCCTCAGATTTACACAGGGCCTGCTCTATATAATGAAGCAAAATGGCAAATTTACCTCACAATATAAGCTATTGCCCCTCAGATTTACACAGGGGCTACTCCATATAATGGTGCAAAACCATGAATTTACCTTATAATATAAAATATTGCCCCTCAGATTTACAGAGGGGGTGCTCTATATAATGCAGCAAAATGGCAAATTTACCTCACTATATAAGCTATTACAGCTCTATATAAATACAAATAAATAAAAAAAGGGCCTGTAGAAGCTTATTTAGTATAACAGATAGGGTGACATGTGCTGGTTTGGGATGCCCATATGGGCTAGTGTTTTGGCAGCAGTACAAAAACCAATGCAAAATGCAATAGCTTAATAAAGCTGATGCTGATCAACGCTTATTTAGTATAACAGATGGGGTGCAACATGCAGGTTTGGGATGCCCTGCGGCCTGGTGTATTTAAAGCAGACCAAAACCAATTCAAAATGCAATAACTTAATAAAGCTGAGGCTGTAGATGCTTATTTAGTATAAACAGGTAGGGTGCAAGGTGCAGATTTGGGGTGCTCTGCGGCCTGGTTAAATGAAAGCAGTCAAAAAGGAAGTGCAAACTGAAGTAGCTTAATGAAGCTGATGCTGATCAACGCTTATGTTGTATACCAGATAGGGTGCAAGGTGCAGCTTTGGGGTGCCCTGCGGTCTGGTTTATTAAAAGCAGTCAAAAACAAGTGCAAACTGAAGTAGCTTAATAAAGCAGCTGATGCTGATCAACGCTTATGTTGTATAACAGATAGGGTTAAAATAGCATGTGCCTTGGGGTGCCCGTGTGGCCTGGTATATTTCAAGCTGAACAAAAAGTAACAATAATCCAAGTATGAGAAATGCTTGTGCTTAACATATAGGGTTAATCAGCATGTGCCTTGGGATGCCCGTGTGGCCTGGTATATTTTAAGCTGAACAAAAAGTAACAATAATCCAAGTATGAGAAATAATTTTGACCTTCTTTACAGTGCCATACTTTGAAAAAAATCCTTAATTTCATGCCGATCAATCCAAAGGTCAATGCCCCCAACAAAAATAGTGTTCGGCATAAGTTTTCCTTCTGGAAGGACGTAACCTTTAGTTTACATGGTTGGGGTAGGTTATCTTACAAATTGGGATACCCCAGGCAGCAGTGTCATTGAAAGAGACAGATTGTAATGCAGGCCATACGCAAGCAGAAAAACTCAGGCTGCAACAGGCCTCTTTAGTTTACATGGTTGGGGTAGGTTATCTTACAAATTGGGATACCCCACTGTATATGAAACCGAATATAATGCACACCCAAAAGTGGACAATCAGCATCCAAGAGGCCTGCTTAGTTTAAATAAGAGAGCTGCTTAGTGAAAATAAGAGGCCTGCTTAGTTTAAATAAGAGAGCTGCTTAGTGTAAATAAGAGAGGTAGGTTATGCTATGTTACAGAATGGGATGCCCCGAAGCAGGCTCAAACAGGCCAAATTACTTTAAATAACTGTGCAGCTTACAGTAAATGCAGAGGCTAATGGTATGTTACAGAATGGGATGCCCACAGCAGAGTTGAGATCAGTATATATGCACACAGCAACAGTGTGTAAGCAGGCTGAAACAGCCCAAATTACTTTAAATAACTGTGCAGCTTACAGTGAATGCAGAGGCTAATGGTATGTTACAGAATGGGATGCCCCAAAGCTGACTTGAGATCAGTATATATGCACACAGCAACAGTTTGTAAGCAGGCTCACACAGCCCAAATTACTTTAAATAACTGTGCAGCTTACAGTAAATGCAGAGGCTAATGTTACAGAATGGGATGCCCCAACAGCCAGCAGTGCACCTGTGAGCAGTACTACTATGCACAGCAAAAGTGTCTTTATCAGGCCAAATGACTTTTAGAATAAGTGCAAAGGGTTATAGTAAATAGAGGCTTGTGTAGTCACAGAATGGGATGCCCCAACAGCCAGCAGTGCACCTGGCAGCAGTAGTACTATGCACAGCAAAAGTGTCTTTATCAGGCCAAATGACTTTTAGAATAAGTGCAAAGGGTTATAGTAAAGAGAGGCTTGTGTAGTCACAGAATGGGATGCCCCAAAAACCAGAGAGCACCTGGCAGCAGTAGTACTAAGCACAGCAAAAGTGTCTTTATCAGGCCAAATGACTTTTAGAATAAGTGCAAAGGGTTATAGTAAATAGAGGCTTGTGTAGTCACAGAATGGGATGCCCCAACAGCCAGCAGTGCACCTGGCAGCAGTAGTACTATGCACAGCAAAAG
This sequence comes from Gastrophryne carolinensis, assembly GCA_027917425.1. Lineage (NCBI taxonomy): Eukaryota > Metazoa > Chordata > Amphibia > Anura > Microhylidae > Gastrophryne > Gastrophryne carolinensis. The sequence goes on along the minus strand of CM051240.1, from coordinate 99,730,936 downwards.
TGTCTTTATCAGGCCAAATGACTTTTAGAATAAGTGCAAAGGGTTATAGTAAAGAGAGGCTTGTGTAGTCACAGAATGGGATGCCCCAACAGCCAGCAGTGCACCTGTGAGCAGTACTACTATGCACAGCAAAAGTGTCTTTATCAGGGCAAATGACTTTTAGAATAAGTGCAAAGGGTTATAGTAAAGAGAGGCTTGTGTAGTCACAGAATGGGATGCCCCAACAGCCAGCAGTGCACCTGGCAGCAGTAGTACTAAGCACAGCAAAAGTGTATTTATCAGGCAAAATTTCTATTAGAATAAGTGCAAAGGGTTATAGTAAAGAGAGGCTTGTGTAGTCACAGAATGGGATGCCCCAACAGCCAGCAGTGCACCTGGCAGCAGTAGTACTAAGCACAGCAAAAGTGTCTTTATCAGGCCTAATTTCTATTAGAATAAGTGCAAATGGTTATGGTATTAAATAGAGGCTGGTGTAGTCACAGAATGGGATGCCCCAAAAACCAGAGAGCACCTGGCAGCAGTAAGGCTATGCACAGCAAAAGTGTCTTTATCAGGCCTAATTTCTATTAGAATAAGTGCAAATGGTTATGGTATTAAGTAGAGGCTGGTGTAGTCACAGAATGGGATGCCTCAGAGCAGACTTGAGATCAGTTCAGTATATATGCACAGTTAGTGTATAAGCAGCCTGAAAACGCTAACAAAGCCAGTCAGCCAGCCAGTAACACTCAGGCTGGATGAAAAAAAAAAAAATCTCCCTGTGACTGCCTCCGATTTTTCCTAACTTACCCTGCTTTTCGCTGACTTTCTGTCTCCTGCCTGTCTCCAGCCTGTCCCTGTCTGTCTAATGGTCTCTCCCTGACTACAGCAGCGTCCTGTCTCTCACGAATGCAATAGAGAAATGAGGAAAAGCAAGATGTCCGTCGACTTAAATAGCGCTGTGACGTCACCGGGCTTGCTGGCTGCTGAAAGGCTGCATGTGACTGGGACAGTCACATGCAGCCTTTCAGCAGCCAGCAAGCCCGGTGACGTCACAGCGCTATTTAAGGTGACATGTCCTGACATCAACCCCGCGCCAGTGCAAGCTGGGACAGCTTGCACTGGCGCGGGGTTGATGTAAGGACATGTCCCGTCCGCCATCTTAGAATGCCTGTAATGTAAATGAATGGATGTTAAAGGAAAACTTCGAGCGATCGAATCGCGGGGAAATTCGGATTCGATCCGAATCGAATTTTTCATGAAATTCGGATCGAATCCGGGTTCGTCCGGATCGATTCGCTCATCCCTAAATATAGCATATGGATTTGTGACATATGTTCCTTGGTTATCTTACCTGGGATTTTGGCCAATTCTTGGGTGAGATATGTATGGAAGATTAGATAAACTTATCAAAAAACAGGTTGCTTGCACCCCTTGGAGTTTGTCAGATTTTTGGTATGAAAGCACCATAAATATGAGGGGCATGCCACTGTGAATTAGGAGACTCAAGAGCAATTGACGAGGGACGCCTGTCATGGACAGTGATCTGTGGGGCTGTTATCCCACTGACCTCCCAAGCTCATCCTGATCTCGCTGTGCCGCAACGGTTGTGGAGCTCCTCAGTGACCGGGACTCATAAATATCCATATGCATGCTGGGTAGGTAAGCCAAACATTCCATGGAATATTTGTTGATTATGTTTAGATGTGTCTGAAGGATATAGGATACAGTTTGAATAAATGAGAGGTACCATTAAGCAGTGTTGATTAAAGCTATAATTAAGTGTTTTTATGTTCTGTGTTATTGTATAAGTTTTATGCTATTTTTGCGCTTTAGGCTGTCATATCTTTGCTTCCTTCAGTGCGGGAATCCGAACAAGGGTCCTGGCTAGCCGGCCCTTTACCAATTGGGAACGTCACATCCTGTTCCGGCTATTTCCGGTTCTGACTGATCCAATTGGCAACAGGTTCTAAAGTAGGTTCCACAATGGGGGGAGGAAACAGTCTGCCCCACAGAAGGGAGGGAGTGAAAGGATCCCGAGGCATAAAGGGGGATGACTCTGGGCCAGCGATTGTCACTTTTGGGGAGGTTGCACTGCGTGCTGGAGGTGCCCATCAATAAGCTTGCCACTCACCTCCATGTGGGAGCTCATCATCACTACTCTACATCGGCATTTTAAGGTAACGGACTATTGTATCTCTGTGTGTAACTCACTGTAACCTGTAACCCACTTCTCAGAAGAACATTTGTATCCATTCATATTTCATCATAGCGTATTGCATTAATACCATTATTTAACTTGAGTGATGTTTTGCCTTAGCCAAGAATCTGTGTGTCTGTAGGCTTTGGGCCTGGTAGTTCACTATGCGGGCTATGGATGTGGTTTTGGGAAAGCGGGCTGTGTGTTTGGAGGTCCTTGATTGATAGTTGGATCACGTGACCTGCAGTTCTCTGACACTGGCCAACTGCCAAGACTGGACACCCCGCCATCCAGCAAGTCTCCATTTATGAGGAAAACCTTACCTCCTTCAAGATTGTTAGTCTGGCGGACCTCCGTCATGATCACAAGTGACTGGAGCAGTTGTGCTGGGTACAAAAGAAGAGTACAGGTGATTCACTCATGATGTATTTTGCACTGAGCATGAGTACTGTCAGTTTGTGATAAGCCAAGGAGGTTGTTTGTTGGTGACATGCTCTTTGTTTTAAATTAAATTCTTTAGGTTTCCTTCTCATTTGATATTCCTTTTTGTGCCATACCTCTACCAGGCTACGTTCTTGCCTTGTCCTTACCAGACTCCCCAAAGCAAATTCCTGGGTGTGTCACAAGTTGGTTTAAGGGACATGTATTTAGATTAAAAGCAGAATAATGCATTTAAAACAATGTTCCCTCACGTTTTTCCACTGTTCATGAGAAAAAAACAAGCTTGGATACATTTTTTCATTGCAGACAGTGCCAGACTGGGGAGTTATCGGCGTCACCCCCACTGGCAAAAACACCTTGGCAGGCCATCTCCATTGCACATAGGTTTGCCACCTATCCCAACAAAAAATACCGGGTTTTTCACAGCTACACGGGCGTGGATTTGTAAAATGTAAGTTTAACCATACTTTTTCACCTAAATTACTTTATTTTCCACTTTCTAAAGTGCAACAGTCAACACATACACAGCACACTTCCACAAAGTGCTCTTAAATAATGGACTTGCCAGGATGCAATGCCCGGCCCTATTGCTTAAAGCGGTCCTTCACTCTTAATAAGAGTCTATCTTACATGTTTCCCACACCCTGTACATACAGATTGCTCACATTAAAAATCATCCTATCTTAATCTACTGCATGTTATGAGCCTTTAAACATCCAAGATGGCGGCTCATAGAACATCAGGCAGCCTGCAAACAGGAAGTGCCTTCTGACTGTGCTGTTCTGCATTCTGGGATTGCTGACCTTTCTTTACACCAGCCTTGCTCTGTCTGAGCAAAGCACAGCTATAACCTGCCCCCTGTACTTTATCCCACTCTCCTCAGTAAGTGATGCCTCGGAGTCAAGATGGCGGTGCCCGTATCCTAAAGTCCTTAACAGAGATGCAAGCCCAGTGGGGGAAAGAATAATAAGAGACTAAAAACTAAAAATATATTAATTTTAGATGCTGGGGAATAGTTTTTTATGGGTTTCGGCTTCTCAAGAAATAATGGTGAAGGTCCGGTTTAACAGTTACAAAAAATACTGGCAATGACCCAAATATTACCAACAGAAAGCCAATAATACCTGCTGTGCTGGTGAAATACTAGTAATGTGGCAACCTTAATTGCACTGTAACAAGGGATACTGACCGAATTGTTTATTGCTTGCATTCAAATAAATTACCAACAGAATTTTTTTGCATTTATTTTTGACATTGAATGATAATGCTGTAATCGTCATCTGCATAAAGTCAGTTTTGTTTTTGTTATGTGTGCGATAAGGAGTGGGGCCGGGTATGGTGATAATAAGAGAGAGCTGTGGCAGACATTGGAGAGAAGCCATTAAGAGTGCAGCCAGAGAGTATTGGTTAGAGACTTGCTAATAGTCAGAGGCTGTATATGGAATCCCAGATAATGGCGCCTGTTTTAGCTGTAAAGCCCCGCATCCTCCATTCATTGCCACGGCTGTGAGTGGCAATGATGTCAGTGCCACACCTATGCACTGCCTGATCCTATGCCATTTTACAGTGATGGACAGCAAAAAAAACAGTGTTCCAGGTCAATTCAAAAAGGGAAAACATCTATTTCTATTTCTACACCCAAAGAATGGAGTATAGGCAGGGGCTTTGGCTGAATTTATTTCACAAGTTCAGTGGGTTTTGGTCCGCTTTAAGCTGGATGAAACTATTTATTGTAACTTTTCCTGAAGTAAATTATACACTTCTAAGATTCAAAAAACTTTTTTTGCCCCGCCACAGAAAACTTTCATGTATTTATTGATAAAGTAACAACATTACTATTACTTTAATTTATTAATTTCTAAAATTAAATTAGTTAACAATCATAGAAATATAGAAGGTTGAAGGCAGAAGGAGACCATACAGTCCATCTAGTCTGCCCTTATGCATCAAAACAAAAATGTTTGTAATTTTATGAAAAAATCTAACGGAGTAACTGTACCAATAAATAAACGAAAGTTTTCCTTGGCAGGGCAAATCCAAGTTTTTTCTAATCTTAGAAGTGACTATTATGACCATTACAACCCAGAGTTGACAGGAACAAAGTAACCCAAGGGTTTACAGGGGGTGGAAATATATACTGAAATTCTTCAACTTGCTCTTTGATCATCCTGTTACAATGATCAATCTTGAGACTTGGTAAGTGTTATACAAAGGGGGGGGGGGGGGGGGGGGGGGAGGTGAGAGTTCTACTATTTCCTCCTGAAAACTCTTCCGGGGGCAATAGTGGGCTCTAAAGTACCTTACTCCACTCACCGTGATCAAATTTCAGTGCTGTTTATTTACAAGTGCAGATATATCACATTTGTCACTGTGTATATACAGTTTCATTTACAGTGCATTATTCTGTTCATACAAATCTTATATTCTTTTTGTTACAGAACAAGTTAAATATTTGTTGTCCAGATGATTGTATTTTTTCTGTAAGTTACCCCTAGGGAAAATTCTGCTTGGGGTATTCTCCCTGGGAGGAAATTACCGGGGTGGCACTGCAAAGTTTGTAGCAAGTTTCTTTTGGGTTGTTATTGTAGCAAGCTTTGGCCCTCTTATACGGCTTGTAGCAAGGGTAGTTTGGTTCCGTCACAGACGCGTTTCGCCTATCGGCTTCATCAGTGTGCGGACCTGGCCTATGATTATTAGGGCAATATGTTAGCTTAGTCGAGTTTTGTGTATGGTTTCAGATTAGTATAATCCCTGTGGGTACTTACTTGATTCCAGGGTTCATTTGGGTACTGGCTGTCAGTGGGTGTACCATCTCCCTTTGGTTCTTCGTTACGGTTTGTAGGTCTGCATGAGAATGTTGTTTTAGTTTCGCTGTACATTGTGTTGTAATGTCACTTTGTTAAAGTATAAATAGTGGTCTGTTTATATTACTTTAGTTCTAGATAAAAATTGCAGACAATGGCTTTGGCTCCCCGTGAAAGTGTGGGGTAGGTAAGTATAAGTATGAGGCAGGGGTATTAATAGATGCGCCCTAGGGGCATCAGTACCAACCCACAGGATAGGAACCAACAGGCACCAGCAGCACCTACCAGTCCCGTTCCCCAACCCACCCCCCCATTAAAAGTTTTATACAACCAGAGTAAGAAGAAACAACTGCACTAAAAAAGAAAAAGGTACAGCCATATTTATTAATCGTAAAACTTATTTTGAAATGAGTACAAGGACCCACAGTCCAGGATCATTATACTAGTTGCAAAATGAAATGGTAAAATCGGCACATTGATTAATACTTATTGACCGAATCAGGGCCAAAAGATATTTTTATCATAAGTGATCAAAAGTAGATAAATAAAAAATGGCCCAATTTTGTGGGAAGAGGATTTTAATTTAATAAGGGATATAGATATTGCGATACACACCCCTGGCCTCTGCTGCTCTGGGGCTGGTATGCAAGGCATTGTCTGATACGTCAACAGTTCAGATCACTTCACCTTAATGACATCTGGCTCACTCTCCACCACACCATGAACCAAACTTGTTTTAAACATTAAAATCACATAACACTTACAACTATCTTTTTGCAAAACAATTATCGCTCATTGCCAAGAGTTACTTGACTCTGAAAACAGAAATGTTAAAATATCCTGTCCATAAACAAAAAAATAAAAAACATTTTTTGACACCAATGACACCAGCGACGTGGCAATTTATTCCCTGTGGGATTGCCATAAAGTATACATGAGAGGGATATTTAAATCCATAACAATGGGTATCCAGAAGCAGAGACAAGAACAAATCACCGCTCTTATTTCTAATACCCACTTTAGGGGGGAGCAAATGGCTGCACAGCAGCCAATCAGCCTTCTTTCTGCACTAGCAGCTATTGGCCAGGGGGAACACATGACCCCATCGTATATAAGACGGGGCCCACGTAACGCTGATCATGATGGCACTCTCCAGTAGTTAAGGAAAGGTGCTGCTGGTTGCTGCTGAGGGACACATAGGGCTTTTTTTTAATTTCAAAAACTGTCCTTCTAAAAACATTTATTCACGGAATGTGGCTGGAGTCAGGGCTTGATAAGTTGTTAAGCATGCTATTGTCCTTTTTAAGGACATTTATGTGAGGGCTAGACAGGTCGGGTGTCAGTACTGTTTAATCCCGCTCAAACCACTTGGGTGCCAGTACTCTTTATTACCACTTGATCCAACAACTGGGGTGTCCGTACTATTTAATACCACTCGCTCCAACCAGTTGGATGTCACAACTCTTAAATATCACTAGCTTAAACCACTGGTGTGTCAGTTAGTCTTTAATACCACTGGTTCCAACCACAGATGTGTCAGTACTCTTTAATACGACTTGCTCCAACCACTGGTGTGTCAGTGCTCTTTAATACCACTTGCATGTCAGTACTCTAATACCACTTGCTTAAACCATTTGGGTGTGAGTATTCTTTAATACCACATGCTCAAAACACTTGTGTGTCAGTACACTTTAAAAGCACTTGCTCAGTCCACTTGGGTGTCACTACTCTTTAATACCAATTATTCAAACCACTGGGTTTGTATAATTGGGGGGTCAGTGGTCTGTAACATCAATTGTTCAAGTAAAAGTTGTCCAGCTTCCAATCCCGGATGCATAACACTTAGCCTTTATTGATTCCAGTTAAAATCATATTCCAACACGAGTCCCAGTAGGAGCCCAACACTACCGCTGTCTGATCAGAGCATGTGAGAGAATTTCATGCTCCTCTTGTGAAACCACGGACATCCTATGGTGGCAGGGTTTTTCAACAAAGGAGCAAGGAGTACATGACTAAGGGGGGTACTTGGTCCTGTGAAACTCACTGTGCGCTTACTGGGACTCATGTTGGGATATAATTTAAACAGAATCAGTAAAGGCTACATTCTATGCATCCAAAATTGGAAGCTGGACAACTTTTACTTCAATATCAATTGGAGCTGTGGCCATTCCCCCGTGGCTTCATCCTGAAATGGACAACTATTAACTTTGGGTAAGCTGTTACCCTTTTAATTTTAAATCAGTTGTTCAAAGTACTTGGGTGTCACTACTTTGTAATACCAATTGTTCAAACCACTTGGGTTCACTGCTCTGTAATACCAATTGTTCAATCCACTTGGGGGTCACTGCTCTGTAATACCAATTGTTCGAACCTCTCGGGGGTCACTGCTCTTCAGCAGTTCAGGTTAAGGCCACTTGTGTGTCAGTACTGTTTAAGTTATTTGTAATTATTTAATTGTGGTTACACCTGGCACTATACTCTTTTGAGCTTTGATAAATTATAGAATTGTGGGCGCGCCTTGCATTACACCTTTTTGAGCTTTGATACACTAGTTACTTGGCAAGCCTTTCATTAAACCCTCTTAGGCTTTGATAAAAGAGTTACTTGTTGGTAGACCATGTATTATACAAAGAGGCATAAATAAAGACTTCAGAATGCATTGTTATCTGTAGATGGCAACGTAAACATACTGTTCACCCATAAAGCCTTTAACCTGGGTGCTGGAAGTTAAAATTTACAGACACCTAATGAAGGTAAAGAATGGGTGCTTAAGAATAACTTTCATAATGAGAAGTCACATGACTTTTCCATTCATATGCCCCTTTTCAACTCCCGCATTCAGTTTCTTTCCTTATTTACCTAAGTCCTTCATTTATCAGATGTGGTTTATTTATTATGTAATGAAGAATTAATAGATGTAATCCAAAAAATCCTTTACATATTCTCATTACTCCATTTAATGCAAGTGAACGCAGAAATATATTATTAGATTATAATCTGAATGTTGGATTTTCTATAAATATTACATTTAGTAGCTCCACAACCACGGCAAAGTTCAAGAACATCACTTAGGAGGTCTTCAATAAACCATAAATATGGAAATCATTTTCAAACTTGATAAAGTACATTAAAGGTTTGGCTTCCACTTGATAAATTACCATGCAAGCCCTTATTGAACCATCTTCTTTGGCATATTTCACTTGCTTCCAAATAATCTGTCCACAACCTCTACTGACTCTCTTTCAACTGGAGGAGAATCATTAGAGTCAGGAAGATCTCCTTTATCATCATCTGAAAGCTAATACACGTATAGAACAGGATCTTTTTAGTATGGTATATAAAACAATGTGTTCATGATTGGTGTTCTAGCTAAAAACATCCCTCGACATTCATTTTTCGAACTACTGTCCATTTCAACCATATGTTCCACAGCTTTACCAATTATTGTGTCAGCCAAATAGGCATCCTGGAAGAAGCAGCTCTGTCTGGAAGTCCTTTAAAAGCAGACACCCTTTCATCCTTGTAGAGTTCTAGTCCATAAACACAGTCAAATCCATCATACTTAAACAGGAAATTCAGCATCACTTAATGAAAATTCCAAACCCTTAAAGAACTATTCTGCGGCATTTAAAATCAATGTATTTTAAGTTTTTAGTTGGTTACTTTTTATTCTTTCCCCCACTGGGCTGCAACTGTGTTCAGGCCTTTAGGATATGGGCACCGCCATCTTGATTAAGAAGCATCACACACACTGAGGAGAAGAGAGTGGGGTACAGTGTATAGGGTGGGGTTATAGCTGTGCTTTGCACAGACAGAGCAGAGCTGAAGTCAGGAAAAGAACAGCAATCCCAGAATGTAGAGAGGCACAGTCACTTCCTGTTTGCAGGCTGCCTGATGCTCCATGAGCCATCATCTTGGATTTTCAAAGGCTCAGAATACACACTAGGTGCAGGTAGGGTGATTTTAAATGTGGGCAATCTATGTACAAAGGAGAGGTGGCAGCCGCTCAGACCATCTTATAACTAACCTGGGAGGTGCACGTTAGCAGGGCAATTAGGATACAAAAGTCTTAAAGGAGCCACAGTTAGCTTGCAGACCAACCTTAAATCTGTCTCTAAATCTGGTAAAAAACAGAGGCTTGGTAACACACATCTGCAGAAGTATGCTTAAGCTGCACCACCAAGCGCCAAGGTGCCTCTGTGGGGTGCAGTCTTAACTCTAATCTCTGAGAGTCCCATTTGGGACATACAATGCAATAGATAAAATGGGAGCAGGCTTACCTGAGGTTGCCCTAAAACCTTGTGGGAGATTAGAGTTAGGACTGCACCCCACAGAGGCACCTTGGCGCTTGGTGGTGCAGCTTAAGCATCTGTTTTTTACCAGATTTAAGGTTGGTCTGCAAGCTAACAGGGTTGAGTGCTGTGGCTCCTTTAAGACTTTACAGGTTGGTAGAAACATACAAGATAGGCTCGCATGCAGGGTGAAGGTCCATTTTAATAAGGTAGACGGAAGGCTTGACTGGTAGTTAATCTAAAACAGATCCTCTTCATTGTGTTATTGGGTCACTGCCTTCTTTCCAACCATTTTGCATTCTGCAGCCAACAAGATTTCTCCTTGGCTGAGATATTGGTTTTCCTTGGTCCCATGTTTTGTGAAGTGTCTTATGAGAGGTCCCTTTCTTTTGCACGTGCTGCATTAGCTTTCGATCACTGTTTTGCTACCTTTCCAAAAGCAGTCTTCATTCGTCTGTACCACACTAGAGAGAAAACAGATCACTCTTAACCTGTTGATGTTACATTATGCATGAAAAATATCCTATACATTCCACCAGTCCATGTGTTTTCTGCCAGGTAGATGGAGGGGATGAAGGTAGCCAACCATTCAGATGCTCATTCAGGTGCTGACACAGCCAAGTCTTGTGGACTTCCCATCCAGTTTATCTTCATGAATGTAAGGATGTCCATGTTGGCTTTAAATGGGTGGATCCTCTTGTCAGTGATGACACCCCCTGTGGCGCTGAATACACATTCTGATAGGACACTTGCCACAGGGTAGGCCAGCACCTCCAAGGCATAGAGGGCAAGCTCTTGCCAAATTTCCAATTAACCAACCAAGAAAAACAATGGTGGAGGACCCCTTGCTCAGTACCAGGAGATGCGTCAACAGATACACATCCATCATGCAAGTACTACGAGATACTACGGGCTATACCCGATGATGGTGGATATGGTGGAGAATTGAACAATGTGTCCCAGTTTGTGCCCATGCTTACTCTCCCTTCTGATGTATTGCTGGTGCCTCTGCTGCATTGGTGACTTCCCCCTCCTCCTCCTCCCACCATTGAGGCAAAAGTGTCAGATAGAACCCCCCACCAGTAGTGCCTTTCAGGTTGCATTACAGCCTAAAGTTTTTTTTTCTAGCAGCCGAAGGACGGGGATAGTGCGCTGATGATGGCATAATTTATCAGTGCTGACTAGAAATGAGTGAATCTAATCTGATGAATCCGAATCCATTACGAATTTCAGAAAAAAATCAATTCACAACGAATTGGAATATCGCCGTGATTCGATGATGCAAATCGCTTCCATAAACTCCATTTAGTGCGGTCCAGGCCATCTAAAATGGTGGATCCACATGTCAGGACATGTCCCATGGGGCAAGGAATCTTGAGAAGGCATCATATGCAGCCTTTTAGCAGCCAGGCACCCCAGTGATGTCACTGCCCTATTTAAGTGGCGGCCATCTTGCGGGCACTCACTATAGCAGTGTAGTGCAGCAAGAACGGGACAGAGTGAGGGAGAGAGACAGGGAGAGAAAGAGAGAGCAAAAAAGACAGGGAGAAAATAGTGTGAAAGGCCACACACCCGTCAAAAACAGGGATTTGTTGCAAGAGGAGGATTTATTTGGACAGGTGTGTGGGCCTTTCACACTAACCTGCCCATGAACACTTGAAGACAAAGCAAAATGCACAAACTCTCAGATGCACTTAAATGGGATTCCCTGGTGAGGGCCAGTTACATAGACTACAGCAGACTTAAAACAGGAATTTGTTGCAAGAGGTGGATTATGGTGCCACACCAACACTTCACAAATATGGATAATGCAAAACAGACTACTGGTGTTCCCAAAAGGGGGCAACTCCTTTGGTTAGGCGACCCAACCTATCCAAATGAAATAAAAATGCTGGTACATGCTCCTGGCTAACTACAGCAGAAACAACATGTTGTTGGATTTAGGCAATTCCCAATTGAAAACTATATGCCATCGAGCATGACTCCACCTAGCTTATCACAATCCAAGTAATTATTTATTTACTACTTTTCTTATAAAAAAAGCACATCAACGACAAAGTTCCATTACAAATTAAAGGACAAGTTCCATCCAACATGCCATAGTGTCCCCATAACATCTAAAAGCCTCCATGAAATGTCTATGTTCTGTGAAATAACATGGTGAGTCTAATACCCAATTTATAAGCCCTATCCTGAAATTTCGTTATTAATTTGTGTACCTACCTCCACATTTTATTCTTATGACATATGAAGCCCTACTCTGAAATCTGGTCATTAACCTTCATATTTACCTCAATATTTAATGCCATTGACATATATATATGACAAATATATGCCATGTATTTTAAGGGGGGAGTTCAATAGGGCTTACAAAATATGTATTCATTTATTTTAGATACCCCACTTGAACCTACCTTTTCTCAGTGGGGGCTGTGATGAAACTTAGTGATGATCACATGTATCTCATTCAGGTATCTATTTCATTGTATGGAATCGTATAGTTTGTGTATCTTCCGTATAACACATTGTATTAATTGGTCCATAAAATCTGAATTTCTTTTTCTGGACAGTATCTTCCTATGCTATGTCCGAAAATGCTAAGGAAAGTACGGAGGAAGCATCACAGAACATAGACGTTACATGGAGACTTTTAGATGTTATGGGGACACTATGGCATGTTGGATGGAACATGTCCTTTAATTTGTAATGGAACTTTGTCGTTGATGTGCTTTTAATCAGGGAGGGCACAATTCATCCTCCCTATAGTAAAATTCTATCAATAAATGAAAACAATAGAAAAAATAGTAAATGAATAATTCTTTGGATTGTGATAAGCTAGACGGCGTCATGCTCTATGGCATATATTTTTAAGTTGGGAATTGCCTAAACTCAACATGTTGTTTCTAATGCGAAACAGATTTAAGGCGCTGCTCTCCAGTTACAGACATTCCTCCGCATCAGACCACATTTAATAATTGAGGAAATGCATTACGTAAAACAAAACTTTTAATAATTTTCGTAGGATACCATATATGTGCCCAAAATGATTATATGTTGGATTGTATGTTGTATGCTGCCAACTCCAGGGTGTGTCTTTAAGGTAATATATGGCTCCTCATGCTGCTGCTGCCAACTCCAGTGTGTCTTTAAGTGTGTCTTTAAGGCAATATATGATCTCCTCATGCTGCTGCCAACTCCAGGGTGTGTCTTTCAGGCAATATATATATGGAATTCCACCTGGTTGGCAAATCCCCTATGAGGCGGTGGGTGGGAAGGCCAAGGTTCCTCTGTGGTACAGACAGACCAGCGGCAGGGTGTGAACACCCAAAGTGTGAGCACATGGCACACACTTTATGCAGCAGCTCCGGCATGCTTGGATAATAGGACAAGAATCTTTGCACCACTAAGTTGAGCACATGTGCCAGACAACAGATGTGCCTCAACCCAGCTTAGCCCAAGGCTGCTATTAGGTTCTGCATGTTGTCGCACACCACACCTTGCTGCGCTTCAGGTTCAGTGGCAGCAAACACTCATATGTCTGGTTCTGGATGCCAGTATACAGCTCCAGGACTTTGTGTAGTCTTTTGCCCAGACAGATAAGTTATAGCACCATCTGCTGCCGGTTTCCCCATGGCTGGACTCAAAATGTTGGTGCAGGTTCTGTGCTGACTGTATGTGGAGGCAGGAGAGGGGGATAGATGAGTTACAGCACCGTCTGCTGCCGGTTTCCCCATGGCTGGACTTAAAATGTTGGCGCAGGTTCTTTGCCGACTGTATGTGGAGGCAGGAGAGGAGGAAACCGAGTAGCAGGCAACAGGAGGCCACAAGTGATGTCCAGCTAACCTGGGTGGTGAAAGTATAGTTTCATCCTCATCATCATCCTGCGATGGTCCGCTGTCCATGTTCTCATCCTCGAACACAAGTTGTTGGGCATCTGGGAAACCCTATGTCTTCAACTGGGACAGGGACAGATGGATGGCCCACGGAATCCCAGCTAGGCGTGTCATCATAGAGCTTTATTGACTGCTCTATGACTCTATGTGGCAGAGAAGGTCATGCTGATTTGAAGAGGGGGGAGGTGAAGGGCTCTGCAGAAGTGAAGTGGGTTGAAGACAAAAAAGGAAGGGGGGGGGGGGAGGATGGGAAAAAATATATATAATAAAAATAATATATAATACTAACAATGGTTTTTTCTGTTTGCTTTGCATGTTCCGGGGCATGGACGTGTTAAAGATTATTATTCGGTGTCCCATCCTTCTGCAATTTTTCATTTTTTTCAGCACCCCAGAATACAATAGTGCTCTGTAAATAAACAATTATAATATTAATAATGTTTTTTTGTTTGCTTTGCAGGTTCCTGGTGATCTGGAACTTAAAGCACTGTCTGCCATCTAATCTATCAAAGCCTCAACTTGGACTGGCCTCACCATTCTGGCAGCAGTATTGGGGCCTACAAGAATATGCTGCAAAGCCTGGGACCTGCTGGCACAGGAGTAAGGTGTAGCAGGCACACATGTAGAAACATCCTCTCCCTCCAGCTACATCACCAGCAGTACCACAGTCATGTCGCTGTCCCTTATTTGTTGATTTCTTTATTTTAGAAGTTACTGACAGTGGCCTGTCCCCCTAAGTAATTGTTTATCAAAAATTAATACTTTGTTTATATTTTAATGTATTTTGTATGTATTTGTTTAATGTTTGTTTTCTGTATGTTATGAGTACTTCCCCTACTCCATTCTGTGCAGGGCAATCTTCCTGATGTTACCCCATAATTTGCCCTCTAAAACCCATTAAAAAATATATATTTTTTATTTATCTTTTTCTTTAAGTTTCCTAATATTTGTTGTACTTTCCTCATCTCATTTTGTGCGGGGCAATTGCCCTGGTGTTCCCCTCTGTTTGCAGCCCATTTTACAGCTAGTTAGGTCTCCATTGACTGCAATGGGGTTCAGGTTCGGGTTTGAGTCAAGTCTGGGGACTTAAGTGGCAAGTTCCGTCGAACTTGTTGAACCCGAACTTCAGAGGGTTCGCTCTTCCCTTCTCAGACATAACAGCATCTTTCCAGCAGGTGCAAGAAAATTGGAGCTGGACAACGTACCACATGCATATGGCTTTCTTCAACCGAGAAACAATGAATGTCAATGACAGTTTTCTATCCTGAAAAATAAGTGAGAATTCTCACCTGGCTCTTAATCTACCCCAACATCCATAAAACACAGAAAGAAACAGTCGTTAAGCTATGTCAGACTTACTCCATAATCCAGGATAAGGCAGGTAGCCATGCAGGTTTCACACAAAGACTCACAGGCAAAGAGCTTACACTCCACTTGTTTGTCTTTCATTCAGTCTCTCTGAGAGGAAGGAATGGTTTAGGTTGGCGTGCCTGCAGAGGAGGAAAAATGAGCAATGAGGTGCACACACAGACATGCAGCACACTGTGTCTAAGCTGCATACAGGATGTTTACGGTGAGGGTCATGCTAAAGACCCAGTTCCCATTGTGGCTCACATAAATACATTTTCATGTTTTATTTTTTTCTATGTGGGGACATGCTAATTCTGAAATTCAAAACTCCGACACTTTGCTCAACATGTTTTTACAGGTTCATTCTTATACTTCTCATATTTCTGTGTGTAAAAATCACAAATCAAGTATGGCAAGACTTTTTTAAAAGTCAATTTTTTACAATAGATCTGTTTTAATAAGCTGTTGTTGGATTTCTTTGACCAGATGCATTGCACTGCAGTGCAATTTGTAAATCCCTGTTGATGCATTTTAAAATAGTAATGAAAAATTACATACAAAATATGAAAGTACACCAACACACTAAATACAAAAAAAAATCACTTACCTCTTGTGTGGGTCCGGGTTTCCAGCTCTCAGTTCCAGTGATGATAGTGCACTCCCTGACTGGACTGGTGTGTCCCTGCTGCTAGTCATGAGGGAGAAGGTTCCGTCTATTATTATGAGAACATCCGATGGTTATATGCTATCAACAGTGGACGCTCATACTGTATGTGCACTGGAGCCAGCTTAAAGGAACTATAATCCCAACAGCAATAATAAGGCAGCAAGCAGCTCACCTAATGCCTGTCGTGGCCTAACCACTCTGTCCCTTGGCACTCTCAGCATGAGTGAGCACTACAGACCAAGTGGTCCCACAGCTATTTTGTCTACAGCAGAGCATGCTCTGGACTCATAATGCTCACCACGACAAGAGCCATTTACAGCTAAGCCACAACACACATAGAAAACTTCTTGGAATACAAAGGTATTTACACATAATTGGAGGTTTGAGGCGCTTTAAAATGGCTTATTTTACATGGTTCTCAAGGGGGTAAAGGTGGGAGGAAGTCAGTGTGTGCCTCGACAGGCACTAATATCTCTTAAATAGGGCTGCTGCAACCTAGAAATGTAATTTATAAGGCAGTGGTCTCCAACCCTTAAGGTTTTGCCAGGACCTCTACATAGTCACAATAGCAGAGCTGTAGAGTGGACTATGTGCATATCAAAAAACATGACCTGTTGCTGTGCCTTAATGAGGAGGGACCACTGCTATAGGGGATTGAGCTTATGGGGAGATACAGTATGTTTATCTTTGTTTTGTTTTTTTCTTTGTTTTATTTTAGTTGGACACTCCATATAATTATTTCACATGTTTTGGTTAGGACAACAGAAAATTAGCGTAAAATGATCATGCAATTAATTTGTTATAATCAACATTCTGCATCTTACCTTCTCCTCCTTTTCTGAAAATTGGACTTTAAAATATTTTAACCTAGTAAAAAAAAAAAAATGTAATGTTTGTGGGTTAGAAAATGAATTAATCATAAATTTAACACCTAATTTATGTAAATTATTAACAATTGTTGTAACAATGCCTGGCATTTAGATGTCATTTCAAAATGTTCAATTAAACTAATTATCATTTCATTAAAGAACATTCAAAATGCCAAATCTTAAAACACGGCATATTCAATTAAAAATCTAATGCCAAAAGGCAAACAAAATAATAATAAAATCCATGCAAATGCTTTGTTCAATTAGCCTTAACAAACGTGCCCTATTGTTAGGAGAAGATATATTTGACCTTCTCTTGTTTCAGTGTTTTCATGTAAAACAATGTATGTTGTACAACGAAAATTAGTCACAAATATAATGTCATTGTGAGATTTAAGTTGGTAAAACAAAACACAAATTATTTTAGTTTCTACTGAAGTGAGTTGCCTTGGCAGCTGCTTAGTAGAATGGGACTTTAAAGTCATTTACATGAGTGCTGGGTTTAACCCTTTCAGTGCCAAGCCCGTAGTTTCTACGTGCTTGATTCCACTCCACTTAAGTGCCAAGGACGTAGAAACTACGGGCTTGACTTTCCCCCCTGCTACAGTAAAAGTAAAAAAAAAAAAAACACTCACCTGACCCCTTGTTCTATCCGGCCGGGTCTCCTCTTCATCCGGGGGAGCTTCGATCCCCCACCCAGGCCCCCCCGGGTGCAGGGGAGAGCCCGGAATAGCCACCCCCCCCCTTCAGCAGCCGCCGAAATACATGTTAAAAAAAAAAAATATATAAAAATGACATTTACTTACCTTAGTGATCGATTGCTCCCGCCGGGTCTCCTCTTCACCAGGGGGGCCTCCGATCGCCCCCCCCCTGGCTCTCCCTGTCCTGCTCGACGGGCGCCGCCATTTTGCCGCCCAAAGGGGCGGGGCTTATGACGTCACACCTCCGGGTGTCGTCCTGGCTCCGGGCTGCGATTCTCACACTTGTCATCGCTGGCCACAGGAGGAGGAAGGCAGGTGATGATCTGATCACCTGCCTCCCTCCTCCACTGGCCAGCGATGACAATAACTGTCATCAGAGCTGCGAGGGACACAGAAGCTGAGGATCAGAGGTGAGTAAAGTAAAAAAAAGTTTTTATTTTTTAATAAAGTTATTTTTTAATCTGTGTGGTGTTTTTTTTTTTATTACTGTTAACCCCTTGTGAACTGGTAAGGGGTCCATGACCCCTATACCAGTTCACAAGGCTTGGGGGATGGCAAGCCACCTGCGCTAGCGGTTGGCTTGCCATTAACCCTTGGCACCCCCATTACCTGCCTCCCCAAAGGCCAGGGGGGGGCAGAAGAGCCCGGGCCCACACAGGCTATGTGGGCTCGTAGGCTGCAGGGTGGGGGGGGCACATAAGCTGGCCCCCCCACTCTGTGCTTACAAGCCCCCATAGCTGGTCCCGGTCTGGTAATGCTGGGTAAGGGGGACCCCACGTCATTTTTTTTTTTGATTTTTAAGGGTTTTTAACCCTTAAAAATAAAAAAAAAATGGGGTCCGCCCCCCCTGGGAGGGGGGACCCTATGTCTTTTTTTTTTTTTTAATTAACCCCTTATGTTCTGTCGCCCAGCAGCTATAAAAGGCTTCCAGCAGATGAGCAGAAGCCAGTGATTGGGAGGGGAAGATGGATGGGAGGTAAGTATTAAAAAAAAAAATAATAAAATATTTTTTTCTGCGTCTGTGTGGTGTTTTTTTTTTTTACATTTAACCCCTTGTGAACTGGTAAGGGGTCCACAAGACCCCTATATCAGTTCACAAGGCTGGGGGATGGCAAGTCACCTGCACTAGCGAGTGACTTGCCATTAACCCTTGGCACCCCCATTACCTGCCTCCCCAAAGGCCAGGGGGGGGCAGAAGAGCCCGGGCCCACGGGCTATGCGGGCTTTGTAGCCTGCAGGGCCAGGGGCCACAAAAGCTGGCCCCTGTGCCCTGTTCCTACAAGCCCTGCATAGCTGGTCCCAGGCTGGTTACTTTGGGTAAGGGGGCCCCCATGTCGTTTTTTTTTGGATTTTTAAGGGTTTTTAACCCTTAAAAATCCCCCCAAAAAATGGGGTCCCCCCCCCCTGGGAGGGGGGGCCCTATGTCATTTTTTTCCCCGATTTAACCCTTTGTAGTGTGGATGGTAGTTGTATTTTATTTGTAAATGTTATAAAGTACTTGTTTCAGTTAGGGGGGTCTCCTGGGCAGGAACGGGGGGCTACCGATAAATATGTGGTACCGTTCTAATCTGTAGAAATGGGGCTTTCACATGCAATACGGTTTTCTTTAATAAAATACATTTTTTATTTAAAATAAAGGAGGCAATTTTCTAAAAAAAATTTTTATTTATTTACTTTTTTTTAATATCAATAATATTGTAAAAAAACAGAATAAAATTTACATTTACATGTTAAAGCCTAAACTCTGCTGCAAAAAATATATATATATAATTTTCCTGAAAATTCCAGCAAAAATGTCGCAAAACATTGCGCAAAATGGGGAAAAATGACCTGTCAACAGAGGGTGACAAAATCTCAAGTAGGCTGGCAATTAAAAGGATTAAAAGTAGCTATGCATGTTGGGTATTGTTCTGTTCGGGGGACCTTGCGCTTTCAGACTTAGCTTGTTTTTTCTGGTTTGCATATTTATATTTTAGGAAAAGGTGTTTTTTATTCAGCTTTTTTATAAATTTTTTAGGGAAACCCTGCGCAACCAAAGAATCCTTTGAGGGATCAATTCCAGAAAGATGAGCCCACTACAACAAGCTGGGTACGCTTAGAAAGCTTAACATGTGTACTTTTAGGAAATATATGGTTTATGGGGGATATTCCAAATGTAAAAGGGTTGTTTTGGTTGAAAAATCGCAAGGTGTGCACCTTGTCTGCAGAGCTGAAATTTTCAAGAAAAATTACCGTTATGCGCATGCTTTACTTTGGGGTGTTTGGCAACTCTTCCCTTGACAGTAGCTATGCATGTTGGGTATCGTTCTGTTCGGGGGAGGTTGCTATTTCAGATTATACTTGTTTTTTCTTGTTTGTATATAGTTTTTTTAGGAAAATGTTGCTTTGATTCTGCTTTTTTATCCTTTTTTTAGGGAAACTCTTTGCAACCAAAGAATACATTGAGGGATTACTTCCAGAAAACTGTGGCCACATCAACAAGCCTGGTACACCTAGAAAGCTTGAGGTGTGTACTTCCAGAGAATATATAGTTTGTTGGGGGTATTTCAAATGTAAAGGGTTATTTTTCTGGAAAAACTGCAAGGTGCACATAGTGCATATCACAGTTGTATTTTTTTCTGAAAATCCCCTAAAGCGCTGTTTCAGTTTGGGGGAGTCTCCTGGGGAGGAAAGGGTGTCTACCTATAAATATGTGGAACCGCTGTAACCGGGAGAAATTGGGGTTTCACACGCAATAAGATTTTAATGACAAACTTACATTTTTTATTACAAAAAAACACTACAAATTACAAAAAATAGATTTTTTTTTTATTTTTTTGCACATATTTCACCCAAAACTATTGAGAATACACAAAAAAAAAGGCCAAACAAGATGTCGCATGTTGAAGCCCAGACTCTTCTGAAAAAAATAATATATCATTTTCCTGGGAAATCCCTGGAAATCCCTTGAAAAATCACATTTGAACATGGGGAGCGCAAAATAGTTCAAAATGGTCTGGCACCAAGGGTGACAAAAACTCCAGGTAGGCTGGCAGCGAAAGGGTTAAATGTGCAACAGGCACATTTATTTAAATGAAATCTAGATGTTTCAAAATATATTCAGTGCAGCACAAGAGCTTGCTATTCAAACCTATTTAGCAAACTATCTCTATGTGATAATGTATAAGGTTTAATCCTATGTGATAATGATCTTATCAGATTGAGAATGCTATGGTGGATCCTCTAAACTATTGATGTTTTTGAGAAGAGACAGGATGGATCTGTATGCTTCTCCATATATATATATATAGTGTTTGTATTATAATGATAATGCAATAGCCTAGGAGTGGAAGCTTCCCACCCCCGAAGTCCGGATTAAAAAATATAATTAGTCACACTATAGTTAATGATTTATTAAAGAAATAAAACTCTCTCTTTCAATTAAAAATATTGAGCATCAGAATTGCCGGCTATTTTAGCAGCGCTTATGAAATTAGTGCAGCTACTGATGAGATTGGTATTGTGTTGTATTGGGGCGCTTTGAGCGCACAATACTAACACTATGTCCCAAAATCCTGTCTCTATGCGGTGCGCATTGAGTTAACTGGGCTAGTTGATGAGATGATAAAAGTCTTGTGCAGTAGCGTGCCGTGCGCCTATGATTAAGTCCTAGTGACGAAACGCGTTGGGTGGAGCCTATTGCCGATCACGTGACCTCGAAAAAAGCAGACGGTTGCCGAGCTCAGAAGCCTGGGGCACGGCGGTATACGCAGTCAGCTGAAGGAGACGCGAGACGTGTCCAAAGGATTCGGAGGGGAGGGAAGCTTCCACCCCACAGTCAAAGAGATTTTATTGTTACGTTTGATTGAGTCTTTTATTCGGTAAGGATCTTTTTAATCTTGCGCATAGATCAGTTATTCTGAATTATGCTATGTGTGGCAATTTGATTCTTTTTTACATGTTTAACGAATAAATGAGGAGAACCTCTTTTAAACTATATACCGGCCAGTTATTAATCAGAGGAAGTTTTACATAAGGAACCATAACCCTAGTGGGATCTATGAAAATTGAATAATAAGGAATTGTGATCCTAGTGGTATCTATGGAAATCGAATAATAAGGAATTGTGATTGGAATTCTAAAAGCCTAACTAAAACCGGCATCTGGTATGTTTTATGAGCAACAGGTGGTGGATAACACACTTATAGTCTATAATAGACCCACGTGGTGAAAATCATAACATCACAAGTCCCGCGGAGATATATATATTTAGATGTATACAATTTGTTTATTCCATATAGCGCCTTTGTGACAAGCTCTGTTTTTTTCTCCTGCGTGTTGGACATTTAAAGATTTTTATAAATAGTAACTGTTTAAAATACATATAAAAATAGTGAGTGCGGATTTGCAAGATTTTTATGTATCTCTATTACTGCCAGTACAAAATAGAATTGTAATACCTTTTTCTATGTCATTTAATCTAGGTCCACCAAATATTTATGTAGAGAATGGAGAAAGGAATTGGAAAAGGTTCTAGGCATTGGCACGTTAGTGGTGAAAGGGGACAAAGTAAGCTGCCACTCAACAAGCAAGCTGTTCTAAGGTTGTAAATTTTACAACAATCTGCACCTGCCATTTCTTTGGGTCTCTTGTTCTTTTCAGTCACAAGATGAAAAAGCTGTAATAACATGTGTGAGACACAGACTGGGGTCACTGGAACCACTGAAACTGCTTCTTCCTCTTATTTTAGTTTTAAAGGTCTTTATTTATGCCATTATAAACATAAGAAAATCAGTGAAATATACAGCAAGAAAACGCAATTCAGATCGTTCGCACAACAACCTCTTTCTCTAAAGTACAGACCTGCCAGCTAAAAGCCATGTACAGGGTCCCACAGCTCTGACCAGGGCCAAAGCCCCATGACATTTAGATGTGAATGGATCTGTCTGAGGAGCTTTTACAACATCCAACCCAACATCCTTGGGGTTGGAGGGTACAGGGGGCTCTGAACGAACATGAGAGGAGAAAACACATACCAACTATAATTAAAAAAAGAGCAGCTTAAATTAACGTATGCAACCCTAAGGCTACAACATGTTAGCAACTCATGTTGTATGTCATCTTATTGGGTCTACAGAGGAGGAGGTCAATAAAGAGAAAGAAGAGAGTGAAGATGATAAGGCACTTGACATGAGGCCAGGAGACTATTAACTAGAACAACAGCAAGGTGAATGAGGCAAAGGCAGAGCTTCACCCTCCAGTAAAGTAAAGCATGTTCTTCTTGAGTCCAAGGGCCTTCACTCCACAGCCTACAGTGAGCCGCCAGACATTGCCCTCCTTGTCTGCTACCATGGGTTGTCCGATGAGCAGTGGTGAGTACTGTGGTTGAGGAAGACCCTTTTGAGCTGGGGGAGGGGGTAGTACACTGTATGGGCAGCTGTGAAGCCCCAAGTCTGAAGGCAGAGCACTGAACATGGAAACCCAAAGGCTAGGAATAACCCCCCATAAGAAAGATAGGCTAGACTGCAAAAAAGGTCCAGGTCATAAAACCAGGAAATGACAAGCCATGTTCTGGATCATAACGGGTGAGTAATCCAAAGGGTGAATCTGAAGGGGTATTTGAGCGGGGCAGATCACAACAGAAAGACTGGAGATCACAAGGTAACTCTGAATCACCCAGGAAACCATGGTGGCTGAAGTTAAGGCAGCAGTGTGGTGATGTAGGTTGCAATTTAAGAATCAGAGCTACCGCAAAATATCAAGTTCATCCACAAGCCCCGCTTTACAGAGATTTCCTTGCACATGTGAACATATTAGTGCACATAAATTGCACCGAAACCACCCAGCACTTGCAGGCTTCCACAAACCCTAGATGTATGCCATCGGGTCATTTTTTGACATACAGCAGGATGACAGTGGTGATCTACTGTCTGGATCCATATGCTTAAACTAAATAGAAACTCCACAAAATAAGGCATTAACACCCTCTTCCACATTTCAATGTAGTAATAATTCAGGTGTATCCCAGCTGAGCAGAGAGCCTTCCATCACAGAGGTTTGGAAGTGGAAGAAATGCTGTTCACCCAAATTCCCACAAGCCCAGACCATAACTGCAAGTCTTGTATGGGTGTTTGCCATTTAACTACTTCCTTACATTATAATGGTAAATCCTGCATCCCACACTTGGGCAATGCTCTACTCAAACAGTCCAAAATATTAAAGACTGGTGGCTCTGAGCCCTATGATACACTGTGGCTGTCAGATCTGATAGATTTATCCACTCTAGGACAGAACGGATAATACGATCATATCTGACAGCCACAAGAGACTAAAAACTGGATATGCTGCAGTTTCCATACATATCCATTAAATCATTAGTTCATATTATTAACATGGCCTTAGACTAGAGCAGGGGTACTCAACCACTTCTTGTAAAGGTCCATTTAAAGGCATCCGGTGAGAGCTGAAGGTCCAGGCGAGGGGCTGTTGTGGAGGGGGGGGGTGGATATTTAGAAATCAGCACACTGGGGAGGACCTATAGATTCTCAGGCAAGACTAAAAAAAGGCTGTTTGCCCCCAAACATCCTACAGGGCACTAGGAAAAATAGGAGCTACATATTGAGTGCGGGGCTGCCAGGGCAGGGGTCCGGAAATCTGGTGCCGAGGTCCGCATTCGGACCCCGGTCCGCCAGTTGAGTATCACTGGACTAGAGTATTGTTTGTAGACTATAGTGCTGCATTTAACACTATCAATTCTTTTATTTTGAGCTTCAAGTTGTCAAAACATCTGTAGATAGATACACATCTTCACCAAGATCAGAACACACAGTCAAACTTGCATCTGTAAATGTGTGTCAAAACCACAAACGTTGGTGCTCGCAGGGCTTTGTGCTTCCCCTATGTTGTTTTCAACATACACAAAGAAAGGACTGCACTGCAATGCAGGTAACCTCTAACAGGTGCTAACCCCTAGGACCCTTGCTACAGATTCCATACACCAATAGATGGGATTCCAGGGCTATCCCACCTCTATGTCCTATTCTATGAGGCTGCACACTGATGTAAAAATCAATTCATTTATGATTCCAAAAAATTCATGTAATAAACAATTCATGTAGTACATATACGAAATATAAAACACAGAAAACCACATATGACGACAATTACTAGACAACACACAACATTACATCATAAAATCATTACTCTAAAAACCTACAAAGTGGGGAGGACCTCACAGGGCTTAACTCAATTTAGATACACTATGGTAGTCCTGACACCAGGATCAAATGTGTATAATTATTATAGCATGTAGCCTATATAGAGAGCATACATATATAGGCGCTTAACAGAGTAAAGTGCAAGTGCTTGCTGAGTATATATCTCCTCTGACTCTAAACTAATGAATCAATACAAGATCCATAAACAAAAAATCAAAAAAGTGCCTAACTACATGCAGTGCAAAAAAATCTCAAATAAACTACTCTCACATGTGAACTTACTAATAACCATGCAAAATAATACGTGCTCAAAGTGCTAAGTGCAGAAAGTGACTAGATAGCTAGTAGTCCTATGTGCTTTGTTAAGCGCCAAATATGTACATGCTATCCATCATCATCAACTTAATTATCCAAAGTCTCTATACAAATCATAACACGCCCTTCCCGTCCTCCCCACTGCTCTCTATATAGGCTACATGCCATAATAATTATACACATTTGATCCTGGTGTCAGGACTACCATAGTGTATCTAAATTGAGTTAAGCCCTGTGAGGTCCTCCCCACTTTGTAGGTTTTTAGAGTAATGATTTTATGATGTAATGTTGTGTGTTGTCTAGTAATTGTCATATGTGGTTTTCTGTGTTTTATATTTCGTATATGTACTACATGAATTGTTTATTACATGAATTTTTTGGAATAATAAATGAATTGATTTTTACATCAGTGTGCAGCCTCATAGAATAGGACATAGAGGTGGGATAGCCCTGGAATCCCATCTATTGGTGTATGGAATTTGTTTTCAACATACATCAATGTCTGCTACTCAGCATCGGTCTAATTAAATCCAGGGAGGAAAGTCAACAGGTAAAGGCACTCAGCTATTGGTGTCATGAGAACTGCTTGATATTGAATCTTTCCAAGACTGTAGAGATCATATTTCCTCCCTGGGCACTGTGGTTTGGGCAGCCGACCACTCCAAGCACGTGTCTGCCTTGTTTAAAGAATGGGTTAAATGCGGAGTGTGCGCAAACATACAATGGCCATACATGCACAAAAAATCAAAATTCAAAATTCATTCTGCACTTCAGATATATAATTTCATCTGTTCGACCATCATTGTTTTGCATATTGCCTCATAACTGTACAAATCTTGTTTTCAGAGAATTATAAACTATGCTCCCAACAATAACTAAATAAGTTTCCCCACGCTAATCTACCCTGTTTCCCCAAAAATAAGACCGGTCTTGCATTCATTTTATGCTCCAAAAAAGGGGGTAGGGCTTATTTTCAGGGGATGTCTTCTTTTAACCATAAATAACAAATTGATAGATATATAAATAGATAGGCAGAGGGCTAGATAGCCGACTATCTAGATAGACAGGATAGATAGCCGCCCCCATCCGTCCACAACAAGTGTCCCTGGCGGGGGGCAGGGGCAGCCCAGCCACCCCCATCCCTTCGCAGCATCTGGCACAGATGAGGTGGGGTAGCACAGTCACCCCGTCCCTCTGTAACTAGGGCTTATTTTCAGATATAGGGAACACTAGGGCTTATTTTTTGGGGAAAGACGTAGCTACTGTAGGTTACTTGTAATCTGTAATGTATCCATCCTGTATATATATATATATATATATATATATATATATATATATATATATGCTCTTAAATTATGTCCTAATTTTGTAGCTATGCATTACTGATTACTAATACCCAGGCACCACAGTTTTTTTTTTCAGAAAAGCGTTCCCTGCCTTTTGCATAAGGTCTAGCAGGCTTTGCAGAAGAATTTTACTGGCAGAAATCACCAGTCCACAGATATGTAGTCCAGCAAGAATGGTCAGAGTTGCTAAATACCTGTAATGGTCCTTTATGTGAAACTACTTTATGATGACCAGAAAGTAGCAAGTGATGTCTCCTTGTCATGATTCATTCAGCCCTGTTCTCTTCTCCCAGCAATACATCTTCCTCCTTCTTATCCTCCTATTTGACCAGCCCCTCTACATCTTGAGCACTTTTGGAAAACAGGGGTTATCCCTTGGAAACCCCCCATCCACACCCCTTTCCCCCAGTGATGTAGGGGAATACTTAGATGCTCGGCCTCTGAGGTATAAAAGCCCCCCCCACCTCCTGGCATGCATCTGGGGCAGAAGGAGGGGGCACCTGTGTTCCCTTTTATCCAGATGATGCCACTGCCTTCAGAAGACTCGGGCCTGGCAAGGGACCCTGAAGATATTGTAGTGACATTTAGAATATTACAATTTATTTTTGTGGGTTCATTTGTCTTACTTTGGTGGAACTGAAAAAAGCACCCCTATATACCAGTCATAAGGGTAGGGGGGCAGGTATGTCCCCTAATGACACCATTGGGGGTTGTGGCAAAGCCCAATACCCACCAGTATGGGCTCAGCGTTCTTCCAGAAGGGGCCATGGCACCCCTGGAAGAGCAATGGGCCCACATTAAAGTGAATAGGGGCTGGCAAACTGGCAGGGCCAGGGGCCGGCTGGTCTACCTCTTGAGCCCTGGATTACCAGCCCCTATGCCTGTTGCCCAAGCTAGATGGCTCTGGGAGTGAGGTACACATTTTTTTTCTTTATAAAACACAAAGTAAATGTTTCAAACTGTCATTTTCATTGAAAAAAAACATGCAAGCATTTGAGCCATGGATTTTTTTTCTATAAAAAAAGCATGTCAGTTAGTGAAGTAGAAGTGTGAAAAGCTGAATGCAAAAACACTCCCTGAATCACAGGAGTGCACATTTTTGGAAATATCATGTTGGTTTGCATATTTTTCATATGCTCCAGAAATATTGCTTTCTGCCTCCATCACACACTATCTTCCACCTCCATCAGGTCATGTAATCTTCGAGGCCAATTATTGTTAACCCTAGTAATCAGTTTGCAAATGGATTCCCCAGAAGCCACCCTAGAGAGGAACCCTGTGCACTGAAAAGTTTACCACTCTACAATAACTGTCTCTATTGCCTTGCAACAGCGCTTTAAGAAGTCAAACTTCCTGTAAGAAAATGCTCCCCAAATTTTGGCAGGCAATGACACCACCCCCTGCTGCCAGGAGACTGCATAGGAGTGAGAAGTGTTCCATTACACACGTATAACATTGTTTAACAACATAATAGTTGTTTTTTGTGCAAGCCAGGCTATGTCATTTGCATGAATAGTAATAAACATGGTTCTGTAGCCTTACATACAGCATTCTAATCTTAATATTGATGTGCAAACCTTACACGGAGTTTGTATAATGTGATGGCTCATGTGGTGGCTCTATCCCTTCCCTGCCCCTGATCTCCTTATCATTTTCCATCCCCTGCTCCTATTCTTGTTTCATACCATCCCTTGTTTTCCTAATTGTGTTTCTGTTTACCTTCTACGTGGCTGCCTCCCCTACAGTTAACCGCCAGCCACGTAAATTTTACATGCCTGACTTTCCCCCCTGCTAGGAGAAAAAGTAAAAAAAAAATAAAAAAGCCACTCACCTGACCCCTCGTTCGATCCGGCTGGGTCTTCTCTTCAACCAGAGGGACTCCGATCACCCATTGGGTCTCCTCTGGCTGCAGGGGAGTGCCCAAAATAGGGTGACCCCCCCCCCCCGTTTCAGCAGCCGCCGGAATTGGCTGTTAAAAAACAAAAAAAAACAAATGACATTTACTCACCTTCGTGCCCGATCGCTCCCATCGGCTCTCCTCTTCACGGGGGGGGGGCTCCAATCACTCCCCCGCTCTTCCGCCTTCTGGAGAGGGCCTAAAAGCCCTCCTCCCTCCGGAGCTCCGATGGCCGCCGCCATCTTTGTTTCTAGTAAAGCTCCGCCGGGCGTCTTCGGGGCACCCGGCGGTTCTGCTGTCAGATGCCGGTGACGGCTGGGCAGAGGAGGAGGGAGGTAGGTGATCCTCTGATCGCCTGCCTCCCCCCTCCTTTGCTCAGCCATCACCGGCATTGGATCGCCGCGGGACACAGGAGATGAAGATCGGAGGTGAGTTAAGAAAAAAAAAAAAAACCCACAGCTGGTCACAGGCTGGTTATGCTGGGTAGGGGGGACCTCACGCCATTTTTTCTTTGGAATTTTAAGGGTTTTAACCCTTAAAATTCCCCCCAAAAAATGGGGCTCCCCTCCCCGGGAGGGGGGACCCTATGTCATTTTTTTTTTAATTAACCCTATGTTACCTGTAACCCAGTAGGTATAAAAGGCTTCCAGCAGCAGCAGGAGAGCAGAAGCCAGAGTGATCAGTGTGGGACACAGGGATGGACGGGAGATACCGTATTTTTCGCCCTATAAGACGCACTTATTTTTCCCCAAAAGTGGGGGAAAAATGTCCGTGCGCCTTATAGGGCGAATGTAAAAAAAAAAACAAAAAAAAATAAAACTCACCCGTTCCCGGCGCTCCCGCGTTGCCTGCCACACTGCGAGAGGCCAGAGGAGCGGCGGGGGCTCTGTCCCAGTCCCGCCGCTGCGATCACTGTCTTTTCAGGCAGCGATGACAGCGGCGGGGCCAGAGACAGAGCCCCTGCCGCTCCTCCATTTGCTGCCTCTTCCGGGTTCAGAGCACACGCGAGCACAAAGGTCCAGGCAGTGGGTGGGCGTGGCCTGCACCTGTGCAGGCCACGCCCACCCGCTGCCCGGACCTTCGTGCTCGCATGTGCCCAGGAACAGCAGATGGAGGAGCGACAGGGGCTCTGTCTCTGGCCCCGCTGCTGTCATCGCTGCCTGAAAAGACAGCGATCGCAGCGGCGGGACCGGGACAGAGCCAGCTCGTGAATGGGGTGGGCGTGACCTGCGCCGACGCTGCGGTGCAGGCCACGCCCACCCCATTCACGGAGCCGACCGCTCAGGCGCCTGCCTAATGGGGGGAGGGGGTGGGAATGGAGGGAGAGGGGATGCCACACAGCCTATTCTAATGGGGGGAGAGGGGCCACACAGCCTATGGGAATGGGGAGAGGGGGATACCACACAGCTATGGGAATGGGGAGAGGGGGATGCCACACAGCCTATGGGAATGGGGAGAGAGGGATGCCACACAGCCTATGGGAATGGGGAGAGAGGGATGCCACACAGCCTATGGGAATGGGGAGAGAGGGATGCCACACAGCCTATACTAATGGGGGGAGGGGGATGCCACACAGCCTATGCTAATGGGGGGAGGGGGATGCCACACAGCCTATGCTAATGGGGGGAGGGGGATGCCACACTGCCTATGGGAATGGGGAGAGAGGAATGCCACACAGCCTATACTAATGGGGGGAGGGGGATGCCACACAGCCTATGCTAATGGGGGGAGGGGGATGCCACACAGCCTATGCTAATGGGGGGAGGGGGATGCCACACAGCCTATGCTAATGGGGGGAGGGGGATGCCACACAGCCTATACTAATGGGGGGAGGGGGATGCCACACAGCCTATGGGAATGGGGGGAGGGGGGATGCCACACAGCCAGTGGGAATGGGGGGAGAGGTGGATGCTACACAGCCTATGGGAATGGGGAGAGGGGAATGCCACACAGCCTATGGGAATGGGGAGAGGGCGATTCCACACAGCCAATGGGAATGGGGGGGGAGGTGGATGCCACACAGCCTATGGGAATGGGGGGATGGGGATGCCACACTGCCTATGGGAATGGGGAGAGAGGGATGCCACACAGCCTATACTAATGGGGGGAGGGGGATGCCACACAGCCTATGCTAATGGGGAGAGAGGGATGCCACACAGCCTATAATAATGGGGGGAGAGGGATGCCACACTGCCTATGGGAATGGGGAGAGAGGGATGCCACACAGCCTATACCAATGGGGGGGAAAGGGGGATGCCACACAGCCAATGGGTATATGGGGAATGGGAGGGGGTGATGCCACACTGGGTATACGGGGAATGGGATGGGGGCATGCTACACTGTCTATGGAATGGGGGCATCCCACACAGCCAATGGCAATGGGGGGAGGGGGATGCCACACAGCCTATGATAATGGGGAGAGCGGGGATGCCACACAGCCTAGGATAATGGGGGAGGGGGATTCCACACTGTCCATGGGAATCGGAGGGCACACTGCCTATATGGGGAATAGGAGGGCGGAATGCCACACTGCTTATGATAATAGGGTGCACACTGCCTATATGGGAATGGGAGGGGGGATGCCAGGGAATACGGGGAATGGGATGTGGGCATGCTACACTGTCTATGGAATGGGGGCATCCCACACAGCCTATGGGAATGGGATTGGGGAATGCCACACTGTCTGTAATGGTGCGTTTTTGGTTTAAAATATTTTTTTTCTAATTTTCTTCCCCCAAATCCTAGGTGCATCTTATGGGCAGGTGCGTCTTATAGGGCGAAAAATATGGTAATAAGTATTAAAAAAAAAACATAATAAAATATTTTTTCCTCTGTGTCAGTTTTTTTTTTTACATTTAACCCTTTGTGAACTGGTAAGGTATCTATGAGACCCCTATACCAGTTCACAAGGCTCTGGGTCTGGCAAGTCACCTGTGGCTAGTGGGTGACTTGCCATTAACCCTCGAGCCCCCCCCCCCCATTACCTGCCTCCCCAAAGCCCAGGGGGGCCAGAAGAGCCGTGGCCCTAGGCTATGCCGGCTTGTAGCCTGCAGGGCCAGTGGACACCAAAGCTGGCCCCTGCGCCCTGTTCTAAAAGCCCCAATAGCTGGTTACAGGCTGGTTAAGCTGGGTAGGGGGGACCTCACACCACTTTTTCTTTGGATTTTTAAGGGATTTTAACATTGCTTTAAAGAGACACTGGAGTTGGCAGCAGCAGGAGCCCAAAAATTGGATGAATCACACCCTGGAGTGGCAAGCAGCAGCAGGAGCCCAAACATTGGCTGAAAGAGACACTGGAGTTGGCAGCAGCAGGAGCCCAAAAATTGACTGACACACCCTGGAGTTTCAAGTAGCAGCAGCAGGAGCCCAAACATTACTTTAAAGAGACCCTGGGGTTGGCTTCAGGAGCCCAAAAATCAGATGAATCACACCCTGGAGTTGGCAGCAGCAGCAGCAGGAGCCCAAACATTACTTTAAAGAGACCCTGGGGTTGGCTTCAGGAGCCCAAACATTGGATGAATCACACCCTGGAGTTGGCAGCAGCAGGAGCCCAAAGATTGGCCTAAAGACATAAATATGTTTTGCACCATTTGGAAAGTGTAAAACGTGGCACCATGCTGAATCTAGTCGCATGCATCAGGCATTGGTGGGTAGAAATCCTGGCTGATCCATCCCTGATTCATTTTGACAAAGGTGAGTCTCTCCACATTTTTAGTTGACAGACGAGTTCTCCTCGCCGTAACTATGGCCCCCGCCGCACTAAACACCCGCTCAGATGGCACGCTACTTGCCGGGCAGGACAGCTTTTCCAGGGCAAACTCTGCTAGTTGCGGCCACAAATCAAGTTTGGCTGCCCAGAAGTCCAGCGGATCCTCAAGGTGTGTTGGCATGGTCATGTCAAAGTATGACATGACCTGCTGGTTCAGGTCCAGCTCCAGGTCTTCCTGCTGCTCATGAGTAGCCTCACTATGCGGGTGTAGAAAGCTACTCATTAGCGACTGAAGACTGAGGCTGCTGCTGATGGAGCTGCTGCTGCTGCTCCTGCCAACCCCCCCAGCGGCCATGGCAGTGGAAGGTGAGCGCAGAGGTCCCCTCGAGTCAGACCTGCGAGAGTATGGACCATGGCGCAGATAGGCATCGGCCAACTGACTATGTAGAATGTCTTTGTAGTAGTTGAGTTTGTCCTCCCTCTCGGTGGGTTTAAAAAATGCCCCCATTTTGTGCCGGAAGCGAGGGTCCAATAAGGTGGACAGCCAGAAGTCATCCCGCCGACAGATGGAAACAATTCTGGGGTCACTACGCAAGCACGTGAGCATGCTTCCTGCCATTTGCGCAAGTGACTCGGATGGACTACCTGTCTCCATCTCCACTGCATACTGCCACGGTGTGCCCGGGTCCTCTGTCTCGCCTTCCTCAAAAACCTCTAGCTCCTCTAGCTGCTCCTGCTCCTCCTCTCCTGTCCGCTGACTAGATAAACCAGCCATTTCGCCAAGCCTAAACTGTGTTTCGCTGGGCAACTCCTCCTCCTCTTCCTCCTCCAGTTCAGCTCCAACGGGGTTCATGTGGCTGTAAGATGTAAACTCCATGTCTCCAGTGCCCTGACCAGCCATGGTTTCCAACATGTGCTGTAGTAAATGAAGCAGTGGAATCACGTCGTTCATCCCGTAATCCTGCCGACTGACAAAAAAAGTGGCTTCCTCAAAGGGCCTGAGCAAACGGCAGGTGTCACGTATGAGCTGCCACTGGTTGACATTGAAGTTACACAGGATCATCAGGAAATCCGTGATGGCTTTTCTCTGTTCATATAATCGGTCCAACATGTGAAGGGTGGAGTTCCAACAGGTGGAAACATCGCAAGTCAGATTATGTTGGGGGATACCGTTCTGACGCTGTAGCTCAAGAAGGGTGTGTTTGGCGGTGTATGAGTGGCTGAAGTGCATGCAAAGTTTCCTTGAAGTTGTTAGGATGTCTTGCAGATGGGGGGAACACTTCAGAAACCGCTTGACAACCAGATTGAAGACGTGAGCCATGCAGGGGGCATGGGTCAGGCTTCCTTGGCGCAGCGCAGACAAAATGTTCTTCCCATTGTCGGCAACCATGATTCCCATTTTAAGTTTTCTTGGAGTAAGCCATGTTTGGATTTCCTGATGAATAAATTTAAGCAGTTCCTCCCCTGTGTGACTCCGTTCGCCAAGACAAACCATGTGAAGCACTGCGTGACACCTCCGTGCCCTGCACACATGGTAGACTGGAGGGGCACTGAGACTTGAGCCTACAGTGGAGGGTGAGGAGATGGCGGAGGATGAGGAGGCCGAGTCGCACGGTGTCACAGGCCCAACGGGCAGGGAGCGCGGAGGCCGAAGCGGCGTGACATGTCCAAGTTGCTGCTGCTGCTGCAGAGGGACCACATTCACCCAGTGGGCCCTAAACGACATGTACTGTCCCTGACCGTAGTTACAGCTCCAGACGTCAGCGCTGCCATGCACTTTGCTACACACCGACAGGCTCAAGGACTGGCCCACCTTCTGTTCAACAAAAGTGTGCAGCGCTGGTACTGCCTTCTTGGCAAAGAAATGACGGCTTGGGACTCTCCACCATCAGTTCTCTGAAAGGTGCAGAGTCCACCACCTGAAATGGGAGCGACTGCAGCACCAGCAACTTGGACAGGAACAAATTCAGCTTCTGTGCCGTAGGATGAGTGGGCGCATACTGCTGTCTCTTGGACATGGCTTCGCTGATGGATTGCTGGCGGGATGCATGACTTGGAGGAGGAGGAGCAGGAGCGACAGAGGATGGGTATGACGCACAGCTGCCTTCGGCTGAGGTGCTGGAGCCTTGGCTGGCAGAAATTGGGAGCGGCGTGCCACTTGGTGAGGAAGCAGACTGGACCACCCCTTGGGAGCCTCGGTTCTCCCAGGTCGCTTTATGGTGATGCATCATATGTTGACGCAGGGCCGTGGTGCCAACATTTGGACCCTGGCCACGCTTCACCTTTTGCCTACATATCTTGCATGTGGCCATGTTACCCTCCTGCGGATGCTTCAGGAAAAACTGCCACACTGCCGAGTAGCTACTTTTCCCACCCCCTGGCCTCACTGATTCACTGCTGCTGTTGCCAACTCCAGGAACCCCTGCTCCACTACCTCCCGATAAGGTAGACTGCTGCACAGCAGGTGCTCTACCCCGGCCCCGGCCGGCTCCAGCCTTTGGAATTGTGCCCCCATGCTGACTGCTACCACCTTGCTGCCTCAGCTGCTGACTCCGGGGCAACCTGCGCCCCTCTTCTCCTGATGACGATGAAGCCCCTTCATCACCCGGCTCCCAAGTGCGATCGGCTTCATCGTCATCATCATTATCACCGAGTTGTGGCTGTACGTCACTGATGTTCGTGGATTCGTCAACAGTGTCTGGCACAGGAGCTGGAACGCTCGCAGCACCCACGACACTGTCCACATCACTTTTTGTCTGCCTAGCTAAAGAAGCCACCTCCATTTCTTGCCTGGGCAGTATCTGCTGACTGTCCTCTATCTGATCGTCCTCCTCACAAAAGAGTGGAGCTGAACCCAAAGCATAGGATACGTCGCTGGGGGAGGGAACGGCGTAGGACAGAGGCAATGGGAGGACAGGGACTGCTCTCGGGGCATGCCAACTCAGGGTTGTGTCAGAGGAACCTACCGACCCTAGACTGGGGGTCTCAGACGTAAGTTGTGATGATGTTGTTGATGAGCGCGTCAACCAATCTACCACAGCAGATGCGTTACTGGTGGAGACCCGACTGCTAGCAGATACTGGCAGATTAGGTCTCTCAGCGTGACTCCTGCTGCTACTGGCCCTCAGTCTGCTGCGAGCTCTGCCTGCGGAATCTTGGCCTCTGCCACTCCTCTTTTCACTTCCAGGCACTTGTCTGCCCGACATAGTCTAACTGGCGTGGTAGTAGGTGATATTTTAAGAACCCCCAGGCAGCGGTGGGTCTATATGAAACAGAATATAATGCACACCAAAAGTTAGCAGTAACACTCAGCCTAAAACAAGCCTGCTTAGTGTAAATAAGAGAGCTGCTTAGTGTAAATAAAGAGGGGTATGGTATGTTACAGAATGGGATGCCCCAACAGCAGAGCACCTGGGAGCAGTACTACTATGCACAGCAAACGTGTCTTTATCAGGCCTAATTTCTATTAGAATAAGTGCAAAGGGTTATAGTATTAAATAGAGGCTTGTGTAGTCACAGAATGGGATGCCCCAACAGTCAGCAGTGCACCTGGCAGCAGTACTACTATGCACAGCAAAAGTGTCTTTATCAGGCCAAATTTCTATTAGAATAAGTGCAAAGGGTTACAGCAGTAAATAGAGGCTGGTGTAGTCACAGAATGGGATGCCCCAACAGGAGTGCACCTGTGAGCAGTAATACTATGCACAGCAAGTGTGTTTATCAGGCCAAATTTCTATTAGAATATGTGCAAAGGGTTACAGCAGTAAATAGAGGCTGGTGTAGTCACAGAATGGGATGCCCCAACAACCAGAGAGCACCTGGCAGCAGTACTACTATGCACAGCAAGTGTGTTTATCAGGCCAAATTTCTATTAGAATAAGTGCAAAGGGTTATAGTATTAAATAGAGGCTGGTGTAGTCACAGAATGGGATGCCCCAACAACCAGAGAGCACCTGGCAGCAGTACTACTATGCACAGCAAGTGTGTTTATCAGGCCAAATTTCTATTAGAATAAGTGCAAATGGTTATGGTATTAAATAGAGGCTGGTGTAGTCACAGAATGGGATGCCCCAACAACCAGAGAGCACCTGGCAGCAGTACTACTATGCACAGCAAGTGTGTTTATCAGGCCAAATTCCTATTATATTAAGTGCAAATGGTTATGGTATTAAATAGAGGCTGGTGTAGTCACAGAATGGGATGCCCCAACAACCAGAGAGCACCTGGCAGCAGTACTACTATGCACAGCAAGTGTGTTTATCAGGCCAAATTTCTATTAGAATAAGTGCAAAGGGTTACAGCAGTAAATAGGGGCTGGTGTAGTCACAGAATGGGATGCCCCAACAACCAGAGAGCACCTGGCAGCAGTACTAATATGCACAGCAAGTGTGTTTATCAGGCCAAATTTATATTAGAATAAGTGCAAATGGTTATGGTATTAAATAGAGGCTGGTGTAGTCACAGAATGGGATGCCCCAACAACCAGAGAGCACCTGGCAGCAGTACTACTATGCACAGCAATTGTGTTTATCAGGCCACATTTCTATTAGAATAAGTGCAAAGGGTTACAGCAGTAAATAGGGGCTGGTGTAGTCACAGAATGGGATGCCCCAACAACCAGAGAGCACCTGGCAGCAGTACTAATATGCACAGCAAGTGTGTTTATCAGGCCAAATTTATATTAGAATAAGTGCAAATGGTTATGGTATTAAATAGAGGCTGGTGTAGTCACAGAATGGGATGCCCCAACAACCAGAGAGCACCTGACAGCAGTACTACTATGCACAGCAAGTGTGTTTATCAGGCCAAATTTCTATTAGAATAAGTGCAAAGGGTTACAGCAGTAAATAGAGGCTGGTGTAGTCACAGAATGGGATGCCCCAACCACCAGAGAGCACCTGACAGCAGTACTACTATGCACAGCAAGTGTGTTTATCAGGCCAAATTTATATTAGAATGCGTGCAAAGGGTTACAGCAGTAAATAGAGGCTGGTGTAGTCACAGAATGGGATGCCCCAACAACCAGAGAGCACCTGGCAGCAGTACTACTATGCACAGCAAGTGTGTTTATCAGGCCAAATTTCTATTAGAATAAGTGCAAATGGTTATGGTATTAAATAGAGGCTGGTGTAGTCACAGAATGGGATGCCCCAACAGGAGTGCACCTGTGAGCAGTAATACTATGCACAACAAGTGTGTTTATCAGGCCAAATTTCTATTAGAATAAGTGCAAAGGGTTATAGTATTAAATAGAGGCTGGTGTAGTCACAGAATGGGATGCCCCAACAGGAGTGCACCTGTGAGCAGTAATACTATGCACAGCAAGTGTGTTTATCAGGCCAAATTTCTATTAGAATATGTGCAAAGGGTTACAGCAGTAAATAGAGGCTGGTGTAGTCACAGAATGGGATGCCCCAACAACCAGAGAGCACCTGGCAGCAGTACTACTATGCACAGCAAGTGTGTTTATCAGGCCAAATTTCTATTAGAATAAGTGCAAAGGGTTATAGTATTAAATAGAGGCTGGTGTAGTCACAGAATGGGATGCCCCAACAACCAGAGAGCACCTGGCAGCAGTACTACTATGCACAGCAAGTGTGTTTATCAGGCCAAATTTCTATTAGAATAAGTGCAAATGGTTATGGTATTAAATAGAGGCTGGTGTAGTCACAGAATGGGATGCCCCAACAACCAGAGAGCACCTGGCAGCAGTACTACTATGCACAGCAAGTGTGTTTATCAGGCCAAATTCCTATTATATTAAGTGCAAATGGTTATGGTATTAAATAGAGGCTGGTGTAGTCACAGAATGGGATGCCCCAACAACCAGAGAGCACCTGGCAGCAGTACTACTATGCACAGCAATTGTGTTTATCAGGCCACATTTCTATTAGAATAAGTGCAAAGGGTTACAGCAGTAAATAGGGGCTGGTGTAGTCACAGAATGGGATGCCCCAACAACCAGAGAGCACCTGGCAGCAGTACTAATATGCACAGCAAGTGTGTTTATCAGGCCAAATTTATATTAGAATAAGTGCAAATGGTTATGGTATTAAATAGAGGCTGGTGTAGTCACAGAATGGGATGCCCCAACAACCAGAGAGCACCTGACAGCAGTACTACTATGCACAGCAAGTGTGTTTATCAGGCCAAATTTCTATTAGAATAAGTGCAAAGGGTTACAGCAGTAAATAGAGGCTGGTGTAGTCACAGAATGGGATGCCCCAACCACCAGAGAGCACCTGACAGCAGTACTACTATGCACAGCAAGTGTGTTTATCAGGCCAAATTTATATTAGAATGCGTGCAAAGGGTTACAGCAGTAAATAGAGGCTGGTGTAGTCACAGAATGGGATGCCCCAACAACCAGAGAGCACCTGGCAGCAGTACTACTATGCACAGCAAGTGTGTTTATCAGGCCAAATTTCTATTAGAATAAGTGCAAATGGTTATGGTATTAAATAGAGGCTGGTGTAGTCACAGAATGGGATGCCCCAACAGGAGTGCACCTGTGAGCAGTAATACTATGCACAACAAGTGTGTTTATCAGGCCAAATTTCTATTAGAATAAGTGCAAAGGGTTATAGTATTAAATAGAGGCTGGTGTAGTCACAGAATGGGATGCCCCAACAGGAGTGCACCTGTGAGCAGTAATACTATGCACAGCAAGTATGTTTATCAGGCCAAATTTCTATTAGAATAAGTGCAAAGGGTTACAGCAGTAGATAGAGGCTGGTGTAGTCACAGAATGGGATGCCCCAACAACCAGAGAGCACCTGGCAGCAGTACTACTATGCACAGCAAGTGTGTTTATCAGGCCAAATTTCTATTAGAATAAGTGCAAATGGTTATGGTATTAAATAGAGGCTGGTGTAGTCACAGAATGGGATGCCCCAACAACCAGAGAGCACCTGGCAGCAGTACTACTATGCACAGCAAGTGTGTTTATCAGGCCAAATTTCTATTAGAATAAGTGCAAATGGTTATGGTATTAAATAGAGGCTGGTGTAGTCACAGAATGGGATGCCCCAACAACCAGAGAGCACCTGGCAGCAGTACTACTATGCACAGCAAGTGTGTTTATCAGGCCAAATTTCTATTAGAATAAGTGCAAATGGTTATGGTATTAAATAGAGGCTGGTGTAGTCACAGAATGGGATGCCCCAACAACCAGAGAGCACCTGGCAGCAGTACTACTATGCACAGCAAGTGTGTTTATCAGGCCAAATTTCTATTAGAATAAGTGCAAAGGGTTATAGTATTAAATAGAGGCTGGTGTAGTCACAGAATGGGATGCCCCAACAACCAGAGAGCACCTGGCAGCAGTACTACTATGCACAGCAAGTGTGTTTATCAGGCCAAATTTCTATTAGAATAAGTGCAAATGGTTATGGTAATAAATAGAGGCTGGTGGAGTCACAGAATGGGATGCCCCAACAACCAGAGAGCACCTGGCAGCAGTACTACTATGCACAGAAAGTGTGTTTATCAGGCCAAAATACCATTTTGTGAGTACTCACCTGAAAAATGGATATTGTTGGTGTGCCACACACCCCGCTTCAATTCTTAAATATTCATCACTTCATGGGTTAATCCACCGCAGGTGACGTAGTGCAGAGAGGAAGTCTTGTAACGAGCCCCCTTCCGGCCTATATATACCTGGTACCTCCCTTCAATCACCAGTATATTCAAAAAGCAGTAAAACAAGGTACCAGTATTCCACCAGTAACCTCCAAAATTAATTTTGATATAAATAAAAAAGGGCTTCACCATATAAATGCTTCGGTAATACCGAAAAGGGCGGGTGTGAAGCGGGGTGTGTGGCACACCAACCATATCCATTTTTCAGGTGAGTACTCACAAAATGGTATTATTCTTGGTGTGCCACACACCCCGCTTCACTTCTTAAATATTCATCACTTCATGGGACATCCAAAAGCAGTGTCCACAAGGGAAGGGCATCTCAAGGCCAGGTGAAGCATAACTTAAATGACTGCAGTCTGCAGAACTTGCGGCCAAAAACAGCATCCGCTGAGGCCCGCACATCACCTTTGTAAAACTTAGAAAAAGTGTGAACAGAAGACCAGGTGGCGGCCTTACAAACCTTTTCAACAGAAGCTTGGTGCTGAAAAGCCCAAGACGCCCCAACAGCGCGAGTGGAATGAGCAGTAATACGAAAAGGGGGAACTTTTCCCTTAGCAGAATAGGCCGCAGTAACGGCCTGACGTATCCACTTGCTAATGGCAGATTTGACTGGTGCCAAACGCTTCTTAGGCCCATGGGGCACAACAAAAAAGGAATCCGTCCTACAGAAAGGAGACGTGATAATCAAGTAGTACTTAACACAGCGTACAACATCCAAACAATGCAAAACCCTCTCTTTGTCATTCTTAGGATTAGGACACAAGGAGGGAAGAACAATATCTTGGTTCAAATGAAAAGCAGAAACAACCTTAGGAAGAAAGTCTGGCTTGAACCGAAAGACCACTTTATCCCGATGCCTCTCGAAGTAGGGTGCCTGGATAGTTAAGGCCGCCAATTCTGAGACACGCCGGACAGAAGTGATCGCTACCAAGAAGACAATCTTCTGAGTCAGGGTAGACAAAGCAATATCTTGCAAAGGCTCAAAAGGAGGAGCCTGAAGAGCCGAAAGAACCAAATTCAAATCCCAAACAGGGAGTAATGGTTTCCTGGGAGGCCGCACATGCGTAACCCCCTGGAAAAAAGTTTTAACTAAAGGTTTAAGCGCAACACGCTTCTAAAAAAAGACAGATAAGGCAGAGACCTGCCCTTTCAATGTACTTAGCTGGAGACCAGAGTCCAGCCCTGATTGTAAAAACTCCAGAATCCTGGGGACCGAAAGGACCCTACAAGGAAAAGATCTTATCTCACACCAAGTGATATAGGCTTTCCAAGTCCTATAGTAGGTGACGGAAGAAGACTTCTTCCGGGCACTGATCAGAGTTTTAATGACTGAATCAGAAAGACCCTCCTCCTTCAGGATGGAGGTTTCAGCCGCCAGGCCATCAAACCCAGCACTGGTAAATTGAGGTAACACAATTGACCCTGAGTGAGCAGATCGGGCTGAAGAGGCAGAATGAACTGGTCCACTGCCAGCCAATCGATGTCTGTGAACCTTAATCGCTTTGGCCACCTTGGGGCCATGAGAACAGCGTACACCCTTTCCAGAGCCAACTTCTGAAGAATTCTGCCCAGCAAGGGCCACGGAGGAAACAGGTATAGAAATCCCAGAGCTCCTCAGTTCAGGGACCTGACGTCCACTGTCAGAGGATCCCGGGAGAGATACACGAAGCTCAGGAGCCTGAGATAGAGATGAGGGGCCCACAGGTCCATCTCCGGAGTCTCCCATTGGAGACACAATAAGAGAACCACCCGAGGATGGAGAGCTTATTCTTCCAGACGGGGAGAGCACTTGCTCAACCGGTCCGCTACCTGTTCCATCACCTCTGGAATGTAAACCGCCGAGAGACAGGGAACATGGAACACTGCCCATGTCTGGATCAGGGACATTTCTCTGATGGGTAAGTGGGGCCTCCACTGCCCCT
Source organism: Gastrophryne carolinensis (assembly GCA_027917425.1). Taxonomy (NCBI): domain Eukaryota; kingdom Metazoa; phylum Chordata; class Amphibia; order Anura; family Microhylidae; genus Gastrophryne; species Gastrophryne carolinensis. Next base: position 99,689,714 of record CM051240.1, on the reverse strand, counting down.
GAAGCCGCAGCTCCTTCCAGAATCTGTCCCATCCCGACAGACCGGTGTCCGTGGTGACACCTCTCCAAGGGAGGGTCAGGAAAGACCTGCCCTATACAAGATTGGTCGAGACCAATCGCCACAGGAGGAACTGCCGTACACGGGAGGACAATTGGAAGGACTGATCCAAAAACAGAGGTTGCTGGACCCAACACGCTAGCAGAAATAGCTGAAGTGTTCTTGTGCGAATTTGGGCAAAAGAAAGACACACAGCGTCTTGATGAGAGTTCAGGCCCGGATGAACCGACCCCTGAACGCACCGCGAGGGAGGGTGAGACTCGAATTCCAGGTTGTGACCTGTCGACACTACCTCCTGGATCCATCTGCCTGGAACCACATGGTTCCAATGGTAGAAGTGTCGCAATAGTCCCCCCACCCGCACGGGTGAGGGCAGCCCCTCATTGCTGAGTGAGCTTATCAACAGGTTTGGGCTTGGTGCCCCAGGACTGAGTGGGCCGGCCATGGCCCCTCCCCCGAGTCCAACCTGCGCCACTGGTAGCGGGAAAGGACGTACCTTTTCCCGCTCCGAACCTTTGAAGGGAAGGCCTACCGGAACTTGTCCCCCTGAAGGGACCACGAGGCCTTTTGCGTTGTGGCATCTTACCATCTTTTGCGACTGAATCAATTTTCTCCCCAAACAGACGCAACCCCAAAAAGGGGAGGGCTGTGAGTACCTTTTTGGAAGCCGTGTCTGCTGACCACTGAGGCAGCCATACTGACCTGCGAATAGCCACCAGCATAGCTGCCGCCTTGCTACTCAGTCAGCGCATCGTCCTGAGCGGCCAGGACATAAGCCACAAAAGATTCACACTGCTTAAGTGCAGTGAACTGTTTGCAAGCGGGATCAAGATCCTCATATAGCCCCTGAATTAGGGACTTAATTGCCAATAGAAGAAGGGCTGAAGCACATACCGGGCGCAATGCTGACCCGGAATAGATAAAACCATGTCGAGCGTATTGGTCAATCCTGCGATCTTCCCCATCTTTGGGGACAGTGGTCTCAGCAGATTGTACCATAGCCGAGCTGGAGAGTCCTAGTACAGGGGTATCGACGTCCGGAGGGACAGACCACAGCCTCACCAATTCTGGTGGAAAAGGATAACGCTTTTCCCAACTGGAAGGAATTCCAGATAACCGTGTGGGATGTTCCCATTCCTTAAGAACCACCCTCTCAAAGTGGTGCTGTCTGGGAAAGACCAAACTCGGCTGAGGCTCTTTAAATAACTGACCCTTTGGCGGGGCGGCCGCCTCAGGCGTATCTAAACTCAAAATATTAAACATTTGAGCCAGAATGGAGGGGGTGTCAAAAACAACCCCCTCTGACCAATCGCCGATCTCATCAGCCACATGCTGACCTGTCGGCTCATCTGACTCCGACGGGAGTTCATCCTCGTCAGGGGATCCATCGGACCATTCCACAGGTTCACAAAACTGGTCCTGTGGAGCCGAAGGTACCGGAGTCAGGTGCCTTCGTTTTGTAGCGGTTTTAAACGCTGCTTTAACGGGCATCATTTTCCGGGGGCAGGGCTGTGATGCTGCCTCGGAATGCGAATCCCCACTTTTGACAGTGTCATGCGGGGTCCGGAATAGGGATGGAGAGGTAGGAGATGAAGGATGCGATGGCACCGCAGCCGAAGCAACGGACTGGCACGCAATAGTCTGTTTTGCACAAGGGATGCAAATAAAGATATCATCAGCTGGGAGTGGAACCCCACAACCTACGCACCCCCCAAACGGAACAGCAGAACCGTTTCCGGAATCTACGGAAGCCTCCATATGGTGATTTATGGTATTCGCAATAATGGGACTTTTAAGGCATAAGCCGACCCGGGATGCCCCCTTTATTTTAGTAATGTCCCGGAAGGGAGGATTTATATAAATTTTTTTTTTTTTTTTTAAGTTTAGGTCCCCTTTAATAGAAACTATATATATATACTTATATATAGTCTATATATATAAACATTCAAATCAATCCCAATAATTAGCCAGGCACATAGAGCCGGAGGGCTAGCATAAGCAGGGATCCCAGGATCTGCAAGGCAAGAAAACAACCATCAGATCCTTCACATGTGTATAACATATAAGTATGGCACTAAGTGCCCTTAACCCTTTCGCTGCCAGCCTACCTGGAGTTTTTGTCACCCTTGGTGCCAAACCGTTTTGCACTATTTTGCGCTCCCCATGTTCAAATGTGATTTTTGAAGGGATTTCCCAGGGAAATGATATATTGTTTTTTTCAGCAGAGTCTGGGCTTTAACATGAAATGTCTTGTTTGTAATTTTTTAGGGGTATTCTCAATATTTTCGGGTGAAATATGTGAAAAAAAAATAAAAAAGAAATACATTTTTACAATTTGTAGTTTTTTTTGTAATAAAAAAATGTAAGTTTTTCAATAAAATCTTATTGCGTGTGAAATCCCAATTTCTCCCAGTTACAGCGATAGCACATATGTATAGGTAGACACCCTTTCCTGCCCAGGAGACTCCCCCAAACTGAAACAGCGCTTTAGGGAATTTTCAGATAAAATACAACTATGCTATGCAATATGCGCACCTTGCAGTTCTTCCAGAAAAACAACCCTTTACATTTGAAATACCCCCAACAAACTATATATTCTCTGGAAGTACACACCTCAAGCTTTCTAGGCGTACCAGGCTTGTTGATGTGCCCATAGTTTTCTGGAAGTAATCCCTCAATGGATTCTTTGGTTGCAAAGAGTTTCCCTAAAAAAAGGATAAAAAAGCAGAATCAAAGCCACATTTTCCTAAAAAACTATGTGCAAACAAGAAAAAACAAGTTTAGTCTGAAAAAGCAACATCCCCCGAACAGAACGATACCCAACATGCATAGCTACTGTCAAGGGAAGAGTTGCCAAACACCCCAAAGTAAAGCATGTGCGTAACAGTGATTTTACTTGAAAATTTCAGCTCTGCAGACAAAGTGCGCACCTTGCGATTTTTCAACCAAAACAACCCTTTACATTTGGAATATCCCCCATAAACCATATATTCCCTAAAAGTACACATGTTAAGCTTTCTAAGTGTACCCAGCTTATTGTAGTGGGCTCATCTTTCTGGAATTAATCCCTCAAAGAATTCTTTGGTTGCGCAGGGTTTCCCTAAAAAATGTATAAAAAAGCTGAATAAAAAACACCTTTTCCTAAAATATAAATATGCAAACCAGAAAAAAACAAGCTAAGTCTGAAAGCGCAAGGTCCCCCGAACAGAACAATACCCAACATGCATAGCTACCTTTAACCATTTTAATTGCCAGCCTACTTGAGATTTTGTCACCCTCTGTTGACAGGTCATTTTTCCCCATTTTGCGCCATGTTTTGCGCCATGTTTTGCGCCATGTTTTGCGCCATTTTTGCTGGAATTTTCAGGAAAATTATACATATATTTTCTGCAGCAGAGTTTAGGCTTTAACAAGAAATGTCTTGTTTGTAAATTTTATTTTGTTTTTTACAATATTAAGTAAAAAATAAATAAATAAAATTTTTTTTAGAAAATTGACTCCTTTATTTCAAATAAAAAATGTATTTTATTAAGGAAAACCGTATTGCATGTGAAACCCCCATTTCTACCGATTAGAACGGTACCACATATTTATCGGTAGCCCCCCGTTCCTGCCCAGGAGACCCCCCTAACTGAAACAAGTACTTTATAACATTTACAAATAAAATACAACTACCATCCACACTACAAAGGGTTAAATCGAGAAAAAAAATGACATAGGGTCCCCCTTCCTGGGGGGGGGGACCCCATTTTTTGGGGGGATTTTTAAGGGTTAAAAACCCTTAAAAATCCCCCAAAAAATTGACATGGGGTCCCCCTTACCCAAAGTAACCAGCCCGGGACCAGCTATGCAGGGCTTGTAGAAACAGGGCACAGGGGCCAGCTTTTGTGGCCCCTGGCCCTGCAGGCTACAAAGCCCGCATAGCCCGTGGGCCCGGGCTCTTCTGCCCCCCCCTGGGCTTTGGGGAGGCAGGTAATGGGGGTGCCAGGGGTTAATGGCAAGTCACCCGCTAGTCACAGGTGACTTGCCACCTCCCCCAGCCTTGTGAACTGGTATAGGGGTCATGGACCCCTTACCAGTTCACAAGGGGTTAAATGTAAAAAAAAACACAGACACACAAAAGAGAAAAAAATATTTTATTAATTTTTTTTTTTACACTGTACTCACCTCCCATCCATCCTATAGCACTGTGTCCCTCGGCGATCACTGGCTTCTGCTCACCTGCTGGAAGCCTTTAATAGCTGCTGGATGACAGAACACAAAGAGTTTATTAAAAAAAAAATGACATAGGGTCCCCCCTCCCAGGGGGGCGGACCCCATTTTTTTTTGGAATTTTAAGGGTTAAAAACCCTTAAAAATCCAAAAAAAAAAATGAAATGGGGTCCCCCTTACCCATCATTACCAGCCGGGACCAGCTATGGGGGCTTGTAGGCACAGAGTGGGGGGGCCAGCTTTTGTGGCCCCCCCCACCCTGCAGCCTACGAGCCCACATAGCCTGTGTGGGCCCGGGCTCTTCTGCCCCCCCCTGGGCTTTGGGGAGGCAGGTAATTGGGGGTGCCGGGGGTTAATGGCAATTCACCCGCTGCGGCAAGCGGGTGACATGCCATCCCCCAGCCTTGTGAACTGGTATAAGGGGTCTCATGGACCCCTTATCAGTTCACAAGGGGTTAAATGTTAAATAAAAAGACACAGAGACATAAGATATAAAAGATCTTTATTTTTTTTTTTTTTTACTTTACTCACCTCCGATCCTGTGTCCCCCGGCGATCTCCGCTGACAGCCTGCTCGTGTGTTTGAAGGAGAGAGCCTGGGGAGGAGGGGGGGCGATCTCAGCCCTCTCCTCCTCCCCATCTGCCCTCCTCCAGGCACACGAGCCGACTGATTGTCTCACGTCCCGGCAGTAAGAGGGCTGCTGGTGACATCATCATCCTCGCCACCGAAGAGGCTGGGGGGGGCGATCGGAGGCCCCCCCAGTGAAGAGGACACCCATCGGGAGACAGCGCGGCCTCAGGTAAGGAAATGTCATTTTTTTTTTTTTTTTTCACATTTAGCAGCTGCTGCTGCCGAAGCGGGGGGGGGGGGGCTATTCCGGGGGCTCTCCTGGAGCCATCCGACCCCCCACGGGGGATCGGATGGCACCAAATTAAAGGGGAGACCCGGCCGGATCCAACGAGGGGTCAGGTGAGTATTTTTGATTTATATTTTTTTTACTGTCAGGGGGGAAATTCAAGCCCGTAGATTCTACGTGCTTGGCACTTAAGTGGAGTGGAAGCGAGCACGTAGAATCTACGTGCTTGGCAGTGAAAGGGTTAAATGACGCCCCCTTGATAATAGTGATTTCTCACTGTATTATTAAACAATATCTCCCATTTAACGGCCCCAACGGAAGGGGCCGCTTACCTGTACTGCAATCAGCCGGTAAGCCTGCAGCCAGCAGCCATGAGCCGGCAGAAGACAAAGTGCGGCCGTGCGCCCACGTGCCTTCCTGTTTTGAAGGAAGCTGGGACGCTGGGCCCGCCGCTGACGCCGCATGACGTCGGCGCTGCGTCAGCGGGCCCGCCCCCCCCCCTACGCTGATCAGCTGGAACACTTTACAGCTGATCCAGCACGCGCGTCCAGGCAGCGGAGGGGGGAGGGTAAAAACCGCATGTGCTGACAAAGCTCAATGAATGCCAGGCGAGGAGAGGGGAGAGGGGGGAGGGGGTAGGGGGCCACAAGCAACCAACTGCCAGAGAGGTGGCCAGCCCATACCCAGCGCAAGCTGCCCTAAAGCAGACCCAAAATATACACATGCTACAGTGAATGTATAAACATGACATATATGTTAACATGCAGTGATACAGTGAAACACACATACTAAAGCACACCCTCACCACCCCCCAACAGGAGAGAAAGGGGCTACGGGGACCCTCGGGACAGGGGCATCCCATTTCCGGATCACCATGCCGGTTCGCCGCATTGCCCCACGCATGAGGTCGAGCGGTAGGAGATAAGCTCCTAGGCACTTAAAGTGCCATCTACCATTTGCCCGGTGAGCAGCCAAGGCTGGGAGGCTTCCTATTTCACCATAAAGGTATACAAACTCAAACCGGGCAGAAATAGACCAAAAGGGGGGTGGCGGGGTAAGAATACCCCGGCCTACCTGTAAGCAGGAGACTTCCATCTTCTGACTTGTCAGCAAGCAGAGAGAAAAAATACTGGTGATTGAAGGGAGGTACCAGGTATATATAGGCCGGAAGGGGGCTTGTTACAAGACTTCCTCTCTGCACTACGTCACCTGCGGTGGATTAACCCATGAAGTGATGAATATTTAAGAAGTGAAGCGGGGTGTGTGGCACACCAAGAATACTTCTATTAGAATAAGTGCAAAGGGTTACAGCAGTAAATAGAGGCTGGTGTAGTCACAGAATGGGATGCCCCAAAAGGAGTGCACCTGTGAGCAGTAATACTATGCACAGCAAGTGTGTTTATCAGGCCAAATTTCTATTAGAATAAGTGCAAATGGTTATGGTATTAAATAGAGGCTGGTGAAGTCACAGAATGGGATGCCCCAACAGGAGTGCACCTGTGAGCAGTAATACTATGCACAGCAAGTGTGTTTATCAGGCCAAATTTCTATTAGAATAAGTGCAAATGGTTATGGTATTAAATAGAGGCTGGTGTAGTCACAGAATGGGATGCCCCAACAACCAGAGAGCACCTGGCAGCAGTACTACTATGCACAGCAAGTGTGTTTATCAGGCCAAATTTCTATTAGAATAAGTGCAAATGGTTACAGCAGTAAATAGAGGCTGGTGTAGTCACAGAATGGGATGCCCCAACAACCAGAGAGCACCTGGCAGCAGTACTACTATGCACAGCAAGTGTGTTTATCAGGCCAAATTTCTATTAGAATAAGTGCAAATGGTTATGGTATTAAATAGAGGCAGGTGTAGTCACAGAATGGGATGCCCCAACAACCAGAGAGCACCTGGCAGCAGTACTACTATGCACAGCAAGTGTGTTTATCAGGCCAAATTTCTATTAGAATAAGTGCAAAGGGTTACAGCAGTAAATAGAGGCTGGTGTAGTCACAGAATGGGATGCCCCAACAACCAGAGAGCACCTGGCAGCAGTACTACTATGCACAGCAAGTGTGTTTATCAGGCCAGATTTCTATTAGAATAAGTGCAAAGGGTTACAGCAGTAAATAGAGGCTGGTGTAGTCACAGAATGGGATGCCCCAAAAACCAGAGAGCACCTGGCAGCAGTAAGGCTATGCACAGCAAAAGTGTCTTTATCAGGCCTAATTTCTATTAGAATAAATGCAAATGGTTATGGTATTAAATAGAGGCTGGTGTAGTCACAGAATGGGATGCCTCACAGCAGACTTGAGATCAGTTCAGTATATATGCACAGTTAGTGTATAAGCAGCCTGAAAAGGCTAACAAAGCCAGTCAGCCAGCCAGTAACACTCAGGCTGGATGAAAAAAAAAAATCTCCCTGTGACTGCCTCCGATTTTTCCTAACTTTCCCTGCTTTTCGATGACTTTCTGCCTGTCTCCAGCCTGCCTCCAGCCTGCCTGCCTCCAGCCTGCCTGCCTCCAGCCTGCCTGCCTCCAGCCTGCCTGCCTCCAGCCTGCCTGCCTCCAGCCTGCCTGCCTCCAGCCTGCCTGCCTGCCTCCTGCCTGCCTGCCTCCTGCCTGCCTCCTGCCTGCCTCCTTGCTGGCTGCTGATAGGCTGCATGTGACTGTCCCAGCATACACTGCCCCAGCTTACATGTCTGGACACGTCCCGTCCGCCATCTTAGAATGCCTGTAATGTAAATGAATGGATGTTAAAGGAAAACTTTGAGCGATCGAATCGCGGGGAAATTCGGATTCGATCCGAATTGAATTTTTCATGAAATTCGTATCGAATCCGGGTTCGTCGGGATCGATTCGCTTATCCCTAGTTAAAAGGTTACAGGTACCTATGCATGTTGGTTACTGTTCTGCTCAGGGGACATTGCACTTTCAGATTTAGCCTGTTTTTTCTTATTTGCATATTATTAAGCTTAACGTGCACTTTCAGGGAATATATGGTTTATGGTGCGCACTTTGTCTTCAGAGCTGAAATTTTTAAGTAAAATGACCGTTATGCACATGCTTTACTTTGGGGTGTTTGCCAACTCTTTCCTTGACAGAACCTATGCATGTTGGGTATTGTTCTGTTTGGGGGACCTTGCTTTTTCAGATTTTCAGTTTTTTTCTTTTTTGCATATAGTTTTTTTTTTTTTTTAGGAAAATGTGGTTTTGAATCTGCTTTTTTATTCTTTTTTAGGGAAACCCTGTGCAATCAAAGAATACATTGAGGGATTACTTCCAGAAAACTGCACCCATGTCAACAAGCCTGGTACGCCTAGAAAGCCTGAGGTGTAGTTAGTTGTATTTTATCTGAAAATCTCCTAAAGCGTTTTCAGTTTGGGGGAGTCTCCTGGGCAGGAAAGGGTGTCTATCAATAAATATGTGGTACTGCTGTAACCGGGAGAAATTGGGGTTTCACACGCAATAAGATTTTATTGATAAACTTATATTTTCTATTACAAAAAAACACTACAAATTGTAAAAAATAGTTTTTTTCATTTGTTTGCACACATTTCACCCAAACATTGAGAATACACGTAGAAAATGACAACCAAGACATTTCATGTTAAAGCCCAGGCTCTGCTGAAAAAAACAATATATCACTTTCCTGGGAAATCCCTGGAAATCCCTTCACAAATTATAGTTGAACATGGGGAGCGCAAAATAGTGCAAAATGGTCTGGCAACAAAGGGTGACAAAATATCAAGGTAGGCTGGCAGTTAAAGGGTTAAACAATGGGTTTTTATGATTTTTTTTTTGTATTCTCAAATAATGTTGTGACCTCTCCTGGCCTAGAAAAACCCTTTTTGAAAACTTTTTCCATTTTTTATATATTTATGCAGAATTGACATTATAGGTAGGGATGAGCGAACCGGTTCGGACGAACCGGAATTCGCTCCGAATTTCAGGGAAAATTCGATATGGCACGAACCCGAATTTTTTTTGGTTCGTGCCGATCGAATTTTCCCTGAAATAAAAAAAAAAAAATGCCGGCATGGTGGGAGCGGGCAGGCCGGCTACGCCTGTGAGCGATTCGTGAAAGTTCGATTCGGGCGAACCCGAATTTCTTGGGGAAATTCGGCGAATCGCCCGAATCGAACTTTCAAGAAGTTCGCTCATCTCTAATTACAGGTCTGGCATTAATATGTTCATGTCACAATGTTATAACAAAGTAATTCCATATGTTTTTGCTTTGTTACTGGTGGATACATGTTCAAAAACAGCCTTTAACCCTTTTGTTGCCAAGCCCGTAACACCTACGTGCTGGCTTGGCTGGGCGTTAAGTGCCAAGCCCGTAGGTGTTACGTGCTTGATTTCCCCCCCTGCTAGTTAAAAACTCAAAAATAAAATTACTCACCTGACCTCTCGTTGGATCCGGCCGAGTCTCCTCTTTAATTTGGTGCCATCCGATCCCCTGTGGGGGGTCGGATGGCTCCAGGAGAGCCCCCGGAATAGGCCCACCCCCCCCGCTTCGGCAGCAGCAGCTGCTAACTGTAAAGAAAAAAAATAAATAAAAATGACATTTGCTTACCTGAGGCCGCGCTGTCTCCCGACGGGTGTCCTCTTCACTGGGGGGGGGCTCCGATCGCCCCCCCAGCCTCTTCCGTGGCAAGGAGAGGGCAGAAATTGTCCTCCCCCCACTTCCTGGAATGGGTCTGCTAGCCCCACCCCCTGGTGGCAGGGCCGGGGGACATTGTTGTGATGTCACCAGTAGCCCTCTTAATGCCGGCACACGACACAGAGAATCAGTCTGCTTGGGTGCTTGGAGGAGAGCAGATGGGGAGGAGGAGAGGGCTGAGATCGCCCCCCCTCCTCAGGCTCTCTCTTCCAAACACCCAAGCAAACTGTCATCGCAGATCGCCGGGGGACACAGGATCGGAGGTGAGTAAAGTAAAAAGAAAAAATAAATAAATAAAGATAATTTTTTTTTCTTATGTGTCTGTGTCTTTTTATTTAACATTTAACCTCTTGTGAACTGGTAAGGGGTCCATGAGACTCCTTATACAGTTCACAAGGCTGGGGGATGGCAAGTCACCCGCTTGCCGCAGCGGGTGACTTGCCATTAACCCCCAGCACCCCCAATTACCTGCCTCCCCAAAGCCCGGGGGGGGGGCAGAAGAGCACACAGGCTATGTGGGCTCGTAGGCTGCAGGGTGGGGGGCCACAAAAACTGGCCCCCCCACTCTGTGCTTACAAGCCCCCATAGCTGGTCCCGGGCTGGTAATGCTGGGTAAGGGGGACCCCATTTCATTTTTGGGGGGGATTTTTAAGGGTTTTTGGGAGGGGGGACCCTATGTCATTTTTTTTTTTAAATTAACCTCTTATGTTCTGTCGCCTAGCAGCTATAAAAGGCTTCCAGATGCAGAAGAGCAGGAAGCCAGATTGATTAGCGTGGGACACAGGGATGGATGGGAGGTAAGAATTAAATAGTTTGCAAAAAAAATAATAAAATACTTTTTCTTATGTGTCAGTGCCTTTTTTTTTACACTTAACCCCTTGTGAACTGGTAAGGGGTCCATGAGACCCCTTATACCAGTTCACAAGGCTGGGGGATGGCAAGTCACCTGCCGCTAGCAGGTGACTTGTCGTTAATCCCCGCACCCCCAATTACCTGCCTCCCCAAAGACCAGGGGGGGGCAGAAGAGCCCGGGCCCACATAGGCTATGTGGGCTTGTAGGCTGCAGGGTGGGGGGCCACAAAAGCTGGCCCCTTCACTCTGTTCCTACAAGCCCCCATAGCTGGTCCCGGGCTGGTAATGCTGGGTAAGGGGGACCCCATTTCAATGTTTTGGGGATTTTTAAGGGTTTTTAAACCTTAAAATTCCCCAAAAAATGGGGAGGGGGACCCTATGTCATTTTTTTTTAACTAACCCCTTATGTTTATAGTGTGGATAGTAGTAGTATTTTATTTGTAAATGTTATAAAGTGCTATTCAGTTTGGAGGGTCTCCTGGGCAAGAATGGGGGGGCTACCGATACATGTGTGGTACCGTTGTAATCGGGATAAATTGGGCTTTCACATGCAATGTTTTTTAAAATAAAGGAGACAATTGTCTAAAAAATTATTTATTTTTACACAAAAATATTTAAAAATACAATTTTGTGAGATACTCACCTGTAAAATGGTTATTACGAGTATGTCACACCCCCCCACTTCCCGATATTCATGATACTTGGGAACCCGGCCTGTAGAGGGCGATCTTGCAGAGATGACATGGAAAAAAGGAGCCCCTCCTGGTCCATAAGTACTGGGTTCCTCCCACTATTCCTCAGTCTTTTTAAACAGCAGTGAAGAACCAGGAAGAGCCAATTATATTCAATAATAATTATATGAGAATAATAATACCAAAGGATCCCTTAGAGCAAAAAGAGCCAATTATATTCAATAATTGTAAATTTTTTTTAAATAATAATAATAATCACCATATAAAGGATCCCTTGAACAAAAAAGGGCAGGGAAAGTGGGGGGTGTGACATACTCGTAATAACCATTTTACAGGTGAGTATATGACAAAATGGTATTATTCCTAGTATGTCACACCCCCCACTTCCCGATATTCATGACACTTGGGACATCCAATAGCAGTGTCTATAATGGGTGGGGATCCCAAAGGAATAATGCATAACTTAAATTACTGCAGCTTGCAGAACTTTGCGGCCAAAAACAGCATCCGCTGAGGCCCGCACATCAACCTTGTAAAACTTAGAAAAAGTATGCACAGAAGACCAAGTCGCAGCCTTGCAGACTTGTTCAACAGAAGCTTGGTGCTGAAAAGCCCAAGAGGCTCCAATAGCACGAATAGAATGAGCAGTGACACGAAAAGGGGGAACTTTCCCCTTCGTCATATAGGCCCCCGATGATGGCCTGACGTATCCACTTACTAAGGGAAGTTTTGGCAGGAGCAAAACCCCTCTTGGGACCAGAAGGCACAACAAAAAAGGCATCCGTCTTGCGGAAGGCCGAGGTAGTAACTAAATAATACTTAACACAAAGAATTACATCCAAAGAATGTAAGACCCTTTCCTTGTCGTTACTAGGTTTAGGACACAAGGAAGGAAGAACTATATCCTGATTTAGGTGGAAAGCAGACACCACCTTAGGAAGGAAATCCGGTTTAAAACAGAAAACAACCTTATCTTGATGTCTCTCAAAATAAGGGACTTGAATAGACAAAGCCGCCTGTTCAGAAACTCGGCGGACAGAAGTAATAGCAACCAAAAAGGCAACCTTCTGAGTAAGAATAGGAAGAGGAATATCCTGCAATGGCTCAAAGGGAGCAGCTTGCATAGCCGAAAGCACCAAACAGGAAGTAAAGGCTTTCTGGGAGGCCGCACATGCGCGACTCCTTGGAAAAAGGTCTTAACCAAAGGATGAAGAGCAAACGTTCTTTGAAAGAAAATTCCCAAGGCAGAGACTTGCCCTTTCAAAGTACTAATCTGTAATCCCATATCCAGACCTCGTTGCAGATATTCCAGAATTCTAGGAATAGAAAATACTTGTCAGTATCCACTTACCTGTGCCCCGTTCCTGCGGCGTTCCCCGTCCCGCCGCGCGGCTGTCTGTTCGGCGGCCGCAGCGGGCGGGGGCCTCTCTTCTGCCTGGCGCGCGCGCGCGCCTCTTCCTGTGACAGCCGGCGGCCCCGGCTCTAGTTCTCGTGCTCGCGCACGTGCGCGAGCACGTCACACTTATACCCTCCGGCGGCCGCGCTGAGAGCAGAATTAATTAATTAATTTACAGGTGTGGGATTGGGGCTGGGGTTATTATTACTGGCCAATCTCCTTCTGGCTTTTTAGACTCCTGGGCGGTACGCCCTGTGTTGTCCTATTAGATGCTCCCTGATCTCTCTAATGTTTTGGCGCCGTTCCAAGATGAATCGCCTGTAAACGCACCTATAGGATGTCAATTTGTACCGCCGCATTTGCGTTCTGATGTTATTCGTGAATTCCACGACGCAAAGACTGCTGGGCATCTGGGAGTCCGTAAGACTTTTATTTTAGCTCGGCGCCACGTATGGTGGCCTTCTATGAGACGTGATATCACTACCCTTATCGACGCATGTCCTGTTTGTGCACGAAGTAAAGGGGTACACAAGGCCCCTAGTGGGTATCTGATTCCGCTTGAGATCCCTAAAGAACCATGGTCTCACATCTCAATGGACTTTATTGTTGATTTACCTCTTTCGCATGGGAACACTGTGGTTTGGGTAGTCGTCGATAGATTCAGTAAAATGGCTCATTTCATTGCTTTACCCAAGCTACCCTCGGCTCCTGAACTTTCGCGCTTATTCATCTCGCATATTTTCGGCTTCATGGTATTCCAGTAAATATTGTTTCTGACCGGGGTGTGCAGTTTATATCACGATTTTGGAAAAATTTTTGTTCACGTTTGGGGATTCAGGTTTCTTTATCCTCCGCATATCATCCCCAGTCTAATGGGCAGACTGAAAGAACAAATCAAAGCTTAGAACAATATTTAAGATGTTACATCTCTGACACTCAGGAGCAGTGGTCGGAATTTATTGACTTTGCCGAATTTGCATATAATAATGCGCCGAGTGACAGTACAAAAATATCCCCTTTCTTTTGTAATTATGGAAAGAATCCTAAAGCTTCCTCTATTTCTGCAGCACCTTCTGATTTTCCGGTCTTGGAAGAGTGGCTTCAGAAAAGGAAAGATGTTTGGGCACGCGTCCAGGAAAATTTAGTAACTATGCGCGCTAAGTATAAAAAATTTGCTGATCGTCGTAGATCCCAAGAACCCATCTTTCAGTGTGGAGACCTTGTTTGGGTTTCCACTAGAAACATTGCTCTCCGCCAGCCTTCTTATAAATTGGGTCCTAAATTTATTGGCCCTTACCCCATTATCAGGAAACTTAATAATGTTACTTATAAGGTTCGGCTCCCTCCTACTATGAAGATCTCCGATTCATTTCATGTTTCACTGTTGAAACCTGCTAAAAACTCCCCTCCTGTTGGTCCTCCTCCAGTTTTAGTAAATAATGTGCAAGAATATGAAGTAAGCAAGATTTTGGATTCTCGTAGAATTCGTAATACGATACAGTATTTAATTGATTGGGTTGGTTATGGTCCTGAGGAGAGGTGCTGGGTTTCATCTAGGGATGTTCATGCCAGGGCTCTGGTGAAGAAATTTCACCTTGACAATCCGGAAAAGCCTGGTGAGGGTCCGGAGGCCCCTCGTGAGGGGGGGGGGTAATGTCAGTATCCACTTACCTGTGCCCCGTTACTGCGGCGTTCCCCGTCCCGCCGCGCGGCTGTCTGTTCGGCGGCCGCAGCGGGCGGGGGCCTCTCTTCTGCCTGGCGCGCGCCTCTTCCTGTGACAGCCGGCGGCCCCGGCTCTAGTTCTCGTGCTCGCGCACGTGCGCGAGCACGTCACACTTATACCCTCCGGCGGAGCTGCTCTCAGCGCGGCCGCCGGAGGAAGAATTAATTAAATTACAGGTGTGGGATTGGGGCTGGGGTTATTATTACTGGCCAATCTCCTTCTGGCTTTTTAGACTCCTGGGCGGTACGCCCTGTGTTGTCCTATTAGATGTTAGGTTCTAGTTGCACCAATCATCAGGCTCTCTCCCCTGGTCCAATCATACCTGCTTCCTATTTAATCCCTTTTCAGCCAGTTGGTCACTGCCTGTTATAGCGCCTAGACCCTTGTAGCTGTTTATCCTCGATTTTGATCCTGATTCCTGTTGCCGACCTTGCCTGTTTTTGACTATCCTCGATCTCCGTTCCTGTTGCCGACCCTTGCCAGTTTGACCATCCTTGATCTCCGTTCCTGTTGCCGACCCTTGCCAGTTTGACCATCCTTGATCTCCGTTCCTGTTGCCGACCCTTGCCAGTTTGACCATCCTCGATCTCCACTCCTGTTGCCGACCTTTGCTTGCCTCTGACCATCCTCGATCTCCACTCCTGCTGCCGACCCTTGCCTCGAACCTAGACCACGATCTGTCCATTGCTATTGTCCTGTGGCCTCCTCTGGTCTCCTGTTACCAACCTCCAGCCTGTCCTTGGACTTCCTCCTTACGCTCAGTCACGGGCTACCTGATTCCACTTCCAGCCGCGGGCTCTCCAGTCCTCTGTACCGTAAGGCTTCATCCTTTGAGCCATAAAGTCCTGGGGGCAACCGATCCCGAGCAGGCGTGTTCTGCGTCTCGGCAAGCGGGGGCTCCTATAGGTGAAGCTGGCTGCGGAGATTGGGGGTTGAGGTCCTTACCAAGGGAGCTGGAGTTGTCTAAGTGGTTAATCGCGGTACCCGGAGCGTGACAATACTCTACAGGGAAAAGCCCTGGATTCACACCAATCAATATAGGACCTCCAAGTCCTGTAATAAATGACAGAGGAAGACTTCTTCCTAGCTCTAATAAGAGTCTGAATAACCACATCAGAAAGACCTTCTTCTTTCAAGATGGAGACTTCAGCAGCCATGCCGTCAAAGCCAGCGTTTGTAAATTGGGGTAACAAAGTTGACCCTGAGTGATGAGATCTGGAAGAAGAGGCAGATGGACACGATCCACTGCCAGCTTTGCGACGTCTGCGTACCACAGACGTCTTGGCCACCTTGGCGCCACCAGAATTGCTGGCACCTCCTCCAGTGCTAGCTTGAGCACCACCTTGCTGATCATGGAGAATGGGGGAAACAGATATAGGAACCCCAGATCCTTCCAGGCTAGAGACATGGCATCCGCTGCCACTGCCAGAGGATCCTGGGATAGAGACACAAAAGCTGGCAGCTTGTGATTGTGACGAGAAGCAAACAGGTCCAACCGTGGAGTCCCCCACTTGTGACAGAGGAACTGAAAGACCCTTGGATTGAGAGACCATTCTCCCTGGCGAGAACATCCCCTGCTCAGGGAGTCTGCCTCCACATTCTCTATCCCCGGAATGTAAACTGCTGATATGCAGGGAACATTGATCTCTGCCCACTGAAGGATCAGAGACACTTCCCGGAGGGCACTCCAACTGCGAGTCCCTCCCTGGTGATTGATGTATGCAACAGCTGTTCGGTTGTCTGACCGAATCTGAACTGGCAGACCCTGTAAGAAATGGGTCAGTCGAAGTAGAATAAAACGTATGGCCCGAAGCTCTAATACATTGATTGGAGAATGAGCCTCCTGAGGCCCCCACAATCCTTGGAACTGATGCTTCTTCCAGAAGACCCCCCAGCCCACCAGGCTGGCATCCGTGGTAACCAGTTCCCAACGCGGAGTCAGAAATGACTTGCCCTTCTGGAGGTTGTGCGATATTAACCACCACTGAAGGGACTGCAAAACGTGGGGAGACAATAGACAAGTCTGATTCAATGATAATGGGCACCTGTCCCACTTAGCCAAGAGGAAGAGCTGAAGCGCCCTTATGTGAAACTGGGCAAACGGGACTGCCTCGAATGCAGCTACCATCAATCCCACTAGTCTCATCCCTAGACAGATAGACTGACGAGGGTTGGACAAGAATAGACGAATCAAGTCCTGAATCAGAACCATTCCAGAATCAGGCCCAGGAAGGCAATTTCCCTGGACGGACAGAGAGAGGATTTGGGGTAACTTATTACCCATCCAAACCTCTCTAGCGTAGAGACCACCATCCTGGTGTCCAACTCTGATTGTTCGAGGGAGGAGGCCGTGATAAGAAGATGGTCCAGAAAAGGCACAATGCGGTTTCCCTGGACCCTAAATATAGCCATCGACTCTTGGAGCCGAGGTAAGGCCGAATGGCAGTGCCACAAATTGATAATGCTGGTCTTCTATCGAGAACCTGAGAAATCTCTGGTGACCCAGAAAATAGGAATGTGCAAATAAGCATCCTTGATGTCTATGGATGTCATGAAGTCCCCCTGACGGAGAGCATCGATCGTTAACCCCCGAGACTCCATGCGGAATTTTCCGAAACGGATAAATTGATTGAGTCTCCTTAGGTCTAGGATAGGCCGAACAGAGCCGTCCTTTTTGGGTACAGTGAATAGGTTGGAGAAAAACCCCAAACCCCTTTCCGCTGGAGGTACTAGGCCGATAACAGCCATGTTTAACAGATCCGCTACTGCTGCCCGCAGTCTGTGCACAATTGCCGTATCTGACGGCATCCGGGACATGAAAAATCTGGGAGGAGGCCGGGACTCGAATTCCAGTTAGTAACCGGAAGAGACTACTTCCAGAACCCAATTGTCTGATACTTCCTGAACCCAGACCTGGAAGTAGAACCGCAGCCGTCCCCCCACCCGTAAGGGTGAGGGCGTCCCCTCATTGTTGAGCAGGCTTAGTGGCAGATTTGGTTTTGGACCCCCAATTCTGACTTGGACGGCCACGTCCCTTTCCTCTATTCCATGAAAGGAACAACGTTGTTTCTTGCGCTGAGGTAATTTACCTCCTTTAGTGACAGAATCCAATTCTTTCTCCAAAGAGGCGCAATCCCACAAAAGGGAGTGCTGTAAGCGATTTCTTAGCTACAATATCAGCTGCACCACTGCCGCAACCATACTGACCGCCGGATGGCGACTAACAAGGCAGAGGTTCTGCTGCAGACAAAACAAAGCAAAGTTTCCGCACTCCAGATAGGGCAAGGGTGCTCGATCCGGGGCAGTCCCAAGCCCCAATAGTCCAGAGGTAGAAGAAAAGTTGGATCCGCACTTCCTTAAAAATGAGTACTTTATTTCAAAAAAATGCTAAAATCATTAGTGTCTCCAAGACAGGTCAAAACATCCATGCAGGGTAAAATCAAAGTAGATATGGGCAGGAAAAGAGAGTGGGCCCCTCTGACGCGTTTCGGGTCTTTTCACAGGCCCTTAATCATAGATGGGGATGGCCCTAAGGCTAAGGCATTAAATAATAAACATCACATAACAGTAAGTGGACTCACCAGTGCAGTAGCGTGGCAGCGCGGCCCGCGGGGGGCTCCGGCCGGCAGACAGTGATGACGTCAGAGACGGGGCCAGGGGCGGCAGCCAATCACAAGCCGCGTCCGCGGACCAATCAGAGAGAGCACAGCCTGTTTAGGCCCACGCCTCGGCTCCAGCCCGGACGTCAGATGAACACGTTACCCCAGCAACAGATCACGCGAGCCGCACGGCCCGCCGGATCCGACTGGGGAACAGAAACCACTGTGGAAAACCCGGAGGTCCCACAGCGCGTCCCCACACTGCGCCCGGTGATTTAAATGAAATGAAATAGCTCTAGCAAGGATAAAAATACGGAGATACAGAGTGGTCCACATCTTTAAAAGTCCAAAATAATCCACATAGATACTGTATATCAAATAAGTAACATCGTAATCAAGCATGCAATAAACATGAGTATACAATGTGGATAGCATAACAACATATAATATTATGGACATAGTAAATCTGGGGAGAATATTTCTATATTAAACAAATAAATAAACAGGGTATATAGTGTCCCATGTAATCTCACAGCGGAGCAATAAATAATCAATACGTGGCTAATCAATAATAGCACTATATGAACATATAAAAATAAGATAAAGAGGGGCTAAACAAATAAAGATGAAAATATAAATATATAAATGTATAGTCGCCCAACCTGATTCGCAACAGTATCACATGATCTACTTGAAAAATGACCATAACGCTCACCTTATCAACAGAGGGCAAAAAAGAAAGAAGAAAACCCTATTGTCAAAAACTGGAGCAAAGACAACAGCTGCAAAATAGTTAGATAATTAAAGTCTAAATGGGGCCTACCGTCAGGATTAACAAGAACAAGCTCAAGGCATCTATTAAGATAATTGATATAATTAATATAGTTAATTCTTGCTGCAAGGCCAAAAAAAGTGGTACCAATAGTTGACTTCTTACAGATAAGTAAAGATATAAATTATCTTTGTGTGATAAGTGAAATATCCCATTTATGGTTCATGCCCTGGGGGAATCGTGTTGCCAGGGTAAAGATCCAATATGCCTCTCTAGCCAGTAGTTTCCTATGCAAATCGCCGCCTCTAGGACCCAAAGAGACTTTCTCAATAACATTGATTTTAAGATTAGGCTTTTGTTCCGGGTGGCACACATTATGATGATGTGCCACATTGGATCTCTTGGGATGGTCTGGTCTCTGGATGCCAGACAAATGTTCCGTTAGGCGTATTTTAACCCTACGGGTAGTACACCCCACATATTGCTTCATGCATATGTGACAGGTGATGAGGTATATAACCGAAGAGGAATTGCAATTAAGGACAGTCTTGATATTATAACGCATACCAGTCACCTTGGAAATAAAGTGTTTGCCTCTGTCAACCTTATTGCACATACCACACCTCCGGCCACCACACGGGAAACAACCCGTGGTAGAGAGCCATGTCCCACCGTGCTGTGGGTCTGATTGGAAGAAACTAGGGGACAATAAATTGCCTAAGCTTGGTGATCGTCTACTGACAATCTTAACCCCCTGATCCATGATATTACGGAGAAGGGGGTCGGCCTTTAATATGGGAAGGTTCTTTCTAATAATTTGGGCTATCTGCCCAAATTCGGTCGTATACGGTGTACTAAACACCACTCCCCTCGGAGATATCAGTTTCAAATTGGTTGTCCTCTGTCTGAGCATAGATGTTCTATCCCTTTTGCGAGCAATAGTTTCTGCTCTATTGAGCATCCAGGGAGAATAACCCCTGGCTTTTAATCTAGAGTGAATAGCAGCAGCTTCCTCATCAAAAAATTCTAATTTACTGCAGTTCCTTCTGCTGCGTATCATCTCACCCACGGGAATAGACTTCACTGTGTGGAATGGATGGCAGCTGGTAGCTTGAAGAATATTATTGCCCGCAGTGGGTTTACGATAGGTACGTGTTTGTAGGGCATTATGTTCCATGTCAATGATTATTTGTAGATCCAAAAACTCGACCATCTCGGGACTTGATTGAATCGTAAAGCGCAGGTTAAGGCTATTAGAGTTACAGTATACTGCAAATTGATCCAATTGTTCAATATTTCCTGTCCAAAGCAGTATGAGGTCATCAATATAGCGATGAAAGAGAGAAATGTATTGCCTCCAAGGGTTATCGCTGCTGTAAATTTTGTGGTGCTCCCACCATCCCATATACAAATTGGCCAATGAGGGGGAAAAGGGGGCACCCATGGAGGCTCCACACAACTGTAAATAAAAAGTAGAATCAAACATAAAGTAATTGTGTGTGAGGAGGAACTCCGTAACCATAATAATGAAGTGACATAAATCCTGACGGTACTCCGTGTAACCTGATAAATGAAATTCTAAAGCTTGAATAGCAAGTTCATGTGGTATGCAGGAATACAGGGAAGCCACATCCATGGTACAGATAGTGGACCCCATGGCTGGTTTGTGGGTGGAAATGATAGAGATAAGATGACCGGAATCCCGCAGGAAACTGGGGAGGCGAAGAATCAAGGGTTGTAGCATAGAATCAAGCCACTGACCCAATGGTTCATTCAAACTGCCTATGCCTGCCACTATTGGCCTCCCTTTAGGTGGATACTCCTCCTTATGGATTTTCGGCAGGTGATGGAAGAGGGGGATAACAGGATCCTTGGTTTTTAAATGTTCAGCCATTTTACTTGTCAGGATACCCAAGGCCATCCCTTCATCAACCAATTTGTATAGCTTTGTCTTGAAATCCCTGGTCGGGTCCCCCTTTAAATCCCTATAGGTGACAGTGTCGCTAAGCTGGCGTATTGCTTCCTCTTTATACATGGTCCTATCCAGGATGACAACCTTCCCCCCTTTGTCAGCCTGTTTTATGACTATTTCAGTATTGTTACTGAGTGACACCAGGGCTCTAGATTCATCCTTTGATAAATTCCTCACATGTTTCAGGTTTGTGCGGGACTGTAAATCTCGTAAGTCATTTTCCACTGTTTCTTGAAATAGCCCCAGAACATCCCCCCGTGACTGGACGGGATAAAAATCAGGATTAGGAATATGGGCTGCTCCTGGGGGTTGTATGGAGGAGAAGGCGGACTTATGTCCCAACTCAAATTGGAGTTGTTCAATATCAGTAATGATACACTGCTCTTTGAAATCAACACCTCTCAAGTCATCCAAGACATCGTCAGATCTGACAGATGGGTCGGTTGACAACAGAGAGGGACTTTCAAAAAAATGTCTCCTCAAAGTGAGTGATCTAACTAGTTTATTTACATCAAGAATGGTGTTAAATAAATCGAAATGATTTTCAGGCACAAAAGTCAAGCCTCTGGATAGAACAGAAATCTCAGGGGGCGAGAGTTCATATTTGGAGAGGTTGAGGACATTAACACAAGTTAAGTCCTGCCCCTGCGTGTATTGTATCTTCTTGGTCTTGCGGTTCTTACGTCCGGCCCTTCTGGTTTTGTTGTCTGGATCTTGTCGCCATGGGGGTGTGTGGCGATGTCGTGACAGCCCCTAAAAAACGTGTGTCCTCACCCCGGCTGGCATATGGGGGTAGACGACCCCTTCTTTGTCTTCTCTGATGATAATCAACGGGGTCAGGATGGTCGGCTAAGGAAGTGGAATCATCCGTATCCGAATCTGTAGTTAAAAAAGTTACAGACTTCGGTCTAATAGGTTTTTTAAGAATGGACCTGGTCTTTTTTGTATGATAGAAGCCGCCCCAATCATATACCCTTCCAGCCGAGTAATCATCTGAGTCTCTTTGGTATTTGCGTCGCTTAGATGCAATGACATTATTCTCCAATTTGTCATGTGTAGTAATCATCTTGTGGTATAGTTCGTTAAACTCAGGTAATGATTTATAGGATTCCAAATCTGCTGTGGACTTCTCCAGAGAGAGTTGGAGTTCATCCAACCTTTGTCCCTGGTACTCCACTAATATACTCATCAACGATAAAGATGCATCTGTGAGCACTCTATTCCACCGTTCTTTAAATGAATCGGGGAGTTCAAACGTGGGGAACTTTTTTATACGTAATCCCCTAGGGATCATGTTGTCATCAATATATTTTGAAATAGTGGACATGTCCCACCACGTTCGGGTCTCCTTGCTCAAAAGCTCACCGTGTATCTTAAAAAGTGAGTGAATGTCCACCTGGGATTCCGTATTATCCAAAATCGTCATGGAGAAAGTATCCAGCTGAGCTAGCCTTTTTCTCTTATCTGTAAGCATAAGATCCATCTCTGGAATGTTGTCCATATCCAGTACAGCTGCGGATGGATTAGAGGTGGCCATATTGATTGGTCACCAGGAGACGTCACTCAAAAACTGGGTGCAGGAAACTGGGACTTAGTAGATACAGACAAAACAAAGCAAAGTTTCCGCACTCCAGATAGGGCAAGGGTGCCCGATCCGGGGCAGTCCCAAGCCCCAATAGTCCAGAGGTAGAAGAAAAGTTGGATCCGCACTTCCTTAAAAATGAGTACTTTATTTCAAAAAAATGCTAAAATCATTAGTGTCTCCAAGACAGGTCAAAACATCCATGCAGGGTAAAATCAAAGTAGATATGGGCAGGAAAAGAGAGTGGGCCCCTCTGACACGTTTCGGGTCTTTTCACAGGCCCTTAATCATAGATGGGGATGGCCCTAAGGCTAAGGCATTAAATAATAAACATCACATAACAGTAAGTGGACTCACCAGTGCAGTAGCGTGGCAGCGCGGCCCGCAGCTGCGGGGGGCTCCGGCCGGCAGACAAGCATAAGATCCATCTCTGGAATGTTGTCCATATCCAGTACAGCTGCGGATGGATTAGAGGTGGCCATATTGATTGGTCACCAGGAGACGTCACTCAAAAACTGGGTGCAGGAAACTGGGACTTAGTAGATACAGACAAAACAAAGCAAAGTTTCCGCACTCCAGAGGTTCTGCTGCACATGAGTATCATCTAAGGCAGAAAGTACAAAAGATGCAAACATCTCACATCGCTTAAGAGCGGCGTACTCATCAGAGGCCGGATCAAGCCCTGAGTAATTCATTAGGTCTCTCACAACAGACCTAATAGCCACTGTCATTTGATCAATACGCTTATCCTCTCCATCTTTAAGTGTAGTGGAGTCAGGAGAATGCAACACAGAAGAATTGGATAAATTAAGCACAGGGGCATCCACCCATGAGCAGAGTATCTTATAAAAATCCAGTCTCTCTATAAATTAATTAAATATTAATGCACACATAGGAATTTGTCCTCCGCATTTAACCCATCTGTGCAGTGAGTGTACACATGCCCAAAGTGGTGGGCACAGGTGGTGATGACCAACGCTTAACAGTATCAGCTGGGAAGGGATATTTCTTGTCCCAGCCCAAGGGAATGCCAGGAAGCCGCGCAGGCTTCTCCCATTCTTTAAGAATAATTTCATCAAAATGCTTTTGATTTGGAAATTCTAAACGAGGTTTAGAGACTCCAAATAATTCCCCTTTTTGAGGAGGGACTACTTCAGGAGGAGTGATAACCAAAACCTCAAATAACTGAGCAAGAGCTTTTGGGGCATCCACAACACTTGCTTCACCCTGCTCAATCTCAGTACCAACAAATTGCTGTTCATCAGAAACATCTGATTCCTCATATAATTCTCCTTCTTCTAACTGAGATCAGACCAATCAAGCAATTCACAATTGTCTGACTCCCTTGCCGGAGCGGCATGAGTCAAGTGCTTTCTTTTAGCTGAGGCCTTCTTAGGCACAGAGGTAGACATTAATCTGTCAAGATGAGCCAATCTGGCACATAAATCAGCATGCGACTCACCACCCATGACAATATCATTGGGGGTACGGACAAGACATGGCGGAGTAGGAGATGAGGCATTAGCCACAGGCCCTGAAGCCTGGGCCTCAGTTTGCTGCATAATAGTTGATTGTGCACAAGGGACGCAAAGAATTGCGTTATCCCCAACAAGGGATGCCCCACATCCAAAACATTGCCGAGTCTGTGCAGAGGGAATTGCATGTCCGTTATCCTGGGATGCCTCCATATGGTGTTGCCCCTTTAAATAGTCCCAAGTGGGAGTATTGAAACACAAATGGACCCCCAAATAAGGCTTAAGGGCTTTTTTTTTTTTTTTTATTATATAAGGACCAGGAGAAACCCCTTTTTAAATAAGGAGTTTCTACCTACAGATAAAACAAAAAACAGTCACCAAATGCACACAATATAAATAAATGACAGAAAAAAACTCCCTTCAGCCAAGCTGAAGGGTACTCACAGCCCATGCAATAAGCTCACATCATGAGATAAGGCCACATGGAAGCAAGAAACAGGAAGTCAAACAGAGCATACAGGTGCTCTCTGAATAAAAACATGCCTAAGCCCCACCCACTTCCAGGATCACATGGCCAAAAATGGAGGGAAAATTCAAATCTGAACACAGCCAGAAAACAAAGAGCTTTAATAGGTAAGCAAAAAATACTGCCTAGACAGAGATAGAAAAATCTAAATAAAGCATTTCCTATTAAATAGTATAGTAAAACATACATAATAAAATTAAGAAATAAAGACTTATTTTATATATCTTTTTTTTTTTTGTGTGCATGGTGACAAATAAGCCCAGATAACGCCCCCCCCCCTTCCCCCCTCCTTTTTACCCAGCAGGGTTAAAGGAGACTAAGGGGAGAGGATAGAAATGCACCCATAAGGCAAAAGGGGATTATAAAGGGACAGGGGCATCCCATGCCGGGAACAGCAGCCTGGAAGCCGCCTACCCACATTTAGGTCTCACGGAGGAGTAATACTCCTGTATACACCAGAAGGTGTATGTATCTACCTTTGCCTGAACCACACAGCCAGGGCTGGGAGGCATACAATATAACCAAACAGGTTTAAAGAGTTTCAGACAGAAATAGAGAAAAAAAGGGCCGGGGCAAACCCGGCTACCTGCAGCTTGAAGGAGAGTCATCTTCTGAATGCTTCGCAGACTGCAGAGACGAAAAGACTGAGGAATAGTGGGAGGAACCCAGTACTTATGGACCAGGAGGGGCTCCTTTTTTCCATGTCATCTCTGCAAGATCGCCCTCTACAGGGCGGGTTCCCAAGTGTCATGAATATCAGGGTGGGACATACTAGGAATACTAGTGGGGGGTGGGACATACTAGGAATAAAACAGTAGAACAATTACAAACAAGACATTTCATGTTCAAGCCTAAACTCTGCTGCAAAATATTTATCTATAATTTTCCTGAAAATTCCGGTAAAATCATGGTAAAACATGGCGCAGAATGAAGAAAAATGACCTGTCAACAGATGGTGACAAAACTTCAAGTAGGCTGGAAATTAAAAGGGTTAATAGTACCTATGCATGTTGGGTATTGTTCTGCTCGGGGGACCTTGCACTTTCAGATTTAGCTTGTTTTTTCTTGTTTGCATTCAGTGATGAATCACTATTAAAAACGGCTATTTCTGAGCTTCCTAGAGCCTCAATAGGGTTGTAAACCATTCAGCCTTGCTGTAACACGCATAGGAAGCGTGCTGGGTTAGTGAAATAATACTGTAGATAATTATGACATGCAGATCAGAGGCATCGCTATTAGAATCGCAGATTGGCACAATTGCAGAGAGTTGAGGTGGCATCACTATGAGGGGCCCCTATATTGCCTGAAAAACACACCCTGGAGCTGGCAGGAGCCCTAATATTGACTGAAAGACATCCTGGAGTTGGCAGCAGGTGCCCAAACATTGGCCTGAAGACACACACTGGGGTTGGCAGCAGGAGCCCAAACATTGGCTGAAAGAGACACTGGAGTTTGCAGCAGCAGCAGAAGGAGCCCAAAAAATAACTGAGAGACACATCCTGGAGTGGCAAGCAGCAGCGGCAGGAGTCCAAACATTGCTTGAAAGACACTGGAGTTGACAGCAGGAGCCCAAACATTGCTTGAAAGACACTGGAGTTGACAGCAGGAGCCCAAACATTGCTTGAAAGACACACTGGAGTTGGCAGCAGGAGCCCAAACATTGCTTGAAAGACACACTGGAGTTGGAAGCAGGAGCCCAAACATTGTTTGAAAGGGACACTGGAGTTGGCAGCAGGAGCAGCAGGAGCCCAAACATTGCTTGAAAGACACACTGGAGTTGGCAGCAGGAGCCCAAACATTGCTTGAAAGACACACTGGAGCTGGCAGCAGGAGCCCAAAAAATGTCTCAAAGAGACACTGGAGTTAGCAGCAGGAGCCCAAACATTGCTTGAAAGAGATACTGGGGTTGGCAGCAGGAGCCCAGACATTGCTTGAAAGACACACTGGAGTTGGCAGCAGGAGCAGCAGGAGCCCAAGCGTTGCTTGAAAGACACACTGGAGTTGGCAGCAGGAGCCCAAACATTGCTTGAAAGAGACACTGGAGTTGGCAGCAGGAGCCCAAACATTGCTTGAAAGACACACTGGCGTTGAGAACAGGAGCAGCAGGAGCCCAAACATTGCTTGAAAGAGACACTGGAGTTGGCCTCAATAGGGTTGTAAACCATTCTGCCTTGCTGTAACATGCATAGGAAGCGTGCTGGGTTAGTAAAATAATACTGTAGATAATTATGACATGCAGATCAGAGGCATCGCTATTAGAATCGCAGAGTGGCACAATTGCAGAGAGTTGAGGTGGCATCACTATGAGGGGCCCCTATATTGCCTGAAAAACACACCCTGGAGCTGGCAGGAGCCCAAATATTGACTGAAAGACATCCTGGAGTTGGCAGCAGGTGCCCAAACATTGGCCTGAAGACATACACTGGGGTTGGCAGCAGGAGCCCAAACATTGGCTGAAAGAGACACTGGAGTTTGCAGCAGCAGCGGCAGGAGTCCAAACATTGCTTGAAAGACACTGGAGTTGGCAGCAGGAGCCCAAACATTGCTTGAAAGACACACTGGAGTTTGCAGCAGGGGCCCAAACATTGCTTGAAAGACACACTGGAGTTTGCAGCAGGAGCCCAAACATTGCTTGAAAGACACACTGGAGTTGGAAGCAGGAGCCCAAACATTGTTTGAAAGAGACACTGGAGTTGGCAGCAGGAGCAGCAGGAGCCCAAACATTGCTTGAAAGACACACTGGAGTTAGCAGCAGGAGCCCAAACATTGCTTGAAAGACACACTGGAGCTGGCAGCAGGAGCCCAAAAAATGGCTCAAAGAGACACTGGAGTTAGCAGCAGGAGCCCAAACATTGCTTGAAAGAGACACTGGAGTTGGCAGCAGGAGCCCAAACATTGCTTGAAAGAGACACTGGAGTTGGCAGCAGGAGCCCAAACATTGCTTGAAAGACACACTGGAGTTGGCAGCAGGAGCCCAAACATTGCTTGAAAGACACACTGGAGCTGGCAGCAGGAGCCCAAAAAATGGCTCAAAGAGACACTGGAGTTAGCAGCAGGAGCCCAAACATTGCTTGAAAGAGATACTGGGGTTGGCAGCAGGAGCCCAAACATTGCTTGAAAGACACACTGGAGTTGCAAGCAGGAGCCCAAACATTGCTTGAAAGAGACACTGGAGTTGGCAGCAGGAGCCCAAACATTGCTTGAAATAGACACTGGATTTAGCAGCAGCAGGAGGCCAAACATTGGCTGAATGACACCCTGAAGTTACAAGCAGCAGGAGCCCAAAATAGCTTGAAAGACACACTGGAGTTGGCAGCAGGAGCCCAAACATTGCTTGAAAGACACACTGGGGTTGGCAGCAGAAGCCCAAACATTCCTTGAAAGAGACACTGGAGTTGGCAGCAGGAGCCCAAACATTGCTTGAAAGACACACTGGCGTTGAGAACAGGAGCAGCAGGAGCCCAAACATTGCTTGAAAGAGACACTGGAGTTGGCCTCAATAGGGTTGTAAACCATTCTGCCTTGCTGTAACACGCATAGGAAGCGTGCTGGGTTAGTGAAATAATACTGTAGATAATTATGACATGCAGATCAGAGGCATCGCTATTAGAATCGCAGAGTGGCACAATTGCAGAGAGTTGAGGTGGCATCACTATGAGGGGCCCCTATATTGCCTGAAAAACACACCCTGGAGCTGGCAGGAGCCCAAATATTGACTGAAAGACATCCTGGAGTTGGCAGCAGGTGCCCAAACATTGGCCTGAAGACACACACTGGGGTTGGCAGCAGGAGCCCAAACATTGGCTGAAAGAGACACTGGAGTTTGCAGCAGCAGCAGAAGGAGCCCAAAAAATAACTGAGAGACACATCCTGGAATGGCAAGCAGCAGCAGCAGCGGCAGGAGTCCAAACATTGCCTGAAAGACACTGGAGTTGGCAGCAGGAGCCCAAACATTGCTTGAAAGACACACTGGAGTTGGCAGCAGGAGCCCAAACATTGCTTGAAAGACACACTGGAGTTGGCAGCAGGAGCCCAAACATTGTTTGAAAGAGACACTGGAGTTGGCAGCAGGAGCAGCAGGAGCCCAAACATTGCTTGAAAGACACACTGGAGTTGGCAGCAGGAGCCCAAACATTGCTTGAAAGACACACTGGAGCTGGCAGCAGGAGCCCAAAAAATGTCTCAAAGAGACACTGAAGTTAGCAGCAGGAGCCCAAACATTGCTTGAAAGACACACTGGAGTTGGCAGCAGGAGCCCAAACATTGCTTGAAAGACACTGGAGTTGGAAGCAGGAGCCCAAACATTGTTTGAAAGAGACACTGGAGTTGGCAGCAGGAGCCCAAACATTGCTTGAAAGACACACTGGAGTTGCAAGCAGGAGCCCAAACATTGCTTGAAAGAGACACTGGAGTTGGCAGCAGGAGCCCAAACATTGCTTGAAATAGACACTGGATTTAGCAGCAGCAGGAGGCCAAACATTGGCTGAATGACACCCTGAAGTTACAAGCAGCAGGAGCCCAAAATAGCTTGAAAGACACACTGGAGTTGGCAGCAGGAGCCCAAACATTGCTTGAAAGACACACTGGAGTTGGCAGCAGAAGCCCAAACATTCCTTGAAAGAGACACTGGAGTTGGCAGCAGGAGCCCAAACATTGCTTGAAAGACACACTGGCGTTGAGAACAGGAGCAGCAGGAGCCCAAACATTGCTTGAAAGAGACACTGGAGTTGGCCTCAATAGGGTTGTAAACCATTCTGCCTTGCTGTAACACGCATAGGAAGCGTGCTGGGTTAGTGAAATAATACTGTAGATAATTATGACATGCAGATCAGAGGCATCGCTATTAGAATCGCAGAGTGGCACAATTGCAGAGAGTTGAGGTGGCATCACTATGAGGGGCCCCTATATTGCCTGAAAAACACACCCTGGAGCTGGCAGGAGCCCAAATATTGACTGAAAGACATCCTGGAGTTGGCAGCAGGTGCCCAAACATTGGCCTGAAGACACACACTGGGGTTGGCAGCAGGAGCCCAAACATTGGCTGAAAGAGACACTGGAGTTTGCAGCAGCAGCAGAAGGAGCCCAAAAAATAACTGAGAGACACATCCTGGAATGGCAAGCAGCAGCAGCAGCGGCAGGAGTCCAAACATTGCCTGAAAGACACTGGAGTTGGCAGCAGGAGCCCAAACATTGCTTGAAAGACACACTGGAGTTGGCAGCAGGAGCCCAAACATTGCTTGAAAGACACACTGGAGTTGGCAGCAGGAGCCCAAACATTGTTTGAAAGAGACACTGGAGTTGGCAGCAGGAGCAGCAGGAGCCCAAACATTGCTTGAAAGAGACACTGGAGTTGGCAGCAGGAGCCCAAACATTGCTTGAAAGACACATTGGAGCTGGCAGCAGGAGCCCAAAAAAATGTCTCAAAGAGACACTGGAGTTAGCAGCAGGAGCCCAAACATTGCTTGAAAGACACACTGGAGTTGGCAGCAGGAGCCCAAACATTGCTTGAAAGACACTGGAGTTGGAAGCAGGAGCCCAAACATTGTTTGAAAGAGACACTGGAGTTGGCAGCAGGAGCCCAAACATTGCTTGAAAGACACACTGGAGTTGGAAGCAGGAGCCCAAACATTGTTTGAAAGAGACACTGGAGTTGGCAGCAGGAGCCCAAACATTGCTTGAAAGACACACTGGAGTTGGCAGCAGGAGCCCAAACATTGCTTGAAAGACACACTGAGCCATTTTTTGGGCTCCTGCTGCCAGCTCCAAAGAGACACTGGAGTTAGCAGCAGGAGCCCAAACATTGCTTGAAAGAGATACTGGGGTTAACAGCAGGAGCCCAAGCATTGCTTGAAAGACACACTGGAGTTGGCAGCAGGAGCAGCAGGAGCCCAAGCATTGCTTGAAAGAGACACTGGAGTTGGCAGCAGGAGCCCAAACATTGCTTGAAAGACACACTGGCGTTGAGAACAGGAGCAGCAGGAGCCCAAACATTGCTTGAAAGAGACACTGGAGTTGGCAGCAGGAGCCCAAACATTGCTTGAAATAGACACTGGATTTGGCAGCAGCAGCAGGAGGCCAAACATTGGCTGAATGACACCCTGAAGTTACAAGCAGCAGGAGCCCAAAATAGCTTGAAAGACACACTGGAGTTGGCAGCAGGAGCAGCAGGAGCCCAAACATTGCTTAAAAGACACACTGGAGTTGGCAGCAGGAGCCCACAAATCGGCCTAAAGACACACTGGAGTTGCAAGCAACAGCAGCAGGAGCCCAAAGTCGCCAGAAAGACACACCCTGGAGTTGGCAGCAGCATTAAGAGAACATATACAGATTTTCGGCACAGATATCTTATCCGAAGAATCCGAAGAATATTAATAAAAAGAGTAACGTAAAGCATTTTCTCAATAATTACTTGTGGTCTGATGCGGAGGAATGTCTGTAACTGGAGAGCAGCGCCTTAAATCTGTTTTGCACAATCCATATTTCTTTAGTGTTGGTCTGGCCCCATGATCAATCTACTCTAATGCATCAGGCATTGGTGGGTGGAAATCTTGGCTGATCCATGCCCGATTCATTTCCACGCAGGCCAGTCTCTAAAAAAAAAAACATTTTTGAAGCATACTGGAGCACATTGAATTGCTCTCATCAGAGCATCACTTACGCACATCTAAGAGTTTCATCACTTTGTTCGTGTTAGTCTTCAGGGCCTAGTTACTACTTAGTGAAAGACCATAGATGGTTACACACCTGCTGCTCTTATCGACAAATCCTGTTTTAAGTGTAGTGTAGCGTTTTGTCCTCCCCTCATATACGCACTAAGTATGTCAGGCAGAGAAGTGGCAGGATGGGCACAGAGAAGTTGCAGAGGCCTAAATTCATCAAGCAGAGGTTGCAGCAGACTAGGGGTGAGTGGCAGCAGGAGTCTCAGTGAGAGGACTGATCTCCTGGGATCAGCTAGCGGTCGTGTCTTAACCAGTGGATGATGGCAGATAGGTTGCTGGTCAACACGATCATCCACTGTATCACAAGTGACATCTGACACCCCCAGTCAGCTGTCGGTTATGTCTTATGCTTAGGGTTCAGCTTCACTATTCAGTGAGGATGATCTGATAATCAAAAAAATCAGCAGCTACTGCCCAGCCAAGAAGTGGAGGAGACACTCGCCGCTTCTTCCACTAGGCGGGCAAGTAGTGATGAGGAGAGTGGCGTGGGAGGTGGTGTTGCAAGCGTTTTGGCTTCTTAAGCAGACACTGTTGAGGAACCTGAGGAGGACATCAGTGAGTTTTGAGGGCACTTTTAAAGGCTTGGAGTGATGGAGAGTGACAGATTTAGCGGCCAGCATGGTGGCAGAAGGGGAAAGTATGGAGGCAAATGTGCTCGGGGTAGACCACTTGCTCGCAGGCTATCTTCCCAGGAGGTAGTGGAAGAGGGTCCATGGAGTCGTCGGCGGCGGTGGCAGCAGCAGTGAATTAGTGCGGACTGTTGGTAGGAAAAATCAGCTACAAGGCCATGTGGCAATTCTTCATCAAGCATCCGCAGGAGGTTAACATGGCTATATGAAAGATGTGTAGGCAGAAGGTGAAGTGTGGCCAGGGTCCAAATGTTGGATCCACAGCCCTGCGTCAACATTTGCAGCGTCACCATAAAGCGGCCTGGGAGAGTTGGCTCCAAAGTGGTGGTCCAGCCTGCTGCATTACCCAGTGGCACGCCGCTCTCTGTTTCAGCCAGCCAAGGCTCCACCACCTACTGTGTGTCATACCAATCCTCTGTCGCTCCAGATGCTCCTCCTCTTAATCCGAGTCATTCCGCCAGCAATCCATTGGCCAAGCCATGTCCAAGAGACAACAGTATGTGCCCACTCATCCAACTTGCAGAAGCTAAATGTGCTCCTGTATAAGTTGCTGGTGCTGCAGTCCTCCCGTTTGAGGTGGTGGACCTTTCAGAGAACTGATGGCTTGTGCCGAGCCGAGGTGGAGTGTCCCATGCTGTCATTTCTTTGCGAAGAAGGCAGTACCACCCCTGTACAATTTTGTTGAACAGAAGGTGAGCCTGTCAGTGTGTACCAAAGTGCACAGCAGTGCCTACGTCTGGAGCTGTAACTACGGTCAGGGACAATACATATCCTTTAAGGCCCACTGGGTGATTGTGGTTCCTGCACAACCACAACAGCAACTTGGACAGGTCCCTCTGCTGTGGCCTCCACGCTCCTAGGCCTTTGTTCCTGTGGCAGTGCACTTGCACTTAGCAATGGTGTCACAGAAAAAAGTGGCTAATTGTCAATTACATATAAATAGTTAACAATACCATTTTGTGAGTACTCACCTGAAAAATGGATATTGTTGGTGTGCCACACACCCCGCTTCACTTCTTAAATATTCATTACTTCATGGGTTAATCCACCGCAGGTGACGTAGTGCAGAGAGGAAGTCTTGTAACGAGCCCCCTTCCGGCCTATATATACCTGGTACCTCCCTTCAATCACCAGTATAATCAAAAAGCAGTAATACAAGGTACCAGTATTCCACCAGTAACCTCAAAATCAAATTTGATATAAAAAGGCTTCACCATATAAAGGCTTCGGTAATACCGAAAAGGGCGGGTGTGAAGCGGGGTGTGTGGCACACCAACAATATCCATTTTTCAGGTGAGTACTCACAAAATGGTATTATTCTTGGTGTGCCACACACCCCGCTTCACTTCTTAAATATTCATTACTTCATGGGACATCCAAAAGCAGTGTCCACAAGGGCTGGGCAACTCAAGGCCAGGTGAAGCATAACTTAAACGACTGCAGTCTGCAGAACCTTGCGGCCGAAAACAGCATCCGCTGAGGCCCGCACATCAACTTTGTAAAACTTAGAAAAAGTGTGAACAGAAGACCAAGTGGCGGCCTTACAAACCTGTTCAACAGAAGCTTGGTGCTGAAAAGCCCAAGACGCCCCAACAGCGCGAGTGGAATGAGCAGTAATACGAAAAGGGGGAACTCTTCCCTTAGCAGAATAGGCCGCAGTAACGGCCTGACGTATCCACTTGCTAATGGCAGATTTGGCTGGTGCCAAACCCTTCTTAGGCCCATGGGGCACAACAAAAAAGGAATCCGTCCTACGGAAAGGAGACGTGATAACCAAGTAGCACTTAACACAGCGTACTACATCCAAACAATGCAAAACCCTCTCTTTGTCATTCTTAGGATTAGGACACAAGGAGGGAAGAACAATATCTTGGTTCAAATGAAAAGCAGAAACAACCTTAGGAAGAAAGTCTGGCTTGAACCGAAAGACCACCTTATCCCGATGCCTCTCGAAGTAGGGCGCCTGAATAGACAAGGCCGCCAATTCCGAGACACGCCGGATCGAAGTGATCGCTACCAAGAAGACCATCTTCTGAGTCAGGGTAGATAAAGCAATCCCTTGCAAAGGCTCAAAAGGAGGAGCCTGAAGAGCAGAAAGAACCAAATTCAAATCCCAAACCGAGTAATGGTTTCCTGGGAGGCCGCACATGCGTAACCCCCTGGAAAAAAGTTTTAACTAAAGGCTTAAGCGCAACACGCTTCTGAAAAAAGATAGATAAGGCAGAAACTTGCCCTTTCAACGTACTTAGCTGAAGACCAGAGTCCAGCCCAGATTGTAAAAACTCCAGAACCCTGGAGACCGAAAATACCCTACAAGGAAAAGATCTCATCTCGCACCAAGCGATATAGGCTTTCCAGGTCCTATAGTAGATGATAGAAGAAGACCTCTTCCGGGCACTGATCAAAGTCTTAACGACAGAATCAGAAAGACCCTCCTCCTTTAGGATGGAGGTCTCAGCAGCCAGGCCGTCAAAGCTAGCGCTGGTAAATTGGGGTAACACAATTGACCCTGAGTGAGCAGATCGGGCCGAAGAGGCAGAACGACCTGGTCCACTGCCAGCCGAACGATGTCTGCGAACCACACTCGCCTCGGCCACCTTGGGGCCACGAGGACGGCGGACACCCCTTCCAGAGCCAACTTCCGAAGCACTCTGCCTAGCATGGGTGTCGGAGGAAACAGGTACAGAAACCCCAGATCCCCCCAGCTCAGGGACATGGCGTCCACTGCCAGAGCCAGAGGATCCTGGGAGAGCGACACGAAGTTCGGGAGCCTGTGATTGTGACGAGAGGCAAACAGGTCCACCTCTGGAGTCCCCCATTGGCGACACAGTGAGCGAAATACCCGAGGATGGAGGGCCCATTCTCCCCGACGGGGAGAGCCCCTGCTCAAGCGGTCCGCTTCCAGGTTCTCCACTCCTGGGATGTATACCGCCGAGAGACAAGGAACATGGGCTTCTGCCCAGGTCAGGATCAGGGACACCTCTCTGAGAGCACTCAGGCTGCGAGTCCCTCCCTGATGATTGATGTAAGCAACCGCTGTTCGATTGTCTGAACGCACCTGGACCGGAAGGCCCAGAACGTGCTGAGTCAGGAGAGTAAGCACCCGACGGATGGCTCTCAGTTCCAGAATATTGATGGGTAAGTGGGCCTCCTGAGGTCCCCACTGCCCCTGGAACTGCAGCTCCTTCCAGAATCCGCCCCATCCCGACAGACTGGCGTCCGTGGTGACAATTTCCCAAAGGGGGGCCAGGAAAGACCTGCCCTTCACAAGATTGGTCGAGACCAACCACCACTGGAGGGACTGCCGGACCCGGGAGGACAACTGGAAGGGCTGATCCAGCGACCGAGGCTGCCGGTCCCAAGACGCCAACAGATAAAGCTGAAGCGTCCTCGTGTGGAATTGAGCAAAAGGAACTGCCTCGAAGGAGGCAACCATCAACCCTACCAGCCTCATCCCCAGACGGATGGACGGCCGAGGATTGGAGAGTAGGACCCGAGCCAACTCCTGAATCAGAAGAATTTTGGACTGAGGGAGAAACACTCTGTGTTGATGAGAGTCTAACTGCATCCCCAGAAAGGACACCACCCTGGCCGGAGCGAGGGAGGACTTGGAGAGGTTGATCACCCAACCGAAACTTTCCAGCGTGGAGAGCACCACCCTGGTGTCTTTCTCCGATTGATCGAGTGACGGAGCCATGATAAGAAGGTCATCCAAATAAGGTACGACACGAATGCCCCGAGCTCTGAAAATGGCCATGACCCCTGCCAGCACCTTGGTGAACACTCTTGGAGCTGAGGTAAGGCCAAACGGAAGTGCCACGAATTGATAATGCCGATCCTTCATCATGAATCGAAGAAAACGTTGATGAGGGAGGCAGATGGGAACATGCAGATAAGCATCCTTGATGTCTATAGACGTCATGAAGTCCCCTTGCCGAAGAGAGCCGACGGCAGTGCGCAAGGTTTCCATGTGAAACTTCCGAAAACGGATGAACCTGTTGAGCAACTTCAGGTCCAGGACGGGACGAACTGACCCATCCCTCTTGGGGACTGCGAACAGATTGGAGTAGAAACCGAGGCCCATCTCTAAACGCGGTACCGGCCGGATGACCGCCATCTCTAACAGATTCTCTACCGACGCCAGGAGCCCCTGTGCGGCAAAAGGATCGATGGGCACCCGAGACCGAAAGAACCGTGAAGGAGGGCGAGACTCGAATTCCAGCTTGTAACCGGACGACACTATCTCCTGAATCCATCTGTCCGGAACCTCCCGGTTCCAAACCTGGGAGAAGTGTCGCAATCGTCCCCCCACCCGCACGGGTGAGGGCAGCCCCTCATTGCTGAGCGGGCTTACCAGCAGGTTTGGGCTTAGAGCCCCAGGACTGGGCGGGACGGCCACGGCCCCTCCCCCGCGTCCAACCTGTACGACTGGTAGAGGGAAGGGAAGTCCCCCTACCCGCTCTGTATCCTCGAAAGGACGGCCTACCAGAAGCTGCCCCTCTAAAGGGGCGTCGAGGCCTCTTGCGTTGTGGCATCTTGCCACCCTTTGCGACTGAATCAATTTTCTCCCCGAACAGACGCAACCCCAAAAAGGGGAGAGCTGTGAGCACCTTTTTAGAAGCTGAGTCCGCCGACCACTGTCGCAACCATACTGACCGACGAATAGCGACCAGCATTGCCGCTGTCTTGCTACTCATAGCCAGCGCATCGTCCTGAGCGGATAGAACGTAAGACACAAAAGAATCGCACTGCTTAAGCGCAGCGAACTCATCACAAGCGGGATTGAGATCCTCGCATAGCCCCTGGATAACAGATCTTACTGCTAAAAGAAGAAGGGCCGAAGCGCACAGGGGGCGCATCGTTGACCCAGCATAAACAAAGCCATAGCGAGCATACTGGTCAATCCTACGATCCTCCCCATCTTTAGGGACAGAGGTCTCAGCAGACTGTACCATAGCGGAGCTAGATAGCCCTAGCACAGGGGTATCGACTTCAGGAGGGACGGACCAAAGCTTCAGCAATTCTGGCGGAAAAGGATAACGCTTTTCCCAACTGGAAGGGATTCCAGATAACCGCGTGGGATGTTCCCATTCTTTAAGGACCACCCTCTCAAAGTGGTGCTGTCTGGGAAAAACCAAACGCGGCTGAGGCTCTTCAAACAACTGACCCTTTGGCAGGGTGACAGCCTCAGGCGGATCTAAATTCAGAATTTCAAACATTTGAGCCAGAATGGAGGGGGTGTCAAGGGCAACCCCCGCCGACCAATCGCCAATCGCATCAGCCTTAAGCTGATCTGCCGGCTCATCTGACTCCAAGAGGAATTCACCCTCATCCGGGGAGCCATCGGACCATTCCACAGGCTCACACAATTCGTCCTGAGGAGCCGAAGATACCGGAGTCAGGCGCTTCCGTTTTGCAGAGGCCTTTAGCCCCACTTTAACGGGCAATACTTCCCGAAGATTGGCTGATTTTACCACCACCTCGGATTGCGAATCCCCACCCTTGACAGTGTCATGCGGGGTCCGGAACAGGGAGGGAGAGGCGGGAGATAGAGGTTGCGACGGGTCAGCAGCCGGATCAACAGACTGACGCGCAACAATCTGCCTTGCACAAGAAATGCAAATAAAGATATCATCAGCAGGGAGCGCAGCCCCACATTTTACACACCCCCTGGACGGCTCTGATGAGTCGTTTCCGGTAGTAACAGAAGCCTCCATATTGGTGATTTATGGTATCGCAAATACTGGGACTTTTAAGGCATAAGCCAACCCGGGATGCCCCTTTATAAAGAATGTCCCGGAAGGGAGGGTTTTTTTTTTTTTGTTTTTTTTTTTTTTGTAAATACACTTTTTTTTTTTTTTTTTTTTTTTTAAGAGAAAAAGGTCCCCCTTAACAGTCTCAAAATAAATATATATATATATGTATATATATATCTAAAATGTGTAATTTCATATCAAGAATGACTAGCCAGGCAATATAGAGCCGGAGGGCCGCAATAAAAGAGGGATCCCAGGATCTGAAAGGAAAGAAAAACAAACCATCAGATCCCTTGTGAGTGTAACAATGCAGCATGTTCACAATAGTATAAAAAGAGTGCCTCCTTAAAAGTTTGCCCCATAAGAAAAATCATTCTGGCCCCACAAAAGCGGGGCCGCTTACCTGCTACCGACGCCAGGAGCCAGACCGGAGGGACATGTAGCAGCCGCAGCAGTAGAACACAAACCCATGTGTTGCTGCCGCGCGCGCCCCCCCCACGTGACCTCTTTTCACAGAAAACAGGAAGGAAGTGAGGCTGAGGCCGCCGAGCGCCGCTTCCGCCGGCGCCGCTTCCGCCGGCGCCACGCCCCCCCGCGTCACAGGGAGCCGCCCTGCTCAATTCAACGAGGGATTGCCACCAGCTGCGCTGGCTGACACCCAGCCAGGCGGCGGAGGAGGAGGAGGGGGAAAGGAGACATAAGCGCAGCCACACAGGCTGCCGCACGGAGCAGCGGGGAAGGGAGGGAGGGGACCATCTGAAGCCAGCTGAGCGCGGTCCGCTGTCCCACCCCCATAAAGCAGACCAAATACACTGGCCATCCCTAAAGTATCTGCCCGGAGCTCCAGCCAAAAACAGACAAAGCGCACCTGTTGCGCAGCCTGCTACTATGTAAAAGTGAACACACAGAAAATAGCAATACAGTGAAAACATCATACAAGATACACAACCCTCTATACCCCCCCCCCCCCCCCAAGTGAAGGGAGAAGGGACCGGAACGGGGGAGTAAGGGGCTACGGGGACCCTCGGGACAGGGGCATCCCATTTCCGGATCACCATGCCGGATTGCCGCATTGCCCCCAAAGGAGGGGGACGAGCGGAGGAGATAAGCTCCTAGGCACCAATAGTGCCGTCTACCAATTACCCGGTGAGCAGCCTAGGCTGGGAGGCTTCCTATCCACCATAAAGGTATACAACTCAAACCGGGCAGAAATAGACCAAAAGGGGGGTGGCGGGGTAAGCCCCGATCTACCTGTAAGCAGGAAACTTCCAACCTCTGTTTGTCAAGCAGAGAGAAAAATACTGGTGATTGAAGGGAGGTACCAGGTATATATAGGCCGGAAGGGGGCTCGTTACAAGACTTCCTCTCTGCACTACGTCACCTGCGGTGGATTAACCCATGAAGTAATGAATATTTAAGAAGTGAAGCGGGGTGTGTGGCACACCAAGAATATATATCTTATTTGAACATATTTATAACATATAACAACATATAACATAGCAACAATAACATCTAACATAATAACAGTAACATATAAAATGTCAAAAATTTTTTTTTTTTGGGATATTTTTTTTTCATATTTTGTATTTTTTAAAAACAATATATATATTATATATATATATATATATATATATATATATATATATATATATATATATATTTTTTTTTTTTTTGTTTTTTTTTTAATTTTTAAAAAAAAAATTTCCATTGTCTTTTTTTAATATTTTGTGAATTTTTGAACCAATTTTTTTTTTTTCTTCATTTTTTCATTTTTTTTTTCTTTGCATTTTGTTTTTTTCTAATTTTTTTTTTTCCCAGTGCCCTTCCAGCCTACCATGTGTGCAGGACATGGCGGTTTCACACTGTTCTTCACATGGTTTGCCTTGAGCAACACATGGGAGGAACTGCTAAAAATGAGAACTCAAATTAAATCATGGCTTACTCCACGAAAACTGCAAATGGGACCCATGGTCACTGACACTGGGAAGAACATCTTATCTGCGCTGCGACAAGGAAGCTTGAGCCATGCGTCCTGCCATGGCACACGTGTTCAATCTAGTTGTCAAGCGTTTTCTGAAGTCTTCCCCCCCATCTGCAAGACATCCTAACAACGGGAAGGAAACTTTGCATGCACTTCAGCCACTCCTACGCCGCCAAGCACACCCTTCTTGAGCTTCAGCATCAGAACGGTATCCCCAAACAGTCTGATTTGCGATGTTTCCACCTGTTGGAATTCCACCCTCCATATGCAGGATCGGCTATAGGAACAGAGAAAAGCCATCACGGATTTCTTGATGATCCAAACGGATAGGGGGACTCCCCTGCGTAACTTCAATGTAAACCAGTGGCAGCTCATACGTGACATCTGCCATTTACTCAGGCCCTTTGAGGAAGCTACTTTATTAGTCAGTCGCCAGGACTATGAGAGGAACAATGTGATTCCACTGCTTCATGTACTACAACACATGTTGGAAACCATGGCTGGTCAGGGCACTGGAGACATGGCGCATACATTTCACAGCCACATGAAGCCTGTGGGGGCTGAAGTGGAGGAGGAGGAGGAGGGGGTGGGGCACAGCGAAGCACAGTTTAGGTTTGACAAAATGGCCATTTTATCTAGTCATCTGACAGGAAAGGAGGAGCAGGAGCAGCCACAGGAGCTAGAGGGTTGTGAGGAAGGTGAGACCGAGGACCCAGACACACCGTGGCAGTTTGCAGTGGAGATGGAGACAGGTAGTCCCTCCGAGTCACTTGCACAAATGGCACGATGCATGCTCACGTGCTTGCATAGTGACCGCAGAATTGTCTCCATTTGTCAGCGGGATGACTTCTGGCTCTCCCCCTTATTGGACCCTCGCTTCTGGCACAAAATGGGGGCATTTTTTAAACCTGCCGAGAGGGAGGACAAACTGAACTACTACAAAGACATTCTACGTAGTCAGTTGGCCGATGCCTATCTGCGCCATGGTCCATACTCTCGCAGGTCCGACTCGGAGGGACCTCTGTGATCACCTTCCACTGCCATGGCTGCTGGGGGGGTGGAAGGAGAAGCAGCAGCAGCCCCATCAGCAGCAGCCTCAGTCTTCAATCACTAATGAGTAGCTTTCTACACCCGCATAGTGAGTCTACTCATGAGCAGCATGAAGACCTGGAGCGGGACCTGAACCAGCAGGTCGTGTCATACCTTGACATGACCATGCCAACACACCTTGAGGATCCGCTGGACTTCTGGGCAGCCACACTTGACTTGTGGCCGCAACTAGCAGAGTTTGCCCTGGAAAAGCTGTCCTGCCCGGCCAGTAGTGTGCCATCTGAGCGGGTGTTTAGTGCGGCGGGGGCCATAGTCATGTTAATGAGAACTACAAATAATGTGGAGAGACTCACCTTTGTGAAGATGAATCAGGCATGGTTCAACCAGGATTTCCAGCCAACAATGGCTGATCCATGGTAGTAGCTGATGCATGGTAGCTCCTTATGCTGCCAACTCCAGGGTGTGTCTTTCAGGCAATATATGGGCTCCCTATACTGCTGCCAACTCCTGGGTGTGTCTTTCAGACAATATATGGGCTCCCTATGCTGCTGCCAACTCCTGGGTGTGTCTTTCAGGCAATATATGGGCTCCCTATGCTGCTGCTGCCAGCTCATATGTGTGTCTTTCAGGCAATATATGGGCTCCTAATGCTGCTGCTGCCAACTCCAATGTGAGCACTCTTAAAATACGCATGCTAGCATATTTGGGATGCCCCCCGGTTAAAGGCAATGGCTGATGGCAATTTGACAAAGTGACTTTCTTTACAAAATGCAACCAGTTAATAGACAGGTACTCTTGAAATATTACTGCTAGTGTTTGGGATGCCCCCTCCTCACATACAGAGGAGACCTTTCTTGATTGTGGAAAAGTGACGCTAATTCTAAAATGCAAGCAGTAATTAGACAGGTACTCTTGAAATATTACTGCAAGTGTTTGGGATGCCCCCTCCTCACATACAAAGGAGGCCTCCCTTGATTGTGGAAAAGTGACATTAATTATAAAATGCAAGCAGTTATTAGACAGGTAGTCTTGAGATATTTATGCTAGTGTTTGGGATGCCCATGTGGGCTGGGGCTTTTAAAGCAGACACAGAAACAATTCAAACTGCAATATATTTATGAGAAATAGCCTTTAAAAGCTGCTTTAGTGTAAAAGATAGGGCCAAATGTGCAGGTTTGGGATAACCCGAGGCCTGGTGTTTTTACAGCACAAACAAAAACAATTCAAACTGCAATATATTTATGAGAAATAGCCTTTAAAAGCTGCTTTAGTGTAACAGATAGGGTCAAATGTGCAGGTTTAGGATACCCTGAGGCCTGGTGTTTTTACAGCACACACAAATACAATTCAAACTGCAATATATTTATGAGAAATAGCCTTTAAAAGCTGCTTTTATGTAACAGATAGGGTCAAATGTGCAGGTTTGGGACACCCTGTGGCCTGGTGTTTTTACAGTACACACAAAAACATTTCAAACTGCGATATATTTATGAGAAATAGCCTTTAAAAGCTGCTTTAGTGTAACAGATAGGGTCAAATGTGCTGGTTTGGGATTCCCATGTGGGCTGGTGTATTTAAACCAGACAAAAAACAATTCAAAATGCAATAGCTTAATTAAAATGAGGCTGAACAACGCTTATTTAGTATAACAGATAGGGTGACATGTGCTGGTTTGGGATGCCCATGTGGGCTGGTGTATTTAAACCATACAAAAACCAATTTCGAAATACAATAGTTTGATTCAGCTGAAGAAGAATGAACAAGCATATTTAGTATAACAGATAGGCTGCTAAGTGCAGGTTTGGGATACCCTGCGGCCTAGTGTTTTGGCAGCATTACAAAAAACAATTCAAAATGCAATAGCTTGATTAAGCTGAGGAAGGATGAACAAGCGTATTTAGTATAACAGATAGGCTGCTAAGTGCAGGTTTGGGATACCCTGCGGCCTAGTGTTTTGGCAGCATTACAAAAAACAATTCAAAATGCAATAGCTTGATTAAGCTGAGGAAGGATGAACAAGCGTACTTAGTATAACAGATAGGCTGCTAAGTGCAGGTTTGGGATACCCATGTGGGCTGGTGTATTTAAAGCAGACCAAAAAATATTAAAACTAAATTCAAACTAATCCAGTTATAATAAATGATTGCGTGTAACAGATGGGTTAAATAAGCCACTGAATAGATGGGATGCACAGTGGAAAGGCAGATTAAAATTTACAGCACAAAGAACTGAAATTGAATTGAAAACTGATCAGGCTATGCTGTCCCTGGATCGTTCCGGTTTTTCACTATCTTTCCCTGGCTCTGTCTACCTCTCTGTCTGCCTCTCCGACTCTCCCTACATATCTCTAACTCTCTCTCCCTATCTGCAGCAACCACCGCTGTCTCTGGAATGCAAGGCTGAAATGCGCAAAAGGAAAATGGCAGCCGGTTTATATAGCACGGTGACGTCACCGGGCTTTCTGGCTGCTGATAGGCTGCATGTGACTGTCCCATGATACCTTGCCCCAGGGGACATGTCCGGACATGTGCTTCCACCATCTTAAAATGGCTGTAATTGAAATAAATGGAGTTTAAAGGAAAACTTCGATCGATCGAATCGCGGGGAAATTCAGATTCGTTCAGAATCGAATTTTTCATGAAATTCGGAACGAATCCGGATTCGTCCGGATCGGTTCATGGAGGTGTCTGCAACATGGAAAATGATTTAGCTTTACTGGATAGATGGACAAAACTGTGGAAACTAGAGTTTAATGTCTCTAAATGTAAAATCATGCACTTGGGTAGAAGGAATCCCTGCTCTGAGTACCGTATGGGCAGCACTGTGTTAGCCAGGACCTTGGAGGAGAGAGATTTAGGGGTACTGATTACTGATAGCTGCAAGATGAGTGGACAGTGTAGCCAGGCAGTGGGAAAAGCAAGCAGGATGCTCGGCTGCATAGCTTGAGGCATCACCAGTAGGAAGAGGGAGGTTGTGATGCTGCTGTATAGAGCCCTGGTGAGGCCACAGCTAGAATACTGTGTGCAGTTCTGGAGACCTTACCTGCAAAAAGACATTATTCAAATAGAACATGTCCAAAGGCGGGCAACGAAAATGGTGGAAGGACTTAAACTTAAAACTTATCAGGAGAGACTTAAAGAACTTAATTTGTACAGTCTGGAGAAAAGAAGGGAGAGGGGGGACATGATTGAGACCTTTAAATATGTGAAAGGATTGAATAAGGTTCAGGAGGGAAGTGTTTTTAAGAAGAAGCTTAATGATAGAACAAGGGGGCACAGCCTGAAGCTAGTCGAGGGGGAAGATCAGGAAAATATTGTTATAAAATGACAATGTTAGAAAATATTATTTTACAGAAAGAGTAGTAGATGCTTGGAACAAACTTCCAGCAGAGGTAGTTGAAAAATCAACAGTCACTGAATTTAAACATGCCGTCAACCTTCTATGTTTCTATGATTCGCTCATCCCTAGTAAACACACATAACATTATTGTGAAGCAAACATATTTAAAATAGCCCATGCATACTGAGAGGCATGCACTACACATACAATCTCTTTATACAATGGTTAGAAGTGCCATCTCACTTCTCACATGTTAAACTGTGCCGTATGAAATAAACATTGATATTCTAAAGTTACGTTTTTAACGTTTTTATTTTTATTTGATTAGCTTATACGATCCTACTTAGATGGTCTTAGAATAGTTGATAATTACTCCATTTTCTACACCCAGGAGATGAGATTTTCAGACAATCAGCAATGGTTCTGAAAGGTGGAACATGTGCCATTTACATGGCTAATCATCTCATCTCATGTGACCTTTAGATAAAAAGTAGATTATGCTATATTTAAATACCCAGACGCTTATCTGACAGCAGTGCAAGCCACTCAGTTTATAATGATTCCACAATTATATACAGAAATTTGCCTTAGCTCTTATTAGAAATAGTACTAATTGCATTACTATATTTGTAATTGAAAATGTTCCAGAATGTAAAATGTGTGTTGGATTACTTTAACATCTTCCTGTCTTTAATCTACCAAATCTGTCCATGTGTGTTCAGGACCCAGTTGGACCGCATCAGGAGCACATATACATTTCAACCCATAGTAAATGGTTTAGGTACTTTCAGGTTGGTTAAGGGGAACCAAAAGATTAAATAAACATTATAGTT
The DNA here is from genome assembly GCA_027917425.1 of Gastrophryne carolinensis. Taxonomy (NCBI): domain Eukaryota; kingdom Metazoa; phylum Chordata; class Amphibia; order Anura; family Microhylidae; genus Gastrophryne; species Gastrophryne carolinensis. Next base: position 99,645,038 of record CM051240.1, on the reverse strand, counting down.
TGCAACCATTCTGACTCAGGATACCAAATTATTTTAAACTAAAAAAGAATGCCTGGGGCCCAGGCTAACATATTTACCTACTTTTGCCTCCTCTCCATGCATGCCGGAAAACCTGATGAGAATGCTGAAGTAGGCAAGTGTGTTGGCTCAAAGCTGTGGGGCATCTCAAATCCAGTTGGCAACAAGGATAGACAAAAAAAAAAATTAGTTCAGCCTTACAATTATCTTAAATTGTGAGATAGGATTATTATTCAATAAATAGTATTATAGTTTAGGCCAGGATGACTGATTTCAAGTAGACCAATCTAAAAGATTCCATGACCAGCCACTAGCTTGTCCCTGCATAGGATGCCCCACTGTGTGAACCAACTCCCCCCCCCCCCCCCCCCGAAGCGCTGGTCATTTTAGCTGATCCTGGCGGCTGTATCACCAACTTCTCTGCTCCCCACACCCAGCTACGCAGATTGGCCAGGAGTGCACAGGGTAGCCAGGGATACAGGTGCACAGTTCAAATTAGCAGCCTTATGCTGTGCAGTACTGTAGTATGCGCCGCATAAAGTGCTTATTGGACAAGCATCTGTGCCTGTGTTGTGGGAAAAGGTGAATGAGACTGGGTGATCTGGGGGGTTCACTGGGATTCCCTCGGGCAGGGACCATTTACCAGGGTAGTCGAAATCCTGGTGATTGGTCCACTTTAAGTTTATACAGGGTATATTTAGTTTAATTTTTGTTCATGGTATTTTCCTAAAGAAGGGGAAGCTGAAACTTACCGTTGCAGTGTTGCACTTTGGATTTGGGTTGAATTCGACCAACACTTAGCAGGTTTAGCGGGTTTTGCTTCTGTTTGTTTCTGGGGAGGTTTTAAGACCCAAAAAACTAAAACCCATGAACAAATGCAAAAAGCGCCATAATGGCTCTTCCACATCCCTTGTGCCAGCCATTTCCACTTACTTCACTTTTGAATGGGACAAAACGGAGTATGCGTTTCCATCAAGATGGCGCTGAGAATTTAGTAAAGGATGGACGTAGCACGCCATACCCATCCAGTGACTAATTCTGCTTTATGCCAGACAGCCCAGAGCTGCCAGTGGATGGCACTTGCAGCATAGATCCAAACCAGCAGAAGACCTATTTATCAGTGGAAATGACAGAAGTACTCTGCATCAGTCATTGGACTAAAGCTCTGCACACTCCACAAAACTGGTCCATCAGGCACCTCATTTTCATACCGTCAGCCCATTCACTGCCTCAGAGCACCACAGCCTGAAGGATATGAAAAATGTCTCCCTCCTGGGCTTCCACCTAAGCCCAGACAGCGCCTGTGACCATGTTCAGCACCTAATTTAAAGGGGTATGATACACAGGAAACTCCTACTCCGAGCCTCAATCAGTAGAATGTATACTAACAGGTATAATAAAGAGATCGAATCTAACCTCTGAAGACCCCATTTCAGGGCTCTCAGAAGAACCAAATGCTTACCACAATTATCTCAATTAAACACAAAAGCGTTTCTATCAGTATCAGTCATCTCACAGTAGAACCAACTGCTCAGGATCTGTCTTACCTCCATTATTTTCAAGACCGTTAGATGCAGTATGGAGGCTTTTATAAGTAATCTTGCTGCAATGCGAGATTATGTTGTAAGAACTGAAGGCGTAATATGGAGAAAATTAACCTCTGTCATACATATCCCAAAGAATAAACACCCTAGAGTCGAACCACAATACTATGGAGAACCATCTCACAGCACTTGAACAACAAAACCTCCCTAGGCTTCAATTGCCAGAAACATCTACCACCTCCACTCACTTCCCAAGACATTATCATAGCTAATGTTACACTGTTTTTTGGTTAAACATAATTTCTAATTTGCATTTGGCTGTTTAGCTCACTGTTTCTAGAACTGGTTTGGCTGTTAGTTGTAAGTTGTTGGGCCTCCCCCGGAGGCAACCCACCTTCCAAAAGACTTTACTCCTGCTGATGCAAACAGAAAAGAAGGAGTACCTGCTCAAAAACGGCAATCACAATGTTGTTACATATTCATTGTAGATGTATTCCCCCATCCATCCATCAATTGCCATAGCCCCTAGGGTACAAAAAAATTTTAATTACTTGAAACAGTATACCCCCTTGAAATCTGTTCCCCACTCCTTATATCCTTTCCTACCCAGGAAAGTAACCATAGACATCAGCCATTGCTAATACCAGAGTAACTACATTTTTATCTATTGCTTGCAGTTACCCTCTTTTTGTATCGCGATTTGTGTTGAGGGTTATATAGACCCTCAAGAATACAAAAACAAAATAATTAACAAATTAATTAAACACACACACAGACTTTTCTCCAGTGTCCTTCTCTTTATCCAGAGCATGCTCGCTCAGGCATTCTGGCACACCTCCATCTCTGCAACTGGCCAGGGAGGGTTGCCAGTCTGACGTCACAGTGTTCCTGTGGATTTGGTGACAGGAATGAGCCATGAAGTGGACGACGATGAGGACACTGACACTGGCTGGAGTGGGAAAGAGAAAGTACAGAAGGTGATTTTTTTAATTTTGGGGAAAAATAGTTACCCTGGATCTGGAAGAAATTCTTATTCGGACATAATATTTTTTTTGATCATCCCTAGTATTGTACACCACAACACATACACACTAGAGTTTAATATACTGGAGGTAGCTCTCACAAATGGCCTACTAGTTCCCATCATTTGCCTTGATCTTCCAGAATCTCCCCAGTCCTCTTCCTGATACATAATGACCAAACAGACATTGTGCCACGCAGAGAGGTCCGCAACATTACCTCCAAATCCATTAATGTCAACCACAAAGTAATATTAGCGGCACCACCACCCCAACTAATAAGGCATTTAACAGGGTAAACTGGTTATTCAAGAATCGAGCTGAGCGGCCTTTTCCAAAGTTCAGTTCACTGGTTCGCCAAACTTTTACGAAATAGTTTGGGCAGGACCAAACCAGTTCTGACCAAACTTTAGCCTAAACACACTGCCTGATGTCCGTAAAAGCCCTTTGTATCATGCTAAAGTAACCTAGAACTGTATTAAAATATGTTTTAGTTGGCTAATTAGTGGCATTACCACCCCAACTAAGAAGGCATTTAACAGGGTAAACTGGTTATTCAAGAATGGAACTAATTAGCATAAGATTCGCCCACAGTTGCCTTTGTTTGTGTGATGGTTTAAACCACATCAAAAAATGCTACCAATAAAGTAACAATTTATAGAGAATGCTATTTTAATAGGTCCCTGGAGAGCCCATCATCCAGAAGAAAAGAAAGGTTCATAATTAGAGATGAGCGAACTGAACCAGTAGAACCCGTTTTCGACCCAAATTTCAGGAAAAGTTCGGTTTGCCATGAACCCGAACTTCACATGGTTCAAGGCGGAGCGTGGAAGATGAACCTGGCGGGATTTCACCTGCACCACCCTACAGGTCACAGCCAGCCAAGGAAAGACAAAGAAACAGGATCACATGGTCGCTATTACAGGAGATAGTCATGTGATGTGTTGTCTATCCACCATTATTGAGTTGGCTGTTGCAGAGAGAGCATTGCTCTTAGCGCAGGGACAGTTTAGGGCATTTTGAACCACAGCATAGGAGAAAAGAGAGGACTGGGCACAGTAGGACATTGAGGGAGGCTGTGTGCTGCACAGAAAAACTGCATCTGTCTGGGCTGGGATCTGCTGGTCATTGTTGTAGTCCATCCTGTAGAGTCTGAAAACTTCAGTGAGGGTTTTTTTTAAGTTTTGGCCACATCTGTCTGGTTTTGCTGGCCCTTGTCACTGCATTGGGGATCCTGGGGTACACAGTGCCTCAGTGTTTAATACAATTTAAATAAAACAATCCTTTTAACCTGCCAAGCTGTGCAGGCCCTGCCTCTCTTTAAGTTGGGGTCCACGGTGCCTCTGTTAAATACAGTTTAAAAAAAATACCATTTTGTGAGTACTCACCTGAAAAATGGATATTGTCAGTGTGCCACACACCCCGCTTCCCCTTTAATTCTTACGATCGGGTTACTCCACCGCCAGGTGGCAACGTTGCAGAGAGAAGTCTTGAAAACTAGCCCCCTTCCGGCCTATATATACCTGGGACCTCCCACTTAACACCAGTGATTTAAAAAGCAGAAAGACAAGGTACCAGGAAATCCAATGGTAACCTCAAAATAAAGAAAAGGCTTCACCATATAAAGGAACCGGGATACCGAAAAGGGTCGGTGAAGCGTGGTGTGTGGCACACTGACAATATCCATTTTTCAGGTGAGTACTCACAAAATGGTATTATTCTAAGTGTGCCACACACCCCGCTTCCCCTTTAATTCTTACGATCGGGACATCCAAAAGCAGTGTCCACAAGGGATGGGTATCCGAAGGCAAAATGAAGCATAACTTAAATGACTGCAGTCTGCAGAACTTTGCGGCCAAAAACAGCATCCGCTGAGGCCCGCACATCAACTTTGTAAAACTTAGAAAAAGTATGAACAGAAGACCAAGTAGCAGCCTTACAAACTTGTTCAACAGAAGCTTGGTGCTGAAAAGTCCAAGGCGCTCCAACGGCGCGAGTAGAATGAGCAGTGATACGAAAAGGGGGAACTTTCCCCTTAGCCGAATAGGCCCCAATAACGGCCTGACGTATCCATTTGCTAATAAAAGATTTGGCCGGCACCAAACCCTTCCTAGGCCCACAGGGCACAACAAAAATGGCATCAGTTTTACGAAAAGGAGAAGTAACAATCAAATAGTACTTAACACAGCGTACTACATCCAAACAATGCAAAACCCTCTCCTTGTCATTCTTAGGCTTAGGGCACAAGGAGGGAAGAACAATATCCTGATTCAAATGAAAAGCAGAAACAACCTTAGGAAGAAAGTCCGGTCTGAACCGAAAGACCGCTTTATCCTGATGCCTCTCAAAGTAGGGCGCCTGAATAGACAAGGCCGCCAACTCCGAGACACGCCGGACCGAAGTGATAGCTACCAAGAAGACAATCTTCTGAGTCAGGGTAGACAAAGCAATATCTTGCAAAGGCTCAAAGGGAGGAGCCTGAAGAGCCGAAAGAACCAAATTCAAGTCCCAAACAGGGAGTAATGGTTTCCTGGGAGGCCGCACATGCGTAACCCCCTGGAAAAAAGTCTTAACTAAAGGATGAAGCGCAAAACGCTTCTGAAAAAAGATAGATAAGGCAGAAACTTGCCCTTTCAAAGTACTCTGCTGAAGACCAGAGTCCAGCTCTGATTGCAAAAACTCCAGAATCCTGGAGACCAAAAAGACCCTACAAGGCAAAGATCTAATCTCACACCAAGCGATATAGGCTTTCCAAGTCCTATAGTAGATGTTAGAAGAAGACCTCTTCCGGGCACTGATCAGAGTCTTAACGACCGAGTCAGAAAGACCCTCCTCCAAGATGGAGGTTTCAGCAGCCAAGCCGTCAAACCCAGCATTGGTAAATTGGGGTAACACAGCCGACCCTGAATGAGCAGATCGGGCCGAAGAGGCAGAACGAGCTGGTCCACTCCCAGCCGAACGATGTCTGCGAACCATACTCGCCTTGGCCACCTTGGGGCCACGAGAATGGCGGACACCTTTTCCAGAGCCAGCTTCCGTACCACCCTGCCCAGCATGGGTATCGGAGGAAACAGGTATAGAAACCCCAGATCCCCCCAGCTCAGGGACATGGCGTCCACGGCCAGAGCCAGAGGATCCTGGGAGAGCGACACGAAGTTCGGGAGCCTGCAATTATGATGAGAGGCAAACAGGTCCACCTCCGGCATCCCCCACCGGGGGATGGAGAGCCCATTCTCCCAGACGGGAAGAGCCCCTGCTCAACAGGTCCGCTTCCTGGTTTTCCACCCCTGGGATGTAAACCGCCGAGAGACAAGGAACATGGGCCTCCGCCCAGGTCAGGATCAGGGACACCTCTCAGAGCACCCAGACTGCGAGTCCCTCCCTGATGATTGATGTAAGCAACCGTTGTTCAATTGTCTGAACGGACCTGGATCGGAAGGCCCAGAACATGTTGAGTCAGAAGAGCAAGAACCAGACGGATGGCTCTCAGTTCCAGAATATTGATGGGTAAGTTTGTCTCTTGAGGTCCCCACTGCCCCTGGAACTGAAGATCCTTCCAGAATCCCCCCCATCCCGAAAGACTGGCGTCCGTGGTGACAATTTCCCAAAGAGGAGTCAGGAAAGACCTGCCCCTCGAGAGACTGGTTGAGACCAACCACCACTGGAGGGACTGCCGGACCTGGGAGGACAACTGGAAGGGCCGATTCAACCACCGTGATCGCCGGTCCCAGGACGCCAACAGATGAAGCTGCAGCGTCCTCGTGTGAAATTGAGCGAAAGAAACTGCCTCGAACGAGGCAACCATCAACCCTACCAGCCTCATCCCCAGAAGGATGGATGGCCGAGGACTGGAAAGAAGGACCCGAGCCAACTCCTGAATCAGATAAATTTTGGACTGAGGGAGAAACACCCTGTGTTGACAAGAGTCCAACTGCATTCCAAGAAAGGACACCACCCTGGCCGGAGCGAGGGAGGACTTGGGAAAGTTGATCACCCAACCGAAGCTTTCCAGCGTGGAGACCACCATCCTGGTGCCTGTCTCTGATTGATTGAGGGACGGAGCCATGATGAGAAGGTCGTCCAAATAAGGTACGACACGAATGCCCCGAGATCTGAAAATGGCCATCACCCCTGCTAGCACCTTGGTGAACACTCTTGGAGCCGAGGTCAGGCCAAACGGAAGTGCCACAAATTGAAAATGCTGGTCCTTCATCACGAACCGAAGAAAACGCTGATGAGCCCGGCAGATGGGAACATGAAGGTAAGCATCCTTGATGTCTATGGACGTCATGAAGTCCCCCTGCCGAAGAGAACCGATGGCCGAACGCAAAGTTTCCATGCGAAACTTCCGGGTACGGATGAACCTGTTGAGCAATTTCAGGTCCAGGACGGGACGAACCAACCCGTCCTTTTTGGGGACTGCAAAAAGATTGAAGTAGAAACCGAGGCCCACCTCTAAGCGCGGCACCGGCCGGATGACCGCCATTTCCAAAAGATTCCTTACAGACGCCAGGAGCCCCTGCCCCTGGGCACCCGAGACCGAAAGAACCGTGAAGGATGGCGAGACTCGAACTCCAGTTTGTAACCGGACGACACCACCTCCTGGATCCATCTTTCCGGAACCTCCTGGTCCCAGACCAGGGAAAAGTGTCGCAATCGTTCCCCCACCCGCACGGGTGAGGGCAGCCCCTCATTGCTGAGCGGGCTTACCAGCAGGTTTGGGCTTGGCGCCCCAGGACCGACCGGGACGGCAACGGCCCCTCCCCCGGGTCCAACCTGTACCTCTGGTAGCGGGAAAGGAAGCCCCCCTACCCGCTCTGACTCCCCAAAAGGAAGGATTAAAGGCACTCGCACCCCGAAAGGGGCTACGAGGCCTCTTGCGTTGAGGCAATTTACCACCTTTTGCAACTGAATCTATTTTATCACCAAACAGGCGCAAACCCAAAAAAGGGATCGCTGTAAGCACCTTTTTAGAGATAAAGTCCGCCGTCCACTGGCGCAGCCACACTGACCGACGAATTGCCACCAGCAGAGCAGCTGTCCTGCTACTCATTGCCAGAGCATCGTCCTGAGCGGTCAAGACAAAGGAAATAAACGACTCACACCGTTTAAGAGAACAAAACTCATCACAAGCGGGATCAAGACCTGCGTACAGATCCCTAATCATGGACCTAACTGCCAACAGAAGAAGCGCCGAAGCACACACTGGCCGCAGTGTCGATCCGGCACTGATAAAACCATGGCGAGCAAATTGATCAATCCGATGATCCTCACTATCCTTAATGGCAGTGGTGTCAGAAGATTGTACCACAGCCGTGCTAGACAGCCCTAACACAGGGGTATCGACGTCAGGGGGAACTGACCAAAGCTTCACCAAATCCTCCGGAAAGGGATAGCGTTTATCCCAACTAGGAGGAATTCCAGCCAGTCGCGTGGGTTGTTCCCATTCCTTAAGGACAACCCTCACAAAGTGTCGTTGCCTGGGAAAAACCAAACGCGGCTGGGGAACATCAAATAACTCACCCTTTGGCAGGGCGACTGCCTCAGGCGGATCCAAATTCAAAATTTCAAACATTTGAGCCAAAATGGAAGGGGTGTCAAAGGACACCCCCGTAGCCTGATCGCCAGCAGCGTCAATCCCTAGCTGGTCTGCAGGCTCATCCGACTCCTCAAGGAGTTCCCCCTCCTCATCAGGGGGACAATCGGACCAATCCACTATTTCACACATCTCATCCTCCGAAGCAGGTGCTGCTGGAGAAAGGTGTTTCCGTTTCGCTGTAGCCTTCTGAGCTACTTTGGCGGAAATTATTTTCTCGAGGTTGGCCAATCGTGCACACACCTCGGATTGCGAATCCCCACCCTTAGCAATGTCACATGGGGACCGGAATAAGGGAGGGGGGGTAGGAGATGACGGAAGTTGCGAGGAGCCAGAAGCCGGAGCGACGGACTGGCGCGCAATGTTCTGCTTTGCACATGGAATGCATAATATGACATCGTCGCCTGGGAGCGGAGCCCCACAACCCCAACACAGCCTGGATAGCCCCGAAGAGCTGTTTCCGGTATTGTCGGAAGCCTCCATATGGTGAATTTATGGTATTCGCAACAACCCAGGGTTTTACGCATTAAGCCACCCGGGATGCCCCTTTATAATTAATGTCCCGGGAAAGGGAGGATTTAAATTTAACATTTTTTTTTTTTTCAAAAAACCTTAGGACAAAACCCAAGGATCTGTGGGGGAAAGAGACAACAGTCAGACCCCCAGAAGAAAAGTTAGCATGCAGCATAGTCATTCATTACAGAATAAAAGGCAGCATAAATCAATAGCAAAGCCCCAAAGTGGTTTAAGAGTTAAACTGAAAGCCAGCAAACATACACTTTTTTTTATTTTTTATTTTTTTAAACATGCTGAAGCAAACTTATAGTAAAAAGGACGGCCCCACAAGCGAGGTGGGGACCGTTTACCTGAAGAAGCACGAAGAGCAGCAGCAGCAGCAGCCAGCCAGTTACACAGCAACCTGCAGCCGAGTCCCCCGCACCTAACTCCTTGATTAGAAGGAGGAAGTGCGGCGGGGCCGAGCTGCGAGACAACTAGCTCAAGCCACTCCCCCGCCATCGCGTCATCGAAACGCGGGATGAGGCCCCGCCCCCTCCAATTCAAACAGCGCGGCCTGCCAAATGGCGGTGCCGCATACAGAGAGGGCGCCCCGACGCCCTCGGAGTCAGTGGGGGGGGGACATGCAACTGATAACACAGCCCTAGCAGTTCAGGCCACGTGAGCGCTACCCGCGGCGCTGAGCCTGAGACTGCCATCACTCTTAATAGCACAGTAACGTTAAACACAACATGCACACAGTATAAGAACCCCCCAAAACCACCCCCCCCCATAGTGAAGGGAGAAGGGACCGTAACAGGAGAGAAATGGCCAAAGGGGAACTACGGGACAGGGGCATCCCAAATCCGGATCACCATGCCGGATAGCTGCATTGCCCCACGTGTGAGGTCGAGTGGAGGAGATAAGCTCCTAGGCACCTATAGTGCCATCTACCATTGCCCAGTGAGCAGCCTGGGCTGGCAGGCTTCCATTAACCATCTAGGTAAACAAACAATCAAAACTGGGCAGAAATAGACCCAAAGGGGGTACCGGGGTAAGACCCCGGCTACATGCAAGCAGGAGACTTCTTTCTTCTGTCTTGTCGCCTCATGCAGAGAGAAAACACTGGTGTTAAGTGGGAGGTCCCAGGTATATATAGGCCGGAAGGGGGCTCGTTTTCAAGACTTCTCTCTGCAACGTCGCCACCTAGCGGTGGAGTAACCCGATCGTAAGAATTAAAGGGGAAGCGGGGTGTGTGGCACACCGAGAATAAACAAGGGGCAGCTCTGCTTTAAAGAGGACCAAAACCCACCCTGGAGTCTATGAGACTCCAGGGCAGACATACTCCCTTCACCCAGGGCACCCAGATTGGAGGTGCTCTGCTGTGTGAAACCCCCCCCCAGGTCGCCCAAAAACTCATCTTCGTTCCTGGTCCAACAGTTCATGCACAAGCAGCGGCCACATCCCTACTATCCCTTTAGCAGGGAGCGTGCCTGCACCAGGTATGGAAGAAAAATCCAGTTTAAATGTATAAAAACCCATGGACACAAGTCCGGAGTTCCACCTTAAAAATTATCTGTCCTTACGTCACAGTTTATTTCTGCCTGTAGCATTAAGGCTTTATAGTCATAAACCCTGCAAACAGAATTAGCATCTGTCAGTTGAGCCAAGCGCAGATCATAGACTTCCTGCTGATTCATTTGCACCTCTGGTCTGAGAAGGCCCCAATCAGTCTGAGGTAAATGTGATCCCTGGCTGTGAACTTCCTCACATCAAACACAAGAACCTCAGACCATCGGCACCAACACAAATGGGAACGTAGCTGGGCCACTGGGCCACCAGCACCAAGGCAGATACAGAACCAGAACGGGCACACAAAACCGCACATAAAGGTATGATTCTCAGGGACATGTGAACAGAGCAGCCTAAAGAAATGGAGATCTCAGGTTGTTTGGTGCCATATTCAGAGCCATATGAACCCCCTGCCCAAAGTTATAACCCCTAAAGGGTTTGATCTTCTAAAGCAGGCCCCACAACCTGTGTGGGGGGGGGGGGGGCAGTCCGTCCCACAGAAGGGAGGGGGTAAAAAAGGGTCTCGAGGCATAAAGGGGGTGATGCTGGGCCAGGTTTTTTGTCACTTCTGGGGGAGGTCTCGGTGTACGCGTGCTGGAGGTGCTCAGAAATAAGCTTGCCACTCACATCTATGTGGGAGCTCATCATCATCACTACATTACTACATTACACTACATGCAAGTAATTCTATTGTATCTCTGTGTGCAACTCACTGTAACCCACTTCTTAAAACGGCATTTGTATTCATTCATATTCCATCATAGCCAAATGTTTGTTATCACTGCCTAGTGTGAGTATGGCATTAAAACCTATATTTAACTTGAGCAATTGCCTTAGCCAAGATTCTTTTGCCTTAGCCAAGAATCTGTGTGTCCGTAGGCTTTGGGCCTGGTAGTTCCGCTAGGGCAAACAGACGAGGTTTTGGGAGGGCAAACAGACGAGGTTTTGGGAGGGCAAACAGACGAGGTTTTGGGAGGGCAAACAGATTGATAGTTGGATCACGTGACCCGCGTTCCCTGACACCAGGCATTAATGAATGGCCGGCAAAAGCATGCTCCCTGTTAAAGGGTAGCAGAGATGCGTACTCCAGCATGCTTGGATCTTCTTGCATTAGATGCTCCTGGACGAAGGGGATGGAGCGGATCCGAGCGCACTGATTGGACAAGTGGCCGTATATGCGCTGTTCTTGACAGAATTTTGGTAAATACAGAGTAGTGCCTAGGCCCAATGGTAGGGTGACAAATCGAATAAAAAGCTCCTTGATTAGCAAACTGGAGAAATTTCTGGTGAGCTGGACAGATCGGTATATACAAACAAGCCCCACTGATGTCTATAGTGGCTAAAAATTGGCCATGAGTTATAGATTAAAGTTAGGACTGCACCCTTAGAGGCACCTTGGCGTGGTGGTGCAGCTTAGCATACTTCTGCAGATGTGTGTGACCGAGCCTGTTTTTACCAGATTTAGAGACAGATTATAGGTTGGTCTGCAAGCTAACAGGGTTGAGTGCTGCGGCTCCTTTAAGTCTTTAGTATTTTGATTTAGACCGCCAAGGCTGACCTCCTCTAAATGGGGCTTTACATTTGCCCCTAAAGGAAGAGACATGTCTTTGTAATCCCATGTTACTGTCACTTACCTTTCTGGAGACCAGGCCAATGTTGATGAAGACAGCTGCCAACAATCCCGCCTGCGGCCTCCCCAGAGAGTGGAGACTGGGAAAACAACAACAGGCAGGAACTGAGGGAATTCTGTAAAGCAATACTGAATTGAAGCTGACTGTAACTGAGGGGAGCCAGCAGGTAGTAACAGGTAGAGTGCTATACCGCTCACTGGATGCAGACCTGGTTTTTGCCGGAGGTTTCTGCAAGGTGGGGACGGACTGCGCTGCAAAAAAGTCAGGTCCCACTACTGTCACCAGCAGCCAGTGAGCCCAAATATGGGAAAATCCAGCCTGGGTTTTTCGGGAAGCTGGTGCACAGAAGGCAGAGAGTCCAGAGTCAGTGAAAGCCGTGATCCAGTTCCGGAGTTAAGAGAGCCAAAACAGGTAATCATCCAAGCAGGTTTACAGCCAGAGAGAGATCGATATCCAAATCCAGGGGGGTAAAGTCAGAGTGGGGTCATAATCCAAGAACCCAAGGGTCAGAGTCGAAGCGGGTCGTAAGCCAAAGCTAGAGCTGAAAGTCAAATTAGGAAGTTGCGCAGGAACAGAGGTAAGCAATTAGATCTGTAGCCAACTTCCCTAGTGTCACAGACATAGTATCATAGTAACATAGTATGTAAGGCTGAATAAATGATAGTCCATCCAGTTTTCCAGCCAATTTTGAACGTTTTTTTCTGTATCCATCATTACTACCTCCTTTGGCAGCGAGTTCCATAGTCTCACTGCTCTTACAGAGAAGAATCCCCTCCTATGTCGGTGGAGAAAGCACCTTTCCTCTAACCTTAGTGGATGCCCTCGGGTTATAATTACACTCCGGGGTAAAATAGATTGTGGGACAGATCTTTGTATTGACCCCAAATATATTTATACATAGTTATTAGATCACCCCTCAATTGTCTTTTTTCTAAACTAAATAAACCTAACTATGACAATCTTTCAGGGTACTCTAGTCCCCGCACTCCTTTTATTAACTTTGTTGCCCTAAGCACAGGTGCCCAGAACTGTACACAGTACTCCATATGGGGTCTGACCAGTGATGTGTACAGGGGTAAAATGATGCTCTGGTCATGAGCACCTATGCCCCTCCTGATGCACCCCATGATCCTATTTGCTTTGGCAGCAGCTGCCTGGTATTGATTACTACAGTTGAGCTTATTGTTTTACCAAGTGTTTCTTTATTTAGTGTGTAACCATGACACAGATTTCTCCTTCCCATGTGCATAACCTTACATTTATCTGTGTTAAACTTCATTTGCCATTTAACTGCCCATGCTTCCAATTTATCTAAATCTGTTTGTAGCTGCCTGCTGTCCTCTTTTGTTTTAATTACTTTACACAGCTTAGTATCATATGCAAAGATTGAGACTTTACTGTTTAATCCATACCCAATGTCATTTATATATATATTGAAGAGAATTGGTCCCAGACCTGACCCTTGTGGTACTCCACTAGTAACAGTGACCCAATCTGAGTGTGTACCATTGATAACCACCCTCTGCTTACGATCATTAAGCCAATTTCCCATCCATCAGCACACGTTTTCCCCCAGTCCAAGCATTCTCATCTTTTGTACCAGCCTTTTATGTGGCACAGCATCAAATGCTTTAGAAAAGTCAAGATATATGATATCCAATGACTCCCCCTGATCCAATCTTGAACTTACCTCCTCAAGCTGATTAGGTTTGTCTTTCAGGAGCGATTCCTCATAAATCCATGCTGATATGGAGTAATAAGGTAATTTTCCCCAAGGTGCTCCAGGATAGTATCCCTTAAGAAACCTTCAAACAGCTTGCCCACCACAGATGTTAAGCTTACCAGTCTGTAGTTCCCAGGTTCCCCCCTAGATCCCTTTTTGAATATTGGCACCACATTTGCCAAGCGCCAATCCCTCGGAACAGACCCTGTAGTTATTGAGTCCACAAATATTAGAAATAATGGCTTGTCTATTACTGTACATAACTCCCTTAAAACACGAGGATGTATGTCATCTGGTCCCGGTGATTTATCGATTTTATCGGTTATCTGCTTGAGACGGTGCTGGACTTCTTCCTTGGTTAGACCAGTGACATTTAATGGAGGGTTTCGGTTATTCCCCTGCATTTCACTTGGCATGTCACATTCTTTTGTGAATATAGAAGCAAAGAAGTTGTTTAGTAAATTTGCTTTCTCCTCATTTCCCTCTATAGGTGCCCCCTCCTTGCTTTTCAGGGGGCCCACACCCTCAGGTTTGTACCTTTTACGGTTTATGTAGCTAAAGAATAATTTGGGGTTAGTTTTACTCTCTTTCGCAACCAGTCTTTCTGTCTCCAGCTTAGCTGCCCTTATCTGTTGTTTGCATTGTTTATTTTCTTCTTTATAGTTTTTTAATGCTTCCGCTGTCCCTTCCTGCTTTAAATGTTGAAATGCCTTTTTTTTGTTGTTTATTGCCCCCTTAACCTTTTTGTTTAGCCACATCGGTTAACATGTGTGTCTAATAGTTTTATTCCTGTGAGGTATATATCTGTCACAATGAAAATTAAGGGTTCCTTTAACTGCCAGTCTACCTTGAGATTTTGTCACCCTTTGTTGCCAGACCATTTTGCACTATTTTGCGCTCCCCTTGTTCAACTGTGATTTTTGAAGGGATTTCCCAGTCTGGGCTTTAACATGAAATGTCTTGTTTGTCATTTTTTAGGTGTATTCTCAATATTTTTGGATGAAATATGTGCAAAAAAACCCCAAAAAACAATTTTTTACAATTTGTAGTGTTTTTTTGTAATAAAAAAATGTACGTTTGTCAATAAAATTTTATTGCGCGTGAAACCCCAATTTCTCCTGGTTACAGCGATACCACATATATATAGGTAGACACCCTTTCCTGCCCAGGAGACTCCCCCAAACAAACAACGCTTTAGGAGATTTTCAGATAAAATACAACTATGCTACGCGCTAAGCGCACCTTGCAGTTTTTCAAGAAAAACAACCCTTTACATTTGAAATACCCCCGACAAACTATATATTCTCGGGAAGTACACACCTCAGGCTTTCTAGGCGTACCAGGCTTGTTGACATGGGTGCAGTTTTCTGGAAGTAATCCCTCAATATATTCCTTGGTTGCACAGGGTTTCCCTAAAAAAAGTATAAAAAAGCAGAATCAAAACCACATTTTCCTAAAAAAAAAACTATATGCAAACAAGAAAAAAACTGAAAATCTGAAAAAGCAACATGCCCCGAACAGAACAATACCCAGCATGCATAGCTACTGTCAAGGGAAGAGTTGCCAAACACACCAAAGTAAAGCATGTGCGTAACGGTAATTTTACTTCAAAATTTCAGCTCTGCAGACAAAGTGCGCACCTTGTGCTTTTTCTCCTGAAACAACCCTTTACATTTGGAATATCCCCCATAAACCATATATTCCCTGAAAGTACACATTTTAAGCTTTCTAAGCGTACCCAGCTTGTTGTCGTGGGCTCATCTTTCTGGAAGTAATTCCTTGAAGAATTCTTAGGTTGCACAGGGTTTCACAAAAAAATGTATAAAAAAGCAGAATAAAAAACACCTTTTCCTAAAATATCAATATGCAAATAAGAAAAAACAAGCTAAATCTGAAAGCGCAAGGTCCCCCGAGCAGAACAATACCCAACATGCATAGGTACTATTAACCCTTTTAATTGCCAGCCTACTTGAACTTTTGTCACCCTCAGTTGGTAATTTTTCCCCATTTTGCGGCATGTTTAACCGTGATTTTTGTCGGAATTTCTTGGAAAATATATATATATTTTTTTGCAGAAGAATTTAGGCTTTAACATTAAATGTCTTGTTTGTAATTTTTCTACTGTTTTTTAAATATTTTTGCGTAAAAAAAAAACCAAAAAAATAAAATAATATTTTTTAAACAATTGTCTCCTTTATTTTAAATAAAACATTTTTTTAGTAATAAAAACCATATTGCATGTGATATCCCCATTTCTCCCGATTACAACGGTACCACATATGTATCGATAGCCCCCCCATTCTTGCCCAGAAGACCCCCCAAACTGAAAAGAGCATTTTATAACATTTACAAATAAAATACAACTACTATCCACACTATAAAAGGTTAACTCAAAAATTTAAAATGACATAGGGATCCCGCTCCATTGGGGGGACCCCAATTTTTTTTTGGAATTTTTGGCTAGGCCTAACCCTAACCCTTAAAATTAAAAAAAAATAGTGGGCCCCCCCCCCCCCATGTAATTTACTTTTTAATTTTAATTCTTTAAAATTTTAATTTTTTTTTATTTTTTTTTATTTTTAATCCCAGGGGGTGGGGCGGAATTTTAAGGGTTAGGGTTAGCCTAACCCTAACCCGTAAAGTGGACCAACACCCAGGATTTTCACTATCCTGGGTTTTGATCCAGTTCCGCTGCGTAAAACCCTGAGAAAGGTATAAAAACTCACCTCAGCCCGCTCCTACGGTGCATGCGCGAGCGCTCGTCCAATCAGAACGCTCAGAGCCGCTGTGGTATGCACGGACAAGGGATGGACAACCACAGCGGCTCTGAGCACGCTGGCGGCTGCATCTCGCGCTTCCCTCTAACAGGGAGCACGCCGGTCGTTTGTGAATGGCGGGCGCGCCATGATGGAGAGAAGCGCGAGATGCGGCCCGCGCATGCGCTGTTGGAACGGGGATAAGGTAAGGCGAATGGAGCGTCCTGGGGGGTTTCACACAGCGGGGCATCCCGATTTCGGATGCCCCGTGGGGAGGGATCAGCCCGGGTGTTGGTCCACTTAAAAAAAAAAAAGTAGGGGGGAACCCCATTTTTGGGGGGAATTTTAAGGGTTAGGGTTAGGCTAACCCTAACCGTTAAACATTTTTTTAAAAAATTACGTAGGGTCCCCCCTCCAAGGGGGGGGGGGGAACCTCATTTTTTTTTTTGAATTTTAAGGGTTAGGGTTAGGCTAACCCTAACCCATAAAAAAAAAAAATGACGTAGGGTCCCCCCTACCCGTCATAGCCAGCCCGGAACCAGCTATGGGGGCTTGTAGGAACAGAGCGGGGGGGCAGCTTTTGTGGCCCCCCCCCACCCTGCAGCCTACGAGCCCACATAGCCTATGTGGGCCCGGGCTCTTCTGCCCCCCCCCCCCCGGGGAGGCAGGTAATTGGGGGTGCAGGGGTTAATGGCAAGTCACCCGCTAGGGCAGGTGACTTGCCAGACCCCAGCCTTGTGAACTGGTACAGGGGTCTCATGGACCCCTTACCAGTTCACAAAGGGTTAACAGTTAAAATACACACACAGTAAAAATTATTTTATTAAAAAAAAAAAATGTACCTCCTTACTGGATTCTAGGTTGTTCATGTTATGACAGCATATTGTTAGCTGAAACTTGATAGAATTGATAAACCTGACACCCTGACATGGTTAAATGAAATGTGTAATGTGCAATGTTTTGTGTACTTGAGAAATGATATGGTGATAGCCCTGGGGTTAGGGTTTGTTTATGTTAACTTATTGCCAGTGAAACTGTAAAACCATTGGAAGGTAACCCTAGGCAGATACAGGGCATGCCTGTGTGTCTCAAAGCCCTGGCATTGTGTGCAGTGGTGGTGGAAATTAAGCCCTGGCCTTGTGTGCAGTGGTGGTGGAAATGGCAGCACCCTTTACTTTGGGACATGATACAACTTTACTACCTACTCACAATAGCTCTGATTCAGAGCCTATTACACGTGCACTTTCGCATGTGTCTGTGTATTTTTTGTGAGTTTTTACATGCTTTTTTGGCTTGTATGTTACTTTTTTCATGCGTATATGCGTTTACGCTAATGTGTATACGCGCTTTCGAAAAGGGTTTGTTTGTGAAAGCAAGCTGTTAAGATGTTTGAGGAGGACGTGGAGAAGTATGAGCACCTGCAGCTAAACGGCATGCTGTGCATCGCCATGGCAGAAGCCAGATCACACCGCGCACGCATGGACATTGATCGCATGCATGACGTTGAGCTGTTCGAGCTCACTCGCCTTAACTGCGTTTCCCTCCATAATTTGTATAGTGAGCTGCGGCCATGGTTAGCCCGCACCACAAGGAAGGGGCATGCAATTGCCAGTATGACCAAGATGCTTGGCTGCCTGCAATTTTTGGTGAATGGCTCGTTCCAGAGGCTGGGTGACCTCTCCGTGGGGATGTCCCAGCCTATGCTGAGCCGCACACTAACCAAGTTTTTGGATGGCATGGCTACCCTGTGTCAAAAATACATCTATTTCCCAGACAACATGGTAGCCTGGAATGCGGTTACGTTGGGCTTTTTTAATATAGCCGACATGCCCAACCTCATGGGTGCAATCGATTTTACACTTATTGCGTTGGTTCCTCCAGCCGATGAGGAATATCTATTTAGGTTTGTGGTTTGGGTCAACATTATCACTTTATTAACTAATTGTTTCTCCGTATCTTGTAATTTCTATAGAAAGCAATAATTTTCATGCATACCTTAACTACTCATTTCCATGTATGTCAGAAATAAATTATTTCATGCATACCTTAATTAATCATTTCCATGTATGTCAGAAATAAATTATTTCATGCATACCGTAATTAGTCTTTATCATGTATACCAGATTACAATCCTATTTTATTATAATTTTTTTTTTTTTTTAATTGTTTGGGGTTGTAACTGTTCAATTTACACTTTAATAATAAGGATACCTTATGTTGTGTTGTGTCTTTAGTTAAATGTGGGGATTGTTTTAGTGTACTAATGACCTGTATTTCTGCTCTTACAGGAACAGGAAGCTGGGCTATTTCATAAACGTCCAAGCTGTGGTTGGCCCAGACCTTCGCTTCCTTAGTGTGATGGCTGGCTTTCCCAGATCCACCCAACCTGTCTCACCATATGGCTGTTATTTTCCTCTGATGACATGATATAGAATGTAGCTAACAAGTGGACGCTAATTTTTTTTTTTTGGGGGGGGTTTCAGGGGATTCAGGATACCCACTACTGCCATGGCTGATGACCCCGTCCTGCGCCCTCAGACTCAGGCCCAGGAGGGCTATAACAGGGCTGTGGTGGAGAGGGCCTTCGGCCTGCTTAAAGCCAGGTTTAGATGCCTGGATCATACCGGGGGTGCCCTGCAGTATGACCCCAACAAGGTTATTAAGATCATAACGGCTTGCTGTGTCCTACATAACTTTGCATTAATGCAGCAGGTCCCCTGGTATGTTTTAGAGTCACCCTCTCCAGCCACCATGGACATTCCGGAGGAATTGTATGAGGGCACCCAGAGTGCTTCTGGCCAAGCCGTCCGGGAGTATTTAATTTCTTCTTTTTTGAGTATTTTTTTTCTGGCTTTTTTTTGTGTTTTTTTTTACTGGCAGATTTTTATTTTCCAAAGGTTGGGGTATTTTTTCTAAAATTTGGGGTATTTTTTTTAATTAAAAATCCAAGAGAATACAATCTATGTGCTGGTCATTAGATCTAGTATAGATTTGTCACTAAACCAAGATATGACATGTATACTTTAATCTGCTTATCAAAACATCCTAATGTAGCCAAAAAAACATTACTACAGATTCGCGTGAAATGCATTTTAATCTGCAAATATTTGATGTCACAATAAACATAATTTGTAATTCAAAAAATTATGACGTGTAATAACACAGCACAGAACAAACTCAGGAACAAAATTCATGCAACAATATAGAAATTAGGTGTTGAAGGCCAATCGCAGTCTACGCGGACGTCCAGTAGGCCAAGAAAGAATCCATTGGGCCACAATCTTGGCCTCTCTAAATTTCAAACACCCTTGAGGTCCAAGGACACTTTCTCAAGCCAGAATGCTCCCAGTACAACTACATTCTGACACCTAGGGAGCACCATTATTAAGGGCAAGGGGACCATGATGGCAGGAATCCCTAGGCCAAAAACCACACCCTCTCCAGCTCGTGCCCTATTTCTACATTACAATGTAGGCAGCCCTAAGTTACCGTGCAGCTCAACAGCTGCAAGTTAAAGGGCCAGCCAGCCTATGACACCCAGCCCCCAAGCAACTCCAACACAATACTTTAAGTCGGAGCTATTTATGGGGTGTTAGTCAACCAAGAATGTAAAAAATATATTCCACCCACCCACGATGATGTTGGCAAAATCTCATTAGACATAAACCTGCTGCGTGCGAGCTTGAGCGGGCGCTTTACAAAGCCAATAAATATGGTATGGGCAAGTGGGGATTCTGAGCACTATCATGAGCTTTATGGGCGAAATTCTGACACCACCAGGCTAGGCACAAATGGCCAAATATGGTTGTAGATCACCAGACCGGTCAATAGCGTGGGAATGTTGAGGAAATATGTAGAATGAATTACAAGGAAAAATGTAAATCTGCTGGATTGACATTTTAAGGCTTTTGTTGCGCTTGGAGGATGGCCAACATCTGTGCTTGGGTGGCATTCATCATCTGCCACTGCTCAAGCATAGCCTCCCTATGCCTGTTGATATTCCTAATTTCCTCAATCAGGGTGGTAAAGTTGTTATTGAAGTTTATTAAATGTGCTGCCAGCTTCTCTCTTAATCTTAGGTTCACTGCCCGAAAATTGCGGCTGTCAATCCGCCATGCTGTCTCCAGGATCTGCACAACCCTAGTCTGGCTGACATGGCGACGTGCCTGAGGGTGTCCTCCACTTCCCCGGGTTGGGTTCGTGCAGATGCTGGAGGTCTAGGTCTAGCAACCAGACCAGATGTAGTAGGCAAACCCCCTGCAGCAGAGCTAGCACATGGGACAGTTGGTTGCGTCTCTTGCTGCTGGCCATGCTGGTCTGCCGACAGAGGGCGTGTTTGACTCTGCTGCAGAGGATTTGAGGGCGGCTGCTGCTGGGGCATTGACACATGATGCGGCTGGGTAGGCATTAGTGGGTCCTTGGTAATGATCTCCTCCTCCTCTAGATGGTGTATTGCATCCATTAGGGGTGGTGTCTGTAGGGATATCGAAAATGAACTGTGTAAGATAGTTGGCCAAATATATGTTTTCTCTTCAAAAACCAACTATACCACCAGATACAGGGGACGGCGATGGGGACTACATGTGCCCCATCGTTCGCGAACCTGTATCTGGGTTGGTGGGAGAGGGGGTTGTGGGCTGAGGACGAGATGGCCCAGTACCTGTGCCATGTTTCTGCATGGCACAGGTACATTGATGACATTCTGGTCATCTGGGAGGGGCCGAAGCAGGAATTGGATGACTTTGTGACTCGGCTCAATCAAAACATCTACAATCTTAAATTTACCTGCGAATACAACGATAAGGTGACCTTTCTTGATATAGTAATTAGTAAGGACTCTTCTGGCCACATAAGTACCATATTATACCGCAAACCCTCAGCTGCCAATACCACTCTTAGAGCCACCAGCTCCCATCCTGGCCACCTATTAAGGAGTATTCCGTACGGAGAGTACATCCGGGCCCGTCGAAACTGTAGCACTATAGAAACATTCCAAAGAGAAGCAGACAACATCAGACAACACCTATCCGATAGAGGATATAAACAAAGGGACTTAAAAACAGCTTATCAGAAAGCAAAGAGACTGGACAGGCAAACACTTTTATATAGACCCAACCAAAAGAAGGGACCACAGGGCCCTGCACTAATCCTCACGTATACGGAAGCACATAGTAAGATCCGCCAAATACAAAAACACTGGCCAATTTTATTGAATGATGTCCATATCAAGACATTCTTACCTCAGAAACCAAAAATCATTTTCAGAAGGTCCCGTAACCTCAAGGACCGACTGACACACAGCCACCATAATGTCAACAGACGGGACGAGTGCTGTAAGCAAAAGAGGACATTCCGCTGCGGACACTGTAATATGTGCACATATATATTACCAGGCCCTATAGTGAATATACCTGGAAAAAAAGAGATCACCCCCAGACACTACATAAATTGTCAGTCAACGAATGTAGTGTACGTACTAACATGCAGTTGTGGGTGTTTTTATGTTGGAAAGACGAACCGTCATCTTAAACGACGGATCTACGAGCACCAGTACAACATCAAAACAGGGAACCTAAAAACCCCTGTAGGACGTCATTTTGCTTTAAAGCATAATAAGGACCCGAGTTACCTAAAAGTACAGGGTCTGGATCATATACATCCCTCCCAGAGGGGAGGAGACATTCAAAAAATAACTCTCCAAGTGGAAACAAGGTGGATTCATAAGTTGCAAGCACATCGATTTCCAGGCTTAAATGAGAATTTAAGCTTTGCCCCCTTCCTATAACAATGTGAACAACAAATCCCCCCCCAAAAAAAAAAGATTGCCCCCTTCCTGCAACAATGGGAGTATGGGATCCACTGGAACACACACGGAAAGGGATGATAAAACTCCAGAATGCCAGATGGACCTAGGAGTCCAGTATAGGTAGAATAAGTGGATTGTTAATTTACCTTATGAGTGTAAAAAAATTATATGCAACAAGAAACACTGGGTGCAAGTATTTGAGACTATGAGATGAACAACAAGGACCATAAGGTCAAATAATGATGAGAACAGAAATTGTGAAAAAAGAATGTACATGTGTAGAAGCATGGGTGCATGCATGTGCATGTGTGGCTGTGGTGACATGCACATGCATGCATAGGTGGTATGAACAATGTAAACCGGGGGGGGGTATGGCAGAGCATGTGACAGATGCATAAGGCTAGGAGACATGAAGTCTTACAGCACTAATAATATATGATAATAAAGATATACAGAATGCAATGCTATTCAATGTGACTGAGACTCAGAAAGGAACTTTGCGGTAATTGAAAGCACAAAGAAAATCGATGTAGCATAAGGCCGCCATAAGGGGAGCAGGATGGCTCCATGAAAATGGCGGAATATAACACACAGTTACTAATGAGAGGAGCAGTGAGGCCTTAACAGCATGGCGTGTGATAACACTAATGTAATTGATACAGAGAGGCTCCAAGAAAATGGCGCGGTAGAAAAGGCATAGCCGTACGAGCATTTAGGCTACAATAACATGGCGCAGGTATACAGGCTCCACTAACATGGCGCCAGAGACGCGTGATAGTTGGAACGCACGCGTCACTTCCGGAAATAACCCGGCAGTGACGCGAACCCAGTAATCACGTCTGGAGACACATGGCGCAGCGCAGTAAATAAAAGGGGAGGGAAAGCGGCGCACGCTCGCACCCCTAGACCGACGAGCAATGTGATTAGGAGCCCGGACACAGCACATGCGGGCAGGCGGCTGCCATACAACGCCAGACGCGGATCACACACAGAAAGGAAGGGACACAGCACATGTGGGCTTCTGGAATGAAAAAGAAAACAACAGGGCAACAATAAGCGAGTCCTGGAGACACCACCGATTTGCGCAAGGCTGCTACAAATGGATATGGATACTTGATGTGATTTGTTACTGTTACAAATGGATATAGATACCTGATGTGATTTGTGTTTTCCCTCTCGTTCTTTCTTCCTCTTATTTCCCTTTCCCCTCCCCCCTTCCCTTCTTTCCCTTCTTCCTTTTCTCTTCCTTTCTTTCCCCTCCTTTCCTCTCCTGTTTTGGCTCCTGAACAGGAGGTTGTTTCCCTTCCCCTTCTCCCTAGTTCCCCCCTTTCCTCCCCTCCCCCATTCCCTCCCTCTCCCTTCTCTCTCTCATTTTCCCCTTCCTCCCCCTTTCCTCCCTTCCCCCCTCCTTCCTCTAATATAAGAGAAATCAAAAGCATTTGATATATATGGGGAAAATGATATCTTGTTCAAACATGAGAAGTCCCCCTATGGCTGAGGTTCGTGCCCCTATTGTTAAGATTGGGAGGGTGACAGAAGCCCTGGATTTGGGATGCCCCCTCTCTTATTCCCTATTGTCAAGCCCCTAGGTATAAGAGCCCAAGATAACTATTGGACATATAGCGTATGTCCCAGAAAGGGTGGGGTATTAGGCGCAGATCTGTATAAGGGAATATATATATGCATGATTATAAAACTGCCGATAGAGAAAGATAGTGGTGCAAACAACTATAAGCATGGATATATAAAGAACAATGATACAAATTGAACATGGGTGCCCATTAGGTATAAGAAAACTGTATGATGTATATATTTTTGTGGTTCGAAGTTTCTAGGCATATATGAATATATGATGTAACACAGTAGGTTCTAATAATGTAAGAAATACTTAGAATAGGTACATACATTGGTGGTTAGGGTAAATATAAGTATGTGGATAAGTGTTGTGTTAAAAACTAGGGATACTCACCTCTTTTTTCATCCAGTGTCCCCCGCAGACTCGGCTGTGTCTTGCGTTTTACAGACACCGGAACTATGCGTTCCGGTGCCTGGAACGCAAGCCCGTGACGCACATCCGGCCGGTGTGCGTCACGTGACCGATGGCAGAGCGATGCGCTTCCGGTGGTGCGCGTCTGCCTGCGCTCGTGATTACATGGCCGGGGATTGGCGGGGGAACGGGTAGGGGTGAGTATATTAGGGGGATCAAGATGGAGGGCAGTTATGTCCTATTTGGCCCTGGAGAAGTGACGCGAGGAGTCATGCAACGCGTCGGTCCCGGTTGGGGCTGCTGTGGCTGGTTATATAAGGTACTGTGTTGAGTTAAATACATGTTTGCTTTGCTCTTTCCCATGGCTGTCCTTGTATTAGTTGTAGATAATTAGGCTTTGAATGGCACTTTGCACTTTATATGATTAGACAGATTGATTGTCTTTGGCACAAGTTGTATATATGAAGGTTTTATTTAGACACTGGCACACTTATGATTATATGGCCCTGAAAGGGTAGAGCAGCATCAAATTATATGAAATTTAGTAATTATTTAGCCACAGGGGCGACGTCATCGGGTTACTCTGGATAGAGTGCCGGCCCCTCCCCCTCCCTCCCCCATACATTTTGGTTCTCCTTGAGGTGTTCCCCCCCCTATTTGTAGGGGTTTGTGTGTAAATACATGTATTTTAATCAATGTTTTTAAATATGTATGTACATAGTAGATTGATCTAAATAAAGTAATTATTAATTGAGAAATATAATTGGAGTGGTGCCATTCACTACAGGGAGTGGATTGGGGGAGTTTGGGACTCCTTTGTTCTGTATATACGCAAGAATATATAAATAAATATGTCCCAATTTATGAGAAAAAGACTAGCCAGGCAATAAAGAACTGGGAGGCTACTAATTGAAGGGATCCCAGGATCAAACCCATAAAAATATAGACGGCCCCACACCAGGTGAGGCCGCTTACCTGCCCCAGTAAGGCTTACAAAAGCCCAGCACCCAACCAAAGAGGTGGTGGAGACAGGCAGAAAATGTCAGCGAAGGCGGGAGTGGCCGATTAAAACAAAGGAGAAAAGCGGAGGGGGGAGGGGAGCTGGATAAGGTGAGAAAAGCGCAGGCAGCCAAAAGAAAGCCTGACACCATACAGCCTGCCCCGGTCACCCCTAAAGCTGACCCAAAGCTCTGGCTCTACAGGCCAGCAGCAGCAGCCCGCAAAACAGAGACTGCCATATAAGGAGGAATCAAAGTCAGGCCATATGCACACTCACTTGCAGTGCAGCCTGACAACGTTGAAATAAGCAAAACACACGAACATACAGTAAACCATACACACAATACACATCCCTCTACCCCCCCCCCCCATAGTGAAGGGAGAAGGGACCATAACGGGAGAGTAAGGGGCTAAGGGGACCCTCGGGACAGGGGCATCCCATTTCCGGATCACCATGCCGGATAGCCGCATTGCCCCACGCATGAGGTCGAGCCGAGGAGATAAGCTCCTAGGCACCTATAGTGCCATCTACCATTTGCCCAGTGAGCAGCCTAGGCTGGGAGGCTTCCATTCCACCATCAAGGTATAAACACTCAAACCGGGCAGAAATAGATCAAAAGGGGGGTGCCGGGGTAAGACCCCGGCTACTTGTAAGCAGGAGACTTCAATCTTCTGTCTTGTCGTCAAGCAGAGAGAAAAATACTGGTGATTGAAGGGAGGTACCAGGTATATATAGGCCGGAAGGGGGCTCGTTACAAGACTTCCTCTCTGCACAGCGTCACCTGGCGGTGAGTTAACCCATTAAGTGAAGAATATTTAAAAGTGAAGCGGGGTGTGTGGCACACCAGGAATATATATATATATATATATATATATATATATATATATATATATATATATACATACCCACTGCATACCATGGCCCAATACATACATATCCTCTTACTACAGTAATTCATGTAAACACAGTATATTAGGGTGATTGTAGAAAGATATATACACACCAATGCAGCGGACCTGTGGTGACTATTGCCTGGGCGGGAGGCTTCCACATACTAAGCGAACATATGGCAAGCACTAATGTGTGTACTAAAGTGGTATGGGCCCAGATAGCTTTATGATGTCATTATTGTAATGTAAATAGCATTAGGCATGATTGTGCTGTTAAGGTCATTAATGGCATATGGTAATAAAAATGTCAAGGGTCGCACAAATATTGAGAACACCCATATATAAGTTAGTGATCATAGTTGTTGTCCAACAAATTCCCATGGTCAGGTAAGCATATGACATGGCTATAGACGGAATATATAGAATACTATATACCATATGAGGACAACATATAACTAAATATACAGGCAGGGAAATGACAGCATAAAGAAGAAAACCCCCAATGGCAGGGGTCAGAAGCAGCTTATAAAGAGACATAGAATACTGGTCCATGGATACAATGGCTTTAGATCACAAGACCCGGGCACCATGGGTAGGCCAGTGGCAGATCACCTCTGGTTCCCACTAAACATGCTGGATCAATCTGTCTCTGGGCAGGGATTACATGGGTTTATGCGACTATATGACATCACCCACACAGTTTATAACATACATACAGGGGACCCCCGATGTAATAGTTAGTATAATGTGCCCCAATATCAGACCGCCCATGGGGGAGTGTCTATATGAGGGGATGAGGAGTCCCAGGCTGGGTTACTTGGTGGAGGCAGGGGGGAGTGAACTCCCCCAAAGCACTTCACTTTGAGGCAATCTCTTGCTTCATTACCAGGATCTAACCTAGGGCATCCCATGTCTGGTATAAAGAAAGGAATGTTGCACCTTACCGGTTGCTGAGCCTCCTTGTACCAGTAGCCAACATTGTTGTGAGGACTGGTCCGCTTTATCTAAGCTTGCCTGTGTGCTTGCCCTCCACGCCGTCCTTCCTTATCCCTGTTGCATGCTGTCTATGCAACTACTGCTGCCACCATTCCACTCTGGGGTCTTCAAGCTTCGTCCGACCTACATGCTGCCTGTGGTGCAAAATGTCGTCCTTCCTCTTCTAGGATGCGGCACGTGTCATCGGCCGAACCCGGAAGTGATGTCAGCACTAGGCCACTGATCTCGGACTTTTGGAGGGAAAAGTTACTAACTGAAAGATAATCTATTTACCCTCAAAAATTCAAAATGACTGATCCAGTGCCAAGAAGTCATGTAAGGGTACAGCAAACCCATAACTAACCCAGTTAGTGCATGATCAGAACTATGTGGGAATAAGCGCCGGCTGTACCAAGAACTCAGATGAGCTACATCTGGATATGCATTTCATGGTCAGTGGGCTTCTCCAGAACTTCTGGAGTTGAAAAGAATAAATTAAAATAAAAAATTGGCTGAAGTCTAACACATCTTAGCACACTCTGTCCAGCGGCTTCCCTGGGAGGAAACACAAAGTCACACTGATAGATTCCTGAAAAGTTTGTTACCGGTAAGTCTTGTGGTGGTTTTTTCAAGTCAACCTTCAGCAGGACCACACAGAGAAGATTAGGCAAGTAATCATACATTAGGGGTGGGAAGCTGCAAGTAGTACCCTTCTACTGCAGACCTGATGTTTTGCAGATAGTAAATCAAGTCTAGAATGTTTGAGGAAGGTGTAGGGCGAAGACCACCTTGCTGCTTTACATATCTCATGCAAAGAGGCACCAGCCCTTTCTTCTCCTAAGCGGCCATAGCTCTTGTAGAATGGGCTGAACCTCTGGGGGAGATACCCCCAGTAGTATATTCTTGTGCAATAGTCTGTTTTATTCATCAGTTGACTTGGAAGTCCTGGAGGACCGGAAGCTGCTGCTCCTTTCTTTTTTCTCTTCTCTGTTCTGCTATACGCCATTCTCTGGATCCTTTCAATAAGGATCAAGGCTCTTCTAACATCTAGCAGTGAGAAATCTTCTTCCTTGCCTGCTCCCTTTGCTAAGGCTGGAAGAACTAACTCTTGCCCTCCTGTTAGCCCAAGTCACTATCTTTGGCAGCGCCATGTATTTGGCCTAAAATAACCCTCTTTGGTAATACAGCACACTATTTTTCTTTTATGGATAAGGCCTGTAGTTTACTAACTTGTCTGGCGGAATATAGTTAGCAGAAAAACAAAATTTCAGTGACAACCATGTTTTTTGACACCTCATCCAGAGGTTCAAAGGGAGGCTATATTAAACCTTTTAATACAAGTCCCAGTTAGGGAACCCCTTAAATTGCGCATAACTGCCTTGAAAAAAAATGAATAAATTGTTCATTCGCCTCAATTTTAAATAATAGTGATGGAGCTACTCCCACCCCCTTTGCTCAGTTTGAATTGCCATGAACACACACAGGGAGGGATTCAGCCACCATGGATCTCTCCCTATGGAGTGTTCTAAAGGGAGGCTGGCAGCTTCCCAGGTGAGTAGCTCTGGCTGCATTGCATGTCCCAACTTTGGGGACTCAAAAATAAGAGTAGGGACCACACTAAACACAGAGTGCCTTGCCGGGGCAGTGTGGCTTCCACATGTATCTGCAGATATGTGCAACTAAATCTCTGTCTTACCCCATAGCTAGACATGTTTGGTGCT
The DNA here is from genome assembly GCA_027917425.1 of Gastrophryne carolinensis. Classification (NCBI taxonomy): domain Eukaryota; kingdom Metazoa; phylum Chordata; class Amphibia; order Anura; family Microhylidae; genus Gastrophryne; species Gastrophryne carolinensis. The sequence goes on along the minus strand of CM051240.1, from coordinate 99,616,305 downwards.
TAATACTTGGATGATGAGAGGGTTAAACTGGGCGGTAAATTGGTTCCCAGGCCCTGAATAATAATGATGATAATTTTGTATAAATAGTGATGGAGCTACTCCCACCCCCTTTCCTCAATTTTTGTTCGAGAACAAGTAATAATGGAGAAGTCTGAGTCTTTAATGTACTTACAGCCAGCCCCTAATCAAACCCTTCCTGCAGGAATTAGAGTACTGCGCCTGTGTTTTTCTTCAGCTGGTTCATTTCACAAAAGCAGCAAAACCTTTTTGTAGATTCTCCTAGTAGTTAACTTTCGGCTGGCCAGAAGAATTTCTGTGGCTCTATTGAACAACCCTTACCTCTTAGCATGTGTCTTTCAGGATCCACACTGTCAGCAGCAGTTTTGCCGGTTTAGGATGCAGAATGACGTCCTGATGACACTGACCACACATGGCCTTAAAGTGGTAAGAAAATGTTTTTATATAGCTCAATGGGGTTAAGGATCTAATTCCCCCCTGATGATTTAGACACGCCATCATGGAGGTGTTGTCTGACATTATCTGAACATCATTGCCCACTACTGCTGGCAAAAATTGGTAGTCAACTTGACCAACAGGAGTTCTCTGAAATTCAAGGTCCTTTGGGCCTTTGCGACTGTTGTGACTAAAAACTTGTTGGTCTGTTTCCAGTCTCTTAGAATATCTGGATATATCCACCCTAGGAGACCTTCTAACCCCTTTGAACTTAACTGGACTAGTTGATCCAGTGAACCCTGCTGCTTGTTTCACTGTTCTAGCAGAAACCTGTGTAATGCTTTTGTATGTTACTGAGCCCAAGATACGCTGGGATAGTCAAGGTCATAAGACCCAGTATCTTCATCATTTCTCTTAGGGAGACCAGAGGGACTGAAGATAATCTTGGGGCCTATGTTGTATTTTTTTTCTGTGGAAAAATAGCTTTAGCTGGGAGCTGCCCATGTTGAACCCCAGAAATTGTACTATTGACTGGGTATTAGGTTGGACTTCTCTACATTTATTATTCAACCCAAACCCCTCAAACGGATAGGGTCTTTACAGATCTTCTAGCAATGCTGATTGTGACTAGTTTAACAACAGGAGGCCGTCCAGATAAGGGATCAAATGATTTCCTGTTGCCCGAGGTAAAACTTTGGTTCTGCTAGTATCCTTGTAAAGGTCTTCAGGGATGATGACAGACCAAACAGGAATGTCCTGTACTGGTAGTAAAGGATTTTCTGACATAACAGAACCGCCAACCTGAAGAATTTTTGGTGTGAGATCATAATGGGAATATGCAGATATGCATCTTGTAAGTTTAGAATCTATCAGAACATTTTTGACCGAATAATTGATTACTTATTCTCTTGTATCAAATGAATCTGTTTAATCTTCCTAGATTCAAAATCATTTGATATTTTCTTGATGGCTTCTGAACCAGCAAGACATGAGAGTAGAATCCCTCAGGGAGGGAGGACAGAAGGACCCCTTCTATCACATTTTTCTGCAAAAGCTTCTGTAGAACTAGAGAAAAGGTTTCCCTCTTTTGGGGGCTTTTGGTATCTGGAGGGATGAAATTCGAATTGATACCCTTTTCTAGTATCTAACTATTCTCCAAGTGGGTATGAAGCAGGAGAGTCCGCCCCCCCCAATCAGAATATCTTTGGTAGGATTGCGGCTTAGGCCCCTCCGAAGGCTTGTCAACTTTTGGGGGCTAGGCTAAACCCAACATTTTTCTGAATTCATACTGTTTAGACTGGGTTAAGTGTGGAGTGGCCTCACCTCTATTACCAAAGTTTGGATTAAAAATTTTGCTTCCAGGTTAGGGAATATTTTTCCATCTTCATTTTACATGAACAATTGATTGATACCCTTTTCTAATATCTGTAACTACTCTACAAGTGGGTATGAAGCAGGAGTCCCCCCTCATCAGAATATCTTTGTTAGGATTGTGGTCCTGATGATTTCCTCTGAAGCATTAGTAAGGAAATAAAGGCTCTATTAAGGGCTGGCAAAATCAGTGCCAGGTTACCGAGGGAACTTACTTTCCATCATCTTGCCCTTCCCCTGAGGATTATATCAGATGCCAATGCTGGCCTTAACATAGGATTACAGTGTCACAAGCTCTTTTTAGTGAACGATCCCCCCTCTGCAACCCATTGGCACGCGTAAGGCACTTAAGTCCCCAAAAACTTAAATCCGCCGTTCTGGACATCTGACCTAGTGGTGCATCCAAATTTGGCACCTTTTTCCACGGTTCCAAATCCTGATCGTGGAACATGAATATCCTTTTTAAGGCGATGGGCATACATTTATATATATAACCTTGAACTAATTGGAGTTTTTCCTCTTGCTGAATCCCCCTTGTATTATATCATGTATGGATACAGATTATATATATATATATTTATTGTGACAGAGTGTCTGGACAAGTCATAGAGGGTGTGTATATCTGCCCAAGATTTCTTGTATCTGTCAGGTAAAATCAACCAGGAGGTTAGAAACTAGAGATCTAGGATCTCTAGTTTAGAGTTTGGGTAAAAACCCGTTTACAGGGCCTGTGTTGCTGGAGTGGGGAAGAGAGGGTGGGCCCCACTCCACCCGGACAGTCCGGGTCTTGGGCTGTCTGATTGGTCCAAGGTGTGCTTGCCTGATAGAAGGGGGGCGTTCACACACACTGTCTCTCTCATCCTGGGAGCAGGACATCTGCTAGGAGCCTGTGGGAGCATTGCCAGTGGTATGTCATGATCTGTTATGTTATGGTGCCCGGTACTAGGCCGGCACTGGGTTAATCAGGAACACCTAATGTTTAGTTAGAGCCGGGTAGGCATAGGACTTATTTTGTTTAGTTTTGTTTTACTTTATACCACAATCTGGCAATAAAACTGGCTGAGGTCAGTTAAATGATCCTTTCTTGTACTGTGGACTTTGTGCCTGCTGAAAGTGTGCCCGTCTACCCAGGAGACGACTAACCCGCTACCTAACCCCTTACAATTGGTGGAGGATGCTGGCACTAATTTTTGGCAACAGAAAACAAAGCTGGAAATTTATAGGGACGGAGTCCCTTTTGTTGCAGACTGTTTCTTTTCCTCTGGAAAATGGAGGATGTAATTATGTTGCAAGCTGTGGCATCTCAACAGGAGGCTACCATGGTGCAGCAAAGAGCACTTGAGGAATTAAGCCGCAGGCTGACAGCTCAACTGGAGGAGACACAGGAAGAGCAAAGGAAAGACCCAGAGACCTTAAAATTTGCAGACACTACTCAAGCCTCCATAAGAGACTCAGTAAGGACGTTATAAAGTGTTTTCAATGTCAAATGCCCGGTCATATTATTGCCAATTGCCCAATGTTTGATGATGCCATGCAATGTGATGTCTCCTACATAAACCGCCGCTTATCACTGTATGCTCAGCTTGCGTGTGTAGCGTTACCAAATGCTGCGGATGAGAAACACATGTGTCCTATTATGGTCGAAGGTAAAGTTGTAAATGCACTGTTAAACTCAGGTAGTCTAGTGACCCTGGAAAACGCAGATTTGGTACCTCCAATAACCCGTCTGGTGAAAACTATTAGGGTTACTTGTATTCACAGGGACACTCGACATTACCCCACGGCTGTAGTGGACATACATACAGTTTGGTGCAGTAAAATTCATGGTAGGGATAGTGCCATTATAAATGAAATGATGTCATCATGGGGCGGGACCTCCCACATTTCTGGAAGATGTGGGAACAGAGAGTCTCAAATACACTGCCAGTAAGTGGGGCCCTAATTGAGGAGGAAACTTTCCCCTTTTCGGTTATGGCTGGGGAAGAAGCTGAACCCCACAATGTGGTGTCCCCAGAGGGTCATAGCAGTCTAGAGCCCCCTAGTGACAGTATTCCTGATCTTGAGGTGCTGAAGGATCAGTTTGGTGCTGAACAGTTGAAAGATCCCACTCTTACCAGAGCCTGGGAAAATTTTAAAATGATTGATGGCAACCAGGTGGAGCCTGAAACCAGACTGTCCTATCCATACATGGCAGTAAAACATGACTTGCTGTACCAAGTGGTAAAAAGGGGAGAGGATCTGGTGGAGTAGCTAGTGGTCCCTAAGCCATATAGAAGGTTTTGTGCTAGATCTGGCACATGGTCACCTTATGGGGGGGGGCATTTGGGGACAGAGAAAACTATAGATAGAGTCCTTCAACGGTTCTTCTGGCCTGGGGTTTACAAAGACGTGAAAGATTATTGTGACTCCTGCCCAGAGTGCCAGATTTCAGCTCCTCGGCCACACTACCGTAGTCCCCTGGTTCCTCTACCAATTATTGAGGTGCCGTTTGAGAGAATAGCAATAGATTTGGTGGGGACCGTTGTAAGATCTGCTCGCGGCCACCAGCATATTCTTGTAATTATGGAGTATGCCACCCGTTACACGGAAGCTATACCCCAATAGAATGCGTCATCCAAGGCTATAGCTAAAGAGTTGGTGCACGTGTTTAGCCGGGTAGGACTACAAAAAGAGATCCTTACAGATCAGGGTACCCCCTTTATGTCCCGGGTGATGAAAGAGCTGTGTAAATTATTCCAGGTGAAACAGCTGCGTACTTCTGTCTACCATCCGCAGACCGATGGACTGGTAGAGAGATTCAATAAAACCCTAAAAGCCATGTTAAGGAAGGTGGTGGACAAAGATGGGAAAAATTGGGACTTCCTTCTCCCTTACCTAATGTTTTCCATCCGTGAGGTCCCTCAGTCATCTACAGGCTATTCTCCATTTGAGTTACTATACGGCCGTCACCCGAGGGGTCTTCTAGATATAGCAAAAGAAACCTGGGAAGAAGAAGCTACCCCCTATAGGAGTGTCATTGAACATGTGGCCCAAATGCAGGATCGAGTCTCGGCAGTATTGGCTATTGTGCGAGAACATATGGCCCAGGCTCAGGAGACACAACAAAGAGTATATAACCGCAGTGCCAGAATATGTACCTTTGCACACGGTGACAGGTTTTAGTGCTGATCCCTACAGTAGAAAGTACATTTCTGGCTAAATGGCAAGGGCCCTTTGAGGTATTAGAAAGAACAAATGAGGTGAACTATAAAATCCACCAGCCAGGTAAACGGAAGCCGGAGCAAGTGTACCACGTCAATCTTATAAAACCGTGGAAAGATCGACTGTCACTTGCTGCAGACACCTCATCCCAACCAGAGCAGCTGGCCTCTGCGGAGCTCTTGTTGCCATAAGTAACAGTACCCGATTCCCTTGCAGATACACAGAAAGTAGAAGTGCAGGGGTTTCTCTTTAAGAACAGGGTTTTTTTCTGATACCCCAGGTCGTACCTCTCTCATTAAACATGACATTCTGACTGAACCAGGTGAAAAGGTTAAGCTGAGGCCCTACAGAATACCAGAGGCCAGGAGAGAGATTATCTCTGCAGAGGTGAGGAAAATGCTAGAACTTGGGGTAATAGAAGAGTCCCATAGCCAATAGTCCAGCCCCATAGTTCTGATCCCTAAGCCAGACGGCAGCTGGAGGTTTTGCAATGACTTCCGTAAGCTTAATTCTATATCTCAATTTGATGCTTACGCGATGCCACGTGTGGATGAGCTAATTGATAGACTCGGAAATGCCCGTCATATAACAACCCTAGATCTAACCAAAGGGTACTGGCAGATACCATTAACAGATGAGGCCAAAGAGAAAACTGCCTTTGCCACTCCAGACAGGTTGTTTCATTATGTTGTTTTGCCGTTTGGGTTGCATGGGGCACCTGCCACCTTCCAGAGGGTTATGGATAGAATTTTGAGACCTCACAGACAGTATGCAGCAGCATATCTGGATGATATAATCATCCAAAGTCCAGATTGGGAGTCCCATATACCTAGAGTACAGGCTGTTATCAATTCTCTGCGTGAGGCAGGATTTACAGCCAATCCAAAAAAATGAGCCATGGGACTGGAGGAGGCCAAGTACCTGGGTTACAACATAGGCCGTGGCTTGGTAAAACCCCAACTACATAAGATTGAGGCCATACAAAGATGGCCTCAGCCTGTTAACAAGAAGCAAGTCCGTGCTTTCTTGGGAATTACATGCTATTATAGAAGGTTTATACTTAATTTTGCCTCCCTTGCGGCCCCTTTGACTGACCTGGCGAAAGGCAAAGACTCTGTCATGGTTAAGTGGACGACACAGGCGGAAAAATCATTTCAGACCCTTAAAAACCTACTGTGTGCTCAGCCGGTGCTGATAACGCCATACTTTAGGAGAGATGCATCTGATGTGGGACTGGGGGCAGTACTGTCACAGGTGCGGAATGGTGAGGAACACACGGTGCGGTACTTAAGTAGAAAATTAAATGATCATGATTCATGAGACACAGTATGCGATTGTAGAAAAAGAATGCCTAGCCATTAAATGGGCCCTAGAAGCCCTCCATTATTACCTGCTTGCCCGTCAGTTTGAATTGGTTACGGACCACGCTCCCCTCAAGTGGATGTGTGAAAATTAGGAAAATAATAGGAGGGTTACAAGATGGTTCTTGGCCTTACAGGAATACAGGTTTACAGTAAAACACAGGCCAGGGACCCAAATGAAAAATGCTGATGCCTTATCTCAGGTACATTGTATGATGTCCAGTTGTGTTCCAGCCCCGGGCCTGAAACAGAGGGGGGGGAGGATGTGTGACAGAGTGTCTGGACAAGTCAGAGGGTGTGTATATCTGCCCAAGATTTCTTGTATCTGTCAGGTAAAATCAACCAGGAAGTTAGAAACTAGAGATCTAGGATCTCTAGTTTAGGGTTTGGGTAAAAACCGTTTACAGGGCCTGTGTTGCTGGAGTGGGGAAGAGAGGGTGGGCCCCACTCCACCCGGACAGTCCGGGTCTTGGGCTGTCTGATTAGTCCAAGGTGTGCTTGCCTGATAGAAGGGGGGAGTTCACACACACTCTGTCTCTCTCATCCTGGGAGCAGGACATCTGCTAGGAGCCTGTGGGAGCATTGCCGGTGGTATGTCATGATCTGTTATGTTATGGTGCCCGGTACTAGGCCGGCACTGGGTTAATCAGGAGCACCTAATGTTTAGTTAGAGCCGGGTAGGCATAGGACTTATTTTGTTTAGTTTTGTTTTACTTTATACCACAATCTGGCAATAAAACTGGCTGAGGTCAGTTAAATGATCCTTTCTGTGGACTTTGTGCCTGCTGAAAGTGTGCCCGTCTACCCAGGAGACTACTAACCCACTACCTAACCCCTTACAATATATATATTACCTGTAATGACTATCTACAGTTTTTGAAACATTATGGGAACATTCCTGTTCCCCTCTTTTTTTGGACCTCGTTATTGATCAGCAAGAGGCAACAAGTAGGGGTTCCCACACACCCTATGAATTGCCCAGTATAATAAGTGGCACCACCAACTAAGTAACAAATACACCCACAAGAAGACAATACAACACAATAGACAATGTTAAAATACATATACACTATCAACACCGGGGAGCGCCAGTATTACATCCCCATATAAATACACCATAATAACACTATACAATAAGAAACCGGCTAAAACACATGAAACTTATACATATCAGCAAAAAATATCCATAATGTGCAATCCCCAAAGGGACCTGTTCTTCATTCAATACCAAAATGTGCAAATAGTGCAATGTAGCTTCTCATAAACTACTATACAATAAAGTGCATATGCAATAGAGATATCCCAATGAAATATACAGGCCAGCCGGGGTAGGTGAAAAATACATACAACAAATATTTATGTTTAATAGAAACCCTCTGAACACGTGTCGTGACGACGACGCGTCACTTCCTCAGGTCAAATGTGTACAGCGTCCATCTTGTTACCTCCTTAAATACCCCCTAGATAATGCTGAAAAGAAGCTCCAGATAGAGGCACCTCCCCCATGAGCAGCTGCGGAGAATGAGGCCGCACAGTGACAAAGGAGCGCCCGATGACGCAGGGACGCCAACAGTCACATGGCACGCTCTGGCCAGAAGTGCGCCAACGCGACCCGTGCATTCCAGCATGGTCACGTGACGCACTCCGGCCGGAAGTGCGCCACGCAACAGCCGTGCTCAAGATGCTGATAAGAAGGAGAGAGCGCATGCGCCACCCACAGGACAGCAAAAGGGATGCGCAGCACACAGCCGCAACAGCACACACACGGAGAGGGAGCTAGGAACTAAGAAGGCCAGGTGAGTATTCTAAGGAGGACAAGAACCCGGACAAAAGAGAACAATTAATAAAACATACAAAAACATATCTATAACACAAACCCTATGTACAAATACATCTTACATGGCAATCTATCTTATCAAATGCATCATAAAAATCGGTATAATACATAATAAACTAATGGTCAATATATGTCTAATGGACTACAAATGGAAGAATACAGGAAGCTTCAACAGAAGCTTGGTGCTGAAATGCCCAAGACGCCCCAACAGCGCGAGTGGAATGAGCAGTAATACGAAAAGGGGGAACTCTTCCCTTAGCAGAATAGGCCGCAGTAACGGCCTGACGTATCCACTTGCTAATGGCAGATTTGGCTGGTGCCAAACCCTTCTTAGGCCCATGGGGCACAACAAAAAAGGAATCCGTCCTACGGAAAGGAGACGTGATAATCAAGTAGTACTTAACACAGCGTACTACATCCAAACAATGCAAAACCCTCTCTTTGTCATTCTTAGGATTAGGACACAAGGAGGGAAGAACAATATCTTGGTTCAAATGAAAAGCAGAAACAACCTTAGGAAGAAAGTCTGGCTTGAACCGAAAGACCACTTTATCCCGATGCCTCTCGTAAGGTAAGGCGCCTGGATAGTTAAGGCCGCCAATTCTGAGACACGCCGGACAGAAGTGATCGCTACCAAGAAGACAATCTTCTGAGTCAGGGTAGACAAAGCAATATCTTGCAAAGGCTCAAAAGGAGGAGCCTGAAGAGCCGAAAGAACCAAATTCAAATCCCAAACAGGGAGTAATGGTTTCCTGGGAGGCCGCACATGCGTAACCCCCTGGAAAAAAGTTTTAACTAAAAGGTTTAAGCGCAACACGCTTCTGAAAAAAGACAGATAAGGCAGAGACCTGCCCTTTCAACGTACTTAGCTGGAGACCAGAGTCCAGCCCTGATTGTAAAAACTCCAGAATCCTGGGGACCGAAAGGACCCTACAAGGAAAAGATCTTATCTCACACCAAGTGATATAGGCTTTCCAAGTCCTATAGTAGGTGATGGAAGAAGACTTCTTCCGGGCACTGATCAGAGTCTTAATGACTGAATCAGAAAGACCCTCCTCCTTCAGGATGGAGGTTTCAGCAGCCAGGCCATCAAACCCAGCGCTGGTAAATTGGGGTAACACAATTGAGTGAGCAGATCGGGCCGAAGAGGCAGAACGACCTGGTCCACTGCCAGCCAAACGATGTCTGCGAACCTTATTCGTCTTGGCCACTTTGGGGCCATGAGAACGGCGTACACCCTTTCCAGAGCCAACTTCTGAAGAACTCTGCCCAGCAAGGGCAACGGAGGAAACAGGTATAGAAATCCCAGAGCTCCTCAGTTCAGGGACCTGACGTCCACTGTCCGAGCCAGAGGATCCCGGGAGAGTGACACGAAGCTCGGGAGCCTGTGATAGTGATGAGGGGCCAACAGGTCCACCTCCGGAGTCTCCCATTGGAGACACAATAAGTGAACCACCCGAGGATGGAGAGCTTATTCTTCCAGACGGGGAGAGCACTTGCTCAACCGGTCCGCTACCTGTTCCATCACCTCTGGAATGTAAACCGCCGAGAGTCAGGGAACATGGAACACTGCCCATGTCCGGATCAGGGACATTTCTCTGAGAGTACTCAGACTGCGCGTCCTTCTCTGAAGACCGACGTAAGCAACCGCTGATCGCTTGTCTGAACACATCTGGACCCGAAGGCCCAGAACGTACTGAGTCAGGAGAGCAAACACCTGAAAAAGGGTTCTCGGATTCAGAATACTGATGGGTAAGTGGGGCCTCCACTGCCCCTGAAACCACAGCTCCTGCCAGAATCTGTCCCATCCCGACAGACTGGTGTCCGTGGTGACACCTTTCCAAGGGGGGGTCAGGAAAGACCTGCCCTATACAAGATTGGTCGAGACCAATCATCACAGGAGGGACTGCCGTACACGGGAGGACAACTGGAAGGACTGATCCAACAACAGAGGTTGCTGGTCCCAACACGCTAGCAGAAATAGCTGAAGCGTTCTTGTGTGAATTTGGGCAAAAGAAAGACACACTCCGTCTTGATGAGAGTTCAGGTCGGGCTGAACCGACCCCTGAATGGACCGTGAGGGAGGGTGAGACTCGAATTCCAGGTTGTGACCTGGCGACACTACCTCCTGGATCCATCTGCCTAGAACCACATGGTTCCAATGGTAGAAGTGTCGCAATAGTCCCCCCACCCGCACGGGTGAGGGCAGCCCCTCATTGCTGAGTGAGCTTATCAGCAGGTTTGGGCTTGGTGCCCCAGGACTGAGAGGGCCGGCCACGGCCCCTCCCCCGAGTCCAACCTGCGCCACTGGTAGCGGGAAAGGACGTACCTTTGCCCGCTCTGAACCTTTGAAAGGAAGGCCTACCGGAACTTGTCCCCCTGAAGGGACCACGAGGCCTTTTGCGTTGTGGCATCTTACCACCTTTTGCGACTGAATCAATTTTCTCCCCAAACAGACGCAACCCCAAAAAGGGGAGAGCTGTGAGTACCTTTTTGGAAGCCGTGTCTGCTGACCACTGACGTAGCCATACTGACCTGCGAATAGCCACCAGCATAGCTGCTGCCTTGCTACTCATAGTCAGCGCATCATCCTGAGCGGCCAGGACATAAGCCACAAAAGATTCACACTGCTTAAGTGCAGTGGACTGTTTGCAAGCGGGATCAAGATCCTCATATAGCCCCTGAATTAGGGACTTAATTGCCAATAGAAGAAGGGCTGAAGCACATACCGGGCGCAATGCTGACCCGGAATAGATAAAACCATGTCGAGCGTATTGGTCAATCCTACGATCTTCCCCATCTTTGGGGACAGTGGTCTCAGCAGATTGTACCATAGCCGAGCTGGAGAGTCCTAGTACAGGGGTATCGACGTCCGGAGGGACAGACCAAAGCTTCACCAAGTCTGGTGGAAAAGGATAACGCTTTTCCCAACTGGAAGGAATTCCAGATAACCGTGTGGGATGTTCCCATTCCTTAAGAACCACCCTCTCAAAGTGGTGCTGTCTGGGAAAAACCAAACTCGGCTGAGGCTCTTTAAATAACTGACCCTTTGGCGGGGCGGCCGCCTCAGGCGTATCTAAACTCAAAATATTAAACATTTGAGCCAGAATGGAGGGGGTGTCAAAGACAATCCCCTCTGACCAATCGCCGATCTCATCAGCCACACGCTGACCTGTCGGCTCATCTGACTCCGACGGGAGTTCATCCTCGTCAGGGGATCCATCGGACCATTCCACAGGTTCACAAAACTGGTCCTGTGGAGCCGAAGGTACTGGAGTCAGGTGCCTTCGTTTTGCAGCAGCCTTCAACGCTGCTTAAACGGGCATCATTTTCCGGGGGCAGGGCTGTGCTGCCGCCTCGGAATGCAAATCCCCACTTTTGACAGTGTCATGCGGGGTCCAGAATAGGGAGGGAGAGGTAGGAGATGATGAAGGATGCGATGGCCCCGCAGCCGAAGCAACGGACTGGCGCGCAATAGTCTGTTTTGCACAAGGGATGCAAATAAAGATGATATCAGCTGGGAGTGGAACGCCACAACCTACGCACCCCCCAAACGGCACAGCAGAACCGTTTCCGGAATCTACGGAAGCCTCCATATGGTGATTAATGGGACTTTTAAGGCATAAGCCGACCCGGGATGCCCCCTTTATTTAGTAATGTCCCGGAAGGGAGGATTTTTATATAAATTTTTTTTTTTTTTTTTTTAAGTTTAGGTCCCCTTTAATAGAAACTATATATATATATATATATATATATATATATATTTATATATAGTCTATGTATATAAACATTCAAAGCAATCCCAATAATTAGCCAGGTACATAGAGCTGGAGGGCCACATAAGCAGGGATCCCAGGATCTGCAAGGCAAAGAAACAACCATCAGATCCTTCACATGTGTATAACATATAAGTATGGCACCAAGTGCCCTTAAATGACGCCCCCTTAATAACAGTGACTGCTCACTGTATTGTTTAAAAAGTATTCCCCATTTAACGGCCCCAACGGGAGGGGCCGCTTACCTGGACAGCAATCAGCCGGTAACCTGCAGCCAGCAGTCATGAGACAAAGTGCGGCCGTGCGCCCACGTGACTTCCTGTGCTTTGAAGGAAGCAAGGACGCTGGGCCCGCCGCAGACGCCGTATGATGCCGCATGATGTCGGCGCCGCGCCCCCGGCGCCGCGTCAGCAGGACCCGCCCCCCCTACGCCGATCAGCTGGAAACACTTACAGCTGGGCCACAGCACGTGCGCCCAGGCGGCGGAGGGGGGAGGGAAAAACCGCATGGTGCTGTATAATGCTAAATGAATGCCAGGCGAAGAGAGGGGAGAGGGGGGAGGGGGTAGGGGGCCACAAAGCAACAAACTGCCAGAGAAGTGGCCAGCCTTTACCCAGCGCAGCCTGCCCTTAAAGCAGACCCAAAATATACACATGCTACAGTGAATGTATAAACATGACATATATGTTAACATGCAGTGATATAAGTGAAACACACATACTAAAAGCACACCCTCACCCCCCCCCCCCCCATAGTGAAGGGAGAAGGGATCGTAACGGGAGAGTAAGGGGCTACGGGGACCCTCGGGACAGGGGCATCCCATTTCCGGATCACCATGCCGGTTAGCCGCATTGCCCCACGCATGAGGTCGAGCGGTAGGAGATAAGCTCCTAGGCACTTATAGTGCCATCTACCATTTGCCCGGTGAGCAGCCAAGGTTGGGAGGCTTCCATTTCACCATACAGGTATACAAACTCAAAACCGGGCAGAAATAGACCAAAAGGGGGGTGGCGGGGTAAGAATACCCCGGCCTACCTGTAAGCAGGAGACTTCCATCTTCTGACTTGTCAGCAAGCAGAGAGAAATATACTGGTGATTGAGGGGAGGTACCAGGTATATATAGGCCGGAAGGGGGCTCGTTACAAGACTTCCTCTCTGCACTACGTCACCTGCGGTGGATTAACCCAATAATGGATGAATATTCAAGAAGTGAAGCGGGGTGTGTGGCACACCAAGAATATAGGACAAGGGCTTAAAGAACAGAATATCAGAGGGGGCATGGCCGGCAGCCATCCCCCCCACCCTATATTGGGGTCACAGCACGTCACCTGTTCACCTCTACCCGCATGTCAAAACAGACAGGGAGAGGGGGTGTGTGGTAACTATCAATATACAATCATTGAAGCATAGCAGATGTCATCTCCCCTGCTCCTCGTCTGCGTATCGAATCCCCAGACCAGATTGGTCACACTCTGGGTCTGCTCCTCGAAGTTCTCTCCACCAGAGGTCAAGGACACCAGCTCCCAGCGAAGGATAGACTGGGTGTGCATTTGTCTTCTCTTTACACCTAAACTGGAGATCCATAATTAACCACTTGAGTGTAACAAGCATTCAAACCGCTGTGTACTAGAACCAACAGCCAAAACATGGCTATATACAAATACTGAACACATCCTACCACCAAAAAACAAACAATGTGAGAAGAATAAATTGTGAAAAACCTAGAACCCAAACCACAACACCACATGTGAAATAAATGTTTAATATAAGACCAGTCATAGGACACCAAAAAATGATAAAGGCTGAATACAATCCTCGTGTGTGAAATAAACCCCCCCCATCTCCCCCTTGCTGAAACCATTATGGAAACACATCCAACCCCCCCCCCAACAACCAATATTATATTGTTTTAGGAGCCCTCCAGAAACGGTGTAAAGGCCACGTCCTCGTTAAGACCCCTGGGGACCTGGGAATCAAAGTAGTAGATCCATCTAAGTTCTTGCTGTTGTAATTTGCGTTTAAGATCGCCACCCCTTGGACCAATTACAACCCTTTCTATCCCCATGACTCTCGTCACTATAGTTACTATTGTGTATCTGGAGAAAATGCTGGGCCACAGGCGGAATAATTTTGCCCTGTTGAGCATTCCTAGCTGCTAATCGTATGCTTGAAATATGTGCCTGAATCCTTGCCTTCAGGCTGTTCCGGGTCTCACCTACATACATTTTTAAAAAGCTGCACCAAAGGGCATAGACTACACCTGTGGTGCGGAAGTTGATAAACTGTCTAATCTTCAATTTCTTACCTGTAACAAAATTTTGAATAAACGTACACTTATTCATGTGGGAGCACACCTAGCACCTGCCACATGTGAAATTTCCCACTATTGAGTGCTGGTCACCTTACCAATTCTTAGACCTCTCAAAATGGCTGGGACACAGCCTATCCCGGATGGTTGGTTCCCCCTGTGCAATCAACCACCTAGTTAAGACCCGGATCAGTCCTCAAAATAGCCCAATGTTTATTAAGGGTCCGTCTCAGTTTGACCCAATCATTGTTATAGCGAGTACAGAATCTCACCTCAGAGTTGGTCGTCTCCTCCTCCTTGGGACCAACAAACTCTCTCTGGGCGTGGCCATGGCCCGCTCAAATGTTCTTTTCACCACCAGTTTGGGATACCCTCTGCTTTAGAACCGATGACGTAAGTTCGTAGCCTGTCGTATAAAGCCCTCCTCACCTGAGCAATTCCTACGGGCTCGTAAAAATTGACCAATAGGTATCCCATTTTTCAGAGTGGTCATATGGAAACTCTTATAATGCAACAGTGCATTAACTGCTGTATCTTTACGGTATAGGTCTGTTTGCACTGTACCATCCTCCAAAACGACAATTTGCAAATCCAAAAAGTTAACCTGAGTAGTCGAGAAATGAACCGTGAGAAAGATGTTGTATATATTCGAATTCAGTTTATTGATGAAATCATTTTAAGTCATCCTCAGACCCCTGCCATAACATAAGCACATCTATGTAGCGAAACCAGCCCAGGAATAAATTTGCCACAGAGGGGGCACACCGTTCCCCCATTGCGACACCGCACACTTGGCGATAATATGTGTCATCAAACATAAAAAAAAATGATGTGAGAGCACAAAATCCAAAAGAGATTAAATTCCTGTTGGGAGCGCAGGGTGTCTGCACTCATACCGAGAATGTACCGGCACGTGTGGGCTGCAAGTACATGCAAGATGTTTGTATACAACGTCCATCGTTACCAAAAGAGTATCCTTTGGCAAACTGATGGAGTTGAGCCTGTTCAATAAATCCATAGTCGCGTATGTAGGAATCGAGGGTGACAACAAATAGCTGAAGGTGTTCATCAATGAGAACACAAGCTTTCTCAGCAAGACCCCCGATGCCCGCCACAATAGGTCTCCCCGGGGGGCACCGGGGTTTTTTGTGGATTTTGGGTAGTAAATGAAAGGTTGCTACCACCGGGAACTGGACAGACAAAAAATCAAACAATCTTTGATTAATCTGCCCTATGAAGCGCAGCCAACGGTGATCCCACCATCCGGAAGAGCCCATTTGTTCTACGTCTCTTCCCCCCCCCTCGGCATGTTCTCTGGTTCTCTCTGTGCCTAAAAAATGCTACGAGCCATTGCTGGTCTCTGACGCACAACTGGAAACTGAGGATCTCCTACTCTGGGGTCGGCTATGCCTATGAAAATTCCTCCTATTTCCCCTATGGGACCACCTATAAACTCTCCCCATGTTAGCGTCCGTTTTGTCCCTATTCAATTTGCCCATCTTACTACTGATGATGTCATCCTCCAATCTTTTGAGGTCACCATCCAAAATTTCCTGTAATTTCATCTCAGCAACCGGGATTTCACTAGGTATACTACCATATAGACCATTCAAAAAAGTGGTAGTCTCAGAGAGAGTCTTTTTAACTGTATCAATTCATCAATCAGCCCCATTGCACAACGATTAAGGTGAGTCTCCCACCTCATCCGGGCCTCATCCGGAATCTCCCAGGCCCGAAAAAATTGTACTCTGAGGCCTCTTGGAATGAGAGACTGCCCTTTATAGATCTCTAAACAATGAATGTTCTGCCATAATTTGGTAAAACAAATATTTTCTCTTTTGATTTGATGAAAGTTTCCTTCAAAGCAGGCTGTCAAGGTCCCCCAGACACACCATCTCCCTGTATTCTCCATTGTTGTAACCTTGAAGTCCAACTACTTTCCTTACTTGACCAATCAAACGGCATGGTGACTGTGCAGGTCCCCCTAGATGAGTGTACAATGAACACTCACCTAGTATAGTTGGTAACCAAACTGCTAAAAATACAGTTAATGATGGGGACCGCACCAGTACAAAGGATAAATGGTGTGCACAACAACTGGGCATCTGAGTTGTAAACAACTAAATGAAATGCAAGTAGGGGTTCCCACACACCCTATGAAATGCCCAGTATAATAAGTGGCACCACAAACTAAGTAACAAATATATCCACATAAATTTTTATTTGCTTGTACATAACCACAAAAGACAATACAACACAATAGACCATGTTAAAATACATATACACTATCGACACCGGGGGCGGCAGTATTACGTCCCCATATAAATACACCATAATAACATTATACAATAAGAAACCAGCTGGAACACATGAAACATACATATCAGCAAAAAATATCCATAATGTGCAATCCCCAAAGGGACCTGTCCTTCATTCAATACCAAAATGTGCAAATAGTGCAATGTAACTTCTCATAAACTACTATACAATAAAGTGCATATGCAATAGAGATATCCCAATGAAATATACAGACCAGCTGGGGTAGGTGAAAAAGACATACAACAAATAATTATGTATAATACAAACCCTCTGGACCTCCCCCTGCCAAATGCCCACCAACGCGTGTTGTGAACGCCAACAGTCACGCGCCAACGCGACCATGCACTCCAGCACGGTCACGTGATGCACTCTGGCCGGAAGTGCGCAACGCAACAGCCGTGCTCAAGATGCTGATAAGAAGGCGAGAGTGCATGTGCCGCACACAGGCGGTGCGCGCCTCCGCCCTAAGCACGGCAAAAGGGACGCGCAGCACACAGCCGCAACAGCACACACATGGAGAGGGAGCTAGGAACAAAGGCGGCCAGGTGAGTATTCTAAGGAGGACAAGAACCCGGACAAAAGAGAACAATTAATAAAACATACCAAAACATATCTATAACACATAGGGTTTCTATGTACAGATACATCTTACATGGCAATCTATCTTATCAAATGCATCATAAAATATGGGTAAAGTAAATAATAAACTAATGGTCAATATATGTCTAATGGACTACAAATGGAAGAATACAGGAAGGCTCCAAAGCGCACCCTAACATATATAATCTTAGGAGGTCACAAGGCCTTACTGAGCGCTCCTCACTTCCCACACCATAAACAACAAAAGCAAATGGGAAATAAGAAGGGGGCTTAAAGAAAGAACAGGGGAGAAATAGGACAAGGGTTTGAAAAAACAGAATATCAGAGGGGGCATGGCCGGCAGCCACCCCCCCCACCCTATATTGGGGTCACAGCACGTCACCTGTTCACCTCTACCCGCATGTCAGAACAGACAGGGAGAGGGTGTGTACATAATAGACAAATGGTCAATATATATCTAGTGGACTACAAATGGAAAAATACAGGAAAGTGCCTAAGCGCACCCTAACATATACAATCTTAAGAGGTCACAGAGCCTTACTGAGCACTCCTCACTTCCCACACCATAAACAACAGAAGCAAATGGGGAATAGGAAGGGGGCTTGAAGAAAAAATGGGAGAAATTGGACAGGGGCTTAAAGAACAGAATATCAGAGGGGGGATGGCCAGCAGCCATCTCCCCCACCCTATATTGGGGTCACAGCACGTCTCCTGTTCACCTCTACCCGCATGTCAATACAGACAGGGAGAGGAGGTGGTAACTATCAATCGATCAGCATGAGAACGGCAGGCAATAGGCCTGTTTTTCAGGCTGACTTTATTAACCTGAAGAGGGAATTGTGTGGAAGCAAGATACTATTGAGACTGCGTGACAAAATCTTTTATGGGCATTCCAAATAGAACTCTCCTGCCTCATACTACAGATTTGCCACTGAGTCTGCCCCTTTTTTAAAACTTCTCCCAACCCAGGCACAGAACCATCTGCTAGTGTCCTGGAGCATTGAACTACAACATCAACATGTCTGGACTTTTTAACTTTAACCTTTTACCCTGGTCTGTTTACACATAATCAAATAAAACAGAATCAAGAGATCCTACCACAAGTCGTGCTTCCTTAAGGCCGCTTCCGTATCTGCTGGAGAGGCTGAATTGCGGGAAGGACAGGTCCTCTTTACCTGTCAGGCCGACAAACGCTATTCCCAGCCACGTGCCTAGTCAACACTACCACTGCCGCTTTTTCTTTGTCAGTGCTGGCACTGCTGAGGCAAATCTTTCTAGCCCAGGTGCCGATTAATGAGGTGGAGAGGAACCTTCTGCTCCCTGACTTCTTCCACATGTGTCCCTTCGTCCAGAACTGTGGCCAGGGAGAAATGCTGCATTCCACATCCGGGTTTCGGTCTCACTGTCGAAACCAGAAATGCTGGCAGGTGCTGGTTACCGAGCAGTCACGCCCCCAAATTGACATTGCACAACTAGTGCATTTGTAAAAGACTAGGTGGGAATCTAGCCCCGGCTGTGCCCAGACCTCAGATGAGCATCTCTGAACAGCAGATTACTCCAGTACTATGTAGGTGGTAAAAAAAAAAAAAACTAATATAACAAACTGTCCAAAGTCTAACACATCCAGGCACACTCTGTCCAAAGGTTTCCCAGGGAGGAAACACAAAAAACTGAGGTGGTGAGGAAGGGTGGGGCTGTTCCTGTTTTGTGTTTCCTCCCAGGGGGTGAGGTATAATCTCTCCATGTGGTCACGCTTAAGGATAACTTGGAAAAATGTAAAATTCGAAAAAGTGCAAATGCTCAATCAACATTGTGAGAATAGGCAATACAAAAAGAAATATTTTTTCCCTGGTTCCCCCAATCAGGCTCACCAGACAGAAACCTGAGACTTCCCTAAAGCGGAATTGCAGCCAGAACTTACCTTTACCATCCTGATCCACATACAGGATATCTGAGGAGGTATTGTGGGTCTATCCAGGTCAGAGAAATATAAGGGCCAGGAAGACGGTCAGAGTTAAATTCCCCCACTTCCAAGGTAAAATCCTAAGAACCGGAGAAAGGAGCTCACAGCATACCTTGCAGTCCAGTTTTAACTGCAAGAGATTGGAGCAAAGCTCCAAGTATTTAAACCGGAGCTTCAGCATCATTAAATAAAAGGCCCAACCCATTAACAAAAATATTCCCCAGCATCTAAAATTAATATATGTTACTTTTTAAGTCACTTACTTTTTATTCTTTCCCCCACTGGGCTGTAACTCTGTTATGGACTCTAGGATACGATAGCCCCCATTTTACCTCAAAAGCATCACATACTGAGGAGCGGCACAGTCAGAAGACGCTTCCGGTTTGCAGCCAGGCTGAGACTCCATGGGCCACCATCTTGGATGTTTAAAGGCTCATAAAATGCAGAAGATGGAATGGAGGTAAGATGATTTTTAATGTGGGCAATCTGTATGCACAGGGCGGGAAAAACATATAAAAAAGGCTCTTATTCAGGGTGAAGGTCCGTTTTAATGTCAGAATTTTCCATACAAGTCGTTCCTTTAAAAAAAAAAAAAAGGCTAAAAAATTACAGCAAGTTCAGTTAAAGAGTTTGAAAACACATAAAGCTATTGATCAGCTTGCAATGCATAACTATATCACCAAAACCATATATAGTATGATTTTTTTTACAAAATCCCAAAATTCAATTCTAAATACTACAGCGAAAAAGATACGGTCTTATAATACACAGATGGGGTCTGAATCAGAGCTTTGCTTTATAACTTTTTAAATTAATCTGTCTAAGCTCAAATTATGTTATTTTCCATTAGAGAAATGCAGCCAAAAGCCCATTGTGATTATTACATATCGGAATGAATATGAAGTACAATAAATCCACTTTAATGCTGTCAATGCATCATACATTGAGATAGAAAAGAGAACATACTCATGTATCACCTTTTGTTCCTTCTCTTCCAGCTTTTTAAAAGTCAATTGAAAAAAGTTTTGTGGACTATGACAACTTTCTACGGATGATCTGCTTTGTAACTTGAAATGTTCTTGACTTGTCAATACAAATTAAAGACTGCATGCATCAATTAGTCATTGTGAATTCAAATGTCCTCACTTGGTATAACCTTTCTTCTTTTGTTTGCAGATAAAATAGGCATGACTATAACAGAATATATCCGACTGACAAAATCACACCTTTATATACAGCTAGTGAAAAATGATGTCTACCACCGTGATTGTATTGTTAAAATCTTTGTACTTATGGTTAAACTGCTTTTACCTTATTTGAATACTTTTTATCTGTTAAGACCCCCCCCCCCCCTTCTAATGCTGGTCCATACCTGTTCTAAAGCTATAAAACCTGAACTGGTTGGTTCTGTCCTAGTGATATGGTGAAAATAAAGCCACACACAGAGTTGGGACAGGGAAGTGTTGCTAAGCAGGTTGTTGTCACATATTGCTGGATGTGTTTAGAAAATGCAATTCTGTGAGGTACTCACCTGTAGAATTGTTTTTTCTGGGAATCCATTCCATACACTCCTTACTCCTGGGTTTCCTCCTCCTTGCTGATCACGTGACTGCAAGAAAGAAAACAGGCGCGGCCCTCCCGGCCCATAAGTAGCAGCTGCCCCTAATCAGATCAGTTTACTTAAAAAGCAGTAAATAATTTAGAGGCAGGCCGGGAGGCCGCAATAAGAGTCCATGTTAGTACACATCAAACTCAACCAAAAAATGCTCTCAAATTAAATCATATTACTTATATTCTTTTTTTTTTTTCTTTTCATAAATCTCTATACATATATATAATCTTATATATATCTTCTCTTTCTCTTTAAATGCTCTGAATTAATAATCAAAAATGATTAAACACACCATCAGAAAAGCATCGGAAGATAACATAACCCACAAAAATCGGGTGGGCCGGAGTGTATGGAATGGATTCCCAGAAAAAACAATTCTACAGGTGAGTACCTCACAGAATTGCATTTTTTCTTCCAATCCATTCCATACACTCCTTACTCCTGGGATCTCCAAGAGCAGTGCCATCTATGGGCGGGATCCTCTAATTCAGAACGGCAGGAAGTTCACTTCACTACTGCCTGCAGAATCTTCCGACCAACAACAGCGTCAGCTGAGGCTCTAACATCCACCTTGTAAAACTTGGTGAAAGTATGAACAGAAGACCAGGTGGCCGCTTTGCAAACCTGTTCCACCGAAGCCTGATGCTGAAAAGCCCAGGAAGCCCAAATGGCCCTAGTGGAATGGGCCGTGACCTGAAAAGGGGGTTCTTTTCCCTTGGCCGAGTAAGCTCTAGCTACTGCCTGCCTAATCCACTTACTGACAGTGGCCTTAGCTGGCGGAAGCCCCTTTTTTGGTCCTTCTGAAATGACAAAAGGAAAATCCGTCTTGCGGAAGGCATCTGTAGCTGCCCAATAAAACCTGATGGCTCTAACCGCATCTAAAGAATGAAGCGCCCTTTCCTTAGCATTAGCCGGAACTGGGCATAAGGAGGGTAGAATTACCTCCTGATTAAGGTGAAAAGGAGAGATGACCTTAGATAAAAAATCAGGCTTAAAACGAAAAACTACCTTGTCTCTGTGTAACTCAAAATAAGGAGACTTCATGCATAAAGCGGCTAATTCTGAAACACGCCGCACAGAGGAGATTGCCACTAAAAATATTACCTTAAGCGTCAAAATGCTTATTGGAGAATCAATCATAGGTTCAAAGGGAGCACCCTGAAGAGCCGTCAACACCAAATTCAAATCCCACATCGGTAGAATAGACTTGCGTGGTGGACGAACATGAGTGACTCCCTGAAAGAAAGTCTTAATGAGTCTATTACTAGCGATAGACTTCTGGAAAAAAAGGATAAGGCAGATACCTGTCCCTTTAGAGTGCCCATTTCTAAGCCATTCTGAAGGAATTCTAGAATTCTGAAAATTGAATACAATCTGCATGAGACATTCCTAGCCTCACACCAGGATATGAATGACCGACAGATCCTGTAATAAATCATGGAAGACGACTTCTTCCGGGCCTGAATCATGGTATGAATGACCTTAGTCGATAATCCCTTCTCAGCTACGACCGTGGTCTCAATAGCCAAGCCGTCAAAGCCAGCATCTGTAAATTCGGGTGCCGAAGCGCCCCCTGAGTGAGAAGATCTGGCTCCATCGGTAGGCGCCATTGGTCTACCGCCATCCTTGTTATGTCTGAGAACCAACTTCTTCTTGGCCAATGAGGAGCTGCTAGAATGGTAGGTACTCCTTCCTGAATTATCCTTCTTAGTACTCTACTCAGAAGCGGAAACGGGGGAAAAATGTACAGGAGCTTGAACCTTGTCCAAGGGACCGAAAGGGCGTCCGTGGCTATGGCCAAAGGATCCCTTGACAAGGACATGAATCTCAGCTGCTTGTGATTGTGTCTGGATGCAAAGAGATCCACTTCCGGACGTCCCCAGCGAAAACAAATGGGTTGAAAAACCTTCCAACTGAGGGACCATTGTCCCCGACGCAGAATCTTCCTGCTCAGAGCGTCGGCCTCCTGATTTTCTACCCCCAGGATGTAAACTGCCGAGATGCAGGGAACATTCTCCTCTGCCCAGATCAGAATCCGGCTTACCTCCCGAAGAGCACCCTTGTCCCGGATACCCCCCTGATGATTGATATAAGCAACCGCCGTCCGGTTGTCCGACTGGACTTGGACTGCTTGTCCCTTCAAGCTAGGGGTCAGATACTGAAGTACTAGCCCGATGGCTCTTAATTCCAATACATTTATGGGAAGCTGATTTTCTCTCAGACCCCATTGACCCTGGACTTTCTGAGTCTGCCAAATGCCGCCCCATCCTGTGAGACTGACATCCGTGGCAATGATCTGCCAAGAAGGACCTGCCTACAGACAGATGAAGAGGGTCCATCCACCACAGAAGGGAATGTCTTGCCAAGGGCGTTAGTACAAAGATCTGATCCAGCGACTGTGGGGCTCGATCCCAGCTCGCCAACAGATGCCATTGAAGGGGCCTCATGTGAAAATGAGCAAAGGGCACCGCCTCGAAGCAGGCCACCATCAGGCCCATCAACCTCATACCCAGCCGAATAGTCAGCTGCCGGCAAGCCAGAAAGCACTATCTGATCTTGGATTAGTCAAGTTTGTTAGTCTGTTCTGGAAGATACACCTTGACTTGGACGGTGTCCAGAAACCTAAGAAGTTCCTTACTGGTGCCGGAGTGATATGAGACTTCAGGTAAATGATCACCCAGCCCAATTCCTCCAGAGCCGATCGGATCATATGTGTGTCCTTCAGGATCTGCTGCTGCAATCCGGCTGATATTAGAAGATCATCCAGATAGGGGACAATACAAATCCCCTGGCTCCTGAAAATTGCCATGAGACCTGCCAAAACCTTAGTGAAAACTCTTGGAGCCGAGGATATCCCCAACAGGAGTGCCACAAACTGGAAATGCTCGTCTTCCAGGGCAAACCTCAGGAATCTTTGATGTCCCAGAAAAATTGGCACATGTAGATATGCGTCCCTTATGTCTATGGTAGTCATAAGATCCCCGGGTCGAACTACTGTTAAAGCTGACCTCACCCCTTCCATGCGGAAGTGTCTCACGCGGATATACTTGTTCAGATCCTTCAGGTCTAAAATGGGACGAGTTGACCCATCCTTCTTGGGGATTGTAAACAGGTTGGAGTAAAACCCCTGACCTTCTTCCTGAAAGGGTACTCGAGCAATTACCCCTTTTTGAAGAAGATGCTGAATTGCGGACTTCAGGGCATCTAGCTTTGACTGGTTCCGGGATGCCCCTGACCGAAGGAACCTTGCGGGCGGTCTGGCTGCAAACTCGATCTTGTAACCTGAGGACACCACCTCTTGGATCCACTGATCCCTTACGCGGCGCCTCCAGATATGAGCAAACTGCAAAAGCCGTCCCCCCACCCGCTCGGGTGAGGGCGCCCTCTCATGCTGAAGTGGACTTGGCTGGAGGTTTAGGCCTACTTCTCCAGGATCCTCCTGCCCTATTACGCGCTCTGCCTCTACCCCCAAAATTCTTGCGGGAGGAAGGCCGAAAGGCCCCTCTGAAAGGGCCGAAAAGATGATGACCTCTGAAAAGGCCTAGTCGATTATTTCCTCTGAGGCAGTTTGCCGTCCTTAACCATACCGTCCAGCTTTTCCTCAAAAAGTCTGCTCCCTAAAAAGGGTAAATCCGTCAGTGCCTTCATAGTGGCGGCGTCCGCTCACCATTGTCTAAGCCATAATGAACGGCGTAATGCCACAAGGAGCGCAGATGTTCTGGCTGCCAACCTGACTGCTACCTCCATTGCAGTAATGGCAAATGCATTAAAGTCCAAACAGTCCTTAAAGTCCTTGGACTCTTGGGACAGCCTGCGCGACCTGGCCTTGGCTAGTTTCTTCTTCATCTTCTTTCTCGAAGCCAGGGATACAATGGCCGTGGCACAAACCGGGCGGAGAAGGGAGCCTATCATGGCGAAGACATGGCAGGCCAACTGATCCATATGTTTCTCTGTGGGATCTCTAAGGGACCCCATAGTAGCGGATGGCATCACTGAAGTGTTAGATAACCCTGCCACAGGGGAGTCCGCATCAGGCGGATAAGACCAAAGTCTGATTATGTCTGCCAGGAAGGGATATCTGACATCTAGAATCTTAGGAACGGCCTGTAATTTATTAGGGTTTTCCCACTCCTTAAGAAACATCCTAGAAAAGTGTGGTTGTTCAAGGAACACCTGCTTTGCCTGACAGGCTTAAACAGATCATCCTTCTTTCTTTTCACAACCTCAGGAGGGGAGATATTCCAGGTATCAAAAACTACCGAAAGTAGACCTTCAGTCTCATTCACAAGGAGAGGATCTTCATCGGATGAAAACAAAATGGAGTTACTATCCTCTTCCGATTGCAGCTTGCCCTCAGAGGCCTGCTCGTCCATATAATCCTCATCCTCTTCTTCACCGAAGGAGGCAACTACCGCCACAGGCTCTAAATGTCTTTTCTTATAGGCGGCCTCGTTTGGCAAAACCAAAGACAACTGCCTCTCCAGATTATTCAGCCTGTAAGCAAAACCTGTTTGTCCCTCACTGCCTTCACCCCCTTGAGGGGAAACAGGGGATGGATGAGCCGCCGTGCTCCCTCCAGCATTCGCTGTGCTAGATACTCGATCAGCCGCTCTGTTGTGATCTAGGCCGATCGTAACGGCGCAGGCGGAACATACTGTGCCAAAAGCTGCCTAGAGGATGCAGTTTGCACAAAGGGCAGATCTTTTCCTGCTCCAGAGGGATGCCGTATCGCTATCCCCAATGCCTCCCACATGGTGTTTATTATATTTATCTTTTTTATTTTCTTTTTTATATATATATATATATATATATATATATATATATATATATATATATATCAACCGACCCAAGAGGGCCTGAGCCTGAACCAATCCCCTAAAAAAGGGACCGGGAGGAACCACAACCCTGTTTTTTGTCCTCCTTCCAAATCTAAAAATAAAAGAGGAGGCAAATGGATTAATAACTGATCTCTTTCCCTCTTTTCTTTTCTTCCTTCTTTAAAAGCATTCTTTCAAAAAATGAACTTACTTTTAATTGCTTATATATAAGAGTATTATAGTAATATCTTAAAGATATTATAATGACATTGTAATGATATTATAATAAATAAAAGCAATAAAAGTGATAAAATAATTATCTTATGAGTAAATACAAAATAATTGATAAAAACAGAACACTAATTATTATTAAAGAGAAAAAAACTAATTAATAAAAAAGAAATATAATGGTTAGTATAAAAGACACTTAGAAAAAGTTTAACAATATTTAAAAATATTTAAAATTGTTTAATAAAGGATTGATATAAAGAATCCAAACCAAAGTCAAATCCTTATATTCTATAATAATATAACCACTCACCCTGCTGCAAGTTTTCAACCTGAAAGCGTGATGGCAGAATCAAACTACACAGGCACTTATTAATGAATCAGGCCTCACCTGCAACTCACAAAACCTCCACTCACCTTGCTGCAAGTTTTCAACCTGAAAGGGAGATGGCAGAATCAAACTACACAGGCACTTATTAATGAATCAGGCCTCACCTGCAACTCACAAAACCTTCACTCACCTTGCTGCAAGTTTTCAACCTGAAAGGGAGATGGCAGAATCAAACTACACAGGCACTTATTAATGAATCAGTCCTCACCTGCAACTCACAAAACCTCCACTCACCCTGCTACAAGTTTTCAACCTGAAAGGGAGATGGCAGAATCAAACTACACAGGCACTTATTAATGAATCAGGCCTCACCTGCAACTCACAAAACCTCCTACACGCATGTCCCCCTGGCCATAGAATGGCCGCTTGAAATCTTGAAGAGGGGAGGTCTGGGGGAGAGGCGCCCGGCGCGCATATCAGGGTTTGGGGGGGGGGGTAGGAGGCCCAGGCTACAACATAGCCTGCGCTGCTAAGGAGAGGAAAAAAGAGCGCACAGCCGTCCTTAATGCACACCCGAAGATAAGTGCGAGGGGAGGGGGGCATAGCACAGGTCACAGGCGTAGCTTCTTACCTGCTAAACAGAGACAGCACATCCACCTCCTTCCAGCACAAGAAGGAGAGTGAGTGAACAGCCAGGTGGTTCTGGTATACTCCACCTCCACCTGTGTGACCTCAGTCAAGCTCTTAAAGGAATATACCAAAGAAAAAAATCTTTCCTTTTTCCTAAATAAAGCCTACCTAAACTGGAAGAAGGAAGGGTTGGGTGAAAATAAAAATATCCTCAGCAGGTACACCAGAGAGAAACCTGCGGCTGACTTGCTTTCTAAGAAGCCTGCAGCCCAGAGCATATACACTCTGTATGCGCCCCAAGACCCCGGCGCTTCCACCTTACCTTCACGGACCCCAAAACAGCCAACGCTGTGGAGGCATAAACTTGGGTCTTGAGGGATCCATGGGAATAAGGCTCTGCAGAGAGCAGACAGGGTTCAGTCCCTCGCTTGCTGCCAAAACCTTGAGAGCTACCTGAATCTTCAGTCAGTCATCTTGCCACTGCAAGAAAGAAAAACTGATCTGATTAGGGGCAGCTGCTACTTATGGGCCGGGAGGGCCGCGCCTGTTTTCTTTCTTGCAGTCACGTGATCAGCAAGGAGGAGGAAACCCAGGAGTAAGGAGTGTATGGAATGGATTGGAAGAAAAAGATATTTTCCTCTCTGATTTCTTTAGAATACAAAACAGTCCAAGAAGCAGGTGCACACTTACTCTCTAGAAAAGGTGGGTGCCCGGTCCATCATATGCAGAGAAAATGTATTCAAAAGGACATGTGGGAAATACAAAGTGGCATAGTGCAGTTCCTTGTATCCACCGTTTCAGGGGAAGCGACCCCCCCTTCCTCAGGGAAGAACTGCCACCCAATATTTTTGGATAGCCTTTTCTCACTCAACACACAATGTTTAAAACTATGCAAAGTTGTCTTGTGGTGATAAAGCAGTTCATTTCAGGCTTGCCATCTGTGGGCACACCTAGCACAGGATGAGCGACCAACCTCACAGGGACAATATTCTACTGGGAGGCTTGGTGTTCAATGGAGCCCCCCCCCCCACAAAGGAAGTCAGACTGGGCTACAGGCACAACCAGGGTTGTTCCCTGGAACGCTGGGAGCCACATAGCATGGAGAGGCAAGGTACAAGGGAGATGCAGCAGAAGAGTAGTGAGGCAGGTGTCAAGCCTCCTGGCTACAACCATGGGGAGAGCTGAGCTCCAGGTATGGGGTGAAGTGAAGCAAAATAATCCCAAAGAGCAAAATAAAAGTCTGGGCAGAGTCCAAGGGTGAATCCGGGGTCAGAGGCTGGCAGAAAACAAGCAAAGTCCGTGGAGTTATCCATCGGTGTATAAATCCAGGTATTCAGATCAGGAATTCAGGAGTCAGGGAAAACAAAGTCCAGGAAGTAAGCTAATAACACAGCATTGGCTGTAGGCCAGCTGTCCTCTTAAATAGGGCTATCACTCAGAACAGGGAGGGATGAGTCAGAGTCTTGTGAAGTCACTTCCTGTCCATTCAGACTCAAGAAACCCAGAAGTGAAATCAAGCCCAAGAGCTTACACTCTAGGCTTTGTTTATTTCCAGTGGGGTGAACACCAGGTGTCGCTGTGGAGCATGCGACAGAAGAACAGCCTGCTCTGTTAGAAACACCCAGGCGAGCATGGCTGCTGCTGCATGCAGTCCGTGGCATAGCACGCTCTCGATGCTTTAAAGGGCAAGGTAGGCGAGGAGACTGACGTTGTCCCCCCCCTTAAAGGACGCCTCCAGGGGGCCGACCTAGAGTGCATTTGCTGAAAAACTCTGATTAATTGTGGAGCACTGAGATTACTAGATGGCTCCCAGGAATCTTCCTCTGGGCCGTAACCTTTCCAACGATACTGAATGGAGGCACCTCTCTTCCATGAATCCAGGATCTATTCGACCTCATTCCTCTTCACCATCCACAATAATCAGATCAGGAGGTTTATCTTGGGAATCTCTAAAAGTTCCTTTCTTTAAAAGGGACAAGTGGAAAACTGGATGTATCAGCATACACATAATGAACTAGAAACTCTCTGGGTTACCATTCAGACTAAGGAGGGAGCTGTGGTCAGAATTGGTGTGATATATAGGCCCCCTGGACAATCTGAGGATCTAGATAACCTGTTAATAGATGAAATCAGTGGAATGGCAGAGAAGGGGGACATTGTAATTACAGGTGACTTCAACATGCCTGATGTGGACTGGAATATAAGTGCATCGACATGCAAGAGCAGGACTATATTAGAGGCACTTAATGGAGTGTCTCTAAAACAACTTGTGATATTGCCAACTAGAGGAGATAACATTCTGGACTTAGTTCTGACCAATGGGGATCTGGTGCCCGAGGTCAGGGTTGAAGAAAATCTGGGTTCCAGTGACCATCAATGCTTATGGTTCAGAATAAAAACAGACATTGTGCAATCACACACCAGAACCAAAGTGCTAGACTTTAGGAAGACAAACTTCAAGGAAATGGCGGAGTATGTAGAAAGAAAATTAGGTGAGTGGAACAGAGTAGCAGAAGTGAGTGCCCAGTGGTCACTATTAAAAATGACCATCTTAAAGGCAACTAAGCAATATGTGAAACAAACTAGCAAGAATAAAAGGAAGAAGAAAACATTATGGTATCCTAGGGAAGTCAGCACTATCATAAAATATAAGAAGTCTGCCTATAAGTAGTATAAAGTAAGTGGAAGTGTAGATGACAGAGAGGCGTATACAATTAAACAGAGGGAAGCAAAACTGATTATAAAGGACTGCTAAAGGGCAAAAGGAGGAAGAAATGGCCAAATCTATGAAGAGGGGAGATAAAACCTTTTTCCGATATATTGGTGACAGAAAGAAGAAAAACAATGCAGTCTCAAAAATTAGAAATAGGGAAAATAAATATATTGACGGAGATAAGGCTGTGGCTGACCATCTGAATAGCTACTTTTGTTCGGTATTTTCAGATAGTAGCAGGCATGGCCATAGCACAGCATCCCGCTGGGAGGGCACAGCTCCGGAGTTTCTGGAGGCTGATGTCCTATCCGAGCTGGCACATCTAAAGGTAAGTAAGGCGATGGGTCCAGATGGAATCCACCCCAGAGTTCTAAGGGAACTAAGGTTTGTGATTGCAGCCCCTGACTGATTTACTTAACCATTCCCTTTCAACTGGTGAGGTTCCAGATGATTGGAGAATGGCCAATGTCGTACCAATCCATAAAAAGGGGGGTAGAGAAGAAGCCAGTAATTACAGGTCAGTTAGTTTAACATCTATAGTGGTCAAATTAATGGAAACACTCTTAAAAAAAAAAAAACAGATAATTTCCCATCTAAAAATTAATGACCTATTGGACCCAAAACAGCACGGCTTTACTGAGGGCAGATCATGTCAGACCAATCTTATTGATTTCTTTGACAATGTCACTAAAGTGTTAGATGAAAGTGGTGCTGTGGATATTGCCTATCTGGATTTTAGCATAACATTTGACACTGTACCACATAAGGAGCTCATAGATAAGTTAGGACTCAATCCCTGGATAGTTCAGTGGATTTCCAGTTGGCTGAGGGATCGGTATCGGAGCGTTGTTGAAAATGGTGTGCAATCTGAACAAAGGCGAGTTACAAGTGGTGTGCCGCAAGGCTCTGTCCTGGGCCCCATTCTTTTTAATATATTTGTAAGTGACATAGGAGAAGGCTTGGTAGGAAAAGTTTGTCTGTTTGCTGATGATTAGAGATGAGCGAACTTTTGAAAAATTCAATTCGACTGATTCGCCGAATTTTCCGACAAAATTCGTTTCGACCCGAATTTATTTGCGACGAATCGCTATTAAAAACGGCTATTTCTGAGCCTCCTAGAGCCTCAATAGGGTTGTAAACCATTCTGCCTTGCTGTAACAGGCAATGGATGTGTGCTGGGTTAGTTAAATAATACTTTAAATAAAATACCATTTTGTGAGTAATCACCTGAAAAATGGATATTGTTGGTGTGCCACACACCCCGCTTCACCTTTAATTCTTCACGATTGGGTTACTCACCGCCAGGTGACGCTGTTGCAGAGAGGAAGTCTTGTAACGAGCCCCCTTCCGGCCTATATATATCTGGTACCTCCCATTTATCACCAGTGTATTAAAAAGCAGAAAGACAAGGTACCAGTAAATTAACGGTAACCTCAAAATAAATCAAAATAAATCAAAATAAATAAAAGTTTCACCATATAAAGGATTCGGAATACCGAAAAGGGTGGGAGTGAAGCGGGGTGTGTGGCACACCAACAATATCCATTTTTTCAGGTGAGTACTCACAAAATGGTATTATTCTTGGTGTGCCACATACCCCGCTTCACCTTTAATTCTTCACGATTGGGACATCCAAAAGCAGTGTCCACAAGGGATGGGCATCTCAAGGCCAGGTGAAGCATAACTTAAATCACTGCAGTCTGCAGAACTTTGCGGCCAAAAACAGCATCCGCTGAGGCTCGCACATCAACTTTGTAAAACTTAGAAAAAGTATGAACAGAAGACCAAGTGGCGGCCTTACAAACTTGTTCAACAGAAGCTTGGTGCTGAAAAGCCCAAGACGCCCCAACAGCGCGAGTGGAATGAGCAGTGATACGAAAAGGGGGAACTTTCCCCTTAGCAGAATAGGCCACAGTAACGGCCTGACGTATCCATTTGCTAATGGCAGATTTGGCTGGTGCCAAACCCTTCTTAGGCCCATAGGGCACAACAAAAAAGGCATCCGTCTTACGAAAAGGAGACGTGATAATCAAGTAGTACTTAACACAGCGTTCTACATCCAAACAATGCAAAACCCTCTCTTTGTGGAGGGAAGAACAATATCCTGATTCAAATGAAAAGCAGAAACAACCTTAGGAAGAAAGTCTGGCTTGAACCGAAAGACCACTTTATCCTGATGCCTCTCAAAGTAGGGCGCCTGGATAGACAAGGTCGCCAACTCTGAGACACGCCGGACCGAAGTGATAGCTACCAAGAAGACAATCTTCTGAGTCAGGGTAGACAAAGCAATATCTTGCAGAGGCTCAAAAGGAGGAGCCTGCAGAGCAGAAAGAACCAAATTCAAATCCCAAACCGGGAGTAATGGTTTCCTGGGAGGCCGCACATGCGTAACCCCCTGGAAAAAAGTTTTAACCAAAGGATAAAGCGCAAAATGCTTCTGAAAAAAGATAGATAAGGCAGAAACTTGCCCTTTCAAAGTACTTAGCTGAAGACCAGAGTCCAGCCCAGAATGTAAAAACTCCAGAATCCTGGAGACCGAGAAGACCCTACAAGGGAAGGATCTAATCTCACACCAAGCGATATAGGCTTTCCAAGTCCTATAGTAGATGATAGAAGAAGACCTCTTCCGGGCACTGATCAAAGTCTTAACGACAGAATCAGAAAGACCCTCCTCCTTCAAGATGGAGGTTTCAGCAGCCAGGCCGTCAAAGCCAGCGCCGGTAAATTGGGGTAACACAACCGACCCTGAGTGAGCAGATCGGGCCGAAGAGGCAGAACGAACTGGTCCACTGCCAGCCGAACGATGTCTGCGAACCACACTCGCCTTGGCCACCTTGGGGTCACGAGAATGGCGGACACCCTTTCCAGAGCCAACTTCCGAACCACCCTGTCCAGCATGGGTATCGGAGGAAACAGGTATAGAAATCCCAGATCCCCCTAGCTCAGGGACATGGCGTCCACTGCCAGAGCCAGAGGATCCCGGGAGAGCGACACAAAGTTTGGGAGCCTGTGATTGTGACGAGAGGCAAACAGGTCCACCTCCGGTGTCCCCCATCGGAGACACAGTGAGCGAAAAACCTGAGGATGGAGAGCCCATTCTCCCAGACGGGGAGAGCCCCTGCTCAACTGGTCCGCTTCCTGGTTTTCCACTCCTGGAATGTATACCGTCGAGAGACAAGGAACATGGGCCTCTGCCCAGGTCAGGATCAGGGACACCTCTCAGAGCACCCAGACTGCGAGTCCCTCCCTGATGATTGATGTAAGCAACCGCTGTTCGATTGTCTGAACGCACCTGGACCGGAAGGCCCAGAACGTGATGAGTCAGGAGAGCAAGTACCCGACGGACGGCTCTCAGTTCCAGAACATTGATGGGTAAGTGGGCCTCTTGAGGTCCCCATTGCCCCTGGAACTGAAGCTCCTTCCAGAAACCGCCCCATTCCGAAAGACTGGCATCCGTGGTGACAATTTCCCAAAGAGGGGTCAGGAAAGACCTGCCCCTCACTAGATTGGCCGAGACCAACCACCACTGGAGGGACTGCCGGACCCGGGAGGACAACTGGAAGGGCTGATCCAGCGACCGAGGCTGCCGGTCCCAGGACGCCAACAGATAAAGCTGAAGCGTCCTCGTGTGAAACTGAGCAAAAGGAACTGCCTCGAAAGAGGCGACCATCAAACCTACCAGCCTCATCCCCAGACGGATGGACGGCCGAGGATTGGAAAGTAGGACCCGAGCCAACTCCTGAATCAGATGAATTTTGGACTGGGGGAGAAACACTCTGTGTTGAAGAGAGTCCAACTGCATCCCCAGAAAGGACACCACCCTGGCCGGAGCGAGGGAGGAATTGGGGAAGTTGATCACCCAACCAAAGCCAAGATAAGCATCCTTGATGTCTATGGACGTCATGAAGTCCCCCTGCCGAAGGGAACCGATGGCCGTACGCAAAGTTTCCATGCGAAACTTCAGAAAACGGATGAACTTGTTGAGTAATTTCAGGTCCAGGACGGGACGAACTGACCCGTCTTTCTTGGGGACTGCGAAAAGATTGGAGTAGAAACCGAGGCCCATCTCTAAACGCGGCACCGGCCGGATGACCGCCATCTCTAACAGATTCTTTACCGACGCCAGGAGCCCCTGTGCGGCCAAAGGATCGATGGGCACCCGAGACCGAAAGAACCGTGAAGGAGGGCGAGACTCGAATTCCAGCTTGTAACCGGACGACACTACCTCCCGGATCCATCTGTCCGGAATCTCCTGGTTCAAAACCTGCGAGAAATATCGTAATCGTCCCCCCACCCGCACGGGTGAGGGCAGCCCCTCATTGCTGAGCGGGCTTACCAGCAGGCTTGGGCTTGGTGCCCCAGGACTGTGCGGGACGGCCACGGCCCTTCCCCCGAGTCCAACCTGCACCTCTGGTAGTGGGAAAGGAAGCCCCCCTACCCGCTCTGAATCCCCGAAAGGAAGGCCTACCAGAACTTGCCCCCCGAAAGGGACGACGAGGCCTCTTACGTTGCGGCATTTTACCACCTTTTGCAACTGAATCAATTTTATCACCAAACAGTCGCAATCCCAAAAAGGGGAGAGCTGTGAGCACCTTTTTAGAAGCTGCGTCCGCCGACCACTGGCGCAGCCATACTGCCCGACGAATAGCCACCAGCATTGCCGCTGTCTTGCTACTCATAGCCAGCGCATCGTCCTGAGTGGACAAAACAAAGGAAACAAAAGACTCACACTGCCTGAGAGCAGTAAGCTCCTTGCAAGTGGGATCAAGATCCACACACAGACCCTGAATTACAGATCTAACTGCCAATAGAAGAAGCGCCGAAGCACACACCGGGCACATCGTTGACCCGGCATAACTAAAACCATGGCGAGCGTACTGGTCAATCCGACGATCCTCACCATCCTTAAGGGCAGTAGTCTCAGCAGATTGCACCATAGCCGTGCTGGAGAGCCCTAGTACAGGGGTATCGACGTCAGGAGGAACCGACCAAAGCTTCACCAATTCTGGCGGAAAGGGATAACGTTTTTCCCAACTGGAAGGAATTCCAGTCAACCGCATGGGATGTTCCCATTCTTTAAGCACAACTCTCTCAAAGTGGTGTTGTCTGGGAAAAACCAAATGCGCCTGAGGCACACTAAACAACTGACCCTTAGGCAGGGTGACGGCCTCAGGTGGATCTAAATTCAAAATTTCAAACATTTGAGCCAGAATGGAGGGGGTGTCACGGGAAACCCCGCAGACAAATCGCCAATAGCATCAACCTCAAGCTGATCTGCAGGCTCATCTGACTCCACCAGAAATTCTCCCTCCTCGTCCAGGGAGCAATCGGACCAATCTACAGGCTCACATACTTCATCCTGTGAAGCCGGAGGTACAGGAGACAGGTGCTTCCGTTTCGCAGTGGCCTTTAACCCTGCTTTAACGGAAATTATCTTCTCGAGGTTGGCCAACCGTGCCGCCACCTCGGATTGCGAATCCCCACCTTTGACAATGTCACGCGGGGTCCGGAACAGGGAGGGAGGGGTAGGGGATGATGGAAGTTGCGAAGAGCCAGCAGCCGGAGCAACGGACTGACGCACAATACTCTGCCTTGCACAAGGAATGCATACAAAAACATCATCGCCTGGGAGCGGAGTCCCACAGCCTCCACACACCCTAGATGGCCCAGAAGAACCATTTCCGGTATTATCGGAAGCCTCCATATGGTGATTTATGGTATTCGCAAAATTCTGGGTTTAAGGCATAAGCCACCCGGGATGCCCCTTTATGTTAATGTCCCGGGAGGGAGGATTTAATTAATAATAAAGATCCCCTTAAAATAATAGTATATATATATATATTTTTTTTTTAATATATATACAAGTATATATATATAAATGTATAAATATGTCCCAATTTGGAGGAAAAGAGACTAGCCAGGCAAAATAGAACCGGGAGGCCACTGTATTGAGGGAATCCCAGGATCTGTGGGGAAGAGACAAATCAACAGTAAGACCCCCAGAAATGGCAACATGCAATATGACATACACAGCACCAGAGTGCTTTGAAAAAGGCAAGGAAAAACTGGCCTCTGATTTTCCTCTATTTTAATTTTTTTTTTTTTTTTTAAATAAAAGTATTTCTCCATCTAAATATTTAACCTCCTTTAAATAAAAACAGAGGCCATAAAAAAAAAAGACGGCCTCACACCAGGTGAGGCCGCTTACCTGTCCAAACAAGGCTTACAAAGGCCCAGCACCCGACCGTAGAAGTGATGAGGGACTGGCAGCAAATGTCAGCGAAGGCGCAGTGGCAGTGGTGGGAGCCGAAGCAGCAGAGCTCGTACCAACGGAAGAGGCGGCGGAGCGGGCAGCAGTAGCAGCAGACATATGTGGCCACGAGCCCCGCACGCAGCCTCCTAATGTGGCTGGGGCCGGTAAACGACGCGCCGCCGGACCACGCCCCCACCCCTGACGTCATCCTGGCCCCGCCCCCCGCCAAATATGAAACCGCGCGGCCCGCCGAACGGCGGTGTAAAAGCAATCAGATGGCTAACAAGCCCAGTAAAAAGGAGAAAAGGGGGGAGGGGAAAAAACGGAGATACTAGGCAGCCTGTGCTGCCCCCAGAAAAAAACCCACGGCCCGCCAAACGGCGGCCGATTAAAAACAAAAGAGACCAGGGGAGGGGGGAGGGGGAGCTGAATAAGTGAGAAGGGCGCAAGCAACAAGCCTGACACCGTACAGCCCGCCCCGGCCACCCCTAAAGCTGAACCAAAGCTCTGGCCCTACAGGCCAGCAGCAGCAGCCCGCATAACAGAGACTGCCATATGAGGAGGAATCTAAGTCAGGCCACACGCACATTCGCTTGCGGTGCAGCCTGACAACAATGAAATAAGCAAACATACAGTCAAACACACAATACACATCCCTCTACCCCCCCCCCATAGTGAAGGGAGAAGGGACCGTAACGGGAGAGCAAGGGGCAAAGGGGACCCTCGGGACAGGGGCATCCCACCTCCGGATCACCATGCCGGATAGCCGCATTGCCCCCAAAACAGGGGGTCGAGCAGAGGAGATAAGCTCCTAGGCACCTATAGTGCCGTCTACCAATTGCCCAGTGAGCAGCCTAGGCTGGGAGGCTTCCATCCAACCACTAAGGTAACAATCAAAACCGGGCAGAAATAGACCAAAAGGGGGTGCCGGGGTAAGACCCCGGCTACCTGCAAACAGGAGACTTCAATATTCTGTCTTGTCGTCATGCAGAGAGAAAAACACTGGTTATAAATGGGAGGTACCAGGTATATATAGGCCGGAAGGGGGCTCGTTACAAGACTTCCCCTCTGCAACAGCGTCACCTGGCGGTGAGTAACCCAATCTTGAAGAATTAAGGGTGAAGCGGGGTGTGTGGCACACCAAGAATATATCACATGCAGATCAGAGGCATCGCTAATAGAATCGCAGAGCGCCACAATTGCAGAGAGTTGAAGTGGCATCACTATGAGGGGCAGGAGCCCAAACATTGCTTTAAAGAAACACTGGAGTTGCCAGCAGCAGGAGCCCAAAAATTGGATGAATCACACCCTGGAGTTGCAAGCAGCAGCAGGAGCCCAAACATTGGCTGAAAGAGACACTGGAGTTGGCAGCAGCCGGAGCCCAAAAATTGACTGACACACCCTGGAGTTTAAAGCAGCAGCAGCAGCATGAGCCCAAACATAGCTTGAAAGAGACACTGGAGTTGGC
Source organism: Gastrophryne carolinensis (assembly GCA_027917425.1). Taxonomy (NCBI): domain Eukaryota; kingdom Metazoa; phylum Chordata; class Amphibia; order Anura; family Microhylidae; genus Gastrophryne; species Gastrophryne carolinensis. The sequence goes on along the minus strand of CM051240.1, from coordinate 99,579,064 downwards.
TGTAGGACCCCAAAGATTGGATGAATCACACCCTGGAGTTGCAAGCAGCAGCAGGAGCCCAAATATTACTTTAAAGAGACACTGGAGTTGGCAGCAGGAGCCCAAAAATTGGATGAATCACACCCTGGAGTTGGCAGCAGCAGCAGGAGCCCAAACATTACTTTAAAGAGACACTGGGGTTGGCTTCAGGAGCCCAAAAAATACAATTTTGTGAGTACTCACCTGAAAAATGGATATTGTTGGTGTGCCACACACCCCGCTTCACCTTTAATATTCTTCACGATTGGGTTACTCACCGCCAGGTGACGCTGTGCAGAGAGGAAGTCTTGTAACGAGCCCCCTTCCGGCCTATATATACCTGGTACCTCCCATTTATCACCAGTGTATTAAAAAGCAGAAAGACAAGGTACCAGTAAATTAACGGTAACCTCAAAATAACTCAATATAAATAAAAGCTTCACCATATAAAGGATTCGGAATACCGAAAAGGGTGGGAGTGTAGCGGGTGTGGGGGCACACCAGCAATATCCATTTTTCAGGTGAGTACTCAAAAAATGGTATTATTCTTGGTGTGCCACACACCCCGCTTCACCTTTAATATTCTTCACGATTGGGACATCCAAAAGCAGTGTCCACAAGGGATGGGCATCTCAAGGCCAGGTGAAGCATAACTTAAATGACTGCAGTCTGCAGAACTTTGCGGCCAAAAACAGCATCCGCTGAGGCTCGCACATCAACTTTGTAAAACTTAGAAAAAGTATGAACAGAAGACCAAGTGGCGGCCTTACAAACTTGTTCAACAGAAGCTTGGTGCTGAAAAGCCCAAGACGCTCCAACGGCGCGAGTAGAATGAGCAGCGATACGAAAAGGGGGAACTTTCCCCTTAGCAGAATAGGCCGCAGTAACGGCCTGACGTGTCCATTTGCTAATGGCAGATATAGCTGGTGCCAAACCCTTCTTAGGCCCACAGGGCATAACAAAAAAAAAAAAGGCATCCGTCTTACGAAAAGGAGACGTGATAATCAAGTAGTACTTAACACAGTGTACTACATCCAAACAATGCAAAACCCTCTCTTTGTCATTCTTAGGATTAGGACACAAGGAGGGAAGAACAATATCCTGATGAAAACAATATCCTGATGAAATGAAAAGCAGAAACAACCTTAGGAAGAAAGTCTGGCTTGAACCGAAAGACCACTTTATCCTGATGCCTCTCAAAGTAGGGCGCCTGGATAGACAAGGCCGCCAACTCCGAGACACGCTGGACCGAAGTGATGGCTACCAAGAAGACAATCTTCTGAGTCAGGGTAGACAAAGCAATATCTTGCAGAGGCTCAAAAGGAGGAGCCTGCAGAGCAGAAAGAACCAAATTCAAATCCCAAACCGGGAGTAACGGTTTCCTGGGAGGCCACACATGCGTAACCCCCTGGAAAAAAAGTTTTAACTAAAGAATGAAGCGCAAAACGCTTCTGAAAAAAGATAGATAAGGCAGAAACTTGCCCTTTCAAAGTACTTAGCTGAAGACCAGAGTCCAGCCCAGATTGTAAAAACTCCAGAATCCTGGAGACCGAAAAGACCCTACAAGGAAAAGATCTCATCTCACACCAAGCGATATAGGCTTTCCAAGTCCTATAGTAGATGATAGAAGAAGACATCTTCCGGGCACTGATCAAAGTCTTAACGACTGAGTCAGAAAGACCCTCCTCCTTCAAGATGGAGGTTTCAGCAACCAGGCCGTCAAAGCCAGCGCTGGTAAATTGGGGTAACACAACCGACCCTGAGTGAGCAGATCGGGTCGAAGAGGCAGAACGAACTGGTCCACTGCCAGCCGAACGATGTCTGCGAACCACACTCGCCTTGGCCACCTTGGGGCCATGAGAACGGCGGACACCCTTTCCAGAGCCAACTTCCAAACCACCCTGCCCAGCATCGGAGGAAACAGGTATAGAAATCCCAGATCCCCCCAGCTCAGGGACATGGCATCCACTGCCAGAGCCAGAGGATCCCGGGAGAGCGACACGAAGTTTGGGAGCCTGTGATTGTGACGAGAGGCAAACAGGTCCACCTCCGGTGTCCCCCATCGGAGACACAGTGAGCGAAAAACCTGAGGATGGAGAGCCCATTCTCCCAGACGGGGAGAGCCCCTGCTCAACTGGTCCGCTTCCTGGTTCTCCACTCCTGGAATGTATACCGTCGAGAGACAAGGAACATGGGCCTCTGCCCAGGTCAGGATCAGGGACACCTCTCAGAGCACTCAGACTGCGAGTCCCTCCCTGATTGATGTAAGCAACCGCTGTTCGATTGTCTGAACGCACCTGGACCGGAAGGCCCAGAACGTGATGAGTCAGGAGAGCAAGCACCCGACGGACGGCTCTCAGTTCCAGCACATTGATGGGTAAGTGGGCCTCTTGAGGTCCCCATTGCCCCTGGAACTGAAGCTCCTTCCAGAAACCGCCCCATCCCGAAAGACTGGCGTCTGTAGTGACAATTTCCCAAAGAGGGGTCAGGAAGGACCTGCCCCTCACGAGATTGGCCGAGACCAACCACCACTGGAGGGACTGCCGGACCCGGAAGGACAACTGGAAGGGCTGATCCAGCGACCGAGGCTGCCGATCCCAGGACGCCAACAGATAAAGCTGAAGCGTCCTCGTGTGAAATTGAGCAAAAAGGAACTGCCTCGAAAGAGGCGACCATCAAACCTACCAGCCTCATCCCCAGACGGATGGACGGCCGAGGATTGGAAAGACGGACCCGAGCCAACTCCTGAATCAGATGAATTTTGGACTGGGGGAGAAACACTCTGTGTTGAAGAGAGTCCAACTGCATCCCCAGTAAGGACACCACCCTGGCCGGAGCGAGGGAGGAATTGGGGAAGTTGATCACCCAACCAAAGCTTTCCAGCGTGGAGACCACCAACCTGGTGTCTGTCTCCGATTGATTGAGTGACGGAGCCATGATGAGAAGGTCGTCCAAATAAGGTACGACCCGAATGCCCCGAGATCTGAAAATGGCCATCACCCCTGCCAGCACCTTGGTAAACACTCTCTGTGCCGAGGTAAGGCCAAACGGAAGTGCCACGAATTGAAAATGCTGATCTTTCATCACGAATCGAAGAAAACGTTGATGAGCGTGGCAGATGGGAAGATGAAGATAAGCATCCTTGATGTCTATGGACATCATGAAGTCCCCCTGCCGAAGGGAACCGACGGCCGTACGCAAAGTTTCCATGCAAAACTTCAGAAAACGGATGAACTTGTTGAGTAATTTCAGGTCCAGGACGGGACGAACTGACCTGTCTTTCTTGGGGACTGCGAAAAGATTGGAGTAGAAACCGAGGCCCATCTCTAAACGCGGCACCGGCCGGATGACCGCCATCTCTAACAGATTCTTTACCGACGCCAGGAGCCCCTGTGCGGCCAAAGGATCGATGGGCACCCGAGACCGAAAGAACCGTGAAGGAGGGCGAGACTCGAATTCCAGTTTGTAACCGGACGACGCTACCTCCCGGATCCATCTGTCCGGAATCTCCTGGTCCCAAACCTGGGAGAAGTGTCGTAATCGTCCCCCCACCCGCACGGGTGAGGGCAGCCCCTCATTGCTGAACGGGCTTACCGGCAGGCTTGGGCTTGGCGCCCCAGGACTGTGCGGGATGGCCATGGCCCTTCCCCCGAGTCCAACCTGCACCTCTGGTAGCGGGAAAGGAAGCCCCCCTACCCGCTCTGAACCCCCGAAAGGAAGGCCTACCAGAACTTGCCCCCCGAAAGGGACGACGAGGCCTCTTACGTTGCGGCATTTTGCCACCTTTTGCAACTGAATCAATTTTATCACCTAACAGCCGCAATCCCAAAAAGGGGAGAGCTGTGAGCACCTTTTTAGAAGCTGCGTCCGCCGACCACTGGCGCAGCCATACTGCCCGACGAATAGCCACCAGCATTGCAGCTGTCTTGCTACTCATAGCCAGCGCATCGTCCCGAGCGGACAGAACATAGGAAACAAAAGACTCACACTGCCTGAGAGCAATAAGCTCCTTGCAAGTGGGATCAAGATCCACACACAGACCCTGAATTACAGATCTAACCGCCAATAGAAGAAGCGCCGAAGCACACACCGGGCGCATCGTTGACCCAGCATAACTGAAACCATGGCGAGCGTACTGGTCAATCCGACGATCCTCACCATCTTTAAGGGCAGTAGTCTCAGCAGACTGCACCATAGCCGTGCTGGAGCGCCCTAATACAGGGGTATCGACGTCAGGAGGAACCGACCAAAGCTTCACCAATTCTGGCGGAAAGGGATAACGTTTCTCCAACTGGAAGGAATTCCAGTTAACCGCGTGGGATGTTCCCATTACTTGAGCACAGTTTTCTCAAAGTGGTGTTGTCTGGGAAAAACCAAAGGCGGCTGAGGGACATTAAACAACTGACCCTTAGGCAGGGTGATGGCCTCAGGTGGATCTAAATTCAAAATTTCAAACATTTGAGCCAGAATGGAGGGGGTGTCACGAGAACCCCCCGCAGACAAATCGCCAATAGCATCAACCTCAAGCTGATCTGCAGGCTCATCTGACTCCACCAAAAATTCTCCCTCCTCGTCCAGGGAGCAATCGGACCAATCCACAGGCTCACAAACTTCATCCTGTGAAGCCGGAGGTACAGGAGTCAGGTGCTTCAGTTTCGCAGTGGCCTTTAACCCTGCTTTAACGGAAACTACTTTCTCGAGGTTGGCCAACCGTGCCGCCACCACCTTGCGAATCCCCACTCTTGACAATGTCACGCGGGGTCCCCAACAGGGAGGGAGGGGTAGAGGATGATGGAAGTTGCGAAGGGCCAGCAGCCGGAGCAACGGACTGACGCGCAATACTCTGCTTGCACAAGGAATGCATACAAAAACATCATCAGCTGGGAGCGGAGTCCCACAGCCTCCACACACCCAAGATGGCCCAGAAGAACCATTTCAGGTAATATCGGAAGCCTCCATATGGTGATTTATGTTATTCGCAAAAATTTTGGGTTTAAGGCATAAGCCACCCGGGATGCCCCTTTATGTTAATGTCCCGGGAGGGAGGATTTAATTTATAATAAAGATCCCCTTAAATAAATATATATATATATTTTTTTTTTATATATATATAGATGTATATATATTATATATATATAAATATATAAATATGTCCCAATTTGGAGGAAAAGAAAAGACTAGCCAGGCAAAAAAGAACTGGGAGTCCGCTGTATTGAGGGAATCCCAGGAACTGTGGGGAAGAAACCAACCAACAGTAAGACCCTCAGAAACCAATGGCAACATGCAATATAACATACATACACAGCACCAAGTGCTTTGAAGAGGCAAGAAAACTTTTCCTCATATATTTTTCTTTTTTTTTTTTTTTTTTTAAATAAAAGTATTTTTCCATTAAATATAATAACTTTTTAAATGAACAGTCAAACACCATAAAAAAAAATAGACGGCCCCACGCCAGGTGAGACCGCTTACCTGCCCCAGTAAGGCTTACAAAAGCCCTGCACCCGACCAAAGAGGTGGTGGAAGACAGGCAGCAAATGTCAGCGAAGGCGGGAGTGGCCGATTAAAACAAAGGAGATAAGCGGAGGGGGGAAGGGAGCTGGATAAAGTGAGAAAAGCGCAGGCAGCCATAAGCCTCACACCGTACAGCCCGCCCCGGTCACCCCTAAAGCTGACCCAAAGCTCTGGCCCTACAGGCCAGCAGCAGTGGCCCGCAAACAGAGACTGCCATATAAGGAGGAATCAAAGTCAGGCCATATGCACACTCACTTGCGGTGCAGCCTGACAATGTTGAAATAAGCAAAACACATGAACATACAGTAAACCATACACACAATACACATCCCTCTACCCCCCCCCCCATAGTGAAGGGAGAAGGGATCGCAACGAGAGAGTAAGGGGCTAAGGGGACCCTCGGGACAGGGGCATCCCACTTCCGGATCACCATGCTGGATAGCCGCATTGCCCCCAAAAGAGGGGGTCGAGCGGAGGAGATAAGCTCCTAGGCACCTATAGTGCCGTCTACCAATTGCCCAGTGAGCAGCCTAGGCTGGGAGGCTTCCATTCCACCTAAAGGTACAAACAATCAAAAACCGGGCAGAAATAGACCAAAAGGGGGTGCCGGGGTAAGACCCCGGCTACCTGCAAGCAGGAGACTTCAATCTTCTGTCTTGTCGTCATGCAGAGAGAAAAACACTGGTGATAAATGGGAGGTACCAGGTATATATAGGCCGGAAGGCGGCTCGTTACAAGACTTCCTCTCTGCACAGCGTCACCTGGCGGTGAGCAACCCAATCGTGAAGAATATTAAAGGTGAAGCGGGGTATGTGGCACACCAAGAATATTGGATGAATCACACCCTGGAGTTGGCAGCAGCAGCAGCAGGAGCCCAAACATTACTTTAAAGAGACACTGGGGTGGCTTCAGGAGCCCAAAAATTGGATGAATCACACCCTGGAGTTGGCAGCAGCAGCAGGAGCCCAAACATTACTTTAAAGAGACACTGGGGTGGCTTCAGGAGCCCAAAAATTGGATGAATCACAGCCTGGAGTTGCAAGCAACAGCAGGAGGCCAAACATTGGCTGAAAGGCACACCCTGAAGTTGGCATCAGCAGGAGGCCAAAAATTGGTTGGAAGGCACACCCTGAAGTTGGCATCAGCAGGAGCCCAAAAATTGGCCTAAAGACATAAATATGTTTTGCACCATTTGGAAAGTGTAAAACGTGGCACCATGCTGAATCTAGTCGCATGCATCGGGCATTGGTGGGTGGAAATCCTGGCTGATCCATCCCTGATTCATTTTGACAAAGGTGAGTCTCTCCACATTTTTAGTTGACAGACGAGTTCTCCTCACCGTAACTATGGCCCCCGCCGCACTAAACACCCGCTCAGATGGCACGCTACTTGCCGGGCAGGACAGCTTTTCCAGGGCAAACTCTGCTAGTTGCGGCCACAAATCAAGTTTGGCTGCCCAGAAGTCCAGCGGATCCTCAAGGTGTGTTGGCATGGTCATGTCAAAGTATGACATGACCTGCTGGTTGAGGTCCTGCTCCAGGTCTTCCTGCTGCTCATGAGTAGCCTTACTATGCGGGTGTAGAAAGCTACTCATTAGCGACTGAAGACTGAGGCTGCTGCTGATGGAGCTGCTGCTGCTGCTCCTGCCAACCCCCCCAGCAGCCATGGCAGTGGAAGGTGAGCGCAGAGGTCCCCTCGAGTCAGACCTGCGAGAGTATGGACCATGGCGCAGATAGGCATCGGCCAACTGACTACGTAGAATGTCTTTGTAGTAGTTCAGTTTGTCCTCCCTCTCGGCGGGTTTAAAAAATGCCCCCATTTTGTGCCGGAAGCGAGGGTCCAATAAGGTGGAGAGCCAGAAGTCATCCCGCTGACAAATGGAAACAATTCTGGGGTCACTACGCAAGCACGTGAGCATGCTTCCTGCCATTTGCTCAAGTGACTCGGAAGGACTACCTGTATCCATCTCCACTGCATACTGCCATGGTGTGTCCGGGTCCTCTGTCTCGCCTTCCTCAAAAACCTCTAGCTCCTCTGGCTGCTCCTGCTCCTCCTCTCCTGTCCGCTGACTAGATAAACCAGCCATTTCGCCAAGCCAAAACTGTGCTTCACTGTGCCCCTCCTCCTCCTCTTCCTCCAGTTCAGCTCCAACGGGGTTCATGTGGCCGTAAGATGTAGACGCCATGTCTCCAGTGCCCTGACCAGCCATGGTTTCCAACATGTGCTGTAGTACATGAAGCAGTGGAATCACGTCGTTCATCCCGTAATCCTGCCGACTGACAAATAAAGTGGCTTCCTCAAAGGGCCTGAGCAAACGGCAGGTGTCACGTATGAGCTGCCACTGGTTGACATTGAAGTTACACAGGGGAGTCCCCCTATCTGCTTGGATCATCAGGAAATCCGTGATGGCTTTTCTCTGTTCATATAATCGGTCCAACATGTGAAGGGTAGAATTCCAACGGGTGGAAACATCGCAAATCAGACTATGTTGGGGGATACCGTTCTGACGCTGTAGCTCAAGAAGGGTGTGTTTGGCGGTGTATGAGTGGCTGAAGTGCATGCAAAGTTTCCTTGAAGTTGTTAGGATGTCTTGCATATGGGGGGGAACACTTCAGAAACCGCTTGACAACCAGATTGAAGACGTGAGCCATGCAGGGGGCATGGGTCAGGCTTCCTTGTTGCAGCGCAGACAAAATGTTCTTCCCATTGTCGGTAACCATGACTCCCTTTTTAAGTTTTCTTGGAGTAAGCCATGTTTGGATTTCCTGATGAATAAATTTAAGCAGTTCCTCCCCTGTGTAACTCCGTTCGCCAAGACAAACCATGTGAAGCACTGCGTGACACCTCCGTGCCCTGCACACATGGTAGACTGGAGGGGCACTGAGACTTGAGCCTACAGTGGAGGGTGAGGAGATGGCGGAGGATGAGGAGGCCGAGTCGCACAGTGTCACAGGCCCAACGGGCAGGGAACGCGGAGGCCGAAGCGGCGTGACCTGTCCAAGTTGCTGCTACAAAGGGACCACATTCACCCAGCTGGCCGTAAACGACATGTACTGTCCCTGACCGTAGTTACAGCTACAGACGTCGGCGCTGCCATGCACTTTGCTACACACCGACAGGCTCAAGGACTGGCCCACCTTCTGTTCAACAAAAGTGTGCAGCGCTGGTACTGCCTTCTTGGCAAAGAAATGACGGCTTGGGACTCTCCACCTCGGCTCGGCACAAGCCATCAGTTCTCTGAAAGGTGCAGAGTCCACCACCTGAAAAGGGAGCGACTGCAGCACCAGCAACTTGGACAGGAGCACATTCAGCTTCTGCGCCGTAGGATGAGTGGGCGCATACTGCTGTCTCTTGGACATGGCTTCGCTGATGGATTGCTGGCGGGATGCATGACTTGGAGGAGGAGGAGGAGGAGCAGGAGCGACAGAGGATGGGTTTGACGCACAGCTGCCTTCGGCTGAGGTGTTGGAGCCTTGGCTGGCAGAAATTGGGAGCGGCGTGCCACTTGGTGAGGAAGCAGACTGGACCACCCCTTGGGAGCCTCGGTTCTCCCAGGTCTCTTTATGGTGACGCATCATATGTTGACGCAGGGCCGTGGTGCCAACATTTGGGCCCTGGCCACGCTTCACCTTCTGCCTACATATCTTGCATGTGGCCATGTTACCCTCCTGCGGATGCTTCAGGAAAAACTGCCACACTGCCGAGTAGCTACTTTTCCCACCAACATTGATTCGCTGCTATTGTCGCCAACTCCAGGAACCCCTGCCCCACTACCTCCCGATAAGGTCGCCTGTCGCGCAGCAGGTGCTCTACCCCGGCCCCGTTTGGCTCCAGGCTTTACAATTGTGCCCCCATGCTGCCTGCCAACCATGCTGCTAACACCTTGCTGCCTGAGCTGCTGACTCCGGGGCAACCTGCGCCCCTCTTCTCCTGATGACGATGAAGCCCCTTCATCACCCGGCTCCCAAGTGCGATCGGCTTCATCGTCATCATCATCACCGAGTTGTGGCTGTACGTCACTGATCTTCGTGGATTCGTCAACCGTGTCTGGCACAGGAGCTGGAACGCTCGCAGCACCCACGACACTGTCCACATCACTATTTGTCTGCCTAGCTAAAGAAGCCACCTCCATTTCTTGGCTGGGCAGTAGCTGCTGACTGTCCTCTATCTGATCGTCCTCCTCACTAAAGAGTGGAGCTGAACCCAAAGCATAGGATACGTCGCTGGGGGAGGGAACGGCGTAGGACAGAGGCAATGGGAGGACAGGGACTGCTCTCAGGGCATGCCAACTCAGGGTTGTGTCAGAGGAACCTACCGACCCTAGACTGGGGGTCTTAGACGTAAGTCGTGATGATGTTGATGAGCGCGTTAACCAATCTACCACGGCAGATGCGTTACTGGTGGAGACACAACCGCTAGCAGATACTGGCAGACCAGGTCTCTCACCGTGACTCCTGCTGCCACTCGCCCCTAGTCTGCTGCGACCTCTGCCTGCTGAATCTTGGCCTCTGCCACTCCTCTTTGAACATCCTGGCACTTGTCTGCCTGACATTTTTATGTATTTCCTTATTTAGTATAAACAGTGTTCAATGTGCAGTTTTGCGGTGCCCTGCAGCCTGGTTTATTAAAAGCAGTCAAAAACAAATGGGATGCCCCCACAGCAGACCTGAGATCAGTATATATGCACAGCAACAGTGTCTAAGCAGGCTCAAACAGGCCAAATTACTTTAAATAACTGTGCAGCTTAGAGTAAATACAGAGGCTAATGAGATTTTACAAAATGGTAATGTTCCCACAGCAGACTTGAGATCAGTTCAGTATATATGCACAACATCAAAAGTGTATAAGCAGCCTGAAACTGCAAAAAAAGCCAGTCAGCCAGCCAGTAACACTCAGGCTGGATGAAAAAAAAAAAATCTCCCTGTGACTGCCTCCGATTTTTCCTAACTTTCCCTGCTTCTAGCTGACTTCCTGCCTGTCTCCTGCCTGTCTCCTGCCTGTCTCCTGCCTGTCTCCTGCCTGTCTCCTGCCTGTCTCCTGCCTGTCTCCTGCCTGTCTCCTGCCTGTCTCCTGCCTGTCTCCTGCCTGTCTCCTGCCTGTCTCCTGCCTGTCTCCTGCCTGTCTCCTGCCTGTCTCCTGCCTGTCTCCTGCCTCTCTAACTGCCTCTCTAACTGCCTCTCTAACTGTCTCTCTAACTGTCTCTCTAACTGTCTCTCTAACTGTCTCTCTAACTGTCTCTCTAACTGTCTCTCCCTGACTACAGCAGCGTCCTGTCTCTCACGAATGCAATAGAGAAATCAGGAAAAGCAAGATGGCCGCCGCCTTAAATAGCGTTGTGACGTCACCGGGCTTGCTGGCTGCTGATAGGCTGCATGTGACTGCCCCAGCATGCACTGGAGCAGGGTAGATGTCCGGACATTTCCCGTCCGCCATCTTAGAATGCTTGTAATGTAAATGAATGGATGTTAAAGGAAAACTTCGAGTGATCGAAGCACGGGGAAATTCGGATTCAATCAGAATCGAATTTTTCATGAAATTCGGATCAAATCCGGGTTCGTCCGGATCGATTCGCTCATCCCTACTGATGATACAAAGGTTAGTAATAGGGTGGATATTCCTGGAGGCGTCTGCAACATGGAAAATGATTTAGCTTTACTGGATAGATGGTCAAAACTGTGGAAACTAGAGTTTAATGTCTCTAAATGTAAAATCATGCACTTGGGTAGAAGGAATCCCTGCTCTGAGTACCGTATGGGCAGCACTGTGTTAGCCAGGACCTCGGAGGAGAGAGATTTAGGGGTACTGATTACTGATAGCTGCAAGATGAGTGGACAGTGTAGCCAGGCAGTGGGAAAAGCAAGCAGGATGCTCGGCTGCATAGCTCGAGGCATCACCAGTAGGAAGAGGGAGGTTGTGATGCCGCTGTATAGAGCCACGGTAAGCCCACAGCTAGAATAATGTGTGCAGTTCTGGAGACCTTACCTGCAAAAATACATTATTCAAATAGAACATGTCCAAAGGCGGGCAACAAAAATGGTGGAAGGACTTAAACTTAAAACTTATCAGGAGAGACCTAAGGAACTTAATTTGTACAGTCTGGAGGAAAGAAGGGAGAGGGGGGACATGATTGAGACCTTTAAGTATGTGAAAGGATTGAATAAGGTTCAGGAGGGAAGTGTTTTTATGAAGAAGCTTAACAATAGAACAAGGGGGCACAACCTGAAGCTAGTCGGGGGGGAAGATCAGGAGCAATGTTAGAAAATATTATTTTACAGAAAGAGTAGTAGATGCTTGGAACAAACTTCCAGCGGAGGTAGTTGAAAAATCAACACTGAAATCAGTCACTGAATTTAAACATGCCTGGGATAAGCACACATCTATCCTAAGATAAAGAGTACATACAGTATACACATAAGGGCAGACTAGATGGACCATATGGTCTCCTCCTGCCGTCAACCTTCTATGTTTCTATGTATCTTCAGGCGAGTAGGTAATTCCAATTCATGGGCAACTTCGTTAATAGCTCTCTTGATCTTAAAAGGCCCGATAAACTTAGGACCCAACTTCTTTGAGGGAGGATGAAGCCTTAGATGAGTAGTAGAGAGCAGGACTTGATCTCCTACCGTAAAATTGGAAGCTGAAGACCGATGGGTGTCTGCTGTCCGTTTGTAACGTTCTTGAGCAGCTCGAAAAGTTGTTCGGAGCATCTGATGAGTGGCAGTTAGATGAGCTCCTAAATCTGCAGCTGCCTGTACATTCACCGGAATGCAGGTATCAGGCAAGGTCTTGGCATCAAATCCATTTGCAGCAAACGGAGTGAGGTGGGTAGAAGAATGGACAGAGTTATTATAAGCCAGTTCAGCTAATGGAAGGAACTGTGACCAGTTGTCCTGCAGGGCTGAAGAATAACATTGTATGTATTGTTCCAGTGATTGATTCACCCTTTCATTCTGCCCGTTGGTCTGAGGATGATAGGCTGATGAATGAGCCAAAGTGATATGTAAACTCCTACAGAGCGCAGTCCAGAACCGGGCGGTGAATTGGGAACCACGGTCAGACATGATCTTAGACGGCAGGCCGTGTAAGCGAACAATTTCTTTCACAAAAACTTGCGCTAATTTCAAGGCCGAAGGAAGGCTAGGGAGAGCTATAAAATGAGCATACTTGGTTAGATAGTCCCCCACCACCAAAATAGTGTTGTTATCTGAAGGTGGAAGTTCCACAATAAAGTCCTTTTAAATCTGTTCCCAGGGACGTTCTGGAACCGTGAGAGGCATGAGAAGACCTGCAGGTTTGATGGTTAAGTGTTTGTTCCGGGCACACATCCCACAAAGGAAACATATGATATACAGTCTGCTCCTAAGTGGGCCACCAGAAATGATGTTGGATCAGATGTAGCGTCTTCCTGAGCCCGAAATGGCCCGCCAAGGGGTGATCATGGAATTCGTCCAGAACCCTGGAACGTAAAGATTCAGGAACAAAAATCTTTGCTTGATGGACAAGAATTCCATCTACTCGAGATAGTTCAGTTTGTAGGTTCTCTGGGATAGAATCGGATGCTCGTCGAATCTCAGCAATGAGTTCAGATTCAAGTAACAAGAAATGGTTAGGTTGCAAAATAGTGGGTTCAGCAGGTTCAGGACCTTGGTCAGAAGGATGAAGACGGGATAGTGCATTGGGTTTGGTATTCTTGTTTCCAGGATGGTAAGAAATATGAATGGAGAATCTGGAAAAGAATAGTGACCACCTTGTCTGACGTGGCCGGAGTCTTTTTGCAGACCGAAGGTACTCCAGGTTCTTGTGGTCCGTGAGGATCAAAATTGGATGTCTGGCGGCTTCCAATAGATAACGCCATTCCTCCAGGGCAATTGTGATAGCAAGAAGTTCTCGGTCACAAACATCGTAGTTTTGTTCTGCTGAAGACAGTTTCCTGAAAAAGAAGGCTACGGGATGGAGTTCCTCTTGCTCAGATTCTCGTTGAGAGAGTACTGCTCCTACAGCACGGAGGCATCTCTTTCAAGTACAAAAGGGAGCTCAGGGTCAGCATGTCTCAAGATAGGGGCAGAAGTGAAATGCTTCTTAAGAAGAGAGAAGGCCTCTTCAGCAGCTTTAGACCAGACAAATGGAGTATTCTTACGGGTGAGATCTGTGATAGGGCGAACTATCCGTGAGAAATCTTTAATAAAATGTCTGTAAAAGTTGGCGAAGCCAATGAAACGTTGTACTTCCTTGCGATTCATAGGTTGTGGCCAGTCCAAGACTGCAGCCACCTTCTCAGGATCCATCACAATGCCAGTACTGGTGATAAGTAACCCCAAGAACTGAATAGAAGGTTGTTCAAACTGACATTTCTCCAGTTTTGCATATAATTGATGCCCTCGAAGACGCAGAAGGACACGACGGACATGTTCCCGATGTTCTGAGAGGGAGGAAGAGAAGATTAATATATCGTCTAGGTAGATGATGACGAAAATATTAAGATAATCCCAGAACACGTCATTTACAAAGTGCTGGAATGTTGCAGGGGCATTACAGAGTCCAAACGGCATGACCAGGTATTCAAAGTGACCATAACGTGTGCGGAAGGCCGTCTTCCATTTATCACCCTGAGGGATCCGAATTAAGTTGTAGACTCCCCTCAGTCCAACTTGGTAAGGAACTGAGCAGACCCCAAACGCTGGAAGAGTTCAGAAATCAAGGGCAAAGGGCATTGGTTCTTGGCTGTAATTTGATTGAGGGCCCGGTAATCTATACAGGGTCTCAGAGTCCCATCCTTCTCCACGAAGAATATCCCTGCTCCTGTAGGCGAAGTGGAATGTCTAATAAAACCCTTAGCCAGGTTTTCATCAATATACTCGGAGAGTCTGCAACTCGGCTTCAGACAACAGATAAATACGTCCAAAAGGGATGGCCGACCCAGGTAGGTGGTCTATTGGACAGTCATAAGAGTGGTGAGGAGGTAGTTGGACTGCACCTTTTTTGTCAAACACATCCTGGAACTCTAGATACGCTGGTGGAAGAGATTCCGGTGGATTAAGGGTTACTACAGAGAGGTTACTCTCCTTCTGTCTGCAAAATTGGTTGCAATAGGGAGAGAACAAAAAAACTGAACCGGAAGACCAGTCGATGACGTGGTTATGTATTTAGAGCCACGGGAAACCCAAAATGATAGGGTACAAAGGAGAGTGCATTAAATCAAAGTGTATTCATTCTGAGTGTCCATCAGGAGTAGAGCAGCCGAGCGATTTAGTTCTATGGGACACCGGTCCGGACTTGACGGTGGTTCCATTGGCCAAAGTGAGAAGCAGAGGGGTAGGCCAAACTTCACATGGAATATTGTGAGTCTGTGCGAATTCTAAGTCCATGAAACAGCTGCAGGCCCCAGAGTCAATCATGGCCCTAGTCTCAAGCCTTCCCCCGGGAAGCACAGAAAGTGGTGTGCTCTTAACTAGAGGTGTTGATCTCTTCATAGCTGCAGGTCTTGTGGGACAATTAACCCGAAAGTGTCCGGGGTTCCCGCAGTACATGCAAAGGTTTAGCCGCCTCCGGCGCAGTCTTTCCTCTTGTGACAAATCAGCCCGAATGGTTCCCAGTTGCATGGGCTTGATAACCCCCGAATCTGTCTGCGGAGAGTCAGGTGATGCAGGCGAGGACCGTGGAGTAAACCATTGGGCAGAGGCTGAACTCTGTTCACGGCGTTCCCGCAGCCGGCGATCCACCTGAATGGCTGCAGGAATAAGTTCATTTAAAGTTTCAGGAGTGTCGAAGTGGGCCAGTTCATCCTTAATCAGTTCAGAAAGACCTAAACGAAACTGATGTTTTAAAGCTGGCTCATTCCACTGGGTGTCAAAACTCCAGCAATGAAAATCGGTAACATACTCCTCAACTGGGCGGCTACCCTGTTGCAAATTACGGAGAGCTGCCTCTGCAGATGCAACATGTCCCGGATCATCATAGATGGCTGTCTTAGCAGAAAAGAAAAGATCAACAGAGGCCAGACAAGGATGATTTTGCTCCAGAAGACGATGGGCCATGTTTGGGGAGGCCCTTGCAGAAGGGAAATAACAATTCTGATCCGGACTTCCTCAGCAGCATAGGTTCGTGGTTGCAGAGAAAATAACAACTGTTCCTAAAAGCACGAAACTTCTGGAGATTTCCTGAGAAAAATTCCAGGAAAGGAACTTGGGGTTCAGGGGTGACCCCGGAATCTGCCCCCCGTGTGGTAGGAACAGCTGTAGCAGAAGAAACTGTCAGTGGCATGAGTTGATTTAGCCGATCCACAAGCTGAGTAAAGCCTCCCTGTAAGCCCTGGACGGCCGCACAGAGGGAAAAGACTTGCTGCATCAAATGATCAAATGGACAAGGTTCCCCACCGAAGCTCATGTTATGGCTGTGTTATACTGTCAAGCCTCCTGGCTACAACCATGGGAAGAGCTGAGCTGAGGTCCAGGTATGGGGCAAAGTTAAGCAAAATAATCCCAAAGAGCAAAATAAAAGTCTGGGCAGAGTCCAAGGGTGAATCCGGGGTCTGGATTCAGAGGCTGGCAGAAAACAAAGTGCACTGAGCAATCCGCATCAAAATCGAGTTATCCGTCCTTATATAAATCCAGGTATTCAGATCAGGAATTCAGGAGTCAGGGAAAACAAAGTCCAGGAAGTAAGCTGATAACAGCATTGGCTGTAGGCCAGCTGTCCTCTTAAATTGGGCTATCACGCAACAGGGAGGGATGAGTCAGAGTCTGGTGAAGTCACTTCCTGTCCATTCAGACTCAGGAAACCCGGAAGTAAAATCAAGCCCAAGAGCTTACACTCTAGGCTTTGTGTAATTCCAGTGGGGTGAACACCAGGTGTCGCTGTGGAGCATGCGACAGAAGAACAGCCTGCTCTGTTACAAACACCCAGGCGAGCATGTCTGCTGCTGCATGCAGTCCGTGACCTAGCACGCTCTCAATGCTTTAAAAGGGCAAGGTAGGCGAGGAGACTGACAGCAGGCCTAAGTCAAGGTTCACGGGCTGAGGTTTCTGATAAAAGTCCAAGCCAGTTTTTAAAAGGCAGTCAGCACAGGAGTCAAAGGTCCAGTCGGGGTGAATCCAAAAGTCAGCCCAAGGGGTAATTTAAAGCCGTAGTCAAAGAGGAGAAGCCAGATCAAATACGGAAGAGTAATCCAGGAGAAAAGTATGCAGGAAACAAGAAGCAGTTGATCAAACAGCAGTATACTACTGTCAGATCCATCATTTTATAGGGCAATAATTGCTGAATTACACCAAGGAAAAATACAATGCTGTGATTCTTTGGCACCCCTTACTTTGGCACTCCTATTACTTTAATGAGGAGTAAGTCATTGCAAATCAAAATTTAGCTTACTACTGTGTGTAATACCTTCCTACCAAAAGCAGCATACACAGAGGCTCTGACATTTACTTTATAAAAATTTGGTAAATGTATGAACTGATGACCAAGTAGCAGCTTGCATACTTGTTCCACCAAAGCCTGGTGCTGATAGCCCAGGAAAGTTCAATAGCTTTTGTAGAATGCGCTTTAAAATGAAAAGGAGGACTTTTCCCCTTGGAGATGTAGGACTTCATCAGGGGGCGGGCTGGCCATAGGGCATACCGGGCAGAATCCCGGTAGGCCGACACATGGGAAAGAGGAGGAGGTGTGGTGGCCGATGAGGAGAGAAGTGGAATGGGTGGAGGCCGCTCTGCACGCCCCCACCGGCCCCGCTCTGACACACACAGTAATGTGGTAATGCAGGACCGACCTGAGGCCACCTCTCACACTAACTTGAATTTGGGAGACTACAAGCAGTGCTTTGTTCTGCCTATCAAAAGCGCTGCTTGCAATGTGTCACACGCAGGGGAGAAGAAGCCTGTGACAGGCAGCCGCCCTGGCCAATCAGGAGCAGTCTCTGTCCTCCACGCTTCAGAGAGGAATTTAAAAGGCAACAGGCAGGTTTTCATGTCGAAGAAGGAAGGAGAGACACTGATAACTGTGAGTTGATAGTGGGCTGGGGGAGGGGTGTCATGAGACAAGACTCCGTGCTGCACACATCAAGGAACGGACAAGTCAGGGACCTTTCATCCTTCTTTGATCTGTTCTGGTCCTCTGTAGCTGAAGGGGTTAATGATTAGAGCAGCAGTGGCTGGGAGCTGGCCTCTCATTAACCCCTTGCTGGCAGTTGTACTGAATTAGGAGCAGCCCTGATGCCACAGTCTTCTGTATTTGATATTTAGAGTGGACCAAAAGCAGACTAAGACTCTAGGGCTGCCCAATTCCTCACTTTCCTTTATGTGTAAAAGCCCCCGAAACTCTGAGTTGACTTACCTATCTGGCCATCCCATGCCGTCCAGCTGCTCCCGCACTAGGCCTATCTAAATGGCCTCAATCCAGGGGTTTCACAAACTGGGGCATCCCAAGTCAGAATGCTCCAAGGTCACTGACCAAAACCCAAGTAAGGCAAAAGACCAGGTTTTGTTCCACCTTAATTTGCACTCTCCAGCCCGAAGGGAAGAGAAACCCATTTCTCAGTGGGCTCCATGTGTCTAAGGACTGAAAGTTGCAGCACGCACTACAGTGACCAGCACCTCCTTCAGTAGGAAGCACTGGCTTCTGCATTGTGAACTGTGACTTCCAGTCCGCCACCAGAGGCAACCTTGCATCTGCTTACTGTTCAGCTAGGGGAAATGGGGAAAGGAAAGCCCATGCCATAGGCAGACAAATTATTGTAGGTATGCTTTAAAGAGGAGCAACCAACTCCCTAGTGTCTATAATACTAAAGGGCTGGTATACTGCCTCTTTAAGGGGCATCCCAAATTGGGATTCCTCACTGTCTGTATCCCCAGGGATGGTCCAGTGCTCTCACCAATGCCATGCTGCATGCAGGCTTTACCTTCAGTCCGGCATGTACCCCCCCCCAGGTATTTCTTAATGGCCGGTGCCAACTCTGCTGTAGGATCTGCAACTATTAAAGCAGGTTCAAACCCTTTAGTCCAGACTGGAGTGTAAAAGGCCCCGGGGCCTAGGATTCCCTGTTTCCAGGTCAGAATTCCCCACTCTATAAACCCCCCCCCCCAGTCACCCAGTGTACTGACCAATCAGCCAATCCCACAGCGCATGTGTTGGTCATGGCCACATCACCGGCTTTCCCCAGCTAATGCCATTTATGAATAGCTGGTGTGGGCATCGGCTACAGTGAAGCAAAGGCGGACACCTGGGTCTTTCCTCATTAAGAATGGAATGCACATGTGCCATGGGATCGCTGCTGAGGTAACAATTCTTGGCGAACCTGGCGGGGGGCATCACCCTTCTCACTCACTCTCACTTTATTTACTATTTTCTGCATTCCCTCAATCTCTCAGTTGTCCTCTCATTTATTTTCCTTCCATTTTCTTTCTACTTCTTTCCATCTGCCATTGTTGTGTGAATGCAGACCTCCCAACCGTCCTAATTTCGGCAGGACTGTCCCAGGATCGCACCAACGTTCAATTGTCCCGCGCCATCTCCATGTGTCCGGCCCCAGGTGTGCAGCCGAGCGCACGGCGGGACTCCAGCAGGAAGCTCACATCACTTGGGTCCTGCTCGTGTGCAGGAAAGAAAAATGTAGTGAGGGGTGAGGTGGAAGGTGTGTGTGTGTGTGTATGGAGGGATGACCCTCACTGGCTATAGTATATGTGTGTGGGGGGCTTGCCTGTAATTATTATTAATAGTAATAATATGTAATTATTAGGTGGTGTTTCCCTTTAAGGGTGTGGCAGGGGCGTGATTTAAGTGCAAAAAAATGTCTTCATGTGTCTGTCTTTCCAGTTTTAAAAAGTTGGGATATATATATATATATATATATATATATATATATATATATGTGACATTAATATACTATACTGGGCCAGGAAAAGTACAGCAGGGCCGGTGTGCCCCAAAAAGTCCCGGGCCGTTTTTTAGTCCCAGTCCGCCCCTGGACTTCATTACCCTTTGTCTAATCAGTCGGCTGTTGGTAGACCTAGCAGGTGGACGATTCTTCAGTGACAATAATAATAATATATAATAAGGAGATTGCCTCACGGAAGGCTTGTGTAACAGAGATATAATAACTTACTCTCACTACATCCAGAGAATGAAGGACCATCTCCTCTAGTAGGACATAAGGAGGGCAAAACCACCTTTTTGTTAATATGAAAAGGGGAGAAAATGTTTAAAATTGAAGACTGCCTTGTCCTTATGCAACACTGAATAAGGAGACCTAACCGATAAAGCTGCTCATTCAGAAAACTGCTGTACCAAGGTAATTGCTACTAGAAAAATGACTAAGTGTCATCAACCCTGGCGATGCTTCTGCCAGTGGTTTAAAAGGAGAACCCTGAAGGACTCTCAAAACTGAATCAACTCCCACACAGGCAGAAGAGGCTTACGGGGAGGACGCACATGGGTGACCCCCTGCGAAAAGTCCTAATAAGCGCGTTCTCAGCAATGGGTTTCTAAAGAAAATAGATAAGGCAGATGTCTGTCCTTAATTGAAGACCATCCATAAGACCAGAATTCTGGAGACAGAAACTTTCTACAGGGAAAACCTGTAGATTCACCCCAAGCGGTAATACTCACCAGACTCTGTAATAAAACTTTGATGAGGTCTGATTCTGGGCCTGAATCATAGTCTGAATGACTCTGGCAGGGAGGCTCCTTTCTCCCAAGATAGAGGTTTCATAAGCAGGCCGACAAAACCAGAACTTCTAACTTGGGGTGCCGCAAGGGCCCCTGAGTGAGAAGAATTGGATTGTTGGCCACTCCAATGATCGCCTTACAACATCCTTACTATGTCTGAAAACCATCTTCTCCTTGGCCACCCCAGAGCCACCAGAATGGTCGGGATTCCCTCATGGCCTTTCCCCTCTGTTTTTTTTTTAGTACTCGACCCAGGAGTGGAAATTTTGAGAATAGAATATTGCAATTGGATAGCCAATGGATTTACATGTTATAAGCATGTAAACCACCTGGCTAAATGAATATTGCACTTTCTCCGTAACTTTATAATAGAGGTATACGTATTTTGAAAAAGAGATATCACACTGCAAATAGAAATGTAGATTATGCCAAATGTCTAGCTATATGTTGGTTTCTTCTTTTATACCTTTTCCTTCCCCTTTCTATTTTTCTAGGATGTTAGGCATATATGGAATTTGTGATGAAGAGCAATGTAACAATGAATAAGAGGAATTTTAAGCCCAAAGGGGGTATGCCTAAGATGGAGTATGTAGGCCCAAATACCATGCAGTATTAAAAACATACAGGGAGAGTTAAAAGTGCCCCATTGGTGAAATGTCAGGGTGGAAAAGCATACAGCACCTACAGTCCTACTCTTACCCTTTACTGCCCACTGCATGTGAGGCCACGGAGTGGATACACTCTAACTAGAGATGCATCTACACACCTGTGGCCACTTATTGCAGGGGCTCGGAGGGATGGAGGTGGGCAGGCCAAGGTTGTGCTGACAATGGCAACAACCGATGCTGTCCCGTTCCTATTCAGGGAGGTGGGAGGAGGGGAGGGGCTGACAATCAGTATACCCCTACTTAAAGCTGAAAAGGGCAGTCAAGAAACCGAAGCCCAGGTGAACAGGAGCTCCCAGCTAAGACTCCCAGATAGGACTGTATTTGGACATTTTATGTGTAAAGAACACCGATGCTGGAAGGTTAGAGTCCTATTATACTTGAATGGAACTTGGAGACAAGTAGGTCTCCTGGAAGGAAATATTATGATTAAGGCACTTGTACTTTATAGATAAACCATCTGGATATGTCTGACAATATCCCAAGGGGATTTAAAGAGACCTATCATGGATATACACTGTTATTGTATGCAATGAAAGCAATTGTAAATGCATACATGTTGAATGATCTTAGCATAAACAATGAATGTGCTGTCCTGTTAGTTTTAATCACTATTATCTCTGTAGATAACCTTACATTGAAAAACACAATTCTGTGATACTCACCTGTAGAATCGGTTTTTCTGTTAATCCATTCCAGGCCGTCCTTATTCAATACGATTGGGTAATTCCCTGCCTGAAGGGGCGTGACTGCAAGACAAAAGCGTGGCTCCACCTCCCGGCCTATATCCTTCCGGCTGACTTCCTAGATTCCAGTTAATTAAAAAGCAATATAACCAGCCGCCCGGGAGGCATACCTATATCTCTTTGGAGACAAAAAGGCTGGAGACAACATAAAAGACTCCTCTCTCTGATTATAAATATGTACCATTTCATTTTTTTTTTTTTTTATATATCCACAAGACTAGGCATCCAAGACATGGATATTTCAACCTAGCATTCTTTTCAATGCGAAATATTGTTATAAAGAAAGAAAACCATAAAAAGGGTATTAAGGATAGATCGTAACTTCCTATATTCCCCCAAAAGAGGCGGGTTGGACGGCCTGGAATGGATTAACAGAAAAACCAATTCTACAGGTGGGTATCACAGAATTGTGTTTTTTCTTCCAATCCATTCCAGGCCGTCCTTATTCAATACGATTGGGATATCCAAAAGCAGTGCCAAATATGGGCGGGATCCCCAACGCGGAACCGCAGGTAGTTCCTTTCACTACCGCCTAAAGAACTTTTTGACCAAATACAGCGTCAGCTGAGGCACTAACACTTACCTTGTAAAATTTGGTAAATGTATGAACCGAAGACCAGGTGGCAGCTTTACAAACCTGTTCCACCGAGGCCTGATGCTGAAAAGCCCAGGAAGCACCAATGGCCCTAGTGGAAAGAGCTGTGACCCAAAACAAGGGGCTAATTCCCCTTGCATAGACTCTTACCACTGTCTGTCTAATCCATCGACTGATGGCATACTTAGCTGGTGGAAGACCTTTCCGTGGACCCTCAGGTATGACATAAGAAGTCCAAACTATGGAAAGATGATGTAGTAGTGAGATAATACCTTAGTGCCCTCACTACATCCAACAGTGAAGAACACCCTGGGGCTGATAGACCGAAGGGTAGCGCCACAAACTGAAGAAGTAGGGCCACCTACTAAAATGTAGGTATGCATCCTTATATATACACTGTGGTTATAAAAACTCCAATCTCTAAAAAGGTGAGAACAGCAGATCTCAATGCTTCTGCTTTCTGCTGAATTCGGGATACCCCTGACCAGAGATCTCTGATGGGGTCTGGTTCTTAAAATGATTTTGTAACCGGAGGATACCCTTCCTGTATCCAAATATCTGTTACATGAAGCCTGCAAAAATGAGCCAAATGCAGAAGCTTCTCCCCCCCCACGACCTCAAGGGCGGGGGCATCCCTTCCTGCCTGAGCCGGCTTCGAAGGGGATCTGGCTTTGTTCTGCCAGACACCTGTTGCCTTAATTTGGAACTTTGGGATACCCAAGAGAATTTATTTATTAATTTCTTTTTTGGGAATAAGACAGAGGCCGAACCTCTAGCCGGAACCCCGGAATATTAGAGGCCCTGTGGAAGCAGAATTAAACTTAGGTTTTAGTAGCAGATTATATCACTTACCACTAGTAGCATGCTTTACCATGTCAACCAAGCCTTCCCGCCCCCCTTAAAAAGGAGTCCTTTCATATTCCTTTTAGAGGCTATGTCAGCTGGCCATTGCTTAAGCCATAATGCACGCCTTAAGGCGACCCCCAGAGCTAGGCCTCTGGCACTTAACCAGATTAAATCCTCCATAGCCAGGCCTGTTGGAGTCAAACTGATCTTGAACAACTGGGAGCATGGCTTCCAAGAATGACCCAAGAGTCAGAGACCAGATGCTCCCAAAAAAAAAATGAATATAACACCGGCCGGCCCCAAGGTCGACCTCATAATAGATAAGCATGACATGCCATCTGATCCACGCATTTATCTGCTGGATACTTTGGAGAAGCACTATCAGAGGATGGCAAAACGAAAATCTTAAAGAGACCTGGCACCAGAGTGTCTGCCACAGGAGGGTAAGACCATAATTCAATCTGATCTGGAGGAAAGAGATACATAGTATCTAGTACTTCAGGAATGGTCGGAAGACACCCTGACTTCTGCCATTCCCTATTGATCAGATTATATTATTAGAAATGCTCCGCAACATCCTCCAGAAATGGAGAAAATCAACCATCCATCCAACTTCTCCTTAACCGGACACCCCATGTGTAGAGGATTCTCCTGGGAGACTATGGCCGACAAAGTCCTCTTCCACTCAGGAAAAAAATCTTTTCTTTCTTTTTTTTCTTTCAGTAGCCAATACTCCATTATGACACTCTAATCTCTGTCAGCAGCCCTCAAGTGGTCCTAAACCTTTAAAGACTCAGATCCTCTTCAATCAGAGGAAAAATAATTTTCTTTAAAACCTTTTTAGTAGTCAAGACTCCATGACGACTCTATAGGTTTAGGACCACTTGAGGGCTGCCGACAGTTTACAGACTCAGAGGGGGCCTATGGCAGCTACAATATCCTCTTCAATATACTCAGAGGATTTCTTATTTATTTTTTTCAAAAAACCTTCTTGGTAACCGGTATGATTCACATCACGGTCCGCATGAAAACTGCCAAGGGGTTTCTCAGAAAGCACCGGCGATAGGGGTCAGATCCCCTTCAGGAAGGAGAAAACTGTCTCCCTATCCACTACAACCATGGCATAATCCCTGTGCACTGTGCTATCCTTATCCAGTGCCACTGCCTGCCACTGGATATGGGGTAAATCTGATAGAGACCAGATGACTAGCCCAGATGCCTCCGCAATGGTGAAATTAATAATACTAGTCTATGACCCTGGGGATCTGAGACCAAGTATATATAGGTTCTCGACAGTCACCTACTGCGAGTCCTCTGAGGGTAGACCACCATATAATTATATATTGCAATATAAATTATATATTACCTTGCCCTTTCCCAATCAATAATGATAAAAAATTAATTAAATAAAAAATAACCTACCAAAATTTTTAGGTCCACTTAAGGGGTAGCCGTGCAGCGGCTTAGAGAAGCCCTTTTGCGATCTCTGGCGATGCTAGGCACCTTGCCTAGCTGAAAATGTTTGAGCTTGGTCGGCGAGAAAACCGTGCCCCGTCGCGGAGGAGAACCGGCCACTTCAGCGGAGCTGGTGACTTCGCTAAGCCGAAAATATTCCAGCGTCTCCGGCTAGAGAAAACACGTAGTACCGCTGAAAAGATCTGGAGATCTCAGCGGAGCTAGCTGCTATGCTAAGCCGAAAATCTTTCCACAGAGGCGGACGGAGAAAGCGCTCTGCCCCCGGTACTGGGAACTTCGCCAAGCCGAAAATCTTTCCACAGAGGCGGACGGAGGAAGCGCTCTGTGCCCGGTACTCGGTACTTCACCAAGCCGAAAATCTTTCCACAGAGGCGGACGTAGAAAGCGCTCTGCGCCCGGTACTCGGAACTTCGCCAAGCCTAAAATCTTTCCACAGAGGCGGACGGAGGAAGCGCTCTGCGCCCGGAAATCGGTACTTCGTCAAGCTGAAAATCTTTCCACATAGGCGGACGGAGGAAGCGCTCTGCGCCCGGTACTCGGTACTTTGCCAAGTCGAAAATCTTTCCATGGCGACGGACTATTTCCTCGTTGCAACTTTAGCTCCGCCAGCTAAAAAAGGTGCAATTTTTGAATTTTTCAACCAGAGAACAAAGAAACACTTGGGAAAGAGCAATAAAAAACAAAAAGAGAGGGGAAATCATTCCCTTGGTCACCCCCCAATCAGGCTGACCAGACAAAAACCTGTGGCTGCTTATACTTTTCCAGGAAAGCCTTCAGCCAGAGTGCCAACGCACTACAAAGCGCACACTGGACCCTGCGCTTACCTTACCATCCTGATCCAGATACAGTTTTATGGAACTTCACCAAGCCGAAAACTGGGGAGACCTAATGGGTTAATCCAGATCAGAGAAGCATAAGGTACCTAGGAAGACAGACAGGGTCTTGCACTCGCTTCAAAGGTATAATCTGAGAAACAAAAAAAGTTAATGGAAGGAGTCTAGAGAGCCATGCAGTCATCCCAACTGCAAGAATGAAAACTGGAATCTAGGAAGTCAGCCGGAAAAATATAGGCTGGGAGGCGGAGCCACGCTTTTGTCTTGCAGTCACGCCCCTTCGGGCAGGGAATTACCCAATCGTATTGAATAAGGATGGCCTGGAATAGATTGGAAGAAAAAGGGGGGATTTAATACTTGTATGTGCATTCCTGGTCCAAGCCTGAATCATGAATTAATACGTTGAATATTTGACAAATATGGCATTTCAATAATCTGAAGCTGAAGCATGTACAGTGAACCATGTATATTGGATTATTCTTTGAAAAGAAAGTTGTATGTTTTAAAGAAAAAGCAGTTTTAAATATTGAAATAAAACAAATGCTTTAACTTAAAGTTGAACTAAAGTGATGTATGTCAATGTGATGAATTAGGGAAACGAGTAAGGCAGGTTTGAGAAGGGGTATTCCTCCTGGTTGGTCCAGGAGGTGTTCTTCCTCTACCACTCTCCTCTTTTGTTATGTACACTTAAAATGAAAATTAGCCACTCAATACCTTGTATTTGGTGTTTTACCCTAAAGCCCAACCAGATGTAATCCCATAAGGATAGCATCTGGCTTTTTTGGTTGTTCTGGTAAACATTTTAGAACATACATATGCTTTCACTGACTGAATGGTATGCAGTAAATCCTGATTCAGCATTGAACAGTAATAAAGAAACATTGTTACAGCTTTCCCATCACACACACCTCTTCAGCAGCTGGTTATTCAGTGTGTGTGTTCACATAATATAAAAGACAAGCCGCCCATGTTTCTGAGTTTGGTGTGGGCTGCTGCTGGCACAGTTCTCCCCTTATACTTGTATGTGAGAAGATGGGCGCTCCCATGCAGTTCTGAAGCAAAGAACATCTGCATGGATTTAAGCCATATATTCATATAGTCAAATAGTTTTTGCTGGAGGGGGGCTTTAGGGGAGCAATTTATGAAACTTTCTTTTTTTTTTACTTTTGATTCACTTTAATATGGTCCATCAAGAAATTCACCACCAAATTAATTCACCAATTTCCAAATTTCCAAATGACAATAATATATATATATATATATATATATATATATATATATATATATATATTGCTATTAGATTATTAAACAATACAATACTTTAGTAGAGACTGACCAAACTATTTCAACCAGAGTTCGGGTTGACCTTTGTGGAAAATTCGGTTTGGTGTGGAAACAAGTTTTTCATTGGCTGATTAACAAGGATTTGGGTGCCAGAAAGTGACAGGAACAAAGGGCACAAGAAGCAGAGGGACTCGGTGTCACAGATGAGAGGCAGGTAACCAACCAATCTACTTCCTAGCCTCCCACAAGCCACCCCCTTTTGATGTCACACCATGCCCTGCTGGTATAGAAGCAGGATTGCACACCAACGCCTGCATTGCAGCTGTATTTCCTGGTCACTGTCGGCTCCAAAGAAGGGGCATAGTAGTAGATCGGGAAAACTGTAATCAGATTGCTAGGGACAGAGACAGATCGTGTAGGGAGGAATCCAATCTTTCTTCCCATTGTTTACCAGCCTCTGCCAGAACGGTCTGGGACATTTCTGGGATATCTCCTATGGGTGCTTTCTTTTCAGAGAGTACAGCCTGAGTATCCCTGGGTTCACCGACCTACTGCTCACTTTTATAAGTTGTATAACTCTACACCTGTTATTGGGGTCTGCTGCAGATTTCACTCTTGACACTGAGCTACTTACCTCTCATTTACACTCTCTGGGGTGGCGTGGCACCAAGGGTATTAAAAAAACCCTGTTAGATTTACCGGTAATGGCTTTTTCATGAATAATTCAGGCTGACCACACAGAGAGAGGGCTCCACCCCTGGGAGAAAACACAAACTGGACAGATTTAAAGCCCACCCCTTCCTGTCTACCTCAGTCTTTGTAAAGAAACCCATATAACCATTTGGATTATAGATGGTAATATATGATCAGCCTGAAGTATTCATGAAAAAGCTGTTATTGGTAAGTCTACTGGGTTTTTCCATTAGACATTTCAGTCTGACCACATGAAGAAGATTAGACAAGTAAATATACCTTAGGGGTGTGATGCTGCAAGCAGTACCCTTCTGCCGAAGGCCAGATGCTTTGTAGATAATAAATCAAGTCTATAATGCTTGAGGAAGGTGTGGGGCGATGACCACATTGCTGCTCTCTTCCAGCAAGGACCCAGTCCTTTCTGCCCAAGATGCTGACATAGCTTGCAAAGAATGGGCAGACACCTCTTGAGGAGAAGCCCCCTTAGTAATATAAGCCTGTACAATAGTCTGTTTGATCCATCTAGCTCTGGTGGACTTGGAGGCTGCTAAATACTACTTCTTTCCACTAAAATTTATTAACATCTGTTCCGCCCACCTCCAGTCTCTGGATCTTTCCAAATAAATAAGTAAAGCTCTTCGAACGTCCATCGAAGATCTTCCTCCTTGCCAGCTCTGGGAGTATTGAGCAATAAGGCTCTTTTGACGACAGTGCCTGCAGTTCACGGACTCTCCGTGAACTGGCCAATAAAAATCAAAACTTGAGAGCCACTTCTCTGGGACCTCATGCAGTGGCTCAAAAGGAAGTTCTATTAAACCTTTAAAAACTATCGATAAGTCCCGTGTAAGAAAACCCTTAAAAAGAGCTGGCATTTGTCGACTGACTTGAAAAAACAATTGATAAGTTCATTCCGTCTTAGTTTTTGTTCAAGAAAAACTGAAAGGGCAGAAGAATGAATACTTACTGCTAGCCCTTTTTTGAATTCGAAAACTGTAGCTAGCTTTCCTTTCTTCAACTTGTTAACTTCACAATAAGAAGAAAAGTTTCCATACCTTTCTGTAGATTTTTCTTGTAGTTAATTTTTGGCTGCCTAGAAGCATTTCAGTCACTCTAGTTCTTCTCAACTCTTAGAACCATGCTCTTTTTGGCAGGAAAAGCATACGTAAGGTGAAACTTCCACTGCTAACATATCCTCCCCCTTGCCAGTATAAAACATGTTTTGCACTTTGAGTTTACAGCCCTGGCAAACAGATCTACCAGTGGAAACCCCCAAACCCTTAAAACCTGAAGAAAGACTTCTTGGTTCAGACACCACTCTATATGCTGAACTCTTACCCTGCTCAGACAGTCTGCTAAGGTGTTGAGGGTTCTCCTCAGACAAATTGTTGTGATGGACAGAACCTCTGTTTGGAGGGGCAGAAGAATTTTGTTTCATGGGTCCATCAGTGCAAGGGACCTTGTCCCTCCCTGATAGATAGGCTACTGTTGATGAGTTGTCTGACCTTATCAGTACCTCCCTGCCTGCTACGAACGGCTGAAAATGATTCAGCACCAGCTTGACTGCCAGAAGCTCTCTGACGTTTGAGGACCTGGCCTCCAAGACCCTTGTCCATTTTCCTTGAACCTGAAGATTATTTGCCTAGGCTCCCCAACCCCAACTGCTTGCATCCGTTGTGATTATCGCTGGGTTGGTTTGTCTCCAGACCCTTCCTTTCTCTAGTACTAGTGGACTGGTCCACCATTCTAGGTCCTCTATCACCCGGGGACTAAGTTGAACAAACTGATCTAGTGACCCCTGACGTCTAGAAGGAACCTTTGCAACACTTTTGTGTGAAGTTGAGCCCATGGTACTGCTGGCACCTGCCTCCAAACCTCTGCCCTGATCCTGTCCACCTTTTCCTGTGGAAGAAAAATATTTTGCTGAATGCTGTCTATGATGGGAATGGGAATATGAAGGTAGGTGTCCTGCAAATCCATGTTCACCATCCATGCATTCTCTTTTAGAATGTTTCTGCCTGAAAAAATTAACTTCATTTTGTACTTCTTGTATCGAATGAATTTGTTTATTCTTTTAAGATTCAAAATCATTTGATACTTTCCTGACGACTTCTGGACCAGAAAAACATGAGAGTAGAACCCCGAAGGGTTAGTGGAACTTTTTCACCCTTTTATGCATAAGTTCTAGAATAACTGACAAGAAAGCTAATCTCTTCTTGGGGTTCCTTGGAAGCTTGGTCACTAGAAATGAGTGAAGGGGATGAAAACTAATCGATACCCCTCCTGCAGTGACTGTAGCACAAACTGATTTTGGGTGACTATTCTCCAGGCAGCTACAAAACAGGAGAGTCTTCCCCCCCTCTGGTAGCTCATTGTCAGGATTGAGGCTTCGTCCCCGCTGTATGCTTAAACTGCACATTAAACCTCCTTTGGGGCCTTGCCTGAGAACTTGACCTCTTTTGCTCAGGCTGCCTGGGCTGAGTAATACATACCTAACCTCTGCCTCTATTTCTTAACCAAGGATTAAACCCCTAACTTTTAACCGAAAACCTCTTACTGGTTTCATTTGACCTGGCTAGAATATTATCTAGCTCTTCTCCAAAGAGGGAAAAACAATGAAAAGGAAGACCTCACAACTTTGCCTTAGACCCCTTGTCTCTTTAGCTACAGTGCCCTCCGAATACAATAAAACTAAAGCCGAAATGTTAGCAGTGGCCCTGATTTTTTCTGCAGAAGCATTAGTCAGGAAACTAACAGCTCTATAAAAAGTTGGAAGAACCGTAAGAAGGATCTCCCTTGGAGTATTGCTCTCCAGATAGCCCTTTAGATGCTCCTCATCCTCCTGAATGCCCCAAGTTGCATAAAGATCACCTAATTATTTCTCGAGTTCCACTGACAGCTTATCCAGATCCTCTGAAACCTCATTATCCAGGTTTTCTCCCTCAACTGAGTCCTCCCCAGATTCCAGTTCAGCACTAACACCTTCCCCCAAACCTTCAACCACTACATTAACAGAGGGTGCGGTAGCAGTGGATAGTTCGGGATGCCCTCTTTCAAAATGTGCCTCCTGCATTGAAGCTTCATTAAAAGGATCTCCTTTAATATGGTAGCTGCACAGCATCCCTTTTTGCTTCTCTACAATCCAGGCATAAAGGCCCCTACTATGTATCCAAAAGCACACAATTACAATCTTCACACCGCTTGGACTTCTTAAGCGCTTTTTTTAGGCTTTGGGGGGTCAGTGTTTTTAACTTTAGAAGTTTCAGGATAAAAAAAAACAACCACCAAACTAAGCTTTACCTATATACTCCTGCACTTTTAGGGCCACAGACATAAACAAAAAGGTACCATCCTCCCAGTTTCTTGAAAATGTTGACCTCTGGTCCTGTAGCTTCAAGAGCGGCACTGTCTGGAGGACTCACTGACCCCTGGGGCTCCGCTGAACCGATTGCCCGTCTTCAGACATCACCGCCTCTACTGCTGCTCGAACCTGCCTCTCCGACCTGGACACCGGCTGGGGAGGAATGCTGCTTGGAACGTTCTGGGTATGTGCACGTGTCTGTGCTGACACGGAAATTATGTCAGCGTTGAATCTCTGAAAAAAAACTTGTACTAGCGAAAAGCTCTAATTTACACTAAGTGATAATACTTGCCCAAAACATCTAAGTAAATACTTGATGAAGGTGTCCCTTTCCCCCATAGGGGAGGACCTAATACCTGAGAGGGCTTCGAAGAGGATTTTTCCTTGTTCCGCCAGAAACCTCTTACCCTTATCCTGGGACTCTGGACTATTCCAAAATTCTTTTCGGTATCCCAAAGAGAGAAACTCTACTCCCACAAAAGGGGTGAGGATTAGATGACCTGTGATAAAAAAGGAAAAAACACATCCCCGTGGAAGTTTAGTAGACTTACCTCCAGTAGCTTCTACATGTCATCCAAGTGCTCCCCAAACAATGTCCCCCCCTGAAAATGGAGTCCCGTCAGATTTTTTCTTGAGGCAACGTCAGCCGACCATTCCTTTAGACATAAAGCACACCTTAAAAACTACTAACAGAGCTAAACCTCTGGCACTTAAGCTTCCGTAAGTGACCCGAACGAGTCTTGGAGTCTTGGAATTTTCTGCTCACCAAAGATGCTATAGATGTGGTACAGGGTGGCTATAAGGTCAATCCGACAATAGAAAAAACATGATGTGCCACCTGATCTATATACTTATACACTGGATCACTTGGGGATGCACTATCCACGGATGGCATAACAGTCATAGAAGTGTCGACCACAGAAGAGCCTTTTTTTTAAAACCCAAATCCACAGCAAACAGTGTACACAGGTCCGCACTTCAGTCATGTCCCGGACTGGTATTCAAACTGCCACCCTCCAGTCACAAGACTGCTTTCTCAACCACTAGGCCATGCTGGATGTTGGGCCATACATTAGTTTGATCTGAGAAAAAAGGATTCTTGGTATCTAATACCTTAGGGATGGGCGGAATACTATCCTGCTCATGTCACTGCTTCGGATAAAATTTGAAAAAATGAATTTGCTCCTGGAAAAAAACGTTATTCCAGCGTAAAACATCCTGAAAGATTACAGCAGCTCTATAGCTCTATAGCTCTATAGCTCTATAGCTCTATATCTCTATAGCTCTATAGCTCTATAGCTCTATAGCTCTATAGCTCTATAGATCTATATCTCTATAGATCTATATCTCTATATCTCTATAGATCTATATCTCTATAGATCTATATCTCTATATCTCTATATCTCTATAGATCTATATCCCTATAGATCTATATCCCTATAGATCTATATCCCTATAGATCTATATCTCTATCTCTCTATAGATCTATATCTCTATCTCTCTATAGCTCTCTCTATAGCTCTATAGCTCTATAGCTCTATAGCTCTCTCTATAGCTCTCTCTCTAGCTCTCTCTCTAGCTCTCTCTCTAGCTCTCTCTCTAGCTCTCTCTCTAGCTCTCTCTCTAGCTCTCTCTCTAGCTCTCTCTCTAGCTCTCTCTCTAGCTCTCTCTCTAGCTCTCTCTCTAGCTCTCTCTCTCTCTAGCTCTCTCTCTCTCTAGCTCTCTCTCTCTCTAGCTCTCTCTCTCTCTAGCTCTCTCTCTCTCTAGCTCTCTCTCTCTCTAGCTCTCTCTCTCTAGCTCTCTCTCTCTCTAGCTCTCTCTCTCTCTAGCTCTCTCTCTCTCTAGCTCTCTCTCTCTCTAGCTCTCTCTCTCTCTAGCTCTCTCTCTCTCTAGCTCTCTCTATCTATCTCTATCTCTATCTATATATATCCTCTTCCACATCAGTGGAAATTAAATGCTTTTTCCATAAAGCTGGTGAATTAGAACGATTCTCAACCGATCAAACCCTGACCTCCCAAATGAGTCATAGGGTCTGCTGGTACCCTTGCTGGAAGAGACATCCGTCTCCCATATAAAGCAACTACTTACTAGTGCTGTCCTCGTCCAGTGACACTTGAATGCATACTGGACCTGGGGTGAGCCTGTCTACTAGAAGACCAAATCCACTTACCCCCAGATGCCTCTGTCATGGTGAATATCATACAATCTAAGACCAAAGTATATAACAGGTCCTCAATAGTCACGAGTGACTACTCCGAGGCATTAGGGGTGAACCACACCACTCATTGCTTTCCCAATTCCACAATCTACAAGACAGAATATATAAGAAAGCATTGATAAAATACCAATATCATCAATGATAATTTCAATAACAATAATAAAAAAATCAATAATAATAATATCTATATTAGTAATATCCCCGAAGTTTGTGGACCACCAGTATAGGCCACAGCAGCCCACCATAAAAACATCCTGACGAAGTGGGTTTCCACGCAACGTGTCGGTGTTGGTAGCGGATGATTCAAGTGGACCTGGACTATTTGAATTGGTGATGTACAATTTATCAGATTCTTTATCCTTTTGGCCGATATTGGATCTCACAGTGTTGGTTGGTGACGCTTTAGGCACATTTCTTGCACTCTTGGCATTTTCGCACGCACCACTTTCCAAGTGGGATATCCCCGCACATTACGGTTATAAACCCAACTTTCCTATCTTATTCTCTTTGCATTGCCATTTTTTTGCATTGCTATTTATTGCACATGTTGATAATCTCTATTAGAGATGAGCGAACTTTTGAAAAATTCGATTCGACTGATTCGCAGAATTTTCCGACAAAAATCGTTTCGACACGAATAAATTCGTGACGAATCGCTATTAAAAACGGCTATTTCTGAGCCTCCTAGAGCCTCAATAGGGTTGTAAACCATTCTGCCTTGCTGTAACACGCACAGGATGCGTGCTGGGTTAGTTAAATAATACTTTGAATAAATATCACATGCAGATCAGAGGCATCGCTAATAGAATCGCAGAGCGGCACAATTGAATTCAAGAGAGTTGAAGTGGCATCACTATGAGGGGCAGGAGCCCAAACATTGCTTTAAAGAGACACTGGAGTTGGCAGCAGCAGGAGCCCAAAAATTGGATGAATCACACCCTGGAGTTGCAAGCAGCAGCAGCAGGAGCCCAAACATTACTTTAAAGAGACCCTGGGGTTGGCTTCAGGAGCCCAAAAATTGGATGAATCACACCCTGGAGTTGGCGGCAGCAGCAGCAGCAGTAGGAGCCCAAATATTACTTTAAAGAGACCCTGGGGTTGGCTTCAGGAGCCCAAAAATTGGATGAATCACACCCTGGAGTTGGCAGCAGCAGCAGGAGCCCAAACATTACTTTAAAGAGACCCTGGGGTTGGCTTCAGGAGCCCAAAAATTGGATGAATCACACCCTGGAGTTGGCAGCAGCAGGAGCCCAAATATTACTTTAAAGAGACCCTGGGGTTGGCTTCAGGAGCCCAAAAATTGGATGAATCACACCCTGGAGTTGGCAGCAGCAGCAGCAGGAGCCCAAATATACACTGGAGTTGGCTTCAGGAGCCCAAAAATTGGATGAATCACACCCTGGAGTTGGCAGCAGCAGCAGGAGCCCAAACATTACTTTAAAGAGACACTGGGGTTGGCTTCAGGAGCCCAAAAATTGGATGAATCACACCCTGGAGTTGGCAGCAGCAGCAGGAGACCAAATATTACTTTAAAGAGACCCTGGGGTTGGCTTCAGGGGCCCATAAATTGGATGAATCACACCCTGGAGTTGGCAGCAGCAGGAGCCCAAATATTACTTTAAAGAGACCCTGGGGCTGGCTTCAGGAGCCCAAAAATTGGATGAATCACACCCTGGAGTTGGCAGCAGCAGCAGCAGGAGCCCAAGTATACACTGGAGTTGGCTTCAGGAGCCCAAAAATTGGATGAATCACACCCTGGAGTTGGCAGCAGCAGCAGGAGCCCAAACATTACTTTAAAGAGACACTGGGGTTGGCTTCAGGAGCCCAAAAATTGGATGAATCACACCCTGGAGTTGGCAGCAGCAGGAGCCCAAATATTACTTTAAAGAGACCCTGGGGTTGGCTTCAGGAGCCCAAAAATTGGATGAATCACACCCTGGAGTTGGCAGCAGCAGCAGCAGGAGCCCAAATATACACTGGAGTTGGCTTCAGGAGCCCAAAAATTGGATGAATCACACCCTGGAGTTGGCAGCAGCAGCAGGAGCCCAAACATTACTTTAAAGAGACACTGGGGTTGGCTTCAGGAGCCCAAAAATTGGATGAATCACACCCTGGAGTTGGCAGCAGCAGCAGGAGACCAAATATTACTTTAAAGAGAC
Organism: Gastrophryne carolinensis; assembly: GCA_027917425.1. Classification (NCBI taxonomy): domain Eukaryota; kingdom Metazoa; phylum Chordata; class Amphibia; order Anura; family Microhylidae; genus Gastrophryne; species Gastrophryne carolinensis. The sequence goes on along the minus strand of CM051240.1, from coordinate 99,544,004 downwards.
CCTGGGGTTGGCTTCAGGGGCCAAAAATTGGATGAATCACACCCTGGAGTTGGCAGCAGCAGGAGCCCAAATATTACTTTAAAGAGACCCTGGGGCTGGCTTCAGGAGCCCAAAAATTGGATGAATCACACCCTGGAGTTGGCAGCAGCAGCAGCAGGAGCCCAAGTATACACTGGAGTTGGCTTCAGGAGCCCAAAAATTGGATGAATCACACCCTGGAGTTGGCAGCAGCAGCAGGAGCCCAAACATTACTTTAAAGAGACACTGGGGTTGGCTTCAGGAGCCCAAAAATTGGATGAATCACACCCTGGAGTTGGCAGCAGGAGCCCAAATATTACTTTAAAGAGACCCTGGGGTTGGCTTCAGGAGCCCAAAAATTGGATGAATCACACCCTGGAGTTGGCAGCAGCAGCAGGAGCCCAAATATTACTTTAAAGAGACCCTGGGGTTGGCTTCAGGAGCCCCAAAATTGGATGAATCACACCCTGGAGTTGGCAGCAGCAGCAGCCGGAGCCCAAATATTACTTTAAAGAGACCCTGGGGTTGGCTTCAGGAGCCCAAAAATTGGTTGAATAACCCCCTGGAGTTGGCAGCAGCAGGAGCCCAAATATACACTGGAGTTGGCTTCAGGAGCCCAAAAATTGGATGAATCACACCCTGGAGTTGGCAGCAGCAGCAGGAGCCCAAACATTACTTTAAAGAGACACTGGGGTTGGCTTCAGGAGCCCAAAATTGGATGAATCACACCCTGGAGTTGGCAGCAGGAGCCCAAATATTACTTTAAAGAGACCCTGGGGTTGGCTTCAGGAGCCCAAAAATTGGATGAATCACACCCTGGAGTTGGCAGCAGCAGGAGCCCAAACATTACTTTAAAGAGACCCTGGGGTTGGCTTCAGGAGCCCAAAAATTGGATGAATCACACCCTGGAGTTGGCAGCAGCAGCAGGAGCCCAAATATTACTTTAAAGAGACCCTGGGGTTGGCTTCAGGAGCCCAAAAATTGGATGAATCACACCCTGGAGTTGGCAGCAGCAGGAGCCCAAACATTACTTTAAAGAGACCCTGGGGTTGGCTTCAGGAGCCCAAAAATTGGATGAATCACACCCTGGAGTTGGCAGCAGCAGCAGCAGGAGCCCAAATATTACTTTAAAGAGACCCTGGGGTTGGCTTCAGGAGCCCAAAAATTGGTTGAATCACACCCTGGAGTTGGCAGCAGCAGGAGCCCAAATATACACTGGGGTTGGCTTCAGGAGCCCAAAAATTGGATGAATCACACCCTGGAGTTGCAAGCAGCAGCAGCAGGAGCCCAAACATGACTTTAAAGAGACACTGGGGTTGGCTTCAGGAGCCCAAAATTGGATGAATCACACCCTGGAGTTGGCAGCAGGAGCCCAAATATTACTTTAAAGAGACCCTGGGGTTGGCTTCAGGAGCCCAAAAATTGGATGAATCACACCCTGGAGTTGGCAGCAGCAGCAGGAGCCCAAACATTACTTTAAAGAGACACTGGAGTTGGCTTCAGGAGCCCAAAAATTGGATGAATCACACCCTGGAGTTGGCAGCAGCAGGAGCCCAAATATTACTTTAAAGAGACCCTGGGGTTGGCTTCAGGAGCCCAAAAATTGGATGAATCACACCCTGGAGTTGGCAGCAGCAGCAGGAGCCCAAACATTACTTTAAAGAGACACTGGAGTTGGCTTCAGGAGCCCAAAAATTGGATGAATCACACCCTGGAGTTGGCAGCAGCAGGAGCCCAAATATTACTTTAAAGAGACCCTGGGGTTGGCTTCAGGAGCCCAAAAATTGGTTGAATCACACCCTGGAGTTGGCAGCAGCAGGAGCCCAAATATACACTGGGGTTGGCTTCAGGAGCCCAAAAATTGGATGAATCACACCCTGGAGTTGGCAGCAGCAGCAGGAGCCCAAATATTACTTTAAAGAGACCCTGGGGTTGGCTTCAGGAGCCCAAAAATTGGATGAATCACACCCTGGAGTTGGCAGCAGCAGCAGCAGGAGCCCAAATATTACTTTAAAGAGACCCTGGGGTTGGCTTCAGGAGCCCAAAAATTGGTTGAATCACACCCTGGAGTTGGCAGCAGCAGGAGCCCAAATATACACTGGGGTTGGCTTCAGGAGCCCAAAAATTGGATGAATCACACCCTGGAGTTGCAAGCAGCAGCAGCAGGAGCCCAAACATTACTTTAAAGAGACACTGGGGTTGGCTTCAGGAGCCCAAAAATTGGATGAATCACACCCTGGAGTTGGCAGCAGGAGCCCAAATATTACTTTAAAGAGACCCTGGGGTTGGCTTCAGGAGCCCAAAAATTGGATGAATCACACCCTGGAGTTGGCAGCAGCAGCAGGAGCCCAAACATTACTTTAAAGAGACACTGGAGTTGGCTTCAGGAGCCCAAAAATTGGATGAATCACACCCTGGAGTTGGCAGCAGCAGGAGCCCAAATATTACTTTAAAGAGACCCTGGGGTTGGCTTCAGGAGCCCAAAAATTGGATGAATCACACCCTGGAGTTGGCAGCAGCAGCAGGAGCCCAAACAATACTTTAAAGAGACACTGGAGTTGGCTTCAGGAGCCCAAAAATTGGATGAATCACACCCTGGAGTTGGCAGCAGCAGGAGCCCAAACATTACTTTAAAGAGACACTGGAGTTGGCTTCAGGAGCCCAAAAATTGGATGAATCACACCCTGGAGTTGGCAGCAGCAGGAGCCCAAATATTACTTTAAAGAGACCCTGAGGTTGGCTTCAGGAGCCCAAAAATTGGATGAATCACACCCTGGAGTTGGCAGCAGCAGCAGGAGCCCAAACATTACTTTAAAGAGACACTGGAGTTGGCTTCAGGAGCCCAAAAATTGGATGAATCACACCCTGGAGTTGGCAGCAGCAGGAGCCCAAACATTACTTTAAAGAGACCCTGGGGTTGGCTTCAGGAGCCCAAAAATTGGATGAATCACACCCTGTGGAGAGTCATGTGGAGAAAAAGTAGCTTAGTTAGTAATATCTACATAAAATTATGAATAAAGAAATGCAAAAGTATTGCCAAAGTGAAGTTTTGTTTGAGGGTGAGTTTCCACCTTTTAATTAAATCAGAAACAAGAAGGTATCATTTCCTCTGACTAATTAGCCCTCAAAAATTCTTGTAATTTTTAATCTGGAATCATGTCTGATCCGTCTTATCCGAAGAATATTAATAAAAAGAGTAACGTAAAGGATTTTTTATCAATACTTGTGGTCCAATGCGGAGGAATGTCTGTAACTGGAGAGCAGCGCCTTAAATCTGTTTTGCACGATCCATCTTTCTTTAGTGTAGGTCTGGCCCCGTCATCAATCTACTGGAATACATCAGGCATTGTTGGGAGGAAAGCTTGGATGACCCATGCGCCATTCATTTCCACGCAGGGCAGTCTCTGGAAAAAAAAAAGTCTGTATAAACCAGGGTCTTTTTCATATAAAAACAAATGGTTATTCTTGCTTTTCAACCATATGTTCCACAGCTTTACCAGTCATTGTGTCAGCCAATGAAGCAACTTTGTCTGGAAGTGCTGCAAAAGCAGACCACTGCATCACAAGTGGCATCTGACACCCCCAGTCAACTGTCTGTTGTCTGTCTTTTATGCTTTGGGTTCAGCTCCACTATCCATTGATGAAGATCTGATAATCATAAAATTCAGCAGCTACTGCCCAGCCAAGAAGGGTAGGAGACACTCGCCTCTTCTTCCACTAGCCGGCAATTAGTGATGAGGAGAGTGTCGTGGGAGGAGGTGTTGCAAGCCGAGGTAGTGGAAGAGGGTCCCTGGAGTCTACGGCGGTGGCGGCGGCAGCAGCAGCAGATTATTGCGGACTGTTGTTCGGAAAAATCAGCTACTCAGCGATGTGGCAGTGTTTCATGCAGCATCCTGTGGAGAAAAAGTAGGTTAGTTAGTGTATATACATAAAATTATGAATAGACAAATGCAATAGTATTGCCAAAGTGAAGTTTTGTTTGAGGGTGTGTTTCCACCTTGTAATTAAATCAGAAACAACTAGCTATCATTTGCCTCTGAATAATTAGCCCTCAAAAATTCTTGGAATTTTTAATCTTGATGTCTGAGGGATTTCTCCTCTCAGATAGAGTCACCATAAGTCCAGCCTGCTGCATTACACTTGGAAGAACATCTTGTTTGCGCTGCGACAAGGAAGCCAGAGTCATGCGTCCTGACATGGCACACGTGTTCAGTCTAGTTTTGAAGTCTTGCCCCCATCTGAAAGAACAACAGGAAAGAAAGTTAGCATGCACTTCTGGCACTCCTACACCACCAAGCACAACCTTATTGAGCCTCAGCGTCACAACGGTGTACCCCACCATAGTCTGATTTGCGATGTTTCCACCCGTTGGAATTCCACCCTCCATATGCAGAATCCACTATAGCAGTGGTCCCCAACCCTGTCCTCAAGGCCCACCAACAGGCCAGGTTTTGCAGATCTCCACAAAGATGCACAGGTGGAGTAATTAGTGCAGCTGCAGAGCAATAGAGCTGGCTATTTGGAGATCCAAAAAACATGACATGTTGGTGGGCCTTGAGGACAGGGTTGAGGACCACTGCACTATAGGAACAGAGAAAAGCCATCACAGATTTCTGGATGATCCAAACGGATAGGGGGACACCCCTGTGTAAATTCAATGTAAACCATTGGCAGCTCATACGTGACACCGACCGTTTGCTCAGGCCCTTTGAGGAAGCTACGTTATTAGTCAGTTGCCAGGACTATGAGATGAACGATGAGATTCCACTGCTTCATGTACTACAACACATGTTGGAAACCATGGCTGGTCAGGGCACTGGAGACATGGCACATACATTTCACAGCCACATGAAGCCTGTGGGGGCTGAAGTGGAGGAGGAGGAGGGGGTGGGGCACAGCAAACCACAGTTTAGGTTTCACAAAATGACCATTTTATCTAGTCATCTGACAGAAGAGGAGGAGCAGAGGGTTGTGAGTAAGGCGAGACAGAGGACCCAGACACACCGTGGCAGTTTACAGTGGAGATGGAGACAGGTAGTCCCTCCGAGTCACTTGCACAAATGGCACGATGCATGCTCACATGCTTGCGTACTAGTGAGCGCAGAATTGTCTCCATTTGTCAGCGGGAAGACTTCTGGCTCTCCAACTTATTGGACCCTCGCTTCCGGCACAAAATGGGGGCATTTTTTACGCCCACTGAGAGGGAGGACAAACTGACCTACTACAGAGACATCCCACGTAGTCAGTTGGGCGATGTCTATCTGCGCCATGGCCCATACTCCCGCAGGTCTGACTCGGGGGGACCTCTGCGATCACCTTCCACTGCCATGGCTGCTGGGGGGGTGGAAGGAGCAGCAGCAGCAGCTCCATCAGCAGCAGCCTCAGTCTTCAGTCGCTAGTGAGTAGCTTTCTACACCCGCATAGTGAGTCTACTCATGAGCAGCAGGAAGACCTGGAGCTGGACCTCAAACAGCAGGTCATGTCATACATTGACATGACCATGCCAACACACCTTCAAGATCCACTGGATTTGCTGGGAAGCCAAACTTGACTTGTGCCCGCAACTAGCAGAGTTTGCCCTGGAAAAGCTGTAATGGCCGGACAGTAGTTGATTTAGATGGCAACTGGGCTGCTCTATATAACGAAGCAAAATGGCAAATTTACCTCACTATATAAGCTATTGCCCCTCAGATTTACACAGGGCCTGCTCTATATTATGCTGCAAAATGGCAAATTAACCTCACAATATAAGCTATTGCCCCTCAGATTTACACAGGGCCTGCTCTATATAACGAAGCAAAATGGCAAATTTACCTCACTATATAAGCTATTGCCCCTCAGATTTACACAGGGGCTGCTCTATATTATGCTGCAAAATGGCAAATTAACCTCACAATATAAGCTATTGCAGCTCTATATAAATAAAAATAAATAAATAAAAAAAGGGCCTGTAGAAGCTTATTTAGTATAACAGATAGGGTGACATGTGCTGGTTTGGGATGCCCATATGGGCTAGTGTTTTGGCAGCAGTACAAAAACCAATGCAAAATGCAATAGCTTAATAAAGCTGATGCTGATCAACGCTTATTTAGTATAACAGATGGGGTGCAACATGCAGGTTTGGGATGCCCTGCGGCCTGGTGTATTTAAAGCAGACCAAAACCAATTCAAAATGTAATAACTTAATAAAGCTGAGGCTGTAGATGCTTATTTAGTATAAACAGGTAGGGTGCAAGGTGCAGCTTTGGGGTGCCCTGCGGCCTGGTTAAATGAAAGCAGTCAAAAAGGAAGTGCAAACTGAAGTAGCTTAATGAAGCTGATGCTGATCAACGCTTATGTTGTATACCAGATAGGGTGCAAGGTGCAGCTTTGGGGTGCCCTGCGGCCTGGTTTATTAAAAGCAGTCAAAAACAAGTGCAAACTGAAGTAGCTTAATAAAGCAGCTGATGCTGATCAACGCTTATGTTGTATAACAGATAGGTTTAAAATAGCATGTGCCTTGGGATGCCCGTGTGGCCTGTTATATTTCAAGCTGAACAAAAAGTAACAATAATCCAAGTATGAGACATCATTTTGACCTTCTTTACAGCGCCATACTTTGAAAAAAAAAAATTAATTTCATGCCGATCAATCCAAAGGTCAATGCCCCTAACAAAAATAGTGTTCGGCATAAGTTTTCCTTCTGGAAGGACGTAACCTTTAGTTTACATGGTTGGGGTAGGTTATCTTACAAATTGGGATACCCCAGGCAGCAGTGTCATTGGAAGAGACAGATTGTAATGCAGGCCATATGCAAGCAGAGAAACTCAGGCTGCAACAGGTCTATTTAGTTTACATGGTTGGGGTAGGTTATCTTACAAATTGGGATACCCCACTGTATATGAAACCGAATATAAATGCACACCCAAAAGTGGACAATCAGCCTCCAAGAGGCCTGCTTAGTTTAAATAAGAGAGCTGCTTAGTATGGTAGGTAGGTTATGTTATGTTACAGAATGGGATGCCCCAAGCAGACTTGAGATCAGTATATATGCACACAGCAGCAGTGTGTTAGCAGGCTCATACAGGCCAAATTTCTTTAAATAACTGTGCAGCTTACAGTAAATGCAGAGGCTAATGGTATGTTACAGAATGGGATGCCCCAAAGCTGACTTGAGAACAGTATATATGCACACAGCAGCAGTGTGTAAGCAGGCTCATACAGGCCAAATTTCTTTAAATAACTGTGCAGCTTACAGTAAATGCAGAGGCTAATGGTATGTTACAGAATGGGATGCCCCAAGCAGACTTGAGATCAGTATATATGCACACAGCAGCAGTGTGTTAGCAGGCTCATACAGGCCAAATTTCTTTAAATAACTGTGCAGCTTACAGTAAATGCAGAGGCTAATGGTATGTTACAGAATGGGATGCCCCAAAGCTGACTTGAGATCAGTATATATGCACACAGCAGCAGTGTGTAAGCAGGCTCATACAGGCCAAATTTCTTTAAATAACTGTGCAGCTTACAGTTAATGCAGAGGCTAATGGTATGTTACAGAATGGGATGCCCCAAAAACCAGAGAGCACCTGGCAGGCAGCAGTAAGACTATGCACAGCAAAAGTGTCTTTATCATGCCTAATTGCAATTAGAATAGGTGCAAATGGTTAGGTTCTTAAATAGAGGCTGGTGTAGTCACAGAATGGGATGCCCCAAAAAGGAGGGCACCTGGCAGGGACCAGTAGTGCTATGCCCAGCAAAAGTGTCTTTATCAGGCTAATTTCAATTATAATAAGTGCAAATGGTTATATGGTCTTAAACAGAGGCTGCTGTAGTCACAGAATGGGATGCCACAACAGAAGTGGACCTGGCAGGGTCCAGAAGTACTATGCCCAGCAAGTGTCTTTATCAGGCTAATTTCAATTATAATAAGTGCAAATGGTTATATGGTCTTAAACAGAGGCTGCTGTAGTCACAGAATGGGATGCCACAACAGAAGTGGACCTGGCAGGGTCCAGAAGTACTATGCCCAGCAAGTGTCTTTATCAGGCTAATTTCAATTATAATAACAGCAAATGGTTATATGGTCTTAAACAGAGGCTGCTGTAGTCACAGAATGGGATGCCACAACAGAAGTGGACCTGGCAGGGTCCAGAAGTACTATGCCCAGCAAGTGTCTTTATCAGGCTAATTTCAATTATAATAAGTGCAAATGGTTATATGGTCTTAAACAGAGGCTGCTGTAGTCACAGAATGGGATGCCACAACAGAAGTGGACCTGGCAGGGTCCAGAAGTACTATGCCCAGCAAGTGTCTTTATCAGGCTAATTTCAATTATAATAACAGCAAATGGTTATATGGTCTTAAACAGAGGCTGCTGTAGTCACAGAATGGGATGCCACAACAGAAGTGGACCTGGCAGGGTCCAGAAGTACTATGCCCAGCAAGTGTCTTTATCAGGCTAATTTCAATTATAATAAGTGCAAATGGTTATATGGTCTTAAACAGAGGCTGCTGTAGTCACAGAATGGGATGCCACAACAGAAGTGGACCTGGCAGGGTCCATTAGTACTATGCCCAGCAAGTGTCTTTATCAGGCTAATTTCAATTATAATAAGAGCAAATGGTTATATGGTCTTAAACAGAGGCTGCTGTAGTCACAGAATGGGATGCCACAACAGAAGTGGACCTGGCAGGGTCCAGAAGTACTATGCCCAGCAAAAGTGTCTTTATCAGGCTAATTTCAATTATAATAAGAGCAAATGGTTATACGGTCTTAAACAGAGGCTGCTGTAGTCACAGAATGGGATGCCTCACAGCAGACTTAAGATCAGTTCAGTATATATGCACAGTTAGTTAGTATAAGCAGCCTGAAAACGCTAACAAAGCCTGTCAGGCTGGATGAAAAAAAAAAAAAAAAAAAACTCCCTGTGACAGCCTCCGATTTTTCTACCTTTCCCTGTTTTTCGCTGACTTTCTGTCTGTCTCCTGTCTGTCTCCTGCCTGTCTCCAGCCTGTCCCTGTCTGTCCCTGCCTGTCTAACTGCCTCTCTCCCTCAGCTACACAACGTTCTGTCTCTCACGAATGCAATAGAGAAATGAGGCAGGAAAAGCAAGATGGCCGGCCTTAAATACCGCTGTGACGTCACAGGGCTTGCTGGCTGCTGATAGGCTGCATGTGACTGTCCCAGCTTGCACTGGCGCGGGGTTGATGTCTGGACATGTCCCGTCCGCCATCTTAGAATGCCTGTAATGAAAATGAATGGATGTTAAAGGAAAACTTCGAGCGATCGAATCGCGGGGAAATTCGGATTCGATCCGAATCGAATTTTTCCTGAAATTCGGATCGAATCCGGGTTCGTCCGGATCGATTTGCTCATCCCTAGTAGCATCCAACGAAGATTTTCAGTGCCCCGCGACATTCAGCATGCATCTTTCTCAAAATATACGTCCAAATGGAAAATTGTTGGACAAGCTGCTATGTTTGCTCGCATGTACGCATGCGTGCAGCTATTTAACTCATTCATGTCCCCGTCTCAGCTATTCTCTCACTCACTTCTGCTGCCATGCTTACCTTAACTCACTAGCGGTTGTTTTTTTCTTCTTCCCCCGCGATTCATGCTTATCTGAACTCACTAGAGGTTGTTTTTTTCATCTTCCCCCGCGATTCATGCTTACCTGAACTCACTAGGGGTTGTTGTTTTTTTCTTCTTCCCCCGCGATTCATGCTTACCTGAACCCCCATGGCACTCTTTGGTGTTTTCTATCCACATATTTTCATGCTTACCTTAATGTTCTGGATTCTGTAGATATTGTTCTTCTAGATATTGTTCCTTCTAGATGTCTTCTGATTTATGTTCTTTAGTGGATGTGTTCAAGCATCAAGAAATGAAAGGCGAAACCTGGGTAAGTTTTAAAATATCTATTAAAAACTTGTTTGTGGAAATTTGTTTCCCAACAGGTTTGTAAAATATTGTTTTTATTTTTTATTTGGTCTAAAATGTATAAGTTTTTTTTTTAAAACATTAAAATGTTTTTTAAAACTTGTCTTTTATTTTAAGAAAATAAAATTTAGATTTAACATATTTACAAAAACATGGCAGGCCCCAGGATTCTATTCTTCGCTGGTCCCCAATGAAGCTGCCAGCTCCTGGATAGCGCCCACCAGCCTATGTTCTGTAGCCGTCAACACTTGCAATCTCTGCTGCGGTGTTGCTGTGAAAAGAAATCAAAAATTAATTTTTGTTATATGCATTTTGAATACCTGTTGAATGAAATATTAATTTTCTAGCCTAGGGATTGGGCCATAAATGAAGCTAAGTTTGTAGGCTAAAGATTGGGCCATAAATGAAGCTAAGTTTGTAGGCTAAGGATTGAGCCATAAATGAAGCTAAATTTGTAGGCTAGGGATTGCGCACATGTGCACACTAACTTTCGCTTGCCGCGGAGTTTCTAATCAAATTTGGTCCCCCTTTTTTTTGGCAGCGCTGCCTAATCGCATATGCATGCATTTCGTGTGCAAATAAACGCCTGCACAAATGACTTACTAGCATGATTGTCTCCTGTTGCTCACGGGTAAAGAGCGCGGAGACCATCTTATACAGTCAAAACTGTACACACAGCTGAGTGTCTTTACTGATATCGATATGCCTGCCCAGAGAGGTAGCCACCAGAGCCCCAAGCCCCATGAACGGCATGATCTTCATGGCGCACGCCATGAAAAAACTTCATTGAGTGCGCAGCAGCCGACGAGGGCATCCAGTCGCCAAAGGAAGGATCCATTGCCCCAGACTCCAGCACCCTCAAAATCTGGCACATCCCGGAAGGCGAAGGAGACTTCCTCCAGGCATAATGATCCCCCATCCAACAACATCCAGAACCCAAGGGAGCACTACTACTAAGGGCAAGGGGAAGACTAGGCCTAGAATCCAAAGCCTCCCAACAACACCCTCTCCTGCTCGTGGCCAATTTCAGCATTCCAATGTGGAGAGCCCTAAGTCACCAGGCAGCTCAACGACTGCAACCTCTTTGGCCAGCCAGCCTATGACACCCAGCCCCAATGCAAGTCCAGCACAATCCTTTGTGAGCGAAAGGTCTGGCTATTCGTCGGCTGAAAGTCAGCCAAGAATGTCACCAACTATTCCACGGACCCAGGAAAATCCAGCCAGGACAACATTAGCCAGAAACCTGTGGCGTGGGACCCTGAGCGACCGCTTTATTGAGGCCCAAACTATGGCATTGGCAAGTGGGGTATCTGACCACTATAATGAGCTATATGGGGGAAATTCAAAAGCCACCAGCAAAGTGAGAAAGACAAAAAATCTGGGAGGACATCACCAGACAGGTGTATTGTGCTGGGACTGAGAGGAAAGATGTGGAGCAAATACAGTGCAAATTCTCAGACCTGAAATATGCAGTTTGCCAGAAGCGAAATAAGCACAGGCAGCATGGGAACAGATGGGTGTTTGAGTTGGGCAGGTTGTTGTTGTGCATGACCTTTTAAGTAATGTTTTTTCCTTGTTTTAAAGGCTGCAAACAGGAGGTGGATTCCCATCAAAACTCCAGTTCAGCGCAGCTGAGGAGCTGGTTCTGGGCCTAATACACCCATCTTCACTTGAGGAATTGGCCGGGGCCATAGACACTGACAGTAATGTCATGCCAGCAGGTTAGTATTTAAAGGAATGGTTCTTTTTCCCGGGTGCAGCAGGTCAGGAGGGCACCAAAGGGGGTCCTGAGAACAAGTGGGGGACACCATTTTTAAGCTTTGCCCAGGGTGCCAGAAAGCCTAGCTACTCCTCTGGGTACACAAGGTATGTGTTGACTTTACTTTTACATTCCAGCACATCAAACTACTTAAGCTAGTGTGCAACCCACCTCTTTGGCCACTGCCAGTACGTCCCGCCAGCAACATCTCCTATACAGGGACAGCTCAATCTGGTAAGTGTACTCTGCACTAACTGGTGATTCATGTGAAGCAAGATGACTACTTGCCACAACATATATTTGAGCAAATGTCGCATTTTTTTTCATGTCCCTACAGACACCACCTCTGCTGGCAGACCAGTATGGCCAGCAGCACAAGACAAAACCAACTGTCCCATGTGCTAGCTCTGCTGCAGAGGCTTTGCCTACACCATCTGCTCCTGTTGCTAGGCCTAGACCTCCATCAGCTGCACACGACCAAACCCGGGGAAGAGGAGGATGCCCTCAGCCACGTCGTCATGTAACCCAGGCGAGGCATGTGCAGCTGATGGAGACAGCATGGAGAAATGACAGCCGCTACCCAAACTATCCAAAGATTAAATGAAGAGCTGGCTGGACAATTACATAACATTAATAACTGCTGGATGAAATTAGGACTAGCAACAGGCAGAGGGAGGCTATGCTGGAGCAGTGACAGATGAATGCCTCCCATGCACAGTTGTTGGGCATCCTACAAGCACAAAAAAGCCTTATTATGGAAATCCAACATATTAAGAATTTGCTTTGTATTTGCTCCACATCTTTTCTCTACATTCCACCACTATTCACCTGTCTGGTGATCTCCACCCATATTTGTGTATTTTTGCCTTTGCTGGTGGCTTTACTTTTCCCACCATATAACTCGTGATAGTGGTCAGAAACCCCACTTGCCAAAGCCATTGTTTGGGCCTCAGTAAAGCGCCCACTCAAGCTCCCACGCAACAGGTTTAGGCCTAATGATGTCCTGGCTGGCTCATCCTGGGTGGTTGGCATAGTAGGTGACATTCTTGGCTAACACCTGATGAATAGCAACAACTTTTGCTCTGAAAGGATTGGGCTGGACTTGCTTGGGGGCTGGGTGTCATAGGCTGGCTGCCCCAATAAGTTGCAGCCATTGAGCTGGCCGCTGACTCAGGGCTCTCTACATTGCAATGCTCAAATAGGCCTCGAGCAAGAGAGGGTGTTGAGGGGCTATGGATTCTTGCCCTACTGTTCCCCTTGCCCTTAATACTAGTGCTCTCTATGGTTCTGGATGTTGTTGGACGTGGAGCATTCTGGCTGGAGGAAGTCTCCTTGGCCATCCTGGAGTCTGGCCCAATGGGTCCTTCCTTTGCCTAATGGATGTCCTCGTAGGCTGCGAGTGCCCTTCCCCACCTAATTTCCCTACCTAATTGAACATTTTTTAAATGAAGGTTTTCTGCTCTGTGTTATTTTTAGGGATTTTTGATCTGTTTGGTTACAAAAAGATGAGTGTTGTTAAAGGAAATTTTTGTAAATAAAAATTCATTAAGCTCAAATCATTTCCAAATGTTTTTTGTATTTTTTGCACATAAGCAAAGCAATGTCTAAATAATAGAAAATTGTTGATTCACAATGAAATAAGATAAATCATGACACCAAAGATAACCAACAACAAAGATAGTTTAACTGAAATAATTTGAAATAAGGTGGGCCCAGACTGACTGCCCAGAAGCACTCTGGGTGCCCTCATATAATTCTTCTGGAATGTCCATTACTGCTGGAGAGGGGGACACGTCAAGATATTGGGGGACCTTCTGCATTATTGCAAAATTATGCAAAACACAGCAGGCAATGATGATCTTAATGACCTTGCTAGAGCCATATTGCAGGCCCCCCCCCCTGTATGGTCCAGGCATCTGAATTGACTCTTCAGAAGCCCAAATGCCCTCTCCACCACAGCTCGGGTCTTCCTATGGGCACGGATATAGCCCTCCTGTGGCTGCATCTAAGGCCGCAGGATCTGTGTCATTAGCCACGGCAGCAATGGATAACCCGAATCCCCTAAAAATAATAAAACACAAAATTAGTCTCTACTTCATAGTTACATTGTATATCATGTCATCAGAGGGAAAGAACATCATATGTTGAGACAGGGTTATCCTAAAACATTTCTAGTCATACAGTGAAATGCTAATGAAGCTATTTGGTAAAACGTACCCAGTAGCCAACCACCAGACAAGTTTCCTGATTCAAACCGGCCATAGAGGTTTGAATTCCTCAGGATGTACGGATCGTGGGTGGATCCAGGAAACCCTGCCATGACACTGAGGAACCGAAGGTCAGGCCCAACGACAGCTTGAACGTTAATGGAGTAGCCCATCTTTATTGTTAAGATTGGTTGTTAAGAAAATATAATTTATTAATAATTATCACTAAAACAAATAATTATTAGTTGGTCACTCTGGATCGATTAAGGTCTACATGAAAATGATTAAGGTCTACGTGAAAAAGATTAAGGTCTACATGAAAATGATTAATTTAGGGCTACATGAAAATGATTAATTTAGGTCTACATGAAAATGATTAATTTAGGTCTACATGAAAATGATTAATTTAGGTCTACATGAAAATGATTGAATTAGATATACATTAAAAGATACAGTGCTATGAGTTAATATAATTCAGGATGTTCACATAAACCACATACCATTGAGATATTCCTCAGCTGCTGGAGGCACCAACACTACGTGCGTACAAACGATCACACCCATGACGTTGGGCATATTGGCTATATCAAAAAAGCTCAACTTAACAGCATTCCAGGTTACTATGTTGTCAGGAAAATATATGTATTTTTGACACAGGGTAGCCATGCCATCCCAAAACTTGTTGAGAGTGTGGCTCAGCGTAGGCTGGAACATCCCCATGGAGAGGGCACCCAGCCTCTGTAACGAGCCATTCACTAAAAATTGCAGGCAGCCAAGCATTTTGGTCATACCTGCAATTGCATGCCCCTACCTTGTGGTGGTGCGGGCCAACTTACTATACAAGTTATGGAGGGAAACGCGCTTAAGTCGGGTGAGCTCAAATAGCTCAATGTCATGCATACGATCGATGTCCATATGTGCGCGGTGCAAACTAGATTCGGCCATGCTCATGCAGAGCATGCCGCGTAGCTGCAATCGCTCGTATTCCTCCATGTACTCAGCAAACATCATCTCCGATCTCAACAGCTAACTTTCTCCTACAAAACGACCCCATAAGTTGAACGAAAACTTGTTTTATTGGCTGGGTTGTAATCAACAATCAAGGCTCTGAATCATGCGCAAGCCCATACCAATAACGTAAGCATGAAAACAGTAACGGAAATTCTGAAAAAGCATGGAAAAACTCACAAAACTTACACAAACACATGCAAAAGTGCATGTGAAAGAGGCTCTGAATCAACCCTGATGTAGTCATTTTATCGTCTGATTGGAAGAGTCACCTCTGCAAGGTACAAGCCGTCCTAGACTCTATCAGTAATGCTGGCTTAACCATAAACACTGGGAAGTGTGCAGTCGGTCTGGAGGAGGCAAAATACCTGGGCTATGTCATTGGTAGAGGGTTGGTTAAACCCCAGATCAATAAGGTGGAGGCAATACAGAACTGGCCCAGACCACTTACAAAAAAACAAGTGAGAGCCTTCCTTGGTATAACCGGCTACTACCTTCGTCCTGGCTACCACCTGCCCTGGTGTCCCCGGATTTCAGCAAACATTTTTGGTAGAGACGGATGCGTCTGATTCAGGTTTGGGTGCAGTTCTGTCACAAGAGGTGAATGGGGAAGAACAACCAGTATTGTACCTGAGCAGGAAGCTGACCCCGGCAGAAAGAAATAATGCGTTAGGGGAAATAGAGTGTCTCGCCAATAAGTGGGTGTTAGAAGCCCTAAAATATTACCTGTTGGGTCGAGAATTTGTCTTGATGACAGATCATGCTCCGCTGGCCTGGATGAAACAAAATAAGCAGAGAAATGCAAGGGTGACCAGATGGTTTCTCTCCTTGCAAAACTTTAAGTTTAAAGTAGAACATAGATGCTTTGTCTAGAGATTACTGTATGATCTGTGAAAATTGCCAGACCTCGGGTCTGAAGAAGAGGGGGGATATGTGGTAAGGTGTATGGAAAAGTAATAAATGGTGTCTATTTTTCCCTTGCTATGCTGTATCATGCACGACCCATGCCGGGTTTTCAGGACCCAGTTCACATTCCCCAGTCCTCTACAGGTTTGTTGCCTGATCCCAGGCCTCGCACAGGTGATGAGGCTGATTGCAGGGGAAGCCTAAATAAAAAGAGCCACTAAGCCTGTCAGCTAGCTGTTGACCAGCCTGGAGCAGGGAGCCCCAGGCCACACTGCTCAATGTGAATGAGAGAACTGGACTAAAGCCGAAGGACTTTGCTTCTGTCACCCCAAACTTGGACTTGCGTGGGCTCGTATGCCCTGGAAGTGGACCTTGTACAACAATGACTTTTTCAGCTTGCTGTATTTTTCCTACCCTGGACTTTTGCTAAGAGCCGGTGAGGTAACCGCTTATACTGCGTTTTGTGCTATAACCATCTCTGACGTTGAAGAGGACCAACACCCTGCCTGATCGTTGGCACCCAATAGGGTTTATGCACAAATAGAAACGTTGCTATGGATGGGACGTTTATGTGTTACAACTCTTTTGGATGGTCCTGTCTATTAAGGTTTAAGTTAGGTGAACAATGCCGAAGTGATAAATGGCATACAGGATGATTATCAATCATGGAGCCTGGGGCATAGGGAGTGAGAGGCCTCTATGTTCAGAATAGACAATGTTTATACCTGCTTCCTTATTGTTTATCTTTACTGTAACAGTTTATGCTTGCCAGTATATAAGTGGTGGTTATATCGGTCAGTAATTATTATTATTATTATTATTGATTATTATTTTTCTCTCTTTTATTTATAAATTTTCTCTGTCTCCCATTGAGGAAGTTTTCTGTGGGAAAGGGGCCACTATTCCATTGAGAATAAATTTACCTGAGATGTATAAGGGAAATGTACTTCTGGCAGTGTAAGGAGAATTGTATAGCCAACTGGCTTCAATATGGGCGATTATATCACATTGCAGCTGCCGTTGTCAGTGCTGGACATGTTTGATCACACACACACGCTTTTGCCTGAGTACTGGCGGACGCATACAAGCACTCCGGCCTCACTACTGGCAAGTGATGTATTAATTTTTCCACGGCCACTATGGTCCTTCAATATGATTCTGCCCTAGTTTCTCTGCAGGGTGGTGCATTATTATGCATTATTATTTATTTTAACTCTAATGTTCGGCAGTACTATTAGATTCTCATAACTGATTGGCCCCAGTACGGGGAGTTCTGTCACATGACAGCTACGGCTGTCAGTGCGGGACATCCCCTAACACGCATATACGCTTCTGTCTGTTTTCTGGCAGATGCATACACGCGCCTTGGCCTCACTATTGGCAGGTGACGTCATGAGTCCTCTGCGGCCACATACACAGGAAGCGAGTGTTTCAGCGCCATGGCGGATGGGGTGAGTGCCGGTTTATGTTGTGTTAATAATGTTGTTAATTGTTCTGTGCGGTAATTGCCCGAGCTCTCCAGCTGCTACACATACCCGGTTTTCAACTGCTATATATACCGAGTTTTCAGAGACATTATTTGTATGAGTAAGGGCTCATTTGAAGCCTGAAACGCGTCACGTGTGGCGGAGGGTGCTGAGGGGGTTGCTGACAGCACATGTATGGAGCTTCTTTACTTGTTAATTTAAAATGTTCAAAGGTTACATTTTAATTCTGGCTGGATTTACCATTGTCTGCTTTTCAACTGGACTTCAGGAGCCTCTTTCAAGTCCGTGCCGGAGTGTATCATTATAGGGGTGAGCTGGTTACACACAACTGTTTACCCTGCCTGATCAGCCCGGGAATCTATAAAATTCTCAGGCCGATCATATCCCTCCCCGTGGGGCATCCGGATGCTGTGTGAAACCCCCCAGGACACCCCTTACTCCCGGTCCAACGGCGCATGCACGGGCTGCGGCCGCATCTCGCGCTTCTCTCTAGCAGGGCGCGCTCCCTGTTGGAGGGAGGCGCGAGATGCGTCCGCCAGCATACTCGGAGCCGCTGTGATTGTACGTCGCTTGGACGCGCATACCACATCGGCTCCGAGTGTGCTGATTGGACGAGCGGGTGCGGGGTGAGGTGAGTTTTATCTGGCGTTCTGGGGGGTTTCACGCAGCGAGTGCCCCGATCGGGGTGCCCCACGGAAATGGACCAAAACCCAGGATAGTGAAAATCCTGGGTGTTGAATTCTTATTTTCATTTGATTTGAACATTTGATTTGAAGGAGAACTGTCCTCTGAGTCTCTGCCGTTCCCCCCAATCTCTTACAGGGTTAATAGAAGTCCTTAAAGGATAAAGTAGGGAGGAAAATTAGGTTGCTACTTATGAGAAGGAGGACTGTTAAGAATAAATAATAGCTAGATGATGTGAAAATTCCTTCAATATTTTATGTGGGCATCCAGTGAGTTTGCTGCCTCTGGATCCTCAAGATCTCCTTGCAAGCATTGTATCTGCTTTGTTACCTTTAGCAAATGAATATGTTTTTCTGCCAATTTAGCATAACAAAGACTTAGTTCTACTTTTATTCACATCTTAAGCCAATACAGGTGAGGGTTTTTCCTTATGTGCTCCTTATGTGCTTTACTTTTTTAAAGGCCTTTCATAATGTAATAAATGAACAAACTGAACCCTTATTATGAGTAAAATATTAAGACATTTTATTCAGTACAGCGGTAGTCCACAACTAATGGATCAATCAAAAGAATTCTTTAATGATCATTGATATGGACTGTCATGGAAAAGAGGGTCACATGATCCAACTACCAATCCAGCACCTATGATCATGTAGCCCACTTTCCTGCAGCCTCACCGTCCATTCACCCGCCTAGCAGGTAGGCAGATTCTTGGCTAAGGCAAAAAGACTGCTCAAGTTAAATATAGGTTTTAATGCAATAAGAACACTGGGCAGTTATTACAGTTGGCTATGATGGAATGAATACAAATGCTGTTCTAGTAGGTGGGGTACAGAGATACAACAGTCAGAGTTACCTTAAAATGCAGATGCAGGGGGCGTGGCCTGCTGATGGTGGAGTAGGAGGTCAGAACACGAGGCTCCCTGCATTATCCCCCTTTTAGCAGCTTTTAGCTTAAGATCAGCAACATCAAATAGCATGTCGAAAAAGAGGAAGACAAGGGGCACAGCGTGCCAACATCTGAAGAACCCCATCTCCAGTTACTTTGCCTCTATCAGCCCTGAGAGCCCCGGATCGCCGTCAGCAGCAATGGCGGCACCGGGGGAGAGACCGCAGACGGAGGAGGAATGGCCCCATTCTGCCCCGCTATGCCTGACTCACCTCAGCAGAGACGCCGGAGCGAGGAGGACGCTGAACCGGCATTACCCTGGCCGTTGGAGAGAGAGGGGGCGTCACTGCTGACCAAGATGAGGAGCGGTGAGCTCACAGGCAAGATAGCGCCGGCTTCCCCGGAGCGAGGAGGGGAGGCGCCCACAACACAGATCAGCGAGACAGGGAGACCTGACGCTGCAGATCCAGTGTGATGGAGGAGCGGGCAGCAGAGCGAAACCAACGCTACGGAGATGGAGGAACCCCTGGAGCAGACATCCACAAGCACAGCGACAGCGTGGCAGCTAAGAGCTGAGGGGAGAACATCGATGAGCGGGGGAGGAGAGCTCACAACAGTAGCTCTAGCCCACAGAGAGGCAAGTGGAGTGATAGCAGAGGCAGGGGCCCCAGGGGGATTACAAATTGGCAACATTAACCCTATAGAACCTGGTTTTTCAATGGAGCAACACCCCAAGCACCACACTGAAAGCAGCCGACTGGGGATAGGAAAGTCACACATGTCACCCCCCAAGCTTCAATCAAACATGGCCCCAGATAATGTACACGCTGACTGGAGGCAGAGCCCCAGATCCTCACCCGGACCCAGCAGCACAACCCAACACTACTATAGGGGAATGGGATACCCAGAGCTGGGAGAGCAGCAGATCATGTGCTCAGAACTGGAGCCTTCCAAGACACCTCTACCCTGTGCATTGATTTCAGCCATTGCTGAATCAGTGAGATGTAACATCGCTGATGTCCTTAAAGAGCTACCATTCAGGGCTGATTTCAAATCTTACATTTCCAGAATGGAAGGAGCTTTTCGTAGAGAAATAAGATCCATGCAAAACTCTATAGCGGACTTATCTAGCAGAGTAGATACTAACACGGCCGCGCAGACGAATATCCAGGCCAGGGTAGAAGCACTGGAATGCGAGCGAGAAGACACGCGCAGGATGTTCTCTAACTTTCAAGTACAGCAAGACGACTTAGAGAACAGAAACTGTCGTAATAACATACGACTATGGGGCATCCCCGAATCGGTGAGCCCTGCAGAGCTAAAATCAACAACCTGTGACCTGTTTAATAAATTGCTAGATCGCCTGCCAGATTCAGTAACTGTACAGGCTGCACAAGCGGCTCTAACTGAATACTTTGAACTGAACATGAGAAGTAGCACTAATGACAGTTTGGCAGGCAC
Organism: Gastrophryne carolinensis; assembly: GCA_027917425.1. Lineage (NCBI taxonomy): Eukaryota > Metazoa > Chordata > Amphibia > Anura > Microhylidae > Gastrophryne > Gastrophryne carolinensis. The sequence goes on along the minus strand of CM051240.1, from coordinate 99,523,663 downwards.
ACAAAGCTGTTTTGAGAGGGGTACTCATCCAACACGCAACTGGATTGAAAAAAGCTCACACTACACAAAGGGACCGGCTACTTGCACAAATTCAGGAGAAACACAAAGAAACCCAGGCAGGTGAAACTTTAAAAGATATGACAGCCTGTAGGGAGCACCTGAACTCCATATCACTAGGAAACGCAGCGTTTGCCATAAAGAGGTGTAAGCGATTCTACTATGAGTGGGGAAACAAGAGCGGTGCACTCCTGGTCAGAGAGCTGAGGAAGCACATTCCATCAATTTCATTGAAGCAATACTCGATGAGAAACAACAGAAATGGCACAAAACAACAGATATCGCTAGAGTATTCCAGGAATACTACCGCGGATTGTACAACTTACACCCGCAAGGAGAGAGAAATCCCCAAAGAGACCTATCTAAGATACGGCAATACATTGCGGCCTCAGGCATGCCGAGACTTTGTGATGAAGAGATAGCTAAGCTGGGAGATCCAATCTCAGGAGATGAGTTACACCAGGCAATAAAGACCACACCAAATGGTAGATCCCCGGGACCTGATGGGCTAACCATTGCATACTACAAAAAATGTGAAGGTGTCCTGGCTAAGCACTTTCTTCGGGCTCTTAATACCACTAATAAGGAAGGAAATATCGAGGCATTCCCGAAGGAAGCGTTAGTAGCCACATCACAGTCATCCACAAAGCAAGGAAAGACCCGCTGAGCTGTAAAAGTTATCTCCCGATATCCCTACTAAACGTAGACCCTAAGTTGTTCACCAAAATACTTGCAGCCCGACTAGCAGTACAGCTACCGGAACTGGTCATGAAAGATCAATGTGGGTTGCTATCTACAGACGCAGAGAAAGCGTTCAACCGAGTGGATTGGAGCTATGCATTTGAAGTGTTGAAACACATAGGGATCCAAGGGAAGGCTTGGAGTATACTCTCAACCACAAGCCAGAGTAAAAGTGAACGGTCACCTCTCTCTACCTTTTCAGATTTCAAATGGGACTAGACAGGGATGCCCACTATCTCCCCTCTTCGGGCTAGTCGTAGAACCCTTCCTAAGGCACATAAGAAATAATGCAGACCTAAAAGGGGTCCATGTGCAAGAAACAGAGCACAAGATCGCCACATATGCGGAAGACCTCCTATTCTTCATCTAACCCATTGGTAGGACATCCAAACCTCATGAAAGAATTAGAAAAATTTGGGAAACTTTCTGACTTTAAAATTAATTTCGACAAGTCAGAAGCACTCAATGTTGGACTCCCAGAAGCAGTAGTATCTCCTATCAAGTCCCTGTTTTCCCTTTAAATGGTCATCACCCACGTTAACCTACCTAGGTACTAAGATCTCGAAGGACATAGAAGACGTCTTTAGACATAACTTTGTGCCAATGCTGAATAACACCAAAGCAGACCTGGCAGGATGGGACTCCTTTACACTTACCTGGTTGGGGCGGATGAGCGCCATAAAGATGACAATCCTCCCAAGGACTTTATATCTTTTTCAAACCCTTCCTTGCCAAATACCGGCAAGTTACTTTAAGAACCTGAACACAATATTTTTGAAATTTGTCTGGAGTAATAAGAAGCAGAGGCTCAGTTTTAGACTTCTACAGCAGCCAACACAAAAGGAGGCCTGGCGGTCCCAAACTTGAAGAGATACTGGCAAGCAGCACAACTACAGAGAATAGAGGACTGAGGGAAAAATGAGAGGGAGAAGAAGTGGGTTGCCGTGGAGGACAGTTGTACAGAAAACCTGTAAGGGAGAAGCTTGTGGTGGTGGATCAGTAGCGGGTGGCAGCAGCTGGGACACCTATAAGTAGAACGCCTATTGTGAATCAAGCTAAACAGCAAAGGGATCATACCCGGAGTAAATACAGCTGAGGAATCAAGAGGGGCTTACTTTAAAGCGTACTACTTTATGCCACCTGTTAAGATTACCTAAAACAGGTGGTGGGCACGCGGTGGATGTTATCGTGGTTTATATCCCTGAGCACTGCTGGATACTTTATGTATGAAATTTGGAATAACTGAAAGCACCAGCACCGATTACAAATAGCCACCTTGCGAAAGCTATTTGAACTTTAATATATACCTCTACATATCCAAGGAACTTTAATATCAGATTACCATTGGCTGTAAAGGGCCAATCTCTAATTATTAATATGCTTGGTCGTATATTGTGTACAGAAACCCTGTTGAAAGAAATCCCATGGGCAACAGAGGCCTCAAGCCGCTGGGGAGGATCTAACCTATTGACTCAAGCAACTCTCAGTTTCTGGGACGGGGTTAGGAACGGAGAGATCTTGCCTACTAACCAGCTGCCCAGCTGCCAGAGATTGCTAGCCAGAGGAGGCTGGAGAGACTTGGGAACAGTCAGAGGAAGAGACCTGGTGAAAGGGCGTGAATGGTGCAATGTAGAGGAACTCAGATGTAGATGGAAAAACCCACGCCTAGACCCCTGGCAACTACTACTCTTCCAGCACTTCCTGCAAAGGGTGTGCCCGAAAAACTCCCTGGGACGAGATCTCAAACAATTTGAGACCTTGGTCACGCAGAAGCATCCTCCGCAGAGGGTGAAATTGCAAATATACCAGCTCTTGGGTGCGGAACAGGAGATAGCACCAGCCTTTTGTGGAGAGTGGGAGAGAGAGCTAGGCAGAGTATTTACAGCAGATGAATGGGAGAAAATATTCTCACTCACCCACAAATCGTCAATCTCAGCACAGGTACAGGAAACAAATTACAAATATCCATCTAGATGGTACTACACCCCAAAGCGACTGGCCTCCATCTTCCCGGGATCCTCGCCCGCCTATGTGCTGGAGTTGTAAAACAGTGGAGGGCTCACTAATACACATCCTATGGTCGTGCCCTAAAGTCATGGCCTTCTGGAAGAAGATAACAGCAACTATGACGGAGGTCATTGGCTCACAAGTCCCACTGTGCCCGACCCTCATGCTACTACACCACACCACTAGCAGAGTAGCAGCATACAAAAAGTCGTGTTTGAGACACCTAATAAATGTAGCCAAAATGCTGATCCCTAGGTTCTGGAAGACCGAATATACCCCAACAGCAAATGATTGGATCAGAAAGGTGGATAGAATAAGGGAAATGGAAGAGCCGACAGCTGCAGCTCAGGTCATTGAAGAAAAGACCCGACTGTTCTGGACATCATGGTATATGTTCAGGGCCCCGGCGGCCCGCCCGCCTCCTCCCTAGCCTCCTCGACCCCCCAGGGACCCGCTTCAGAGTCTGCGGTAGATGGTGGTTGGTCTTATGACCCTTGACACCAACCTTTCTGTGTTCCTCATGCGCATTAGGGCATAGGGGCTTGGGCCCCCCCCCCCCCCCCTCCACTATCACTTACCTATACCCATCTCCTTCTCTCCCTTCCCTCCCTTCCATTTCCCTCAGGTGGCCTAGTCCTGGACATGAAACATCCCCCATTGACCTCCAAATCATTAAGGCAATAGGCTTGGAATTAAACAAATTTAGTCCGAACAACGAAGAGATCACCAACCGGAAAAGCAGCAAACGGATATACAGATGCCTGCGTCAATGCCTCTCTAGCAAAGAAAAGTGAATAGAAGCCAAAATCTCGTGAGGGGAGGGAGACAGTGGAAGGACACTATTAGTGTCCCCCGCAAAATCCGGGACCCTTTGAATCATCTCGGAGTGGAAAAGCCTCAGGGAATGAGCTATAACTATAAAAAATGGGGGATAGATATGTATATGATGGGCCTGTGCCACCCCTACCTATATGTCATCTTTATACTCACTCTGAACTACTTGTATCTCTGATGTTCATTGTATTGTACTTAAAAAACTAAATAAATAATTTTAAAAAAAATGCAGATGCAGAGTAGTGACTCCCACAGGGAAGTGTGTGGACAGCTTATGGAAAATCCAGGCATTGCACACATGCAAGCTTCCTACATGTTAAACTGTGATTTATAAAGGGATTTCCAAGTAAAATTCTATGTTTTTTTTCAGCAGAATCTGGGCTTTAACATTAAATATAATTTTGTAATTTTATTAGTTTATTCTCAATATTCTTGGGGGAAATATGTGAAAACATTTGTTTTTTAAAATCTATTTTTTACAATCTGTAGAAATCTGTAAATAATTACGTTGTATTGATGTACACCCTTTCCTGCCCTGGGGACTCCCCCAAACAAACAGGTCTTTAGGAGATTTTCAATTAAAATACAACTGCTATCCTCACCTTGCAGTTTTTCAAGAAAAACATCCCTTTACATTTGAAATACCCCCACAATATACCATATTTTTTGCCATATTAGATGCACCTGTGTTTAAGGCACACCCTGGATTTGGAAGAAAAAAATTATAAAAAATATATTCTGAACCAAATGGTGTGCTAAAATCCCCCCTACCAATTCCCCGATTATAGACAGTGTGCAGAATTCCCCCAATTACACATTAAAGGCAATGAGGGGCATCCCCACTACAGGCAGTGTGCAGGCACGCCCACTACAGGCAGTGTGCAGGCACGCCCACTACAGGCAGTGTGCAGGCACGCCCACTACAGGCAGTGTGCAGGCACGCCCACTACAGGCAGTGTGCAGGCACGCCCAATACAGGCAGTGTGCAGGCACGCCCAATACAGGCAGTGTGCAGGCACGCCCAATACAGGCAGTGTGCAGGCACGCCCAATACAGGCAGTGTGCAGGCACGCCCAATACAGGCAGTGTGCAGGCACGCCCAATACAGGCAGTGTGCAGGCACGCCCAATACAGGCAGTGTGCAGGCACGCCCAATACAGGCAGTGTGCAGGCACGCCCAATACAGGCAGTGTGCAGGCACGCCCAATACAGGCAGTGTGCAGGCACGCCCAATACAGGCAGTGTGCAGGCACGCCCAATACAGGCAGTGTGCAGGCACGCCCAATACAGGCAGTGTGCAGGCACGCCCAATACAGGCAGTGTGCAGGCACGCCCAATACCGGCAGTGTGCTGGCACGCCCAATACCGGCAGTGTGCTGGCACGCCCAATACCGGCAGTGTGCTGGCACGCCCGATACCGGCAGTGTGCTGGCACGCCCGATACCGGCAGTGTGCTGGCACGCCCGATACCGGCAGTGTGCTGGCACGCCCGATACCGGCAGTGTGCTGGCACGCCCGATACCGGCAGTGTGCTGGCACGCCCGATACCGGCAGTGTGCTGGCACGCCCGATACCGGCAGTGTGCTGGCACGCCCGATACCGGCAGTGTGCTGGCACGCCCGATACCGGCAGTGTGCTGGCACGCCCGATACCGGCAGTGTGCTGGCACGCCCGATACCGGCAGTGTGCTGGCACGCCCGATACCGGCAGTGTGCTGGCACGCCCGATACCGGCAGTGTGCTGGCACGCCCAATACAGGCAGTGTGCTGGCACGCCCAATACAGGCAGTGTGCTGGCACGCCCAATACAGGCAGTGTGCTGGCACGCCCAATAAAGGCAGTGTGCTGGCACGCCCAATACAGGCAGTGTGCTGGCACGCCCAATACAGGCAGTGTGCTGGCACGCCCAATACAGGCAGTGTGCTGGCACGCCCAATACAGGCAGTGTGCTGGCATGCCCAATACAGGCAGTGTGCTGGCATGCCCAATACAGGCAGTGTGCTGGCATGCCCAATACAGGCAGTGTGCTGGCATGCCCAATACAGGCAGTGTGCTGGCATGCCCAATACAGGCAGTGTGCTGGCATCCCCAATAGAGGCTGCAAGCGGGCATCCCCAATACCAGCAGTGTGTTGGCATCCCCAATACAGGCAGTGTGCTGGCATCCCCAATACAGGCAGTGTGCTGCATGCCCCAAAAAACAAGCAAAAAAAAAAAAAAAAAAAAAAAAAACTTACCGTACATTTCCCGATGTTACGGCTGCTGCCCGCCGCAAGTTTACAGCTGGCCGATTACGGCCTGGGGGGTGTGACCTGTGACTCCTGAGTTCTGAACTTGTGGTTCTTCCTTAGCCGCCGCTCCCAGCCTCTGTAGCCGCCTCTCCTGCAAGATCAGAGAATAAAAAAGCAGAATCAAAGCCTCATTTTCTGAAAAAAACTATATGCTAACAAGAAAAAGCAAGTTAAAACTGAAAAAGCAAGGTTCCCCGACCAGAACAAAACCCAACATACATAGGTACTGTCCAGGAAAGAGTTGCCAAATCAGCAGATTGTCCAGGTCAGGGATTATGTGTATCCCCTGGTTTTTATAAAAGCCAAATGCCAAAACCTTGATAAATCACCCGTGGGGATGAAGACAGGCCGAAGGGCAGAACCACAAACTGAAGGTTTAGGCCATCTACTGCAAAAAACAAATATTTTTGATGACCCGGGAAAAGTGGTATGTGTAGGTACTCATCCTTTATATCTACTGTGGATATAAATTCTTCCGGTTGAAGTGACTTCACTATGGATTTTAAGGATTCCATGTGAAATTTCTTCAGACAAACGTACCTGTTGAGGCTCTTTAGATCTAATATTGGGCTCACAGAACCATCCTTGGGAATAATGAACAAATTAGAGTAAAAACCCTGGCCACTCTGAGAAGGGAACCTGATGGACTACTCCAATCTGTAAAATGTGCGCTACAGCGGTTATTAAGCAGTTATGAGCTTTCTTCCTTCCCCAACCTCCATTGGCTCAGTGGGACATGTGGCCTCACCGTATAAAAGGTGCGGTCCATATCATGCTGATTTCGCTGTGTGCTCTACAGTAGATAGGGACAGATTGCTGGCTGCTGCTGAGGGACAGATAGGGCTAGTTGGCTAAAAAACTGCCCTTTTCCAGGCAATATTTAGTAAGAGATGAGTGCTAGAGTGAGTGCTAGAGTAGGGTTGGATTCTCCCTATAACCATCACACTAGCCCACCCTCACTAATACCATTGGTTTCTCATTACTGCCCCAGGAAGATTGCCCCAGATCTTCCTTTAAGCACTGGGGTCCGTGTATACAATACCACAACTTGCTCTAAGCACAGGGGTGAGTGTATGCCTTTATACCCCAACTTGCTCCAATCACTGAGGTGTACCCTGTTATACCAAAAGGTGCTCCAAGCACTGGGTTGAATGTACCCTGATATACCACAACTTGCTCTAAGCACTGGGGTAAGTGTACACTGTTATAATTTGCTCTAAAGCATTGGCATGAGTGTACGCTGCTCAACCACAACTTGCTCAAAGCATCGGGATGTACCTTGTTATACTAAACTTGCTCTAAGCACTGGGCTGAGCACCTGGTTATACCACAACTTGCTCTAAGCACTGAGGTGTACCCTTTTATACTACAACTTGCTCTAAGCACTGGTGTGCAGCTGGCTATGCCACAACTTGCTCTAAAGCACTGGGGTGACTACATACTGTTATACCACAACTTGCTCTAAGCACTAAGGTGTACCCTGTTATACTACAACTTGCGGGTGTAGCCGGTTATGCCACAACTTGCTCTAAGCACTGAGGTGACTGCACGCTGATACCACAAGTTGCTCTAAGCACTGGGGTGAGTGTAGCATGTTATAACCAAGTACACCCCAACACTTGTGGTATAACACAATTTGCCCTAAACACTAGGGTGTATCCTGTTATACTACAACTTGCTCTAAGCCCTGGGGTGTACCCTGTTAAACCACAACTTGCTCTAAGCACTGGGGTGACTGTATGCTGTCATACCACATCATCTTCTAAAAACTAGGGTGTACCCTGTTATACCACAACTTGGTCTAATCACTGGGGTTAGTGTACGTGCATATACCACAACTTGCTCTAAGCACTACAGTGAGTGTACCCTGTTATACCACAACATGCTCTAAGCACTGAGTTGAATGTACCCTGATATACCACAACTTCCTCTAAGCACTGGGGTGAGTGTACACTGTTATAATTTGCTCTAAAGCATTGGCATGAGTGTACGCTGCTCAACTACAACTTGCTCAAAGCACCAGGATGCACCTTGTTATACTAAACTTGCTCTAAGCACTGGGCTGAGTACCTGGTTATACCACAACTTGCTCTAAGCACCGAGGTGTACCCTTTTATACTATAACTTGCTCTAAGAACTGGGGTGTAGCTGGCAATGCCACAACTTGCTCTAAAGCACTGGGGTGACTACATACTGTTATACCACAACTTGCTCTAAGCACTAAGGGGTACCCTGTTATACTACAACTTGCTCTAAGAACTGGGGTGTAGCCGGTTATGCCACAACTTGCTCTAAGCACTGAGGTGACTGCACGCTGATACCACAAGTTGCTCTAAGCACTGGGGTGAGTGTAGCATGTTATAACCAAGTACACCCCAACACTTGTGGTATAACACAACTTGCCCTAAACACTAGGGTGTATCCTGTTATACTACAACTTGCTCTAAGCCCTGGGGTGTACCCTGTTAAACCACAACTTGCTCTAAGCACTGGGGTGACTGTATGCTGTCATACCACAACATCTTCTAAGAACTAGGGTGTACCCTGTTATACCACAACTTGGTCTAATCACTGGGGTGAGTGTACGTGCTTATACCACAACTTGCTCTAAGCATCAGGGTGAATGTATGCTGTTATACAAAAACTTGTATCCTTTTATACCACAACTTGCTCTAAAGTACTGGGGGAGTGTGTGCTGTTATACCACAACTTGCTTTAAGCACTGGGTATACCCTGTTCTACTACAACTTTCAGTAAGCACTAGGGTGAGTATGTTGTTATACCTTAATTTGCTCTAAGCGCCGGTTTGAGTGTACCCTGTTATACTACAACTTGCTCTTAGCACTGGGGTGTACCAGGTATAACACAACTTTCTCTAAGCACCAATGTGTACCCTGTTGTACCACAACTTACTCTATGCACTGGGGTGACTGCATGCTGTTATACCACAACTTTCTCTAGCCACTGAGGTGTACCCTGCTATAATACAACTTGCTCTAAGCACTGGGGTGAGAGTACCCTGTTATGCTCCAACTTGCTCAAAGCACTTGGGTGAGTGTACGCTGTTATTCCACCAGCTTGCTCAAGCACTGGGGTAAGTTTACTCTGTCCTACCACAATCTGTTTTTAGCACTGGGGTGTACCCTGTTATACCACAACTTGGTCTAAGAACTGGAGTGAGTGTACGCTCTTATACCACAACTTGCTCTAAACACCCGGGTATGCCCTTTTATACACATTGGTTTAAGCACTGGTGTGTACACTGGTATTCCACAGCTTGCTCTAAGCACTGGGGTGAGTGTACGCTGTCATACTACAACATGTTCTAAGCACTGGGGTGTACCCTGTTATACCACAACTTGGTCTAAGCACTGAGGTGACTGTATTCTATCATACCACAACTTGCTCTAAGCACTGATTTTTACCAATTCATACTACAACTTGCAATAAGCACTGGGTTGAGTGTATGCTGTTCTACCTAAACTTGCACTGAGGTGTACCCTGTTCTACTACAACTTGCTCTAAGCACTGTTATAAAACAACTTTCTCTAAGCACTAATGTGCTCCCTATTATACCACAACTTGCTCTAAGTGCTGAGGTGTACCCTGCTATAATACAACTTGCCCTAAGCACTGAGGTGAGAGTACCCTGTTATACTACAACTTGCTCAAAGCACTGGGGTGACTGGATGCTCTTATACCACAACTTGCTGTAAACACTGGGGTGAGTGTACTCTGTTGAATTACAACTTGGTCGAAGCAATGGGTTGAATGTACACTGTTATACCACAACTTATTAAGCACAGAGGTGTACCCTTTTATACTACAACCTGCTCTAAGCACTGGTGTCACTGGATGCTTTTATAACACAACTTGATCTAAGTGCTGGGGTGGACCCTGTTATACAACAAATTGGTCTAAGCACTGGTGTGTACCCTGTTATATCACAACTTGGTCTAAGTACTGGGTTAATTGTACGTTTATATACCACAACCTGCTTGAAGCAATGGGGTGAGTGTAAGCTGTTATACAACAACTTGGTCTAAGCACTGGGGTGAGTGTACGCACTTATACCACAACTTGCTCTAAGCACTGGGGTGAGTGTACAGCAATATACCACAACTTGCTCTAAGCACTTGGGTGACTGAACACTATACTACAACTTGCTCTAAGCACTGGTGTGAGTGTACGCTTTTATACCACAACTTGCTCTAAGAACTAAGCTATGCCCTGTTCTTCTACAATTTTCAGTAAGCACTAGGGTGAGTGTATGCGGTTATACCATAATTTGCTCTAAGCACTTGGTTGAGTGTACACTGTTCTACTACAACTTGCACTGAGGTGTACCCTGTTATACTACAACTTGCTCTAAGCACTGAAGTGTACCCTGCTATAATACAACTTGCCCTAAGCACTGGGGTAAGTGTACATTGTTATATTTCAACTTGCTCGAAGCAATGGCTTGAATGTACGCTGTTATACCACAACTTGTTCTAAGCACTGGTGTCACTGGATGCTTTTATGCCACAACTTTATCTAAGCACTGGGGTGGGCCCAGTTACACAATAAATTGGTCTAAGCACTGGTGTGTACCCTGTTATATAACAACTTGGTCTAAGTACTGGGTTAAGTGTATGCTTATATACCACAACTTGCTCTAAGCACTGGGGTGAGTGCACGCCATTATACAACAACTTGCTCTCACCACTGTGGCGAGTGTATGCTGTTATATCACAACTTGCTCTAAGCACTTGGGTGACTGAATGCCGTTATACTACAACTTGCTCTAAGCACTGGGGTGAGTTTTCGCTGTTATACCACAACTTGCCCTAAACACTGAAGTGTACTCTGTTCTACTACAACTTTATCTAAGCTCTGGGAGAGTGTATGCTGTTATACCACAATTTGCTCTAAGCATTGGCATGAGTATTCACTGTTCTACCATAACTTGCTCTAAGCACTAGGGTAACTGATGGCTGTTATACTACAACTTGCCGTAAGCACTGGCGTGATTGTATGCTGTTCTACCACAACTTGCTCTAGGCATTGAGGTGTACCCTGTTATACTACAAATTGCTCTAAGCACTGGTGTGACTGAATGCTGTTCTACCACAACTTACTCTAAGGATTGAGGAGTACCCTGTTATACTACAACTTGTTATAAGCACTGAGGTATATTTTGTTATGCTACAAATTGCTCTAAGCCCTGGTGTGACTGGATGCTCATACCACAACTTGCTTTAAGCAATGGGTCGAGTGTACGCTGTTATACACAATTTGCTCTAAGCACTGGGGTGAGTGTACGCTGTCATACTACGACTTGCTCAAAGCACTGGGGTGACTGGATGCTCTCATACCACAACTTGCTTTAAGCAATGGGTTGAGTGTACGCTGTTATACCATTACTTGTTCTAAGCCCTGAGGTGTACCCTTTTATACTACAACTTGCTCTAAGCACTGGTGTCACTGGATGATCTTATACCACAACTTGATCTAAGCACTGGGGTGTACCAGTTATACCACATCTTGGTCTAAGCACTGGGGTGAGTGTACGCCATTATATCACAACTTGCTCTCAGCACTGTGGTGTACCCTATTATACCACATCTTGGTCTAAGCACTGGGGTGAGTGAATGCCATTATACCACAACTTGTTCTAAGCACTGAGGTGTACCCTGTTCAACTACAACTTTCTCTAAGCTCTGGGTGAGTGTAGGCTGTTATACCACAATTTGCTCTATGCACTGGGGCATGAGTATACACTGTTCTACCACAACTTGCTCTAAGCACTGAGATGTACCCTGTTATACTACAACTTTGCCTAAGCATTGGGGTGTACGCTGTCATACCACAACTTTCTCTAAGCAATGGGGTGTGTCTGTACGTGGTTATACCAGAAATTGATCTACACACGGATTGGTACCCTTTTATAATACAACTTGTTCTAAGTGCTGGGGTGAGTGTACGCCATTATACCACAACTTGCTCCAAGCACTGTGGTGTGCCCTGTTAAAGACCTTGCTCTAAGCACTAGGGTGTAGTCTGTTATACCACAACTTGCTTTAAGCACTGGGGCATGGCTGTGGTGCTTCTGCTGCTACTAGTAATGGAGCTGATGCTTGTCCAGTCAATGGTCTTTCATCCTGGCCTGCTCAACTTGGTGGTGCAGAGCTTCCTGGCACATTATCCAGGGATGCTAGAGCAGCTCCATGAAGTGTGTTGTGTGTGTTCACACCTTCAGCTTTCCCACCCTGTTGCTTGCCTGTCCGCATTGCAGAGGAATTTCGACTTTCCCACCCACTACCTCATATGTGACTTGCCCACCAGGTGGAATTCCACATTGACGGTGATGGACACATGATTTAAAGGGTGTGTGAGCAGCAGCAGGCAATAGTGGAGTTCACACTGCATACAATGTTTTATAATACAGCATTTTACCTGGCACTAGTGGGTGGTATATATTAAATATCCATTCCTATTTTTTAACCAAATTAGAAACTAAAATAACATACTGTTAAATAAGTTTTAACTCTTAAATATAATTACTGTAAGTGCTAAAAAATCCCTAGGTTGGAAATCATTTTTATACAACACTAAATTTAGATTCACTTGAAGTGGCTTTTTTTTATTTATTCCAATTATTTCATTTATAGCAGCATTTATTGTCAGATCAAATTTCATCTTAGATGGTGGGCAATTAAGTTCTTGAATTGTGAATCAATTTGCAGGTGATTGAAATAATTGCTTCTCTAGGTAGCAATCATTTGGTACAACTGCCATAATTACAAGACCCCTCTTAGGCTGATTGAAATTCATCCTAAATGTGCATTAATAGCCTAATCAGAACAAAGTCATTTTAAAAATGAATGTTTTTTTGTGTAAACAATATGCCTGTACATTAAGGACTCTTGAAATCAAGAATTTGGATTTTAAAAGATTATATCAGCATTAAACTAAAACTTTTTCCAGTGAATTAACATAACGGTTAGTAAGATTGGAGAGAAGACTGGTGCAAAGAGAGCAAAAATGGCATAGCTGCCACAGAAAAAGACAAAATTATAGAGTAACAAAATGTCACTTTCTTAAAAAGCAGCCATATAGGGGGCAATGCCCTCTTCCGGACTAAATTTAGACTAGTGGGGGATGTGGGCTAATTTTCATCTTGTGGCAAATGTTCAGACTGCAGTGGTCCTCTGCCTGTACCTGGGGGGAGAGGCAAAAGATAATTCTGAGTATTCACCTGTAGAGTTGATTTCTCTGTTATTATTACTTCAGAACATCAGAGTAATTCCTCCAATCCAGTTTAATTGAAAAGCAGTAGAACCAGCCGCCCGGGAGGCATACCTATATCTTTTGTTGGAGACGAAAGGCTAGGGACAAAATACAAGACTCCTCTTTTCAAGTAAATTTTTATGCTGATTTACAGCAACTATTTACATATTTACCACTACACTAAAACTAGGCATCCAAGACATGGCTATAACAACCTAGCAGACAGGGAGCGTCTGATGTTCTGAAGTAATAATGAAAGAGAAAATAATTCTACAGGTGAGTTCTCACAGAATTATCTTCTCTCTTTCATTTAACTTGATTGGGACCCCCAAAAGCAGTACCCTTAATTCATGTGGGATCCCCAAAAACCTTACTCTCTATCAGAAATAAGTCATTCCAAAAACATTTAGTTTACTACTGTCTGTAATACCTTTCCACCAAAGGCAGCATATGCCGAGGCTCTAACTTCTACCCTCTAAAATTTGGTAAATGTATGAACTAAGCCCAAGAAGTTCTACTGAAGCTTGATGCTGAAAAGTCCAAGAAGCTCCAATAGCTCATGCTGCATGAGCAGTAATCCTAAAGGGAGGATCCTTTCCTTTGGAGACATAAGCTCTTACCACTGCCTGTCTAATCCATCGGCGGATGGTACACTTAGCTGGAAGACCTTTCCGTGGACCCTCAGGTATGACCAATAAGGAGTGCGACCTACGGAAAGATTGTGTAGCAGTGAGATAGTATCTTCGTGCTCTCACTAAATGAAGAATCATTTCTTTATCAGACACTTCTTACGATCGGGTTACTCCACCGCCAGGTGGCGACGTTGCAGAGAAGTCTTGAAAACGAGCCCCCTTCCTGCCTATATATACCTGGTACCTCCCACTTAACACCAGTGATTTAAAAAGCAGAAAGACAAGGTACCAGGAAATCCAATGGTAACCTCAAAATAAAGAAAAAGCTTCACCATATAAAGGAACCGGGATACCGAAAAGGGCGGGTGAAGCGGGGTGTGTGGCACACTGACAATATCCATTTTTCAGGTGAGTACTCACAAAATGGTATTATTCTCAGTGTGCCACACACCCCGCTTCCCCTTTAATTCTTACGATCAGGACATCCAAAAGCAGTGTCCACAAGGGATGGGTATCCGAAGGCAAAGTGAAGCATAACTTAAATGACTGCAGTCTGCAGAACTTAGCGGCCAAACACAGCATCCGCTGAGGCCCACACATCAACCTTGTAAAACTTAGAAAAAGTATGAACAGAAGACCAAGCAGCGGCCTTACAAACTTGTTCAACAGAAGCTTGGTGCTGAAAAGCCCAAGACGCTCCAACGGCGCGAGTAGAATGAGCAGTGATACGGAAAGGGGGGACTTTCCCCTTAGCAGAATAGGCCACAATAACGGCCTGACATATCCATTTGCTAATGGAAGATTTGGGCGGCGCCAAACCCTTCCTAGGCCCACAGGGCACAACAAAAAAGGCATCAGTTTTACGAAAAGGAGACGTAATAATCAAATAGTACTTAACACAGCGTACTACATCCAAACAATGCAAAACCCTCTCCTTGTCATTCTTAGGCTTAGGACACAAGGAGGAAAGAACAATATCCTGATTCAAATGAAAAGCAGAAACAACCTTAGGAAGAAAGTCCGGTTTGAACCGAAAAACCACTTTATCCTGATGCCTCTCAAAGTAGGGCCCCTGAATAGACAAGGCCGCCAACTCTGAGACACGCCGAACCGAAGTGATAGCTACCAAGAAGACAATCTTCTGAGTCAGGGTAGACAAAGCAATATCTTGCAAAGGCTCAAAGGGAGGAGCCTGAAGAGCCGAAAGAACCAAATTCAAGTCCCAAACAGGGAGTAATGGTTTCCTGGGAGGCCGCACATGCGTAACCCCCTGGAAAAAAGTTTTAACTAAAGGATAAAGCGCAAAACGCTTCTGAAAAAAGATAGATAAGGCAGAAACTTGCCCCTTCAAAGTACTCAGCTGAAGACCCGAGTCCAGCCCCGATTGCAAAAACTTTAGAATCCTGGAAACCGAAAAGACCCTACAAGGCAAAGATCTAATCTCACACCAAGCGATATAGGCTTTCCAAGTCCTATAGTAGATGATAGAAGAAGACCTCTTCCGGGCACTGATCAGAGTCTTAACGACCGAGTCAGAAAGACCCTCCTCCTTCAAGATGGAGGTTTCAGCAGCCAAGCCGTCAAACCCAGCATTGGTAAATTGGGGTAACACAGCCGACCCTGAGTGAGCAGATCGGGCCGAAGAGGCAGAACGAGCTGGTCCACTGCCAGCCGAACGATGTCTGCGAACCATACTCGCCTTGGCCACCTTGGGGCCACGAGAATGGCGGACACCTTTTCCAGAGCCAGCTTCCGTACCACCCTGCCCAGCATGGGTATCGGGGGGAAACAGGTACAGAAACCCCAGATCCCCCCAGCTCAGGGACATGGCGTCCACCGCCAGAGCATCCTGGGAGAGCGACATGAAGTTCGGGAGCCTGCAATTGTGACGAGAGGCAAACAGGTCCACCTCCGGTGTCCCCCATCGGAGACACAGTGACCGAAAAACCTGAGGATGGAGACCCCATTCTCCCAGACGGGAAGAGCCCCTGCTCAGCAGGTCCGCTTCCTGGTTCTCCACCCCTGGGATGTAAACCGCTGAGAGACAAGGAACATGGGCCTCCGCCCAGGTCAGGATCAGGGACACCTCTCTGAGGGCACCCAGAGTGCGAGTCCCTCGCTGATGATTGATGTAAGCAACCGCTGTCCGATTGTCTGAACGAACCTGAACCGGAAGGTCCATAACATGCTGAGTCAAATGAACAAGAACCAGACGGATGTCTCTCAGTTCCAGAACATTGATGGGCAGGTGGGCCTCTCGAGGTCCCCACTGCCCCCGAAACTGAAGATCCTTCCAGAATCCCCCCCATCCTGACAGACTGGTGTCCGTGGTGACAATTTCCCAGAGAGGAATCAGGAAAGACCTGCCCCTCAAGAGATTGGTCGAGACCAACCACCATTGAAGGGACTGCCGGACCCGGGAGGACAACTGGAAGGGGCGATTCAACGACCATGGTCGCCGGTCCCAAGACGCCAACAGATGAAGCTGAAGCGTCCTTGTGTGAAATTGAGCAAAAGGAACTGCCTCGAAAGAGGCAACCATCAACCCTACCAGTCTCATCCCCAGACGGATGGACGGTCGAGGACTGGAAAGAAGGAACCGAGCCAATTCCTGAATCAGACAAATCTTGGACTGGGGGAGAAACACTCTGTGTTGACAAGAATCCAACCGCATTCCCAGAAAGGACACCACCCTGGCCGGGGCGAGGGAGGACTTGGGAAAGTTGGTCACCCAACCGAAGCTTTCCAGCGTGGAGACCACCGTCCTGGTGTCCGTCTCCGATTGATTGAGAGAAGGAGCCATGATGAGAAAGTCGTCCAGATAAGGCACAATGCGAATGCCTTGAGATCTGAGAATGGCCATCACCGCTGCCAGCACCTTGGTGAACACTCTTGGAGCCGAGGTAAGGCCAAACGGAAGTGCCACGAATTGAAAATGCCGATCCTTCATCACGAACCGAAGAAAACGTTGATGAGCCTGGCAGATGGGAACATGAAGGTAAGCATCCTTGATGTCTATGGACGTCATGAAGTCCCCCTGCCGAAGAGAACCGATGGCCGATCGCAGAGTTTCCATGCGAAACTTCCGAGTACGGATGAACCTGTTGAGGAACTTCAGATCCAGAACTGGGCGAACTGACCTGTCTTTCTTTGGGACTGTGAAAAGATTGGAGTAAAACCCGAGGCCCACCTCCAAGTGCGGCACCGGCCAGATTACCGCCATTTCCAGAAGATTCTTCACCGACGCCAGGAGCCCCTGTGCAGCCACAGGATCGGTGGGCACCCGAGACCACCTCCCGGATCCATCTGTCCGGAACCTCCTGGTCCCAAACCAGGGAGAAGTGTCGCAATCGTCCCCCCACCCACACAGGTGAGGGCAGCCCCTCATTGCTGAGCGGGCTTACCAGCAGGCTTGGGCTTGGCGCCCCAGGACTAACCGGGACGGCCACGGCCCCTCCCCCGGGTCCAACCTGCACCCCTGGTAGTGGGAAAGGAGGCCCCTCTGCCCGCTCTGACTCCCCGAAAGGAGGGACCAAAGGAAGTCACTCCCCGAAAGGAACAACGAGGCCTCTTGCGTTGAGGCAACTTACCACCCTTGGTAACTGAATCCAATTTATCGCCAAACAGGCGCAAACCTACAAACGGAAGAGCTGTAAGCAACTTCTTAGAGTTAAAGTCCGCCGTCCACTGGCGCAGCCACACCGACCGGCGAATAGCAACCAACAGGGCCGCGGTCCTGCTACACATCGCAAGCGCATCGTCCTGGGCGGTCATGACAAAGGAAATAAACGACTCGCACTGCTTGAGAGAAGCGAACTCATCACAAGTGGGATCAAGATCTGCGTACAAATCTCTAACAATGGACCTAACAGCCACCAGAAGCGCCGAAGCACACACCGGCCGCAGTGCAGATCCAGCACTGATAAAACCATGGCGAGCCATTTGATCAATCCGACGATCCTCACCATCCTTAATGGTAGTAGTGTCAGGGGAGTGCAACACAGCCGTGTTAGACAGCCCCAACACAGGGGCATCGACGTCAGGGGGAACAGACCGAAGCTTCACCAAATCCTCCGGAATAGGGATAACGCTTATCCCAACTAGTAGGAACTCCAACAAGTTCCTTATAGTTGTTCCCATTCCTTAAGGACAACTCTCACAAAGTGTTGTTGCCTGGGAAACACCAAACGCGGCTGGGGCACATCAAACAACTCACCCTTTTTGCGGGGGGACCGCCTCGGGCGGATCGAAAGCCAAAATTTCAAACATTTGAGCCAAAATGGAAGGAGTGTCGAGGAACACCCCTGCAGCCTGATCGCCAGCGGTACCAACCAATTGCTGGTCTGCAGTCTCCTCTGACTCCTCAAGGAGTTCCCCCTTAGCAGGGGGACAATCGGACCAATCCAATACTTCAAACACCTCATCCTCCAGAACAGGCGATGCTGGAGAAAGGTGCTTCCGCTTAGCCGTAGCCTTCTGAGCCACCGCTCGAGGTTGGCCAATCGTGCACACACCTCGGATTGCGAATCCACACTTTTGACAATGTCATACGGGGTCCGGAATAGGTGGGGGGGTAGGAGATGACGGAAGTTGCGCAGAGCCAGAAGCCAGAGTGCCGGACTGGCGCGCAATATTCTGCTGTGCACAAGGAATACATAATATGACATCGCCTGGGAGCGGAGCCCCACAACCCCCACACAGCCTGGATAGCCCCGAAGAGCCATTTCCGGTAATGTCGGAAGCCTCCATATGGTGAAATTATGGCATTCGCAATAACCCAGGGATTTACGCATTAAGCAACCCGGGATGTCCCTTTAATAATTAAAGTCCCGGGAGTGGGAGGATTTTTAAGCCTAGGAGAATCCCAATTTGGAGAATAAGACTAGCCAGGTATATCAGACCGGGAGGCCCACTGCAGTGAGGGGATCCCAGAATCTGTAAGGGAAAAGAGACCACAATCAGTCCCCCAAGAAAGTTTGCCAGCATGCGCCACACACATACAAACAGAAAGTAGTGGTAAAATATATAAACAATATATACAACCCATGAAAAAAAAAAATATATATACATATAAAATTAATTAGTGCCTCCAGGAGCTATACCAAAGTGACAGGGAAACTCACAAGCGACTGCCATTAGCATGCACTACACAGCAACAAAAGCAGACTAAACAAACAAACCTGCTTGAATGACGGCCCCTCCTGAGCCGAGCTAGGGACCGCTAACCTGTTGCTGAGTGCCTCCGTGTAGTGGTGGTGCTGCTGAGAGCTGAACTCAGTATCTCCTGTTGACGAGAAAGGCACTTTCACCAGCTAAGCCACAGCACCTGAGGACTCCGTGGTGAGGCAGAGGAAGGAAGGCGGGCCGGGCTCAGTGAGCGACGCGCTCTGGCCATGCCCCCTGCCGGATTATCATACAGCGGGGGCCGAGAGGGAGCGCGGCCCCGCCCCCAAACACGAGCAGTGCGGCCCGCCGAATGGCGGCGCCATGTGCAAACGGGCCCCACAGACGCCCTCAGTCGCCCAACACTCCAGGTGGGAGAGGTTTAAAAACATGCCACAAGGAGCCCCAGCAGCTCGGGACACGCGCCTGCACGCCGCGGCACTGACCCCGCGGCTGCCAGCGCTCCCCAAACACACAGCATCATACAAGTGAAAATCACCCAATACAAACCACCCCCCCCAACGCGAAGGGAGAAGGGACCAAGCGGGAGAAGGTGGCCAAGGGGAACACCGGGACAGGGGCATCCCAAATCCGGATCACCATGCCGGATAACCACATTGCCCCACGCGTGGGGTCGAGCGTAGGAGATAAGCTCCTAGGCACCAAATAGTGCCATCTACCGTTGCCCAGCCAGCAGCCTAGGCTGGGAGGCTTCCATTAACTATCTAGGCATATAAACAAATTGACTGGGCAGAAATAGACCAAAAGGGGATGCCAGGGTCTGACCCCGGCTACCTGCAAGCAGGAGACTTCTTTCTTCTGTCTTGTCGCATCTTGCAGAGAGAAAACACTGGGTGTTAAGTGGGAGGTCCCAGGTATATGTAGGCCGGAAGGGGCTCGTTTTCAAGACTTCTCTCTGCAACGTCGCCACCTGCTGGTGGGGTAACCCCATCATAAGAATTAAAGGGGAAGCGGGGTGTGTGACACACTGAGAATACTACAACTACCATTCACACTACAAAGGGTTAAATCGAGAAAAAAAATGACAGAGTCCCCCCTCCCAGGGGGGTGGCCAATTTTTGGGGGAATTTTTAAGGGTCCCCCTTACTCGAAGTAACCAGCCCAGGACCAGCTATGCAGGGCTTGTAGGAACAGGGCGCAGGGGCCAGCTTTTTTTGGCCCCTGGCCCTGCAGGCTACAAGCCCGCATAGCCCATGGCCACGGGCTCTTCTGCCCCCCCCCTGGGCTTTGGAGAGGCAGGTAATGGGGGTGCCAGGGGTTAATGGCAAGTCACCCGCTAACTGCAGGTGACTTGCCAGCCCCCAGCCTTGTGTACTGGTATAGGGATCTCATGGACCCCTTACCAGCTCACAAGGGGTTAAATGTAAAAAATAAAGACACGGACACAAAGAAAAAAAATTAACTATTTTTTTTTTTACTCTACTCACCTCCGATCCTGCATCCCTCGCCGCTGTCCCGCGCTGCTGTCAGTGATAGATGTCGAAAGTGATCGGAGCAGAGCGGGTGAGAGGCAAGGAGGCTCCGAACGGAGCCTTCTCGCCTCTCACCAGCTCTGCACCGCAACTACCGGCATCTGTCAGATGTCGGAGCTGGGGTGAGGGTTAAGAGGAACGGGATGACGTCATCCCCCTCCTCCCACAAAAGGCGGACCTAGGGGCGGCAGAAACGGGGGGTTTCGCCCCCCTCCTGAAGACTGAAGACGCCGGGGGAGGGATCAGATGCCCCCCGGAGGAAGAGGGGACCCCCAGCTTTCAAACAATACCAGAGGTAAGTTTTTATTTTTTTCTATTTTTTAACTAGCAGGGGGAAATGCCAGGCATGTAGTTTCTACGTGTTTGGCAATTAACGGTAGGAGAAGCAACCACGTAGAAACTAGGTGCTTGGCATTTAAAGGGTTAAAATAGGGATAACAAGGGCTAGAATGCTGCAAATCAAGGGGAACACCAGGGTGATTGCTCTGCATAAAATCAGCTGGGAAAAGTACTCAATATAATAACATAAAATGAAAAAATGTAAGTTATACATACAGAAATTAAAAACAAGATTTTTTTCTCGGGGTTTGGAGGTCAAATTTGGGGTGGGGCGGACTGGGGGACACCTGCCTTGCACAAAATGGGCTAGGGAAAGTACTCAAAATAATAACAGGAAACTAAAAAAATTTAAGAAATACATACATAAAGAATAGAAAATATTTGTTTATTTAAGGATGTTGGAGGCCAAACTGAGGGGGAAGGCCCTGGGTGATTGCCCTGCATGAAATGGGTTAGGGAAAGTAAAAAAATACATACATTCATACATAAATTCATCAATTTATATATACATAAATGAGTAACTAAATAATTAATAAGATCACTAAATATATACATCAAAATATACATAAATACATAGATAAATGAATAAAAATAAATGTTTAATACAACTTTTTACAGGTGTCACAGGTCGGGGGGGTGTTGGGAGGTGGATGTGGCGGTGTAAGCAGATGAGATGGAGGGGGTGGATGTGGCAGAGGAGGAGGGGTAGAAAGCACTTTAATCACTCACTCAGGTACTGGAACAGCCAAGTCCCATGTGATCCATGCCTTGTTCATGGATGCATGTCCACGTTGGTTGTGAATAAGTGAATCCTCCTGCCACCTCCTGCAGTGCTGACAGTGCTCAACATACGCTCTGATAAGACACTTGCCGTAGGGCAAGCCTGCACTTCCAAGGCATAGAGGGCAAAGCTCTGGCCACGTGTCCAATTTAACCACCCAGAAATTGAACAGGGAGGACCCATCTCTCAGTACCAGGAGATGCATGCACAGGTAGTCATCCACCATGCGAGTCAAAGTCTTCCACCTGGTACTACAGGCTGTGGCGGACAATGGAATAAATTGTTCCACATTGTAGCCATACTCACCCTCCCCTGTGAGGTGGTCCTGGTGACCCTGCTGCATTAGCGACTTGCTGCTCCTCCTCGATCTCGCATTGTGCACACCGCTGAATGGTCACCGGCGAAACCAGATTCCTCAGAACCTTCTGCCAATAGCAAAACAGGTGAGAAAGGTTGTTCAGCGGACCTCTTGGGCTGCAGGAAGACTAACCTGCGGAAATTGCTGAACCCCACTCCAGGAACTCCTGGAGGTAATACATTAAAAAAAAAATAAACTGGACGAAAGTCCGTAGTCCCAACCATTTCCTTGGAGAGGAGACACGAAATACCGAGGGCAGAGAGGAGGTGGGGGGTTTAAACTTCCTGTCTAGTGTTTGTGTTTCCTTTCTAGAGGGAGGAGCCTTTTCTCTCAAGTGGCCGTCCTGAAGGACGAAGGGAGAAAAATGTCATGCTGGTGTGATCCTTTGAGCCTGCCTTGGCGTGCTCAGTCCCTGGGAGAGGTGGGCAGTGGCAGCAATGGGCTGACTGCTGGCACCCTTCTCCCTCTTCTGCTGGCTGCCTGGGATGTGTAACCACCACCTGTTCCTCTGAACCTTGTCATCACCCCTGGCATCCTCTTCCATACTCCTCCCTGCTAGCCTCCATCTCAGCCTCAAAATTGCAGAAAGTTGCAGCAGTCGGTACTAGGGTTTCATCATTGAGGGTGTCCTGTGATGGTTTGCTGGCCACATCCTCATCCTCCAACATAAGTTTTTGGGTATATGGAAAGCCTAGGTCTGCAACTGGGGATGGGGCAGGTGGATGGCCCACGGTATCCAAGCTAGGAGTGTTAGTGACTCCATGACTTGTGGCTGTAATGGCCTTGCTCATTTTATGGGGGGTGAGGTGGAAGGCTCAGAACTGTCTCAACAAGTTTTAGCCTCACCACTTTGCCAGTAGTACTGGGGCCTACAAAAATGCAAACCCAGATACCGGCTTGCACCAGAGGAAGGTGTAACAGGCATGGATGAAAGGTCCTCTCCCTACAACACCAGCTCCATTACAAGTAGCAGCAGTAGCACTATGGCTATGTCCCTGTCCCTTATTTGCTGCTTTCTGCATTGTTAGACACTTTTCGTTACAGCTACTCCACTAACAACTCGTATTAAATAGCGGTGACCCTCAAGTGGCATGAACATTTGGTATTAAACAATAATGACACACAAGTGCCCTGAACCAGCACTACACATTTTATTGTTCAAAAGAGCCTTAAGTGCCCTGAACCAGTGGATACTGCTCTAACAATTGGTATTAAAGAGCATTAACCCCCAAGTGCTCTGAGTAATTGGTATTAAAGAGTAGTGACACTCAAGTGGTATAAATGATTAGTGACACCCAAGTGGTTTAAGCAAGTGGTATTAAACAACAGTACTGACACCCAACCTATCTAGCCCTCACTCCAGCCAATTTCCCCAAATAAATGGCCATACAAGGATTGTTTTAAAAAAAAAAAAGCCTCATCTGTCCCTCAGGAGTAGCAACCAGCACCTTTCCCTATCCCTAAACTTTGTGGTCTGGGTTCACCCATCTCTATTGATTAACACTAGGCTTACTAGATTTTCTTGTTCTTCCCTTATCTGTCCAAAAGATGATAATGTCTTTGATACAACTGAACCAGTTAATAATGGCACAGGAATATATTCACCCTTTAACTGCCAGACTACCTATAGATTTTGTTGCCCTCTGTTACCGGACCGTTTTTCACTATTTAACTGATTTTTGCAGGAATGTCCAAGGATTTCAAGAAGAATGATATATTGTTTATTTCATCTAAGTTTGGGCTTTGACATGAAATGTCTTGTTTGTAATGTGCTTTCTCAGTATTTTTGGGTTAAATACATGGAAAAATCACATTGTGTGGAACCTCCCCACTGTATCAGTAGACCCAATTTCCTGCCCAGGAGTAACCCTAAACTGAAAAAGCTCTTTAGGAGATTTCTAAAGAAAATACAACTACCTTGCAGATTTCAAGAAAAACAACCCCTTACATTTGAAATACCCCCACATATATTTTCTCATTGACACACATCAAACTTTTCGGGGCTTACCAGGCTTGTTGTCGTGGGTGCAGTTTTCTGGACGTAAACCCTCAAGGAATACATTGGTTGCACAGGGTTTCCCTAAAAATTAACAAAACAACTGAATTGAACCCTCATTTTTCTATATGTAGTATCACCAATCAGGAAAAACGAGCTAAATGTAAAACAGCAAGATCCCCTGAACAGAATACCCAACATGTATAGGTACTTTTAACCCTTTCAGCGCCAGCCTACTTGAGATTTTGATGATTACACTGAACAGGTCTGGGAGAGTATAAAAATAAGAGGAAGGCATGAAAGGCTGGGGGGATTGAATGTATGAATTTTAGGGCTGTGTGGTCAGGGGGTGCAGGGTGAGGCATGGGATGGTTGTGGATGGGCATAAAAGGATGCACACTAATGGGGAGGATGGCTTTAAAGATGAACAATGATTTGGAATGCAACTGTGTAAAAACCCAACCTAGTATACGCACGCCGCCGGTAATCCCATGGGGCATGTGTGACTTCCCTTCACCTTATGTGCGGAAAGTTGATTGGAGTGCAGGCTACTGATTGGAGGAGAGTACGCATTGTGGAATCAACAGCGAGGAGAGTTTACATGGTTATGTGGGAGATTTTACATAGCTGTAGAGGAACCTGGGATTGTGAAAAGTGTGGTACAATCATTTAGGAGGAACCAGGCCCCTAAGGAGATGGGGGTCTGGGGCAACTGTCTGGTTTGCCACCTTAGGACCACAGGCCAGAGCCATGATGTGTGGTTTTGCTATGTATGCAAATATGAGGACTGGGTAAGGAGAAAACTGATGTTTTGATGGGTTTGGAAATTTGTGAGGAGATAAAAAGTGATTGAAATTTCATATTTTCAACCATATGCTGGTAGCCATATACCATTTAGCTCCTCACCTCTGGTGGCACAAAAGTCGGTTTATTGCTTTTTTTCTAAATGTGCAAATTGAATCCCAGGGGCATTGCAACAAATTATCTTACTGAATTAAATTAATACCACTCTTGTCAATATTTTATAATATATTCCAGTGATAAGCAATTGGCCTATTCATTAAATCCCCGCTAAACACTTGGGATATTGTAAGGATTTACATTAAATAACCTTGATTGAGACAGATTATCTTACAATTATAATGGTGAACAGCAAAATTTAAAAAAAGATACTTCTATATTTCACTACGGATACGCCACTTGGTCAAACTGTCAGTATTTTATAATTTTATAAAATTACTGACACGTGTTTTAGAATTCATTAGAGATGAATAATACATTTTTAACAAAGAGCAACAAAAATTTCAGTGATTGTTATTTGCATAAACGTCTTTGGATGGCCTCCAAAGAATGCACAGAGCATGTGCATATCACTGGGCCAGATCTTCAAGACAGGTAAGTGTAATTAAACCGGACCAACACCCTTAGAAGAAACAGGGCTCATAAGCACACTCCCCAGGGCAATTCAGATTAATGCATATTATTACTAAAAATTATTTCGCTTTTTCTAACTCCTCCTGTGGTCAACTTCATAACCAAAATGGCGTCTCATGGAGCTGCAGGACGCCAGCAAAGAGGAAGTGCTGCTGAGTTTCCCGCCGCAGTTCATTAATGGTTATGTCAGTGCTCTTCCCACTGGATGCACCAACAGGGCTTATCAAGTCCTATTAGAGGAGTTTAAACATGCGCACATATGCTGCTGTGCATGTCCAAAGGCGTGCAAAGTGGGAGCAATAGGAAGTGGAGCTTGCATATTATGGTAATTACACTTTCAATTACATTTTACATTACAAGTTTCCATTATTTGTGTGGCAAAATGATGTCTTCAATGTGCTTAGCTTATCTGTTATTTTTTTCTTTTCTATTTTTTCTGTGTTATAAAAGAAAACAGTTTCCCCTAGCAACAATGTGTTTACCTTAGCAATGTGCATCAACTGGTGTGTTAAGTACAGATCACAAAACATCCTCGCTCATGGGGAGCGGCGGACATCTTTCTGTAGCCCTGGCTGTGGATCAATTGAAATGCCACTGCCAGTGCCGTAGTGAAGGGGTTCGTGCGGGGCTCAGGTGTGTTTCCCAGCAGCATGCGTCCTGCTGCACACTCTGCCCCTCCTCCCACCAAATCCAACCCCCAAAAGTTCTAGTTCCCATTGTTTGCAATTAATATTCAAAGTCCGTCCGAATTTGCAAACCTGAAATTTAGGAGGGTACGCTCATCCCTATTCATGAGTAGTGTAAAATATATTTAGGGATTGATGAGCTGATCTGCTCAGTGGAGCCTATGAGCACTTGATAAAATGTAATTACAGTATGCATCAGCATACAGGCAATTACAGATGAGTAGCACTCCCCTGCAAAAGTATTCTCAAACACTATAGCCTTGATTCAGAGACACATTCGTCCGGACTTCCGTAGCTGTCTGTGAAAGTTTTGGTGGGCGTTTGTCATTTTTTGTTTTTTTTTTCGTACATTTTTCATTCGTACGAACGTTCGGGAAGATGCGTATATGCTCTTTCGAAAAACGGAAGCAAATCGGAAGTTTCTCGTTCATTCGGGAGCATTTTTCCACCAAATCTGAAATTTTTCGTCCGTTCAGAAAGTTTTCGTTATTGCAGTGGGCTTGCGATTAATTCAGAGAGCTGATTGCCAATGGGACAACACCCCATAAATCCGTTTCATTGCCGAACCACTCCCGGCACCTTTTAGACGTCGGAACTAGAGCCATGGACGAGTCTACTGCCTTTGAGGAGCATGGGGATCTGCAACTCATGGGAATTGAGATCGTCCGGAGGTCACAGACCAGACTGCATTGGCGGCGACGCATGGACATCAATAGCATGCATGACGTTGAGCTGTTCGAGCTGACCAGGCTTAATCGCGCTTCCCTCCATAAATTGTATAGTGAGCTGCGGCCATGGTTAGCCCGCACCACAAGGAAGGGGCAAGCAATTTCAGGTATGACCAAGATGCTTGGCTGCCTGCAATTTTTGGCGAACAGCTCGTTCCAGAGGCTGGGTGCCCTCTCCGTGGGGATCTCTCAGCCTACGCTGAGCCGCGCACTATCCAAATTTTTGGAAGGCATGGCTACCCTAACTCGGAAATATATTTGTTTCCCTGAGGATATGGTAGCCAGAAACGCAATTAAGCTGGCATTTTAGAATATCGCCGACATGCCCAACGTCATGGGTGCTATTGACTGCACACATGTTGCCCTCGTCCCACCGGCAGTCGACGAGTATATATACAGACAAGTTGTGGCTTCCATTGTATCTAAATGTTTGGTTATCCCTCCTTTGGCCTTTGGTTATTTGACAAACAACATTATTTGTATTTCTCCATCCTTGTTTTAAAACCATCATTGTGAATAGTCCCTCCTTTTAAGCAGAGCATCCTTGCCCTTATTTACTCCATTTTTAGCCTCCCTTATTGTGAATAGTCCCTCCTTTTAAGCAGAGCATCCTTGGCCTTATTTACTCCATTTTTAGACTCCCTTATTGTGCATAGTCCCTCCTTTTAAGCAGAGCATCCTTGGCCTTATTTACTCCATTTTTAGACTCCCTTATTGTGAATAGTCCCTCCTTTTAAGCAGAGCATCCTTGCCCTTATTTACTCCATTTTTAGACTCCCTTATTGTGAATAGTCCCTCCTTTTAAGCAGAGCATCCTTGCCCTTATTTACTCCATTTTTAGACTCCCTTATTGTGAATAGTCCCTCCTTTTCATTAGCCACTATGTTGCTAGTCTCTCCTTTTACATATTCCCTCATTGCAATCAGTCCCTCCATGATAATGCTTCCTCCTTGGCAAGAGTGTATGTGCAACAATGGCCCTTCTTTTTCCATTCTTTGCCAACTTTGGCCCAAGTCAAACATTTTAAAGTGTCACTCAACCTTATAAAGGCTCGAACATACATCTTTTGTTGGCCACTTAAAGCGGACCTTCACTCTGAATAAGAGTCTATCTTATATGTTTCCCACACCCTGTACATACAGATTGTTCACATTAAAAATCATCCTACCTGCATCTACTGCATGTTATGAGCCTTTAAACATCCAAGATGGCGGCTTATGGAATCCGCCATCTTATCAGGCAGCCTGCAAACAGGAAGTGCCTCCTGACTATGCTGCTCTGCATTCTGGGACTGCTGACCTTTACCTGACCCCAGCTCTGCTCTGTCTGAGCAAAGTGCAGCTATAACCCGCCCCCCTGTACCTTATGCCACTCTCCTCTCCTCAGTAAGTGTGATGCTTCTGAGTCAAGATGGCGGCGCCCGTATCCTAAATTCCTGAACAGAGTTGCAACCCAGTGGGGGAAAGAATAATAAGTTAGTGACTAAAAAGGTAAAATATATAAATTTTAGATGCTGGGGAACCGTTTAAGAGTTTGGGCTTTTCATTAAATCACACTGAAGGTCCGGTTTAAATGTAAGGTAGTTGTTTAGTGTTAGTTGTCTGGATGTTAACGTTTGACTTAGCCTGTTAGAAGTGAGCGTTGGATTCGTGGCCTTTTTTTTTTTGTTTTAGGTTTCTTTTTGTCACAGAAATAGGAAAATGGGCCACTCACTGAATGTGCAAGCAGTGGTGGCCCAGGACATGCGTTTTCTGAGCGTCCTGGCAGGCTACCCTGGCTCAGCCCATGATGCCTACATCCTGCGCCGTTCTGGATTATTCCGGCGGTTTGAGTCAGGAGAATTTGCGGGGGCATGGCTCCTTGGTAAGTTGAGTCCAATTACCGATTTAGAATTTATATGTGTGGCTTGAATGTTTGTGGGAGTCACCTTTCCTCCACGATGCCTTGCCCATCACCTTGGGAACATGTGTAACCCGACTGGACCCATTACTTGATCCAAACTACATTGGCTGCCAAATTTATAGTCCTGCATTGTTTAAACTCCAAAGTGTAATGAGAGCAAAAGTCAGAAACAGTCTTCAAAACATCCAAATCTGTTAGGGACTTTAGCAGAGGGTCTGCGCCATCTTTGCTTACATGCATTTCACTTACTGAGTAGAGGTGAGCGGGATAAAGTGCAGAGGCAGCCTTACACTTGTTTTGGACTAAGCCAAAACAGAAAATGGGTCAGGTAAAGTTAACCCATACTACATTGTTCTGTAGCACAGACAGGAAACAATAGCTGCTAACAGTCTGCCTGATTACCCAGCATCCACAGTATTATTGACCTACTTTGGGCCCCCATCTCTCACATATGTTTAATTGTTGTTTTGCCATCTGCAATATGTATGCTCATGTTTGTGTGACAATGTCGCATACCTCATTTTTTTAAAGCAATTTTGCGCTGCAATGTCTGAATTAATGGTAATATTAGTTTCCCTTACATTGTTGTAGGCGATTTGGGGTATCCACTACTCCCGTGGCTGATGACTCCGGTCCTCCGGCCACAGACTCCAGCCCAAGAGGCCTACAATCGTGCCCATAGAAAGACCAGGGCAGTGGTGGAGAGGGCCTTTGGACTCCTGAAGACCCGTTTTCGGTGCTTGGACCACACTGGGGGCTCCCTGCAGTATGACCCTAAAAAGGTCATTGATATCATTATGGCATGTGCAGCGCTGCATAATTTTGCTATTCTGCAAAGGGTCCCCCGATATGTTGATTGCCCACCCTCTCCACCCTCCGATGAGCCAGACGACGCCTATGTGGGCCAGCCAAGTGTGTCTGGGCAAGCCGTGCGGGCAAATTTAATAGCCACACATTTTGCCTAATTTATGTTTGGGTTTGGATGTGTTTGTTTGAACTTGGTTATTTTTTTTTTTTTTTGGTTTTGGTATGTATAATTTCATTATGAATAAACCAATAATGAATTTGTGCAAAAAAACAACAACAATGTTTGTGGACTTATTTGGAGACATTGTTTTTTTTTTTTTTTTTTGGTCTACTTGAACTAATATTTCCCAATAAAAACACCACAGACAAACTTGGTGAAACAAAAATATTTACAAGTTTGTAAAATGTTTCTGGCATACAAACTGAATAGGAGGTGAGTGCCCCTCACATACTTTGGGGCCAGACATGTACATGAAATTGTTTGAAAAACATGTTCCAAAACAGAAAATTTGACACAAATAAGCCCTCTCCTGCTTGCCCACATTTTCAACAGACACAGGTTTGATGCAAACCTAGCTATGCCACGTCTACACCTGTAAGTCAATGGCCCACCCAAACCAGAACAGCCAGTCCCAATCCCAATCCAGTATAATCACAGCCAGGGTCCAAGGTCTTAGTTTGGCAGCCCAGAATGTCACCCAATCATGCCGCCAAACATGAGGAGCCACCACAAATGATATTGTGCCCAAGACAGCCACGCCACAGCTTAAGTGGCCGCATCAGTGAGTCTTGGGCTCTGGCATTGGCTAGTGGGCTACCTCACGCCTTGAATGACCTATATGGGGGCAAATCCAAAACAACCTAGCAAGAGCAGCGCAAAATGGCAGATTTTTAGCCCTCACCAGACAAGTCAATCCAGTGGGGATGTCTCGCAAAGATGTGGAACAGATTCAGGCCAAACACACATTAATATTGGTGATGCCCATAGAACCCAGGTTGGGGCCCTTGGGGGGGGGGCCCTAACCTGGGCCTGTATGGCATTCAGAATCTGCAACTGTTCCAAAATGTTTCTTTGGTTACTGTGCATTTCGGCCATGCCTGACCTGATTTCTGATGTCAAGTTGGCCATGTGGCTGTTATGGGTCCTCAATTCAGTCAGCACGGCACTGAAGGTAGTATTTAAGGACTCTAATTGGCCCCTAAGATGCTCTTGATTTAGTTGATTTTGGCGACGAAAAAGCCGCCTCTCTTGGTGCCATGCTGACTCCATCATCTGCCCGCCCCTCCCCTGGGAAACTAGGCGACGTTGCTGAGTACGCCGCCCAATTCCCCGGGTTGTGGGGCGTGCAGATGATGTTGCTCGAGGACCCCCAACAGCCACAGGTATGCTCGCCAAATCCTCAGCAGCAGATCTGAAACTGGGGACTGGAGGGTCAGTCTCTGCACGCTGCCCATGATGTGCAGGCAGCATGCAGCCAGCTTCCCTCTGCTGCTGAGGATTTGGCGGAGAAACATTTTGAGACAGTTGCAGATTCTGGCCCAGGGGAAGATCATCATCTTCAAGGAAGCTTCCATCTTCCTCCTGCTCCTGGATTTGCTCCATCAGTGTGTGGCTCTGTTGGGGAAATGTTAAAAAAAAAAAAAAAAGGTTCAGAGTGGGGAATACATATATTAATCAGACAAGAAAAACATGGCAAGCCACATGCATACACAACAGCATTAAAAAAATACCATTTTGTGAGTGCTCACCTGAAAAATGGATATTGTTGGTGTGCCACACACCCCGCTTCACTTTTAAATATTCTTCACTTATTGGGTTAACTCACCGCCAGGTGACGCTGTGCAGAGAGGAAGTCTTGTAACGAGCCCCCTTCTGGCCTATATATACCTGGTACCTCCCTTCAATCACCAGTATATTAAAAAAGCAGAAAGACAAAGTACCAGTATTCCACCGGTAACCTCAAAATCAATTCGATATAAATAAAAAGCTTCACCATATAAAGGCTTCGGAAATACCGAAAAGGGTGGGAGTGAAGCGGGGTGTGTGGCACACCAACAATATCCATTTTTCAGGTGAGTACTCACAAAATGGTATTATTCTTGGTGTGCCACACACCCCGATTCACTTCTTAAATATTCATCCGTTATTGGGACGTCCAAAAGCAGTGTCCACAAGGGATGGGCATCTCAAGGCCAGGTGAAGCATAACTTAAATGACTGCAGTCTGCAGAACTTTGCGGCCAAAAACAGCATCCGCTGAGGCTCGCACATCAACTTTGTAAAACTTAGAAAAAGTGTGAACAGAAGACCAAGTGGCGGCCTTACAAACTTGTTCAACAGAAGCTTGGTGCTGAAAAGCCCAAGACGCCCCAATGGCGCGAGTAGAATGAGCAGCGATACGAAAAGGGGGAACTTTCCCCTTAGCAGAATAGGCCGCCGTAACGTCCTGATGTATCCACTTGCTAATAGCAGATTTGGCTGGTGCCAAACCCTTCTTAGGCCCATGGGGCATAACAAAAAAGGAATCCGTCTTACTAAAAGGAGACGTGATTATCAAGTAGTACTTAACACAGCCTACTACATCCAAACAATGTAAAACCCTCTCTATGTCCTACTTAGGATTAGGACACAAGGAGGGAAGAACAATATCTTGGTTCAAATGAAAAGCAAAAACAAGGTGCTTCCGTTTTGCAGTGGCTTTAGACCCTGCTTTAACGGGCACTATTTTCCGGAGGCTGGCCAATCGCGCCGCCACCTCGGATTGCGAATCCCCACTCTTGACAGTGTCATGCGGGGTCCGGAACAGGGAGGGAGAAGTAGGAGATGATGGAAGATGCGACGGGCCAGCAGCCGAAGCGACGGACTGACGCGCAATACTCTGCCTTGCACAAGGAATGCATACAAAGACATCATCATCAGGGAGCGGAGTCCCACATCTTGCGCACCCCCTAGATGGCCCAGAAGAACCATTTCCGGTAATAACGGAAGCCTCCATATGGTGATTTATGGTATTTAAAACAAAAGTATATTTCCATTAAATATTACTTTTTAATAAACAGTCAAACCCATAAAAATATAGACGGCCCCACACCAGGTGAGGCCGCTTACCTGCCCCAGTAAGGCTTACAAAAGCCCAGCACCCAACCAAAGAGGTGGTGGAGACAGGCAGAAAATGTCAGCGAAGGCGGGAGTGGCCGATTAAAACAAAGGAGAAAAGCGGAGGGGGGAGGGGAGCTGGATAAGATGAGAAAAGCGCAGGCAGCCAAAAGCAAGCCTGACACCATACAGCCTGCCCCGGTCACCCCTAAAGCTGACCCAAAGCTCTGGCTCTACAGGCCAGCAGCAGCAGCCCGCAAACAGAGACTGCCATATAAGGAGGAATCAAAGTCAGGCCATATGCACACTCACTTGCAGTGCAGCCTGACAATGTTGAAATAAGCAAAACACATGAACATACAGTAAACCATACACACAATACACATCCCTCTACCCCCCCCCCCCCCATAGTGAAGGGAGAAGGGACCGTAACGGGAGTGTAAGGGGCTAAGGGGACCCTTGGGACAGGGGCATCCCATTTCCGGATCACCATGCCGGATAGCCGCATTGCCCAACGCATGAGGTCGAGCAGAGGAGATAAGCTCCTAGGCACCTATAGTGCCATCTACCATTTGCCCAGTGAGCAGCCTAGGCTGGGAGGCTTTCATTCCACCATCAAGGTATAAACACTCAAACCGGGCAGAAATAGACCAAAAGGGGGGTGCCGGGGTAAGACCCCGGCTACCTGTAAGCAGGAGACTTCAATCTTCTGTCTTGTCATCAAGCAGAGAGAAAAATACTGGTGATTGAAGGGAGGTACCAGGTATATATAGGCCGGAAGGGGGCTCGTTACAAGACTTCCTCTCTGCACAGCGTCACCTGGCGGTGAGTTAACCCAATAAGTGAAGAATATTTAAAAGTGAAGCGGGGTGTGTGGCACACCAAGAATACACTTACTGTAGATATCGGATCCTGGGTCCTATGCAGTGCGGAAGAAGACGGCAGCGGTAACATGGCAGAGGAGTCCCCACTAGCTGAGGGATGATGCTGGGCTGCATTAGAAGAAAAAGAGCTATGAAAACACACAACTATGCATTGTTGATGTTTAAGCACACTTATGCTAAGCAAAGAAAAGTGGCCAAGCAGGAATGGCCACTCCCACAACGTGGCCTTCACTAGGAATGCCATTACATTAGTGCATGGATTGTTAAACCAGACTAGACACATTGGTCACGTGTCTAAAAACAAACATGCAACTAATGGCTGCTGTGTGAGTTGCCACATCCCTTTTAGGCGATGAAGTTAACACACTAAGGTGCAAAAATACCATTTTGTGAGTACTCACCTGAAAAATGGATATTGTTGGTGTGCCACACACCCCGCTTCACTTCTAAATATTCTTCACTTAATGGGTTAACTCGCCGCCAGGTGACGTAGTGCAGAGAGGAAGTCTTGTAACGAGCCCCCTTCCGGCCTATATATACCTGGTACCTCCCTTCAATCACCAGTATATTAAAAAAGCAGAAAGACAAGGTACCAGTATTCCACCGGTAACCTCAAAATCAATTTTGATATAAATAAAAAAGGGCTTCACCATATAAAAGCTTCGGAAATACCGAAAAGGGTGGGAGTGAAGCGGGGTGTGTGGCACACCAACAATATCCATTTTTCAGGTGAGTACTCACAAAATGGTATTATTCTTGGTGTGCCACACACCCCGCTTCACTTCTAAATATTCATCACTTAATGGGACATCCAAAAGCAGTGTCCACAAGGGATGGGCATCTCAAGGCCAGGTGAAGCATAACTTAAATGACTGCAGTCTGCAGAGCTTTGCGGCCAAAAACAGCATCCGCTGAGGCTCGCACATCAACTTTGTAAAAATGTGAAAAAGTATGAACAGAAGACCAACTGGCGGCCTTACAAACTTGTTCAACAGAAGCTTGGTGCTGAAAAGCCCAAGACGCCCCAACGGCGCGAGTGGAATGAGCAGTAATACGAAAAGGGGGAACTCTTCCCTTAGCAGAATAGGCCGCAGTAACGGCCTGACGTATCCACTTGCTAATGGCAGATTTGGCTGGTGCCAAACCCTTCTTAGGCCCATGGGGCACAACAAAAAAGGAATCCGTCCTACGAAAAGGAGACGTGATGATCAAGTAGTACTTAACACAGCGTACTACATCCAAACAATGCAAAACCCTTTCTTTGTCATTCTTAGGATTAGGACACAAGGAGGGGAGAATATCTTGGTTCAAATGAAAAGCAGAAACAACCTTAGGAAGAAAGTCTGGCTTGAACCGAAAGACCACCTTATCCTGATGCCTCTCAAAGTAAGGCGCCTGGATAGACAAGGCCGCCAACTCCGAGACACGCCGAACCGAAGTGATCGCTACCAAGAAGACAATCTTCTGAGTCAGGGTAGACAAAGCAATATCTTGCAAAGGCTCAAAAGGAGGAGCCTGAAGAGCAGAAAGAACCAAATTCAAATCCCAAACAGGGAGTAATGGTTTCCTGGGAGGCCACACATGCGTAACCCCCTGGAAAAAAGTTTTAACTAAAGGTTTAAGCACAACACGCTTCTGAAAAAAGATAGATAAGGCAGAGACCTGCCCTTTCAATGTACTTAGCTGGAGACCAGAGTCCAGCCCTGATTGTAAAAACTCCAGAATCCTGGAGACCGAA
The DNA here is from genome assembly GCA_027917425.1 of Gastrophryne carolinensis. Classification (NCBI taxonomy): domain Eukaryota; kingdom Metazoa; phylum Chordata; class Amphibia; order Anura; family Microhylidae; genus Gastrophryne; species Gastrophryne carolinensis. The sequence continues at coordinate 99,488,426 of CM051240.1, read as the reverse complement.
AAGACCCTACAAGGAAAAGATCTTATCTCACACCAAGCGATATAGGCTTTCCAAGTCCTATAGTAGGTGATGGAAGAAGACCTCTTCCGGGCACTGATCAGAGTCTTAATGACTGAATCCGAACGACCCTCCTCCTTCAGGATGGAGGTTTCAGCAGCCAGGCCATCAAACCCAGCGCTGGTAAATTGGGGTAACACAATTGACCCTGAGTGAGCAGACCGGGCCGAAGAGGCAGAACGAACTGGTCCACTGCCAGCCGAACGATGTCTGCGAACCTCACTCGTCTTGGCCACCTTGGGGCCACGAGAACGGCGGACACCTTTTCCAGAGCCAACTTCTGACACACCCTGCCCAGCATGGGCATCGGAGGAAACGGGTATAGAAATCCCAGAACTCCCCAGCTCAGGCACATGGCGTCCACTGCCAGAGGAACCTGGGAGAGCGACACGAAGTTCGGGAGCCTGTGATTGTGACGAGAGGCAAACAGGCCCACCTCCGGGGTCCCCCACCTGAGACACAGTGAGCGAAACACCTGAGGATGGAGAGCCTATTCTCCCAGACGGGGAGAGCCCCTGCTCAACCGGTCCGCTACCTGGTTCTTCACCTCTGGAATGTAAACCGCCGAGAGACAAGGAACATGGGACACCGCCCAGGTCAGGATCAGGGACACTGCTTTGAGAGCACTCAGACTGCGAGTCCTTCCCAGAAGACCGATATAAGCAACTGCTGTTTGATTGTCTGAACGTATCTGGACCGGAAGGCCCAGAACGAGCTGAGTCAGGAGAGCACGCACCTGATGGATGGTTCTCAGTTTCAGAATATTGATGGGTAAGTGGGGCCTTTGAGGTCCCCACTGCCCCTGAAACTGCAGCTCCTTCCAGAATCCGCCCCATCCCGACAGACTGGCGTCCGTGGTGACAATTTCCCAAAGGAGGGTCAGGAAGGACCTGCCCTACACAAGATTGGTCGAGACCAACCACCACAGGAGGGACTGCCGGACCCGGGAGGACAACTGGAAGGACTGATCCAGCGACCGAGGCTGCTGGTCCCAAGACGCTAACAGAAAAAGCTGAAGCGTTCTCGTGTGAACTTGGGCAAAAGGAAGAAACACTCTGTGTTGATAAAGAGTCCAGGCCGGGATGAACCGACCCATCTCTCTCGGGGACTGCGAAAAGATTGGAGCAGAAAACGAGGCCCATCTCTAAGCGCAGCACCGGCCGGATGACCATCTCTAACAGATTCCTTACCGACGGCAGGAGCCCCTGCGGGGCCAAAGGATCGATGGGCACCCGACACCGAACGAACCGTGAAGGAGGGTGAGACCCGAATTCCGGGTCGCAACCGGCCGACACTACCTCCTGGATCCATCTGCCTGGAACCACTTGGTTCCAAACCTGGGAGAAGTGTCGCAATAGTCCCCCCACCCGCACGGGTGAGGGCAGCCCCTCATTGTTGAGTGGGCTTATCAGCAGGTTTGGGCTTGGTGCCCCAGGACTGAGCGGACCGGCCACGGCCCCTCCCCCGAGTCCAACCTGCACCTCTGGTAGCGGGAAAGGAAGCACCCCTGCCCGCTCTGAATCCTCGAAAGGAAGGCCTACCGGAACCTGCCCCCCTAAAGGGGACACGAGGCCTCTTGCGTTGTGGCATCTTACCACCCTTTGCGACTGAATCAATTTTCTCCCCAAACAGACGCAACCCCAAAAAGGGGAGAGCTGTGAGCACCCTTTTAGAAGCCGCGTCCGCTGACCACTGACGCAGCCATACTGACCTGCGAATAGCCACCAGCATAGCCACTGCCTTGCTACTCATAGCCAGTGCATCGTCCTGAGCGGATAGGACACGAAAGATTCACACTGCTTAAGCGCAGTAAACTGTTTACAAGCGGGATTGAGATCCTCATACAGCCCCTGAATTAAAGACTTAATCGCCAATAGCAGAAGGGCTGAAGCACATACCGGGCGCAACGCTGACCCGGAGTAAATAAAGCCATGGCGCGCGTATTGGTCAATCCGACAATCCTCCCCATCTTTAGGGACAGTGGTCTCAGCAGACTGTACCATAGCCGTGCTGGAGAGCCCTAGCACAGGGGTATCGACGTCAGGAGGGACAGACCAAAGCTTTACCAACTCTGGCGGAAAAGGATAACGCTTTTCCCAACTGGAAGGAATTCCAGATAACCGCGTGGGATGTTCCCATTCCTTATGAACCACCCTCTCAAAGTGGTGTTGTCTGGGAAAAACCCAACGCGGCTGAGGCTCCTTAAACAACTGACCCTTTGGCAGGGTGGCCGCCTCAGGTGGATCTAAATTCAAAATTTTAAACATTTGAGCCAGAATGGAGGGGGTGTCAAAGACAACCCCCTCCGACCAATCGCCAATCACATCAGCCTCAAGCTGATCTGTAGGCTCATCTGACTCCAACGGGAATTCATCCTCGTCCGAGGACCCATCGGACCATTCCACAGGCTCACATAACTCGTCCTGTGGAGCCAAAGGTACCGGAGTCAGGTGCCTCCGTTTTGTAGCGGCCTTTAACGCTGCTTTAACGGGCACTACTTTCCGGGGGCTGGGCTGTGCCGCCACCTCGGAATGCGAATCCCCACTTTTGGCAGTGCCATGCGGGGTCCGGTACAGGGAGGGAGAGGTAGGAGATGATGAAGGATGCGATGGGCCCGCAGCCGAAGCAACGGACTGGCACGCAATAGTCTGCTTTGCACAAGGGATGCAGATAAAGACATCATCAGCTGGGAGTAGAGCCCCACAACTTACGCACCCCCCGAATGGCTCAGAAGAACCGTTTCCGGCAATTACGGAAGCCTCCATATGGTGATTTATGGTATTCGCAATACTTGTGTCTTTTAAGGCATAGGCCAACCCGGGATGCCCCTTTATTTGTAAATGTCCCTGAAGGGAGGTTTTTTTTTGTTTTAATTAAGTTAAGGTCCCCTTTAATAAACTATATATATATATATATATATATATATATATATATATATATACACAAGCATTTATAATATATCCCAATTAATAGCCAGGCAACATAGAGCCGGAGGGCCACCATAAACAGGGATCCCTGGATCTGTAAGCAAGAGAAATCACAATCAGATCCTCACATGTGTGCAACAATCATATAAACATGGCACCTAAGTGCCTTTAAAAAATGAGCAAAACCATGCCCCCTAATAAAAAATGACTCCCCACCATATTCAATACAAGAGGATATTAAATTCCCACTTAACGGCCCCACCAAGTGGGGCCGCTTACCTGGCCAAGCGAGAGCAGCAGCCGGAGAGCGAGACAGCAGCCGCAGCACCGGAGACCAAGTGCGGCCACGCGCCCACGTGACTTCCCCCTTTGAAGGGAAGTGAAACTGGGGCCGCCGCATGACGCCGCCGCCGGCGCCACGCCCCCGTTGCCGCGTCACTGGGACCTGCCCCCTACGCTGATCAGTGAAGCCAGTTCAGCTGGGGATTACACCAGATGGGCCACTACACGTGCGCCCAGGCAGCGGAGGGGGGAGGAAGGACACAAGACCGCATAGCGCAGCCTATGCAAAAAGTAAACTTCACACAGTGCCAGGGGGGGAAGGGGGGAAGGGGGGAGGCGGGAGGGGGCCGCTTAAGCAACAGTCTGCCTAATTAAAGCGGCCAGCCACCTACCCAGCTCGGTCTGTTATTCAAGCAGACCTAAACCAAGTGAAACAAAAAAGTGCACACATGCTGAAATAACTTAATGCATAACATGAACACACACGTTGAAATAAAGTTATACTAGTGAAAACACACATACTAAATGCACACCCTCAACCCCCCCCCCCCCCCCCCATAGTGAAGGGAGAAGGGATCGTAACAGGAGAGAAAGGGGCTACGGGGACCCTCGGGACAGGGGCATCCCATTTCCGGATCACCATGCCGGATAGCCGCATTGCCCCACACATGAGGTCGAGCGGAGGAGATAAGCTCCTAGGCACCTATAGTGCCATCTACCATTTGCCCAGTGAGCAGCCTAGGCTGGGAGGCTTCCATTCCACCATCAAGGTATAAACACCGGGCAGAAATAGACCAAAAGGGGGGTGCCAGGGTAAAAACCCCGGCCTACCTGTAAGCAGGAGACTTCCATCTTCTAACTTGTTGTCAAGCAGAGAGAAAAATACTGGTGATTGAAGGGAGGTACCAGGTATATATAGGCCGGAAGGGGGCTCGTTACAAGACTTCCACTCTGCACTACGTCACCTGGCGGCGAGTTAACCCATTAAGTGAAGAATATTTAGAAGTGAAGCGGGGTGTGTGGCACACCAAGAATATAGCAGTTACAATATGATTCTGGTGGGGAACATTGTATCTCTGAAAACATTTGTAGCAAACCATCTTAATCCGTTGGGCACCCAACCCAGCTCTTAGCAAATTGACCAACAGCCAAAGATGTGTGGCGTGTGCTTGTCAATTAATACATAGCACGCATTCCTTTTCTACACTCCTAAGTTTCATAGTTTTCTGTAATTTACTTAAACGTCATGTATGTGGGTGTCAATTTGCACATTACCAGTCCACACACATTACACACCCTGGTCAAAGTGAGCACTCCACTAAAAGCAACACCCTAGAGCCATGTGTTTAGCTAGCCTTTGCAGCCACCCCCTAGAGCCATATGTTTAGCTAGCCCTTGCAGCCACCCCCTAGAGCCATGTGTTTAGCTAGCCTTTGCAGCCACCCCCTAGAGCCATGTGTTTAGCTAGCCCTTGCAGCCACCCCCTAGAGCCATGTGTTTAGCTAGCCCTTGCAGCCACCCCCTAGAGCCATGTGTTTAGCTAGCCCTTGCAGCCACCCCCTAGAGCCATGTGTTTAGCTAGCCCTTGCAGCCACCCCCTAGAGCCATGTGTTTAGCTAGCCCTTGCAGCCACCCCCTAGAGCCATGTGTTTAGCTAGCCCTTGCTGCCTATGTGTAGGTTTACACACGTTTTTGGGGTCATTCACACATTACTAACCTGCTGGAATTGGCGGGTTGTCTGTGTCCTGCTGGCCCGGGTGTCCCTGTAAGGCCATAGGATGGAGCGAGCCCAGAACCATCTCCTCAGCTTGTGTAAATCTAATTTTTGTTGGAAATCCTCCGCCAGTTTTTTCCCTGTAAAACATAGTAAGCATAATTAAGCGCACTGATGGATACACAAGAATAATAAAAACCCACAAATAAGCTAGGTACCTGTACAGCTGCCTTTGACTCTGTTTCTTCCGCGCGGCATATTTCAGGTCCGATATCTTCCGCTGAACCTGTTCCACATCTTTGCGTTCCTCACCCGCTGCATTGACTTGCCTGGTGAGTTCTTCCAAAATCTCTGCTTTGCGCGGTTTGCTGGTGATTTTGGATTTGCTCCCATATAGGTCGTCAAAATATAAGGTGAGCCCACTAGCCAATGCCAGAGTTTGGGACTCACCAAAACGGCCACTCAAGTGTCCTCGGCGCAATGTGCGCCCTCTTTGGGGTGGTTGTGGCTCCTCAGTGCTTGGTGGCAAATGGGGTGACATTCTGGGCTGGGGGGATGGAGGAGACCTCAAGGACTGGAGGCTGGCTGTGGATCGTACTGGACTGGAAAAGGGACTGGGTGTTCGGGGCTCGGTGGCCACTGAAGTTGCAGGTGGCGATGTGGCATAGGGGGAATGCATGACAACCTGAGCCGGAGGAGAATGTGGGCGAGCAAGAGAGGGTCTGGGCGAGCTGGAGCTGCTGCTTTGAGCCCTGTGGGTCTGTGGGGCCTTGGAGGTCGTTGGCTGGGGTGAGGCATATCTGATGGTTCGCACACTCTTGGCCTTTGCTTTGGAGCCACGTGCGGGGGGGAGGGGGCCGTTGGCCTTTGACGGCTTTTCGGGCTTCTGGACCTTGTTCGGCCCCTGCTGTGCCTTGGGCCCCTGCTGCGGCTTCTGGACCTGGACCTGGTTCGGCCCCTGCTGCGCCTTGGGCCCCTGCTGCGGCTTCTGGACCTGGACCTTGTTCAGCCCCTGCTGCGCCTTGGGCCCCTGCTGCGGCTTCTGGACCTGGACCTTGTTCGGCCCCTGCTGCGGCTTCTGGACCTGGACCTTGTTCGGCCCCTGCTGCGCCTTGGGCCCCTGCTGTGGCTTCGGGCCCTGTGTTTGGGGTCTTTGGCTATGGCCTTGGTGCCACGTAGGGGGAGGGGATGTGGGGCAGGGTGGGGTGGGGCTTCGTCCCCTCTTACCCATCTGTGGGGCATGAGCTTGCCCAGCCTTGGTTTGCTTGCTCTCCGGTTGGGCTGCTGCAACCTCCTTTTTGGCCGCAGCCTTTGTGGTAGGCCTTAGCCTGGCTTTGGGCTCTTGGGAGCGTGTTGTCGGTCCCTCGGCCTGCTCAGCCCGCTTGGTCTGCTTCTTCTGGCCAGTAGTTTTTTTCGGTGCCATTTTTGGTGGACTCTCAAAGAGAATGAGCTGTGTGTGCAGGGCCCTTTAAATAAGGTATCCGGCGTGTGATGCCTACACGTTCGCTTACGCAAGAAGAGATCATCATGCTCGTAAGTGTCTTTTAAGGACTTTGCTTGGCTTTCTAAATGCTGCTCTACATGTTAAGGATGCGCACGAATTAATAGATTGTTTTTAAATTTGGTTCAACTACATGCACACCCAAGCGCACGCCACACACGTGCCAAACAACAGTGCTGGCAGATTTAAAAGTTAACTTAGCCTAGAAGTGTGTGTGTATGTGTTCATGTGATTGAACCAAAGAATGTATTGTTGCCACTTCTTGATAGGCATTTCTGATTTCTTGCTATGTTTGATTTCTGTTTTGTAGACCATGCTGGAGCGCAGGTACGACTACCTGCCCAACTCGTTTGAGAAACGAAACGTTGCCCTGGAGATCATCTCGGAGATCCAACATCAGACCGACACCACCTTCCCCCACACACAGATAATGCAGCATTGGTCGGACCTGAAGCGACTGCACATGCCCTGGGTGCGGAGGTTTTTCGGGATCCATTTCCCAAGTAAGTACATAGCGCTTGCATGCAAGATGTAACTACGACAGAAGTTAGGCCTTTTATTTATAATGCCTTTTCTTTGGTAGTGTTGGAAATGGATTACCGTATTCGCAGCACCCGGTGGCGCACAGGCCGACCAGTGCTGCATGCTTCTGCAGCTGGGAGTGAAGGTGGTGGATCTCCAGGGCGACGGGCCGACCCCTCCTCTGTGGCCTCCTCAGACCAGCCCCTGGACCTTACCACAGAGGAGGGGCAGCACAGCGCGGGCAACGCATGCGGGAGCCTCTGGTATGTCCCTCTTCATGTATACGCACACACATATACATGCTATCTCCTACCCAACTGATTCCTTTCATCTGTTTATCTAGATGCTTCTGGAGCGGGTGAGGAAGTGGAAGAGGAGGCAGCAGATGTGCTCCAAGCAGAAGCTGGAGAAAATGAGTGATGTGAACCAGACTTGGCAAAAGACATTTTCTGACTGAGCACTTTGACCCTACAACTGAACGTATTTCCCATGTTTCTACAGGCACTTCACAGCAGAGCCAGGACCTCAGCGTGTTGTCCCCAACGAGCCAGCTCGCGGCCACCAACCAAGTAAGTAGTCAGGGCATTATTAGCATTTATGTGGTACTTGACATCAACACACAGATACATCAAGCCCTAGCCAATGGCAAGATAAGAATGACCTGTGGCCACTTCCTTAGCTTAATGACTTGCCAGAATTACATATGTAGCCTTGATTTATTTGTGTAACTTCAAAACATTCAATCCACAGGTGGCAAACATGTATTGGTTTGAATCCAATGTTTTTTTCTCCATTTGTTACAGGGACCACACGGCAACAAATTTTGGAAATGAATAGGAGGGTCCTTGCGTTGGTGGCCGATATGAAGGTGATGGTTGACTCATTGGGGACAACAGAAGAAGACGAAGAGGAGTAGAGAGTCCTGGGTCCTGGCCCTGTTCTGCTTAAGAATTTTTAAAAAATGTTAAATTGTTTTTATTAAAAAAAAAAAAAAAAAAAGATTGGCCCAGAGCCAAAAATATTTTAATGTTTTAAGGCCACAAAAAAAATTTTATAGGAAAAAAGTTCAAAGAAACCAACGTTTCAGTGTCATTTCTGGTAACACATACATTTACAAAAAAGAAAGGGGCAAATACTTATTTTGAGGTCAAGATTCAGATGTCCACGAAGAGATTTGGGTAAGTTTTGGGGTGCTAAAATGTTAGAAGAATCTAAGCGCTAAGGGATTTGGGTAAGTTTTAGGGTGCTAAAATGTTAGAAGAATCTAAGCGCTAAGGGATTTGGGTAAGTTTTAGGGTGCTAAAATGGAAGAAGAATCTAAGCGCTAAGGGATTTGGGTAAGTTTTAGGGTGCTAAAATGGAAGAAGAATCTAAGCGCTAAGGGATTTGGGTAAGTTTTAGGGACCTAAAATGGAAGAAGAATCTAAGCGCTAAGGGATTTGGGTAAGCTTTAGGGTGCTAAAATGGAAGAAGAACCTAAGCGCTAAGCGGTTAGGGTGAGCTTTAAGGGCTCAAAAGGGAAGAGGCAGGATAGCGCTAAGTGGTTAGGGTGAGCTTTAAGGGTCCAAAAGGGAAGAGGCAGGATAGCGCAAAGTGGTTAGGGTGTTTTTTTTTGTATTCTAAGTGATGTGAGTGAAATATATGCAAGCACTTTAATGAGATAAGTTTGCAGTGCGCAGGCGCAAGATCGTAAGAATTCCGTCTGGACTAAGATTTTTGGAAAAAGTGAAGCAGGATGTATCGGGAAGCGGAAAGGATTCGTGTGAGGATATGATGGGAAAAGGGCAAAAACGAAATGCTACGTTGTTAGTTGAGAAAATGAATCTGAAAAGTCTCGATTGAAAAGGACATCCTCGTACGCGTACTCTGGCATACGAGCGGACGGAAGCTTTACGGAAGGTTTACGAAGCATGCTTGGAATCGCTCGCACATTCATACAAGAGCGGGAACTTTTGAAAATGATACGACGACGGCACGAAATCTGAACTTTTTTTGTGTCTCTCTGAATCGAGGCTTATGTCATTAGTGTAGCAAGACATGGCTGGACCCCACACATTATTGGACTGTCAATCTTTAAGGTTTTACTCTTCTTTGGAAAGACAGAGCAAATTGAAAAGCGGGATGCGTGTATCTCTTTGCTTAGAATAAACTTAAAGCAAACAATGTTAAGATCACTTTTGGGGTAATCTATGGATCAATGAATTTAGCTGAGGAAAAAGAATGTCGGCTACATCAACAAGTAGAACAGGCAGCACAGGATTTTAACTACCCAAGTATTGACTGGGGCTCATGGCTCTGTTTTAGCTACAAGAGGGAGAATTCCTCAGCTTCCTGCAAGATACATATATGAGCCAATTTGTGGAGGGACATATTAGGGGTTAAATTACTAAATTCAAGGAGAACAAATCAGGACAGGTAGATGCCCTAATGGATGGTAATGGGGAATTGGTCACAGGGGATCAAAAATACCATTTTGTGATTACTCACCTGTAAAATTGTTATTACAAGTATGTCACACACCCCGCTTCCGAATATTCATGACACTTGGATAACTGTCCTGTAGAGGGCGATCTTGCAGAGATGACATGAAAAAAAGGAACCCCTCCCGGTCCATAAATACCTGGGACCTCCCACCATTCCCCAGTATAAGACAGCAGTAAAGGGACCAGGAAGAGCCAAATGTAAACAGCAAAGAAAAAGGTTCACCATATAAAGGATCCAAGAAAACCAAAAAAGGGCAGGATGAAGCGGGGTGTGTGACATACTTGTAATAACCATTTTACAGGTGAGTAATCACAAAATGGTATTATTCCCAGTATGTCACACACCCCGCTTCCGAATATTCATGACACTTGGGACATCCAATAGCAGTGCCCATAATGGGTGGGGATCCCAAAAAGGCAATAATGCAAACTTAAACTACTGCAGCTTGCAGAACTTTGTGGACAAAAAACAGCATCCGCTGAGGCCTGCACATCAACCTTATAAAACTTAGAAAAAGTATGAACGGAAGACCAAGTAGCAGCCTTGCAAACTTGTTCAACAGAAGCCTGATGCTGAAAAGCCCAGGACGCACCATCAGCACGAGTGGAATGAGCAGTAACACAAAATGGGGGAACCTTCCCCTTGGCAGAATAGGCCCCAACAACGGCCTGTTGAATCCATTTACTAATGGAGGACTTCGCGGGCAGCAAACCTTTCCGGGGCCCGGAAGGCACCACGAAAAAGGCGTCCGTCTTACGAAAAGGAGAAGTAGCCACCAAATAATACTTCACACAGCGAACCACATCCAAAGAATGTAAGGTCCTCTCCTTGTCATTGCTAGGCTTAGGACACAAGGAAGGGAGAACTACATCCTGATTGAGGTGGAAGGCCGAATCCACCTTAGGAAGGAAATCCGGCTTAAAGCGAAAACTACCTTGTCCAGGTGCCTCTAAAAGTAAGGAGCCTGAATAGACAAGGCCGCCAACTCAGAGACACGCCAAACAGAGGTAATAGCCACCAAAAAGGCAACTTTCTGAGTGAGCAGAGAAAGAGCAATATCATGCACCGGCTCAAAAGGGGCCCCTGGAGAGCCGACAGAACCAAGTTTAAATCCCAAACCGGCAGCAAGGGCTTTCTAGGAGGCCGCACATGAGTAACCCCCTGGAAAAATGTCTTAACCAGGGGATGAAGGGCAAAAGACCTTTGAAAGAAAACCGCTAGGGCAGAAACCTGCCCAGAATTCTGTGAATAGAAAACACCCTACAAGGCAAGGCCCTAGCCTTGCGCCAGTTAATATAAGACCTCCAAGTCCTATAGGAGACATTAGAGGAAGATCTCTTCCTAGCTCTAACAAGAGTCTGAACCACCACATCAGAAATACCTTCCTCCTTTAAGATGGAGGTTTCAGCAGCCACGCCGTCAAAGCCAGCGTTGGTAAATTGGGGTAGCGTAGCTGACCCTGGGTGATAAGATCCGGAAGAAGAGGCAGATAAAACTGATCTACTGCCAGCCGCACGACGTCTGCGAACCACACTCGTCTTGGCCACCTTGGAGCCACCAGAATTGCTGGTGCCCCTTCTAGAGTTAGCTTGCGCACCACCCTGCTCACCATGGAGAAGGGGGGAAACAGGTACAGAAACCACACTTCCCTTCAAGCCAGGAACAGGGCATCCACTGCCAGAGCCAGAGGATCCTGAGACAGACACACAAAGGCAGGAAGCTTGTGATTGTGACGTGAGGCAAAGAGATCCACCTCCGGAGTCCCCCACCTGTGACAAAGGGACTGGAATACCTTGGAACTGAGAGACCATTCTCCTCGTCGAGAGGAGCTCCTGCTCAGGGAGTCCGCCTTCGTATTCTCCACTCCCGGAATGTAAATGGCTGAGATGCATGGGACATTGCTCTCTGCCCAAACAAGGATCAGAGATTCCTCCCTGAGGGCACTCCTGCTGCGAGTCCCTCCTTGGTGATTGATGTAAGCGACCGCTGTCCGACTGTCTGATCGGACTTGAACTGGCAATCCCCGCAATAGAAGAGTCAAGCGAGACAGAACCAACCAAATGGTCCGCAGCTCCAAAACCTTGATGGGGGTATGAGCCTCCTGAGGCCCCCATAACCCCTGGAACTGATGCTCCCTCCAGAAGCCCCCCCAGCCCAACAGGCTGGCGTCCGTGGTGACCGTTTCCCAACAAGGGCCAGAAAGGATCTGCCCTTCAACAGATTGCTTGACACTAGCCACCACTGAAGGGACTGCTGAGCCCGGGGAAACAGCAGACAAGACTGGTCTAATGACAGCGAACAACTGTCCCAAGTCGCTAGAAGATGGAGCTGAAGCGTCCTCATGTGAAACTGGGCAAAAGGAACTGCCTCGAAGGAAGCCACCATCAAACCTACCAATCTCATCCCTAGCCGGATAGACGGGCGAGGATTGGATAGTAGAAGCCGAATCAAATCTTGAATCAGAAGAACCTTGGGCTGAGGAAGGAACACCCTGGCCTGAAAGGCATCCAGAGTCATGCCCAGAACGAAACCTCCCTGGATGGGGAGAGGGAGGACTTGGGATAGTCGATCACCCAGCCGAACCTCTCCAGCGTGGATACCACAACTCTGGTGTCTAGCTCCGCTTGGCTGAGTGAGGAAGCCAAAATGAGAAGGACATCCAGATATGGTACAATGCGAATGCCCTGGACTCTGAGGAGGGCCATCACCCCTGCCAGTACCTTGGTGAACACCCTCGGAGCCGAGGTAAGCCCGAATGGAAGGGGCACAAACTGAAAATGCTGATCTTCCACCACGAACCTGAGGAATCTCTGGTGTGCCGGGAAGATAGGTACATACAGATACGCATCCTTGATGTCTATAGACGTCATGAAGTCCCCCTGACGTAGAGAATCGACGGCTGAACGCAAGGTTTCCGTGCGAAACTTCCTGAAGCGGATAAACCGATTGAGGAGCTTCAAAAAAAAAAATGAGTCAAACGGAGCAGTCCTTCTTGGGTACCGTGAATAGATTGAAATAGAAGCCCAAGTCCCTTTCCGCGGAAGGCACTGGGCAAATGACAGCCATGTCCAGCAGATAACTTACTGCCGCCCGGAGCCCCTGTGCGGCCAGTGGATCCGAAGGCACTCGAGACCTGAAGAATCTGGGAGGAGGCCGGATCTCGAATTCCAGCTTGTAACCGGAAGACACCACTTCCAGAATCCATTTGTCTGAGACCTCCTGGTCCCAGACCTGGAAGAGGTGTCGCAGCCGTCCCCCCACCCGCAAGGGTGAGGGCGCCCCCTCATTGCTGAGCTAGCTTGGCAGCGGGCTTAGGTTTGGAACTCCAATTGTGACCTGGACGGGCACGTCCTCTGCCTCTATTCCAGGAATCGCCTCTGAGGGTAGAGAAGGCCAAAACTCTGCCAGTTCTGGCACCACGAAAGGAAGGGTTAAAGGAGGCCGCCCCCCAAATGGGACGACGTTGCCTCTTACGCTGAGGTAACTTCCCTCCTTTCGTGACTGAATCTAAGCTTTCTCCAAAAAGCCGCAACCCCACAAAGGGAAGTGCTGTAAGCGACTTCTTGGCCACAAAAATACCATTTTGTGAGTACTCACCTGAAAAATGGATATTGTTGGTGTGCCACACACCCCGCTTCACTTCTTAAATATTCATTACTTCATGGGTTAATCACCTGCAGGTGACGTAGTGCAGAGAGGAAGTCTTGTAACGAGCCCCACCTTCCGGCCTATATATACCTGGTACCTCCCTTCAATCACCAGTATAATCAACAAAGCAGTAATACAAGGTACCAGTATTCCACCAGTAACCTCAAAATCAAATTTGATATAAAAAAGGGCTTCACCATATAAAGGCTTCGGTAATACCGAAAAGGGCGGGTGTGAAGCGGGGTGTGTGGCACACCAACAATATCCATTTTTCAGGTGAGTACTCACAAAATGGTATTATTCTTGGTGTGCCACACACCCCGCTTCACTTCTTAAATATTCATTACTTCATGGGACATCCAAAAGCAGTGTCCACAAGGGCTGGGCAACTCAAGGCCAGGTGAAGCATAACTTAAACGACTGCAGTCTGCAGAACTTTGCGGCCGAAAACAGCATCCGCTGAGGCCCGCACATCAACTTTGTAAAATTTAGAAAAAGTGTGAACAGAAGACCAAGTGGCGGCCTTACAAACCTGTTCAACCGAAGCTTGGTGCTGAAAAGCCCAAGACGCCCCAACAGCGCGAGTGGAATGAGCAGTGATACGAAAAGGGGGAACTCTTCCCTTGGCAGAATAGGCCGCAGTAACGGCCTGACGTATCCACTTGCTAATGGCAGATTTGGCTGGTGCCAAACCCTTCCTAGGCCCATGGGGCACAACAAAAAAGGAATCCGTCCTACGGAAAGGAGACGTGATAACCAAGTAGCACTTAACACAGCGTACTACATCCAAACAATGCAAACCCCTCTCTTTGTCATTCTTAGGATTAGGACACAAGGAGGGAAGAACAATATCTTGGTTCAAATGAAAAGCAGAAACAACCTTAGGAAGAAAGTCTGGCTTGAATCGAAAGACCACCTTATCCCGATGCTTCTCGAAGTAGGGCGCCTGAATAGACAAGGCCGCCAATTCCGAGACACGCCGGATCGAAGTGATCGCTACCAAGAAGACAATCTTCTGAGTCAGGGTAGACAAAGCAATCCCTTGCAAAGGCTCAAAAGGAGGAGCCTGAAGAGCAGAAAGAACCAAATTCAAATCCCAAACCGGGAGTAATGGTTTCCTGGGAGGCCGCACATGCGTAACCCCCTGGAAAAAGGTTTTAACTAAAGACTTAAGCGCAACACGCTTCTGAAAAAAAGATAGATAAGGCAGAAACTTGCCCTTTCAACGTACTTAGCTGAAGACCAGAGTCCAGCCCAGATTGTAAAAACTCCAGAACCCTGGGGACCGAAAATACCCTACAAGGAAAAGATCTCATCTCGCACCAAGCGATATAGGCTTTCCAGGTCCTATAGTAGATGACAGAAGAAGACCTCTTTCGGGCACTGATCAAAGTCTTAACGACAGAATCAGAAAGACCCTCTTCCTTTAGGATGGAGGTCTCAGCAGCCAGGCCGTCAAAGCTAGCGCTGGTAAATTGGGGTAACACAATTGACCCTGAGTGAGCAAATCGGGCCGAAGGGGCAGAACGACCTGGTCCACTGCCAGCCGAACGATGTCTGCGAACCACACTCGCCTCGGCCACCTTGGGGCCACGAGGACGGCGGACACCCCTTCCAGAGCCAACTTCCGAAGCACTCTGCCTAGCATGGGTGTCGGAGGAAACAAGTACAGAAACCCCAGATCCCCCCAGTTCAGGGACATGGCGTCCACTGCCAGAGCCAGAGGATCCTGGGAGAGCGATACGAAGTTCGGGAGCCTGTGATTGTGACGAGAGGCAAACAGGTCCACCTCTGGAGTCCCCCATTGGCGACACAGTGAGCGAAATACCCGAGGATGGAGGGCCCATTCTCCCCGACGGGGAGAGCCCCTGCTCAAGCGGTCCGCTTTCAGGTTCTCCACTCCTGGGATGTATACCGCCGAGAGACGAGGAACATGGGCTTCTGCCCAGGTCAGGATCAGGGACACCTCCCTGAGAGCACTCAGGCTGCGAGTCCCTCCCTGATGATTGATGTAAGCAACCGCTGTTCGATTGTCTGAACGCACCTGGACCGGAAGGCCCAGAACGTGCTGAGTCAGGAGAGCAAGCACCCGACGGATGGCTCTCAGTTCCAGAATATTGATGGGTAAGAGGGCCTCCCGAGGTCCCCACTGCCCCTGGAACTGCAGCTCCTTCCAGAATCCGCCCCATCCCGACAGACTGGCGTCCGTGGTGACAATTTCCCAAAGGGGGGCCAGGAAAGACCTGCCCTTCACGAGATTGGTCGAGACCAACCACCACTGGAGGGACTGCCGGACCCGGGAGGACAACTGGAAGGGCTGATCCAGCGACCGAGGCTGCCGGTCCCAAGCCGCCAACAGATAAAGCTGAAGCGTCCTCGTGTGGAATTGAGCAAAAGGAACTGCCTCGAAGGAGGCAACCATCAACCCTACCAGCCTCATCCCCAGACGGATGGACGGCCGAGGATTGGAGAGTAGGACCCGAGCCAACTCCTGAATCAGAAGAATTTTGGACTGAGGGAGAAACACTCTGTTTTGATGAGAGTCTAACCGCATCCCCAGAAAGGACACCACCCTGGCCGGAGCGAGGGAGGACTTGGAGAGGTTGATCACCCAACCGAAACTTTCCAGCGTGGAGAGCACCACCCTGGTGTCTTTCTCCGATTGATCGGGTGACGGAGCCATGATAAGAAGGTCGTCTAAATAAGGTACGACACGAATGCCCCGAGCTCTGAAAATGGCCATGACCCCTGCCAGCACCTTGGTGAACACTCTTGGAGCTGAGGTAAGGCCAAACGGAAGTGCCACGAACTGATAATGCCGATCCTTCATCATGAATCGAAGAAAGCGTTGATGAGGGAGGCAGATGGGAACATGCAGATAAGCATCCTTGACGTCTATAGACGTCATGAAGTCCCCTTGCCGAAGAGAGCCGACGGCAGTGCGCAAGGTTTCCATGTGAAACTTCCGAAAACGGATGAACCTGTTGAGCAACTTCAGGTCCAGGACGGGACGAACCGACCCATCCCTCTTGGGGACAGCGAACAGATTGGAGTAGAAACCGAGGCCCATCTCTAAACGCGGTACCGGCCGGATGACCGCCATCTCCAACAGATTCTCTACCGACGCCAGGAGCCCCTGTGCGGCCGAAGGATCGATGGGCACCCGAGACCGAAAGAACCGTGAAGGAGGGCGAGACTCGAACTCCAGTTTGTAACCGGACGACACTATCTCCTGAATCCACCTGTCCGGAACCTCCCGGTTCCAAACCTGGGAGAAGTGTCGCAATCGTCCCCCCACCCGCACGGGTGAGGGCGGCCCCTCATTGCTGAGTGGGCTTACCCGCAGGTTTGGGCTTGGAGCCCCAGGACTGGGCGGGACGGCCACGGCCCCTCCCCCGCGTCCAACCTGTACGACTGGTAGAGGGAAGGGAAGTCCCCCTACCCGCTCTGTATCCTCGAAAGGACGGCCTACCAGAAACAGCCCCTCTAAAGGGGCGTCGAGGCCTCCTGCGTTGTGGCATCTTGCCACCCTTTGCGACTGAATCAATTTTCTCCCCGAACAGCCGCAGCCCCAAAAAGGGGAGAGCTGTGAGCACCCTTTTAGAAGCTGAGTCCGCCGACCACTGTCGCAGCCATACTGACCGACGAATAGCGACCAGCATTGCCGCTGTCCTGCTACTCATAGCCAGCGCATCGTCCTGAGCGGATAGAACGTAAGACACAAAAGAATCGCACTGCTTAAGCGCAGCGAACTCATCACAGGCGGGATTGAGATCCTCGCATAGCCCCTGGATAACAGATCTTACCGCTAAAAGAAGAAGGGCCGAAGCGCACAAGGGGCGCATTGTTGACCCAGCATAAACAAAGCCATAGCGAGCATACTGGTCAATCCTACGATCCTCCCCATCCTTAGGGACAGAGGTCTCAGCAGACTGTACCATAGCGGAGCTAGATAACCCTAGCACAGGGATATCGACTTCAGGAGGGACGGACCAAAGCTTCAGCAATTCTGGCGGAAAAGGATAACGCTTTTCCCAACTGGGAGGGATTCCAGATAACCGTGTGGGATGTTCCCATTCTTTCAGGACCACCCTCTCAAAGTGGTGCTGTCTGGGAAAAACCAAACGCGGCTGAGGCTCTTCAAACAACTGACCCTTTGGCCGGGTGACAGCCTCAGGCGGATCTAAATTCAAAATTTCAAACATTTGTGCCAGAATGGAGGGGGTGTCAAGGGCAACCCCCGCCGACCAATCGCCAATCGCATCAGCCTTAAGCTGACCTGCCGGCTCATCTGACTCCAAGAGGAATTCACCCTCATCCGGGGAGCCATCGGACCATTCCACAGGCTCACATAATTCGTCCTGAGGAGCCGAAGAAACCGGAGTCAGGCGCTTCCGTTTTGCAGAGGCCTTTAGCCCCGCTTTAACGGGCAATACTTCCCGAAGATTGGCTGAATTTACCGCCACCTCGGATTGCGAATCCCCACCCTTGACAATGTCATGCGGGGTCCGGAACAGGGAGGGAGAGGCAGGAGATGATAGAGGTTGCGACGGGTCAGCCGCCGGATCAACAGACTGACGCGCAACAATCTGCCTTGCACAAGAAATGCAAATAAAGATATCATCAGCAGGGAGCGCAGCCCCACATTTTACACACCCCCTGGACGGCTCTGACGAGTCGTTTCCGGTAGTAACAGAAGCCTCCATATTGGTGATTTATGGTATCGCAAATACTGGGACTTTTAAGGCATAAGCCAACCCGGGATGCCCCTTTATAAGAATGTCCCGGAAGGGAGGGCTTTTATTTTTATATATTTTTTTTTTTTTTTTAAGAGAAAAAGGTCCCCTTTAACAGTCTCAAAATAAATATATATACATATATATATGTATATATATATCCAAAATGTGCAATTTTATATCAAGAAAGACTAGCCAGGCAATATAGAGCCGGAGGCCGCAGTAAAAGAGGGATCCCAGGATCTGAAAGGAAAGAAAAAACAAACCATCAGATCCCTTGTGAGAGAAACAAAGCAGCATGTTCACAATAGTCCAACAAAGAGAGTGCCTCCTTAAAAGTCAGCCCCATGAGTAAAACTCATTCTGGCCCCACAAAAGCGAGACCGCTTACCTGTTACCGACGCCAGGAGCCAGCCGGAGGGACATGTAGCAGCCGCAGCACACAAACTCATGTGTTGCTGCAGCGCGCGCCCCCCCCACGTGACCTCTTTTCACCGCAACATGAAGGAAGTGAGGCTGAGGCCGCCGAGCGCCGCTCCCGCCGGCGCCACGCCCCCCCGCGTCACAGGGAGCCGCCCTGCTCTAATCAACGGGGGAATGCCACCAGCTGCGCTGGCTGACACCGAGCCGTCGGAGGAGGAGGAGGGGAAAAGAGAGACACAAGCGCAGCCACACAGGCTGCCGCACGGAGCAGCGGGGTAGGAAGGGAGGCGGGAGGGAACCAACTGAGGCTAGCTGAGCGCGGTCCGCTGCCCCGCCCCCATAAAGCAGACCAAATACACTGGCCATGCCTAAAGCATCTGCCCGGAGCCCCGGTCAAAAAACAGTTACTATGTAAAAGTGAACACACAGAAATAACACACAGTGAAAACATCATACAAGATACACAACCCTCTATACCCCCCCCCCCCCCCCCCAAGTGAAGGGAGAAAGGACCGGAGCGGGGGAGAAAGGGCTACGGGGACCCTCGGGACAGGGGCATCCCATTTCCGGATCACCATGCCGGATTGCCGCATTGCCCCCAAAAGAGGGGGATGAGCGGAGGAGATAAGCTCCTAGGCACCAATAGTGCCATCTACCAATTACCCGGTGAGCAGCCTAAGCTGGGAGGCTTCCTATCCACCATAGAGGTATACAACTCAAACCGGGCAGAAATAGACCAAAAGGGGGGTGGCGGGGTAAGCCCCGACCTACCTGTAAGCAGGAAACTTCCAACCTCTGCTTGTCACGCAGAGAGAAAAATACTGGTGATTGAAGGGAGGTACCAGGTATATATAGGCCGGAAGGTGGGGCTCGTTACAAGACTTCCTCTCTGCACTACGTCACCTGCAGGTGATTAACCCATGAAGTAATGAATATTTAAGAAGTGAAGCGGGGTGTGTGGCACACCAAGAATATCAGCTGCCCACTGGCGTAACCACACAGACCGCCGAATAGCCACAAGCAAGGCCGAGGTTCTACCACACATAACCATGGCGTCACCCAGGGCAGCTAGCACAAAAGACATGAACAACTCGCACCGCTTAAGGGCGGCGAACTCATCACTGGCCGGGTCAAGCCTGGAAGAACCCAACAGGTCCCTAACAACAGACCTGGTAGCCACTGCTGTAAGCGCTGAAGCACAAACAGGCTGCAAGGTTGAACCGATGGCAAGCCATCTGATCAATGCGTTTATCCTCACCATCTTTGAGAGTGGTGGAGTCAGGAGAATGCAAAATAGAAGTATTAGATAACCCAAGCACCGGGGCATCCACCTCGGGAGGGGACGACCATCGTTTACCACATCCACCGGAAAGGGATATTTCTTATCCCAACCCTGAGGAATACCTGGAAGCCGAGTAGGCTTCTCCCATTCCTTAAGAATGATGCCATCGAAATGCTTTTGATTTGGGAATTCCAGGCGCGGCTTAGAAGTCCCAAAGAACTCCCCCTTTTGCGGAGCATCCTCCTCTGGGGGAGAAATCGCCAGAACCTCAAAAAGGACCTTCGGGGTATCCACAACATCCCCATGCCCCTGCTCAGTATCAGCACCAACAAACTGCTGACTGTCAGAACCATCAGAATCCTCAAATAATTCCCCCTCTTCTAGCGGGGAATAATCAGACCAGTCAAGAAAATCATAATCATCAAACTCAAAAGCCGGCGTGGCTGGAGACAAATGTTTTCCCTTAGCCGAGGCTTTTCTGGCTACAGAGCTAGAAATAAATTTCTCAATATTAGCCAATCTGGCACACACATCAGATTGCGACTCCCCGCCTGTGACAACATCACTAGGGGTACAGATAAGGCAGGGTGGGGAAGGAGAGAAGGCCGGAGCCACGGACCTAGAAGCCTGGGCCCCCTACTGCTGCGTTATGGCCTGCTGAGCACAAGGTATGCAAACAAGTACATTATCCCCCGCAAGGGATACTCCACAACCCACACACTGCCCGGACTGCTGCGTTATGGCCTGCTGAGCACAAGGTATGCAAACAAGTACATTATCCCCTGCAAGGGATACTCCACAACCCACACACTGCCCGGATTGCCCCGAGGGGAGCCCAAGCCCAATATCTTGAGAAGCCTCCATATCGGGATTTTTAAGGCAGTCGCAATGACCAGAGGGAATTACGCTGTTAAGCTACCCGGGATGCCCCTTCAAGTCCCGAGTGGGAGGATTTTTTTTTTCTATTTTTAGGAACCCTAAATTAAATTCTAAGGGACACTAGGACCGGGAGAACCCCCTTTTTAAACATCAAAAGAAGGGATCCCACCTGGAAGACATGACAACAGGGAGTACATAAGTGTCAACATGCACATCACCCAACAACAACATATATAAAAAGGAAAAATGGGGAAATAAACTATAAGACTCTAAGACTCTAAGAAATTACTCACACCACAGCAAACGGCGACCGTCAACCCTCACAGCAGCAAGGGAATGAGAAAATAGAGAGCAGCGAGGCCGGAAGAAGAGGGGCGGGACAGTGCACAACGCGTGCCGCGCCTGGCTCCGGCCCCGCCCCCTCCCCTCACGCAGGGCCTGGCCCCAGCCAGCACCAGAGCGCCTCAGTGGAGCCGACCTCAAGAGGGGGCGGGCCGTGATGAGCCCGCCGAGCGCCCGGCCCCGCCCCCACCTTAACTGCACCTGAGAAGCACCTGAGAGAAGCAGCCGGCCCAGCCGCAAACAACGGCCGCACCACGTGTACACACACATATACACCCACCTTTTCCCCCAAAATACCATTTTGTGAGTCACCTGAAAAATGGATATTGTTGGTGTGCCACACACCCCGCTTCACTTCTAAATATTCATCACTTAATGGGTTAACTCGCCGCCAGGTGACGTAGTGCAGAGAGGAAATCTTGTAACGAGCCCCCTTCCGGCCTATATATACCTGGTACCTCCCTTCAATCACCAGTATATTAAAAAGCAGAAAGACAAGGTACCAGTTTTCCACCGGTAACCTCAAAATCAACTTTGATATAAATAAAAAAAGGCTTCACCATATAAAGGCTTCGGTAATACCGAAAAGGGTGGGGGTGAAGCGGGGTGTGTGGCACACCAACAATATCCATTTTTCAGGTGAGTACTCACAAAATGGTATTATTCTTGGTGTGCCACACACCCCGCTTCACTTCTTGAATATTCATCCATTATTGGGACATCCAAAAGCAGTGTCCACAAGGGAAGGGCATCTCAAGGCCAGGTGAAGCATAACTTAAATGACTGCAGTCTGCAGAACTTTGCGGCCAAAAACAGCATCCGCTGAGGCTCGCACATCAACTTTGTAAAACTTAGAAAAAGTGTGAACAGAAGACCAAGTGGCGGCCTTACAAACTTGTTCAACAGAAGCTTGGTGCTGAAATGCCCAAGACGCCCCAACAGCGCGAGTGGAATGAGCAGTAATACGAAAAGGGGGAACTCTTCCCTTAGCAGAATAGGCCGCAGTAACGGCCTGACGTATCCACTTGCTAATGGCAGATTTGGCTGGTGCCAAACCCTTCTTAGGCCCATGGGGCACCACAAAAAAGGAATCTGTCCTACGAAAAGGAGACGTGATAATCAAGTAGTACTTAACACAGCGTACTACATCTAAACAATGCAAAACCCTCTCTTTGTCATTCTTAGGATTAGAACACAAGGAGGGAAGAACAATATCTTGGTTCAAATGAAAAGCAGAAACAACCTTAGGAAGAAAGTCTGGCTTGAACCGAAAAACCACTTTATCCTGATGCCTCTCAAAGTAAGGCGCCTGGATGGACAAGGCCGCCAACTCTGAGACACGCCGGACCGAAGTGATCGCTACCAAGAAGACAATCTCAGGGTAGACAAAGCAATATCTTGCAAAGGCTCAAAAGGAGGAGCCTGAAGAGCAGAAAGAACCAAATTCAAATCCCAAACCGGGAGTAATGGTTTCCTGGGAGGCCGCACATGCGTAACCCCCTGGAAAAAAGTTTTAACTAAAGGTTTAAGCGCAACACGCTTCTGAAAAAAGATAGATAAGGCAGAGACCTGCCCTTTCAACGTACTTAGCTGGAGACCAGAGTCCAGCCCTGATTGTAAAAACTCCAGAATCCTGGAGACCGAGAAGACCCTACAAGAAAAAGATCTTATGTCACACCAAGCAATATAGGCTTTCCAAGTCCTATAGTAGGTGATGGAAGAAGACCTCTTCCGGGCACTGATCAGAGTCTTAATGACTGAATCAGAAAGACCCTCCTCCTTCAGGATGGAGGTTTCAGCAGCCAGGCCATCAAACCCAGCGCTGGTAAATTGGGGTAACACAATTGACCCTGAGTGAGCAGATCGGTCCGAAGAGGCAGAACGAACTGGTCCACTGCCAGCCGAACGATGTCTGCGAACCTCACTCGTCTTGGCCACCTTGGGGCCACGAGAACGGCGTACACCTTTTCCAGAGCGAACTTCTGAAGAACCCTGCCCAGCATGGGCATCGGAGGAAACAGGTATAGAAATCCCAGAACTCCCCAGCTCAGGGACATGGCGTCCACAGCCAGAGCAAGAGGATCCTGGGAGAGCGACACGAAGTTCGGGAGCCTGTGATAGTGATGAGGGGCCAACAGGTCCACCTCCGGGGTCCCCCATTGGAGACACAGTGAGCGAACCACCCGAGGATGGAGAGCCTATTCTTCCAGACGGGGAGAGCCCTTGCTCAACCGTTCCGCTACCTGATTCTTCACCTCTGGAATGTAAACTGCCGAGAGACAAGGAACATGGAACACTGCCCAGGTCCGGATCAGGGACACTTCTCTGAGAGTACTCAGACTGCGAGTCCTTCCCTGAAGACCGATGTAAGCAACCGCTGTTTGATTGTCTGAACACATCTGGACCGGAAGGCCCAGAACGTGCTGAGTCAGGAGAGCAAGCACCTGACGGATGGTTCTCCGTTTCAGAATATTGATGGGTAAGTGGGGCCCTTGAGCTCCTTCCAGAATCTTCCCCATCCCGACAGACTGGCGTCCGTGGTGACAATTTTCCAAAGGGGGGTCAGGAAAGGCCTGCCCTACACAAGATTGGTCGAGACCAACCACCACAGGAGGGACTGCCGTACACGTGAGGACAACTGGAAGGACTGATCCAGTGACTGAGGTTGCTGGTCCCAACACGCTAACAGAAATAGCTGAAGCGTTCTCGCGTGAATTTGGGCAAAAGGAAGAAACACTCTGTGTTGATGAGAGTTCAGGCCGGGATGAACCGACCCATCTCTCTCGGGGACTACGAAAAGATTGGAGTAGAAAACGAGGCCCATCTCTAAGCGCGGCCCCGGCCGGATGACCATTATCTCTAACAGATCCCTTACCAACGCCAGGAGCCCCTGCGTGGCCAAAGGAACGATGGGCACCCGAGACCGAACGAACCGTGAAGGAGGGCAAGACTCGAATTCCAGGTCGTAACTGGCCGACACTACCTCCTGGATCCATCTGCCTGGAACCGCTTGGTTCCAAATCTGGGAGAAGTGTCGCAATAGTCCCCCCACCCGCACGGGTGAGGGCAGCCCCTCATTGCTGAGCGGGCTTATCAGCAGGTTTGGGCTTGGTGCCCCAGGACTGAGTGGGCCAACCACAGCCCCTCCCCCGAGTCCAACCTGTACCTCTGGTAGTGGGAAAGGAAGCACCCCTGCCCGCTCTGAATCCTCGAAAGGAAGGCCTACCGGAACTTGCCCCCCTAAAGGGACCACGAGGCCTCTTGCGTTGTGGCATCTTACCACCCTTTGCGACTGAATCAATTTTCTCCCCAGACAGACACAACCCCAAGAAGGGGAGAGCTGTGAGCACCCTTTTGGAAGCCGTGTCCGCTGACCACTGATGCAGCCATACTGACCTGCGAATAGCCACCAGCATAGCCGCTGCCTTGCTACTCATAGCCAGCGCATCGTCCTGAGCGGCCAGGACATAAGACACAAAAGATTCACACTGCTTAAGCGCAGTGAACTGTTTACAAGCTGGATTAAGATCCTCATACAGCCCCTGAATTAAAGACTTAATTGCCAATAGAATAAGGGCTGAAGCACACACCGGGCGCAACGCTGACCCGGAATAAATAAAACCATGGCGAGCGTATTGGTCAATCCGACGATCTTCCCCATCCTTAGGGACAGTGGTCTCAGCAGACTGTACCATAGCTGTGCTGGAGAGCCCTAGCACAGGGGTATCGACGTCAGGAGGGACAGACCACAGCCTCACCAATTCTGGTGGAAAAGGATAACGCTTTTCCCAACTGGAAGGAATTCCAGATAACCGCGTGGGATGTTCCCATTCCTTAAGAACCACCCTCTCAAAGTGGTGTTGTCTGGGAAAAACCCAACGCGGCTGAGGCTCCTTAAACAACTGACCCTTTGGCAGGGCGGCCGCCTCAGGTGGATCTAAATCCAAAATTTCAAACATTTGAGCCAGAATGGAGGGGGTGTCAAAAACAACCCCCTCTGACCAATCGCCAATCAGGTCAGCCGCAAGCTGATCCACAGGCTCATCTGACTCCAACGGGAATTCATCCTCGTCCGGGGATCCATCGGACCATTCCACAGGCTCACATAACTCGTCCTGTGGAGCCGAAGGTACCGGAGTCAGGTGCCTCCGTTTTGCAGCGGCCTTTAATGCTGCTTTAACGGGCACTACTTTCCGGGGGCTGGGCTGTGCCGCCACCTCGGAATGCGAATCCCCACCTTTGACAGTGTCATGCGGGGTCCGGAACAGGGAGGGAGAGGTAGGAGATGATGAAGGATGCGATGGGCCCGCAGCCGAAGCAACGGACTGGCACGCAATAGTCTGCTTTGCACAAGGGATGCAAATAAAGACATCATCAGCTGGGAGTGGAACCCCACAACCTACGCACCCCCCGAAGGGCTCAGCAGAACCGTTTCCGGAATTTACGGAAGCCTCCATATGGTGATTTATGGTATTCGCAATACTTGGGACTTTTAAGGCATAAGCCAACCCGGGATGCCCCTTTATTAGTAAACGTCCCGGAAGGGAGGATTTTGTAGGGGGCCACTAAAGCAATGGTCTGCTAAGAAAAGCGGCCAGCCACCTACCCAGCGCGGTCTGCCATTCAAGCAGACCTAAACCACATGAACCAAAGGTATACACATGCTGAATAACACTAAATGCATAACATGAACACACACATGTTGAAATAAAGTGATACAAGTGAAACACAAACTTAAAGCACACCCTCAACCCCCCCCCTCCCCATAGTGAAGGGAGAAGGGACCGTAACGGGAGAGAAAGGGGCTACGGGGACCCTCGGGACAGGGGCATCCCATTTCCGGATCACCATGCCGGATAGCTGCATTGCCCCACGCATGAGGTCGAGCGGTAGGAGATAAGCTCCTAGGCACTTAAAGTGCCAGCTACCATTTGCCCGGTGAGCAGCCTAGGCTGGGAGGCTTCCATTCCACCATAAAGGTATACACACTCAAACCGGGCAGAAATAGACCAAAAGGGGGGTGCCGGGGTAAGACCCCGGCCTACCTGTAAGCAGGAGACTTCCAACCTCTGTCTTGTCGTCAAGCAGAGAGAAAAATACTGGTGATTGAAGGGAGGTACCAGGTATATATAGGCCGGAAGGGGGCTCCTTACAAGACTTCCTCTCTGCACTACGTCACCTGGCGGCGAGTTAACCCATTAAGTGATGAATATTTAGAAGTGAAGCGGGGTGTGTGGCACACCAAGAATATAAAGTCAAAAAACCCACGGGAAAAAAGGCCACCCCCCAAGGGGCACAGAGGGACACGGTAGGGGGGAGAACCCACACCAATAGGTGAAAGGGCAAGAGGGACGGGGCATCCCAAGCCGGGATCACCAACCCGGACACAGCCTACCCCTTTGTATGGGGTCTCACGGGGGAACAAGCTCCCATATGCACCACATGGTGCAGCTTACCATTGCCTGGACCTTCAGCCTAGGCTGGGAGGCATACTGCTATAGTTTAAATTAAAAAAGGTTCAGGCAGCAATAGAAACAAAAGGCCGGGGAGTTACCCCGGCTACCTGCAAGGAGGAAACAACCATCTTCTGACTTCCTCGCCGACTGCAGAGACGAAAGACTGGGGAATGGTGGGAGGTCCCAGGTATTTATGGACCGGGAGGGGTTCCTTTTTTTCATGTCATCTCTGCAAGATCGCCCTCTACAGGACAGTTACCCAAGTGTCATGAATATTCGGAAGCGGGGTGTGTGACATACTGGGAATGGTGGTGATGCTAAATGAGTTCTTTAGATCTATGTACACAAAAGGGGGGCAAGGGGCTGATCTAATGCCACTGCTGACAGTGCCCCAAGCAAAATTCCTAACTGGCTTGAAGTAGAAATCACTCCAAAAAGCTAAATACGCCAAGGAGAGGATTCAGCTTGAGATATCATCTGATTGGCAGTGTGTGGAAGCTTGTTGTGGGGACCACTTCTGTTCATAAGCATACTTCCTTTACCTTGCTATGTGTTTTCTTTTACATTTCTTACCTTTTTATTTTTTTTTTTGACATATGGTTTATAACTTTTTTTTTAAACGTTATAAGCTTACCACATGGTCTAGGCAGTTAGTGGGGCATTATATGTACATTTTTGCCCCTATTAGCACATAACTACACATAGCACTTTGGCACTGCATTCGTCCTGCATTGTACTGATATTGCATTTCACATCTTTTCTATATTGCAATTTGCACTTTGTTCAGCAGTACACCATTTCACACAGCATTTCATATATTATTCTACCTAGCTTTACCATTCTTTTTTTAGGGTCTAGGATGTAATGTGTTTGTATCCGTGTGATACCTCTAGTTCTTTCTCTCTGGAATTCCCCAATCCCATCTGGTGATAAACTCCTAGGTGAACTAGGAAATAAAAATGGATGCATCCTAAGATGGGTCCATAAAATGGTAGAACACCGCTGAGCCACTGCACGGATCCCGATGTTTGCAGGTGCCCATGCCAGGCAAGAAGAAGCAGCAGGCGACTGTGAAGACAGCAGGCAGGCTTCAGTTACACTGTCTGCCTGCTGCTCCTTGATCTTCTGATCTTCCAGCAGCTCTGGCAGCCCAGTCAGCAGTACAGGAGCACGGGGACATGTGGGTACACTTTTTTTGCTTGTTTTTTTCTATCATGGGAATGGGATGGGAGAATGCCACACTGTAATCAGGGAAAGGGATGGGGGGAATGTCACACTGCCTATGGGGAAAGGGAGGGGGAAGAATGCCACACTGGCAATAGGGAATGAGATGGGGGGATGCACACTATCTATATGGGGAATGGGAGGGGGGTATCCCACACTTCCTATGAGAATGGGATGGGGGGAATGTCACACTGCTAATGGGGAATTGGAGAAGGGAGAATGCCACACTGTTTATGTGGAATTGAAGGGGGGAATGCCACACTGCATATATGGAAAATGGGAGGGGGGGGGGGATGCCACACTGCTTATGGGTAGCGATGAGCGTATCCAACCTGCAAAGTTTTAAACATAAATCCGTGTGTGGGTTTGGCTCGGACCTGGAAAAAAGGATGACAGCAGCCAATCATCCTTCATTCCCCTTCATCAATTGGCCTGGTGGGACACGTTACTCTGCCATATAAAAGCTCTGCCCTTGCAGTCTGGGACAAGTTGCTGACTGCTGCTAAGGCACAGATAGGCCTGTTTGCTTTAAAAAAAACTGCCCTTTTCAGGGAAATATTTAGTCAGGGATGGCAGATGGGCTAGATAGGTGGGGTGTCAGCACTGCCATTTAAAACCACTTCTTGTCACAACTTGGGTGTGTGTACCCTGTTATCCCATAACTTGCTGTAAGCACTGGGGTGTGTGTACCATATTATCTCACAAGTTGCTCTAAGCACTGGAGTGTACTGTTATCCCACAACTTGCTCTAACCACTGGGATCTTGCTATCCCACAACTTGCTCTAACCACTAGGGTGTGTGTATCATTTGATACCACAACTTGCTTGAAGCACTGGGGTGTATGTACCCTGTTATCCCACACCTTGCTCTAAGCACTGTGGTGTGAACCGTGTTTTCCCACAACTTTCTCTAAGCACTGGGGTGTGTGTACTGAGTTGTACCACAGCTTGCTCTAAGCACTGGGGTGTAACCGGTTTTCAAACAACTTCCTCTAAGCACTGGCATGTGTGTACCGTGTTGTCTCACAACTTGCTCTAAGCACTGTGGTGTGTACCGTGTTATCCCACAACTTGCTCTAAGCACTGGGGTGAGTGTAACCTGTTATATTATAATTTCCTCTAAGCAATGAGGTGTACCCTAATACAACTTGCTCTAAGCACGGATTTGCACCCTTTTATACAACTTGCTCTAAGCACTGGGATGAGTGTGTTACCCCTCAATTTGTTCTAGGCACTGGGCTGAGTATACCCGGTTATAATACAACTTGCTATAAGCACTGATGTGTATCCTGTTATACCACAACTTGGACTAAGCACTGTGGTGCACACAGTAAATGGAGCTGTATCTGCTCTGCTTTCCATTGTTTATGTACAATTTCCAGAACAGCCTCAACAAAAAGAAATAGAACATGCTGATCTAATGGTGAATTGGAGGAGCACTAAGGCAACACAGGCAACAGCAGAACCAGCCTTCTACACTACCTGATTTACTACAATACTACAGATACGATTTAACCTCTACACCTGCAACACCTTGTCATGGCAGGAAAGATGGCCAGGCACAGTAGAAAAGTGTTAAAGAGATGTCTAATCTCTTCAAATACAAATACATGTTCTAGGATCACTTATGTATAGTGCCCAAATGTGAAATTTGGATGGGATTACGTGAATGACCATTGCCCATTGGCCCTGGAATCTAGCCTCAGTGAAAGTCCATGCAGCCAAAAAACGTCGGCAGGGACTAGAGGAAGCATGTATTAAAACGGGTGGGCCCCCATATTCCAATTTGATGGCCACAAGTAGGACTGGGAGTGCAGTCTCATGCCACCTCTTTGTTCTGTGTGCATATTAACTTTTTTTTTTTTGCAATATGTTTTTATTGAGTTTTGCAAGTAATACAGTATTACAGGAGAGAGAAAGTATAAGAGCACATTAACAACTCAGAAATATAAGCATACAACAAAAGCCTTGACAACCTTTAGGTCCACTCTATGGGACAATAACATTAAAATCACCACTCTGCGGGGGGCCCCAGGACACATGAATCGCTCTAACCCCAAATTCTGGGGTCATTCATGGGAATGTCTGTGCAGAGAGAAGTGTTTTCCCCGGATGCCATGAAGCCCCGGCCTGCCCCACTGGCCTTCCACCCCCCAAGAGCGGACAACAGCACTTGCCCCGTCCTGCCCCATCGCCAGGGACGAGACCCCAGGGGGTGAGGGGCAGAGCAGGAGAGGGAAAAGCAAAAACCGACTAGAAAAAGGCAACAAGAACAAAAGAAGGAAAGGAGAAAGAAAAGAAAGAAGAAAAATAGAGAGAAAAAAACAAAAATCTAAGATCAAACTGAAGAAGAAGAGGAGGAGGTCCCCGTCCCCCCCTTTCAAACAATGCCGACCACGGGCACCACATCTCCCACAGCACACCGCCTCCACACCATCCGGTCCCTTCCAACAGAGCCCGGACTTCGAAGGATCCCTTAGAGACCTCCCACACCTTCCAGGTCCTAGAGTGTTTCTCCGCCCCCCCTCGACCCCATCAAGTGCCAGTTCCTCCATCCTCTTGATGTTCTCTACCTCCCCGTACCATTCAATCAGAGAGGGTGTGATATTAGAGCGCCAGTGGCGGGGTATACCTGACCTGGCTGCCTTGAGCATATGCCTTAACAACCCCTTCCCCCCTGCCACCACAAAGGGACCATTGACAGGAGGGTCACCTGTGGGGAGTTGGGAACCTTTTTCAATTGTCATAGCTTCAGAAATCTTTAGGACACCCTCCCAAAAAGTTCTTACCGCTGGACATTCCCACCAAACATGTGTCAGGGTCCCATAAGCTTTGTTACAACTCCAACAATCTATGGTCTCAAGTACATGGATCTGCATAATAGGGCTGATTCAAAGCCTCTTTCACATGCACTTTTGCATGTGTTTGTGTAGGTTTTGTGAGTTTTTCCATGCCTTTTTGGGCATGTGTATATGCGTTTACGTTAACGCGAATACGCACTTTCGATGGTCGTATATCTTTCAAAAAATTTGTTATGTCGGGAAAGATACGTTATTGGTATGGCCTTGCGCATGATTCAGAGCCTTGATTGTTGATTAGAACCCGGCCAATAAAACGAGTTTGTTTACGTTCAACTTAAGGGGTCATTTTGTAGGAGAAAGTTAGCTGTTGAAATCGGAGATGTATGCTGAGTACGTGGAAGAGTATCAGCGTTTGCAGCTATGCGGCATGCTATACATCAGCATGGCAGATTCCAGGTCACATTGCTCACCCGACTTAACCGTGTGTCCCTCCATAAACTGTATAGTGAGCTGCGGCCATGGTTGGCCCCCACCACAAGGAAGGGGCATGCAATTGCAGGTATGACCAAAATGTTTGGCTGCCTTCAATTTTTAACGAACAGCTCATTCCAGAGGCTGGGTGCCCTCTCCGTGAGGATGTCCCAGCCTACGCTGAGCCGCACGGTAAACAAGTTTTTGGATGGCATGGCTACCCTGTAAAGTTGGGCTTTTATGATATAGCCAATATGCCTAAGGTCATTGGTGCGATCGACTGTACGCACGTAGCACTGATGCCTCCAGCTGCCGACGAATATCTCTATCGGTATGTGGTTTATCTGAACATCCTGACTTATATTTAATAATTGTAGTACTGTATCTTTTAATGTAGATCTAAATCAAACATTTTAATGTAGACCTTCATCAAGAGTTAGCAACTAATAATTAGTTGTTTTATTGCTATTTCTAATTTCTTAACACCCAATAAGAAATAATAATGGTCCCTTAAGGTTTTTTGTTTTTTTTTTGGCAATATTTGTTACTAAAATCCTTTTTTTCAGCTACTACAGGAACCGGAAGATGGGACACTCTATTAATGTTCAAGCAGTAGTTGGTCCTGACCTTCGGTTCCTGAGTGTCATGGAAGGTTTTCCAGGATCCACCCACGATGCCTACATCCTGAGGAATTCCAGCCTCTATAACCGGTTTGAATCTGGCAACTTGTCTGGTGGTTGGCTACTGGGTAAGTGTTACAAAATGTAGGGTTTCAATGTATGACTAGCAATGTTTTTTGATAGCCCTGTCTCAACATATGATGTTCTTTCCCTCTGATTAAATGATATACAATGTAACTATGAAGTTTAGACTAATTCTGTGTTTTATTATTTTAAGGCGATTCGGGTTATCCATTGCTGTCGTGGCTGATGACACCCATCCTTCAGCCTCAGACGCAGCCACAGGAGGGCTATAATCGTGCACATCGCAAGACCCGGGCTGTGGTTGAGAGGGCATTTGGGCTTCTCAAGAGTTGATTCCGATGTCTGGACCATACAGGGGGGTGGCTTCGCAATATGACCCAAACAAGGTCATTAAGATAATAATGGTGTACTGTGTCTTGCATAATTTTGCCATGCAGAAGGTGCCCCAATATATCGATGTGTCCCCCTCTCCAGCACTTATGGACATTACAGATAAATTATATGATGGCACCCAGAGTGCTTCTGGCCAGTCAGTCCGGGTCCACCTAATTTCAAATTATTTTAGTTAAGCTTTGTGTTTTTTTTTTATTTATATAATTTCATTGTGACTCAACAATTTACTATGTATATATTGCTTTGCTTATGCCAAAAAAAAAAAAAAAAAAAAAAACATTTAGAAATGATTGGAAATTAAGGAATTTTTAATCACAAAAATCTCTCTCAAAAAAACAGATCTCCAAATAAAAAAAAAAAAACAGAACAGAAAGCTTAAGTAAAATAATTATAAATTAGGTAGGGAAATTAGGTGGGAAAGGGCACTTGCAGCCTACGAGGACATCCACTCGCCAAAAGGAAGGATCCATTGGGCCAGACTCCAGCACCATCCAAATTTGGCACATCCCAGAAGGCCAAGGAAACTTCCTCCAGGCAGAATGCTCCCAGGCCACCAACTTTCAGAACCAAAGGGAGCACTAGTATTAAGGGCAAGGGGAAGATTAGGGCAAGAATCCATAGCCCCCCAACAACACCCTCTCCTGCTCGAGGCCAATTTTAGCATTACAATATTGAGAGCCCTGAGTCAGCGGGCAGCTCAATGGCGGCAACTTCTTTTGGCAGCCAGCCTATGACACCCAGCCCCCAAGCAAGTCCAGCATAATCCTTTCATAGCGAAAGGTCTCGCTATTCATTGGCTGAAAGTCAGGCAAGAATGTCACCCACTATGCCACTGATCCAGGATGAGCCAGGCAGAACATCATTAGCCAGAAACCTGCGGCGTGGGAGCGTGAGTGGGCGCTTTACTGAGACCCAAACTATGGCTTTGGCAAGTGGTGTTTCTGACCACTATCATGAGCTAGAGTTAACCAGAGGTGACTTGGTGGACTACCCACAAAAAATACATATAAATTAATACAAAAATGCATCACCATTGATACACATGTTACTAGGGATAAGAAGCATCACCATTATTACTAGGAATAGGGGTTTGCTGCAGTTCAGGATCTAGCTAAATCTAATTTAACAAACAAATTTACATTTATGATCCAGCAGGGAAAAATGCCCCATATTGATGAACTGCCTGCTTATTTATTTTTATACAAAGGTGCCACAAAGTCATTCAGCACCGTATAGAGACTCAGTATTGCGAGTGATCGAGTGATCCACCAGAAAAATGGTGGATTTCACAGACATATGTGCTGCCAGCTCCTGACCAGTACAACGCAACGTCACATCTGGCTGAGGACCGGAAAGACACGTAAATGCGCTCCAGCTTTTGGCGCGGCAAGCTAAAGTTTGTGTGCAACCCTAAAATAGCGTGTAGAAGGATATCTAAAGCCTTGAAATGTTTGGGGGAACGATAATTATGAAGCTATCATTAACATTGTGATTTGTATGATTTTGTAATTAATGACATCTGTTTTTCTTCCACCTTTTAGATGATGCTGACCAATCGCTACGACTACCTGCTGAGCAGCTATGAAAAGAAGACCTCGGCACTGGAAATAGTGGCCAAAATACAGGATACTGATACCACCTTCACTTATACCCAGATATTTCAGCACTGGTCGGACCTTAAACTCAGGAAGAGGCCCCGGGTGAGGAGATTCTTCCTCAAACATTTCCCAAGTACGTACATTACTATTACATGTTAGAAATACACAGCAGTGTTTATGAATGCTATTCTCTTCCAGTGAGGGAATGGGACTATAGGATCCGTCCCACCCGGAGGCGAGCAGTCCAGGCAGTACTGGATCGATCTGGGCGTAGTGAAGGTGGTGGCAGTCCAGTACCAAGGTCTTCCCCCTCCTCTGCAAGTCCCGATGAACAGCCGCTGGACCTGTCTGCAGAGGAGGGGCATCATCTGCTCGGCAGGCAACCGCAACAGGTGTCGGACCAGCACCACTCCGGTATGATTATCACACAGAAGCAAACAGGTACATGCACTGTAAGCACACACATTTCTTGTTTATATACTTTTAGATGCTAATGTTGCTAGTGAAGAGCCTGGAGTGGAGAGCCCACAAGGCCAAGCACCTAAGGTGCAAGGAAAAGGTAGGTGATGTCACACACACATTCTAATTTAAATGTCTTCATTAACAAATATGACATTCTAACTAACCCGATTTTTGCTTGCTCAACAGAGAAAGACCAGGAGGAGTGTGGCAGGCCCCAGAGAGGAGGGTGGTCCCCCAGGATCATGTCGTCCACCAGCCTAGTAAGTTTGTAGACAACTTAGTTGATTTACATTAGCATGCCTTCATCAACAGGTATTCCCTATCCCTAGCCTACAAACTTAGATTAATTTATGGCCCAATCCCTAGCCTAGAAAATTTGATTAATTTATGGCCCAATCCCTAGACTACAAAAATGCAATTCTGTGAGTACTCACCTGTAGAATTGTTTGAGGAATCATTCCAGACCCTCGTTACACTTGGGATTCCCTCCTTGCCGATAGGATGTGACTGCAAGACAAAAAAGTTGTGGCTCCTCCTGGCCCCATAAGTAGCAGCTGCCTCCTAACCAAGATCAGTACTTAAAAAGCAGTAAAACAAAAATCGCCGGGAGGCCCCTATATAGGAGACCATGTTACTTCACACGAACTCCGCTTGAATTCTCTCAAAATATAATTTTTTCTTTTCTTTTTTTTTATGCCAATGAAGATAATAAATGGACTAAACACCATCAAAAAAGCATAAAAAGATCATGACCCAAAAAGGGTGGGCCGGAGGGTCTGGAATGGATCCCCAGAAAAAACAATTCTACAGGTAGGTACTCCCAGAATTGCGTTTTTTCTTCCGATCCATTCCAGACCCTCCTTACACTTGGGATCTCAAAAAGCAGTGCCATCTATGGGCGGGATCCCAACCACAGCGTCAGCTGAGGCCCTAACATCCACCTTGTAAAATTTGGTAAATATATGAACCGACGACCAGGTGGCAGCTTTACAAACCTGTTCCACCGAGGCCTGATGCTGAAAAGCCCAGGAAGCACCAATAGCCCTAGTGGAATGGGCCGTGACCTGAAA
The DNA here is from genome assembly GCA_027917425.1 of Gastrophryne carolinensis. Lineage (NCBI taxonomy): Eukaryota > Metazoa > Chordata > Amphibia > Anura > Microhylidae > Gastrophryne > Gastrophryne carolinensis. The sequence continues at coordinate 99,453,450 of CM051240.1, read as the reverse complement.
AGGGGGTTCCTTCCCCTTGACCGAGTAGGCTTTCCACTGCCTGCCTAATCCACTTACTGACAGTGGATTTAGCTGGCGGAAGCCCCTTTCTCGGCCCTTCCGATATAACAAAAAGAAAATCCGACTTCCGGAAGGATTCTGTAGCTGCCATGTAATATCTTATGGCTCTAACTACATCCAAAGAATGAAGAGCCCTTTCCTTAGCATTAGACGGAACTGGGCATAAAGAAGGTAGAATTACCTCCTGATTAAGGTGAAAAGGAGAGACGACCTTAGGTAAAAAATCAGGCTTAAACAGAAAAACTACCTTGTCTCTGTGTAACTCAAAATAAGACCTCATACATAAGGTGGCTAATTCCAAAACTCGCCACACAGAGCTGACCAGGGCCACCTAAAATATCACCTTAAGCGTCAAAATGCTCAATGGAGCGTCAATCATAGGCTCGAAGGGAGGACCCTGGAGAGCCGATAGCACCAGATTCAAGTCCCACACCGGTAAAATAGGTTTGCGCGGTGGTCGGACATGAGTGGTTCCCTGAAAAAAAGTTTTAATGAGTCTACTTCTAGTGATATACTTCTGGAAAAAAATAGATAAGGCCTATACATGCCCCTTTAGGGTACTTAATTGTAGGCCCATTTCTAAGCCATCCTGCAGAAATTCTAAAATTCTAGAAACTGAATACCTTCTGCATGAAAATTTCCTAGCCTCACACCAGGAAATGAACGCCCGCCAGACCCTGTAGTAAATCTTGGAAGACGTCTCCATCCGGGACTGAATCATGGTATGAATAACCTTAGCCGACAAACCTCTCTCGGCTAAGATCGAGATCTCATTAGCCAGGCCGTCAAAGCCAGCATCTGTAAATTTGGATGCCGAAGCGCCCCCTGTGTGAGAAGGTCTGGATCGACTGGCAGGCGCCAATGATCTACAGACATCCTTACTATGTCTGAAAACCAACTTCTCCTTGGCCAGCGAGGAGCCACCAGAATGGTTGGTACTCCCTCCTGAGCCATCTTCTTTAGTACACGACCCAGGAGCGGGAGGGGGGGAAAAACGTACAGGGGCTTGAGTCTTGCCCAAGAGGTTGACAGGGCATCCGTTGCTATGGCCAGAGGGTCCCTTGACAGAGACATGAACTTCGGCCTTTTGTGATTGTGCCTGGATGCAAAAAAATCCATCTCCGGACAACCCCAGCGAAGGCAAAGGGCTTGAAAAAGCTTCTGACTGAGGGACCATTCTCCCCGACGCAGCGACCCCCTGCTCAATGTGTCTGCCTCCTGGTTCTCTACCCCCGGGATGTAAACTGCCGAGATGCAGGGAGCATTCTCCTCTGCCCAAACCAGAATCCAGCTTACTTCCCTTAGAGCATCCCTGCTCCGAGTACCCCCCTGACAGTTGACATAGGCTACCGCCGTCCGATTGTATGACTGGACCTGGACAGCTTGTCCCTTTAAACCGGGGGTTCAGATACTGAAGTACTAGCTCCAAGATATTTATGGGAAGCTGATTCTCCTTCGGACCCCACTGCGCCTGGATCTTCTGAGTCTGCCAGATGCCCCCCCAGCCTGTAAGACTGGCATCTGTGGAAACAATCTGCCACTGAGGTGTCAGAAAGGACCTGCCTACCAAAAGGTGCAGAGGGTCCAACCACCACAGGAGAGATTGCCTGGCTGAGGGAGTCAGAATAAAAGACTGATCCAGCGACTGCGGGGCTCGATTCCAGCTTGACAATAGATTTAACTGAAGAGGCCTCATGTGAAACTGGGCAAAAGGCATGGCCTCGAAGCAGGCCACCATGAGGCCTACCAGCATCATCCCTAACCGGATGGTCGGCTGCTGACAGGCCAGTAAGGACTCTATCTGGCTCTGAATTAACCAAGCCTTCTCCTCTGGTAGAAAAACTTTGACCCGGACTATGTCCAGAGACATACCCAAAAAATTCTTTACTGGCGCAGGGGTGATATGGGACTTCGGATAATTGATCACCCAGCCGAACTCTTCTAGGGTCGATAGAACAGTCTGCATGTCCTTCTCGATCTCCTGAAGGGACCCGGCAGAAATCAATAGATTGTCCAAGTATGGGATTATGCATATCCCCTGGCTTCTCAGAATGGCCATGAGACCTGCAAAGATCTTGGTGAATACCCTTGGAGTCGAGAATATGCCGAATGGAAGCGCCACAAACTGGAAATGCTTGCCTTCCAGAGCAAACCTCAGGAATTTCTGATGCCCTGGAAAAATCGGCATATGAAGATACGTGTCCCTTATGTCTATTGTGGTCATAAGACCTCCGGGCTGAATCGATCTTACCGCTGACTTCAGAGTTTCCATTCGGAAATGTTTCACCCGGATATACTTGCCGAGACCCTTTAAGTCTAAAATAGGACGCACCGACCCATCCTTCTTGGGAATTGTGAATAGGTTGGAGTAAAACCCCCGACCTGCCTCCTGAAAGGGTACCTGACAGATTACCCCTTTTTGAAGTAGATGCTGAACAGCGGCTCTCAGGGCATCTGCCTTTAACTGGTTCCGGGATGCCCCTGACCAAAAAAACCTTGCGGGCGGTCTGGCTGCAAACTCGATCTTGTAGCCGGATGACACCACCTCTTGGATCCAAAGATCAGCCACATGGCATCTCCAGATAGGAGCAAATTGCAAGAGCCGTCCCCCCCACCTACTCGGGTGAGAGCACCCCCTCATGCCGAAGTGGGTGGGGGGCTGGAGGTTTAGGCCTACTTCTCCAGGCCCCTCCTGCCCTGTTACGGACCCTGCCCCAAAAATCCCTACGGGAACATGAAAAGAAGGCGCCTCTACCGCTCCGAAAGGGCCGATATGATGCAGACCTTTGAAAGGGCCGAGCCGACCTCTTCCTCTGAGGAAGTTTACCATCCTTGACCATAAGGTCAAGCCGCTCCCCAAATAGTCTGCTCCCTAAAAAAGGTAAATCTGTAAGGGACCTTTTAGCGGCCAACCATTGTCTTAGCCATAAGGAGCGGCGCAAGGCAACCAGAAGGGCAGAGGTTCTGGCACCTAGCCTGACTGCATCATCCATAGCAGCGATAGTAAAAGTGTTAAAGTCCAAGCAAGCTCTAAACTCCTTGGCCTTCTGAGAGCGTCTGCAAGATTTAGCCTTGGCCAGAAGCTTCTTCACCTTTTTCCTCGAAGCCAAGGACACAATAGCCGTGGCACAAACCGGGCGAAGAAAGGAACCTACCATAGCAAAAGCATGGCGGGCCAACTTATCCATTCGTCTCTCCATGGGATCTCTTAAGGATGCATTAGTAGCAGAAGGCATGATAGAAGTATTGGACAAGCCTGATACTGGAGCATCAACTTCGGGTGGAAAACACCAAAGCTTAATCATGTCCGCCGGAAAGGGATACCTAGCGTCTAGGATCCTAGGAACAGCCAGTAACTTGTTAGGATTTTCCCACTCCTTTAAAACCATCCTGGAAAAATGCGGCTGTTCCGGAAAAACCTGCCTTTGTCTCACTGGCCTAAACAGGTCGTCCTTCCCTCTTTTTGCCAACTTAGAGGGGGTAATATTCAAGGTTTCAAAAACCGATGAAAGTAAACATTCTGTTTCATCTGAGAGAAGGGGATCCTCATCAGAAGAGAATAAAATAGAATTACTGTCCTCCTCACCGGAGCATAACTTAGAGCTGTTCGTCAATATATTCTTCCTACTCCTCCGAACCAAGAGGCAAATAAATCCTCTTCCTCATAAACTGGCTCCAAATGCCTACTTTTAAGGGTGGCTTTTTTTTTAGGGACGATCAAGGATGACTGTCTCTCTAAGTTATCCAACCTATGTGCCACATCCACCTGCGCCTCACTGCTTTCCCCTTCTCCGGGGGATATTAGAGTAGGCTTTACTATTATGGTCTAAACCAATTCTTATGGCGCAAGCGGAACATACTGTGCTGAAACTACCCAGGGGATCCTGCTTACATAAGGGGCAGAGCCTGCCCTGCACAAGCGGGATGCCGAATCACTATCCCTGATGCCTCCCTCATGGTGTTTGTTTTTTTTAATTTGCCAAAAAGACCTAAGGTCCTAAGCCTAAACCAATCCCAAGGGGACTGGGAGGAACCACAACCCTTTTTATCCTTCTTTATCCTTTATCCTTCTTACGAGACAAAAACAAGATGGTTTCTTACTGTCCCATACAAAATTAAAGAAAGCTACCTGTAGCTGCTTGCTGAAAGAACCCCCGTTCCGGCAACAGCGGAAGGGTTTGGAAAACAAATAAAAACCGGGGTAATATGTCCATTTGTAAAATATTAATTTCCCCCAACCACGAATATTGCTTTTTACCATAGGTACTCAGGTTGCTTATAGTGTTGTATTAAGGAGTGGGACATAATTCAATTTATAGAGCTTCCCAAGGTCAGTAGATAACAGAAATGAATATCTGGGGGGTTCATTTATCTAAATTGGAAAATCTCCTGCAGTAGCTTATGCACTTGCTCATCTAGAGAAATATTTAGTATCTCCCTTTTAGTCAGGTTGACCTTGAAATTACTTAGCCCACTAAACGATCTAACTCCCTACTGATAGAGGGAAGGGAGGTGCCTAGGCATGATGCAGAGCCACCATTGGGAGGGAAGGGAGGTATGGGGGGAGGTTACATACAACAGGAGATCATCAGCAAAAAAGGAAAGTTTGTATTCCCCTTCCCCACACAAAACCCCTTTAATAGAAGGGAAGCGTTAGCTAAGTGCTCCATGACTACAACATAGAGTAAGGGAGACGGGGCATCCCTGACTCGTGCCATTCCTGATATTGAAAGAACCCGAAAGAGCACCGTTAATTTTCACTTTAGCGGTGGGGTCATGATAGAGTGCCATGATTCTGTTCAACATTACTAGTCACATCCATATCTGGGACAGCGCAGCCCTCAAAAATCCCCAATGGACCCTGTCAAAGCCTTCTCCGCGCTTACCGTGAGGAGTCTTGATACCATTATCCTTGGCCTCCCTTCCCGAAACAAACATTGGCCTATAGCTGCACAGCAGGGTGGCGTCCTTACCAGGTTTTGCAATAACTGCGATATGTGCTTCCAAGGTTTGTCTCGGGAAGGGACAATGGCCGGACACTGAATTAAATACCTTCTTCAGGAAGGGGGTGACCAGGGGTCCGAGGCCCGGACTTTTCCCAGCAGGAATCCCTCCTATAGCCCTGGCCACCTCCTCCCGCAGTATAGGATCCTCCAGGGCCTGACACTCCTCCGGGGGGATAACTAGGAGGGCCGTCTCCATTACGTAACCATCAAGTGCCCCTTCTGGGTCCCGTTGCGCTCCTTGGGGGGAAGCATTGTCAATGTTATAGAGGTTGGAATAAAAAGTTTGAAACTCTTCCGCTATCTGGGGAGTATTATGTACCTCCTTTCCCCCAGCAGTTTTAATACTGGATATAAAGAAACAGCCTTGCCTTGGGTGGAGGGTCCGAGACAACAACCTACCGCACTTATCAGAGTGCTCCTATAGGCGTGCCCTACACCTGTCCCTGAATATGAGGTAGCATTGATCATACAGCCCTTTCAACTTCTGCCTCTAGTAAGTCACGCAGTCTCTTAGGAGACGAGAGGGCCTTGTGTGCCTCCTCCAGCGTATGTATGCGTCCTAGCGCGTCTTTGATCTGTTGCGCCCTCTCCCTCTTAAGCCTCGTGCCATGTTTGATGAAGACTCCCCGTAGCATACACTTAAGCGTTTCCCACTGTATCGGCAGTGAAGTATCATCGTTGCGGTGATCAATGTGGAAGTTTGCCACTACGGCCTTGACCTCTGCCATGTATGGGATATCTTTTAATAGGTTATCATTAAGACGCCATATGTACAGCCTGGGGGTCGCATCTGGAATTGGGAGGATCAGGAACACAGGGGCATGGTCCGACCAAAGCATCTGTCCAATAGAGGACTCAGGGTCAAGAATCTCCACACATCTACCAACTGAAGGGACTGAAGGGCTCTACGAAATCTATTAAGCTTAGAGTGTGGAATTGCGGACCTTCCCTGGGAGGATTCTATTCTTGGGTCCAAGACCAGATTAAGGTCCCCACCTACAACTATGGTTCCTTCCCCAAAATCTTCCAACAGACACAACATCTCCACACCCGCCTCCACCTGCCCCTGGTTGGGCAGATATAAGTTGCAAAAATACAATTCTGTGATTACTCACCTTGTAGAATTGGTATTATAAGTATGCAGCACGTCCTGCTCCAGATAATGATACATAACATCTGGGATTACCTCCACAAGAGGGCGCTTTACTGCAGAGATGGCAAAAGAGGCCCCTCCCAGTCCATATATACCCGGGACCTCCCATTAATTCCCCAGTATAGAAAAGCAGTAAGAGAACCAGGAGAAGCCAATAGAAACTTAACAACGTTAACAAGGAAAACAACCACCATAAAAAGGATCCAAGAATAAAGCTATCAGGGTGGGATGGAGCAGGACGTGCTGCATACTTATAATACCAATTCTACAAGGTGAGTAACCACAGAATTGTATTTTTCTAAGTATGCAGCACGTCCTGCTCCAGATAATGATTAATAACATCTGAGACATCCAATAGCAGTGTCCATAAAAAGGGTGGGGATCCCAAAAAGCAACAACGCGCAGTTCAAACCACTGCCGCCTGCAGAACCTTGCGGCCAAAAACAGCATCCGCAGAGGCCCTAACATCAACCTTGTAAAACTTAGAAAAGGTATGAACAGAAGACCAAGTAGCAGCCTTACAAACTTGTTCAACAGAAGCCTGGTGTTGGAAGGCCCAGGAGGCCCCAACAGCACGGGTAGAATGAGCAGTAACACGGAAAGGAGGATCCTTTCCCCTAGCAGAATAGGCCTTAAAGATAGCCTGATGAATCCATTTGCTAATAGTAGACTTAGCAGGAGCCAAACCCTTCTTGGGACCCGAGGGAACCACAAACAAGGCATCCATCTTTCTGAAAGGCACAATCGCCACCAGATAGCATGTCAAATTCCTGACCACATCCAGAGAATGCAAGGCCCTCTCGGAGTTACCAGGATTAGGACACAAGGAAGGAAGCACAATGTCCTGATTGAGATGGAAGGAAGAAACAACCTTAGGCAAGAAATCTGGTTTAAAGCAGAAAACCACCTTGTCCTGGTGTCTCTCAAAGTAGGGGGCCTGAATAGACAGTGCCGCCAACTCGCCTGACCGAGGTGATAGCCACCAAAAAGGCCACCTTCAGATTAAGGATAGACAAAGCAGCCTCATGCACAGGCTCAAATGGAGGACCCTGAAGGGCAAACAAAACAAAATTCAAATCCCAGACTGGCAACAGGGTATTACGGGGAGGACGCACATGAGCGACCCCCTGGAAGAATGTCTTGACCAGAGGATGTAGAGCGAAGGACCTCTGGAAGGAAACAGCCAAGGCAGACACGTGACCCTTCAAAGTACTGAGCTGAAGACCCAAATCCAAACCATGTTGAAGGAACTCCAGGATCCTAGGAATGGAGAACACACGACAGGGAAGGGCCCTAGACTCACACCAGTCAATGTAAGTCCGCCAGGTCCTATAGTAAATGGTAGAGGGGGATTTCTTCCTAGCCCTGACAAGAGTATGAACAACAGAATCAGACAATCCTTTCTCCCTTAGGATGGATGTTTCAGCAGCCAGGCCGTCAAAGCCAGCGTTTGTAAATTGGGATAACAAAGCCGTCCTTGAGTGAGAAGGTCTGGAACCAAGGGAAGAGTGTACTGATCTACTGCCAACTGCACAACGTCTGCGAACCACACCTGTCTTGGCCACCTGGGGGCCACCAGAATGGCTGGCACCCTCTCCTGCACCAACTTGGGCAGAACCTTGCTCAGAAGAGGAAACGGAGGGAAGAGATACAGGAGACCGAATCCCTGTCAGGGCAGAGATGGAGCATTCACCGCCAAGGCCAGAGGATCCTGGGACAGGGAGACAAATGCTGGGAGCTTGTGATTGTGGCGAGAAGCAAACAGATCCACGTCCGGCATCCCCCAACGGCGACATAGGGATAGGAAGACCTCGCTGCTGAGGGACCATTCCCCCAGGAGAGAGGCCCCCCTGCTCAGGGAATCCGCCTCCAGATTCTCCAGTCCTGGAATGTAAACTGCTGAGATGCACGGAACATTGTCCTCGGCCCAGGACAGAATCATGGACACCTCCGAGGGCACTCTTGCTCCGAGTCCCTCCCTGATGATTGATGTAGGCGACCGCCGTCTGGTTGTCGGAGTGAGCCTGGACCGGCAGGCCCCGAAGGTGAGGATTCAACTGTGCCAGTACCAACCGAACCGCCCTCAGCTCCAGGACGTTGATGGGAGCGTAAGCCTCCTGAGGGCCCCACAGCCCCTGGAATTGAAGGGCTCTCCAGTAGCCCCCCCAACCTGACAGACTGGCATCTGTAGTGACCGTCTCCCAACATGGTGCCAGAAATTATCTGCCCCCAGAAGATTCCTCGAGTCCAGCCACCACAGGAGGGACCGCCGACCCAGAGGAGAGAGAACAAATGCCTGATCCAGAGACAGAGGACTCTTGTCCCAGACTGAAAGGAGATGGAGCTGAAGGGGTCTCATGTGAAATTGAGCATAAGGGACTGCCTCGAAGCAGGCCACCATCTGTCCCACCAATTGCATCCCTTGCTTGATGGTAGGACGAGGACTGGACAGCAGGAAATGAACCAGAGCTTAAAGAGAATCCACCTTCTGCTGAGGAAGAAAAATCCTGGCCTGAATGGTATCCAGATTCATACCCAGGAAGGGGGGGTCACCCAGGACGGGGAAAGGGAGGATTTGGGATAATTGATCACCCATCCGAACATTTCCAGGGCAGTCACCACCGTCTGGGTATCCAATTCTGCCTGCTGGAGAGAATGAGACGTAATGAGGTGGTCATCCAGATAAGGGAGAATGCGAATGCCCCGGCCTCTGAGAAGGGCCATCACACCCACCAGCACCTTGGTGAACACTCTGGGGGCTGAGGTGAGACCGAAGGGAAGTGCCATAAATTGGTAGTGCTGGTCCTCCACGGCGAACCTGAGGAACCACTGATGCCCTGGGAAGACCGGCACATGAAGGTAAGCATCCTTGATGTCTATGGAGGTCATGAAGTCCCCCGAGCGCAAAGAGCTGATCGCAGAGCGCAGGGTCTCCATGCGAAAGCGTCTGGTCCTGATGAACTTGTTGAAAAGCTTTAAGTCCAGGATGGGCCTGATGGAACCATCCTTTTTGGATACTATGAAGAGATTGGAATAATAACCCTGACCTCTCTCCCTCGTAGGGACCGGACAAATGACCCCCATATCCAATAGGTTCTGTACAGCTAGAAAGACCCCGAACTGCCAGGGGGTCTAGAGGAATCCGAGACCTGAGGAATCGTGGAGGAGGCCATACTGCAAACTCTAGCTTGTAGCCAGAGGACACAACCTCCAGAATCCACCTGTCTGAGACCTATTGTCTCCAGACATGAGCCGCAGCCGTCCCCCCACCCATAAGGGTAAGGGGGCGCCCCTTCATGGCTGAGCGGGCTTGGTGGCAGATTTGGGCTTGGAGCCCCAGGAGGATCCGGGATGGGCACGGCCTCTGCCCTTGCCGCAGAAGTCTCCCCTGTGCCCCTCAAAAGGACAACCCCTCCCTGACCTGTATCCACGAAAGGAGGGAGTAAAGGACCCCGAACCCCTAAAGGGCCACGGCTGTCTTTTGCATTGGGGCAACTTACCTCCCTTTGCAAAAAGGTCCAAACGGTCACCGAAAAGGCGCAGCCCCTTAAAGGGTAGCCCTGTGAGAGCCTTCTTAGCAGCTTTGTCAGCTGCCCACTGGCACAGCCAAACCGAGCAGCGAATAGAAACAACCAGAGCCGAGGTCCTGCTACACATCCTAATGGTGTCATCTAAGGCAGAAAGAACATACGCGATAAACATCTCACATTGTGATAAGGCTCTGAACTCGGCACTAGAAGAACAATCAGGGGAACCTTCCAGAAGGCCCTTGACCAGAGCCCTAATAGCCACCGCAGTAATAGCAGACGCACAGACCGGGCGCAGGGCCGATCCTACACAGGCAAAGGCATGGGAAGCCATCTGATCAATACGCCGGTCCTCACTATCCTTTAGGGTAGTGGAATCAGGGGAATGCACCACAGAAGTGTTGGACAACCCCAAAACAGGGGCATCCACTTCTGGGGGAGTTGACCAACATTTAACCACATCCGATGAAAAAGGATACCTTTTATCCCATCCCTTAGGGATACCAGGAAGCCGGCTAGGCCGCTCCCATTCCTTGAGAACCAGATTATTAAAATGTGCCTGTTCAGGAAATTCCAAACGTGGCTTTGCAGTACCGAACAATTAACCCTGCTCCTTTGGCACTGCAGCAGGAAGGGAAAAGGAAAGCACTTCAAAGATTTGAGTCCAAAGTCTATGGGAGTCATCAGCATCCCAATGCTCTGAGCCGGCATCAGCGCCAAGGCAATGCTGAGAATAATTCCCCTTCCTCAAGAGGGGCATAGTCAGATAAATCAAGGAAATCTTCAGTCTCCATAGGAAAGGCTGACGCAGCAGGCGCCACATGCCGTCTCTTAGCTGGGGCCTTACGGACCGCAGAGCTAGCAATCAATCTCTGAATGTTGGCCAGCCTGGAAGAAACATCCGGCTGAGACTCCCCACTAGTATTAATCTCACTGGGAGTCCTAATCAAGCAAGGGGGTGTGGGAGAAGAAATGGTGGGCGCAGACCCAGGCAGCCCAGAATGCCGCGCAAGCACCTGCTGGGCGCAGGGTACACAGACCCACACATCGCTCACAGGGGATGCCCCACACACCGCCGGGCTTGTCCCGATTGGACCCCGAGCACAATATCCTGTAAAGCCTCCATATGGCGATTTTAGTGGCACAACTGGCCAGTAGGAATTACGCTGTACAGCTACACGGGATGCCCCAAATGTCCGCTAGGATAGTGGGAGGATTTAAATTATTAGGCCTCTAATAAAGTTACATAGAACTAATAGAGGGCACAGGACCGGGAGAAACCTCTAAACCAGTTTCCCTGCCTGTGAGACATAAAAACATTACACCCCATCAGTTGTACAGAAAAAAAGAAATGGATAATGGCAAAATAAGGCCCGCTGGGGCACTCCCGGACCGCCGAAGAGCTAGCAATCGTCCAGGCAGCAGAGACAAGATGGTGCTGGAGGACTCTGAAGAGGCGGGCCGCATGAGGTGAGATGCGGAATGCGGCAAGCGCTAAGCCACGCCCCCTCCAGGAAGCGCGGGGACAGGCCGAGTAGATGCCAACCAGTACACAGTAGGCCGCGGAGTGACGTCGCCGCTGACGCCGCAAGGCGCGCGTGTCAGCGGCGGGAGAATCAAATATGACAAGGGAAGAGGTGAAGCGCTGATCAGAGTACCAGCGCGAGAAAGTCAAGGACACAGTCACAGCTTTGCACAGTGGTGTGAAGGCAAGCACTCACACAACCAGATGCTCACCCCCCCCCCCCCCCGACGAACCGGGATAGCGGGAGAAGGAGGTAGTTGGATGCCCATAAAGACACCCAAAATATGTAAGGGAGGGCATATAGCGGACGGGGCATCCCAAGTCAGGTTCACCATACCTGGACCGCCTATCCTTTGGTGGGGGATTTGCAGTGGAGCAAGCTCCCAGTAAAGCACTTCTAAAGGTGCTGCCTACCATCACCCGACCACGCAGCCAAGGCTGGGAGGCAGAATAAAAGGTGGAACGGGTGGGAATAGTCCTACAGGGCCACGGGCCACCTGCGAGAAGAGAAGCCATCATCTTGTCCTTCGCAGCCCACTGCAGAGAAGAAACTGGGGAATTAGTGGGAGGTCCCGGGTATATATGGAGAGTATATATGCCATCTCTGCAGTAAAGCGCCCTCTTGTGGAGGTAATCCCAGATGTTATGAATCATTATCTGGAGCAGGACGTGCTGCATACTTAGAATAGGATTATGTCCACTTTTTCCTTATGGAACCCATACAGAACATTTGCCCTTTTCTCGGGGATATTTAACCCCCTAGCATTAAATGTACTGAGTTTAAGGCTCGACATTGTGGTCAGCGTGCAAGGGGAGCGGCCCAGGACAAATGAGACCGCGGGGTTCGGCCTATGATGTGTCACCTGAACCGAGGACCAAGTCCATGAAGGTAAGAAGTTAAGAGCAAGGGAAAAAACAGAAGAGTACAGAAAAACGGGTGAAAAACAGAACCTTATAAAGCCCTACTTCCTACAGGTGAGGGCAAGTAGGAACTAAGTGGGGCTAAATCTCCGATATCCACGCAAATCCCACCGGATCAGAGCCCTACGGGATGGCATGGAAAACTTATTGGGGAAGTGACCTCGCTTCCCTCTGTATCGCAAGTTGAGGCACCCGCCTTAACCTCTATATCATTTGGCCACTTTGCCGCTTCTAGTATCACCCCTTTAACCACCATTTCACATTCTCACTTTAACAGCATAAACAATGAATAAATGACTAACCTCTATAAAATCGTTTGAATAGGATCTCACCCGATTAGCTCTCTTCTTCGGCCGGGTAGAGCAATCCGTCCACCCACAAAACACTGGACCCCGGGGTGAGACCCCCCGAACCAGCCAACCGGCGCAGGGCCACGCCGCACCCCGGCCAGCCACGGCCCATATGCCCGTCTCCGGTGGTATGTCCCGCAACGACCGCCCGGGCCTTGCGCGCCCCCGCCCCACCCGGCCCACATCCCGGCAAACCACATGCATAGCTATAAACATATGACATATAACATATAACCTGCCCCCCATGATGCTTCTCTCCGCACATCCTCACTCCTGCATGCCGAAGCCATGCCCCATATTAACTTGTTTTTAAACGTGAGTGCAGTTCTTATACCTGAGGGTATTAAGCTATTTTTTCAAGTTCTGTCCAACCTCGGCCCATTTATATACCCTGTATTGGAAATATGTGGAAATTAGGATTTTGTTTAAAAGATTGAAGCTTTTTCAATGTCATTCAAAGTACATTGCATGACTGGTGATGGGATGAATTTGAACTTTAACAATTTACCACTCAGTCTGCATACAGCCCTCTACCGGTGAAGAAATAATAGGACAGTACAAAGGAGTCAGGGGGATTCACCAACATTGCATATGAGCTAGATAGGGTTCCTTTAATATGACCCACCCCCGTGCAGATTTTCTCACATTGGGTTAAGGCTCTTGGTACCTGAATTGCACGTGAAATAGATTTTTGGTAGTGGGAAAGTTGGAGTGCCTGCCACTCGCTGAGGGGCCACAAAGAAAGCCTCCCAGCTAGTTCCCCCAGCCCGCACCACTCCCTCCTCTCTCTCAAGTGCTGAATTCTGAAGCAGTTTTGTTTTGCCCAGGCCTGGAAGGGAGAATCAGAGAGACTCACTGGGAAGTCAGGGTGGCCAATAACTGGAGTCAAGGGTGAGAGGGGAGGGGAGATGTCCGCCTCCGGGAAAAACTTCGCCGATATCCTCCTAGTTGGGCCCATCGTCGGGTGTTTATTCAGCGCTGGGAAGTGATTGACCAGGATCCAGGGGAGACCTGCAAGGACAGTAGGGGATTCAGCCTGTTCAATAAGGGTCCATTGCTTATAGTTAGCGTGCCTGCACCAGTTTATGTGGACCAGATGGGCCACCGCCGATGCCCCCCGCAATCTTCGAAAGAGCTAACAGGGAGGCTGCCAGAGGGTGAGATTTCCCCACCCACACAAACCTCAAGCACAGGCCCAAGAGCTTTTTAAAGAATGCCTGTGGGACCTCTACTGGCAGGGCTTGGAACAGATATAATACTCTGGACAAGATGTTCATTTTTATGATGTTCGCTCTACCGAACCAAGTGTAGGTGCCCCGGGACCATCTCTGCAGGTCCTCCTCTACCCTCCTCAGCAGCGAGGGGAAGTTAGAACTGTATATTTTCTGGGGGAGTGTTGGTATTTGTGTACCCAGGTAGGTTATAGCCTCTCGTTCCCAGGAGAAGGAAAAGTTCTCCATAATGTGTTCCAGTATTTTGCATGGAACAATGACATCAGCATAGGCTGCGACCTTGTGCTCCACCTGTCCAACATGGATACCCGCTATGTCAGGGTTCTTTCTGACTGTGCAGAGGAATGTTTCCAGGCACAGAATAAAGATCAAAGGGGAGAGTGGCCAACCTTGCCTCGTACCGTTGGCCAGAGTGAAGGCCCTGGAAGGGAGACCATTCACCCTGACCGACGCTGAGGGGACTGAGTAAAGGCCGAAACATATTTTCCCCCAGGCCAATGTGCCTGAGAAGTCCCAACTGACCCTGTCGTATGCCTTTTCGGCATCTGTCGAGAGAAGGACTGAAGCTATATTATTTGAATGTGACCAATGTATCAGATTGATTACCCTCGTGGTATTATTCCTGCCCTCCCTCAATAGGACAAAGCCCACCTGGTCCGAATAAATCAGAGAAGAAATATATGGAGCCAATCTGTCCGCGATTATTTTGTTAAAAGATTTTTAGATCGCAATTTAGCAGAGATATGGGTCTATAACTACCACACTGCGTCGGGTCCTTGCCTTCCTTCGGTATGACAGTTATACTAGCCCTAAGAGTGTCCCTGGGCAGAGCCAACCCATCCTTGATGGAGTTGAAGGCCACTACAAACTGGGGGCCGAGGGTCTCCACAAAAATACCTTATAATAGCTCAGGCCGAAGCCATCAGGGCCCAGTGCCTTGCCCGGCTTCGCGTTTTTAATGGCTCTCGATAATTCATCTAGTTTGATCTCCCTATCAAGAGAATCTATCACCTCCTGTTTCAGTAAGGGGAGACCCCCACCCCCGAATGTAGGTGGCTATATTATCCTGTTGGTCTGCAGTCTGGGTTTGGGGCAAGTTGTAGAGGGCCTCATAGTAGTCCCTGAACGAGTTTGCTATGTCTGCCATCAAGCACGTCCTGTTCCCCCTTGCGTCGAGAATGATTGGGATTAAATTCTTGCCACGCTGAACTCTGAGGGATCTGGTCAATTCCCTACCAAATTTATTACCAAATTCATAAAAAAATCTACGGAATCTAACTGCCATGCCCCTCACCTCCCCGAAGCAGATGTCCCTGAGGAAGTACCGTAGTCTTGTTAATTTGGCTCCCACCTCCCCCGACAGTTGGTGGAGGGCTTCCAATTTGATAATTTATTGGGTTACCTTGATAATTTGTTAATTTCTCTCCTTCTTTAGGCGGGCTCCGTGCTTGATTAGCACCCCTCTGATCACACATTTGTGGGCCTCCCACAGGGACATCCGCGAGACCTCCCCATTGCTATTCAATTCAAAATATTCCCTAATGGCCTTCTGGAAGTCCTCCCTGACCATGGCATCCTGTAGCAGTGTATCGTTAAACGGCCACTGGCACCTAAAGAGGGGAGCATCCGTGATGGACAGGGTGAGGTTAATCGGGGCATGGTCTGAGAGTAATATGTCTTATATCTGTGTTCACTATGAGATGTAAAAACACCAATCAATGCGGGAATATGAGCTATGTGGAGTGGAGAAAAAAGGGTAATCTCAACCTCTGGGGTTGAGGGTCCGCCACACATCCATCAACTGATTGTTGAGGAGCAAATTCTTTACTTTTTTGAGAGTTGAGAAGGGGACATGGGAGGAACCCCTGGACGTGTCCAGGGACGGATCTAAGGTCAGATTGAAATCCCCACCCAACACTAAGATCCCTTCTGTGAAAGTGGCCAATTTATCTAGAGTCGACTGTACTGGCTGTTGTTGGGGCTATAACAGGTTACCAAGGTCACTTTCTGGGAAAAGGGTGGCCCCTTAACAAAAAGGAACCTCCCTTCAGCATCCTGAAGGTAATCAAGATGGGACCAAGGTAGAGATCCGGCCACTAGGATCGCCACCCCCCTGCAATTTAGAGTCTGGGGAAAGGCTATGATACTGGTGTGAGAGCGCCCCTTCTTCAGGTGGGTCTCCTGCAGGAAGGCAATATGGGATTTCAGACATTTAAAATCTCTGAGGATGGAGGTTCTCTTAATTGGGGAGTTCAGACCCTTGATATTGAGGTTTGTGCACCTAACCGCGGACATACTGAGCACTTGAGTGCAGATCTAATGAGGGCCTATGGAGAGTATCCATGTGGGGAGCCACTCACGGGGCAGGGAGGGCACCACCGGGGGGCAAGAATAAAAGGACTAGGGAGAAAAAAAGTCAGCAAAAAGAAAAAAAAAAAAAAGGGAGAGAAAGGGGGTAGTAAATCAGAAAGAAGGACTAAAGGATAAAGGAAAGAAAGGACAGACAGGTAAAACGTGGAAGAGCAAAAAAGGGAAAAATGCAAAACAGGTATAAACAATTATACCGCTCCAACTAAGCGGAAAGAAAACCTTTCCAAAAACTGGGTGCCCCCTTTCCCCCGTACGAGGCCGGAGGAGAGGCCTATTTCGGGTACGAGGCGGATCAGAGGGGAAGCAGAGATCCCTCCGGCCAGCCGCAACCCCGGCCAATTGGCTCCACAGCGGCTCAATTCGCCGTAGAGAACCATAGTGTGGGGGGGCCACCCAACACCAACTCTAAGTGGGCACATAAGTGAATAAAGACACTAGCTTGAGATTTCCCACGCTCCGACCACCGCAAGTCAAGAGGGTCGATCGCCATATCCTGCGGCGAGGATTCACGAGGCCCGGGAAGGGCCTCCCTAGTCATACAGCTTCCAGAAGGTCCGAGCATGGGAGAATGCACAGGCATGTACTACAAAGTGACTGAAACTTAACTCAGCAAAGCGAGAAAAAAATTAACTCGTACAAATGCATAAGGCTATATAAGGGATATCAAGTGTCCGCTCTAGCAGCAGGGTGCCTAGACTTCATTGTCCATGGGCCGGCGGGTATCTCCCTCTCTTCTACCCCTCCTGATATTGGGTGTGACGGCCCCCCCTGGCCAGGCGGGGTCCAGGCCTACCTGCCTGCCTACAGGCAGGTAGGCGCTTATTTTCTTGCCCTGTTGCGCTGGAGGGGTCCTCTGCCCTCTCCTCTTCTTCGCCATGTCAGGTGAATCGGTGGGGTGTCACGTAGCCCCCAAAAATGTTGGATTTTCACCCGGCCGAAGGGCGCTCACAAAAAATGCTGCCTCAACTGCTCATATCCGGCCACGCCCCCCGATATGCTGTCTTTAAATAAATTTATCAAACTACAACTGATATAGATTATCAGGATTCTGACTGCCCACCCCCCCCTCTGCTTACCTTACTTCTGCAAGGTCCAGACTACCTGATGCGCACCAGCGAGCCCGGAATAGAATGGGGAAGCACCCCTTAGAGTCAGGATACCTAAGGCGAACATAAAGGTATATTTCAAAATCAAATACCGTATTTTTCGCCCTATAAGACGCACTTATTTTTCCCCAAAAGTGGGGGAAAAAGGTCAGTGCGCCTTATCGGGCGAATGTAAAAAAAAAAAAAATATATATACATATAAAAAAAAAAACACTCACCCGTCCCCGGCGCTCCCGCGTTGTCTGGCACACTGCGAGAGGCCAGAGGAGCGGCGGGGGCTCTGTCCCAGCCCCGCCGCTGCGATCGCTGTCTTTTCAGGCAGCGATGACAGCGGCGGGGCCAGAGACAGAGCCCCTGCCGCTCCTCCATCTGCTCCTCCACACGCGAGCACGAAGGTCCCGGCAGTGGGTGGGCGTGGCCTGCACCGGTGCAGGCCACGCCCGCCCGCTGCCCGGACCTTCGTAATCGCATGTGGAGGAGCAGATGGAGGAGCTGCGGGGGCGCCGTCTCTGGCCCCGCCGCTGTCATCGCTGCCTGAAAAGACAGCGATCGCAGCGGCGGGGCCGGGACAGAGCCAGCTCGTGAATGGGGTGGGCGTGGCCTGCGTCGGCGCAGGCCACGCCCACCCCATTCACGGAGCCGGCGGCTCAGTTTTTTTGTTTTTTTTTTTACTATGGCGCCTGCCTATACTAACGGGGGGAGGGGGGTGGGAATGGGGGGAGAGGGGCTACACAGCCTATGGGAATGGGGGGATGGGGATGCCACACAGCCTATGGGAATGCGGGGAGGGGTATGCCACACAGCCTATGGGAATGGGGGGATGGGGATGCCACACAGCCTATGGGAATGGGGGGATGGGGATGCCACACAGCCTATGGGAATGGGGGGATGGGGATGCCACACAGCCTTTGGGAATGGGGGGAGGGGTATGCCACACAGCCTATGGGAATGGGGGGATGGGGATACCACACAGCCTATGGGAATGGGGGGAGGGGTATGCCACACAGCCTATGGGAATGGGGGGATGGGGATGCCACACAGCCTATGGGAATGGGGGGATGGGGATGCCACACTGCCTATGGGAATGGGGAGAGAGGGATGCCACACAGCCTATACTAATGGGGGGAGGGGGAAAGCCACACAGCCAATGGGAATGGGGAGAGAGGGATGCCACACAGCCTATACTAATGGGGGGAGGGGGAAAGCCACACAGCCTATGGGAATGTGGGGAGAGGGATGCCACACAGCCTATACTAATGGGGGGAGAGGGGGATGCCACACAGCCAATGGGTATATGGGGAATGGGAGGGGGGGATGCCACACTGGATATACAGGGAATGGGATGGGGGCATGCTACACTGTCTATGGAATGGGGGCATCCCACACTGCCTATGGGAATTGGATAGGGGAATGCCACACTGTCTGTAATGGTGCGTTTTTGGTTTAAAATTTTTTTTTCTTATTTTCTTCCCCCAAATCCTAGGTGCGTCTTATGGGCAGGTGCGTCTTATAGGGCGAAAAATACGGTAGTTATTTCAGGATGTCACAAATCTATTTTGGCAGCTTAAAAAGTTATTTCTAATGACATGCACTCCAAAATTATAGCTAAAAATGCAGCCCAGAAGCTCAGAGTTGGAAAACACAAGTGTTACATTTGGATAAAATATTATATTTTTACAGATAGGAAACAAAACAAGGCACTTAGAAGAACTGACCATGCCAATGTGTCTGCCAATGTAAATGTCTATTTTTTGCCATCTGTAAAAACATTCTCATTGTCATGTTTTCACTTTTCCAGCCTGTGGTTGAGTGCAGATAGATGTGAATTAAACTGCCAACAAAATGGTCATTTCATGTCAAAATTCTGTATAGTTTATCTCTCCAGCTTCAACATTTTAAACTATCTGCAATTTTTTAATACATAAAGACATATTGAAAATTATTTTGTTTTTATTACATTTCTGTACAGTTTTCCAAATATTGTATTTTGTAAGCATTTGCTTAGGACTTAGATTAAATGTTTACCATAAACAAGCTGCTCTGTCACATGGGGACCTGGAAACTGCTACTGCCCCTACTGGAGGGTGATGTGTAAACCAAACACTTCTGCAACTGTTTCTGGGCCTCTACGGCATAGGGCAAGACGCAGAAAGCATAGAATGTTAGCAAAGCCAGGGCAGAGAAGGTTGGACGGTATGGGTTAAGGAACCTGTGGACCAGCCCCCATTCTGAAGCAGAGTTATCTTGAATGTCATGTAGAATAGATCAGTTGTACCTACAACACATTATTTAAAGTAATCCTATATGATATTCTAAGTGATACATACCATATATTAACCACTTCCTCATTCACAAGTGGCTGGCAATCAAGAGACTGCTGGTGACAAATCTGAATTTCCCAGTGTGTTTGCAGATCCAACCTGAATGTTTTCTGTTGGTCACCTGATTAACTGCCATTTGTTTATCTTTGCTCCATCCAAACCCTCCCCCTTGCCCCAGTTCAACCCCACCCATCCCCCAGCTCTGTCCCATCCATCCCTCTCCCCACCGTTTTTTTCATCCAATCCCTGTCCCCTCATCTTTTCCTGATCCAGTCCAGTCTCTCTAATCCATCCATTCCTGTCCTACCAGTCTTGCCCAGCCTCCCAGCTCTACCCCATCCATCCCTGTCCTAGTCCTGCCCATCCATTCCATTTTACAGCTCACTCTCCAACCATCCATGCCCTTCCTGTTCTGTCTATCCATCCCTCTTCCTTACAGCTTCTCCGAGCCCTTGGGTCTCCTTCTGGTACAGATTAGTGGTGAAGTAACCCTCAGAAAATGCCAGCCGTTCTGTAGATCAACACCTACAACCCATAGTCACCAGATTATCATCTTATGTCAAGGATACAGGACACATCCTACTAATTCTGGATGAACTGTGGGTTGCCCCGGATGCAACCTTGGTGACTCTTTATGTGGAGGCCCTGTACTCCAGCAATCACCATGGGGAAGGATTACGAGCAGTTGAGAGCTTCCAGAATGAACTAGAAATATCAAAACACAACCATAACCTGTTCCTGCTCCAGCTCCTTAAATTCATCCTTACCCACAACCTCTTCCTCTTCAAGGGACAACTGTACCACCATATAAAGAAAGCGGCAATGGGGAGGACCTGTGTCCCATCGTTTGCAAACCTGTATCTGGGGTGGTGGGAGAAGGAGTTGTGGGCTGTGGATGAGATGACCCAGTACCTGTGCCATGTGGCAGAGTGGCACAGGTACATAAATTACATCTTGGTCATCTGGGAAGGCCAAAGCAGGTACTGGAGTAATTTATGGTAAAGCTCAACCAAAACAATGTTAATTTCAATTTTACATGTCAATATCACCAACAAAAAATTACCTTTTTGGATATAGAAATTATGAAAAATTCATTTACATCACCACTAATCTGTATTGGAAGGAGATCTCGGCAAACACCACGTTGCGGGCCACAAGCTCACACCCAATGCATCTTCTTCATAGCATCCCCTACGGAGAGTACATTCGGGCAAGAAGTAATTGCACCACGTTAGAGGCATTCAATAAGGAAGCAGCTACAATACGCTCTAGGCTGCATGAAAGGGGATACAAAATGCCTATCTTAAAAGCAACTTACAAAGAATCCAAGAACCTTAACAGACAGGAGCTTCTATACAGAGCCAAGATCAATAAAGAACAACAGGGGCCAGCTTTGATCCTAACCTACACAGGGGCCCACAAACACGATAAATTCTAAAAACTCACCGGTCAGCTCTTTTAAACAATCAATACCCTACAGACGTTTCTTTTGAAAGAACCGAAAATTATTTTCATAAAAATGAAAAATCTAAGACAGGCTAGTACACAGCTACTATGATGAAAAAAGAAGGAAGAATGCTGTAAGGTTAAGGGAACTTTCCAATGCAGTGGGTGTAGCACGTGCAAGTATATAAAAATCAGTTCCACTGTGTCAGTAGAAAACAATGGTGTTTTAAAAGCACAACATTACATAAATCGCTCAACGAACAACGTAATATATCTCCTCACATGTTCATGTGGGAGATATTACGTAGGAAAAACTAATTGTCACTTAAGAAAGCGTACAAAGACACCGGTGGGTAGCCACTTCATACAACACCACAACAAAGACCAGAGTACCCTACAAGTTCAGGGTCTTGATAGAATACACAATCCACCAAGTGGGGGTAACAGAAAAAAATCGGAAACTAGGTGGATATAGCGCTTAGTGGCATCCCAATTCCGTCTTAATGAACTTTAAGCTTCGTATCATACCTGTAAAAGCAGAATGTACAATAAAGCTGAAAGAAATATATTGCCAAGTTGGCTATGTTATGATAATGTTTGGTCAATTAATAATGCACTGGGATAATTGCCTTAGCTATGTATAATTTAAGATAAACAACAATGTACTGTACTATTAGAATGATAACACAATATTGTAAACCAGAGGGGACTTGGTGGACTACCCACAAAAAATACATATAAATTAATACAAAATACCATTTTGTGAGTACTCACCTGAAAAATGGATATTATCGGTGTGCCACACACCCCGCTTCCCTTTTAATACTTACGATCGGGTTACTCCACCAGCAGGTGGCGACGTGTAGGGAGAAGTCTTGAAAACGAGCCCCTTCCGGCCTATATATACCTGGGACATCCCACTGAATCACCAGTTATTTAAAAAGCAGAAAGACAAGGTACCAGGAAATCCAACGGTAACCTCAAAATAAAGAGAAGCTTCACCATATAAAGGATTCGGGATACCGAAAAGGGTGGGAGTGAAGTGGGGTGTGTGGCACACCGATAATATCCATTTTTCAGGTGAGTACTCACAAAATGGTATTATTCTCGGTGTGCCACACACCCCGCTTCCCTTTTAATGCTTACGATCGGGACATCCAAAAGCAGTGTCCACAAGGGATGGGTATCCAAAGGCAAGGTGAAGCATAACTTAAATGACTGCAGTCTGCAGAACTTTACGGCCAAAAACAGCATCCGCTGAGGCCCGCACATCAACCTTGTAAAACTTAGAAAAAGTATGAACAGAAGACCAAGCGGCCTTACAAACTTGTTCAACAGAAGCTTGGTGCTGAAAAGCCCAAGACGCTCCAACGGCGTGAGTAGAAGGAGCAGTGATACGAAGAGGAGGAACTTTCCCCTTAGCAGAATAGGCCTCAATAATGGCCTGACGTATCCATTTGCTAATGGAAGATTTGGCCGGCGCCAAACCCTTCCTAGGCCCACAGGGCATAACAAAAAAGGCATCAGTCTTACGAAGAGAAGAAGTAATAAATCAAATAGTACTTAACACAGCGTACTACATCCAAACAATGCAAAACCCTCTCCTTGTCATTCTTAGGCTTAGGACACAGGGAGGGAAGAACAATATCCTGATTCAAATGAAAAGCAGAAACAACCTTAGGAAGAAAGTCTGGTTTGAACCAAAAGACCACTTTGTCCTGATGCCTCTCAAAGTAGGGCGCCTGAATAGACAAGGCCGCCAACTCCGAGACACGCCGAACCGAAGTGATAGCTACCAAGAAAACAATCTTCTGAGTCAGGGTAGACAAAGCAATATCTTGCAAAGGCTCAAAGGGAGGAGCCTGAAGAGCAGAAATAACCAAATTCAAGTCCCAAACAGGGAGTAATGGTTTCCTGGGAGGCCGCACATGAGTAACCCCCTGGAAAAAAGTTTTAACTAAAGGAAGAAGCGCGAAACGCTTCTGAAAAAAGATAGATAAGGCAGAAACCTGCCCTTTCAAAGTACTCAGCTGAAGGCCAGAGTCCATCCCTGATTGCAAAAAATCCAGAATCCTGGAAACTGAAAAGACCCTACAAGGCAAAGATCTAACCTCACACCAAGCGATATAGGCTCTCCAAGTCCTATAGTAGATGGTAGAAGAAGACCTCTTCGGGGCACAGATCAGAGTCTTAACAACTGAGTAAGAAAGACCCTCCTCCAAGATGAAGGTTTCAGCAGCCAAGCCGTCAAACCCAGCATTGGTAAATTGGGGTAACACAGCCGACCCTGAGTGAGCAGATCGGACCGAAGAGGCAGAACGATCTGATCCACCGCCAGCCGAACGATGTCTGCGAACCATACTCGCCTTGGCCACCTTGGAGCCACGAGAATGGCAGACATCCTTTCCAGAGCCAGCTTCTGTACCACCTTGCCTAGTATGGGTATCGGAGGAAAAAGGTACAGAAACTCCAGATCCCCCAGCTCAGGGACATGGCGTCCACCGCCAGAGCCAGAGGATCCTGGGAGAGCGACACAAAGGTCGGAAGCCTGCAATTGTGACGAGAGGCAAACAGGTCCACCTCCGGTGTCCCCCACCGGCGACACAGTGACCAAAAACTTGAGGATGGAGAGCCGATTCTCCCAGACGGGAACAACACCTGCTCAACAGATCCGCTTCCCTGTTTTCCACACCCGGAATGTAAACTGCCAAGAGACAAGGAACATGGGCCTCCGCCCAGGTCAGGATCAGGGACACCTCTCTGAGGGCACCCAGACTGCGAGTCCCTCCCTGATGATTGATGTAAGCAACCGCTGTCCGATTGTCCGAACGAACCTGAAGGCCCAGAACATGCTGAGTCAAATGAACGAGAACCAGACGGATTGCTCTCAGTTCCAGAACATTGATGGGCAAGTGGGCCTCTCGAGGTCCCCACTGCCCCCGAAACTGAAGATCCTTCCAGAATCCCCCCCATCCTGAAAGACTGGCGTCCGTGGTGACAATTTCCCAGAGAGGAGTCAGGAAAGACCTGCCCCTCAAGAGATGGGTCGAGACCAACCACCATTAAAGGGACTGCAGGACCCGGGAGGGGGAAGGGGCGAACTGGAAGGGGCGATCCAACGACCGTGGTCGCCGGTCCCAAGACGCCAACAGATGAAGCTGAAGCGTCCTTGTGTGAAACTGAGCAAAAGGAACTGCCTCGAAAGCAGCAACCATCAACCCTACCAGACTCATCCCCAGACGGATGGACGGTCGAGGATTGGAAAGAAGGAACCAAGCCAATTCCTGAATCAGACGAATCTTGGATTGAGGCAGAAACACCCTGTGTTGACAAGAATCCAACCGCATTTCCAGAAAGGACACCACCCTGGCCGGGGCGAGGGAGGACTTGGGAAAGTTGATCACCCAACCGAAGCTTTCCAGCGTGGAGACCACCGTCCTGGTGTCCGTCTCCGATTGATTGAGAGAAGGAGCCATGATGAGAAGGTCGTCCAGATAAGGTACGATGCGAATGCCTTGAGATCTGAGAATGGCCATCACCCCTGCCAGCACCTTGGTGAACACTCTTGGAGCCGAGGTACGGCCAAATGGAAGTGCCATGAATTGAAAATGCTGATACTTCATTACGAACCGAAGAAAATGATGAGCCTGGCAGATGGGAACATGAAGGTAAGCATCCTTGATGTCTATGGACGTCATGAAGTTCCCCTGTCGAAGAGAACCGATGGCCGGTTGCAGAGTTTCCATGCGAAACTTCCGAGTACGGATGAACCTGTTGAGGAACTTCAGATCCAGAACTGGGCGAACCGACCCGTCTTTCTTGGGGACAGTGAAAAGATTGGAGTAAAACCCGAGGCCCACCTCCAAGCGCGGCACAGGCCAGATGACCGCCATTTCCAGAAGATTCTTCACCGACGCCAGGAGCCCCTGTGCGGCCAAAGGATCGGTGGGCACCCAAGACCAGAAAAACCCGTGAAGGAGGGCGAGACTCGAACTCCAACTTGTAACCGGACGACACCACCTCCGGGATCCATCCGTCCGGAACCTCCTGGTCCCAAACCAGGGAGAAGTGTCGCAATCGTCCCCCCACCCGCACGGGTGAGGGGACCCCCTCATTGCTGAGCAGGCTTACCAGCAGGCTTGGGCTTGGCACCCCAGGACAGACCGGGACGGCCACGGCCCCTCCCCCGGGTCCAACCTGCACCCCTGGTAGCGGGAAAGGAGGCCCCTCTGCCCGCTCTGGCTCCCCGAAAGGAGGGACTAAAGGAAGCCGCTCCCCGAAAGGAACGACGCGGCTTCTTGCATTGAGGCAACTTACCACCCTTGGTAACTGAATCCAATTTGTCGCCAAACAGGCGCAAACCTACAAAAGGAAGAGCTGTAAGAGACTTCTTAGGAGTTAAAGTCCGCCGTCCACTGGCGCAGCCACAATGACCGACGAATAGCAACCAACAGTGCCGCGGTCCTGCTACACATCGCAAGCGCATCGTCCTGGGTGGTCATGACAAAGGAAATAAATGACTCACACTGCTTGAGAGAAGCGAACTCATCACAAGTGGTATCAAGATCAGCGTACTTATCTCTAATAATGGACCTAACAGCCAACAGAAGAAGCGCCGAAGCACACACCGGCCGCAGTGCCGATCCAGCACTGATAAAACCATGGCGAGCCAATTGATCAATCCGACGATCCTCACCATCCTTAATGGTAGTAGTGTCAGGGGAGTGCAACACAGCCGAGTTAGACAGCCCCAACACGGGGGCATCGACGTCAGGGGGAACAGACCAAAGCTTCACCAAATCCTCCGGAAAGGGATAACGCTTATCCCAACTAGGAGGAACTCCAACAAGGCGCGTGGGTTGTTCCCATTCCTTAAGGACAACCCTCACAAAATGTTGTTGCTTGGTAAACACCAAACGTGGCTGGAGCACATCAAACAACTCACCCTTTGGCGGGGGGACCGCCTCAGGTGGATCCAAAGCCAAAATCTCAAACATTTGAGCCAAAATGGAAGGAGTGTCCAGGAACACCCCCGCAGCCTGGTCGCCAGCGGTACCAACCAATTGCTGGTCTACAGGCTCGTCCGACTCCTCTAGGAGCTCCCCCTCCTCAGCCGGGGGACAATCGGACCAATCCAATATTTAGAACACCTCATCCTCCGGAACAGGCGATGCCGGAGAAAGGTGCTTCCGCCTAGCCGTAGCCTTCTGAGCCACCGCGGCGGAAACTATTTTCTCGAGGCTGGCCAACCGTGCACACACCTCGGATTGCGAATCCCCACTTTTGACAACGTCACATGGGGTCCGGAATAGGTGGGGGGGGGGTAGGAGATGATGGAAGTTACGCGGAGCCAGAAGCCGGAGTGCCGGACTGGCACGCAATATTCTGCTGTGCACATGGAATACATATTATGACATCATTGCCTGGGAGCGGAGCCCCACAACCCCCACACAGCCTGGATAGCCCCGAAGAGCCATTTCCGGTAATGTCGGAAGCCTCCATATGGTGAAATTATGGCATTCTCAATAACCCAGGGATTTACGCATTAAGCAACCCGGGATGCCCCTTTAATAATTAAAGTCCCGGGAGTGGGAGGATTTTTAACCTAATAAGACTAGCCAGGTATATCAGACCGGGCCCACCGCAGCGCAGAAATCCCCGGACCTGTAGGAAAAAGAGACCACAATCAGCCCCCAGAGAATATAACAAAAGGCCTGCTGCAAGCAAACATACAGACACTATACATTGAAATAAACAAGGTATACTGAAAAACACATATATATGAATATGTATATAAATATATATCTGAAGATTTCTAGAATTAAAATGCAGCCCTTTATACCCCAAAGGCATTTATAAAAAGTGCACTATCACAGTGAAGAGCCAGTGCAACCAATCCTATGAGTATTTACAACCATATGACAATCAGCCCCATAGGAATATATATACTGCATGAAAAAAGTACAGAACTGCATGACAGACAAAAGGCAAAGATTATACTTGCGCAAGCTTTAGAGCCCTCCCGGCCCCGCACACAGGCCAATCGTGCACACAGCTGCAGCAACTCTGGAGGAGGGAAGACACAGGGCGGGCCGGACAAAGAGCGCGAAGCGCTCCGGCCCCGCCCCCCGTCACGTCAGCACAGTGCGGGCCATGTCAAAGCGGCCCCGCCCCCTAGAGGCGAGCACCGCGGCTTCTACCAATTGCGACGCCGCATGAGCGAGGCGGGTGCCCGCAAACACACAAGGCACCCGCCCACCCCAGAGTAAACATACACCACTACTAGACCACCAGGGACACCCAAAAAAAGGAGCCCCCGCAGAGGAACACCTGTGGTTAGACCGCAGCGCCGGCCCCACGAGCTATAAACAGTGCTTAAAACATACAGCAAGGATGTAAACACACTTGCATGCAGGGCACACTCAAAACAAGGCCAGAAACGACACCCCAAAGGGCCACCCCCCCCCCCCACGCTAAGGGAGAAGGGACCAGGCGAGGGAAGGCTAGGCTAAAAGGGGGGACCGGGAATCCCAAATCCGGATCACCGGCCAGATAACCGCGCTTCCCCACGTGTGGGGACTAGCGGAGGAGCTAAGCTCCTAGGCACCATGAAGTGCCGTCTACCATTACCCAGGCAGCAGTCTAGGCTGGGAGGCTTCCAGCATTTTTAACAGAGTATACAAAAAAAAAAAAAAACAAGCAGCTGGGCAGAAATAGACCAAAAGGGGATGCCGGGGTCTGACCCCGGCTACCTGCAAGGTAGACTTCTTTCTTCTGTCTTGTCGCATCTTGCAGAGAGAAAACACTGGGTGTTAAGTGGGAGGTCCCAGGTATATGTAGGCCGGAAGGGGCTCGTTTTCAAGACTTCTCTCTGCAACGTCGCCACCTACCGGATCGTAAGAATTAAAGGGGAAGCGGGGTGTGTGACACACTGAGAATAAGTGTGTCTTAGGGGGCTAAAAAAAGGTCTCTAATTTAGAGATTTAGTCTCTATCCATAAGAAATATTTGCCTTTTTGTTCTTTTCCAATGTCATGTGTTACCCTGTGCTTTTTATTTTTACACTTGGCAAATAAGTTTATGTGTATAAATGTAAAGAAATGCACTTGGGGTCTACAGGATTAAAGTGGACCAAAAGCCAGTGCAATCGATCCCCCCCCAGGGCATCCAAAATTGGGATGCCCCACTGTGTGAAACCCCCCCCAGGTCGCCCCGTTCACTTACCTTGCTTCCCGGTCCAACGGCGCATGCGCAAGTCGAGGCTGCAGGCACTCTCCCTGTTAGAGGGGAAACAGGGGATGTGGCCACCAGTGAACTCGGATTGGACTAGCGGCCACGCGTGCATCGTAGGAGGGAAGAGGTGAGTTGCGCTCGCGACCTGGGGGGTTTCACACAGCAGGGCACCGCCAATCTGGGTGCCCTGGGGGAAAGGACCAAAACCCAGGATAGTCAAAAGCCAGGGTTTTGGTCCACTTTAAGAAGAATATAGGGGCACTGGTAGATAACAGTATTCAATATCAAGCAGCCACTTCCAATGCCACCAATATATTATCAAGCATTAAAAGATGCCGTGTTTTCTTTTTTAATATTTATCTTCCCTTCTTCGTGGTTACCTAGAATTTTACTTCTTTCTATTTGCTTAATTTTATCTATGTCACCCTGTATAAATTGTGCTTCATATCCCTTATCCATAAATCTTTTCCCTAATATCTGTGTTTCCCATAATCTCTATCGTACGTACAATTTCTTCTGATTCTATGAAACTTTCACCAAAAATATGGTGACAAGTCATTTCATGTAAGTGGGCATACTCTCCATCTATAGATAAAAAGATTCAAACTGCAGGATACAATCATCCATCCTTACTATAAGAATATGGAGATTACCCTTTCACATGAACTTGTTACAGCAGCAACAGCCCACAACTTCGAAAAAGGATTAGTTGATCGTTAAATATATATCACATTAAAAAAAGACCACAACCCTTAAGTCTTGGTCTTGGGCTCTCTGAGGCATCCCAATTCAGAATGTCTACTGTGCCACCCACCCCAGTTGCCCAGTTTGCTTACCAATCTAATGAACCCACTGTACATGTGCAGGTCATGGCTGTGATCTCAAATTTCATGAATTCAGTTGTAATATATAGACACTGCATTACAGCATTAAATTGGGAAAAAATCAATTTAAGGTAGCTACAACTATGTAGGATATGTCCTCTACTATAATTCCTTTTTATCTTTTCAGTACATACTGTATTACATCTAGTTATAAATTTACATCGTCTGAAGGACAAAATGATGTTGGAATGAAAACATTAAAATTACTTTACTGTTGCAAGCTGACAATGTTTTAAAACCTCTCTTTCACTTTTAGAAAATATAAAACCATATTCATTAAAATATAACTACTTACATTTTATTATACTTAAAATGAATTCCTGTATGAAAAATTAAAATAAAAAGAATGTTGGGAGTATGAAAATGTTCCAGCCACAAGGACGTCTGAAACCTGAAATAAATAAACTGGATTATAAAAAAAAAAAAAAAAAAATATGTGATTGGTATTTGTCCTCTACAGTAGGATTTCGAAACATTGCCCTTGGTGGAAATGTATAAAAGTTAACATGTATTTAACATGAAACGCTTTAGAGGGGTAAGAGTGCGTACATTTTTTAGACCCTTAATCAGGGATCCCCAACTTACAGCCATGTGTGCTGTGTGGCATACTTGTGGGTGACAATGTCATGCATAGGGTAATGCAAAGCCAGGCAAATGGGGAAGCAAGCCAGAGTATACGTCTTTACAGTTGCTTACTTAGTGTCCAAGCATTACTGTGTGGTGTTTGGGTATTGATTCTGCAAGTTAACCCCTGGGGGAGGTGGGAGCACATGAGGGACCAGTATTTTATGGAGCAATCCTCAAGCACGCTGCACCTTAGGTTTTGATTGATTGATAGATTAGATTGGCATGCACTCTAAACTGTTATGCTACTCCACCAGCAGCTCTAGAATGCCCCTGCAGAGCAGATCCCAGAAGGAGGTTCGGTTACAGTAGACTAGCGGATTTCACCTGAAGAGGCATTCCAAATCATGATTGCTTTTAGGGAGGGATTTCACCCACATAAATTAACAGGGTTCAGATCCTCCTTCAAGAGGAAGTTCAGCCTAACAAACCCCAAAAAATCAACGGCCTCCCACCAATCTCCCTGAAATATATGTCTGATTCATGCATGTAAAATAAAAAAAATATGTAACTCACCTGATAAGAGCCAGGGGCCTGCTCTCTCACTAGAAGCAGAGCTGTGCAGCAGCACTTCTGGCTTATGAGTAGATGCACTCACTGTGACTGCTTAGTCCACCAATCTCGGCACCACGGTTGCACTGGTTGACTCAGACAATCATGGTCAGGGTGGCAGAAATTGGCAGAAATATAACAGGGGAAAAAATCCCTGTTATACTTACCAGTAACAGTCCTTCAGGATGACCAACAGAGAGGCTCCACCTCCTGGGAGGAAACACAAACGGAAGAGAAGTTAAAACCCCACCCCTTCCTCTCCTCTAAGTCTTAAACCGGACCTTCACCATGATTTAATGAAAAGCCCAAACTCTTAAAAAACAATTCCTCAGCATCTAAAATTAATATATTTTACATGTTTAGTCACTAATTTATTATACTTTCCCCCACTGGGCTGCAACTCTGTTCGGGAATTTAGGATACGGGCGCCGCCATCTTGACTCAGAAGCATCACACTTACTGAGGAGAGGAGAGTGGGATAAGGTACAGGGGGGCGGGTTATAGCTGTGCTTTGCTCAGACAGAGCAGAGCTGGGGTCAGGGAAAGGTCAGCAGTCCCAGAATGCAGAGCAGCACAGTCACTTCCTGTTTGCAGGCACTTCCTGTTTGCAGGCTGCCTGCAAAAATGGCAGCTTCCATAAGCCGCCATCTTGGATGTTTAAAGGCTTATAAAATGCAGTAGATGCAGGTAGGATGATTTTTAATGTGAGCAATCTGTATGTACAGGGTGTGGGAAACATATAAGATACACTCTTATTTAGAGTGAAGGTCTGCTTTAAGTAACATTAGGTATGCCATAGGACAAAGGAAAGGAACCTAGGGGGTCATCCTAAAGGACTGGTAGAAAAACCATTACCAGTCTTACAGGCATTTTCTCACTTCGTCCTTCAGGACAAACCACAGAGAGGATTAGCAAGTAATTATATCTTAGGGGTGGTGACTGATGAAGGACTGATGTTTTGCAGAATGGAGGTTTAGTCTATAGTGCTTGAGGAAGGTGTGGGGTGAAGACCACATTGCTGTTTTACAGATCTCTTCTATAGAGGCACTTGTCCTATCTGCCCATGCTGACATAGCTCTTGAATGTGCTGAGACCTGTGGAGGAGCTTGCAAAATACTCTGTTTTATCCACCTGGCAATAGTGGATTTTGAGGCAGCGAGGCCTCTTCTCTTGCCGCTGAAAACTATCAAAAGATGTTCCGCTGAGAGATCATATTCTGTTTCTGCCATAGCAGGTAATGTCATGAGCACTATGTCTTGGGAGCTACTGAGAGATGTAGCATTTTTTTTCTAAAATAAAGGAGTGGACTGGGAACTGAGACTTCATACTGCTGTGAGCTGCCAATGAGTCGCCACAGCACTGTTGTGCCACTGCCTCGCGCTGGCCGAAATCCCTTCCAGCCTGTGTAGTGGAAAAAGTCTTTATCCCAAATGGTGCATTTGTTTTCTACATTTCACACAGCTTCAAAATGATCAGGTGACATAACTGACAATGCACAGTAACAGGAAGCCCAGAAGCACTTCCTGGTGCATGTGGCCTGCAGATGCATGAGACTCACCTTTGTCAAAATGAATCAGGGATGGATCAGCCAGGATTTCCACCCACCAATGCCTGATGCATGCGACTAGATTCAGCATGGTGCCACGTTTTACACTTTCCAAATGGTGCAAAACATATTTATGTCTTTAGGCCAATTTTTGGGCTCCTGCTGATGCCAACTTCAGGGTGTGAATCATCCAATTTTTGGGCTCCTGAAGCCAACCCCAGTGTCTCTTTAAAGTAATGTTTGGGCTCCTGCTGCTGCTGCCAACTCCAGGGTGTGATTCATCCAATTTTTGGGCTCCTGCTGCCAACCCCAGTGTCTCTTTAAAGTAATGTTTGGGCTCCTGCTGCCAACTCCAGGGTGTGAATCATCCAATTTTTGGGCTCCTGAAGCCAACCCCAGGGTCTCTTTAAAGTAATGTTTGGGCTCCTGCTGCTGCCAACTCCAGGGTGTGAATCATCCAATTTTTGGGCTCCTGGAGCCAACCCCAGTGTCTCTTTAAAGTAATATTTGGGCTCCTGCTGCTGCCAACTCCAGGGTGTGATTCATCCAATTTTTGGGCTCCTGCTGCTGCCAACTCCAGTGTCTCTTTAAAGCAATGTTTGGGCTCCTGCCCCTCATAGTGATGCCACTTCAACTCTCTGCAATTGTGCCGCCCTGCGATTCTATTAGCAATGCCTCTGATCTGCATGTGATATTTATTCAAAGTATTATTTAACTAACCCAGCACACATCCTATGCGTGTTACAGCAAGGCAGGATGGTTTACAACCCTATTGAGGCTCTAGGAGGTTCAGAAATTCGTCGCTAATAAATTCGGATCGAAACGATTTTTGTCGGAAAATTCGGCGAATCAGTCGAATCGAATTTTTCAAAAGTTCGCTCATCTCTAGCACCGACCCGTCCTTCTTGGGGACTGAAGAGATTGGAGTAATACCCGAGGCCCACCTCCAAGTGCGGCACCGGCCGGATGACCGCCATTTCCAGGAGATTCTTCATCGACGCCAGGAGCCCCTACGCGGCCAAAGGGTCGGTGGGCACCCGAGACCAGAAAAACCGTGAAGGAGGGCGAGACTCGAACTCCAGCTTGTAACCGGACGACACCACCTCCCGGATCCATCTGTCCGGAACCGCCGGGTCCCAAACCTGGGAGAAGTGTCGCAATCGTCCCCCCACCCGCACGGGTGAGGGCACCCCCTCATTGCTGAGCGGGCTTGCAAGCAGGCTTGGGCTTGGCGCCCCAGGACTGACCGGGATGGCCACGGCCCCTCCCCCGGCTCCAACCTGCACCCCTGGTAGCGGGAAAGGAAGCCCCTCTGCCCGCTCTGGCTCCAAGAAAGGAGGGACTAAACGAAGCAGCTCCCCGAAAGGAACGACGCGGCCTCTTGCGTTGAGGCAACTTACCACCCTTGGTAACCGAATCCAACTTGTCGGCAAATAGGCGCAAACCTACAAAAGAAGGGCTGTAAGCGACCTCTTCAAGCTAAAGTCCGCGTCCACTAACGCAGCCACACCGACCGGCGAATCGCAACCAACAGGGCCGCAGTCCTGCTACACATTGCAAGCGCATCGTCCTGGGCGGTCATGACAAAGGAAATAAACGACTTACACTACTTGAGAGACATGAACTCATCACAAGTGGGATCAAGATCTGCGTACAAATCTCTAACAATGGACCTGACAGCCATCAAAAGAAGTGCCGAAGCACAAACCGGCCGCAGTGCCGATCCAGCACTGATAAACCATGGCGAGCCAATTGATCAATCCGACGATCCTCACTAGGGATGAGCGAATCGATCCGGACGAACCCGGATTCGATCTGAATTTCATGAAAAATTCGATTCGGATCGAATCCAAATTTTCCCGTGCTTCGATCGCTCGAAGTTTTCCTTTAACATCCATTCATTTACATTACAGGCATTCTAAGATGGCGGACGGGACATGTCCAGACATCTACCCCGCTCCAGTGCATGCTCGGGCAGTCACATGCAGCCTATCAGCAGCCAGCAAGCCCGGTGACGTCACAGCGCTATTTAAGTCGGCGGACATCTTGCTTTTCCTCATTTCTCTATTGCATTCGTGAGAGACAGGACGCTGCTGTAGTCAGGGAGAGACAGTTAGAGAGACAGGGGCAGACAGGGACAGACAGGGACAGGCAGGAAGTCAGCGAGAAGCAGGGTTGGTAAAGAAAAATCGGAGGCAGTCACAGGGAGATTTTTTTTTTTTCATCCAGCCTGAGTGTTACTGGCTGGCTGACTGGCTTTGTTAGCGTTTTCAGGCTGCTTATACACTTACTGTGCATATATACTGAACTGATCTCAAGTCTGCTGTGGGAACATTACCATTTTGTAAAATCTCATTAGCCTCTGTATTTACTGTAAGCTGCACAAGTTATTTAAAGTAATTTGGCCTGTATGAGCCTGCTTACACACTGTTGCTGTGTGCACTGATCTCAAGTCTGCTTGGGGCATCCCATTCTGTAACATACCATTAGCCTCTGTATTTACTGTAAGCTGCACAAGTTATTTAAAGTAATTTGGCCTGTATGAGCCTGCTTACACACTGTTGCTGTGTGCACTGATCTCAAGTCTGCTTGAGGCATCCCATTCTGTAACATACCATTAGCCTCTGTATTTACTGTAAGCTGCACAAGTTATTTAAAGTAATTTGGCCTGTATGAGCCTGCTTACACACTGTTGCTGTGTGCACTGATCTCAAGTCTGCTTGGGGCATCCCATTCTGTAACATACCATTAGCCTCTGTATTTACTGTAAGCTGCACAGTTATTTAAAGTAATTTGGCCTGTTTGAGCCTGCTTAGACACTGTTGCTGTGCATATATACTGATCTCAGGTCTGCTGTGGGGGCATCCCATTTGTTTTTGACTGCTTTTAATAAACCAGGCCGCAGGGCACCGCAAAACTGCACATTGAACCCTGTTTATACTAAATCAGGAAATACATAAAAATGTCAGGCAGACAAGTCCCAGGATGTTAAACGAGGAGTGGCAGAGGCCAAGATTCAGCAGGCAGAGGTCGCAGCAGACTAGGGGCGAGTGGCAGCAGGAGTCACGGTGAGAGACCTGGTCTGCCAGTATCTGCTAGCAGTCGTGTCTCCACCAGTAACGCATCTGCCGAGGTAGATTGGTTGACGCGCTCATCAACAACATCATCACAAGTTACGTCTGAGACCCCAGTCTGGGGTCGGTAGGTTCCTCTGACACAACCCTGAGTTGGCATGCCCCGAGAGCAGTCCCTGTCCTCCCATTGCCTCTGTCCTACGCCGTTGCCTCCCCCAGCGACGTATCCTATGCTTTGGGTTCAGCTCCACTCTTTAGTGAGGACGATCAGATAGAGGACAGTCAGCAGCTACTGCCCAGCCAAGAAATGGAGGTGGCTTCTTTAGCTAGGCAGACAAATAGTGATGTGGACAGTGTCGTGGGTGCTGCGAGCGTTCCAGCTCCTGTGCCAGACACTGTTGACGAATCCACGAACATCAGTGACGTACAGCCACAACTCGGTGATAACGATGATGACGATGAAGCCGATCGTACTTGGGAGCCGGGTGATGAAGGGGCTTCATCGTCATCATCAGGAGAAGAGGGGCGCAGGTTGCCCCGGAGTCAGCAGCTCAGGCAGCAAGGTGTTAGCAGCATGGTTGGCAGGCAGCATGGGGGCACAATTGTAAAGCCTGGAGCCAAACGGGGCCGGGGCCGGGGCAGAGCACCTGCTGCGCGGCAGGCTACCTTATCGGGAGGTAGTGGGGCAGGGGTTCCTGGAGTTGGCGACAATAGCAGCGAATCAGTGAGGCCTGTTGGTGGGAAAAGTAGCTACTCGGCAGTGTGGCAGTTTTTCCTGAAGCATCCGCAGGAGGGTAACATGGCCACATGCAAGATATGTAGGCAGAAGGTGAAGCGTGGCCAGGGTCCAAATGTTGGCACCACGGCCCTGCGTCAACATATGATGCGTCACCATAAAGCGACCTGGGAGAACTGAGGCTCCCAAGGGGTGGTCCAGTCTGCTTCCTCACCAAGTGGCACGCCGCTCCCAATTTCTGCCAGCCAAGGCTCCAGCACCTCAGCCGAAGGCAGCTGTGCATCATACCCATCCTCTGTTGCTCCTCCTCCTCCTCCAAGTCATTCCCGCCAGCAATCCATCAGCGAAGCCATGTCCAAGAGACAGCAGTATGCGCCCACTCATCCTACGGCGCAGAAGCTGAATGTGCTCCTGTCCAAGTTGCTGGTGCTGCAGTCGCTCCCTTTTCAGGTGGTGGACTCTGCACCTTTCAGAGAACTGATGGCTTATGCCGAGCCGAGGTGGAGAGCCCCAAGCCGTCATTTCTTTGCCAAGAAGGCAGTACCAGCGCTGCACACTTTTGTTGAACAGAAGGTGGGCCAGTCCTTGAGCCTGTCGGTGTGTAGCAAAGTGCATGGCAGCGCTGACGTCTGGAGCTGTAACTACGGTCAGGGACAGTATATGTCATTTACGGCCCACTGGGTGAATGTGGTCCCTTTGCAGCAGCAGCAACTTGGACAGGTCACGCCACTTCGGCCTCCGCGCTCCCTGCCCGTTGGGCCTGTGACACTGTGCGACTCGTCCTCCTCATCCTCCGCCATCTCCACACCCTCCACTGTAGGCTCAAGTCTCAGTGCCCCTCCAGTCTACCATGTGTGCAGGGCACGGAGGTGTCACGCAGTGCTTCACATGGTTTGTCTTGGCGAAAGGAGTCATACAGGGGAGGAACTGCTTAAATGTATTCATCAGGAAATCCAAACATGGCTTACTCCAAGAAAACTTAAAATGGGAATCATGGTTACCGACAATGGGAAGAACATTTTGTCTGCGCTGCGCCAAGGAAGCCTGACCCATGCCCCCTGCATGGCTCACGTCTTCAATCTGGTTGTCAAGTGGTTTCTGAAATGTTCCCCCCATCTGCAAGACATCCTAACAACTTCAAGGAAACTTTGCATGCACTTCAGCCACTCATACACCGCCAAACACACCCTTCTTGAGCTACAGCGTCAGAACGGTATCCCCCAACATAGTCTGATTTGCGATGTTTCCACCCGTTGGAATTCCACCCTTCACATGTTGGACCGATTATTAGAGAAAAGCCATCACGGATTTCCTGATCCAAGCGGATAGGGGGACTCCCCTGTGTAACTTCAATGTCAACCAGTGGCAGCTCATACGTGACACCTGCCGTTTGCTCAGGCCCTTTGAGGAAGCCACTTTATTTGTCAGTCGCCAGGATTACGGGATGAACGACATGATTCCACTGCTTCATGTACTACAGCACATGTTGGAAACCATGGCTGGTCAGGGCACTGGAGACATGGTGTCTACATCTTACGGCCACATGAACTTCGTTGGAGCTGAACTGGAGGAGGAAGAGGAGGAGGAGGGGCACAGTGAAGCACAGTTTAGGCTTGGCGAAATGGCTGGTTTATCTAGTCAGCGGACAGGAGAGGAGGAGCAGGAGCAGCAAGAGGAGCTAGAGGGTTTCGAGGAAGGTGAGACAGAGGACCCGGGCACACCGTGGCAGTATGCAGTGGAGATGGAGACAGGTAGTCCCTCCGAGTCACTTGCGCAAATGGCAGGAAGCATGCTCACGTGCTTGCGTGACCCCAGAATTGTTTCCATTTGTCGGCGGGATGACTTCTGGCTGTCCACCTTATTGGACCCTCGCTTCCGGCACAAAATGGGGGCATTTTTTAAACCCGCCGAGAGGGAGGACAAACTGAACTACTACAAAGACATTCTACGTAGGCAGTTGGCCGATGCCTATCTGCGCCATGGTCCATACTCTCGCGGGTCTGACTCGAGGGGACCTCTGCGCTCACCTTCCACTGCCATGGCCGCTGGGGGGGTTGGCAGGAGCAGCAGCTCCATCAGCAGCAGCCTCATTCTTCAGTCGCTAATGAGTAGTGAGGCTACTCATGAGCAGCAGGAAGACCTGGAGCAGGACCTGAACCAGCAGGTCATGTCATACTTTGACATGACCATGCCAACACACCTTGAGGATCCGCTGGACTTCTGGGCAGCCAAACTTGATTTGTGGCCGCAACTAGCAGAGTTTGCCCTGGAAAAGCTGTCCTGCCCGGCAAGTAGCGTGCCATCTGAGCGGGTGTTTAGTGCGGCGGGGGCCATAGTTACGGCGAGGAGAACTCGTCTGTCAACTAAAAATGTGGAGAGACTCACCTTTGTCAAAATGAATCAGGGATGGATCAGCCAGGATTTCCACCCACCAATGCCTGATGCATGTGACTAGATTCAGCATGGTGCCTTGTTTTACACTTTCCAAATGGTGCAAAACATATTTATGTCTTTAGGCCAATTTTTGGGCTACTGCTGAAGCCAACTTCAGGGTGTGCCTTCCAACCAATTTTTGGCCTCCTGCTGATGCCAACTTCAGGGTGTGCCTTCCAACCAATTTTTGGCCTCCTGCTGATGCCAACTTCAGGGCGTGCCTTTCAGCCAATTTTTGGCCTCCTGCTGCTGCTGCCAACTCCAGGGTGTGATTCATCCAATTTTTGGGCTCCTGAAGCCAACCCCAGTGTCTCTTTAAAGTAATGTTTGGGCTCCTCCTGCTGCTGCCAACTCCAGGGTGTGATTCATCCAATTTTGGGCTCCTGCTGCCAAATCCAGTGTCTCTTTCAAGCTATGTTTGGGCTCCTGCTGCTGCTTGCAACTCCAGGGTGTGATTCATCCAATTTTTGGCCTCCTGCTGCTGCCAACTCCAGTGTCTCTTTAAAGCA